>JAECWI010000002.1:2602500-7402500 GCA_018150345.1 Drosophila equinoxialis | reverse complement strand
CAAAGGACCAAGGGGACCTCGGGTCACAGCTGTCAGAGATGAGACAACTAAGCATTTCTCGGGTATGATTTATAGTTTTCGGCAACTACAAATCGAATTGTCTAAATGAATCAGGGTCTTTCATGACATGACCTAATGATCAGAAAGTATTATTCACTCATAGCCTACTTGCTCAATATTGGCCCTAGGCATTTCAACTTCCAAAACTTACTAACTAAACTATTTAGTTAATGATTCATTTTCTTTGTTTACTTTTGAGGTAGTAACAAAACACCACAAGGCGTATGCGCAATATGCGAAATTGTTTCTTATTTTATACAGCTTTTCTTTGGTTCTTATATATATTTTCTTAAGCTATTGTCATGAAATTCCTGTGCAAAATAATATTACTTCTTTAAGAGTTAACCAGCAAAGACTCATGTGCCATTCGTCTATCTTTCCTGCATGCCATACAAAGTTCGGCCACAATCATGGAGTGTACACATACATATAAACATACATACATCTGCATGCACAAATAGGCAAACACACACACACACACTCTCACTTATGTATCTACGCATAATATTCTTCATAAATATAAAGCGGGCCCATCTAATTTGCATATATACCCAACAACAAAACAAAACAACCAAAAAGAAATCCTAAGGTCGAGCTACCGACCGAAACCGGGGCAGATGTTTTCGCTCACGCCAACCCAGAAATGAAAGCCGGGGGAAACGGCGAAAAGAAAACCGAAACCATAAACCGGTAGGACACTTGGCTTTACCTAGTTATTGTTGATACCACGATGCCTTTTGCCAAAAAAAAAAGAAAACGAAATCTGTGCGTGCTCCCAAGCAGGCGGATCATTCCATTGATTCTTGCATAAATAGCATTGCCCCCCTTCCCTCGCCTAGAATATGAGCGAATGTGTTGCATAATTGATAAAGATTGAGAAGGAGGAGGAGACAGTGAGGAGGCGAATAAGCAACTTGAAAATGTTAAAACCTTACTTAAAATCAGATGGAATCAAAATAAAGTTTCATTTCAGTTTTTTAAGAGTTTTCGCATTGATCTAATCTCAAGTGGTAAGTAAGTAGTAAGTAAGTAGTAAGTAAGTAGTAAGTAAGTAGTAAGTAAGTAGTAAGTAAGTAGTAAGTAAGTAGTAAGTAAGTAGTAAGTAAGTAGTAAGTAAGTAGTAAGTAAGTAAGTAAGTAGTAAGTAAGTGGTAAGTAAGTGGTAAGTAAGTAGTAAGTAAGTAAAGTAAGTAGTAAGTAAGTAGTAAGTAAGTGGTAAGTAAGTAGTAAGTAAGTAGTAAATAAGTAGTAAGTAAGTAGTAAGTAAGTAGTAAGTAAGTAGTAAGTAAGTAGTAAGTAAGTAGTAAGTAAGTAGTAAGTAAGTAAGTAGTAAGTAAGTAGTAAGTAAGTAGTAAGTAAGTAAGTAAGTAGTAAGTAAGTAGTAAGTAAGTAGTAAGTAAGTTGTAAGTAAGTAAGTAGTAAGTAAGTAGTAAGTAAGTAGTAAGTAAGTAGTAAGTAAGTAGTAAGTAGTAAGTAAGTAGTAAGTAAGTAGTAAGTAAGTAGTAAGTAAGTTGTAAGTAAAGTAGTAAGTAAGTAGTAAGTAAGTAGTAAGTAAGTAAGTAAGTAGTAGTAGTAGTAAGTAAGTAAGTAGTAAGTAAGTAGTAAGTAAGTAGTAAGTAAGTAGTAAGTAAGTGGTAAGTAAGTGGTAAGTAAGTAGTAAGTAAGTAGTAAGTAAGTAGTAAGTAAGTAGTAAGTAAGTAGTAAGTAAGTAGTAAGTAAGTAGTAAGTAAGTAGTAAGTAAGTAGTAAGTAAGTAGTAAGTAACTAGTAAGTAAGTAGTAAAGTAAGTAGTAAGTAACTAGTAAGTAAGTAGTAAGTAAGTAGTAAGTAAGTAGTTAAGAGAATAATTAATTAGTAACGGAAGTAATTAATTAGTTACGGAAGTAATTAAGTGAGCCACTAATTAAGTTATAATTTAGCAAGTAATTAAGTCAGTAGTTAAGGAAGTAAGTAATAAGTAGTTATGGAAGTAATTCAGTAGTTTGGTACTTAAATGCATTCTACCAACTGGGGGTTCTCTAAATGTTAACCCCCCCCCCAACCATACCCTCCTACCCATTTCTAGGTGTTTCTGTGACATTTTGCAAACAGTTAATCCCTTTCAATCAGAAACTTTAGAACTGTTAATGTGAGCTAATTGTAAAAGTCCTAGCATTTTAAGTTAAAATGTCTCTCAAAATTTGTTCATTTTGTTGTCCTAGAGCCGAAACTAGTTGAGAATTCGAACTTCGAAATTCTTGTTCCTCAAAAATATATATCAAAATTGGCATTGGAAATGAATGTGTTTTTTATGTGTGGCAAGAGAGGAAGTGGGTGACTATACACATATGATGCCCATGCATATAAGATTATATCTTGCTCTCTCTCTCTATGCCAGAAGAAGATAGAGAACAGTACTTCATTTCTCTCTCCCTCTCTTTCTCTCTCTCTCTCTATGTCCCCCTTGAATTGTTGTCTCTCTCTCTCTCTTTCTTTCTAGCATGCGAGCAAATGTGGGTGGGATAATTGAGTATCAGTTTAGTGTCTGAGTTCGAGAAGACCGAAACGAAACGAAAGGCAGCCAAAGTTTTATTAATGTTGGGTTGCCAAGGGGCAGGGCGAACCCACCATGAGGTTCGTGGTTGGGTTGGGGGCGATGGGCGGGAGGGAAAGGTTTGGTCGTTGTCTTCCTTTTGGGTGATGATTTAGCTGCCGGGTAGTTGGGGCAGACAACCAGAAGTTGTTGCTTTTGGTCTTCTTCTCGCTTGCTCTTCTCTACACTCGCATTGTCATTTATCATGTGGTATAGGCACACACACACACACACACTCCCACTCGCCCATGGGTGGTTGGGGGGTGGTGGCCGGGTGATGGAGGGACACGTTATCAGCGCCATTGCAAAAGCAAGTTGAACACACGCGCAACGCGAACCGATTGCCAGCATCAATACATACATATGCATGGGTGTATGGGTGTGAGTGTGTGTGTGTGTGTGCTCTTATGTATGTACATTAAGAGAAAGGTGAGGGCGGCAAGCTGGAGTTGAATTCGGTGGGGTTGTCCTTAGGTTAGGGTAGGGTGGAGGGCTGCAAAGTTTATCTTTTCAATTTCGTCGTACTTGGGCTTAGGTTGGCCATGAATGCAGGGGCATGTGTGAGCAGTCTGTCTGTGTATGTATGAGTGGGTGTGTTTGTATACACACACACACATGCCATGGCCATATAGGAGTTTCTATATGTATGCATGTGTTTGGTTTATTTATTTGTATTGTAGGCTAATGTATTTGTTGTAGTTAGGATTAGGGTTGCTTGCTCGTTTCGTCTGGATTCGGGGTGGTCGGTTGGTCGGTTGGTCCGACAACGTCCAATATGAATCACGCCATCTTCTGTAGCGTTGTCCTGGACATGACTTACCCATACATGTGCATATGTTTGTATGTATAAAGGCCTATAATACGATTATACTGCTTTGGCCAAATATAATTCGCTTTAATATTTTTAAAATGAGAGTTCATAATAATGACAACAGTAAATACCCACATATACCTATTCATTTTTAATGTATCTATTATTATATTTTGCCAGTCAATAATGATATAAAAGGAAATTCGTCAACTGCTAAAAGAAAAATGTTTAAGAAAATCCATTCCCAGCTTGGGTTTCTTATTATATAGCAATCGATATGAATTTTAAAATGTTAGAGAACTTACGAAAAGCAAAGTGATTTGAATTTGAGATTCTATTGAAATTTTTTAAAGAATTTCTTGCTCAGATTCATTCTGAGCAAGGTCCAAGTTGGTTCTTACGGATCTTTTTATCATCTTTGAAATTAGATTATTTTGAAACTTTGTTCTAGCCAAGATGCATTTACCTAAAAATGCTTTCATTTCATCAAAATGTTTTCATTTGTATTTAGTTAGCTATGGATTAAAGGGAACTATGTATCATTTTTTGTTATTATAACTTATTAAAGTTAGTTATTAAAAATTCAGAAGTTGATAAATGAAGCTACATCTACAAAAAAAAAAGGTAAGTTAATGAGTCTTCAATGTAAAGGAAACTCGTCAATCAGGACATTTCGTCATGTGATTTCATGTGAATTTGATAATGGATTAAATGAGTTCCAGAAATAAAATTATCCGTAGCACAACTAACATCAACTTATAAAACTTGGATTGGCATCTGACTATTTTCAAAAATCTTTGCTGACATTTTCTTAGTTTCAGCACTTTTGTATGCTAACAAAACTCAAATTAGAAATTCCTTTTGCTCAGATTGGACGTAATTGTTGAGGCAAATGGCAATATAAGTATATGTAGTTACATTTGTATATAAATAGTTGTAATTGTTTGCCTGGTTAATTTCCAAATAGTTTTTGTATGCAAAATTGTTACTCATGTATAGAGATACAATTGGTTTATTCGTTCGTGCAACATTCATTAGGGTGTGTGTGTGTGTGTGTGTGTGTGTGTGGACTAAATTGTTGTAGTTTTCGGTTCGGCAAAATTTATGGTTAGGAAATTTTGCATATGCCTCGCCTCTTTTGCCACTCAACGTGCGGGAAAATTTTTGGCGGATCTTCGAGCACTTTTGAGTTCGCTCCTTTTCGGTGTGCTAATGCCGCTTTTAATTGGGCAATGGGCGTGGCATGTGTGTATACATGTGTGTGTGTGTGGTAATTTAACTGTTAGCTGCTTTAGCTGGCGAGCAAAGTTTATGGTTAAGTACGAGCTACGATGGTATATAGCCAGCCATGGCCATGTTCATGTGTTATATGCACACTGCTTAGGCAACGACCGAACGACAACAACAAGGACTACAAGGACGACAAGGACGACAACGACAACGACAACGACGATGACGATGACGATGAAGATGACGACGATTTCGTAGCTCCTCCTAATTGCAAAGCCGCAGCTCGTTCGCTGGCTAGCTGGTACGTGGCTCATGGGTACGTGCCACAACCGAAATGGGCCAGAATGAGGCGAAAAAGGGGTGCCCAGACCATCTCAGTTTTGGATCTGTTCCATTATGCCCAGCCCCAAACCCCAGCCCCAGCCCTTGTCCCTGCTCTTCTCTTCTCTTCTCTGTTCTATGTCCTGTGTGTGTTCAATAATGTGACTCTAGTATGTGACTGAATGTGACTCTAGGAATGGGATGTGTACATACATACATACATACATGTGGGATAAGAAGTGAAATAGTATGGGAGGGGGCAGTGTGTGTGTGTGTGTGGGAGGGGGAATGGGAAGAGGGAGGCAAATAAGTATGTTGTTTCCTTGGGTGTGGCCATTGAAATGTCAAAAGCAGTTGATGAATTGTTGGAACTTCCATTTCCTCAAGGAAAACACCCATTCATTCACTCATTCATTTACTCATTCAATCTTTTATAGAATTTTCCGTAGCTAAAATATTTTACCTAAAATGAAATTGTTTTCTTGTTGAAAATTGAAAATCCAACGGATATGAATTCGTTTCTAATATATTCTATTCTATTTTAAACGAAACGCAACTAGAAAGATAACAAGCATATACACTTCTGATCCTGATCGGCAATGCGAGCTGAGTTGATATATCTGTTTGTTTCTGTAACATTTTGCAACATTAACTCTCATTAGAATCATTTTTCAGAAGAAGTAGCTCAAACATATTTATGATAGAAACCATTTGTATGAAAATCTTGATAATTAAAAACCTTTACTTTGCTTTTTCAAAGGACTTTTGGATATCATAGTACTAAGCCACTCGAAGATTGTGTATTTTTCGAAATATATTTGTAAAAGTAGTTCAATTTGTTGGCCAATCGATGTAGAGTGATCAAAAATAGGAATGTTCAGAAGGAATGTTAAGAAATGATAAACAAAATATTATAAATTTTTAATTTTGTAAAGTTTTTGGCAACTCTAAAAGATGGTATGGAATTGGTTCACAATTTTATTTTATTTCTTCAATTTTATCTGAATTTTACCAATATTGACTATGGCTCACATTAAAACAATAGATTTGAGAACTAATATTGCTTAATCTAACTAGTAACAATTCTTTTTTGTGTTTCGAGTCCTTGCATAAGACTTTTTTGGTTATGCTAGGGACCATAAAGTAAGTTCACCAAAATAATGTTCCTTTAAATTTCGAATGGATCAGACTGTAAAGATTTTGTATTAATTTTAATGCGGTTGTAGCTGGTTATAATGGCATTCTCGTAGGGACTCCGGCGAGTCCTGACAGTATGTTGGGTTTTCAGTGGTCACAGATTCGCGGTTACTGACTCTTTTTTGTGGAATCTGGTTTTTGTGTTTGTATGTCAGTTTCTTTAGAGGTTTCTAGGCTCAAGGATGTCTCCTATACAACTCGTCCTTCACATTGTTTGATTCTATCTATTGATCCCTCGCCAGATTTCAGTACGCCTCCTGAGTCCTTGGATCAATGGGATATTGAAGTTGGTCCCTCTGCACTATTTTGAAAGTGTCGCCTCCGTTTTGGACAACTTCTGTGGTCCCTTCGCGGCACTGAAGGATATTTCTTATACTTCCGTGGTCATTAGGAAAGCTCTTTTGTCCTTTCGCTATGATCAAGGCAATTTTCTTACCCCTATCGGT
Organism: Drosophila equinoxialis; assembly: GCA_018150345.1. Classification (NCBI taxonomy): domain Eukaryota; kingdom Metazoa; phylum Arthropoda; class Insecta; order Diptera; family Drosophilidae; genus Drosophila; species Drosophila equinoxialis. The sequence continues at coordinate 7,395,865 of JAECWI010000002.1, read as the reverse complement.
CCCTAAGGAACACATTCTTACTGTGCATGAATGTTTTCTGAGCTTCAGTGGTCACCTCTTTGCGTCCTTTAGCTCTGCGCAGGGATATTTTCCAACTTTCAAAGATTCTTTTGTTGAAGAAATAAATAGTTGGACATTGTAAGCTATAAATTTGTGAAGTTTGTTTATATTACATTAAAATATTTCATGGAATTTCATGCTATGCCGTTTATTGATAAAAATTTAATTTGTTTGCCTAAAAAAACGTGCAAGGTTATACAAAGTTAGCCTCAATAGACCTAACCCGTTCCTTTATTTTCTCTTATTTTCACTAAATTCTAAAGCTAATCGATCCTTAGTGTTGTGTGTGTGTGCGTGTATGCGTGTGCGTGGAGTTTGCATGGTAATTTCGTTTGCTCTTTTTGATCCTGAACGTCTAGTCATTGACTTGGTTAATAAAGATGTCAAATCCTCACACACTGTGGCCTATTCTTCACTCCTTTTTTTCCTGGATGCTACTTTTGGTGAATGTGTGCGAGATAACGTTTTGTCGATAAGGCCAACACTTGGCAATTGCCAATGTCGAGTTGGCTGTTGTGTCGGGTGTGAAATTGAAATTTCACAATGCTTGACATTTATTGACGAAGCCTTGATTAATGATAAGAATCGCACTCGGAGTATGTTAGGTAGGTAGGTAGGTCGTACGGTCGTACGGTCGGTCGGTGGGTATATTAAAATGAGCGCAAAAAAAAAAGGAGAAAAAAAGGAGTAGCTGCTGCTGCTCGTTAGAATTTTTGACATAAATCAAATAGCTGCATGCTCGCTCATCCATTTGTGCTCATCCTCCTTTCATCCTCATTCAAATTTTTTTCCAGTGTGTGTGTGCAACATAATGGAAACAACCGCGAAATATCTATTGACAGTTGGGTGTCATGTTTATCCGAGGTTGTTATCCCATTTTGGCAACATTGCGATTTATGCGATTTTGCCTGCCGCAAAACGTAACGCCAAACGGGCGGATCGTCAGAAGAGACACCAAAAAAAAAAAAATAGATACACGGAGACGGAGATAGATACAGATACAAATAGGAATAGAGCTGAATGGTTTTGCATTTTGTTTTATATGAGATTTGTGTGTGTGTCAAATTTCCATTAGGCATTTACATTTACCATTTACCCCTTTCCCGGCCAAGCATCATGCAAATGCTGACAAGGGGGAGGGGGAACGGGAAAGGGTAAGGGTAAGGGCATGGGCCTGGGCAAGGGGGTAGTAGTTGCTTCTATGGGGTAACACAATATCTCTTCGTATTCGTTTTTTTTTTTTCAATTTCTCTATGTTGCAATTTTATTTTTACTCCTCATCTTTGGCCCTTAGCTGCGAATTTTTTTTGTTTGATAATTTATTATTTTGTAAGCATTCAAATGTGATTTTTTATTTTCTTCCTTCTTTTTTTTTTTGTTTCGTGCGAACAATGAAAGTTGATTTACATACCGAAACGTAGTTGTTATGTTACCCTTTTGTCGCATCCGTAACGTGTGTGTGTTAGTTTGTGTGTGTGTGTGTAAGAGAGAGAGAGAGAGAGGTTTTCGCTTTGCCACCCATGGACTTGTGTTTTTTACGGTCATGTCATAGGAAGATAGCAAAGACTTGACAGATATTTATGGGAACCTACACACAGCAAGAAGACAGAGCGTCACACACACACACACACACACACACACACACACACACACACACCTATTGCCAATCGAACTTGATTAGAATTATTGATTGCACATCGAAATTGCCCAACTTTGTGTGTGTTGTGTGTTACCCTTTGCCTATGCCATATGCACCCACATTTTTTTTGTCAAGTCTTGACAATGCTTCTCAATATCGAAATTCATATGAACATAAATATGAAAAAGAAGCTAATCACTAACTTTATTTCATAGCGGGACTTGATGTACTTATGTTATGTATTAAGGACTAGGGAGGATCTAAATAAATGAGTTGATCCAGCTAATTGAGCTTTAACAGATCTAGAACTAGAAATACACTGCGCGACAACCGATTAGCAGACTTCCCTTTTAGTGTGGATTTTTGTGTGAAAGCTGTCCGATCTGACTAATTAAAGAAATTTATTATTTAATTTGATCAATTTCGAAATTACCTAATTATGGGAAAAGCAAAACAGTTAGATGAGGCAGAAAAAGGTCGAATAAAGGCTTACATAGAGTGTGGACTCTCAATCTCTCAAATATCAAGAAATATTAGACGCAGCCGTAAAGTTATTTCCTCATTTTTGAAGAACGAACACTCTTATGGGAAAAACATGAAAGGTCGGCCCTCTTCGGTAATAACAGAGGCTGACAAGCGACTGATTCTGAGGAACGCGTCTAACTCACGAGACTCTGCGGCTAAAATTAAGCAAAAATCTGGCGTTAAGGCGAGTGTGCGGACTGTGCAACGCCTTCAATTAAAAAAAAAAACACCTCTAAACGCAAATAGAAAGATGCAGCGGCTTGAATTTTGTCGATCGAATATGACCTGGACTAAGGAGTGGGTACTTGTTGTCTTTTCGGACGAGAAAAATTTAATTTACATTGAAATCTTGGTAAAACGAATTCCAATTATATTTTTTTTTTTGAATACGCTGGCATAAACGGTCTATTAATTTTAGCCAAATTTTGCCCGACCATATAGATTATATATATTCTTGAAAACTTTTCCTATGACCTTTTTTTCATACTGAAGGCATTGTATACCTTAGATTCAGCTGGATCGAACCACTATTTCGTATAGATGCCATAGAAACAAACCTAATATACAACTTTGTTAATTCCCAAACAATTCTCATTGAAATTAAGATTTAATATATCAAATAGCTATTAAATTATTATATAAAAATCTATTTGTTTGCATGGTTTCAATGCTAATTTTCATATCCATAACAGCAAGGGAAGTTGTGAGATTTGAAAATCGTTTCAAAGTTGTTCGAATTAATGATTCATAAAGTCAATGTTGTTTCGATAAGTATATATTTTACAAGATTTTGATCCGATTTCTCCGTTGCCATGTAAATACAAATCATTGTACAAAATTATTTCCAATATTGTTTAATATCTCAGCTGAAAAGATATAGAAAATAAGTCTAAACTCTGAAATGTATATACTATATACATAGCTAGCTCTAAGCCAAAAACATATTAGTCAAGGAAATGAAACATGTAATGATATGAAATAAAATGAATAAGTAACTACATTTTATATTGAATTTGAATTCCATGGTTTATTAAAGCTCTAATTTGCTTCAAATTTTAACCGATTTCAAAAAGATTTTTCTATCTAGGTATGGAACAGAAAGAGAGGAAAGATATCTGGGCTTTTTAAACCATATAACCATAGGGTGAAATGGTTTGAGAAAGGCGCCAAAATATATGTAACGGGCAGAAGGAAGCTTTTCCGACCCCATAAAGTATATATATTCTTGATCAGGACCAACAGCCGATCGATCTAGCCATGTCGGTCCGTCCGTCCGTCCGTCTGTCCGTCCGAATGAACGCCTAGATCTCGGAGACTATAAGAGATGGAGCCACCAAATTTGATGTGTAAGCTTATGTAGTATGTAAAGTGATCGAGTTTACTTCAAATTTTGCCACGCCCCTTTCCGTTTATCGTTTATCTCAAAAACTATTCTAGCTAAAGATACCATATTTGGTATCTATATTTGCTTAGTAAGTGCGCATATTTTGTATGTATAAGGATATTGCCACGCCTTTTTTCGCCCCCGTAGTTTGAAAAACTCGATAATCTCACGTATTTTTCTACCTATTGCAATTTAATTTGTCACACTCATATTTGATGCTAATATCCACCAACATACCAAATTTAATCAAAATCAGACTAAAAATAGCCAAGTTATGCATAAAAACGTTTTTCCATAAGGCCAGAGTTGGCCGTTGACTGCTGGGGGCGCTAGGGTGCCCGTATGCTTGAGTGAGCGAGATACTGCTCGTAAAAAGCATGTGAAGAGAACTTTTTAAAAGTACGGAAATGCATTTGTTATTATAAGCTTGAAATATTTGTTTTACTTGTGTATGGTATACCTAAATCGGCTAAACGACTTACTTACTTAATTTGTTAAAAAACACATTTTTTTTATAGTGGCAATTTCGTTAGCGGACGTTGACGATACTATGCGCAGTACGTTCAAGTGGCCCCTACGACACCAGGGCAAAGCCTGTTACGCACGAGCCCAAGCAGATAGTTGCCCACCTCCCACCCGACCGATCGAGTGGTGCAGCCGTACGGCACGAATCGCGTGGACAGATACACAACGGAAAAAACAGACAAACAAATAATACTACAGCTATCTATGAACTAAATAGTAAAGGATAGATGTTTTAAGTGTGTTAATAGAAGACTCTGAGCAGATTACAGGGAATAAAAGGTTGTAATCAGAGCAGAGGACTCTAAAAAGGTTCATGCATGGCATAGTTAGAAGAACAACGACTAGGGGGTTAAAGGTATAATACGATGACTACTCTGTCTACATGGTACCGACTAATTTACCTGAGCCAAAAACTCAGGCGAGTCAATATCACCGATTAGGAGCTTGTGCATAAAAATAACACCAAGTATAATTCTACGGTTAATTAAGGAAGGAAGGTTAATCAAAAGAAGAATACGAAGGCCAATTGGCATTTCGATCCCAGCTTAAGCCACGAAGAGCAAATAGCAAGAACTGCAATGAATACTATACTTATTATAATAATTCACTTTTGAAGAAAAATTCTTCACTAGTCGAGAAATTTAGTTCACTTTCATTTGTAGTACAAGAAAAATTAATCATGTTAAACAAAATCAAGTCCAAAGACCTAAAAATGACTGCAAAAAAGGTTTCTCTGCTTTTCTAGAGGGCTTTCTGCTAATATTTTAACTAATTGTGAGATTAGATATCATAAGTGAGAAGTTTTTATTAGGAATTACGACATCGAATCAAATTCATATTAACTAACCAATCGAAATCATTGACAAAATTTGCAAAACCGTAGATAGGTTTCTTGTTGAACCACTACAACTTGAATACATTTAATTAATATTCAATTTTAAGTGAATATATTAAGCAAATCGATCATTAATCAAAGGACAAGTTCAGACTCTTCAAATGAGGACATTGAAACAACAAAAACGAAAAGGGTTGCACCCATACATACCGCAAAATGAAGAGCATCCAAAAATGCAAAAGCAACTCTTGCTGGTGTGTGTGCTGTGACCCTAACCCCAACCCCAACCCTTACCCTAACCCTAACCCTAAACCGTATTCGAACCCTAACCCGAACACGTACATACATACTACCCCGCTACCCGGTTACCCCTCTCGTGATATGTGTTGTTGTTTGCATATTTATGTGTGGCTTTTGTATCTATTTTGCAGCAGCTCTCGAATTTTGATTGCGAATCCAAGGATTAAGGTATTTGCGCACGTATAATTAATTGGATGGCATCGGGCTACCGTTGCCAGTTGTGCACGTGTGTCTCGAGAGCCAGGACCAAGAGTGCCGAGGAGAGGAGTGCTGAGGAGGGGGTTTAAGGTTGGCAGACAGGCAAATTTTGCGGTTGCACTGCGGGAGATTTTGGATGCTTGATGCATCTAGCAGGTCATTTGCATGGCGGTTCCGTTTTTGTTTATTTTTTTTTTGGGTATAGACAAACCATTGGAAACGCATGTTTCGATTGACAAATCCCAAATCTCACTTAATCAGCATGGAAAACTTACAGTTTCTACTTGAAGATTACATAAAATTAAATAGCCAATTAAAGAACTTGGTAAATTGGTCTTAAAATCGTGAATTAAAAAGGGGATTAAGAAATTCTAAAGGATATACATGTTTAAGATGATTTTGCATTAAATGTGTGACATTTATCAAAAGTTATTTTTAGGTCTTTTTATTATCATATTACTATGACTAAGCATAGTTTTTGTTGTTGTTGTTGTTCGCTTACTCCTTTGTTGTTTTAGTTGAAGCATTCTTCAAGTTTATTGCAAAATATTTAACACACTTGGAATGTGTTTGATCCAACACAAAGCGTGCGAATAGTTTGGTTAAGGATTCAGTTCTCCTCCCCCTGCCCCACGACATTCTGAAGCTGGTTTTTCTTATATGTATGTACCTTTAGGGAGATATTTGTTTGGTATTATACCCCAAGTGTATGAACTTGGCCAGGCAGCAGCATCCTCATCATCATCATCATTATTATCATCAAGCAGAAGCAGAAGCAGTTACAAAGAAATGCAATCAATTTAAAGTTAAATTTTTGGCATATCGAGGTTTATATACACACACACACACACACACATACATTTGCCCAAAGGAAAAAGCTGACTTAAGGGTGGGGATGGGAAAGAGAAGGACCAAACACACACTCACATTCACCTATTGACGTGGGGCCATCATCATGGAGAACACACACCCCCAATGGAAAGGTGGGTGGGTGAGTGGAGTGGGGGAAACGAAGAGGATGAAACATCATCCCCCGATGAACACACGATGTTCGCCTGATGGCCACAAAAGACATCATGGCTGCCGTAGAAGCCAGCGTCCTAACGCTTCACTGGATACTTACTGTGAAAGTAGACCCATTTAAACTCACACATGCAAGCATACACATGTGTGGGGATTATATGTATGTGTGTGTGTGATAGCAAATGCCAAACCCACCCGCACAACGCAACTGTCAACCCCCATCCACACCCTCTCACACACACACACACACACACACGTCACCCTCACCCACTCACATATCACAACCCATATAGTCTGCGTGTGTGTGTGTTTGGCCAGCGAAGCATCATGGCGGCAGTCATGTTGAAATTTTAATTCCTCGCCCACTCAATTTGCTTCGTCCCCTATCACTCGTCCTGCCTCCAGCCCTCTGCCTCCTCCGTTCTCTGCCCCACTGGTATACTCTTCACTCTTCATTGTTGCTGTGTGTCGGTCGCTGTCTGGCACTCAAAGCTGTCCCACCCATTCGCTACACACACATACACATGTGGATGGATGAGGATGTGCAAAGATGGGCTAAGGGGGGAACATGGAGCGACTCGATTTGGTCCAAACTCTCCATTTGCGGTGCGGATTCCCTAAAGATGGCACTTTCGATTTGCTAAGATGACTATCGAAACAACAAAATGGTTTAGGAATTAAACAAAACATTATTAAAAATGTTTATATTTGATTTTTTGTTTAATTTATTGCATGTCCTTCCATACAATTTAATTTGAAGTCTAAGGACCTTTTATAAAGTCAAGGCCTTAAACTTGCTGCCTAAAACTCCATACATCTATGAAGATAATCTAAAAAATATAAAAAAGTTGATTACCTTCTGCTTTCCTTTATCTTACATACAAAAAATTTAATTAAAAAGATTTAAAATTGTTATCGAATAAATAATCAGCTGTTTATTTGGTAACATCGAAGGGAAGATATTCTAAATTAAGGCTTAAGGTATATTCTTGGCTGGTCATGATGTTATGGCATTAGCATTAACCCATCTCTAGAATGGAGATGAATCCTGCATGGTTTGAGTGTAAAGCCAAGCAAAAAGGCAGTTAGTCGTCCAGGTGGCATAGCCATCGCCGTTGTCGTTGTCGTTGTCGTTGCCGTTGCCATCGTTGGTCGTTATCGTTGTCAGGTGAGCTTTGCCAACTGCCAACTGTTTTGGTTACATGAGTGGAAGCGACAGGAATCCTCAGTCGTTTTCATCCTCCTCGTATCTGTCCGCCATTCTTGTCGCACTCAAAGTTCTGTTGCAGGGCCTGCTGCGGTTAGCAAAGGACCCCAACTAGGACAAAAGAGCAATACTATTCGGCTCACGGATACACACACACACATGGCCTCGCATATGTGTATGTGTGCTGTAGCATATAAGGATACTTGGGTATACATATATGTATGTACTTTGCCTTCTCTACCTCCTTCTCTTTCTGCCCCATGTCAAACCGCATCTGTCTGAAAGAGAAGCGAAACCGCACAAAAAATGAAACACCGCAAAGCGTGTTGCCTGACATGTGATTGAGGACGGCGTTTATATGTATGTATGTGGACACACACACACATGCACACAATTCCTGGGTTAGTTAGTTCGTTAGCATTTATGCCCCCTCCTCCCATGCCTCCCCTCGTTCAACGGCGCTTTCCTCGCTAGGATGAACTTGTTAGTGCACAAAATGTTGAAAGTTACAAAATCTTCATGTGTGGAGACCCATTCGAAACGCAGTTCAGTATATAAATCAATCAATAGACCAATTTACCTTCTGATCTCAGTAAGCTCACACCACTTGAATATGAAACATGAACGAGGTGGGTTTGAAAACTTTCCTGAAAGTAAAGACTTTATAAAACTTGGATTGCCAAAAGGCAGTAAATGGAATGCCCAAATCTGTTCAGGATTGCGATTGGATGAAATCAACAAATAAAGTAAAGTTTTTGAAAAGCGGGTTTTGTTGAAATATATAATATTATTAATTATTTATTTAAGAGTTTTGTCTAAACACAAAAATCTTGTTATGTGTATGACGGAAAAAGCTTTTAACTTTATAGCAGACAGAAATAGATATATACATATATCTACGTAATGATATTTACTAATTGTAAGAAATTTAAGGCTTCAAAGTGAGCTTATTATATAAGTACGCATAATCGGTGCCGGATTAGACATATGTATATGGGTCCGATCTTTCAGAACTTAAAGGCGGTTTCAGATCATTGTTATGTTGAGTTATAGTTAATTACCATAATACAGTCTGAGTAAAATGGCTAAAATTTCAAAAATTTAATTTGAAAAATTCTCAAAAACTTTTTTACTTTCCTTAACTGTAAGATTGGCAAATTGTAATCGTTTTTCCCAAATGTTATCTCATTTTAATGCTTTTAAATTTAATCTTAAATTGAAATGTTAGTAAAGCTAATTATCAACTTATCTTTATAAGCGATACCAAAATTGTCGAAGAACAGAAAATGATCAATTTTTTGAGTTTTAATTTGAAAAATTCATATCGCTTTAAGTTGCAGTATTCCAACTTTTGGGATTCAATTTGCAAATTGTTTGCTAATTTTAGTTTACCCAAGTGTTTAATGCCATTTTGAAGTATTCCGATTTCATTCATATTTAACTGTTTGAAATCGCTTAGAAAGTGGCCGAAATAAAGTCGGAGAAAAATAGGCAGATTAGACAAAACGAAACCATTATCTTTGCGAATTAAAGTATAACTAACTAATTAGCATAAGGACCCCGATAGCTTTAATTTTAGTATCCTTTGATTGCTGAGAACCCGTTCTGACTTGATCCGGAACTTCATTCGAAAAGGATTAGTTTTGAAGTGATAACCTTAATGTGGATGAAAGATCAGAACATATTATATATTTACCTATGATATAGTCCGATTTGAAACTGTCATTTGGCATTGTCACTAACCTTAAAAGGTTTACTTTATGATAATAAATGTGGATAACTAAATTTAATTATAATCAATTGGGTAAACATTTAAAAGGCACTTTGAGATGAGATTCTTTTGTTTTTATTCGATTTCTGGGTTTTTGAACAGAGTTTGGAAAAGGGCGTACAAACTTCGTTTCCTTATCAAAATTCAGGTAGCCATCGTCAGGTAGTTCTTATGCCACTGCAGGTTATATGTTTATGCTGTTGTTTTTTGGGTGGGTGAAGTGGGGTTGAGTGTGATTGTGTGTGTGGATGTGGGTGGAGGTCGCTGCTTGTCGGTTGGTGATTTGCCAGGCTGCCAAAGAGCTGCTGATACTGTGAGATACTGTGAAGAGAAGCTGAAAGTAAAAACACATCAATTGGCATGTGCATGGAAATGACACCAGAGAATTGTGCAAAAATGTTATCTTTGGCTTCCGTAACCGAGTCTTTACTGGATTTAGAGTGTTTCGCTTGCTTACTGCCTCCCATTCATATCACCCTCGACATCATCTTCCATCAGCCTCATCCTTAGCCTCACCCTCACCCTCGGGGCAAGAAGCAGAAGCGTAACAATAACAACAACAACAACAACATTGAAAAACGAACTCATTTTAAATAACGGATCGGGTCGTTGAGGGAGTGGGGGAAAGTGCTTTGGCATGGGCCAAGATGGGTGTGCGAAATGGGCCTTTGCAAAAAAAAAAAAAGAGAAAGTAAAAAAAATTGCCATAAGATAACTCGACAGGCGTCACACACACACACACAAACATACTCACTATATAGAAAATTGGCAGCTGGATAAGCGAAAAAACCAATTCACGAATACTTTGCATATATAATATATTCAAAAATTTACTGGGGCGCTGCCCAAACACCCATCCCACCCGATTCGTATACCACGCGTTGAAGGTAAACACCCTTTTAAGTTCCTAGCAAGACAGTAAGAGAGAGTGCGAGAGGGGGGAGCGAGAGGAGAAGAGCCGTTGGTCTGAATGTGGAGAAAAGGGGAAAGAAAACGACGTCGACGCAGGTCAAACGGCTCCAGGCCTGATTCTGTTTTTTTTTTTTAGCATGAATCTAGGAGGATGAGAAGGATGACGAGGAGAAGGTGGTGGACGGGGCTTATATTGGGTGGTGGTGGTGCCAATCGTTCGTCTGGTCCGTTCGATGTGCAAATTTTATACACTTGCTTTGTTTTCCCTTTTCCTTAGGAGGGTTGAATTTACAAAAAAAAAAAGAATTGCAAAAATATTGTTCAGCTTTTTTTGTTTTTTGCAATATTCTATAATTTCTTAAATGAAACATTGAAATATACTAAAAGAGCCATGATTGGAAAGTGCTTTTATTTGGCAACCATAATGGAAGTCAATATTTTAGTCATTTTATTTGGTTAATCATTATTAATGTTATGAAATTTTCAGTAAAAAAACTTTATAAGCTATAAGGCTATATCCATCTGGCAACACTCCCTTGTTTGATCTATAAAATTAGCGAGAGATCAGCAAGGTCAATTGACAGTATAGTTAACCATAAGCTTGTATTGCATAAAACTAAAAACCATCATAAAATGAAGAACATTTTAACCAAGTTCTAAAGACTTCAGAATCACATTTTACACTAGCTTAAACTAGTTGAGAAGTATGACTCACAACGACACAATGACTTGTCAGTGATTTTTATAGATGTTGTACGACAACGCTCAGTACGAACAAGTGGCCATATGACACCAGGCCCGGGCCTGTTACGAATGACCCTAAGTAAAGTTAATGTTGCAACCTCTACCCACTCCGACCTAAGGGCATAGGCGTATTACATATATAAACATAAATTAAACTAAAGAAATAGAATATATGAAATGTAATATGATAAAAGGTTACATATAAAAAGAAAACAGGATAGGTTAAAATACAGATGATTACAACTAATTACAAGGATAAGGACAAGATCGCAGTTTTTATAACCGGAAGCGATGTTTCGGAACCGATAACGTGTAGTCACTACATAATATACGAAAAAGTTCATTCAGAGAAAAGTTAGTTGTGCAAGTGGGAAGTATAAGCGGTGTGAAATTGCGCGTCCTTCTAGATGGAACAGAAATATTAATTTGGCTCAACAGCTCGGAAGAGTCAATCTCACCATTCAAAAGTGTGTAAAGAAAAGTTACACCAAGCATAGTTCTACGATTCGTCAAAGAAGGAAGGTTAATTAACTGAAGTCGACTAGAATAAGATGGAAGTTGTACAGTTGGATCCCAGCGCAATTCACAAAAGGCAAAGAGTAAAAACTGTTTTTGTACAGATTCTAATTTGTTGTGATAAAACTCATATTGAGGAGACCAAACACAAGATCCACACCCCAATATGGGAAAGCATTTTGAGTTTATGAGAGCTTGAACAATCATATTTAATATATAGACTCAATTACAGTTATAGCTAAGTAGTTAGACTCAATTTTAGGTAGATAAGCACGCATATTATATCTTTGTCGAGGAGATTATGAAAATCTTTTTTTATAATGTTAAAAAATTAGTGATTTTGAAATGAAACGCACTACAAAAGCATAGTTTGAGACTTATCTCCATTGAAATTATGAAATTATGAATTTCTCAAAAAGTTACTTTCTTTCTCCTTATTGGAATATTTTTGCCAAGCGCATCTGTGCAGGTATTTTAAACTAAAGCTTGGCAATTGTATTTGTTTTTCAATTAAAAAGTTATTAACTTTTATTTGGCTGAAACAGGAAAGGACTTACTTAGAATCGACGTATACACAAATGAAAGCAATTAAAAGATGGTCTGGGAATGGTTAAGCTAATCGCAAGATCATTCTTTGGAACCACAAAGGACCTTTTAGGGATGAAATATGAATTTTGGCTTAGAATGTTTCGATAGTTAGATTCTGGAACAGATTAGTTAGTGAATGGAGTGTTATGCTTAAGCAATTCTTTCACTAAGTGCACTGACATGGAGTCATCCTTCCTTGGCAAAGTTTATATCCTTGGCAGCAGGCATCAGCAGTAAACCTGACAGCTGATGTGGACGACGCCGAGAAGGAGGAGGAGTAGTAGGACAACTGTGCGGGCAAAGTGATATATACTTTTTAAGTGTGTATGTATATATTCTGTGTATGTATATGTGTACATGTGCTGCTGTTAAATGGCTGATAGCGTAAATACAAGTAATATGAAGTAACTGGAAAGGAGGCGGTGAGACGGGAGGGGCAAGGGGGGCAACGTATGGGGATTCCAAGGGCAACACTTGCCATTTTGGCCGAGTTGGGTGAATTTCCACATTTGGTTTGCCATAGTAGCTGAGCGGAAAATAAAAAATGATGATCCCAGCTTCTACTGCTGCTGCTATCCACCTCCACCTCCACCTCCACCTTCACCGTCCTGCTCCATTCACATCATGCTGTCGGTTTCGCCTTGTCTTTCCCCAGAGTGTGACGCACCGCTGGGTTTTGTGGGTGGTTTGGGATGCTTTTTGGCACGGCTGATGGCTGATGTCGGTTGAGGGCAACGAATTCAGCGAAATAACCGTAGGCTTTTTCATTTTTGTTGATGGCGGAAGTCTTTGGCACCCCACTCCGTCCGTTTAAACGTCCGTGCTCCCACCCACACCACTGAGTAGTGTGTGTGTGTGTGGGTGTGGTTGTGCGTTTTTTTTTTTTTGGGTGTTGGAGGAGATGTTGATGTTCCGACACGACTCTTGGTAAGCAAGTGAAGTGTAAAGAGCTCTTTCCTTTATTGGTTTTGTATTTTATTATCACATTTCGTTTATTCCTCTTTTTTGTATCTATCTATATATGGATGAATGTTTATGTGTGTGTGTGTGTATATGTGCGCCCAAGGCTTTGATGACACTTTGGCGACGACGCCATTTACGGGGCATATGGGACTTTGATATGACAACGCAAATATCCGTTATGGGCCGACAGGCACGCACCAATCTACCAACCATTGCCAGGGTAACGTCCGCATCTCATTCTCATTCCCATTCTCCATTCCTCCCCCTTCCCCTTCCCCCCATCAACCCACTATGCCCATGCGCAGGGACAGGATCTTTTTTTAATGTGTTTGCAAAATAACAATAACATCCAACTCCCACTCCCCCGTTCTCTTCTCAAAAACCTATTTCATCAGGCAACGGACAATGACATGATATAATACTTATACGCTGATACACATACATACATATGTACATATATGTAGACACACATACTTGGATATGTAGGTATTCCTCCATCCTGGCCCATCTCAGTTAGGACATGATGAGCATTTTCAATTCGATGTTGTCAGTAAATTGAAAAGGAAGACTTTAGGTTTAGAAAAGAAAACGAACATAAAAAAGAAAACAAACTTTTTCGACTTGGATTGATGAGCTCGAACCCATCTCAAGATATTAGATTTAACAAGGAAAACCATTTGAAAAGGTTTATTATTCAAAATCACACGTTCAAGTAGTTTAATCACTATTTTAAGGCCTATTTACTCCAACTAGGTCCTACAAATTAAACTTCAAAGATCAATTGGTGTGAAAACCCCTTCAAATTGTTGTCCTATTAAGAGAGAGATATCAAGCAAAGTTTTCGAATGTTCCGAATATTTGAATCAAATTAATGAAAATATATTTGACCCATTTGACTTTTAAACAAGTTTAAGGTAAATGTAGGTAGAATGAAGAAGGGACTTTAGGGATAATGCCACATAAGTACTTCGTAGAGCTACAACTTTGTTTTAGTCCTATATCGAAATCGAAGAAGATTTCTCGACTGCATTTATTCAGTAGCCATTATCTGGCCAATTTAAAATTTGTACATGATTTAGATAAGAAACTAGCTAAGCCAAGGGCGTAACCATATTTCGAATTGGGTGGGATAGAAAATTTTAGACTTAAACAATTTTAATACAGTTTGAATTGAATTCCTAAAACGAAACCCGAATAGAACCTCATCTTTAATAAGATTGAGTTAGATAAATTAATGGTAATAAAAATGTAAAGAAGTTTCATCGTATATGAAATGAATTTTTTAAAAAATAAAAAGTATAATTTGTCCATACAGAAAATAATAAAGGATTCATATTATTTGTTTGTCCAATTGTGATTTCTGATGCCTTATGCAGTGCCAGACTGTAAACAGAGAAATGAAACCGAGATTTCACCTATAAAACTGGCCATATTTTGATATTGAAAAACGATTTAATGACTTTTTCAATTTAGGACAAAATGCGTTCAAGTTTCATATGAGGATGATGATTGCATCGACTGCCATCCTCCACTTCCACCTTGACTCCCCGTACCCCTAGCTTGCCTTCATCTATGTACATACATATATTGCAGCTGTGGAAGTTTCTATATTCAATCCAGAGAAAATATTTCAAAACTTTTGCTGGCAATAAAACAATTCAACACTTTTTGCCATTTTAATTACACAAACTTAGAGAGCTCCACCTACTTACCACACACACACACACATGGACGAGTATATAAGTATGGAATAATATGTACAGAAAGAAGCTATATATATTTGTATATATAGTTTGATATCTGTAAAACATATCTACAACGTTGAGCTGCTTGTAAATGCTCACATATGGAGAAGGTAGCAAGAATTGTTAGCACAGTCATGCTAAAAACTTGCAACTCCTTCAAAGGATATTAACAAGGATGAAATGGAATAACAACAACAACAACAACAACTACTAATATTACTTACTACCCCCGAAATTGTATTCTCACTCCTCACCTCTCACACACACACATAAAGTACAAAAATACAACAAGAAGGGGAGTCGAAATTAAAACAAATCCTTTCGTTCCATATTAATGGTCGCCATCTTAGGAAAGTAAATGACATTCGAAAACATTTATTGTGCCAGAGACGCACCAGAGACCACCTCCATCACCTCCATCAGCCCTCAAGCCCTTCTCATATGTGAGTGTGTGACCAACCCGAAAAACCCGCCCACCATCTAACACAACGCCATTATACCACCACACACACACACATATATGTGAGCTGCTTGTTGTGTGTGCATGTGGGTGTTCATTTGGTTATGTAGTGAACCCTACACAAACACACACACAGGACCAAGGACCAGGACATATTCCTCACCCAAATATACTGGGACTTCCACATGGAGAAAGGGGTGATGGGAAACTTCTTTCATAGAACAAAAGCAAAGCACATACACATACGCAGACACACACACACATACAGAGATCTATATACATATGTGAGGAAGAGAGAGTGCGTATTGGGTGTGATTGTGTGCAGGAGCAGGAGCATACCATGTACAGTCATTTCATTTTACATTATTTACCCACATACTAGTATATACTTATTTTCATACACACACACACTCACTCCTATCTCTGCCCCCCAACCGCTAGTTTACCCTCCCCATCCCCTCTACACACTTTCGGTTGCGTAAAACTTTCATTTAGTTTTCTAATTACTTTTTTAATCAAGAAATCAAAGATTCTTCTTGTTCTGCCTCACACAGAGAAGAAGTCTTAGAATGGAAATTATTGTCGATGCAAGTAGCATATACATATACTAACTAGCTAATTGCTTAACTAACTAAGCAAAAAAAGCTATGCAGAGATCTCTTCAATGTATATGTATTATTGTTAACTTTTGAACTGAGCGGGGGAAAATCAATAAATATCCTTACGCACCTGATGGTCAATTTGGCACCACAAAACCGAGTTGTAAACTGTACAACATTTACCATTCATTTTCCCTTAATTTTCCATTCACAGACCCACCCATCCCCCCCATCCCCACACAAGGACGATGCGTTTGCTGAATCAGACGGCGACGCATAAACAAAAACTTCAGACGAGAGAAATCACTTGGACTTGGAGAACTAGGCATGGGATGGGGGCGGGGGTTCTCTTCATATTTTACCCTCAAACGTGGACACTGACATTGATGATGGGGAGGGGGCGGGACGAGAGAGTGGAAGGCTGGTGTTCGTATTGGTATGAGGTGAAAGCGAAGGGTAAGTAATAAATATTTTACGTCAGACCAAACCAAAAAAAAAAAAAAAAAAAAAAAAACTTCCGCCAAACAAAGTTCGGCGTTGTCCAGGAGACCAAAAGGGGAGAATCGAAGGGGACTCAATGGCGTTGGAGAAATGGTACGGATGAACAAGAGGACCAAGTCCATTGCCCGCAAGTTTTGTGATGCGACCACGAAAGCGGTAACAATAAATACAAGCCCTGTCATTCTGTCCTTAGTCCTTTCCTGTCTTGTCCTGCGCATGGACAGCTCTAGCTACAACTCCGGTTTCAGCCAGTGCCAGTTCTAGCTCCTACTTGGTTTAGCCTCAGTCCATGCAGATTACATTGACGACGACGACGACGACGAGAACGACAACGACGATGACGATGACGACAAGTAGAACATTTTTGTGCCGTAGAAAGAGGTCGATTCGACCACTCACTCGACCCTTGAATTCGCCCTTGAATCATTTCAATTTTAAGTAAATTGACATTACATTGCTGTTCGGTGACTCTGGTCCCCCAAGGGCCCAGGAGCCATGGCCAGACCAGGGTAGACCAGAAATAGAAATTGGAATTCTGTTAGCTGGAATGAGTGGCACGAAATGAGGTAGAAGCTCAATAACTATCAACGTCTATGTCGAAAAAGCGAATCGAATGCGAAGGAAATTTCTTCTTGCTGGCCACGCGCTTGCCCTGACACTGGCTCGGACTTGGATTCGGTTTGTCTGCCCGCCCTTAGTCCGGGGAATTTGTTGAAAGGTAGAAGGTTGAGTCCGGGAGGACAGGCCTGCTTGCTTGGACTGATTGGGGGAGATTGGACACCACTTTTGGAAAATGACAACAGAAGATTGAGGTGGAGGTGGAGGTGCAAGTGGGTGGGCGGTGGCCAGACGCGACAACGTTACTTTACTTTACTGCTACAGACCGAAGGGCATTTTGATTTAACCCAACCCAAAGATCAAGCCAGTTCTGCTCTTCAGTTAAGAAGCAAACACAACAACCCACACAAAACTCACACAGACACACACACACACACACACATCCACAATTTTCAGAGGGCTAAAAATACTTTTAGAAAATGGCTGACGACCTGTCTGAGAAATGGCCTGGAACTGGACACTGCAAACTAGCAAATTGATTGACAACACAGAAAGAAAATTTACTACACCAAAAATTGCCACCATTCCAAAATACATTGTTAGTAATTGTATTCATTAGATGTAGCAAAACTAAGGTAAAATATAAATACCAAAACATTCGTTTTGGAGGCAATTAAAATTCAGAATTTTGTATAGATTTTTTGTTTTTTTGGGCGACGCTATTTTATAACACTAATTTATACTAAACTTCTTTTTTCTTGAACTACGAAAGAAAGTGAATTGAATTTCCCGTTAAATGACATATTTATACCCTTGCAGAGGGTATTATAAAATTGGTCAGATGTTTGTAACGCACAGAAGGAGACGTTTCCGACCACATAAAGTATATATATTCTTGATCAGCATGAGAAGCTGAGTCGATATAGCCATGTCCGTCTGTCCGTCCGTCCGTCCGTCCGTCCGTCTGTGCAAATCAACTTCACGCTGGCATCTTAAGAGCTATCGGAATGAAATTTTATATTTGAGCTACTTTTAGCCGGGAGATAATAGAGTATGAAAATTGTCAGGATCGGACTACTATATCATATAGCTCTAGAACAAAATTTTTTGCAAAAATTGGAGTATCGTCATGAAATTTACCAATATAATAGAATTTGATATAAAATCTCAGATCCCAAAATTTGAGTTTGATCGGATAAATAGAACACAAGTTACAGTCAATTCAAATCGGTTCTACATACGTCATCAGCAAATCAAACAGAGCACATGCATACGCACACACAGACGTAGCGCTACACGTATGTATGTATGTGTATGCGTGTTGTGCCTTGCTTAAAAATTTGTAGTAAAAAGAGAAATAATTTGAATGTTTTGTTTGTGTGTTGATGAATTGAAGGAAGGAAATTTCAAAATGTAAAAAAATTATTGCCACGGACTGCAAGGGTATATAAACTTCGGCATTGCCGAAGTTAGCTTCTTTGATATTTTTCATTGAAATCAGATACAAATTAGATAGTTTTCATCGCCCATTAATAAGGGACATTTGTTTGGGAATAGTTGAAAAGTTTACTCTCATTTTTTCTTTAAATCTTTCGAAATTTAAGGCCATTTTACAATTTTAATTTGTATTGACGAACTTATTTATTCAAATGAGATATTTGGAGTAAATATTGGACACAAAATGCCTAAGCTACATATGTATACACAATTTTACTAATATTTCCTTTTTTTAACGATTAAGGATTATGTCCTATTTTTGTTGTTGATGTTGATTTGTACTATCAAGTTTGGTTGGAACTAGATTTCATAGAATGAATCTAGTATTACGATCTCTGCTCGGAATAAAATACTATATTTCAACAATTATGAATCTCGTTTACTTTGTAGGACAATCAAATTGTCGAAACGAATCTGTTTAGAATCAAGTTCTGAATAGTTAAATGTTTAAAGGCTCAGACCAAGTTTAAAAATATAAACTCGAAAACGATTTGGGATAGGAAATGAAAACAGTCGTGTATTAAGTTCGAACTGCACTTAAAACTCTACCGTTCTAATATCTCTATATTTATTACGATCCTTATTGTCATTATACCATACACCCATTGGGTGAAATGGTATATTAATGTCGCCAAAATGTATTTAACAGGGCGAAGGAAGCTTTTTCGACCCCATAAAAATCTAGCCAAGTCCGCAAAATACCAAATTTAAACAAAATCGGACTAAAAATAGCCAAGATATGTACATATGTATATAAACATTTTTTCAAAGGGCCAGAGTCGGCCGTTGACTGGTGGGGGCGCTAGGGTGCTCATATGCTTGAATGAGCGAGATACTGCTCGCATTTGTTATTATAAATTTGAAATATTTGTTATTCTGGTGTATGGTAAGCCCAAGTCGTCTCGTCGACTTACTTACTGTATTACTCACCTTCATTTGTTGCTCAGAAAAATAAGCTAAACTGGAAGACACTCTTAAACTGTATTTAATAAATGAATAGTACTTGTCTTCTCCTGTTTCTGTGTAATTCCAATAAACTTTCCATTTAGGAGCTCACTTTCGCTTAATCAATATTGATATGTTATGAATAGTAAAAGGTTTTCGTTTTAAGAATAATCTCAACCAAATACCTAGAGTATTTTTACCATTACTAAAACTTAGATCTATTGTTTGTCTTTATTCCATAAAATAACATTTTAAAATGTAAAAATCTAATACTATTGACTTTTTTGCACTTTCGGTGACTAAATTCTTACTTTTTTTCCATATATATCGCTTCTTTTTTTGTGTATTTTACCTAAAACTCTATTAAAAATGACTTTCTTTTTTGCCAGCAATTACAAAAACGAGTCGGTTTAGGTTGTTAATTAAGTGAAAAATTACAAAATTTATCGGATTATTGCCAATAAAAATGATTAATGTAATGTATTTCTATGTCTTGCTTTCGGAAAAATCCTAGGTACACCAAAAACAACAGTTTCATTATGGTAATGATATCTGCATGCTTTTCTTACAACTCCGTTGGCCCTACCCATGTGATAGTTGGCATTATGGGTAGATATGTCTTATAGATCTATTACGAAATACAATGCTACCATGGGCCAGTTGGGAAATGCCTATCAACAGGATAACGATCCGAAACATACCTTGAAGCTCGTGAAGGATTGGTTTGCATCCGAAAAGATCGATGTTATGCTATGGCCACCTCAGTCCCCAGATGTTTATCCGAACGAGGACTTATGGAAAGATGTTAAGCGGGTTGCGGCAACATGAAGTCCATCAAAAAAGCTGAGATTTGATAGTTCAGGAAGCATGGTCGCAAATCGCCTTGAAGCGTTGGCAGGACCTCTTCGATTCGATGATCCGCCGATGCGATGCCGGTATTTAAAAAAAGGCTATACAACAAAGTAATAAACATTATTAAGTAAGAAGAACTCAAAAAATCACTTTTGAATTAAATTAAATTGTTTTTTTTTTTGCCTCCTTTGTAACCACTACTATAATAATAAAGTTCATAAGAATAGGCCCTTTTTGGTGTATTTTGCAAAAGTCATTAAAAAATTATAAAAACCAATGGAAAGCAAACGGAATCTAATCACTATTCTCATCTTTACATCCCATTCTTGGAAAAGTATGAAATAAAAATTTAATTTTTAATGTCGAAAAATTAATATAAATGTTGTGAGGTGATGCGCTACTATATTTTTGAACACAACTGTATACAAGTGGTTTAAACCAATAAAAATTTTGAAAATTCTTTTTTAATTCAATTCAATTAGAATAGTTTTGTTTTTAATGTACTACAAAATGATTTGATGTTTCAAATATATGAAGCAAAGTTATGATGACTTTTAAATATTTTGCGGTAGTTTCTTAAAAGAAACGAAGAACTTACCGGAAATGGAAAATGGGGGAAAAGCGAGTTGTCCTTTTCTCGATAACTTGAATATTTTCATGCATGTATTAAGTATTTTTTTTTTTGTCTTTTGTTTTTAACTCTTTCGTTTTGCACATGTCTCCTCTTTTTTTTTTGTTTGTTTTTTCTGTTTCATTTTCAACTTTCCACAGTGGTTGACATTAAGCTGAAGTCAAGGCAGCCATCGTGCATGAAAGAAAAGTAGAGAAATAAAGGTTGGCGGGACGGGGTGGGGCGGCAGATGGAGATGCCATTGCCATTGCCGTTGGTGGTGGACATGGTTGGCTCTGCCCCAAAATATACATATACCTACATACAAATACACATGCGTATATATGCGTGTGTATGTGTGTGTGTATGTATGTTGCATTAAGCCCAAAAAGTATGTTCAAAATAAACAAAATGAATGTTCAAATGTCGCAAGCAGACCACAAGCTGTCACAAGGCTCTCTTCTTGCAGGATATCTGCGAACTTTTCGCATGCACAGACACACCACTTACATAGAAAAGTACCTCCACACACACACACACACACACACACACATCGAATATATGTATGCATTAACAAACGTACGTACATACATATATGTATTCCAATTCCCCACCAAGACAAGAGCCAGGCGCAACAAAGCTTTGAAGCAAAACTTCCAAAAAAAAAAAAGAAAATAGAAGGAAGCAAAAAGAAGCAGAATTTGTCGGGGACACAGGCGGGAACATGTAGGACCCACAAGGAGGTAGAGCCACCCTCCCTTCCTACTCCTTCCCTCAAGCCTTTTGTTGTCTGCAGTGAAATTTTCCATGTGTGTGTGTGTGTGTGTGTGCGTGAGTTCCAAAGTTTAATTCAAATCACAAAAAAAAAGAAAAAAAAAAAATAAAAAACACTTACACACACATGCGCACACAAATGAAAATTTCTGCATGTGTGTGCGTTTGAGAAAAGTTTTGGAAAATTCGTGCGGTGGCAAACGAACAGGCTGACTGACTGACTGACTAACGCTACTTACTCCATAGGAAAATAAGGTCTAAAATCCTTTTTAAACCCTCCAACTCCAACTCCTAGATTCTCATGTGTGTGTGTGTATCTGAGTGTGTGTATGTGTGTTTGAGAAAACTAAAATAAAAAGAATTTCTAACTAACTTGTAAATTTTCGCAATTTGAAAATCCCTTTTTCGTTTCCATGCCGTTTCTCTGCTGCTTCCTACCCATTCACATTTCCATACCCATCCTTTTCATCCTCATCCTCATCATCGTCATCGTCGTTTTGCCCGCATCAAAGCGCATCCATGAGATGCATTTGCTAGTATCTTCAGCTTCAACTTCAGCTACATACAAACCCCTATCTGGTTGTAGTTCTTGCTACTGATTCAACTTTCTTTGGCTACACTGGACAACGAATAGAAAGAAATTCAGTTCGAGTGTAATCAATTACTACGAAACATTTGGTTAAAATGGTTAAGAACACGAAAATCGCTCTTCTTGATGAAATAAAACATCATAATAAAACATCGGGGTCACCTTTTACACGTATAATGAAGATGGGAAAATAAAATAGGATGATAATTTCTAAGTGACCTGTGAACGTATCAAGGAAGGTAGTCACAGAGGTCTTGACACCAGTCGAAATGCCAGTACCCCTAAATAGTGATTCTTTAAAGTGATGAAATTCTCATATTGACAAAGTACTTTGATTGAAAAGGTAATAAAATTAGTAAGCGAAAGTATTTTCTAGATGTATCTATCAGTCAACCGATCTTTGGAATATTTGGCAGAACCAGTAAGAAGTGTATTAGATTTAACATTCTAAGAAGAGTCTTCTTTAATCTAGAGAAGCCTTTGTTGCGATTTGAACAAAATTGAAATAAAACTGAATATTTTTAAAAAGTTTCAAAAATAAGTGAGAAATAAGGGTGGATAAATCCTTTAGCAAGAGCCTATTAATCGGAACTAAAGAACACAAAGATTTGTTGGTTTGTATATAAAATTTCGCATATAGAATATCAATATTTATGTTATATTTCGTGCTAAGGTCCTTAAATGAAATATGTTTGTGGAAAATGTCATGTCAAAATGTAGGCAGGAAGTTAACAATGTCGAAGCCAAATGAAATATTCAAAAATATATCGTTACATATATAGAAGAAGATGACGACGACAAATAAGATGAAGAAGAAGCATTAGCACACATTGTTATTGGAAACAAGCGGTGAAAAGAAGAAGAGACCTTTGACTGACAAGAGAAAGCAAGAGAAAGAGAGAGAGAGAGAGAGAGAGAGAGAGAGAGAGGGAGAGGGAAAGAGAGGTAACAGTTGGTCGTTAAGCAAAACGGCAAAAGCTTGGGATACTGACTATGTCGAACGGATTCCGTTTTCATGTTGTCCCGGCAGTAGTAGCGCAGCTGGCTAGATGGTTTCCAAATGGAAGGGAGATTGGGAGTGTGGGGAGATGGGGGAGAGAAGGATAGGTAAGTGGAGTGAGATGAATGGAGAAAGCATCGGAAGCAGACGAAACAGTCTTTTACTAAAAGTTCGAGCCTGACATGTGCAGGCGGTAGTCTCCCTTTTCACAAACTCACACACACACACACACACGTGTGTATATACAAACAGTATATAACTCTATGAATGTCTACATATATGTACATCCACACATACATACATACATATTTATCGACTTTGTGAGCCCGTGAAAAACATCAAGTGAACGGAAGAACCAGTACGGGCAGATAGGAATGGATGCGGGACTGAAGCTCAGCTCTAGAGCTCTGAGAGTTTGTGGAGTAGAGTAAAGTGGAGTTTGAGTAGCAACAAGAAAAAGTTGGTGGGGAAACGGACCTCGTATATGTATGTATGTGCATGTGTATGTGTATGTATGTGAAAAAGGATACCAACTGGAGAGACCGTACAGAGAGGATTCTGTTCCATTGTTGCCAATGCTTACCAATGTGTTATGGCAAAAATGTTCCATTAGTCTTGATGGAGCAACAACAACATGACAATAACAACATTGACAAGAATAACTTAGTTTTTTAATTAATAGATGCGAAAAGACCAGAAAAACTTTAGATAATTTTGGTTAAAACTTTCGCTGATCATAAAACCTATAATTTCAACAATGTACCAGCTCTCAATTTCAGCTTAATGCATCTGTAATTTCCAACTGGTTTAGGCAACTGGTCAAATCTATGTGAAGGTATAACTTGTTTTTTAACTGATAGATACGCCAAATTTCATGTAATTGTGGCTGAAACTTATTTTAAAATTAGTCAGAGGGTAAAGAAGATGATCATCACAGATCGGAAAAGGATCAGCTTTTTTTTTAGCTTAATGCATTTTTAATTCCCAACTGGTTTAGCCATCAGAAGTTCATTAAAGTTCTGTGAAATATTGTCAGGATTATTTAATTATAATTAACCTCAAGTCGCCTTACTAAATAATATTTAATAGTATAACTAAAAGTAACTAATAATAAAAAGTGTAACTAAAAGTCATTGCTCCAAAGTGTTTAGGGCATGTGGTTTCTCTATAATTCCTTACTAATTCAGTCGTATTTTGGCATTGTCTTGGTTATATCAAATACAAATCCATATGTATGTATGTTTGAATGTGTGTGTATGTAAATACAGAGATGAGAACTAAGCCCAAGTCTTAGGCAGTTCTTTACGCATGCATACCCTGCACCCCAACAAACACACCCACACACATACACAGACACACGCACACCTATTAATTTCGCCAAACTGTGTACACACATGTATGCACACACATCAACAAGTCTGTTCAGAAATACAATTTACTTTTCGTTGGGATTACACAGCACTGTGTGTGTGGGTTCTTAATATACTCTACAAATGTAAGGCATATGGACAAATCAAAGTAAGCCTAACCACGTCTATTATGGGTTATATCAAAGTCGGTGCTTGGATATATAATCTGTGGTATTCTTCTCCTTCTTTCTGTTCCTACATGTCTCTCTATGTTTGCCATTCGCCTTGGCAAATAAAATGCGCTCAGCTTTTGGCTCTGGATTGATAGAGGTGGAAAGGACCGTTAGGGACCGTGATAGAGGATTCAACGAGATGTAGGGGATTGCCGCAAGCAGTTCAGCTAGCTGAGGCGGAAAGTACTATAAGCTCTGTCAGTGGCATAGTTTCCTACCCTCCTCTAACCCACCCACCCACATCATCTTCTATTTCTCATCTCGTATTCCTTTTTTTGCTCTGTGTTCTCTGAGACTCTTTTTTTTTTTTTTAAGCATCTCTGGGATTATTATTTGCCATATTATAAGAAAACGGTTTTAGTTCAAATGTCAACAGCATTTATCATGGCAATTGCCATAAACACACAGACATACATACATGCTATATCAGGTTAGTCATGGCTAAACGGGCCATGGGAAGCGGCCGGGGCCGTGAGTAGGGCTAAGTGATATGGAATAAACTTTTGAGTGCAGTTAAAACATGCTAGTAGATCATGTAAATACATATGACGACAGAAGGAATACTTGAGTTTCATATGACACGAAGAAAAAATGAAATACAGAAAACAAAAAACAAAGCAAAGGATATAAAAATGCTTGTTTAAATACCGAAACTATTTCCTATCTATTCGATATAGGCCTTGAATTGAGCTAAACTTTCGATCTATACTTTTATATAAAGCTTATAGAATGGATAACGAATGACTCAAATTTAAAATACATCTACTTTTAAACAGATATATACATATAATACTATATAATACTTGAAGGAATCTGTAGAATATAGAGAGATTCGCCTATAAAATGCATTTCTTAATTAATCTCCTGATATATTATGACAAGAAGTAAACCCCTAATGCCTCTTATGACTTCGTCGAGCTGGTTCAATTTATCTTTTCTCTTGAGGGAGACTCTCTCCCTCTCTCTCTTTCTCACCCTCTCTGTCTCTATCTCTGATGATGACCAATTCAATAATAATTCATTCGCCAAACAACGGGACAAAGTTGTAAGCAGTAAGTCAAATATTTTCAGCATATTATGGCAACCATGTTTTGATCGTGTGCCGTCCATCCCACTCATGGTTCAGATGTATCCTGTTTTTGAGCGTCAAATTTGTTAGGGGCTGATGATGGACCTCTGCTTGACCGCGTTGGCTTCCTAGTTTCCTGCCATTAATTCTGTGATTTATGTTCTGTTTAATGTGAAAAATGCCTTGTTTTTACCAAAGAGATCACTCCCATCCCATGGACTTAACGACGCACGCTTCGTTATGGCAACATACAAAATCGTTCTGCCAAGGGGGTATGTAATAAGACTGAGAGTGAGAAAGAGAGAGAGAGAGAGAGAGAGAGAGACAAACGACCTGGTCAGTTGGTCACTAATCAAGTTGACCACTGGTCACCCCAAGTCGCGACTCGACCCCGGCATTCGACTTCATCCCCTGAACCGGTACAAATTCATTAAACGCCCAACGATCGAGTAAAAGTTTTATTTCTAATTTGCATAGCAATTGTGTTTTGGCCTGATTTGCTTAGCGAGCGATGATGACGAGAACGAGGACGACAACGCTCTGGGGGTTGAGGGATGTCCATGTTGATCAACCCTGGAAAAAAAGAAAACCCCCTTCTAACACACACACGGCATGGTCAATTCGAATTTCCTTGTTTATAAGCGTGATAATGATGATGGCTGACCTTTCGAGTTGGTCATACTCACACACAGATGGACAGACAGAGTGAGGCCAAAATGGCTACCATAACCTTCCAAATGACTTGGGTATGGCTTGCTTTTAATATGGCCCGTGAGACCTAACTTTTGACCAATGGTCAGCATATGCAGCACGTGTCGAAGACGTACATATATTTCTTCAAGGGATTAGACAGTCCATTGACACCGCACGCAGGGGGTCCTTGTCCTTCTCTTAACCTTCTAAATTGGGCTGCTGTTGCTTTCGCTGTTCCTTTTGGTGGTGGTGGTGGTGGTCAGGGCTTGTCAACATTATTTCTCAATTAATTTTGCATTTTTCATGAAATTAACCGAGAAAATTTTTGTTGTTTACTGTGTGCAGTGACCTTAGACATGGGCATGGCCCTCTGTTTGGCACGTGTTTGGTCAGTTGGTCTCTAATTTGTTGACAGTTCGGGTTTGTTTTTTTCGACTTGGTATTCGTTTTTGCCAAGAAGGGAAAGATTCATCCATGCCCCAAACGATGAGTGTGTAAATGAAATTAAGTCCGTGTTGGCATTCTGCTGCAGGCAGGAAGTGATAGAACGAATGGCTTGACGTTGCATCGACTTTTGCATATTCTCCTTTATGGCAGAAATGAAATAAAGAGGAAAGCAAACCCCCAGGCGCTGGAATGGGTAGATGGCAACGGCGACGGCGGCGGCGGTGGAGTAAAGCAAAATGCACAGACAGACTTCCTGTGGATTTTCCGGAATTCAATTTATTAAAACAACGACAACAGCGTCTAAAATAAGGAACTGCTTAGACATGGCCTTTAACACGATCTTGATCAGACGACTAAGGAAACTTTAAGGAAATTGCATTCTCATACAATTTTTTTGCTGGACCTCATGGAGCGTATGTCTATCGATCGTTGCTCTGGCTCCAACGGTGTGAACCTTTGGCACATCGTGAAGGGGTTGTCCATGGACAAAAAAACCAAAGAAAAAAATGGAAAAGGGGTGCAGATAAACCTGACCCGAATGTGGTAGACGTAAAATATGTATTATGCGTCAAGGACGACGACAATGTGTAGGGACATGGCATGAATGAATGAAGTGTGTGTGTGTGTGTCTGTGTGTGCGATTCGCTTGATTGACACGTTGACAGTCGTCGGGACGGTCCGAGAAAAGCACAGCCGGTTCCCGTTTTCGTTCCAGTTGCTCTCTCTCTCTCTTCTTTGTTGGATTCAGTGATCCTTAACTGAGATTGTTTTACGCCACGGCACGGCCTAGCATGGTACACAATTGAGCGTCACAAAGTTGCCCTCCTGTTGTGCAATTGTTTTAATAATAAATATTCAAAAAAAAAACTTGAAAAAATTAAAAAGCAAAGAACAAATATTAAAAAAAGAAGAAAGAGCGAAAAGGGGGAAGTCCTGCGGTGACCTTATCATTCAAATAAACTAAATTGAATTCGAGTTTTGTTGCTAAAAAAAAAGCTTGTCATACTCAATTGGAACAACTGTTCCAATGAACGAGATCAAGTTAATTCTGAACTTATTAGTTTCAAGACAGATTGAGATCAGAACTTAGATTCTATTTACTAAAAACAAGATTTAACTATCGCCTTAAATACTAAAGAACATGGAGATAAAGCCCTTAGAAAAGTTGGACCTGCGTCTGATCAGAGAGAATCAAAGAGAAAAATCACTTTTTGGTTCAAATTTAAATCAATATAGAACCATATCCAAAGTGTAAGATATTATTCATTATAACAAAGAAGTACCTCTTTGATTGTGAATTTGTATTAAATAATACTTAATATATTAATAGGTTAAAATAAAACTGTTGTTAGCTTAAGATTATGTTTATATTATACAATAAAATACTTCAAATGTGGTCAATTTGAATAAGTTCAATACACTTTTCTCGAAAACCTGACGTGATGAACAAAAACTAAGTACAGGACCGTGTTCAGCACCCATCAATTACTATAGGGCATCTATTGAACCTAAAACACTTTTTCATGACCTCAAAAATGTCGGCCTGTGTTATTTATTCAAAGTGAAATTGAAATTACTTTCATTTCAAACATTTGTGTGAATAGCAAAGTTAGCAAAGGAGCTGGAAATTATGACTACTTATGGATTTTCCGATCCAAAGAAGAAAGAAGACATATTATCATTCATAATGAATGAACCATAAAACTATTTTGACTAACTAATGCTTGTTCAGAATTGGAATGAATACATGAATACTTTGAGATATTTAATACAACATTGCATGAATACATTCAAAAGCCAAAAGGAATTATTCTGTGTTTGACAGGTCTCAAAACTAACTTAACTGGTTTGAACAAGGTCATAGAATAAAGTATTGAATTAAATTGAATAATTAAATATTTTGTTCATATTGAAAATAACTGAAAGAAGGATAATGGAGCCAGCTTAAATGCAAGGTTTGACTTAAAACAAGAACTTTAAATACGTGGACGAAGAACTCATAGTTCCGAAAATGTGTGAGAGTCAAACTTGATTTCGTTTACTTAAATTTGAACTCTATATTCTATTTGTTTTCACTTGCCTACCCACCCAACATTTGGAAGATGTTTGAATATATTTTGAGCTCTGTTGTTGGTTAGGAAAATATTATTTGTATACTTGATTAAAAGAAGACACGAAATCGATTCTTCCAAATGTTCAAAATCAGATTAAACAAAGTGAATGAATAAAAATATGACTCTGAAATGAGTCGAAACCGATTAAGAAAAGGTATCGTATACGACTAACCAAAGGAGTCGTGTCCAGGATACTGACATGTGACACATTTATGACTACATGACTATGACCAGTACATATATATGTATGTATATGTAGATTCATTTTTAAAATAAAAGGCTTTTAGGTTTTGGTTTAAACCTTACCAAAATTAAGACTAGTTAGAAAAACTACGATCGGTTAACAAACGACTTTTATTTACCTTTACCTTTACTTGAGTAGATTTGCTTTGAGATTTATGAGGACTAAAGAACTAAATAAATGGGTCCTAGCTAGCTAATTAGTATTGAGTTTTAATCTGCAATAAAAAAAGGATATCTCACCAATACTAAATATTTGATGGCAGTGTCCTCAATTAGTTTTTTTTTCGTTTCGCTGTGTGCGTGTGCGTTTATTTGTTGAGCTACGATTTAACTGAGCCATTACACAGAAATTTCTACGCAGGACATCTGTTTGGCAAATTTGCTTGCTTAATTTTTTCATTTCATTTCGTAATGTTTTGTTCGATATCAAACCAAATGAAATTTATGCAAATTTGCATTTTAGGGATTAAAAAGAGAGGAGACTACCGAGGAAATGCATGGCACCCGGCTTACTAGAAACTCCCTTTCACTCTCTCTCTCTCTCTCTGTCTCGCTCACTATTTGTCACTGTGTGTCCTACCCTGGCAAAAAAAAAAAAAAAAAAAATAAAAAAATTATGATGAGGAAGAAGCAGATCGCGAAGGGTATTATAATTTACATTTCTCTACAGGAAGTAGAAGAGGAAAACTGCCTTGTCATTAAACCCGAAAATTATTTTTCGAACCCGATCCCGTTGTCGGCCCCTTTTTTTTGCAGTGCCCTGCCCTCCTTTACCTATCTGTGTGTGTGTGTGTGTGTGTGTGTGTGTGTGTGTGAGTGAGCCTGTATTCAAATCAATAAATATGCAAATGTTGTGAATTTGTTGCATTTGCCTCTGTTGCTGTTGTTGTTGTTATCCTTTTGCAACATTGCGAACAATGCAATTTATTGAGGGATCAAGGGGTAACAAAATATTGGAAATGTTGTGCAGATTGAAATGCATTGGTTGCAATCGGGCAAAATAATTGATTTCACTTCGCATTCACGTGCCAATTTCTTTTCTGTGATGTTCGGAAACCTGGAAATTTGAATATTCAAATTACAACCCATTGAAATTGCACATCCGGTTGCCTGACAGTCGGACTACCCACCTATTTTGCATAGTTACCCCCTCAACCATTCGACGATAAGAACCAAAAAATTTTCCAAAATCCAATTTTCAATTTCAGTTGATTTTCGTCTATAGTTAGGCCATTTCGTGGGAAAGGTGTGAAATGCCCTTCGAAGAGCCTCGGCGATAACTTCTGAATGATAAGACACGAAAACTAATTTATGGGGCGGCATGAGATGATGAAATGTGATTAGTGATTGCTATGTGGGACAGAGTTAAATTTTCGGGGCGCTGTCACAGAAAGCTGCGTATGTGAAAACTGTACTTTCATATGAAATAACAGCGAGTGTCAGAGAGAGATGGAATGCAAGTGAAAGAAGAGTATAGAGTAGAGATAGGCAGAAAGCTGACGAGAGAGAAGGAAACAGTGTGTTAGAGAAAGAAAGAGAGAGAGAGAGAAGCACATACACACACACACACACATCACACGTCAGCGAAAAGTATTGACTTTTAACTTGCCAACCTCCATTCGCCATTGCCCTACCCACCCCCCTCGTCCTTCCACAAAACATTTCATCTCCCCCAATTCCCAATCTGCCACCCGTCCATCAGGCAACGTCCTTCTCTTTAGCCACCTTGTGTTAGAAAAACGGAGAAATGAACGAGTAGCAATGTCGGCACATACATACATACATATGTATATGTATACACACACACACACACACACACACCGTACATACATACATGTATGTATATTGGCACATACAAATCATTTGTTGAGCCAGCAAAATTTCACTTCATTTGCCCAGTATAAATTTTTGCAAGCCCAGCGCCAGCCATTAACATATTGAAATCGATTTGCCAGACAGGACAAGGAACCTACATACACACACACACACACACATACATACATACTCTACTCTAGTCTATACAAAAACCATCTATTTATCCATTCATCCACTGGATTTCTATATATGTACATATGTTTCTGTGTATGTGTGGGGACTTAATTAAGAGTCAGTTCTCCCTCCGCCCCCCACACACTCACACTCTGTCTACATAGATGAGGATACATATTCGTAAGTATATATTTCAATACATACATATGTATGTAAATGTATATGTATATGTGTATATAGAGAGTAGCCCTATGGTCAGGACGGCTCATTTTTGTATGCTATAAATTCTACATTCACAATTACACTGCAATAAAAATTGAAGTGTATCTCATATTATAAAGAAACTTGTTAAAAATTTCATTAAGTTTCCCACTTTTGGCATCGTTTTTTAAAAGGACATTTGAGATACAAATTGATAATTGATTTATTTTCTATATGCCTACATATATAGCTCAGATATGCAGCTTGTCTCATCATCATTTTTCAGATCTGAAAAGTAGTTATACAAATTTTACTACCATGAAGTTTGCCAGGATTGATTCGGCCCTTTCCTGAAATAATCCATATTTTGAATATATATGTACATATTTGTTTTAGGTTCAAAGTATCAAGTTTTTGTTATTTTAATAACAGTTAGTAAAAAACATTAGTAATTACTTAGTCGCCATTGTACCCATATTTGTATAAGATTATATAAAAATGAAGTAAGTAAGTCGTCTCGCCGACTTGGGTATACCATACACCAGTAAAACAAATATTTCAAATTTGTAATAACTAATGCATTTGCCTATTTTCCACAATTCTGTTCACATGCTTGTTACAAGCATATCTCAGTATCTCGCGCACTTATGCATATAAGCACCCTAGCGCCCCCCACCCGCCAACGGCCATCAAAGGCCTTATGCAAAAACGTTTATATGCATAACTCAGCTATTTTTTGTCCGATTTTGATCAAATTTGGTATTTTGCTCGATATTAGTATCAAATTTAAGTGTGCCAAATTTGATTGCACAAGGTAAAAAATTACGGGAGATAATCGAGTTTTTCAAATTTCGGGGGGCGGAAAGGGGCGTGGCAAAAACTTTATACATACAAAATGTGCGCATTTACTATGCAAATATACATACCAAATTTGGTGTCTCTAGCTGCAATAGTTTTTGAGATAAACGTTTTTTTTGAATTGCGTGGGCGGAAAGGGGCGTGGCAAAAATTTGAAACAAACTTGATCACTCTACATACTACACGAGCCTACATTCCAAATTTGGTGGCTCTAGCTTTTATAGT
Source organism: Drosophila equinoxialis (assembly GCA_018150345.1). Lineage (NCBI taxonomy): Eukaryota > Metazoa > Arthropoda > Insecta > Diptera > Drosophilidae > Drosophila > Drosophila equinoxialis. The sequence continues at coordinate 7,363,124 of JAECWI010000002.1, read as the reverse complement.
CTCCGAGATCTAGGTGTTCATACGGACAGACGGACAGACGGACAGACGGACAGACGGACGGACGGACAGACGGACGGACAGACGGACATGGCTAGATCGACTCGGCTGTTGATACTGATCAAGAATATATATACTTTATGGGGTCGGAGAAGCTTCCTTCTGCCTGTTACATACATTTTGGCGACTTTAATATACCATTTCACCCTATGGGTGTATGGTATAATTATTATATACCGAAATTGCCATAATTTGTCATGAATTTTTGCTTACTCACTTTTCAAGCTTTCGCCATTTTATAAAAAAAAAAACAATATTTTCAAAATTGGCAAGGTTAAAAACTAGAAATTGGTACAGATCTAGATTTGTAATAATCTTCCGGCTTAAATTTTAACCAGGTCGTAATCTAACCAGATAGATTTAAATCTTTTTTTTTCAATTTTCCATAATTTATGAGGAATTTTGCAGATCATCGTTTTATTTCTTGATAAATAATGCATATGAATATATGTACTACATAATGTACATATATAGTACAATGAGTAATAAATTTTACGGTACACTCAATCATTGAGTTTGATTTTGTTCGATGCGGTCCTATGTATTGAGTGATTGAGCTGTATCAGTTTGAATCGAACGCTCTCGAACGCTCACAAAAGTATTGCTAGTAGTTCATTCTGTATGAACACATATTTTCCTACAACTTGATTGAGCGGAACGAATTTTTTTTTTAGTCAAATGAGAGTGACCGAAGATTTTTGTTTTGTTCGAATGATTTATCGTCTGTTTGCTCACAATCACACTTTTCGATTGTGCGTGATTAATTTGAATTAATTTAATTTAAAAAGAGAAATAATTTTATAACTTCCATACTTTTTTGTCGAAAACGTAGAAGGGAGGGTGCGGTACACAGTCATATCGCAATTCATATCGATTTTGAATGTCAAATTTTACTCAAATCATGTGCACGAAATCCGATGTTAGTTCGGATTTATTCATTTGTCTTGAATCGAATTTTACAAACGATCAATTCGGGTGAGCGTTCTTGCTACAACAATCAAGGTTGTGACTTGATCGAGAAACTAATATTATAGCAATTGATTCAAACCAATTGGTTGCGACACCCTGAATGATTTTTTCGTTTCAACTGAGTGAGCGGAGTAAACATGTTGTAACATAGGTGTGGAGCGGAATGATTTGATTTTTTGAAGTTTGATTGATCATTCTCAATCATACTCGTTGCAGTTCTCTGATATGTAGATATATACTCCTATATAATTAAACCCCAAAGGATCACTATAAAACAGTTCTCCTTGGGAAAATTGTTCAAAATTTTCAAAAACTTTTCAGGTTTTTAAGTGAATAATAAAGGATTATTATTAATGTAAGTAATACTTAATAAGTATGAACAAATTTTTTCAAACTGTTATATACAATTTTTTTATTCTATATAAATCCTATTGTAATCACAAATTTTTGTTGATATTTTAGGATTATTAAGAGTGATAAAATATCAACAACAATTTGTAAGTGGTACATAATAATAAGTGTTATCTCTTTGCTTGATCTCTTTGCTGACTTTCAGGATTAGAAAACAATTTTGTTAAGGTAAGTGAGAATTGGAAACAAACTAAAAATAAATCACATTCCAATGTTTTATTCGTTTGTCAACCTATTCATAGAAAAGTTATATCTATGTCATTATAATTGAGGGAGTAAATTTGAAAAGAATCGAGGTCTAATCTAATTTTGTCGAGTGTAAAATGCCTGTCAATATAAGTGAGTATGTGAGTATGTGACCATGCCATATATGTGCATGTGCGTGTTAGTATGTGTGTATATTTTACATATGCACATGGCCACCCACACATAGGGATGTATATGTGTTGTGTGTGTGTGTGTGTGTGGGTATCGACAAGATGGCCGCTCAGCTTCGGTTCGGGCCAGCTCTTGCTCTCAAAATTTTCACGAGCAACGCGAATACGCGAAGCAACCAACCAACATCCAAAACTAATTTATGCGAATTGAGCCCGCTGATTGTCTGTGTATACCCGTTTTCTTCATTTATTTTCCCACACACATACACACATACACACACACACGCGCCACACATGTGAAAAGCCAAAGATGAGGTAGGTGGAGATGTTTGGGTTGCTATGTTGTTGGTTACGGGAGCTTAATCACCTAGTCCTTAGCCCTGGAACCCATCACATTCACATCCATGTACATATGTACATTTGCATGTGTGTATGTGCATATATGTATGTGTGTGTGTGTAGATGTGGTCGCCATTAAGGCAACGCATCAATTTTCCTAAACGAAATAGGCAAAAAGACGAGGCAAACGAATGGACGGACAGATGGGTTAGATGGTATTTTAGCGGGTTGCGGGCTTTGCTCACTGGTCCATATACCAGAAGCAACCACCCTCTGCTCTCTGTTGCTGCTGTTCTGCCACTGCCACTGCTGCTGCTGCCGCTTCTTCTTCTTCTTCTTCAATTTCTAACAAACATGAGGGCGACCAAGTGGCCGACGGCGACCGAGGCAGAGCAATGTATTCATGTATATGTATATGTATGTGTATGTACGTCGAACAGCAAAGTCAGCGCACCCTTTTAACCGAAAAACCTGCGCGAAATGGTCGGGTTCGGATAAAAGATGAGGAATAGAGTAGGAGTAAAAAGGAGGCCGGTCATTGAGTGGTTGGACCATGGTGGCCGAGCATCTATAGCCTCAGAGTGACACACACACACACACGCATTCACTATACCCACGTACATACGTCTGTGTGTATGTGTGTGTGAGGGAGTTGAAATCTACATACACATATGCATATGCATGTCCTGCTCGCACATGTGTGAGAGCTTCGGTTTTAAGGGAAGCAAAATGTATTGCTCATCGAAGGCTATCGAATGTGTGGTCGTCAACAACAACAATATCTCGTTCTCTTCTTGCCATCGTCAATCGTTCTCGGTCGTCGAAGTTGTCGTCGTCGACGTCGCGACGTCATCGTCGCTGCTTCTGTTGCTGTTGTTACTCACAACAATGGCGCGCTCTCGTCTTATGAGGAAGCCCAAGCCAGAGCCCCAGCATCAGGAGCCAACTGGACGAACATGTTGCGTTCCCACATCTAACTGTATATGTTTGTGTGTCTCTCTCTCTGCGTGTGTGTGTGTGCATAAGTTAGCCATACGTGAAGAGGCCCAAGCACAAACACACATGTTGTCCCCACTTCGTGTTTTATTACTTCTCGCGACCTGCGTAGAAAGCTGAAGGCACACACGAAGATGGAAGCGATGTAGACACAAACACACACACACATACACTCATATGAAAGTCAGACAGACATACGAGAAACTCACGCATTTCAGTGCTGTCGTTTGCTCTCATTTATATATACATACAGTAGAACCTCACCTTAATTAACTAAAAGATACTTTAAGTGGAGGCCAAGTCTAAAACTTTTAAAGTGAAAAAATCCAAGATACATATAAACATATACGAATAGTTTTTTCTATCCTTAGCAGAAATTTGTTGTACTACATATGTACATACATCTCCATAATTTTCTTCTTTTCTAGAAGAGTTTCATATGAATATCAAGTCCCTAAATTGAAAAGGTGTGAACTTTGGTTTTAAATGCTTTGCTCTTCTTTTTCGCTCTGTTTAGTTGAAATTCACAACTAGTTCCAGCGTTGAATGGTTAGTAGCTAAATTGTACAATTATTGCGAATGTCTCTAGAAATATCAGCATAGAATTTATTATTCTATTTACGTTTGTATTTTAAATTATAAATTTTATTTGTATATTTTGTTTAGCTTGCTAATGCCAATAAAGATCCATATAAAAGAGTGTCAAAATGTATCAAAATGTTAGCAGATGAGTTGACTCTGTATAGATTTTAATAATTTGATGAGGCTCTCCTAGTTTTTCAGTATTTATAATTTATAAAACTTTTCTTTATTCAACTTTGTTGGTCGTTTTCAAAGCATGAAATGCATTAGAAGTCAATTAAGTATTTAAGCAGAGATATATAAACTAAAGCTTTCTAATTCTGTTTTTAAGTGATCAATTGCAGTGGATGAAACTAGGAAAGACTCGATAAAACGACAAATCTTTGCCAACATTTTAGTTTTTAGACAATTAGGTTGCCTGTTTTCAAATAAATTTAGATCTTGAAATCTCGAAAAGTAACCTTAGTCATTTTAAGCACCAGTTTTAAAAAAAGTAAGTATTTATTCTCATGCTTATTTTGTTTTTGATGGCGCGTTTAGCGGAATTTTACTGTAACCATGTATGTATACATATGTGTGAAGTTTTGTTTTCCAAAAGTGAACTTTCGCTTGTTCCATCTCGCTCGCCACACGACGAGCAGAGCATCTCGTGCCGTATCTTTAATTGAAGGACTTTTGCGCAACTCCCACATGTACATATATACACACCCAAATACACACATACACACAGAAACACACACATGTGACCGGGTTTGCCACCTCCATCTCCATCTCTAAAACTTACCATAACTCGAATTCCACTGACTACCATTTCATCTCTCGCTCACACGCTCTCAGGTCCATGGCAAATGAATATCTCATGCTGCTTATAATGGTCGTCCGGGCGACAACAAAGACTGCGTATATATACAAATGTGTGACTGTGTGTGTGTGAGTGTGTGTGTGTGAGTGTGTGTATCTTTGGGTAGGCGGTTACAGGAGCTGTAGCATTTGGTGTGGAGCATTGGCGAGTAGCCCTTTGATTACCAACCCCATACTCACGCCCCCAGCATCCTTCACACACACACTCTCTCACTCTCTCTTTCTCTCTCTATCTATCTCATTTTCTCTCTCTTCCCCCAATTCCATATTGTCTTTATCCCTATGTATGTCCCGTGGGTCTTATATACTTACACATACATATACATACATGTATGTACATATGTATATATATGGCTACATGTTAGAGTAAGACGTGGTTGAGTTGCCGGAGTTGGAAAGGAAGAGGCTCGGAATGGGCGAAGCACTTTCAAGCATATGCACATTTCGTGCTATCGGCAGCGGCCAACATCAACAGCCATATGAGCGATAGAAGGTACTTGGGGCAAGGGGGGTTGGATGTGGGCATTTGGCTGGAAGCTTATGTAAGCCAATACAGACACAATGCGTTGCGTTGCGTTGCGCATACCAAAATTCATTTCATTTCACAAAGTCCTTTAAGATTTGCTAATAGAAACAAAAATTAAAGGATTAAATGACCTTTCCTTGCAGCTTAAGCCCATCTCCAACCTCATTTCACCCTTTCTGCTTATTTTATTTTATTCAAATTCAAACAAACCATGTCAATCAATGACTCCGAGTCCAAGACTCTAAAGATCGTGCGAATTTTCTTTTTTGCATGTTTCTTCTGTTATCCTTGGGGCGCAAAAATGTTGTACCATCTATTACACATCATTTTTGATGGAAAGGGTTTTTTTTTTGTGTCGGATCGTGGGTTAGGGGAGGGAGTCGACAGCGAGTCTGGGAAATTTGTTGCCTCTCACCTGCATTAGTGGCTGATGGGTTGCCTTGGGTTGCCTGCTTCGTTAGTTTTGTGTCTTTGTCGTAATCAAATTACATGCTCAATGCAAAAAAAAAGAGCCACAGGACGGGAAGGACGAAAACGCAATAGGGAAAACGAAGGGACGCTTAAAGACGTCGCGGCGTTGCAGATGCAGATGAAGATGAAGATGAAGAAGGGATGCCAAAACGGGGTTGCATGTAAATTTACCTTCTTCTTCCTTGTTGTTGTTGTTGCCCATGTCAATTATCTCGATCGGGACGATGTTGATGGTGTGAGATGTGTGATGGATATGCAAAAGAAAAGCCTTGCTCGATGTGTCCCGCAATTAGATGAAAAGGCGCATTTATATTCAACTTCCTCATCCCAACTTTTAACCCTAGCCCTACCCCTACTCCTGGCCCTTTTTTTTTGCAATATGCAAACAGATGACGACGAACAGGACGACGACGACGCTGTCAGACGATGCCATTTAATTAAAATTCGAAAAAAAGGTATAAATTTCTCTTTGAACACGATTGACAGGAGGCAAAACGTAACGGTTCCACATATGCCTTTGGTTCGACAGCGACACTGGAAAATTATTACCCATGCAAATTGGCAGAGGCAAAGTCAGTGGAGAGATTGCCCAAGTTTGTATTGCCACCAAATGAATGGGGTGAGCATAGCGAAAAGCAACTGTAACATGACACACGTGTCTACCTACCAAACTACCTACCTATATATGTATGCACATATATATATATAGACTACATAAGCATGTACATACGTAACTGTAATCGGTTAAGAAAATCTAGTTTATAGATAGTTTTGCCAAACTTCTTTATATGAAATGATTAGTTGATTGAAGTAGTGGTTCAGCAAAGATACTTGAGATACTTCTTTACACTTTGTCGCCTGTCCAGATGGGATTATCGATAACAGCAGCAGCTGTGGCCCCCCCGCGAGCCTACAGAAATGATGTTGACGATGATGATGATAAGAGACCATTGCCACCACCACCATCATCATCATCATCAGGACACTACTTCGACCAATCATCATCTTAAAAACTAAATGTAAATTATTCAAGTGGTCTTCACGCCGTCAAAGAATATATGTATATATACGTACATATGTATATATGAAAACTATTTAAAAAAAAAAAGGTTCAAACGACAACCCCTTGCCAACTTACCGACGATATGATTCTGTTTCTGACTCTAAATGCGTCACCCGGCGAGACTCGAGTGTCCTTAGCACACGGCACTTGGCATAAATTACGAAACTAAGGAAATCATTGCACACAAATTTCTGTTCTCTGCAGCTGGCGGTAGGCAGTAGGCGGTAGGTGTGGCCAGCCCGCCAACAGCTTATATTATTTTCATAGATTTTTCTTTATTTTTGTGTTCACTTTAGCTTTTCATTTGCCTTATTTTTCACTGTGAAGGTCAATTAAAGTAGCGGCAACAGTTTACTCAACAAGTTGCGGCACACAACAGAAAAGAAAAACTGTGGAAATAAACAAAAAAGGACAAAAAAGGAAAAAAAAAAAAAAAAATGAAAGAAAAGGAAAATGGTGTAAAAGAAAAGTGAAATGTAAATAGAAAGTGGGAGAGAAGTGGGAAAAACGGCTGGCACGTTCTCTCCCAGTCAAGTCTCAATTTGAATTTTAATTTTAAATGCCACAATTTTCCATCTATTTACAGTCTGAGCGGCGTCAAAGGCAACGGCCTTGTGCACAGTGGACAAAAGTCCTCGAAACACTGAATGAAGATGGTAATAAAATGAAGAAACTTTCTTTCGGACTTTGTCTATTCCGAAAATGTCCTTTAGTCTACCATTTCAACAGACTTTTGGGTTGTTTTATTCTGGAAACGTCTTGGGCTTTTGATGGCGCATCCTGATGAATTTAATATATGTATGCTTATAAATAATGAAGACAATAATGTCCTTTATTGTATCTGTCGATCGGATTTTAGCTCATATTCATATGTATCTATTAGAATTCGTTAGGATCCTATCAATTCTATAGTCTCTATGTCCTTTATTGTACAAGTTGATGAAACATTAACTAATCTTTTGGCTCATCCTGTTAAATTTGAGTTAAGAATACTTCAGGAAATTCATTATAAATCGTACTTTTTAGTGATCGAATGGGCTTTGCCAAGAAGTCAATAAACAGAAACCGACTTCAATTTATAAACAGAATTTTGATCGAAGTATATGGATTACATGAACGATTCTTGGACTGTGACTTAAAGACCTCAAGGATTGAGAGAAGATCCATGTTGGAGACACTTTCATTCCATGGACCCTTTTGCACTGTATGTTTCTATCTGCCCCTCCCACCTAGATGAGGTCGATTTAAAAGCTGACATAACTATACATAAAAAAAAATGAAGTAAGTAAGTCGTCTCGCCGACTTGGGTATACCATACACCAGTAAAACAAATATTTCAAATTTGTAATAACTAATGCATTTGCCTATTTTAAGAAATTCTGTTCACATGCTTTTTACTAGCATATTTCAGTATCTCGCGCACTTATGCATATAAGCACCCTAGCGCCCCCACCCGCCAACGGCCATCTCCGGCCTTATGCAAAAACGTTTATATGCATAACTCAGCTATTTTTTGTCCGATTTTGATCAAATTTGGTATTTTGCTGGGTATTAGTATCAAATTTAAGTGTGCCAAATTTGATTGCACAAGGTAAAAAATTACGCGAGATATTCGAGTTTTTCAAATTTCGGGGGCGGAAAGGGGCGTGGCAAAATCTTTATACATGCAAAATGAGCGCATTTACTAAGCAAATATACATACCAAATATGGTGTATCTAGCTACAATAGTTTTTGAGATAAACGTTTTTTTTGAATTGCGGGGGCGGAAAGGGGCGTGGCAAAAATTTGAAATAAACTTGATCACTCTACATACTACATGAGCCTACATACCAAATTTGGTGGCTCTATCTCTTATAGTCTCTGAGATCTACGCGTTCATACGGACGGACGGACGGACGGACGGACAGACGGACAGACGGACAGACGGACGGACAGACGGACATGGCTAGATCGACTCGGCTGTTGATGCTGATCAAGAATATATATACTTTATGGGGTCGGAAAAGCTTCCTTCTGCCTGTTACATACATTTTGGCGACTTTAATATACCATTTCACCCTATGGGTGTATGGTATAAAAATAAAATGAAAGAATGAACAGCAAACAAAAAAAAAAAAAAAAAGAATGGAAGAAAAAAAGCACTTGGGGAAACACCAAAAGTTGTCCAAGTTGCCGACGTTAGCGCCGTATTTTCTTTTCCTTTGCTTTTCATGAATGAAATTTTTTCTAAAAATACAAGAAGAAAGAAAAAAATGCGCGACGGCACCAGCACCAGCAAAACTGAGAAAGATAGAGTGTGAGAAAGAGAGGGAGAGACAGAGAGAGAGAGAGAGAGGGGGGGTGGGCAGACGGCAAAGAAGAAAAAAGGAAACAATAAAAGAATGTAGGACGAAGGACGACGTCGACGAAGAAGAGAAACAGAAGTAGAAGAAGAAGAAGGAAAAAAAAATTAAGTCTACCAGCCGTCTGCAATGTGAAAGAAGAGCGTAGCGTAATGAGTCTCTAATTGACGACATTGAGCCAAAAAGCCGCCCCCGCCGCCCACCGCTGTCGTCACTTCCCCTCTTCCACCCTCCGCCACACCAACAGTGAGAACTCGGGCCCCCTTTTTTTTTCCTTCCTTTCATTTTTTTTGTCCTTGTTGTTGTTAGAAATTACGCTAAGCATCTTTTGCCAAAGCTAACCATGTTTCTGTATACCCTGCAGCAAGCCAAAAACGAGAAAATATTTAGGTCGATCTGCAAATATTCTGACACGGATACCTTAAGTATATAGTTGTCTATACATGAGTATGGGATAGTTTATTACAGGAGGGGTAAATGACAGACAAATGAGAGGCCACCTGCATGAGAGTAGGAAACTAAATCTTGCTGATTCAATGATTTGGTGCAGAACATAAAGGACCTCCCCCACTTGATCTTCTGTTTAACTCTCACCACCTTTGCCTTACTCCCTATTAGCATCAATAACTTGAAATTTTCCACATTGCAATATTTGCTACTGATGAAAAGTAGGAGGCAGAGAGGTAGATGATTTCCCTGCGGATTCCATCAGGTCCAAACTTCCTTTCTAGTGTGCCCTGTAAGACCATTTAGAGGGTATCCTAGAGCCGTCACTAGAAATTAATGTAAGGCATGTACATATATATTTGTTCAAAATTGACTACGAGGGTAAAGGGGGGAGGGAGCAGACTGATTTATTTTCCGGCTGTTTCTGCCATTTTTCCTTTTTTATTTTTATTATTATTATGATGATGATTATTTCTGTTTGGCATTTTTTTTTTTTTCAAGGTCGCGTCGCGTCAGCGAGTTTATTTTAATGCGGAAATGGGAAATGTAATGAAAAAGTTTGTATTTTTTTCCGGTATTTTCTTTAGAGAAGGCAGGCGGTGGAGTAGAAGCAGGAGGAGGAGGTGACGGAGGACGATGCTTTTAGACGATTTTCGCTTTTGTTTTTTTTTTCTCTCTTCTTCTCCTTCCCTTTTTGGGCTTGTCGTCTGCGTTGCTGCTATTAAAGCAAATAATTTGAAATGAGATAAGGAAAGGAGGAAAAAAGGGCAGCAAAGTAGGATGAGGAAAAAAAGAAAAATAGAAACAGAAGGAAACACATTGGCTGGTGTCTGTGCAACAAGTTGGCAAGTTTAGCTGCCAAGGCAAAGTGAAAGTGCTGCTGCCATCGGATGGGTCGGCACTGCGTTGGGTTTGCTTCGAATTGGATTGAGTCGGACTTTGGTTTGGGTTTTGAAGTGAAATGAACTTATGAAATTGCACAGCCACTCACTTGGCATCCTGCATAATTTATCAGTTGGTTTACTTGGCTCGGCTCGGCTTGGTTGTGCGTAAAATTCTTTTCGAATCCTTTGTCTAACCTGGCCAACAAAAGGGCTGACAGTATAGTCTTGTTAATTGCTAGAAAGTGATAGGCGAGAGAGAAGGAGAGGGAGATTGCTGCGTTATCAAGAGGTGTCAGATTCTTGAAACAAACTCTGAGAATTTCTGTGGTTTTCCTCGTCTCTTTCTTCATTTTTTCTCTCACGCAATTTCGCAGGAAGTCAAAAATTAGTTAATGCCCCACTGATTGACTATAACTAGCTATAGGGGATATATGAGTTAATGCATAAGGAAACCAATTAAATCAATTAGACAATTTCAGATCAAATTTAAATGTTTTTCTTGAATGAGGCTAGTCCAATTAGGCAGTCAGTAAGTATCTTTTTCTTTTAGATTCCAAATTCCTTTACACTTTAGTTTGGCTTAATGTCGAATTGTCCTTCAAGTCCCTCAGTTAAGCTATTGCAAAGGAGTTTACAATATGTCCTTTCATTCATCACTTTATTCCTGCCGAAACTAAAATAAGTTTTCTCAATGTAAGTATTTCAATTACTTACATTAATCAGGGATAAGTTTAATGGTCAAAGTTTCCAATTGTTTGCCGCAATCTTTTTCCCTCTCTATCTATATAGATCTCTTTGTCTTTCAAATCTGTAGGACTAGAAATTAAACTATCTGAGACGGTTCAATTGAAGCTAAAAAAGGACATTATTACCTGTGCCAAGGCCAATCAATAAGCAATATACGATACGAAACGACATCCGCATGTGTGAACGTCCTTTTGTCAGATTAAAGTCCTCTGCTTAATTACTAGTAAGGGATAAAAGTGAGACAGACAATCGTCTTTGTTGGTTGATAGTTTCTTCATAACAATGAGAGATCGAAAAGGCATCCTACAATATTTAATTTTTCCTGTCCATCTTAGGGAATTTTCTGCGATTCTAGTCATAACTTAAATCTGTTTTGATGGGTAAATCATAAATGCATAAATGTTTGCACAATAAATCTCTACAAAAAAATAAAGAGTTTCACATCTAGAAGGATATTTTGGTGATGTTCCCACTTTGATCATTTAAAATCCGTTAACAAATGATCCATTTAATTAATATCTGGAGCACAGAGTTATCGATAATAAATTCATTTTGTGCAATTATTCCCCAAATTTGAGATTTTACCTCTGAGACTGGCAAGTTTTCCAAATTGCCCACCAAAATGATGTGCTAGAACCGACGACTGTGAATTGAATTATTTCAGTATTATTTTTAGTAAGTTGAACAAAGAAAAGAATAGAAATTCTAAAGTATAATCCAAACCAATCAGAGAAAGAAAACCAGTGCATTATTCCAATTTTCGCCATCGCCTAGATCATTCATTGCATGTTGAAGAACATTGGTCAATTCAGGATAACTAACCACCTACCTACCTACATGCTTAGGCACACCCATGCATCGACACACATACGCACACACACACACACGCACATATTAGGCCTGGCTAGAGGGGGAGGGTGTGGTCAACAGAAACTAAAACGAATGTTTCTCGGGGTGGAATTCGAAGGATTTCGTTTCTTTTTTAATTTTCTCTTTATTTTGTGAAATTTTGTTTTGTTGTTTGGCATTAGAAAATGGTGGCCATCAGTGTGTTTGGTGAGGGGGTGCAAAACTATTATTGATGCATGTGTTTGTGTGTGTGTATATATAGCAGAACCGTTAAGCCCAATATTCTCATATGTGGGAAAACTAAGAGAGAAAATGGTGTTTGGACTTGAGTTTTAAGAAGAAAATGAGAAATTAATAGCTATTATCTTAGTAGTTTTGATAAAAAACATAAATTCTTAATATTTAGCGTCAAGACTTTTATTCTTTATAATATTCATTTAGACTTTTAACTTCACTTTTACTTTTTCACTGTAAGGCTAGTTCCCAGGGGGTTTGTTTACCGAGCTCTCTAGCCCGAGGCCCCCCTTCATATAGGACCTGACCTGAAGACAGATTTGATTCTAAATATGTTGCTAAAGCAAAGATGCTTGTCATCCTGCAAAGTCCTTTTTCCCAGCAACATTCCAGGTGTCAGTTTGTAGCCGCTGCAAAGGTAATGCCACGGCTACAATTGCCTGTAAACCAACTAGTAGGCTTTGACTTATTAGTCACTTAATCGACATATACAAAAAACAGATATCACAAATATTCGTAAGGATACTCAAAGGCGCGTAACGAATAGAAAACTTGGTAGGGCTTCTAACAGGAGAAAGTTGCACCCTTGCTACCTTTTTGGTAACTGTTTCCTTATATATAGCCATCAAAGTAAAAAAAAACATTGGATCAAAAAGGTTAATGTTAGTTTTCGACCAATCTTTTCTATGGGAGTTATATGATATAGTTACCCGATCTTGATTCAAATTTGGCATAGTTGTTTATATGTGTAATAAACTTACCAATATGAAATTTCACGACAATAGCTCAGAATATAACGAAGTTATTGTTCTTGACTTTGCCGTTTGTATGGGAGCTATATGATATAGTGGTCCGATCCGGCTGAATCCGGGATATACCACCTGTACACTCTATATATACAAGCTAACACGCAGCTCTGTAGCTCTTACGGTCTAGGAGGATCCAGACGGACGGATAGACGGATGGACATTTGGGCTATTTGTGCTGATCAAGAATATATATACTTTATATGGTCGGAGATGCTTCCTTCTGTGCGTTGCACACTTCTGACCTTTTTGCAATGGTATAAAAATTGGGATCTGAGACAAATGTCATTGATTCAGTTCTGACTAAATGTAACAATTAGGAGGTGATGAGGAGTGGAGATGATTTAACTATCAAATTAAGTTTAATGAATCTTTAAAAAGTTTGTTTTCATCGTTAAACATGGCTTTTCGATTTATGTTGTATAGACAATATGCTTCACGAGATATTCATATTCAATATTTTCGGCTAATATCACGAATACAGTGCTTACGAAAATTAATGGCATTGTACCATCGTATTGCTCGAGTTAAAGTTGATGTTGGAGGTTGATAAAGTTAGTCGAATTCAGACTTCACAAATAAAAGTGGTCAAAAAACGATTTCTAAGAACAAAATGCTCGAGTTTTCCCAATAAAGAAGTCCTTAAAAATTTGGATATTATAATCTCATGAGTTCATTTCGATTGCTTCAATTTTTACCATTTGTGTGTGAATTGGTGTGTTTGTATGTTGACCTCTTCAGAGAGAGATTTTCCATTCTAATTTTCTTCCAAATATGTGTATATGGATGTGTGTGTCTGTCTTCATATGAGTGGGTGAGACATATACAATATACATATACAATACATATGTATGTAGATGTGTATATGCGCATGTACAGAACACAATGTACCCTCACATATGTGTGGATGAATGTGTGTGTGTGTCTGTCCTCTTCTTCTGTCTCTTTGTGTATATACTGGCGAAAATTCCATTTTCATACTCAACTGTACTGCTTCGGAATTTCGAAATGTGGCAAAAAGTGTTCAAGTGGGGAGATGTATGGATGGGTCGATGTGGGTGGAGAATGGGTTGGTTGGTTTGGGTGGGTGGGTGTGTGGTTGGCTGTTTGGTTGCTCTCTCTCTCTGTCTGTCCTTTCACACACACACACACGCACACAAGTCTCTCCTTGTCTCTCCAACTCTTCGCTCACTCTCTCTCTTTTTCGCTACTTCTCTGTGTACTATGTGGCAAAAAAAAAAAAAAAACAACATAGTAGAAAAAAAAATTGTTCCTTCGATGGCCACAATACAAATGGGTGACACAATTGGAAATGCTTATGGGAAGAAGAAAGCAAAGCGATGCCAGGCAAGGCAAGGGGATCAGAAGAAGAGACGAGAACCAGAGAATTTGGAGACTGTGGAGGCTATAGAAGTGCCTTGGGATGGATGAAATCAGTTGGAACGAACTGTCGAACACAAAAAACTCCACAACCAACCGACCGCCCCCCACAAGAAAAGAAAATAAAATGTGGAAAGGTCTGTCCGTTAGCCTGGGTCTTATGCCAAGTGATTTATATTTTTGATATGCAAAACATTTCGCAAGCTTCTATACCTATATCGCATCCTCATCCTCATCATCATCATCATCATCATCATCATCATCATCTTGGGGCGTGGACAAGAGCCACCGTCGTGGCAGTTAGTGATGGAGCGCGAATGAGAGACATATATGCGGAAAGTACAAGAAACTGAAAGAGCTAGCAACATAATGTGTAAGACGGCATATATCCGTAAGGTGGATTTTGTACGAAATCGGGAAAATTTGCAAATGCTTTCGCCATTCAAAATGACAAATATGCGAAGGACATAAGCATAAGCAATGCAGAAAGGACACAACTGCAAATGGAGATGGAGATGAGAATGGGGAATCGAAATGGAAATGGAGTCACTGTTCGTCATCGTCCTCGTTGCTATTGCCTTTACCATTGCTGCTGTCGTCTTAGTTCCATTCGTCGTCCTTTTGTGTGCCCGGATGTGGTCGTTAGATTAATGCGCTTTGGAAAGTTGCCAGTATATAAAATCTATGTATGAGGAGAGCCTCCACAACCAAGACCAAATATGTATGTACTTATGTATGTTTTCATCTCTATCACTCTCACTCTCTCTCTATCTCTCTCTCTCTTTCTTTGTGTATGTGTGTGTGTGTGTGCATATATGTAGACAAAAACACATATTACGCTCGTCGTTTGCTTCGACTTTATCCTGGACTTCAGAGCTTGACAATGCTGTTGCTGTTCGTACTTGCTCAGCTTTTTGGCCAGGACATTCAAAGGACAACGACAACGACAACGACCATACAAGGCCAGTGTAGAAGCAAGATACATATATCATGACTATTGAATACCCTTTTCAATAAGTTCTATAAACACTGACAAAAGATATTTTATTAATAATATTAATACTATTTATTCTCCGTCTAAAAAATACTTAAAAGTTTTTCAGATTTTCAAGTACGTTTCTTTCATTAGTTTTAGAAAACTATTGACAAGCAAATCGTCTATAATTTAAAATTATTTTTCTTTTGTTATAATAATGGAATTTTTGAAAACCAGAAATTTATTTTTGTATTACATACTGAATATTTTTAAATTGTATTAACTTGTATTGAATAAAATTTGTCTCACACTGGGGAAATATCATAATTTTTATAAAATTATGTATACCAAGGAGAAAAATCAATTTAGACTTAATTTACTATTGAAATTCTGAATTTCTGTTGTTATTTATTTTGTTGACTAAAAGTGGTTCACGTGGATTTAAGAAAGTTAAAAGTATTTTAGACTATGAAGGCCTAACTAAGCTTTAGTATATACGTTTAAAATATAGAAATCAATGTTTGAATTAAACATTTAAATGTAAAAAACTGCGAGTAAGTCCTTATTAATAATCATGTTCTTTTGTTTAGGTCTAGTATTCATACATTATCTAAAACTGTAAATAAATAAACTAACAATAAATACTAAATGTTGATCTAAACGTTGAAAACTGCAATTCGTTTGTAGTTATCGATCAATTGCAATATGTATTGGTTTTTCATATAGCTCTGATATCTGCATATCGATTCATTTACATTAAAAAATAACAGAAAATAAAGAAAATCTTCGAATATCTGACTTACAGACAGCTCATCTAGACAGCTTATCATTGTAGATACTTTTCTTGAGAGGTAATATGGCTAATAAAAAGGAGAAAAAAGGAAATAAATAGCTAAGAAAAGTTCAAGGCAGTGTCTACTACATTCCAGAATCACTTTTCTCTTCTCTCTATTTCAAGTCTTAAGAAGAAACTCTACATTTTTTTGACCCCTTTAAGAACAGATCAAGGAATTTAGGATTAGCATTCGGCATAAAACATTCACATGTTCAATTCTTTGTAGAAATCTTATTTTGAAGCAAAGTTAGTCCTGCTGTTGTCTGGAACACGTCGAATCAAATCTAGTTTAATTTGCCAGGTTAAGTTTATTGGATTTGAATTAGAAATTTCGTATGCTCAAAACTATGTATAGTCTATATATATATGCATGTACATATATCTATATATTGATAGCTTCAGCTTTTGGCTGTCTTTGGCGAATATATTTTGCTATGTTTTTTGCTTTTAGCTCATTTGCATACACCGCGAATTCTCTTGGTTCAGGGAGATGAAGAAAATGAAAGAAAAGAAGGATGGAGGGTGGACAAACAAACACAGAGAACAAACGGATAGACAGACAGTCGGACAGACGTTTGGATGGATGGATGAACGGATGGATAAAGTGGAAGGGACATAACGAGCGATAATGCTAATGCCTTTATGGTGCCACATATAAAATGTCCCTTTCTGGTTTTTTTTTTCACAAACAATGTTGCTGCTACACGGTGGGTGGAGGGAGGTGGGTCATGGTGGCAAAATGACGATGGAATATATATATATCTGAATATATATGTATTTATGTTTGTTTGTATATATGTATGCTGAATATGTCTTTGCAAAAAAGAAAGCAAAGAGCAAAAGGTAGCTAGCCCCTCTAAATGGCATTTGGTCCTTAGGCTGCGGGGAGAGAACAGACCAAAGGGGTGGGTTGGTTGGTTGAATGGTTGGTTAGGTCATATATACAATCGCAACAAAAAGTAGCAGCAAGTGGAAGGAGGGGCTGAGCATAAGGACTAAAGGACTCGCGAAATGAAAATGGAAATGAAAGCAAAAACCCACCACTGTCCATGTGACCAGAGAGCTTCGACTCGACTCAACTCTACTCGACCACCCACCTAACCATCAATTCAACCGACCACCCAACCACCACCACCACCACCAACAGCATTGCCACCAACAAACAAAGTTGTGCGCAAAAATCTCCAACAAACATGTACGCCGCCATGTGTCCCATTTCCATTCCCATTGCCAAAACCCAAAAAACCACCCGTTAACTTTTAGCCATATGTAAAACGGCGAGGGTGGCAACTGGCAACGGGCTCTTATGGTCTTCGCTTAGTTGTTTCACTTTGGCTTTCCGTTATGTATCCATTGTACATATGCTTATGTATATATGTACATACATACATGGACCAACACCACGGACAAGGGACCAGGACCAAACCTTCACATCCTTTTGTTTTTCCCATTCTCTCTCTCTCTCTTTTGGTTTCTTTTCAACATGTGAAATCGATGGTTCACCCTAAATTCGATCGATCGACTTTGTCTCAAGACTGAGCAACTGTACTTGGCGTGACATTTCATCTTAAGTTTTTCTTCGTTTCAACTTGCCCCTAATTGCAGGCAATGCAAAATATCTCCTACTCATTTTTTAAGCATTTGCCCCTAAAAGATGCAATTAAAATTTTTTATGGTAGGTGCCAAATGGAAAATTATAGTAAAAATAGCTGCAAAGCGGCATGCTCAATGATCTTTGGAATTCCAATTACTTGACTTTTTCAGTTTTGTATGGACGAAACTTTCTTCTGCAGAGATTTTTTGTTCATTTTTTTTTTTAATACTTTCGATATATAGTTATATTTTTTATTCACATAAAATATGTTAAGTCCCTTTTAGTTTTTGGCCCATGATCTTTAGTTTAGGGACTACTTTTATGGCTGGCACACATGTGCCCTCTATCGACCGTTTCGGTGCTTTGACCACTAGCACACAGGTGACGCCACAATGTCAATTGGTTTACCAATTCGTGGTAGTTTCCCATATAAACGATTAGTTGTAATACATCTGTTTATTTGATCATATTGATTGAGTAAGATGAAAGAATAAGTGAATTAATTATCATAAACAAATGCATTGACTCCTTTTCTGACTGTTTAGTTGGTTTAATTGAAATTGGCTCAGTGGCGCCGAGGTATACCCAATCAGATGAATGGGGGGGGCAAAAATGTAAATGCCAATTGGAAGGCTCGGCTCAAATTGGTAGGAATTGGGGTGGTTTTTGTGGCTACAAACACACATGCACACACACACACACACACACATGGGCTACATATGCATAGGGATGGGCCAGCAATAACAACAACAACCACAACAACACATGAGCGTACATACATACATAAGTACATAGAATCTGGTCAAGGGGTTAAAAATTCATTCTGCTTTCAAAGAGATTCTAGAAATATATGCAAATATATGGTAAAAGGTGTCTTGTGCTTAAATGGAGCTTGCAAGAATAAAGACTAAACCAATTTAAAGCTGAGGAGTCAAGTTTTAGTTAAAGGTTTAGTTTTCTAAATCTATAATCAAAATTCTGTTTTAGCTTTTTAATAATATGCTTTTAAAATTTCAATTTACAGCCTTAAAATTGAAGTTTAAGCCAAAAAAAAAAGAGAATCTGGAATCAATAAGCAAGTTGCAGACAAAATAGTTTACATAAAATCAATTCATTATTGCTAGCGGAACTGAACTCAGTAAATATCAACAAATAAGAGATCTCGATTTTTAAAAGTTTCCAAAATTTACAAAACGAACAGAGGGCCGGGTCTAACTTCGACTTCGTCAAAATTTGTATACCCTTGCAACTTTTTTTGTTTACTCTTTCCTTATAATAAACTAACAATAGCTTAAAAAGTAACAAAGTTATTGAGAAAAGTCACTGTTCGTGACTTTGACGTTTCTATGGGAGCTATATGATATAGCGGTCCGATCCGGCTGAATCCGAGATATACAACGCCTGCAGTATATACGTGCAAAATTTCAGCTCTGTAGCTCTTACGGTCTCGGAGGAGTTCGCGTTGATCCAGACGGACGGACATATGGCTATATGAACTCGTATCGTCGTTCTGATCAAGAATAAATATACTTTATATGGTCGGAGGCTTCCTCCTATGCGTTGCACACTTCTGACCAAAAGTAATATACCCTTTTGGCAAGGGTATAAACATCCCATTTTAAAAAAGGAATTGTAGAAAATGTTAATATACTTCTTAAGTTTCAAACTTTCCCCAAATCGTAGAAATGAAGTCTAGATTTAAGGATTGTTTTGGAAATGGTAAACAAAAATCAATCAAAGACTTTATTTTGAAATCAGAATTGGTTCTTTTTTTTGCTTTTTTACCAAAAAATAAAACTAATAAATTTGGTACATATTTTTATAATTAAGTTCGAATTAAAACTGTAATAAAAAATATTTGCTTCAGATTGTAAGTATTTTAGTGAACTTTGTAGTATTTTTATTGGAATTTGCGATATCCTTCAGATATTATCTCGTCTTCCAATTAGCATAGAAAATTTCAAATAACTCATTATTTTCAATTATTTCAATTTCTAATTTTAATAGTTTTCTTTATAGTTAGAACTAAGCCTTTTGAATCGAAAAGTTTGAAAGAATTCTGTTAATAATATTCAAAAGTTTCTAAAACTTATTTCAAACAATTTGTGTTGTGATTTTTTTAGAATTAGATCACAAATTTATTTGAAACTATACAAAACTGTACCTAATCTCATATTTCAAGACTAAAGGAAAAAGGAAGAGCCCAACAGATCCAAACCCATGTGTGTGCGTGTGTCTGTGTGTGTGTGTGTGTGACTCAAGATGCTAAAAATACCAATTGATTGAGCTCGGAGTTTCGTTTTAAAGGTTGGAGCGTGTGTTTATTATCATACTGGGATCATAGTGGTCTCATTGATGTGTGTGTGTGTGTGTGTGTGTGTACTGTGAGAACCACCCCCAACAGCAAGAGCAACTGAAAACAACTTGAAATATTCGAGTGACAATGATAAACATCCTGCAGTTGGTCGCCTCTGTCGTCGCCAATGGCGCTTCTGTCCGTTCCCGGATTTGAATGTCAGTGTCGTCATTTGAAATTGTCTTTCAACAAAGCAATTCAAAAAATGTACAAAAAACCGGGGAACACACTCAATTCGATATAATATTGTGGGCCGATCAGGCGATCCATTTCAGTAGCCCAACTCCAAATGCACGTGCACGCTTTCTTTCACATAGGTGTAGCATTTCCCCCCTGGAGCATTCAATTTTTATGACATACAGATGTGAAAGGAGTAATTATAATACCCCCCTTCTATAGTTAAGTCTTCCATATACGCCCATGTGTCTTTGTGTGTATGTTGAGTTGGTGCTAAATAAATTTATGTCATTGTGCCACCTTTTCATAAACAATTTTCAAGAGCAACATTGTACAAAATTTGACAATATTTACAACAAAATTTACCAACAACAGCTGTTGCCATGAATTAATCCTTTTAGATGTCGATGCTCTTCCGGCACTATACAAATCGGAGCAGAGAATAAAGCCGTATCCGTAGTCTTTCTTTTTTGTTAAATTATGAAACACATACATATAAATTTGTATTTATACATATCGTTTCATATGAACAGTCAAAAAAAAGAAGTTAAACTATTGGGAAACTGTTGATAATGACAAATTCAGATGTGATTTATTATTAAAAAGTAATGACTTTTTTTTGAATATACTCAAAATTGACGTTGTCTAAAATAGCCAGAGAATGAACGTTTTATCCTATTTTGACTTGAATTAAAACAATTTTTTAAATAAAAAGCAAAACGTTATTTAATCATTATAAATATTGCTTTCAGCATTGCCAACAATAACATTAATTATATTAACTTTATTATGAGTGCTATAGTAGTATATAGAAATAGTAGATATATAGAAGATATAGTAGTAATACAGTAGTCTGATTCTGTTTATTAACCGTAATCCGATAGTGCTAAAGGTAGGTGATAAACGATCACTTTCCGGATCGTGCTGTTAGAATTTCGCCGCTCTAAATAATAAAGAAAGATTGCGTTTTTCTTGGTAGTTATAAGTTTAAGATGCTTAGATTAGTTAGTTGCAATAGTTCTATTTAAATCGAAGGCAAATATAATGATTATATTTTTACTTTGGCAAAGTTTCTTCTTTTCCTATATAACTCATATGTATAATATATAGTATTCCGTTTTAAGAGGGCAAAAATTTGAATCAAGTCTGACAATTTCCCACCACTCTCCACCCCAAAGGAGAGGGGGAGAGAGAGAGAGAGAGAGAGGGAGCGAGGGTGACTAAAGGCGAATTGAGGGCATGCAATTTCGATGCACCACTATATATTGAAGGATATAGAGGAACAGGGAAATAATTTGCATCATGCAAATCGAATTGCCTGACAAGTGTGTTGTGGGCAACAATGTTTTATGAGTAGTTCAGCCAATTTGCATACGGAAAGACAATAGTCCTGATTGTGCGAAAGATGATGTGACGATATGGCAATGTCTGTGATATGTCCGTGATGTGTCTGTGATGTGTGATGTTTGATGTTTGATGTCGAGGGCGTCCAATTAGCAGCGGTTGGCGGGCCATAACGAATACTCTTAGCCAGCTGATTGATTTCGAGTTCCTGCATGAGGGCAATTTGGATGGAGTGAATAAGAGAGAAAGAGAGACTGAACGTGTTGCCGCTGCCACAATATGGACCTGGATCTGGACCACCCAATTGTTGGACCATTGAAACCAATACGTCAAACGTGAGATTACATGAAAACCGCAAAAAATATGCCAAACAATAGGACCCTAAAAAGAAGGAGGAAAAAACACAACGAAGAACTGAAATAACAAGCAAAACCCAAACAATCACACACACACACACTCCAATGAGCTGACCTTTCGCTTGGGCATTGTCCTGACGCAAATACTCGTAAAAAACGAAGAAGAAACGAGAGAAAAACCAACACCAGGACCAAAGAGCCTGCCAGCATGTTTAATAATAATAAATCGGCATATAGGGATATATGATCAGTTTTTGGAGTCTTTTGCACGTACGACACAAACTCAGACACAGTTTTTAGCCTCTTCTTGGGTTCTTTAATCCGCAATGAAAGGCATCCTTCGTCTGGCCTGACCACCCACCATAAGACATATGAAATCTGTATAGTCTGAATGGGTTAAATACAGCCACTAGAAAGCAGATGTCGAAATTGCCAGAATTGCATCAATGGTTTGTTAGAAGGAGAGTTAACCGGATTAGCGCTTATTCAAATTTCAGTCACACCTCTTGAAATAAAAACTAAACTTCATTTAGAGTTAGTTAGGCGAAAAGTCAGATATGGCAAAATTATCAATAACTTACATAGATACAATAGTTTTTCTAGTTATCTATATTTTAATTAGAGAAAACATTTTCGGCTTGTCTCCGATAAAAAAATCTAAATATTCGGCTCTGTAATTATAGTAATTTTCGATTAAGACATAAGTATGAGGACTTAAAGAAATGGTACTGTCATTTCGAAAACTCATTAGTTGTTGCCATTCGAATTACTGAGAGATCCTTAAGGACTTTCCACCTGAATTTGTCCATGATATTGATATTTGTTTGTTTTGTTAAGTGAACGTTAAAAATTATGAGATGACTTAAAACAGTTAAAGTTATCAGATTAAATAACTTTAAGACTGACATGATACATGATAATTTTAATTTGATGATAAAAGAGAAGAAAAACAAAGTTTTATTGCTTTTAGCGATTTCAATACATATATGTATATACATACATAATTCGTTCTATCCTCAGCATTAGCCTTTAGAAGAATATTTTTGAAAGTTCAAATTCCTTTGATGTTGAGTTAAATTCTGACTATTTTGATCTTGAGACAAGTCTAGAGATTTTACTTTGGTTTAGTTTAGCATTTCAAATGAAACGAACTAGTTGAATCAAAAGGAAAGGGACATCAGAAGTTATGCAATATTGAATTTGTTTGTATCCCCCCTCCCCCTTTCTCTTATGCATTCAAGTGAAATGGAAAAACATATGGAGAAAAAACTATTCTCCTAACTTTGTGTACATAGAAGATTTGCATTACGTTTTTGGCACAATTGTGTTTAGCCCTCAAGGGCTGCTAATTTTTGTGTGTACGCGTGTATGTGTGTGTGTGTGTGTGTTTGCCATCTCTGCTTTTCCTTCCACTTATTTTTCCTTTTTTGTTTCCTTTTTTGATGGCTGCAATTCAATAAAAATAAATCTCAACCGCAAACAAAGTGGCATTTAACGGACAGCGGCCGGCTGCATAACAAAGGACTCGACAAAGTGGTTGGTAAAAGAGAGAGAGTGAGAAGGAAGGGAGTGGGGGTTTGGATTGTCCGAAATTTGAATATGGATTAGATAAATCGCGTGTGCGCTTACCAATTTTTGCATATGAGAGAGAGAAAGGGACATCACGCCCGCCCTCTCTTATGGTCATAAGACCAGCAAACGGAATGGAAACCAAAATTGATTTTATTGCCGCAACCAAATGAATCGGATGTCAATAGAACAATTTGCCGAGGTCTGTTCCTTTTTGTTTCAAATCTTTTGTTTTATGGTTTTTATATTTTGGTGGCAGTTCCTTTTTGTGTTTTGTGTCAAAGTCAAATGGACATGGCAAATGGACAAGGATAACCAAACGATCAAGTAGAGAGAGAGAGAGAGAGAGAGAGAGAGAGAGAGAGAGAGAGAGAGAGAGAAATTACGTCGTTTTGAGGAGTTGATTTGACAATTGCTGAGAAATTGCTATGAATTGAGCTTCAATCACATAAAGTTGGCCCCAGAAAACCATATAAAACTTAGTCCATGAGGAAGAAAATGAGTATATCCTTCAACATATCCTTTAGAAACTACACTTGCAGCATCTCTGCAATGTTCTCAATGTTCATTTCCAATAGCCATTTTAATTAAAACTTCTCCTTTCTTAAAATAAATTGAGCCAAATGAATTATTAAGATAAAAAATTGAAGTAAATTTTATCTTACGTTGAATGAATACTTCAAAAAATTTATAAAGTTTATGGATCTAAGGTGGGACAGCTGCCCTACCTCTCTCATACCTAACTTCGCCTTGAATTTTCTTAAGAAAATTTGAAAAATTTGTAAGGAAATATGTAAAGAGATCGAGAAGTATCTCAAACTATAAACATTTTCAAAATTTTCAACGGAAATTTTTTTATAAAATGGTTTCTTGACGTTTAAAATCATATTCCATAGACTTCGCGAATTTGTAGATTATAACCTTTGTTTTAAATGGCTCTATGTAAAATGATTAATAGGTTTCCTAAACAAGGACAAATTTAAATCTAAGTTAGTAGCGGACAAAAAGGATAAAGGAGTTTCGACCAAGATTTATGTACATTTTGTTACCAAGTATTCATCAAAACAAAGAACACAACAAATTTTGATTTGACCATCTTGGAGTAAGTTAATGTTTTAATAAACTTCTTTATTCTGGCTTGGCGGGGAGGGCAATGAAAAGTACAGTAAACCGAAAACAAAAAGTATATATGAATGTATATATGTCGGTACATATATTTACATATATTGAAGATCGGACACTAAAAATAGCCACCCTCCGCGACTTCTGTGGCGCATCAATATCCAAAGTGAAGGCGAGAAGAAGATGTGAAACAAAAGAAGAGTCGGAGAGGGGGAATGGAGCAGAATGTCAGGGAGGGGAATGCGGCCCTGCCGGACGGTTGAATAAATGAAATACATACGAAATGACATTAAGTAAACAGAAGACTAGGCAGAGCCAGAACCAGCAGAAGCAGCGGCAACCATGTCAATGTCAAACGCACTCGCCGCTCTCCTTCTGGTTGTTGTTGTTCTTTGCTGATGCTGGTGGCGCATCTTCATCTACGGTCCATGCCCACGCCTCAGTCGGGACGCACATGTGCGTGTCCATGTAACAGAGTAACAGGGAGGAATAGGGGAAAGGGGGAAGAAAAACCGAAACCGAACCAAAGAAAAAATGCTGCAAGAAATGCGGACACCACAAGCAGGAGCAACACGGTCCCACCCTCCACACACACACACACACACACTAGCAAGGGCAACGGGAATTACGCACACAGGGAGTCAGAGTCAGAACCAGAGCCCAGGAGTTTGTCGCCTCAGTGGCATCCTCACGGTCATCGGCTATACAAAGGAAAGAGATGG
This sequence comes from Drosophila equinoxialis, assembly GCA_018150345.1. Lineage (NCBI taxonomy): Eukaryota > Metazoa > Arthropoda > Insecta > Diptera > Drosophilidae > Drosophila > Drosophila equinoxialis. Next base: position 7,337,731 of record JAECWI010000002.1, on the reverse strand, counting down.
CAATCATTTAGTTCGTATCCAACGGATGCGCATGTTTATTTTAGTCACTTGCATATACATGTGTTTTTGGATCCATCTGGCAATATGTGTGTGTGTGTTGTGGACTGTACCATCATTAGAATATCTGGCTGTCTATTTTGGTACCAAAAAAACATTTCAAGGGTCGTCGTCGTCATCACCGTTCCCGCTGTCAAAGTCAAGTTCAATGGCGATCGACCTTCGCATTGAAGAGTTTTCTTTTTCATCTAAATGCGACAGAGAGATGAAATAGTTAATTACTCACACTCACAGGATCCTGTAAATTGTAAAAATAACAATATTTAGTCTGCAAATTAAGCACAAACACATTTTAGCTCACTAATACAAAGACTGAAGTAAATATTCCTCGCACTTTTCTTTTTTTGTTACTATGCTAATAATGTCTCTGACTAAGGTACATGTCTCCGTTTAAGCTTTAGTTGAAGGAAATGAAATAGAGACTGAAATGCATCATCTTTTTCAAACGTCATTATTTGTCCTGCTCCTATCGCAGAGTCCGTAAAGATTCAATAGTTTCGCAGATTTAATATATAATTGTTTTATTAGCACTAGAATTTATTCACTTATCATTGAATTTATCCTTATACCATGCTCGCTTAGGATAAGATGGTATACTAAAGTCGCAAAAAAGGTATGTAGCAGACAAAAGAATACATCACCGACTATACAAAGTGTATATACCTTTGATCAGCTCGACGAGACGAGTTCTTATGGCCCCCCTTCAAAATTTGTAACTTCAGATTCCATTTAGGAACCTTTAGGACTTGGTATATCTGACACATTTTTACAGTCTCTTTGTTAGTATGGATCAAGTTTCGATGTTGTACTATCCATCACTCAAAAACTTTATATTATGGCCAATTTTTCTTTCTTTTTTGTTTCGTACGTAATTCTCCATTGGACCCCCATCAGAAGTTTTTACCAGATCAGTGCTTATATAGGAATGATCAATCGAAAAATATGTGACTTTTTTCATAACTTCTCCAAATTGAAAGCATATCCTTGTGAAATGCTATGCCAAATCGTCATCAATATTAACTGTTACATTTAGTAACGAGCTTAGACTTCCATTTGAATATTTTAAAGTTTCAATAAAAGAAATCGACATAGCATCATTTTCCAATTTGGTCAACCAGCATAAATTGCATTTCCCTTAGCAAATCCTTTTCCATTTCGATTTCCATTTCTCATATGCAAAGCGTAGGAATAAAAAAAAAAAAAACAAAATTGTAAAATCACAACCCTCCGATAGATAGAATGGTTTCCTTTGTTGTTTTTTGTATAATGTTGGTTGTCTATTTTTTATTATATGCATTTTTTTTTTTTGTACCTTCATGACCTGGACCTGTGAACCTTGGGAATGGGGTGGCCAAAAAATGTTGGTTGACTTTGGCGAAATGAGTAGCGCGGGTCATCGATTGAAATTACCCTGAAGATGCGGCAAATCCTCATCCGTCTACCCCTCTACCTCTACCCCTAGCTAGAGGCTAGCACCCTGCCTCATGGTTTACCCTTGTATGCAAAGGACGCATGTAAATTAATAAATTATAGTCAACTAATGAAACAAGAAACGGAAGACTCGAAAAGAGATGCAACGAGAACAAAACAAAAAAAAAAAACACAAAAAAGAAATATAGGAATGTATATGAATATGTGATCCATGTCAAATGCCTATAAAAAATTGTCTATGACCTTTTTATGTCCGTGTGTGTTTAGTGTGTGTGTGTGATGAATAGTTTTTTTTTTCTATTAGTTCCGGTTTATTAGGGGTAAAGTTTTGCGCAGCCCTTTCGCCAGGACTAACACGGATGCACCACTTGGGACAAGGATGCATATGTGTGTATGTAAAAAATATGACAAGAGGAAGGGAAAGGGGTAACAAAAAATCATTGACAAGAATTGAAAAATATGCCAAACCATTTCCATCCCATTCGGGTTGGTTATTCAATATTCGCGGGTACAGGATGTAAGATGAACTTGCATATGAATGCTCTTCTTCTGCTTCTGCTCTTCCTCTGTCTTCTGGATAATTCTGTCGTGGGAATTGAAAGGCGTCCAAATAAATCAAAGTGCAACAGCAGCAAATGCATTGGTGGCATCATTAGCAAGCGGATGCAGGCCTCAGTGCTCCACTCGAACCACTGAGCCACAATTAAGCAAGAGTCGATCTCTGTGTCTGTGTGTGTGTGAGTGAGAGCGAGAGAGAACAACTGCAGCTGGGGCCAACTACTCTAAATGGACACACATGTGGCATAGTGTTGTCTCAAATTCAGTCTCCCCACTTTACTCCCTCTTAAGTCGATATTGACTTAAACTTTAGTTTCTTTGCCTTTGGCCAATTGGACTTAAAAAAAAACCATTAGGTTACGTTTATCCTTCTTAGTATGTATAAACTAATCTTAATGGTCCTTTAATCTTAATAGTATAAACTTTTTGGGCACTCATGGACCATAGATTAACTTTGAACTATCCTTAATAGTTCTCGGTTTCATTAGAAGATAGTCGCCATAATTTGATGATCCATATAGAACTAAAGTTTCTTTTGACTGCAATTGTCCTTCCTATTAGAGTGTGGATTTGTTCATTTGTTCACGTCAACCAGACTTAAATCCTTTTCAAAGCAGTATTTGGCTTAAGCTGCGATGGCTATGCCAATTTACCTTCGTGTTATAAAAGACTTCATTTAATTAACTTTCCTTGTCTTATTAACCATAGAATAATTTTTGCTGCTATTTTTATATACAAACTATTAAATGACTAAATGGACTTGCCTTAAATATTGACTCAGGTTAATCGATATCGGTATCATATAAACCTTTTAACATCAAGTTAATGACTGCAACCCCCTATACCCTGTAGTCTACTTAGAGGCTTCTATTCCTATATGTACATTATTTTTTATTTAATGAGTTTTAATAAAGTTTTAGATATAGTATGATCAATTAAAAGTCCTATTAATTGGTAAGATCTATTGAACTCAACCCACTTTTGATTATTTTCAATTATGTTTGAGTATGTAAGTATTCAATCAATTAGCTAATTAAACTTGTCTGTTATTCCTCGTTTCTAGTATAAGAATTAACCAAGTACAATTTTAGTCTATATTTTTATGTAAATTGGAATTCTCACTCATTAAACAGTAAATATTTCCAGCTAATGAACCGAAAGTATATTTTACTAACTTCTTATCAATTCAGGATTAATATTTTCATATAAATTTGACTTTGGGCTAAGGAACTGACCAACTTTGAGTCTAACTAACTTCTGAAACCTTTGTGTAGATCCATTCTCAAAAAGGTTAATCAAATCTTGCATTGTATTGGTACGGTAAATCGTCATGAAGTCCTTCCTCATTGATTTCACAGTTGATACTAATGATGCAAGTTTTTAAATCTCTTGAATGACATCTTGATATTGATTGATATCACAAATAAGCTTATTCATTTTTGTCATTCAATGCTTCAGAGTTTGAAAAACTTCGCAATCGAAATACAAGTCCATTATTAAGACTGTATAAATATGTAAAATCATATATACTTATCATTCAATCTACATGGATTTCTGACTTTATTGATTGTTAGATAATATTTTGATTTCAATTCAACTTTACGTTTTCCACTTTCTTTTGTAGAAACTGTCTTTACTTCCTTTTAAAAGAAACTCCCAAGTCTTAGAATGAACTTTTCACAAATGAAAAGCAATTAATTCTTTATTCGATTTGGAAAATCCTATGGATTATCCCAGCAACTCTTTACGCACAACAAATTTTCCATTATTTTTTCAGGCAATTGGCAAATCGTTTGACTCTCACTAGCCGCCTTTTTGCACGTCCAATTTCAATTTCATTAGTTTAGTTGGGCATTTCCCTTTCTTCATTCATTTATTGTCGATGGCTTAGGTCAGTTTCGTTTTTGCTATAGCAATTAAGGTGTAGATCCGCAAAAAAAAAAGTAGAAAAAAGGATCTATCTCTCGCTTGTAGTTTTTTGATTTTCGCCGTCAAATAATTACACGGATCGGCAACGCCGACAATCATTCAGGGTGAGCTAAGCAATTTTTGGTCATCGTCCTCGTCATCATCATCATTATTGTTATCCTCTGAGGCACAGGGATTTGTAGAAGATTCGATTTTGTTTAGGTCAGTGTCCAGGATGTGTGTATGTGCGTGCGCATGTGTGTGTGTGTGTGTGTGTGTGTGGGTTGTGGGACTGACCGCAGTCGACACCGAAAATGAATCGGCTGCCAAGTGCAATCTCAATACAACAATGACCTGCTGGTCCCAAAAAGGAAAAATCTCCCTCTAGCTAGCTCCCTCTCTAACGGTACCAGATGTGCGCGCCTCAATCCTGAGTGTGCAAAGGGTCAGCGACAACAGAGGATCAGGTAGCAAGAGATTCCTTTGAATAGAGAACTACAACCCAGAGACGAAGCTGGAGCTGTGATGTGTTTGTAAACACGCTGAAAATGGAATAATAGATCAAAAGCAGATACCAAAGAAATACGAATGCGATCAGCATCCTAAACAGGCGTCTGTCCTTCTGCCCTGCACTTGTGATGCTATGCGGGAGTGTGTTCAACACTACGAGAATCACCGGAAATCATGTTCGTTTCACCTTTGTCCATTTTCATAATTTTCTTCTCGTTTTCCGTTTTTCTTTTCACTTGTTTTCCTCTTTCGCATTGGAAATTTGTAACACACATGTTGCTCCTGTCCAAATTGACCGCCTGGCGTTTCCTCTAGTATCCTTTGCACGAATCCTACTTGATGGAAATTACAATATTCTCACGCTTTGTCCAGAAGTCAAGTGCATGGAATGAGTTGAACAGATTGTATTTGAAATTTATCATAAATTTAGCATAGAATTTCATTTGTTAGGGATTATTGGAAAGATAATCCCTCTATTTAGGACATCTTTCTTTTTGAGTCAATGTCATTGAAATTGAATTGGAAAATCCGCAGTTGTTAATCAAGTTGACTTTACAGGAAATTAATCTTCGGCACATACAGGATATAAATAATCTATATAATATGAAAGATTAGTATAACTATTAAGCATCTTTTTAGCCTATCTATCTGAACTTAGGCCTTAACGTAAGAACCACCCAACATTAAGAAGATTCTTTCAATCAAAATCCATCCTAATGAGTCATTTTTGATACCTTTTGTTGATGAAGAAATGATCATTTTCAAAATTTGATTACAGACACAAAATGTTAGGCTGTTGCTGTGAATGATTAAAAATATGACGTCAAAATGAACAATGAAATGAATGACAATGAAGTCATTTATGATCAGAAAATAAGCTAAGAGGGTAATATGTGGGGTCCTAAAACCCCCCAAAATTTCAATAATTCGACTCATTTTTTGTACTTTTTTCGACTGTCTTTAAGCCAAATTAGTGAATCTTCGAAGTGGTCTGACAAATATCTGCGAAAATATTGTCTAGATCGGTCCATGATTAGATTTTTGACTATTTTTATACCCTTGCAAAAAGAGTATATTAATTTTGGTCAGAAGTGTGCAACGCATAGAAGGAAGCATCTCCGACCATACAAAGTATATATATTCTTGATCAGCACGACGAGTTCAAATAGCCATGTCTGGATCTAAGCTATTGAAATTTAATATTGGTCAGCCATTACATCTATAAACCACTATGCTAAATTTGATCGGGTGACTATATCATATAGCTCCCATAGGAACGATCGGTTAAAAACAGTGACTTTTGTCAATAGCTTCGTTTTTTCCTCTGTTAAGATTGTAGAGCGTTCTTTCAAACATAAAACGTTATTCCATTTTGATGGCCATGAGTAAGGAAAGAGTAAACCAAAAAAAGTTGCAAGGGTATACAAACTTTGACGCGGTCGAAGTTAGCCCCGGCCCTCTGGTTTTTATTGAAAAAAGGTCTGATCCTTTTTGAATACATTTTGGTTTGCATTCTTCAAATAATTAAATTGAGTGGATAATTGTCGAGGGTATGGAATTCCCTAGAGGGATCCAGTGTGTGGCACTGCTTCAGGCTCCTAGTCTGAGTACTAAATTCCGTTACATTTCTTACCTACATATGTATGTATATATAATATTTGTTTTTTTTCCACCTTCTGCTTTACCTAGGATTATCAATTATCCTTGTGGCCTTCTTGATTAGGTTAACTTGCTTACTCCAAGGCAAGTAAATAATGCAACAAATAATGAAATAGGTTTATCCATTACACTTGTATTGATTGGCTCTTTGAAAGTAAACTCTCTTTAGTATTTGATTTTTATAAACTTAGAATTCTTTCGATTTTAGATGCCAAAAAGTTTGTAGAAATCTCCTTTCGATATATGTATGTATGTATTTATGTGCATGCCCCTGATTTTGTTCTCTATATACAATGGCATTGACCCCTCCCCCGCCTCTTACTATGGCCATTCTTTGTGCTTCCCTCTTATTTAGCGGGATCTTTTTTATAGGATCCACCTACACACGGCAATCATCTATGATATCTGCTTTCTATTCAAAGAAAATAAAAAAGAAATGTATGTATAAAAGTAAAAAAAGAAAGAGAAAAGGAAACTTAAGACGCTTCGACCGTTTTTATAGCGGTACCAACATCCTGCCACTATGCCATCACCGAGATCCCTGATCCTGGCTATGCACACACAACATAATAGCAAAAAAGAAAGACGACGGACATGGACGTGAGAGGAACATACTTGGGAATACAACGGCCTAGCGGTTTTTTCATTTTGCTTTCTTTTTTTTTCTCTCTTTTTTACAAATATTATACAATACCTCTTGGGTTTCCCCCCATCCCAGGTCCATCAACTTGAAATCGACTGGCCCCCGCTTCAAGGATTCATTTTCGCAGTCGCAAAGGACGAAAAAAAAGCGGACCACATAAAGAAGATGCCCTGAGAATGATCATTTTTCTATGGCTTATCTACTTAGAGAGAAAGAGAGAGAGCGAGACCATGCCGATCTGTTGCCCATTGTAAACGTGATTGATTCTAATTGGGGACTAGAACCATCGAAAGCGAAAGACAGAGAGAGAGAAACAGATAGAGAGGAGAAGAGAAGAAGGGAAAGGGGCCGATCCGGTAATGTTATTTGCCAAAATGTAATCTTCGGTGATCTCATCTTGGACGATAAGCAAGACCCAACAGAGCCGAACATTGCACTAACTGCTGGATAACATCAAGGGACATCAGGGAACATCTTAGGGGACACATCTTATACACATTTCTAGGTACATTCTTATTGTTACTTGCAGCATCTGTTGCTGGCAAAAAAATGTGTGCAAAATCCATTAGATATGTAAGATTTATCTAATGGGATTAACGATATTGAATAAGAACTACATTAGCTACACAAAACATGAGAGTATCTTTTCATTTCTAAGATAAAGTTTAAACTAAATTTTAACTATTTCTCACTTTGCCATGACTTGTTCGTCTTAAGAAACGTCATTTCCTTATGCAAAGTAAAAACTTTTAAATTAAAAATGCAACAAAGTTGCTCAGTAAATCAAAGAACTCAACTTGATCAATTGTATTTTTTATTTGGAATTGTTTGGGCGAACTTCAATCAATGCCATAAATATGAAAGCTTGTGGGCAGCTTTGCCACTGCATTGTGCGAGATTTCCCACCTAGACGACTGAAGACAATTTCTGGCTTGGGGGCGATCTTGCTAGCCAGGCCAGGCCAGACCAGTCGGCCAGCTGAAGCTGACGAAGGCGCAGCAGCAGCAGCAGCAACAGAGAAACATGGGGCAAGCCCAAAAATGTTAATAATTTTCAAGTTGTCAACAGGAGCGGCCACAAAAGAAGCTGCTGCTGCTGCTGCCATTGCCAGCCAATAAAAGCAATTGTGCCATTTGGCTAATGGCTAAGGTCCATGTTAAAGACGCTCCTCAGTTAGTCAGCCAGTCAGTTAGTCAGTCAGTTAGTCAGTCAGTCAGACAGTCCGTGTCCAAGCCTCTCTGCATTCACCTACCGAAAATGCCATCATATGCCCAATGGAGACGAAGGTAGGAGACGGATGCCAGAGACGAAAAGTCATCGTCAGCATTTCCTACTGCATCACGTTTTCCTTTTTCTTGGCCAGAGCCACCTAAGATTTTGACTTTTGATTGCAAGACTCCAAAATAAGCAGATGATGATGATGACGATGATGATGATGATGATGATGACGAAGTAACCACAGTTGGAGCTAAAGACACCATCACAAAATCATTGTCTGACCGAAGCTCGAAAACTAAACCGAACCAAAGTATCGGACTCTGGTCATAGAACGATTTCAAATCCAATTCCAAATTCATGACCGCTGGCCATGGTGCTTGGGTCTTCTCTCTTGCATGCCTGACTGGCACTTGGTCATGCCTGCCCCCGCCAAAAGGGACAACCTGCAGTAAGCAGATTTGGTTGTTCACTTCGTCCGTCTGTCCAGCTCTTGGTCCAGCTCTATGGCTCTGGGTTCGCTCTTGCTCTCCCTGGTCTATTTGGAACACCATAAAGTTCAAGCAATTTGAACTTTTTCTGTTCAAACCAAAAAAAAAAAAAAAAAAACAAAACAAAAAACAAAACAAAAATACAAAACAAAGTAAACTTAACCAAAAACCCATGGAAATCTTGTGGCATGCCAGCGACAGGCAGCTAGCTAACTGGCGAGTCGTGAAATTCACAGCAGTCAAACCGATAGACCAAGAGATACCCCAGGAGAAAGAGATAGAGCGAAAGAGGGGGGAGGGAGAGAACTTAAAAAGAGGAAGTGCCATTTTGATTTCAAGATTCTATGTATTTAAGATCAAACTATTTGACCAATCTATCTTAATTGTCTGACTGAAACAATTTGTTCAACACCATAAAAAATTATTCTTTTACTTTAATTTGCATAGAGTTTTCCAATTATTTTGTCCGTTTTGCTGTAACAATTTCAATCATTCTTCATTTATCTATTAGTATTTAACAAACTAATGTTAATCGATTGAAAAAAGAATATTTCAAAAATCACAATCGAGTTCAAGTTAACAATTTCTTTAAAATATAATTCCGATAGACCAGAAAATTAAAAGAGCAATTGTTCTAGGGATTAGATTTCCTTCATAGATCTTCCTAGACCACGTAGCATCGACAATTCCTCTTGCAAGCTTAAATATTAAATTGTTGTAGTTCCGGATTAGGCCCTTTTGGAACTTCAAAGATTTTTGATCACTAAAAAGTTGATTCAATAAAATATAGTTCTAAGATAATGACATAGTAGGCAGCAGACTTGAGCCGATTTATATTGACTGTAACTTGTGTTCTATTTATTCGATCAGGTTAAAATTTGGATCTGACATTTTGTATCCAATACTATCATATTGGCAAATTTCATTGGGATACTCCAATTTCTGCAAAAATGTTTCTTCTGGAGCTATATGATATAGTGGTCCGATTCTGTTGATTTTCATCCTTTATCTCGGGTAATAAAAAGCCCCCAAAAGAATTTCATCCCGATAGCTCTTAAGATGGTTAGACGGACATGGCTATATCGACTCATCTTCTCATGCTGATCAAGAATATATATACTTTTTGGGCTCGGAAACGTCTGCTTCTGTGCGTTACAAACGACTGACCAATTTTATAATACCCTCTGCAAGGGTATAAAAAACATTATCATACTGAATTGTTTTTGATCGAATTTACTGAATGTTCTAACTTCCACTTTAGAAAATTATTTTCCAATTTGCATTATAGCCCCGAAAAGTTATATTTTAGTTTAATTTTTGGATTGCTACAGAATTGTTTTATATCTAAAATGGAAATAGACTAGAAAACAATTATTAATCTCAATTGTTGATAGCTTACATAAGTCTTTAAAATCGTTTAGTATTCATTTAAGTAAATGGGCTTATAGTTACATTACTTCTTAAAAAAAAACTATGAATTTTTTTTCTAAGATTAACACCTTTTCTTCTTCACTTCCAAATATTTTATTTCAATGAAATTTATTTCTCCAGCATAATATGAAGAGTTTTTGATATTTAATATGCAGTCGAGTCTCGATAATTCGAAAAGGCAAGGGAGCAGAACTTTTTACAAATTACAAAGTTTTTAGATTTACCGGGTTTTCCATTCCAACGAATTTTTTTCAAGCAGTTTCTTACAACATATTGAGGTTTTCGATTTAGCGGGGTACCAATTATCGAGACTCGACTGTACGAATTTTAAGAGTTCAGTCTTTTCTACTTTGGATTTTGATTATGTCATATCTATTTAAACGATTCGTAATAAAGTAAAATCAAAATATTAAATTTAGTGCAAATAAACTCACTCGCAATCCTTTATAGGCGAGTTGTCTAAGGATAAGGATAAGATAAGGTCGAGGTAGATGTCGATAGCTTTAGTTGTCATTGCTTGTATTTTTACTTTTTAGTAGTTGGGTTGTTAGTTTATAGTAAATAATAATATCACTTTCATTCACAACTCTGATCTAGACTTAACGATGGTAGATTTTATTTTTTCTATACTTATAGAATAGAATTATATACTTATAGAATAGTTGTGGATGATGATGAATTTATAGACAATTTGCATGGCATTTTGTAAGAGTTTTGTCACAGATATGTATATGCTTTGATTTATCTACTAAAGTTGAATCATGTAGTAACCCATTTGGGTATCGGCATCGGCAACGGCATCGGCATCGGCATCTCTGTGTGTGTTTTGGAGTTATGTGGCAAATTGCAAGTGCTCAACTGTTGCAGGTAAGCGCCCTCGGCAATGCCGCGTCAATGGCACTATCAATGTGGTTGAACATCGTCGACGACGTCGTCGTCGGCATGGCATTCAGTGAATGCAAATGTGTCAATAGCTTCAGCTGGACATTTATTGCATTTTGTTTGTTTGCCATTTAGTTTCTTGAGTATCATCGCGGCAACGGCAACGGCATCGGCATCGATATGTATGTAGTAGTAATACTTGGTATATAAAGTCTTCTTGTGCCTTCTTTTTTCTTTCTTTTATTTTGGTTTGGTTTTTTGTTTTGTGGGCCGCTCACTCCTTATAGATTTGGTTTTGGCCTGGGCCATGACCGAAGCTGGGAAACTGGCAACTCGTGAGTGAATCTGGCATACAATATTTTGACAATTCAAAGGATTCTTCAGCGGCAGCAGCAGCAGCAGTTCACCTTTTGGCTAAAACTCTGACAGCTATGTGTCCATACATATGAGTGTGTGTGTGTGTGTGCGAATGGATCATCGATTTGTGAAACTGCTAGTCGAGATTTACCGGCTAAGAAAATCATCTTTTTTGTTTTTTTGGCAGTGACTGGCAGAAAAAAATCCTTAACTTAACAGCACTTTTTTTTCAATTTATTTTTTTGTCGATTTTTTCGGTTTTCGGTGCTTCTATTTAAAGAACTATTTGGCCACAATCTCTTACCTTGGCACAATAACGTCGAGCGGCCGCCGATCAACACCATCATCATCAGCGGCAGACTCATCATCATCATCATCGTCATCATCATCGTCAGCATCATCATCTATTGCATCGACAGCTTCAAAGTACTGAGATCCAAGCTCCAACTCCGACGCCATCTCCAACTGCAATACTCATTTACATACGTACATGCGCACTTTGGCAACATCTTGGGCAGTCATGATTATATCGTAGTTGTTGTTGTTGTTGTTGTTGCCGCCTAAAACACTCATCATCATGTCGGACAAACAACCTTGTTGCCTATTGCTTTTGACTTAGCCTCAGCCTCAGCAACTATCTCAGTCTCTGTCTTTGCATTTACCTCAAATTTTACCTGGGCATAGAGTGCACATATTACGGTACCCGAGGCTGAGCAACTGAGACGGAGACGGAGACGCAGAAGGAGATGGTGACGAAGGCTGAGGCTGTCATTGCTTCCTTGTGGCGCTAATGTGGCCGCTGTTGTGGCTGCTTCGGCTGCTTGCCCCATTAAAGCCAAAAGCTGCCGCATATGACAGCAAATGCACGCTCGCCCGACATGCAACCAGCTTTGCCTAGGCCTAACCTAGCCTCGGCTCAGTCTAGGGGAATGTCTATTAAGCAAGTGTGATCGACTAGCATAATTCGCTTTAATTCAAGAGATTCTCTAATACAATAATATATACTTTAGACCTCAGTTTATTTATATAGATTCTTGAGTTAGTCTGTTAGGTGAATAATAATCCAAGCATCCTACAATCGACATCGTCCAGGATCTGGGAAGAACTTTTTTTTGACATTTCTAAGAATCAGAAATTTCTTAGTTTATCTCTAATCCTGCTCGATATTTTGTGGGATGCTTGGATTATTATTGATCTGTTAGACTAGCTCGATGAAACCAATTGCCTTACATAAAATAAAAGCCTTTTACATTAATTAGACAGATTCTAGATTAAAAAAACTCTTTCTGGATAAGCCAGTTAGCTATTTGTATTACTGTGGTTCCTTCAGGAAGAACCTTTAGGTATCTTGGAAGTAATAAACTAATAGCATTCAGGGCAATATTAGAATACTTACTCCAACAGAAAAAAGAAATTCTTTTAGGTGGTAAAAATAGTTAGTAACTAATTGTAAGTGAGAACAAGGTCATACTTTGTTCTTTAGATTAAAATGAACTAATATGAAGTTCATCAGCTCATGTTCTCCAATTAAAGGTTTACCTGGTTTACTAAAGGTTTTTTAGAATCCCAGAGTATTGTAAAATACTGAGTAATAACTAATACTAATACTTGGATTAAGTGGGTGACCAAATCTGTAAATAATACTTAATGATGATTATTGATTGACCTTCAAATTAGACAATGACACGGCTTGTCGTTGGGAGGAACTTGTCCAGAGTCATAGGTGATGGAGGGGGAATTTTCTAAAATGAATACATATGGATCAGGCACGCTCCTTAGCTCCTTAAGTATCTTCCAAGCAGAGGTCCAAGCTAAAACCCCTAAACATTTGTATTAACGCTTAGCCCAAAAGACTTTTAGCCAATCACCTTGCCCCATTACAGGGCATGCCACACATCACAGTGCGCAAAATCTATCTCAACGTGAATACAATCTTTTAATGATCGTGTGTAATTTACAAACATGTGGAGATGGCGAGTTCCAAGTTGCTGCTGCTGCTTCTGCTAGCATTGACGTCTATGTTGACGTCGACGTCGACGTCGTCCATCACCTGACCCTCTAGACTAGACTTTGGTGTACAATCACTCAGTGTAGTCAGGGGCCAAGAATTAAAGCGGCTCTCTGGCGGCTCAGGCGTATTTTAACTTTCGGTTGCATTGCACCTTGAATCTTCGTATCAGTCACCCACTAACAGTTCGCTCCACTTCTCTCCGATTTGGGCTGCATTTCGCAACCGAAAACAGAAAACTGAAAATGGAAAACCAACGACAACATTTCCAAAGCGACGTTCGTTCACATGCTACTCAAGCCAGAGATGTCTAAGGCCGCCAGGAGAAGTCGTGGCACTGAAATCCCCAGTAGTTTGTAGAGAGACCGAAGATGGATTCGAACATTTTGGGCAATTACAATAACTCAATTTGTACTCCAGTGCAATCGTTTGTCAATTGTTGGTTGTTGTTGCCATTGTGTCTCGAACTACTTTAGTTTACACAGTGCAACTACGCCATCGTCTGTCTGTTTGGCAGAAAGGGTCCAGAGATCCAGGCGAGTAGCTCAGACCTCAGTTGCTTTTGTTGTTGCCAATATAATATTCTATTCATTTTATTTTTGTTTTTCCTCCCCCTTCTCCAATTTAGCAATCACGGCAAAGAGAAAGGCAAAGAGAATGGAAATCTTTACAATATATATATTTATACATATAAATACTCGTACTAGTCTTAAGCGTTAACTTATTTGTTGGTTCATCAAAATGCCAAAAGAAGGTTTTCGTGACACTTTGACATCCTTCGTCTTCGTCTTATCAGTAGTGATGGCACGATTAATTATATAATAAGGAATAATCGACTATTTTGCTTAAGCTTGCGATTCAATTGAATCGAAAATGCTTTACGATAATGTCTCAAACAATCGCCTCATGTTATATAACATTTTAAACCCAATCTTAAAACAAAAATGTCTGAAAAATGATATCATTGAATAATCGATTAATGATTTTTATTTAGTTTTTGCTTACTCATCAACTTTTTTAATATTAATTTCGGTAGTTATAACTTCGGTTTCATTTTGAGATCACAGGTTCAGTTCAGTTCTGTAAGCTTTTAGTTGAAAAACCTATTTTTGATTAACATGAAACGTTAAATATATTATTATTTTGTTTTTTTTTTTCTATTATTTCAACTTCTTTCTTCTAAACGACTTTAATATTTAAATTTAAAATTGATTCTGTTTTCAGTTGTCAACCTTGTCAATTGCATGGGGAGTGCTCTAAACTAATTTTCAACCAGATTCGCACGGCCTGAGATTCTGGATGATGATGAAGGAATAAGAAGGAGACCAAATGGATAAGAGTTTGTATGAGATGGAGGGGGGTCTTCCATGGATAGTCAAGTTGTGGTTGATCTTGTTTTGTTTGCTTGTTTGTCTGTTGATTCTGTTTTTTTTTTTTTTTGGCTTTTGATTTTGTTATTGCAACTGCAATGCCAATCGAGCAATCGGGCATCGAGCATGGGGATATCGGTATCTTTTGCATCGTCGTTTAGTGTCTGGTGTTTAGCATTTTCAATTTACATATTACACGAGGCCGGTCAAACAAGATTTGTGGCCACAAAACGCCGACTCCATCTCCGTCTCCGAATCCGATTCGATCGCCGAGAAAAAAGCCGAAAACGAAACGCTTTTCCTGCAAGACGTAACAATTTATTGTGACACGGGGTAATTGCCTCGGGTACCGGCAATGCATCTTTTTTCTTTCATTTCCAGTCCACTTCAAAAAGGGCATTGTACGGGGCCAAAGTTAAAGGTAGTAGTAGTAATAGAACTTATACTTATAGGACCAAGACCAGTTAGGCATCACTGTCTCATAATGTGCTAGGCAGACGACGGGAACGGTCATCAAAGTGAAGATAGATCAAGAGGCCAGGCCAGCACGAAGAAGCCACAAGAAGTCACAGTCACAGCCAAAGCCAAAGCCATAGACATAGCCAGGCCTAAATCCAGCTGGAAAGCAGAAGAACTTATTTGGTGTAACAATTATTTCGTGATTTAATTTCGACCTTTAGCGACCAATTTAATCGATCCAAACACACACACACAAACACAGAAATACGAAGACAGCGACAGAGACACAGAGAGAGAGACAGGGGAAAAACTTTGGGGGCTTTTCCATTGTTGCTGGCTGGCCGAAAATGTTTTAACTGAGGAGTGGGCAGCCCGGCAGCCCAGCAGCAGCTTCATCTCTTGAACGGACTGAATTGTGTTGCCGTTGCCCCCGCGTCAATCGTGCGCGATGTTCCTGCTGCACCAAGCCTTCCAACGGTGCCACTAGGTAGCCCATAGACTCCAGATCAAGACTAAGTAAGTTCCCACGTCTTCAGCACTATGGCACGGTGGGGCAAAATGATCAAAAACTACGACCATTTGGTAACTACTTGGCTGAGTGAGTGAAATTGTTTGTTCATATGCTTCCCATTTTCCCCAAGTATGTTCGGCATAAAAGTGAGCAAAATGCTTAAATGTTCACTTTTGGGATCCACTTCATTTTGTTGTTGACTGTTCACTTGTCCAATTCTTCATTTGCTTAGCTTGTTTAGTGTCTCCTTTTTATATCAATTACAATTACGTTGAATGAAAGAAAATGAACAAGTGTTCACTTTTAGCACCCTTGGTTGTTCACTGTTCAGTTGTTCAGTTGCTCATTTGGTTAACTTTTCATTTTCATCAGTTTTTCCTAATTATGTTTGAGTTAGCGCAATGATTCACTTTTAGGATCTACTTACTGAAAAGTATAGAGCTTTTTCATTTCGATTTTGTCATTAATTGCCTTTGCCTTGAACTTGAATCACTGTGCAACGTTTTGTTGCTGTTTACTAGCAAGTGCTCTGTGGCTTGGCACAACGTCCCCAGAAGCGTTTCGAGCGAAAATTTAAATTTCGCACCGCGCCAACATCATCATCATCATCATGTTCATCATCATGATGATCATCATCATTGTCTTCATCATGGTTTTGGGTTGTCTCTTTGTTTTTGGCCTGCTCCTGCTGCCGTTGCTGTTGCTGCTGCCGATTGCCTTTGGCTCTTTTGGCTCTTGGCTCATCGAATACTTCTTGTGGTTTTTGGCCAGGTCAGGTTTGGGTTTTGTTGTTGTTGGTGTTGTCGTTTTACCTCTGGCTGGCTGGTTGGATGGCTGGCTGCTGGCTTACCTTGGTCAGCCTCAAACACGATTACTGGGCCGCTAATAATTGCCATTGATTTGGATCATGAAAGCCAAGACAGAAGAGAAACAGCTTCGGAAAATGCTATTGCCAATACTTATGTAGTTGCAAGAAGCTGCGACCAAATCTCTGCTCCTCACTGCTCGCAATTTGTGAAATTACATAAATCAGCTTTTATTTATTTATACATTTGTTGAGTGGCAAAAGAAGAGAGTTTGGGCGTCGATTCCCATACCCATTCCATTTCCATTCCCGATTGCCAGTGCCTCTCAGTTCCCAATCCCGTTCTCATTGCCTGCCATTGATTACTTATTTTCCCAAAATAAATATGCATAGTAAATTGGTCGTTTGCTACTATATTTTTGTTGTTGTTGTTCTTTTTCTTCTTCTTCGCTGTGGTTATCAAGCTGCCCAATCTACAGGAGCAGCGGCAGCAGCAGTGGAAACGTCTGCTGCAATGGCGTTGGCTGAATTATCGTTAATCGATCGCCGGCCTACACTAAAGACCTTAACCAAAATCCACAGCAAGCAAAGCTCATATAGATAAATAATTGAAATAAAAATAGACAAGAACTATTTGGCCATCATGTTATTAAGTAGTTCGATAGATACATATGTTGCCCATAGTTGGCCAAGATCCAACTACGACATCAAGTCAAACCAAGTCAAACAATGTGAACTTTTCATAGTCGGAAGTGATTAGAGTTACAGGTACCAAAGTGCGTCCAAATTCGTTGCTCCCCTCTTCCCTCTGAGTACTCGTCGTTGTTTTGTCCATTCAATGTGTGTCGTGTTCGATTGACACGTTCCATGCGCGCCCCCGATTTCCCAACTGAAAGTTGCCACAGAGAACAGATGAAGATGGAGTTTGGCAATGCAGATGGAGATGGAGATGAAGTTGGAGTTGCCGACCGGACCCACCGACCGACCGACCGACCGACCTGGGCGCAATGTTGCGAACGTTGGCAATGCGCAGACGCGAAATTCATTCAGCGATCTTTTGCCTAGGAATCGTGGCTAAAATTGAATGAGTTTGTGTGCGCGTGAGCCACGATCGATCCACATGGCTTGGAGATGGTGATGGTGCTGGTGGTGGCGTCTCTGCGTAAAGCTCAGGCTCAAATGGTAACTGGTAACTGGCCTTAGGCTAGTGTGGTTCCCAGCTTGTATTTGTACAGTGTGGTTTGATAGATAACAAATTATTGCAATTATATCATACGCTCTTGTGCATTCAATGACGAGTATTCACTGTAGATACCGAAAATATCTGGGTGGAGGGGGAGGAAGGTGGTGTGGTGATTTTTTTTTTTGGAGCAGCTCGGCATTTGGTAATGAAGAATTATTGTGGCTCATTGTAAATGTCTCTAATTATGGTTCATTAATCAATAAAATTGTTTAAACCAAGTTGCCTTATGTTTGCCTCCTTATCCTCCACCCCCTCCTGCTCCTGCTCCTGCTGCATCATTATTTTCAGCAGTTTGCAAAAATGATGTTCAAAAAACTAAGAGGTAGACAAGTTCCATACATTTGTTGTTGTGTCTTGGTGTGTGTGTGTGTGTGTGTGTATGTTAGGCCAGATCGTGATATTTGTAGTGGACACACATTGGTAAACCCATTTCAAAGACACCCCCTCCACGTTTCTTCTCTATTCTCGTGTATTGCTGTTGCTCTTTCCTACATTTGCAGCCGCCTCGTGTGGCATGTCAAAAAACTAAACTAAACTAAGCCTGAAATTGCTCGCTTCAGTTCCGCTGAACTTTCTTATCGCTCTTTTAATGGCCTAATATGAGTTCTCATTCTCCCGCCCCGCCCCCGGCAGCTCTACCTTCTTCTCTTCTCTCCTCTCTGTATCTATCTAACTATCTATCTTTCTACACCCCACCCCAAAATACCCCATCCCAATGACAATAGCCAGTTGATAATAGTCGCAAGCGTAGCTCGTTCTCGCTCCACTGACTGAATGAAAGTGCGCAATGTCTTCGTCGTCATCACCATCGCCATCGCAATCGTCATCATCATCTTCATAGCTATCATCATCATCATCATCGTCATCATAGTGATAGTTGTCGTCGTTGTTTGTCGTTCCAGTTCCAGGCTGGCGACATTCGTAGGTCCAAAAAAATAAGTGTACGTCATGCACATTTAGCCAGAGCTCACCACACAGACTACACATACTCAACTCCTTCCTTCTCCATTCACTCACTCTAGCTTGCCTCCATATAAGGTAGATGACACCCAGAACCTTCTCAATGCTGTTGCTTTGGGGTTGCAACGCTCTTGGCGCTTTACCGGCGTGAAATTGGTTTAACCCACTGGTCACAATTGCACGCACAACTAGAAGAAAGGAGAATCATATGATGGTGGGCGAAGCGGGAGGGGTTCACTGCAGATGAGGAGGAGTGGAGCACATTAACATTAACTGAGCCAAAAGCTAGACCAGGCCAGGCCAGCCAGCAAGCCGGACGAGAGCTCTCCTATGGGTTGTTATCTTTGTCTCGGTATCTACACATGTGTTTTTGTTTTTTTTTTTTTGCTCTTTTTACTAGATCTTGGAGTAAAATGTCCAAGCGCAAGTTCATTTTAGAAAAGTCGAAAAAGTCATTGCACTTCCCACGTGGAAATCGTTTAAAGCTAATGATTGTGAACTCTACCTTATCCCATACAAACACACACGCACACTCATACACAATTGAAATACAACCACAGATAGGTCATTGAATGCCCATGGCAAATTCATTAAAGTTAATTGTTTACTTAGCGTAAGAATCAATTACTTAAACTAAAATATACAGTGCAAAAAAGATTTCAAGAATCAGGCATAACGAAGCCTTTGTCCATACGAAAAGGCCTAATGTTATACAGGATTAAGTCAGTGATTGGGTTTTGCTTTAAGTCTTGTACTTGTGCTTAGAACCAAGAACTAACTAGCTAACCATTGAGCCTGTTTTCGTTTCCAATTCACAATCAGATTTGAAACCTATATTCGCTTTCGATTTGCTTTTCAATCGAAATGGGGAACTTTATACCCTAAAGTATGCAATAAGCTGCAAAATATTCATTGCATTCAAGAAATTTTAACTTTGCAGTCCATAAACAATATTTGCTTCCTTATATGGCAAGATCGTCCTCTGATTCACATTTCCAACAATTATGTAATTTGAAAAAGAAAGTTTAGAAATCGTACAATATATACATTTTTTTTTTTTTTTGGCGATAGCTTTCGCTTTGGCTAACCCTTTGATCAACTTACTTAAGATTACATTTTGTATAAGTATATAGATTATCATTCCATATGAATCAAGGGCATTGTTTTGCGGTCTCTGGGGCATTTAATTTGATATTTTTGTTTTTGGAAGACAGAGTTGGAGTGATCTTTAATAATAATCATCATCATTATTAACATGAGGCGATTAAACGAAGCAGCTACAACGACAACTAGCGGCACCTACTGTCTTAGTCACTCTAAAAGCAACAACAAAAATAATCACCATCATAGAAAAATATTTCTAAACAGTTAGTTACATTAAGAGCCGCAATGAAAACAGTAACTCACTTGTAAAGAAATAATTTGACTCGCACTTGGACATTAATTTGCCACGAAAATGCTTACAGAGCACCCCCCGCACCACCACACAGACACATATGTATGTATGTATGAAATTTGTCTTCAAGTGTGGGTATAGGGCATAACGCTCTGCTTTTCACCATCGGCTACAACAGCAACAACAAACACAACAATTGCCGGTAAGCAGGCAACGGTAACGACGACGACGACGGCGACGGCGACGTCGACGGCGATTTTTAGCTTCAGTTTGAATCTTCAAAGTGCACAAGAGCTCTAGGCACAAAGCAAAGGAAGGCACTCACATGAGAAGAAAAGGCGCACTCTTCGTTTGTCTTTTGCAAGTTCCGATCTTTTTGATGATAATCAGTGGCTGTCCTCCATTTCCCCCTCATCGCCCACACCACACCACATATTGCCCCCTTTGCTTTGGCCCCCATCCAAGATCGTCGCCAGCTTTTGGCTTTGTGGGCAGCGAGCGTGGAAACAGTTTTCGGGAAATCACATGCGACATTTGCTCAGTGGCAAAACAGTGGAAGCAGAAGGCAAAGCAGAAGCAGCTAAAGAAGCTGAAGAAGCCGGCCGAAAACCAAAAACCGACCAGGGAGGTGGTAATCTTTCACAGATATATATGTATGTACGATGGTTACCTAGGCATGCACGATTCTTCCAGGCAACCAACCAACCAGTCAGCTAACCACCCACCGTTGTTACTCCCTACTCCCTCCGATTGTAGCCCCGTTACATGGCGACAGTTTCTAGCATAGGGAGGGAGAGAGAAAGAGAGAGAGAGACAGATAGACAGAGCCTGGGCGACAATTTGCTTAAAAAATAAATCACGAAAACCACGAAGAAACCAAAAACTAAATCCAGAAGCCACGACATAAAAAAACAATAAAATGCCCAGCAATATTTAATAATGGGTCCATGAGTCCCCATAGGTCCTGGGTAACACTTCCCCGCGATGAAGATGAAAACCAAATGAGTTTGTTGTTGTAATTCGATCGATATATTGATATATATCGATCAATTGGAGGCTCATTATAGTTTCCAAGTTGTGCTTAACATCAAAATTGAACTGAAACCAATAAAAAAAAGGAATACATAATGGCTAAATTATTTAATTAAATTAATTTATTAGAATTCACAATTTAAACAAAATATTAATAAAGTTTATAATTTTTCTACTTTCATTATAGATTAATCGAATTTCGATGTTCAATTCAAAGAAATCAGTTATCAAATAAAAAATAATATAAACGATCAACGATTGTCGGAAATAAATACAATCGATTCTTGAATTAAATTGGCCATTTAATGATTTTGTTATCGATAAATGTGATCATACAATTGTGGATCATCTTTACTAAAAATGCAGAGGTGTGGAAAGCCAAAAACAGTAGCAGAAAAAGGTGCATTAGAAATTTTTGCTGTGGCTCGAAATGTCTGCCGAAATTGTCAAATGATTTACATCCGACATATGTATGTATGTACATATGTATGTATACTAAGGTCACGAATCTATCTGAGGCACGATTAGGACACAAGCTGGAAGAGCTCGTGTAGACGAACAACTGCATCTTCACATCATCCATGGTGGGTGGTGGGTGGTGGGTGGTTGGGGCATATGAGCATCACATGTGCAATCACCGAAGTAATCGTAATCGTGGTTATGACAAATTTTGGATGCACCACTCTCAGCCAACAAAGCACCACACCATGGCAACTCAGGTTGGTTGGTTAGTTGGCACTCGCCAAAATTGAGCAAAAATTATGGAAAATTGTTAAAACATTAGGAAAATTGTCAAAAAAAAAATGAGGAAAAACCGCAGTCCGGCAGGATTTGTGGATTCTAGAGATAAAAATCTAGGACACTGGTTGATTTCGACGTAACTAGTTTTTTTCAATCCTCTAGGATCAGGAATATTGATCTGCATTCAATGCCAATGAAAATCAATTTTATTAGAATTACTTCTTTCATTAGCAATATTATTGTTCAATGCTAATGAAATTACCAATGCATTAAGAACTACTCTGATATGTACCTATGTATCAGGGCTTATGTGGGTGCCCAATATCCGAGCTAACCACCCGTTTCCATCTGGCAAAACTCAAAGTAATTGGGACCTTTCTCACTTTCACGCGCACAAATTATACGGCCGCAGCATTTTGGTGTCTGCCCGAAATAATGTACGAACTTTCTTATTTTGTTGTTTCGTTGTTAGTGTTTTTGTTTTTTTCCTTCTACTTAATTTTTTCTTGTTGTTTTGTTCACTGTGGTTACCTACCTACCTTCTGTGACACGGCAGCTCATCTCATTCGCCGCTTCGTGTTTGGCTAGTCATGACTTCCGCTCTAGCTTTGGCTCTGAATTGCACTTTGGAACACATCCAGATGCAACAATTTCCCCACACCTCCTCCTCCTCCTCCTCCCGCCCTTTCCATTATGTGCCCCTTGTATCACACACACTCATTGGAGGAGTGTGTATGAGAGAGTGCCATTAACCCATTCCATTCCCATTCCACTCTACTCCACTCCACTCTACTCCATTCAGTTGCAATGTTCTTCTGCCCACACATGCCACAATTCGAGGCTTTTTGGCAAATGGGTGCAAAGACAAGACTGAGGAGAATTGAATGTATAGATTGATCAGACATCGATCGTTTTCATCGTTGATTTTGGCTTTTGTCATTTTATTATTATTTTCAGAGATTTTTAATTGAAATGGCGAATAACCGAAACGAATTTAAAAAACTCTTTACTTTCAAGATCTTAGAAAAAATCTTAAGCCAATTGTTGAGTAGACGGTTTAAAAACTCAAGTTTTCAATCATTTTACTGCCTGTAATATGTATAGCATACTTTAGGGAGAAAAGTTTCACACATTTACAGCTTAATTGCTTAGAGAAACAAAGGATTTCCTTTTCGGATCTATGGAAGCTCTCTCTCTCTTTTCTTGACCTCATCCGTGTAGAAGTCGACATCATGTTTTTACCCCAAATTAATGTTTCTATAATGGCCAGTTGGGTCATTTTAAAGACTTACGCATGCAATGAAAAAAGGATAAAGGACCAGGAACTAGGACGAGAATGTGAATGAAAGTGCTTTGCACTTGACAGATGAAACGTTGCTCATGGTTCTTGCTTTTCATCTCGAATGCCGACAGAAGAAACTGTCCGGCATAAATATTTTATATGGGCTGGCCATTCGTGTGGCCCTTATCAGCGTGTCAGAGGGGAGATGGAGAGAAAAAGCCTTTTCACCCTTGAAACCGGCCAAATTAAAAGTTTGTATGCGTTCACATAACACACAGCCCACTTCCCCGCATTACCTTTCAAAAATTTCCTTGCGCAAACTTTTGAATTCTTTTTATTTTTGGTTTTGTTTTGTATTTTCGTATTTTTTGCTTTGACAAGCTCGCCTCGGCGGGTCACAGTGAAAAGAATGCATGAAGGCTTATCAGTTGGACATGCTGTATTTTAATTGTGGGCACTCGAGTGTGAACGACAACATCGTGCAGGCCGAGGAAAAGGCCAAACTCAACTGAAGGAAAACCAAGTGGGTATGGGTAGCCCGCACAAATGCCCCACTCACCCAGCACCCCAGGTCCCAGGTAGCCAACCCTCAGCCCTGACCCAGTTTTCGGGAATCGGAAAAAAAGTTTTGTTTTTCAATTCTTTTTTTTTTTTTGTCGGTTATCGCCGACATGTGTGGCTGCGGTTCCATCTGCTGATAAGCATCGTCTTATGTTTTTTCCTCTCTTCCCCTTTTGGGATACGTTGCGCTTTTGTTTTGGACCCACTTATCAGCTGTCCGCAAGGACCAACTACAAATTGAGTTAAGAAAGTTTAATTGAGATGAGGTGGAAAAACTTTGAAGAAGTAATGGACACTGAGGGAATGGGGGAGGATAGCTATCCATTTGATGTTAGCTATCAACTTTGTATATATGTACATACCTGAGTAGTTAACACCATGGTCAGCAGCAGCTTTAACCAGATTTGCATCGCCTATACCCAGAATTGGTAATCTTTAAGCGCCCATCTTCTTGCAAGTGCTGCTCCCAGAACTGGGCACCCACATCATCAAGGGGTGTGGGGGATCGACTGCTGCTGCTGCTGCTGCTGCTGCCCACCCACTTACATTTGCATGTTGTATGTAATTGCAATGCTGCCAAGCCCAACTGGCTTCGATTTAACTTGGCTTTTGGATGGTCATCGCTATGGCTAGCCCCTATCCCATACATTCAAAACATACACACAGACAGAGAGACAGACAGAGAGACAATGAATATATGCTTATACTCGTATATAAAGTATATTTTTATTGATGACTTTTAACAGCCAAGCCAGCATCGTTTAAATAATGAGCCATGAGCCGTGAGCCATGAGAGTTGAGTTCGCGTCGAGGCCGCCAGTTTTGTTGCCCACACCTCCGCAATTGCTGGAGCTGATGCTGAAACTGATGCCGATGCTGCGGAGATGCTGTCACACAGCAAGTCATCAATGTGCCGGGGATGCGGATGCGCCTCGATCCCAGATCAACACAAAACTCAAAAAGACTCGTAGTGCAATTGGGAATTGGATTGGGATATACCCATATGTAACGAAGTCAATATACCCTTCAAAACTCATCATCAGGGATCAGCCAAATCCTAGAGCCAACTAGACTGTCTAATACCCTAATGCAGGGTATCTACAAAGAGAAACACACACACACACACAAATGCAAATGCAGCTGCCTGCTGCTTGTTCAATTGTATTATATCAATTGAACATTACCTAATGCTGCGGCATGACTAATTAGAAATCTCTTCAAAATGTGCCAAGTGCAAAGTGCCGAGTCATCATCAGTAGACTCAATGTCCAGTCAGACTGTCATTTCGTCACTTTCAATTTCGCGCACTCTGACCTGACCGGAAAGAAGAATATCATCCATAGATCGATTGCCTGTGGTTACCATTTCCATTGATGCCGAAGCGGGAAATTGCAAAGGCAGCTGCCAACTATGACTACCATATATTGGGATTGGCTCAAAGTTAAGACTGAAAATGTCAAAACTGATGTCGATCGTCTGATCGACTGTTCGTTGACGTCCCCGAAATATTTTTATGCATATGAAATGAGTCGAGGGGGCCCTGAAAATAAGAAATACCGAATGTAGTCACTTCATTTGGGGATGGGCACACATCGTTAAAAAACATATATCAAAATGGCATACAAAAGTAAACCAAGCTGGATACAACCATTTACACTTTTACACTGAATTTTAATCACACTTATTGGAAATTTGTAATTGGAAAATCCAACAATCTCTCAACATAAAAAACTGCATCAAAATATTAACCTTCAGTGGACAAGAGTTCAAAAATGTTTTCAACTTTGTGATGAGCTCATAAAATATTTGCAATAATAAAGACCTTGGCCTTTTGAATACGACATGGGGCATAGACTGAAGGCCAATGTAAGCCTACTGCTTGATAATAACCAAAGATATTTGGGTGTCTCATAAAGAAATTTCTTATTATATAAGCACATTACTTAGTCTGTAACTTGTTATAAAGTTGGTTGAATTAGTAAGTAATTGCAAAAGAAGTGAGAAGTGAGGAGGAGAATGACAACTATTTCAAGTTAAAAAGGCGTTTGATGTTAAAAGCCTAAAGTTCTATGTAGTTACTTATAATTCCCAACCAGTTTAAACTGTGGAGTAGAGAATAGTCTTCGATCATGTGTATGTATATATGTATATGGTGTCTATAAAGACATATGTATATATCTATATATAAAATTTATTGACCTAAAGACGGCTAAGACTAATTCTAGATTTCAACACCTTTTTAGTTAGTTAGTGAAAAAAACAAATTGGACTGCTAACTTTTTCGATTTGGTGCAGATTGTCTCAAAATTTATCCCAAGCCAATCCACAGACGGTGATCTACACGATTTTCTGTCCTGTG
Source organism: Drosophila equinoxialis (assembly GCA_018150345.1). Taxonomy (NCBI): domain Eukaryota; kingdom Metazoa; phylum Arthropoda; class Insecta; order Diptera; family Drosophilidae; genus Drosophila; species Drosophila equinoxialis. Next base: position 7,311,862 of record JAECWI010000002.1, on the reverse strand, counting down.
TCCTTTTAGTTAAGAATTCCTTATTCCAAGCCATTTCAGGCCTAAAACATTAAAATTAAGTTTTATTTGCTGAGTAGTTCTACTTTTCTGAGCCAAACAATTGTTCATTTTTGAGTTTTATTTACAAAACAAACAATTAAGAACTTTAATATATCTATTTGCAATGAGAATTACTTTACAAATACGTATAAGTAATTTTCTACTAGTTAAAATGAATAAAAACAAAATGTTGAGCCATGGTCAATTTTCAAAGTTATTTCCTGTGTGTGTGTGCCCATCCCCAGTCCATTGGCATTGGCATATTGGTGCCATATGATTAGTTCTTCCCGATCTTTGTCTGCAACGATGCATGACCGACATATATATATACTTATATATATGTAGAAACACAGTGTGGAGAGACCCAAAGAAGAACAGCCGAACAGAAGAAGAGCAAAAGAATGAAAAATAAAAATCAACTAAAATCGAAAAATCTTTAGTTTTGGTTTTCGTTTGGGCTCCAAAACACACACACACACAAACACATGGAAACATTATGCCACAACAAACATCATAATTATCATCATAATCGTGTTGTATGCCATTGATGACCACGAAAGTTGGGCGTGGTCGCTCGGGTATGCCTCTAACAATTGCCCAACTTGGGCATGGGCATGGGGCATGGGTATGGGGCATGTGGCATGGGCGCGTGCACACCCAAAAGACACCAAACGAAACGAAACGAAGCGAAATGAACGAAACTAAAGTGCGATCGCTTACAAGTAGAAAATTGTCACAGCCTACGCCTTGCCCGGTCTGGCCTGGTCTGGCCTGGTATGGCATGGCTTGGCATGGTCTGGCTTGCCCTGGGTCTGCTGCTCCAACTTGCTTGATGATTTTCTTTTTTCTCCATCCCATCCCATGCTGCATGTCTGTCTGTGTGTATGAGTGTGTGCGTGAGATGCAGCAGCTGAGATATCAAGGCGAATGGGAGCAAGACATATCGCGAGGTAAACGCCTTAGCTCATTTGATATTCATTGATGTAGAGCAGGGAACCCAGTCCTTCCCTTTCCCCCATCCCTATCCACCGTTCTGTATCTCTCTCACTCTCTCTGTGTGTGTGTGTGTGTGTGTGGATTCACCCACTCCCACCCAATGCAGTGCAGGAAATAATCATCTAGCTCTTGTCGTAGAATCCCTCAAGAAATTGTACATTGTGATCCAAACCTCAAAACTTTTGATCAGTTGGGCTTGACGCTCTGTACGCATACAGTTCGGGTTTGTGTATTGTTGTTGGTTTTTGGTGTCATGCGCCACCTTAACAACATTTTTGCCAGTCCCATTTGTCATTTAGCAGCCACCAAGTCAGGCTAGTCCGTCCATCAGCCAGCCAGGTTAGGCCATGCCAGGCCAGGCCAGGCTGGGCCAGCAATTCATTCATTCATTCATTATGCCAAGACTTAGCCAAGCTAAGTCATTTCGATTCATAGGCAGACTGCGTGGGTTGCCATCGTCATCATTATCATCATTGTTACGATCATCATCAAGATCATCAACATATAATCGTCATTCTCGTTGCCGCTTAACTTAAAGAGCAAACAAAACAAAAGACTCTCAAGATGCTTATAAATTTTATATGTATGTATTTACTTACTTACTTAACTATCCAAAGTATGAGTGAAAAGAGTTGTAATCCATTTTTCAGATCAACTTGTGTATGCTCTGTGATTACAACAACAACAACAACAACAAGTTTAGAATTTATAACAGAGAATATGATAAAAAAAAAATATAAATTTGCCAATAATTAAATATATCAAAAAAGAAGCTTTATCAACTTTTCTTTTGTTAGTAAAAACTTTTAAAGTTCTCTACTAATACGTTGATAAGGTAATTGGTTATTTTAAATAAGATTTATCAATAAGAAATGCCGATTCTATATACCCATTCACTGAATAGTGAATAGCCCTCGAAATTTTGTATTTTTTTTGTTTTATTGCCAAAAGCAGATCAAGCTCGTAGATACATATTGTAAGGAAATGGCTTGAAAATCAAAATTTTCTGATGATGCAGTGGTCGGCTCGAAGCCCAGATCTAAATCCGCGGGAAAACTTATGGGTTCTGCTAAAGAAGCAACTGTCGCACTACGATACTCCAGCAAGGACAATGGACGAGCTTTGGAGTCGAGTCCAAACGGAATGGAGCACTCTATTGCGCGGATTGATAGAAAAATTGATGGAGAGTATGCCCAGACCGTTGATAGCGCGATTAAAACCAAATGCCTTTTGGCTAAGTATTGAAAATAATCGTTTATCTATAAGTTTTGTTAAACGAGCAAAAGTGGATACTTGCTCATTTTGAAGTTTTTTCTGGATTATTCGAGCTAAGGAGACAGTATCGAAACATGTATCCGCATGTGCTCGCCACTGTATATCTACAAGGTTAGCATCACATGGACGAATTTAGAAAATGTTTTCAAAAGTGTTTAATCAAAGAATTAAGATTTTTGGACTAGAAAATTTAGTCAGAGGGGGCATTTAGTTAGATTAAGAATTTATACAAATTACTAATTGGAGATACGGGGTGTCTAGACCCCTCTGGAACCGTTCATGGGAAAGTGCCCTTACCAAAATATCGTTAGATAGTTAGTTTTTAATGTTATGCGTGACCATGTCCAAGTTGGCAGAGGTTCAGAAGTTCTCTAGGAGTTAATATTTCTGCAGGGTATATATGGTATAGGGCTATACGATATAAACAACTCTTACTTAAGACTTGGAATTAAGGATCTTTAAAATAAACTTGGCGTAATCCTTTAAGGTCGCCAACGAGCAACAGAGAGAGAGAAAGAGAGAGAGAGAGAGAGAGAGAAGAGGAAAAATAAACACCGACTTTGCATTTTAGATACATATAATTCTTAGATAGATATTTTCAGTTTTTAGTTAATAGATATCACTTCCGTTGCTCCATTCAAACATTTTCCCCCCCCTTTACGATATATTGGGCTAATTTTCGGTTGGAATTTTACCCAGACTTCGTTCAGTCGGTTCTGAGCAACGTATATAAAAATATCTCTTACACTTTAATGATGAATTTTTCAAGTTCACCCCCTGCTATGAGTCTCATATTCTCAACAATTTGGGGACTGGGACTTTTCCCTCTCTCTCTCTCTCTCTCTCTCTCTGGCTCCCTGCGTCTGGTCAGGGAATATCTGTATATATGTATGTACATATATATCGAAGACATTATGTAGAACGGTGCGAGGTTGAGATGTGCTGTTTGCCGTTGTCACTGTCAAGCAGGGCGATCTCTGTGATCTGGATACTGACAGTGTCCCATAGCCACCATACCTCTCCCCCCATTCGTGCTTCCCTCATCTATAGATAGTCTCTCCATATACATCTCCAGCATATCCACTGCATAGCTTAAAAATAACATTACGCCCGCAATGGGCCTGGGTCTGGGTCTTGGTCTTGGTCTTAGTTTTGGTCTCCGTCTCGGTCTGGGTCTGGGCCGTACACATATGTCTGCCATATGTTTGTCCATGTAGAGAGGAGTGCAAGAAACAGAGAGAGATAGAGAGAGGGAGAGAGAGAAAGGGAGAAGCAACAAGCGGAACGGACGACTGACGCCGCCGACTGGCCGTGGGGCTCTTGTTCGACCCCAACAATAATAACGACAACAACAACAACAACAACAGCAGCAACACCAACAACAACTTTATGTTGTCAATGTTTTCCATTTGTGGACACACTTGAGATTCCATTAAAATCGAAAATAAGTATATAGCATATATGTACATTTATATATATATATACATATAATGAAATTTTTTTGTTTCGCTGTTGTCACTGGTTTTATTTATGGGTCGATCCGTTGCTACTGTTCTGTTTGTCACTTTGAAATATATTTTGAAATTGAGTTTCGGGACCGTTTTCGGTAGATGATGCCATCATCTAAGTGAGATGACGACCCTTTGGCCATTATCAGATTTCTTTTTCTCAAGTGTTGTATGTATGTAGTTTAGGTGGTTTACCACATTCAAAAATTGAATCCAAATGTTTTGCGTTTTGTTGGTTATCCTCCTTACAGTCTTGAATTACAGGACAATTCACAAGGACTCCCCTAAACTCTAAGCAGAGCACTTGAACGTTTCTCTCTCTTAATTTTTTTTTTCTTTGGGCACTTGTACAATTTAGAAATTAAATCAATATTGTTTTTCAAACTGGGACACATTCTTTAGATATACGCCGACACTTCTTAGCATCAGGAACCCTGGGAATATTTCAGTGAGTAATTGAGACAAGATCGACAAAATTTCCCTAGACCTGATGGAGTTTACCCCTTCCCACCACCCGTTATCAATTTTTTCGTCTGGACCTGTTTAGGTTACGTGCCAGCTACCACAAATCGAAACCATTTGGTGGGTAAATGGAGCTTGTGGCACTGTTGTTAGCCTTCATGGCCATCGAATGTATAATCGATCACCACTTGGGTGGTGGTGGTGGCCTAGCCCAGCCCTGGCCAACGGGCTCGACATCGAGTTTGTTGGGTCATCTAAACAAAGCTCTCGTCGTAGTCAAAGCTAGAAAGGAAGGGCGTAGGCATCATAGTAGTCGTAGTGGGTAGCCAGAGCTAGAAAAGAAATTGTGGCACTCTCTCTGGGCACGATGAATTTGTTAAATCGATAAACTTTGTTTAGTCCACGGAAACAAACGCCGGCCCAGAGACCTAACTGAGGTAAAGCAAGCCAGCACCAACACCAACAGTCAAACCACAAAAAAAAAAAAAAAACAATATAAAAAACGAAGAAACAGAAAATATATCCAATGTTTTGTTCCATGGCTACGCGGGCCAGGGATTGCGTCAATCAACAATTTGTCAACTCTTGAAACGGACCTGGGTCTTCTGTTTAATCGATCAACCAATCGGCCAGCCGCTGGCATTGAGATTTTGGGTAGGGTGGTCGTGGGTAGGGATAGAAGGAGTAGGAGGCAGGAAGGGTCGTCAACTCTCTGACTGACTCTATGACCCGTAATCGATCCAACAAAACAAGTTCACGCGACAATTAACAAGCTGGGCATAGTCGTGGCCTGGCACGGACCTTGACATCACCCAAAAGAAGAAAAAAACAGAACACAAAACTTAGCAAAATGTGTCAGAGATTCAAAGACTTGTGTCAGTGCATCCAAAGCAGATTGAGATGAAGCCAAATCGCCAGAACGGTAGCCGTGATAATGGCCAAGCCGTTGGCCTTTGGCCATTGCCACAAATTGGATGCTGCTGCTCACTTTTAACCCAGTAATCAGGCCCAGCCACGCAGCCTTTATGGTAATGGAGGCCATGGCTACCCGTTGGCCAGAATACCGGCTAGCAAATGGAGATTGCAAGGCAATTTATCGACACTTCTAATGCTGGACATGCGCCGCAGGATCATCAGCATCATCAGCAGCTGCTGCTGCTGCCGGACTGGGCCAACTAATATAATGATGATGCAGTTGCCGTTTGCCGTTGAGGTTGCAGTTGCATTTGCCGTTGCCGTTGCAGTAGCCAGGAGTGCACTCAAATCTCAAGCATTACCCCCGGTCGGTCGGTTGGTCGGTCTCTTTACCTTGCTTTTCTTTTCTTTCTTTTTTTTTCTCTTCCTTACCTTTACTATTCCTGTTGCTGCTGCTGCTGCATGTTGCACATATGTCACATAGTCGCTGCCGCCGCCGCCGCCTCGCCCTCTCGCCATAATTGTTGGCAATTCTGTAATTTTCGTTATTGTTGCTGGCGGTTTTTTGTTTTTGCTTCTCTCACATCTCGCCGACGATGTTGCGACAATTGCCATCACATCACCATCACCATCAACAACCAATGCAGCCTATATGCATAATATTATACGATGCGATGCGATATGGATATGGATATACAAACATTGCGGTGGGCACGGGTACCTACCCGATTATGTATTGAAATGCCAATGCTGAAAGCTAAAACTGAAGGTTTACTAGACATTTATCCATTCCAATATTCGGGGTAATTGCCCAAGCGAAAAGCTCGCAAAAATGAATACGCATTATTCGCGTATTCCTTTTATTGAGATCGTTTTGATCTTACCGAACCCAAAAAAAAAAAAAACAAACACCTACACACCACACACACATACATAAGTACACTTTGACATAAGCAAAATGAAACAATAAACCACTAATTGAAGTATATATTATATATTTACTTACACAATATCCTTTAAACGGTATCCTTGATGCATCAGGTATTACCATAACTAGGTCAAAACGTAGCTAGAAGTTGCTTAATATTACTTATTTTAATTTTCAAACATAACATTTTGAATAGATTAACAAAAATTTAACTTTAGAAAGTGTTTTTTAGTTAATATTTCAAATTTAGTAAATGTCTAAAATGATACGTAAGTTGATGACTCTGAAATGAAACAATCATTTGAAACTTAAAAAACCAAATTTTGGCAACAATTTTGGTCATCTCGCTCACTCTTACAAGCACATAGGCACAACAATTTCTGTCCTTTTCAGTTTACCTGGTACAAAACGCTTAACTGAATCTGGTTTTTAATTAGACTTTGGGATAACAGATAGTTAATCAATTTGGTAACCTAGAAAAACGGTTTACAAAAGTTTGGTTTGGCGAATTTAACCCATTTACACTTTAGGATTGGGAAACTTAAGTGTTTCTTACTACATTAAATTTCTCTACCAAAAGACTGTTGTTTAACATCCCTCCACTCAATTGTAAGGTTATATTGTATAGTTTATTATAAAGCTCAAGCAAAAAAGGTTTAAAAAATGCCACCGTTGTTTCCCCACCAAAAATAGTCATGCGAAACAAACTTGTAGTATGAATCATTTATGAGCAACGAAAACGCAAATTGTAATTTTCAACTGTTTTAATTGATTTCACTCCATTGACCTTAATCTGATTGCTATTTGGCGTCCAGATACTTGGGATCATTTAATGAGAATCTTGTTTTTTTTTTGTTCAAATCAAAATTCGTAGCTAAAAGCCACGCATTTGGATGCGTGCGTCCGGCATATTGTACGGCCGGCAATGCCAACGCTGGCTGGGCGACTGATAAAAGATTACGGCGATGTTTGAAGCCGCCGTCCGTCGCAATGCTCGCAACGCACTTAACCCCATCTCTAAGCTCTGGTCGCCCAGCCACCGTCTTGCCATCACCTTGGCAGTTCGTCGTGGCACACATTGTTTCCTCTCTTACAATCGCGCTCTCTCTAACTGTTAACCCGAAGGGGGTAGCTTCAAATCTTTCGTATTCGAACATCTCGCGCTCTCGCTTGCTCTGCTACCTGTGCACAAGTGACTAAGTGACGTCGGCGTCAGCATCAGCGTTAGCTGAGGCAGCGACGTCAGGTGGGTGGTGAATGAAGTCTGCGTATGTGTGTGTGTGTGTGTAAGGGGGAGGAGATGGTGGTGGGGATGGGTGGTAGGGTTGGCGAGTGTCAAACAAATATGCGGAGAGCATCGTCGGTTAGAGACTGGAAAAAACATCGATGGTACTATCGATACATCGATGGTTTTGTATTTTTATAAAACATCGATGTTTGGCCAGCACTATCGATGTTTTTTTTCTTTCTTTACAAGTGTTCGAGGGAAAAGCATGTAAGTTTTAATTTTTTGTTTTGTATTTTGCAGTTTAATTTATTTTGATTTATACTTTTTCAGAAATTAAAAGGAGCGACTACAATTGGTGTTGGTTGGGAGGCTTACGAAAGGGATTTATAAAAATGGACAAGTATCTTCAAAGTAAGTTTTATTTGTAAAAAGCCACGAGCCAGAAGTCTAACAAAAAATTGGCCAACAAATTTTTATGCGTGCCTGCGTTGTCCTGCGAATCCGAACGGTTATTTAGCAAGGCTTGCCAATTGATTTCGGATAGACGATGCTACCTGAAATCAAGTGTTGTAAACAAGCTTTTGTTTTTAAGCAAGTATATTCAAAATGATCTATAATTCTTTTTTTTTTTTTTTTTTTTTTGTTTGTTTTGAATGACTTTAGTGTAAGGAAATGAAAAGCTTTCAAAACAATGTATTACCTTTAATTTCAATTAGTTATAAAAATGAATGAATTGTTATTTTATACTAAATCAAAGTATATAATTAAAATATAAACACAAATCTTGCTTATTCGCTATGTTTTTATTTAATATTGCTTTAACTATTATTGCTATTTCGCTTTATTCCAGCGTTGCATATGAACGAAGAGTTTAAAAACATTAAGATTAATCAATAATTTTGAAAATACCGCGCAAACATCGAAACATCGATGTTTCATCGATGTTTGACGCTGAAAACATCGAAAACATCGATGGTCGCAAACATCGATGTTTTTCCAGCTCTATCGTCGGTGGCCAATCGATGGCGAACGCGCGTGTGCGACACTCGTGTGTGAGTGTGTGGGCATGTGTTAGTGTGTGTGAGTACACATAAGCAAAAGCGCCGATACATATGCTATAGCCATGACTGGATATAACTGCGTGTGGACAGGACTTCGATTCTCTTCAGCCCCCACCCGACTTAGCTAGCGAATGGGTTAAGCTAAGGTTTATGAGGAGGACCTTTACGCACACTGATAAACCCCATCACATGTGTGTGAGTGCGTGTGTGTGAAGTGGACACACTCGTACGCACACTCATGTGTGTGTGTGTGTGGATCTATTGCCTTCTCGCTTACACATACGCATCTAATTAACAATAAGACAAACCTGTGCAATAAAAACAATTCGCATTCACTTTTGGCCCTCACACGGACACTCAAACTCTCACACACTCACACACACACACACACACACACACGATTCACATTCGTAATCACATATGAGTGTGCGCTGATTCTCATATCAAAGAGCCTGACATTAATGGGTGCAAGCACAGTCAACGTCGGCCGCGACGCCCAACGTAAGCGTCAACGTCGACAGCGACGGCGACGTAACACTGACGAAGTTAGCTTTCTTTGCTGTCGTCCAGTTGATAGAGGCCAGCCAGTTGACGATGCAACTTGTTTGATGTTGCGTCAAGTTCGTTTATAACTTCTGGATGGGTGACACAATCTGTGGAAGGGGTAAATGATGTCAAATGTTGGGCGGAAGGAGGATTCTGCTCTGCCCTAAGATCCTTTTTACTAAGTCGCCACTATCAAGAGTCGCAATTAAACATTTGGCCATTTAGTTGACAGAGCTATGAAAATTCATTTTTATTATCAATCAAAAAAACAATTAATCACAATTAAAAACTGTAAAAAATGTGTTTACTTTTTAATGTTTGGTTTTGATTTTTCTGCCTCTTGAATTGAGGAAGAAGCTTAAGCTAGAGTTTGTGGCAACAAAACGGCGATCGGCTTTCAGCTACCAACAACCAGATCCAACCACAATGTTGTAAGTGGTTTTAGCTCGACCGAAAGCAGACCCCACTCGCACACACACACACACACACACACACACACACACACGCTCATACACATAATGCTCACATCGTGGCCGTTTGGTGGAGCATGAACTAAGTTTAGTTTATTAGATGCACACGAGCAGCCGCGTTGTGAGGACGTGGGTCCCAGAATTGGCGCAGAGTCTCTGAAACAGAAAATAAGAAAAACGAAAAGAAACTTAATAAATAAACTTCAAATGTTTTTGCCCTCTCGCGTATGGTTTTTACGTAGTTATTGGCGCGCGTTAACGGCGGATTTTGAACAAAATCAAATGTGTTGCTAGTGGAATGAATATGGGTATGGGGTAGGGAAGAATAACTCATATATTGATGTTGTTGTTGTTTTGTTTTTGACATTTGCTTCTTGGTTTGGTCTTATGATTTTGTTTTTTTGTTTTGCTTTTTGTTGTTGTTGTTGTTGTTTTTGTTCTTTTTGTATTGGTAAAGGTGCGCGCGCGCTTTGGAACAAAGCCGGCCCGTCATGACCCTCAAGGGTTGCAATGAGAAATGCCGCCGGCATTTTCAAACTGGACAGTACACAACTCCCAACAAAATATCCCCTCTTGCCCCTTTTACCATTGCAAATAGCCACCACTTTTCTCACATGCTGTGTGTGTGTGTGTGCGTGTGAGAGAGTGTGTGTAAGATTCTCCTGTTATCAGCGGCAAAACCCAAAACTTTTGCAGTCAGCGTCGACGTTTTGGATAACATCGACTTTGCTCTTCGGCTAGAGCTCTCTAGCTCGCTCGCTCACTCACTCACTCACTCTCTGGTGCGTGTGAGCGCGTGTGAGTATATATGCATGCATGTATGTATGTGTGTGTTAGTGTCCACCACCCCCACATACGCACACACATGTGACCAACCAAATAAACAAAACGCCGACAATCCAATTCAAGCAAGCCAACCAACCAACCCACCCACCACCACCACCAACCTTCCACCACCTCTGTCACCATCACAGTCAAAGGGCTTCGGCGGCGACGTCAACGTCAACGTAAACGCCGACATCGGCATCGCTTAGCCAAAATCAAATTTTCAGATTGGCATTAAAGTGCAAAACCCTAAAATAAAATTGAATTATCTGAACGTAGGCGTCCACAGTCGCTCGCAGGACATCATCGCGTTCGGACATGCTTTAGCACTAGCTACTAGCCTTAGTTCCAACAAACACTCTCTCTCTCTCTCACTCTCTCAAACCACACTTAAACAAACTTGCCAACACCAACACACACACATACACTCTCTTCTCTGCCAGTTGCTGCAGTTGTGGCTCTCACGCATACGAAGCTTTCGTGAACCGAAGTTCTCTTGGTCGCTCGTCCTCGTCTTTTGGTGTTTGGTATAGCCGTGGCTGGTTGTTATTGTATGTGTGTGTGTGTGTATGTTTGTGTGATGAAGTATGATTGCTGCTACCGCTGCTGCTGCTGCTGGTGGTAGTGTTGGTGGGGTGATGGTGTCGGTGTTCTTGTCGCTGTAGTTGTCGTTGTCGTCGTCGTCGTTGTAGCCATCGTCATCGTCTCCGCCGCCGTCGCTGTCGCTGTCGCCGTCGTCACGGCGCTTTGTGCTTGGGCTTTGTTGGGCTGTTTGGACAACACAGAGCGACACCGCAGCCGCAGCTCAATGTTCGCAGTAGTCGCGTACTTCCGCCGTTACCGTTAGCACCGCTATGAAGAAAGCGAAACGAGACAAATAATAACTAAACAAAACTCCGAGTGCGTTTAAAACAGTTGGCCAGTTAGCACTTAAGCCAGGACCCATTTGTAACAAAAATCAACAAACAAATTGCAAAGAAAAAAGAAAAGCCGACTAATCATAAATATTGAATTTACTTCTTCTTTTACCCCTCGATCACCCACACGACAACAAAGTGCAATTTTATTATTTTTTTCAAGTGTTAACCGCGAGAATGTGCAAGAATATACATACATATACTACGTGCATACATATAAATTAGAAGCTCAATAATTTACTCCAATTGGAAGCCAAAAAACACCAATTCACCTTTGCATACAACAGTCCAATTGGAAAATGCATGACAAAATGGAAAGGAATCGAATCAAATTAAATAAATAACAAACAATTCTTAAAGCTGCCACTACAATAACAACAGCAACAACAACAACAATAATTATAATTAGAATTACAACAATATAATCACAATAACAACAACAACAACAAAACGTATAAAGTACAAAACGTGCTAAAGGTTCCTACGACAAAACGAAAGCCAGAAGCAAGACAGAGCCAGATAGATAGAAAGAGAGAGCGCGAATGGGAAGGTTCTTTCATCACAAAAGAAAAAGATAACAAAACAACAAATCATATATGAAACAAAAATATATATATACACATATATGTATATAGTGAAGTGCAAAAGAGTTTTGTTCTAAAATAACAACACAAAAGTTTACAAAGAAAATATATACATACATATAAAAAAAAGAATTATTATTAGTTTTTTGTTGTTTTTGTTTAAAACAAACCAGAGTCGCGCCATCATTAATCATTAATGAAAATGCCAAGTAAACTAAATATGGAAAATCGCTCTTAAATGTAGTGCACTCTTGAAAAATGTGTTGCAGCTCTCTCAAGAAAAGCCTTCAAAATGACTAAATTTAATTGAAAACGGTGCAAAAACCCACAACATACAGAGATAAACGATTCATGTTTCGTTTTTTTTTTCTTCCCAACGTTTTCCCAAGAAGACAAAAAAATAAGGAACAAGAACTTAGTGCAATAAAACTCCCAGCCGGAATCTAAAAAGGAAGAATATCCATAGAGACACACACACCCACACACACACACGCACACCCCACAACCACTGTCTCGTATCATAGATATAGGATAAGAATAGAGACAGAGTGAGTGAGAGAAAAGATTTAACCATTAGCGAGAGCGGACGAAAGGAGTCTTCACCTACAGGATAAGCAAAAGGATAGCTGCTGGTTGCCCTTGCGGGGGGGCCATAACGCGCGCGCGGAAAAGTTGAAAACATCTTTGGAAATTGGAAACAAAAATGAGAATTAAAATGCCCGCGGTTCGAATTGCACAAGGTGAGTTTTTTAAAGAATCTCATTCAAACCCAACGGGTTCCCTTTTCAACCACTCACACACTCAAACACACACATACACACACACACACATTGCTTAAAAAAGAAATATAGCAATCAAAGTCACTTTCACCTGTATGATTATCCTGCTGAGCCCCAGGATCATCGATTATGAATAAAACTTATTAAAACTAAAGCTTAAGAGTTAAGGATTTTTCAACCAGACAGGATAAGTCAAGCCTATTGGCTTTCGATTTGAGTTTCTGTCTTATCTCCCATTGAAATTTCAGTTATTAGTTAAGATTAAATTGGGAAATTATCCCAACTCTCCAACGTTTTAACCGAATTTCCATTTGATGACCTTGTGACGATTTTTTGGGATCTACCTAATAAAATTAGTCTCATTTAATTATCTTCGGCCTTAATTTTTTGGTAAATCTTTGCACAAAATTAATCATAGCGGATGCATATATGTATACACCTATATATACATATATATATATATTTGTATTCTCAGCGCGACTTTTAACTTTTAGTGCCTTGTCATTGGCAATTTCGCGAAAAAAAAAACCCAATTTCGTTTTTGTTTAGTTTTTTTGGGTCATATTTATCAGCGTATAATTGTTAGCCAACTAGCCCATATCCCTACCTTTTATACCCCCGCATATCCGTTCCACCCTGCACCTTCCACTCCACGCACCTTCCGCCCCAGTCAACCGCTACTATGATATACATATGTAGTGTTTGGGTTATCGCAACGATATCGCCGACAATGCTTAAATCAGAGTCAAAATCGTCCCGCACCCGTCTAGGTGTGCGTGTGTGCCATGTGTGTGTGTTTGCAATGATTTCTCAGATTGCTTTAGGCTGTAATTCCATATCCATGGAATGCGAATTGAGTAACCAGTTAGCTAGTTTCTCTCTCTCTCTCTCTCTCTGGCAGTGTAGGGAGTTTTTGGGGGTGGCGCTGGGCTACGGCTAGTTCAAAGTAAAAATCAGAACCGTAAACCTATAAACATATGGGCACGACACAAACCACAAACGTATTCGTTCCATCTAACCATCCATATCATGGTCATAAAACGTCAAAACAAAAACAAAAACAAAAATTGGCTTTTTTTCCTTTATACCCTTTACATGTCGTGGGAAAATGATAAAGGATGAAACAGGTGAATAAAAGTATCCTACTACAGGAGAAAAGTGTTTCACAGGCTTTATATAGACTGGGGATACAATAATCCTAGAAAATCGCTACATCTTTAGCAAATATTTCCAGCAAACGGTTAGTTATATGTAGATCTTATCAAGTCTAAAGGGTATTCTAAGGTCGTTGTTACCTCATTTAGCGAACAAAGTGGTTCATTTTATTTTATTATTGTTTTATTACTTACTTTTTTTTGCTTTTAGCAGAGATTTCCCATTTCTTGGCTGAGCATGCCATGTTATCACTTTGATATCTAGATAAACATAATGAATCCAAATGCTAGATGACGCACCAAACGAAAGAGAGAGAGACTGGCCAGTGCACCTGTCCTCCTCTTTTCGCCCCCTTCAGACGAAACAATTTAATTGCTCTAATACATTTTTTTTTTTGGTTGTTTTTCTTTCTTTCTTTTTTTTGGGGTTTTTGTATTTGTCTTACAAATCAAAGCCAACTACGTAGTTTGGTGTAGGTGGAGGAGGACTCTGACATTCTTTTTTTGTTGTGCTTTTCTTGGTAATATGATAACACAGAGTAGAGAAGAGCAGGAGAGTGGGTGTGGGAAGTGGGAAATGGAAGTGGAAGAGGCAGAGTGGGGGAAGAGCACTAATTGCTGACGATCGCTCGGACAAAGGGGACGGAGTGACGGAGGTGAGAAGAAACTCACCTTTCCTCTTCTTATCAATATCTGTTTTGGGGCCAAAATTGCTGATGTTAGGCCATCCCCGCCCGCTCCACCGCTTTGCCCCACATCACTTTGCCCTTCTTTTGATACTACATGACCATCATATTGGTCTCTCTATCATAATTAATTGCTACAATTCTCATTTTGTTTTTTTTTTTTTTTTTTTTTGTGTTTCGCTTGTTGACATTTTTCAGTTATTTCCCTCCATTTATTCGTTGGTGTTGTTGGGAATCTTTTTGATCTCCAAATTTGACAACATTTCGTCATGCCGCCCATTGCTGCTGCTGCTGCTGCTTGACTCTCCTCTTATCAGAATGAGAACACGACACGCAAAACGTCAAGTGGTTGAGCAGGTTGACTGTTGGTGGGGTGGGTTGGGGGGTCGGGGGAAGAGTGGGAAGTGTTTCTGCGAGTCGTCTGATGATGAGTAATTTCCAAGAACAAGCCGAACTCCCAATGTTTCTTGATTCTTTAAGGAAGGGAGCGAAGGGGCAGTTCACAGATGATGTTTAATTGTTGCCTCTGATAACGAGTATGCTTAATTGGAAATTAATCAATCGACTATATTTAATAGACTCATATACACCCACCTACAGATGGAAGAAGAACCCTAAAATGGCCAACTAAACTCAACTCCATAAAAAAGTAAACACCTTTTGTTATTAATTAGAAGCAAATTTAGTAACAATCTGACCAAGTCAACTAAGTTGATCAAAATTTTCATAATTTCAAAAATTAAGATCAATCGAAATGGCAAAGACAAAGTCTTACACTTTATTAACAATTGAAAAACATACTTTAAGTCATTAGAAAGTTTACTTTTCAAAATAAAATCGAGTTGTTTCAAATGGTGTATATAAAAGGAAACACAAAAAAGCCCCCAAAAACTTCAACTAAATACTTTAAGGCGTTGACTTTAACATTTGTTTTTTTTTTTTGAAAAGGACAAAAATTTTCGAAATTTTTAGCTAGGTCATTGATTGAAGGAAGCAAAATGTTGAAAGTTTTGTTTTTGGCCAAAAGTGGTCACGCTTCAACTGGGTCCAAATGGTAAGGCAAATAGGTGGATAGCCCTCGGTCAGTTGGGCTAATCAAGCGGCACGCTCCCTTGCAGGATGTTGAATCGATATAGTGCAATTGCACCTGGCCACCACCTGACCCGAAGTGGTGGGCAAATCACCCGATTGCCAAGTGCCACGCACACACCCACACCTACACACACACACACACACACACACACACACAGAGGAATGCCCAGTTTTGGGCATCTCTTATTCACCTCTCTGGTCTGGTCTCTGTTTATGCCGTGTCGTGGCGCCAGGTTGTACCTAGTTTTTGTGTCTTAATTTGATTATCGACCAAACAGAGTGTCCATTAAATGAGCGACCGACCGCGGCCGTGTCCCCTACCCACGTGGCTACCTCCTCCTGTCTTTCCCTGTCTCTGTCCTCTGTGTGTGTGTTCGTGTCCGTCGTCTCTGTTATTTTTTGTTATCCTATTTTGCCATGGCAACTGTATTCAAAGCATTTTTGCAATTGTTATAACAAATAATAGCAGCCCCCATTTCTCCACACCTCCTGCACTCTCTCCTAGCTACCTACCTGCCGCCCTTCCTTCGTCCCTTCGTCCCTCGTGCGTCGACCATCCTGACCCAAGCAAACAACCAGGTCTTGCGTGGCTCTTTGCCTTGCCCCAGTGTCAACGTGTCGTCATGTGGACGTCAAATTTTTGTCCAGCTGTCCAAGAGTGGGATTTTCTATTTCTATCTCTCTCTCTCTCGCTCTCTCTAGTTTCACCTCATCCTGTGATTCTTTTCTAGCTCGTATTATGTATAATTAAACTGCTCAGAAGCGCGAATGAGAGGAATAGCAATGGAATTTGAGGAGTGCGCGGGATGGGGAAAGTTGGGTGGAAAAATTGGGCAGTTGGATTTTAAACTTAGAGAGAGAGAGAGATAGAAAGAGATTGGACTGCATTTGAAAGCGCTTATGAGGAGCGCCATGGGGCAGGACATAAATTGAAACTGGTCGCTCAGGCGGTCGGTTTGGGGCATTTTGGGGGATGTCGCTGCGGGAGTGGAGACAAAGCGAGACAAGATGAGATGGGACGGCAGCCAGCCAGTCAGTCAGCCAGCTCATGTATGCCAGTTGGATATATGTACGTGTCCCTCTCTTCCCCTCCTCACCACCACTCCAATTGCAGCCAAGTCTCTGGCACTGGCAGCATAATCAGCCACAAACAGCGCTCAGCGAGTTACTTCCCGCTGCGGCGACTCCGATTCGCCGACTTTAACTCCGAACCGGCTCAGTCTATGTCCTGTCTCTCCCTCTCTCTGCTCACTAGGTGCATCCTGTGTCCTGTGTGTCCTCCATGTGTGTATGTGTGTGTGTGTGTTGTTGTCCTGGGCCAACAACGGCGGGCGGTCGGTCGGTCTGTTGGTCGCTCCTCTGAATTGTTTTGCACTTTCTTTTGTTTTAAATTTGCCTAGGTTTTTCTTCTTTTTTTTTTTGTTGTGTTGTGTTTTTTGTTTTACTTTTACCCCTCGCTCGCTTGTCTTGCTTGTTTTTTGGCTTTTGGCTTTTGTTTTGGCTTACGCTTTTAATTTTCGGTAGGATAACAATGCTGAGTATTTTTACGAGTGTTGACTGCAAATATGAGCATATATATTTATGTATATAGAAATATGAATAGATTGACAGAAAGTTCGGTATGACGCTTTCAATTTCAGTTAGCAGGAAATACCTACAAAACTGAAATTTGATTAAAGTTCTCAGTTTGTTTAACTGCAGCATGTAAAATAGGATTTAATTTAAACCTAACATAAACACATAAGTTTATTCAAATTGAAACCAATTAAATGGCTAAAAGGAGGCACTTCTTGGCAATATTTTCTATTGTTGTAACAATTACAAATAAAATGCATAACATTTACCTTATTTCTATGACTAATTCACGAAGTAGAAGATCTAAAATAGTTCAACTTGTGAGAACTTATTCGACTTAATCCTTAAGCGACATCCCCTGCAGTTTTTCTAATGAAACTCCGATTCAGGATTCTCCGATTCTGCAGAAAATATCTCTCCAATCCAGAATTTCGCAGGGAAATGCCTATTTGAATATAACCAAAATGAGTTTGATTACATTATTTTTAAAAAAGTTTTAAAATTTGATTGATTTTGAAATCAATATACTTGGATCTTTTCACATTATTACTTGAAAGTGAGTTCAAAAAAGGATAGAAAAATGAAGGTGCTTAACGTCCTTTAACCGATTTTGAAAAGAAATCAACACTTACTATAAATATGAAATAAGAATGACAGGATTAAACTAATCCAAGGCTTGTAATTGGAAATGCCATTTTTATTTTATGTGTGTGTGTGTGTGTGTGTGTGGGGAGGGGACTTGGACAAAGGTCAAGAAGTCCTTTGACTTTGTGGCATCCCTTTAACAGTTTTTGCATTGGCCATCGACTCGCGTACGTATACGTAATGTAGTAGACGAATACAAAGACAAAGGGAGAAAAAGAAAAGAAAAGCATAAAAGCAAAAACGAAAAAAATATAAGAAAAGTTTTCAGGCTACAATTTAATGAATCTTTTACTGGGTTTGTTTTGACGCGATAATTTCATTTCTTTTTTTTGTTTTTGTCTTTGCTTTTGTATTTTTTCTAGTTTTTGTTGTTTTTTTTTTTTGTTCTGATGTTTCTTTTCTATGCTTTTCGCACTTTGGCAAACTTTTCACTTTCAATGGCGCGAACCATCAGCCAGTCCAACCAACCAACCGAACCACCCACCCACTGACTGGCACGATGGGTCGCTTCTTCGTCATCCGGAAAATGGAATGCAAGAACTTGGCACCTTTGTGCGACATCCTTTTTGGTGGCATGCAACCAACTGCTGCCGCTGATGCTGCGTAGTCAGCGAGCAAAACAAACCGCAAAATTTTGTATTCTCACTCTTTTCTGTCTCTGTCGAGTGATGATGATGATGGGTTGCTTGCTGGTTAAAAGGAGGCAGCAGGACGCAAAGGATGAAGGAGGCCTACTCCTCTTCTTCTTCTTCATTTTCTGCTTAATGTTTAACCCGGCATCCTTCTATTGCCGGCGCACGCGCCTCGAACAAAATTTCAATAGCTTTTCTTTCACTCTTTTTTCGTTTTTTGTTTACCTAGGCTATGCTTTAACTTGGTGTTTCCTTGTTCCCCTCTCCCTCTCTCTGTCGCTCTCTCAATCCCCATTTCTCGTTCTCTGTCTCTCTTATGCTCAGTGTCGCATCCTCCCATTCGTTTCCTTTTTAAGCACGTGCCAACAAAAACTATGGAATAAAGACAAAAAATAAGCAGGAAATGCGGCAAGCAACATAAAAAACAACAGGAACAAAAAAATTGAATTTGTACAAATTTATTTGTCGCTAGTTGGCATAAATTGGATTTCATTTGATCAGGAAGAGAGACACACATAAATAGGGAAGTTCTATTTCCAGGTTTTTCTTCCTCTTCTTCTTTTCGCTGTTGCTTTATGTTGTTTGGAAAGGAATCAATATGATTAGTTTCAGGGCCAAGTCGAAAGTCATTCATTAAGGGCTAGGCTAGGCTTGGCAAGCCAGCACCTACGCAATGTCGCAACATTATGGCCCAAAGATTGAGTTTGAAGATGAGGGCATACAGACAGATGCTGATGATGATGATGACGATGATGATGAAGTAGTGGACGGCCAAGTTTTGTGTGTTGGACTTCGGAGCTCTACGTCTTGGGTTTTTTTCTGCCTTTTTTTAATTGAGCAGCGCAATTATTATTTGCCTCATTCATTCAGTCATTCGAAGCAGTTTATAAATAGCTCACGAAAGAAGGCGCAGATTGAAAATGCAACCCACGCAACCTTTTTGTTTTTGTTTTCTACACACCCAGAAACATTGAGCTAAAGGAGAGAGAGAGAGAGAGATAACGGGGAGAAGGAGAGGGAGGCTGGAGAAACTCCTCTAGATGGTGATGGAGCAGTCCAGTTGGAGTCATATTGCCGGATTACGATTCGGGGTAAGTTTGCTTTGTGTGGTGGTGGGGGGTGGGGGGTACCTCTCCTCCCATGACCATGTGGGTGTCATCATTGTCGTCGTTGTCAGTGAATTCAATAAAAACTTCACAGCCAATGAAGAGTTTTTTTTCTCTCCTTATTTTGGCATGTGACCAAACAGACGCGTGCGTGGCCTCCTCCTCGTCTTCTTCATCATCATCTTCTTCTTCTTGTTTTTGGTTTTCTTCGGTCGTAGGTGTGGGTGCGGCCTATACCGGATGATGGGCTTTGGCTTTTGGGTTGGTTAACTCTTTGACTGGCATAATTTAATTCAATGATTACTGATTTTAAAACGAAACCAAAACGTTAAAGATAAAGACACACACACACACACAGATGGCGATGATAATGATGATGATGAAGATGCGTGCGTCTGTAACTCAAAATAAATAAATCAATCATGGGGTCCAGAGCACACAAGAGAGAGAGAGAGAGAGAGAGGGAGATCTCTGTCTGTCTATGGTGCTCAGTGATCAACGCTCAGCTTGAGACTGCAGAGGCTCCAAAGGGACTTTGGCCCACCTTGAATACTTGAATTGTGCTTTCTGAGTAGGCACTCCCCATTTCCGTTTACCTGCGATTAATATCAAAGCATCGGAGCAACTTGCATGATTCTCCAAAGTGAGACAGAGACAGCCAATGAATGAGATAAAGGAAAGATCTCTCTGTGCTTATCAGCATAATTATTATCATTAAAATGCCATTGTCACATCATGCTTTGGCTCTATGGTGGCCCAATCACACCTTAAGCGAAGCTAAAGCAATGACTTGTCCTCAAATTCTTGTCTATCGATCATATTGATAATATATTTAAATCACAAATATATCAAAAGTTTGAAATTCTTTACTAAAATCTAAATTTAACCTACTTAAGTTTTATCACACCCGAAATCTTCAAATTTAAGCCCATATAACCATAGTAAAAGTCAAGACCTAAGATTAGTTCATGCATATCTATACTGGATTTGTTCTTTTATATTCTAATTGTCATATTTTATTATGTATTATTATCTATTATGTATTTACATATTACTTAGGAAGCAAAAATAATTATAAAATTTAAAAAAAGTGGCAAAAGATTACAAGATTAACAATTTAACAAACTGGGTTCTATTTCAGGAAATCTAGTACTTAGAATAGAGCAAATCTTTATAGCCAGATTATTGGAGAGAGAATCCCATTTGAAAGTCGCAGAGTAAATCTTTGTTGGACAGTTTGAAACTATCATAATAATCGTTAAAAATATATATTTAGTTTCGAAATACATATAAGAATAAAAATATGACATTTCTATTTAGTTTGAAACTATCAGAATAGTTCTTTTGAAATTTGTATTTGAAAGTTGATCTTTGAATAGAATAATCTCTTGCAATTTTCCTAATTGTCATACGCTTCATATATGTAAATGATATTTTGAAAATATCAAGCAAGTTTTAAATCGCTTATAACTTTCTATTTCTCTGCTATCTGTACCACTTAAAGATCTTGTTTAAGTAATAGGAATTCAGACATAAAATATACATATGAAAATGTATCCACATTTTTTTATATACATATGTATTTCACATTTGTCATTTTGATTTTGTGTACCTCTGCATGATCGTTTTGTTGATTCAGGTGAATTACCTATACAAATAGTCATTATTTCTGTTCCTCAATTTACAAATTAATTCTACATTTCATATACACACATAGAGGTAGTGAGAGAAAGAGAGAGAGAGAGAGAGAGAGAGAGAGAGAGAGAGAAAGAGATAGAGAGAGATGTTTATGTAGATAATTGTAATTTACCTTCTTCTGCACCTATTTTTTGTTTTTGTTTTGTCTTGGCTTGGTCCTCATATCATTTGAGATTGTATTTGCGCCCATCCCCAAAAATTAACTTCCAATGGGCACGCGCTATATTGAAACAAAAGCCGTAAAGAAATCGTTGAATCGCCATTCGCTGAGCAGTCACACACACACACACACACACATCGAGTGTGTGTGCTGCGTAGAGTGAAACTCGAGAGCTCCCCAGTTTCCAAGTCTCCAAGACGCGCTCTGATCTTTGTCACCATCATCATCAACATCATCATCATCGGCAACATTCGCATTGTTGTTGCGTTTTGTTGACGCCTCCCTTTTATTTATTCATTCATTTTTTTAGTTGTTGTTTTTTTTTATTGCTGGTTCGTTTCTTGGCAAGCAAAGAAGAGAGAGAGAGAGAGAGTGAGCGCCAAGTGGAGCAGAGTACGGATCAGGGGGAAGGCACAGAGAGAGGAAGAGAGGTTTTTAGTTACAATTCAACTGATAACTTATTTACTTTTTGGGGGGCTTTGGCTTTTGTTGACTCGCTGTTGGCTGCGTTACCCGCCTTTTCGCTCGCTCTCTCACTCACTCACTCGCTCGCTATGTTTCTCTCTCTATGATGGCTCTCTTTGGCTGTGGTCCGACTGGGGCCAGCCCGTTTTTGTTGTTGGCTGCTGCTGTCGTCATCGTCATCGTCGTCGTGGTTTGTTCGTTCGTTCCCCAAACCCGAATACTGGCCAAACGAATTGAATGAATATCAGTAAAGAATAAGAAGAGGAAGACAACAGCAACAAAAACTGAGCAGGTTTCTACTATTGTTGTTGGTGTTGTTGCTTATCTGCCGCCGTGTTACGGGTTGGAGCTGACGCTGACGCTAAAAACGGCTTCACACCTGTCGATCGCCGTTGCCTCCCCTGGCCCTCTCTATCATTCGCTCTCTCTCAATCTCTCTTCAAGCCCCATCGTTTCCCCTTTCCCCCGACCACATCCCGCAGCACGCTGCATCATCAAGCCGATCGTCGTCGTTGCCGTCGTCGTCGTTGCCGCTGTCGTTAGTGTGTGCGTTTGCGTTGGCTTTTTGATTGGCCAGACCTTGATATATCTCAATACATTTATATACTCAATATGTAGGTACATAGGCCGAGGCTGAGGAATGGGCCAAGCCCAGTACCAATACCAGACCCAAGCCCGACCACTGAGCCCCGAGACCGATGCTTTTGGGCTTGTCGTCGTCATCGGTCTGGCATTTTGCATTCCAACTCTCTCAGCATGTGCCCACATAATTTTTTTTCTTCTCTGTTTTTCTTTATGTAAATCTTTCAATGGTCGCCATTTTGAAATTGTTTCATTACATACGACTATATACATATATAGTAGACATTCAAACCCACATATATACATACATATACACCTAAATGCATGCCGGACAATGGCACAGCATGAAATGCTAAATTCATTGGCTGGAAGACCCTTGAAAATGGTCCGATCGTATGCTAATGGGTACATATATATACATATAGCTTTGACCATATCCTAGTAGGGGGTAGGCAATGAGTAAATCTTAGAGGGGTGGCCTTTCTTTGTCTTCCTTCCTATTTTTGGGTTAAAAACGTCTGCCTTTTCAAAGGACCTTGTAAATAGCTTGAAAAGACGTAGATCGAGCTTCTTCCATTTGCTCATAGGGGGTGAAATTAAAGTCGTCAAAATGTATGTAACAGTTAGAAGGAAGGCTTTTCCATTGTTTCACTTGGCTTAACTACTTAATTTTTGCTAATGTTCAAAACTTCATTTCAGTTGTCATCGGTTTTTCTATATAATCCTTATAATTTTGTATTAATACGAATTCAAAATAGTTTTATATCTTTAAGATATCCCTTAAGCTCTTAGTAATCGTATCAATTAATGATTAACTTAAATTGGCATATATTTAAATCTAATTGATTTGTCACATGACCCCCTGAAATCTTTAAATGTTTTTTACATACATACATATGTAGATTAATTTAATTTACGAAAATTGTAATCCCTGAGAGGTTTCTACGTGGCCTTTGCCAAAATTCATTTTAAAGGTTTGGTTTGGGTTTTCCACTTTTGGCTCAACTCCAGATAAAGATTAAAGTTGAGATCGAAAAGTACAAAAGGGTCGAGCAATTAGCATTGGCTAGTTGAGTGTGCACACCTTTTTGCACACAAACACACACACACACACACACAACCTCGAACGCATATGTTAAAGGAGTTTATGCATCAAGAAATATACGCAATAGCTTTAGCATGTGTGTGAGTGTGGGTAGAAATTGAGAGAAAAGTGGGGGACAATCCTTTTTGTGTGAGATTCGTAGAGTCGGCAAAGGGGGGTGGCGCAAGGGACGGTGAAAATGGCGTGGAGGAGGGCTCAGGCCAAGTCACTTTGCATCAGCATTTAGCTCAGGCAAGCGTTGCCATTGTTGGGCACAAGTTGCGCATAATTGAAACATAAAACGCTTGGACACCAATTCACAAAAGCCAACGTAGAAGATACAACAAGAGAGGAAGAAGACGAACAAGTAGAACTAGAGAATGAAGGAGGATGTAGGCGGATATGGAGATGGAGCCAGGAGCTCCCAGAAGTTTCTCCCCCTACCTCTCTCTCTCACTCTCTCTGTCTCTCTGGCTGTATGTGCATTGTGTGTGTGCAAGGAGGCCAAAAGAAAAGGGACAATTGTGTGTAAGAAATGCAAGCAGTGAGTAGAAGGAGATGTGAATGAATGTAAGTGGTGTGTGTGTGTGTGTGTCTGTGATTTATGCTGCCGTTGAACGATTTGTTGTAAATTGAAGAGTGCCAAACCGCATATTTGAATATGGCAGCTGTGACTTTGCCACATGCAATATGTGTGTGATGAAGTTCGAGAGTTGGAGTTGCTTGCAATTGAAGTTGAAACTGGAGTCTCTTGGCCTAAAGCATTTTCCAAGCCAATAAAGGATGAAAGAAAAACCCCAGAGAAACGGAAAAATGGTCAGGCATTTTGCCAATTGCGGTTAGCTGACGCACACACACACACACACACATACATACAATAGATGGTCTGTTAGTGGGTTTTGAAATCCATCTCAAAAACGGGTAGCGATTTTTATGTATATATGATTTTGTTAAAGTCTTAAGAGTTGTTTTAATAGTGAGCTTAAATATCCGCCCGGATTTTGTTATCTATTTCCATCGACGAATATCAAAGTCATATCGAAAAGTTTCTAAAAATATAATTAAGTTTAGGATTTTTGGTTTAAATCAACAGTGTGGGGCATTATATGTATTTGTTTCAATTAGACGATCTTCCATTGGCTGCCCCCACACACACACATACATACATAGAGTTGAACCAGCCGGCAGGAGCACTTGAACATCAACTTGAAATGAATTTTCAGCCATAAACTTTTGCCCGCTTTTCAATTATATCAACTTGCTTTTGGTTTTTGCCTTGGCATCCTGTTGCGGTTGCCCGACCAGGGCCCCCAGTCCAGTATCATTTGCACCACCCACACATGAATGACCAGGACCAGGAACTGGGAACCAAAGAGAGATGTGTCAGCATTTTGAAAAGGGGGAGATGGGAAAGGGATTGCCTGCAGAGGTTTATGGTGGTCCCTTTTTTGGGTGGAAGAAGAAGCATTGCATTTCTCTTGACCTGCAGTTAAACTGCCGAAAAAAGCGAAACGACAAAAAAGTCCAACGAGAATGCGAATGAGAGATGATGATGATGATGAAGAAGAGGATGAAGAGAAAAAGGAAACAGTAGCAAAAGAAGACGAAGGCGTGCACATGTACGACACTTGCATCCCCATCTACTAGGAGATGAGATGGTGGCAGCCGTAACCGGAGCCAGACCAGTACAGGACAGGACAGGACCGGCTGGGATGGCCTTCTATGTAGGAGCTCTCGAGTCGAAAATTTTCGCTACTTTCATTTGTTCGCAATTTGCGTCCTGCCCTGCGGTGTCGGCATCTACCACTTTCTTTCCATCTCCTCGAATTCATGCTCCTGCTGCGGTTAAGTTCTCCAAATTGCAGTCAGAGTCTGGCCACACACACACACACACACACACACACACACACACACACACACACACACACACACACACACAAAAGGAGCAAGCAAATACATAACGTTGTCTGCTAGGATTTGCTTGATGGCAACCCAACATGGGTCAGAGTAGGAGGGTGTATTTGTGAGGTTGGCCTGGAAAGGGTGGAGAGGGAGTTGAAACTGGAGACTGTCCAATAAGTGGCAAAAGCGACGCGTGCTATCTAGCCATCTGCAGACCGAACTGAATTGTATGTAGACAGATCCAAGGTCCACTCTCTCTCTCTCTCTACTCATAGTGGGGAGGAGTGAGAGGATGCAATGTCTGTGGATAAATTTAAAGTTGGTAAGGTTGCTAGAGCTGGTGGAGTCTGTGCAGCTGCTGAAGCACGAATCAGTCAGCCGCAGCGCATAAAGTTCAAGTTGGGCGATTCGAAAAACAGTTGCCAGGAGCAGCTAAAGGAGGAGCTGCAAAATAAAATCGACAAAACTCAAGTTTTTATTGTTGCCCCGGGATGTCGTAAAGCCATGTGAGTCTATGTGTCTGTGTGTGTGCACCTCCTATACGTGTACTATCAACGTCATCGGCCACATTTGGCCTGGGCTTGGGCTGGTGTTTGGTCTTGGTCTTGTTCTCGGTCTTTTCACTGGAGGGTCGGAGGGGCTGGCGGTCTGGCAGGAGTATCCATTGCCTTCTTCTATCTGGTACTTGCTCGGCATGGCACATCGTTTAAGTGTCGCCATCCGGGTCCGTTGTCCGAGTCCGAGCGAGATGGCAATTGTTGGCCAAACACATGAGATGCGGCAACCATCAGCAGACCCCAAGTCCCCAATCTCCACCCACCAACTCACAACCCCTTTTTGGATGCTATATATGTGTGTCTTTGTTTATGTGTGTGTGTGGAGGAGGGGGGTTTTTATTGATTTTGTTGCCGTTGTCTGGATGGTTGAGTTGAGGTTGAGTTTCAGTTGGCATTGGATGTGGGTGTGGGTATGGTTTTTGGGTTTGAGTTGGATGCCTCTAGGGTTGGACCAAGCCACTGGCTGACTGGACGAATGAAAGTGTGCGGTCAGTGTGTGTGTGTGTGTGTGTGTGTATCGGTGTGTGTCCGGTTTGGGACTCCGCCCATTGAGTCTCTGAAGGACAAAATCAGTCACATATGTACATAATATATTCAATATATGTATTGATAACACGGACTGCAATTAATTTTGCTACAATTTATATATTTTATCATTTTAATTACTATATAGAACATATTTTGTATAATTTTTAAAATTTTCCCTATTAAGAGGGTCGATTAATTAGCTTTTAAGTGAAAGGTTAAATGTTTTTTGACAGGATTAATTTTAAAAACGTTTATTACATTTTCTTTTCATCAAACATTTTTTATCTCATGCTGTAAGTCATCTGCTTCTCATTTATAGCAAATATCTATCGACATCAATTATCGATTTCTTATCGTAATTTGTCCATCTCTACATGTGCAAGAGATAGATCCATTAATTTAGTCATCTATAGTTTCTGCTTATACCGATTTTCAATTAATTTTACTTTACTATTTCCAATTTGGACTTAACCTAATCAAATGATCTTATTGCTGACTGTTCGTTGACATTTTTGACAAAAGCAGTTTAAGCTTTTTCACTTATTAACTTTTTAGAATTGAATAGTTTTTGAATAGGTTCGCTGTCATAGTTTATCATACTCAGTGATGTGTTTTTCCAACAGTCACCGCAAATGGGCATTCATGTAAAAGAGATGTAGGAACCGCAATGCCATATAGCCACAACTTCTCTCTCTCTCTCGCCCTCTCTGTCTCACACCTGCGAAGCCTTAGACAACAATCGACAACTACATACAATCTATTTTTTACCTATATCGATCTCTATAAGCATCAAACAATTATCCTCAAGACAAAGATTAGTTCTTCCTTATTCTGTTTGTAGAAATAATAACAAACGGCAGCCGTGGATCATGTAAACAATATGAATGTAACTGAAACTCAGCTTTAACTCTAGTTTAAGCTCCCCTCTAATGCTATCTCATTGGACTCACCTTCTTGGGGACAGAAAACAACTTTGACTTATTGCTTCTGCTACGGATACAATTACAAACGATTGCCCTCAACTCGACTCGACTCGACTCGACTTGGTTTTGGTGGTGCTTGCGGTCATTGAATGAATGAATGCCATGCCATGCCATGAATGGACGGACTGACTTAGTCGAACTTTCAAGTCAAACTCAGGTTTAGTTTCTCACCTTTGTCTGAGGCTGCAATCGGAAGCGATGACAATCGCGCCCGATTTGTTATCATCGCTAACGACAATTGAGAGAAGAAGAAACCATATATCCATATCCGACTTGGCTGTACTGTAAGTCATTGTGCGATCATATAGATCATCGAACTTTTGTGGTGTTGTTTTGATGCATTGGTTGCCAGTGGTTCCGATCTGTAGGCACTCTCTATACCTTTGCCCCTTGGTTTGTGGGGTTTGTTGATGCTGCGAGTCGCAAAGTCGCAAGTTGCTAGTTGCTAGTTGTTAGTCTCTAGTCTTCTTGGCTATGTTGGCTTTTGCGGTTAACCGAAAGCTGTCTATAAATTATTAAAATTGTCTCATTATTCATATAGAATACAATAGATTTCATTTACGTTTCATTTTATTGCAACAACAACAACAACAACTGAGCCAAAGTGAACTGCGAAACGGTCACAAGAACCACAGAACCGGTCACAGAACCATCGACTGTTGGCCAATTGCCTTTTGTTTTCTTCTCTTTGGCCCATTGCTCATGTAGTGCTTTTGAGATTTTAGCTCGATGCCAGACCAAAAATCCAGACCCCAAAGCCCAGTAAATGTGTGGGAGAATTTTAATGAAGCTGCTGCAGTCTCTCACCACACACACACACACACACACACACAATTCTATCTATAAACTAATGAAACTGCAAACTTCTTTAGATTGCAAACCCAAAAATTCTCAAGTTGACTCAATAACTAACTAACTTTCTCTCTCTCTTTCTCTATCTCTCTTTGCAGGTGAGTTTGGGATGGAGATATTGGGTAAGCTTCTTCAGGTTCTCTCGTGGGTCGCTGTCGATCGCTTTTTTTGGCATTTCAATCTCTGATGAGCAACAACAAGTTAACAAGTTAACAACATGGGACATTACATGAGCCAACGCGTGTAATCGCAACTTGTGTTTCGGTAGCCAAAGTCAATGGAGACGACGTCCTTTTAATTATGCTCTCAGACGTTGGTTTTGGGGGACCAAGGGGGGACAGAGCCGTCTTGGCCATCGCTGCTCGTTAGCCATGGTCGTCTTTGGCTGCTGTTTGATACACCGATGACATCTCAATAGTTGAGTAGATTTAGCCTAGACCATGTCAAACCTCTGAGGGCGCATTGTCATCAAATGTCCGAGAAAGATACGAAAACTGATGCCAATACAAACTGTGGGATTCAGATTCGAAATCCGGCAACGGCAATGCCAATGGCAATTGGAATTTTTGTCGGTCGTGGCCGAGAAGCAAAACGCAACAAAACAGCCATGGCATCAGAATTTTGTATGTTTCGTGTTTAGAATGCCACAACAAGTTTGATGCATTGTCGCTTAATTAGCATTGAAAGGGTCAGAATGAAAAGCAACAATAACAACGAAACGAAGGAGGCGGAGAAGTTGCAAGAGTAGCCTAATTAATAGCCTTGACTCTACAGGTACTAGCTACTACCACTACCATTAGGACTCTGACTCTTACTCTGGTCTAACTGATGGATGGACGTTAAATGGCATTTAAGCTTTTGCTACCTTGGCTAAGCCGCTCATCATGTCAATTCGCCGCAATCCAACTCGACCCAAACCCAGCCCAAAACTCAAAAAATAGCAAAAGGAGACCCCCAACTCCATCCTAACTAAACGACCGAAGTTTCATGGATGGCTTTTGTTTGTCATCGACCTAACTTACACGATGTCCATACATACACACACACACATACAAACACATGAGAGTGAGTGAGGAGAGTCATTGCAAATCAGGCTAAGAGTCAGAGAGACATCAGACAACAGTCGCGGTAATGTTGCGTGCATGTCTTACACAATCCAAATCCCTATACCAATTCTAACCATCATGATGATGATGATGTGGGGAGGAGAAGAAGGAGATGGATACCTCAACATCGACTAAGTGAAACAAATCGCAGTAGTTGCAGCTGCCTGCCCTGCACTGCCCTTCCTCGCCATCATTTTGGGGCCTGGGCCCAGAGTATTTTGCAAATTATTGAGAAGGTGTCAATGCGTAGCGAACAGTTACCACCATTCCCTGTTGCCTGCCTGTGGAATGCTTTTTCATTTACTTCCTTCCGCATTTTACAGTGGGCCGCATATAGGTAAAAAATGATTGAATTATGTTTTTGAGGTATCTTTGAGGTGCTTAGCAATTAACTTGGAATACTTTTTGCAATTAATTACTACAGATACTCAACTCATAAAGATATATAAAGGCATTTATTTTGTAAAGACTATTTCTACAAGGTTTTTTAAAACCGTTGGTTGTTTACTATTTTGCTTGATTTATTACCAATGTACTTGATGCCGTAAATCGGATTGATTTCTACATAGGTTTCGTACGTATGTACGTTGAGATATCAAAGTGTCAAGGCAAGAGAAGGAAAAGTCAGGGAAATGGCAGGGACCTGTGGAGAAGTGACGGAGGACAAAGCGCGTGTGTGTGGGTAAATGCAAATGTTGTCAATGCGTCGCCGAAAATTGGATTGAGGATTGGGTGAAAAGAGTGCGAGAGAGAGACACTAAGACTAGGATAATGTTAGGAATGGGAGCGGCGAAGAAAGGAGTACGGGTGTGCAGAGTTTACATGGACGGTTTATGGAGCTTAGTTAAATGCACGATGATGTTTTTGTAGCAGACCGCAGACACTGTCCGCCGTATAATCCTTAATACAAATTGCAAAGTAACCGCGAGACCTGGTCCAAAATGTTGTTGCGGTCGGACTGACTGACTCTCTGAAGCCCAAAAAAAGCAAATCAAGCAAACGTCGTCGTCGTCGTCGTCGTCGGGTGGTGTCTTCTCTCTGCCATTGAATGTCAGAATGGCCATGGCGTTGAATGAATTCAATTGCCGACCGCAGACCAACACGAGACGTTGTAGTTGTTGTTGTTGTTGTTGCGGTTGTAGTTCGTAGTTCGCAGTTTAGATTTGGAGTTCGGAGATGTTTTGTTTATTCTATAATGTAAGACTAGCTTGTAGTATTCTTCAATTGCGTCACAATGGCGACAACGCACCGTGGCACAACTAGGCACAGTTTGCCTCGCCACTTGTGCACTCACACACACACAGACACACATGTAATGCTCAATTTTAATCGTGCGCCTCTTTTGGTTATTTCTTTTTTTTTTTGTATGTGTATCCCGCATTGATATGCAGGTGCCGGTCGCTGCAGCAGATACACCAACATACATTTGCAGATACTTTTGTATCTTTTGCAACATGACTTTCAATCGTAATACAAACAGCTCCACTCTAGCTCAGTTCATGCTGCTGCGCTCATACATATGGATGGGACTGACTGACTGACTGGCTGGCTGGCTGGTGGATGTCCGTTTGCTGACTGAAACCTTCGACAGTCGGTCGATCACGGCGCGCCAAGTGAGTGGGGACTGGGACCCTGGACTGGTTGGATGGTTGGTTTGGTTGCTAGCGCGCATCTTTTCAAGTACAAAGTATCTGCCAAATACTCACTCTTACACACACACACACAAGACTTTTGACTAGCTGTTGTTCAAGTGTTCAACTTTCAACTTTACATTTTGTTTTTGTATTTTTTTTTTGTTTCGGTACAGTTAGGCATACTGCACCACCACCACCACCCACCCATCTCCCCCCATTTGCTGGATACCCACCCACCTTCTGTCTGTCCAACTACCCCACCATTTGTTGAGTTGCCACTCTCCTTGCCTCCTAGAGCTGTTGTCGCCTGTTGCCGGTCGCACGTCACTTGTCATTGGGTTTTCCTTTTGTTTGTTTGCATCTTCTGTTTATGTATTTAGTTTCTTTCTCTCTCACTCACTCACTCTCTTTCTCTATGTAGTTTTCGAATGATGAAATTGAAATAATGTGGCCAAGTTTGAAGGTTTCAAGTAGTAGTGAGCCGGTTGTTGGTCGGCCCCAGCCAGGAGCAAACACTATCCATAGTGGATTATAATCACAATGATGTTGCGAATGATAATGATAATGATGATGATGATGCTGATGATGAGCGTTTGACTTGGAGTGAACTGAAGAACAGGATGGCATCGGCATCTGAACAACTTGAAGAAGATCAAAAAGGTTACTGGCACTTTGTTCATATAACGACGATTGGTTTCGATTTATGTAGATTGAGTAGATAGTTCAAAGTGACCCAAAGCTGTGAGAATTTTGTTAAATAATTCCAATACCCATGATGATGATGACTATGAATGATGACAGCAAGGCGGAGAAAAAAAAAGCATAATTTCGACCTTCAACTTAATGTGCATTTCATGGGTTTCCCAATAACAATCCCCTCTCAGACTTACACTCACACTTTTTCTAGCTGACATTCATCAATCAGGTTGGTCACACAGTCGGTGACACTCATTTACACTCGTACTTATTCACTGTTATTCATATCGTCAGTTGGAGCACAATAGGTCTCTGTCTCTATCTATGAGCTCTGTGCAGTTGTCAACGAGTCGTCGTCGAGTCGTTGTCGTCCATCCGCCCGAAAGACCATCCATACGTCCGTCCGACTGGCTGTCTGTCCGTTCATTTGGTAGTGTGGGAATCTGTTACCCTTTCTCTACGTCAGCGTTGGCGGCGGCGGCAGCAGCAGCAGCAGCGGCAGCAACATGCTAAGCAAATACAAAATAACTTTTGTGCGATAGCAAACTACTATGAACTGTGGCTACAAACGGTTCACAATGGCCAGACAACAACAACAACAACAACATCATTGACGACGACGACGACCAACCACAGCGCCAGCGACGAAGCATGCACTTAAACACTTTCCAAGCTACAGCTTACAGCAAGTTGCCAGCTCCCAGCTTCAGTTGCAACTCGGGCTTTAGAGCTCCAGCTTCAAAACTCCCATCTCCAGTTGGATGTCAGGTGGATTTCTAGCTAGCTATTGTCTTTTTTCCCGAAAGAGATGGAGAGAGCGAGTGCGGCGGAGCGCCCCCGCAACTTAGTTGGCCGCCCAAAAGGGTGAGACCCCAGATAACTCCCTCACTTCCCCCAGCCTCCTCTCTCTCACGCTGCACCCTTTTGCCACAGTGTCATGAAACAGCAGCCAGATTGCTTGAAGAAGTAGTCGTAGTAGGAGGAGATGAAGGCGGAGGTGTAGGAGGACAAAAAAAAAAAAAAAAAAAAAAAAAAAAAGTTGAACGTGTTGTTCGGATTATCCGTGAGATAATTTCTTTTTCTATTTTTGCCCTGTCTGTTTTGTGGGTACCACCAAACTAAACTGTCTTGTTCGCATTTGCTGCCTGTCAACGCTCGGACTTGTGACTCTCTTCTTATTCTCTTTACTCTATCATTTCTCTCTCTGTCTCTTGTTATCTCTGTGTGCATGTGTGTTTGTCATGTGCAGGCCATAGCCATTATTCCTAATTTCGTTTTAAATCAGATCTACAATAAGGCCACCCCACCGCCCACCTTTTCCCCATGGTCTCATCCCAGCTACTGCCAAGTCTCTCTCTCTCTCGTCTGACGCCGCCTACTATAGTAAAACTAAAAAAGGCTGACATTCCCAAATCTAAACCTTCCTCCCCACCGTTTGCCCACCTTCACCCACCCATCGAAAAAGTTCCAAATTCCCATTCAGCCAGACCGGCGGCGCTTGTAACTGAGAAACTTAAAGGTTAGGTTGGCAGGGCCATTGTATCGTCCGAGTAACTGCAACTGCAACCGTTTTTCTTTTCAACTTGTCTTTGAATTTTTTTTATTTTTATTTGTTATGGGCTTTTCTCTCCATGTGTTTGTCTCTTTCTCTCATTCACTGTTAATCTTAGGTCGTGAGAATCATGGCTAATTAATTGACGGAAAAACCATATGGAATGCATCTTATGCTTGTCTCCTATGTGTGTGTGTGTGTGTATGTCCTCTGCTTATATGTGTGTGTGTATAGAAACTTTGTTTATTTTACGCAATTTGTTTTTGATTTTTATATATGTACATTTTTAGCCATAAATTGTTCCAATTCGTTCACTTAGTCAATAATGAAAAGAAGATACATTTTTTTCTAATTTCTCTTACCGAAAACTAATTTCATTATCCTTTTAATTGATTCGACTTATCAGAGACGTGTAGATAATTCCACGATCTATGAAACAAATAGAGCTTAAAATTTTCATATTTTTTTAGAACTTATTTCTAAATTCTACAAAAGTTTTATCTTTTTACTTTGAAAACAATATCGAAACGTAATTAAAAACATTTTCAATACAAAGACAACTCATTCTTAAATTGTTTTATATGGTGAATAGTTAACAAATATTTAACGAAAACATTTAAAAACATAAACTAAGAAATGTTAATCACAAATTAAATAAGTAGTTTAACTTAATGGAACTTTCAATTTCAACAGTTGCAGTGAAATCTTTCTAGATGTAAATTAGTTCTCTATTATCAGATTTGATACAATTTGGTTTTCTCTAGTGTCTTTTAGCAGTTGAAATTCGATCCCTTTTGTCTTATATATAATTTATTGTTGATTATATTGGATAACTATAGATAGGTGAACTTTATTTAACTCTAAATTAGATACAGAAAAAATGTAAAATAAAACAACTGAAAAGAAATTAATTAATGGAAAGGTAGAAAGTTTATAATCAGCAAATGTTTCCAAAGATTACAATGCACATTACTAATGCTTGAACTTGTTGTGAATTACAACCAAATGAAAGAAAGCTTGCAACATTGCATCAAGTTGAGAAATATTGAAGTAATTATTGCAACTAGTGACAACATTATGAGGAATTGAGAATAATATTATTTGAAAATTCTTATATTTCATGTAAATTTTAAATATAAGTAGCTAACTTCTTTATATGCAATTAGTTAGACGATTGAGGGGGAAATTGTTGCCCTTTTCTGGGATATTGTTGCACGCTTCCGCATTGATTTTTACCGTTGCTGTGGTTGTTGTTGTTTTTGTCTCTTCTTTAAGTTCATTACAATTTATTTTTATGTGTAATGCAATTATTGTTGTTGCTGTTGTTGTTGTTGTTGCCGCTACTTTTCTTGCTGTTGTTTTTAATGTTTATTCACGCTACTTGGCGGGGGCGTTGCAACAAGCCCAGGCACACGGGTCATACGATGTTGCGGCATGGGGTGGGGCGAGGGGCGGTATGTTGGTGGGTGGATGGATGCAGGGCGGCAGAGTGCGGACTGTCGACGTCTGTCGGGAGTTGGTCGAGGTCTTTGTTACACTCTTGGACATCATGACAACGGGAGGCACGACCACGACACGTTGCAAATTTGCCATGAACATTTCGCTGAGGTGGCTGCCAAGAATGTGTGTGTGTGTGTGTGTGTGTTGCTGCATATATGCAATGAGTTTGACCTGCCGTTGTACTAAATATATATACAAACAAATGCACACACACACACTGACACATCTGGCGCTGAAGATCGCGCGATTTCTTAATATGAGAATATTCCCACCATTGTCTTTTCCTTGGCTGTTGTTGCCTTGTTTTTTGTTTTTTGTTGGGGGCTGTGGCTGGGGTGAGTGACTCTGTCTTGCCTGGAGACGGGCAACTGTCCACTCCAAACCAAAATCTCCACCTCCAGCCGCAACAGATTCGATTGCATGCCTCCTGCCCCGTTTCTAGTAGTAATTCTCAGCCTGGGTAGCTGGCCTATTTAGCACCGGGCGGCTACCCACGAGCCACTGTATTGTTGGTTTGACTTGGCGCTGTTTCTTCTTTTTTTCTTTTTTTTGCAGTTATGCGAACTTCTTCCTCAGCTTTTGTCTTTCTCCAGCTCCAGTTTCAGTTCCACTTTCAGTCAGAGCCACCCAGAGGCAAAGCCAAAGTCAGCTTCTAATCTAGTGTGAATTTCCAAGTGCATTCACATGAATGTTTTTTTTCTTCTTGTTGTTCATTTCCTTTTGGGCGGGGGGTCATTACTGGTCATTGGTGAATGGGTGGAGCGGGTGGGTAGTGGGTGGGTGGAATAAGTAGCAAACGGTTTCTTATTCTTGCGTGTGCCACACGTGGCCAAGTAGTGTTGGTGAAATTCTCACCATTTGCCTAGACTCGGTTTGGTTTTACTTTGCTTTACTTTGCTTAATTTATGTATTTGCACTAGGTGCAATTTTAATTAATAATTTATTCTCATCTTTTCTCTCTCTCTCTCTCTGTCTATTTTCAGGTAAATATAACTATGTGTCTAACGGCACCGATGCACTTTTCATTTCCCACGACTCAATGTCAAAATCTAGAGCTCACCAACAGCTAAAGAAAATCAGAAGGCAGAGTAAGTGATTGATAGGAAAGGGGAGAGAAAAAGAGATGGAGAGAGGAGTTAGTTTTCCAATAGATCAATTGGAAAAATATTTGTAATAATATTACCATTTGCATCAATATTTAATCTAAATTACTTAAGAAACTTTTTGAATATTTTTTTTAAGAGTTAAGCACTTGAGTTTAGAAATCTATAACTTTTTTCTATAATACTTTAGTTTCTTATATTAATTTAATAACTTGTAAATCAAAGTTTAATAATAAACGAACCTGCTCTAATTAGTTATATACCAGTATTAGCTAATACTAAGTAGTAGCTTGGCATTTTGAAACCTTAATTCATGAAGCTCTAAGCTAGTAAGTTTTTTGACTATTTGACAAATTTAAATCTCTATTTTCAAGTTACAATCAAATTGATACCAAATTGATGTTGAAAAATTATAAAATCTGTAATCTTTTTCTTTTCTGACCGATTTTCAGTCATGTTCCCACTTTCAAATTGAAAAGTGATCTTCTAATTTGCCGGAACTGACTAAGTGCATACTTGAATACAAGTTTTTCCTTTAAGAGGATTTTTTTGGAATGTTCTGAAAAGTTATTGCATTTACATATAGTCCTCAAAAAGCTGTGACTTTCTATGGAAAACTGTTTGCAAATATCTCAATTTTCTGGAACAATGTTTTAGCTGATTAAAGAAATATAAGAGAATCAAACAAATTCTATTTAACTATGGGAGATTCCAACTCGAAAAAATGTGCGTCATATTGAAAAGCAATTGGATTATTCAAATTTATTAGCATATCCTATAGTTCTCTTATCTTAAACTATGACTATCGCTTTGGCTCAAGTCTTTGTGTAATAATTGGTAATATATAGAGATAGAGAGAGAGAGAGAGAGAGAGAGAGAGAGAGATTATTGTGCAAAACTAAAACAACTCTTAGATGCAAACACACTCTCTCACACACATACACACACAGTGAGCCTCTTGAGCAGCCTGTAGACACCTGCAATTGATGGCCGAACAATTCATCAGCCAAGGATTAAGAAAGATTTTCCCACAATTTTCCAACAAAATGACAGCAAAATGCCCATTTCTGTTGCTGGCTGTTGTTCTCTTGTCCCTGTGTTCCCTGTGGCAGGAACAAGTATAAAATTTCATTATCGCGGCCACTGAGAGCCTTGGCATCAGCTTATCCCATTACACTAAGCGTTTATTTCATGTGCAGGATGTGTTCTCTTTTTGGATTGGATCGGTGTGCACTTGCTCCGCTTCATGTTTCAGTGCGCTCCGTTGACGGTAGCGCGGCGGACAATGTCCCTGGCCATTTGATTAGCCCCTCGCGAAAACTCTGTTTCATTCTCTCCCTCTCGGTATCTGTTTGTTTGCATCCTGGGAAATGAAAGCAGGTGCCCCCATGGCCCCGTCTCTTGCTATACAAGTACATATATCCTTGAGGATGCATACATACGTACATATGTATATGTAATTGAATTGATCATGATTTGGATTTTGTTGGCATTGTTGGCAATTGAGGATGCAGATGCCGATGTCGATCAATTGTTGTTGCTACCTGGCGAATTGGATGGTCCCGTTTTTACCCGTCTTACCCTCTACTGTCCCCGGGGGCAGTTTTCTAAGCGAAATCGCCAGGACAATGAGTGCGCATTTTCTGCTCCTGTCCAATATATTTGCAACGTGTCACGAAGATGATGCTTGAGAACCGTTTTCTTTTGTTGTTGTTGTTGTTGTTTGGTTTCTTTTTATTGGCAGCGAATGTTTTTTGGTGCGTGAGAAAAAGGATTAAGGATTGTCGCAAAAGGGATCGGCCAAACGGTTTCGCTATATATATTAAAAAAGAAAAAACCTAAACGTAAAAAGGGGCAGCTGAAGGAATTTCTCACTCTCTCTCCTTCTCTCTCTCTCTCTCTCTCTCTCTCTCTCATTGTTGTGTGGGAAATTCGTTCAAATCTGCAAAATGCAAAGATCATTGAAATCCAAATGAGGGGGGAAATCGATGAATGAACTAGATCGGAAAACCCAACACACACAGAGAGAAAGACAAATGTCAACAGACTTAAAAAAAGAAACCAGATTTCCAGAGAGAGAAAGAGTTGGGGGTCCAAATCTACGCCCTCTCGATCGAGATCTCTTTAGTTACATATAGATATATGTATATACCCCAACTGGCATTCACCTTACCCTGCTGGGTCCCTCCCCTCCTTTTGGCCTCCCGCTCAAGCCGCTCATTTTAGATCAATCGATCGATAAGCATCAGCAGTTCTCACGAACTTTTGTGTATTGTGTCCCTTGGAAGTTGCTCAGTCTTTGGAAGGCATCTTCACGAGCATTTCCAGCGACATTATGCCAAAAGACAATTAATGCCAAATTTAGACAAGCCTTCTCCCATTTCCACTCCCACTCCACTTTGTTGTCTAGAGATTGCTTTTGTTTTTGTTGTTTGGGGGGTTTTTCCTTCTTTTATCTCTTTTCTTCTAGTTTTTTGTTGTTGTCAGCAATCAGCCGTGAAATATGCGAATAAAAAACTAAGAAAACGTTCCGCCGGAAGTGTCGCTGACGCATGACCATAGCCATCTTCGTATGGTTGCTCCAGTTTTGAACGTATTTAACCCGTTTCCCCCCTGTCTAGGTGGCTAATAAAATGAAAGAGTGTGGTATACAGAGTGATGGGGAGGGGGAGGGCGACAAAGTGCGTGTCGGTTATTCCACTGGGATGCGGGACATGTGGAAATATTTGAAACTAATTAAATTGTAAAACTTTTCACAAAATTAACCCTTTATCGGCCCGCATAACTGCCATGATCATGACATAATAATGCATCCAAAAAGAAAAAGGAACAAAAAAATGCATCATCGGCAATTCGATGCGCAACCAAAAACTGATGCAGATACAGTTCAATTTCATCATCCACCCCAACTTGAATTCAAAATGGCAAATTCAAAATATATTTAATTTGATTAATGATTACAAAATTAAGATGAAAACTCAACCAGACAAAAAAATCAGAGATATCAGATTAAAAAGTTTTCTAACTTATTTACGAGCCAAGTGACCAAACCTTATTGTGTGTGTGTGTGTGTGTGTGTGTGTGTTTATGTTTGTGTATTGTGAGCTGGCACAGATCCTTTTGTCTTTGGCTTAGAACAAAGCAAGCCGCCGTTGCTGTGGGCGTGTTAGCCATTGTCCTGCTGCAGCTACTGACCAGTTTATGTTGTCCCTTATCCTTCTGTTTAGTCAACAACAAAAACAACATGTTTGTTGCTGTTGTCATTGGTTTTATTGCTTATAAATCATTAATGGATTGGCTAGACCATGGCACGCCCATTTTACCCAAACAAATCGAACAAATCTAATACATTTCTAGTTAAGATCATTTCAAGATTAGAATAATTATGCAAGCTGTTGCTTTTTAGGTCAATGTTTGACCCTCTTTGTGGTTTACTAAATCGTTGTCAAGGCATTAGAGGGGAAAAGTTAAAGTTAAAATAAAGTTAGATAAACTGATCAACGCGATGCTGCAAATATTTATTACATTCAGTGTTGAGTAGCGAGTGAATGTCATGAGTGTTGACTATTGATTTTTGGCAAATTCAAGTACATACTATTATATGGAAATGATAAGGCGAACTAATCAACATCTATATAATATATATAACAAAATTTTCGTTTATTTTTTTGAGAAAATTTTCCATTTGATGGCATCGATATGACAGCAAAACCAAACCTTAAACTGCACCCATAAAGACGACCAGATAACCGACGATAACTGAAACCGAAAAAAAAAAAATGGTTAAAAAACAAAAAAAAAAATCCCATTCAATATGCCAAACACGTACAACAATCCATGGACAAGCGACCGCATTGAGGCTGCGTTGCCGTTGCCGTTGACGCCCAAGTTGTAAATCCATGAGCAGGGGGGGGATAGGGGGAAACAGCATACTAACAGGCGACCCCTTTCAGCCATGGCTCTGTCTTTTTTTGTGGCCCTGTGCTTGATGGGCACGTCCGGCTGACCGAAAGATCACCATCCGCTGATGGAGATGTCACTTGAGTAATTGTCATCATACGCGGCTTATTTTTAGCCTTCACTCTTTCTTTCTCTTCTATTTACATGGATTACGAAAGTTGCCCTCTCTCTTTCTTGCACAGGGGGCATGTATTTACTTATGCCTTGCCTGATCTCTAGCTCATTCTCTCTCTCCCAAGAGACCAGCCATAAAGAAGAAAGAGTAAGTTGTTGTGCGGGCGGAGAGGAGTCGGTAGGAGTCCTCACTCCAGTCGATCGTTTGGCATGTCCAAACGCTGAATGTCCCATGTCCAACGTGCAGCTATTTAGACACTTTTGTCTCCGTTTCTCCCTCAAATTCTGGGGTACACTCTTGTACATGTATCTCGAACTGGCATCGCTTTGTATACAGATATATCGATGCGTGTTTTTGTTGTGCTCCATCCATTCATCCATCTATCCATCCATCCATGCATACGTGGTCCGGCCAGCCTGAGATCGCTCGAGTTGTGTCCACGTTCAAAGATAACATTTCATCATCGTCATCATCATGATCATAATTATCATCTCACAATAACAAAGAGAAGCACCTTAAACAATAATTGTCAAAATTATGTATATATGCGTGTGAATGGCCTCGGTGTGTCTCTGGGCTCTGGTCTCTGGTCTCTCGTCTCTGAGTGATTATGCATGAGTCTTGGTATAAAGCGTTTCACTATATTTTCGAGAATTAGCAAAAGAAACGCAGTCAGTGAGTGAGAAAGAGAGCGACAGAAAAAAGGAACAGAAACCTGATTGATTTGCCCGACGAGACGCGTCAAAATGACAAGAAACAATCATAGCACAACAATGAGCACCCACAGTTAATGCCTGTCTATGTGTGTGTGTGTTTGTGTGTATGTGTGTCGGGAATGACAACCGATACTTGAAGCAGGTTAGACTTATTGTAGGTCAGCTCTTGGACCTACATTAGGTTCCTTAGCTCCGCTGCATTTTCTCGTTGAGATTGTGTAATGTGCCGAAAGAAAGAAAACAACAACAAAAATGCAATAAAGAGACAAAACATTTAAGGATTTGCTCCTTGAAACTGAAATTTGCAACAACATAATGTGGCTCCTGTTAAAATAAATAAATAATTAAAACAACTAAACATGGGAATTTACAGCAGACACATGGAGTTTTGCCACTTATGTAAGTCAGTCTGGCTTTACTTTTCATTTCTTTGTTTTTCTGAACGTGTAACCAAATAATTAAAAAAACCAATCGTTTAAATTTACATCAAACTCATTGAGTTTTGCCACTCAAGACAGTTTGCATGGTTGAAACGTCGGGGTCACCATTAAACAAGTTTGTCGACTTTTCAATTAGTAACCGTTACATTTTCATTTCAGTTTGCGACTGATCCTAAACGCATTACCCGCGATGATCAAATTTCCATATAACGCAATCTTTGTTTCATTTGAATTTTTTTTTCGCTTCACGTATTTGCGCTTTTTGTGTGTGTGTGTGTGTCATCCTTGGGTATTTCGCGCCATCGCCAGCCGCAGGATTTCTATCTGCAACACGCAAAAGAGTAAATTATTCAACAAGCAGAACTCAAAAAAAGCAAACCTTGTAACCCTTTTTCTATACCAATTTTTGGTATTTTTTCCTCTTTCTTTCCCTTTTTTTTTTGTCCCATAAATTTTGTGTTAAAAACCAATGCATTTCCCGAAACTTGCTCATTTAAACCAAAACTCCTGGCACAAAAAAAAACGTGAATATCAACCCAGAAATTATCTGTTGAGAAAGAAAAAAACAGCGAAACGACAATTGCCCTGGTATCCTGACATGGGCAGGGTGGTTGCTTTTTTCCTTCCTCATTCTTCCCATCCAGGCCTGGCATCTTCTTCTTTTTATCATTGTTGTTTAGGAATTGAATTAAAAGGAGCAAAAAATAAAAAAAAAACGCGACGGTAATCAATGCAAGGACGAGCGCAGCCGGCACACAGCTTTTGCCCTACTCCTGCTACTTTTTTTTGTCCTGGGTCCTGGGTCCGGGTTCTGGGTGGGTCGTCATTCGCTCTGACTGCCTAACACACACATGTGACATAGCACACACAGCTCATATCTTGGGAAAATCTTTGGCCACCACCCAAGACCCAAGCAAAAAAAAAAACAATAAGAAGGAAAAAACGAGGAAGCGAATGGAAAAAAAAAAACAAGGGGAGAGAGACACAGGATTCCACAGGACCGAGACACGCACAAGGGGCATAAAAAATTAATATAAAAAAAATTTTGCATAGAAAAAAAATGCCGTTACACACACACATACAATTTGACACACGGGACAGGCTACCTGAGCGGGTCCAGGACGAGGACCTCGCCTTGAGGGGTTGCCAAAAAAAAACACACACACACACACACAAATGCAAGATGCGAATAAAGGGAACTTTAAGAAAAAGGAAAAGAAGAGAAGGCAAAAAAAGAGGAAAACAGGAGGCGATCGGCAAATTGCATAAAAAATTGCAAGGCGACAACGACCAACGACAAGAAACGCGGGTTGTCCTGCATATGCCCTTACCTTTACCTTCCCTTTTCCCCCTCCCCCTCTCCCTGCCCATCACCATTAACCACCCCTCATTCCACATTTGCTCAATAACTGATGAATTGCGTTTGATTAAACGCACAAAGCCGAGACGAGACGCGTTTTGTGATTTTCATTTTTTCGTTTTTAAGTTTTTTGTGTGTCCCTCCCCGCGTGTGTGTGTGTATGTGAGTGTGTGTCTTGGGCCAAAGGACATTAGCAGCATCCTTTTACACGCTCCGCATCTCACAAGACGTCGGCGCCTGCGCAGCCGTCCCTCAGGGGTAAAAAAAGAATGCGCGCGCAAAAAAAAAAAAAAAACACACAAGAAAAAAACGAAACAAAAAAAATCTACTTATATATGTATATGTTACCCCCCTGGTAAAGGATTACGAAAAAAAACACTCACACACACACAGAAATGTTACGGCATCCGCTTGTGTCCGTTGAGGCATCCAATCTCATCTATTATTAGAAATGTTTAAAGAAACTACACAAGGAGACAGCGAGAGAGAGAAAGAGAGAGAGAGAGTGAGAAACAGAAGTGAGATTGAGAAGGAGAGTGAGAATGAATACAGGGGCTGGTCGCCACACTTATTGCGCAGCTTCCGCGATGGTCCAGAGCAACAACAACAACAAAAACGAAAAAGAAGAAGAAAAAGGGAGAAAAGGGGTCCGCTGTTGATGCTGCGCACATCCTTTGATGCATGACAACACAAGACAAAAAGAGAAAGAAGGACGGAGATTAGTGCCAGAAGAGTGAGACATATGTAATTTCTATAGCAGTTGAACAAGGGGGCACACACACACACACACTCACACACACAGACAGCTCAACTTCGATTGAGTTACAAAATGAACTAATAACTAATCTTACAAATGAAGATGCTAAACCCTAGGTAGAGTCTATAGAAAAGAAACCAACTAACATTAGGCCAATTGCTGAAACTAAGTGAAAATTAAAAACTATTTCAATCTACTTGGCTGTTGGCCTTGTGATCATTTAAGCCATATCTATTTTAGCTATAAGCCCCAAAACCTTCTTAAGCCTTGCCCCACACTGAAGGCAATCCTTTTGCCGCTCTATCGCCCTCTCTCTCTCTCTCTCTCACATTTGCTTTCATTTGCTCTCTGCCATTGGTCATTTCGCTTAGAACTCGTTCGAACAACTCAATTTGCTGGGCACCGATTAGAAATAATCTGAAAAACAGACGGACAACGAAAAGGGGCACGCATGTGCACGGCGCACGGGGAGCGCAACAGAGCGCCAAAGGCAGAGACGCAGCTAATGGCGTTGGCGTTGGCGTTGACGTTAGCATTGGCGTTAGCGTTGGCGTTAGCGTTGGCGTTGACGTTGGCAGAGTAGCCAGAGCAATGCCCAAGATGTTGGGTCGATGTTGTTGATTTCATCCCCCTTTTTGCTTTGGCGACACGCAACGTCCACTCGCAACTCGAACACACTCGCAGTGAGTGAGAGCGAGA
The DNA here is from genome assembly GCA_018150345.1 of Drosophila equinoxialis. Lineage (NCBI taxonomy): Eukaryota > Metazoa > Arthropoda > Insecta > Diptera > Drosophilidae > Drosophila > Drosophila equinoxialis. Next base: position 7,267,990 of record JAECWI010000002.1, on the reverse strand, counting down.
GCAAGTGAGAGGGAAAGAACAACCCCGCAACCGTCTCTGGCAAGCGTCTGTGTGTGTGTGTGTGTGAGTGTGAGTGAAGTGTGTGTAGTGGTGACTACACACGTTTTTTTTATTTCGGTCCGAGTTTGAGTCCGTGTGCCGTCGCAGTCAACGTCGACCGCACAGCTTCAGCCTGGCAGACACACACACACACAGGGAGAGCGGACAGGACTGGGAATGGGACTGAGACTGAGACTGTGACTGAGACTGAGACCGGCAACGACCGTCACAGGAAGACTTTAAATTGTCAGTCCACGTGAAGCCTCTGTGGGGTCAACAACACACGCGCTCTGCCCTTGAAAGAAACTAGGATGCGCTCAAAGATCCTAAGGCGAACGTATACGTAATCGAAATCGAAACCAAATAATCGTGCTGAAGTGAAAGTGAAAATTCCAAACGCAACGCAAAACTAAAAGACTTTCAATCGTCAAGAAATTTTTTTTTTTTTTTTTTTATTTCAATTCTTATTGTCAACGCAACAAGAAGAAGAAACAAAACAATTACATTACACTAACACAAAACAGGACAATTGGATTACCTAAGGATCGTCTTTTGTGTATCTCTGTGCCTTGGATTTACAAAACTTCAACTAACAGTTTTATTTCAATTTATAAAAAGAACTATTATTATTTTTTAATGTGTCTAAAATTTGTTCGCAAAAGGACTTGATAAACAAGAAATTTAAAAAAAACAAATTACAAAACAAAAACAACAACACAAAACCAAAATGTATAACAAAATGTTGTCGATCAGTGAAGATCATGGATTCCGTTCGCTGAGTCGTAAGTGTTTGCCAAAACTTGAACGTTATTACGCCCCCCGATCTCCCCCACCCCCTATTCCCTTGAAACAGATACTCCCTGTGTGTTATCGCCTCCCCTCCCCCACTTAACGTTTATTTAGAACATTTCCCAATAAAGTGTAATGTGTCTGAAAATTTCGAAGAATTTTTGGTTACTTCCTACTGCTCCTCGTCTCTCCCTCTCTCTCCATCACATCCCACTAGACTGGAGTCGGCCTAAAAAAAGAGAACAAGAACAAGAATCATCAACAAATAGATAGAGAACTGGCAAAGGCAATTTCTTGTTTCTTTCCTAAATTGATAAGCAAGAACAACAAGCAAGCATACAACAGGAGGAGTGTATTAAGCCGCAAGGCCCGCACCCACACACACACACACACACACCCTCATGAGGGGGGTGAGGATGATGAGGGTGGAGTTGCTGTTGGGGAACCATACTTACCTACCTTCTGTTATATATGTATATGGATCGCAGCTATTTACATATGTCCGTTGACTTTGTCAAGAATCTACCTTGCCTTACTCCCTCTGTCCTCACCTCTGGCATCTACTTCTACTTACCGCACCTTGCCACAAAAAGAAAAGATATATATATATATATATAGGTAAATATTTTAGCAACCAGAGCGTTGAGGGACCTTAAAATACTGAGACGAAAGACCTTATCAATGGGCTAGACAAACAGTAAAGCGGGCCTTTTGAAAGAAGAAAACCAAAACCGAAACCAAAACCAAAAAAAATAAACAAATTATAAAGGAAATTATTGAATAACCACCACAAATAAAAACAAGCTAATTCTTTCAAAATATATATATTAAAGTACAGTTGATCAGTTTAATTGCTAATTTGGCAGAGTTTTAACTTGGCTTCAGTTTCAGTATATACATATATGTCTATATATGTATATGTTGCCTTGTACCCAATTTCCTTTTGCTTATCAGTGAAAATATTCCCTCAACTCGACTTGACTCTTTGTCCAGCTTTGCTCCACATACACACATAGGAGTGTGTGTGTGTGTGTGTGGTAATGCTCGGGCCTTCCAGGCCGCGTTTGCCCATATTTGCATATGGCTCATTCACTCAAACTGGCGACGCGTTTGTTTGTTTGTCCAGATACTAAAAAATACAGTGAATGCAAGAGAGAGAATTATTGGGTGGGGGAGGGAGGGGAGACAAACGGAGCCGAAGGGTGTCGGAGGAATGGAACCGTACGTACATATGTAGAGATATAACTAAAGACACACACACACACACACAATCGTTATGCGGGTGTTATCAACAGTCAACGCTAGCTTTTTGGCCACCCCACCAGAAAGCCTGGACGACGGGGCACCTGGTCACCAGTCAGCCAACCAACCAACAACCCGATACCGCATGGCGACAAATTATGATGGTGTGGCAAAGGTGGGTTGGAGGGGTAGCCACAAAAAAAAAAAAAAAAAAAACGGAAAAATGAAGCAACAACAAATGTTGGCAAATAAAACCAAATTTGTATGCTAAAACACTTTGCTAGAAGGTAGTATTGATGGTGGTGGTGGTGGTGGTAGTGGTGGTTCTGGTGGTGGTGGAGGTGGAGGTGAAGTAGGTGGAGCAGTTGCTGGCCGCCAGTTTTGCTGATAAGCGAACTTCACCCACACACACTCACACACAAGACTGGGGGTGGGTAAGAGGGGCTGTTTGTTGTAGTTTCAGCTGCTAAACACCTTTTCACACACACACATGTGTGTGTATGGGTATATACCCACCTAACTATCCACCTATCTCCTTCATTCCCATTCCTATCTGGCCATGTATAATTCTGACTGGCTTGCTTGGTTATCCACACGTAATTTGTTTAAACAAATTAAGTCGGCCGCTTCGCTTTTCAGCTGCTGCTGCTGCTGCCTCTGCTGACGTCGCTTTGTCACTGTCAGCCAGGCAGGCAACTGTCTTATTTGTATTGGTAATGGACACACACAGATACACACACACACACATACGCCCCCGCTGTCTCTCTGTCGGTCTGTCTTATCAACGACAAAGCACCAACAACATTTTTCGAATTTGTTTAACCTTTTTTTTCACCGTCTTTTTTTATTATTATTATTTTCTTGGTTTCTTTACCATTTAGTTTTTTTTCTTCTTTTTTTTTAATGAGCTCAGTAACTTGGCCAAAAAAAAAAAAAAAAAAACGACAAAACAGAATACAATAACATGACATTAACAAACAAAATATGGCTCACATTTTTAAATATTTACACAGCATTTCTTTTTTTTTTCTTTTTTTTGGTTGTTTTTTGTTTTATTCTTTTCTTCTCTTGTGTGTTTCTCAGTATCTACATAATATATATTTATCTTATAGACAATGAAATCGTATATAGTATATAGTATGATGATGTATATGTAGCCACTTGGCGGTGTCATAATCAACCTTTTTACGTCTTAAGTCAATCCAAAAAGCCCAAAATAAAAATAAAAACGAATCAATTGAACTCAACTGACATATTGGCATATAGGAAATGAAAACCGGTAACCGAAACGAGAAACAAAAACAATAACAATTCCATTTGGGACATTAAACGAAAAGAGAAGAAAGTTATCAGATAAAGAAAGTAATGAGATATAGAAACATAAGTATAAGTAATTACAAGAAACAGGATAGACAAAGTTACCAGATATCGATACATAGATGTAAGAAATGAAAAGATATAAGATATAGAATGATATAAGATATATGTAGATAGATATAAGAAATAGAAAGATATAAGATAGAGGAAGATATAATAGTACACAACATATAGAGAGACATAGAAAGATTTAGATGTTATTAAAGAATACAATATACAGAAAGATATAGAATGAAATGAGACATAGATAAGTATAGAAAGATATAAAATATAGAGAGATATATATAAGATATATATTGATAAAATTGATTACTTTATTATTTTAGTTTAATTAGTTAGCTAATAGTTGTTAATCGGAAATAAATACACAGAAATTTATAAATTCAGCTTGATTTTGAAATTTAAAGTCACATTTTATGTTTATTGTATTGGGCCAAGATTGGCTTTAGTTTTGATTGAATTTTCTTTAGTTTTGTTCTGAAGAAGTTTGGTCGTTTGGTTTGGTCCAGTTTTTTTTGTGTGTGTGTGCTGTCCTTTTCTTTATTTCTGGTTGGGAGTTTTTCTATATTATTTCTTTTTCGGTTTTTGTGTTTGTGTTGGCCGCCATTTTTCATTTTGGTACGACGGGCACCTAAAAACAGCCGACCATGTGGCGCTTTGGTCTGGTTTTTTATGGCCCAAAATACAAACCAACACACACACACACACTCGGAAAAGATTCACTCCATTTGCTAAAACCCAACCTTTTTTTCCTGTTGGGGGTGTGGAGATGTTTGGGGAGGGGGAGACGTAAAAACCGCAGCCTTCGACTTGTATTCATATTCCTATTCCTCGTGTGTGTGTGTGTGTTTGTGAGGGGGTGTTGGTGGCGGTGGTGTAGGGGGTAACGGTAGGTGGGGGCATAAATTAGCACAATCAACGTATTGTTTTCTTCCTATTCCTATCCACAGTCGTTTGTTGCCACGCCCTCGTAAGCAGTCAATAACATGAAAATGTTATAAATAACAAAAATACGAGCCGAGGACAAGGATATGTGCTAGCATCATCTTATAGTTGTCATCTCTCTCTCTCCCACACACACGCATACTTTCATTCTCTCAATTCTTGCCTGATAATTTGCGCAAAAGTTCCATTAATATGTTAATTCTTAATTGTCCTACTTTTTGGCAACTGGCGGCTCATATTAATAGCCGCAGGATGTGGGGTCCTTGCACTCGCAGGCCAAAGTCACAGCTCATAAATATAGTTAGTTAAGCCCTGCTCTAGTCTCTTATGTTACTGGTACTTCAACTTATTTCTGCTAGCCCTCTGATTCTCTGAGGCTAAGCACAATTAATTAGCTCATATGCATCATCATGGACAAAGCCAGGACAAAGAGGAAAGTAGTGACATCATTGCAACAAGAAGCAAATGAAATCATTTTATATATATGTATGTCATCCAGCTGTCGATGGTCAAGAGGGTTATGAAAGGTTATGAAAGGCTTAAAGGCAATTTATGAGCTCCTCCTCCTCTTTCTGCTTCTTCTTTCAAACAAAATCTGGCATTGTCTATACGCAAGTGGGTGTGCGAAATTGTGTGTGTGTGTGTGTGTGTGTGGGAGTGGGTGAGTAGAGTGTGTGTGTGTGTTCGGCAACTCTCTCTGTTGACACTTGTCAGGCGGACTGTCAACACTCCTGTCTGACATTTGACAGTTTCAGGCACTTTTCAAACACCCTTTCACCTTGGCCAGCAAACGGCAGCTGCTGCTCCTGCTCCTCCTCCTCCGCCCGATGTCGATTTAACCCTCCTCAGCTGCTGGCATAATATTGCATGCTGCTGTCAATAAGTTTCTACTGTTTTTTGTTTTTTGTTGCCTTCTCTCGTTTTGACTGTGTCTCCTCTGGCTAATCTCTGGCCAAACATCTAATCTAATCGCTTAGGCAAATAACTGGTAACGCCTTCTCGCCCCTGTTCAATAGCGATTTGAGCTAGTTAGTTGTCGTTGTTGTTTTTGTCGTTAGGGTTACCAGGTAGCCCATAGGGTAACGCCTCCAGGAGACCGATACCAAACAGGTAAAGAAAAAAAGTAGTAATCTACCTGGCTGTAGGACCCTCGACCAATTGCCAGCGACCAGTTATTTTCCTCTCCCTTCTATCACACGCACACTAACTCCCTCGCCCTCTCTCTCTCTCTCTGTTTTTCTCTGTGTCAACCATCCGTCTAATCATCTGGCTTCAATTTCATGCCAATGATCGCCAATCAATAAATACAATAATAATAAATAATAAAAAAGGGCAAAAAGCGAGGAAAAAAAACGAAACATATTTTTTTGTGTCATAGCAGCGACAATTGAGTAGGAGGAGGACGACTGGGAGGAGGAGGCTATGCCATAGATACACATACTATATGTGTGACCCACCCAGGCAATCAAAAAAGCATGATATGTGCACAGGACCTTCTTGTTGTCACCCCAGTCACCCAGACTAATGTCGCAGGACAATCAATTGATAAAAAAAAACAGCAGTGGGTGAACTAAAGGGAGGGGAAGGGGACGGCGAGTTGATCAAATGCTTAAGGGCAACCGCAAATTGTTCAAACTGCCCCCGGAATGGACAAAGGCAGGCCCAACAGGGAGTCAATAATTCATGTGTGTGTTAGTTTTTTTATCTTTTTTTGTTTCGTTGTTTTTTTATGACAACTAATTGACAAGATGTGTGTGTGTGTGTGTGTGTGAGTGGGACATGTCCTGGGGATTAGCTTCAAGATTATGTTTGACACAAATTAAAGAGCATGAATATCATTTCAAGGATATGTGCCTGAAGTTAGGCTAGATAATTTTATTCACAATAGTTTAGCAATTCATTCTGATTGACCAAAAAGAAGAAAACAAAAACCCAAGCAAAAATATATAGAAACTTTGCCAATTTAAGCAAACTTTTTTTGTTTATTTCTTTGTCAATCAACTTTTGTTTTGTTTTTTTTTTCCACACTTTTCTTTGGGTCTAACCAATCGCCAATTGGTTTTTGCCATTGGCCATATAAGTTTTTTCCTTCTCTGGTCAATCAACTTCAATTCCTTGCCACAATATATTGACAAAAGTTTTGGGCCTCTACCCTCGGGCTAGATAAGTCCCTCTCCGCCCACTCTATCCGAAAAGCGAAGCGAATAACCACCAACAACAATCAGTTCTCTCCCATTTAGTTCAGTTCATTTGCGATTCGAATTAATTGCCGCTACTGGAATTTATGGTTACACACAATCAATCCTCCTCTCTCACACTCGAATCCCAATTCCAATCGCAGTCCGCTCCTCACACTCACTCCTCCACACCCCTCCCACTCACAATTCCACTCCCACTCCACATATGTATGTATATGCAAATAATGTGGCCAGGGGGTGGCTGTGGGTTTTTATTGTTGTTGTTGTTGTTATTTTGGTCAGAAGGCAAAGCGAAGCAAATAAATTAAAGTGCATAGATTGAGGAGTGAATTGCGTTTATATGTGAGCCTCATTCACTCCCATTGCCAAAAAAAAAAAAAAAAAACCAAGGAAAGTAAAGACTCACACCCTCGCCACATTTTTTGCGACCTCTTCATATGGCTTATCTTTAAACAGAGCCAGCCGGAGGTCGTTTCGACTATATCTCCCTTGCTTGCTGTCTTTGGCCATATGTAAATATCTGAGGGTTGCCATGGTTAGTGGAATTCAGCAACAATTCGCAATCAATTGAAACAGTGGTGCGAAATATATATAGTACATAGTATTGGTGACCCCGACGCGGCGTATTGATTTCAAAAAACGTTTGCCAGTAATTGTAAAGTTGCGCCACATTATTGTCACAAAAGTTCTTTGTCACCTACTGTACCCATCCATTGTGGGGGGGAGGACATTGTGTCTCTGTATGTGTGTGTGTGTTCAATCAATTGGCCTTATAGCCATAAAAACAGTTAAGAAAGTGGCTAAATTAGTCTCTATCGCCCCTTGCCAGAAACTTGCAGCGAATTAAACCAAAATTGATGGCCCACCATTGGCAGTCAGGCCATAAAACCGACAATATATATATGTATATATGTATTTATATCCCCCCTTTCTTCTTCTTTCTTCACAGATTCCGACTCCACAGTGAACGATGCCGTGGCCGCACAGGACATACTCACGTGCGGTGCCTGCCAAAAGACTTTCGCCCTCTCCGACATTGTCAAGTTCATCCAGCACAAGGTGCTGCAGTGCAACAAAGAGAACTATGGCCAATGCACGACACAGGGTCCAACCATGGATCGTGATGCCGAAGAAGGACGACCCTTGAGTTTGGTCAATCGACGTCCCTCCATATCGGCGCCCATCACAGGCCGCAAATCGGCTCCGGTGGTATCCACGACAACAGCCTCCACAGCCTCAGCCACAGCAGCAGCGGCGGCAGTCTCAGCTGCGGCCACAGCAGCAGCAGATGCCTCGGCAGCCGCCGCCGCCGCCGCTGCCGCCAGTGGCTCATCCAGGATACACACACCGCCACCCAGTCCGGCTGATCTGTTGGCTGATGGAGCCAGCAGTACACCCAAACGTCTCGTAGATGGTAAGTATCAACGGGAAATTTCTCCATTTCTTGTGTGAGTTGAGCTAACGAAACTTTCCTCTTATACAGAGAATGACAATACGACACCAAAAGACAGTGAAGCCGCCGCCGCCGCCGGCGCTGGCGTTACTTTAGAATCCACCACAGTTAGTGGCAACAGTCCAAATAGTTGTACCACCAGCAACCATCCAGCAAATAAGGCAGACAGCAGGGATAGCAGTTGTGAGCTGGATGATGAGGATGATGATGATGATATGGACACAGATAGGGCCACCAAGGTTAAAGAGGAGCCATTCGGCGATGATGATGACGATGAGGTGAATGCCGCCGATGAGCGGGTTCATTCAGTTGGATTGGATTGCCCACCACTGGCCAAGCGACCCAAAATGGAGCTTGTCGATGCTGAAGCCAATACAGTGCATACAGGTTAGTAAACACCCAATCCACTCCACCCCACCCCCATTCCATACCACATAGAGCCAATTTCTCTGGTGTATCATCCCATGCCAATGAGTCGCGCATATTTTTCGATGGACGAAAGCGGGCCAAAATTAAAATTTTGTCAAACATCAAAAATGCAAAAATTTTTTATATGCGGAAAAAATGTTTTTGATGTTTTTGTTGTTGTTTGTGACCGCGCACAAAGGACATGGCATGCAGGATAATTCGCGCGATGATCAGGCCGCAGGGCAATGGATGATAAGCTGCAGCAGCTGCATTAAGCGAAAGCGAATCCTGACCCCTGGACCCACCATCCATTGACCAAAATACTCGTACGTCTTCTTCTACTTTCGTCTGACCAATTGCGCTGAAAAAAAAAATCAACGAACTGAATGAAATGGAATAGCGGACAGACGTACCAACACAGCAGGGCGTGGGTTGGGGAGGCAGAGGGGAGCAGAACATCAAAGCTTTACTGACTGGGTCTGATAACAAAAATGCAGCAGCAGGACCAAAGGACACTTGGACAGCCTGACAATCGAAGCTAACCTCTCACCGCAGCCTCACCCCACCCCCTCACTTCACCTTCGACCTTCTTTTTTCTGTTCTTTGACATTTCAATGCAAAAAGCTGATGAAAAGCCCAAAGACAGCTATGAAAAATTATGCATATATGTTGGAATCGGGCAAAGGGGTTAAAAAAAAACACAAAAAACAAAGCCAGAAGAAAAGCACAGGGCAACCAAGTTGAGCTGCCCCTCGAGGGTAATTTGAATGCGCGAAGGAATGCGCGATGAACAACTCAAAAGCAGGCAGCAGAAGCATGGTCATGGGCAGGGGCAGGGGCAAGGACAGGAGATGGCAGAGGGTCAGGCAAAAAGCAACCACTTGAGTGGACAAAAGGCAATACTCAACTGGACTTGACACGCACAAAAGCCAAGCGACGATAAAAGCAAATATACATATATAGAGAGCGAGAGAAAGAGAGATAGAGAGAGGGAGAAAGAGACAGAGGGTAAAGAAAGAGAGGGAGAATGGTCAGATTTGCGACGCGTGCCACATGACAAGAAAAGGTCAAGCGTTCAGGTGATAAAAACAACATGAAACGTGTCGCGTGTCACGAGTCACAAGCAGAAGGATAAGCAGATTGATTGATTGATTGAGTGAATGATTGAATGTGGCTAGGATCAAGGACAAGATGAAGACAAACGGAAGACAAAGTGATCATAAACCATCTTAACAAATGAAAGCTTTAACAAAAGGGTTAGCTTAAGCAGTTTAAAGCAAGTTTTTTGACTGTAATTTACTTACACACACACACACACACACACACACACACACACACACACACACACACACACACATGTCACGCATACATCGTCACAATTTAACCCTTGAACTTTGTGCTTTTTTTGACATGAGAACACAGAGAGATCACGGCAAACAAAAAGTCAATAAAAACGACAACAACAAAGTTGTTTGACTCTGACAGTGCGAAACTGTCAGCATTTCAGCCACACATATTCACTTATACACCTATACAGAGATACAGATACACACACAGATACATATATGTGGATGTGTTTACATGTATCTCTCATTCGTTTGCATTAATTACGCATTGTGTTTCATACATTTTGTGTGCTCATTTCTTTTATTTTCTTTTTTTGGGGATTTTTTCCCTTTTTGCGCCATGCGCAATTGTTGTCCATTTGGTAATTATAAATTTGCATGGCGACCATGACAACAACAACGAAAACAACAACCTGACCTGATATTCAATATATGTATGGGAAAAAGGGTAATACAGAGGAGGAGGATGAGGAGGGAGGAAACAAGGGAAAAACTGTCAAACAAAATGAATCTTTGTTACATTGAATTTTATTTTTTTTTCCCCCCTTCCGAATGTGAGTCGAGTGAGTTGTTTGCTGTCACCTGGCAGGAGGAGGTGGAGGAGGGGGAGAGAGACAGAGTGTGAGTGTTAATTATCAATTTGCTGTCACAGCATGTCGCGACCGCAACGACAATGAAACACCATCAGGTTAAAAACCAGGTTCATATGAGAGTGGATAGACAACGTTGCCGCTTAAAGCCCGAATCCCATTCAATTATTGACTCATGCTGGCACTAAGCCCCTTTTTGCCTAAATCGCCTGACCCCTGAACTCTTTTTGGTACACAAACACACACACGCCTTCGCCCCCCGCCCCCGCCCCCGCCCCCCGTCGCACCTTCCATTCACACTCACGCCTATAGCTCATACATATCCCTTCTTCGTCTGTTTTTTTTTTTTGCCTTACTTTGCTGTTGTGTCCTTTGAATGGACAAGTTGGAAATCAATGGGCTAATGCTCTTGGCTCATGCAATTTCACGTCCACACCTAACGAGCTTCTAGCAAGAGCAAGAGTTAGAGCTCAGGCCACAAAAGGATTATGCGTCTTCCTACTTTCATCCATCCATCCAAGCAACCAACCAACCATCCATGCATCCATTCAGCCATCCAAGCATCCATTCATCAGTTCTGTTGCTCGTCCTTTTGTGTGTACACGAAGGGTTTAGCGTAAAATGCGACAACTCAACAGGACCTTGGCCAGGATGCTGCCAGTTGGCAAAGCTGCAACAATTATCCCATTACGGCAACCCTTTTTTTCTCTCTCTCACTCAAACTCTCGAACTCTCTTGCCCTCTCCTCATATGCATTTCAAGAATATATACATATTTGAGATGAAGCCACCCGCTGTTATCCTGGCGCATCTCTCATACGCATTGGAGGCCGGGTGCACTTCCTGCCATGATTCTGCAGGCGGTCAATTTGCCATTTCCTGTGCCAGAGCCAGAACCAGAACTAGAACCAGAGCCAGAGCAAGAGATCCAAGAGCTTTATTGTTTTTTTTTTATTTTGTTTTAACTTTTTGTGTGTGTTTGGCGTAGCTTCCGTTCATTGTTTCGCCGCTGCCGCCGGGTTTGTTTGGTCCATCTTCCATCCATCCAGTCCATCGCTCTTGAAGCCAAAATCCCGCATAACATCCGCATCCGCAGCTGACAGAATCAGAGAACGTGCCAACAAAAGACAAAGAACACCTTCGCCCAAAAAAGGAAAAAAAAAACCAAAAAAATACAATAAAGGTTTAGGTAGTTTGGCGCGTGCTCAACACACGACGCATTCGCGTTTCGCTTTGTATGATCAGGAGGAATCCAGGATCAGGGATACTAAATATGCCTGATGTTTTTCGACAACTTTTACCTCTTTTTTGTATGACATTTGATGATCGAGTCGCGCGACGACGACACGTTTAACCCTTTAAACACGAACAGCCAACAAAAAAGCAACCCCTTCTTCTACGATGAGTACAAATTATCTGTCAGATTCATTTGCATTTTCTCCCATTTCGATGCGATCCCGACGCGACCCGCATGATCCCTGTCCAACGAAAGGGGTCATAACAAAAAAAATCATGTTTAACATGCGTTCACCTTTTGACAGAAGAGATATAGAGAGAGCGAGAGAGAGATAGGAAGCTGCCACTTCCCCCATAAAAAGGAAGAGCAAAAAAAAAGAAGTGAAATAAAAACCGAAAGTGTGGAAAATGAATGTCTCGTGCGCATCATGCGCGCTTCTACTGAATTTTCCAATTTTTCTGAACGCGAAGGGTGAGGGGGGATGGAAAATATATATTTTTTAAAGCGTCATTTAAATGCAGAGGATGTTGTCGGCAGTTTGGCAGGATGTTACAGGGGGTTGCCCATAATAGTTGAGCATTAACACCTTGTTGTGTCCTTGTGACATGTGGCGACATGTGGCCATTGCCTCCATCCAGGCCTCGCATCTATTTTCATCATCTTGGTCAAAAAACGTCCCCACATTGCGTTTCCCTTCAAAAATTTATTACACATTGTTGTTTTTTTTTTTTTTAGATTTTTCATCAATTTTCTAACTTACATTACTTGATATATAAAAATAAAATGAAATGAAAAAGGAAACCGCATCTGCTGCTTGGCAATTTCCCGCCGCAGGACATTGAATGCGTTCACACCACCCCTCCCCTCCCCTTGGCTTATGATTTGCCACAACCATGGCAAATTAACAAATGTCGCGACAAAACCGCACGGCAATAGCAACACCAACAACAACAACAAAACTATGTGCAGGACACGTATGTGTTTGGGGCAATATCCTAGACGATATTGTCAATCTCCGCCATGCCGATGCCATTCTCGCCAATGCCATGTGGTGTGTCCTGTTAGCCAATTTGTATGCCACACACGCACCACACACACACACACACACACACACACACTAGGCGTGGAGAGAGAGAGAGGGAAATCAATAAATAAATAAATGACATGGCATAGGCTCCAGCATTCCATCTCCTCTCCTCCCCCCTCTTCCTCTTCCTTTCTCAGTGCCTTCATTAATAATTAATAACGAAATTGCCAAAATAACCTCGATTTCCGCTTTAAACTAAACCGCATTTCCATCTCGTCTGCTCCTATGTCATTTTAGAGCCCAGCAACTACACCTGCTCCACATGCAAGACCCGCTACACATCCGCCTGGCGTCTGATCCAACATGTCCAGCATTCGCATGGCGTGAAAATTTATGTGGAGGCCACTGGAGGAGCCACATTGACGGTGGCCACACCGGCTAGCCTCAATAGCAATGCATTGGCTGTGGCCGCCGCCGCTGCGGCAGCAGCTGCCGCCGCGGCTGCCGAATCCCCCACAAGGAGTTGCAGTCCCGTGCCGGTTAATCCTGTGTCGGCGGCTGCAGCTGTGGCAGCCCAATCCCTACATTCCCTCAAGCGTAGCAGTCCGGCGGCTTTGTGCTCCAGCTCCTCATTGTCATCTGTAAATACCAGCGGTAGTAGCAATGTAAGCGCCACATCTCCGCAAGGAGTGCAACAAATTCAGCAACATCAACTGCAGCAGCAGCAGCAACAACAACAGCAACAACAAGCGCAACAACAACGTGTCCAACAACAGAACTTGGCCTCGGCCATGGCCGCTGGCATGAGGCATCATCATCCATTGTTGCCCCCACCAGAGGCCATGCATGCCAATCCCTTCCAGCTGCTGCGTATGCCATTGCCGCCAGCATTGGCCCAAGGTAATGTAGTTCCTAGTGTGTCGCCTCTGTTCGGTCGTCCGACGCCAGCGGATCACTATCGCATGGAGCAGCTGGTTACCGAGCAGTTCCGTCATCATGGCTTCAATTTGGCAGCAGCCGCTGCTGCCGCCCAGGCCCAGTTCAATGCAAATGGCAATGTCAATGTCAATGTGAATGTTCCTAATCCCGCCGAGCAGCGGCCACCCTCCAGTTGTAGCAACAGCAGCCAGAGAGGATCTGTACCGCCGGCCAATTTGCCGCCGCCATCGTTGAGCAATCAGCAACAGCAGCAGCAACAACAGCAGCAACAACAATCCCAGCAGCAACAACAGCAATCCCAACAGCAGCAACAACAATCTCAACCGCAATCCGGACAACCGGGCACACCGGGCTTGGCCGGAGCCGGCGGCAATGCATTGAAATTGGAATCACAGCAGATGGATTTTTACTCGCAGCGATTGCGTCAGCTTGCGGGCACAACAAGCCCTGGAGCTGGCAACATTGTTAACTCGAGCTCGCCGAGTCCCCGACAAAAGCAATCGCCGCATTTCGCGAGCCCATCGCCCAGTAGCCAGCATCAGCATCAGCAGCAGCAACAACAGCAGCAGCAACAACACTCACATCAATCGCGTCCGCATTCGCTGACGCCGCCTGAGAAGGCCAGTGAGACGGGCTCGGAGAATGGGGGTCTGGGTACACCGAGATCGGCCAGCACACCGCCATCGAAGCCGGTATCGGGCGGCGATCAGGCCAGCTGTTATGCCTGCAGCTATTGCGACAAGAAGTTCCGTTTTGAGAACAATCTGATCATCCACCAGCGGACGCATACGGGTGAGAAGCCGTACAAGTGCACAGCCTGTGACTTTGAATGCTCGCACATACAGAAGCTGATGAAGCACATGCGTGTCCATCGCAGTCCCGCCGAAAGCCAAGATGGCCAGGATGGTCCCGACAATCAGGACGGCGGCAGCAATGCCGATTCCCTCGAAACGAACGAGGCCGATCACGATGAGGATCCCAACCCGGAGGAGTCCGAAGAGGATGAGGATGCCGATGGTGATGTGGATGCCGATGCCGATCTGGATGAGGACGATGACGAAGAGCTCGAAGATTGCGACGATATGAAATACGAGGCCGAAGACCTGAGTGTCAACAATCGCATCGATGGCAAGAGTCAGAGCCCCAAGACCACAAGCTCGGGTGCCACCTCGTTAGTGGGTGAGCTGATGGATAAATTTGGTCTCTCCAACATTGCCCAGTACAGTGAGGCCTATAAGCAGGCTCTGCAAGAGTCCGGCCGTAAGGACGCCTCTGCCGTGGCAGCTGCTGCCGCCGCTGCAGCCGTTGCTGCGGACAACAATAATCGTGTGTCGGGTTCGGGATCTGGTTCCGGTGCTGGATCAACACCAAATGGCCTGCCCGCGGCGGCGCTTCGTCTGCGGGATGAATTCGCCAAGAACTGCAATATGTTCCAGCAACCGCAAGAGGCTACCGGACCAGCTCAGGTGCCGCTATTCAATCCCTTCCCCAATCCTTTCGAGCTGTCCAAGCGCATGAAAATGGATGGCGGCGATTGGTGGGGCATGTCTGCCCTCCATCGCAATGAGACCCTCTTCGAGAACCTCAAGCTGAAGCCCCTGGGTCTTGGTGGGGCCAACTCATTGCTACAGGGCCCCTTGCTGAAGAAGGAGAGTCGCCAGCGGAACGACACCTGCGAATTCTGCGGCAAGGTCTTTAAGAATTGCTCCAATCTGACGGTCCATCGACGCAGTCACACCGGTGAGAAGCCCTACAAGTGTGAGCTTTGCTCCTATGCCTGCGCCCAGAGCTCCAAGCTGACCCGCCACATGAAGACCCACGGACGGACGGGCAAGGATGTGTATCGCTGCCGGTTCTGCGATATGCCATTCAGTGTGCCCTCCACTCTGGAGAAGCATATGCGAAAATGCGTGGTCAATCAGGGTAAGGCAGCGGCGGCAAATGCCGTGGCGGCGGCCCAAGCAGCCCAGGCGGCTGCCCAACAGATCCAGGCGGCGGCACAACAGGCTCAGCAGCAGCAACAACAGCAGCAGCAACAGCAAATGCCAGCCCAAGCTCAACTCTCACCCCCCTGCCCGCCCATGGGTGTGGGCTATCCACCGCAATTTGTGGCCGGACTCTCGCTGCCCGGCAGCGTGAGCGGCGACAATGACTCGAATGCCTCGTCCAGCCTGAATGCCCATCCCATTTCGCTTAAGGAGGAGGCATGACTTTTTTAGCAGCTGGAGCAGCGGGCCTCCGCATCCGCAACTGCATCAGCAGCAGCACCACCACCACCACCTCCACCCACATCACCACCATCAGCTACAACAACAACAGCAACAACAACCCACCCATTTGCAGCAGGCACAAACCCAGCCACAGCCGCATCCCCTCCAGCTGAGGCCACGCAGCCGCCTCATGTCGCGAATCTTTTAAAGATCATCGCCTGTAAATAAAATGAGAGACATTCTTTGATCCCGTTCCTTGTCACCATCTACTTGAAAATGGCCCCCTGCCCGCCCCACCACAACCTCAGTCCCTGCTAGCATACCCTGACAGAGTCCTGCCCAGTTACGGTTATGATCCTTTCTTAAAGAGAGATACCAACGCCACGCCCAGCTGCACTTCAGCCAAGCTCCTTCAAACGACCAGAGGCATTTAAATACCAAAGCAATAACCGTTATGTAATATAATTTTAAAAAATAACTTTTTTTTTTTAATATATATAAATATATATTTTTTTTTTTGTATGAAATCGAAGACAAACATTTTCCAGTGTATTTTCCTAGGTCTAAGCGAAAAACAAAAAATTGGTATAAAAACAAACAAAAAAAAAAACAAAATAAACAAAAAAATTAATAACAAAATCATACTCTAAACTTTAAGTAGCGTTAAAAACAAAAACAACAAAAAAAACGACGATTTTTTTCCCTTCGTTAATCAATGTAAATTTTTAAACAACAAACAAAAAAAAGTGAAACAATAACCAATTAGTAAATCTAGAACCTGTAAAAAATCTTATTATTATTATTATAATTATAGTATATAAAGAGTTTTTTTTTTGTAATTTTTATATATATACAGATGTATATATATACATTTTTTTTAATTTTCTTACGCTCTTTATTTCGACTAGAAAATACGAAAACAAAAAGAAAAACGAAAATAATCAAATCAAATTTTTTACATACATAAATAAATCTTAAAATGTAAAACACAATTTTTTTTAAAACAATTTAGTTGTAAGATTAAAAAACAAAACGAACGAAAACCAATTCAAAAAACAAACAAGCAAAAAAAAAACACCCAGAAAAGAATAAAAAAATTTAAAAAATTCCCAAAAAAAAAAAAAAAATTAAAAAATATATATATAAATGAATGAAGAAGAAGACACACAAATTTGTACGTAAAACTTTTGAAAGAAATTACATGAAAAGACGAAACTAGAAGAAACAAAGAAAGTAACGGAATTTGAGAAAGCAATTAACAACAACAACAACAACAAAATAACAACAACAACTAGATTTTAGAAGACTGAGGAACTAACCGAATTGTTTTCTAGCATGAACTAAAAAATATAACTGTAAAAGACAAGCAAACCGTAAGATTGAATACGTGTGAGCAACAGAGTGAAAAGATAGACAAGGGAGAGAGAGAGAGATAGAGAGAGATAGAAGTAGAGAGTTAGAAAGGCCGAGAGAGAAAGAAAGATCATTTAATTAATTAAACTATAGTTTTTTTTTTCTTTTTTTTTTTTCTTTGTTTTTCTATATAACATAAATGTTTTTGCTGTTGATTTTCGTTATTTGATTGATACAAAAAAAAAAAAAAAAAAAAAAATGAGAAAAAAAGGATTCCCTAAAAATTTTGATTAATATTTAAAACAATTGTTTTTAGTACAATTTCATTTTTTGGTAAGCAAAATTCAAAAGCAAAAGCAAAACAAACGAAATTGCAAAATTAGTTAAAACTTTGTTTCAATTCTTCCAACCCCTAAAACACATTCCCCTCCCCTTCCTCACACACACACACACACACACACGCCGAGAAAATTCCTTCTACTAAGACAGTTAAAATAGCCAATTAAACTGTCCTAATACAAGCGATTTCTCCAAAAATTTATATATATATGTATATATCCTATGAAGTTTATCGTGCATAATTTATGAACATTCGACATTCAACTATATCTAAGCTCAAAAAGGTATTATGTTAGAAAGTATATATATCTATCTATATGTATATATATATGTCTATATGTATATATATTTAGATGTGTATACGCACACACACACATATATATCTATGTATATTACAACACACACACACTACCACACACAAAAGAAAAAGAAAACAAAAACAAGCAAAAAGAAAAACAAAAACAAAAAAAACTCAATAAAACCACAAACTATGAAAAATCATTAAACAATTATGTTTCATTTCATATTTTCTCAATTTTTGATTAGTTGTTATTTTGATTTCAATATGGAAAACAAGTTGAAACGGTATGGAAATGGAACGGAAATGACAAAACTAAAAAACAAAACAGAAAACGAGAAAAAAACGCACACATATACAACACACACACACACACAGAGACACAAACAAAGGAAGAGGAAAACGAAAAAGAAAATTGAAAAAACAAAAACTATCATTAAAATTTAGTAAATTAAATGTAGCTATTAAAAATCAACTTTATACTAATAAAACAAAAACAAAAATTGAATTCACATAAATTCATATTGTTGTCACTTGGCTGAACAATAGAAAAATGAAAACGATGGAAAACCAGGAAGAAAATGGGTAAAAAACGAACGAATGAGAAAACAACAACAAACAAATGAAAGTAAAAAGACAAACAAAAACAAATATTTTTCAAGTGTGTGTAATTTTTTGAAAATAACAATAATAATAAATACAAATGAAATTAACATTAATAAATTACAAAATAGTTGTCTGTGTTACAAAAATACAAAACAAAAACAAAAAAAAAAAACGAGAAAAAATTACAAAAAAAAACAAACAAAAAACAAAAATAAAAACAAATACATTGCAAATTGTAAAACAATACGACTGTACTTTTTATTTTTCCTATAAAAATTTCCAGTTGGCATTTGGGGGTAGTTTTATGGCAAGCCCCTAAAAGCACGCACTGTTTTATGGTTGCTGATCGCGGGCAGCGTTCTGATCGCTGGCAAAACTCTATTGCATACTTTTCAGCGCATGTGAAGTAATTATTTACTGTATGGCCTAGAGTTTAGGGCGCTTTGAACAGAGATGAAAATGGTGACCATGATGTATGCCATTGGGCGCCACACATTTTCCGCCCCCATTTTCCCACCGCTTGACCAGTCGCTGACCAATTGTAACGTCTGTCAATAGCTCACACATATGTCGGATTGTCGTATGCCAATTTTTACGTTGACGCCAACTGCGACTGCGACTGCGACTGTGGCAGTGGCGTCGACGCCGACGCACAAGTCAACATAACCACCCACCTTCATTTCCCAGCGTCCATTCAGACACACACACACACACACACATTCGCATTCATCAGTGGCCAGTTGCAACTTGTTTGATGTCAAACATGTTCTCTCACTTCTTACATATTGGTGGTTGACAAAGGACTCAACACAGGACATTAGAAAAGAGGCAATATTGGAGGCGTTTTATTATTATGAAATGCTCAAGCAATCAAAACTCAAGCTGTAGGAAACATAAGTAACGAAAAAAGGATCAGCCATATCTTTTACAAACTTCAATGAAAGACATATTTTTGAATTAAAAACATATTGCAGTTGAATTTTCAAACAAAATTTATATTCAATCATTGATTTTAAATCATATCAATCTTTATTTCACTATTGTTCATGCTATGAACTTTATGATTATGGGAAATATTAAAATACCTAGAGTGTGAGGTGCTAGAATATAAGTAGGTTGATAGATATAAAGATTAAACTAATGTATAACTAATTACAATGTACATCACTGCACAATGTGAAAACTTAATAATCGAGAGTAGGGATTTAAGTACCTACCCAAATAAAGGATTAAAGGAACGATTTAAATACATGACCAATTGTAAGAAAGGATGAAAAGTATAAGTTCCTCTCAGGTATTTGATGATTATATATATTTCATTTGCTGATTGCTATAGGAAATATAAATTGTTGAATAGACGTGAGCAAGAGACGGGTCTAGTAAGAGCATTTTGCATAACCTTATTTAAGTTTTAGTGAATTTAATGGTATAACGAATTTGATATCGAAAACTTCAGAAAATGTTCAAAAAGCTCAAAACATATAAATATTTTATATTTATGCTTCAAAACTCGCTATATCCAAAGGAGTCTAAGCTTAAAAATTTGATTAATTTTTATAAACTTTGTCATCAACTTGGTTTTATATAGTTTTTTGTTTTTAATTTTGGTTTTGGGTAAGTCAAAAACAAACACAATTAAAGCTCTAGTGGTTAATTTCAAAAATTTAATAATATTTTGAAAACCAAAACAAATAAAAGCCAGAGGGCCGGGGCTAACTTCGACCGCGGCGAAGTTTGTAAACCCTTGCAAGTTGTTTGGAACTCTTTCCTCACTTGTAGCCGTCACAGTGGAAAAAGTTGTATCTAAAAAGAGTAATGTTTTGCGAAAGAACGGCCCACATTCATAACAGAGGAAAAAACGAAGTTTTTGATCAAAGGCACTGTTTTCGACCGATCATTCCTATGGTAGCTGTATATTATAGTTAACCGATCTTTAGCAAATTTGGCACAATCGCTTATAGCTATTGTGACTTTGACGTTTGTTTGGAAGCTATATGATATAGTGGTCCGATCCGGCTGAATCCGAGATATACAACGCCTGCAGTATATACAAGCCTACAACTCAACACTGTAGCTCTTACGGTCTAGGAGGAGTTTAGCTACGGACGGACATGGCTATTTGAACTCGTCTCGTCGTGTTGATCAAGAATATATATACTTTATATGGTCGGAGATGCTTCCTTCTATGCGTTGCATACTTCTGACCAAAATTAATATACCCTTTTTGCAAGGGTATAAAAAGGCAATGTAGAGACAAATGGAGAGAATCAGAAAATTTATGAGAATCTTAAAATCGAGTAGTCCTCGATTTCAAAGTTATCAGAAATATATGTAACAAGGCTTTTCGTTCCCCCATAAAAGTTCATTATCAATCTGGTTTTGTTGTCGACAACATCTAAAAAATTCAAAGTTTCGATATGTAGAAATTCTAAAAGAAAATATTTTCCCCTCAAGTAAGTATCCTGAAAAGATAAGGAGAAATCCTGGCCATGATCCTATTGTAACATAGAAATGTTTCTTAGAATGTCTGCTAAGGCTCCATGAACAGCAAAAGGAAGCTTCCACTGACGCTAATGTCCAGCCGGGTATAATTGAACCCGCCGCCTCTTTTATACCTAGCTGTTCGACCAAGAAGACGTCCCATAAGACTAAAGGATGGAGAAAACCCACCTGCGATTGGGGAAATTGTAAATTAAATTGTAAATATGTAAATAAATAACTTTTTTTGCTGTGCTGAGACCGACAATTTTCTTCGTTATATCCGGAAGACGTACTAACCGGAGGTCCTTTCATGTAAGTTTGTATAGGACCAACCAACCAATCACTCATCGAACTTTAGTCGCTATAACCGCTATGAAAAATAAACATGATATGTATGTACATACATATGTATATATTTATGAAATTATCTTTTCGTACTTGAAAAAGAGAAATATACCTACACACATGCATAGACATTCCAGTGAATGCATGCGTGTATATATTGAAATTCACACAAAATCGGTGGAGAAAAATATCATCAAACGCAAAATCACAACGCAAACAAAAGTTATAAAAAAACAGAGGGCCGGGTGTAACTTCGACCGCGTCAAAGTTTGTATACCCTTGCAACTTTTTGGTAACTCTTTCTTTAGCTATAGCCATCAAAGTGAAATAAGTTTTATCTAAAAAGGATAATGGTTGATAAAGAACGGCCTACAATCTTAGCACACGAATTAACGATCGAAATCACTGTTTTCCACCGATCGTTCCTATGGGAGCTAAATGACATAGTCACCCGATCATAACAAAATTTGGCATAGTTGTTTATATGTGTAATAAACTTACCAATATTAAATTAAATAAAATTATTATTTTATTAAATTAATAAAAACACTATCTTAGAAAATAACGAAGTTATTGATCAAAGTCAATGTTCTTGACTGTTCGTTTGTATGGAAGCTATATGATATAGTGGTCCGATCCGGCTGAATCCGAGATATACAAATTGTACAGTGTATACAAGCCCACATGCAAAATTTCTCTGTAGCTCTTACGGTTTAGAAGGAGTTCGCGTTGATCCAGACGGACAGACGGACGGACGGACATGGCTATTTGAACTCGTCTTGTCGTGCTGATCAAGAATATATATACTTTATATGGTCGGAGATATTTCCTTCTATGCGTTGCACACTTCTGATCAAAATTAATATATCCTTTTAGCAAGGGTATACAAATGTTTAATTAGTTTCTAACTTTAGCATTATGCGAATATTCAAAAAATTGATTTTTATTTTTCAAAAACTGTCTTTTTCTAAATTATCTGTCAAATTAATAGTACTAGAAAAGATATTCTGAATTTTTATTCGTTAAATTATTTGCCCTTTCTTCAGCCTTCAGTGGTTTTGCAAAGGAAATAAATAAATAATTTCATAATCGTGTAAAAATAGTATTTACCTTTAATATTACAAACAAATAAGTATTCAAAGAAATTTTATGCAACGAAAACTTTTCTAAACTAGTTTGAAGACTAGTTAAAACACTAGTTATAGACTAGTATAAAAACTAGTTTAAAGACTAGTTCAAAGGCTAGTATAAAGACTTGATTAACGACTGTTATTTCCAATCTTTAAAAAATCAAGCCTTTGCCAGAAATTTCTAATGCATTTATTGCTATAAAATCTCATTAATTTCGAATGACTATTTATAGTTAATCGCTCACACTAAATAAAAATTGTTGTGTACCTTAGTTCCTTAAAAGAGGAGGGATCACCTTCAGATCATATTGCAAAAAGGTATCTGACATGAGCAGTGTTGGTTAACGACTCGTTCTGGAAAAGTGGCTAACAAGTGTGCCAGTGTTGCAAGCAACACGATGATGTGAATTTCTTTTTGCAATTTAAAGGCGGGCAATTAATAACGATTCGTGTATTTTTTTGTGGCTTTTTCTTCCGTTGTTGCCAAATCTGGATCCCACTTGGTGCGCATTATTCATTCTCCGTTTCCAAGAGCGGAGCACCCTCATCTCCACTCATCTCTCCCTCTGTCTAGGGGTCTCTTCTTTCTCTCTCTTTCTCTAGAGTTGTTGGCCCAGCAAGAGGCAGGCACTACGAGTGCGATTTGGTTTGTGGCTTGCATGAAGAAATAGCAAGCGGAGAACAAGGATGAGGAGAAGCAACTGAAGAAAAAGGATGGGCGACATTTGTTCGTGCAGCGACTAATTCAAGAGTGCGTATGTGTGTGTGTGTGTATGTGTGTGGCCGTAAGGGTGAAACTTTTACAGTTTGAGCTCACACAGAGAGATTCTTTTCTGATGATAAATTAATTTATTATGGTCGAATTGGAAGCACTCCACTGGCTACCAATGTAAATGCGATGCCAAACGAATGCGAATGCGGATGCGGATGCGCATGAAGCAGCCATATACGACCATAGACATACTCACATACATATGTATGTATATATGTATAAAAGTATATCTGCCGTACGTCCGTCCATTCATTTATCCCGTACATATTTCAACCCCATCGTTGAAGAACAACTACAGAAATAATGAACAACACCATTTGACCACTTGAATAATTTTGAAAGTGGACGGGCAGCGGGTGGTGGTTAGTTTGGGGGAACGGATGACGGGGGGTGGCAGGGCGATTGGGTTGATATTTTAATTGAAACCATGGCAATAGAATGGCGTCGTCCCAACATCCACCCGGTAGAAAACTCCTTGAATGCCAGGACCAAGCGTCGGCAGCGTCCAGGGAACATGCAAATAGAACTCATGCGCAAAAATTCCCCATAGGCAAGTGGGTCTGAATGTGTGTGTTTTGGGGGGGACTTTGCCTGGGGCCCGGTCAGCTCCCTGGACGAGCACGTACATGTGTGCATGAGAAGCATGTGGGAATGGAGATCGCTGTTGCCTGTTGAGAAAGACTTTGGCATTGTAATCAAAAATAAAACTTTAGCTGCGTTTTTATCAGAACAATAAAAAGGCGCAAATAAAATGGCAGACACCGTTCTCTGCTTTCCCTCTCTTCACTCTTCCTGTTCCGCCTCCAACTCCAAACGCTTTCAAAGTTCGGCGCTGTCTCGGCGGATGTGTGTGTGTGGGTCAAAACTGGGAGACTGGGCTTGGGAAGAAATAGATGGAAATGGGGGAGACGGTGGAGAAGTGCAACCCGGAAAGCAGAGAAAGTCAAAGAACAAATGTCTACGGCTCTGGCCCACCATTCCACTACGATGCGACGCGACGTCTATACGGACAGTGCAGAACATTCGTATTCTGCAAAGTTAAATCGTAACTAGACTAGACTTATGCTCGACAAAGTCCATACCCTGGATGGAGGCTACAGAAACCTAAGGCTATTCGCTCGAGGAAGCTGACACTAAAGATAAGCTCCATGAAGATTCTCTTCATTAGACAAAACTGAGAACTGAGTTCAGAAGTAAAGACACAGCGGAAAACTTCTTATAGAGACTCCTTGATTGAGTAAACCTGTCATTGTTACTTACTTTGTCTCTGTCTCTCAAGGATCAGAGTAGACAAGATAGACGCAATATTTCGAAAAGTTATAGGTACATCCGAAATAGGGTTTAAAATGTGAAATAGCTACAAAATGGACCAAAAACCGGGACCATCCCGGCAAGAGATCCACCTAAAGGTGCCGAATACACACATGTTTATATGTTTATGTGTGTGTGTGTCTGGGTGTACACGTCCTGATGCTTGGATATCGTGCTCTAGAGACCAAATGGAAACTTAAGCCTTTCTTTTGTACCAGCTAAGGACTCTCATACTGTCCATGAACCTTATAAAGAGCGACAGAGAAAACGAAAGAGAGAGACAGAGAGAGAGAGAGAAAGGGACAAAGAAAGAAAAAAGGCAAAAGGAGAGGTGCGAGAGAGACGGAGAGAGATAGAACGACCAAGAGCTAACGGTCGAGGTCCCTTTCAATACATCCTTTTTAGCGCGCGAGGCAAATTTTGTCTGTGTATGTGCGTGGTTGCGAAATAGCGTTGTATGTGGAGTGCAAGTGCACTGTCCTTACATTGTTTTCACCCGCATCCTCCTCCCCACACACATACACACACACACACATGAGGACACACGGCAGGACACACGGTATGCTCGCTCGCGCACTCGCTGGTTCGTTAATAAGAGCCCCAAAGCTCCAAATCCCTTTCCCGCAGCGGTCTCCCGTGTCCCGAAGTCCTTGTGTCCCGGTGTCCCTGTGTCCCTTTGTCCTGGCGTCCTAGGCTAACTCAGCTCCGCTGTCCAGAGAGCACATGCGATACATAAAAAGAGTGGAAACGAAAAATAAAAATAATGAATAAAAGAATCATTAAGCCGGCGAATGTGTGCAACGCGCCAACAACGACAACGACAACGACTACGGCAACTAACCTGGCTAAATCTACACTGCGCAAAACTTTTTCAAAAGTTGAACTCATCAAAATAGACAAAAGTTACACAAATCAGAACTACTTATTAATCATAGTTTAATTCATATTTATGAATTTTTTGTTAGTAAGAGAAATTCTAAATACAATACAAATAGAAATTAATAAACCATTAATGATTATTTTTCTAGAGTTTTAACTAATAACAAATATTAAAAAGATAACACAACCAACTATAACCTCTAAATACTTCTGACCTCTATTATAAGTAGTTAATAAAAGTATATTATCGGGACTATAAAACAAACTATAACCCCCACACATCTTTGAGTTTTTTTAATAAAAATGTTTAGTTCATACAAAAATAGATTATTGAAACACTCAAAATTGATTTTTGTATACATACAAATATTTAATGACATAACTTTTTTAATAGAAATTTGCCAACCTATAACCAAATTTAAATTTAATTAAGATATACCTAATGTAAAGCCCTAAGAAATCAGCCAAAATATGGCCTGAGTTAACTGAGGGGGGATTATTTTTACTACAGACTTAAATAAATTAAATAATGTTTCAGTTGAAGATTCACTTCAGTTTTATTAACTATATAAATCGGCCAAATTATATAAGACTTACAGATTTGCAATGTTAAAATTAGAAAAATTATAATAAACAGTATTCAATTTCTTCAAGTGTGTGTGTGTGTGTGTGTGTCTGTGTGTGTGTGTGTGTGTCTCTCTCTCTGTGTGTGTGTGTGTGTGTGTGTGTGTATGAATATTGGTGTGAGTGTGGGACAGGACATTATGGTGGGGTCTGCTTTTGCTGCATGGCTGACATTCAATGACTTCTCTAACTTTTCAGTGGGTTGTTTGTATTCTTTCCTATATTTTTATTCATCCTCCCTCTCTCTCTATCTCTATTTCGCTCTCTTTCTCTCCTCTTTCTCTCTCTCTCTCTCTCTGTCGCCCTTGCTCTGTCTTATTCATTCTTGTTTCTCCATTTATATATGTATGTATTATATATTTGGGTATGTGTTTTTTTTGTGTGCAAGGTGTGCAGAGTCCTGTTTGTTGTTCTTGTTGTTTTTTGGACGTTGCGAATGAAATGCCCTCCCCCCTCCCCCCCACACACTCACCCCACCGTCCACTTTTCACTTCCTTCCCGAACCCCTCCCCAATGACAACGATTTGTGTGTGCTTCGCTTATTTGGAAAATCCATTTGTCCATCTTGCTCAAAGAACCAACTTCATCTCTCTCTCTCCCACTCCTTCCCCTTGCCCACCGCTGTCCGTTGCCCACTTCATCAACGACTTTTGTCCCCGTCCCCCCTATTAAATGCGAGACAGAGACTTTTATGGACAATTTTTCCTGTTGCTGTTGTTTCGAAATTCAAATATTTTATGCGTAGGTTGTGTAATTCAAAATCTTTATATTATCCGATTTTTTTCTTAACGGAATTTCGGGAACTATAATGGATCATAGAGTGAAATTTACAATAGCAACCAATTTTAAGAGAAAGACTTGGAAAACTTGTCGTAAATGATATAAACATTTATTTTATAGTAATTTGATCTTACAGGAAACTATTTTATTAACATAAAATATGAAAAATGAATAAATATCATTAAATATATAGATATTAAAGGGTCGTGGGATTTGACATTTCCTGACATATTTAAATATTTGTACTTTCTTTATAGAAAAAGTTGTTCTAGTTAAACTTGAGATTCTATGAAATTGGATGACCTAAATGGATTCCAGAGAGACTACGAGAATATGTCATGGACCATTTAGCAATTAGAACTTGACAAGTTTTGCTTAGAAAACAGTTTTGGGCCTTTTCAATTTAATTTACCCTTTGCTTTTGTTGGAATTCTTCCTTTTTTTTTTCTGTTGTTTTTAATTAAATGTATTTAAATTTAGTGTAATTTCAAACATGCTGCCATTTTGATGGGCTTTGAGCTTATGTCGAGGAAGTGAATGTATCTTGTATGTTTCCATGTGCATTCTGTTTTTTTTTTTTTTTGCATAGCAACACGTCGTTGTTTGCCAGAATTCGGAGAGGTGATGATGAGTTCATCTCTAATCACATACATTTTTCTCTAATTAAATTCCATGACCCCTTCCAGGCATAGCTCAGTCAACTCTGATTTGAAGCAAAAAGAAAGAACACAGAAAAAACAACCAAAACCAAAAAAAAAGGATGCTGACAAAGCTCATTAACTTCCCCCCTCCCCAGCAAACACAAATCTAAACCCTAACTAGAGGGGACTGTGGAGAGGTCAACAAGTCACTCAAACAAAAACCAAATAAATTAGAGAAAAAAACCCTTTCAAATTATTGTGAAAAGGACGAGTTTGTTATCCTGGTCAATTCAATGGGATGTTCATCATTATCATCATCAACAGCATCATCAGAGAGTGATCTACAGCATCCTGTGGATCAACAAGGTTAATTGATTTGACCCTCACACACACACAGACACACACCGATTGACCAAAGAGCCGGATCTGTTCTTGTTTCTTTTTTTATGCTGATGCTGGGGCAAACAGCATCAAAAATTTGCCCTTTTTGCGACCCAAAAAAGTGTTGAGCACATCCCTCTAGTCTAACCCCTCTTTCCCATTCTCTTTCTCTCTCTCTGTGTTTGTGTGCGTGTGGACCAGTATGAAAACCGGTTACCACTTCCCTCTCATTGCTAGTCCGTCTGGCTTTTTGCCTAATGTCACACTATTTATTAGCCCGAAGATTAATAAATTTATTTGGTCACCGTCTTAATGAAATCACCAACACATAAACCAAACCATGTGTCTCTCTCTCTATGTGTGTGCCCTAAGGGGATGGGTTGGGCGAGAGGAGGGGGAGGGACTTGCCCCATGTGCATGTGTCGCTGTGTTTGTGTTTGTGTTTCTGACGCAATCGCATTGCCGAAGCTTTGTGCCGGTGGCAGGCGGGCAAATACAAGTTGCCAATTTGCCTTTTTGAATTTACGCACAGCTAAAAGTATCCTTTCGGTAACCACAAATATTTACCCAGCTCAAGGCTCGAAGGTCCTGCGGTTTCTGCCTCCCAGCCAGCCCAGTCAACTAACCAACCAACCAAGTTTGGCCGATGCCATCTCGTGGTTGTCCTGTTTGAGTCCCCCACGCCAGTCCTCCCCCTCCAATCCCTTATGTATACCCTGGAGCCACTTCGTCTGGCTGAAAATCTGTCGGACCATCATTTTCAATCTCTCAAACCCAAAAATGCCCTCGACCAGAACTTAATTTTTCCAACTTGGACCAATACTCATATTTACACCATATGCATACACCGAACAGAGAGACTATCTGGCATGTGCGTGTGTGTGTGTGTGTGTGTGTCTGTGGAAAGGACTTTTGAAACGAGATTAAAAACGGTAAATTCCTGCAAAGGGTTCTTTCCTGACCTGCCTGCTTGCCTGCCTGCCTGCCAACCATCCTTTTACTTTGGCTAAGAGTAATGAATGCGGTTTCTGCCCAAAGTCAAATTTTAGAAAGTGTTTTATTTGACTAGGTTTTTCTAAGCAAGAGTGGGCCAAAAAGAGGACCGGACCGGGGAGCAGATGAGCTCAAGCCCAAACCCAAATCCAATACCCCCAAACCGCCTCGCCCAAACCCAACCATCTCTCTTAACACACACGACACACATACACATGCACAATCTGCATATACACACACACACATACATGGACATATATTATATCTAACAATAAGTTGTACATTTACCTTCAGAATTGTGTCAATTAGTTATACAAAATAAGTAACTTCTGCAAATGATTATGTTTTTGGTCAACTTCTGAGTATACTCACACAAAGAGGTGGCAACTCTGGAAGAAGAAGATGCAGTTTTAAAGCCTTTACGATAATGCTAACTATCATTAATTCCTAATAAATATTAAATCCGCCCAATTCAAGAGAGGGGACACTCAAATAGGAGGACCCTCATGTATAAGGAGTATGAAACAATGAAATTTGAAGACACCAAAAAAAGAAATTTAGAACCACTTTAAATAAAAATAAAATTAGTAAAGGAATAAGTTATAACTAACTAATTCTAAACAGTTTTATCCAACATTTGAAAAAAAAAATCAACAAAAATCGTTTGTGTAATATTGTTACAATGGCTAAGTTAAATATTTATGAATAAATGGGCGGATTTGAGAGCTGCGAAATGTGCCCCTAAAAGCATGCAATAAGCTGGAAAAGTATTTGGTACTGGGAAGACTTTTCAATATATTTATATTTATTTCTTTATCTTGTTACCTAAAGATTGTATAAAAACATTTAATAATTAAAGGATTATTTCTTATCAACAACTTGTTTCTAAAAAACCAAAATTTCCAACATTTTGGAGCTCTGATAGATCTAAAGTCTCCGCTGCTGTTTTTAAGCATATTAATATCATATTTTCAAATCGAAAAATTTGCAAGCATTTGAAGAAAAAGCATTAAAAACATTAGGCCAAAACATTCCAATGAATAAAAATGGGGCAGTCCTCGTTAGATGAGTTGTCTAGTGATTTAGAAAACTCAACAACGACGATGCGGGTTCAGATTCCATGCTAGTACATATATAAATTTAGTTCTCGTCTAAGCCGCTGTATCCTATACTAATAATAATAAAAATAATAGAAAAAACGGACCTTAATGTCTTACACAGATCTGTAGACTGATTGTGACAATAATTAATATCTTAGAAGTATAAAGCAAAACAAAAACAACAAATTGTATATGAAACAAATGAGAGAAAACTTAAAAAATAATGCAGTTCGATTACAAGATCGGAAATGATCGTTTTTGGTAACGTCTCATCATCTCGACTATCACAGAGTATACTGAGATCTTAATCGATAAGTGAATATATTTACAAGATCTATTAAACATTTTTATTTCCATAATCTTAAGCTTTAGTTCTAAGAATATATAATCTTGGGGCAAGGTTATTGAAAGACCTATAAAGGAGATCCATCAAGATCAATTGTCAGATAAATCTATGCCCCATCCAACGCCTGTGACTTGGCTTGCTCGAGGCAAAAGTCACCTAAGCAAAATCCCTTATACATTATGTAAATGAATGTTTATTTAGTTTATTCGAAGTTTAAGGAATTATCTAAATAAAGTTAAATAAACTGAGCAGTTAAAACGCCTTTTATATGCCACTTTCATAGAATTATGAGCTGTAACTCTCTGTTCCGAGCAATATCTAAAACAAAATCATATTGGAATTGAACCCAAAACAAGCTTCATTTGGATTATTGATTGTACTGACCGCATAATCAACTGAGTATGGCCCAGGAAAGTAAATAAAAAACATCAACATTGAAACATTTTGTAGACATTTATGCAATTCATTTTATGATGATTTACGATTCATTTTAGATGGGTTGGTCCGACGGCTCAGAGGAGGCGATTCGACAACAGGCAGCACACGTACATGCCACAAGCTGCTAGGTCCTGCTAGCTCCTAAGGGCTACGACAAGGTCGCGAGTGCTAACCTTTAATCTCTGCGTGCGTGCCTGGCAGCCAGAGTCCTAACATAGACTCCTACCCAGAAGCAGAAGCAGCAGCAGACGGTAGTGGAAACAGCAGCTGAACGGGCTGTCGGGACTGACGAGCCCGATCCAGAACGTGAAATGTTTTAAAACAATTCCGCTTCCTGGTCGGCCATCATAGCGATAACATAAACCAACTCGGTGGACTCTATACACAAATTTTTCACCTCACCCCGTTTGGTAATGCCAATGACCATTCTCTAAAATTTGAATTAAAAAACAAGTTTAATTCGTGAGGGTTGCAAGAACCGGGAAAAGGGAATGGGAATGGGAACGGGAACGGGACAGGAAGAGCCAAGCATCAAATGTCCTGGATTTCAAAAAGCTGAAGCTCAACAAATTACCAAAGGCCACGCTAACATTTTGTATGACCGACCAACGGCCATCGTTTCGGACATTCAGAAACAATTCGATCGAAGACCAAGACCATCCCATCCAACCCCTGGCCATGGCCCTCTGTGTGTAAATATTTTGAGGCACGCGTGTGTTCCCTGCTCTCATTAAAAATTAAAGCTGCAACTAAATCAACCCTCTAAATGACATACAACGGAACAGAACTACACCGGACGGTATCGGAAGGGACGGGACGGTACGGATCCGAGGCGGATCAAATGGAACCCAACTTCCACTTTCCACTGTCAAACCGATTCCATGTAAACAAAATGAAATTTACATTTCACTTTACGTAACTAAAACTAAACATTAGAATCTTATTTGAAAGATTTTATAGGATCGATTTGTCTAATTAAAGAGTTTGAAGTTGGCACTTCTTTTCCATTTGTTTTCCAATATTTTCATTTTCATTGTTGCCTTTAGAAAAGCTAAGATAAGATTAGAAGTGACAATTTCTCAATTAATCAATAGAACTAACTTCACATTCATAATCTCATCGAAACCAAGAGGAGAAAAACATATTTAGACCATCATTCAAAATGTAGAAGAGAGCCAATCTTCTACCGGAAGAGGCACCTTCAAAGCAGTGCCGGATTAGCCATATGGCAGGGCCCAAAGCCACACAATAACGGCACTATTAAAAGATTTTTGAAAGTTGGTTCAACGTTTGTTCTATACCAAAATACAGTTCTGAGCAAAATATTTGAATTAACAAACATTTTAATTTGTAAAAATTCTGCAAATTCGTGAAAGTCTCTAGCCATCAAACGTTTTATCTAAAAAGGCTAATGTTTGCGAGAAAACGCCCTACAATCTTAGCACAGGAAATACCGAAGATATTGATCAAAGTGACAGTTTTCCACCGATCGTTCCTATGGTAGCTATATGATATATTGATCCGATCTTTATCAAATTCGGCATTGTCATTAACAGATGTATTAAACTACCAAATGTTTTTTGAAAGCAATCGCGTCAAAAGTAAAGAAGTTATTGAGAAAAGTCACTGTTTGTGACTTTGCCGTTTGTATGGGAGCTATATGATATAGGGGTCCAATCCGACTTAGTCCGAGATATACAACCTGTGCACTATATACAAGCGCTCATGCAAAATTTCACCTCTGTAGCTCTTACAGTCTAAGAGGAGTTCGCGTTAATCCAGACGGACGGACGGACGGACATGGTTATATGAACTCGTCTCGTCGTGCTAATCAAGAATATATATACTTTATATGGTCGGAGATGCTTTCTTCTATGCGTTGCACAATTCGAACCAAAATTAATATACCCTTTTTGCAAGGGTATAATCAGACATTAAGTTAGCGATTTTAAATCGTTTTGTAACTTTCACATTGAAAAATGCATTTCTAATTTGCACTTTAAAACTTGTATTTGCGTTTTTTATTGCTACAGACTACTCGTCCAAGACGTTTTTTAAGACCAAATATAGTGAAGTCGGTCCATGGATCTTCTGGATACATTCCTATTCTGGTTGACCAAGAACAGGCCATGTATGGGGAATTGCTTCCAGCTTTACATCCTGCCACCACTACAAGATATTTCATCAACAACTTCATCAAGGAGTTAATTCTTGTATCTGTATAAAAACATTTAAGGATCAGGAACGTTAAAGGTTTAAGGATTTGAATACAATAGCCAACAAATCACTGAACAAATTTCTTTATTAAGTTACTTGGGAGCCGAGAAAATGGGAACTAAAGTCAAAAACAAAAACATAAATACTCTCAACAGTTGTAGCAATATTTCTGTAACTTCTTCCATATGAATTATTTCGCACACCTTATCGGATATATTATTCATTGTATTATTTTGATGATTGAATTAATATTAAAAATTTTGTTTTGTGATTCATTTCACAACTTTTCCAATCTGTTAAACACAAGAATTTATTCTGCCTTTTTCATTTGAACAAATTTAATATAAATATGTTCCAATAGTTATTAGTTAGAGTCGGAATTGTAAAAATGTCCCTTAATATCCTTCTAGAAGCAGGAGTAAACTCGCCTGAGTAAACTCCCCAGATTGTTATAATCCATATTAATGCTAGTTCCGATAACCGAAGCTAAAAATTGAGAAAATGCCTTGGATAGATACTATTAATAAGAAAATTAAGTTTATCCATTAGCCAAAGAAGGAGAAATGGGCAGTTGGGTGGTCGTTTGAATTAGCTGGGGATGAACAATATGAACATCAACTTCCATTTAAATGCGCACACCAACACACACACAAACACACCCACACATATCCACATAAATAGAAAACGCAGACGTTTCGTAATGGCGTCGGTGGGTGGATTTACTTTTGGCCGCTGGCAGTAACCAAAAGTCCGGTGGTGTTTACTTGCCGCCAGCAATAACCCTTTTTGCTTTGAACAACGCTCTCTGTGTGTGTGTGTGTGTGTGTGTGTGTGTGTGTGTGTGTGCTGGTCACCCACTCTCACAAATGCTGGACGTAGTGCGCCTGCTTGTCGGCCATCAGACAGTCAGGCAGCCAACTCAATTCTATCTACCATGCCACATTAAAAGATTCCTGACCATTTGAAAGCGAATTTAACCTTTTGTTTTTACTCTCCCATGTGGCGAATGTCTCTCTGTGTTTGTTGTTATGTGTGTGTGTGCATGTGCCGAGACCATGCTTGGTCCCTTTGTAATTTGCATGTGTCCTGGGCTCTTGTTCGCATGGGCTTTGCTTTGGCTTCTAATTGTTGTTCTTGTCGTTGTCACCCGAATGCCTCTTATTCTCACGTGTGCCCACATATGTATGTACAGTGTGTGTGTGTGTTTGAGTGAGAATGTCTGTGTATTTGTCTATTGGGTGTAAATTAATTTAAATACGAATCCCAATTGGCATGGGATTTGTGCTTGCCAGTCAGTCAGCCAGCCATTCTCCCTCCTTGCTTGTGGATGAAAAGTATTCTAAACAAATCACAAACAGATACTCTCAGTATTCATTGTTTTAGGTCTAGACAACATTTTTAACATTTCTCCCTCTCACCACCTACTTTTCCTCTTTGTTTGCCACCCATTTTTTACTTTCTATCATCTTCATCGTCAGTCTTAACCCAATAGCAGGAAATCATTTTTCAAAGAAGCAAAAAGAAGCAGTGCCCCAAAAAGTAGGCAACATAATTAATAGACATTTAAATTTATTCGATTTGTAACATTTTCTTAACTATTTCCATTACATATTAACTCAAAACTAAGTATTTTAGATATACATATCATTGATTAACTTATTTTTCAAAGTGACTAAAGAATTTGCAAATTACTTTTATAACTAATAATAACATATAATGCTAATGCTTCTGTCCATGGCATTCTTAACTCTTTTATTTATTTTAGTAATCATAATTCTGCTAACCATAAAATTATTGATATTCAAAATAAAAGATCCTAATGTCAACTGTACCTTGTATTTAATCACAAAGTTATGATCAGCTCACGATTTTCAGTAGAGGCAAATGAAGTCTTGTCCAAGGTGAGGCAAGGTTTCGGCCCAAAAATGTGCATTAGATCTTTATTTATTATATATTGAACTTAATTGTCAACCGTTCTCGTTCCGTTTTCTGGAGATCGTACTTTTTTACTTAAACAAAATAAAGAACAAATCTTTTAACTAGGACTAGGATTATTTTTCTATATTCTTGGGTTTCTGTGAGTCGTGTCTGTCTGTGTAATTAGCAAAATAAAAGTGAATATTATCAAAGGAGTTAAGATGTAGACAGATCAGTTTTTGGTTTTTCATCTGTATTCAGTCCTTACTTTTATATTGAAATGAATGTATTAAATATAAGTGAACAACGAATACGTTTAAGCGGCTCTCACTTTCTTTAGATAAATCTCAAAGGAGATAGCGAAGCCGCTGCATTTTCCATATGCCCATGGGTATGATCGACCTTTTCGATCGCCTGGAAAATATCTTTAAATGTTTATTTATTTATTTGTACAGTGTTAGCTTATAGATAAATCTATAGCTACAGGGGGGACAGTCATAGCTGCTAAGGCCTTCGGCTGGTTAATGTTTAGATATTCATTCTTTTAATATAATTCATACAGTTTTTGCTTAGTCTAGATTATATTATTTTGTATGTAAGCTTATCTTATAAGAGGTTCATAATATTGGTTAGATTGAGGTATTTTATAGATTTTCAGAGGTTGGGTTGGACAGGAGTGGGATAAGGTTTTGGATTGGGATATGGTGTCGAAAGCTTTGAAACACCGTGCATGTGTTCATGATATGTTATATGTTCATAATAGAGTTTGTGTTGCAGAATTTACAGTGGTTGGGATTATTTTAAAGGAATCGGTGTTCGTGTGTTAGTCTCGTATGTCCTGGCAAATTTCTAGTTTTTTAAGATAGTCATCAACATTGTATTTGTTATGTCTGTTTATCTCTTGATACCAGCATGATGTCTGTTCAATTAGTAGTGAATTTAGGTTGGAGAAGTGTTTTTTAATGTATCTGTTTATGTCTGTTTTGTTATAATTGGGATGCGTAAAGAGAAGTGATATAGTCGCCGTTTTTGATGCTTCGTCAGCAAATACGTTGCCCTTTATGGTATAAAGGGACTAGGGACCCATAGGAGCATGATGAATATATGAACACATTTAAACTACTACTTAGTGATCTATATTTACGTTTCCATTTATGTATTATACATACATACCTGTACTTAATATCATGTTTAGTATATATATATAAAATAACTATATACCAAAACTACTTGCAAATGTTGTTGGACACACGAAACAATGCACATTTTGCCTTTACAGAAGCTGTTTTGCTAGTGATTTTGATAAATACGATATTCAATACATTTCGCTGACCAACTTGTAACTATCTTCAGGACTAGCACAAGATAATGATAATTACTTTTCTAAGCATCCATTTTGTCTAGTTACATCATAGACAACATAGAATGCAACAAATGTTTTTAGTATTGATTAATAACATTTCTGATAAACTTTAATCAATGTCTGTTGGATGTATCTTGACTATAAGAGTAACATTTGAATAGAATATGAAATGAAGAAACGAAGGATTTTACTATGATGATTCAAAATGAGTTTAAACAATCGTCCTAGTTTATCGTTGTGAGATTATCGCGTCACTATAATATATTCAAATTTTGTGGGCAACTAATAAATAAGGCAACACAAAAAGTCCTTGATAATTGTTGAGCTACCAGTAGGACTTAACAAACAAGTTAGTTAATGAAACGTTAATGATATTATTAATTTTTCGCCCAAGTCAAGATATTAAGGCACGAAGCCTATAATAGGTCTTAAGGAATTTATGTATCCTAGTTTTAATTTAGATCTATAAAAAGGTAACGAATGATAGTAGTCGATATTAACTATAGGACAACTGCCTGCAATTCTGTTTATTTGCTTATACACTTCTCACTTTAATTGTTAGTTTTAAATCAAAGATTTTAAGTTTTATATAAGATTTGCAAATCCAAAATTCTTTAATTATAAACAAGATAATGAATCGTTTTACCCTCTTAGATGGGTTATGGCAAACCTCTTATAGAAATGCATATGCCCATTGCAATGATTCGTATAGAGGATTCTATAGAATTTTAATTTATGTTTCCCAAATTAATTTGGTCTCTCTTTTTATTGCCATGCGTACATATAGTCATCTCTTTCTGGCTTACATAAAGAACTTTTTTTGCTATAGGGGATGTTTTGACGCAGAAATAAAGATCGTTAGCTACCCTTAACACGGTATCACAGACCCATATGATTGGTTCAAATGGATTCTGATCAGATCGGGGAGTTAACTATTCCATGACCTTTTTGCTTCAGTCACGTGTCATCAATATTCTGAGACGGCACTGTTGACCAAAGGCAACAAAATGAAATGGCAGATGTGAAGCGGATTGCCGATCGATGCCAGTTGCTGAGACTCCTCGAACCGACTAGATGCGGCCCCTACAATCGATCGGTAGTGAAAATGAAAACGAAAGTAAAAGATTTATTCAAAAAAGTGTAAGCTAAAAGTGCCAATCAACCTCTTTAACCTTAATTAGTGCAGTTTGTTCATCAATTTGAACTCGTCTCGGCTCTTAAGATGACCATAAGCAGAGGGTTCCTAATCTGTGATCTCTGGCATTTTGGCCCAAGATGTACGTCTCGAGATCATCAACCCCTTTAATTAAGAAACAAGTTTTTCCATTTAAAATGAAAATGACCAGGAAGACCAATGGTCAAACCGACAAACGACTCTAGAAAATTCAAGAGTCGGGGGGTTAAATGGCAAGGGCACCAATTAGGCGGCTTCAGTGTTTCTTCCTAAGCATTTTCCTTCATTTCCCGAGAGCAAAATGCAAATGATTGATTTCCCTTTAACTTTCATATTCAAGGACAATGTAACTAAGAAGAAAAAAAAAAAAAAGTGCACACAAAATGAAATCAAGGGTAAAATTAATCATGTTTGTCCGTCAAAACTTTTCTCCGCCCTATTCCCGTTTCCTTTGCTTCGGCATGTGTCAAGGGGCGCGGGGCACGGGGCACGGGGCGCGGGGCATCGGAGGTGGTATTAAATTTCCACATCCCACAACGGAGACAGACGTGGCCGGACATGTTGCCGGAGCTGGATCGTAACGTATCGTTGTTGTTATTGGTTTTTTATAAGCCATAAAAAGGCATAAAAATTGCAAATTTACCGCACTGTCCATTTGCCAGATGGGCCCAATTGACGTCTGCATATTCCCGCCGGGGGAATCTGCCTTCATTCGTTCACCATCATTTTCTCACTTTTTTTGGTCCCATAAACTTTTGCGAACCAATAATTGACAGATTGCAATTAGAAATTGATGCACAGGTCCATTGAGTCCAAAAAGAAAAACGGCACAAAAAAAAGTATCAAATTTCAGCTGAAAATTTATGTTTACAGACTCACACCTTTATACGAATAGGAAAAAATGCTGAAGCGTTGTGTCGAGAAGGGGGAGGGGTGGGAGCTAAAACCAAATTTGATGGCCTGCACCTTGAGTAGGGTAACTTGGACAATTGGCAAATCTACATATTTACGAATCTGTTTCATAGGAGAAACTGTCAATTTTCTGCA
Organism: Drosophila equinoxialis; assembly: GCA_018150345.1. Taxonomy (NCBI): domain Eukaryota; kingdom Metazoa; phylum Arthropoda; class Insecta; order Diptera; family Drosophilidae; genus Drosophila; species Drosophila equinoxialis. Next base: position 7,229,656 of record JAECWI010000002.1, on the reverse strand, counting down.
TTTGCTTTTCTTTCCTTTTCGATTCGTATTTTTGACATTTTCTTAAGAGTACTGCCAAGTCGTTTATACCCCAAACTTAGTGCCTCCCTCAACACCCGCTTCGACCATTATCATATACAGAAACACACACGACACGTGGTGGACATGGACATGGACAAGGACTATTTAAATAAACACGACCCCCCCACACACAGAGAGAGAGAGAGAGGAAAAAGAAAGGAAGAAAAGGATAAAGGTGGAAGGCCACATTCGTTCGTCCGTCAAACAAACGACCGACGACCGACATCAAAAGGCGAAATGGAAAAAAAAAACAAAAACAAAAAATAAGCAAAGAAAATAGGAAAAAAAGAAAATTCTTGTTGCCGCAAAAAGCTTTAACATTGGCCATAAAATACACCGTCCTTACCCTTCCCTTGCCACGCTTCTAATACATACAAGCAACCCTCTCCACCTTGGCACACACGCACACACATGCAAATGCATATCCCTTTTTCGGTGAGTAGGACATTTGGATCCCTCGTCCACAACGAAAAGTGACCGACGAAATCGTAAAAATGTAAGATGAAAACGAGCTCAAGAATAAAAACACATTAGATACAAGCAAATATCCCTTACACACACACGCGAGCAAACACACACTCTCTCGAACACACATACACACAAATTTATCTCCATTTGACCCTCTTCAAAGTGCTTTTTATAGTCATTTAGTGTTTTGGCCCTCCCGTCAAGTACTTTTATTATACACGTATAAATCCAATTCGGCATTTTGGTGGAGCCACAGCAACGACCGCCCCACATGTGTATGTGTTTGTGTGTGTCGCCTAGTGTGTGTGTGTGTCCAAGGATACCCACGAGAGATTGGCAGAAAAGGTAAAACGTAAAGCGAGTTACAAGAGTCCAACTAATGAAACGGAACCAAGTGAGAGAGCGAATGCCCTGCTGGAGAAGGATCAGGAGCAGAAGGAGTGTTTGCCTAGCTTCTGGTCCGCAGAGTCCTTGGACCGTGGTACCAAAAGGACCACAAAACACATGCATATAGAATGGGGCCACAAACAACAGGCAACAGACAACAGAAAACAGACTAACCGAAACAAAACTCGTTGTCAAAACTACACCCAAGAAGCCGCCCACTCTCACAAGGTTTCGCCCCCACCCCATTCCATTCCTCTCTTCGCCCATCCACCCACCGTATGTGTGTGTGTGTCCCTTTTTAAAATTTTAAGACATGTAAATGTAAAAGGTCCTGCAGCGTCCTGTGCTGCCCTCTTCTGCCCTGTGTCCTGCTTCCTATGTCCTGTCCCTTTCCGTTACGTTTCCACCCCACCAAGAAAACCAACAAAAACCGTCCAAGTGGGTCCAAAGTCCGTTTTCTTCTTTTTTTTGCCTCTGAATGTGTATCACTCGACTCGATCTATGGATGTGTGTATATGTGTGTGTGTGTGTGTGGGGGGGGAATGGGGTGTGTTTCAGTTTATAGCCTTGTTATGGGCATGGGAGGCCACATATACATATACATATGTGCGTGTCCTGTCCGGTCCAAGGAGAGAACGAAAACCGAAAAATGTCTGCAAATGTTGTTTTCCTTTGAGTTGTTATTATTTTCAATATTGTTGTTTCTTTCGTTTTTTTTTTTTGTCAATATATTTGTTTGTTTGTTTTCTTTCTCCCCCCTCATCTTGAGCCGTCGTGCGTTTTCCACATTTCATTTCTTTTACTTTTTTGGGGTTTTTCTTTTTTTTTTGATGTACTCATATGTGTTTGACAATGTTTTTTAGATTTCTTGGCAGTATTAGCCAGAAAGTTAAATATAAAATACAGTAAATTATGTTAGAAACTATATTGTATTTAGATTTTAGAGATAAAATGCTGACTTAAAGAAATAAAAATTTAAAACAATTGGTCATTAAAGTCCTTACGAGTTTAACACTTTAACTCAGAGAAACTTTGATCAAGAAAATGGGAATATTTCTTCAAAATTGCGGCATTTGTAATACTATTCGCATTTTAATGCCTAGAACTAAGTTGTAGCAATGTTTTATCTTTAGTATTCAAGCAAGAGGAAAATCATTTTTCTATTTCTACGATTCGCTTTTCTTCACATCAAATACAAACGGTTTCAACAACGATTCCATTACCATTCATTTTGTCCAAATTTGAAGAGCAATCTGAATACATTTACGATTTACAATATTTGGTAAATATTTTGGTTTGTACAAAGTCGCAAAGTTTTTCGAAGCTGTGGCTGATCTTGCTCCTTGAAGTATGCAACAAGCAGAACAAGGATTCGATTTTTTAAACATTTCAAAGAAAACTTGAATGTGGTGGGGACTAAAAATCATTTTCATTTCATTTAGTCAAAATTGTTTGAAGAGACTTTTAAAGTTTCAATGGGATTACTATTTTATCTGGTATTATAATTTTAGTTTTTAACCAACTTTTCGCATACTCATACATAGAACACTGATCCCATTAACTAACTTAAACGCTTAAATGCCTTTGAAACAAACCGCTTAAAAAACTTTTATTACAAATATTATAAATATTTCTACAAGTTTCCGTAAATTTACTCATGAATTCGCCTTTACAAATGTTGAGAACGACTTTTTTATATCCAAAACTTGAAAATCTAAAAAAAAAATTAACAATTTGTGAACAATTGGCTGTTAACAATTATTCAAAACAAGCCAGAAAAAAAACACAATTTTGAGGTATTTTGGTTTTCCCAAAAACTTTTTATTGATTACGTAATACATATGTATAAAAAGAATAGTCCCAAAATAACTTATAAGTATGTACCTTTAGCAATTCCATAGATATAAAAAGGAAACTTACAGATCCCTTCAGATTTTTTACGAGGTTTTACTGTGACTAACTCTATTAACGATTTATTTCCTTTAAAGAGAATAACTGTTTCAAATCGACATATGTTTTTTTTTTGTTAAATTAAAGCCTAGTAGAGATGTAGCTAATTCGCAAGGATGTGAGCTTATCCTTGAATGTTTAGTAGAAATATACCTAAATAAACGGTCCTTGCACTGCTCTACTTAAATCCTAATCTCCTACGAATGTCCAGTGATTAGCAAGGAAATTGACCAGGCCCGTGTGTGTGTGTGTGTGTTTGATTAAAGATTCCCTCTGATAGGAATATATGTTTATTTGCTTTACTAACCATTGTATGTGTGTTTTAGTCAACTCACCCCACCCCATCCCTTTGTTCTCACTAATTTACTGCCCATCGAGTTACGTTTGGATTGCGGTGAACGCCTCACAAATGAAAAACAAAAAGGAAAAACTAAAAAGAAAACTTTTTTGAACAAATGCGAAAAACTGCGCCAGTAACTGTGAGCTCTGTGTGTGCGTGTGTGTGTGTCAGACGGACAACGGGATATCAATCCGCAGAAACATGCCCTTTCACACCGCGTCGTTATCAGGATTCCCCACTCCAATTTCCTCTGTCTCTCTCCGTCTCGTCAATGGCAATACATTAGATCATAAATAAAATTAGAGCGCCGGCCTCGCGGCTCAGACTCAGACGCAGGACTCTGGGTTTTTGTTTTTCGCTCTTGGCTGTCCATTAGGAGCGCATCAATATCGATATCTATCAGATACGCCTGGTGTGTGTGTGTGTGTGTATGTGCTGCCTGAATGGGTTGTGTGTAATATTGATTAAATTGGTGAAACTTGTTCCTCTCTCTCTCTCTCTCTCTTGCTACGATTGCGTTTCCTTTTTTTTAAATTACTGTAAAATTTCGCACACTCACCCAGAAGCAGGAGCAAAAGGGGGAGCAGGAGTGGTGGCTGTTCGTGTGTCCCTGTCACCCTTTCGCCTGCTGCCTCTCTGCCAGTGGTGCTGCTGCTGCTAATAATATTGACACAAAGGATACTTTGCTGGTCGCGCACTCCATACAAAAGGTATGAAAAGAGGATGAAATTCAGGAGGAACGGCTTTGATCGGTGAAGTCAATTGTAACATATCGAATTGTTCGCATTGATAGATTTTGATTTATTTGCAGTTATTTATAGGCCTTACCACTGTGCGTCTGTCTGTCCTTCTGTCCTTCTGTGTGTGTGTCTGTGTGACTGGATGACTCGACGCAACTCGATGCGATTCAGTTCTTTTGCCTACTTCAGTTGCGACATTAGATTATCCGTTCTTATCCTCGATTTTTGGTTTTTACCCTTTTAGTCACATTGGACAAGCATCAGCATACATATATACCCAAAACACACAGACACACACGCACAAAAACACACACATCTGAACAGATGCAGCAAAGGTTGAATGCATAAGCAAGGAAAATAGAAAAAAATTATATGAAAAAGTTTAAGATAAGGATCTCCATCAAGGTGGTCGCTGGTTTCTGCTTCCTCACGCGATGCATATGGCCCACAACTTGGCATTTTCATATTTTCTTTATCCTAATGCGAGGTCGGTATCAAATTTCCCATCGAATTGCATTTTGATAGTGAGTTTTTTCTTATCTATGTAAGTGAATTTTAGGCTTTTTCAATTTTCATCTCTCTGTCTCACTCTTTAGGTACAACTAAGTCTTTGCTTTACTTTAAAGAAATACATTGTCTCTTCAGTACAGTAATACACCGCTTTAGACAACACCATTTGATGCGGTTCTTAGCAAAATATGTCTGGCTTAAGCATTATAATGATTTGTGAATTACTTCGTATGATTCTTAAAGACTATAATTACATTAATGTACACAGGATCGTTTATGCAGTCGGTCTTCGCTTACTTTCACATTGAAAGAACATGATTTTGATGTTAGACAGAACCTCTATTAAGACTAGCTCGAACTTTGACGATCTCCATCCATCTTAGACGATCAGAGTCAGATTATCTATTTGGCAGAATGAGCTGTGAATTGATTATTAATCAATGAAAAGTCGACTCAATGTTCATTCATTTACCAAACACAGCGTAATGCAGCTCGCGATAATTATTAAGTTATCTTTTCAGAAAGACAAACTTTACAATCACACCTCGAGACTGTGTGCATTCTGCCTTCGACTAATTGAAAATGCTCATGCCGTGCCCTCATAGGGTGCGGTATCTGAGAGATTCATTTCCTTCTGTTTTTTTCTTCTTTGCTGCAGTCCTACAAGCATATCTATCTGTGTGTGTGTGAGTGTGTATCTTTGTGGCTTTTCATTCTTTTTGGATGTTGCTGTGGCTGTTGCTGACTGCCCCCACATACACGCATTCTTATATCCATCTTCTCGTGTGTGTGTGTGCTTATTGCATATCCTTAAGGTAATCACATTCACAATATAATAAAACCATGTGGTGGTAACGTTTGTATATGTGTGTGTTTGTGTGTGTGTGTATACCTTTACCAGCCGCTGGCCAGGCGACTCATCCTGGTCTGCTCTCTTCTGTTCTCTTCTGGCCTGGTCTGGTCGGCTGTTTGGGCTTGCAAATACACTCCCAGTTCCCCCCGTAGATCTTTTAACAAACTTCAAGTCCTTGAAGTTCCTGGAGCTTGGGATAGCGCTCGCCGTCGGGTTGCCTTGGCCGTATCTTGATTTTATATTTTACATTTTTACATTTTTGCCTTTCGTTTATTTATTTTTTTGTGGAAAACTTTGTTGGTATCCAGATACAAGTCCCTTGGGCAGCATTTACCACCCCATTCACACACCACAGAAACACACACACGTTAAAAATTCTTCAAGTTGATGTTTCTGTTGGTTTTGCGTCTTCTCCAAAATGGACATATGGCCATTGGCCCACACACGCACCACACACACACACAACCATCGCACCCATATTTATCAGTGTTGCCCAAAACAAAAAAAAATGCAAACCAAAAAAAAAAAAAAAAAAGGAAAACCTTAAACAATTTCAGCAACGGCTTGCGAATAGACTGTAAATTGGGAAATTAATGGCCCCGTTATAACTTCAAGTATTGTCTTGTTTGAAGGGTTTCCCTTTCAAACCGACGCCCGACGCGGGCCCACAACGAAATGAAGGACTGGTGGATGGGGCAGGGTGTTGGAATGGAGTCCTGGAGAAGAGTTTTGGCCTTGCGGCTTCGATTTCATGTTAAATTTATGACCATGTCAAAAGGTTTACCCAAATCGCATCTGCACTAAAAGACAATTTTTAAGGTTGCAAAAATATATTGCCTGTCCTATAATTAAAAACACACACAAATCGGCGAAAAGAGTTGACTTTGAGTATACCCTATAGCAACTAGTTTGAAATTTACAACAAATAAAACAAAAGAAACACAAGGACTTCATTTCATTTGGACTGAGACTGTTGAAGGAAACTCTAGAAATATTCTAGAAAAGATTTGTAAATCAAATTGAGGTCTCTTCTCCAAAAAGTCATTCAAAAAGGCAGCACAAAAAGTTAATCAAGTTGCCTACCATCAAGTTTTATCAACATCAGCAGACTTGGCTAAACAAATGTAACTTTAAGGCTAGAACTAGTTAGGAATTATATCTAACTGAACCTGAAATAGATTGGCATAAGAGCAAATTTATATTTAATGTAAACTAAGGATCAACTGATTATTGTTATTTTTGAAGTAAATGTGATTCTGATTAACTAAAGTTATATAAATATTAGACATTAGACAAATTAAGATTATGTCCTACTTTCAAAAGGAGATATACATGAGAAAAGAGAACCATCAATTGATAGTCTACAGCCCAGACTACTAACAATAATAAAACTATAAAATGTTTCATGTGAGAGCTCAAAAGTCTTTCCAACTATAATGCGGATAAATAACTATATTCGTTACTTATTCGTGACTATTGAAAAAAAGAGTATTCAATTACTACTCGATCGATAGACTACCATTCCTTTATTGACGCTAGAGTCAATGATATTCTTATCTTATCTTATCTGTTTTTATGTCTGATCAAGTTATGACCCTTTAAAGAGATTTGTGTAGAAGTTGTCTAGCAGTCCCTTTTAACTCATTTGGCTCAGTTGTCCAGGCATTCAACTGAAATCCTTTAGTGCGTGAATCCATCCAAAGATCTCCCCAAGGACCATTTTGCCATAATTAATAAGAGCAAATACTCATTTAGCCAAAAATCCATTTGCCTTACCCTTACGACTCTCTATCTGTCTCTATGTCTGACTGTCTGTTTGTCTGTCTGCCAACATCTTTTATGGTTACTGTACGGAAAAATGGACATAGTTTTTAGTGTTTTTAATATCTTAACGAGTGACAACCACCCGAAAAGTCAAAGACTCTGCGCATGTGTGTGTGTGTGTGTTTATGAGTGTGTGTGTGTGTGTGTGTGTGTGTGTGTGCAATGAAAGATACTATCACATGAGCATATTCCCCCTTATTGCCAAATTGGCAAAATTCTATGGCATTGTTGTCCTTGTTTGGCTGACCCCTCCACCCAAAGGAAGCTTCTGCTGCTTTTATTGTCCACAAGGAAATCTCTGGACCACTTGCTCCACATTCTACCCATTCCTTACACTTATTCTCTCTCTCTCTCTCTCTCTCTATCGCTCTGTGGCTCTATCACAAATGTGAAATGATGCTAATTCATATTCAAATGAATGCGAAATAAACCCCAATCACAATTATTATGAGACATGTTAAATGGACCAAAAGTCCTGAGTACCAACAACAATAACAAGGACCCATATGTGAATAGGCGAAAATAGATGGACCCAGGCAAAAGGATACACACACACACGCCAACACACAGACAAGCTGACAGAAGAATAGACATATAAGAGTAAATGCAATGCGCGCATGTCCCAATGTCGTTTGGACATCGGACAACAGAGTGGACAGAGACATACCCAAGGCTATGGACATGGCATGGTGGGTGGAAAGGGGCATCGCTATGGACATGGGGCATTGGCATTGTGCGTGAGCATGTGCGTCTTTAATTTTCAACTAGTTTATTTAAATGTTTACCTCTTTGCCAGAAACTATTAAGTAACCAATGACACAATAATATAACATTATTCACATAAATGGAACTCTTTGATTTTAAACTTTTTAAACAATGAAAGTTTCATGCAGAAACTTGTCCATAGTTATTGAATTTTGATCTATTTCAGTCGTCTAAAACAGTCCGAAAAACATATATATATATGTTTTCATTACAATAATGCAAATGAGAAAATGATTTCTCAATGCCAAAGTTAGAACATGAATGAAAATAGTTTACAATAGCCCACAAATTAACTAAATTAGCGTTTGCAATTAATTGAAATAATTTGCCTAAAATCAATGATTTTGGGTTAAAGCTCGAACTACTCGACCCACCTCCTGGTTCCGTCCCTGGCTAAAGCCGAATTCAAAGAAATGGTGGAGTATATGAAGTTATCTTGACTAAAGACCTTTTTATATAACAATTCAATAATCCAGAAGTTCTCATTTCTCGTTTTCTGAGGCTTCTAAGTGATGAAGACCCCTGGCCAATAGGGGGTCTTCTTAGAATCCTGCCCTAATACCAAGGATTCGGTTATGGTTATGGATAATCCTCACAATTCTCTCTTTAGCTCTTTCTGTCTATGATATTGACAAAATATGATTCAATTGTCTTTAGTTCTTTTGGTTGGTTCACTGATGTGGATGAGTCCACACGATTTCCCTTTAGCATGGCCCAGAAATATTGGCCAGTTAATTTTAAACATTAATCGTCCTTTTCCCTCCCCCTTGTTCCCCTTTCTTTCCTTGCTTTCTTTCATCCTTTAATTACTCGTATGAATATATGTATGTACATACATATATGCAAAATGTTGATTATTATTGTTTCCATTTTGAACCTAAAACCACAAAAAATAATTGTGCAGAAATTGTCAGTTGGCATTTCTTTTTTTTCCAACAGAAAACAAAAACAAATAACAAATAAAGCGAATACACATGAATGCCAATGCGAGAGATGCGGAAAGTATTCATGTTTATTCACAAAATATGTGGAAAATAAAAAGTGCTGTGTCATTTCTTGATATTTTGAGTGTTATTATTAAGCATTTGAAATATCATATCATAATGCGGGATGGAGGGGAGTGGAGTGGGCGGAGTGGGGGGTGGGTGAAAGTGGAGGCAATGTTTGGCGTTAGACGCCACTCATATGTGTCTCTGTGTGTGTGTGTGTCTGTGTCTGCATCGACTGTGCTCTGTTTGTGTGATATCCATTAGCTTATATTAAAATCATTTTTTTTAGCTTCCACTTTTTTTGTGTTTTTTTTTTCTTTTGCAGACTGAATGGCGCTTTCTGTGTGAACTAACCAAGAATCGGTGTTCCCGGCACCGCATCACACGTTATCCTCCTTCACTCCGCCACTTTTTATCCTTGGACTGACAACAGACAGCACACACACACTCAAAGACACACACCCAGACACAACAGACATACAAACAAGGAGCCAACAATCACGCACTCATACACCAACTGAGATGAATGGGTTCGGGTCCATTTTTGAGAATAGTAAAGGGGAATGGGAGATGGTGACGATGCCAAAGCCAGAGCCAAAGCCAAAGCCGGGCACAAATGTGCAGAGTTGAGTTGGTCGTCGTCGTCGTCGCCGTAGTCGTAGTCGTCGTCGTCGCATTGTTTAATGAAAGTTCTTTCCAAAAACTTTCTAACGCAGGCCGCTTATGGGCTCCGGTCGCTAGTCCGGGTGTGAGTTTGGGCACGGGTCCGCATTTGGGTCTCTTTCGGTGAGTGTGTGTGTGTGTGTGCCTTGGGACATTGGCCGCACGTATGCAAATGTGTTCTAGGTTAGAGGAAGAGTGGAACAGTGGTTCAATGGGAGAGTGGGTGGGTGGTTGGGAGTTATACGTGTGGTGTCAGACGGCAGTTGACAGCATGTTTATTTGTTTTTGCCTTGGTCCATGCGGCGACCCGCATACCTCTCCACTACAACCCCCTCCCCACTGATGACTATGCGACCACGCCTACATTGCCGACTTCTCTTCCGGTGCGGGGCAAGTTTTTTTTGTCATTCATGTCCAGCAGACAAAATGGAAATGGATTCACTATTATAGAATACATTGTCCAATTCACAAGTGGCAAGCTTTAATATAAATCCCCATACCCTTTCCCTCCATATCCCACCCTCATATAGAAAAAAACTTTGAAACTAATCTATAACTTTTAATTAACTTGATCTTAAATATTTTTTATCAAGAAGATCGCTTTTATTTGAGGCAACCCAAACTAAGAGTTCAATATTTAATATTCATAATCAAAATATGATTTATTTTATATGCGATTAAAAGAAGACTCGTAGATATGACTCAATTATGACTCGAAACTGATTAAAACATGGGAGAATCATTTACTTCCGACGTATCATGATCATGATCATCTTGTGACCAGAAAATAAGCTCATTTATGATCATTTTAATCAGGAAGAGGACTGAAATAACACTCAAATGTATTAAATAGTTGTTTGATCATTGTATAAACATGGGTTCGATTAGTTAGATCTGATTAGAAATTTCTGATCAAACTTTAAATAGCAAATGCCATAGCAAAAAAGGACGATTGAAATTAATTGTTTGTGTTAATTTAAAACTGTTTTTGAAAGAAGAAAATAGCTTTTCAAAACAAGTTGAATACTGTATTAAACTTACGTTTGTATAGCATAAAAAGTTCTAATCATGTATTTAACTCCAAATTCAAGAAAATTACACTTCATTTCAGCGATACAACTATTTATGATGATCATGGCTATATTCGGCCGGGTAATTTTGATGTCTTTTTAATTTAACAAATGAAATTAGTTGGCTAACTATATGAATTAATTGTAACAGTCCTTTTATTCCAATCCAATCGATCACTGAAGCGTTTCTATCTTCACTTAATCTTTGCTTCTGTTGTTCATTGCTTCACTCATTTATTCACATCGTACGTTCCTTCAATCGATCATTTGTTTCTCCTTGAAGTGTGATAATTGTTTTTGACACCCTTTGGTTAATTGATGAACTCTTTATCTTAAGGAAAACTCTGTCGACCCATAGATTTGCAAAAAGGTCAAAAAACAAACAAACATTCATACCTGAATAAAAGAGAGTATGTATTTGGGAAAATATATATGCAAACTAATCGACCATATAAATAATGGGCAGTTAACCTCGGAAACTTGAATCCTTCTCCCAAAAACCCAAGTGGAAAAATATAAGGAACAAAAAAACAAACACTCAATCATGGTCAAATCTTGACAAAAGTATTTACTCCCATGCCCTGGAATTATGTTTATCCACATGCATATTTTATGAATCTAATGGCTATGGAAGATGGGCACATATCAGGTAAGAGAGCCGCACATACATCTACACACACACACACACACATGGGGCAAACTTATTTCAAATGCTAAATCGTTCGAATCCTTTTGCCCTGACACACTTGAGCGCACAGAACGCAAGGATCCCAAGGAGCAGGGAGCTTACGCTCAATAGCACAAGGACAACTGCAACTGGACGGAGGTCTATGCTGCCCGTTGCCCGTGTTCCGATGCCCGATACTATCCATCATCACACAATCACAAAATGAAAGAGTATCATGGAGCCCGCACACATACACCCACACACACCTCATACGAACACAAACACGTAGCATTCTAAGGGCATAAAACGTACTTATCAGCTTTTCCCTGAAGCCCAGGCGAAACAGAAACTGAACAGAGTTGAACTGCTTAAAATACCAAAACCAAAATCTCGAATGTCCATTAGCATACGACAAAGTCCCAGCCTGCCCGTCTGCCAGGTCTACCTCCCCATCTCTTTCTCTCTCTCTCTCTCTTCTCCTTGAAGTCTCTCTAGGTCGTCTTTTCTTTTGCCCACCCACAAGGATGGTCGGGTTACAAGCTAGCCTAACCCTTTGCACCATTCCTTCCTCTCTTTCTTTCTCTCTGTCTCACTCTGTGAATCCCCAATTCAACACACTCACACACACACACATACACACACACGCTTTGGTCCAAAATCCATACCATCTGCTACACCTTACACCTAACAATCCAATTCAGAGCCAACAATATGCTTCAGCCGGGTAAAAACTTCAATGCGACGACCGAATGGGAGAATGAAGAACGATGGACGAGGCAGGAGGATTGCAATGCATGTGAACGTGATGCTCGGAACCTGTTACCAGGCGCTATTGTCCACCCACCACCATCGCCACGTCTCTTCTTGATTCGCAACCCGCAACCCTCGAACATCTTTCTCAACATTTCAAATTTAAATTTAACCTTTTGTCTTAATATGGCACAAGGCAAGCCTGAGCACGGGGCATCATAAAAACATCGTCAAGTCACAAAAAGGATAAAGCTTTTGGACCCAGGATATACACGCACGTATCTGGCCATTGTGATGGCACTTGAACACAGGGCTTAAGTCCGTCCTCTGTCGTCCATCGTGTATTATTGAAGGACGCAACTAATTTTCGGATTTGCCCACAGACCCGAAACGGGTTAGAGAATGGCAATGGGTATGCGTTAGATTGGGTTGGGGTCTGAAAATTAAAGGTGTGCAAATGATGAGAACGAAACGAGAGAGAAATCAAATAGAAGATGAAGAAGAGGGTCAAGTTTCGCTTAAACTAACTAGAAATGACAGTTTTAAATTTAATTCGATTTCTTTCAATGGAGTCAAGTGTTTAGTTGAACCTACCAAAATAGTAACTATACAAGCTGATTATGGCCAATTTATACAGTTATCCGAACACACACACACACACAAAAAGAGACAAGGAAAATTGGGTATTTCAGCGGGTGCTTTTAGTAAGGATTGATTGTGGGTTGTGGACTGGATGGGATGGGTTGAATGGGGGTTATAGCTAAAACTCTGTCAAAGGCCATTCAAGGAATTCAATTGTCTGCTGTTGCTGCTACTTCTTTTGGTGGCGTTGTTGTTGTTGGGGGTAGGGCTCCCCATGCCTCTCTCTCTCTCACTCTCTATCTTTCTCTCGCTCTCCTTCTCCCACTCTCTTTTAACTCTTGTAGTAGTAGTTCTATTTGATATCGAAGTGAATACATTTATAAATGTAATTGTATAAATGGTCCTTTGCTGCTGCTTTGCCTCGTAACCAAGTTGGACCGAGCTTGACTCCTGGCTATATAGCATAGGGTTGAAGTAATGGCCAACTGGTCGGTCGGTTGGTGGGTCGCTTGGTGGGTCGCTTGGTCGGTCGCTCCTTTTCAAAACTAACTCTGTCCGTTTGTTACATACATTTTGCCTGTAGCTTTCCCTCAAAAGCTAGCCATTAGGGGTGGACTTTTGCGGGATTCGATTCAATCGCAATAAAAAATATGGCTCTGGCCAAAACAAGCCAACAACGTATAGCTGAGGGGGTGACAGCAACAGCAACAGCAACAGCGAGAGCGAGACCGAAAACCAAACTGAGGTGAAATATGTACAATTTCAATCCACTTCAGCTCCAGCAGCCACTTCAATGGGTCGTCCATCACCAGAACAACAAAGCCAGAGAGTGACAGAGAGAGAGAGAGAGAGAGTGAGAGAGAGAGGAAGAGAGCTAGACAGTGAGAGAGGGAACGTCCAGTTCTTAAGCGGGTGGCATGGACATTAGCCCATTCCATATAAAAAGGGTCAATGCAAAGGCAACTTGCCTCGCGAATTCAACCCCCTCTCAGCAGATTGACTTTTATATGTATTAGTGTGTGTGTGTGTTGGTGTGTATGTTAGTGACTATGTGTGTGTGCTTTTGTCCACTATAAACATAGCCACCGCCTGCTGTTGTTGCCATTGACTGCCACCTTCCCAACCCTCGAGTGGCCATTTTGAATTTTAGGATATCTCGACCAAATTATTTGCCCAGCGAAATTTTTGAATTTACTTAAATTACACTTAAAGAAAAATAACAAAAATCTAATCTACGAAAATATATCTAATTCTTAACAAACTATGAAACTACCGAAAACCATTAACCAACGCCTAGTCAATAGTTGTGTTTTAATTGTGTTTTGGTTAATCTAAATATATACTTAATGCTTTTCCAAATAATAAGTCCCATGCAATTTGAAGAAATATTGAATAAATTGGTAGGTAAATATCCGTGGCGGATTCTCAAGTAAATCTCCTCTAAATCAATCCAATCACCAAAATTTTCGACTACCATTTCAATCGCGACCTAAATCCGCCATTAAAACTATATAAATATTTTAGACTAGACACATCTAAAATATATTACATGTTATATTTCAACCAATTAACACTACTTACATTTATGTATATAATTAGTTAAAAAATAAAACAAAACTTTAAAATACGAATTTTGTATTCGAATTATTGTTTAATTAATAATTACAAAGATTGATTGTTGGGAATAAAGAAGAAATAAAAAAAACAATATTTTGTTCCAATGAGTTCCAATTTAGGTATATATTTTAGTTTCTTAAGAGAAGCTAATCAACTTAACCAAACTAAACAAAAGGATCAACTAGGGAAACACACTTCTTTTCTCAGGTTTAAATTCTTTCTTTAGTCTACTCTAACTGTAATAATATATGATATTCCACAACAAATTCCTAACAATCATTGAAGTTCCTTATTGCTAGATGAGTTTTTATAAGTTTCTTTATGGGCAACAACCCTAAAGAGGGATTGACAAAAAGAACAACATCCCAAAACATCCTAATTGATGACACTTTGCCACTAGGAGGCCCACTTGACTTGATCGTTGGCCAAGATTTCAACAGGCAAAAGTACAAAAAGGAGAACAAAAACAGAATCCAAAAAGGAAATGCTGATGAATTGCCAAAGATAAGGTCTTTGGCAAAGTATGTGATAATTGTTCGATCAGATGCGATCCATATACTCGGCTTGGCTTGGCTTGGCTTGGCTTGCATCGTGACGTTTCACATTTGCATCGATCCGGGGTTAAATTTTTGCTTTTAAATATAATTTGTACAAAAGCGGCGACAAAGTCGACGACGACGAACCGTCGGTTTTTTTTTTTATTTTTGCGCAATCATTTGGTTCTCTCTACCTGGGATCGGGATTGAAAATGGGTTGTTTAACCCTTTACTTTCGAGTAAATCGAGTTAATCCCGCATACGCAATGCCATTCAGGTAATGGAAATTATCATTTTTCATTTTTTCGGTTTTGTTTTTTGTTCTGTTCAGTTTTATCACATCTGCAGGCCTTTGGGGTTGGGTTGAGGTTGAGGTCCTGTATGCTAAGGATCCGACAAAAGGAACGACGACGACGACCTGAAGCGAGCGTGCGAGCAAAAGATCGCGAACCATTGGGAACAATAAGCCGATATGTCACCGCGAGAGAAGTTTCTCCAAGTTGAAGAGTCTGTCACTCCAAGTCACTAATTGAGCTTTTGTTGTGCTCCGGAGACCGGACATGGCCAGCTAGGGAAGGGAATGTCACATGTCACCTCAAACAATCGAGAGAATTGAGAGAATGACAAGTTAGCAAGTTGGCTTTGAAAAATCCTTTGCTCGCTCGTCAACTTGACAAACGGACAACATTTTTTTATTCAACTCAGAGCCTTTCGGGGATGTAGACACACATACACAGCAGCAAATAAAAAATAAAAAAAGAAAAAACACAAAATCACATTATTAAAATTTTAGTTTCCCCGAATAAAAAAAACGATGTCGAATCTGGCCAAGCTGCGATTCGCTCTCATCACCGAGGATGCCCTGGAGAAGCTGCGTTCCCGCGATCAATCCGAATCCCCCGCCCAAGTTAAGTCGGATCAAATGAACGAAATCTATACGGCCATAACTGTCACAGTCAATGAAATGTTGGAGCAAAAACTGCAGTCTCTCAATCTGAACAAACTAATCGAGGACAAGATCCTGGAGGCGTTGGCCCGTCAGCCAACAATGGCCAATCGACCATCCGGTGATAATGCCGATTACTATCCGGCCTGCGATAATCCTAAACATGATGATACACTACTCCGGGAAGCGCGTTCGGGCAACTCTGTTCACGAAATGCGTCGCCATAAAAAGCGAAGGGCAAAGAGCGGAGCCGCTACCATTACAGTACGGGGGGACAAGTCCAAGACGAAATTGCGTAAAATGTTAGCCAAACCATTGTCAGTGGCCAAATCGTCGCAGACTACAGCAAAACCCGTAACCAGATCAACTCAATCAGCACCTCCAACAGCAACAAAACACACCACAGCCAACATACCACAGCAACAACAGCAGCAACAACAGCAGCAACAACAGCAGCAACAACAGCAGCAACAACAGCAACAACAACAACAACAACAGCAACAACCACATCATCTGCCAAACGAAAGTGATACCACAGCGGAGCCATCCTTATTGACTTTAGCTGCCAAATATCTACAGGAATTGGATGAATCTAGGCGCAAACAACGGCAGAGTCCAGATAATTACTAAGGACACACACAAACACACACACATACACATCTTGGCCTAAATTGTTAACATTTCACGATCAGCTACATTCCATATTATATCTAGTCATAGTTACCCAGTCCAAAATTCATTGTAAAAATCTATCAGAATTCGAATTAAATTGTGAAAAAGGGGAAAAATACATACTTTGAGGGAAAATGACATACTATTCAGATTATATATGTATATATGTACATATTCAGCCACAGAAACAATTTTAATTGGTACTTAAAGTTCATTTTTCAACACTTTTTCCCTTAAGTGATGTGAGTGACTATGAGATGAGAATAAGTATTTTGCGTGGAGGAGAGAAAAGTCTCTGGGTCATATGAATATATTTATTATGCTAGTTTCCATATCTGCCACAACATTTGCCCTCGTTGCTAGTCGAATCGTCTAATCCGTGAAATATGTAAAATGAAAAATTGAAAAACACGCGCACACACACCCCAACCACCCAACCACCCACACACACAGTCACCCACAAAACTGTATGATGTAAAAATTCAGTTCGTATGTGCGTGTGTGTGTGGTGGGGGTCATGCCCCCGCTTATCAACAAACTGCAGACAACGAGAGAGCATCAATCAAGAGTTTCCAATGAATGGCTATCGAGTGAATTAGACCAAGACCAGGGACGCAGTTTTCCCTGGCCACCACCAAAACGCAGGAGAAGAAAAAAAAACTAAATAGGCTATGCAAAAAGGTTAAACGAATATAGAATACCGTTTACTTCATGTCAAACATAATTCCTTTTAATCCTTAAAGTCATTTGATATAATGTCTAGTGGATTTTCGAACTAAGATTTCTGATATCTACTGCAGATATCAGATATTGCCATAATACTATTGCCTTTTCTCTAACCTATTTACATTTTGATCAAATTGATATACCCCATTGGCCACTGTAATCTTAGCCACTGAGCACAAAAACAAGGAACAAAATAGAAGACGCAATATTTTTGCGGCTTAATATGTGTTAAATAAAAAAAAAATTGTCAATGTGAAACGATATTTTGCAAAACATTTCAAAACAAAGTCGAACCGAAGTAAGTACACACTTTCCTTTAAAAAAGAAAATAACTTTATATAGGCCAAAAACTTAAAGAAGAGTGTCCTTTGCAATTCGTTTTCTTTCAGCTGTAAACAAGTTCTCTAAGGAGTCTAGATCTCAACCTCTCCGAAACGATATCACACCTTAAAGTCCTCTTACATAGAAGAACAAATTGACCCATTCAAGCAAGAGTATTACTGAGAAAAGAATAAGATGGAACAAAAAAACAGAACGCAAAATGTGCTCTGTGGGTCTGGGCCTGGCTTATCGGTGACTGTAGCCAGTGACAGGACATAACATTACCCTTTTTGGTATCTAAACTGAAACATGCGTGGGCGAACTGAGCGAACGGTCACCCCGAAAGATGGAGATGGAGTTTCAGATGAAGATGGAGTGTGGAAGAGTGAGGGAATGACGGAAGGAAGGAAGGAAGGGTTGATGGCTGGCTAGCTAGCTGGATGGGATGGCCAGGATGGGGTAAAATATGCTGACTAAGTACTTTGGAAAATTGCTTACATGCGACTTGGTGGCCATTGCCCACCCGCCCCCATTTAACAGTAATACGCGTATACATTGTCATATGCGTGAGGTCGGGCTCCGTCGCCGTTGCCGTTGCGTTGCCTTGGCGTGTCATCTTCACAGTGTTCTACCCATCAACCGTCCATCCATTCGTCTGTTCGTCCACCAATCTTCAGTACTCCTTCCATTTGAAACAAAAAAAACCCTTTGGACGACAAGAACAAGTGTTGTGTGCCATGTTTGTGTTGTTGTTGCTGTTGTCTTTCATTTCGCATATTCTCTTTCGTGCCTTACATTTTCCTTTTTTCTTTTGGCTTTGTTGTTTCCTTTTGAAGCCAAGTTCGCGTAATATAAAATCCACAAACGCGCCAAACTTCACATATGACAACGACAATTGATGGGGTAGGGGGAATCGGTGGGGGAGTAGGGGGCAATGGAGTGTTTAGGTAGACGCACCGTGGTCGTCTCCTCAGATGTTTGTGATTTTTGAAGCGGAAAATCAACGTTTAAGACCCGTTTACACTACAAAAGAAGCAAAAAGAAAACGAAAAGAATATGATAAATTGCACTTGGGACTTGGCAAATTTCGATATCACATCGAAATGATTTGATGCTATTTTTAGTTAGCCAAGTGTAAATGGGGCTTAAGCTGTCCCCATATTATCTTGTGTCTCTTTCTCTGTGTGTTGTGTGTGTATGTGTGTGTGCGTTGGAGCTTCAGAAAATTGCATTTTTTCATATCATTAGGTTTTATTGGTTTCTTCCTGTTAAATATATACCTCATCCTTTCTCTTGCCCTCTTGCTCTCTTTGTCACTCTACTTTGCCCATTGTCCCATTCTCTGTCCTGTTGTCAAAACAACAACAAACAACCTTAACCTGCCACGCATCATATCCATTTTCCGAAGACAAGAGTCTTGGCAGACATGGGATACAAGTGTGCATGTGTGTGTGTGTGTGTGTGTATTATGAGGCGGCAAATGCAAGTTGGCGATTTCCTTTGTAGTTTTCTTCTTAGCAATTGGACCACAAAACAACAAACACAACAAACAAACAACAAAATGAAACAAAATAAACCCAAAAAAGGTGCACAAAGTTCGATCTAACACCAATTAAATCATGTCAAGTGAAAGGAACAAAGCAAGGCACAAAAAAAAAAAGAAAACAGAAACCGATTAAACAAGACCTAAAAGAGTTACACAAAAAATGTATTTATATCTATTTATTTATTGATTTACACAAAGACTACATTAGTATTAGTATTTATCCTTATCGGCTATCCCCCCGAAATATGACACCTACATATGTATGTATTAGAGTCCTGCACGAGTACACTCATTTGTCTTTCAAATACTTAAAAATTTTTCTATATTTGATTTGGTAATATTGCTTCGGAACGAATGAAACGAGATGAAAAGTCTCGAAGTATTTTGTTTCGTAGTTCGTGAATGTTTCAAGCCGAACAAACAAAAACCAAATCAAAGCAAGCCGAAACAAATGAGAACGACAAACGAAACAAATGAATACTTCTTTCAAGTTACTTCCAAGTACTTGCGAGTATGGTCATACTTATGAAATGTCTCAGATGTCTCAGTTATTGTTAATTTAATAAAATCATGTAATTATTTTTATAGAATCAATTTATTTTCAGATGTTTCATATCATAAACATTGAGTCTGCTGTCAGGTACTTGCTTCACAATTCGATATACCCAGAACGAGCAAGACATTTGAACAGTACCTAGTACTAGGTTCGGTTTTCGGTACTTGCTTCTCGATATTGCTCGTTTAAACTCATTCGTTCGTATGAGATGCTTGGCACACTCGATTTGAAAATATGTACGAGTAAATGTGAGACCGAGTTTCGAAAGTGTAGAGGAGTTTCGTTTTGTGTTTCGAATGTACTCGTGCGGATCTCTAGTACGTATGTATGTACATGCAAAGGTTGATACTCTTTCGATATTGATAGTTCTGGAATCACATCTGAATAGACAAATTTCTATAAACCGAAGGAATAATAGAATTAAAATCTAGAACTAAACTATTTTTTAAACCAATATAAATTATATACATATGTTTGTGTGTCTCGTTTTATTTAGATACATTTCTGAAAACATAAAAAGATCATCTAATTCACAATACATAACAAAATTTACCTTCTAAGAAAATATATTTCTTCTAAAGTGATTTCGAATTAGGTTAACCATTTCTGTCTCTTTAATGTTGTCATAATAGAGCTAGAGAACAAGCAAGCAAGGGCGTAGGCAAGATTTGAATGGGGGGAGAGCCAATATTAATTTTAATACATTTGCTCTAACGGTCTAGGGAGATGTCCCTCATCTGGCTTTACCTGGATACGTCCTTGAATTCATTTTCCTTATTGCATTTATAGTCTTGAAGTATTCCTAAGTCTATAAGCATTTTTTGTTGTATTTGAAAATATGCAAAAAACCGTCATAGCTAATAGTGCCCAAGACGTAACTGGATCTAGGACTGCGCAAGGAGGAACTTTGCCCCTTAAAGTATACAGTAGATAACATATTTAGACCTTTCCGAATGAATTGTATTTTAAAAAGTCTTTATAAACGATATTTGCTTCGGTGATTACTTTTATATCCCCAGTATATTCCGAAATTTCTGTACAAGTTTCAAAAAAAGAATTCTTGGGCTGCTTATTGCATACTTTAGGGAGCAATTGTTCCCAGTTTCACAGCCCTAGATATGCCACAGAAATGATTTTTTACCAATTTCCGACCACTTTTAACGTCATCTATTGCTATGTCTTTCAAAATCATGAAAGAATTACTCAGTGTACCATCTACTGAAAATGAATCCTTTGATTTCACAGGAAATTCTAGGCCCCTATGTGGATTTCAATTATTTAGTCCACTTTCTCTCTCTCTCTCTCTCTCTCTCTCTCTCTCTCTCAAAGGACTTGCGACTAAGGACTATATGTATATCGGTTCTTTAATGTGAATTTTGAGAATGGTTGGTTTATAAAATATTTGCTTATCGTTTGTTTCTTTTGTGGATTTGATTTGAAATACAATACTTTATCCTATATAGGTTCTCGAGATTTGAGTATATTCTAAGATTTTTATGGAAATTTATTTGACTTAATTTCCTTTCCAAATATATTAAATCCATTACAAATATGTACATATTATAAGGCCCGAAGTTTCAAATAAACGAAACAAGCTTTAGAGCAAATTAAATTCTAACCATTTTTACTCCTTGCCGTCAAAGTTCCCAGTTCCAGCCAAAAAAAAAAAAAAAAAAACAAAGTTAACAAAATTTAAAGTCATTTTTCTACCACAGAAAAAATAAAAGAAAAACTGCGCAAAAATATTTGCCCAACTCAAACACATTAGAATTGTGACCCAAAAAATAAAAGTAGAAAACAGATGAGGGAGTTATTTTTCATCAACAGACTTATGCCCAGCATCCACATCATCTACATTCTGACTGTCCCCAGTTGTCCTGTTCTGTGCTGTCCTTTTCCCTTCTGTCAGTCTGTCTGTCCTGCCCACAACAATACAAACACGCCCACAAATGGAGTCGAATGTTACCTGCGTAAATCAGGAAACTTCTGATTGACTGCCTGACATATACATGGATGGAAATACATATGGATGGATGGATGGATGGAAAGCTGGCTAGATGGATGGTTGGTTGGTCAAGTTGGTTGGCCGGGATGGGGTTAGGTCTAAGTCGACTTAATCCGTATAGAAAACTGAAAACAGAACTGTACGTAATTTCAATATGTTAACCGCCAAGCATCCCATTCTCCGTCCGTTCTTTCGTCTGTCCGTCCGTCTGTCCATCCATCCGATCCATCTGTCCATCCTTCCTTCCTTCTTTACCTTCTTCAACATTCTCACCACCTGCAGTGGTTGCCGTCGTCTTGGTGGCCCCCGGGGTCGCTTTTGCGTCAGTTGCCTCATATGGATGGATGTGTGTGCATGTGTGTTTGTGTGTGTGTCTGTGCCACTGTTGGTCGCTTGCCTTATTGATGCGCTTCGGTGGACGCCGCCCAACGGAAAAGGAAATGAAAAAAGGCAAGCAGCAAGCCTCGCCTTGACTCGCCACACATCTTTCCTCTCGTCTCGTCTCGTCTTCTCTCCTCTCGTCCTTGCCAATTCCGCTTGGTTGGTTTGCAAAATTTTTCGAATTGGATACTGTGTGTTTGTGTCTATGTGTGTGTGTGTGTGTATGTTGGCAACCAAAAAACGCGCCCACGCCTTCACTCCCTCTGACCCTCTACCATCCCCTTCCTAGACCCCTTTGCCAAGATGGGCAATGCCACCAACTGCCTAGCGGGCGTCCATCGTCTTCTTTCACCGTCTCTCGCTCTCTCTCTCTCTCTCTTGTTTATGCCCCGTTGCGTTGTCGTCCACATGACCAAAGCATCAATACATGTGCGTATGTGTGCATGTGTGTGTGTGTGTTTGTGTGTGGGTAAGTACCATTTGAAATTTTGCATATTAAAATATCGTCTCGTGTATGCAGGAAAGGTCGCTGCTTCTTATTTGAAGCAAAGAAAGAGAGAGAAAAAAAAAAGGAAAAGGTGCCCGTTGCTTTCGCCCCCAGCCAAATGAGCACCATGGGCTCAAAATGCATTTTCGTGGGTTAAAAACATGCACACTGAAATTTAATTCGAAAAATACAAGTGCACATAATAAGGCTAATGAGGCAATTTACAACTGTCCCTAAAAAAATTACAATATTCAGAATTTATAACTTTTTATACGCCTAAAAATCGTCAAAAACAATTCCTTTACTTCGAGAATTGTATTTTATTAATAAGAATTCCCAATATCACCTTTCATTACTGCTAATTGCATACTTTAGGGGGCAAAGTTACCTTCAGCACTAGATCAGACACTTTACAATTGTGAGCATCTCCCAACACATAGGCGTATACAATATACATATAACATTTTCAACATTGATAGGCAATTTTTTTCTTATTTATAATTATCCCGAATCCATTGCGAACTATCGAAATCTACACTTACTTGACTTACACAATTTTCAGGCAGTGTCAGTTTGGACATTAAACTTCCTTAGTGCTTAACTTTTAGACACAGTTTCAGTTATATTCAGGAACGGATCTAGAAAAACATGTCCGGGACCACCCACCTAGATCCGTTCCGAGTAATAATTGAAAACTATGAAAAAGGTACCGAAAATGTTCATATAAACATATATATTATATATACCTGAAGATTGGAACAATATGTTGTTATCTTTCTCTGGCCGGGAAATCGATAGAACTTTTCTCTTTATATTACTTACAAATGGCCTGTGATATAGTTCCGCACCCGATTTATAAGGAAACAATAGACAAGTGCGTCAAAATATTTCACATATTCTTAATTGTGGAAGTAATTTACAAGATCGCAAAATGGAATATTCCTTGTTAACGAGAGGCAAAATGATTGCAAAGGTTTCCAACTAATTAAGAACCATTAGAAGAGAACCTGTCTATATCTTTGGTTTGTTCTAATTTTTAATTCATTTGAATTTTGGTAATTGTAAATGGTTTCACTCAAAAATTAAAGCACTTCTCGTTAAGAAGCAAGATCCTAGGATCATATGAATCTGTCTTAATGGAATATCAACCAAACTATCCTATTAATAGATTACTTTAATATGGCTATAATTTGTTTTTCCTCTGGGGTTGATGACCACTGTTACCTCTTGTTGTTGTTGGTGTTATTACGAAATGGAATGTGTGAGTAAGAAGAAGCTTGCTGACTCTGGGTTTGGTTCTTGCTGTGGAAGATGGCTCTGACTGTGGCAACAGCAACAGCAACAACAGCAAAGGCAACATTGGACCACAGACACATCGCCTGTGGTAACACAATAACGAATTTCCGTAGCAACTTCATCGCCAGGACCCGCTGCCTGCTCTGGCTGCCTGCTCTGACTGCTTCTTCTAGCCATGTTATCCACTTTACATGGTATATGCTCCACTACTTGCTGCCTGGGTTCGCTTCTTGGTATGTATGTATTTTTGTTGCCTTCTTGTTGTTTTTTTGTTACTTACAAGGACGTGGACCGAGCATAAATGAAATTATACACTTTTTTGAGGCAAACAGATACAGAGAGAGAGAAAGAAATGAAAAGAGATAGAAAGATAGACAGAGAGAGAGACGCAGAGAAGACAACACACATGCCAATAATAATAATAACGTAAATAAATACGATAAACAAACAAACTGAAAATAGGAAAAGTTGCAGAACAAACGACGACAAGGACAAGAATGAGAATAAGAAAGAGAACGTAGACCAAGGACCAAGACCACGACCAGGACGAAGACAAGGACAACAGCAGCAGCAAAAGATGTAGATGGCCAAAAAACAGAAGGAACTACGAATACAAAAAATCAAACCAAAAACATTCCTTTTGCTTCGGTTGCGATGGTTCACATAATTTCAGTTGAATATTGAACTTTCATTTTGATGGGCAACCTCCAAATATATGTACTACTTATTTAATATTTGCCTTTCCCAACCTTCTGTTTCTCTTTGCTTATCTTTGAAAAGCACTTTCACCCATTATTCAACGAGCCCCGTGTCCGTCCGTCTGGCACTCTGTCATGACAAACAATTAAACTTGATCATAAATCGTTAAGAAAACACTTTTCTAGGGATCTGTCGAACTGTCGATCCTTTTTCCCTATTTCCCCTTTTTTAGTTTAGTTTTTTGCCGTTACAAGAAAGTCATCGAACGAAAGGATGTAAGAACTAAAGGAAAGGAAGACACAAAAGAAGCAAAGAAGAGAAGAATTATAGCAGCAAGACATTTTCCCTTTCTCTCGCTCTCCCCCTCTGTATTGAATTTAATGGATTTCCATTTTTCAATTTCGCTATTTTCATTTTTTCTATTTCTCATTTTATTATTTTTTTTTTTTTATAGATCGTGAGAAAGTTTAACCCCTTCTGCAGATTGAAACGAGGACACCGTTGGCCCATTTGCCACATTTATAATTTATAATGATTAGGTACCTTGGTCCTTCGATCCATCCATACAATGCACGAATATTGGGAAAACGGAAAAAAGGTAACAGTTGCCTCCTCTTCTCTCGTCTCTCGTCCCCTTTCGTCATCTTATGCAGCGAAAAGAACACAGGCAAAGATCTTAACGGAGTCTGAGACCGCGATAGCCGCCTCATCCCTCAGCATGTGTCCCGAATGACAAAAGCCAAAAGGGGTGAAGTGCCTGGGGTGCGCCCTGTCTCACATGCCAGCTGTAAGGCCGTAAGGATTCCTTTCAAACAGACATTGCAATTGCGAAAAAAAAAACACTTTTCCCTAATCAGATGATGGGAAGAGATGCTCTTGAGTGATCGCACCTAGATGAAGGACCAGGACCCAACCGGAAGGGGACACCAAAAGGATAGGCGACTTGACATAATAATAAAGAACTTCAATTTATTACACAACAATTGTACAAAATTAAGGATAAAATAAAGACTGATCACAATGAATTGCTTATTATTTCAAAGTGTTGCATCAAAATTAGCTTACAACATTGTAGAATGGCTTAGAAATTACAGAGAAACTTACCTAAAAACTAGACCAACAATTTAACTTGAAAAATTGCTCTACAAACTACTTCAAATCCATAAAGTTTTGAATCTAAAATCGATCAGCAAATACATAAAATTAACTTATACCAATAGTTCAATATACAGTGGAAAACATTTTGCGAAAAAGTTTCGTTTAACGAATATTTTAATTGTGTTCGTTAACCTAGAGTCTACTGTATATAATTTCCCAAGGGTTTTAACTATACTCAAAAGTCTTGAAGAGATTTCTATAGCTTATTTAAAACTAACAATATTAAGCCACATTAAGATAAACATTTTCTTTTCCAATCCTTTCATTTCAACTACCTAGCTTACTTCTGCACATTGAACCAAATGACCAATTGTTTTAGCATAAGATCTAATTTCTATGTCATTGAGTTGAAATTTGTCAGAACACATGGCGTATGCGTAATTATAGAGTTGAGTTAAAGCAAGTTAATGGGATTGGAACTTAGTAGCAAACATTTATATACAAAATCCACTTTAGTTTGACATTATTTATGGCTCAATCCTTTGCCAAATTGGTTTTGATCTACATTGCTGAAGTTATTTTCCTGTTATTGAGCCTACAAGAAGTTCGCATGTTTCTTTCAGGCCATTTTATTTTGAGGTAATTCAGTAATAAGGTGTTGACTGTTTTCCAGAAGATTGAAAGTTAGTTGATTATACACCATATATGTATAATGAGGTTCAATAATCTTATAAGTTAGTAAGATTTACTGCACTCAAAAACTCGACAAAAAACCCGATTTTGACAAAAATGAATAATTATTAACTAAAGAAACCAACATTGCTTTGAATTTTACATGCCCTGGCTTGTAATACTTATAACCTTTGTTTTGGAAAACTTAATCAAAAGAAACCGTGGACAAAAAAAACATTTTCAGGACTTGAAGAATATCTTAAGCTAATGCTGAAATGTATTTCGATCGGCATCTATGGCCGATAATAAGATCTGTTGGCTTATTCATTGTTAACCAAATCTAAAGTGTTTTAATACTGTGTGGTTAATAATCAAACGAAATGAAAGCTAGCTATCTGAATGGTCTTGGTGATCCTCACTAGCCATAGCAATTGAGGTAGATAGCCGATTAAAGGACTTTCAGTGACTCCCGTGGGTTAACAATTGAAACTAATTGCATTAAATAGACGATTAGTAAATTCTATAGAGACCCTGACATAACACTCTCTAGACACACTCACACACACACACACACACACTCTTCACATTATGCCATAAACGTATAAATATCAATTTGATCTGTCAAATATTGACACATCAAACCCTAAACAAACCAATGACAGGCCCCCCCCAACCAACCAACGAACGAACCTTCCAAGCACACTCATCCCATCCCTCAACCATTTAGCGGCAATTTATGAGCAACAAAATACCAAAAAAAAACAACACAAAAAAAGGACAAAAAAATAACGTGAAAAATTGGTAGAAAAAATAATAAGCGAATGAGCAAGCGAGAAAGAGAACAAAACAATAACAAAAAAAGAAAACGAAAGGGAAAGCGGAAAGGGGATGGGGATGGGGAGGGGGAAAGGGAATTTCTATTGAGATCATTTCAAGGGTCCTTGACTTTATGGCCCGCCAATGTCAGCCAATGAATGAATTGATGCTGCAAGGGCAATTATATGTATTATATAACATCATGTTTGCAGTTTAATGTCAAAAATGGAGTTTTTTACACAAAAACCGTGTGCATTAGATCGTGCTTAGGGGAGGATGCTGTTGGGATGAGACTCTCTGGACCCAGGAACCCGAAAACCTGGACCGGTTTCAATAGAAAGGTTCAAAGTGCGTGTGAAAATGAGGATGTTTGTTGTTGTTCTTCCTCACGATGAAGATGATGATGATGATGATGATGTTGTTGTTGTGGATGATGCTGCTGCGATGCAGGACATTTGCGGTGTTGCTAAAGGTGTAAATGCCACAACAAGCAGCAGCAGCAGCAGCAACAGGGCCAACAGGGGCAACATAACAAAAGCATTATACTAGGACAATTGAAAGCGAGCGAAGCCGTGTAATGCGATAAGGCGCCAATACAATTTTTTTGTTTTTTGGGTCAAAAGGTGCCAGTTTTTTTTTTTTTTTAGTTTTGGTTCGTTCCTTTTCTTTTTTGGTGGTGTCCTTGCTGTTCAGCAATTAGTCAAGTGGTTAATGAGTTGAGCGAAATCGGATAAGGACACAGGCCATAGAGTGGGTATGGGTATGGGTATGGACAGACTGGCTGACTGACTGACTGAATGACTGTACGCGGCTCATTTGGGATATTGGGAATTTGGATTTGCGATTTCGGGGTTTATGCTCTTCGATGGGTTCTGTCCTGGCGTGCTGCATTTTTTCCGGCATATTGGCGAATTGCAATTGCAAAATAAAAAACAGAAGAGAAGAGCAAAGTAAAATAGAATGAAAGACGTAGAAGATTTAGAAAAAGGGTTAAAGGGCTTAGGGGGTTGTCAGGATAAAAAATGGCACAACAGGCAAATTTCTAATGCACTAGTTGGCAAAAACGGAGGGTTGCAAACAACACACACACACACACAACACAAAGTTATTTACCAAACATTTTCAAAAAATTTAACGAGGCCAATTTTTAAAATGGAAATTCTACACAGAGAGAAAATGTTGTTAACCAGCATAAATACACAAATTTAGTGCTAAGAGCAGCTGTTGTCACTATCTCACTCTCTCTCTCTCTCTCTCTCTCTCTCTCTCTCTCTCTCTCTTTTTGTCTCTCTTTGTGTCTGCGGCCAGCATGTTCTTCTAAAATTACCGAGGTGCACAAGGTGCAAATGAAATGAATTTAAATGCCAATGGAAAAATATGTTGGCCATTGATGATGCGTGGCATGGGACTGGTGAAGGGGAAAGGGGGAGGTTGGCGGTTGCGATAGTGGTGGGGTGTGGTGCAGGAAGGTGGTAGAAGTTGACATCCAGGGAGGGAGAACCAGAGCAAATAAATAAAAAATAAAAAAAAAAAACACACGCAGATGTCCTTAAAACACTCGCACACACACACACACACACACACACAACAAACCAAAGGAATCCTGCTTATTCTGGCCTATCTATCTATTTTGTGGAAGGGTACATTCACTTCCTATTCATAGTAATTTAAATGTGTTTTGAATATTGTAAACTCTGAAACTATTCATCCAAACTTTCGAATAATGACCAAATGAGCAGCTAATAAAGTCAGTTAATCAATGTTATAAGATTACGCGAATACATTTGAATGAATTCGATTATTCAGAGTGATTAATAGTTAGTAATATTCGAATACCATTTGAATTTCTAAAAACTTCAAAGAAATCGAAAAGTGTTAAGGCCTACACGCATATATTCGAATGTATTCATTTATTCTGAATACTCGTCAATGAGTAGGCATTCGAATAGTACTCATTTGACTGAAACTTTAAACAAAAGAAACCGAATAAGTTATGGTTGGTTCTAGAAACTTTCAACAAAAGAAAACTAATGAATAATTTTAATAAATGATTGATATTGTTCGAATATAGAGAGAACTCTGAATACTGACACTGATTGCTTTGAATATTCGTAACATTATGAGTATTTACAGTCTCCAACTAGGGCAAGACACCCTAAATATTTTGACTTTCCACTAAAGAGGTCTTAAGGGAAGGGAACCCACTTTGAATTAGGCCCAACCTTTTGAATAAATTCGAATACTATATTATATACTTGAATCTATGTAATTTATTTGAAATTTAGGCATTATTCATTTCAATCATTACGAAACCGAATGCATTCAGGCAGCTTACTTTTGAATAAATCCTATGATGGATATAAATTTTAGATTCAAAATGACTTTGACTGCAAATATTATTCATTAAATACTCGTAAAAGGTGTAGTAAGTGTATTTTCTTGGTCGACTTAAAATGGAATTGAAATTTAATAACAAAAAATAAATTTGTAAATGCTCGCGATCTCGTATGACGAAACGGGACATGCAAACTACAAAGGACCAACAATAATAACAACAACAGGAGCAGCAGGAGCAGGAACATGAGGGCCATTTCCATACCTACACCACGTGCGTACCTCCATTTGTCTGTGTGTGTGCTGCCAGCTTGCCGCAAGGTAACACAAAAAGAAAAAAAGTGCACATGAAATCAACGCCGCATGGTTGTATCTCCGGTGTCCTGACCGAGTCCTTTTTTTGCATATCATATGCTAGCAAAAATAAAAAAAAAAAGAAGGAAGCACGACGAGAGAGATAGATAGAGGAGGGAGACAGTGAGTGATGAAGAGAGGCGGAGTGGATAAGCGACGAGTTGCGTGGCCCAAAAGGGGTGTGGGCATTTTCATCGAGGGGTTGGAATCATCATTTGAATAATTCGACATTTGCGGCAACTGTCCCGAGTCCCGCTGCCCGTTTCCACCTTTCCGCCGCGCATCGAATGACGAAAATTTTTGTAATAAATAAATAATCCTTTCATTGTGTGTGCGT
The DNA here is from genome assembly GCA_018150345.1 of Drosophila equinoxialis. NCBI lineage: Eukaryota > Metazoa > Arthropoda > Insecta > Diptera > Drosophilidae > Drosophila > Drosophila equinoxialis. Next base: position 7,199,639 of record JAECWI010000002.1, on the reverse strand, counting down.
GTGTGTGTGTGGAAAAACTATGCCGTGGAAAATTCGCTCGCAATTGGAAATTTAAAAAAAAAAAAAAAAGAAGAAAAGAGGAAACGAGGCCATGCAAATGCGTATCCAGTTTAGGGTTACGGGGTTGGGAGGTGGGTGCTAATTTTTTTTTTCTCCCTTTGACAACACCTGGCGCCATTCAGTTACGAGATTTGCCAGGGAATTGATACCATATAAATTTCCATGATTTCCATATTCGATCAAAGATTCAGTTCAAGTGGTCAAAGATGAAATTACGAGTAATCCATTTCCCTTTTTTCCCACACATGGAATTTCAAATGACTGAATGGTTAGAGCGAGGAAGGGGTCTTGGTGGGGGGGAGGAAGAAGGGGGAATAACCTTAGCCAAGATTCAAGACTTGGGGATCAAAAGGATTTGCCTTGAGTTCCATTGAAATTTATAGCGAAAATGTATAAAAAACTTTTGAATTTCGTTTTGTTTTAAACGATTCAGAGGAGTTTCCAATATGAACTTGTATAATTTTAAATTAATAAATGGAATTTTCAAGTTGATTTAGTTTAAAGACGCTAAGGTCTATACTATAAGATATATATAATAGAATAGAATAGTTATTAGATTGGAAATTATAAAGTCATGAACGGGTGAACTATAAAAATTTGTTACTTTTTTTACTGTTTCAGATCGAAAAATGACGGATTAGTCTCCAAGGATAATGGTCCTCGCTCGTATAGTTTTCAAAATCTTTAACATGATTTTCGATTGCTAAAAGCTTGATTCATTGTTCATGCATTTATATCAAATTACAGTCTGAGCAAAATGGATAAATCAACAAAAATTCTTAAAAACTCCTAACTTTGTATCAACTGTAAGATTTCTTAAAGTTTAACTTTCAAATTGTCAAAATATTTAATTAAACCTTAATTTTTTGAAGCTCTAATTTGTTAAAAGTATTTAAAAACGATAGATAGATCTTTACTTTTCAATTAAAATAATACCTTTCAATCTGCATTAAAATCTTGACAAATAAATGAGTGATAGAAAATTGTTTTCCAAATAGGAAAATGTTTGATGACTTTTGAAAATATACTAAATTGACTATCTTTTATCTGTGACTATGAAATGGCAATTGATTCAAAATGTATCCTTATCCTATCTTAGTAGGTATTCTGGTTTTTGACCATTCATATCCTAATTTAAATTAACCCCAAAAACTTACATTTACATATTTGGATTGCTATAGGCCTTTACTTAACCGTTTTTCTTAAACTTTTTATCAAAACTCATTTTTGCAAAATAAAAACTGTAAAAAACTAAAAAAAATTACCCAAAGTTAAAGAACGGCCGAAAATGGGTCTAAAGCAGTGGTCGGCACGGCCCATTCCCCGGACTAGGGCCAAGTTCTGCCGCAGCGCTGCCGTCTCACATACACTGTAAATGCCGTGTAGATTCGGCTACGGCACTTCGGAAAGAATTTGATTTGTGCTTGTCAGAAAAAGAATGATTCTCAAAAGTGCACTTAAAGAAATGTTTGTTGACAAAATAAATAAATTATTTGTTCATTATTGAGAATTTGGATTTGATGTGCAATGCGTTAGTTGCTTTTGAATTCCTTTAAATCTGGTTGTAATGCATTAAATAATAATTTTACATTACTTTTTTGACATAATTATAATGCATTTAAACATTTTTCGAAATATTTTAATCTAATTATTTTAGCTAAACAGTTCTTTTAGTGTAAAGCAAGAAAAAGTTTCGTATCACACACAAATGCAAAACCTCATTTTTGACGGTAAAACAACGATTTTAAAGCATATCTTTAGGCACTTTTTCAGACTTTCGTGTATGAACACATTCAAGTATTTTTTATATTCTCTTTTTATTATTATAATTAACTAACTGACCATGGAATAAATGGATAATCCAGCAGACTCTTATTTTGACTTGTAAGAGATAAGGAGCAAAAATAAAGGGGTAAGGGAGGAGGAGATCTAGAGTATCCGCAGCTGGATTGCCCCATTCTCTAACCGCTAACAATTTTCCATTCTTTGCAATCATTTTGAAAAGGCCAAAACTTTGCATAAATGTCCACAAACATGTGTCCCAGTCTCAATCCCAGTCTTCGATGCTTTTCCATTTTCCTCGTTTTACTTAAAACGATGGGGTAACATGAGGATGGGGATGGGGTTGGGGTTGGGGTTGGGGTTGGGGTTGGGGTTGGGGTTGGGGTTGGGGTTGGGGTTGGAGGGGTGGGTTGCCTTATGCTCATTGGTTTTGGTTGGCGACTTTATAAAAATGTTTGCCCTTCGGTTTGTTTGTTTGTCTATGTGTCGATTTGTTTGTTTGTTTGTTTGCTTGTTTGCCCGACTGCGTTTTGTGTCGTAAATTTAATGGGCAGCAGTGGCAAAATCGAAAAGGAATCGAAACGAATTGAATGCCAACCGGGAGCCATGCATAAAAAATTGCCAGTCAATGGCCAGAACAAGGGGGTTAGTTGGGGGAGTTGGGAGATAGCCAGCCAAGGGTTAACTTCGATTAGCCCGAAATGTTTTTATGTCCTGTGGTCGCACATATGTGTATAGAGGGGGGTAAAGAGCGTGTGTGTGTGTGTGTGTGTGTGTGTGGGGGGGGGAGGTAGAAGGGTATGTCTCTATGTGTGTGTGTATGTGTGTGTGGTCATAAGGCCAAAGCACAAATAATAACAGTCACGCGTCTTTCTCTCTCTCTTTTCTCCTCTCTCCTTCCGTCAATTCTTTTAACTCTAACTGGGCAAAGAAGCAGACACAGCAAAAGCATAAACAACAACAAAACAAAAAAATTGGTTACAAATATATGTATATGCAGACTAAAGACTTTTAAAATACCCTTTACTTGCTAGAGTTCTTCTAGTTGGTCTTAAGTAGATCTTGAAAAGAAGAAACTGATATGAGAGAAATCTCAGATGGAAATGAGGATCAAATATATCAATTTACAGTTAAAAAAGTTGCAAGTTACAAAAAGTATATAGCCAACTGTTCGAAACGAAAGATATTTATATATGGGAGCCAGAGACGCCCCTGGGATTGGGTCTTTTCGGTTGTGGATGCTCGATGATGGGTTGACGGCGGACAGCCGACCAAATAGGGCCATTGATCAAAATTGTTACAATAATGGCGAAAAATCCAACCCATTCACCCCCTGCCCCGTTACATCTCGCAGGACAAGCCGTAACCCAACCCAAGCCAAGCCAACCCAACTCATGCCATGCCATCCCTTTGCCCACTCACCGCCCACACACACACAAACACACACACACACATACCGTCGACTGGGCAGAAAGGAATGGAAAGGAAAGCAAATATCGCCATTGCTGTCCGACATGGCAACGCGCGAGACGGACAACGACGGACGAAGGACAAAGTCCTGTGTCCTGTGAGTCCTGTATGTGTCTGCCATTGAAAGCCTTTTGATGGCGGCAGTGGTAGTGGTGGTGGTGGTGGTGGCGTTGGCGGTGGTGGTGGTGGGTTGCTTTCGTTTCGTTTTCGCAAGGTAGCAGGCGGTTGCTAACCGAGTGTCCAACAGGACCCTGTGCTATCGTGTGTGTTTGTGTGTGTGTGTGTGTGTGAATGTTCGTAATGGCCACAGTTGTTGTTATGGCCAAAGTTCGTACGTGAGGGTCGAGTCGACAAGCACGACATATCCTTTCCTTTGGTCTGTGGCCGTTGCTGTTGTTGGGTCCCTCGTTCTCGTCCTGGTCTTGGTCCGGGTCGTTTGTACATATTGCATCAAAGAAAAGTTCTGTTGGGAAAAATAAAACACCAAAGTCCACCCCACCCCCCCCACACACACACAAACACACACAAGGACATACGCAGTCGCAATGCAAATAAAAAGTGGGCTGGCAAAATCGTTTCCTTAGTCTATGGACAACACTGAGCTCTTATATAGAGAGATATGTATGTACTTATGGTATCCATGCAAATCCCCCACGTAAGGGACATCCCAACGAACCCCTTGCTACCCACACTCTTTTCACAATCACACATAAGTATATTTATCTATATATATATATATATATACATATATTGGTGTTTATCAAGTCAAGGCGCGGAAATTGGCTGCCATTTCGATCTGCCCACGTCCGTGTGTAGTCCATTTAGTTACGTCTACTCCTTTCTGTTTGTTTCTCGCATCGAACAACAACAACAAATAGGAATTTGAAATATTCAACATATTAATAAGCCTTAAAATTTGTGTCCATTTAGTCGTTTCACTATTTCATCAAGAAAACGCATGAGACATAAAATGTAGAAGAATAAAAATTTGAAATTAGTCTTCAATTGTTTTGAGAGATATTTTTCTGAGAACTTGGGCAAAACGTCGAAAGTTTCAACTTGAAAATCTTGTTTACATTTCAGGCATTTCATCAAATTAACCTGACTGGATAGTATTTCCCATTGATATCAATACATGGCCAATCCTTTGAGTCACTCACAGCTTGAACGGCGTCTCTGGTCTGGCCCAACCCACTTCTACTGAAATGGATGCTTCCATAAACCGCAATCACAAACTCCAATCATAGGCCCACACACAGGTCTCTGGACTCCACTAGAGAGACTGACTTTCTCTTTCTCTCTCTGTCTCTCTGTGTGTGTGGAGCTGATCTCTGAAGAAATATTAGTTCTGTCAAAATAAATTTCTTTGAGTAATGTAATCCCATTTTGTGGTCTTGACACACATCCATCCGATGTATGCGTTTCTTTAAATTTCAAGGGTGTTGGGAGTAATACACTTACAACCACCCACAATATAGCATCTCCCCCCCCCTCCACCCCCACCCACTACAAACATGCATAGAAGGAAGTCGCAGTCCTCTCAGTCCCAAGTCTCCGTTCTGGTCACACATCGCATCAAGATGGAATATGAATGCGATAAATCTGTTCGTGATTGTTTTCTTTCGTTTTTTTTTTCTTTTTATTATAATTTTTTTTACTTTGCCCCTTTCCCAGAGATGTCCACCGTTTGGAAAATATGCCAACGGAATTTGCTAATCCTGTAGGCAAGCCAAGGCGTTGTCGTTGACGTCCTTGCTTGAGGCATCAGTTCAGTTGTCCTTTATTACACTATTTCCTAAGCAGCCGGCCTACGACCAGGACGAGGCTCAGACTCAGACGCAGGATGAGGTCGATTACGGACACATGTACGCACATCACACACACACACACGTTTTGAGTCGACTATGCATAAGACGTGCCTGTGACCAGGTGGGTGGGATATGTTTCCATTTTTTTTTTTGCCTGCCTTTTTTTTTGGAGTGGTGGTTGGTTTTTTCTCCGACTTGGCCGCTGCTCTTGATGATGACAATGTGGCTTGACAGCTTTTGCGGGCTGTGATTGCAAAAAATGCGACATGACGATGACGAGAAAAGAACAAGAAATTGCAAAAATTTTGCCACACACACACACACGCAATGGCAAAGGGAAAGGAGTGGGGGTGGTGGCTGGAGACTCTGAAATGTAATATACTCAGAAACGAGGCAAGAGTGTGAGCGATTGCGAGTCGTGGGGGTGTTGGAGGGGGGGACCTGTGGGGCAGGCGCTAGGAAAGAGAATTTGTGGCGTCAGTTGAAAGTTGTGATTCGAGAACAAACATTGATGAGGCCAAATTTCTGTGATTCGTCATCTAAATAGGTTTTTTTTAAGAAGCCCTCACACACACACACACACACACACAGGCGGCGCTTGGTATAAAATTACCAAACATTACACACACACACACCCCACCCCACATCCCTTTCCTTAAGTAGTTGGAGCAACAAACATTCACTTAGTAGCTAACTAAACCGAAACTCGTCTTAAATCGAAAGGTCTAACGAAAAGTAACAATTAGCCAGGATCAGGCAACACAAATGGCCATAACCATGATTAAAATTTCCATTTGAAAAGTTAAAGGTTTTTTGAGAATTCTTCAATTTTCGAAACAATAATTTTTCATCTTATGATCGACATCAAACCAAAAAAGGAAAGTCATCCAAAAGAAATATACCTATAGACAACTTCATTTTGTACCTAAAGATACAATTTTTTGAGATCTAAAAGGACATTTCAGGACTTGGAGATGACAGTCGATGAAGATCAACAAGAAATCTCATCTGTCTGAAAGGATTCGCTTCCCTTCGTCCTCAAATTAAATGAGTTACGGCAAAATTTCTTTGTTTGTATTAAGCCAAGAGGCAAATCAAAGAAAAAAATATTGAGAATATCACGAAATCCTTGGCATCCGATGTGATGATAAAATGGATTTTTATGTCTGATGTCCTTTTTATCTCTATAGGTCTATAGATTGGCATTAATCCTTTAGAAAAATTTCATAAGCGTAAAAATAAATTATTTTGAAAATCTGCAAAATTATTATTGTTATTTTCACATATAAAAAACATCTACTTGTGTGTAATCAACACTTTAATAACTTAACAATGAAGAAAGCCAGAAAATAATAAAATTTCAAAGTCTTTTTGAAACTACATGGATTTATTCTCAAGAAATAAGCAATTGTTTTTACGTATTTATTTCATCCATTTTCTGCAACTTTCTGGGTTGGAATCATGTAGAATCCTTCTTGCTGCGCCCCTGTTAAGCTGAGAAAGAAACTAACTTGAATGCACTACCAATTAGAATGATGCTCCAATTGGAACATGATAATCCACTAATCCACTAGCACCCTTAGGACTATTACTCTCACCCTTAGGACTATTACTCGCACCTTTAGGACTTTTACTAGTAGGTAATGTTCATTCAGTTTTGGGGAGCTTATGGAAAATATGAAAATCGACCGGGAATTCAAATTACTTTCATACGTTGTTCAAGAAAAATAACATTTTAGAATAATTTAATGCCCTAAAAAATCGTCAAATCGAAAAACCGAACAACAAAATTTTATGGAAAATCATAATAAATAAATTGCACACTTTTATAACTTAAGGGAATTAAAGATGCATCGGAAATAATAAAAATGTTGAAACAAATCAGAAAAAGAAACAGAATTGTTTCAAACGTTTCCTTTTGGAATTCAAGAGAGCATTTAAATTGCCAAACAAACTACTTGACCAACGCTGTATGTACATATGTATATGTATTTCGCTTTTAATAATTAGTTTTTTAGACTACATAAAATATTTTGACTGTATCAATCATTTGATCAACAGTCACAATTGTTCTTTATTAGCATCATTTACTTAACAAAAATCTAACAAGGGGAACTTCAGGTATGCGAATCACCGATTTGGATGAATTTTGGATATGTTATGGAATACCCCGTCATTTGAAGCTATGTGAAATATTTCGACGCACTATTCTATATTTTCCTTATAAATCGCGTTTAAAGCTATAGCTCCGGTGACTTATACGTAAAACGCCGAGGAGACTTCAAGCAGCTCGGTGGTCTAATGGATAGAGGTCCTGGCTAAAGTCGACGGAACCTTGGTTCAACCCCCGCCCGAAACTAGTTAGTTTTGAATTTTAATTTTTTTTGCCTTTTTAATAATTATTTTTGTGATGATTTGTCATCGGAAACATTTTTGTTGTACATACATATGTTAAAGCTTGTATGCTTGAGGTAATACTAGATATAAGCACAATATTACGAACTGTATTTTTCGGGCAGGTTAAAAATATGATAATGAAGAAAATCTAGAAATTTTATCAAAAGAAGACCACTTGTCCACTTGTCATCCCTGATATTGAAGGGAATGCTCAAGTGCACATGGTTCGCTTCAAAGTTGATTATGAGATGAGATGAGAGAGTAGTTTTCCAAAATTTTTCTTTGGTTTTGTTCTTTTAACTTGATTTAAAGTTGGTATATTTTTGGACAAAAGCATCATTTTAGCATGTTCATGGTTTTGAAAAAATGTACATATGTATCTAAAGTTTTTATGGTGTATATCACAACAAAAAATGTGAAGAAACTAGTTAATTAGTGTATTTTACGTCTATATTCGTATTTATTACAATTATGTTTTTGTAAAGGCATAAAAAATTAATTCAATCAAAAATCATCAAATGCCCTATTTTGCTATTTAAAAAAATAATTATTAAAAAGGCAAAAAATTAAAATCCAAAACTAACTAGTTTTGGGCGGGGGTTGAACCAGGGTTCCGTCGACTTTAGCCAGGACCTCTACCCACTACACCACCGTGCTGCTTGAAGTCGCCTCGGCGTTTTACGTATAAGTCACCGGAGCTATAGCTTTAAACGCGATTTATAAGGAAAATATAGAATAGTGCGTCGAAATATTTCACACAGCTTCAAATGACGGGGTATTCTATAACATATCCAAAATTCATCCAAATCGGTGATTCGCATACCTGAAGTTCCCCTTGTAAGCTTATTCATTACAAATTAAAATTTCTTCAAAGTCTTCTTCTTTGTCATCAATGATGGGGAGAGAGGGGGCCGGGGGGTTGGTCCATCTTATAGTTGCAACAAATTAATGTCAAGTTGACCATTTTAGTGGGAGCGTTTATTTTGTTGTTTGTTGTTTTCCTTTTTCTTTTATATAATTTATTTGTAAACAAAATTCACGTACAACTGATTTGGTCATTCGGGTAGTTAAAAAAAAGAAAAACAATGCGTATAAATGTGCACATGTGTGTGTGTTTATGTGTATATGTATGTGTTGTACATATGTGTCTGATGTTTAAAAACTAAATGCATTAAATTTGTATTACAATGATTGAATTGTCTCCTTCTGATATAACCAAAACCAAACAAATTCAATTATGCATAGACAGAGGAAGAGAGTATAGCAATTCGATCAATCTTAGAAAAACAAAGAAAAAAAAGATAAAAGAAAACGGTGCGAACGCAACACCGCTTTTCTTACATCTGCCACAGATGAAGAAAATGATCATGATCATGTTGAGTGATAATGCTAATTAATTAAATGTAAGTGTAAATGTAAATGTAAATGTAATTGTAATTGTAAATGATAATTGTCCTCGATTAACAGGTTATCAGGTTAGCTTGGAACGCTTCTTAGCAATGGCATCCTCAACGGCACGCAATTGCTTAAGCAGTTCTTCGCGTCGCGATTTTTTTCCATCCTTCTCCTTATCCTTGTCCTTATCTTTGTTGCTATTGCTGTGATCCTTCTCCTTATCGGAATCGGCTGAGTTGGTGGGTGAGGCCAGCGCCGAGACACCGACCATGTTCGATGTCTTCTTAATCTCAATGGAAATAGGTGAACGTTTCTTAGTTGGTTGTTCAGCAGCTGCCAGACAGAGATCAAAACAAAATTCAATTGAAGTAAATTCTCAATTTGTATTTTTTGCTGTTTTTATTGTTTTTTACTTACGCTTTTTAATTAATTTACGCTCATTGAGAGCCTTGTCTGTGGCACGTACACGCTGCTTTTGAGGCGTCTCACGCGATCTTGACGAGCTATCCGATGATGAGGACCCCGAGTCCGAATCGGAATATGAGGTATCCGAGGAATCTAATAAATATTTTATTTATCCGTCAATTATTTTTGATTAGGCAGAAATATATGGAGATAGGTATACCTGAATCTGAAGTGCTGGAACTATGGCGACGTCTTAACTTATCAAATTTCTTAGGCACTGGCGATGATAGTTTCTTTCGTTTCGAAGCTGGACTGTGACCGCCGCCAGCGCCACGCTTTTCTAGAGGAGGACGCCTATACGATGGCGATAGGCTGGTCTCTGTGATATGTAGTTTAATAGTTAACATAGTCAGTCATACAAATAAGGGATTGAGAAGAAACTTACTCGATGAGTTCCTGGGGCGTCTTGGTATCTGACTGGGCGAACGTGCACCCGTTCGACCTGGATGGTGTCTACGTGTTGAGGATGACGCTGACATCATTTTGTGATGCGAAGCCGATCCCCCATAGCGTCGTTTATGTTCGGATGGGCTGCTGGAACGTGATGAATCTGAACTTGATTCACTTTGCGAACTGTTCGATGTGGAATACGACGAATTGGTGGTATAGCTACGACGATCGCGTCGACGACGCTCATCGCGCTCATAGGAGCCGCGTCCCATCGATTTCGAACGCATCCAAGGATCGCTCCATTCATCACCACGACCAATGGCCTCGACTCGTTGTACGATCACCTCACGTGCAGGACGCAAACGACGATCGTCCTCATAATGCGGCATACGATGAGGTGGTAGCTCCCGGTAACGGGCCATCCTGCCATAGGCATCGACATCCTCGTACGGCGGTGGCATGTACTGGCCACGCGACCCGTAGCGCTCCGGCAGAGGTGGGCCAAAAACCGTGTACTGCAAGGTCAAGAATGAACGATGAGAAACTCCCTTAGATGGTTGAGACGATGAGGTGGATGTTTTGGCATGCAATGAGGTTAGTCTACAGTGCTTATGGTAATAGTATGACCCAAGTCCTGTAAAATGGGCATGGGAATGAGGATGAGTAGTAGTAAAGTTAGTAATTGGGTTTGCACTAGTAGTAGGGTTAGTATTAAGGTACGGATTTGGTGCAGTATGAGGATATGGTTTTAATAATGATTTATGATGTGGACGTAAGGGATATGGATCTGCTTGATAAAGAAAAGGAAGATGAGAATTTAGATGCTCACGCACCGCATTCGGCGGGGGTGGAGAAGCGACACCGCCGCCACGTTCCTTAAGATAATAGGGATCCTTTTCCAGCTCGTCGGGCGACAGTGTCAGATTCATCTTTTTATCCTCAAAATCCATGTCCTGCTCCTTGCGTTTATTGGCTTTGCGCATCATTTCCTTCGCAGTGCGTAAGCCTCGCTCCCAGGCATTCTCCACCACAACAGGCACCTCCGATTGCAAAAGTACCGCGCGAGATGACTCATGATGGCCCCCACCATAGATACTTGGACCATGATGCACAATAGCCGATGCCCGATGATGCAGTGGCGGGCGCTCATTCCGATAGTCGTGATAATCGGCAGCTGCTGCGTGTGAACTGTATACACCACTAGGCACACGTGATCCGCTGGTCAAACCACCACCAACACCGCCACCACTGACGCCGGCTCCAACGCTGCTTCCACCGACAGCCCCACCACCTTGCATGGGCACCGAACGAACCAGGCTCTCAAACATGGTATAATTGCCTTTGTCGGTCACGCCTGGGTGCAAAAAGCGACAGCTCATGCCCCAAGTACATTGGCCACGCGTGTAAAAACGACACACTGGCTTCGGTTCCGTCTCCTCTGGACGTTTCTCATCCTCATCAGACACTTCGCCCTCTTCTAGTTCCTCTTCATCGAGTTGCTTTTTCTTGTTGGCCGCCGCCTCAACCTCTTTTGCTTCCTCATCCTTCTCAGCCTCGCCATCCTCGTTGTCATTTAGCTTGGCTTTGTTCGTTTCATCAGGTTTTTCTTCAGCTTCATCTACGTCGACACCGACAACTTTGTTGCTAAGATCGGGACATTCGCCCTCCTCGGCCTCAAAGTCAAGGGCATCGTCATCATCATGGGGCTTAACGAGATCCTCAAGAACCTTTGCGTCAACCACCGCACGGCCATTAGAAGAAGGAGGACCTTCCACCTGTAAAACGATTAGGGCATCAGAGAGTTTATAAACATTTGCGAAATTAAGGGCTTCTTACCTTATGCGACGTTTGAGTGTCGTCTTCGCTACTAGTCTTTGCCTTGCCATTAACCTGTGCCGGCAACGAGTCATCAGAGATGGCTCCGTCCTCATCCTCCTCCTCGTCAAGATTGAGTGAATTTTTGGACAGCGCCCGCTTCTCATCTGCCTCAATATCACTCACATCACTTAAATCTTCGTGACTTATGTTGAGATCCACGGCAGCTTGGTTGTACAACTGTGGACTATTGCTGCGACTGCGGCTACGACTCCGGCTGCGACTGTGTCCCGATGAGGTTGATTGTGATTTGAGTACAGCTTCCGATTGACTTTCTGCAGTTGTCAATGCACTTGCAGCAGCAATTGTAGCTGCTATCTCAGCCGGCGGTGGAGGCCTAGTTGAATCGCCTTCATCCTCACTGGAGGAGCTACTTCCACTACTGCTGCCACTTCCACTGCCACTGCTACTGCTGGAGCTTTTCTTTGTCAAACCCTTGGATATGCCACTGCGACTGGAGCTGGAACTAGAATTGGATGACGAGCTGCTAGTGGATGCGGCTCGCACAGATCTGTCAATGTTCTGAGAATTAACAGATATGCCATGACCAGAATTTGCATTTGATGTTTCCTTAATGGGAGAATTTGAACAGGATTCAGACGAATTGGAAGCTGAGCTGGGTCGAGAATCATCCGACTCGTCCATGGTGTGGTAGACCATATGACTGATGCAAGCCGCAGTCTAGTGTAAAGTGGGCCGCCGGTGATGTTAATTGCCTGTTGGAGATTCAGATTCGAGGATAAAATGTAAATGCATTAGTGAATTTATCGACATCCATGTCATCCTGTTTCGATGAACCTCCGCTAACCACACCGAAGTGAAAGAGATAGATTGGGCATACACATACATATATCGGTGGCGTATGATAACAGATAATCAAAAATCAGGTAAATATTCGATTATATCGCTTGTAGCGATAATTCGATTCATATCGCCGTGTACAAGTTAATGTATGTATTTTAAAAGTCAATTTACGTACAAAACTGATAAAATACTTAATACTCAATAAAAACAAAATTACAAAACAATTATGGCAATTCAAATTTAAACGTATACAAGTCAATTCATCGATATCCCGATTTATCGATATGCTCAAATAAAAATTGTGAACGCAAATTAATCGAAAATAATTTACAAACTAAGGTCTCTATCAGTTCTATCCAGCTTCGCTCTTTAAAATTCATTCTTCTCTCTTAAGGTTCGTGATGTTTCATTATTGTGTTCTCTCTCTTTTTTCTTTTGGAGGGGGAAAGGGGACAGTTTCTTGATCGTTAAATTTTCTGTTCACTTTGTTTAATTCTTACCTTCATTGCGTTTTACTTTATTTATTGAAACTTTTTATTTTGAAATGTTTATTTTTACGTTGCGTGTGTGTGTTTTTCGTTTTTCCTTTTAATGTTTTTATTCGCTTATTTTGCTTTAACGACTTTTAAGCGCGTACGAGAGGAAGAGAGACAACATTAAAAGAGAGCGAGAGCAATTAAATAAAACACTAAAAACAATTACAACAACAACAACGACATATAGTGTCTGACAACTGTAATTTGCTCTCAACTCTCTCGAGCTCTCTATTCAAATTAAACACACACACACATCGGCACACACACACGTTACTTTAGCACTTTTCGCGACTGAAATTTGCGAAATTTCGACTGTCTTTTTGGACTTTCTGTTCACTTTAGCGTTTTTAATTTGCACTTACGCAGTTGTATTTTTTATTTTGGAAGGGAAAAATAGAATACTTGAGAAAAATAGATCAATTGTTGGTTTCGTTGGCTTTTAGTTAAATATGCATAAGCTGAGTGCCGTTGAGTTACTGTTGCTTACCTATGGCGATTAGAGCGGGGCCGAGGGCGCCTCTTTCAGCGCCGCAGTCGGAATGAATTTGCTTTCGTCAATTTTTTTCTGTCTTCTTGCCGCTGCTCTCCTAATCTTTCACTGCTCACAAGCTGAATTATTGGCACTCTGTTTTGGTTTAAGTTGGCTTTGTTACCTGAATTAGTTAACAAATGTTGAATATTGAATTAATTCAATTTAATAGGCGAAGAAAATTTAGTTTTTCCTTGCTGCTTCTCATGTAATTTTCTTCCTTTTCTTTCAGTCAGATTAGTGGTGGAAGCACATTGAGCTAACATCGATGGCGGCAGCCCTGAACAACTATCGAACATTGCATTTTCCAACACTTTTTCCTTAAAAGAAAAATTTCGATAATCGGTTATGTTTTCAAGACTGTTGCCAGCGAATACATTTCGATAATTCTTTAGCACCTTTGATTTACATATGTTCTTTCGCTAAGAAGTAAATAATAGTATGGAAAACTAAGTGCATGTAATTTGCTCCCTCTTCTCCCGATTATGGACAACAACAACAAACCAAACAATAGACACAACCGTGGTCGTGGCCAACAGAACTCAAATTCCAATCAACGATTTCGTGTGGTACGCAAGGTGCCTCCGCGTGCGGCCAACGACAACGAAAGCCGCAATAACATTTACATTACTAGCAAAACAGACATTAAGGTGGGTGACACATTCTCACATTTTCGGTTAACCACTGTTCCTTATTATATTTGTAGGCCCAGCAAAAGCGATGTGAGGATATTCTCAATTCTGGAGCTAAGGAAATCTATATACACTGCATGGGATACTCCATAATCCGTGGTCTTAATTTAGCTCTGCAAATCGTCGAAAAGTCCGAGGGCGCACTTAGCTACGTGATACATACATCCACCATACGTCTGGTGGATGAATTGCATCCATTGTGTGATGATGAGGACATAAGTTTTCGCCAGCGTAACAATTCCGCCTTGCATATTAAAATTTACAATAGCAGCCTGTTCGATATTGTGGTTCCCAAACTGCCGGCTCAACCTGCTCTGCCAGCCGGGACCGACGACAAGGAAGTGCCACAATCCCAACCGAGGAAGAAGACAAAAAAGCATAAATCACAGCACCACCAACATCATCATCAACAACAACAGCAGCAGCCACAGAAATAAATCATGTTCAAGCTATCGGAATTGGTACGCTGGCTAGGCCTTACCGAATTTGAGATCTTAATCAATCTTTGCGGCTTATTGGTGTTTACCATAACGTTGTCTTTCAAAATAGCCGGCACATTTAATAATATTTTACCCGAACTAATGTCCGACTGGTTCACCATATTTAGTCCTTTATTCTTTATCGATATATGCAATGCATACTTTTGTGTCATTGTGGGTATACGAATGTATCTGGATTCGGATAATAAACGCAAGGCCCTACATCGCTTCATGTGGAGTACATATTTCCTTGTACTGATTGCCATCTTTAAATATTTGCTTTGCCTTAAGTTATCGGGTCGCACGGGTCTTGAATATAGCGAGGTATTCTCACCGATATTTGTTCTTCTCCAATTGGTAGCCGTAAGAGCCTGCCAGCTGCCCAATTCCATCTAGAAATTAAGCGAATTCTTCGTTATTTTGTGACACACAATATATACAAACACACATACTACTTTAACTGTAATTAACATTTATGTATCGTAACAAATACAGATGTCAGAAATAAAAGCATACACTTGCTAGAATAACTCTACGCACGTTATGTACACACATACATACGTACATGATGCTGACTTTTCAAATTGTCGATTGTTTTTTAAGGAAGTAGTCCTTGATTTTTTTCGTCGAGTAAACAACGTTAAGGAGCAGAGCACATTTCTCATTCTAACTTCGAAAAGCGTCGAAATCGGTTGAATAAATTTTTTTCCGCATAGTCCGAAATCCAGTGAAATATTGCATGTTGAAACACTTTCGAGTTTTAAAAAATGGCTTCCAATAACCAGGAATTGGTTGATGTGCTAGAAAAGACGGTTTCGTCGGACACGAATGAGCTTGTCCGTGCGCAGGATCACTTGAAGAAGGCAGCAGCTAAGACCTTAATGAATTGTCTTTGGGACATGTCCGAGATTCTGGCGAATCCTTCACGAAGTGATGTAGCTCGTGCGGCAGCTGGTCTTCAGCTAAAGAATCGGGTATGTACATAGAGAAAAGATGAGATAATTTGCAAACTGTAATAAATCTTGTGGCACCAGTTGTCCGATAACGGACAGAATCTAGTTAAAAGGAACATTCTTTCCTTTGGTTTGCTGAAGACACGCCCCTCGTGGGCCGCCCAATGTGCTGGCAATATAGCCCTTCGTGAACTGCCGATGCAGTATTGGAGCAATCTCATCTTCAATTTGGTCCATCAGGTGACTGACCGGAGTTCCACTGAAATGCAACGAGGATCAGCTCTGCAGGTCATTGGTTATGCCAGGATGTACAGTACAATGTTACGGAGGAACAATCAAAAGTCTGCTGCTAACTAACACTCTGGTCGAATATGAGTGATAAAGAGGTCGAATTGATCAACGAGGCTCAGGAACATACATTTGAGTTGAAATATTATTCTTCCGGGGCATGACCATTCGTGGCTCCATTGCTATTGGAGAAATTGGCCCAGCAGAATGAAAACGATGATGACACTTGGATTCAAACTAAAGCGTCATCCGTATGCCTTATGCTCTTGGCCTCTTGTTGTAAGGATATGATTGTGGCATATGTTCTGCATTTTATTCGCGAGCTCCTTGATTCGCCCAATTGACACTATTGTGATGCAGCTATGGCTATGGCTATGGGTTCGTTTCTTGATGCCGTCGAAACGAAGGCCCTAACACCAGTCGTCAAACAGCTAATGCCCACTTTGATTGGCTTGTTAGGGGATCCTCGTCTCTTAGTAGTTGAACCACTTGCTGGACATGACTGATCGTTATGATGCCAATCACCCATGGATTGCTTTCTGGTTGTCCAGAGTGTAGTCATAGTAGTCCAGAGGTGTCTGACTATATCTTGGAAATCGGTTTGCGTGAACCGAATTGCAATCTTTGCTCTGTGACCTATTGAATGCGGTTTTGGGCAAGTTCAAGTGCACTTATGACGATGCCAAATCAATATCTCTCCAAAATTTATTCCAATTGAATGCTGACGTATCGGCAACTCTTCAAATAAAACGCCCTGACGATTATATCCAATATTGTATTCAAATATATTTAAAATGGGCACGCAATTTTGGCTGTTATACTTTCAAATTCCTATTTCCAAATGTACATATTAACTAAATCATTTGCAAAGTATATTCTTCCTATCATTTAAAGGCATCAAAAAAGGATCTTGGCCAATCTGTCGATCATTTTAGTACATCCAAAGAAAAGGGTTTTCCGTAAAACTCCTAGTTCTAAAGCTTCCAGTTTTATTGAAATACTAAGAAAAACTGTGGGGAAATCACTTAAGTTTTTATTGATATGCAAAGGATATGTATTTAGGTACATGTTATTGGAAAATGTGGCGGTTTCCTGGAGAAGGAAACAATAGTTATCTCAATGACATTTTATATCTATGGATTAATATTGAAGTAAAAAAGACCTCTTACCTCGGCATTATAGTTGAATTCAATGTAAAATATAATAAAAAACAATTTAATTAAATTGAATAATAAATAAACCTACAAAATTTATGGCTTATAGTTCTCGAGGTATGTATGTATGTATGTATGTAGATATTGGTGGATTAACTTGATAATGATTCGAATAAAATATATGTAAGCCTACTTAATTGAGCTTGTGTGCTCTATATCTTTTGTTTTAGGTGATTTCATTGTCAGATTAGTGTTATTAAATGTCGATTAAATAGAGTTATTCGAAAAGAATGAAGAATCTTTTTATTAAGAACTAAAGGAACAGATGAGTTGTCATTTAACAAAATAAATAATTAGCCCATTAAAGTAGACTCTCTAAATTGCACAACTTTCATCTAAAATTACCTTTTCTTATATCTTCTTATTGTCCAAAATGAAAGACCATAACAATTTGGAGCAAACAATTAACAATGAAAACATCTCAGTAAATACGTCACTGGGTCGAAAGCTCCTGCTCTTCGCACAGAGCATACCCAATTGGCAATGGGCGCCAAAAGTGTGGCATTTGCAGTGAAATCGAATCTTTAATAGATCCAAAAAATATGAATTAATGAATATTAATCTAAAATGAAATCCATCCAACATACATAAATGTGTAGTTGGATAGTAATTCGTTTCATTGGTTCCTTCTTTAGGAGTTAAAATTTCATTAGGCAATTTCCCATTGGGTTGCATTATTCACTCCTCTCGCATTTGGCCACTTCACTCAGCCATCTATTATACAATTTTGATTACTTGTTTTGCTGAGCAGCTGTCATTTGTTGCTATTGCTTTTTCGCAAACACACATCATAAAGTGTTTGCGCTGCAGCTTTTTAATACCCTTACAAATGGCGAGCATATTGAGAAAAGTATCCATTTTCGATACCAATTATTGTATTTTGTATGTAAGTACATACATATGTGTGTAATGAATTGTGAGAATATTTCGCCCATAACTGTTTATGTTTCTCTGAGCAGCCGAACATCGCACAAGGACCGTTAAAAGACCCGTTGACTGAAAAGGTCAAAACAAACCGTCTTCTCAATAATTAAACAATCAAATATATGTATGTATATACATACATGCATGCGCAAAAGGCTTTTTGTATTGTCGTCTAAATGCAAATGCGTCCGGAAATGAGCCGAGCAAAAGAAACCGGAAACAACTGCTCTGGGACTTTTTGCTTAAAGTCTCAGTGAAGAACACGTATTCTGCGACCACACAAACCTGTCAATATTGGGATTAGTAAGGGTGTAATAAAGTCGGCATCGGACTACATTTGGCCCAGCCCTCTGATTGCATTTGGATTTTTGTTGCTTTTGCCGCATTCAGCTCTCAGTTTTCTCTGTGCTTTCGGTGCGACAAGTACAAAAAGTTGTTGTTGTTGCTGCTGTGCACCATTTAGATTTGGCGGGCCCCAAAGTAGTACGAAGACGAAGAAGAAGCAGTAACTGCAGTAAGATCCGTTATTTGATGCGTGTATACGTGCATTTAATGCACTCTGATGTCACGTTAATTTAGTGTTGCAAACCGACCGAATTTCAATTCCAAATACTATTCAAATAATGGCACGGAAGGACGATCCCGTTTTCAATGTGAAATTCGTGCAACTTGTGGAGAGTCAGCCCTGCCTATGGAATTATACACACTCTGGCTATAGCAAAAAGGAGGAAGTACAAAAAGCCTGGCAACAGGTGGCCAATGAGATAAAAGACACGGGTATATAAACAAGACTTTTCCATTTCTTATTTTCTAGCATACCTACACACGCGTATAGAAAATTTCCATTTCCATTTGGCCATTTATTAGATGCAAAAAAAAAAGCCTTCGCCGTTGTTGGCTTCTATGATGCAAGCTTTTTTTGTATTTCAATGCAATTGCTTACTGTATCTATGTGTGCCTGTGTGTGTGTGTGTGTGTGTGTAAGTGAGCTTGTGTGTAGGTGTGTCACTATGTCGCAGACTGCTTGCATGCAATGTTGTTATTGCTAGCCACAATTACAGTTTTCAGCATTTGCTGCACTAAGCAAACACCCTTCAACAACGCGTTGTCATAATATTGATATTGCCTCATGGCTAATTTGCGAGTTTGTTCGCCCAAGGTTAATGATCGGTTTGTAATTTTATAAAGAAGTTAACTATCAAACTGAATCAGCAGGCTCATCTGCCTTTTCATTTTTGAATTGTTTTCACGGCAAATGCAGTAGCCGGATGTAGTTTTCCTTAACACAGGATTGAAGATCAGCAAGAAAACAGAATTTACTTTATTATTTAAACTCTTCCTTTGCAGTCCGAAATTGCCGTGAACGATGGCGCACTATACGCAGCAGCTTTTTACGGTCCCTTAAATTGGCTCGCACACAAACGGGTCGGGGCAAAAGGAAATATTATTTATCCAAATACCTGCAGTTTCTTATACCTTACACAAAATCACGATCGTGCCATAAGCCTGCCATGGGTACGGCTATAGCAAGTGGCATGAGACTACGCAAGCCGAGCATATCGTCGGCCTCAATCATGGGTACTTTGGGGGCAACACAGCCGATGACAAGGATCGGTCATATGCGTTTGTTGGAGCATCATCAACAGCAGCAGCAGCAACAGCAAAATAGGACTAAGGAGAACGATGCAGAAGTAGATGGTGGTGATGCAGATGAATCGGATTTGGGCTTACCACTCGATGTGCATGTATCTGAAGAGGAAGGGGAATCGGAACAGCGCCGTGTAGATCCTGACGAGGTAACGGAAGTAAATAAATCAGTACAATCAATGTCAAGAGCCACAGCATGCCTTCCCATCCCCCTCCGCCTGCAATCTATTAAAGTTGAGCAACAGCAGCCACAACAACAACAACCGCAGACGGAGAAAATTGTGGCTCATCAATCGCTAGTGACTCTGCCTGTTACCATGGCGGCAGCAGCAGCCGCATTGGGGAATCAAATGGATTGGGCAGAGATAGCCGATTGGCTTAAGTGTGGAACAGGCGGCTCGCACAATCCACACCAGTCTAACGCTAAACATATACCGAAGATATCGACGTCTTCTCCTTCATTAGCAGCCAATGCAGCACTTCCAGTAACCGCATCTGTAGATCCATCACCCCCCAACAGTAGCATCAGCAGCATCAGCGCCAGATGCAGACTATTCATTTCTAATCAGCCTTCATCCGTATCTCAAGGAAATGAATGGCAAACAGAATCGTCGATTTCGTCAAAAGGTTGTCGGCCTTATCGATAATATTCTGGATAATATGGATGTATAAAAACAAACACAATCAAACAAACCAACAGTGCCTATTTGTTAAATGTTTTGTACCAGTGTAGTAGATTTGATTTGTAACTCACTTTTTAAAAATTTGTTAACTGTTATGCTAAGCTAAAGCAGCAAAATAAACACGAAGCTTTTAAATTTTTTGTTGAATTATGTTAAGCATAATTTTGGTTTATTACAAAAAACAAAAACTCCTCTATACGAGGATCAACAGTTGGAATTTGGCTTTCAGTTTTTATTTATAACCAGTTATTTATAACGGTTATTTCAGAAACTAAATTGAAATCTTTAAGGTCACACTAATGCCATACCAGACAGATATGCAATAACACTGCACGTCATGCAATAGTTATCGATAACTCAGCTGTTGTTAAGTTAAAGCAGCTGTTGGCCAAAAGGGAAAACTATTTAAAAAATGTGTTTATAAAAGAACCAGCTGTGTGTAAAATTCTCAGGTGAAAAAATCAAAGCTTTCTATATGAAGGAAATACGAAACCTTTTTGACACCAGTTAATCACATGCAAGCGTTGTCTTTGCATATACATACATACACATACGAAGTATGTACGTGCATGTATGTATATGTGTTCGTATGTGTGTGATGTAATTTGGCTTCAAGATAACAAAATTCAAATCACTTTTTGTGGCTTTCTTTTTATATTATATAAACACACACACACACTAACATGCACACTACTCGGCAACTATAGCAACCAAATTGATTGTGTTAAATTCTTTTTTTCTATGAAAATTGTAATTAATTTCCATCACAGGTTTTTGCTGTCTTGTCACGTCGAAGCTGAAGCTGATAGAGATAATTACACGTTGAATACCAATAATATCAGACGATCTGAAGTGGACGCTGCTGAACCTGATCAAATCCACGCACCGATATAGCAAGTATCCTGCGGTGGTAGTATTATCAAAATTATTATTATCTGGCAACCGAGCTAGCAGAGTGGATCACGTTGTACCCCCAATCATAGGCGACATGCATAAATGTTACAGTCATACGCCACGGTCAACGATCACATCAACGGCACCGCTGCAATTTCAACCGGGAACCCACAAGTGCGTCTTGGCTCTATCCAGCAGTAGCGGCAGCAGCAGCAACATGTCGACGGCAAGCAACAGCAATCGTTGTTGCAATGGGTCTTGCTGCGAACAGAAAAAATCATCCATCCCAGAATATACCATTCCAAATGATACTCGCTCTGATATCAAGAAACGCCAATTGGCCGCTTATCATTTCTTTTCTCGCACTCTCGAATTGTATCGTGTGGATGAGTTGATATTTTGCTTCAATGGCGGCAAGGATTGTACGGTTCTTTTGGATCTACTGATGCGCTGGTGTCGCCTCCAAAACATTTCAAGTCGTGATATACCCATGCTGTACATTAAATCGGATGACGCCTTCGAGGAAATTGATGAGTTTGTCGCTCAATGTGTACAGCGCTACGATGTCCAGCTAATTGAATACAAGGAATCCCTGAAAGAGGCTCTCACACACATGACACAGGATATGCCACGCATAAAAGCCGTCTTCATTGGAAGTCGGAATACGGATCCATATTGTGAGCATTTGGCCCCCCATGCAGGTGTGTGTTATTTTCGATTTTTTCCATTTTGTTCTTTGCGAATTTCTAGAAACTTCTGCTTATTTCATTACAGCCCACAGATAATGGCTGGCCGGCTATCATGCGTTTGAATCCGTTGCTGGAATGGTCATATCATGACATCTGGCATTATATACACATAAACAATGTGCCTTTTTGTTGTCTATATAATCAGGGCTATACATCCATTGGCTACAAATCAAACACAGTGCCTAATCCATATTTAAAACGCAGCGGCGAGGAATCAACTAATGCCAAGTCATCGGCGACCAATGGAACTGCAGCAAACGGAACAGTAGGTGTTGGTAGCTATCGACCGGCTTGGGAACTAACCGATCCGACGCAAGAGCGAGCCGGGCGCCTGCCCAAAAAGTAAAACAAAACAACAGAGGGGCAGTCGACAGCCAGATTTGTGATGATGCAGTGCCTCATGTTGCGGCTTTTAGTGCAATAATAATTTTTGTATAGACCATTTTCATGTTTTTAAATTAGTTGCAAATTTTGTACATTATTGTATATTGTCCTCGAAATTGAATGGAAAATTTCGAGTTTTATTTTTTGGATTCTCGGGTACTTAATAATTAATTCTGCAAATGTACATATAGATCATACATGCATCCATACATACCTAGTTAATTCATACAGCCAAATAAATGAAATACTTGAAATCACATGTATTTGATACTTGGTCGTCGTTTTGTCCACTGCAAAGACTCAAAATAACTTTTAAAACTGAGGTAATTCAAAACTGTCTACGGAATTGTTGTATGTATTAACCTATACAAATTTCGACACAGTTGCAGTTTTA
Source organism: Drosophila equinoxialis (assembly GCA_018150345.1). Classification (NCBI taxonomy): domain Eukaryota; kingdom Metazoa; phylum Arthropoda; class Insecta; order Diptera; family Drosophilidae; genus Drosophila; species Drosophila equinoxialis. The sequence continues at coordinate 7,176,827 of JAECWI010000002.1, read as the reverse complement.
TCTATATATGCATGTATCTCCACACAGATACAGAATAGTCGTTGCGATTTCTGAACGAAGGAATTGGTTGCACTTCTTTTGTAAGGCGCCTGGCGCACTAGCCATGTCGGCGCCGGTTGCCGCAGCTAAGGATAATACAATGGCTATTAAGCGGAAACCTCTCGAATAGATCCTCTCGTAGGCACAGGTACTGGGTACCTGAATACATTCGCACTCATTGTTGCTGGTGGCCTTCAAGTAGAGTCATAAAACAGGTAACACATACTGGAGTTTCCAAGAAAATCCCAGGGGAAGACACACTGGCTTGAATGAATTAGATATGTAGTATATGTATGAGAGCAGCGCCTCTTAGAACTTTTAGTTAAGAATCAACATTCCATCGAAGAGGTCGTGTCCAACTATCTAACATGCAAATGCAAGTTCCAATGAATTATGCGCAGAATTCGGTCGGCTATCCAGGATTTCAGAGACCATCGACAATGTCGTCGGCAAAGTAAGTATCAACTCCTCACATCCGTAGTGACCACAGAGTGTTATCATTAGTCAAAATTCTTCCAGGGAGAGAAACATGGATGTCGATTCCACTTTGGGTCCAAGTGCGTGCTTCAGGCGTGGCTCGCACATTGAGCTCTCCTCCGGGGCTTTGCGTCGCGTCGAGGATATACGTACTGAAGACTTTATTCAGTCTGCCTTGAGGAGTCAGCTCTTTGATCTTCGTGAGGCTACAGTTGTAAAGATTGATAGATCCAGTTCCCATGCCGCTTCTTATACTATGATCATTACGTTCAGCTATGATACCCAGCACTCAAAGGTGAGAGAACAAGTTAAAGATTAAAGATTATACATATATACTTTTATTTGGGCATCATCAGGTTCATTTGGAAGTGCAGCCGGGTCATCCACTTTTCGTGTATGGCCAAGGATGGGCCTCTTGTCATCCTCAATTGTCCTTTAAGCTGTATGAATTAAAGTGCCAACAATTGCAGGTGGGTGACATTTGTCTGTCCTTGGTGCCGCGGGAGCAAGTTCCAGTTGCAGCCCCACCTTTGCCCAATCCAAGTCAAGCACCTTTAATGCATTCTTATCAAGTATATGCTGAGATGGCCAATATTGTTGCTGCCTATACTCAGCAGATGATTGAAAAACTAAGGAATTAAAATTTTCATTTTCAAAATTTTAATGGCCGTTACAATGTGACCATTTATCGACAACAACAATGTAATATAATGTACAAATTTATCGAAATACATTTGAAATTTGCGTTTAGTTATTAAACAAAAACTGATCCAAAAAACATAATCAGAATATTAAAAAACTTATATGTGGAGAATTGTGAGTATATCAGTTGGGAATTTTAGTTAAAATATTATTTTCAATTTTGTCTTTAGATTGTACCACCTCTAAGCTGAGTCAGTATTTAACCGTTTGCCGCCTCTGGTCACACTGACCTCAAAGAGTACACAATTAAATTATTATCTAAATTACTAGTGTAAATTCGAAGCGCAGTGACAACCAATTTGGGCAATTCAGCAAACAGAGCAGATCAGCAGAGAGTGAGAGAGAGGAGAGCAAGGGAGATTGATAGCGAGAGTGAGAGAGAGGAGGGAGAAACACACACAAAAACATACACACACACACACACACCTCTCGATATATATATATATATATATATATATAAACGTAAATTTAGGGACATACACAGAGAAGATAGTCAGAGAGAGGGAGCTTGAGCAAGAGAGAGGGAGTTATCATTCTCCTCTACATACACCGCATTTATCATCACACGCCGCTGCCTCTGACCTGACATTGTTTGCTTTTGTTGTCTGCTGCTCTTCAAAACAAAAAGAAAAATTAAAAAAAAAAAAAAAAAAAAAAAAAACAGAACCCAAACAGGGAAACAGAGAAAAGCTCCTAGGAGTAAACAAAGAAGTCACTGTAGAGACGGGATCGGCATCAAGACTGGGACAGGGGCAGGAGAGTCAGAGGGTTAGCTCGCTCTATGGGTCAAAAGGCAAGCACTCCAGCGACCAGTGGCCAACAGAGCCCACGCTCTCGTACATTTAGCAGCAGCTCAACTGGAGCCGCTGTGGACACATCGCCGGCCGGTGGCGGTCGCAGTGGAGGCGGAGCATCAGCGACAGGCATCGTCGGCGCCGTCGGCGGTGGTGGCGATGCCGCTGGCCAGGGTTTCAATTTGTTGCGCACATTGCCGGGACTGCAAGTTTATCATCATCAACAAAATTCTACAACCATAGACCGGCAGCGGGCCCGGAGTCTTAGCTCTGTGCCCGACATTCAACAGCAACAACAACAACAACAGCAGCATCAACAATCCCAAATTCAATCCTCGGATCCCAATGCAGGAACCAATATCAATAACAGTTACCCATCATCGGCAGCCGCTGGAGTTACTAACAATAATGGCTCATCCTCCATAACGCCGGCCACCTACATGCAGCAACAGCGTCGCACTTTGGGCGATTCAATACGCGTGAGCACACCCCCTCCCCCTTTCCTTTCACCACCTAAAGATTTCTATATAGTGGAACCTAAAATTCTCTCTCTTTCTCTGTTACATTTGTGTTCATTTTGCAGGACATGTCTATGACTGGCAGCAACATTGTGGAAAGCATTGCCCTGGCCACCTCTGCCAATGGTATAGGCCGGGTCTATACAGCCACATCGCTTCCTTCGCACATTTGGTCCTTTAATGGTATAGACACAAGCATGCATAGCTCTGGCATCCAAGTATTCAATATTAATAACGATTCCCCCCTCCCACTCCTCTTGTGTTTTAGGTATCAAATGTCCCGTGTGCAATAAGTTCGTTTTGCCGGACGACATTGAGTGCCATTTAGTTATGTGCCTAACGAAACCGCGTCTCTCATATAACGGTATGTGGGACCATGTCCATTCATCCAAGCAAACACTCCAATCCCTGCCTATCAATTTATGATTTTTCTTTGTTCAACAGAGGACATCTTGTCCGATGCCAAGGGCGAGTGCGTTATTTGCCTTGAAGACTTGAGTCCTGGCGACACTATTGCACGGCTGCCTTGTCTCTGCATCTATCACAAAGGGTGAGTCGTCCGCCATCACCACCAACTCATTATCATCATCCACCTTGATAACATTTACAATATACTTTTCTTCTTTTCTACCTTGCACAGATGCATCGATCGTTGGTTTGAGGTGAATCGCTCATGTCCCGAGCATCCTGGAGATTAGTAATCCTCATTTTAGGTAATATCTGTAAGCAAAATTAGTAGAAACCCTAAGTGAAGGTCAATATTGTCGTTTTCTATGGACCAAACTTGGCGTTACTCTTGTAAACGATTTGATAAGCATTCATTCATTCATTGTTCATAAACAAAGGAAAAAGTCCGTCATGTTGTTGGCTTCTCTAATGCGTCTAATATTGAATAATATAGTATAATTTTTGTCCTTTACCTAAAAACTGAGTTTAGCCTGAATTTAAAAGTGTCTAATCTACATTCGGTTTTTCAATTCATCATTTGTGTGTCAGTTATGTTCGAATATCGTCTTTATTAATTTCAAATATAGTTTTTAAAGGATATGAATCAATTTCAGTGAGAATTCTAAGAGAAGTGTTTCACGAAAACTATCAAAAAGTAGATTGGAGAAACTCAATTTGAATGAAATTGAATTGAAAAATATCATAATGGATAGTTTATATATGTAAGTTTAAATGTACTTTAACATCGTGTCTCAAATATCGTGCCAATGCATTACACATTTATATAGAAGTTCCTAGAATATCGTTAATTACTCTCATTTTTGTTGAGCTTGGTCCTTGATTAGAAATTGATTGAAGAAACTTATAGTAAGGGACGGGAGAGCTATAATATGGCTTCACAGTATGCTTGAATTCCTATATGAATAAGTTTGTGTTTACGAATACATTTGAGTACTAACTGATGAATATTATTTATTTTATTCTATTTCCAGTAGTTGCACACATACAGACACACACACACACAAACACACATACAGAAATACGTGGATAAAGTGTATGCATATTAGGCAAATTGGGGAGAGGCTAAAAACAGGAAGAAGGAAGCGAGCGAGCGATCTCAAATCGTTCAATATATTTAAATATTTGACCTACCGAACCGGATTGAACCGTAACGATATGAAACGAATTGACAGTTGATGGACAAACACATACAACAAAAACAAAAGCCACAACAAAGTTGCAACAAGAATTAATTTAATCAAAGAAAAAGAAAAAAAAAAAAAAAACGTAACCAACCAACCCACAAACAGCAACTACAAACAAAAATGCAACAACAACAACAAAAGAAATGAAATGAAAGTGTTTAAGCGAAACAAACCAACCAACAACAACAACAAACCAACAACAACCAACAAAAGAATGTCAACCAATGTGATGTTAAATTTTATATTTTGTACTATGATAATGATGTAATTGTAATTGTAATGTATAATTGTATGTATGTATGTATTTATTATTTTAAACAAAAACAACAAAAAACACGAAAAAAACCTACAAAGAAAAAACACAAAAAAAAATTAAAAGAAAAATAGGCTAAAACAAGAAAGAACACACACACATATACACCCACACACACACCCACACACACACACACATACGGTAAAGCGTAAGACATACAACAACAACAATAATTAATATAACAATTAATAATTATGTCTAAATTAGAGAAGAAAGCAACCAACAAAAGCAAAGCAACCAAAAAAAAAAAAAAAAAAAAAAAAATAACAACAAAACGAATAAGAAGTTAATAGGGAGGCGTTAATTAGTTTAGTTTTTGTTTAACAAAAGAAAAAAAGTGAAAAAAAGGAAAGAAGAATCTTTCAAATTGTACATTTATGTTTAATATTATTTATAATGCATATTTTTTTTCTCTATTATTACCTTTTTTATATTGTAGCTTTAATGTTGTTTTCTTTTCTTGTCGTAATTGTGAAAATTTTGTAATTCTGGTCAAAAAAACAAAAAAGAAAATGAAAAAAGAAAACTATGTAATTCTTCTATCTGTCTTGAACAAAGAAAGAGAGTAAGAGACACACAAACTGAAGAAGAGATAGAAGATAGAGATATCAAAGTCAGGCGCCGTGCGTTTATGTTTTTTTTTTCTTTTTGTATATTTATATAAACCTATGTTAAACGTAACTATTTTTGTATGCCCTAGCAACAACAAAATCAACAACAAGACGGCCCAAGTTGAAAAGGCCCAAAAACGAAAGCAAATCCGATTATATAATGCATCTAGTGTATATATATACATACGTATATGTTGGTATATATACACTCTAGTAGCATTCTCCGTGTGTCTGTTTTTCAGTTAGTTAGACGACTTTATATATACAACAATTTTGTGTTTTCTTTTGCAATTGTAAATTCTAGATAGATTCGCTGATTTTTGTTCCAAACATGTGATTGGTTGATTGATTATTTATATTAGTTTTGATCAAATTTTCGTTCACTTTTATACATATATGTTCTTTTTAATCGGTTGACTTTAAGTGCAATAAAAATGTTGTTTATAATACAATTTAAATCTAATTTATTATAATTGCTCGATTTTTTATAACCACAAATGTATCCCAAACGATTCGATAAGCCCATATGTATCGGAAACTTGATGAAAAGCTATATATTAGTTTTAATATGTATACTAGTTATAGTTCTAATACGACTTGAACGCTCAATATGCCAATTTGCAAGGGTATAGAAACTACGGCCAAGCCGAAGTTGCTCCGGCCCTCTGATATGCTATATGTATATCTGATATATATTTTAAGTTTAACTTTATAATTTCGTTCTTTTCCTTTACTCTTTCTTTGCTCCAAACAAAAACAACAACTAGAACATTGTAACACACACCGAAACACACACACACACTCACACACTCGTAAGAATTATTTTGTAATGTATTGTACATATATATATTGATAATATATAGAAAGATTTCTGGGCATGGACTTCGTTTTCAACAACAATGAGGAAAAAAAACTTTAAGAAAACCCCCAAATCGAAAATTGCTTTCGAAAATCACGATGAAAATGAAAAACTAAACAAATTTTCATTTTATATTTGATAATTGTTTGTATGATAAAAAGTCGATGATTCTGAACGATGAACAAAGCAAAAATTAAGAATGAAAACAAAATACAACAAAAAAAAAAGAACTAAAACTAAACCATAAAGAGAGAAAATATTTCAAAACTTTTTACACCCTAACCAAAATTTGAAAATTAAACCTAACTGGTTTACTTGCAACGTTGCATGAGGCGCCACCGTTAGGCACCGTTAAAGCAAATAAACCAAATAAAAGAAAATTAAAGAAAAAAAAGATATAATTGTAATTGCAACTATAAGTCAGGCCATAGACGAGAGATAATAACAATTAAGTATAAGAGAAACGGAAGGAGAGAAGAAAAAAAACCAGAGAGAGGAATGAATTATAGAAAATAAATGAGTGATTATATATAACATATATACCCCGATTATTTGTTTCACTTAACTTTATTCAGACATCAGTCCGAAGTGGACTCAGCTGCAGTCCATTTCATTGGAGGATCTGGAACAACACCTAAACTTTGATGAAATACTTTCGTTGTGGACACGTGACAAATTTTACATTTTATATTTTTGAATTGTATTGCGTTTTATTCCATTTGATAAAAAGAAAATGATAATCGTAAAAAAAGGTTAAACTAATATAAGAAAATTTAAAAGATTATACACATTTTTGTTTTTTTTTGAGCACATATTTCTACATATATACCCACATATATATAATTATATATATATGTACATAATTGTTTTTTTTTTCGTTTGTTTTTGGATACCGATAATTTGGTTTAACATAAGCTTAGCTAAATGATTAAAATATATATAACATAATTGCATTCACATTTTGGGTGGAAGGGGATTTAGGTGTAAAAAAAAAAACAAGAGCTTGGAAAGGTAGGGGAATTAAATTGATGAGGGGCAAAAATAAAAAGAGAAGGAAAGAAATCATAATAAATGTGTGTGTGGGGGGGGAATAACGGCCGTTTTTTTTTTTGTTGTTTTCGTTTTTTTTTTTGCGTTTTTCTTATTGTTTTTGTTACTATGGTCAGCTGCTATGGACAGCCGACTCTAGTTCAGTGATCATCTGGTTTGCCTCCCAATACGTAAACCACATTGAATGAATTTGCACAATGGCCTGGCTCCAAAGTGTCCGCGTCCGGGGATGGAGCGCATTCCTAACTACTTTTTCCGTGTACTTTTTTCAATGGGGGGATTTTGGATGCGCTGGCCGCTAGCCCGATACTATAGGCAGGGCAGGCGGCGAGCGGCAGGCGACGCATCTTAGGGCAGCTGGCCGACATGTGGCATTTGTGTTGCTTGGATGCATGGACCCCTTTTTTTGAAGTTAAGTCCCGAAAAATGTAGCAGTTTCTTGTGTGAAAACATTTGACGAGGGCCCGAATGTGACCCCAGTGTGATATATGTCCTAAACCCATGGTGTCCAGCCCTCATAGAGTACAGCCAGATTATCTGGATTGGTGGCCTCACGTATGGCATAGTCCACCTGTTCGGCCACCGTGCTGCGTTGATTGCCATCCGGATCGCGACCCTCCAGTTTCATGCGTATCTTCTTCCAAACGGATACGCCATAGGCATTCCGTTTCTGCTCGTGTAGATTGGCCGCACCTGTTGAATAGATTATGATCAAGTTTTTTAGTAAGGCCATTTAACCAAAAGGATCTGAATTGCAATTAACCTTTGTTGTGGGCAAAGTTTTCATAGGGCAGAGAATGAACCTCGCTGGCATTTTGCAGGAAATCTTCAACACTTTTGAAATATTCGTCAATTTCCTGATTGGCAGCGTCTTTAATTTGCAGCAGCTTCTGTTGCCAATTCTCCAGAACAGTTGGCTGCAGAGGCATGAGTCGTTCCCCGCACAAATCCTTGCGCAGGTCGATAAGGCGCTGGAAGAAATTCTGCAATGTGCGTTGACAGTCTCGCACATGGCCACACAGAAGCTGCACATCTTGAGGTATTAGCTTGCCCTGGCCCTGAGTCTGCGCCTCGGAGCAGAGGCTGCGTACATGCACCCTTGGCATGGGATCCTGCAGGCGTTGCGTGTCCTTGAGTAGAGTGCAGATGAACTGATGTTTGTTTTGCTGCTCACATTCCAAGGCGGCAATCTCACGTTGCAGCTTGCAGGTGTGCTCCTCCAGCAGACCTTGCACATTCTGAAGCCAACACTGATCGATTGACCCCTCCGGATCGAGAAGCTGTACCAGAGCCTGTTCGACAGGACTAAGCCGACTGCTGCTTGACTGCCATTGGTTAAAGCATTGCAGCCATTGCTCCAGATGACCCAATAACAGCTGATCCTCATCTTTCTCGGCCACATGCTCTAGCCGGCACACAGTACTGGAGTCAAGCATTACCTGACTGACCACACCCAAATGGGCACTGACCGACTGCCGTTGCATTTGCTCATTGCGCAACAAGCTGTCGATGTGATTGCGATTCCAATTGGATCGCTGATTCTGCAGCTGCACCAGCTGCGATTCCAAATTCATCTGCAGTCGCTGCACACTGGCCAAATGACGTTCCAGTTCCTGCCAATTCTTAAAGATCGCGGTGCAAAGTTTCTCCCGGCTAATGATATGAGCGAAACCTATTTGTCCAATTTGTAGGTCATAGGCCCAATGATGAGCCGATGCGATCAGAGTCTGCAATTCAATTTGCTGATTATACTGATTAATCTCGGCCTGCAGCTGCTGCATTGAGGTCTCCATTTGCAGGGCCAAGAAGAGGCCATCGCACAACTGCTCCGCTTTGGACAGAGCATCCGGTGAGGCCTCCTCCTCGGCCAGTAATGTTTGACAACGTGGCCCACAGCTACTATAATAACTATACGCCAAAAGGGGCAAAGTGCTGGCCAGATATTCATCCTGCAGACGTTGAACGAGACTGCCTATCGGCAAAGCCATTTGCCGTAAATCGAAACTGCGACTAATCTCCAGCGTCTGCAATACACAGTCAAAGAAGCAGCTATCACTGAGGGTTCCAGAACTCTGATTCCTGAATATGTCCAACTCCTGCAAATGAGAGGTGATGAAAAACCTTCTCTACATAGTCTCGAAATTGAAGGTACTTACCAAATGTTGTTCCACTTGCATGTCGTCTAACATTAGCTTAATGCTTCGCACAATCTTTCCCAGCGATTTGGCCAGCATTTGAAATTGCTCATATGCCGGCTGTAAGGTCCGTAGGAATTTCTGTTCTATGGTCTGAGCACCAGCAGTGGGCATTTCCATGGCATTGTTATATAGTACAGCCAGATTATTGGACCCCAGATGAGTCAGATGTGTGAGTAGCTCCCAATTTGTATTCATCAAGAGATACTTGTATATAGAGGCAGGCAAATCCCGCTCAAAGCTCTGCTTCAGCTGGGTAAGGACAGCAAGTAGATTCTCAAGCTCAATTAGCTGGGCCAAAGCGATCTGGGATTGTTCAACCTCTATGAGGACACCTTGGCACATGGAGCGAACAACATGGATATATCGAAGCTGATGCAATAACAAATCCTCGTTTTGGCTGACCATAGCCGAAGAGGCATACGAATTGAAGGCCATGCTGGCCCTGTCCAGGGAACGGCACACCGTCGCCTTTAGCAATTCCTGACTCAGACCACTCTGATCAATTAATCTCAAGATCATTGACGATTTGGAGGACATAAGGACAGAATCACCCTGTTTATCGATATAGCGTTGTGTGGTTGTTTCCAATTGATAACGCAGATAAGTACAGACATTCTCAAGTATTTCGGCTGTGGCCACAGCATTTGACGGATCCTTACAGTGTGTGGCTCCAGTAGTCGAGGATGCCATCAAGGAGGATGAACATCCCCCTTCGCCCTTTATATACTCCGTAAAGGAATCATGGAATTTAACAAATATATTATTCTCCTTGAACTGCTGCTCTGGGAAATATTCCATAACTGCTGCATATTGGGTTAAGTGCTCCACACTCTGCAAAGACAGATCATTGATGCAGTGCATCAGGCCATCGATTTCGTTTCTTGTGGCCTCATAGCTCGCCAAAATCTGGACAGGCAAATGCAATTGCAGAACCTCCGCCAGGGCCACATATTCACTATGCCAATTGCTGCCCTCGAGTTTGAACTGTATCAACTGGACACTCAAATCGGACAGATGCTGCTGCTGCACACATCGATTGTAGCTATCCAATAGACACTGTACCATGGCATAATCAGACTGGCGTTGATCCGAATGCTTTGCCAGCATTTCGGTGTTTCGTCGTGTCACCTTGTAACGCATTGAGGCCGAATTGAAACTGTGACTCTCAATGGCCGAGCCAAGGGATTGGATTTCGCTTATCAGGGCGCTGCGTTGATTCAGCTCTTGCAGCTCATGCTCCGAGGCTAGGTGTTTACTTTGAGCCACCTGTAAATTGGCAATCTCATTGCTCATTTCCGTCACCTGGGCCAACATGTCGATTCTGTTGAAAGAAAAAACCATAGTTCAATTAATTTCATGGCCAACTTGTTGCTTTATTAGACACTCACTTGTATTGGGACCAGAATTTCTGCAGTTGATTCAATTTACCCACAAAGTGCTGCCTCTTTGTCTCCCAGTCGTGCAGTTTTGTTGTCTTCGATGACTTGTCCTTCTTGTGACCCTTCATCATGATCATGTCGTGCTGTTGAGCTTGCTTGGTATTGCTCAATAGCATTACACCGCCGCGATCACTGACAGTCCAATCCACCAGTGGATCGTATACAAATGCCTCCAATAGGGTTAGCAATGTTTCCCGCTCTTTTCGCATCACCTTTAGCACATATTCACAGCCCAAACGAAAGGCGCCCTACAACAAATAATCGTAAAATTAGTGCAATAAAAACAATGGCAAACTACAAACCAATAAATTGCCCCTTATCCTCATCCCCCCATCCACACGTCACCCATTTTTCAATCCATCTAACAATTCCACTATCTATACAATAGAAATTGTCATTGACTAGTCGAGTACAATATAACAAGTTGCCTATTTAGCATTGCTGATTTTATGATATGACAAATAACGCCATAACCATGTTCTACATTCGATCTATTCGTCCAACTGTCTGTCTTTCTGTCTGTGGGTCTGTTTGTCTATCTGACTATCTGATTTTCGCGCACTCTTCACGAGGTAAGCTCTAAAAGTTAAGATCTCTATTGGGGGAGATCTCAACTTTAAACTAACCTAAACTTTGAATTGGTAAAATTAATTCTCATAAATGGTTGAAGCAGGATCAAATTCTCTAAATCCCTCCTCTTTGGTAAAACAAACTCACCTAAGTCACTGAACCAGGATATACCTCTTTGTAGAGATCTCTGATCTATAGAAATCCACTTTACATCTCTCTTTTCTCTGTGACATTTTCTCTCATCCTTTTCCCTTGTTAAAATAAACTCACATAAGAATGATATATGATGATTCTTAGTAAAGATCACTGATCTACAGAAGCCTACTGGACGTCTCCTAATATCTAAGACATTTTCTCCTCACGCTCACAATTTACATCATCTATGATACATTCACTTGAAAACTTTTAAAACACACTCCAACTAGGATATATGTATCTACCGATATATGTACATATGTATATGCCGTCGGCCTTGTTCATTTACAATGGGCAATTTAGATGACAATAAACAATGATTCCTGTGCAATCGATTCCTGAAAGTGTCGATGAGTTGCAAAAAAAAAAAAACAGGTAACAAGAAGTTGAAAGGGAATTTTTTGTCTATTCCTCACCCACGCGAATCGGTGCAACAAAAAGAGAGAAGAATAATAATTATTGGTTGCAAATTAAACCTTTTTTTTTTTTTTTTTTTTAGAAATTTCTGATAAAAGGAAATGCGACAACTTTATATACTATATGTACATACATATATCGTTAGATATAGTAGCCATAAAAACTGACTAGTTATATAGACTATAGACTCAACATATGTACGTACATACATATGTATGTACATATATATTGGTCCGTTTTTTGGGGAGAGGTGGGAGAAAGAAATGTTGCAAAAAGCTTGACTATATTTTGTTTGTCTCTGCCTTATACTCTAGCAAAGGGTATAATGAAATGTAGTCAGTGTCTGTTTGACCTGGTAGATAATAATAAAATAGTTTCTTCGATCTTGAGCAGAAAGAAGTATCGAGTATACCAATCCGCCAAACTTGGAAAATTTTCAAACAGAAATTGAGAGAGAACGTTCCATTTCTTATAACTCAGAGCAATTAATCGACTTATTGAAAAGCCGAAAGGAAAGTAATAAAATATAATGACAAAATTGGTTTAACCCAAGTGTATGGGTAAGAGAGATAGAGATAGATAAAGAGAGAGAGAGAGAAAAGTGATCTAAACAAGAGACAACGAGATCAAAGAAAGTCGCAATCATTTCAAATGGTTGAAACTTGAAATATTGTTTAACTAAGATCGGGTCAGGAATTACGTTAGAAATACCTTACGTTATGAATACCTAGCATAGAGTAAAAGAGACGGATTAATTGTTCTTATTTGAAAGATTTCATGATCTTGGAACTCTAAAGAGTATAGAAATTTTGACAAAGTCAAAGAATCAAATTTCTATGGTATTATTTTTCATTCCAATCTTATATAGATACATATTTGTATGTACGTCTATACTATATATGTATACTATTTGTCGATTTTGATGTCTGTTTTTATCAATTTATTTATAGATATTTCCGAGCCACATATGTACATACATACATAGATGGGGTAGATGCGTTAATGGGGGTTTTGTGTGATGATGATGGGTAAATCACCCCCAAGAGATCCAAACATTTCAACTCTGTGTGTGCACTCTGTTCGGTCCGGGTCGGGCCGGGTCCGGCCACATGGCTAAAATGCGTTTGGCCCGGCTTATCAACGGATTGCGGTTCTCACGGTGGATCGTTGGCTTTTCTTATCAGCCATGATGTACTTCATGATGATGATGTGGTGGATGGCAAACCGAAACGTAAACAAACTACGCCCACAGCCATACGACAATGGTCGAGTCGAGTCGAATCGAGTCGGGCGAATGCCGAAAGTCCGTAAATCCTTCTCCATAGTTAAGCTCGAGCTCCGAGTCCACTGCCAGATTGTTAACCATTGGCATCGCGTGCATATTACGGTTCAGTGTGCGCTTTGTCTATAACCAAAATGCCAGCGACTGCGACCGCAATAACAGGAACAATGGTTCGATTGGAATCATTGGCTAGTTGGAATGACACCGATGCCCCCGAGGAGGACAGCATTACCCTACAGAGCACCCTCTCACCTGGGCTCTTGCTTTGGCTAATCATAAATGCCGTTCTCTTTGTCATTGTACTTGGTGGCAATATCCTAACAATTGTTGCAGTCCGTACTTGTCGTAATCTTCGATCGGTTATCTCGAATCTCTTCATCTTGTCACTGGCCGTATCGGATTTTATGGTTGGCCTAGCCCTGCCCTATCATCTAGCCTTCTATTTGGGCTCGGATTTGGGACGCATACGGGGATTTTGTTTGATGCGCTTCTTTCTATTCATTTGTGCCTGCTGTGTCTCCATGTTGACATTGATATCGATTGCCATCGACCGTTACATAGCCGTTGTCTATGCCCTTCACTACAGACGGTGAGTAGACATAACATTAAACCGGATGGGGTAGGATCGGCTCAGTCTTACTGTTGTCTTTTTGCTAGTTTAATTTTATTTTAACTCCTAAAATCTTGTTCCCGTTAAGTTTCCTTAAAGATATGATTTTCGGTGAGAAATGAGAGTTCATTTTTTAACTTTAAGTCTATTCTATTTGTAAAGATTTTTTTGGGATTTTGACAAACTTAGATTTTTGAACGAATCAGCTCGTTTTTATGGTTCATCGTATTTTTTTCGTACTTTTTAAGTTAAGACTTTCAAATTGAGCTTAAAAACTAAGTTTACTAATCTTAGTTTAAAAAGTTTAAATTCATCTTCAAGAGGCACTACTTATTTCTCGAACGATAAGCAAATATAGTATAATGATTGTGGATCAGAATTATCAAATGAAAAACAAAACAAGAACGATAAGATTAGTTCCACCATATCTTCATTATGCATCCGAAACTCTGTTAATAGATATATATGTATATATGTATATATGTTTCTTGACCTCTATCTCTCTCTCTCTCCACAGTTATATGACACGTCGCATGGCATATGCCATAATTACAGGAAACTGGTGTTTCGGGGCTTTTATAGCCCTTCTGCCTGTCTTTTGGAACAACTGGACAGAGGCTCAGAGCTGTGAGTTCGATGAAGTGCTGTCCTCGTGGTACGTGGCTGGAGTGATAACTCCCGGATTTGCCATCATTTGGATATGCATGTTTGTCTTCTATTGGCGGATTATGCGTGAGGCCTCCAAGCAGGCACATCGATTGCGCCAATCGGTTGTCTACAATACGAACGCGAGTGGAAGTCTCCTGCATCCGGATTGGAAGAGTGTGCAAATTGTTGTCTTCATTATGGGTTCGTTTACGTTATGCTGGCTACCTTATTTCATTGTGGCCATTGCCCAATTGTTTCGCATGTGCCACAGCGGTTCGATGATATACAAGGCGGCGTTTTCATTAGCCATTACCAATTCGGCATTGAATCCGATTATTTACTCGTGGAAGAATGCCGGATTCCGTCGGGCTTTCGCTCGAACATTGTGCTGCAAATCGACGCGATGGTGTCGCCCTCATGATCATGATGTTGATCATGATGATGTGGATGATCAATTGCCAGCTGATTGTAAACAGAGAGTTGAGGAAGCTAGTAGCAGCAAGACAAGTTCAACACAATGAACACGAATCCTATAATTCCCAACTGGTTCTAGGTGAAAATAATGATACAAAAATACGAGTACTTCGTTCTGATATTGTACCAACTCGAGAGATAGAGAGAGAGACCTCATAGAGGGCCAAAAGTTGAATTCTATCGTTCTGAGCTCTCTCAGATATGTGTGGGTGGTGAGATCAAGTGATTCGCGTGATAATGTTGAATCGAATACTATCAATACTATTTACTTTCCATATGCTTGACCCCATGGGTACAATCAACCGATCGATCGATCGAACGATCTTTCTATTATTGTTTAAATACTTTTGATGTAATTAAGAAAATAAACTATGTATATATATGAGTAATTAATTGGACTTACCTCTATGCCAGTCACTCCGAATGCATTAACTAGATTCTGTGTCAAACGGAAGGGCACTCTTTCGGGTATGCGCAGGGTGCGACCCTTCTCGAAGCACACGTTGTAATCAATGTGGACAATATCACCGCTACTTATATTGATTAGCACATTATCCAAATGCCGATCGCCCAATCCAATAACGTAGCCAATCATGGACATCACGGACATGCACATGGTATATTTCCGTACCGATTGACGCCATTCAGCCGCATTGCCAGATTGACACCACAATTCCCTGGATAAGAGATCATTTGGTGTCTCTTTGGACAGTTCGGCCAGAACTTGTCGTAACGCCGAGATGGGCCATTGTCGTCTGGGATCCGTAATCACCATATTGTGCTTGGCCAGAAGTGGAGCCAATTTGCTGTAGAAAAGATCGGTGAAGCGTCGCGATGTGCCATTTTGACCATTTTTAAGGGATTGTATGTGCCGTTGTTGCCACTTCTTGTAGAGGGAAAAGAGCGGGGTCACCCCATCCACCCAACTGATGAGACCCGACTGAGGTCCCAGCGGTATGACCGAATAATGGTGAGCACGATAGGAGCTTCCAATGGAGTTGGTGGGCGCATCACTTCGACACGCCATAATGGCATTCGAAATGGACAGAAATTGCATGATCCGCTCGTCCAAATGTAAATCCTCCAGGCCCTTAAATAAATACGTATAGCGTTGGCCATTGCTGCCATAGAAGGCAACTTTCTTGGGTTTCGTTTTCGTGGGCAGTATACACACCGTGCCCTCGACACTTTCGATATGGACCGCCTCGCCACCATCCAGGCCCGGCATGGAGATGCGCCTGCCCCCCAACTCACAGAGAACAGGACTTAAGCTCTGCATTTTCAGGGTATTACTTGTGCCCCGTATCATATTGGCCTGTAGGATGTGATACAACTGTTTCAACTTCTCCCAGGCGTCCGGATAGCGTTGCCCACGCACTGCCTCCAATGTGGCTTTGATGGGGCCATCGAAACTGCGTTTAAAACTCCGCTCGTAGCTAGTCTCGGCAGGACGCGAAGTAAAGGCCACCACTGCCTCTAAATCGGCAAGGATTTGCGGTCGCAGGCTATTGAAGCAATTGTTCTTTCCCTCATGATCGTCGGGCTTGAATTCGGTGGCCAAGGCATTCACTTTACACACATAACTATTGTTGATCCGGACCAACGAGTGGATCCAGTACTCATCCCAAAGCAGACAGACCCGTCTCAGTTCTTTGACCAGCAGCTGGACATGTTGAACCGCCTCGGGGAACTGCTGATGGAGGGCTCCAATTAGATAACCATAACAACAATCCTCTTTCAGATTTGGCAATGCGGAGGTGGTATTAACCGCTGATGACGATGCGGTCGCCTCTCTGTTGTTGGCACTCTTCTCGTTTGGCACTTCACGATTGGCACCCACTGCGGCGGGAAAGATGACCAACTGGGGATGACTTTCGGCCAAACGACATAGCAAATCGCATACGCTCTTTCTCACATAAACCTCATGATGATTGAGACGGCTGAAGAGCTGCGGAATGATAACCTTCCAGGGGGCAATCGGTGTGGTCCTCAAACCCTGTTCCAGAACGTCCTGCAATCCGCTGGCATGCTTGACAATTAATCGCAGCAAGCGGAGCGTAGTGGTAACCATGTTGCTATCATCCACCTGAAACCGTTTAGTTTGACTTCCCGGACAATCGCTGCTGGTGGCGTTGCCGCTGGCGGTGGTTGTGGTGGCAGTTCCCGCCTTGACACTTAGATAATGGAAGTACGATTTGGCCGCATTTTTATAGTAATCATAGGTATTGGCAATGGCTCGCCGCCAAATCATTAAGATCTCATCTAGTACACTGTTGGGCTTATCGGCCAGGACGCTAAGTTGCCTAAGGCACACCTTGGCCGCCTCATCATCACGGATGCGGCCCGTCTCTGGGCACACTTCAATCTCACAGCCAACGCCCAGGCCTCCTCCAGCCTCCATGCTGAGAATCTGCACCAGTTCGGCCATTCTTTCACCATCTAGCGGCAGAGATCCACCACAAGCCTGGCTAATGGCTGTCACATCCGCTTGGGTTAGCACGCAGCCGCTGTCGACGATCTTTTTGCCCCATCGATAGCACCAATTGCCATAGGCTATAAGGGCCTCCTCACAGTTTGGCTTCTGCACCAGGCTGGCATGAATGAGACGAGCCACCAGGCGCTCGCCCTGCGGTATGCTCAGCGGCGACTGCATGGACGACGAGTTTTTGGTCAATGGACACTCGGGCAATTGTTTGACCAGTTGTTGCAGTGTTGGCGAGAGATTTGTGGCCAAGCCGCTGCAGCTTCGAGCCGAAATCCAATCGGATAGAGTCAACAATAGTCCGGACGCTATGCAGGATGCGGTCTCAGTTGCGGGAGAGCTGGACATTTGTATGCGCAGGCATAGGGAGGAGCAAACATTGATGGAAGCATTGGGATCATTTCCCTGCATTTGCAGGCATTTGGCTAGTTCACTATAACCGAGTATTAGCTGATCATTTTCCGTGTCCAGGGGTTCGAGGGAGAGAGGCAACTGCTTGGCCATATCCTCCAAAGATTGGCCAAAATATTGTTCCAATAGATGCTGACAGGTCTGAGGATTGCCCTCCTTGCGGGCTGCCGTTGCCGCTGCCAAACACAGTGCGGCCCAAGATCCGCCACTGGAGTTGCAATGCCGACGGAGTAACTGCGTCCAGGCCATGCAACGTATCAATATGCTGCTGCCAATGCTCGAGGAGCGTTTGCAATCCGGCGATGGGAGCATACACAAATCCATTTGCTGCTGATGTTGCTGGCTCTCCATTTGATGGGCAACGTGCTTGAGCAGAATCATCTCCTGACTGGGCTGTGGATCACAGCTGGGATTGAGCAAGCTTTCCCGCCAGTGCATATCCAAAAGAAACTGCATGTCATCATCCTTCTGTTCGAATCCCATCAGTTTTTTTAGCGCCAAATTCTCCAATTCCTGGCGCACATGACGAGAGGAGCAGCTGACATAACGCTTTGATCCTCCATCATGATCCCAGTTCTTGGGCCACAGACTGAGCTGTTGCATGGCTCCATTCAACTCCGAATTGGAGGACTGCTCCTCACTCTTGGCCAATAGTTTCTCTAGTTCACTCACCTCCACATTGCTATTTTGCAGAAAGGGATTCAGCTCGCTATCCTCTGGACGATTGAGATGCTTCTGCTTCAGTTCAACCAGCCGAGACCAACGACCCAAATCCTGGAGGCACTGCATCTTTTGGGCTACAACAAATTGCCGCGTATGGGGCTCCAATTCGGCGTCTTCTTCTGCCAGAATCTGACTGTAGCCCGTCAAGGCTGTTTCCTTGCGACCAGCTGCCTGATCCGCGGCACATTGAAGCCATTGAAACGTCTTGCCACTGACTTTGCAGCGAGCCCAGAGATAAAGGCCACGCAATGAGTCCGCTTCTTGGCAGCATATCCATGCCCAGGCCAAATAGACAATAGCCTGGCTAAATGAGCAATCTTGAGGATTCTGTGTCACAAGTATTTGCTGTGAGTGGACAAAGAGATTGATCGATAAAATGATTCTGAAAAGATCAATAAGTTTGGCTCACCTGGGCATAACGTATGACCAGCTCGGGCTGCTGACTGTGCATGGCAATAATGACCACTCCGATGCGTATGCGATTGAACCAGGACTGGCATGTGGGATTGTTGAGTCTGAAAAATGCCGAAACTGGCTTCTCGGTCGCCCGGAGGGCAAAGGCTGTACCCTCGGCTGCATTATAGATCAATTTCTCGAGGGCATCAAGGAAACCCAGAAGCATATTTAGATTCATTTGCATGTTGGACAATTGTATCAAACTGAGTCCATCGAGATCGATGCGCTCGGCCTCCTTGGCACAGCCGCTCAGCAGACGGGCATGCCTCATAATTATGGCCTCGAATCCGAGAAATGTGTCCTGCGGTTTGCCCAATGTCGTCCTTAGCTTTTGATCCACACAATAACGAGCCGCCTCAAACTGCATCCAGGCGGCAGCCAATCTCTGGCACCGTCTAATGCAATGCGACAGCATCTCCTGACGCTCATCCATGGCCGAGATTTGACAACTTCGCACGAATAGGTCTCGCAATGATTGATTCAATTGCTGCTGCTCCGATTGCTGCAGATGCTCGAAGAATTCCCGAAACACGGTATCACGAACAGAACTGCATTGACTGATCTTCTGCTGCCACAGGCAGATCCGCGGACTGGGTACACCGCCTGCAAAGAGCGTCACATGAAGCGGCAGTTGAGCATAGATTTGGGCATAGACAGGCAATTGATTGCTCGCCAGAATCCATTTGATTTGTTGCAGTGCAGCATCCCGATAGAGCAGCAACAATGGATCGTGCTGGGAAGTGAGGCCATAGCCCAATACGGATTGAATACACGCGGCTGCTTCCAGGTGACCCCATTTCGAGGCTATTTGGGCAACACTCCGGCATATAGACATAAAATCCGGCTGCTCCAGTAAAGTTGAGGCACGTTCTCGGCACTCGTCGAGGAGGGAGTGGGTCCAGCGTAGCAGTAGTTTCAAATTCTGTTGTGTCAACTGCAACGAATGCTCCAGATTCCTGGCCAGAAACCCGATTATAGTCTCAAAGCTCTGGGCCGTTGGCGAAGTGTGCTCGGGATTTTGTATGTTGTCATCGCGCAGTAGACTGGAAGTGGTACGAAAATTATGATTGGCCTGACAATGGGTGGCCAGCAGATTCAGAATGGCCTCGTATGTCCCGGGGTAGCGAGACCATAAGGCCAGGTCGTCGGCCCTACAATTCCGTATGAGCAGCTCTAGGATTGACGGTTTGCAGGCATACATGCCAATAATGGAAGATGTTTGTTTGGCCAGAGCACCCAAAGCGGCCAGATGAAAGATGAGCAGCAGAGCCGCATCCTCGGTATCAGCCAGCGAGTGCTCTGAGTTGGACAGCTCCTGGAGGCAGACATCTATGTCTTCCACCAGATGTTTGTAGGCCTGCTGCAGCAGCGGTACATTCTTAATCATTAATGTCTCCTGGCAGGTGCGCAACAACAATTTATATGGTATGGATTCGGTGTTAAGTCTAACTTGAGCCAAGTAAGTTTGGGCGCAATGCTCCGAGCGGAATAGAAAGATCAACTGCACGAGATTGGGTGGCAGGCGAGCACGTAGCTTACGCACTGTACAGAGAAGCAGATAGAGGAGACTTTGCCTCTGCTGCTCCTCCAAGCAATGCATTTGCTCGAACTGCACAACTATAACCTCTTCCAGAATGCTGGGCTCCAATCCCCGATAGCCGTTCATTAGACAAATGCACAACAGCTCATTTATATTAACCAAAGCAGCCAGAGACGACGACTCTGGGTCATTTCTGATTAGAGATTGCGCCAATGATTTCGTCAAGTGATCCACAGCTGTGGCCACAATGGACTCACACGTGGGTATACCAACAAATACTTGCATGCGTGCCAGACACTTTAGCAGGGAATTAAATGCGCCCACGAACAGACCAATACGCTCCGAGCAACCAGAATATGGGCCCACACAACCATTCTCATGAATATCGTTTTTCTCCTCAATGCCCGCTGTTATGTCCTCCACGAATTGGGCGAGCAGGCCATAGCTAAAGTCCATTTGTTTGCTAAAGTACGGGGTCAGCTGCTCCAGCACCTGGGCACAATGGGCTTTCAATTGTTTCGGCTGGCCCGTTTCCAATTGCCAGCCAATGATGATGTCAACCACATCGGTGAAGTGCATCTCAAAGGAGTGGCGATAGCATTGGGCAAACTGCACCAGAGTGCTACTGATTGCCATAAAACTATCGGCACTCTCGGCATTTTCCAGAAAATCTTTGAGCGTCAACATAATCTTCTCCGAATATATGTGGAGTTCACATTTCGTATCATAACTGTATGGACAGGGGGAAGGTGGGAAATAAATAAATACAAATGGGCTTGGAACTGTTTTAAAGCCACACTTACCTGAGAGTTGTGTAAAGGGCGATCATCAAATATCTCTGCATCCTTTTGTTGGCTCTATAATGTTTCAGTATGAATTCGTGGTAAATCGGATAGGACTGGCGATTTATATAGCCCATCAGGCCCAATGACTTGCTGCACTCATCAAGCACAGGGGGCGGGCATTGCTTAAACAATGGCAATAAGCTCTCCAGGATGCTATCAAAGGATCGTGTCAAGTAGCCCATATTCATGGGACTGCGCACAGCCAAATCCAATTTCTGGCATAATTCAAGAGCTGCAGTGGAATTTGTCTCCTGATGCAGTCTACGAATGATCTTGGTGAGACGCAGATCATCATCGTTGGCAGCACGATTCGCTTCACCTAATGTAAATGGAGTGCGAATTGAAGAAGATCAGCCAAGGTCAAAGTGACAAAGAAAACTAAATCCAACAACTCACCGCCACCGCCAGTTGCACCTTTAGCCTGATAAATCTTTCGAGCATGACCAATTGGGGGTTGTGTGCCTCCCTTATTTATCCAATCATTGTGGACATTGCGCAGCACTGATGACAGCGATGTCGATGTGGAAGATGAACAGAAGTCCAGATGATTTCCATTATTGCTGCTGTTGTTGTTATTATTGCACCAAACGAGCTTCAGCTCGCAAGACGTTGGCTCATGCAGAGACGTCGTTGATGTGGATGAGGATGCAGCAGCTGTTCTCCTCGCTGTCGATGCCAATGGGCCCGTTTCCTCATCTGGATCCACATGTCCGTCCACATTTGCGGAAATCGCGCCTTTCATCGACGGCAGCTCTGGCGCTAACGCGGACATCCAAAATTTATCGTCCCGCGTGCACCATTAATATGAAATTGGCTTGGTTGTTTGCAGTTCCTTCGCGATAAAGCGAAATCAGTGAGAGTAAAAGTCCTAAGGGCGAGTAAAAATACTAAGGGTGAGAGTAAAAGTCCTAAAGGTGCGAGTAATAGTCCTAAGGGAAGAGTAAAAGTCCTTGTTGTCTTTCGCTAGATGTCGCAACCGTGCAAAACGATAATATGACAATCGATATACGATTGCAGCGTTGCCAGAAGCAAAATTAGTTGCCGCCAAACGATACAAAATTTTGGCATTCGAAATCTTCTATATGTATTATTTATTTCTTATTTCTCAATTTGTTGATCCCGTAATAACTCGATTATATGTACGTACTTCAAATTTGATGCCAAAAAGAAAGGAAACTGAAAGCCTGCTTGTCTTTTGTGAAATGTTTTCTTTATTAATTCACTTTTCTTGCTGTTGTTTTGATTTTTTTTTTTTTTTTTTTTTTTTTGTTTTTAACAATTATTGTATTACATGTATAATAATTTATTAGCATAGTTAACAATTGTTGCTTTGCTAGTTTGTGCTATTAGTGTTTTCTTTTTTTTTTTTTTTTTTTTTTTTTGTATTGTTGGATGTTTTGACACGACTAAGTAGACCAGTCCCATTGGTTAGAAAATTGGTTACTATAATTCACTAAGGCATACATACATAGATAAAATATGCATTATAATAACTATACTGTATATATGTATATATACATATATACATATACATATGTATTTATATTTGTATATAAAGATATATAGAATAATTTTCGCAAAGCTTTCGCTTATCTCACACATTTTCCTTTCTTTGTTTTTTTTTTTTTTTTTTTGTTTGTGACCTAATGACTAAAAACAAAAAAATGGTTTCATTTAAAAAAGGCATAAAATTACAAAATAACAAAAAGTTTTACACAAAAGTTGGGAAAGAGCAAAAAGAAGAGGATATACATAACTTTCCATTTCATTTACAATTTTTGTTTTTGGTTAAATATTTACATTTTTTTCGGGTAAAGAAGCAAAAGAAAATTAATAAAAAAAAACAAATAAAAATTTATTTAATAACGAATAAATTGTGGTTTTTTGTGTGTGTTTTTGGGCCTTTTGCTTTGTGCATATTGTGTTGTTGTTGTTGTCAGTTAGATTCCTCTTCTTATCCTTCTCCCTCTGCTGCAATCGACCAAACTCAAGCATTAGGCCCGATTCAGTTCATCACGTTTGAAATTGCGTATGGCCTCCAGTAGCTGGGAGCGCGGATCTGGTGATGTGGGCGTGACAACCTTGGTTGTCCGTACACCTCCGTTCAATTTCAATTGCTTAGGCGGAGCCGGAGGCTGTGGTGGAGATGGCGGATTAGGATTCGCAGTCACCTTAATCGCTGCTGCTGGCTGTGTTGTGGGTCGCAGTTTCACCTGTAATATGACGGGTTCGGGCTCGGGTTCTTTCACCTTAAGCTCCACTGACTTGGTGCTCTTAAGCAGGGTAATGCTTTTGGCAGCGGGCACCGGTTTAGGTGCAGGTGCAGGAGCAGTAGCGGCAGCGGAAGCAGGAGCGGATACGGGGGCAGGAGCAGATGCAGATGCAGGTGCAGTTGCTGTGGTTGTGGTTGTGCGCAGGGCAACGGATGATTCGTTAGTCAACCCCCCATTGACCGAGACTCTTACGCTGAGAGCCTGTTCCTTTTCCTGTTGCTCTTTGGCTAGCATGCGCTCCTTGAAGCCCGTTCGTCGCAGAGTATTCTGGCCAAATGGCGCAGCAGCAGGAGCCGCTGCTTGAACAGAAGCTGATTCAACCAACACTGATTTCGGTCGCGGCAGGGAATTGGTATTGCTCGCGGGGATCGCCATCTTTGTTATACTCGTCGGCGCTTGGTTAAGATTGGGTAAGGTAAAACGATTGCTCTTTGATGGTCGAGGCAATGTCGATGATTGACTTTGTACAGGTGACTCATTCTCTTGACCCTCTTTAGCATCTGAACTATCCGTTAAGGGCTTCACCGTAATGGGCACATGGTAGTCCTTGCGCTGTGATATACCCATTCGGAGTATGGGTGAGGCCACTTCGATGGTCAGCTTATTGGAGTTCGAAGTGGATGTGGAAGTGGAGGAACCACCGAAGATGTAGTCACCCTCGTTCTTAATGGCCACCTGAGACTTGGGGCGTTCGCTCCAAGTGGCAAAGTTGATGCTTGGCGGGCCGGAATATCGGTAAGTAGTTGGCAGTGGCTTTGCTTCCGTCTTGGTGGTGGCTTCTGGAGGGGATTTCTCTGATGGCTGTGCAGCTAACTGAGTTTTAACTGTAATGGGCGCTGTAGCTGGAGCAGGAGCGGAGTCATTTGACTCAATTGAAGTAGCTAACTTTAGGGTGGACACTTGCCCCTGTCTCGATCTTGCTTCAGTTAAAACTGGCGACTTTTCCTTGGTCGTGACAATGTGATTTGTTTCCACCTTGACAGGTTTAGGCGGCGCTGCAGGAGCTGGGCTTGACTGTTCCTTGGGTGGAGCCACCGAATTCGTTTGTCTGATGACTGGACTAACCGGCTTGATTTGTTCCTTGACTTGGATGACTTCATTAACTGGCTCCTTTACGGTTTTAACCGGAACTGAAGTTGGCGATGATTCTTCTTTTGTGGGAGACACTTGATCCTTTATAGGTTTGATAGGGGGTTTGCCTGGTGAAACGAGATTGATTGCCGTCGCGGACTTTGTTGACTGTTCCTTCACGGGTGCAATTAGCGGCGTATCCTGCTTGGGTGGACTAGACTGCTCCTTGATGGGTGGAATGAAAGCATCGACCTGCTCGAGTTGTTCACCATTGGGAATGCAATTCTTTGGTTGTTCCAGTTGGGGGGAAGTTGATGCACTGCTTCCACTGTTAATGCTGCTACTGTCGGCCAGACTATTCTTACGGGAGTTCAATATGGTTTTGATCACCTCAAGACTTTGCAGCGACGGCGACTCGCCAATGCTCAGTTCGCTGGAGGAGCGTCTTTGGTTCAAGCCACCATTCGGAATGGCATCGACCTTATTGAGCGACAAATGCGAAGAGCTACGCAGACTGAGCGAGCCCACTGATTCATTGCCTGTTCCTGTTGCTTGAAAAGAGTCGGCACGAGTGATTTTCGTAGACGTAGTTGTTGTTGAAATGTGGGTTGTGGTCGTAGTGTTGGAGCTGGAACTGGAGCTGGATATGGAGGCAATTGTGAAATTGGCCAAACGATTGGGTTTGGCTGACTCAATCTGCTCCTGAACTTCGGGTTGCTTGCGGATTAGCGTGTCCAGACGCTGCTCTTGAATAATTGTGGACAACTCATCGACAATGACATTGTGGGGCGTCGAAGGACTGGAGGCGGCAGAAGAAAGTCCTTTGGGACGCTGATCAGAGAAATCGGGTGGAGGTGAAATGGGCACAGAGTAGTTCCATGATGACAGGGAAGTCTGTTCGCTAATGCCATTGGGGGTTACAGCATTTGCTTGTTCCTCCAGTTGCCCATTTTCCACCTCATCCTCCTCCTCCTCTTCTGCTGCGGCTGCTGTGAGCACAGCCAGCTCGGCCAAAGTGGTGGGCATTGAATCACCCTTGACTGAAGTTTGGCAAAGCTTGAAATTATACACCTTGATGGCCTCCTCGTCCTCTGAACTAGATTCCAATTGGGATTTGGTTTCGGGTTCGGGTGAGGGCGCTGGTTCACCAATGCCGGAATCGGCTTGCTTGGACGCTGCATCATTGTCATCATCATCTCCTGCACTACCCAACGATCTTGGCTCTGGGGTAGGTGTGCGATTCAGTATCACCTTGGACACATTGCTGGCTGGTATGGCGGGGGCAGTGCTCACTGGCAGTGGAGGCGGAGTCAGCGGCGTTTGTGGCGTCTGTGGGGTCTGTGGTGTGGAGATCCTAGGCGCCGGTTGTGGCATTGGTGCCGTCTCTGTTATCGATGCCGTGGTGGAGGCCAATGAAATGCTATCTGCTGACATTGCCCCAGCGTCTGGTGGTGGAGCCGGTGCTGTGGTTTTCTTTTTAATTTGCAGCAAGCGCTTTCGAGGCGATGGCTCTGGCCCACCAACACCAACACCCACCTCTGGTTTCAGTTCCAGCGTGGCATAATGACCATCCGATGCATCCGGGCTATTGCCATTGCAATCTAGCTCCGCGGACAGATTCGGTGTGGACATGCATAATTGTGGACGTTTCACAATTACCGCATAGGCCGGCTCTGGGTTCTTTTCTCTGGTCAGTTCCGGCACAGATTGCTCTGGTATTACCACCTGACTGGGTGGTCGTGGTGCTGCTCGCTTCTTCCGCGGCGGTGGTGCCATTACTTTATTGGGCACTACCACGGGTGTCCGGGTATAATTCATGCCCGTCGAGTCCATCGAATTTAGCGAGTTGCTCGAACTATATGGACTTGGAGTTTTTGCCGTGATTTTCGAGTTGCGGCTGCTGCTAAAGTCTGAACTGCTGCTTAATGAATCGCGATCCCGTGCTGCTCCCGTGCGATGAAATTTGGGTAAAGAGTCGGCATTGAAGCTATCGTATGACTCGGACTTGAGGCACAGACGTATCTCGGATAGACCTACGGCTCCAATGGTCGACTCGCAGCTGTACACCTGACTAGCATCCACTGTGGGGGAGAAATAAAACCAACAATTAGTCTAAGGAGATCTTGACGTTGAGAGCGCTTCTCTTCTCACCGGGACTTCGGAACTCATATTTCTCCGAATCCAATTGCTTATGATCACAGACCAAGGACAACAGTTTACTCAGCTGGACACGTGCACCCAATCGGGTGACAAACAACTGGTTATTGGGCAAAAGAACTGTGATCCTAAAGGTTTGCTCGAATGGTGCATTGCTGGTGGCAGCGGGTATTGGTGTAATTCGATTATATTCCAATTGACTAGCCTCGTTTATAGAGTTAATGTCCGTCGACGTGGACAGATGATGCAATTGCGTGGTTGACTTGGATAGTTTTCCCATAGATGCAGTCTGGGCCGCAGAAGATTTATCTATGCAAAAATTGACAAAAAACTCCAATTAAATAAAGGAAATAAAGGTGAAAGGAGTATGGGGGGGATGACTTACCCTTCTTGCGGCCAAACCAACGATTGATTGTGGAAAAGCCGCCCTTCATGCTGCTCATGCTGCTTTTGGGGCGTGGCTATTGGAAAACTCTTTCTCTCTCTCTCGCTCTCTTTCTCGTTGATCACTCGATCTTACACTTTCGCTTGGTGCCTGTTTAATATCTTCAAATGGATTCTGTTATTCTTGTTCTCGAAAACAGTTTCGAATTGGTTTCTTCGTTCAATCAGTTGGCGCTGGATTTCGTAATATTTCCCACTTTACGGAGCATATTCCTGACACACACACAAAAAAATGGCGTGCTGCTCGGTGCGAAATCTGCAAATGAAAAGCATTCCGAATGCTGATTACAAAACCAAGACGCTTCAGAATTTGCCCAAAAGCCATCTTATCAAGAAATTTGATAAGAGATAACTGACTGATATATGTATATGTATGTGTATATGTATTTTTGATATGTACATATGTATAGGTATGTATGGTAGTTACGTTTGGCAAGAAGGCTAACGACGACGATGATGATAATGATGATGATGGTTATGGAGCATATATTTATATGTTTATGTACATAGACGCATTCCTTATGTGGCGGCAAGTCTTATCGTCGGCTCATGGCTAAATGTAGCCCAATTCAAATTCTACTACTGGGTATAATCGATTTTACATAAGGTCACAATAATAAATAACTTGACAATGTGATAAATTGTGGAATAATTTACTAATTGATTTGATTTGACTTTCAAATCTTAGGTAGAATTCAATATTTTTTATAATTTATCTTTAGAAAGAGAGAGAGAGACAGAGAGAGGGAGAGAGAGTCATATCCTCAAAATTAAGAAACATTTCAAAATAAGAAATGTAAATTCTAATTTCATTTTGGTTTTAATGTGATCGAAATCCGTATTGAGTTTGAAATAGAATTTGAATGATTGAAGTAATAGGAAAAGAAAATGTGAATAACATATTCAAAAACTATACGAAAATGGGAATATGGCCACAAATTAAACCATTTATAGGTAATTTCCTTCAGAGCATTTCTGTTTCGTTATAGATGAGAATAAGTTAATCAGTTTTCTATTCATTTCTTTTGTTGGTTTTTGCCTTATCAATTAGGCTGTTAAATTTTGTAGCTATTTGCTTTTGGGCTTACTGCCAATTGTCGGCTCACACACACACACACATATATATATAGAAAACAGACACCCGCAGCTGCTGCTGACGGCGATAAGCTTCTCGAGGTGATAAAGCAGCTAAAGCCAACGTAAATCGAAATTGGAATCGCTAAGAAATGACGTGAGCGCGGCTGAAGCGATTTTTGGGGCGCGCATTTTTTGTCGCGTGCTTCTAATTTGCACACAATGCACAAATACAACAATAAAAATAAAAAAATAACAAAAAATATATTACAGCAAGACGAGGGCAAACTTCTATTTGATCGACAGAATGTGGGGCGCTGAGGCAAGGGGGGGAGCAAGGTAATCAGTGACGGACTAAGCCAAAGCGTGTCCAAGCTTCGAAATACAATACTTAAAATAAAAGTTTAACTAATAATTTCCTTTCAGAATTGTTTAATGAGATGTCAAAACTATTTAGTTAAAACTATTTAATTTAGTTAAAATTTTTAAACATATTTTTTTAGTCAAACTTTTTGGTTTTAACAGGCTATATGTTGGCCAATTTCTAATCGATTTTCAAAATATTTATTTAATTCTAATTGTGTTTTAATAAACTTTAAAATGCTATCAAAACATTTATACATATTTAAAAAAAATATATTTCAATTATACATATTTTTGAAAAATTGCTTGAGCTTCGAGTGCAAATCGAAAGATCACTCACTCTCTAATAAGAAATTAAAGAAATGACTTTTCAAAATCGTTCAAAATTTCATAGAATTACAGGTACGAAAAAAGTTACAAGTTTTTGAGTTGAATGAATTGTATTGAATTTACATTTTTGAGAATTTTTTTCAAATTCTTTTAATAAGTGAAAAGTTCATCTTCTGCCTTTAAGTGAGGGCCCCGTGGCAGTCGCTACTCCTTCTAAGAGGCTAATCCGGCACTGAAATTTGATGTATCTATGTATGTATATATAATTGTATGCCTTGATGTGTGATTTGTCTTCTCATTGGCCATGCAAATTAGGCACAATTGCAATAACTAACTAACTAACAAACAACAACAATTAGACACGTGCTCACCTGAAGGGGGCGGTTGCAAAATCATCAGGGGCAGGGAATGGCACAGATTAGCTACTTGAACCTAATCGATTGGCATTTTTCAAAGCTTTGGTTTGATGGTTGCACTAATTAGCTTGACAATTAAGTCGGTATAATTAAATTTTAGTCACTGACTCACACCTTTTCATCTATTGTTAGTTAAAGTTTACGAATAGAGAATCGCAAAGAGAATTGCTTAAGCTGATATTGTACGCAAAATTTCTATAACTTAAAAACTTATTTCTATAACTTATAAAAAAACTTCTTAATGTTTGAAAATTCTTTGTATAAAATCTCAAAAATTACATTTTCGCCTCTTCCTAAAGATATTCTATCCAAAATCGGGAAAAACTCCATAAAAAAATTGACTTTGGTTTTATTTTTATCATTCTTACTTAGTTTTTTTCGCTTTATCACATCGAATTAACTACTTTAACTATTACTTTAAGAAACCCTTTTCGCGATTTCTTGATATCAAATGATGGCCTATAGGGTATTAACTTGTTCGTTAGCATGTCATTTAAACAATAACTTGTTTTTGCTTATCAATTTGGTTTTTTGTCTATTTCTTGTGTTTTTTTTGCTATTTAACTTGGCTGATTTAGCGCTTTTGTTAAATAGTCACCAACTTGAAACTAGAAATAAAAAACTGAGTAAGAAACATTCCTTGGCTATCGTAGCAACGTTGAGAATCATCACGTTCCATAAACATGTTATTGTTCCTATTATTAAATATTTTTACTGCCATTATAATTGCTGGCCAACATTAAATGTGAGAGTTGGCCCCTGGCAAACCTTTCTAACCCCTCTCCGCCTCATTTTCACCCTTCCACCTTTTCTGCTTATGAACTTGAAATGTTTTATTGTTTTGTATTTTGGTTTTGTTTGGTTATCAAAAATGGGAAAAAGATGTTCATAGTACTAAGTATATAGTAAATGACTATATATATGTGTGTGTGTATGTATGTGTATACAACCATTTGTAGTATCTTTATAACCTCACAAAAAGAGAAACACAACAAGCAAAATAAATAAAACACACAAAAAAATTGCTCATTCATTAACCTTAGATGTATTATCAGCTAAATTTGAAATTGGAATTTGAAAGTGGCATTGTAAATAGCTTAGAATGTGTTCAGATTGTGATATAGAAAATGAAATTGTCGAGTAATTGAAATGTTGATCCAATGATCAACATAAGATCGGACATAGACACACACACACACTTAACGTGGCTTACTTACATACATATGTATTTGGGGGCTATGGAATGGAATTGATTCGGTTTTTTAATTACACTTTACTGAGAAATTGCTACCGATTGTTAGGCATTTAATTGCATACAAATATTGCATTAGACAATATCGGATACAGCTGTCAAGAAAGACAATAACAATTACGCATACATATTCTCAAATCTTGGTAATATAATATACAGGTTTTGTACAGCTGCGTTAACGATTAGTGACCAAAATAGTAACTTGTAAAAATATCTTATTTACATATGTACATGCTTATGTAATTAATTAGCTGAGAAGTTTATGTCATTAAAAATATGTATTCAAAATTCAACAGAACTGTCATTTAGTCCGGATTTCAGCGAAATCTGAAAGATCCCCTCAAAGAACACTCCTTTCTTCTTTTTCCAAGGAACTCGTTAGAAATTCCTAGAGGTATTCAGTATCGGATGTTATAAGCGAAACTTCTAACAAATTTCTAATCGTAAAACACTCGTTTCAGATAAATATTCAAAAGCAGAAGAGATTTAAAAGTTATTCAAAATAACTCGCAATTGAACTTGACATCAAACTATCAACTTAGAATCCCGAAAATGTATCAAGTTCTTTAAAGTTTCAACCAATGGACTAGTATTTTAAATATCAACTTATTTTATGAAACGTCCCATAAAAATTCAAATAATTTCCAAATTTTATTCTCCAATTTCTAAACGATTTATATCATATTCAAATTTATCATTTTCATCAAGGTTTTTGCATTAATTGGCACTCATTTTGATCACGAATTGATCAAGAAGGTTAAAGGCTTTGGTTGGCATTGTTCATACACTCAGGGCCAGATGAATAGGTGTGGGCCTGAGGACTAATTCAGTGATGTAAAAAAAAACATCGATGCATCGAACATTGATGATCTCTTGGCGATGTTTCTCGATATTTACTTTTCAGCGACGTATCGACTTATAAAATTTTATTATACAATTATATGAAGCTGTCTTTAAAATGTCCTTTTAAATCTTGATGAAGTTATTCAGATTGAGAACAAAGATAAAGTAAAGCGACTTGAATAAGCTCAAATTAGGTAGACGAAATTTTATTTCGGAAAGTAAATCCCATAAATACTTTATGAAATCGCTTTTGAAAGATAAGGCTAACATTGAGCAAAGAGACCAGCGGGTTTCAATATTTTATTAATCATTTAAGATTAATTGTTAATACTATTATGAGAACATCGATGCATCGAGATTTAAGTCCGATGTTTCAAAACACCATCGATTAATAACATTGAAACCATCGATGAAAATATACATCGATGTTTTTATTGAAATTTACATAACTAGGCTAATTCTCAAAGATTTGTAATACCAGTAACAAAAGCTATATATGTAGATCTTATAGATCTTGAAAAGTCAAGGAACTCGTACTGGAATTCCATAATATATGTATATGTATATATATATATGTATATATTTTTGGACCTATGACCAAGATTAGCCAATTGGACACATGTGCTGACCTTTTAAGGAATAACATGAAACAATAATTAGCGACTGAAAGTCTGTTTAATTATATCCAAAATATACATATATATATATACAGTTAGAGGTTATTGTTCCAATGTTCGGTAACTTAACCGTTAACACACAATTTTGGCAACTTTCTAGACCGTTATATATGTATCTTTGAATTGTATGCCTATATAATTATTGTGTTATGACAACAAACCCAATTCCGGAGGCGCCTTTAAGTAATGCAAATCAAAAGTACAAACAACCGAAGACCGCAGAAAATAAAGGGAGAAAGAGAAGAAGAGGAGGAGGAGGAAGAGGGAAAAAGAAATCACAGTGAGTGATTAATCGTTATTTATTGGGTATTTAGGGATTTTGTGTTGGTTATTTGTCATATTCAATGAATTTAATCATGGATATATTTATATAAATTGAATATGTATATTATATGTACATACATATGTAATCAGAGGGTGATGATATTGCAATCAAATGGCAGGTGACGCGCTGACATTGGCATTGGCAATCGCCTTCGACTGAGGTTAGATATATATGTATATATATATACATATGTATTTCCACCGATTGAGACGGCGATGATATCACTTGGATGCGACGTGAGGGAATTTTTATTGACGCTCTGCTCATTGTTTGTTGTTATTGTCTTTGTTTTTTCTTGTTTTTGTTTTATTGCCAGAGTAGAGACATCTCCCTAACTAGTTAGCCAACTATGCAAATTTTGTCTTCAGAATGTTATAAACAATATACATACATACAAATACATATGCATAGATTGATAAACGACACAAAACACTTGTGGAAATCTTTCGAAAGTGTCATGGTTAAGGATGATAGTTATCTACACTATACATGTTAGTTAATAGTACCGCCTACTTATCAACTGGAACTTGTATTGGCGACTGAAGAGAGATGACTAATACCAACTACTCTTTACTGGCGCTGCTTAACATTGCCAACGTATCCTTATCTATGCCACAAATACTTATACTACTATAAACATACCAACTACATATGTATGTACATATGTGTACTTTGAGTCACTTGACCAAGAGTCAAATAGACCAACTACTCACATGTATTTCCCTTATTTCCATTATTGCATTTCATTGAAATAATCTTCACACTTGAAATATAACAGAAATCTCATACTAAATCTAATATAGACTTGTTCGATTACCCCGGAGGATTCTTTTAGGCTGATTTAAGTGCATTTTAAGCTTAACAATGTTGATCTTTTTGAAGATTTACTTTCTAGACCCGTAACATGAGCTGATATCAGCAATAAATTAAATATATGAAGCATTTTAAGTATTAAACATTATTCGATTAACAGTCTAGTTTCCATATAGTTGGACCCTGGTTATATGGGCTCACTGGACACCCTTATTGTCTCGGTTAACCATGATTACATCCATTATCTGGGATTGACCAAGAAACGTTGTATGTGAATTGGCTTAAGGATAAGTAAGTAATTGATTTGGCTCTGGTCCATCAGAATTATTGTAAAAACGCAAATTCCTTGAATAGAGTTTTTGGGGAGCATCGAATGGGGTAGGCCAGGTTGGGAAGGTCAAAGAAAAGCAGGATGTATGGGGTAGGGGGTTAGTCTATTCAACTTCTGAATAGAACGATTTGAGGCAATTTTGCTTAAGTTTTAGACAATTTGGACTTTAATAAACATTTAGTTTATAGTGTTAAAAGGTCATGGGCAAGGGCAAGGGCAAGCGACCCCATTTGAAGGTTCTTGACCAAAACCAAGGTAGTTAGCACACTCGCATACTCTATCAGTATTAAAGAGTATCAAGAGTGAATCGGAACGAATCGAAAGATTGTCATGGTGTCAATTGTCTGTCAAGATATTTAACGACTACGTGACGTTAGTTTTGAGGGTCACACCATCATTTAGTTGCTTTCTTTTGGCATGTTTTTGTTTTTGTTATTATTTTATTGCAATATTTCACAGGTTTTGCCATTGATTGTTTAACAAATTGCACGTTGTTGTTATTAAATAAAAACCAAAACACAAGAAAAAAAAAACAAATTGTAACACACTCGCACACACACACACACACACACACACACACACACACACACACACACCGAAAGGGCTTAGAACTGCGTACTAACTGGGCTGTTTGTTTGTCGCTCTCTATCTCTGTCTCTCCACTTCACGGTTCACTATTTTTTTTTTAATTTTAATTTTAAGAGGGTCGGTGAGGTGAATTCGGGTGGTGGAGCAATTGATGGCAGCGTGCGGGGAGAGGCAGTTATGGAGCCCGCTGAAGCGAGCTTACGAGGCGCTGGCAACGACGACGTTAACAAAACTGAAAACAAAAAAAAAACACAAACAAAAAAAAAACCCGCAAAATATGCACAATACAGAACACAACACACACGCACACGCACACTCACACTCACACTGATAAAGCAACGGTAAACTCTTTCTCGCTCTCTCTAGTTTTGTCTAATGATAGTCACTCTCTGATTGTTGCTCTCGCTAACAGCGTAATTCTCTTATTTTGCTCTTTTATCTTATCAGGGAATGCAAAAACAAAAACAGCATTAACTTTGGAGCAGCTGGCGCCATGTGTTGGCTGGTGAAAGGAAAAACTGCAGCGCTGCCACAAACAAGCATGCATCGATGCGTGTGTGTGTGTGTGTGTGTGCTTGTGTGTGTACGTACCAGGTCGTCGTCTTCCAACTATGTATCTGTATCTTTTTGACGTTTTACGGTACGATTTACTTGGTATCTTCACTTGTCGCGCCAGTTGGGCAAACTGAACTAAAACTTAAAGATAAGTGCGTTGCATAAGCCTACCTAAACTCTGATGTCTCTTGGCTGCTGCTGCTGCTAGCTGCGACGCTTCGCTTAACTGAAAATTGCGCAAAAATTGTTTTCTGATTCTAAGCGACCTTCGTGCATTTGTGACTTCCACACGCATTCCGAACCAACGAACGCTCCTTGCAAGCAAATTCAAAAGCAAACACCAACACAAAATGTTCAGTTCCAGTTCCAGGAGTGTCTTGGGCTCATGCGTGACCATTTTTGGTCTTCCATCGATTTGGTTAATGGCGCTAACAAGGAAGCCTCACCTAGACATTAGACATACATACATAAGAGACACCAACACCTCTAACTAACCCTGCCCCATTGCTCCCATGACATCATCATCATCATCATTTACCCATCTCTTTGCCACGCATCAAAAATGGTCATTGAGCCCCCGCAACCATACCACACTCATTTCCCATTCTAGAGACAACTCAATGGGTGTGACCCCACTCCCCCCTCCCCATCCCTCTCTCGCTGTCATCCCCACCCCTCCCTCTATTAACGTAAGACATTCTTTTATTTGCTTTTTCTAGGGAGTGGTTTCTTTTAATTACAAGAAGCTCTTCTATTTCACTTCACCCCCCTCTTTTGACAAAGTTCCCGTCGTATTATGTTAAGATAGTGGAAACTTACTGCCACCTGTGTTATTTATTAATCACTACCAACAAAATTCCCCAATTTATTACTAATTAAGCCAGTCAAATTGTTTTTGTTGTCGTTTCAATCTATACATATGTATGTGTGTACAAATATATGTACGATTCCCTCACTTCACATGTGATACCCATCACTGATCCAATATCTAAATCACTTAAGGCCTGTTCTAAACTATCACAAGCACCAACCATTTTGGCCTTTTTGGCCACTTAGTAGCGTTTCCGCTTATCAAAAACGACAGCAACAGACAACAAAACACAAAAACAAAAAATAAAATAAAGAAAAAACCAAAAACCAAATAAAGAATCACTCGATAATGTACATAAAATACCATAAATTCTATTTTGACTTGTACTGATATGACCGTGCCATTTGTGGGTGTTATGGTTGGTTGGTTGGCTGCTCGGTGGGGATGATAGCCAAGTTCGAGGGCATAACCACCAATTGCCACCCATTCACTTGGGCACTTGGCCATGTTCTGTTGTCAATTTTTTTTGGTCTGGTCTGATATTTGTGTCGTTTTGTCTACTTATGGCACGTTTGAGTGAGGTTTGATAACCTCAACCTTAACATAGAAATTTGTGAAGGGGCGCGGGGTTGATGGGTGGGTGAGTGGGTGGTTGGGTTGGTTGGTTGGTTTAGGTTGGGTTGGGTTGGGGCCGAGTGCGGGGGCGTTTAGCGATTTGAGTGAAGTGCTTATTGCAAATTGAAATAACATTTCACGTGTCGGTTAAGACCTGATTTTTTTATTTTTTGGTGACCCCGTTTTGCAGGAATTCTGTTTTTACCATTTTCAAAAAAGTGGCACAAACTCATTCCGAAATTAACGAAACAGCACAGAGAGATAGTGAGGAAGAAAGAAAGAGAGAGAGGGAGTGAGAGAGAGAGGGTAAGTAATAATAACAACAAGAAACAAGTTTTCGTGATGGCAAAAATTCGACAATAAAACCATATGATCAGCGTAATGATAGTTATGATCATTGGCTCTCCACACTCTCCTTCTGCGTCAAGCTCTCACAATATAAAAGAAGCGAAACGAAAGGAAGAGAAAGAAGAAAGAAAGAACAAGAGAAACAAAAAGATTTCTATTATTTCACGATGCTCCAGCTTCAGCTCCAGCCTCCAGTCTGTCTACCTATGTACACTCGCTTTACTTTTTCTTTTCATCTTTCTTTCTTTTGTTGTTCTTGTTGTTTTTTGTTTTGTTTTTTTTTGTCTTTAAACTCCTCCTTCTCCATCGGCTCGGCAAATCTCTTGGCACGCCTTTAGCCCCGATCCCCAATCTCAGCAACATTGGAAAATGCAGCACAAGGCCTAGAGGCTGCTGCTCCACATAACTTCAATGTACTTACTACTAGAACCGTTAGCTTGGCCCTTTTTTTTTTTTGCATGTCTTTTTACTTTAATTAGACTTCAATCAATGCCAGCGGAGGCAAAACTAGGAGAAGAGACCAAGTCACTCAACAACAATAAAAAACGACGCAAAAAAGAAGCAAAACAAAAAAACAGAGTAAAAAATTGGGTCAATTGCAGCTGCAACTGCAACAAATGAACCTCGCCCTGCCCATGTAATACAGTTCACATTACATTAGCGGTTTTAAGTTGAATTGACAGTTGCATGAGCTGCTCGACAAAAGTCCACACTGATTCAATTATGCCTCAGTTGCTCAATGGTCTTTCAATGGACTCGAATCTCAATCTCAATTTGCAGCTCAATCAAATCAATTGCTCGGTAAGTGAGTGAATGATGGAGTGGACCCTGCCAACTTGTACTGTAAGAGACACAATCGAATAAAGTGCAATAAAAAAAGACAAAAAACAACAACATATTCATGGCAATCCTGGCATATTTGGCCTGAAAAACGTTTCGTTTTCTTTGTGTCTCTATTACTCAAACGGCACGTGGAACCCAACCATCTTAACAAAAAGCAAACACATACATACATATATGTTTAATATGTGGTCGGAAAGGGGCGGATAGGGTCAAGAAGTGCCAAAAGGAGGGACCTCTGTACCTTTCATCATTCTCATCTCATCTCATCATCTAAAATCTTGTAGAGAAATTGTTTTTCCAATTTAAAGTATTAATGAAAAAATGTTACTTCAATACAATTAACAGAAGACTAAGTTAAAAAACTTACAAGATTTTGCTTGTATGTGTAAACTATATGATATAGTAGTCCGATCTTGATTCGAGGTATGATGCACTTCAAGAAGCTCGAAATCTAGGCATAGGAGGTGTCCTAAGGAGATTTTTATCATTGATCAGTTAATTCCATGTTCATTTATTTATCAAAATTAAAACTTTCGGAAAATTTTGAAAAACTCTTAACTATGTGTAACTGTAACTTTGCTAAATTTAAACCGATTTATGCAAGTATTGTCTTATTTTAATGCTTTTAAATTGAAATGTAAATCATCATATCATGTTATTTTTTTTGAAGAGAGACAAAATTTGCCACCAAAGATACTTGGTACTTGAAAATTTCTTGTCTTTATTTTCGAGTTAGTCAAATGTCTTTCAATCTGCATTAAAATCTCGAGAACTACATTTTTTTTGCCAATTTTTGCAAAATATAATAAATTTTTTTTTAAACATTGGATAAAAATGAATGTTTAATGCAATTTTAGAATGTAGTAAATTCTGATTAAATTGAAATATAACTTTTTGAAATCGGTGAGAAATTGTTAGAAATACAGTGATAAAAAATTTATATACAAATATTGTGAAAAAAACCGTCTTAAGTCATTTTCCAACTCCGAAAGCTAATATTCTTAATTTTTCGATTAATACGGACCCCACTGACTTAGTCCGCCATTGATCTAAGCTGATCTGGGGATCCTCTTCAATATGCTGAATCATTATTCATTATTTGCGACAATGTTATAACTTGACGTATGCTTTACGTATGTATACCCATTCCAAAAACTTCTTCATGGGTTTCAAAAAGCGAATTCTCGTACAGCTTATTGCATACTTTTGGGAGCAAAGGTATGTATACCACAAGAAGTCCTTGCTTGAACATTTTCCAAATTGATTGTATTTGTTATATTTAAAGAACCTTAAAGAAAACCTTACTACATAAGTAGCATTTCGAAATCTGTTCGTTTGATTGAATAACTCTTTTCGATCAATCCTACAGCGATGAGTAAGTAGAAAGTGAAAAATAGTTGACAAATTTGATATAAATTTCCATTCCAATAAACTGCAAGTGTGAATGCGCAGCTATGAAAACATATATTATATTGAATCCAATTATGTTTTGAATCCACGGGGTTTTCTTTTGGGCCTTTTTTTATTCGCCCACATATGATCATTCATAATTTGTTTGATTTGAAGTGTTGTTGTTGTTTGGTTTTTGGTGTAGTGCCTTGGGGCAGCATTTAATAAAATGTTCAATTAGCTCTCTGTCTTTGAATGAAGTCCGTCTTTCATCTGTGTATGTGGTTCGGTGAGGTTTTTCCAACTATATATAACTATATATAAGTCTATCTCTCTCTTTCTCTCTCTCTGTCTGTTTTATCGTTTGCTATCAATTCAGTCACGCAACTAAGTCAAGTGTCTCTCACGCTGCTCCCGTCTATATGTATGTATACATATATCTACACACACACACATGCTTGTATCCCCATCTCCATCTGCTCCACCTCTCCAATATTTTCATCTCTCTGTCTCGGTCTGAGGCTGACCAGCAGTTGCGAGGCACAAACGGCACAGCTCACAACCTGTCACAGGCTGGCAAGATCGGGTTTTGGGTTGTGGGGTTGTCCGGGTGTTGCAACCAGCCAGCCAGCCAACTAACCAACCAACCAGCCAACAACTCCACATCCAAGTGCTGCTGCTCATAAATTTGTTAGAGCGTGTGCACATTTTCCACATTGCAATGTTTTGTTTGGTTTTTTTTTTGGTGCCTGAAAAGGTGCCGGTTTTTGCTCTGCCCCCTGCCTCCTACCCTGTGCTCAACTGTGGTCCACCACCCTCTTCTTCTGCACCTACTCTTTCTCCTTCCGAATTGCTGTTGGGGCTGCTCGGAAGAAAGTGAAGCGAAATGAAATGCAATTGCAGCTGCAACTTTTTCTTCTCTTGCCATGGCTTGACTTGGATAATAACTGGCTTTTGCATTGCATTTGAAAGACGCGTTTAACGCATAGCCTTAATTGCATCGTTGTTAGCCACATCGATAGAAAGATAGAGAGAGAGAAGGACAGAGAGGGAGTGGGGATGAGATGATGTGTGAGAGAAAGATACAATTGTATCTCATAGATGGCTGCTGCTGGGCTTGCCAAACAACCTTGACATCTCTCTCGCTCTCTGGCGGCAAAACTAATGACAGGAAATCGTCGACAAGTGCCGTCGAATCCCACACGATTACAGACAACGATGATGAGCACCCGCCATCATGGCCTCCAGTCTCCAGCCTTGCCTCACCTCTCCTAGCCACAATTCCGATTCGATTCGACTCGCCTCGCTCCATCTAGCCTAGCCTTAGATTTCGATTGCGCTTTTTAATTACGAATAGCAATCGCAATTGCATCGCATCGCATTGTATCGCATCGGACTAACCGGTTGCCAGTTAAACAATTGCCGCCCATGCCATGTCTATATATTGAAGTCGATGTCGGAATCTGTATCTGTATCTGCATCTGCATCTGCGTCTCAGCATCTCTGCATCTTTAGAGTTTGTCTAACCATTCCAGCCCCACTAGAGCCCCACCTCCTTGTCCATTTACAAAAAAATGCGGCTAACTTCATTTGGTCAGTGTTTGGGTTTTGTGTCTTTGGCTCCATTCCTGGACAGCTGCCAATTGACTTGGGTGAAGTGCACTGAACCACAAATATCCCACCAAGTGGCAAGCGGCGGTGGTGGTGCTGCTGCTGGTGGTGGTGGCGAGTGGCAAAGCAAAATGTGGCTCACCTTGGCTTAAGCTAAGCCACCCAGTTATGGTTATCGATGCAGTTACATATATATATATTTATGTGTGTGTGTGTGTGTGGGTGGGTGGGGCTCATATTTAAAACAAAACAAAATTTATCAATGAATACAGACAGCTCAATGGGCAACTAGGTGGGCCAAAAACCTGACCTGACAATTAATGGGTACCTAATTCATGATTTTAACTAATTAAGAATCTTCTAACTAACCTTATACTCTGACTGAAACAATGTAGATCAATGTGCTGCAATTCTTTATTGGAACTTTCAGATATAATCTATTCCGACTTTTCATGCCTGACCTATGGCAATCACAAAAGAATCTCCATAAGTTTTCCGTCATTTTTGCTTCTAAAGTTTTCATTTGCATGCTTAGCTAACCTCTTTGTATATCGATTACAATTTGACATTCTAAGTCATAGAGATGACATGATATACGATAGAAATGCCCTGGAATGAAGTGGGATGGAATGGGATGGCATGGGGAGGGAGAAAACAGTGAGATCTCAGATTACGCATTTGGATGCGGCTGACGAAACATGGATTAAGATGAGCTTCTGGGGTAAATGGCCCGATACCGTCCAAAAAAAAGGTGAATGTGAATATGAGTGGCGAGTGTGAATATCTGTGTATGCAAAGTCGAACGAACTCTGAATGTCATTGACTGAATTGAAGATGGAGTCAGAGACGGAGGTTTGAGTTGTTAATGGCCAGTCGTATATATATATGTACATACATATGTCTCAAATCAAGATTCATTGCAATGCAAGTCACTCGAAGCACAATCACAGTCAATCATGATAAAGTGCTGTGTCTTGGTGGGAAAATACGTATGTAAATATTGATAAACAAATTTTGCCAACGAATCTGACCTTGAAAATGGAAAGCCAGAAAGTGCTAAATGCTAACTAGAAAAACCTGAAGCACACTCTCAGGGCAGAGAAAGTTATTATTTTTTTTTTTTTGTTTTCTTGCTTTCTGATGACCAACCAGTTGGTCAGGCGAAGAAAAAGTAAAATTATTTTTAGGACAAGCCAAATGGGGAAAAGTGTGTCACCTGCAGCAAGAAAAAGAAGTCCACTCAGACCAGATCCCAGCCAAAAAATACAAAAAACAGCTGCGAGCTGCGGCAAAAAAAAGTGGCAAAGTTTTTTACTTTCTGCCTACCCAAAAGCAAAAACAAAACCAACCCAAACCAAGCCAAAAAAAACAACATTGCATACTGGCCAAACATGTTGCACCTCCACTTTAAGCTCTCTCTCTCTCTCTCTCCCTCTCTCTGTCTGAATGCGTGTTGCATGCCATTGAAGCAGGAAGCACTTGCAACAACACGCAAAAAAAAACTCTGTTTTTGGCCAATTGCCAGTTTGGCCAAAAGGAATTCAAACCGATAACAAATTGCAACTTATATAAAAAAAAAACTAAATGAAATTTGACTAGCTCATAGTTTCAATCATGTCACGTAGATCAACATCGATATTGCCTTTGTCTGGGGACTGCGCCCCAAATAAATGGCTAATAATAAAGGTAAAGGAGCTTCTATATCATTTTAGGCACGTCTCTTCGCAAAATGGACCTTGCTCAATATCGAGTCGAGTGTTTCTCACTGTCTACAAAGATTTAAGTACTATATTCATGGATCCTAAAATATCTTCTCTGTGTTTAGACACAATGCAATCAATCGACACAAATTCTTCTTGACTAGAGATATGTCACGGGTTTATCGTTTGAATTAAGATCGTGTTGGTTGTCTATCTAACTATTTAAGATGTTAATTTGGGGAAAATATGCCAACGAAATGGCATATTCCCATATATTTTAGGCATGTCACGTTTGGTGTGAGTTTTTGTTTTTACCTCACGCAGATTATACAACATCACAGATATGGCATTAAGTATATCAGTATTTCTTTTGGTTTTGGGTTTTTTTTCTTTCTTTTTTTG
The DNA here is from genome assembly GCA_018150345.1 of Drosophila equinoxialis. Lineage (NCBI taxonomy): Eukaryota > Metazoa > Arthropoda > Insecta > Diptera > Drosophilidae > Drosophila > Drosophila equinoxialis. The sequence continues at coordinate 7,134,291 of JAECWI010000002.1, read as the reverse complement.
GGGCGTATTTCATTCACGTCTCTTTCTCTCTCTTGTAAGCCCTTGCCTAACATTTTTGGACCTCATGCTGACCCATTTGGTTGTGTTATTGCCCCCAATACGAATGCCACTGCCACTCACATTTCAGCATTCATTTCTCTTTTTATTTTGTAGCTCCCCCACCACCTTCATTTCCGCACCCTTCTCTTCATCATTCTCTGTTAGCCTCTTTCTTTCATTTCTTTTTGGTCATTTTCAATGTCAAAGCTGTTTTTTTCCCCCTTTTTTTTTTTTTGGGTGACAATGAAGCGCGTGTTAAGCTTTATTTCTTCTACGAACTTGACGATCATCAGAATTAACACACACACACTTTTCATATGTAAATATTTTCCAGGCAATTTGCATATGTATGTATACAGTCTTTAGTATTTCAGGTTCAAAGCAATTAAGTAATAACACAAATCAAATGCCAACAACAAACAAACGAATCGCGAGTTTAAACAAAACCAAAAACAACAACAAATTATGCAAGAGGCCGGCCCTATGAGAGCAAAAAATCATCACTAAATATTGCGCCTTTGCTTTACCATGGTTATGCTTGGCAGCACCTCCAAAACTCCCTCACAAATTCTCCCCATTGCCCTTCCAACCCCTCCACACTCAAACTGATGGTTGGATATGGTTGGCTTGATCGGCAAAAGTTCATGCATAGCCATTTATTTGCGTATACATAAATAAATAAATAGTTGCATTTTAAAACTAAAACTTTTATTTAATAATAACACTCTTAAGCTTTTGACTAACAATAAGCGGCAATAAGATGGCTAAATGCGTGTGTAAATGTTCACTTATGAACAACAACAACAACTTCAAAGCTGTTAAAAGGTCGAGTGTTGTTCAAATATATAACATTGGTTGGAGGCAGTTGGCAGTGTTAGGTCTCTAGAGTCTAGATCGAGGGCACTGTGAGTCCTTGAAATACATAATTATTCACATATTTTTGTTATAGACATATTAGCTTGTTCATCGTTTGCCAAGAATTCGTTTCTAATATTAGTAGATAATAGATTTCATGTCGGTCTAGTTCTAGAGAACTAAATCTCTTTACTCCAATGCTAAAACTAGTTGCGAATTACAAGCGAAGAGAATCAAAGTGCAATTGTTACTTTTAAAGAGATTCTTATGAATATCAAAAATTATTCTCTTTTACCTCTGTAACAGTTGAAATTTGGATCTATCCCCCCATATGCACAGCCCCCAGTGCCACATTTTTGCTAAATGCACCCCTGGCATGGAACCCTTTGAAGTACCAGTAAATACATATGATTTCTATAATATAAATTGCCGTTTAAATGAAAAGGTTTTTATCTGGTCACTGTCCCGGTCAGCTTCAATTCATTGTGTGTGTTTATTTCACGCTTTCATACTCATTGTGTATGAAAAGCGAAAAGAAAATGCATGGCAAACGAATGCAAGTACAAATACCCTTAACCCTAATCAAGCCCCTCACTCCACCCACACCCACACCTAATCATTTGGGTGTGGGCTTGGTATGGAACTCCAGTGGCGGATCTTCGAAGGGAAGCAAATGTGAGAATTTTCAACAAAAATGGATATATCAAGACTTGGATCTACGGCTGATTTCTCTCCCCCTAATATGACCACCCCCCCCAACCCCCCGGATCTACACCTAGATCCACTACTAAATGCGACACGTGACTGTTTATGGTTGAAGTGGGCTGTCTTTTGGGTTGGTTGAAAAATCTTTGAAGCGTCACCAAAGTCTAAAATATCATCACTAGAGGGGAGGTGCCTCCCTCCCTCCAGACACACACTACTCCGCCTGCTCCTTCTACTCTCCACTGCACATTCCATACAAACACACACACACACACACATACACACACAGAAACCATGCCCATATTTATACCGGTTTATCTAAACATGTTTTTCATTTTTTTGTATTTGTTGTACCTCTTTGCCCTTGTCAAGGTCACAAGAGATTGAAAACGCCACCATTTAATATTGTCATATTCATATGCAACATTTACACACCACACACACACACATTGATTTTTAAACAATATACAAAAAAATAAACACGAATCTCGCACAATTTTGTAATTTGTAAATGGCTATTCGTTACTGCCATTCGAATTTCGAAGCTTAACTTCAAACTTTTGAGTTCAATGACTTTCTTCGAGACATAAAAAAAAAAAAAAAAAAAAAAAACGTTAATTTGTCGACAAAGCTAAAAACAACAAAAAGAACAACAACCACAAACATAAAAATTCAATTTCAACTGACCAATTTCCAGTGATTAATAGCCAAGAGAATGGCATTAGGAGCTGAAGAATTGAAGAATTCTTCAAATCTCGTCTACAAACCGCTTCCTCAATATCACCAATGGGAATCCTCTACAAATTGACGATCTCATTGTAATCCACATCGTAATACCATTTAACCGACATACAGTAGAATCCAATTCAGCACAGCAAAAAAGTTATTTTACATATTTAGAATTGAATTTACAATTTCCCAAACGCAGGTGGGTTATCTCCATCCTTTGTGTTTCTTGTTTTTGTTGCCTTCTTTGCTTTAGGCCTATGGGACGTCTTCTTGGTCCTACTGCTAGGTATAAAAGAGGCGGCGGGCGGTTCTGACAGTTCAATTATACCCGGCTGGACATTAGCGTCAGTGGAAGCTTCCTTTTGCTGTTTATGGAGCCTTAGCAGACATTCTGAGAAACATTTCTATTTTACAATAGGATCTTGACCAGGATTTCTCTTTATATTTTTAGGATACTTACTTGAGGGGAAAAGTATTTTTTAGAATTTTTACATATCGAAACTTTGAATTTTTTAGATGTTGTCGACAACAAAACCAGATTGATAATGAACTTTTATGGGGGACCGAAAAGCCTTGTTACATATATTTCTGACAACTTTGAAATCGAGGACTACTCGATTTTAAGATTCTCATAAATTTTCATCATTTCACGTACGTACGATTCGAATCGATAATCATATTCTTACTGTTTTTATTTCGAAAGTGTGTAAACACTTTCTTGCCAAACTGTACATATGTACATACATGTATTCTTAAAGACTATAATACCTAGAGACACCAAATTTGGTAAGTATCTTTGCTTTATAAATGCGCATATTTTGTATATGTATGTAAATATTTTGCCATCTTTAACGTTATTTATTTCATTAACGTTATTTATTTCTTTAACGTTTGTTGTTGCTGGTTTTTTTTACGTAATTGCTTAAAGTCGAAGACATAGCGCATAGAACATAGAGAATACAAAGAGAAGAAGAGTGTACAAAACGCAGCCATGTTTAATGACAGAGAGTTTCCAAGCCCCCCCCAGCACATTCCGTCCCCGGTAAGCCTAAAGTCATGCGGTTCTTCTCTATGGCATGTGATTATGATGAGCGGCTGCCAGTTTTTAGCTCTAACTCGGTAGCAAACGGTTCTACAAAAGAATCTATGTATCTATACCTACATAGATATGTATATGTAGACGCAGTCACAGTCAGTCAGTCAGTCAGTCAGCGAACTCTAGAGAGAGAGAGAGATCGTGCATGATTCTAATTACTATGTATGGGCCCATGCTAGAGATGGAGATGGTGGAGGAGGAGGTAAAAGATGATGACGGAGAAGGCCTCTAGACAATGTACATACAGTGGCAAGCGCCAAAGTACGCCAAAAGAGGAGTAGGAGTAGGAGTACGAGGGAGGAGGGAGGAGGGAGGAGGAGGAGGAGGAGGAGGAGGAGGTGGAGCAGATCCAACACCACTGTGGACTTCCATTGTTCGTCAAGGCGTATGAACAAAACGAATGAACGACAATGCTTGGCCACTTTATGCCATAACACATACAACATGTTCATTTCGTAGAAGTTCATGTACCCCCCAATGTGAGAGAGAGATGGCAGCATTTCGATACCTTCGATAACACATTCATTTCTCACTGTTTCACTTAATATCTTAATTATGTGTATATGGTTAATTTATAAATCGATTGCTGCATTTAGAAAGGGCCTAGAAATTGTTGTTATTATTATTATTTTTAGTTTGTACTTTTTTCAATAAATCAATGAAAGTGAAGGGCTATTCATTTCCCTTTCTCTAAGCTCTTTGCCTTCACTTCACCTCACATCACAGCCAGCCATGAATGGGCAATAATTTTGATGAGAAGAATTCAAAAGCCCAAAAAAAGAAGCCTTTACCTATCGTCTTCCTCTTCGTTCTTCTTGTCTTCGAACTTCATTTTGTTTTTGACCATTTGGCAACTCTTTTGAAAAGGGTTTCCATTGTATAGGTGTGATCTTGAAATTCTTTGCAGCTGCATTTCTTGGGAAACAAATCAAAAATATTAAAGGGGTGGCTTCTTGCAAAACTCCCCTATTTCTCTGTCTCTTTCTCGCTCTGCTTCTCTCGGTGTGTAAGCTTTTTTGCGTCGTTTGGCAAAATATTTCAGAATGATTGGGTCAAATATCTTGAGACATCTTTTTGTTGTTCGTTGTTGTTATTTTTATTGTGTGTGCTTATTGAAATTGTTTATTGTTGTTGAACAATATAAATAGGGAGGAGATTGAGGAGGAGGAGGAGCAGGGGCCAAAAAGGGAAGAAAAATCAAGCTTAACCAATGCAAATGTATTAAAATTCAATAATAAAACCAACAAACCAGTTTATCAGTTGCTCGACAGTTCAGTTGCTGCTCGGTTTCTCAGTGAAATGAAATGTGTGTCTCTTTTATATTTCTCCCTTGTTTTTTGCCAAAAAGAAACGAAATTTCATAAACCTATTAAACGATGTCGACTTGTTAGTACCCAGGCATCTAAAAAGTCGACCAAAACAACTAATTGAGGCCTAAAAACTGATCCAATGAAACATCAAAATATTAGAAATGATCAATTTATAGAGATGTCCCATTTAAGACTTGGATTAAGTCATTCCCTGTGAATTTGTGTGTCTAATATTGTAAGATCAATCTATTTTCAATATACCCCTTGACTCAATGAATTGTTAGGGTATGAAGAGTTGTCGTTGTCTCTGATTCTCTCCATTGTCGTCTCTACATTGCCTTTTTTTTATAACTTTTGTTTGCGTTGTGATTTTGCGTTTGATGATATTTTTCTCCACCGATTTTGTGTGAGTTTCAATTAAAATATATATATATATATATATATATATACATATATATATATACACTAATGCATGTACTGGAATGTCTATGTATGTGTGTAAGTATATTTCTCTTTTTGACTAGTAATTTCATAATACATGTACATACATATATTCAGCACAGCAAAAAAGTTATTTATTTTACATATTTACAATTTCCCAATCGCAGGTGGGTTATCTCCATCCTTTGCGTTTCTTGTGTTTGTTGCCTTCTTTGCTTCAGGCTTATGGGACGTCTTCTTGGTCGAACTACTAGGTATAAAAGAGGCGGCGGGTTCAATTATATTAGCGTCAGTAGAAGCTTCCTTTTTGCTGTTTTGGAGCCTTAGCAGACATTCTGAGAAACATTTCTATTTTACAATAGGATCATGACCAGGATTTCTCTTTATCTTTTTAGGATACTTACTTGAGGGGAAAAGTATTTTTTAGAATTTTTACATATCGAAACTTTGAATTTTTTAGATGTTGTCGACAACAAAACCAGATTGATAATGAACTTTTATTGGGGAACGAAAAGCCTTGTTACATATATTTCTGATAACTTTGAAATCGAGGACTACTCGATTTTAAGATTCTCATTCATTTTCTGATTCTCTACATTGCCTTTTTATACCCTTACAAAAAGGGTATATTAATTTTGGTCAGAAGTGTGCAACGCATAGAAGGAAGCATCTCCGACCATATAAAGTATATATATTCTTGATCAGCTCGACGAGACGAGTTCAAATAGCCATGTCCGTTCGTAGCCAAACTCCTCCTAGACCGTAAGAGCTACAGAGTTGAGTTGTAGGCTTGTACATATATACTGCAGGCGTTGTATATCTCGGATTCAGCCGAATCGGACCACTATATCATATAGCTCCCATACAAACGGCAAAGTCACGAACAGTGACTTTTCTCAATAACTTCGTTATTTTCTAATATTGGTAAGTTTATTACACATATAAACAACTGTGCCAAATTTTTTAAGATCGGGTGACTATATCATATAGCTCCCATAGGAACGATCGGTGGAAAACAGTGATTTTGATCGTTATTTCGTATGCTAAGATTGTAGGCCGTTCTTTAGCAAACATTAGCCTGTTTTGGTAAAACTTATTTCACTTTGATGCCAATAGCTAAGGAAAGAGTTACCGAGAAAAGTTGCAAGGGTATACAAACTTCGACGCAATCGAAGTTAGCCCCTGCCCTCTGGTTTTTTTATAACTTTTGTGTGCGTTGTGACTTTGCGTTTGATGATATTTTTCTCCACCGATTTTGTGTGAATTTCAATTAAAAAATATATATATATATACGTATGTATGTACATGTGTGTAAGTATATTTCTCTTTTTGACTAGTAATTTCATAAATATATATGTACATACATACATATATGTTTATTTTTTTGCTAGCTCCAACCAGTTTGATGTTAATCAATTTTCGCAACAAATTTTTGCACTTGCCATTTACTACTTCCTCCAAATCCCCCTCCCCCTCCCCCATCAAACTCACACACACACACACAAAAAGCAAATAAACATGCAGCGTATGTTTTCCCCCAAAAAAGAAAACACATTAAGAAAGAGACCGAGAGATAGAGAGAGAAAGAGAACGAGAGAAAACTACATTTTTCTTTGGTTGGTGTGTGTGTTTTTTTTTTCTCACCTGCTTGAAATTACTTAATATGCATTTAGCTGCCGTATTTCGACCTTAGACGGATACTTAGATGGATACAGATACACTCACACATACATACATATACATACATACAAGATAGATGGCTAGATAGTTGGATTGATAGATAGATATATCTATCTAGATATACCGACAAAACGAAATAACAAAAAACTAGCGTTTCCGCTGCGGTTTTTCTAGGCACCTCATCACAAAACGCTGATTGTTAGTTTGCCACCAAACAAAGTTGGTAGTTAGATAATTATTATCTAGCATCAACAGCAACAACAACAACAACAACAACAACAGCAACAGCATCTGATTCTGGTTCTCAAGCTTTGCTGCTAGGCAAAAACCAAAACTCAGATGGAAATTGAGGCGAATAAAAGAAAAGATAAAAAGAGACAATGGGGTGCCTCAATCTCCCCCCCTACCCAATTGAGGGATAGATGAAATTTTTTCAATTTCGAATAGATCGGGCAATAAACAATTTAGTGCAGCTTTCACTGACAAAAAGAGATTCACATTACGACTACATTTTTATACGAAATACTTGTAATAGTGGCCACCGGATTTGGTCCAACAATTGAACAATTTAAACAATGACTAACCAGTATAAATATTAAAGAAACCAAGGAAACTCCAAAGCTAAAAATAGACACATTACCATTTTACAATGAGTTAATGTAAATATTAATGTATTTTGTAACCAAATCTTATATTCGAATATATATGTAAAATCTAATGACAACTTAATAAGATGATGCCAACAATTAGTTAGCTAAGCTTTCAAGTCGACACTAAATGAAATAAGTATCTTTTAATATCTTAATAAACAGAATTGATATAAAAGTTAATTAAATAAACTCTTGCAATTATAAGAATAAATAAGAATTTATTAAATAACAACAGATTTAAAGCCATTCCTTAAACTAAGCCAATCAAATTAACCACAATTTATCTACAATGCAATGTTTTCTCTAAGATGAAAATCATTTGAACTTCAAGGGAAATAGAATAGATGAAATGACAATAGAATTTTTAAACCTTAGATTAAGTGTCTTAGTCTTTATGTAGTTATAAGAGTATAGAAATGAAAGTTTAATGGGCAATGAAATCTAAAACAATAAGATTAGAATTAGCTTAGAATTCCATCAGAATTGGCGGAAAAAAAGTGCCGCAATAATTAGGCACATGTACATATAAATATAAATATCTAATTTTTATCCGATTTTAATGAAAAATATATTATTCTCTGGGGAATTCAACTCACTTTCTGTCCTTGTTCAAGGAAAAAAGTACTTTAGTATAAATAGCCTCGCCGCAAAGACCAAATTGGTCCCAAAAACGAATGTATTGGGCTAAATTTAAAATTTGTAGCAGTTTAGATAAACTGTTGAACAGCTTAGCATTTCCTCAACTAACTAAGATTAGTTTTGCTAGATCTACAACTTTTTTAAAGATAATATCTATAATATTAAAGAAATGCACCTGTGGAAAAAATGTCGTAAGCTGAAATGACCCGGAAGTATGGTCATTTCTAACATATCAAAACCAACAAATTATTGTTAAAAAATAATTTTCATTAAGTAACGTAAAAGACGAACAATTAAGAGTATTTTATTTATTTTATTTCTTGATTTGAAAACTTATGATTTTTTATGAGTTTTACCATATAAAAACTGGGCTTAAGTCAGCTTGAGGTCGATAAATCTTACTAATTTATAAGATTTTAAAATTTAAATCATATGCAGCACAAAAGATGAGCAGGATGTCTGAAGAACCACCAAGTTCTATCATCAGCAGACTTCACTAAAGAATCCACCATATCTCCAACGCTAAAACTGGTTGGGAATTCAAACTAGATGAAGCGAAAAAACTGCAGATTCCACCTTTTTTAAATTTAAGTAAATTAAATATACATATGTATATTTTGCAAGCTTATTTTTCTCTTTGGGAATATAGCTTATATCTTTGGTGGGTAAAGGGAAGAAAATCGGACATTTTGGAGAGAAAACCATTCAAAATTTGAGTCAAATTCTTGATTTCGGGGAAATGATTTCCCTAGTTTCCTCAGTTCCTATCAATATGAAAGAAAAACTATAATTAAGTATGCTAATAACAGATTCTAAACAATAAAAAAGGGAAAACAATGTCTGAAATGATTAGCAATGCTAGGAAAAATTCACATAAATTGCTTAGTTAATTGCAAATGCAAAAATAATAATTAATAATATTGCATATTTTGCATGTCTTGGAAATTGTTGTTGTTTTTTTTTTTCTTTTTTTTTTGTTTTCCTTCCAGTTGGATCTAATCAAATAAGTCATCTGGTTGTGTTGCAATTCTCAAGATTCTTTGTAGATTGTGTGTAGTTCCCTTTTATTTGAAGAATGAACTTTCTTTCTATTAAAGCAGCGTGCGAAAAAAAGAGAGGTAGTGAGAGGGAAGGGGTGAAGAAGGCGGGAAGGGGGATGCTTTCTGTTGAGAGCCTAGGACCGGCATTATTTACCGTTTTAGTTTTGCAAGTATCTGTATCTGATGAGCTCTCCTTGCTTTGTCTTCCACACATGAGTGTGAGTGTATGTGTGTGTGCGTGTGTGTGTGGTGTGTGTTGTAAGTGAATTTCAATGTTGCCAACAACGGAAGCAACACCAACAACTACAACAACAACAATAAAGGCACTACAATAATTCTAGCGACTTCTGACAACTTACCTAGCAACGACCTCAATTAGCGACTCTTGGACTCTTCCATGTTTCTAACTGCTTTTGTTGCCGCTGCTTCTTCTCTTTGTGTTCCTCTCTCTCTCTCTGTGTGGTGCTGATGTTGCCGTTGTTTAATTGCTTTCACTGTTAGTTCCTGTTAGTTCACATGCATCTACATATATACTATAGAACAATTGCAATCCATATGTACGTATATATAGTGCACTTTTTCATTTCCGATCACAATAACAAAACGAAAAAAAAAAACAAACAAACAAATGATAATAAGTAAACTGAAGCGATACAAAGATGATGGGGTGAAAAATATTGTAACAATTTTTGTTGTTGTTGTTTTCGTTTTACATAGCACACGACACTCTGCCGGTGGCAGCCCAATTAAAATGCCAATTGGGAGGGAGTGGAGGGTGGCAATGGTGGGTTGGATACATGTAAATTAACAACAAAAAAATGCACTAAACGGCAACGTAGGCAATCAACGACGACGACGACGACGATGACGGCCAAGTGTCGAGACGAAAGCAACGAAACGTACGTACGATACCAATAACAACAACAACAATCATAACAAAAGAAAAAAAAAACAGTTTTTCTTTTTTGTTTTTTGGCGAAATTCTTCAGCGCGGATCGACCGTTCGGCATGAAACTCGTTTTAAAACTGAGCGGCTCGATATTGCTGCTCGGTAGTCGGCAGCAGCAGCAGCAGCAACGGCAACGGCAACAGAGCAACACGCCAGTGGCCGCTGCTGCTGCTGCTGCTGCTGGGCAGCAGTGTTAAAGCTCGAGCGGTGGCAATTGCGGTCGGTGTTAGACTTTGCCTAGACACTGTGTATATCTATGTGTGTGTGTGTGTGTGTGTGCTTAGGCGAATTAGACTGGTTTCTTGCTATTAAAGGATTTTTTTTTTAATTAAAGGCCAAAATTTGTTTAAAACTACATAGCTTTATCGATCCTGGGAATCATTTACTGAAATGCTCTTAGCATGGCAAGGTTTTTTGTTGCTTTAATTCATAAAATGTTTACTGATTTATTTATAGGCTAATATGTATGTATACAAAAGTTGCTATATATAAAGCAGTAAACTGTTTTAAACCCTTTGTCTGTCTCGGTCATAGTGTTAAGAAGGGCCTTTCTACACAAAAATTTGTTTTCTCTTCAAAGAGGAAACATTTACATGGATGAAGCTTGCATATCTGAATTTCAATATTCAAATGTGCTTATAATTCTCAACTGGTTGAAGCGAACGAGCCTGAAATGTGCTTATAATTCTCAACTGATGTCAATCAGAATCGCACGCTTCAACCAGTTGAGAACTATTAGCTCATTTTGTGGAGCGATTCTTTTAAGACATCTAAACGAGAGATTCTGAAAATGGTTACCTTTTACACAAAAAGAAGTTTGTACTGATTCTTAGGAATCTAAAGTACTTGAATTAAACACACTTTATTTAGAAAGTGATCAACGAATCGTCGTCAAAGAAGCATTTCCCATTGATTAATGTATATTACATTTGATGAACGAATGGTTTGATTATTTTGTTCTCTTATCATTCCTTTCTCTAAGTAAATAGAAAGACAATAAGAATAGGAATCCAATTCGAGAAATTATATTATTATTTCGGTTTCAAAGTTCTTACTGATTTCAATAAGCAATCAAAAAGCTTACGAAGATCTGGCTGATCGAAAAGAAACCAGACTAATGCACAAACCTTTCTATGTGCAACATGCTCGTGCGCATGTTGCCAGCCCATTGGCACGCATGCTACCGGCCCCGGGTCGCTGCTATCCCCTTGCCCTTGCCTGGGTTGGGTTCGGGTTGGTCTTTTGGGGGCTTAGAGCTTGGGCTTCAGGCCTCAATGGAATTGTAATTAATTTACTTTGCTTTGCTGCCTCGACTTTGGTTCTGTGTTTACGACCATAATTATGATTATCATTGTTTACATAGGACACCGAACTCGGAGAACGTAAACATTCCGAATGGCAATTCTTTATTGAAAAAAATAGTTTAAACAAAATGCATTGGGCATCGGTTAACCAATTGTAAGTAGGCTATTTGTAGAATGAGGCAAATATGAATGGGCCAAATTAAACGATATTCAATAAGAATTGTTCAACTTTTTCTTCTACTTTGATCGTATTCCTCCCGAAAATGTTTTCTACTTCTGTCTATGATATTTATTTACCTTTTGGTTGAACCTCGAATTTAGCCAAAGTTAGTTTCTGAAAAGTAAAATCAGTGCTAAATATCCGATCGTATTCCGATTTCTAAAAATTTGATAAGAATTGGTAAGAATTTTCAATAAAAATACGCAACTTTAATGGTTTTTTTTTGTTTTAGTTTTTGAATTTTGATTTATTGTATATTGAATTTAAGATTACTTTTAGTTTTCGGTTTTTAAACAATTTGAATTTCAAGAGAAAAATTCACTTTGATTTTAATTGTTGGATTTCGTTTTATAGTTTTTTGCATTTTATGTTTTGTTTTTTAACTATGACAAAAAAAAAGAAGTTCAGATTCAAATATTTTGTTAAATATTGAAATATTCTTCCTAGATGTGGTTATGTGTGTATGTGTTTGTGTGTGTGTGTGTGTGTGTGTGTGTGTGTGAATTAAGTTTTGATTGGACTTCGGTTTCGCTTTCTCAGTGTGATAAATGCCTAATAATTCGATCTCATACTCAATATATTATATTTAATGTATATATATTTATGTATATATTTGTTTAATTAGAATTTCTATTAAAGCTGATAAATGTACTCGATCGTTTTTGTTGTTGTTGTTTTACAATATTATTAATTCGTATAATTTATTTGTTAGCTTCAACAATTTCAATTTCAATGTGAAATAAACTACAAAAATGCACATAGTAGTATAAGTTTTCCCTATATATATATATATATATATATATATAAATATATATATATATATGTGTGTGTATATATATATGTATATGCAAATATGCCGTAAATAGTAGAGAAAAGTCAATTTTATATATTTTTTTCCTGTTGTTTTCTTTGCTTTACTTGCGGCTGCCTACCAACTACTACATATTAATTTATTTATTAAATTTTTTATATATACTAAATAAGTACTACGAAGTAAATAAGTACCGATTACTTGAAATATTTTCTTTTGTTTTTCTGTTTTGTTAGTACTTTTGGACAATTTTAGCAAAATTCTTTTTAAAACATGTGTGTGTGAGAGTGTAAACTTGACTTATTTTCCCATCTACGAGTTGCTTTTTGTTGTGATTTTCTATTAATGCGTTTAATTTAAGGCAATTTTATTTAACTAAAGAGTATTTTGTGAGTTTTTTTTTGTCGTCGTGATTTTGTAAAGGAAACAAAATACGAAAAACACACACAAAAGCATTTTCAATGAATTTTCTATAATTTGGCTGAATTCGTTAAATTAAGTCTTCTTGCATCTAGGATCGAGATCCTTTCAATAAATGGTCTTCTCCTGTATCGTCTAACAATGTTGCTATTGAAAATTATTCGGATGGTTAATAATAGAAGATTTTCGGATGAATTTCTTTAGAAATCTCCATGCTATTTGAATGTTAATGAAGTAGAAGATCAAAGTAATTCAACTTTATTTTAGTTAGAATCTGTTCTTTATGCTAAACAAAATTTTTATTGAGATTTAAGTGAGGAATTGTCGACTAATCTAAGAAATTTTTCCTCCCCTTAAAACTTCTTTTAAGATGGAAATGTTTGAAGGACAATAATTTCGAAAATATTTAAATCGAATTCTTTTGAACAAACAGAAAAAAATGAATTTTCTTTCATATTTGTTTTATTGAGATGAGATGATTCATTAATGAGAGGAGCCACAGAATTGATTAGATCTCCGTTTCATTGCCACTTGTTTCATTTCTAGATGAGAAGCAAAATTAGCGAGATTTCCGTTTCATCACCACTCGTTTCATCTTTCTTGATGCGACGACGAATTGACAAGATTTTCGGTCTATTACCGCTCGTTTCGTCTTTGTTTCATTTCTAGAGCTGGAATCCAAACCGATTGTTATGCCGATTTGTTTCTCTTTCGATAGCGGTAACTGAATTGAAGCCTTTATTTCAAGGTTATTAATATAGAAAACTGTTTATCTTTTTTGAAATAGTCAACATTGTTCCACCGATTGCTCAGGACCTACGATACTGTCTGTCTGGCTGTGTGTGTGTGTGTGTGTGTATATCCTACCGACCCTAAACTTTCACCTCTTCTCCTACCATTTAACTGCTTTTCGTTGTCATAACTTCTTTTGTAATTTCTTTCTCATATGTTTTTGTTCTTGTTTTGTTTTTTTCTAGTTTTTTTTTGTGATTTTCTTTAGCTTTTTTGTTTTTTTGGCAGGAGTATCGTTGGACGCAACAGAGTACCCCATGATCTCACGAATACACGAATTAGTTGTATCATTCGATTATGGGATTCTTCACTAGCTACAAAGTTGTATCAAAAAACTTAATATACGTTTTACATAGTTTTGCATAGTTTTGGCCCAAAACTTGATCAATGATGAACGATTATTTCATTCATGATGCGATTTATGTCACCAAGTGAGTCATTCATAAGAAAAGGAGAATACAAAATCCACAAAAAACAAAAACAAAACAAAAATAAATCTATAATAATAATTTCAATAGAGATAGATAGTAGGGATATCGCTTTGATCCTTAGCCGGCAACTATCTGGGACACCGAATTGGTTCGTCGTCGCTTGGTTATTTGCTTCCACAGGCGTCGATTCAGCGAAGGCTTATCCTAAACACAAGATTCGACTGGTTATGGAAATTTGAAATTAAGGCAAAGGAGTGGCTCAGAGTTGAGTTTCACTTACATTGTCCTTGCGCGGTGACATTTGAGTGGCGGCCATCGATTGCTGCTCACCCGATGCACTGCCATCGGAATGGTTTTGGATGCTGCTGCTGCTACTCGCCGTTATTTCAGAATTGCGTCGCTTGATAAAGTTAATTCTGGAAATTGGAAATAGAAAACGTTAAGAAATAGATCCTGTAGATAGTATATTCGACTTGGCTTACAAGCGTTTTGACTTGCCCACATCCATTTCGAGATGGGCTTCAGTCATTGTTGTTGTTGTTGATGTTGTTGCTGTTTCTGTTGTTGTTGTTGCGTCCATCGAAGTAGTACTCATCGTCCTCGTCAGAGAGACTGCTGCTACTGCTCGGCTCGGCAAGGAAGAGTCGCTGCGCATCATCATGCCCGTTCCCGTGCCTGCCATTGCCATCGTCGTCGTTGTCGTCATCGATGTCGTGGTCATTGAGATGGATTTCCCCCTGACTGGACAACCACTCCTCGATTGAGACATGGAGTATATCTTCTCGCGTCTCGCTAAGATTTCCAGATCGCCTAATTTGCTCCCGCCGTAGCTGTAATTGCTGCCGATGCTGTTGTCTTCGACGTTTCCGCTCCCTCCGCCGTCGCGATCCGCAAATGCAGAATTGCTCCATGTATTTGGATTTGGAGGCGGGTGTTGTGGAGCGCCGGCGACACGTGCCGAACAGCCAGCGCCTCGAGGACTGCTGCCGTGACTGCTGCTGCTGTGACTGTGACTGTGAATCTGCCCCACCTGACCTAACGATGCCGAGAGCGGACGTGGCCGCCGATTCACCGTCGGCGTGTCCATCTTTGAGTTGCGTTGTTGAGAGTACGATATGACAGCCTCTTTTGGCTGCACCCGATTCGTATTCGTGGCTGACCGACTCAATAAATCGCGACCCGTCAGACGATGAAATGTGGAGAGGTCGTGCCTTCAAAACAAAACATTATCCTTTGTAAGAAACTAATACCAAAATGTAATACTCACCCCAGAATAGTGGTTAGATCTGGACCAGGCTCGTAACAGATCAAATCCTCGTCCCCGAGAATGTCGTGATTGAGTGCCAGACGCATTTCCAGTCTTGGACTTAGACCGCAGCCAGCGTGTGGCTGCACTGGGGCAGTGGTTGCTGTTACTTGTGTTTGTGTTGGCGGTGCTGCTGCTGCTCTGGTTTCGGCTGCAGCCTGGCTGGGGATCGTTCGTATCGGCTTTGCTATCCTCGAGACTGTTGCTAATGAAGTGACTGAGCCTGGCTTTGGCGCCGATCCCAACAGGCAGGTCTCGATTATCGTTGACGATGGGCGTTTTGGGACGTTGTTGCCGTTGGCGTTGGTTTCCATCGATATCGTTGTCATGGTCGTCGGCAATGATTGCACATGTTCCGGCTGCGGCTGCATTGCAGAGGTTTTGGTACTCACTGCCCCCGCCGCCGCCGCAGCTGTTATTGTCCTTGACACGGTAGCGATTGGGACGGAAACGCTGGCGTCCGCGTCGTCGACAGCCAGCGAAGAGCAATTGTCAGCAATATCTCCAGATTTTCTTAGAGGTTCCTAAGAAACCAAAAAAAAAACCAAAGCAAAACACCATTATAATTGTTGAGAACATGAAACATGATTGTTTTTCATTCTAAATTTTGTTATATATTTGAAAAAACCAATTCTCGCACCAGATTTCAGTTTTTTTTGGGAACGAATAGTTTCAAAATAAGAATTCAAGCTTCATATTTTTGCCAAAAGTTGTTCCCTTGGCGTAGGGAACCTCTTATTTCTGAGCTACCTCCTGAATGGCCTCCAAAAGGGTTCAAAAAACGGAAAAAATCGTTTGAATGGAATTTACTACTTAATTTTATTTGACCCCCATAGAATTAAAAGAATAAGAAACTCTGAACTCACCTGGTTGCCTGTTGCAGGATTGAGATTTGTCTGCGTTAGCAGCAGTCGACGTGGAGGCGGTGGCGGTGGTATAAATTTGGCTGGCCTGCCGCTGGCTTTGACGACGTTGCTCGTAGTGTCGCTCCCTCTGCTGATTGTTGTAGTAGTCGATGAAGGAGCCGGTGTCGCCGTCGGCTGGATCGAATTCGGCATCGTTGTCGGTGGCAAAGACGGAGGCATCGCTGTAGTCATCATCGTCGTCGTCGTTGTCGCTGTCTTGGTCGCTGTCGTGGGTGTTGTCATTGTGGTTGTGGTCGTCATCATCGTTATTATCATTGTTGTTGGCATCGGCGTCTCCGTCTTCGTCGTCGTCATCACTGTAGATGGCCGTTGTTCGAGTAGGTACTCGCATGATGCGGCCACTGCCACCGGAGGCAATGGACTCTGCACTGTTATGGCTGTGGTGGGCAGCAGTCTGGTAGTTAGCATAGATTTCACCAATGGCCTTGTACCCAGACCCAGGGGCTCCAAATCCCTCTGGACTCTTGGTTTGCTCCTCTGATCTACTGGATCCCTCTCCTGGTGTTCGTCGCTTAAACTTCCAGCCAAATCCTCTAGGTAGTGGCCATTTGTCGTTGCTTCCCCCTACCAATTGTTGGGAATAGAATTCAACTAATCAATTCTGGTTGGGATATTGCTTCCATTTAGCAAGTTTCTTGCTATATATTTTGGGTTGTTCTTGTTGTTGTTGTTGTGCTTGGTTGTTTTTAGTTGTTTATGAGTAGTTCTTGATCGTTTGGTTGTTGGTTGTTTCGGTTGTCGGATTTTGGCTTGAGTTTTTCACATTATTCGTTATTGTCAATCGTTCTCGTCCTTGTCCTGGCGTCTGATATTTATGATCTCACAATATTGCAGTATTGGCTAAAGCTTCACTAATTTCACTACGACTTTCTATACATTCGTATACACATACACATATATACATACAAATATATATATGGTAGTTAAGTTTTAAGGAAAACAACATTAAAATACAATACGAAATACATGTTATACATAAATAGATGGCAAAAGCAAATACAGTTTACACAAGACATGAGTTGATGCGATCAAGATGGATGATGAGATGAATCAAGATGGATGATGATGATGATGATGTCGATATCGATGTCGTGATGATGATGCAGATGAACAATTCGCGTATGTGAAAAAAAACAACAACAAATAAAATTCAATGATCGATAGATTGTTGCGTTTGTTTACATAACTACATTACATCATAGATACATACTAAAAGTACGTAC
Organism: Drosophila equinoxialis; assembly: GCA_018150345.1. Classification (NCBI taxonomy): domain Eukaryota; kingdom Metazoa; phylum Arthropoda; class Insecta; order Diptera; family Drosophilidae; genus Drosophila; species Drosophila equinoxialis. Next base: position 7,116,725 of record JAECWI010000002.1, on the reverse strand, counting down.
ATGCGGGAAACATCTTTCTTTAAGTAAAAAACCCAGTCCCAAGAGCTTTGATACTTTTTTATTGGCTTCGATCAAACCGAAGTTTTGAATGGTTTTGAAACATTTATGTTACACAGATCTACATGAATTATATCATAAACGAATATTCGATCACATTCGAATAGTAAAGTTGGTAAAAATGTATACCTTTTAGAAATCAATGTACGTACGAATTAATGAGAAGCAATAAGAGCGTTTAAAAAAAGTTTGAATACTTAAATTAGTTTAAAATTACCAAAAACATCTTAAGGTATGTCAAAAGAGAACAATTTGCCCCCTAATTTATGCAATAAACATAGATTTCAAAATGTTCTATAGATAGAGAAATTTTGTATTGTTTCTGTTGGCAAAATTGGTTTAATAACTATTTTTAGGATTAATCCAAAAGTTATCTTTCCAAAATAACCATAAAATAAACATTTTTGGATTTTCTGTTGCATACTTAGGAGGGTAAATTCTTTTCCTTCTTTTGCTTTTTAACCACATCACTATAAAACTCTCTCTAAAAATTGAATGTCTTCTGATTATTGAGTTTATTCATGAAGATCTTTTAAGTATATTATTCCATGGATTTCTATCCGATCGGACTAATTTTCAATGCAGTTTCGATAAAGTAGACTGACATAACCTCACAAATGTTTAACCTAACCTAAAAATTTGTTGGTAAGCTCTTGTTTTTTTCATGTTTTTTTGCGCTTATTTTCTTGAATGTTAGATGTTGGTGGCTGTAAATATGGCGACCCACCTTTTTGACGTCATCGCTGTCCTGTTGGGTTTTCTCTTCATCACTTTCAGTCTCCTCCTCGAAAAGGGGCTCAAGACGACGTCTAAGCATTACAAGTATTCGATATACATAATACGGGTATGTGGCGTAATTTGAATTTGATTAGCAATAATGTGTTGTATGTGTGTGTGTGTGTGTGTGTGTGTGTATTGATGGCATCAATGATAAGTAAGATCAATTTTGATTTTTAGCAAAGATTATACAGATATATAAGTATATATGAAATATACATACATATACGACTACTTGATACAAATTTCAGTGACTAGTTTTAATGGATTCAAATTGTCGAATCGACTTTGACTAACCCCTATATAAATAGATATATAAAAATGAATGATTTTTGCTCATGTTACGTATTTATAGAGATCGAATTGAGTATGGAATTCCACTAGGATTTAAATGGTGTTTGAGTTTTTTTTCTTTGTTTTTCTTGGTTGGTAAATAGATAAAATCAATAAAGAAAAATAGAACACCTGTAAAAACTACAAACAAATTAAAAGAAAGTAAGAAAAATCCCAAAAAGGAATACACACGGAAAAAAATAAAATGGAAGAGAAAGTCGTTTACTTTAGTGGATAGTGTAATCAGCACTTTGTACTCTATATAATATAATAATGTATATAACCAACTATAAGTATATATCTATATATATATACATATATATAGATATAGGTATAAATATATATTTAATGTATATTTGGAATGAAAAAAAGAAGGAAATTCTCTGCCCGATACGTTTGCTTGATGTTATTCTATTCGTATTATTAGTCGAAAACTATGTTTTAGCTAAACAACATAAGAGATTTGAGCGACTCTAAGGCTAAATCTATTGGCTAAGGGGAAAACATACCGTGGCAGCAATCCTCGAATGGTGCTGGCTGTCATTGGTGGAGCCATTAGCAATTCATCCATCATCAGTTCGGTGTCATCGTCATCATTCAGTGAAGTGCTCGATTTGGTGGGTGACTTTATAATGATAAAGGGGGGTAAAACGGATATTTAGCATTCGTCTTCTCTTATGTTTTTGACACCTACCGAATGTGTATTCTCGGAATTTATTAACTGCATGTCATCGTTATCATTGTCACCGCCACTGGTGGGTGTACCCCAGACCTCTTCACCGCTTGTCGCTCCCGAAGTGCATTCGTCCATTTGCTCATCCGTTTCGGAGGTGTTTGCTGCTTGCTGTTCGCCTGCATTCCAACGTCCAAGATACTTGTCTATAAAGGCACGCGACTCCTCGAAGAAGGACATTTTATCGCTGACAAAGGCACCGGCACGATTTGTCCAGGCACCGCTGGCCAGAACGTCGCCATTGGAATTCGAACAACCGGGTTGAATTGAGTCAAAGTCTGTGGCTCCATCTGGCGCATGGTTTTCCTTATTCCCTCCATTGGCCAACTCTCCTTCTCTCTCATTCTCGAGTCCCTCGAGTGTGTCTGCAGGCTCGGCAGCTTGATCCATTGACCCGTTGACTGCATAGGGGGCATCTAGGTCATCGTCGAGCTCTTCGGTCTCATCCATACGATCGTCGGAGGGTAATTTCTCGAGACTGGACATGGTTCCGAAGCGTCTCAAGGCACTGGTCATCGGTCGATAGGGTGGCTCTTCCTCCAGCGGTGATTCATCGCACGAATCCTCGGGTATATTCTCAATGATCGCCTGCCTGGGTTGTTTAATGGAGGTGCATGTGACCCCATTACCATTTCTCGTTTCTGTGCCAGCTCCAGCTCCACCCCCCCCACTATTATCCCACACATTGGTACTGGTCTTTGTAAGTATCGCATCTGGAGTCGCTGGCACCACAGCGATTGTAGGTGGTTTATCATCTTGATCAAGATTTTCCAGCTTTTGCTGCTGCTCTTCTAGTCTCGGTTTTGCCTGTTGTCCCTGACCCTGACTTCTGCAGAGTTGGGCTGCCGGAGCAAATTGCGCCAAACCAATTAACATAAGTGACAATTGTTCATCATCATCATCCTCAGGCGGATTTCCTGTAGTTCTGCCCGCTATAGTCGTTGTGGTCTTTTGCTTCGGTGACTCCAACATCTTGCAAGTCTGATGTTCCATTTTATCGGGCGACAATTGTTTGTGGGTAAAATCCTCCGGATTACAGCGACAATTGCAGGGGGCTGCTGCATATTTTGAGGGCGAATTGGCCGGAGAGCTGCGCATTACCCTAGCCGTCTCGGCGATGGTTACAATGGCCTTCACCTGCTGTCGCGAACGAACCGGCTCTTGACTCAATTGTGCGACCCCCGGACATGGTCGTGCTCTTCTCACTGGTGGCGGTGGTGGGCAGTGATGGCCATTGGCAAGTGGAGCTGAGTGTGGATGCTGTGACGTAGGTTGTGACGTGGGAGGAGATGAAGCCACTGTTTCTAGATTATGTAATTTGTTGTCGCTGCTGCTGCTGTTGGGCATGGCGCCGACACTATCATCGGTGGCCTCTGATTGCGATAAGGACAATTCATCGGTGATCAATTGGGCCACATCGCTTTCGGTGTCGCCGGTTTCGCGACGACTACTGCTAGCCACTACTTTGGATGAAAGTTCGCCGGTGATGGTGCTGCTGGACATGCTGGTCACGCTGCTCCCCTCATCGCGTGCCCCCTTGCCTTGCCTAACCCCCCTGCCTCTTTCCGTTTCTCCTGCTCCAGCTGTCGCCGTTTCATCAAGCCCAGTGGCAATGCCATTCAGCTTACAGCAACGATTTGGTGACGATTGACTATGCTGGACCTTCAGAGAATTGCAAAGAAGCAGGGGTGTGGAGTCGCCAATATCGGTGCGAGCACCTGTAGGACCTCCACCGCCTCCGCCACTTTGTTGGCAATTCTTGTGGCAATGACGGCAAACGGCCAGCTTGTCCAGCACAATGGGACTAGAGCGTACTGTGATCTGTGTGTGTGTGTGTTCGGGAAGGGAATATGCGAAAAGAACAAAGATGTAGCGAGAACTAGCTGATATTTTCATGGATTGAGGCTCTTCTATGGACCTTACCTGACTATCCGAAGTGGTGCTATGTGACTGACTTATCTGGCTGGCCACACCAGCACTTCCGGTTGCAACATCAGCCTCCGAATACATATCGGATGCAGCGCTCATGCTTAACTCTTCCACCCCGCTTAAACGTTTGCCACCGAAATTCGGTTTGGCCGAGAGTCCGCCATTCTCTTTGGCCAAATTCAGTTCTTTGGTGCGCTTCTCCAGCTGCTGCCGTGTCCAATATGTTATGCGCTCGTCCTGTTCGCTATCGCTATTGAATATCAGTTGTTCGTCCTCGGCACTGATCTCCTCCTGGGAGCGGGCTATAGCCGCCAGGCGGGCTTGTTGCTGCTGCTTATCCAGTTGTCCCTTCATCCAGTTAGCCAAGTGCAGGGCACTCGATTTGGGTGTTCCGGTCTTATTTAGAATCCGGCATTTCTCATCGATCAATAGTTCAATCTGTTCCACAGCACGACCATGGCCATGACCATGTTGATGGCACGGATGATGTTGCTGTTGTTGTTGCTGTTGATGATGATGATGCTGGACGGCATTCCGCTGCTGCAAAAGGTATTCGGCATTCGATTAATTTCAAATTTAAGTTCATTAGGAGAGATTACCTCTAGCTCCTTTTCCCCTTCGAATCAGAAACCCAACCAACCACCCAAACCACCCAAACCACGAAAACCACCCAAAATCAACGGAACCATCCAACAATATTTGTTTTTTAACTAAAATTTGTGATGGGCTCGTAAAAAAATTAAATTAATAATAATAAAACAATTAACAAAAAAATATTTTGTTTTTCTTTTGATTTAGCTGTTTTTTGTAGATTTTTTTCATTGGGGCGGGGGCGAGGGGTTATTTTACTTTACTTTTGCTTATGCTTTTGGCTGTTTTGCTGTTTCATTTCATTGAAATATTTTCTATTATATTCTTGTATTTTGTAATGAATGTTGTTTTCTTTATTTATTTATATTTATATATTTTCCATTTTTTTTTTTTTGTGATAGAGAAACGAAATTGAAACAATAATAAAAACGCGTTGATATTCCGGACCATCTTTGATTAAAAACGCTTGATCTACCTTTTTCTTTGTTGGATATATTCATGATGGGTATTTTCAGTTGAATTTCTGAATCAGAGGATATATATGTATAGGTTGGGACAATAGTAATTAAAAACAATAGCAACAACAATGACATTTACAAGACATCAAATACAACAAATAGTTATAAACAAAATGGTACAAAAGGTTCAGAGGTTTGGTTATTTTTTTCCAAAAACAAAAACAGAAAATTGAAATGAATTATGTTTCAAGTGGAAGAAGTATTAGAAAAAGCGGCAGTAAGTAAGATGCGAGAATAGAATAGAACTTAAACTAAAATTGAGTCCATCACAATTTTTAATTTTGTTTTGTTTTCTTTTCTTTTTCATACCAATTCAACGCAAGATTTTTCGAGCCAGAAAAAGCGGGCAACATTTATCTAGAAGTATTTTTTTTTTTTTTTTTTTTTTTTTTGGTAATATTATTATTGTTTTTCTTTTAATGAGTGCTCGTTGGGTTTTTGATTTTGGTTATTTGGTTTCGGTTTGGAGTTTTCTTTTTTTTTTTTTTCTCTGTTTTCTGGTGGGATTAGTGGAGTTGGGTGAGGGGAGACGGGGGGTTTGGGGGAAATTAAATAAAAAAGAAAACATCACAAGCGTTTTTAGTCAAAGAATCATTTTTGGTTTTTATTATTCTTATTGATCGTTTCTCGTTCATCATCATCTTTATTATTCTTCTCCTTTTTTCATTTGCATCTTTATCATTAACTCTCTCGTACTTGTGTTTTTATGTGTGTGTGTGTGTGTGTGTGTGTTTGAGTGTGTTGAATATGACGTTAAAGGGCAACACATACATATACATATGCATATACATATACATATACATACATTCAGTAAATAAGTAAATGTTCTTTGCATATTTGATTTAAACAAATCCTAGACACAACATACAGGACGTTTTACTTATGCCTTCTCTTGTTATATATAGGATATATGTATATGTATATACATATATGAGTTTCTATGTATGCATTTACGTCTTCTTTGTTTTTTATAGATAAATTAATTATGTTTTTTGTTGTCATATAAGTAGTTAAGAAGAGCTTAAAGCATTAAACAACGAATATTATCTACGACTACAACAGTTTTTGGGTTTTGGTTTTTGTTAAGATTATAGACACGATCACATCGATCTGTCAGAGCAGATGATACCATACACAACACAATTTCTAGGCTAAGATTTCATTTTTGGCTTTTTTACTTATTCTGGTAGATTAAATCAAATGGGAAGCCAGATCTATAACTAAGAAATTTTACTAGATTCTATATATAATCTTTGGACATAGGACACAACTAAGAAAAACCAAAGAAAACAAAGAAAGACAACAAGAGAAATGCTTCAAACGGCGCACAGTGGTTTTTTGTTTTTGTTTTTTTTTTTTTTGTGATCTCCAAAAAGTATGCTACAAAAAATATGCATATGCTAAGCAAGGAGTTTATCTTGCTTGACTTTTGATCAAAGTATACGTGATCAATCAAAATCACTTGTAATATATATGTAAATGTAAGCACCAAGGTACATATTTGTTTCAATTAAAAGAGAATACCAACATTTATATTGCTTCAATTGAGAATTCAAACTAATTGAATCAGCTTATTAACTAATTTTGGACGTGGTAAATCTCAAGCTATTAAAATTAAACAGAAACTACTAACTAAATATCAATTTCCTTTTTTTTCACAACAATTTTCTAATGAAAAATGATTTGAAGAATCGTGTTTTGAAAGCTACACAAAACTGATTTCTGTTTAAATTGAATATACAGAATCTATATAATATGGCTCAAATCTAAACCACTGTGCGAATATTGATCCTAAATCTAAATGGAACAACATTAATATAATTGACATGAAGAACTATCTTTATCTCATAATAAGTATATGTTTTAGTCAGCCAAAAGCATTGAGACTGAGCAAAAGTACTTGTGTTTTTCAATTATTTAGTTACAGTTTACAGTTGAAATGCTATAAAGTGAATATATATAGGAGGGTATGTGGCGGGTGGAAGGGGAAGGGGGGGGATGGCGTGGTTAATGTACGAGTATTTACAAAAATTTCGTTTATACATAAAAACCTACAACCAATTAGCAATTAACTGCCTTTATGCACATGTGTGTGTGTGTGTGTTTTAGTTACTTATACTTTGTCTAATAGTAAACTTAACATATACAAAAAATTGGTATTGGAATATAGATTGTATGTATATAATTTTGTTTAGGGTTTTTTTTTTTCGTTTTGGAATATAACAAACAGCAATAACAAGTAAACAATTTGGCTCGATTGGCTACAAAAATGGAAGCATGTAGTTTTAGACTAATATGGCTAAAATGGGAAGTGGGGGGTGGAGAGGGGGTTTTTTCTTTCTTTTCTTTTTGTTTTTTTTTTTTTTTTTTTGGTGTGGAATCAATTAGATAGATATATCAGATGGGCAATAATTCAAGTAGATAAATACACTATAAATGTACAATATATATACATATATATGTATATATGTATGTAAATTTGACTATCTATATGTATATGTGTGTGTATGCATGTATGTATATGGAATAAGTTAATAATTTGTCTCTAGTCTATATATAGATGTACATACATATATATTTGTGTATATATATGGAGTATATATGTATGTATGTATGTAAATAAGTAATTAACTATAATTAAGAATCGTTTGTTATATCTCAATTATTCAGCCATTTTCTTTGTTGCAATCTATATTTACACTAAATTTTGTTTTTGCGTTTTTGGTATAAGTGAAAGAAATATGACATCCCATGTAAATATGTAAATATATATATTCAAGTGCCGTAATTACGAGTATATACATTGTTAAAACTGATTGTAAATAAATGAAAATTCATTCTAGTGAATGAGTATACTATGAAAATCGAATGTATTCAATATACCGAATGCATTAATACTTATAAAATGGCGGCAATTACTTAATTCGAATCATTTGTAAATCACAAAAGTACTCATCAGCCAATTAAGAGACGATTGGACGATTCTTTTTGTCTTTGAATCAATTGACTTGTCGTGTGTACCTTTCACTCAAGAAGTGTTTCTCATCCCTCCCCGCCCCCAAAAAGGGCAATTCCCGTAATCCCAAGCGCAATCCCAAAGGGATTTTCTTATATATAAGGCATAGATCATATTCATATTCTTCTATAGAGAGAGAGAGAGAGAGGTAGAGAAATAAAGAGGCAGACGCAGCGAGACTTGAGAGCAGGAAGAGAGCCCAACAAAATGGCAATATATGTGTGTACCAATAGCACAACTTCAACTAAAAATTGCATTAATCCAGTTCAGTTTGATGATAATTCAAAAATTGTTTCAAATGTTAAAACATTTTTAAACTGTTTTAAAATAGTTTTTGTCAATTTATGAAGAACTTAAAAGGTCTTACTTTAATCCCATTTCAATCTTTATAAATGCGTTATATTCAAATAGATCTGATAATGGAATGCAACTAAGAGATCCTACAATATTAATTATTTAAAAAAGGCCAACAAGACTTTATGTTTTAAACAACTGGACTGAGTCGAAGGTGGGAAACATCGATTATGTGTGGAAAGAATGTAAGAAAAACGTAAATTTTGAATGAAAAATTGAATACGGAAATACGGAAGGCCTTTTTGGCCTCATAAGACACCATAGTATATCGATTGGAATTGGGAATTAAACTTTCTCTCTTAAAGTCTCTTGAACTTTAAGTAGAATCACAAGACTTTGCACTCCTCTTCCAATTTTTGAACAATAAATCTTCTAGGGACCGTATTCATATGGAGAACCAATAAATATTTGAGGGCATAGTTCTTATAAGGTCCTAGGTATCCTTCCGTTGCCAATAAGCAACATTGATCCTGAAGGAGCATACAATTTCGACCGCAATTTTTAACAGTGTACACACATATATACATCGATATTTTGTAGGGTAAAAGTGGGTTTCATGACAGGCAAAAAATATTGATTAATACCAACATTGGAAAGGAGAGTGAGAGAGTGAATAGACGAGGGAGACATCATTGAAAAGGAGAGTGAGAGAGTGAATAGACGAGGGAAGCAGAGAGAGTGAGAATGATAGAGGGAGAAAGAGAGAGAGAGAGAGATAAATTCAGATGGACAGTTTGATTGATAGAGGAGAAAAAGGATCTAAGCTCATTTTGTGTTGTTTTTTTTAAGAATTGTCCATGGTTTGAGAATCGATGGAGGTCTTTTGTAGCCAAAAATCAAATCACAGATCCAATGAATCCGGCGGTGTTGGCTTAGTGGGTAGCATTCCGAACGGATCATCGACCACAACGCTATCATCATCGCTATCCTCGTCCCCATTATTGTCCGCCGTCTGTCTGCCATCGTCGTCCCCCCATGAATATGCACTCCTCAACGTCTGTGTCATAGCAGGGATCTAGATTAACCTCATTCAATTGCAAATCCAATTCCAGAAGATCCCACGAGCCCCCGAATTCTGCCAATGGTATATTACTATGCGAATTATTAGAGGCAATGCATGTGGCCTGCGGACGTGGAACAAAGTCATTGGAGAATGCCTGCGAACTGGGCGAAATATTCGGTGTCGGCGTCTCGGGGGTGGTAAGCGAAACCTGTTGACCCATTGCCACATTATTGGGTCCCTCATCAATGAACGAACGACCCACCGAACTCAAACTGAATTCAAGTAACTTTTGAGCATGTATTGTTGTTGTGGTAGTTGTTGTGGTTGCTGCTGCCAGTGGAATCACGGTTAAAGGCGGTGGCGGTGGTTCACTAGTCGCCTCTGGGATGGCAGTCAATAGACACTTGCAACTGGCATTGGGCAAAGATTGGGCCGATGTTTGTGTGTGCTGACTACTACTATGCAGGCTTATGCCAATATAACCACCGACGCCATTGGGCATGGATCCACCACAACTGCCATTACCAGATGAACCGAAACGGGAGGAGATTAAGCGAGCCGGTGATGTCGTTCGCGATGGCAACGAAGCCGCCTGCGTTTGCGACTGAGACTGAGATTGCGACTGATTTTGGGACTGAGATGGGATTTGGTAATGGTATTGAGATGATGTTGTTGTCTGTGCACTCACTGAACGCACCGCTGGCACTAGGGCACTGGCCAAACGCTGCAGATTCTCATAGGAATCGGAGCTATCCAGACGCTTGCTGCGAAAGAGACGCACCTGCTGTTTCTGTTGTTGCTTCAGATTAATGCTATCCAACGATGGCAGTTTAATTGAACCCATTGACGCCGATGTCATTCCAATATCACTCAGAGGGACCAACGTATTGAGTACATCAGGTGAATCCAATGGACTGGACAATGGTGTTGAACCCAAGGCGGCATTAACAAGAAAACTACACAAAACAAATTGGAATAGGTCACATATCGGTTGCCTTGTTTTAAAAATGCTTCATTTTTTGATCTTACATTTGTCGTTGCAAGAGATTCTGCCAGACGGCCTTCAATTCCATGGATGGAGCACGTAAAACCAGACTCTTACGGCGTGCCCCACGTTTGGGGGTGCGAGTCAAATCCGGTGCACAATAGCCCGTTGGACTCTCCGCCAAACGTCCATTGGGATCAACAGTCAATCGAAATTCGGTGGCTAAAATGAAATGACAAAAAAAATACAATTTCATTGGAGCAATCGGCAGAGAGAGAGAGAGGAAGAGAACTTACTTTTCTTGCGCATATGAAAACATGAATCCACAACATTGGCTATGGGTATAGGCTCCTCGGTGATAAATAATACACGATCACGACTGACTTTGGCAAACACAATAATATCACTGAAGAGCAAGGTCCAATATGGTTTAATCGAACGACCCTCGACACGGGACAGATCACCGCCAAATATCCATTGACGACCCTGCACGGCCAGCGTGAAGGGCTTGCATTTGGTGAACACCATACGCGACTCCAAATCCTGTAATGTCAATAGAGGTCTACCCTCGCCCAGAGGTTCCATTAGGCCACTGCTAACGGTTATCTCACGATAGGCCGCCTGCAATTCACTTATCACGGTGGTAAAATTCTTGTGCTCTTCGGTATCCACATGACAGTTGCTGGCCAACAATTGCATCAATTTCAATATTTCACGGAAATGCTGCAACGGTCTGTGAATGAACATGGTGAGATCGGGTCGCTTGCGCGGCACTGAAGGCTCTGTGATGAAATTAATAAACTCGGATCCTGTTTGCCTTGATTTGTTGACCAGGACGCAGTCGGCCCGTTTAATGCCATTGCAATATTTCTTATATGCAGCGCATATTGCAGTCGTTTTCGATAGATAGACACGCGAGGCGAAATTCATATGCGGCTCCTGATCCTGATCACTTGTATTGCTGCACAATTGCTCTAGAATATCTTCGGCAATGCGCAACAGTTCGTCAATATTTTGGAATAGTGTGCGATGATCGTTGGGCGAGATCAAATCCTTGCGATCGACAAGAGGCTGAACGAAACGTTCCACTCCAAAATGTAAGGCCGCTGTGAAATTCTGTTCACGACTGATCAATTGTAGCAGGAAACGACGTCGATTGTCCGTAATGGGAACGATGGACTTTATCCGTGTAAGCACGAAAGGATATGAAAATTTAGATATTACTTAAAAGAAATTAGGTGCTCATTGATGCCAAGACGAATGAGTGGGACAACTGTGCCCCCTAAAGTATGCAATGGGATATTGCTTTCAAGAAGTTTAGAACTTATTGTAACAATTTGATTAAAAAGCAATCTCTAGCATTCTTTAGGGGGCTAAATTCAACCCATTCAGGGCTTATAAACTGATGATGAATAGAATGAACAATGCGATTGCATAATGTAATGTCCTTAAAAATTATAACTTTTCTCTACTAAAAACTTGCAAATTTCATAACTTTGTAATATGATATTGATCATATTTTGATAACAATTTCGATTAAACCGAATGTACTTATTTATCAACAATTGCATATTATTACATTACTTTCATCCCGCCCAGTCAGTAAAAACGTAAATAAATTCAAATAAAATATAAAGTCCAAACAGATAAAACCGAAAAAAAAATTTATTGTCAAGCGTATATGATGGATGGGTGGGAGGACTGTGGGTGCCTTAGTGGGAGGGGTGTTTTGGGTATGCATGGGTAAAAAAAAAATGAAATTATAATATATATGTATATATGTATTAATAGACCAATAACTTAAACCCAGTAAAACTTAACAATTAATGCATTAAAATTATGTACACAAAGTGAAAAAAAAAAAAAAATGGGGAGAAAAGACAAAGACACAATTGAGTGGAGGGGCGGGAAGGTGACGGGAGGTTAGGTGAGGTGAAGGGCAATGAAATGCCTCATCTCAGACAAATACACCCTGGCCTACCTCCTTGCTAAATGTGACCTGGGGCAGATGCAATCGTCGCTTGGCCGCCTCAATGGAAGATGTGGTTCCCGAACAGGCTGTGGCCGGTCTCGATAAATTGTTAGTCAACTGAGGACGAGTGGAAGGATGTTGTTGTTGTTGCAGCTGCAGTGAAGATTGGGCACTCGATCGTTGAAATGTTGTTGCCGTCGTCGTCGTCGTCATTGTTGTCGTTGTCTGCTCCTCGCTGCTTAATTGGGTCTGAGATGTGGGCTCCTGTTGCTGCTGCTGCTGCTTCTGGCGGGCTTGGTTCGGCGATTGATGATGTACATTGGCATTGACGGCAGCCAAATTGTGTGTGGCCATATTGGCACCCGATCCTGACCTTCTGAATATCTCCAACGTCAAGGACGAGCCCTGCGATCGTATCAAATTCAGAACATCAGCCTCGGGCATCGTGACCACATTGTGTTTATCAACAAAGATGACATAGTCCCCGGGTAAAATACCACAACGATCGGCCGATAGGCCATCCTCGACTTTTTCCACACGCGGTGGATGTGTCCACACAATGGAGAAGCCAAAGCCCCGCTCCTCTGTCCTGGTTAAACGCTTCGTCGTCGTAAAGGGTGTACGTCCTTTCGACACAATAACACCGCCTCCTCCACCGCCTCCAGTCATGGTTGAGTAACGACGTCCACTGCCACTGCCACCGTTCATGTGATTGGCATTACTGACATTTGCATTTGTTGTGGATGCCGTGGTATGGCCAGGTGTGGCACCTGATCCGCCCGTTGTGGCATTGCCACTGGAACTGGTGGTATTATTCGCATTACCATCGGCGGGTGGATCCAATTCGAGAAAACGTAAGAACAAATTCTCATCGGCATCACGTTGATGCAATGCCTTTTTACTCAATACCATCGGTTGATCCGGTTTTGTGGGCATCATCAGAGCATCATCCTTATCAGCAGCCATGCTGCTATCAATGCTTATGCCGATAATTTCATCGTTGACATTGGTATTGAGTTCATTTGGGATTTTCTGTGGAGCTGTTGCCGTTGTGGTTGCCATTTCGGTTGTCATAGGTTGGGATGCTTCTGGTGACTGTTCCTCCTCCTTCTCCCTTTCCTCCTGCTGCTGCTGGGGCTGGTTGCTGGTGCTTCTGGGTATTGTGACTGTATTCGGCAGGCTATTTAAACATGCCTGAGATTGTAACTTGTAGGATCCGTAGCCGTTAAAATTCTGCTGCTGCTGCTGGTGTATAAGGGTGCTCAGGGGAAAAATACTGCAGCCGAGAAACTCACTGCGCCTAAAAATAGAATTTAGCACATAATTAGTTAGGCATATAATGTCATATTAAACGCAGGAGCAGGAGAACTAAACTGTAATGACCTTTTCAATTATTAGACAGTTAAACCGATTAAACTCAAAGTGAAACTCAAACTAAAACTTGAGTCCCAACTCCTTGATGGGTGGGATGGATGGGGGTGGACTTTAAAAGTGGGTATTTCATTTAAAATTCTTAAGCTCTGACATTAGACGGTCTGCTTTTGTCCATAGTTTAGTTGCTTGTGCTATCTCTATTGCTTTATCTTTTTACCATTTTTGGATTTTTGCGTCACGTTGCACTGGCATTTTGTTTACCATTTATATACTAGTCGTGGTAAGGGCGGTGGGGGGAGGGGTGTTCAGACAGACTAGCCCCATGAAACAACGAACCAAACAGCTAACAACTATTCCTTGTACGTGACATAAATCAATTAGCGCTTCTAAGCTGTCTTGGCATTCCACCAACCAATCTTCTCTCTTTCCACCTTCACACATACACAGAACAGACAAACACACACACACGCAAACACACTTTTATAGACACGGAACACTCGTTCATGTCGTCCATTCCCGTGGCCCGGAAATGCGCTTTGGCCAGGCCAATTTCTGATATGAAAAGGCAAAGTTGGCGCGCGTATTTGGGTCAGTTTTATTGATTTTTTGTCTCTATTTTTCTTCTTTCTTTTTAAGTTTCTTTTGGCGTTTTATTTTTGTTTTTTGTGTGCTCTCAACGCAATTGCAATAGCCATTGTCCTGTCTTAACTACCGCAAGCCACCCACTGACATTAGCCATCAGCACCACCAATGTAGTCAAATTCGCAACCGGATTCGCACCCGTACCCGTACCCGCACCCGGGTGCGCACCTTAAGCAAATAGAGAGACAGGGCTAAGAAACGGGGTTAGTGGCATTAAAAATTCAGGAACTATCGAGGCAAACAAATGAATTATTCAGTTTTCAAATTGACTTAAAGGGCTCCCAACGAGGCCTTTGGCCACACTATTTTGTCAAAATGTACGCATAATATACACACACACACACACACACACACACACACAGATACATTTACATATATATATATGTATATGTATTTAGATGGATGAATGGTTAAATGTGGCCCATGTGTGAGGATTCCCATGTGGGCATTTAGTTTATAGTTATAGTTGCCTTTAGTCTAATTAGGCAAAGGAAGCGTTAATTTTTTATTTTTTTAGCACATTTTATTGCATAATGTTAATTTTTTTTTTGTTGTTTTTTCCATCGATTTGGCATAAACACAATGTCATAAAATGGCCAAAAACTCAGAGAGGGAGAGGAAAAAAAGAAACACAACAATTTACTTGACCAACTAGGCATGTCCTTGAATTTTAATTAATTTGACTCTCACACACACACAAACACACGCACACAGAGAGAGACACACTAAACGCGAGGCTAAGCATTGGAACTTCCTGTTTTTCATTTTTTGTATTGCCTCGCATGCCTGAAATTATGCTACACTTTCGTCTATTATATAATGACAGCAAGACATTGCCTACTTTTTGTGCAAAGAGTTTCGTTTCGTTTCGTTTGGCTTTCTTCACTCTTGCAAAATAAAAATACTAAACGAACTCTAACGAAATTGAAACTTTGTTCGATTGCATGATATTATTTACACGCACACGCACACATAAACATCTTCGCATCTCTCACACGCAGATGCACACAAATGCACAGACATGAACATACACTTTTCATTATTTGTTTGCGTTTCCTTTTTTTTTTGGTTTTTTGTTGGTGAGAAGAAGAGCCTTCCTCTGCTGATTTGACTTTGGCCAGAGCTTAGCTAAAACACACGACGTGGTCGGACGACGTTGCTGCAGCAGCGGCAGAAGTAGCGACGGCTGCGACTGCGGCGACAGCGACAGCAGCAGCAGCTAGCAGCAGGCAGCGTTAACAGCGTTGCCAGTTCTTCTCGTTTTGCCGTTTATATTTTTTTTTTTCGTTGCTCTAGGACTTTCTCGTTTAGCCCTCTCAGTCTCTTTTTCGTTCTCGTTCTCGTTCACTCTCTAGCTCTCTGCATGTGTGTGAGTACGTGTCTGTGCATGTGTGTGTGTGTGTCTGTCTGTCTGTTTGTCTGTACAGTGTGTGTTTTGCCGTGCACGAGCTTAGCACTTGAACTAAGCACACTGCCAATGCTTGTTCCGTGTTGTGCCCAGAAATTTTTCGAAACTGGAATGCCAGAAATGCTGACAATAGACCGACCTCAGAGCGCCGGCGTTGGATATTGGATGTGGAAGGCCTTAAAAACACAATTCACCCCACCAGCTTTCCCGCCCAGCTTAGAGTGCTACAGTGGGCCAAATACACATACATAGATATGACGCCGTAAAAGGAATAAGAACATTTCTTCTATCAAAAATACTTTATATCAATCGCAAGACGATGCTTGATTCCGATTATAAAATCATTCGTCTTAACGGAGATCAATGCCAGATCTATAGTTGTAAAATGGTGGAACTTTGACCCCCAAAGTATGCAATAAATAATCCAAGAATTTTTGATATCTCCTGTGTAAAAACAATTATTATAGAATAAAAAATGATTTATAAACCATTTTCAAAATACAGGGAATAGGAAAGTTATAAATTTGTTGAAACCAATGAACTCTTGTCCAGCCTATTGCATACTTTAAGGGGCAAAGTTACCCCTATAGTCATAAACCTAGATCCGCATATGCGAAGATACATATGTTGTTATTAAACAAACATTTCCATCCTGTTCACTTTTCGGACACTGTCAACTTCTTCTCATTCAGTACTCCAAGCACTATGGGCTCTATTGAATGGTGAATCCTTTTGTGATCGGGATTAAAGCAAATTTGCCGTCCCACTCTATCTATCAATTAATGAATCAAATTAATCACTTTGAAAACTCCATATCTTTTGGACATTTACTACTTTCTTCGTTCTATAGATGGCAATTAAATTCCATTACGAACGCAAAAAAATTCACGTGAATTTATAGGAATTTCTACCACTGTCTGTTTATTTGCAGGAAATGCAAAAGGCGCCCAAGTGTGCTACAGGAAAACGGTACAATTAAGCAGACGTTAGACGCCTTTTGCCTGGCAGGCTGGCCGCCTAACCACCACCCACACCCATACCCTCGCCCCATCCCATCTATCCTTTTCTTCATCTGCATAACCAGCAGCATCATCATCAATTGAGGGTGAATGACACAAAAGCGACTACTAAGAGCTACTAAGCTAGGCTATACTAGGGTTCACAATGTGTTAAGTTCACTTTGCATTTTAGGGAATGGGCTGGCTCAAGAGGGGAGAATGGGGATAGATGGTTGATTTATCTTTGCATTGACCTTACTCGTACTCACTTTAAATGACGATCCCGATGCCAGACAGCCAACTGCAATTGCTGATGTTCGCTTATCTTTGGAATTGAAAAGGAGAAATGTTGATCGAAATATGGACGACTCGAATGACGATGGACAGCTGTCCGCTGGAAGCCTCGCATATTTGCATTCGAGCTGGAGCTGGCTGGAGCCAGGGCCACCTTAACATAGGCATTAATGCTGCCAGAACCATGTGAACGCTGTAGGTCACGACAGCGAATAACTGCAAATGATAAAAAAGATAACAATGTTCACCACATGTTACAAAGTGTGAGTGTGAGAGAGAAAGAGAGAGAAAGAGAGAGAGAGAGAGAGAGAGAGATGGTATGTCATCCTACTTGATCCTGTGGAACTCACCGTGTACATTTAATTGCTGTTGTTGTGGATTATAGTTGATATTCAAATCAATGTTGCCGCGTTGTGTTTGCGCCTCAATCTCTGTTGTGTTGGAGCTAGAGTTGGCAGAAAGTGTTGAGGTCGAGGTGGATGTGGTTGAGGAAGTAGAGGCCATTGATCCACGCTTGGCAAATGGTTCATCGTGATGCTTATCGTCTTCCAAGTCGCTGGACGAAAAGTTAAGGCAACGCTTGGTGCTGGGTATAATGTGTTCCAAAGGCGTCACAGTGGGCAATGCTCCTTGCCTAGTGCTATTATTATTATTATTATTATTAATCTTTTGGGGATTCTTTCGTCGCACAACTCGCTGTCTCTTCAGATGGGTGGGAGTGCGTACTTCCATCTCATGGACACTCGTTTCGCTCCATTCTTCCACAGCTTCCGTCAAGTTGTTGTTGTTGTTGTTGTTGTTGTTGTTGTGTTGGGCGTTGCGATGCTTGCAATAGTTTTCTTTACGCGCCGATTCAATAATGGCATCCAACATGCGATCCAATGTTGTGTCGCCCATACGTGACGATGACAATTGAGAGTCCTCCAGTCCTCCTGCATTTGTGGCGACCGCTCCGACTGCACGTGGCAGGCATCTAAGGGCCGCCAATTGCGGTGTGGCATGTCTTGGACCGCTGCTGCCCTCGCTAAAACTACGTCGTTGAGGACTCTTGCCATGGACATTGCTAAGATCCTGCAGAGCAATCAGGCTACTATTGCCAAAAGGGCTGCTCATGAAATGAACGCCAAAGTTCTCCTTGTTGGCATCGCCAACTTTAACCACTCCAACGCTGACATCACGAGCACGACGACCACGTGTCTCCACATCAACAGCGGCATTCGAGCTGGAGTGACGATGCATGCGTGTCATGGTGGGCATGTCTTTGAGGTGGGCCTACAAAAAAGAGTAAGCATTAGATATCATCACTAAGAAGATCCACAATGTCCTTGCTTCGTATTATAACAAATTCCTGCCTGTAGTTAGTTGGTTAGCTGCTCGTCCAAAAAATAAAGGCCAGCTGTCTGACAACAAGAGAACAGATGAAGGTAGGATCAAGGAGACGGGTTTTTTCTTTTCTTTCTGCCGACTATTCTTTTGCGATTCGCAGGAGCTAGAGAGCTAAATGCAAAATCGAACAAAGACAAGAATTGCGCAATTTGTTTGCCATAAACGAGTTTTTCACGCTCTCATACATCAAGTCCTTCTGATGGTCCTTTCGTTGGTCTTGCTTCTGTCTTCTGTCTAGGCATAATTTCAGGTTTACTTTTAAATCGAAATTAAACTTATGCTAATTTCCTGCTAAAAATACAGAAAAATCGCATTCATCTTCCATCTTGATTCTGTTTCCTTTTTTCTTCTCTGCGGTTGCAAACCATAAAATTGAGCAAACGAGCTACCGAGTCCTTTTAAACAGTGCAACAGGATCAAACTTGTGGATGCTCTTGTGTATGTGCGTGTGTGTGTGTGTGTTGTATTTCTGTGCAACAATTACGCCCCATCATAATGATGGCATTTTTGCAACAACCAAACAGAAACAGCAAAAAAAGGACACAGGATTTGTTGCTCTCTCACTCACTCTCCATGGCAAAAGGAAAATTGGTTTTTCATGTAATCCATAAACGTCACCCCAGAAAATGAAATGAAGTGAAGTAAAGTAAATCCCCCAGCCATGTGGAAATTGCACCAGAGACATGTAGACGAAGAAGCAAAAATGTTTTTTCTTTTACTTAGAGATCACACAGAGTTTCGCCTGATCCGTCTGATCCCTGTCATGCTATCTCTCTCTCTCACACACACCCTCTTTTCCTCTGTGTGCGTATTAAATTAGGGTAGAAGCAAAAAAAAAAAGAAGAAAAACTCAGCAACAAATTAAATGTATTAGACCCATACACCACCCCTTTGCTGTGGGTCGTTTCTTGATCGGAGTTAGGGTAACCTTACCTTTACCTTTCTTAGTGCCCTCTTTGCGTTCCATTTTTTTTTCTTTTTTTCGTTTTCGTAAATTAAAATTAGAGCTAGAGCAAAAGACAAATATGAGACATGGAGACGAGGTAAAAGACATTGAGCATTGGGTGCGAGCGCAATTACACACACGTGAGTTGAGCTCCTTTTGCTTAGGTAGACAGTCAGCAGGGAATGGGCAGAAAATTTTTAAGAATTATTTTTCCAGAACATTTTGTATGTGTGTGTGTGACCAGGTGTTGGGTCTTAGAAGACCGGCGGACGGAACTTATCAGATCTCCATCGATCATACTCCATTTACACAGATTGAATGAAATATTTATATCTATCTATCTATGGAGATAACCCATATCTCTTACTTACCTGCTATATGTAACTTGATATAGTGATCTTGATCACGTCGGGGATTTCACTAAACAAACTGCGACTATGTCGCTGTTTCTTAGATTTATTGTTCGTTCCTTTGTATTTGTTTTGTGTTATTTTGTCACTTTATCAACAATTCCTCACAGTATTTTTTCGTAATCAACAAAAATTTTAAGCACACACTGAGCAACGAAAAAAAAAAAGGAGTATGAAACCAATGAAATTTTTGTTTAAAAGCTTCAAAAGCCTTCAGGAATTTCACAGAAATTTCGAGTTTAATAAGCAAACGTGAACACGTTTGTAGCGTTCGAGGCCAGAAACGGAAATGACGAGCCCTGAAAATTCCATCTTCGGCAAAGACTCGAGTCGAAGAAGGCTGACGAAGCCACCACCAAACGCCGAGAGAGGCAATATCCCACACAGCCACACGTAGAGAGAGTAAGAGTGAATGAATGAGAGGTAGAATGGAGTTAAAGAATATCAGTTGGAGAGTAGGAGTTCAGTTAAATTTCACTTACTCTCTTTCTCTTTGGTTTTGTTTTAAGGATCAGAAATCTCAGCTAAGAAATTGAGAGAAATTTATCAATGAAAAGAAATGAGTTCATAGTTGCAACAGGATCTCTCTCTCTCTATATCTTAACTACACAATTATTATTATTTTATAATGATCTTTCATATAATAATGTTTGATTAAAAGTTTAAAGACAAAGCTTTTATTTTACTTTTAACAATTTTTTTAAAAATACCTACATATTTATCATTCTTAATGAATGTGAATCGATTTCGAGTTCCACATCATATTTGGTGACTTAAAAAGTGTCCTTAACTCTAATTCTGAATATAGCACCCAAAAGTATGCTAGACAGAGTTAAAGAATATTTTTCCCTAAATTTTAAATAGTTTATAGATAATTATAATAACTATTAAAATGGAATAAAATCTGCACTTGTTCTCTGTCTAGAGCTCAGCTTTCATTCGCCAGCCAAGAGAGTTTTACACTATAGTTAACAGTTTCAACTACTTGCCGCTAGAGGGCGTTTGTTTATTTACTCGCTCTCTTCTGCATTTCCACTCTCTCCCTCTCTCTCTCTTTGTTTTTGATTAACTGTGATTTTCTCTTTAAAGCAGGTAAATCCGCTGGTCATGCGTCCGATGGTCGCACACACACAGAAAAAGAGAGAGAGAGAGAGAAAAGACAGACAGACACTTGGACACACATCCTTTTGTTGCTGACATTCATCGCTCAGCTTCAGCTTTGCCTTTCTATTGGGATCAGTTTAGGGGACGACGACAATGCTTTAACAGCTGCTAACAGCCAAAAGGAACTGTTTTGCTAAAAAAAAAGTAAGTAAAAAGAAAGAAAAACCCACAGGACAGCAGCAGCGGCAGAGGCAGCGACATTGCAAGGTGTCTTAGCCCAGATTTGTCTCGTGTGTTGTCTCTTATTCTTTCCTTTTCTATTGCTTTGCTTGAACAATTGCCGAAGCGGCAGCAGGAAAGGTAACGGGAGCAGCAGCAACTGTAACTAAAACAGTAGCCTAATGTCTTGCTTCTCTCTCTTTCTCCTTTTCTCTTACCCTTGGACATTGGTCATTGCTTTCACTTTGATTTGTATTTGTATTTTTTTTGATTCCTTTTGTATGTAGGCGGCAGAAGCAGAGCTTCAGTAAATATTTGTCCAGATGCCGATCAGATCAGTCCACTGTGATCTACTCTCTCTCTTTCTCTCTCTCAGTGTGTCTCGAGCCTTTCATTAGCAGCCGTTTCCAATTTTTACCTTTTTTTGTGTTAGCCAAATTTATGCGCTATGCTGTCAATCTATGAATTTTACGAGTTTAAAGTCAATCTTCAATGCGTTTCCAATGATGACCAATGATTCCATTCTTATTCTTGGGTTCCGGCTTTCTTTTGGCCGATTCTGTCTAGTTATTTGTGTGGGTGTAGGGGAGGGGTTGGGGACTTCCATTTCGTAGAAGTCATTAAGTTACATACATCCATTCATTTCCCACTTCATCTCAAGAGGAATGGGAACTGCTGAGCGAGGCAAACAGTAAGAAACTCGCACTGTCATTTAAATCAATAATCATTGCCGATTATTCTTCTCACTGTATCCACCTACATATACATATCTATACATTTTGTTCTTTGTGTACTTTCATTTTATTTATTAAGATCTATTCTAATCTATTCAATACATTTTACAGCTTATTATTCATGCACCAAGTTTTCAAATACTTTTATTTTCAGCTTTCAATTCGTTTTGATAATATCCAATAAGTTGAACTAAAATATTTCGATTATTCCAAATCCAAATCAAAGCTTTTCCCACCAATTTAGTATTTACTCTCAGAGAAATGTATTTAACATTTACATTTTAGTGTAATACTTAAATAAATAGTCTATCTCGCTCACTCTCATAAGCATACGTTCTCCAACGAACAATTTTGCTATTCAAGCACTTCTAGTAGACAAAAACGTGTCAATTTTGAATCAGATTTTTATGAAATTTGAAAGGATAATAGATAGTGGCAAGAAATGTTATGGTATTAAATTTAAAAACAATGCTGCACATTTTTATGAAGAAAAGTGGCTTTCGTTGAAACTGCTTTTACAATTACTGGATTAAAAATACACAAATATACACTAAGCAGGGCTAGAAATGCGGCCATTAGACAGATACATAAACTTTTTGGCGACTTTGATATACCATTTCCTTCTGAAAACCCCAAGAGACCCATTTGTATGGATATATGTAAGTAAAAGTGTTTGCTCATTTCATTAACTCTTTTACTCCCTTCTCCTATTGGTGTTCTATCCCGTGCTCTGATCTGGATTTTAGATGGCAATCATCCTGATCTGTGTGTGTGTAGAATTTGAAATCGATACGATTTTCATGTTTTGTATTTTGCGCTTCATTAAAATCAAAATTAACAACAACGAGGGCAGGATGCGAAAACGGAAAAGGGTTGATGTTGATCTTTTTGACCAAATTGCAAATTGCAAATTTATCTAAATCGTTTATGCGCATTCTCCATTGAGGATCTGAATGTGAAAGGGTTATCGGATTTTGGGTTACTAATTGCAAATGCATTAGCATTAGCATTAACCCCTTGACATCGACATATTGACAATATGGGGCCGCATATTGTTGCCTAATTTGTGCACAGTTTGACAATTTGCATTAACTTGCAATTTTCTTCTTCTTTTTGGCAATCGATGGCCATAAATATTGCTGAATTTGAAATATTATGAAAGCGAAGAAATGCAAAAATGCAAATTTTGTGTTTCCAAGATTTAGAGTAGAGTAGGTAAAAGAAAAGAGGACAGAGGTCTCTTCAGAAGTGCCACAAATGTTGAAGCAGGGGCAAGAAGTTTGTTCTAGTTGCATAAGTAACATGAGGCAAAAAAAAAAAAAAAAATCAAAGATGCCAAAATGATTGACAGCCCTGACAAGGCGCAAACCTACAACAAAACAAAACGAAAAACCAAAAAGAGCACCACGGTTTCAGGACCATGTCCTTGTTGTGATATTCACTTTACACACACACACACGCACACACACATACACGCACACACACGAATACAGTTACGTTTTTTGGTGGAACTGAAATCGAAATTGAAAATGTTCATGAAAATGGCAACTGCCTTCGCATGAAATTTGATAAATGACCAAAACAAAAAAAAATGTAGAGAACAAAAAATGACAGACATTCAACGAAAGCAAACCAAAAACCATGACTCGCCAAAGTCCAAGGACCCTTTTCAACAAAAAATAATAACCGAAATAACCGAAAAAAAACTGCATAACTCCATTTTCGTCAAATTAGTGCAGTTTTTTTTTTATCCAATTCCCTGTTTGGATGTGTGTGTGTGTTAGTGTGAGTGTGTGTGTGTGTGTGTGCCGAACAAATTTAACCAAACCGAAATTTGCATTTCTCACAACGCTCAGCATCAAAAAAAGAAGGAAAAAACCAAGCAGAGATTGAGAGAGAAAAAAAAGGTTCAACTTTTTTATGTTATTGTCCGCCAAAAAAAAGGAGTAAAAAAGGAAGAATACGTTGTCTGCGTTGCTGCTGCATGCAGTTCGCTAAACCGAAAGGTCCTGTTCATGCTAACGACGAGTACTCAGATCCTTTACTCACACACACAGGCTCAGTGTCTCCGTGTCACTCTGTCTCAGTCGCAGTCAAAGTCGAAGTCGCTTGTCTGCAGTTGCAATAACCCGATCGACCCAAAAAAAAAAAAAAATTTTAAAAAAGAACGACCCAAGTATCCACGAAAAAGAAGAAAAAAAACACACACAGAATTTCTCAGACATTGCGGCGCCCTCAAGTAATTTGACAGTGAAAAAATTTAATTAATGCAACGCAGAGTTTTTTTTTCTTTTTTTAGGAATGAAAAAAAAAAACTTGTTACGCAGCATGTCAAGACGACGAATGACATTTGCAATAATGATTTAGAGAGAGAGAGAGAAAGAGGAGAAAAAATACTTGAAATTAGGCCTAATGGGTCCCAAGCCAAATGATTTAGTTTTCAAAAAGTCGAACAAACTTTTTCCCAGGATCCTAAATAAAAAAGACGATCCTTTAACTTGAAAGTCTTTATTTGTTTTAAATGAATAACTAAGGCCAGTTTAAACTTATATTTTAATGCTAGTAAAAGTGATTAAAGTGCTATAGTTTTTGGAGGCAAATTTCCAACCCCAAAACCAAAACTGATAAATTTTCTCTACCAAAACGATAGGCTAGATCCGCTACTGAGTATACTACACTAATCACTATTACTCGAACTCAACTTAATCACATCTATTAGTCGAGCAATTTGTGTCGGAAGAAACTTAAGAACTTAGGTCTTCAATCAAAGTTCTTCGCCCATATAACACGACATTTTATCAATGCCAATGTTTGATCAAGGTTTTCCATTTTTATCTAATTTGGATATAAATTTAGCTAATTATAGATATTTGTTAAGCTCAATCGCATAAGAGACAAGAACGTGTATTCTAACTAAACTTATTTTTCAGGGCAAATGTTTTATGTGAAATTTATATGATATAGTCTGCCGATTTTATTGAAATTTGCCCAATATATTATTGAAAACTAACAAAGTTATTGTAAGGCCAAAGGCCAAAGTTGCTATGACTATAATTATAATAATAATAACTTTTTCCAAACTAAATGTATTAATCAAATTCAATCGCGTTTTTGATTAAATATGAAGATTTTTAGTACGATAAAACCTCTTTTACATTATAAATTTGAACAAAACATAAACACAGAACAACTTTAAATACAGTAACCATATATAGAATATTTATTTATTATTTGTACAGTGTTAGCTTATAGATAAATCTATAGCTACAGGGGGGACAGCCATAGCTGCTAAGGCCTTCGGCTGGTTCATATTTAGCTATTAATTCATATAGTTTTTGCTTAGTCTAGATTATATTATTTAGTATGTTAGCTTATCTTATAAGAGTTTCATAATATTGGTTAGATTGAGGTATTTTATAATTTCTCTTAGATTTTCAGGGTTGGCCAGGAGTGGGATAAGGTTTTGGTTTGGGATATGGTTTCGAAAGCTTTGAAACATCGTGCATGTGTTCAGGATATGTTCTATGTTCATAATAGAGTTTGTGTTGCAGAATTTACAGTAGTTGGGATTATTTTGAAGGAATCGGTGTTCGTGTGTTAGTCTCGTATGTCCTAGTCGTAGAATTATAAGTTTTATTTGGGTATTTGGCAAATTTCTAGTTTTTTAAGATAGTCATCAAGATTGTATTTGTTATGTCTGTTTATCTCTTGATACCAGCATGATGTCTGTTGAATCAGTAGTTTATATAGTGTATATAAAATATGTTATATGCATAAAATATGTGTATATATACAAAACGATCACGAATTATAGTCACCTTCTTTCACTGTTATTTACTTATTATGATTACCTACCACAGAGTTAGCAGGAGGGGGAAGATCCCTTCTTTCTCCCTCACAGCTTCTAATGTCTTTTGATATATATAACAATGGATCATATTTTTCACTCAGCTAAAGTAAAATTGGCCAACAATTTTCTTGACCATTGGCTAAGACAATGCAACAGAAGCAGCAGCAGCCGCTTGTCCCTTTTTCAAGATATATTTTTTTCTTGGGGTAAATATGGAAAATTTCATGGCAAATTTGCAAAGCGTAACCAGTTTCAGTTTCATTTGTCCATTTTACCAGCTGCAATTGCTTTGATTTAAGATGCCGAATATTTTTCAATTTCCCAATTTTTGGATTCGTTTCAATCGATCAAGCTTTTTGACATCAACTGATGTAGTCCTTGCTCCTTCGTGTCACTGTCGCTTTTCCTTTTTATATGATGTTTGCATAGTTACCACATACCAACAAAAAGAAAAGGAAGAAAAATCGGGGATAAAAACGAATTCATTTTCGTCAACAGCCTCTGAAAATGAAGTAATTTCATGTAAATTACGAGACAAGCAATCTATTTACCAAATGATTAAACGAGCCATAAAAAAAAACTATACAAAAAACCGAATTGAGGAAAAAAATTGAACCCAAGAAAATGAAGAAAAAATTCTTGTGGGTATAGTAAATTGCAAAATCTCATTAATCTTTGAGGTAGATTAGACTGCGGCGATATGCAAAGCATATGTGTAGCTACATATATATGGACCCTTGTTGAGGGGGTCGAACAGACAGACAGACAGACAGAGAGACGAAGAGACGGCAGATCGGGTCGCACGATCAATGCCATCAAATAAATTTCCCTTTGATTTGCCATTAAAATTTGAGTGTGAGTTGTGTGTGTTGTGGTCAGTTGGAGAATTCACGCTCTGTTGGCCAGAGGAAAGAAGATCACCCTCTGTCTTATATATACCTATATATAGTTTATGACATTACTTTTTCGGTATGATAAGTTCATTAAAAACTGATTTGCAGAGTGAGAGAGAGAGAGTAAGATGGTTTCGTGGGAATTCATTGGCAACATTTTAGCATGAGCCACTACTACCCGATTTAGACTGAAGTACAGTTTTCAGTTTTAGCGTTTACCATCAAGATTAATGATGTCTGAAGGGACGCCTGTCGAAAAGGTGTTGCAAGCTGCAGGGGCAGAAACTATAGTTACATACATATAGAAATTGGCGTGCCACAAAAACCACATCCATGATGCGTTCACAATTTACTAACAAACTTGTCACGCAATGCCAAACTGGCCACATTCACTCCACACGGCAATATTTATTCATTAATCATTCCCGATCAATCCGTCAGACTCAGACAGTCTCTCCGCCTGTCTGTCTGTCTGTCTGTTTGTTTGTGGTGTGGGTTCTCTTGCCGATTCAGATTGATGTGGTTTGCCAGTATGTGTGTGTGGGTAGTTGACCAGGTCTATAGGACAACTCGACATTATAATTAGTGCTCGTTGACAGTTTGGCCAGAGGACTCCTTTGGCCCAAGTGGACAGAGATCACTGTGAAAGCACTCAATTTGAATGATTATCTAGGCAAATGGCATTGGCAGTTGGTCCTAGTTCTATTGGGATCAACTTGAGGTTGCCTAATTACAACGGAAGTGCTTGAAGTTGCATACAAATGCAGCATATGTTGTTGTTATTGTAGGTGTTTAGGATCATAGATTACAAAAAAAGATTGATTGCCATGATAGATCGTGATCTCAGAAATTAACCCAGAACAAAAATATTCATTAACATAAACAAACAAAGGGAAAAGCAAAAACGTAACCAAGCAATCAGCATTATCCTTTCATTTTGTCATCTCTGAAATGCACAAACAATATCCTTACAAGTAAATTGAATAGAATACAGATCAGAATTACTAATAACTCGGCAATCTGCTGAAGCATTCATCCTCCATTCGAACGATTTTTGTAGGTACTACAAGATTTTAAGGCATATTACTAATATTACAATGTTTATTTATAGAAAAAGGAAGAGGTACAGTCATAACTGTTAAGGATTTAGTCTATCTTTCATAGACTTCAAAATCTACGCGCTCATTCGGACAGACAGATGGACATGGCTAGATCGACTCGGCTGATCAAGAAAATATATACTTTATGGCGGAAAAGCTTCCTTCTGCCTGTTACATACATTTTGGCAACTTTAATATACCATTTCACCCTATGGGTGTAAGGTAAAAAAAGCGAGACCCCTAGGATTGCTAACAATTTGGCTAATCCGCCTCTAGCTGGGCGGAGGGAGGTGATTTCCTACCTAAAACATATATTTTTCTTCTGAGACTGGTAAAAGTAAGAGCTAGATCCGCTAGATGGTAAGCAATAATTGATGGATCTAATGTAAGTATACAGTTCTGTTAGATTATTTTCGATTGGATTGGGTCTCTATTGGGATATGGTTTGAAAGCTTTGAAACATAAACGAGTGCGGTTCAATAACTAAGTAATTTGTCTACAAAAGAAAAGCCAAAACTTAATTTCCTTTTAGACCAACAGAACAATACGATTTTCTTGAAGTCGATGAACTCAAATTTTTGAAGAGCAAAAGGATTCGCACAAGCTAAATCGGAAAAAAAGGATGAATGGACTAAATCGAGGATTGCTATGTTGAAAGAGAATTTTTTATCACCTCCAAATGGTGTCTAAAATCTCTTAATTTCCATTTTCCTTTAGCCATGCTAATGACAGTTTAATTTAACTTATAATATTATCATAATGATCATCTGTCTGTTAATCTGACCTATGTCGAAGGAAATCTGCCACAGAAGCTAGATCATTAGGAAACCAAAAGACGTCCCGCTGATATTAAGCAAGGATCACAAGATTTGCCTTATCATCATCTTTGGTGAGGATCTCCCTTCTCCCTTCGCCTTGTGTCATTTAAACTTCGACCCCCAGTCGCTTGGCTTGACCAAAAAAATAGGTTTGTTGGTTTCTTTATGACCCTTCCCCCCCGCGCGCACGATCAACAGAGAAGGAAAAACAAACGGCTAGACAAACATTTTTTTATGACATTTTTACCCACTTTTTTGTGGACATTTCGACGCGGTCAACTTAAGTAAATGCAAGCGTTTTAAATGCATAATAATAGTAGGCAAAGAATTCACAGTGGATGAACTGAAGGTCTGTCTCTACCTCTCTCTCACTCTCTGTGTGTCTCTGGGCATTCAATGGAAATTAATGTGAAATTGAAAATCCCCGAATGCAAAATACGTTTTCACGTATGAAAAGAAAATGAAAATGGCAAATAGATGAAATGCGAAATGAGGCGCAACTCATAAACTAGCTGACAAACATTGTTTTGATGACACTCAGGGGCAGTTGTCCCATCCCGTCCCGTCTCAAAATCCATAGCTGAATCCTCTAGGTTTGCCCACCCCACAGATAGCAGAGTTACATAGTTTCATGAGATATTCAGTATTTAAATTTTCGCAAGCCGTGTGACGAATCCTGGACGAATTCGTTGCACTTAATTGGCCTGGCCGGGCAGCCAATGCCAATGCAAAACGGAAAATCGAGAGGGAGACAACGAGTGAGAGGAGAAAGTAGTTGAAATTTATGCGCCATAAATGTCAGTCCATATCGATATGATCATGAATATACGAGTATCAGTATCACTATGAGGAATGCTATCCTACCTACATACATAGTATTCTAATCATAGCAATTCTGAGCCACCAAATTATCTGCCCAGCAGGACATGCTGTTAAAGGATTTTCATTTAGCTATCTCAGGTGCTAAATAGTTGACACTGTTGGAGACCTTTGATAACTATGTGGAAACGGGTTAACAAATGAATCAAACAAATTGGGAGGCCAAACAAAAGTGTAAAGATTTAGTATTAGAAATATTACCATGATTATTTGTCCAACTAATTTTCTATAAGTTCAGAATTCAAAAATCCTCTCTTCTCTCCATTCTTTCTTTTACTTTATCTAAAATATCGAATATCTTTTTAAGAACGATCTAAAACAAACTTAAAATTTTTGGCTAGTGGTTGGATTTGGCTGATAGTTGATAGTAAGATTAAGTAAGTATGTAAACATAATATAGACAGTCTATAATTCTCTAAGATGTTGCGTTCAAGTAAGTTTTAGAGAATTATAGATTGTCTTTCTGGTTGACTCGAATTTAAGATACTAATAAATCATATCTATTTGGCTTATTCAGAGTATTTGTCGAATTTAAATACTTTTACCAACGATTTCGATCTTTCTTCACCAATTTCATAAAGACTTAGTGACTTTAAATGCAGTCTTTGCTATATCCCAAGTCAAACAAGAGATTTGCTCAAATGTATAACAATTTTAAACCACAGACTATTAGTTTACCAATCAATCTAGAAAAGAATTCAAATATATTGTTATACTTATAAATTTGCAGTTTGAATCCGAATACATATGTATAATAGAAAATGAATTGAAATGTTTCAAAGTTTATGTTATTTCTACGATTTCTGGACAGGGTGCGGTAGTTTTCACAGGAAAATGAAGTGACTTTGAGGAAAAATTGTTAGAAAAAGATTTTAAATAACCTTTGGAATCTTTTCCAAAGCATCTTTGAATCTTTTATGGCTCATTTAATATTAGTGTCTGTTTGTTGTCCCTAAAAACGATCAACTTACTAAACTTAACTCTAACAATTACAATACATAGATATATATTTAATTCTTATCACATATCTTGCTGTTAGTTAATAGTTTTATAATATAATCCAGAGAAGCCCAGATTCCCCCCGCATGAACACATCCAGAAATATTGATATATAGAAGAAATTGTCACTTTTTTTGTCTGTCTGTGTTGCGCCTAAGCAACTATTTAATCTTTAAAGATCCTTCGATAGATGCTCAAACTCACAAATGCCCTTAAAATATTATTCAATCTTTTAACTCGAAAATTTAATTTTTCTGAAAAGTATTATTAAGTTCCAGTATTTATGTATAAGTATTTATGTTACGTAAGTTGTCTAAATCTGCAAAGATATGGTATATGAAAACTTCAAATATTTTATCTTGTACATTTTGTGTGAAATATTTAAAAACGTCTTGTTGATCAGAGATATTTTCGGGCGTGTCAGTTGGCTCATTCTGAAGATCGTAATCTCAAGTGTTGCCCAGTTGGTGGCAATATTTTGGTGGAAGGGTTCAGTTTTGTGTTTTACTTCTGGTTTTCTTAGGCGCTGACAGTTGACGCTGCTTGAAATTTATGCCTTTAACTGGTTGGCTGGTTGGCTGGCTGGCTAGTTGGTTAGGATGTAACTCATCCACAATTGCCTTCTTGCTAGGCCATTTGGCCATATGTCGCAGCTTGTCTTTGGTTCCGCTTGTTGAAGTTTCTATTCATTTGAAATTCATTTTACATAAATTTCATTGCTGGCTGCGTTTAAGAAGAATAATGGAAAAACTCTTAAGTTAAAACGCTTAACAACAAACGTTCGCGTACTCGCGTAATTTTTCCAAAAGAATGCCCAATTGTCGCTATGGTGTCGACTCCAGAGTGCGGTCAATTGTCCGGGTGACATATGCTGACCGAGAGCAAAGTTAAGTTTGTGCCACTGCGCGAATTACTCGAGCTAAAGTGAAACGCCCGCGCGCCGCGTCGGGTCCCTGTGTATGCCCCTACCTTGGCCCGTGCCAAGGTGCTCTATGCAAATGCAAATTAGGCCGAAGGGTGCGACAATAACTGTAATTAAACGCAACCATTGTTGCGGTCGGTCATTCCATCACTCCACCCATATGAACATATGTATATATGTATGTATGTTTGTAGGTATATATAGTATAGTACCTTTATTACCATTTACTCTTAGTAGTTATATGTGCCAGCATGCCCCTCACCCCCATCACTGGTCACGTGCTGGACGTTTGTTTTGTTGAATGCCCCTGACACTGCCCATACCCACACACACACACACACACAAAAGATTCAAATTGTAACGCGTACAAGGCAACGTTTTAGATTAGCGCCGATAGAGGCACCAACAGAAAAAAACCCGGTCAGATGTAAGTGCGTTAGTCAAATAGAATAGAAACCAATGGGCGTTGACTGTCCACTCAATGCAATTAGTTTGGTTTTTGTGTCTGGAGTGGGGGGATAAACGGCAATTGGAAATCCACCAACGTAGCAGCTGTACATCGACATGATCTATGAGGTCGACTAGAGATTAGAGATGTCGGTTACTAGAGATAAGCTAAATCCGGCTCCAATAAGGTAAGCTACGTTAAGGAAAGATGTTTTTTCAAGAGGCCCAATAATAGAGTTTAATCACAGAGTAAAGAGAAAGAAACCCTTTTCAATTCGGATCAATACGTCAAATTAACAACATGTTGATCAATTCATTGGTCAATGCATTGATTAAGTTTCAAGACATATTCTGCCGAATTCGGTCAGCTCTTTAAGTAATCAGATTCAAATTGCAGACAACTCTTACTGATCAATAAATTTGTCAATGCATTAGTTCATTCATTGGTCAATGCATTGATTAACACACTGGTCAATTCATTGAATTTTCTCCAAATTTTTAAATGAATCCACAATGCCACAATGCATCATCAAGTGAAATACTAAAATTTAGCACTTTTCATATACTTTATACTTTTATCCTGTCAAACTCCTGACAAAATGCTATGGTTATGGCATTTGAGGAGAACATAATTCCCTAAAACCAATGGGAGTGGCCCACCCACTTTTCAAAAAAGACCTAATTAGAATGATTAAGATGAGATTTGTTCCTTTTCCCAGCTGTCGTTCCCAATGATCTATATGCATTGACAGAGTACAAATGATCTCGGGCCCAGCTCTTACATCGGGATTTTCTTTTTTCCTTTTTTTTTTTTTTTGGCATTTTATCAACGCTTCATTTGGCATATTCAATTTGCACTTTCTTTTGTCTTGTAACCAGAATGAAAAATCCAAAAATGGTTTGTTTGTCTTGTCGAAAGAACGAAGAAAGGAAAAACAAACCCTAAAAAAAAAAAAAAAAAATTGCGAGTCAGAAAATGAAAATTCAATGAAAATCGCCAAGTTTAGCAAGGGGTTTGCTGTGGTTTTTGCACATTTTCTTTTGTCTTCCAACGGTAAGAAAAATGGTTTTTGTTCCACCGTATTGTGTGTTTTTTATGTGCGGCTTTTCAACAGTTTTTTGTTGTTTATTTTGCTGGGCTTCTTTAGTCATTTTTCAGTTGGTTTTCACCCAATTTTTAGGGGTTTTCTCTTTTTTTTTTTTTTTGTTGTTGGGTGCTGAGCTCATTAGCGACCGAGCATCAGAGCGCCGTTTAATTTGTCATGGTGGCTAAATTAATCCAATTGATTATTGTCTACAGTTGGGAATACTTTTCTTTACTACTCATTAGTGGCAAACAATTGACAGCTTGGCCAATCAACGATAAATGAATGAAAATAAAATAAAACGACAAAAACGAAAATAAAAACAAAAAAAAAAAAAAACTGCAAATTGTATCCTTAAAATGGTTATGTCCATAGTTCTAATCCTTTGGCTAATAGTAAACCTTGCCAAGTTGAACGCATCACGTGCAAGCAATTAAAAAAATATGAATACCAAAAAAAAGGGAAAAAACTAAAACTTGAAATGGAAGAAAAAAAATTGAGCTGGAAACACAAATAAACAGGCAAATGGAAATTAGCTGTAGGGCAATGATGACGACGAGTTAAGTGCCCTGCGCCGCTTTTAATAGCACATAAATTAACATAAACGAATCGGTGGCTTTTGTTTTGCCAATGACATTGCGCGAGTCGCATGTAAATACTCACTCACACACACACACGAAGTGAGTCTGAGTGTTAGAGAGGGGTGGGACCAACAACTAGAGGAACCCTATGTGCCGTGTGCCCGAGTTCGAAAGTGCCGTGCACCCCAGCACCCACTGCGGTTTTTGTTTGCCCATCAGATTGTAGATAAAAATCTGCATTAGCCGGCGGCGGCAAGTCCTGTGTCGTCCTGTATAGGGAAAACATTCAGCTTAGTGCACGGAAAGCTGGAAGTTAAGTTACCCCCCTCACCCCTACCATGATACAGGCGCAAAAAGCGAACGAAAGCGGGGCGCATGCGTGCAGTCATCATCAAAAAGACACTATAAGTACAGTGGGTCGCAACTATGCCAAACTAAAGAGGGTTAAGTGTATATGCGGTTCATACTGTGCTTCAAATTTTCTTTAATGTATGAAGTTTCTTTTATATTTAATGCTTCGATGTTTGTAGCTATGTAAGACCACTGTGCCAATCCAGAAACGCTTACACTCCCATGCACAGAGAGAGACAGAGAGAGAGAGAGAGACTCTGTGCGAGAGCCATGTGCATAAGTCGAATACAAAAGCAAACGTTTTAGCTTCATTAGGCGATTAACGGTGAAGAGTGAGTAAGCGAACAAGCGAACGCACATCCCCCGCGTTTCGTTTTGATTTCGTAAGCGAATTCGAATGCAATCGCTGCCGCTGCCTCCGCTCTTCCTGCTGCTCATTTAATATCCAGACACAGGGCACAGCAGTAAGTCAAGTGCGAATTGTGTCAATTAGAGAGACAAGAGAACAAAAAGGAGAGAGAGAGAGAGAGAAGAAATCAAAAGCACTGGTGGGCCGTTAAAATTTTAGAAGCCCAACACCGCCCAACACTTTCACCCCCTTTCTAAGCTGCCACACCCAAAAAAAAAACCCACACCACTCTTGGTCTACATGTCAAAATGACAAAGTGACAGGCAAATGTCAGCGATTTACAAAACGTTTAAGCTTCGACATGGCCCGCTTGTCCACTTCACTGAGCCAGACACAATAGCAAGTAAAACAGACGTGAGAGAGTGAGATACGTAGAGAGAGAGAGAGGTGGATGGAAGGCTTTTCTTATCCCACTCCACTCCACTTCACTCCACCACATGGTGGACTATTTGTTTTTCATAAGGCAAAAAAATGTAAATTTTCACCCAAAAACAAAAAAAAAAAAAAAAAATCAACCAACTCAAAGGACGAACGGCACGCGTGTAATCGCCCGGAAGCATTTTTTATTGTTCGACGCATGCGCAACCTACCCCTTGTAAAAAAAAAAAAAAAAGAAACGGAAGAAAAACCCAACCAATGTGCTCTATTGTAACATTACATACATTGCAAGGCAGACTGCCACCCCACACCCCACCTAAACACAGGGTGAACTGCAGCCAAAGTCAAAGTTTGCATAAAAATGTGCATTTCATGGACTCGACATACAGAAAAAAAAAAAATTTGCATGACCTGCGGCAACAGTAACAGAAGGCACGTGACCAGGGATGGGACAAGGGACCAACTGTCATTGAAAATAATGCCAACTCACCGCCAACTGCCCACTCATCATCATCAACCATGTCCATGTCTGTGCTGCACTTTGACTTTGACACTCTTCAGTATACTCTCCCAAGTGGCCACTTCATCACTATGCTGTTCCAACCTTTTTGCCTGATCGAAATCATCATCATCATCATCAGTTGCAGCCTCATCCGATAGATGTTGGCATTAGTTCACCAGTCAGTCAGTCAGTCAGTCAATTTAGGACTCTGCCCTAAGCTAAGCTAATTAGCAAAAAAAAAGATGGAAAAATTTGCAAACCGCCAGCGGCAGCTCAGCGGTGCATACCCCGTCACAATGCACCACCAAAGTGCAACATCAAATCATAAAGAGATGCAACAACCCTTTTTTTTTTGCGCCTTGGAAAATTTGTTTATCATTAACAGATTTTCGGTATGAAAGTGAAAATGAATTATAATTATGCTCTCTCATATGGTTTGGTCTATATAGAGAATTCACCCCTTGTTGTCGCACATTGCGGGGGATTTAAATATTAATGGTTACTGCCATAGAATGTTGGCACATTCTTTTTTTGATCTGGCTGCCACACGCGGTGACTATAAGGATGAGGATTTCAATTTGGATGCCCATTGTTTGCATAATATTTGACAATTATTTTGGGAACACACTCACTGACAGCACGAAAGAAAGGACAACTAGATGACTGAGACTAGAGAACTAGAGAGACTAGGCTCTAAGCCGGCTTAGCATCAGCAGGGGCATCGGGCATCATCCCATCCCAATTCTATACCATCCATCTTGAAGGAAGAGGGCGGGGGGCCCAAACCACAATTCGCTTCGATTTCTTTCGTGTTTTGTCCTTTGCATTTGCAGCTTGCAGCGAAAGTTTTTACGCCCGCAGGGTATCACACAGAATAAAATTAGTGCAAATCGCAGGAAAAGGCAAGAGGCAAGAGCCAAAGAGGCAAAGAGGCGGATTCCTTATTTTGGTTTTGCCCGCGGCTTGTTTGTCAATCTCAATCAAAAGGTGTTTTCCTCTATCCCTTCTACTCCCTTCTTCTACTTTACTGCAGCCAAGATCGCAAATTGTGGCAGTGCCAGTGGCCGTGGCCGTGGCAGTGGCAATGACAGCATCTGGCATTGGCCCTTCGGGCAAAGGCATCCATTCAGTTCAGTTTCTGCCAGTAGCAGCAGTCACTTCCTTTACGGCCAGCTGTTGATTACCTTTGATTGAAAGGACCTTGGTATTCTGCTTCTTTTTTTATATGCAAACAAACAATAATTTGCATAAATTTTCGCATTTCGCAAAAGCAAATTTCATCCTATTATGGCAATTGATAAGCCGACACAAAAATCGATCAGACACACGTTCTCGAATTATAATTTTGGAATGCCAATCGAAATATGAGATTTGAGGTTTCTAAAATCAAAAGGTTTTGGCTTACCTTACGAAGTTGACCCAATTCTAAAAAGCAACTACCATAAGCCAAGTTTAAAACAAGATCTAGTCACATTATTTACCACAATTTCATACAAAATTCTTCTAAATATTATCAGAGTTGCCCTTCAAAAGTTCTATAGCTGCAATCGCTTAAATTTACAGACTTTGTTGTTTGTATGGGAGCTATATGATATAGTGGTCCGATCCGGCTGAATCCGAGATATACAAACTGTACAGTGTATACAAGCCTACTCTTACGGTCTAGGAGGAATTCGCGCTGATCGGGCATGGCTATATGAATTCGTCTCGTCGTGCTGATCATGAATATATATACTTCATATGGTCGGAGATGCTTCCTGCTATGCGTTGCACACTTCTGACCAAAATTAATATACCCTTTTTGCAAGGGTATAAAAAGGCAATCTAGAGACGAAAATGGAGAGAATCAGAAAATTTATGAGAATCTTAAAATCGAGTAGTCCTCGATTTCAAAGTTATCACAAATATATGTAACAAGGCTTTTCGTTCCCCCATAAAAGTTCATTATCAATCTGGTTTTGTTGTCGACAACATCTAAAAAATTCGAAGTTTCGATATGTAAAAATTCTAAAAAATACTTTTCCCCTCAAGTAAGTATCCTAAAAAGATATGGAGAAATCCTGGTCATGATCCTATTGTAAAATAGAAATGTTTCTCAGAATGTCTGCTAAGGCTCCATAAACAGCAAAAAGGAAGCTTCCACTGACGCTAATGTCCAGCCGGGTATATTTGAACTGTTAGAACCGCCCGCCGCCTCTGATACCTAGCTGTTCGACCAAGAAGACGTCCCGAAAGCCTAAAGCAAAGAAGGCACCAAAAACAAGAAAACGCAAAGGATGGACAAGACCCCCTGCGTTTGGGAAATTGGAAAGTGAATTGTAAATATGTAAATAAATAACTTTTTTGCTGTGCTGAGACCGACAATTTTCTTCGTTATATCCGGTAGACGTACTAACCGGAGGTCCTTTCATTTAAGTTTGTATTGGGACCAACCAACCAACCAATCACTCATCGAACTTTAGTCGCTATAACCGCTATAGAAAATAAACATACATATGTATATGTATGTCTGTATGTACATATACATATATTAAAGTAAAAAGTAAAAAAGATAAATATACCTACACACATACATAGACATTCCAGTACATGCATGCGTGTATATATACATACGTATATACATATATATTTTTTTAAATTGAAATTCACACAAAATCAGTAGAAAAATGTCATCAAACGCAAAAGCACAAGGAACGTCTCACTTCGACCCCGTCAGAATTTGTATACCCTTACAACTCTTTCTTTCAAAGTGGACAAACGTTTTATCTAAAAAAGTTTGCCAAAGAACGGCCTACAATTTTAGCATAGGAAATAACGAAGTTATCTACGGAGCTATATTATATAGTTACCCGATCTTTATCAAATTCGGCACAGTTTATAGCTGCAATAAACTTACTCGACAATAGCTGAGAAAACAGCAAAGTTATTGAGACAAGTCACTGTTCGTGACTTTGCCGTTTGTATGGGAGCTATATGATATCGAAGACCAATCCGACTGCTTACATTCAAAATTTCAGCGCTATAGCTTCAATGCCCTAGTAGGAGTTCAATTGTCAGTAAAGGAGCAAAAAAATACCGTTAAACTTGCTCAATGTATGTATGTACAATCGCACAGTGGTTTAGAATTGCAATAAAAATATCAAATTTTAAGATGAACTACACTAATTAAGCTACACTTTTTGTCACAAGTTTTCGTAATTAACATTTAAACAAATCTTTCTTTAGGTAGAGAGAGATATAAATATTTAAAGCCTTTAAAAATAAAATGTTTTTGTGAAAAATTTTGTTGAGTTTTCATGCATGAATTCAGTTTTAGACTATATGTATCCCTTTATACTTTTCATACATTTTCCCATTGATTGATTTACAGCCGATGTTTCCAACAAAATAGTCGATAACAGAGCGATATTAAATTGAAAGAGGAAAACTGTCTTAACCCATCGCTCTGTCACCTGTGACGATCTTAGAAGCAGCAGCATAAGGAGGAGCATCGCCAAGACATTTGTTTCTATGTTTTATCACATTTACAAGCAATTAATTAAAAATATTTCTCCCCTTTTATGCGTTTCTTCGTTTTTATCGATTAGCCAAGTGACACACCGTTGAGAACAGGGCGGAACCGAAAGGCGGAAGTATATTGAGAAAATTTGAATTTGAATTTCCACCAAAAAGAGAGAAGAAGGAAACAAATAGAAGGAAAGAAAGGGGTAAGAACAAGAAGTTTAGGTAAGTCCGGGCCTGGGGTAAGGTGTAGAGGAAGGGGTATAAGGTGCTGGAACTGGTGGAAGAGGTGTGGCCATGTCGGGGGCATTAGAAAATTACTTTAACGATGCGGGTGAGCATCTGTGTCAGTCGGACAGATAGACAGACAAACAGAAAGACAGTGCAACCTGCAGGCATAGACATCCGACGTTGTCATCGACAGGAACTGTTACCGGGAAAATGCCCAAAGACCCAAATATAATAAAAATAATTCAATTATCGCTCGCTCATCCGTTCAACAAATGCTCTGAATGGGCAACAAATGAGAGCCAAGCCCACAAGATTCCCATGCGAGTGTGTGTGTGTGTGTGTTGTCTGTGTGACGATGACAGGTTAGGAACCGCGTCCTGCTTTCCTTAGACAGAGTCAGACAACCTGTTTGCCCAATGGATTAAGCGGGTAGCTGTGGGTTTTCCACGGAAGCCGGACTGCATCGGCACTCAAATCGAATTACATTATCTCCTATCTCTGAGGGCGTCAAAGTGTTAACAAGTGTTCCGTCAGTCCTGTCAGTCAGGGTCTCCTCGTCCTTCCGCACGAGCCACTAAGCCAAAACATACACACAGCAATACGACGAGGTTCTCTCGAGGCGTAAGTCAATAATGTGCAACGATGCCGGCTGCAGATGCCGCAAAAACTCTGCGGGGGCGTGCTATAGGGTAACCTTCCTCCAAGGATGTGACCTTTATTTTCTACCTGCTGCTGCTTAGATCGGAGAGCAAAGCAAATCAGTTGGCTCGAGCCAACAAATGAATTGTATAGCAAATGCAGTTGGCAATGTTGTTTCAATGGCTTAACTATTGGGCCTTCTGGGTTGATGTTTCAGCTTAAGAATCAAAGAGGTATAATGTTTTCTCTTATCGCTCTAAACTCACAGAGGTATAATGTTTTCTTATCTCGTATGATCGCTGTGATTAATCTAAGCGATAGTCCTTGCTCTTAAGTCAATTTTCATATCTTTACATACAAATAGATACATATATATGTATCTATATATAGCTTTTGCAAAATCTCTATGTTCAATCCGAAATGGAATGAAAAGTATAGAACTGTTATACTCTCCACTTCAACAAAAGATCAGAACGAAAGTTGCTTATAGACTTAATATTGTACAGTCAAATGAACAAGGTTACCAAGGACCTCAACTAACTATATTACTAACTAACTATTTTTTTCCATTTTGAATCATTGCTGCAAAGGTTTGAAGTGAAATAAAAAACATTTTCAAGTTTTTTTTTTTTTTTTTTTTTGATTTTACTGCAATTTGATTTCGTTTTGTTTTCGTTTACCAAGCAAAGAATATTAAATTATTTTGTATTACTTAATTTAGAAAAAAAATGTAATTATTAAAATATTTAAAAAATAAATAATAGAAAAAAAAATCTTTGATATACAAATACAAAAACTACATAACAGCAGAAGTAAAAAAAAAAAACCTAAATACACATAGAGAAAAACTAAAGCCTAAAAATATGTACAAAAGGAATATAGAGAATAAAAAAAGAAAAGAAAATGAAAGATATATAAATAAATATATATATTAGATAAACTTAAGAACTAGATAAGCGTCATAGTTAAGCGTTTTCCCCTCGTTTGTCAGCGTTGCTCCAACTGTGTGTGTCTCTCTCTCTTATCTCTCTCTTTCTCTTGTTCTCTCTATCTGTGTGTCTATCTCGCTCTTGCTTTAGACATAAATGGAAGATGGCAAAGCTAGACCAACTTCAAAATAATTACGAGCATCCACTTTATAGCGTTTCAATGGCGATGATTCCATTTGTCCTTGGTCCATGGTCTGCCTGTTGTCCCTGCTCCTTTTCAGCTTACGAACGGGTGTCTCCAGGCAAAAAGTATTGTCCACTAGGGATGTCTTTGGATTGGGAGGCTCGGGTTTCGTCCTAGTTCTCAATTGAGGTGTGGGCAACTGAACCAATATGCTGTGCGGCAACTGATTGGGCAAAGGTGAAGCCGGCTCCGGTGTGGTTGGCAAACAAGGCAGCATACCGAAACTCAAATCGCTAGCCGGATCATCGCCTGGAGCATAGGATGGTGACAATATGGCCGCGTATTCCGATTCCAATTGCTGTTTGACCAGTGTGCGACGACGAAGATTAAAGGATTTGCGCGGTTTCTTGTGTTTGATTGTGGCATCGGCCTTGCAAGCGGAATCCAAGATGGCATCGATCAGTTTGTCCAATGATTGGTCATCCATTTGTGCGGAAGCTGGCTGCGGAGTGCTAGGCCTACGCTTAGTCCTTGAGGACACAGCTGGCACCACCTCCCTCATGGTGTCAACAAAATCGGGCTCCAGCTTGCGTTTCGTAAGTTGTCGCAATGTGGCCGAACCGTCTATATAGCGGGGTTGCTCCAGAAACGGATCCATGGGCAAGAGACCACGCAGAGCCAAGTGTTGGCCCGTCGGCAATTGGCCGGCGGCATTCGGGGAGTACTCTTCGGCATAATGCGGCAAGGTGGTGGCATAGACATGGCGAACACGCTGACGTGGTGACGGCTTAAATGTCTCGGGCGTTATGTTGCGTACATCCGTCAAGGGTGTCAGTACCAAGGGACTGTTTCGCAATGGCACTGGAGTCGATGTGTAGCCCACATTGGGTAAATTCTCCTTGTTCTCATGCCTGTTTGTGGCTATTGTGGCTCGTCGCTGATGGCGCTGACGTCTTTGGTTCGGGCGAACTGGTGTGGCCAGTTCGTTTAATCTCTGGGCCGAGGCAGTCCACTTGAGCATGATGATGATGATGATGATAGAGGAATGTTGGATCGAAAAAAAATATAAACAACAAAACAGAGCACAACTGTCGTGGCTCTGATCTGGTCGCTCGACGTTCTCTGACAAACTGAATTGTTTCGGGGTAGCGGGCTAGGTTTTATACCCAAACCCCTCTGGCCGTCTACTCTTAGGGGTTGTTGCGCAAGCGTGCACCCTCAGGACAGGCAAAAGGACACTCGGCATGGCACAGCACTCTCTTCGTGTGTCTCTCTCGCTTGCTCTCTCTCTGCTCTTTTGCCTCTCTTTGCCGTCTAGACTTTCGAGTGCTATCTAATAGTATTCAACCTTACGACACTTTAAGCTCAGTAGCATTTCCCACACTGTTTCCACAGTCCACCCTAGATCTCTATCGGCCATCCAGTTGAAAAAAAAAGAAACAGGATGAAATGTCCCTTCGTCCCTCCCAAAAGTCAGAAATTTGAATGTCGCTTCTTGCTTCAGCAACAGGCACTTTGACACTTGTTCTCTGTTTGCTCACCAGGCACGTTAATTACCCAACTGGACAATGATAACTTCCTGTCCTTGGACCCTAAACGAACTTCGGTTCATAGTAATATCTGATATGTCTCTGTGTATATTAATTGCGGCTCTTTAGCAACCGCAATGAATGCTATTTTAATTGAAAATGTTAGCAACTTCCGCAGGAAACTAAAAACAAAAAACACTTAAAACACAACTAAGTTGATCCTGTCAACCTATTAAATTAACCATTAATGACTTGGCGCAGTGTTTAGTAGGAAAATCTATACTATTCTCTAATAAGGGAAAGGCAAGAACGGCCAAGAAATGGCTCAACAATCCATCAATCTTAAGACCTTCATTCCCACTTAATATGATCGTTTTGTTGACGATTCTTTTCTGGTTTAAAGAGGTAAAATCGCATACATTTTTTCTCAATATCAACTACTTAACTTAAGATGTCCTTTTGATTGATATATTTTAGGCATTTTCTGTAACAGATCCCTCATTTCAGCATGATCTTCTGGCAAGGACTAAAGTTCATTTTGATGTACTCAATCAAATCACATCACTGATTGACAGCAATGGGCAATCCTCTGTTTGTGCCATCTTTAGCATGTACAGTTAATTAGTTATCGAGATCATCATTCTGAGCACTGAAGATCGTATCTTTTAATGAGTTCAAAAAATATTGGCATTTTTCTCATAAATCTTATCAATTAACAAATCTTTATACTTCAATCCAAGGACTTTTTCATTGTCTATACGTTGAAAGGGTTCCTTTTTTCAACAATATATCACATATATATTATTTTACCCTTTACTTTCTTTTAATCATTCATTGCTTTTCTGCAACTTTCGCCGCAAATTTTTTGTTTGCTTTTCCTTTCTTTTTATCCTTTTTTTCCACAAAAAATATGCGAAGACATATCTGTATATAATATAAAAAGGGGTAAAGGGAGTAAAAGTGGGCTAAGGGTAAGTTAATTGAAACGAAATTTCTCAACTTTTCGGCTATTTTTAGTCGTCTTTCTGCATGCCAAAAAAAAAAAAAAACAGAAAAGAAGAATGAAAAGGATCGCAAGAAGCGAAATGCATGTGAAAGAAGAAAAAAAAAGGAAACCGACAAAAAGGGTTCTTTGCAAAAAAAAAAAATGTA
This sequence comes from Drosophila equinoxialis, assembly GCA_018150345.1. NCBI lineage: Eukaryota > Metazoa > Arthropoda > Insecta > Diptera > Drosophilidae > Drosophila > Drosophila equinoxialis. Next base: position 7,073,563 of record JAECWI010000002.1, on the reverse strand, counting down.
TTATTTTGCTTGGTTATTGGTCTTTCTCTCTCTCTCTCCCTCTGTCTGTTTGTGCCCGCTGCCAAATGCTTGGATAGGATTTGCGGGGCCGTTGTAAGAAAGGCCCATGGCATGGAAAGGATATTTATTCGCCGATTTCTTATGTTGGTTTTTGTGTGTGCTCTGCTTATTTTGTTGAATTATGGCTGTTTACATAAGCCACACAAAAGGATTAAATGGCCAAAGAGAACGTAAGCGAGCGAGAACGAACCAAGAATTTTTCACCGGGACCCTCGGGCCATGTTGATTAATTTGATTTAACGACAAGGATATGGCATCTTTCATCTTACATTTCTTCAGCTTCATTTTCTTACATTTTTCACTATATTTTTTCTTTCTTTCTTTTCTTGTGATATGTTAACTAGGCGTAACCTTGTTAATGGTTTACCTTTTTATGCAAGAAAATTAACATAAGCCGATGCCATGATGCCATGATGATAATGATGAAGAGGATCGTTAAGTAAGAAAAACCACAAAGAAAACCACTCAAAATCAATTTTCATACAATTCTCTTTCTTTTTAGCATTTTTTCATTTTTTTTATTTTGTGTTTTTTATTATTTGTAAGCGACGATTTTACGCTTAATTAGGGACACAAAGCAGGACACAGGATAAGGGGACAAATGTGACGATCGTGCTATGTAAATTACCTACATGTGTGTGTATGTGTGTGTGTGTGTGTATTCGTCTGCGAGTGCCAGAGCGAGCGTCATAAAGAGCCACTTGACTTTCACTCTTCACTCTTTGCTCTGTTTGCTTTCTGTTTGAATTCGCATTCAAATTTGCATGCAAATCCTTATACCCCTTTCGTCTATCTCTCTTTGCTCCGTTAGCTGATGATTTGCATGCTCAATGGCCTGTGCATAATAAGAAGTGCTTTGCCACTTTGGCGCTCTCTCTCTCACTCTCGCTCACTAACTCTCTGTCTCGCTTGCGAATATTGGTTTTTTTTTTTTTGCATAGCCCTTTTTTTTGTTGTGTTCTTTTTGTGTTGTGTTTGTGATTAATGCCTTTCCCTATTACCTACACATTTGCATTGTATGCGATATTTATCGATATTTGATTTGCTGCAGGCGAGAGAGTAAGAACTCTCACTTTTCTACATGTGTTGCGAATGTTTGTCGCGCGGCTTTGTTTGCGTTTTGCATAAGTGACAATGCGGCAATGGAATGGAGTGAAGGGATCGGTCTGGGCGGAGGGGTTGGGGGTTTCTCTCTTTGCTGTAAGGGAAGGGATATCTAAATACATTTGCTTACATCCTAGTGAGGCCACACTAGGCACTTCATTAAACCAATTGACTGTCACAAATATGCATGTTCTTCGATGCAGTTAGAGAGAGCGAGACAGAATGGCCTACAAATGTCCGTATACTGTTACAGTTAAAATGATTTATGCTTTACCCTGGCTAGATTTATACTGGCATCTATTCTGATTATGCTTTATATCCTTTATATCATATAACATTTATTCATTGTTTCTCAAATGTAAAACGCATTTGCATTTAGATATGATTATATATAGTGGAATTAGTTTGAAGTAGTAAAAGTTAGTACAGTAGAACCTCGGTTATCCAATGTAATGTGAGGAAACTTTCGAGCAAACACTCTTTGAGGTTACTTCCTCGCAAGTCTCAGATAAGCGAGAACTGATTAACTCGGATTGTACTTCAGCAGAAAATAGTTATGAAAGGTTAATCCAAGGTAGTAGTAGTAGAAATTAACATTTTTCGTTAAAATTGTATTAAAAACACAATAAAAACCTCTATATAACTGAATCTGAGGGACTCTCCTTGCTTATAAGTATTTAGTAGTTTAGTTTTTAGGGACTTTACAAGAATTGGTTATATTGAGTTTTTCGTTTTAATAAATCTAACTAAAGAATTTTCTATATAACCAGGTAATTCAAGAAATTCTTCCTTGTTAATTTAAATCTATTTTTTTAATATCAATTACTACTTCAGAAGTATTTTAACTCCTTCTGTTTGGTTGGACTCACAATCAACTCAGGCTAATATCGAATCGAAACAACAATTTAAACGCCTACAGAAGCATTTCTGGCCCTAGATGGGGTCCCATAACAACAATAATAATAATAATAAGAAGAAGAAGAAGCAGAGCAGAAGAAAAAAAAGGATAAGGATGCGAATCCAAAACCCGACAAATGTCATGTTTATGCTCATAACTTTCAAACTCAAAAGTCGACCAACTGTCAACTGTCAAATACAAGACAATTTTCAAACAAAACGCAATTCTCTGCAAATCTGAGGAAACGGACTGAGTTCTCGAGAGTGCAAGAGAGAGAGAGAGAGAGAGAGATATGACCCTGAAAACTGGAACACAACATGCCAAAAATTGCAGCCCGGCGCAAAGGATGCGAATCAAGACAATGGCTAAGGTAATGAAGAGCACAAACACAGATACAAATACGGATTCCAACTTTTCTGATGCACAGCCAGAGATAGACCAAACGAAGGGGTCGGAGGATGGGTGAGCGTAGGGGCGGGGGACAGTGGCAGAAGAGACACAACGGGCGATGTCTGAGACGAAGAAACCCAACAACAAGAAGAGGAAGTAAATTACAACAATGCAACTGTGCAACTAGAGGAAAGGATGCTGCAATCTAACTGACCGAGCGATCGAGCCAGCGAAGGGGAAGGGGGGGAGCGAGCGAGATGCAAGCAAGGAAAGGTAGAAAGCAAAAGGGAATGGCAAAAAGGAATTGCACAAGACGCGAGCGAACGCGGCAGAAATTATGGCAAATAATTTAGAGCACAAAATTTTGCTTGTCCCAAGACAATTGATAAAAAGGGATTTTCAGATCCTTTCCCTCCTTGCCACTCACTAAAACATCTCTAACCCTCGGCCATCTTCTATCGGCATTGATCTGTTTTACCGTTCTGTTCGTTTGTCATTTGCGCTCTGCCCACAAAGGAAGATGATTTCTCCCATCCTTTCGTGCTTCCTTCCTTCCTTCCTTTCATGCATCGATCCTTCCATCCTTCAGCGTGCTTGGCCAATGTGTTTTGGTGCTCGCCTTTGCCCATAAATTTGCAACAATTAAAAATAAAGTTAATTAAAATTTATGTCTGACAGTTCTTTCGTTTTTTCTTTTTTTGCACACTTTGAAGGACTCATCTAGCCCGTAGCCCATAGAGGGACATGTGTAAAAAACATAAGCAACCTACTGAAATAGAAATTTCAAACAATATAACAAAAAAGATTAAACATCTTCGATGATCATCGTCCAGCCCAGTTTAATTGCTGGGTGTGGCCGTAGGATTGAGGATGTGCCGCACTTGAATATGACAAGCTGAAGATAATGGATACATACCTACAGTTATTGATATCAAGATGTCTAGAATATAATCATAGTGGACTGAATTTGCAGTGGTTTAGCTATATCCTTTATTATATTTAGGGACAACTAAGAAGTAAGCTTTAAGTAACTAACACTTGTATTTAAACTTGAAAACTTATTCATTTTTATCAAATTTTTCTTAAGAAATATATCATTTGACGTAAAATTCTATTAACTTTTTTTTTATAGTTATGGATCTACAAAAAGTACTTATGTATATTGATGTACCTATCATATTAAAGGATTAGAATCAAACTGCTAAAAGTTTTTCCATTCCGAAATTGCGTCCATTTGTTCAAATTCATCTTTAGAAAAAACTGCAAAAATTGATATGACTATATTTACAATAAAATATTAACCAATTCATGTATGTACTAACAATGAGCTATGCCTTGTCTTGTCGCTTAATTCAGTTGTAATTCCTAACTTGTTTTGACAACATTGAAGCATTGGTAGACAATTTGTTAGCTTAAGAAATTGTTGAGCTGAATATTTTCATATTTTTATAGTCAGATATGTTTTTTTTTTAGTTTTGAAGTTTCAGTTTTTTTGAATGTTTTTTTTTTTTTTTTTTTTGCTATTGCAAAACTTTCCATTTTAATTGGACTATTCGTAACCTAATTATGTAGATTAATGTTACGGGTACTAGATAGCAGAATAAAGTTTTTCGGGCTCTGATAATTCTCAATCAGTTCAGGCTCCCGACTTATTAGACTGGTCACACCCAAATGTCTTTCCGTGCTTAAGTTAAAACAATGCATTTCGATCGATCGATCCACAATACTCGAATCTTTTACAGGTGTGATTAGAAGCATAACATCATGTAGATTATTTCGACTGCATATTTAATTTATCATCTGTTTCGCCAGTAGGTCCAAGCCAAGTTAACTGATTATTTTGGGATTTACAAAGCATTTTTTAACCTCAAGTGGGTTTGTATTAACCACAATAGTTATAGGTCTCCGATTCTTTAACTGGAATTTCATCAGTGGTTTTAGGACTAAAAATGGAACCCTCAAATCACGATTATCGCATTCATCTTTGAGGAGTCTCTCGCACTTCATCACATCTCTTTGTGCAACAAACTCGCCTTGAAATTGGGCATACATAAATATATTTCTATGATCCTGAGCTTAGATTTTAATGCATGGATCTTTTGACTTTATAGAGACATTACAAATTGGTTTAAGCAAAGATTATAGCAAAATTATTATATTATATTATATTATAGCATTAAATTATTTGAGATCGGGGCGATTACCTGATGCAGTGCAGGACATACATATATATATATATATATATCAGTATATACTATATATCTTTATATCATAAATCTGACTATTTGAAATCTAACAAATTCAACTTGCAATGCAAAGTGTGTAAAATTAAGCAAATCTAACCCATTTAATTGTTTATAATATTTGAATATAGTAATAATCCATCTAGAGAGACATCCATAAATATATTTAGAATATCCGTATAGGAAATTCCATAATAAATTCAACATATAAGGCAGAACGAATCATGTTTCAGACAAAAGGACTCTCACCTTTATCTATTGATCGAGCCGACATAGGAAAGTATTATGCTATATATATATGTACATGTATAATTTATATGGGGAATCTGGTTTATATGGTTTATGGCGGCGCCTCTTTTGCATACATGAACCGAGATGGCGCCCTTCTTGAGGATTGTTGGTTTTTCTCTTTTAGTTTTTACGATCGGACAGTTGAGGGACTCTCGAGAGAGCCGAACAACAAGAACAAAGGAGTTTGTCAATTTTTTTGATGCGCTACCGAAGCGTAGCCAAATGCTTGAGCAGATTTATTGGTCTCTATCGATCTTTCTTGGGCACTGCTAGCACGTTCCACGCTGAGATCCTGTCCCCCTTCCACCAGCCTTTGCATTCGTTTGGTTTATAAGAAGCGTGAAAGTGCCGAACGGCCAGCCGGTGACTAACAAAGGAGCCGGTCAGGCGGCCACTCCTGACACAAGATGAGCCAATTTCCAAGGTCTGTGCAAAAATGAACCAACACCAACAACAACAACAACAACCAAGTAGAGAATTTCCTTACTAAATTAGAGCAAATGGTTCTCTGAGACTCTGCAATGGGCAGCTGCTGCCTCAAAACTGACCAAACAGCCGGTCGCGGTCGGTAGCTGCTGCTGTCGAGATTAGCCAAGAAAATGCACTGCATGAAACGGAACGGTGACGGTCTCTGACTTAATATCCTTTTACCTAGGACCGAAAATCAACTTATTGGCATTGCATTGGCATTGTGATGAGGAGATGGAGACGGAGAGGAGAATGGCAAAAACGACTGAATGGAAGCGGCTTAAGTCCGTTTAAATCCTTGAAGGAAAAACCAATTATTATGCCACAAGTAAATACTAAAATGCAGTTTGGATGACCAGCCAGCTATGACCCTGAGAAAGTTCCCAAATGCAGGCACAGGATCGTATACCGAGGAGGGGGGAACTAAAAAAGTAACTTAACCGCAATCATTACACCGCACATGCAAAGGCACCCACAAGTTACTTTTGTCCTTGTAATTGAAGACGGAAGTGGAAACAACTTGGAGATGGTTGGCTGGGTTTCCTCTTCAAGAAACTGTATCTCTCTCACTCAAGGAACTCTCTCCCTACTGAGGGCAGTCTTTAAGTTAATTGCAGCATTTAGTGATGAAGAAACCGTCTGATAAGCAATCGACAAATAAATTGGAGTAGGGGTGAGGGAGGAAGGTATCCCAATCTTGCGACAGCTGTCACACACTCACACACACTCACATACACTCACACACACACACACACACAGTCGCTAACTTGGCACTTTTGTCATATTTGTTGTTTGTGTGTCACTGCTAAGCGACTTAGTAAAGATTTGCCTTTGTTGTAAGTCCTTGTAAGTCCTTAACCCCTTTCGCAACGGCTGGTCAACCTCAATCCAAAACGGATTTTTTGGTAAAACTCGTAATCTGAACACCTCAAACCCTCTTAAGCCAATGCCCCTTACCTCCTCCCCCTCTGTCCCATTTGGGCATGTTTCTTAACCTTAACCCCCGTTCCCTAGACTTACCCTTTCTCACTCTTCTGGCCGGTTTCATCTTATAATTGAGCTATAGTTTGGTGTCAAAATATTTCACCATCTCCCTTTCTCTTACTCTCGCTGTCCTATGCTAATTTTAACATGAATTTTCCATATCCATAAAATATGATTGTGCATGACGTTTAATCCTTTTTTTGTTTTTTTGTTCCTTGCATGCATTTTTTCATCTTCGTCACTGACAAATATTTTCATGTGGCATGTCAAAATATACAAGGATATACAGGATTCGATTTGGTCTAGGGATTTCGAGTTCGATTTCTCATTTTTTGAGATTTATGCAAATTTTCAGCCCTGACTTTGCCGCTCATGCTCATCACTCACCGTGGCAGTCAGTCACCCAGTCATCCACTCACCCAGTCAGAGAGCCCTTCCGGTATTCCATTAAGGTGTTACAATCCTTGTCGAGTAATTACGGGCTTGTTAGCTACGGTTGTAACAACATTTTCTTTCTATCCACATTTTTTATATATGCACTTTGGTTTTCTTTTTTTTTTTTTTTCATATTTCATCTTTCTTCTGAGGGTGCGAGGTTTTTTTTTTTTGACGTGGGAAAGGTTTTTTTACCGAACAGGAACATCATTTATGAGTGTTTGCGCGAAAACAAAAGGATCATAGGATCAAGGTGAAGAACAAAGTAGAAGAAAAAAAAAGATCAGTTGTCAATCAAAAAGCAAAAACTCTGAAATTTCCATATCGAACCAGAGACCTCTCCTCGCTGACTCTCTCACACATATTGCATGGCTAATTAGAAGGGGAGGGGGGATCAGAGATAAAGAAACAAGGGAAATGTATTTTCTCTAATTCGTATTTAATTTCCATCAAATTTCCACATCAAATATTGCCAAAAAAAAACATCTTCATTGCCTTCGCTTAAATTTGCATTCAATGTGGGACTCGAAATTATATTTGGTCATATTGTTATACGATCCATTGACTTGTCAAAAAATGGTTAAAAAGTTATTTAAACTTGTTAAAGTTATTATTTGAATATACCGTATATTAATATGGAATTGCTGGAAGATGTGCAGAATTATTACAAATACCCAAAATAGTCAAGATATAAAGTGCAAAATTATGTCTTTTTATAGAGATTCTCCCCAATTAACAAGTTACTTTCTAAATAATTTCCCGTTAGAAAGAATTAATAATACTTCTAAAAGATTTGGGGATCTTAATAGACCACAAACTTAGTTTTAATCAGCATATCGACTACTGTTAGTAGGGCTAAGAGTGAGATTGACTCTTCCGAGCTGTTGAGCCAAATTAACGTTTCTGTTCCGCAATTTCACACCGCTTATACTTCCCACTTGCACAACTAATTTTTCTCTGCATGAACCTTTTCGTATACTATGTAGTGACTACAACAGACTTTGGCACGGTATCGATTCGAAACATCGCTTCCGGATATAATTCTTGTCCTTCCTCGCTCGTAATTAGTTGTAATCATCTTTATTTTAACCTATCCTGTTTTCTTTTATATGTAACCTATTATCTTATTACATTTAATATTTTCTATTTCTTTAGTCTTTTATGTTTATATATGTAATACGCCTATGCCCTTAGGTCGGTGTGGGTAAAGGTTGTAACATTACCTTTACTTAGGGTCATTCGTGACGGGCCTGGTGTCATATGGGCCACATGTTCGTACTGAGTGTTGTACGACTATGTCTAGATATACTTAGTATGCCATTATATAATCCCTAAGTCTTAACTCAAACCAAGACTCTGTCAACTTTTCAAATCTGTAAGCTGTAAAACTTAACATTTTTCACCCCTTCTGAATACTTTAAAGTAATAATCAGTTCTCAATTCAAATTTGTTATTACTACTAGACTCCATCTGAATATTAATACTAAATACAAAATCAAAATTACTTTTTATCATCATGTTCCAACAAGAATTAAATTAATATTTTGGTTCATATTTCAAGAGATCAGATCAGTTTTTCAAACGAAATCTTTATAATCCGTTATTGCATTATAAATAATGCACATTTTATAGTCAGAAACTAAACGATGATTTTTTATTTAGGTCAAAAAGATTCCGTAGAATCAACTGAAACCTGATTATAAGGCAAAAAACAATTTGAAATAATTTGGAAATAATTCCAGTTGATTAAGAAGTTTTTATAACAGTCCTTCTTTATACAAGTACCCAGCTTCAAGTGCGGATGGAGTAAATGGGTATTTGGGGACTAAATTTATTCATTTCAGAGTGAAAATCGGACTTCAGGAGGAGTTTTCTGCGTATAACTTGAACATGGCAAATCAGAGATTACTTTAATTTGGAAAATGTTACTTCGAATAGAGTAGAAAATATTCAACATTAACATAGAATAGAAACGGGTCGGTAAGCTGGAGAAGCGCAGTGTATATCCTTTAAAGGAAAACTACAAACTGTGGACTTCCTTAAAAAATTTTCCACTGTGGACAAACTGTGGACAAGCTGAAGACTAACTGTGGACAAACTGTGGACATTTTTGAAAATATCAACTGTGGACAAACTGTGGACATTTTTGAAAATATCAACTGTGGACAAATTGTGGACATTTTTGAAAATATCAACTGTGGACAAACTGTGGACATTTTTGAAAATATCAACTGTGGACAAACTGTGGACATTCTTAAAAAATTGTCCACTGTGGACAAACTGTGGACAAACTGTGGACTAACTGTGGACAAACTGTGGACAAACTGTGGACTAACTGTGGACTACTTGTGGACAAACTGTCGACTTTTTTTAGAAAATGTCCACTGTGGACTAACTGTGGACAAACTGTGGACATTTTTGAAAATATCAACTGTGGACAAACTGTGGACATTTTTGAAAATATCAACTGTGGACAAACTGTGGACATTTTTGAAAATATCAACTGTGGACAAACTGTGGACATTCTTAAAAATTGTCCACTGTGGACAAACTGTGGACAAACTGTGGACTAACTGTGGACAAACTGTGGACAAACTGTGGACTAACTGTGGACTACTTGTGGACAAACTGTCGACTTTTTTTAGAAAATGTCCACTGTGGACTAACTGTGGACAAACTGTGGACATTTTTGAAAATATCAACTGTGGACAAACTGTGGACATTTTGAAAATATCAACTGTGGACAAACTGTGGACAAACTGTGGACTAACTGTGGACAAACTGTGGACATTTTTGGAAATATCAACTGTGGACAAACTGTGGACGTTTTTGAAAATATTAACTGTGGGCAAACTGTGGACATTTTTGAAAATATCAACTGTGGACAAACTGTGGACATTTTTGAAAATATCAACTGTGGACAAACTGTGGACAAACTGTGGACAAACTGTGGACAAACTGTGGACCAACTGTGGACTAACTGTGGACAAACTGTGGACATTTTTGAAAATATCAACTGTGGACAAAGTGTGGACATTTTTGAAAATATCAACTGTGGACAAACTGTGGACATTTTTGAAAATATCAACTGTGGACAAACTGTGGACATTCTTAAAAATTGTCCACTGTGGACAAACTGTGGACTAACTGTGGACAAACTGTGGACTAACTGTGGACAAACTGTGGACATTTTTGAAAATATCAACTGTGGACAAACTGTGGACATTTTTGAAAATATCAACTGTGGACTAACTGTGGACACTTATGAAAATATCAACTGTGGACAAACTGTGGACATTCTTAAAAATTGTCCACTGTGGACAAACTGTGGACTAACTGTGGACAAACTGGGCCATTTTTGAAAATATCAACTGTGGCCAAACTGTGGACATTTTTGAAAATATCAACTGTGGACAAGCTGTGGACATTTTTGAAAATATCAACTGTGGATAAACTGTGGACATTCTTAAAAATTGTCAACTGTGGACAAACTGTGGACTAACTGTGGACAAACTGTGGACATTTTTGAAAATATCAACTGTGGACTAACTGTGGACACTTATTAAAATATCAACTGTGGACAAACTGTGGACATTCTTAAAAATTGTCCACTGTGGACAAACTGTGGACTAACTGTGGACAAACTGTGGACATTTTTGAATATATCAACTGTGGACAAACTGTGGACATTTTTGAAAATATCAACTGTGGACTAACTGTGGACATTTTTGAAAATATCAACTGTGGACAAACTGTGGACATTCTTAAAAATTGTCCACTGTGGACAAACTGTGGACTAACTGTGGACAAACTGTGGACATTTTTGAAAATATCAACTGTGGACTAACTGTGGACACTTATGAAAATATCAACTGTGGACAAACTGTGGACATTCTTAAAAATTGTCCACTGTGGACAAACTGTGGACTAACTGTGGACAAACTGGGCCATTTTTGAAAATATCAACTGTGGCCAAACTGTGGACATTTTTGAAAATATCAACTGTGGACAAGCTGTGGACATTTTTGAAAATATCAACTGTGGATAAACTGTGGACATTCTTAAAAATTGTCAACTGTGGACAAACTGTGGACTAACTGTGGACAAACTGTGGACATTTTTGAAAATATCAACTGTGGACTAACTGTGGACACTTATTAAAATATCAACTGTGGACAAACTGTGGACATTCTTAAAAATTGTCCACTGTGGACAAACTGTGGACAAACTGTGGACATTTTTGAATATATCAACTGTGGACAAACTGTGGACATTTTTGAAAATATCAACTGTGGACTAACTGTGGACATTTTTGAAAATATCAACTGTGGACAAACTGTGGACATTCTTAAAAATTGTCCACTGTGGACAAACTGTGGACTAACTGTGGACAAACTGAGAACTAACTGTGGACAAACTGTGGACATTTTTGAAAATATCAACTGTCGACAAACTGTGGACATTTTTGAAAATATCAACTATGGACAAACTGTGGACAGTTTTGAAAATATCAACTGTGGACAAACTGTGGACATTCTTAAAAATTGTCCACTGTGGACAAACTGTGGACAAACTGTGGACTAACTGTGGACAAACTGTGGATATTTTTGAAAATATCAACTATGGACAAACTGTGGACATTCTAAAAATTGTCCACTGTGGTCAAACTGTGGACAAACTGTGGACTAACTGTGGACAAACTGTGGACATTTTTGAAAATATCAACTGTGGACAAACTGTGGACATTTTTGAAAATATCAACTGTGGACAAACTGTGGACATTCTTAAAAATTGTCCACTGTGGACAAACTGTGGACAAACTGTGGACAAACTGTGGACAAACTGTGGACTAACTGTGGACAAACTGTGGACATTTTTGAAAATATCAACTGTAGACAAACTGTGGACATTTTTGAAAATATTAACTGTGGACAAACTGTGGACATTCTTAAAAATTGTCCACTGTGGACAAACTGTGGACAAACTGTGGACATTTTTGAAAATATCAACTGTGGACAAACTGTGGACATTCTTAAAAATTGTCCACTGTGGACAAACTGTGGACTAACTGTGGACAAACTGTGGACTAACTGTGAACAAACTGTGGACATTTTTGAAAATATCAACTGTGGACAAACTGTGGACATTTTTGAAAATATTAACTGTGGACAAACTGTGGACATTTTTGAAAATATCAACTGTGGACAAACTGTGGACATTCTTAAAAATTTTCCACTGTGGATAAACTGTGGACAAACTGTGGACTAACTGTGGACAAACTGTGGACATTTTTGAAAATATCAACTGTGGACAAACTGTGGACATTTTTGAAAATATCAACTGTGGACAAACTGTGGACATTTTTGAAAATATCAACTGTGGACAAACTGTGGACATTCTTAAAAATTGTCCACTGTGGACAAACTGTGGACTAACTGTGGACAAACTGTGGACTAACTGTGGACAAACTGTGGACATTTTTGAAAATATCAACTGTGGACAAACTGTGGACAAACTGTGGACATTCTTAAAAAATTGTCCACTGTGGACAAACTGTGGACTAACTGTGGACAAACTGTGGACTAACTGTGGACAAACTGTGGACATTTTTGAAAATATCAACTGTGGACAAACTGTGGACATTTTTGAAAATATTAACTGTGGACAAACTGTGGACATTTTTGAAAATATCAACCGTGGACAAACTGTGGACATTCTTAAAAATTGTCCACTGTGGACAAACTGTGGACTAACTGTGGACAAACTGTGGACATTTTTGAAAATATCAACTGTGGACAAACTGTGGACATTTTTGAAAATATCAACTGTGGACAAGCTGTGGACATTTTTGAAAATATCAACTGTGGACAAACTGTGGACATTCTTAAAAATTGTCAACTGTGGACAAACTGTGGACATTTTTGAAAATATCAACTGTGGACAAACTGTGGACATTTTTGAAAATATCAACTGTGGACAAACTGTGGACAAACTGTGGACATTCTTAAAAATTGTCCACTGTGGACAAACTGTGGACAAACTGTGGACTAACTGTGGATAAACTGTGGACATTTTTGAAAATATCAACTGTGGACAAACTGTGGACATTTTTGAAAATATTAACTGTGGACAAACTGTGGACATTTTTGAAAATATCAACTGTGGACGAACTGTGGACATTCTCAAAAATTGTCCACTGTGGACAAACTGTGGACAAACTGTGGACTAACTGTGGACAAACTGTGGACATTTTTGAAAATATCAACTGTGGACAAATTGTGGACATTTTTGAAAATATCAACTGTGGACAAACTGTGGACATTCTTAAAAATTGTCCACTGTGGACAAACTGTGGACTAACTGTGGACAAACTGTGGACTAACTGTGGACAAACTGTGGACATTTTTGAAAATATCAACTGTGGACAAACTGTGGACAAACTGTGGACATTCTTAAAAAATGTCCACTGTGGACAAACTGTGGACAAACTGTGGACTAACTGTGGACAAACTGTGGACATTTTTGAAAATATCAACTGTGGACAAACTGTGGACATTTTTGAAAATATCAACTGTGGATAAACTGTGGACAAACTGTGGACAAACTGTGGACATTCTTAAAAATTGTCCACTGTGGACAAACTGTGGACAAACTGTGGACTAACTGTGGACAAACTGTGGACATTTTTGAAAATATCAACTGTGGACAAACTGTGGACATTCTTAAAAATTGTCCACTGTGGACAAACTGTGGACAAACTGTGGACTAACTGTGGACAAACTGTGGACATTTTTGAAAATATCAACTGTGGACAAACTGTGGACATTTTTGAAAATATCAACTGTGGACAAACTGTGGACATTCTTAAAAATTGTCCACTGTGGACAAACTGTGGACTAACTGTGGACAAACTGTGGACATTTTTGAATATATCAACTGTGGACAAACTGTGGACATTTTTGAAAATATCAACTGTGGATAAACTGTGGACATTCTTAAAAATTGTCAACTGTGGACAAACTGTGGACATTCTTAAAAATTGTCCACTGTGGACAAACTGTGGACTAACTGTGGACAAACTGTGGACATTTTTGAATATATCAACTGTGGACAAACTGTGGACATTTTTGAAAATATCAACTGTGGACAAGCTGTGGACATTTTTGAAAATATCAACTGTGGATAAACTGTGGACATTCTTAAAAATTGTCAACTGTGGACAAACTGTGGACTAACTGTGGACAAACTGTGGACATTTTTGAAAATATCAACTGTGGACTAACTGTGGACACTTATTAAAATATCAACTGTGGACAAACTGTGGACATTCTTAAAAATTGTCCACTGTGGACAAACTGTGGACTAACTGTGGACAAACTGTGGACATTTTTGAATATATCAACTGTGGACAAACTGTGGACATTTTTGAAAATATCAACTGTGGACTAACTGTGGACATTTTTGAAAATATCAACTGTGGACAAACTGTGGACATTCTTAAAAATTGTCCACTGTGGACAAACTGTGGACTAACTGTGGACAAACTGTGGACATTTTTGAAAATATCAACTGTGGACTAACTGTGGACACTTATGAAAATATCAACTGTGGACAAACTGTGGACATTCTTAAAAATTGTCCACTGTGGACAAACTGTGGACTAACTGTGGACAAACTGGGCCATTTTTGAAAATATCAACTGTGGCCAAACTGTGGACATTTTTGAAAATATCAACTGTGGACAAGCTGTGGACATTTTTGAAAATATCAACTGTGGATAAACTGTGGACATTCTTAAAAATTGTCAACTGTGGACAAACTGTGGACTAACTGTGGACAAACTGTGGACATTTTTGAAAATATCAACTGTGGACTAACTGTGGACACTTATTAAAATATCAACTGTGGACAAACTGTGGACATTCTTAAAAATTGTCCACTGTGGACAAACTGTGGACTAACTGTGGACAAACTGTGGACATTTTTGAATATATCAACTGTGGACAAACTGTGGACATTTTTGAAAATATCAACTGTGGACTAACTGTGGACATTTTTGAAAATATCAACTGTGGACAAACTGTGGACATTCTTAAAAATTGTCCACTGTGGACAAACTGTGGACTAACTGTGGACAAACTGAGAACTAACTGTGGACAAACTGTGGACATTTTTGAAAATATCAACTGTCGACAAACTGTGGACATTTTTGAAAATATCAACTATGGACAAACTGTGGACAGTTTTGAAAATATCAACTGTGGACAAACTGTGGACATTCTTAAAAATTGTCCACTGTGGACAAACTGTGGACAAACTGTGGACTAACTGTGGACAAACTGTGGATATTTTTGAAAATATCAACTATGGACAAACTGTGGACATTCTAAAAAATTGTCCACTGTGGTCAAACTGTGGACAAACTGTGGACTAACTGTGGACAAACTGTGGACATTTTTGAAAATATCAACTGTGGACAAACTGTGGACATTTTTGAAAATATCAACTGTGGACAAACTGTGGACATTTTTGAAAATATCAACTGTGGACAAACTGTGGACATTCTTAAAAATTGTCCACTGTGGACAAACTGTGGACAAACTGTGGACAAACTGTGGACTAACTGTGGACAAACTGTGGACATTTTTGAAAATATCAACTGTAGACAAACTGTGGACATTTTTGAAAATATTAACTGTGGACAAACTGTGGACATTCTTAAAAATTGTCCACTGTGGACAAACTGTGGACAAACTGTGGACATTTTTGAAAATATCAACTGTGGACAAACTGTGGACATTCTTAAAAATTGTCCACTGTGGACAAACTGTGGACTAACTGTGGACAAACTGTGGACTAACTGTGAACAAACTGTGGACATTTTTGAAAATATCAACTGTGGACAAACTGTGGACATTTTTGAAAATATTAACTGTGGACAAACTGTGGACATTTTTGAAAATATCAACTGTGGACAAACTGTGGACATTCTTAAAAATTTTCCACTGTGGATAAACTGTGGACAAACTGTGGACTAACTGTGGACAAACTGTGGACATTTTTGAAAATATCAACTGTGGACAAACTGTGGACATTTTTGAAAATATCAACTGTGGACAAACTGTGGACATTTTTGAAAATATCAACTGTGGACAAACTGTGGACATTCTTAAAAAATTGTCCACTGTGGACAAACTGTGGACTAACTGTGGACAAACTGTGGACTAACTGTGGACTAACTGTGGACAAACTGTGGACATTTTTGAAAATATCAACTGTGGACAAACTGTGGACAAACTGTGGACATTCTTAAAAATTGTCCACTGTGGACAAACTTAGTACTAACTGTGGACAAACTGTGGACTAACTGTGGACAAACTGTGGACATTTTTGAAAATATCAACTGTGGACAAACTGTGGACATTTTTGAAAATATTAACTGTGGACAAACTGTGGACATTTTTGAAAATATCAACCGTGGACAAACTGTGGACATTCATAAAAATTGTCCACTGTGGACAAACTGTGGACTAACTGTGGACAAACTGTGGACATTTTTGAAAATATCAACTGTGGACAAACTGTGGACATTTTTGAAAATATCAACTGTGGACAAGCTGTGGACATTTTTGAAAATATCAACTGTGGACAAACTGTGGACATTCTTAAAAATTGTCAACTGTGGACAAACTGTGGACATTTTTGAAAATATCAACTGTGGACAAACTGTGGACATTTTTGAAAATATCAACTGTGGACAAACTGTGGACAAACTGTGGACATTCTTAAAAATTGTCCACTGTGGACAAACTGTGGACAAACTGTGGACTAACTGTGGATAAACTGTGGACATTTTTGAAAATATCAACTGTGGACAAACTGTGGACATTTTTGAAAATATTAACTGTGGACAAACTGTGGACATTTTTGAAAATATCAACTGTGGACGAACTGTGGACATTCTTAAAAATTGTCCACTGTGGACAAACTGTGGACAAACTGTGGACTAACTGTGGACAAACTGTGGACATTTTTGAAAATATCAACTGTGGACAAACTGTGGACATTTTTGAAAATATCAACTGTGGACAAACTGTGGACATTCTTAAAAATTGTCCACTGTGGACAAACTGTGGACTAACTGTGGACAAACTGTGGACTAACTGTGGACAAACTGTGGACATTTTTGAAAATATCAACTGTGGACAAACTGTGGACAAACTGTGGACATTCTTAAAAATTGTCCACTGTGGACAAACTGTGGACAAACTGTGGACTAACTGTGGACAAACTGTGGACATTTTTGAAAATATCAACTGTGGACAAACTGTGGACATTTTTGAAAATATCAACTGTGGATAAACTGTGGACAAACTGTGGACAAACTGTGGACATTCTTAAAAATTGTCCACTGTGGACAAACTGTGGACAAACTGTGGACTAACTGTGGACAAACTGTGGACATTTTTGAAAATATCAACTGTGGACAAACTGTGGACATTCTTAAAAATTGTCCACTGTGGACAAACTGTGGACAAACTGTGGACTAACTGTGGACAAACTGTTGACATTTTTGAAAATATCAACTGTGGACAAACTGTGGACATTTTTGAAAATATCAACTGTGGACAAACTGTGGACATTCTTAAAAATTGTCCACTGTGGACAAACTGTGGACAAACTGTGGACTAACTGTGGACAAACTGTGGACATTTTTGAAAATATCAACTGTGGACAAACTGTGGACATTTTTGAAAATATCAACTGTGGACAAACTGTGGACATTCTTAAAAATTGTCCACTGTGGACAAACTGTGGACTAACTGTGGACAAACTGTGGACTATCTGTGGACAAACTGTGGACATTTTTGAAAATATCAACTGTGGACAAACTGTGGACATTTTTGAAAATATCAACTGTGGACAAACTGTGGACATTTTTGAAAATATCAACTGTGGACAAACTGTGGACATTCTTAAAAATTGTCCACTGTGGACAAACTGTGGACAAACTGTGGACTAACTGTGGACAAACTGTGAACTAACTGTGGACAAACTGTGGACATTTTTGAAAATATCAACTGTGGACAAACTGTGGACATTTTTGAAAATATCAACTGTGGTTAAACTGTGGACATTTTTGAAAATATTAACTGTGGACAAACTGTGGATATTTTGGAAAATACCAACTGTGGACAAACTGTGGACATTCTTAAAAATTGTCCACTGTGGACAAACTGTGGACAAACTGTGGACTAACTGTGGACAAACTGTGGACATTTTTGAAAATATCAACTGTGGACAAACTGTGGACATTTTTGAAAATATCAACTGTGGACAAACTGTGGACATTCTTAAAAATTGTCCACTGTGGACAAACTGTGGACAAACTGTGGACTAACTGTGGACAAACTGTGGACATTTTTGAAAATATCAACTGTGGACAAACTGTGGACATTTTTGAAAATATCAACTGTGGACAAACTGTGGACATTCTTAAAAATTGTCCACTGTGGACAAACTGTGGACTAACTGTGGACAAACTGTGGACTATCTGTGGACAAACTGTGGACATTTTTGAAAATATCAACTGTGGACAAACTGTGGACATTTTTGAAAATATCAACTGTGGACAAACTGTGGACATTCTTAAAAATTGTCCACTGTGGACAAACTGTGGACAAACTGTGGACTAACTGTGGACAAACTGTGAACTAACTGTGGACAAACTGTGGACATTTTTGAAAATATCAACTGTGGACAAACTGTGGACATTTTTGAAAATATCAACTGTGGACAAACTGTGGACAAACTGTGGACATTCTTAAAAATTGTCCACTGTGGACAAACTGTGGACTAACTGTGGACAAACTGTGGACATTTTTGAAAATATCAACTGTGGACAAACTGTGGACATTTTTGAAAATATTAACTGTGGACAAACTGTGGACATTTTTGAAAATATCAACTGTGGACAAACTGTGGACATTCTTAAAAATTGTCCACTGTGCACAAACTGTGGACTAACTGTGGACAAACTGTGGACATTTTTGAAAATATCAACTGTGGACAAACTGTGGACATTTTTGAAAATATCAACTGTGGACAAGCTGTGGACATTTTTGAAAATATCAACTGTGGACAAACTGTGGACATTCTTAAAAATTGTCCACTGTGGACAAACTGTGGACAAACTGTGGACTAACTGTGGACAAACTGTGGACATTTTTGAAAATATCAACTGTGGACAAACTGCGGACATTTTTGAAAATATCAACTGTGGACAAACTGTGGACATTTTTGAAAATATCAACGTGGACAAACTGTGGACTAACTGTGGACAAACTGTGGACATTTTTGAAAATGTCAACTGTGGACAAACTGTGGACATTTTTGAAAATATCAACTGTGGACAAACTGTGGACATTTTTGAAAATATCAACTGTGGACTAACTGTGGACATTTTTGAAAATATCAACTGTGGACAAACTGTGGACAAACTGTGGACTAACTGTGGAAAAACTGTGGACTAACTGTGGACATTTTTGAAAATATCAACTGTGGACAAACTGTGGATATTCTCAAAAATTGTCCACTGTGGACAAACTGTGGACTAACTGTGGACAAACTGTGGACTAACTGTGGACAAACTGTGGACATTTTTGAAAATATCAACTGTGGACAAACTGTGGACATTTTTGAAAATATCAACTGTGGACAAACTGTGGACTAACTGTGGACAAACTGTGGACTAACTGTGGACAAACTGTGGACATTTTTGAAAATATCAACTGTGGAC
Organism: Drosophila equinoxialis; assembly: GCA_018150345.1. Classification (NCBI taxonomy): domain Eukaryota; kingdom Metazoa; phylum Arthropoda; class Insecta; order Diptera; family Drosophilidae; genus Drosophila; species Drosophila equinoxialis. Next base: position 7,053,891 of record JAECWI010000002.1, on the reverse strand, counting down.
AAACTGTGGACTAACTGTGGACAAACTGTGGACATTTTTGAAAATGTCAACTGTGGACAAACTGTGGACATTTTTGAAAATATCAACTGTGGACAAACTGTGGACTAACTGTGGACAAACTGTGGACATTTTTGAAAATATCAACTGTGGACAGACTGTGGACATTCTCAAAAATTGTCCACCGTGGACAAACTGTGGACTAACTGTGGACAAACTGTGGACTAACTGTGGACAAACTGTGGACATTTTTGAAAATATCAACTGTGGACAAACTGTGGACATTCTTAAAAATTGTCCACTGTGGACAAACTGTGGACATTTTTGAAAATATCAACTGTGGACAAACTGTGGACATTCTCAAAAATTGTCCACTGTGGACAAACTGTGGACATTCTTAAAAATTGTCCACTGTGGACAAACTGTGGACAAACTGTGGACTAACTGTGGACAAACTGTGGACATTTTTAAAAATATCAACTGTGGACAAACTGTGGACATTTTTGAAAATATCAACTGTGGACAAACTGTGGACATTCTTAAAAATTGTCCACTGTGGACAAACTGTGGACTAACTGTGGACTAACAGTGGACATTTTTGAAAATATCAACTGTGGACAAACTGTGGACATTTTTGAAAATATCAACTGTGGACAAACTGTGGACATTCTTAAAAATTGTCCACTGTGGACAAACTGTGGACAAACTGTGGACTAACTGTGGACTAACAGTGGACATTTTTGAAAATATCAACTGTGGACAAACTGTGGACATTCTTAAAAATTGTCCACTGTGGACAAACTGTGGACTAACTGTGGACTAACTGTGGACAAACTGTGGACATTTTTGAAAATATCAACTGTGGACAAACTGTGGACATTTTTGAAAATATCAACTGTGGACAAACTGTGGACATTCTTAAAAATTGTCCACTGTGGACAAACTATGGACAAACTGTGGACTAACAGTGGACATTTTTGAAAATATCAACTGTGGACAAACTGTGGACATTCTTAAAAATTGTCCACTGTGGACAAACTGTGGACAAACTGTGGACTAACTGTGGACAAACTGTGGACATTTTTGAAAATATCAACTGTGGACAAACTGTGGACAAACTGTGGACATTCTTAAAAATTGTCCACTGTGGACAAACTGTGGACTAACTGTGGACAAACTGTGGACATTTTTGAAAATATCAACTGTGGACAAACTGTGGACATTTTTGAAAATATCAACTGTGCACTAACTGTGGACATTTTTGAAAATATCAACTGTTTACAAACTGTGGACATTCTTAAAAATTGTCCACTGTGGACAAACTGTGGACTAACTGTGGAAAAACTGTGGACTAACTGTGGACTAACTGTGGACTAACTGTGGACATTTTTGAAAATATCAACTGTGGACAAACTGTGGATATTCTCAAAAATTGTCCACTGTGGACAAACTGTGGACTAACTGTGGACAAACTGTGGACTAACTGTGGACAAACTGTGGACATTTTTGAAAATATCAACTGTGGACATTTTTGAAAATATCAACTGTGGACAAACTGTGGACTAACTGTGGACAAACTGTGGACATTTTTGAAAATGTCAACTGTGGACAAACTGTGGACATTTTTGAAAATATCAACTGTGGACAAACTGTGGACTAACTGTGGACAAACTGTGGACATTTTTGAAAATATCAACTGTGGACAAACTGTGGACATTCTCAAAAATTGTCCACTGTGGACAAACTGTGGACTAACTGTGGACAAACTGTGGACTAACTGTGGACAAACTGTGGACATTTTTGAAAATATCAACTGTGGACAAACTGTGGACATTCTTAAAAATTGTCCACTGTGGACAAACTGTGGACATTTTTGAAAATATCAACTGTGTACAAACTGTGGACATTTTTGAAAATATCAACTGTGGACTAACTGTGGACAAAGTGTGGACATTTTTGAAAATATCAATTGTGGACTAACTGTGGACATTTTTGAAAATATCAACTGTGGAAAAACTGTGGACATTCTTAAAAATTGTCCACTGTGGACAAACTGTGGACAAACTGTGGACTAACTGTGGACTAACAGTGGACATTTTTGAAAATATCAACTGTGGACAAACTGTGGACATTCTTAAAAATTGTCCACTGTGGATAAACTGTGGACAAACTGTGGACTAACTGTGGACAAACTGTGGACATTTTTGAAAATATTAACTGTGGACAAACTGTGGACATTTTTGAAAATATCAACTGCGGACAAACTGTGTACATTCTCAAAAATTGTCCACTGTGGACAAACTGTGCACATTCTTAAAAATTGTCCACTGTGGACAAACTGTGGACAAACTGTGGACAAACTGTGGACTAACTGTGGACAAACTGTGGACATTTTTGAAAATATCAACTGTGGACAAACTGTGGACATTTTTGAAAATATCAACTGAGGACATTCTTAAAAACTGTCCACTGTGGACAAACTGTGGACTAACTGTGGACAAACTGTGCACATTTTTGAATATATCAACTGTGGACAAACTGTGGACATTCTTAAAAATTGACCACTGTGGACAAACTGTGGACAAACTGTGGTCTAACTGTGGACAAACTGTGGACTAACTGTGGACAAACTGTGGACATTTTTGAAAATATCAACTGTGGACAAACTGTGGACATTCTCAAAAATTGTCCACTGTGGACAAACTGTGGACTAACAATGGACATTTTTGAAAATATCAACTGTGGACAAAAAAATTATCCACTGTGGACAAACTGTGGACTAACTGTGGACAAACTATGGACATTTTTGAAAATATCAACTGTGGACAAACTGTGGACATTCTTAAAAATTGTCCACTGTGGACAAACTGTGGACTAACTGTGGACTAACTGTGGACAAACTGTGGACTAACTGTGGACAAACTGTGGACATTTTTGAAAATATCAACTGTGGACAAACTGTGGACATTCTCAAAAATTGTCCACTGTGGACAAACTGTGGACATTTTTGAAAATATCAACTGTGGACAAACTGTGGACTAACTGTGGACAATCTGTGGGCATTTTTGAAAATATCAACTGTGGACAAACTGTGGAAATTCTTAAAAATTGTCCACTGTGGACAAACTGTGGACATTTTTGAAAATATCAACTGTGGACAAACTGTGGACTAACTGTGGACAAACTGTGGACATTTTTGAAAATGTCAACTGTGGACAAACTGTGGACATTTTTGAAAATATCAACTGTGGACAAACTGTGGACTAACTGTGGACAAACTGTGGACATTTTTGAAAATATCAACTGTGGACATTTTTGAAAATATCAACTTTGGACAAACTGTGGACATTTTTGAAAATATCAACTGTGGGCAAACTGTGGACATTTTTGAAAATATCAACTGTGGATAAACTGTGGACTAACTGTGGACAAACTGTGGACATTTTTGAAAATATCAACTGTGGACAAACTGTGGACCTTCTTAAAAATTGTCCACTGTGGACAAACTGGGGACAAACTGTGGACTAACTGTGGACAAACTGTGGACATTTTTGAAAATATCAACTGTGGACAAACTGTGGACATTTTTGAAAATATCAACTGTGGACAAACTGTGGACATTCTTAAAAATTGTCCACTGTGGACAAACTGTGGACAAACTGTGGACTAACAGTGGACAAACTGTGGACTAACTGGACAAACTGTGGACATTTTTAAAATATCAACTGTGGACAAACTGTGGACATTCTTAAAAATTGTCCATTGTGGATAAACTGTGGACAAACTGTGGACTAACTGTGGACAAACTGTGGACATTTTTGAAAATATCAACTGTGGACAAACTGTGGACATTTTTGAAAATATCAACTGTGGACATTCTAAAAAATTGTCCACTATGGACAAACTGTGGACTAACTGTGGACAAACTGTGGACATTTTTGAAAATATCAACTGTAGACAAACTGTGGACATTTTTGAAAATATCAACTGTGGACAAACTGTGGACATTCTCAAAAATTGTCCACTGTGGACAAACTGTGGACTAACTGTGGACATTCTTAAAAATTGTCCACTGTGGACAAACTGTGGACTAACTGTGGACAAACTGTGGACTAACTGTGGACAAACTGTGGACATTTTTGAAAATATCAACTGTGGACAAACTGTGGACATTTTTGAAAATATCAACTGTGGACAAACTGTGGACATTCTTAAAAATTGTCCATTGTGGACAAACTGTGGACAAACTGTGGACAAACTGTGGACAAACTGTAGACAAACTGCGGACTAACTGTGGACAAACTGTGGGCATTTTTGAAAATATCAACTGTGGACATTCTAAAAAATTGTCCACTATGGACAAACTGTGGACAAACTGTGGACATTTTTGAAAATATCAACTGTAGACAAACTGTGGACATTTTTGAAAATATCAACTGTGGACAAACTGTGGACATTCTCAAAAATTGTCCACTGTGGACAAACTGTGGACTTACTGTGGACATTCTTAAAAATTGTCCACTGTGGACAAACTGTGGACAAACTGTGGACTGACTGTGGACAAACTGTGGACATTTTTCAAAATATCAACTGTGGACAAACTGTGGACATTCTCAAAAATTGTCCACTGTGGACAAACTGTGGACTAACTGTGGACATTCTTAAAAATTGTCCACTGTGGACAAACTGTGGACAAACTGTGGACAAACTGTGGACTAACTGTGGACAAACTGTGGACTAACTGTGGACAAACTGTGGACATTTTTGAAAATATCAACTGCGGACAAACTGTGGACATTCTCAAAAATTGTCCACTGTGGACAAACTGTGCACATTCTTAAAAATTGTCCACTGTGGACAAACTGTGGACAAACTGTGGACAAACTGTGGACAAACTGTGGACTAACTGTGGACAAACTGTGGACATTTTTGAAAATATCAACTATGGACAAACTGTGGACATTCTTAAAAATTGTCCACTGTGGACAAACTGTGGACAAACTGTGGACTAACTGTGGACAAACTGTGGACTAACTGTGGACAAACTGTGGACATTTTTGAAAATATCAACTGTGGACAAACTGTGGACATTCTCAAAAATTGTCCACTGTGGACAAACTGTGGACTAACTGTGGACATTTTTGAAAATATCAACTGTGGACAAACTGTGGACATTTTTGAAAATATCAACTGTGGACAAACTGTGGACATTCTTAAAAATTGTCCACTGTGGACAAACTGTGGATAAACTGTGGACTAACTGTGGACAAACTGTGGACATTTTTGAAAATATCAACTGTGGACAAACTGTGGACTCACTGTAGACAAATTGTGGACATTCTCGAAAATTGTCCACTGTGGACAAACTGTGGACTAACTGTGGACAAACTGTGGACTAACTGTGAACAAACTGTGGACATTTTTGAAAATATCAACTGTGGACATTTTTGAAAATATCAACTGCGGACAAACTGTGGACATTCTCAAAAATTGTCCACTGTGGACAAACTGTGCACATTCTTAAAAATTGTCCACTGTGGACAAACTGTGGACATTCTTAAAAATTGTCCACTGTGGACAAACTGTGGACAAACTGTGGACTAACTGTGGACAAACTGTGGACTAACTGTGGACAAACTGTGGACTAACTGTGGACAAACTGTGGACATTTTTGAAAATATCAACTGTGGACAAACTGTGGACATTCTCAAAAATTGTCAACTGTGGACAAACTGTGGACTAACTGTGGACATTTTTGAAAATATCAACTGTGGACAAACTGTGGACATTTTTGAAAATATCAACTGTGGACAAACTGTGGACATTCTTAAAAATTGTCCACTGTGGACAAACTGTGGATAAACTGTGGACAAACTGTGGACAAACTGTGGACTAACTGTGAACAAACTGTGGACATTTTTGAAAATATCAACTGTGGACAAACTGTGGACATTTTTGAAAATATCAACTGCGGACAAACTGTGGACATTCTCAAAAATTGTCCACTGTGGACAAACTGTGCACATTCTTAAAAATTGTCCACTGTGGACAAACTGTGGACAAACTGTGGACTAACTGTGGACAAACTGTGGACTAACTGTGGACAAACTGTGGACATTTTTGAAAATATCAACTGTGGACAAACTGTGGTCATTCTCAAAAATTGTCCACTGTGGACAAACTGTGTACTAACTGTGGACATTTTTGAAAATATCAACTGTGGACAAACTGTGGACATTTTTGAAAATATCAACTGTGGACAAACTGTGGACATTCTCAAAAATTGTCCACTGTGGACAAACTGTGGACTAACTGTGGACATTTTTGAAAATATCAACTGTGGACAAACTGTGGACATTTTTGAAAATATCAACTGTGGACAAACTGTGGACATTCTCAAAAATTGTCCACTGTGGACAAACTGTGGACTAACTGTGGACATTTTTGAAAATATCAACTGTGGACAAACTGTGGACATTTTTGAAAATATCAACTGTGGACAAACTGTGGACATTCTCAAAAATTGTCCACTGTGGACAAACTGTGGACTAACTGTGGACATTTTTGAAAATATCAACTGTGGACAAACTGTGGACATTTTTGAAAATATCAACTGTGGACAAACTATGGACATTCTCAAAAATTGTCCACTGTGGACAAACTGTGGACTAACTGTGGACATTCTTAAAAATTGTCCACTGTGGACAAACTGTGGACAAACTGTGGACTAACTGTGGACAAACTGTGGACATTTTTGAAAATATCAACTGTGGACAAACTGTGGACATTCTCAAAAATTGTCCACTGTGGACAAACTGTGGACAAACTGTGGACTAACTGTGAACAAACTGTGGACATTTTTGAAAATATCAACTGTGGACAAACTGTGGACATTTTTGAAAATATCAACTGCGGACAAACTGTGGACATTCTCAAAAATTGTCCACTGTGGACAAACTGTGCACATTCTTAAAAATTGTCCACTGTGGACAAACTGTGCACATTCTTAAAAATTGTCCACTGTGGACAAACTGTGGACAAACTGTGGACTAACTGTGGACAAACTGTGGACATTCTTAAAAATTGTCCACTGTGGACAAACTGTGGACTAACTGTGGACAAACTGTGGACATTTTTGAAAATATCAACTGTGGACAAACTGTGGACATTCTCAAAAATTGTCCACTGTGGACAAACTGTGGACTAACTGTGGACATTCTTAAAAATTGTCCACTGTGGACAAACTGTGGACTAACTGTGGACAAACTGTGGACATTTTTGAAAATATCAACTGTGGACAAACTGTGGACATTCTCAAAAATTGTCCACTGTGGACAAACTGTGCACATTCTTAAAAATTGTCCACTGTGGACAAACTGTGCACATTCTTAAAAATTGTCCACTGTGGACAAACTGTGGACAAACTGTGGACTAACTGTGGACATTCTTAAAAATTGTCCACTGTGGACAAACTGTGGACTAACTGTGGACAAACTGTGGACTAACTGTGGACAAACTGTGGACATTTTTGAAAATATCAACTGTGGACAAACTGTGACATTCTCAAAAATTGTCCACTGTGGACAAACTGTGGACTAACTGTGGACATTCTTAAAAATTGTCCACTGTGGACAAACTGTGGACTAACTGTGGACAAACTGTGGACATTCTTAAAAATTGTCCACTGTGGACAAACTGTGGACTAACTGTGGACAAACTGTGGACTAACTGTGGACAAACCGTGGACATTTTTGAAAATATCAACTGTGGACAAACTGTGGACATTCTCAAAAATTGTCCACTGTGGACAAACTGTGGACTAACTGTGGACATTTTTGAAAATATCAACTGTGGACAAACTGTGGACATTTTTGAAAATATCAACTGTGGACAAACTGTGGACATTCTCAAAAATTGTCCACTGTGGACAAACTGTGGACTAACTGTGGACATTTTTGAAAATATCAACTGTGGACAAACTGTGGACATTTTTGAAAATATCAACTGTGGACAAACTGTGGACATTCTTAAAAATTGTCCACTGTGGACAAACTGTGGACAAACTGTGGACAAACTGTGGACTAACTGTGGACAAACTGTGGACTAACTGTGGACAAACTGTGGACATTTTTGAAAATATCAACTGCGGACAAACTGTGGACATTCTCAAAAATTGTCCACTGTGGACAAACTGTGCACATTCTTAAAAATTGTCCACTGTGGACAAACTGTGGACAAACTGTGGACAAACTGTGGACTAACTGTGGACAAACTGTGGACATTTTTGAAAATATCAACTATGGACAAACTGTGGACATTCTAAAAATTGTCCACTGTGGACAAACTGTGGACAAACTGTGGACTAACTGTGGACAAACTGTGGACTAACTGTGGACAAACTGTGGACATTTTTGAAAATATCAACTGTGGACAAACTGTGGACATTCTCAAAAATTGTCCACTGTGGACAAACTGTGGACTAACTGTGGACATTTTTGAAAATATCAACTGTGGACAAACTGTGGACATTTTTGAAAATATCAACTGTGGACAAACTGTGGACATTCTTAAAAATTGTCCACTGTGGACAAACTGTGGATAAACTGTGCACTAACTGTGGACAAACTGTGGACATTTTTGAAAATATCAACTGTGGACAAACTGTGGACTCACTGTAGACAAATTGTGGACATTCTCGAAAATTGTCCACTGTGGACAAACTGTGGACTAACTGTGGACAAACTGTGGACTAACTGTGAACAAACTGTGGACATTTTTGAAAATATCAACTGTGGACATTTTTGAAAATATCAACTGCGAACAAACTGTGGACATTCTCAAAAATTGTCCACTGTGGACAAACTGTGCACATTCTTAAAAATTGTCCACTGTGGACAAACTGTGGACATTCTTAAAAATTGTCCACTGTGGACAAACTGTGGACAAACTGTGGACTAACTGTGGACAAACTGTGGACTAACTGTGGACAAACTGTGGACTAACTGTGGACAAACTGTGGACATTTTTGAAAATATCAACTGTGGACAAACTGTGGACATTCTCAAAAATTGTCAACTGTGGACAAACTGTGGACTAACTGTGGACAAACTGTGGACTAACTGTGGACAAACTGTGGACATTTTTGAAAATATCAACTGTGGACAAACTGTGGACATTTTTGAAAATATCAACTGTGGACAAACTGTGGACATTCTTAAAAATTGTCCACTGTGGACAAACTGTGGATAAACTGTGGACAAACTGTGGACAAACTGTGGACTAACTGTGAACAAACTGTGGACATTTTTGAAAATATCAACTGTGGACAAACTGTGGACATTTTTGAAAATATCAACTGCGGACAAACTGTGGACATTCTCAAAAATTGTCCACTGTGGACAAACTGTGCACATTCTTAAAAATTGTCCACTGTGGACAAACTGTGGACAAACTGTGGACTAACTGTGGACAAACTGTGGACTAACTGTGGACAAACTGTGGACATTTTTGAAAATATCAACTGTGGACAAACTGTGGTCATTCTCAAAAATTGTCCACTGTGGACAAACTGTGTACTAACTGTGGACATTTTTGAAAATATCAACTGTGGACAAACTGTGGACATTTTTGAAAATATCAACTGTGGACAAACTGTGGACATTCTCAAAAATTGTCCACTGTGGACAAACTGTGGACTAACTGTGGACATTTTTGAAAATATCAACTGTGGACAAACTGTGGACATTTTTGAAAATATCAACTGTGGACAAACTGTGGACATTCTCAAAAATTGTCCACTGTGGACAAACTGTGGACTAACTGTGGACATTTTTGAAAATATCAACTGTGGACAAACTGTGGACATTTTTGAAAATATCAACTGTGGACAAACTGTGGACATTCTCAAAAATTGTCCACTGTGGACAAACTGTGGACTAACTGTGGACATTTTTGAAAATATCAACTGTGGACAAACTGTGGACATTTTTGAAAATATCAACTGTGGACAAACTATGGACATTCTCAAAAATTGTCCACTGTGGACAAACTGTGGACTAACTGTGGACATTCTTAAAAATTGTCCACTGTGGACAAACTGTGGACAAACTGTGGACTAACTGTGGACAAACTGTGGACATTTTTGAAAATATCAACTGTGGACAAACTGTGGACATTCTCAAAAATTGTCCACTGTGGACAAACTGTGGACAAACTGTGGACTAACTGTGAACAAACTGTGGACATTTTTGAAAATATCAACTGTGGACAAACTGTGGACATTTTTGAAAATATCAACTGCGGACAAACTGTGGACATTCTCAAAAATTGTCCACTGTGGACAAACTGTGCACATTCTTAAAAATTGTCCACTGTGGACAAACTGTGCACATTCTTAAAAATTGTCCACTGTGGACAAACTGTGGACAAACTGTGGACTAACTGTGGACAAACTGTGGACATTCTTAAAAATTGTCCACTGTGGACAAACTGTGGACATTTTTGAAAATATCAACTGTGGACAAACTGTGGACATTCTCAAAAATTGTCCACTGTGGACAAACTGTGGACTAACTGTGGACATTCTTAAAAATTGTCCACTGTGGACAAACTGTGGACTAACTGTGGACAAACTGTGGACATTTTTGAAAATATCAACTGTGGACAAACTGTGGACATTCTCAAAAATTGTCCACTGTGGACAAACTGTGCACATTCTTAAAAATTGTCCACTGTGGACAAACTGTGCACATTCTTAAAAATTGTCCACTGTGGACAAACTGTGGACAAACTGTGGACTAACTGTGGACATTCTTAAAAATTGTCCACTGTGGACAAACTGTGGACTAACTGTGGACAAACTGTGGACTAACTGTGGACAAACTGTGGACATTTTTGAAAATATCAACTGTGGACAAACTGTGGACATTCTCAAAAATTGTCCACTGTGGACAAACTGTGGACTAACTGTGGACATTCTTAAAAAATTGTCCACTGTGGACAAACTGTGGACTAACTGTGGACAAACTGTGGACATTCTTAAAAATTGTCCACTGTGGACAAACTGTGGACTAACTGTGGACAAACTGTGGACTAACTGTGGACAAACCGTGGACATTTTTGAAAATATCAACTGTGGACAAACTGTGGACATTCTCAAAAATTGTCCACTGTGGACAAACTGTGGACTAACTGTGGACATTTTTGAAAATATCAACTGTGGACAAACTGTGGACATTTTTGAAAATATCAACTGTGGACAAACTGTGGACATTCTCAAAAATTGTCCACTGTGGACAAACTGTGGACTAACTGTGGACATTTTTGAAAATATCAACTGTGGACAAACTGTGGACATTTTTGAAAATATCAACTGTGGACAAACTGTGGACATTCTTAAAAATTGTCCACTGTGGACAAACTGTGGACATTTTTGAAAATATCAACTGTGGACAAACTGTGGACATTCTCAAAAATTGTCCACTGTGGACAAACTGTGGACAAACTGTGGACATTTTTGAAAATATCAACTGCGGACAAACTGTGGACATTCTCAAAAATTGTCCACTGTGGACAAACTGTGCACATTCTTAAAAATTGTCCACTGTGGACAAACTGTGGACAATCTGTCGACTAACTGTGGACAAACTGTGGACATTTTTGAAAATATCAACTGTGGACAACCTGTGGACATTCTTAAAAATTGTCCACTGTGGACAAACTGTGGACAAACTGTGGACTAACTGTGGACAAACTGTGGACATTTTTGAAAATATCAACTGTGGACAAACTGTTGACATTCTCAAAAATTGTCCACTGTGGACAAACTGTGGACTAACTGTGGACATTTTTGAAAATATCAACTGTGGACAAACTGTGGACATTCTTAAAAATTGTCCACTGTGGACAAACTGTGGATAAACTGTGGAATAACTGTGGACAAACTGTGGACATTTTTGAAAATATCAACTGTGGACAAACTGTGGACTAACTGTAGACAAACTGCGGACATTTTTGAAAATATCAACTGTGGACAAACTGTGGACATTTTTGAAAATATCAACTGTGGACATTCTGAAAAATTGTCCACTGTGGACAAACTGTGGACAAACTGTGGACTAACTGTGGACAAACTGTTGACATTTTTGAAAATATCACCTGTGGACATTTTTGAAAATATCAACTGTGGACAAACTGTGGACATTCTCAAAAATTGTCCACTGTGGACAAACTGTGGACATTCTTAAAAATTGTCCACTGTGGACAAACTGTGGACAAACTGTGGACTAACTGTGGACAAACTGTGGACAAACTGTGTACTAACTGTGGACAAACTGTGGACTAACTGTGGACAAACTGTGGACTAACTGTGGACAAACTGTGGACATTTTTGAAAATATCAACTGTGGACAAACTGTGGACTAACTGTGGACAAACTGTGGACATTTTTGAAAATATCAACTGTGGACAAACTGTGGACATTCTCAAAAATTGTCCACTGTGGACAAACTGTGGACATTCTCAAAAATTGTCCACTGTGGACAAATTGTGGACAAACTGTGGACTAACTGTGGACAAACTGTGGACTAACTGTGGACTAACTGTGGACAAACTGTGGACTAACTGTGGACTAACTGTGGACAAAATGTGGACATTCTTAAAAATTGTCCACTGTGGACAAACTGTGGACAAACTGTGGACTAACTGTGGACAAACTGTGGACTAACTGTGGACTAACTGTGGACAAACTGTGGACATTTTTGAAAATATCACCTGTGGACAAACTGTGGACATTTTTAAAAATATCAACTGTGGACAAACTGTGGACATTCTCAAAAATTGTCCACTGTGGACAAACTGTGGACATTCTCAAAAATTGTCCACTGTGGACAAATTGTGGACAAACTGTGGACTAACTGTGGACAAACTGTGGACTAACTGTGGACTAACTGTGGACAAACTGTGGACATTTTTGAAAATATCAACTGTGGACAAACTGTGGACATTTTTGAAAATATCAACTGTGGACAAACCGTGGACAAACTGTGGACATTCTTAAAAATTGTCCACTGTGGACAAACTGTGGAATAACTGTGGACAAACTGTGGACTAACTGTGGACAAACTGTGGACTAACTGTGGACAAACTGTGGACATTTTTGAAAATATCAACTGTGGACAAACTGTGGACATTCTTAAAAAATTGTCCACTGTGGACAAACTGTGGACTAACTGTGGACAAACTGTGGACTAACTGTGAACAAACTGCGGACAAACTGTGGACATTTTTGAAAATATCAACTGTGGACATTCTCAAAAATTGTCCACTGTGGACAAACTGTGGACATTTTTAAAAATTGTCCACTGTGGACAAACTGTGGACTAACTGTGGACAAACTGTGGACTAACTGTGGACTAACTGCGGACAAACTGTGGACATTTTTGAAAATATCAACTGTGGACATTTTTGAAAATATCAACTGTGGACAAACTGTGGACATTCTCAAAAATTGTCCACTGTGGACAAACTGTGGACATTCTTAAAAATTGTCCACTGTGGACAAACTGTGGACAAACTGTGGACTAACTGTGGACAAACTGTGGACAAACTGTGTACTAACTGTGGACAAACTGTGGACTAACTGTGGACAAACTGTGGACTAACTGTGGACAAACTGTGGACATTTTTGAAAATATCAACTGTGGACAAACTGTGGACTAACTGTGGACAAACTGTGGACATTTTTGAAAATATCAACTGTGGACAAACTGTGGACATTTTTGAACATATCAACTGTGGACAAACTGTGGACATTCTTAAAAATTGACCACTGTGGACAAACTGTGGACAAACTGTGGACTGACTGTGGACTAACTGTGGACAAACTGTGGACATTTTTGAAAATATCAACTGTGGACAAACTGTGGACAAACTGTGGACATTCTCAAAAATTGTCCACTGTGGACAAACTGTGGACAAAAAGCGGACTAACTGTGGACTAACTGTGGACATTTTTGAAAATTTCAACTGTGGACAAACTGTGGACTAAATGTGGACTAAATGTGGACAAACTGTGGACTAACTGTGGACAAACTGTGGACATTTTTGAAAATATCAACTGTGGACTAACTGTGGACATTTTTGAACATATCAACTGTGGACAAACTGTGGACATTCTTAAAAATTGTCCACTGTGGACAAACTGTGGACTAACTGTGGACAAACTGTGGACAAACTGTGGACATTTTTGAAAATATCAACTGTGGACAAACTGTGGACTAACTGTAGACAAACTGTGGACATTTTTGAAAATATCAACTGTGGACAAACTGGGGACATTTTTGAAAACATCAACTGTGGACATTCGTAAAAAATTGTGCACTGTGGACAAACTGTGGACAAACTGTGGACTAACTGTGGACAAACTGTGGACATTTTTGAAAATATCAACTGTGGACAAACTGTGGACATTCTTAAAAATTGTCCACTGTGGACAAACTGTGGACAAACTGTGGACTAACTGTGGACAAACTGTGGACTAACTGTGGACAAACTGTGGACATTTTTGAAAATATCAACTGTAGACAAACTGTGGACAAACTGTGGACTAACTGTGGACAAACTGTGGACTAACTGTGGACATTTTTGAAAATATCAACTGTGGACAAACTGTGGACATTCTCAAAAATTGTCCACTGTGGACAAACTGTGGACAAAAAGCGGACTAACTGTGGACTAACTGTGGACATTTTTGAAAATTTCAACTGTGGACAAACTGTGGACTAAATGTGGACAAACTGTGGACTAACTGTGGACAAACTGTGGACATTTTTGAAAATATCAACTGTGGACTAACTGTGGACATTTTTGAACATATCAACTGTGGACAAACTGTGGACATTCTTAAAAATTGTCCACTGTTGACAAACTGTGGACAAACTGTGGACATTCTTAAAAATTGTCCACTGTGGACAAACTGTGGACAAACTGTGGACTAACTGTGGACATTTTTGAAAATATCAACTGTGGACAAACTGTGGACATTCTTAAAAATTGTCCACTGTGGACAAACTGTGGACATTTTTGAAAATATCAACTGTGGACTAACTCTGGACATTTTTGAAAATATCAACTGTGGACAAACTGTGGACATTCTTAAAAATTGTCCACTGTGGACAAACTGAGGACTAACTGTGGACAAACTGTGGACAAACTGTGGACATTTTTGAAAATATCAACTGTGGACAAACTGTGGACAAACTGTGGACATTTCTGAAAATATCAACTGTGGACATTTTTGAAAATAACAACTGTGGACAAACTGTGGACCAACTGTGGACATTCTTAAAAATTGTCCACTGTGGACAAACTGTGGATATTTTGAAAATATCAACTGTGGACAAACTGTGGACATTTTTGAAAATATCAACTGTGGACATTCTTAAAAATTGTCCACTGTGGACAAAATGTGGACTAACTGTGGACTAACTGTGGACTTACTGTGGACAAACTGTGGACTAACTGTGGAAAAACTGTGGACATTTTTGAAAATATCAACTGTGGACAAACTGTGGACATTCTCAAAAATTGTCCACTGTGGACAAACTGTGGACATTCTTAAAAATTGTCCACTGTGGACAAACTGTGGACAAACTGTGGACTAACTGTGCACAAACTGTGGACATTTTTGAAAATATCAACTGTGGACAAACTGTGGACATTCTTAAAAAATTGTCCACTGTGGACAAACTGTGGACTAACTGTGGAAAAACTGTGGACTAACTGTGGACAAACTGTGGACATTTTTGAAAATATCAACTGTGGACAAACTGTGGACATTCTCAAAAATTGTTCACTGTGGACAAACTGTGGACAAACTGTGGACTAACTGTGGACAAACTGTGCACATTTTTGAAAATATCAACTGTGGACAAACTGTGGACATTCTCAAAAATTGTCCACTGTGGACAAACTGTGCACATTCTTAAAAATTGTCCACTGTGGACAAACTGTGGCCAACTGTGGACAAACTGTGGACAAACTGTGGACATTCTTAAAAACTGTCCACTGTGGACAAACTGTGGACTATCTGTGGACAAACTGTGGACTAACTGTGGACTAACTGTGGACATTTTTGAAAATATCAACTGTGGACAAACTGTGGACATTCTTAAAAATTGTCCACTGTGGACTAACTGTGGACAAACTGTGGACTAACTGTGGACAAGCTGTGGACATTTTTGAAAATATCAACTGTAGACAAACTGTGGACATTCTTAAAAATTGTCCACTGTGGACAAACTGTGGACAAACTGTGGACTAACTGTGGACAAACTGTGGACATTTTTGAAAATATCAACTGTGGACAAACTGTGGACATTCTTAAAAAAGTTGTCCACTGTGGACAAACTGTGGACAAACTGTGGACTAACTGTGGACAAACTGTGGACTAACTGTGAACAAACTGTGGACAAACTGTGGACATTTTTGAAAATATCAACTGTGGACAAACTGTGGACATTTTTGAAAATATCAACTGTGGACAAACTGTGGACATTTTTGAAAATATCAACTGTGGACAAACTGTGGACATTCTTAAAAATTGTCCACTGTGGACAAACTGTGGACATTCTTAAAAATTGTCCACTGTGGACAAACTGTGGACTAACTGTGGACAAACTGTGGACTAACTGTGGACTAACTGCGGACAAACTGTGGACATTTTTGAAAATATCAACTGTGGACATTTTTGAAAATATCAACTGTGGACATTCTCAAAAATTGTCCATTGTGGACAAACTGTGGACATTCTCAAAAATTGTCCACTGTGGACAAACTGTGGACATTCTTAAAAATTGTCCACTGTGGACAAACTGTGGACAATCTGTGGACTAACTGTGGATAAACTGTGGACTAACTATGGACAAACTGTGGACATTTTTGAAAATATCAACTGTGGACAAACTGTGGACTAACTGTGGACAAACTGTGGACTAACTGTGGACAAACTGTGGACTAACTGTGGACAAACTGTGGACATTTTTGAAAATATCAACTGTGGATAAACTGTGGACATTCTCAACAATTGTCCACTGTGGACAAACTGTGGACAAACTGTGGACAAACTGTGGACTAACTGTGGACATTTTTGAAAATATCAACTGTAGACAAACTGTGGACATTTTTGAAAATATCAACTGTGGACAAACTGTGGACATTATTAAAAATTGTCCACTGTGGACAAACTGTGGACTAACTGTGGACAAACTGTGGACATTTTTGAAAATATCAACTGTAGACAAACTGTGGACATTTTTGAAAATATCAACTGTGGACAAACTGTGGACATTCTTAAAAATTGTCCACTGTGGACAAACTGTGGACTAACTGTGGACATTTTTGAAAATATCAACTGTGGACAAACTGTGGACATTTTTGAAAATATCAACTGTGGACAAACTGTGGACATTCTTAAAAATTGTCCACTGTGGACAAACTGTGGACATATTTGAAAATATCAACTGTGGACTAACTGTGGACATTTTTGAAAATATCAACTGTGGACAAACTGTGGACATTCTTAAAAATTGTCCACTGTGGACAAACTGAGGACTAACTGTGGACTAACTGTGGACAAACTGTGGACATTTTTGAAAATATCAACTGTGGACAAACTGTGGACATTTTTGAAAATATCAACTGTGGACAAACTGTGGACATTTTTGAAAATAACAACTGTGGACAAACTGTGGACCAACTGTGGACATTATTAAAAATTGTCCACTGTGGACAAACTGTGGACTAACTGTGCACAAACTGTGGACTAACTGTGGACAAACTGTGGACATTTTTGAAAATATCAACTGTGGACAAACTGTGGACAAACTGTGGACTAACTGTGGACTAACTGTGGACAAACTGTGGACTAACTGTGGAAAAACTGTGGACATTTTTGAAAATATCAACTGTGGACAAACTGTGGACATTCTCAAAAATTGTCCACTGTGGACAAACTGTGGACATTCTTAAAAATTGTCCACTGTGGACAAACTGTGGACAAACTGTGGACTAACTGTGCACAAACTGTGGACTAACTGTGGACAAACTGTGGACATTTTTGAAAATATCAACTGTGGACAAACTGTGGACATTCTTAAAAATTGTCCACTGTGGACAAACTATGGACAAACTGTGGACTAACTGTGGACACACTGTGGACTAACTGTGGACAAACTGTGGACATTTTTGAAAATATCAACTGTGGACAAACTGTGGACAAACTGTGGACTAACTGTGGACAAACTGTGGACTAACTGTGGACAAACTGTGGACATTTTTGAAAATATCAACTGTGGACAAACTGTGGACATTCCCAAAAATTGTCCACTGTGGACAAACTGTGGACAAACTGTGGACTAACTGTGGACTAACTGTGGACTAACTTTGGACATTTTTGAAAATTTCAACTGTGGACAAACTGTGGCCATTTTTGAAAATATCAACTGTGGACAAACTGTGGACATTTTTGAAAATATCAACTGTGGACAAACTGTGGACATTCTTAAAAAATTGTCCACTGTGGACAAACTATGGACAAACTGTGGACTAACTGTGGACACACTGTGGACTAACTGTGGACAAACTGTGGACATTTTTGAAAATATCAACTGTGGACAAACTGTGGACAAACTGTGGACTAACTGTGGACAAACTGTGGACTAACTGTGGACAAACTGTGGACATTTTTGAAAATATCAACTGTGGACAAACTGTGGACATTCCCAAAAATTGTCCACTGTGGACAAACTGTGGACAAACTGTGGACTAACTGTGGACTAACTGTGGACTAACTGTGGACATTTTTGAACATATCAACTGTGGACAAACTGTGGACATTCTTAAAAATTGTCCACTGTGGACAAACTGAGGACTAACTGTGGACTAACTGTGGACAAACTGTGGACATTTTTGAAAATATCAACTGTGGACAAACTGTGGACATTTTTGAAAATATCAACTGTGGACAAACTGTGGACATTGTTAAAAATTGTCCACTGTGGACAAACTGAGGACTAACTGTGGACTAACTGTGGACAAACTGTGGACATTTTTGAAAATATCAACTGTGGACAAACTGTGGACATATTTGAAAATATCAACTGTGGACTAACTGTGGACATTTTTGAAAATATCAACTGTGGCCATTTTTGAAAATATCAACTGTGGACAAACTGTGGACATTCTTAAAAATTGTCCACTGTGGACAAACTGTGGACTAACTGTAGACAAACTGTGGACTAACTGTGGACAAACTGTGGACATTTTTGAAAATATCAACTGTGGACAAACTGTGGACATTCTTAAAAAATTGTCCACTGTGGACAAACTGTGGACTAACTGTGGACAAACTGTGGACTAACTGTGGACAAACTGTGGACATTTTTGAAAATATCAACTGTGGACAAACTGTGGACATTCTTAAAAATTGTCCACTGTGGACAAACTGTGGACAAACTGTGGACTAACTGTGGACAAACTGTGGACTAACTGTGGACTAACTGTGGACAAACTGTGGACTAACTGTGGACAAACTGTGGACATTTTTGAAAATATCAACTGTGGCCATTTTTGAAAATATCAACTGTGGACAAACTGTGGACATTCTTAAAAATTGTCCACTGTGGACAAACTGTGGACTAACTGTAGACAAACTGTGGACTAACTGTGGACAAACTGTGGACATTTTTGAAAATATCAACTGTGGACAAACTGTGGCCATTTTTGAAAATATCAACTGTGGACAAACTGTGGCCATTTTTGAAAATATCAACTGTGGACAAACTGTGGACATTTTTGAAAATATCAACTGTGGACTAACTGTGGACATTTTTGAAAATTTCAATTGTGGACAAACTGTGGACTAACTGTAGACAAACTGTGGACAAACTGTGGACTAACTGTAGACAAACTGTGGACTAACTGTGGACAAACTGTGGACATTTTTGAAAATATCAACTGTGGACAAACTGTGGACATTTTTGAAAATATCAACTGTGGACAAACTATGGACATTTTTGAAAATATCAACTGTGGACAAACTGTGGACTTTTTTTAAAAAATGTCGACTGTGGACAATTGTATTTAGTTTTAGAACTGACCAGGAATCCATTAAACTCAAATTCATTCAAGTGGCATATGGAGAAGTCTATGATATTGAGAAATAATTTACAGTTTTCGAAAACGAAGGCATTAAACTATCGAATCGAGTTAGATATGAGTGAAGCATAAAAGTATTTGGGAATGAGATACTCATTCAAAAGTGTTTCCCCTTCATTCTCTCTCACTTTTTCTCTCTCTTTGATAGTGACCAGCATTTTAATGCTATCGATTCAATCTACATACGAATGTTCGTGGACATATTCGTGAGTGGGACATTAAACAATTTCTGCATTTCCGTTCAAAATGAAATTAAGAAATTACTTACTTGCATGGATGATGGGCCAATTACAAAAACAAAAAAAAATAGTTCAAACAACTTAAACTAACATAAGTATCAATAACAGGACATCAGCGGGGTAGATGGTCTGCCCATTGATGTACATAGGAGAGGGATTGGATGGTGGGGTAGGTAAGCGTCATCTGGTCAATAGCAAACCGATCGCCGTGTAGAACAATTTAATGCAATTAGTGCGCATGTCACATAGGTAGTCGGTGCGGGGTGGAGAGAGTATGGGAGGGGGAGGGGTCACAGGTATATCACATTGGGTGCTATCGGTGCTGGACGTAATTATATAATTACAGATACGCGCGTGTCCTAGTTAGAGTGAATCGATATGTGTGTGTGGAAGGGGATGCGCGGGTGATTGTTGCATGCCACATGCTGCATTTTCCCTCTCTCTCTCGCTGTCTGTCTCTGACATGTCATACACTTTTGGGCCGCATTGCGATTTCACTTGGCTGATTAATGGATATTACGTAATCCCATTAGACGAAAAAAAATAGCAAAATGCATTCGCAATTTTGTGCATTGTAAAATGCAATCAACCGCAATAATCGCCCAAAAGCAACAGAGAAAACTGAAAGCGTAAACGAAAGTGAAAATGAAAATGAGAATGCGAAAAAAGAAAATTCGCCAAAGAGGCAAAAATAACATTAGCGCTTAATGCGACTTAACCACCACCCAAAAAAAAAAAAAAAAAACCCAAAGATTCCTCAAAACGGGGCAAAAATCTGAATTGCCTAGAGCTGCGTTTTGTTTTCCCAGCCTTTTGGCCTCATCCCGTTACCGATCCCAATCCTCATAGCTCTGACGATGACGACGTGTTAATTTCATAAGAGTTTTCTTCTTTTGATTGACATGTGTCCAGTTGGCCGTGTCCTGCAACTGCCTCGTCTCCATCTTCAATATTCATGTTGAAAAAGTTTGTTAATTGAATTTTCAAACATTTCTGTGTGTTAAAAAACAGGAAACTATCAAATAAAATCCCAAACGATGTGAGAGGGAGAGACCCAAATCCGGACATACCATGGGCTCAAGACCCATCCCATCGTTTTTGTCGAGTGTCATGTAAATTTCAAGATGATTTTGCTGTCTTGTTTTGTGGCTGGCCAAGCATGACGTTGCCTTAGTTTTTCCAGGATTTTTGAGTTTCTGAAATGACAACAACAAGGACAACAACAACATCAGCACGGGACACATTGTTAAGTGTCAAAAATTCATCTCACCAATTGAAATGTCAACAAGATGACATGACTAAAAAAAACGGCAAATGCCAAGAAAAATAGACAAAGATTTTACTATGTACATAAGTATGTACATATACATGGATATTTCCAATTATTAGATCATCTGATTAAACAGCAAAGAAACTTGAAGTAAGTTAATAAAAAAGACAAAACTTTTCTCATCCTCGTCTCGTATGACAGATGCAAACTTATGATAGACCCATAACAGTTCGGAAAGGGATGGAGAGGGGTAGAGGGTTTGAGTTTTGGTAATTTAAGATATTGCCATTCATGACGTTTAAATTTCGCAAATTGTCGAAAATTATTGCATTCGATATGCGCGAAAAATTGTGCAATGAAGCCAACATTTTGCATGCCCTTAGACATTTTCCTTTTTCTTTTTGTTTTTCCCTTTTCGTATTTTTTGATTGTCCCCGTAACCCCCTTGAAGGTAAAAGTTGTGACAGAGCCGCAAGAATGAGTTGTGGAAGGTACCCGCCATTCAATCCAATCGCTTGGAAAATGCACTCACCTTTCGATATCCTTTGGCTGGCTGGCTGGCTGGTTGGTCCTTTGGCAGTCTTTCGTCGTGTCATAAGTGTGTGAAAAATTGATAGACTTGTCATTGTGCCCAGTCGATGTCGATGATGACGGCGATGATGACGGTGGGGTGGATTCAAGGATGCCTTGCCAGCCAGCCTCCTTTTTTCATTTCGTCGGCTCACATAAAATTGCATAAATGTCAGGCGACTGTCATGACAACCTCTTGTAAACGCCCCATAATTTTTATTATTAATGGCAATTTCTATCCAACGTATTATCGATCGATGAAAACGAAAATGAAAACAGAAAGCCAAAGATGACGATGAACAGACAGGTAAGAACCAAAAGGAGTTGCCCAAGGATATGGCATTTTCTATATATCAAATTGACCAAACATTTGCATTTTAATATTCATATACAAGGACCTTAAATTATGGCTTTCAATTAAATACTGACTCGATCGGAATGGGATCAATATAGGCAAGCAGACATTTGACACTAAGCAGGGTATTAGTCTTCTCTATTGGCTACCTGCAAAAACGTTGTTTATACATTTTAAATCTATCCAAATGCCAGCAATTTTAGCAACAAACAATATAGTTTGCTTAAGCATGAGCTACTATTTTTAAGACTCTTCATTGAACTAAAGGCCGCTTAGTTGCTTCCCCCTAGATCCACCACTGACTAGAATAATATAGAGCCATAACTTCAACCGCTTATTCCTCAACCGATCACTAAAATTATGGCAGTTATTTCTCTTTTTAGGCAAAGGACTTTGCATTTGCCGGTATATGACATAGTTTTCAGCTAGTCTAAGATCAAAAATCTTTTTTATTATTATACCCTTGCAAAAAGGGTATATTAATTTTGATCAGAAGTGTGCAACGCATAGAAGGAAGCATCTCCGACCATATAAAGTATATATATTCTTGATCAGCACGACGAGACGAGTTCATCCGTCCGTCCGTCTGGATCAACGCGAACTCCTCCTAAGAGCTACAGAGCTAAAATTTTGCACGTAGGCTTGTATATACTGCAGGCGTTGTGTATCTCGGATTCAGCCGGATCGGACCACTATATCATATAGCTCCCATACAAACGGCAGTCACAAACAGTGACTTTTCTCAATATCTTCGGTATTTTCTCAGCTATTGTCGTGAAATTTAATATTAGTGAATTCATTATAGCTATAAATGACTGTACCAAATTTGGTCAAGATCGGGTGACTATATCAGATAGCTCCCATAGGAACGATCGATGGAAAACAGTGACTTTGATCAAAAACTTCGTTATTTCCTATGTTAAGATTGTGGGTCGTTCTTTCGCAAACATTACTCTGTGTAGATAAAACGTTTTTCCACTTTGACGGCTAGAGTTGAGAAAAGAGTACCAAACAACTTGCAAGGATATACACACTTTGACGCGGTCGAACCTTGCCCCGGCCCTGTTTTTTTTTTTTTTTTTAGAAAATATCCTTTGATATATCACAGTCTCTTAAAATTTCGATAGTAAATCAAATTAGAAATTACATGCGATTGGGACAAAAAGTGTCCATTTATTTGGTAGAATTAATTCTCGCTAAGTGATTTTTGGAATTGATAAATGGCTCTGCAGCATACTCCGTAGACTTCAAATACTTCTATAACGATTTAATTTCAGTTTTTGTTGTTCTGTATGAAGTAAAGGTTTCAATTAGCTTAGATTCCATAAATGTTATTTAATTGGCAATTACCTTTTATCTAATAAATTTATCCTTGGTGTTCTTGAGTATTAAAATATATGCCAGTAACTCAAATTAACTTTAAAAACAAATTGTGTATAATCTGCAACAATTGAACGATCTATGGCATATGAGGATCGGTTCCAAACGCTTCAGCGTACTTGCGTTTACGCTCCGAACCATCTTTGGAAGGTATAGATGGTTTTTTCAATGGTGAAGTGGATTCAGTGGAATCCTTTACCTCCTCGCCAGGATTCATTAGTGGGTCCATTCCAGATGCTTGATTTTTTTGATTTAAATCTTTAGGATCGCTCACCATTTTCGAATAATATATATTTTTATCAACTTGGCAAATAGTTAATACTGTTTGAATAACAGCTAGGAGAATGATTACTTGAAGTTTTTTTTTCATAAAAGCTGAATATGGCATATGACATTTCCAAAAATCAAACTAACTTGATGGTTGAGCTTGTAAGTTTGTTCAATATCAGATTTCTTCTAGTTTATGCTTTTTTCGGCTCCGCCAGTTGAACATTTATTAAAGTAACTACCATTTCCTGTAACATCTACATATAAGGATAAGGATAACTAATACTTCCTAGGCAACGGTTTGCGGTGGAAAATTTATCAATATATGTATCTCCATCACTACAGATATAAGTCACTGATTAAGATACGAAATAAAGAGTCTGGAATGCATAGTGAAATGCATATAATGGTCCTTTGACCATTGCAGTCTTTACTGCAAGCAAATATCGAACATGGCCCTTGCAAGAAGGGTACACTAATTTTGGTCAGAAGTGTGTCATGCGTTCGCATGTACTGCCAAGTTGTATATCTTAGATCGGAGCACTATATCATATAGCTCCCATAGCAACGATCGGTCGAAAACAGTGACTGATCAAAAACTTCGTTATTTCCTATGTTAATATTGTGGGCCGTTCTTTCGTAAACATTACTCTTTGTAGATAAAACTTTTTCCACTTTGACTGCTATAAGTGAGTAAAGAGCACCAAACAACTTGCAAGGGTATACAAACTTCGGCGCGGTCGAAGTTAGCCCCGGCCCTCTGTTTTTTTCCTTGTTTTTTGCGTTATCTAACGCGTTTCTGGAATCCTTTACGTATTTCCATGCAAATTACGTATCAACGAATCAAATAATTGCCTACTTATTTCCGAATTTTATTTCAATGAAAAATTATGTAGCATACTTAGTGAGCCAAATATGCTCAAAATGAGTATGTTATAGGTCTGAGTAAAAAGTCCTAAGGTCTGAGCTGGAAGTCCTAAGGTCAAGTCATTTTAGCGGGGCGGGCACACTTAAAGTTTTCTTTTTTATAATAAATAATTTGGAAAACACGGTTGAGATCAATTAACTAAATTTTTTACTGAATTTACCATTAAACGATATTATTTAAAACTATTGAATAAGGTTAAAATCTTACATTAATCATAATAAAATTTAAATAAGAAACAAAAATAATATAAGGCTACGAAATTATTTTTTTTTGCAATTGAAAATAAACGTTTGTGTAGTATCTAAAGTAGTATTCAGGAGGTTTGACTTTTTTGAAGCACTTTATCACTTTTTATTTGTATTATTATTTATTATTCTTATTATCATTTAGTAGGGATACAAGCGTAAAACTTTCAATAAAACTATTTTTTACAACTTAGGCTACAACTACATCCCAAACTTTCCGGATTCTACAGGTTGACCAATTGGAGCAAAGAGAAGTAAAAGTTTCTTTTTGTTTTCCTATATATTTCTTATGTTTCGATGTGTTGCTGCCGATTGCTCAGCAAGCTGGCACTGCACCTATGTAGGTTAACTCCATTAAAAAGCAAATGTTGTGGGGCGTCATTCCAGTGGCTGCCACACACGAATCCTTCACTTGGAATGAACGCCATGGAGCAACTTTATAGTACTCCAAATAAATATTGATAAAAAGTCAATTATCTCACGTAGTTTTCTACCTTCTGCAATCAAATTTGGCACACTGTAATTTGCTACTAATATGCAGCAAAATAATTTGATCAAAATCGGACTAAAAATAGCCAAGTTATGCATATAAACGTTTTTTCCATAAGGCCGCAGTTGGCCGTTGACTGGTGGGGGCTCTAGGGTGCTCGTAAGCTTGAGTGAGCGAGATACTAAGATATGCTTGTAAAAAGCATGTGAACAGAATTTGTGTTTGGTGGTGTTTGGAATCCCTAAGTCGACGAGATGACTTACATACTTTACTTTCTAGAAGTCGAATGTTTGCGAAATGACGGCCTACAATCTTAGTATAGAATTTTGATCAAAGCAACTGTTTACCACCGATTCTTCCTATGGGAGCTATGTATATGGATATAGTTGCCTCATTTTGATGAAATTTAACACAGTCATTAACAGAAATATAAAACTGACAAATGTTTAATATCAATAAATATATTTGACATTTTGACAATATTCGGTGTCCCCGGTGTGAATTTTCAAGTTGTTTAGTTAAACTTTCAATATAGTTTAACATCGTTTTTCAACTTGGTGCCAAAAAACAAATCGACTACATATTTTCAGGAAAGTTACCAAATATCTTTTACACAAGGTTTTTTGTTTACCGAATTCCATTAGATATCGCCAAATGTAATATTTTGCACTAGATTTAAACAAAGTGTCAAATTTTTAATTGAATATTGAACCAAAATAAACAATTTTGTCCTGGTTTTCAAGCTGGTAGATGTATGTATGTACATATGTAGATATAAGCCCCGTACAAGTTAACAAACAATCCAGCGAACTGCCCCCGCACTAAGCCTTAGAACAATCTGTGCAGCTGCAACGTCGATGTGACGAATATAAACATACATAAATATGCTGACACAGCGTCTGACCAAGAGCCCATAGCATGACTCCTTACGCCTTACATATTTACTTCTTATGCATTTAGCTTAAGATTCATATTCCCATTTATGTATGTACTTAGGTTTAGTTCTCGTTTATTTCCTTCAACATATTCAACTCCGGCACTTGGCCGTAACACAATTTATAATTGCTAATATATTGCTGATCCACAAGGAGAGTGATTCAGATACTTCGTATCTCATCCTAATCAACCTAAATCATTTCATAAGTTGGATCCTATCAACGGTAAGACTTAACAGGAACCAGTGGACGGACGCAACATCTTACATATCTGTTCAGCCGGATATCACAGAAAAAAGTAGCCATGTACTAGTATAATATGGTTATCACAACCAAACATGAAGTTAGAAATGGGAGGAACTTACAGCCACTCAGCAATTTCTACAGATAGTTTGGATATTTGTTCATTGAATTTCACAAGAACTTACTTGAAATTAAGGAGCCAAATGAACTGAATGCCTATATAAGGCAAATGGGTTGAGATCAATCTTCAAAATCTTAATGTAACAGTGTGATTAAAGGTTTAGAAATATATATTTGCTATGGAATATATTGGTACATTAAGCGTAATGAATTACATTTTCATTTAGAATAAACAACTAAACAATTAAATCCACCATGGTCTGAGGGTGCTGGGAATACGCTGCTTGGTGACTGTGTGTGCGTTTTTTAGTTAAAACTTAATTGCTACCAAAACAAAAATGAATTAATGATAATCATCTATATGTATAGATGAAATTCAGATCAATGTTATGACTAGATGTGCTTCTTCGTTTCGGAGGTGGAGACGGGCTCAGCGGTTGACCTTGAGTCAGCTGTCGTGGTCGATGTTGTTGTAGTTTCCGGGGTATCGTTGTCAGTATTTACTGTTTGATCTTTGCCCTTGCTACCGGGGACAAAAGGACAGACGCCACCCTTGCACTCGAATGGGAAATCGGGCCCCGCTTTAATTATATTTCCCTGGGCATCCTTCTTCTCCCAGGGGTTCCAGTAGCGTAGAATTATGGGTTGAATGAATTTGTGCCAAATGTAGAGGAGCAAAGGTATAATGAAGCAAGGCACACACACCATTTCGCCAACTAGCTAAGGGAAAAAGATTTTCGGTTTATTAACTAAATTTATTTTCTAAAATTAAAAGAAAAACAAACAACCTTAGTGCTTAATTTTTTTTACAATTAATTAAAGTTTTTGGTATGTTATCGAAAAGTATAAGCACTGACAGATAACACAAAAATACTAGATCCAGTGTTGGCAAATACAAAATAGTGCCCAATAAATTTGCCATCTCTAGTTTGCATTGAACGCGGTTTGCAAATTTTACTTTTGTTTGAAGTATCTTTTGATTGCTGTTT
Source organism: Drosophila equinoxialis (assembly GCA_018150345.1). Taxonomy (NCBI): domain Eukaryota; kingdom Metazoa; phylum Arthropoda; class Insecta; order Diptera; family Drosophilidae; genus Drosophila; species Drosophila equinoxialis. The sequence continues at coordinate 7,025,649 of JAECWI010000002.1, read as the reverse complement.
ATTGTGAAAGTACGTACGTGTTTTGTAGTTGTGGTGTGCCAATATGTGGGGAATTGGAATCGATAAAGTGACATTCTTGATTAAATCGAAAAGGGCTGCACTGGGTTCTGTAACTCGAGTACGCACTTACATACATACATAAGCACATACAAACATCTAAAGCAGACAATTAGGCTTGTGCGTAAAATTTGCTTTATGTTTGTGTAAACAACCGTTAGTGTCTTCAAACACTTGTTTTTATCCTTAAAAGTACCGCTAAAGAATGGTTGAAATGTTTGCCAAAGTAAATCCATTTTAAGTTTCTGTGTGTGTGGTGTACGCAAGCGAGCTTTATGCAGAAAAAAACCAAACATTTTTTGCTTTTTTCACCGTTACCGCGTTTGATTTCAAAGTTTTGATGAAACAAGAAAGGAAAGGTGGGGGAAGATGTATAGCAAAAAAAAAAAAACAGGAAGATCCGTTCATTGTATACATACATAATTTTCCAGGTGTATCATGTTGCTTGATTGTTTTCTTTTGTTTGTTTTCTAGAGAGAGCAATATGAGCTCAGCGGATGATGATATTCCTGGTACGTCGTCGGCGGCGGCTGCTGCCAAAAGCGCCGACTATGCCAAGAAATTCAAACGTTCGAAGTCTCGCTTAAGTAAATCCTCAAAATTTCCCCTCACCGAATAGGAAGCACAATCTATTCCATCATCGTAGTCCGACCAGTCTGCGGGATCGTGTCTTGCTGGCCAATGCCAATGCTGTGGAACGGGCCTTGTCGGTGTCGACTGGAGATTTGAGTGATAGCACTACTACCACTAGCAGCAGTAGCGGTAGCACCACTACCTCCAGCGGCTCCTCCAGCAGCAGCAGCGGCTCGTCCTCGCCCACACCGTCCCACGAACCTAAACCTGGTGGTAAGTCTACTCCACCATCCCCCTCATCAGTAACGCACATATTTACCTATCATTCATTCATAGACATACGAAAACCGAAGAAAAAGAAGACCAAAAAAATCCAAGTATCGTCGCAATTCGAGAGATTCAGTTTTAATTGGATTTTCGGGAAGTTTTCCAAATTTATCCTCAACCCAAAGCATCGATTCAGAATCGGAGAGACAGGTAAGAAGAATATTTGTTGACCTACTCTGATCCGCATTAACATTTATCCATGCAGCCGTCTCCTGGCGATCTCAAGTCAATCGTTGCCAGCGGCCTAGGCATTTTTCCACCAGAACGTTATGAGACAGAGCTGGCGGAACAGCAGCAAAAGCATTTAGACTCTCCATCCGCATCCTCAACAATCTCTGATCCAAATTCAACTGCTACTACACCAACACCAACAGCCATGCAACAGCCATTTTCAATCCCTACACCAGTCCCAGCATCCCCATCAGATGAACAAGCAACTCTAACAACAGAAACAACAGCAACATCAAGTTGTATAAATCTGATATCGACAACTAAGATCACTCCAAGTGCAATTGCATATTCCTCGGCACAAGTAGAGGAACCAGAACCTAAACCAGAACTAGAAGACCAAACTGATCCACCACCCACCAGTGAACCAGACAAAGAGCAACACAAGGTTAAATCTTACCTTAATCGAACCTATGAATCTAACTAAACTAAATGTTTTCCCCAATTTCCACATCTCTCTCCTATATTAGGAAAATGTTATTCAAAAGACGGAAATGGGAGAGCTTATGGAGGAAGCGGCACCACGAGACGATCATGAAATCGATAAAGATGTTTTACGTATACGTAAACGTAGTGCTTCTGGTGGCATGATCCAGAGGGTAGAGGGGGAAGGCAACGGAGATGTTGCTGTCCATGATGAACCGGAACAGGACAAGCAGCATTTACAAGCTAAGCGTACTAAAGTGTCAACATTGCCATCAGGATGCGGACTCAGTGGACGCTCCAAATCATTTAGTGTCGCGAGTAGCACAGAACGAGATGCGGATGCGAGCAGGCAAAGATCTCTTAGTGAGGCAAATCTGTCACTAATAGACAATGTTAATTTTGTGCACAAACCAAAGAAAGTGGAGCAGGAACAACAGGTAGTGCACAAGGAGGAGGAGCAGGAGGCGGTGGAGCAGCAACAACAGGAGCAGGAGAAAAAACTCCTCATCGGCCAAGTAGACATAAATGCAGATGAACCACACGCACCACCCAGTGGTTTGCTTCTGTCGAAAACCAAGGAGGAAGAGACGTCGGCCACCGTTAAAAGGTCGGAGCGACTGTCGGCCCAGCAGACGCGTCGTCCGCCGACACCGAAATTGAAGCCAACCGATGAACACTATCGCCTTCCTTTTGCTCATGGCTGGAAACGTGAACTGGTCTTGCCCAGCACCGATACCCATCGACGGTCTGGCGATGTGTTCTTCATCTCGCCCGAGGGTCGCAAGTTTCGGTCACGTGAAGACATTATACCCCAACTCAAGGGGGATCTGACAATTGATCACTTTTGCTTTCAACGCGTATCGCAAGAGGTGGGTCCAGAGTTTGAGCTAGTGCGTCGTGCTGTGCCAGTCAGTGCGAGGTCGCAGCCCAGTTTCTTCTCATCCACGCCGGCAGTGTCCGGTAAGCGGGTGCCCAAGCCAAAGGTACCCAAGGGAGCTAGTCCACCGCCTGAAGGATGGACACCCACCATGGCCGTTAAAGGCAATTCCCGAGCAATAGCGGCGGCGGCGTCCACCAATGGATCAAACAGTTCAAGTGTGGCCCATTCTCAAGCCGGAGCCACTACTGTAAGCTCTTCGCGCAAGCGTAGGTAATGTCTCATTATTTCTTCCATCTTCTGCCAGCTTTTCTTCTGATGCTTCTCTTTCTTGCAGTGCGCAAACATCCGGCAAGCACACATCGGCGAAACAACAACCATCTCCACCAGCAGCAGCACCATTAAAGCTTCCTACTCAGAGTCAGGATTCTTCATTTGATAACGACGCCGACAATGAGGCTGAGGTGGAAGATGAAGATGGCAATGGCAGTGGCGCTAGTATGCTCGAGATTAGCGAACAAATGGAACAACCGGGTCAATTGCCTCCTGCCCAATTGCTTAGTGATAACGTTCTAAGTCCAGACACGCCTCGCTGGCAGGAGATTGTGGTCATTGGTGGCCGTAAAGCAATTTCAATTTTGGACAATCCGCCAAGGATTTCAACTCGTCGTTCATCTCCCGTGTGAGTCCACCATCCTACTCAAGCACAGAGTCGCAAAGAATTTAGTGTAATATCTACTCAACCTCATCCATCTCTTTCTCGCCATCGCATGCCCTCACTCTGTAATCATGTCGAGATTGTTTAAGCAAACTTTGTGTTTTCCCTCCTCATTCTCCAGAGTTCCTCAAGCGGTAATAGATGGCTGGAATAGTAAATACGATCAGCTCTATAACAAGCGCATAGCAGGACCCAAGAAATTGAATCAGAATGCAATATTGGAAAGTTTGGGCAATGCTCATAATGGCTGTCAAGTCCTAATGGGCATTATGAAAACTATGACCCTAAAGGTACCCTATGACGCCATCATTTAAATTCACTAATTTAATCGTCCGTCTCTCTCTCTCTCTCTCTCTCTCCTTTGTCTGTCTCTCTATTTCACTCTAAGGAACGTGCCAATATGTCACATGTGTGCAAGACCTGGGCCATGATCAGCCGGGATAGAAGTGTCTGGAAATCCGTTACTCTGAGGGATACTTATATTAGTAATTGGATTATTTGCATGCGAGAGTTGGCTCGTCATCGCACTAGGGATTTGGACATGATGGGCATGATATTGGCCAAGCCAGAATTGCGATTGACCGGTGATTTGCGTACATTAAAATCTCTGAGAGTGTTACGCACAGATCCCAGTGATGCGGAGTTTTTGCATTTGGTATTTAAGCATCTAACACAGCTACTGGAACTGCGTTCCATTTGCACCAGCACTTCGCTCAATCTGTCGAATCTGGAGTCAATGCGTGGACTGAAGGTACTGCGACTGCATATGATTGATCCCACAGCAAAAATCAATTCATTGGGCACGCTGGGGCAGTTGACCAACTTGACCGAGCTGTGTGTGCGAGGAGCTACAAACCTGGATGAAATGGAGATTGGTCAGCTGAAGGCATTGACCAAACTGGAGACTCTGGTGTTGGGATCGTGCTTGGATGTGGATCGGGTGCAATTGGGCCAAGAGGTATTGCCAGCTCTTACGAATCTTCGACACTTTCGATTAGAGAACGAACACAAGCTCATGGATGTATTTCCCATACACGACATAATGCAGGGCTTGGCTGCTGCTGGTCAGGTCAAACGTTTGGAATTGGTCAATGTGGATGTGGATGAGGATTTCGGGCATTTAATGGGCAAATGCAAAAAGTTGGAGGAACTCCTGTTGATGCCCAAATGTATGCATAATACAGCCAATATGACCAATGCTGTGATGCAAGCCGTCAGCGATAATGCTGATCAGTTAAGGGTTCTACGGATGGGTCTCGCGGCTCAGCTACTGAGTGCCACGAATTATCTGTGCAAGGGCAAAGATGTGGTGCCAGTGCGTCGACCCGTTCCAGGCATTCCTGCCAATGATCACTTGAACTTCTGCTCCGACGATTGCTATGAAACTGATCATGGCCAGTGTGTGGCATATTTACCAATGGAACGGCTCGAATCTATTTTGCATCACATGATGCCGCAGGCCTGGCTAAGTGTGGCCAAAATAGCCATGCGTGACACAACAAAGCTTCAGTTCCTAAAACGGCTAGATGTCAGCAAATCGATGACCCGGGAACGGCAGCAGCAGCAGCTGGATCAAGATCAGATGCCAAAAGAACCAAAACAAACAGCTCCTTGAATCCAATATTCGTTTGGACAACTTTCCTCTCGATCTCTCTCGCCCCTCACTTCTCCACTATCCTTCGCAATTATACAATTATACACAATTATACAATTTCGTTTATACTTTTGTAATCCCCCAGAGAATATCAAGACTGAGTCTTCGAGAGCCATCACAAAGAAAAAAAAAAACCTCCCCACACAAAAAAAAAAAAAAAAAAAAAATACAACAAAAAAGTATTAACTGAAGAGACATTTTATATTTGTGTTCTCCCTGGTTAGCTGCAAAGTGGCTATATAGGGAGAGAGCTAGGATCGATAATTCATCCGGCTGTATATTTATATTCCGAAATATGTGTTTAACATTTTTTTTGCAATGTTATGAAATGAATCATCAATAAAACTTCTATTTACAAACGGAAATTTGTAGACCATTTTTCTTGCGTTTAGTTCAAAAGATTTCATTCTTTAATAGATCATTCACGTGTATATATATGTACATATATAACTATATTCCTTATTTATTCTAGTTCGTAAAAAAAAAAAAAAAAACATCATCGTAGCAAAATATGTTTATGAACATTTGTGGGTGTGGCAAATAATATATATAAAGATGTCAAAATGGCAATAATATAAAAAGTGTGCAGATCAAAACTATGGTTAAGTACAATACTATATATATATATCTTATATATGTTTATATCGGAGTTCTGTCATGACGAACGTTGTTAGCTGTGTGTGGTAGTCAAAATATGGATGGTATATCAAAAATATGGTACACACACATAGATAGATGTACATAGATAAACATTTGTTTGGTTTTCTTTTTTTGGAAATAAATTATTTGTATACGAGTATAGATTGTATGTAGATTTGTTTGTATAAATATATATGTTTGTATGTTTATGCCTAAACAAAGTTGTACGCGTTTATATAACAACAACAACAACTTTTCGTTAAATAATAGCAAAGTGCACTTTGGACTTGAATAATCAAACTAAAGGCTAAAGGCTAAGCGATTTAAAGTTATAACTAAATGTTTCTTGGTTTTTTTTTTTTTTTTTTTTTTTTTGTTTGTCTTCGTGTGCCGTGTGTCCGTCCATGCCTTTAGTTGTATTCGGGCTTGGGGAAATAGTCGGGCACAAAGATGTGGATGATGATGCCAGTTGTCATTAGGGCGAAATAAAAGATAACAGCCACCCACCAAAGGATTCGTTCCCAGCGCCTCACTTCGAGATTGCGCAACACACCAATGCCAACTAGGAGACCAGCGACAGCTCCCGATAAATGTGCTATATAACCGATTTGATCATGCTGATCTGTTAGATGGCGGTAAACCGAAGTGCCCAGATCCGTGAAACAGAAGACAAGGAAGGCCAACAGCTGAACGATTGCATATTCCATTTCCGAGTAGTTCTGCAGAAGTAAATTTTAAATTATAGAATGGATTAGAGTTAGACGCAAGTTTCATTCATGCACTCACCATTATAATGGTCGCAATGTGGGCCGTAATTAGGGCGTAGACACCACCAGAGGCTCCGGCAAGAAAAATGCGTGGACTGGTCAGCGATGTGCCCATGGAACCAGCCAGCACACCAGCCAAATAGACCAATGCCACACGCCACCAATGATGCACCAGCTCCAAGGCAATGCCCAAAAAGATTTGTATAATCAAATTCATCATCAGATGCATAATCCCGACATGGACGAACATGTAGCTAAGGAAGCGCCAGGCTTCATAACGCTTGTAAGGATTGTAAATGAACAGTGTTGCTGCCGGTCCATTGGTGCTCTCGCCCAAGCGGTCCGTGTGATTGGGGTCGTCCCTGGAATCAGAATCAGACGGTGGACATGATGAAAACAGTTCAAGCACTTCCCCCACCAAATACTCACTGAAAATAAATGACATCAACCAGAAACATAATAATCTCGATAATCGAGAATATGACCATAGTCAATGGTGGCGGACAGATGGACATTTGCTTCTCATAGGCTCCATCGGGCTCATCGCCCTCCAGGGGTTTGGGTGGCGGCACAACATACCGGCAGTAGCGGGCCAGAAGATTACGAACCATCAATTTGTGATGCAAGGACATGACATAGAATTCCTCAAAGTCCAATTGGCCATTGTTGTCGGCATCGCCGCGTCGCAGTATCTGTTCGGCTATATAGGGCGGAATGTCCCGACAATAGCCATCCGAGATGAGTTCCTTCAGTTCATGGACATTGATGTGACCATCGCCATCAGAGTCGTGCTGGGAACGGAAAACCGGAAAAATAAGTAAGCCTTGAGTTCTCAATTGTCTGGTGTGTCAACTCATTCATTCATTCAATCCCTCACAGTTGACTAGGACGGAACACTAACCCTGTATCTACTCCCTCCTCATCGTCCCTCTTCGTCATCAATCCCTCCCTATCTTAACACCATGGAAGTGGCACGACAATGGACAAATTGGTTAACTGGCTGGATTGATGGCTCCGCAAATTGTGATATAGAATTTGATGAGCTGGACGACAATCATCAGGAATCGGCTGGCATACTGACGGCTACATTGATATCCTTAAGCATGGCCGGACTATTTATTTGCATCAATCTCTTTACTAATGGTCCCAAGGCTCAACCCCAGCTCAAACCCACAGCAAGGATAGCACGACGCCAAGGACAACGACGAGAACGTCGTAATTCCAATCCAGAGCTCCTGACGGAGCTTCTAACCACAAGCAATGAGGAGATTGAAAGCCGTCCATGGCGTGATCTCTTACCCACAACCGATGATGATGATGATGGCGATGATGTCATCGATACATCACAAGTTAGGCATAGGATTAATGATACCTTCTTCGATTTGGTTGTAGACACGGACTAGATGAACCCCCGCCGCCGTCCGCTAACTTTACCCCTTTTGTTATTTATCAAAATTTTCAATTATAAATTAAATTGCAAGTTTGCATCACAAGCGTTGGGTGGGTTGGGGGCGGCTTGAGTGGAGCGGGGTAAAGCAATTGGCAATTGTCACCAAATCAAGTCAAAACCAGTGGACACATAATCAACCAAGCAAGGTGGCCATATAAGGATCGAGGCTAACTCTAATGGCAAAAACAAAACTTTTCGAATGACAACTGGTTAAAAATTCCCCCACCCCCTACACCGCCAGTCGGGAGGTGGGAGCATGAACCTCTTGATGGCATACACATGGAATTTCCTCACGAAGACATTCTCCAAAATCTTAATCTTTAAGAGCCGCACAAACATATCTTAGATCTGTAATTGTTATAACGGTAAGCGAAACAGCGAAAGCTTAAAAGTGAACAAATCCTTAGCCCTATTAGATTGGGCCATCAATAAAGTTAGCCCCCCGCCTGTAGGCGGTCTAGGAAGTAGAGGAATAACACTTTGGCCACTGAATTTCTTAGCCTTTTTGAAAACTAATTCTTTAGAGGTCCTGGAACACGAATTCCATACAATAGTTATGGAATGTAAACCATTCTCTTTATCGGCCAATCTCAAGTTATAACTTTTAGAATTCTCAAGCAAGGGTCAAGGATTGTTTCAAGAACCTCAACGCGAATCCCCAATTATTCAACTTGAACAAAAAAAGTTACTTTATCTCCCATCTCTTTTACTCCCTAGCTTGTTTTGTCCAGGTGTCGTTACTAAATTTAGACATTTGTTTTCTTCTCCTTGCACCTGCTATGCGATTGCATAGAAATGTATGGAAAATTCACGATTCAGGTGGGCAAGGTAAATTTTCATGTTCCACATAATGCGAAACGAGTCTGAATATTCAGCGTTGACTGTAATCGAAAAGTAAATACATACGTATCTATCTACATGTACTTACTGCATTGAGACCTAAACAAATGAGCGTACTAGACATCTGCAACCAAAAGGCAATTGAAGCATTCATTCTAAAACCGTATACAACTTTTTACTGTTCAGTGTTGAGTGGGTATGAGTGAATGTTGTCAAATTTGTATTATTTGACAGCTAGCTCCAGTGTTGTACAGCAGTTAATGAGTTTTCTAAAATTGGTGTACAGTACTGCACACTAAATTGGTGTATACAGTGATGTCATTTTTTGTTAGGCCAAAACAGCTAAATCGACTGAGAAAACAGCTAAAAAAAAAAAAGGTGAAACCCCGAAAAAAACGTGAAAAAAACGATTTTTATATTCTTTTTTCATTCAAGAATAAATGGATTATCCAATAATACTATATTGTCAATATCTTACTTATCGCTCGACAAAGATTTTCTCTGTTCTATTGAAGTTAAACAGCTAAAATTATATACATATATAAATATGGACGTTTAACGTATCAAAGTTCATCCTGTTTCGCATTTTGGATTTAACCACATTTACTTGGCTAAAAACCCTCTCGACTTTGTCATTTGACCAAGGCAGTGACAGCATTTCCCCCAGAATGAATACTTTGTTCCAGAACAATTTGCTAAATAAAGCTAGAGTTCCCGCTGCCCGCTGTTTCCAACTTTATCCCGCAATCGCATTTCCAAAACAGCCAGATCTGGCTGGAAAAAAGCTGAAATGACATCAGTGACTGTACAGTGAGTTATTTTTATTATGTTATTACAAATTTATTTCCAAAAAAGAGTCGTTGTTCGTCAATATTTGAGTGGTTGATTAAGTTTTTAGCAACCGAAAAGGCTCTTTCGGATGATGCACTTCTCGCTGCAACGGCTAATATTTTAGAGCAACCTTAAAGAGAAGGGGAAATTGTTGTTTGTTGTTTATCCACCAATTCAGAACATCGGATATTCAAAATATTCATCTCATCTGTAGAACACACAATCGGTGTACTCGTAATTGTGTTTGGTGTACAACTTGTCAAACCAAGATAAATGGGGTACTCAGTTTCGAAGTGTTCAATTATTACTGTCAAAATATTGTACACTTTTTCGACAGATACTCGAATATACTGCCAAGCAAATAATGAGTACAGGATTTTTAAGAACTCTATCCTACTGTACAACACTAAGGCGATGGAAATGAATGTATTCATGCAGACCAGACATCTGCATGAGTTGCAATAATGTGACATTCGAATGTACAACAGCTAAATTGAGTTGAGTGAATATGAGTACAAAGCGGAATGAGACTAGAGAGCTGCATGAATGTAGTGTTTTATTTATAAGATAATTATAGTCTAGGGGGTTTATCTGATAATACGACTAGATAGAGATTACAAGATGTAAAATGACAATCGACGTTTGGCTCGGCTTGACTTTGGCGTCCGTCCAGAAATAAATAAATACCCAAAATATCTAAAAATAAATATTACTCGCTAATCCATCTATTATATACCCGATGGATCTACCTTTCACTAGTTGGAAAAGAAATTAATCTCTGTAGGGGGTTTTGAATATAGTCTGAGTATGTCCCCACTGAGCCACCGACCAGACTAGTCCTATCATATAGTAATCACATAATACTAAAATTAGAATTGGGATTCGAATGCATTCGACTTACTTTCTAACTCATTACTTACTTTCTAACTCATTCAACTCGTTTTGTTTCGTTTGAAATCGATTTTGAATGTGATTCAATTCATTCATTTCGTTTTGACTAATGTTAACTCAAATTGATTTTTGATCCAAGTGAGCCACCAACAAAAGAAATCAGGGCAAAATCTGTTTAATATTTTTATACCCTTGCAGAGGGTATTATAAAATTGGTCAGATGTTTGTAACGAACAGAAGGAGAGGTTTCCGACCCCATTAAGTATATATATTCTTGATCAGCATGAGAAGCTGAGTCGATATAGCCATGTCCGTCTGTCCGTCCTTCTGTGCGTATGCGTTTTACTCAGCCATCTTAAGAGCTATCGGGATGAATATTTTTTTTGAGTCTTTTTTATTACCCGAGAAAAATAAAGTATGAAAATTGTCAGAATCGGACTACTATATTATATATCTCTAGAAGAAACTTTTTCATAGAAATTGAAGTATCCCCATGAAATTACCAATATGATAGTATTGGATATAAAACATCAGATCCCAAAATTTTTATATGACCGGATAAATAGAACACAAGTTACAGTCATTATAAATCAGCTCAAGAGTTGCCGGATTTGAGTTGCAGGAAAAGAATTTTGAACATGTAAATATATTATTGCAAAGGACTGCAAGGGTATATAAACTTCGGCATAGCCGAAGTTAGCTTCTTTGATATTTTAATGTTAATAATCTTTTTAAATTTTTAGTTTTATAAAGTTTTAGATTGTTTGCCCAACAAGGAGTCGCATGCAACAAAGTGTTGCTTTATCTTTGGTACAAGTTCGAATCCTCGAAAACGCTTCCTGAATTCATATGAAGCGAAACAGGTACTTTTGTTTGCCTAGGTGGCTCACATTTATACCGTTAGTATGCAATTTTGATGTATGTATGTAGTTGTAGGCATGACAAATTCTTTTTATTTCCATGGCTAGAATAAAGGGGTAAACACAAATGTCAAATTTATGGTCGCGAAACAGTTTGGAATATGACTAACAAGAGAAAATAATTTCAGATATTTGGCCTGATTTGTGATAATACTTAGATGTATTTATATATATATTGTGTTTGGATTGTGGTAATATGTGTAATACAAATACTTATATCTGAAAGTGTTAGGTTAGTTATTATATCACCCACTCCTACCTCCCTACCTCCCTCCCTCATCACTATCCACCACTGTCATTCCCTTGAAAACTAAATGTTTGACCAGAACTTGATAAGATTAGTTCAATATTTGTTAGTTGTTCTAAGAGAACGGTTTCTCTTAGCAGGGAGAGAGAGAGAGATGCCTGGAGAGATTGACCATCGAATCAAACGAACTCTACGGTTTTCTTGTATGCTAATTGCATACGATAAGATATTTCCAATTCTAATTTTAAACAGGTTCCTGGTTTAAATTCAAATCTCGAATTGTTTTCTTATCGATTTCGGCTATTTTGCTATTCCCCATTCAATTTGGATTTTAGGAATTCGCAGCGCATTGTCCGTTATTTTGCTGCTACTCCTTTTTTTCATTTCCAATTCCTGTGACTGTTGCCATGTGGGCGAAAAAGAGAGTAAATAATGCAAGAAGGTACAGTAAGAGTGGGGGAGAGGTGGCCTGAGAATATGACATGCTTGCTCTTGATAATGAAAATGAAACAACAACAACAACAATAACATTAAGGTAGCAAGGTGAGCGGTGAGGCGTTGGGGGGTTAAGTGACTAACGCTTTGCCAATGCTTGTCCGCCGTAAGGTAACAATAAATTATAACCGGTTTTTTGTTGTTGTATTGTTTTGTTCTTATTGTTGTTGCTGCTGTCTTTTTTTGCTTACACGGACGCGATAAGATTTATAATTCTTTTTTTTCCCTCATATCATTTTATGTCAAAAAAGGCAGAAAAACAAAAATTCTATACAAGAAGAACATTTTCGTTAAAGGTGCAAAATTGAATGGCAGATATTTGGCCCAAGTGACATTCGCAGATTAGGGAACGGGCAGATTTCACACCGAAGAGAGAGGGAGAAAGGGAATAACAGATCTAGCCAGATAAGTATGATTCACCGTTAGTTCTCAACTTTCCCCAAAAGCCACCGACGAAAACAAACAAAACAAGTAAATTCATTCATTCACGCACACGATTGCATTTACAGTGTCCACTTCATATAATGAACACGGAAACACACACAGACACACACACACACTGAACATGTTGTGTACCTTATCGAATATCTCACGCATTTTGCGTCGATCGTCTGGCTCCTGTGTGTTGAGCTGATTCAGTGGTATCTCCTCCATATCAATTGTATCCTGGCGCAATGTCTGCGGCCTTGTTGGCGGTGTCCGACGCTCTGGCGGCAAATTGGGATAGAGTCCATTTTCAATGTCTCGCTGTTGCTGTTGCTGCAGCTGCTGGGCGGGTGTTTGGCTTTGTTGCCGACTGACGCTGGTCTTCACAGGCATGCTGTACTGTACTTGTACTGGCACCTTACTTTAATTCACAATTCTTAGAATTTCACACAGACACACAAACAAATTATATGCGAAACTTTTAAGTAGAATTCGGTTATTTGTGATCTCAAGTGCTAATTGATTATAAACTTTCTTTTAACATTTTTTTTTTTTTTAGCAAAAAACACAATCAAATAAAAAATCGAAAAAAAATATACAGGACAGTCCTTTTGTTCTAAACGCGTTATAAGTTTACAAAAATTAATTCGCCAATTGGGCCACGACTTGGCCGGGACCGGGATAAATTATAATACAAAAACAAAATAGAACCAAAACGGAGCGAACAACAACGAAGAGCGGAATGAATGAACTAGAGATGGCAATACCATCGATGACACTGGTAGAGCGCTAGATTGTGCAGTTATCGATGCAAAACCGTTGTTAAATTACACCACTTTACACGAAACCAGCTATTTCACCCGATCGTAATCAAATTTGGCACAGTCGTTTATAAGTGTAATAAACTCACCAATATTTCACGACAATAGCTCAGAAAATAACGAAGTTATTACAAAAAGTCACTGTTCTTGACTTTGGCGTTTATATGGAAGCTATATGATATAGTGGTCCGATCCGGCTGAATCCAAGATATACAACCCCTGCAGTAAATAGAAGCCTACATGCAAGGAGGAGTTTGCGCTGATCGAGACGGACGGACATGGCTATTCCAACTCGTCCTTCTATGCGTTGCAAACTTCTGACCAAAATTAATATACCCTTTTTGCAAGGGTATAAAAATAACGTTTTTAGACGTATTTACAATAGCCTGGAGGATCACGATGGCGAAATCCGTTTATTTTTCTTAAATAACGAAATCAAAGCCTTAAAACTCTGCACACAAAACAAAAAAAAAAAAAAAAAAAAAAAAAAAACAAATTTTAGTATCTTACTAATGGTAAAAAAATTAATTAAAAAAAAAACATGACGCGAAATATATTATGTTGATAAAAATTCAAAATACTTGTAACATTTTTGAAAAATCAAAAATCACACATATTAATAGTTTTGTTCGAAAAAGCATTGTTAAAATTTCAAATTTTTCACATAGTGTCTTTTCACTATCTGATTCTGCCTTTAAGACAAAAATTTTGTACTTGTATTATTCATTTTGCTTTTAAATCTATCGGCAAATTATGTTTTAATTATAAAACAAAAAAATGTACTAAAGGTTCACACAAAAGTTTTCGTTCGGCCTATCATGAGCATTAAATAGATTCGAAGCAAGATTTGTTAATGAAATACGTATATGAGTATATAGGCCAATTCAATACCTTTTCGAAAACGGTCCTTAAGAAAACAAATCTTTAATTCAAAGTTTCGTGACATTGAGTCATCTGCAAAAGATTTAAAAATGGATAAGCTAGGGGTTTCTTTAATAGTATATTCCCTTAAATACATATGGCTTATTAATGTAAGTGTAAATATATATTCATAATGAGGAAAAATCGTATTGAACTTTATAAATATATTACGTTCTAATGTGCATGCAGGCCAGGATGTTGTTGTTGCTGTTTCTTTTTCTTTAAAAAAGCTTAGAATTGTATGTGATTAGTTGTTTTTGTAGGTTGTTTTTTTAGAATCACCAGCGGTATGTATAAATATTTGTTTGTTTTTTCAAAATTTTCTTTTGGTCTATTATTATTATTAGATACTACTATTGCTAATTGTTACTCGTAATTGTGGCTTAATACTTATGATATAATATTTACTTCAGGCAACATTCGGAGACACACAACAAACACAAAACATGGACCAAAATCGGTGAGCAAATCGTTGTACTAAATAAAGCTTAAAAAGAATGAACATTTTTTTTTGTTTTGGACGCATGCCAATCAGAGATTCTATTGACATTGGCACTAACAGCAATTCACATAGTGATTAAAGTACATTTGGTGGCTTATTTTTTTGTAAGGATATTCTTATTACAAATCTCGATAGAGAGTATTGCGTACTACACACGTTCTTCTCTATGTGTGTGTGGCTTTTGTAATGTGTACATATCTATTTATATTATTACAAAAATTACATACATAGATATTTAAAGCTATTGAGTGTTACGCTTTACACGCTCCACATGCAAATCGTATAACATTTTATTTTTAGCATAGTAATAGGGATTCTGTTCAACACTTAATTCCGGATTGTAGCCATAAACTGGTCCTGCTCCTCCATCTGGATTGGGATTATGTCCATCCACACTTGATGTAGTTGGTCCATTTCCTGCCACAGCCGCAAATACGGGCAGTATATAATTGTTGTTGTCATTGTTGCTGTTGCCATTAGCTAGCGATGGTAAACTGCAATTGCTGCTGCTGCTGCTATTTCCCTCGTCATAGTTTAAATGTAAATTGTTGATCCGCTTCGACAAGGGCGTTGAATCACATGGCAGTTCATCTTCACGGCTTCGCTTTCTGTATCAATGATAAGAATGATGTCGAAATTATATTCACATTCAGCGGAGAAAAAACTTTTACACTATTTTATCGTATTATTTAAAAAAAAAAAAAACGCAATATATGTACTTCTGCGTATGCAGCCGTTAAGTCGTAGTAATTATTTAGTCAATGGACAAATTCTTTTCTTACCTGGTCTTCAAAAATCCAGCCATGCTGTGAACGCTCGTCTCAACGCTCAGGCAATTAACTTTATTGAATTGCCTTTTTTTTTTTTATTAAATCTAAGGTATTGTTACAAAGACAAGTTAAAAGAAATGCGAACACAAAAAAAATAAATGTTTCGTTCTACTGTCAAAATATGAGGGGTTGGGACTGGGGATAGGGGGATCTGAGAACGCGTTAGTATGAAACAGCCGACAAACTAAAAACAGCTGACACATATTTAGTATTTTTCGTTATGACGTCGATGACGATAACTTTGCTCAGATACAGTCGATAACGATAGCGTTGCTCCGATAACGTCGATAACGACTGCTATCCACCACATCTTTTCACCACACACGAACACACACAAAAGAAAATTAGTTTTCAAAAAAACATCTCGAGCCCAACCCAAAAAAAAAAAAAAGAAAAGTCAAGAAAAGAGAGAAAACGCAAATTCAAACCTATTAAAACAGACAAAAATTTGCGACTGATTAATTGTAAGTAAAATGAAGTGTTAAACAATTTTGCGGCCGGTAATTAGCTAAAAGCCGGAAATAGTAATAATGACAAAGAAAGAGGAGAAAATTCTAAAGTGAAAAGTGACGAACACAACGAATACGAATGCGAACTCGAAACGAAACATTTTTGTCTGTGGCGGAGTGTGTGCGATTGCGTCTGTGTGAGTGCTAGTGAGCGTGAGCGTGACAAATGATTTTTTCTTTTTATTTTTTCGGTTCCAATTTTTTATTCTTGCCTGCGGCCAATTGAAATCTCATCAAATATTTTGTATATTTTGATTTCAAGTTTCCAAGTCATTATTATTTAGACAGTTATAATGAGCAAAACAAATGTATGTGTGTGTGTGTGTGTGTGTGCGTGCGTGTATGTCAACATAAATTAGCATATTGTCCGCTGCAGTGCTGCTGCAGTCGGCGTCAACCAACCCACACGATGCCACACACAAAAACACGGACACTATTAAAGTAATTCCCCTTAGTGTTCCATGTGTGTGTGTGTGCGAGTTTTGTATTAGAATTTTTTGCTGCTTATCTTTTCCTTCTTTTTTCTGCTTTTCTGCTTGTTCTGCGTTTGAGTCATCATCATTCAACGGCTTGACGGCGACAGCGGCAGCGGCAGCAGCGGTGGCGGTGGTCGTTGGCGACGATTTGGTCTGGCCTCAGATACAAATATCAATTCTCCTACCCATAGATAAGGCAATTTTTTTTTTCTTCGTCTTTCATGTGAGGCTAAGATGAGGGGGGAAAAGAATTGAATGTGAAAACAAAGGACAATATGTGGGGAGGGGAAGAAAGAGAATGGGCAAGCCCAACCCTTAATTGATCCCGGCTTCCCCCCTCTCCACCACTGCACAACAACATTCACAAGGGCCAAGGACAAAAACCGCACCCACACCTAGCTCCCACACCCTGCTGACCACACAGTCAGCCCTTCCACACAGGAGCGGAATGAAAGCGAAATACTGATTCAAAACTAACTTTACCGATCATTTTATGTGTTCAGACGATTCGGTGACAACTTAAATTCAGTGAAAAGTAACTAAAACAAGCAAACGAGCTATTTTATAACCATTTTGGATATTAAATGGTAGAAGGTTCGTCCTTCGATAGCATGTTTGAAAGATTACTATATTCAAGAGGTCATTCCAATTGGCCGTAAGTTTCGCCCACATTTCGCTCCTGGTTAATGGGAAAGTAATTAAGATATAAATTCTTCACTTTGTGTGTGGGTGTGTGTGGCGGTGCTTGAGGCGGTGTATGTGCTTGAAAGCGAGGGGGAGGTGTATGAGTTTCTTTGTGCTGAACGGTGAATTGCCATATAAGAAGGGTTAAACCGTGTCACGTTGCTCAAGTGCAGAAGAGGGGCCAAAAAATATAAGGAACCCAGTCAAGCAAATGCATTTTTTCTTTTCCCCCTTGCAGGAGTTTTCCAACACAGTAGCAGGAGCAGGAGCAAGATGCAAACCATCAAATGTGTCGTCGTTGGCGATGGAGCTGTGGGTAAAACATGTCTACTCATCTCCTACACAACCAACAAATTTCCATCGGAATATGTGCCAACTGTATTTGATAACTACGCCGTAACGGTTATGATTGGCGGCGAGCCCTACACATTGGGTCTATTCGATACGGCCGGACAGGAGGATTACGATAGATTGCGTCCATTGTCGTATCCCCAAACGGATGTATTCCTTGTCTGCTTCTCCGTCGTGAGTCCCAGTTCCTTTGAGAATGTCAAGGAGAAGGTAAGTGCAATTGAGATTTTTCTATTTCTCAATATATGCATCTCTTCGCCTTTTGTTGCAGTGGGTGCCGGAGATAACTCATCATTGTCAGAAGACGCCATTTCTGCTGGTGGGCACACAGATCGATTTACGCGACGAGACGAGCACATTAGAGAAGTTGGCCAAGAATAAGCAGAAACCAATCACCATGGAGCAGGGTGAAAAACTGGCCAAAGAGCTGAAGGCCGTTAAATATGTCGAATGCTCGGCTCTGACACAAAAGGGTCTAAAAATGTTTTCGATGAAGCGATCTTAGCTGCACTCGAGCCGCCAGAGCCATCCAAGAAAAGGAGATGCAAGTTCTTATAATTTTGCTTAAACAAAAGCAAAAGTAGTCCCACTTCCCCCTACCCAAACAAACCCCCTATCCTAAACCACAACACACACACACACACATATATATATATATATGTATATATACAATATATATATATGTATATATAAATATATATATATATATAAATATATATATTCATACTTGCTTACTTATTGCCCAAAAGTTACACTTGTTTTCGGAACTCTGTCCAGCCCAGTCATCAGTATCAGGCACTATAACATGCCCATCCCTGTCTCTTTCGATCTAACTATATATACATATATATATATATATTGTGTCTCAATATCTGTTACTCGTTCAATCGTTTCAATCAATCAAAACACACAAATCGTATTCTTAATTCAAAATTAAGCTTAAAATTTTTGCTTTCTTTTCCTCGACCTTTGTACTTTAAAGTAAACAGAGAAAACAAACAGAAACAACAATAATAAATTAAAAAAAAAAAAAAAAAAATTTATAGCAAAAGAAAAAAAAAAAAAAAAAAACCAAGAAAATAACAAATGTAGCTATACATACATATATATACACATTTATATATAAGTGGAAAATAAAAAAACTAAGCTACTTTCATACGAAACAAAATTAAATTAAAAGAGTCCCGAGAACAATCCAAGCAAATATATACATATATATATATATATATTTGTATATTGGTATAATATTATATAAATTAGCAAAACCAACAATAAAAAAATTGCTAAAAAAAAAAAATATATATATGAAATAAACCACAAAAAAGAAAACAAAAAAATCAATTATGTATAAGAGTGCGTATAAGTATTGAAATTATGAGCAAAAGAGAAAAAAAAAAAAAAAGAAATGGGATAAAATAAAAACACAGAAAGAGACCCAAAAGCATAAACACGATGTTGCAATTTACCACAATTGAAATCTACAATCGATTTATATATATATATAAATAATCCGTAAAGTATAACAATAAAGCAACACAACAGCAACAAGAAAAAAAAATTGTATTGTAGTTCAACAACAACATCAACATGAAAAAAAGATAAAAACAATTACGAACTAATGCATTTTTTAATATTTTTATATGTATACATTATCAATTTTTACATGTTTTTTTTTTTTTTAGATTTTAGACATTGACATTATTGATTTCAAAAATATAATAAAAACAACCAACAACAACAAAATCATTGTTATATGTAAGAAGGATGCATAATTTAATCGGATAGGAAATCAATATTTAAAAACTTAAGGAATATAAATCAGTCAAGTTGATATCTTCCACATGAAGATGGTAGGAAGATGTCAATTGTTTATTCTGTTATTAATATAGAAAGCGATTCCTATTTACAAAAACTCAATTTAGAGAAAAAGTCGAATTTTGGCCAACTATTTAAGCATTTCCACTTTGAGAGGTTTGCGCAACAGATGGTGGTAGTAGACGGAGTGGCTGGACCCACTTGCATTTTATTGCTGCGCCGGTCACATCGTCCACAGATGAGTTCAGGAAGCCAGCTTGTCCTTGTATATCGATGCTGTCTAAATCGTATCTCAGATTTTTGGCGCTATCGTATAGTAATTGCTCTATTCCATGCCAGGCTATCATTACACCATTGTCTGAGCAGTATTTCTTCGATGGACGATAGCATCGACAGTTGTATGCCTTGGCCACATGCTCGATGTTGGCAAAGATGGCATCGTTGTTGGCCACGCCCCCTGAGACCACTAATGTGGGATGGGCGTCGCCGAAAGAATGGTTTTTCGGGTCCAAGCAATATTCGAGAGCGCGCTGGGTGCGATGCATTAGATGGCGACTAACAGCTTGCAATAAGCCGGCACAAAAATCCGCATAGTTACTGATGACACCATCGGGAGGAGTCCGTTCGGCCAACTCACGGGCTCGGATGGCCCGAAATGAGTTGTTCTTGATGCCAGCAAAACTGAAGTTGCAATTCCTTTGCTGAGCCAACGGCAGTGGGAAATCATAGGCTAGGGGATCTTGGGCAGACTTTGCGGCATGTTCAATGGCACGACCACCGTTCCATAGGCGATACTGCGGCAGTACATAAAGACGTAAACGCCGAGCTATTTTATCGAACGCTTCGCCAGGGGCATCGTCGAGAGTCTCACCAAGAAGGGTTAGGCGGCCCGGACCCTTCACAATGGCCAGTTGACAGTGCCCCCGCTGATGAGCAGGCAGAGGAAGGGATACTCAATGTCGGCAATGTGTTCCATACGCGCCTGAATAGCATGAGCTTCCATATGGTGGACGGGCAACAACGGTTTGTTATACTTTCGGGCCAAGTGGCGGGCAAAGCGTAGGCCGATAAGAAGACTCAATGGTAGACCGGGTCGAGTGGTCACAGCAATCGCTGTTAATTCTTCCGGCGCAAGACCAGCCTCCTGCAGGCAACGTTGAAATGCATCCTTAATACGTAAACGATGTAAGTCTTGGGCACGTGGAGGTATGATACCACCATAGCTGCAAGTGGATGAGGTTGCAATATGCTTCATGTCGTCGACTATTGCTACTCACCGCGTGTGGAACTCTTGCTGAGACTCTAATACGTTTGCTCGCACTCGGCCATCGGAGTCAACAATGGCTATGCCCGTGTCATCACATGAGGTTTCAATGCCAGCCACATAGCTTAACCGGCGACGCAAATTGCAGAGATGGTTAAAGACTGTCCGGGATATAGTCGTCGCATACATAATCAAAGCAAAACAATTTCGAATTTTGGCGATTTGGCTACATCTGGCAGCGCTGCTAACTGTCAGTCAGCTGCTATCGATATAATGCTATCGATATATACTTCGGTTTATTTTAAAATTTCGAATTTTGAAATTTCGTTAAAACTAAATAATAAATTATATAATCCATTCAATGAAAAGGAATTGATGTTTTTACATGCACATAGATACAGATGCAGACGGTAAACACATACACATACAGACATATTGACGTTGTCGGTTTTTTTTTTTTTTTTTTTTGAATAAATTTCTACGAGAAGTATTTTTGGGAGATTTTTCATCCTCAGTTTTTATGTTTTCCTTTTACTTTTTACCAACGGGTTTCTCCGGGTTTGGCATCTCTGGGATTAGCGCTCGTAGTAAACACGATAGTAAAGTGTTTTGGAACGCCAAATACTATAGCTATTGTCGAATTTCAGCAAATAAACACCCTCGCCTGGATAGGAATGTGACCCGACATAGACCTCGTTGTAGCATTCCCTGCGATAGATGGGTACAATAATGGAAATGGGTGCCTTGGTTGCTGCTACACTTGGATTATTGAGAGCATGACGATCCTGATGTTGCGATAACGATCCACCCGATTCCAGGTCCTCAGTGGTGGATAGATAATCCTCATCGACACAATCTTCATCCTCATCACTGTCGCTGACATGGACAGTCACCTCATTGGTCACTGGTTTGGCCCATTCGAAATAAATGCCAAAACCGATGTCATAGCTATCCGTGGCGAATTCCCAGAAAATGCATTTACCATTCAAATTGGTGGGCACGCGAACCTATATACAGATAGAAAGAATAAATGTCAATAGATGATAATTGAAGATTGATTGTTTTAACCATCCTACCGTAACTGTGTCGCCGTGTCCAATGGTAATAACTCCATCGCCATCACCAGCGGATACTTCAGTCTTAAACTGTTCAATGTCGGGCCGTGTCCATATTTTAGCCGGTCGAATCATGACATAGTCATCATAATCATCGCCTGATACATGATCATTTTCCAGCGACTGAACAGGCGCCTCCTGCAACTGTAGCTGCCCTTGACCATGTTGCTGTGCTTCAAACTCATTAAGTTGTAAATTTTCCATGGCATTGGTTAAATCACTTGGATTATTATTGTTATTGCCTTGACTCTGTCCCTGAGCCTGAACTTGGCTCTGACTCTGGATGTGTCCCTGTACGCATTCTTTGTCTTTCTCCTTTTCTCTCTCCTGGTTTTGATTATGCATATGCAATTGTTGCATATATTGATGGTAATGTTCACGCTGCAACTGATGAATGAGGACAGCCTGCTGTTCTGGATTCCCAGGGAACTGTTTCTCTGCATAAAGCTAAAACGAAGTAGACCGATAGACAACCAATTAAGTTGGAAATTAGGTCACGACCATTTACATGAATAATTTATTGGCCATTGGCCGGGGCTAGACAACAGGTGCACGCACTCCCTACCTCCTAATATCTTAGCAACGACATTATTGATTGGCAATACCTTGAATTGTTGATACGTCTGTTTGTTAAGTGCGTCCTGCAATTGGCGACGTTGCAATTCTTCTTTGTAGCCCTCTTCGAGTAGCTCCTTCTGTTCACGTTCCCGCTTCATACGCTCCTCTTTTTCCTGCTCCATGCGCTTCAGGTCCGCCTTTAGTGTGGCATCACGATTTTGACGCACTGCCTCGATATACGGACGAAATGCACTGCACATGGTGTCCAGCAGATCAATGAATCCCTCCATTGCCTGTTCACGACTTATGTCGCCAAGTAGCTGCCAATGCTGCTGACGATCCCGACCAATTACATCGAGAACACCCAAAGCCGGGGCATGAGTGGTATTAAAGGGTCCAAGTGATGCCTGCTGCTTAAATGCGATCAACTTCAGATTGTCCTCGTAGGACAGATGTATGGCTTTGCCCGAATTCTCTAAAATGGAAGATTGAAAGTAAACGATTGAGAGCTCGACGATGCTCTTATGGTTTGTGGTTCCTTAACATACGTTTGTAGAAAGTGAAGGCCATTCGATACAATTCCTGGAGCGGAAAGCCCCATTTCTCTGCTATAGTACTCGCCGTTGTTGTTGGTGTTGTTGTTGTAGCTGTAGTTGCAGATGTTGCAGTTGTCGATGCCGATATGGATTTTCCTGTTTTATCGGCAGCGCCTTCCATGGCTTCTTGATTGATTCCTTTTGCAATGGCCAAATGTACTTTTGAAAACCAATTTGTTTAGCCAGAAAAACAAAAATAAAAATTCGGTGCCACTATGTGACGTTTGTAAGTGTAAATATATGCAGTGTGCGACAATTTCACTGCAATTAACAATTATTGTTCGATTTGCAGCACTGCAATGATGTGTGAGATGCGATAGTGATGGCATTTTGGCTCGGCAAACGGATGAAGTAAATATTTATTTGCATAAATTTCTGGCAAAAATGTACGCATCGTGATTGCTATTTTATTGATATTAAATAAATATAAATGAGAAATTATTTGAAACCCCAAATTAAATGATGAATTTAGCCTTTTAGTGGCCATTTTGAGTTCGCTTTGCAACACTGAGTGTCTTTCTAAGTGCCATCACTATTATTGTTATTGTTGTGTTTTGGTTGCTTGATATATACACGTGCACTTGGAATATAGAATATATTTTGGTTTCCATCTGTATAATTCAGAATGGGCAGTACACGTTTCTTTTTGTCAGACTTGCCGTCCAGAACAAACGAATCCGATCTAATAGGTCTTTTCCAGGATTATGGCCAAGTGCAGCATGTGGATCTAAAGAGGAAGGATGAAGACGAAACACAGGCGGCCAAGGTGATAGCTTTTGTGACTGTTCAAACGGATGATGCCCAATACTGTAAGTGATCACATCCGATTTCCGAAACAAAAATATACATCTTATTTCTGATAGGTGTCAATGAGCTGAACTGGCAAAAACTACATGGCGCTAAGCTGAAAGTTTCTCTGGCTAAAGAGTCCTTCTTGGATCGACTCAAGCGTGAGCGCGAAGAGAATCAGCAGAAAGAACAAAAGGACCAACAGCAGTCGGATTACACACAGTATAATGAAAACAGCTCCCAGCTGCTCAAGCAAAATACCCAAAACAAGCGACGAGTTTTCGGCGAAGATGAAGAAATCGGTGACGATGAGATCGCCCCCGAGCTGCTAATCACCAAGAAACGGGCCTCACACTCCATCCACAACGGCAAGATCGTTATCCAGCAGGAGCACGATGTGAAACCTCTGCATGTTATTGAAAATTACAAAAAGTCCGACAAGCGCACTTCAAAGGATGCAATTGTAAGCAAAGCGGAACAGAAACGCAAGGAGTCGCAAAACAAAATGAGGCAAGAGCATCAGCAAAAAGAAATCAGCCATACAAATGGCTCTCTCGTCTGAAGGAATTCAATCAAAACGCATCAAATTCAGCGATGCTGAAGAAGACGAAAAGACAGACAAAAAGTCAACGGAAAAACCCAAAAGAGATATCTTTGCTGCTGACCAGGACGACGACGAGGAAGAGGATGAGAACATTCTATTGCCTCAATATGCGGGTAAAAAGGGAGAACGTCTAGTGGAACTGCAAAGTAAACAGAGTTTGGATCCTCGATTCCGTATAACGGGTAACTTTGTCGACGATGAAGAAGATGAGGCCGAAAATGACAATGAAGATAAATCCCAGCCGCAGGATGATGAACGCAATTGGCAAATGGGCATCCTAGAACAAGTTGTCGGACACAAGCTAACAAACGAATCTGGAAGTAAGGGTGAAAGTAAAAAAAAAGAAAAATGCTTCGGTTTGACCCGGCCAAAGAGGACCATCAGAAACTTGTGCGCCAGAAGCCAATTGCAGCAAAAGAAAACCCAGAGGATAAGAGGGACAATAATGAAAGATCTGCCTCTGCTCCTGCTCCAGCTGTGGTATCCAAGTCGGCGTTCTACATGGTCACAGATACCCTAAAGGAATCATTAAATATGCGTGGTGAAGGCTTCAGTTTGTTGGACATGTTTGGCAGTGCCCATGACGAGGAATTGGCCAAACGACAAGGGCAATTGGAAAAACTAAGCAACGAGAAGATTTTGGTTAATAAATCAAATGCACATAAACTCGATCTGGTGGCCTCCATCAATCCCTTCAGTTACGATTCGTCGGACAGTGAAAACGAAGAAGAATCCGCCAAGAAGCCACCACAAACAGAGGTCAATGAAAATGAGGCACCAGCAAACCCAACTAAGCAGTCTAAGAAAAAGACGAACAAAATTCAAATGGAATCATTCTTTATACCAAAAAATGATTCAAGGCTCAAGGGTATGTTGAAAGCATTATCATATCCCACAATCATCTGTAATCTCTCATACTCATTAATTTTTTTTTTTGCTGTTTCTCTTTTTCAGAGGGAGCCAAGTTCTTTAAGGTGTCAAAAGCCGAGGTTATGGCTCACGCTGATTACGATCAGGTTAAGAATCGTCTCAAGCTTTTAATCACTAATAAAATTGCGAAAACTAAAAAGAACCAGCCTGCCAAAGATATGATGAAGAACAGGCATAAAAAAGAATACCAAGCAAATGAAAAGTAAATAAATTGTAGAAAGTTACAAACCAAACAAACAAAAAGTCACGAAATGTTTATTAGGTCTGTTCTCGTTTTGGATCGTGAATTAACTTTGTCTACTTGTTTGCCCTTTCATATTTTAATAAAATTGAATAAAAACCGATTTTACGAGAACAGGCCTATATAAATATAGTATACTGTTTTTGCTTTAAGATTTGAGTAGATCACCTGGATCGATATGGAAAATCGTAATGTCAATTTGGTGTAAATAGAGATATATTTTGGTTCTTGCACAAATGCATTTTGAGCCCCATTTTAGCTCTAATTAAAATTAACATGTAAAAAGGTTTTGTTGGATTCCAAAAGACTAGCCCAGATTCGCCTGAGCAGGCGGATCCAAATTAAATTACAAGAAAAAAAACAAAAAAAAAAAAAACGACGTGTAGCAAATGAAATAGCTAATAGAGAGGGAGAGTAATTAAAATACAATAATAAAAAAAATAACTTAAATCTAAATAAAATTATTATTGACGCAAACATTGCGATGGCCAATATTCCTCAACTATTCGAGTAGTCCAATTGTATATAAGCACTTGGGTTTTTGGCTTTCTTCTGTTTGTTTCTTTAAGTAAACGTGGCGAAATCTCAATTAAAATTCGAGACGTAGCTCGTCTTTGGCACTGCATTCTTCTTGGGGAGAACTCCCCTTCTACGCCTCCTGTTCGTCGGGAACCAGGACAATCACGTCCTCACTGGTGGCAGTTACGGGACTAGGACTACGGGGACTGCAAGGACTGATGTTTGATTGCTCGGCGGGTGGAGGAGTTGTTGACGTGGCTAAACATAGAGGTGGCGATGATGCTCTTGTTTGGTTATTAGTCTCTTGACTTGTTGCATCTGATGTCTCGGCTGTTGTTGTTGTTGTTGTTGTTATTGTTGGTTGAGGTGGAGTTGACGATGCAACTGGCGCTGTTGTTGTTGTTCCTGGTGCAGTTATCGGAGCTATTTTCGTTGCTGCTGCTGATACTGATGATGCTGTTGGCTCTGATCTGCCAGCGGCCAATGTCTCAATGGCAATGACAGTGCGTTCCAGGAGATTCATGAAACGTTCCTCGCGCGCATCCATTCGTTTGAGCAGTTCCTCGTCCCGTTTCTCCCTTCGCTTCAGATACTCAATTAACTCATAATTGGTGCTGTCGCCATCGGTTGAGGTGGACAATTTCCTTTTGGCGCCCCCTCCGCCAACAGCGCTCTTCATGGAGGCATTTGAACTGCAGTCGGACAGATTATCTGTGTCCACTATGACATCTGGATGCAATATGTTTTGATCTATGCTGGACGAATAAAAGTTCTGTGTGCTGAGAGGGGAAAAACAGAATGAAAAGAGAAATGCGTTACAGGAGTAGAAACTTAAACGAATCGAGTCAAACCTACCCATTGTAATTGGTCTGCATCAGCTGGATGTCATCGGGGTTAAATTCACCTTCAGAGAGTGGTTCTGATCTGGAATCAAGTGGTATGATTAATATGGGCAAATGCTAATGCCTTCTACAGGATTCCTTACTTCATGGATATGTTGTTGTCGTTGTTGCTGCTGTTCTGATGATGATGATGATGATGGTGGTGCAAGTTAAGTGCTCCATTGCAATCCTTCTCGTAGTCTGGAGCTTCGGGTGGCTCATCGATGCCATGCCCCAGACCATGGCCATGATGTCCATGATGATCCTTAAATGCAGCCCTGTGCCCTTCCTCTTCATCCTCATCGTCGGGGACTTGAATGCCACAGCCACCCATACCGCTGTTGCTGCCACCGCCAATTCCACCAGCACCACCACTTCCTCCACCACCACCAACACCTCCTCCTGGTCCGCACGCCGATCCGCCACCGTTGTTCATCTGGAGTTCATGTGCTCGCTTTTGTGCCACAACGGCAGCGGCTGCTGCTGCCACAGCGCCGGCCACCTGCAACTGTAGTGGGCTATCATCGTAGACTCCAGCGGGCAGGCCCACCGCCAAGCCATTGCCATTGGTGTCGGCAACGCTACCTCCCCCACCCAGCTGTGTCTCCACAAAATGATTGGGCAAAAAGCGCTCCAGCTTGCTGGCCCCGCTCTGGGACGAGTCTGTCGAATGGGCATGACTCTGGGCGGATAGGCTCTGGAGCAGACTGTGTTGATGCGGCGTCAGATTATCCTTGTTGAGCAGGACGCCTAGCTCGGCTGCCTGCCTGCGCCGCTGGTAGTAAGAGAGTTCATTGTGATTCTTGGAGATCAGGGCGAGACGTTTACCATTTGAGCCCCAGCATTCACCGCGTTGCTCCTCAATCTCCTTAAAGAGAAACATATAGGGCCAGTTGCGGCGCACATGCCGTTCCGGATTCTTTTTCAGTTGTGTATAGATCTTTTTCAGATTCTCATAGCGATTGCAACACTGTTTTGCTGTCCTCTTGCGGGCACTAAACCGATTAAGGACCTCCGCAACCATTTCCCATACGCTGGCATGATTCTTTCGATTCGATTGGAAGGCACTCTGGATACGCTCCGATTTCACGATATTCAGCAGAGCCACCGATTCGGGAACATTAAAATAACTCTCCGGTGTCCGCGGAGCGCGCTGATGATGATAGCTGGCATTCACTGGCGGCGGGGTTTTTGTCTCCTAGTCGGGAAAGAAAAAACATACATATACCAATTGTAATATTTAATAACAGTTAAACAATCTATGATCAGGAGCAAGGACTCTTAATGGGGTTGAAAGTGTATTTTTTTATCTTACATTTTTCATTGGAGTATTGAAAAAAACTTCAGAATGTATGAGATTTATTTGGAGGCAATGTTCTTGTCATATAAGGCCAACTTCAAAGCTTAGAACCGCCCGTAATTCTGAACCGATTTTATTGAAACAAAGTGCATCAGTCTCAGAATGGCCACAATTCTGATCCTTATTTTGGTCAGAAGTGTGCAACGCATAGAATGAAGCATCTCCGACCATATAAAGTATGTATATATATTCTTGATCAGCACGACGAGACAAGTTCATATAGCCATGTCCGTCCCTCTGGATCGACGCGAACTCCTCCTAGACCGTTAGAACTACAGAGCTGAAATTTTGCATGTAGGCTTGTATATAGTGCACAGGTTGTATATCTCGGATTCAGCCGGATCGGACCACCATATCACATAGCTCCCATACAAACACCAAAGTCACGAGCAGTGACTTTTCTCAATAACTTCGGCTATTTCTAAGCTAAATATTGTCGTGATATTTAATATTGATGAGTTTATTACATCTGTTAACGACTGTTCCAAATTTGATCAAGATCAAGATCTATAGCATATAGCTAGGTACACAAACTTAGGCGCGGTCGAATTCAGCCCCGGCCCTCTGGTTTTTAATAACAAATTGTATACATCTATTAGATGAGTATAATTTACTTCCAATTTTGGTTGTATTTATGCAATTTTAAAATTGTTAAATTCTTAAATGAATTAAACGAGTCCTTTATAACATTATGCAACAGATTTATGTTATTAATACAACAAATTGAATTTGTTAAGCTTCTCAAAAACAATTGTAAAGAAAAAACCCTTAAAAACGGTTTGCTCGAAAATGCATAAAATTATTGACTGACAGATTGGAACATGGTAAAAGTTACGATTTCCGACCTTCTATTCTAAATACAATCAGTGTTTATTCCCTTGCAGAGGGTATTAAAAAATTGGTCAGATGTTTGTAATTCTCAGAAGGATATGTTTCCGACCAAATGAAGTATACAATATATATTTTTGATCAGCATGAGAAGCTGAGTCGATATAGCCATGTTCATCTTTCGGTTCAAATCAACTTCACGCCGCCATCTTAAGAGCTATTGGGATGAAATTTGATATTTGGGCTACTTATAACACGGGTAAGAGATCGTCAGGATCGGAACACTATATAGTTGGAGTACCCGTATGAAATTTACTAATATGATATGATTTTTATATAAAGCATCAGATCTTGCAATTTCAATCAGATCGGATAAATACATAGAATACAAGTTACAGTCAATATAAATCGGCTCTTCTCAAACGCTGCCGACAGCGCTGCCAGCAGCCTACTACGTCATTGGTCGACTCAGCAGAGCTCACGCATAGACACACATGCGCAACGCTGCATAAACGTACATACATATGTGTCGTGTGCCAATCGCGGCATGCAGTACAAGGGGTTGGGGAAGAAGAAGAACAGGAAATGGAAATGATATTTGGAAGGTTTTTGTCCGTGCATTGATAAAGTGAGTTACAGAAAAAGAGTTTGGAACTAGTAAAAATATTATGGCCAAGGACTGCAAGGATATATAAACTTCGGCAATAAATAGATTATTTTCGTGTATTGCGAATACAGTAAAACCTCTCCGGCGAAAACAACCTTCTATCAGCGAACTCTCCAATAACCAAACGTGAAAATAGAATTTTCAAACAAAAAACGACAGTAGAAATAGATGAAAATACAAAGGATAATTTTTATAGGATTGCTGAAATGGTTGGACCAGAATCAAACGACATAAACATGGATTTCAAAAATCCTAAAATCCCCGATGATTTTTTAACGTTAAGTCCAGAATCGAAAAATAAGATTAAAACTGAAGTTGTAGAAGTATTACAGTCCGAATTTATTGATCTGAATTTAAAGAAGAAGCAAGCAAGTTCAAAAAAGGTTAGTTTCTTAGTTTAAGACCTCAAGTAAAAACATTTTCTTAATAAAATTAACATTTTTCACTGACAACAAACTTATTACTCCACAGAGTAATATGCATATGTATAGGTTTTAGCCGTCAAAGTGGAAAAACGTTTTATATGTATAAAAATGTCTTTTGTTCGCGAAAGAAAGGCCCACAATCTTAGGCGGGAGTAGTGCGACTCATGTAAGATGCCATTTCATCATGTGTTTATATGACAACTATATAGTTATCCAATTTTGATCAATTAAAAGTGCATAAATTTACCTGTCAAATATTAACATTTAAGACAATAGACTACAAAATAACGAAGTTATTGAGAAAAGTCACTGTTAGTGACTTTGTCATTTGTCATGATATATACATAGATATATATTAATGTATCCTTTTTGCAAGGGAATATACATATATCAACGTTCTTTTGCCGCTGATAAGTCCCTAGATGTAGATTTTCATTGTTTCGAAAACGTATAATGAATCCTGAATGTGGAATTAGGAACTCTGTGAAACTGTACACTATATTTTAGGATTGGAAACGTATCTTTGCCTTTATCCCAGGCAGATAACTGACATTTGAGTGAAACATTTATTACCAACAATACGCATCCGTACAGTTATAATATTTCGGATTCTGAATTTCAAAATAATCATGTAAAACTTGAGAGTATTGCAGAAATCTCTGAACTTGAGGGTGATCCATTGGAAATTCATTAATTTTCCATTGAAAATTGGAGCCGGGATATGAATGTGTTTATGAATGTTTGCATATACATATGTGTGGGTACATCTTTTTATTTCCAAGAAAATCTCTACGTGTCATAAGCAGGGGAATTCATTGACATATGTGTGTGTGTGTCTCTATATATGTATAATGCATTTTGGATTTTGATCTAACTGCAATTGCAGCATATGTATGTATGTATGTATGTGTGTGTATGTCTTTAGGTATGTGTTTGCATACTTACCATTTGAAAATTTTTGTTAAAGTCAGCAGGTTTTTAAATCAGTTTCCTCCTCCTCGTCCTCCTGCGGCTGTGCCTCCTACTGCACTTCCTGCTGCTGCCACTCCTCCTAAACGTTTCTGCTGAGGAGGCGTAACGTAGCGTTAAGATCGCTCTCCTTGTCTCTTCTTCTCTTTCAGCTTCTGCGCTCTCTTCTGCGAACTCTCTTCTGCTGCTACGCCGTTATAGCTTGGCGGCTGCTCCCCAAAATGAGACTAAATGCGGCGTCTCCTGCTGCAACTACCGTTGTTGTTGTTGTTGTTGCTGTTGCTGTTGCTCTTGTTATTATTGTTGGGGTTTGTGATTCTGCTGCTGTTGCTGCTGGTGATGAATCTGCTGACTGCTGGCGGTGTTAGCGTTTCACAAAAAGGAATAAAAAAAACAACAACAACAAAAACCGTTTAAAAATAACGCACTTTGTATGCACATATGTATGTAAAATGTGTTTCTATCCCGCTCACTCATGCTCTCTTTTCTCACTCTTCGTTTGTGCTTGGATGTGAAGCAAAATGAACGAATACGATTTTTGTTCTTGGTTGTACATACAAACGTATACTTTGTTTTTGAAAAAAAAAAAAAAAAACAACAACAACAACAAGAACTACATATATTCACTACAACAACAGTGAGAAGAAGAAGAACGAACGACTATTAATATTTAGAAGTTAACCTTTTAGCCTTAGACGGCGGCTCATCGGCTACGGCAATACAATAATAACGAAATAGAAGAAACAAAAAGCACGAAAAGAAATCACATCACATTCACACACACACATACACACACAAGAAATTTGATTATACAAATGCAATATAATGGATCTTTAACGATTTCGCGTTAATATCATCCTTGTCCTCACTTTACTCT
Organism: Drosophila equinoxialis; assembly: GCA_018150345.1. NCBI lineage: Eukaryota > Metazoa > Arthropoda > Insecta > Diptera > Drosophilidae > Drosophila > Drosophila equinoxialis. The sequence goes on along the minus strand of JAECWI010000002.1, from coordinate 6,993,751 downwards.
CACGCACGGATATTTTTTCGTCCTTTTTGCTGGCTCACACACTCACGCACTCATACACGCTTGCATGCAATGGCATCAAAGCTGCATTTACAGTTATTTCGCGTTGTTTACTTGTCCATCTCTCTCTCTCTCTCTCTCTTGAGATCACTTTCTCTCTCACTCTGTCTGTGTCTTATGCACGTTGTTGTTCTTGCGGCTAACGAATTTGACAGTTATCTCAGATGCTGTTGCAGCTTTTCCTTTTGTTTGTCGATGATATTGCCAATATTATTGCCCTCTCTACTACTACTACTAATAGCTCTCTCTTTTCCTCTCTTGTACCCGTTGTATTTGTTTTGGTATCGATTCGTTTTCTTTTCCGTTTTTTTCCGAGATACAATTAAACCAACTAAGAAGAAAAACTAACCAACTAAACCAAACAACAACGAAACTGAAACTGAACTTTTTCCGCAGCGCGCGATTCTCTGTTGGCGATACTAACGGCAGTCACCAATACATGCATAAAAACGCCACACAGATACACACACGCACACACACACACAAGTGCTTACATTCAAAAACACTCACGCTGTTGCTGTGGCTATATAGTGAGCTATTGCTACGATCGTTAGGCCCGTACGGATTCCGAACAGAATGTGCTTGCTCGGATTTTTTTTTTTTTTCAAAAACGACGAAAAATTCGTAGAACGTTTGCTCACCGACAGCTAGCTAGCTAGCTAGCTAGTAGTAGCTCCTCAGGCGTCGACTCGGGTCCCTGGTTTTTGGTGTTGGTGTTGTGCTTTAACTTAGTAGATTGCGACTGCTCTCGCACCCTCACCCTCGCCATCGCCTTCGCCCTTACTCTTTCTCTGTCTCCATCTCTCTCCCTCGCTCTTTCTCTGTCCCACATGTGTTGCCATCTTCAAGCGTTTATGTCTGAGTATGTGTGTGTGTGTATAAATATACATAAATACATATGTATGTCTACTTATAGAATCGGTTGGTCGATCGGTCGGTTGTCTTTCAAGCAGAATCTGAAGCAGCAGCAATCCATAAGAGAAACAGCGAAACAGTTACTTCCATTGCGATTCCTACTTCAGGAATCCAACACACACACACGCAAAAGATGACGAGACACAGATACACATATGTATGTATATGTATGCATACACATGTATTTATGTATACGTAGATCTAGATCTTCTTGAAAAAGAGCAATAATCGCACCCTCTTAGTTGGTTAGTTGTTGGTACTGGAATGGCCGTGGCATAGGGATTCAATTTTATGAATTGGAGTGGGAAAAATCGTAGCATAAAAATAGATCCAAGTATCTACATACACACACGCACACACAGATCTGTATGTGCCCACATTGAAGCGTCACCGGCACCCCAAGTAGTTGCCAATGATTTTGTCTGGCTCTATAAACGATCCAACAAACTCTAGTAGAGCCCTAGGATCGATCCAGCAAATTACAAACTAAGCTAAATCCACGACGGCTAAAATTTGACATCTTTGTTTGGGGTTGGGGGGATTAAAGTTTGAATTTCTTACCTTAGCTTCATAATTTCCCTTCATTTCGGTACGTTAGTTTTAGTCTATTTCCTATGTATATTCTAGGCTAACCAGGGCGGTGAATATTCAAATTTCATTTTGCGCAATATGCAGATATATGCATAGAATGCTTTTGACAACCGACGACCCTGCACTCGGCCGTTACACCTTTAACCGGCTAATGTACATACCCCAATACCCAATGTACCCGATTTACCCAATATACATATGTACATATGTATGTATACATCGTCTGTCTGTCTGTATCTTTTAGTTCCCGGCTTGAAATTTTCATTGATTAGTTAGTTGTGTGGGGACTTTTTGGGATGGTTATCGCTTAAATCACGTGTCGCCATACACGATTGTCGATCGATCGTTGTCGAATCGATCGAAAAGATTTGTCACTATGTGCATACATATATAATCATTTTCGAAAGCGATACGAATTTTTCTTGCTTTTTTTGTGTTGAATTTTTAACATTTACTCACGGTGGCCCCACCGGTATTTTTGAATTCACACATAGAGAAGACGAGTCATATATGTACATATGTATACATATAGATCGTGCATGTATGTACAGACATAGTGTATACATACATATACGAGTATGAACGCATACATGTAGACTGATGACTGGCAACGATCGTATTCTATTTGTAATCCAAAATGAAAAAAAAAGAAGAACAAGTGTATGTATCTCTGTATCCGTAAAACACTATGCGGTGGTACTCTCTTACTTATTTTTGTGTTATATTCGTATGTGTTTTCCATTTTGGTACAGGCAAAGCAGGCAGCTGCCTGAACTGATCAGATGCTTGGTGGAATGAATGCTGGTGGTGTTTGGGATTGGGATTGGAAACGGAATTGGGATTGCCAACGCTGGAGCAGCCGCAATAGCACTTTGGCACGTTGTAAATTCGTTTTCGTTATTCATATTAGCTCTGTGTTTTTGAAATACATACACACACACTCAGAATACATACATACTCATACTTTCTCTCCCAATTTCTGTAAGCAATCCGAATGAAAACCCGGCAGTTTTTGTACAAATAGTAATAAGAAATTGACATTTATCATCTTTTTTGGGGTTACCTCATGGATATGTACATACGTATCTCTTGAAGGATTCCTCCATCACCTAAAACGCTTATAAGACTAGATAAATACATATGTATGTATCTTTAGTAAAGAACTTGTTACTCCGGGACCGGGAATAACGGGAGCTTTTCAAATGACTTTAGAATAAATGAAGTAACTAAATCAACTCTCTTAGAATTTGGTATACCATGCGGCAATTAGAAAAAGTATATTAAATTGAAAAGACTAAATTAATGTACATATATGAGATTGTTATCTCGTTCACTCTTACAAGCTCAACGGAAAAAAACTAGTAAAAAGGGTAATACATACGTGTAATTTCTATCTTTGTATCTTTAACTTTTGGGATAATGTATTATTGTTCAAATTCCTGAAGTAAATTTGCAATAAACTTGATTAGCGTGTACACTAAACGAGTCTATGTGATCTAGGTGTTCATACGGATGGACAAACGATTATTTTAATTTAGGAGAGATATTTGAACATGTATGCCCACACACATACATACATACATTTCTTTGTATGTACTTTTGAACAAAGTCCTATATATGATCACAACGAAACTGTCCTTAAAAAGCTAACAGATCTAAGCAGATCGTGATTTAGCAATTTCATAGTCTTATAGAGAAGTAGTTAAGACAAATCAATAATCACCGTAAACTTAATAGAGCTTATCCTCCCAATTACCGTTAGATTTGAAAGATACGAAAACCTAGAGGTTAGATCCTTCAAAAGGTTAGTAGAGATCTCTTGTAAATATCTTTTTTTTTTGGTTAGCTATTGGTTTTTTTTTTAGTTAATTGTTTCATATTGCGTTTGGTTGCTTTCCGTTTTGAAAATGAAAATGAGTACAGCTGTTATTTTTAGAACTAAAATTTCTAGATGTTTTTTTTTTTTTTTCTGTTACTCGTTAACATTGCTTACGCTCCGTTTGCCGTACGTTGTTGCTGTTGTTGCTTTCGTTGTTGTTGTTGTTGTTGTTGACGTCGTTGCCGTTCTTCGTCATGATCGTGGTCTGTAGCTGTATGCCGTATCTGTATTTTCTTTTTTTTTTTGGGAGCGGGGGAGACCGACGATTTCTTCTTCTTGGTCGATTCTTTATTTCTTTTCCCCGTTTTCGTTAGATTATATGAATTTTCCTCCCCAGCAACTTAAGTAACATTAGTTTCATATACAGATGAGGAAACATCTATGTGTGTAAGTGTGTATGGACAGGCTGACAGATGGACAGATTGAGTGAGTGCATGTGGCGGATTTACATGGGCGCGCATACTCTGCGATGCGATGCGATGCGGCAGAGACACATCGAGACAGACAGACGGACAGTAAGAAAGAGAGAGAGAGAGCGAGAGAGAGAGGGAGAAAAAGAAAGAGCAAACGTCCGCCCGATGGGGCAAACGTTGTATGCCCAAAACGACGAGTGTATACGAATAAGATTTATAGTTGCTATTTTTAAAACGCCATCACCGTATTAACAACCGTAGGGATGTACATTTAATACATACATATATATGTTTGTATGTATGTTTGTTTGTATGTATGTATGTGTGTCTTGCCATATGCCGATAGTCTTTCTCTTGCTCTCACAGACGGTTTTCCGATGGCATTACGAGCGTTAGATTTCTGTGATCTTCACCAGATGATGTCAGATGCTGGGCAACCAGCAGTAGGGAAGGGGAATTGAATTCGGAGGGTTATTGAACTTCTCATAGGTGGATTTATCTGTCATTTAGTTAAGCATTAGCGTTCATATGCCACAATATGTTTGATAAAATCTTTAGTTTTTAGGCCGCCCTATTCTTCCATATTCCCATTAGATTATTCCATAGTTCTCCTAGAAGTAGACTACATAAAGTTTAGTTCACAATATGCGAGACAAAGCCTAATTAATTCCTACCTAAAAACGACTGCAAAAGCTACTCTTATCTTAAGGGAGACTGTTGGCAGAAGAATAATGTTTTTTTCTGCCCAAGTATGTGCATATATCTTGATATTCAAATTCCAACTTATGCCAATTGGATAACAAGTACTTGAGGTGCTCGTCTGCATGTGATAACAGGTAACACACAGGTAACAGGTGCGCATACATACGTTGAAGAGCTCTTGCCTAAGCCAAGCAACAATGGCTCAGGGGAATATACATACACATGTACAAATGTATGTATGTATGTCTGTGTGTATCCTTGAGTGTGAGCAGATGAAAATAAAAAAAGCGCTTGTTGAAAAGCAACAAAAAGCGAAAGTAGATACATACATACATACATACATACATATAAGCATGCAAAACACATGTATCTGTGTATCCAAACAAGGAAAGTCGAAAATTATTGTCCGTTAAAAGTTTGCGCGTCTGCGCTCTGGTGCGTTGTAATTCCTATTGCCTACTTTCGAGGGCTTTTGCCAGAGAGACAACGACAAAGAGAGAGCACGCGAGTGAGAGAGCGGTGTGTGTCTGTGTGTATGAGAGAGCTCTGGTCAGACTTTTCGTTGACAAACTTGTAGCTTTTGCGCAAAAAACACAAAAAAAAAAAAAAAAAAACGGAAGAGAATATAACTCTGTTATAGATACAGGAAGTTGTTCACATTGCAGCCAAGTCAAAGGTTGCCAGATTACACAGGCTTTAGACTGGCAACGCCAATTCACCTTCACACACACACACACACACACACGCAAACAAACACACATACACACGCACGCACGCATGTAATGCTGTAAGAGACAAAAGCTCTTTCAAAAGGCCAAATACCAAAAGGCAGCCTCGTCGACTCGAAAATCGTTTTTCATCATTTTCAGTTTTCGTGTGTTTCGCCACTTTCATTCTTCAAAAAATAAAAAAAAAAATAAAGTTATACACACGGAAAAATTGCAACCATTCATTCGCCGAATACCGAAGAAAACACTTAGACTAAGTAATCCTAAATAAAATTAATATATTAAAAGAAAGAATTCATAAAACACACAAAAAAAAAGAGGAAAACGCGTTTGGTGGAAAAACAAAAATTGTTAAGAAACAGAAATTTAACTGTGTTTTTGTGTATTTTTGTTAATGGTTACAAGTGAAAGTTAACAGTTATTTGCCATAGTATTGGATGCGTGTGTGTGCCTGTGCATGTGTCTGTGTCTGTGCCTGTGTGATAGCCACGTGAAGAAGGCAAAGGCGCGCACAATATAACGGGCCGAGCCAAGGTAGAGAAAGTGAAAGTGAATTTTGTTAAATTTTCTTCTTTCTCTTTTTTATTCTTCCCATCTATCTATTTGTTTCTTTCCTTAATTTTTTTTCTTGTTCAAATTAGAGTGTGCTATACGTGTGAATCCTTCAACTGTAAACTGTTGAATATACTTATAAATGTAGAATGACGACGTTGCAAACAAAAATCAATGTAAAATACAAAAAAAGCAACAGCAGCAGCAGCAACAACAACAACAACAACAACAGCAACAACAAACGCAAATCTCTGTCACACACACAGATACAGAGATAAGGCGACAATAACAACAACAAGAGCAAGGCGCAACAAAAGAGGAACTTAATCAAAAGCATTCACCAATTGTCACACAGCAGCAAGCACACACACACACAAACACACACACACACACACATAGAAACAGAGAATCAGTTTTTGGTTTCTTCTTCATTTTGCTGTTTATTAAATTTGATAACGGTTAAAACGTCGCAGCTATGAAGCCTTCGGATCTGTTGTTTGTGCTAGAAAAGGTAAGTGCTGATAGAACAAAGAACAGTTACCTTAGTATAAGTTGAGTTATTGAAGCTGCAAAGGAGAGACTACATACATACTGTATGTAAGTATGTATACGCTGTCCTTTTCTATTCTTGCTAAAAATGGAGTGCTGCCCCATCATGACTCTGCATGTATGTATGTGTATGTATGCGTGTCAATGTGTGTGAATGAAGCAACGGTTTTTTTTCCTCGGTAAGAAGGCCAATACGGGGGCTCTCTCTTTGTAATGCTATGCCGTAAAAAAGGTCATTATGATACTCAACGCCGACGCAGACACAGACTATGCGTCTGTATGAGTAAATGTACGTATGTATGTGTGTGTATCTATATATGTACATACTCCTGTGTGTGTGTGTGTGTGTAGGTGGACTTATGCAAATCTATTTGGCAGAGTCAAGTCAGAGAGTAAATGTAGGCAAAGGCAAGCACAAACTCGTAATACCAATACACACACACGCACACACGTATACAGAGACAAGCCAACCATAGACGTGGCAAGTACATTTCTACAATACCAACTACAACGACAACAACAACAGCAGCAGCAGCAACAAGAAAGCGCTTCAATGCCGAAGCGTAAAAACAAAAAATAAAACCGAAAAAGGAAACCTTTTGGGTAGGGAGACAACGTCAACGACGACCGCGACGACGACGACGACGAGGACTAGGACGAGGACAACGACGACGATGACGATGACGAGGGCGACGACGACGACTGGTGGTTACATTTTGGCTTTGGGTTATCTTTATTGCTACTTCTGTTGCTTTTGGTTGGCCCTTTACAGCCTGAAACGGCAACCGGATTAGGATTGGGAGTAGAAATAGTAACAGAAATAGTAATACGAGCCAAAAGAAGTTAGTCTAACCGAAAAAAAAAACAACATCAGAACAAGAAAACAAAGAACAAGAAAAATTAAACGAAAACAAACTAACTAAAATTCAATTCCCAAGTCCCCCAAGTCGCAAGCTTGTCCATTTTTCCTTTCCTGTATATGCCAACATACATACATACATACATATGTATGTATATATGTATGTATGTGTATTGTTTATTTCATTCAAGTCCCAAATGAAAACTATTCCATATGTAACGATGTTTGGCCATGGTCTACCTAAATATACATAGGTACATATGTATGTATGTACATATATGTAGGACATTAAATGCTTAAAACCTAAGTTTAGTTTAAAACTAATACAATATAACTCATACGACGCGTTGACAGCTCAATTACGTTTCTGTGAAAGAAGTTGTAAACGATCACACAGAATCAAATATTTTATCATAAGGGAAAATGTCAGCCAACAAGCGATAGGGAATCAACAAATAGAAATGACACATTAATTCTGGCTTTTATAACAAATTGGCAGGACCATATTAAGGCCTACTACCCCGTGGCCGTCACAAAACAGAAACCCCACGAAATGAAGGCGAAGATCAAACGCAAAAGACATCGCAAATAACTGTTTACCGATTCGTGCGGTCGCAAAATACTCCTCACTCAGACCTTGAGTTAAAAGTCCGAGTCCAACCGATTGCAATGGAGTTTATTCCGATCTCGTTTGCTCTTCTCATACCCTCACGTTTGTGTGTACGTAAAGTTCTACGCTCCACTTGGAATCGGTCTTTAAATAAGTCTCTTTGTGCGATCGTCACTGAAATCTCTCCTTGTCCGGTTTTTGGGGGAGAGAGCGTCTCACGAACAGCTCGTCGAACCACGCTCAACAGGAAGCTGCTCAGAGAGAGAACGAAGAGCAAAACGTAAGGGGAAAAACAGTGAACAGTTATTTTCGAGATACTTTAAGATCTGATTCTATTGCCATTTAGAAACTTATAGAAGAGATTCCCAGTTTCGTGGTTTTTATCATGTATTAGCTAAGATCCTGTACTAGATATTCAAAAGAATATGTTGATCTTGTAATTCTATTTCAATCTTTTCCGTATTGAGCTTTCCTCTGGAAGCTATATCCAGACACAGATAAGATCATGAATTTTGCGAGCTAAAATCTATATGCTTATCATTTTTGAGAAACTTTTCTTGCAAAGGTAGCAAAAAAAACAAACCTGGTGGACATCATGTCGTATGAGTGATTTTCGAACAAACCTTTTAACTTTTGAGTAGCTTTATTGGATTATTTTGTATTCCCGTTTTTCTTTTTAAACTTAAATATTCTGTCAGAAAGTGGAGACTGACAATTTGATCAATTTGAAAAATGCTTCCTCAATTAAATTCTCTAGCCGCCATTTCATTTTCGTGGCACAAAACATTTAAGGATCTCTCCAAGCACTTCAATTGAATGACATTGCTTCCTGCTGCCAGCACCAACCAACCAACCAACCATCGTCCTCATCATTGTAAGAGCAAAGACAAACAAAACGTTAGGTGTCCCCTTGAGGGTGGTGGGTGGAGCAGGCTAAAGAGGACGGTTTGGGGCTGGGTGATGGTGACCTTTTGCTCTAGTTGCTAACTGGTTGGACTAGTACATACTTTTGAGCCATTAATAACGTCAACACACTCCGAAAAAAAAAAAAACAAAACAAAACGAAAAACGAAGAGAAAATAGTTGGGGAAAGAGAAAGTTTAAACCCTAAAACGGAAAAGAACAGATGGGGAGAGGAGTGGTTGCTGAAAAACAGCAACAATTGTCGCTAACTGCACACAACTTGTCGGAATGGGAGAGCTAATACTTGGACATGTGTGCCATAGACGAACCGACTGACCGACCGATCAATCCACCGACTCCCTCGGACTGTCGTTTTAATTGCGTCAAAGTTACTTGAAGGAATCGGACTAGCTAGACCTGAAACTCATCCTCACAATCCCAAGGGGTTGGCTGCGTAGGCTGCAAAAACAAAAAAACTTGTTGCAAACTATCGATTGGGACAAATCCTGTTTGTTGTTGGGCCCAGAGCATTCTCATTTTTTCTCTCTTATCAAAGAGCACTCGACTTTTAATAAGTTCTGTGGGGAATGGACATGGAAGGCTGGCCACGGAACCCATTTTACTCTTTCTCTACTCGTATCCTATCTCTTTCGATGAATGTGCCACTCATCTTTCATTTGCAGAGATGCCTTCCAGGCCATTTGCCATGGGCTTTCCAATTAAAATTGCTTTCCCCCTCCCACACCATCCATTCCGTTCATATATTAATTCATTCGATGTCACTTCCATCTGTGAACTGAACTTTCATCTCTCTCTCTCTCTCTATCTCTTTCTCTACCCACTCTCCACTCTCTTACTCATTTTTTGTATTGCAGGTCAAGTTCAGGGTGCCATTGCCGCCTGGTGTTAGCTCCACCACGCTTCTACCGAAGCTTATACGTACCAAGGATGTGAAGCAGCTGCAGGATGGCAATGCACAGCCACAAAAGCCCAAGCTAACGGTAAGTCCCTTTCCCTCCCTCTTTGCTTCTTTCTAATGATATTTTTAAATAGAAATGCCTGAATACCTTGGATCTAACATCATTGGGCATTGGTTCCTGCTGTGGCACTGGCATGTATCTTGTTGCTGGGATGGTAGCCCAAAAGATAGCTGGACCCGGCGTGATAATTAGTTTTATTATAGCCGCTATTGCGAGTATTTTCTCAGGTAAAATTTGAGAAATCCATAAGATCGATCGATTATCCTTTCAATCTCCATTAGGCGCTTGCTATGCGGAATTTGGCGTTCGTGTGCCACACACATCCGGCTCGGCCTATATGTATTCATATGTGGCAGTTGGAGAATTTGTAGCTTTTATAATTGGTTGGAACATGATATTGGAATATCTAATAGGTAAATAGGGATATGGATGACGATGATGATGATATGCCACATTCTACATCACATTTCCTTTCCTTTCTATGTGAAGGAACAAGTGCCTGTGCCTGTGCGTTAAGTTCTAGTTTTGATTCCCTCACTGGCAATGCCATTGCCCGGACGATGAGCGAGTCCATTGGTACAATATTTGGTAAGCTATATAGATACATACATACATGATGGGAATGGGTATGGGAGTGGTATGGGATGGGATGCGATGAGATGGGGGATGAATGATGTGGATGCGGAGATTATTTTTAGCCACATTATTAAGTGGCAATACTTTTGCTTGGTTTCTATCCACACAGGCAAACCACCTGATTTTATAGCCTTTGGCATAACGCTCATCATGACCTGCATATTGGCCATGGGCGCCAGTAAATCTGTTATTTTTAATCACTCCCTCAATGCCATTAACCTTGCGACGTGGGTGTTTGTAATGGCTGCCGCTCTCTTCTATGTGGATACGAAAACGTGGTCGGAGCATCAGGGTTTTTTACCCTACGGCTGGAGTGGAGTAAGTAGATGCCTCTTGCCAGCCTGATAGCTGAATCTCCCTCTATGCCTCTCTCTCACTCTCTTTCTCTCTTGCTCTTGTGCAGGTGTTCTCTGGAGCTGCCACATGTTTCTATGCATTTATTGGTTTCGACATTATCGCAACCACTGGCGAGGAGGCACACAATCCACAAAAGAGCATACCAAAGGCAATTGTAGGTTCACTTATTGTTGTTCTAATTGCCTATGTCAGTGTTAGTCTGGTGCTAACTTTGGTCGGTAAGTGGCGCATTTCTTTGGAGTAGCAACGTAGGACTAATACTCATTTCGTTTGTTGTCCTAGTGCCCTATGATCATATCAATACTGGAGCAGCATTGGTCCAAATGTGGTCATATGTCAATGCGCCCAAGTGTCGAGCTGTGGTGGCCATTGGAGCCACAGCTGGTCTATCGGTTGCCATGTTTGGTTCCATGTTTCCCATGCCGCGTGTCATTTATGCCATGGCCTCGGATGGTTTGATTTTCAGGTGAGTAACGAATAATTTTTTGCGATATCCCATGATTCATACCCTTCATCTTCTTCAGACAACTGTCGCAATTGTGGCAGAGGACCAATGTCCCTGGAATAGCCACCATTGGCAGTGGTCTCGCTGCTGCGCTTGTGGCCCTCACCATTCGCCTAGAGATTCTCGTGGAAATGATGTCCATTGGCACACTGTTGGCGTACACTTTGGTCTCCACCTGTGTTTTAGTGCTCCGCTATCAGCCGCACAGCACTTCGCTGGTTGAACTGTTGCCGGCCCAATTGAGGACCCCGGTGGCACCGGGCACCGCTGCCCATGATCCGCATGCAACGCCTGCCGAAGTCCTGGAGCCGAACAAGCTGACAATTAAACGTGTTACACGCGGCATGTCCGATTCGGACGACTCGTTCATCGATGACAGTCCCGAAGGCTATTTGGGGGGCCGCGACGATCAATTCCTGGTGTCAGACCGTTCCGAAAACAAATTCTATGGCAGTGTACATGGAGCCCCAACTGGGCCAACCGGTCAGGCGACTGCATTCGATACCATGGGCCTCAATTTCATTACACGCAAAATTCATGACTATGCGTACCTGTGCCCCGGCTTCTTTCCGTGGATCAATCCCGGCCAGGCCACTGCGGAGAGTGGTATGTATGGAATGAATGGATTCCAAAGAACAAGAAATGCGATTCCATCGAACATTATGAAATGAATTTTTATAGAGATTGATTGATTGATTGAAATTGACTCTTTTGCTTTTGTATTTGTATTTGCTTTTCCTCCTCAAACCAAAACAAACAAAAAAAAAAAAAACAAAAAACAAAAAAACCAAACCTAACCAAAGGCATGTATGTCACGAAACTAGTTGGAATCATGTTTGGTCTCATATTCTTCTTGGATTTGTTCGCGGCCATCGGTTGGTCCGGTGGCCTAGCCGCATTCATTTATTTCATTTTGTTTATCGGCATATTTGTGATATTATTGATTATATCGAGACAACCACAGAATAGGTAAAGCAAATCTAATCAAATTTTCTCCCTTAATACTTTTTCCTTCCTTCCACTTACTATATATCTAACCAAGTGTATGTATATCTATCTATCTATCTATCTATCTATCTACATATCTATCTGTCTGTCTATCCAACTGTATCACTTAACTGTCTGTCTGTTTGTCTGTCTGTCTGTAGGCCCATCAGTTGATCATCATTAATCCATTATCCTTTCACTTTTATCGCAGATATGCTCTGGCATTCCTCACGCCCGGACTTCCATTTATACCGGCTATCGCAATTACTGTTAATATCTATCTAATATTTAAGCTAAGCATATTGACTTTAGTAAGATTCACCGTCTGGATGTCGCTTGGCTTCATCATGTATTTCTACTATGGCATTACGCATAGCAGCCTGGAGCAGGCCAGCGATGAGCTGGAGTTGCATGTGGACAAGGACTATGTGAGTACATACCTTCTTCCCTTTTCCAGCCCAACCCAAAATTAAACATATTACCATTACCTTGTCGCAGAGCAAAAGCGTCGAGGAAAAGGCTGTCTGGGATCAACAGTCATATAACCAGACCCACGAACCCGTTTGGGCCAGCAGCAAAGATGCTAAGCAACCATCAAGTGAGTAGCCCTAAATGAAATAGCAATAAGGGAATGAAATCAAATGTTTATCCTGATCATCTGCAGAGCAACGCTTCACGGGATCTAGCACGAAAACGAGCTCTGCCAGTGGCACAGCTAGGACCGGAAGTCGTCCGTCTGCGAATGCTGCTTCAGCAAGCGGAGGACGACCAGCGCCACCGCCAGGTTTACCTAGCCGGAAAGCTGGTGTCAACACTACAACAACGGAGCAGCAGCAGCCACATCAGCAACAGGACCATCAATACACTGGACAGTTTTCCATGTTTGTGGACGAGAATCAGTTTCCAACGTGGGAAGATTAAATGGCCCCCGCCCCATGCCAGTTCCATAACTACACACAACTCATTGCCCCCCAACTCGATGAAAGAAATCAGGAATAACAATAAAATGGAATACCATAGCTTATCTAGCCACCACATGGTCTCCTCTCCTCTCCTATCCTCATATCTATCTATGTATCTATCTACTCACTCGGTCAAGTCAGTCAACCTTGTAAATAATAGAAATGTTAAGTTTAATAACGATATTTACACGTCTCTATATATACATATATGCATGTATATAATCGCATATATATACACACATCCTTCAGAAATACAGTGGAGCCTCAATTGTAATATTTTTGGGACTCTACTGTATCGTATACACTTTACTGTTATATACAAATGAACAAAACTAACGACATATACATAAAAATATATATATATATATGAATATAGAGTTGATCTTCAAACATATATGAAAATATATATATGTATATATATATATATATATACATATGTATATGATGTAAAACCCACAACCCATTACCGAATCGAGCTATATATGCATATTCGATTGACAGACGTTTTTGGGTGACGTTAATCAATCGAAGTATATAGTTTAGATCGGCAATTGAATTTGACATATATTTTATTTGGGGGAGGAGCTTTTGAGTTGACACACACACAAACACATATGTGTTTGTGAGTGTTTGTGTGTGTTATGTGTATGCAATTGTACATTATATACACCTATTCTATATATATATACACACACACACACACACATAACATAAAACTAAGTGTATAACAGAGATCCTAAAAGCTTCTTCAACCCCAAAGGAACTCTTTACAAAACTCTTAAGGATCTTTTATACACACACACACACACACACACACACACACACAAACTCACACACACTGGACACCATCTCTTCTTCTACATATTATACTCGTTCTTTATGCATTTCATGATTTTACTTAAATATTATATATATATATATATACATATATATATAAACAAAAAATCCTGACATAATCTAAAAAAAAAAATTAATCATTTGTTTCTATTTCTAAAATGGCTCGCGCTAAGCTTTCAAATTTGCAAAAAAAAAAAAAAAAAAAAACCAAAAAACAAAAAGTAAACAATAAAAAGTTTAAGTAAAGAAAGAGAAAAAGTTATTTTTAAAGCGGCATTTGATACGCATTTGTTGTAATTTCAATAAAGGATTCATTAAATACATCTACAAAAATATGCAAAATCAATATTTTAACTAATCAAACTATTCCACTTAAACCAAAGAAAATGAGACACCACACACACACTCACACACACACACACACACACACGACACACTAGCTAAATGTATAAAACAAAATGATAACTAAGGAGTATTCCATAGACAAAACACTTTTCCACTTTATATTTATACATTTACTGTAACTAACTAACTATTTTTAACTGACAAAAACCAAAAAACCAAACAAAACAAAAAAAATTCAAAAAACCAAAAAAGGAAACAAAAAAAAAAGAAAGAGTAAAGAAAAAAAGATTACATGTTATATACATATTTTTATTATTTTTGTTTTTAATTTGCCATTTTCTAAACTTACACAAAAAGGCACTAACTAAATGGCTAACAAAAGAGAATTGAAAAAAGGCGTATACTACTTAATTTACATACATAAAAAACTTCATATATACATACAAGCATATATATACATATATATATATATATATATGTATATATTAAAAGATATATACACTTATATACATACATAGACGAAAGGCCCCGCCCCCTCAGAAAATAAAACATATTGCAGATAAATACAAACAAATTTTAATCTAAATAACAATAACAGTTGTTTGGCCCCGCCCACGCACACACACACACACACGCACACGCACACACACACACACACACACACACACACTACATACCATAATAATATTAATATATTATAACATTAATAATAAAAATAATGCTAATTACCTATGCAAAACGTACATGTACCTCGACTAAAACCAAATAATACTATGAACACTATGAAAACTAAACTAACTAAAGATACATAATGCCGTTGTTATTTACTTACTTAACATTATTATATTATTATTATTATGTATTCCTATTGTTAACAAATACAAAAATGAGAAAACCAAAACGAACAAAAACAAAATCAAATCAAATTTAAATACACATAATCTATAAAAACTGTTCAACATAATAATAGTAAGAATACAATAATTATGATTATGGGAATGATCCCTGGAATGGAAACAACTAAAAGACCCACTTGATTGCATTATTTAACCTTTGACTCGTTAACGATAAATGTAAATTTATTCATCATAAATTTAAGTAATAGTCAAATTTCGAATGTACTTACTTTTAGCAATTGTTTTTGTTGTTTTCATAAATATCCTGAAATTCCAGTTGCATCATTCCTGCTAAAGCAAAAACAAAAACTCTCTCTATACTATGTTATGAGAAGATAAACCTTATATTTAGCATACACATGTATGCAATGTATACATTAATATATCATTTTGTTTCAATTTCAGTGCCAAAAGACACACTTACTCAAACACACACACACACGAAAGAAAAGAAAAACATTTATATTTTTGTTTTTCCAAAGTTTAATGTGTATTCTCTTTATGTAGAGTTTTCTGGACCAATAGTTATTACTATGTATTAATTAAGTGTTTGCTGCAAATCCTTGACAAACACCTTTTTTTTTGTAAATTTATTTTTTACTCTCCCTAAAGTATGCAATAGGCAATTCTATAACTCATCATTCAAAAATTTCCCTAATTGAACACACTTGAGAAATTTCCCAAGCTCCTTTTGTGTTATTGACCTAAGTTATAGGAATTTTCTCTAGATTTCTCATACTTTGTCTTGATTTTTCTTTTTCTCATAAGTAAAAGAATAACATATCTTACAACAACAAACACTTAGAGATGTTTGTGTTCTTCCACAAAAACGAGGGAAAAACCCAAAGTATATAAATTTGGGGTTTTCGAATGCAATTTTCTACAATTTCAAAATTGAAAATAAACAAAAATTGGGGGGAGAAACTACATATAAAGCTTCCGATTGCATTTTTCTGTTCTTGTTTTATTTCATCTCAACAAGAAGAAGACGAACTTGAAATCGGTTCAGATCGGCAATAGTCACAATGAATTTGCATACAGACAAGAGGGATACATACTATACAGATATTTATATTCTATAGTTTTCCTATTTCACTCAAATAATGATATTATTAAAGTAATTAATTGATTTTCCTTGCTGAATGTAATGAAATGTACCTAAGTTTTTATTTATTTCATAAGACTGAATTACTGAAAATATGATTTATTAAAAACAAAAAAACAAAAAACAAAATGACAAGAAAAACAAAACAAAAATAAAAATGTGTATATAAATTAAGCGCATAAAAACGCAAACTTTACAACTTTTACTAAATGCAAAAACAAAAAATCATCAAAATTTTTGAAATTATTCTGAACTTATTTATTGAAAAGCAACAAGCAAGAAAAACAAATGTTAAAAAAATAAAATACCAATTAAGGGTGAAGAGAGTTGAAAGAGAAACACAACTATTAATATAAAATATATATGAAAAAAGAACAAGTATATATATATCTATATATATATATATATATATATTTCAATGGATCGATAAACACAACAAGAACAACAGCAAAAACTAAACAAAAAACCACAAACCAAAGTGAAAGAAATTAAACAAAATGATGTTAAATTGTAAGAAAAGAAAACATTTTTTATTCACATACTACTCTTGATTTGTTTTATGTGTTAATAACTTATTAAATGAAATATTTCTTGAGAATATTAAAACAAAAAAACCAATAAAAATTGTTAGGATATTCAAAAAGTAAAACAAAAACAAATCTCAAACCAAAGGGCTGGGGCTAACTTCGGATCGTGTGTAATTTTAATAATAATTTTAGCCTTTTTCACTCCCCGTAGATCCGCTTCTGACCACGTCGACGTTTGTATACCCTTGCAAGTTTTGTGTTACTCTTTCCCTGCCTACATCCGTCAAGGTGGAAAAGCGTTTTATCTAAAAAGTCTCAAGTTTGGGAAGGAACGGCCTAAAACCTTAGCATAGGAAATAACGAAGTTATTGATCAATTCACTTTTTATATATACAACGAAGTCTATCTATTTTTTATCCGATTTCGATGATCAATATCTCATTCGACAGAATATTTAATTCACTATCGATCATAGTTCAAGTGTTGTTATACTTTAGTATGAATTAGTGGCGAAAATTGACGCCAAGCAGAGAGACCATAAAAATACATACAAAATTGCGTTTTTCAACTGGCTCCAAATTGGACCTTGGGGCCAAATTGAAAATTTGTGGTATGCAGTTTATCTTATTTTTACTAGACCTAAAACCTTCTTTTAGGGTCCAAAGGTGTACAATGCATTTTACAAATTTGGAAAATGTGTCTTTTTTTTTTTGCCAGGTCCGAATTTTGGGGCTGTTCATCAAAATTCATTTAAAAAGAAAACCGTTAGAGATACGCCCCCGAAATTTACAGAACATAATCTCAATAGATTTACCAATTGAACGTTATAAATTTATACATCAAAACTTTTCACTAACATTAAATGAAAATCGAATGAAATCAGAATTTAAGGCAAAAAAAATGTCTCAAATTCTTTGCCGCCATTGTACAAAATGGCGCAAAAGAAATCATCCTATTGGAAGATGCTCTCATTTTTGCAATTGGCCGCCAATGTCAAATCTGTTTTGACATTTGTGGACTAGACAGATGCAGAATACAAGTGAATAATCCATGGCGCGATACACTCCCCAAGAACGCGGAATAATTGTGTCTAAATTCTGATGGACGCGTTTCCGGGTCGCTTAATTTCGCGTTTTTGCGATTTGCACTGGCCCGCCAGATCTCCCGATTTAACGATCTTGGGCCTTTTTTTATGGGGTTTTTTTGAAGTCCCGTGTCTACATCAACAAGCCTGAGACCTTGGAAGCCCCCAAGGAAAATATCCGACACGAATGCGAGAATTTATCGCCCGAAACACTCGCCAAAGTGATGGAAAATGCCATAAAACGAGCCCGTATGGCAATCAATTGTGACGGCGCCCATTTGTCCGATATCATCTTCTCGACTTAACACAATTAATTCTAAAGGTATAAATAAACATAATCAAAAAACAGAATCGAAGTTTTTCATTTAGAAAAAAAAATAAGAGCCAAACATCGGATATATAGCAGCTATAAATAGCTATGTTCAACTGAGAAACATAAATTTGTATGACAAATGGAAGCTGTATAATATAGTCACCCGATCTTTCGATGAATTTGGAACAGTCGTTTATACATAGGTGTAATAATGTATGGGAGCTATATGATAAAGTGGTCCTATCTGAGATATACAACTGGGCAGTATATACAAGCCTACATGCAAACGCATGTCACACTTCTGACCAAAAGTAGTATACCCTTCTTGCAAGGGTATAAAAAGGCCATGTTCGATATTTGCTTGCAGTAAAGACTGCAATGGTCAAAGGACCAGACTCTTTATTTTGTATCATAATCAGTGACTTAAATCTGTAGTGATGGAGATACATATATTGATAAATTTTCCAGCGCAAACCGTTCCTTAGGAAGTATTAGTTATCCTTATCCTTATAGATGTTACAGGAAGTTACTTTTATAAATGTTCAACTGGCGGAGCCGAAAAAAGCATAAACTAGAAGAAATCTGATATTGAACAAACTTACAAGCTCAACCATCAAGTTAGTTTGATTTTTGGATATGTCATATGCCATATTCAGCTTTTATGAAAAAAAAAAACTTCAAGTAATCATTCTCCTAGCTGTTATTCAAACAGTATTAACTATTTGCCAAGTTGATAAAAATATATATTATTCGAAAATGGTGAGCGATCCTAAAGATTTAAATCAAAAAAATCAAGCATCTGGAATGGACCCACCAATGAATCCTGGCGAGGAGGTAAAGGATTCCACTGAGTCCACTTCACCATTGAAAAAACCATCTATACCTTCCAAAGATGGTTCGGAGCGTAAACGCAAGTACGCTGAAGCGTTTGGAACCGATCCTCATATGCCATAGATCGTTCAATTGTTGCAGATTATACACAATTTGTTTTTAAAGTTAATTTGAGTTACTGGCATATATTTTAATACTCAAGAACACCAAGGATAAATTTATTAGATAAAAGGTAATTGCCAATTAAATAACATTTATGGAATCTAAGCTAATTGAAACCTTTACTTCATACAGAACAACAAAAACTGAAATTAAATCGTTATAGAAGTATTTGAAGTCTACGGAGTATGCTGCAGAGCCATTTATCAATTCCAAAAATCACTTAGCGAGAATTAATTCTACCAAATAAATGGACACTTTTTGTCCAAATCGCATATAATTTCGTTTGACTTGGCAAATCGACAACTTTGTTAAATTTTACTGACTTTCCAATGTCATATATCTCATTTTCAAGCCTTTAAAGTAAATAACGAAGATTATCAAATATTCTTTTTTATAATTTCTTTATTTTCAAGTTATTTATTTTTATCTTTAAATCAGCATTAAGTCCTCGTGATGTGTATATCTACTAAACTGCGATCTAATTTATAAATAACTTTTTGATATTGGTAAGAGGTTGGCAAAATATTATCTAACAATAAGCGAATAGTTTTTGTACTATTTTCAATAATGTTCTTATATTGCATTACGAACCTGAAAACTTATATTTAGGTGGCTTATTCCGGCAGAACTAATAGACACAGGATTCAAATATATGTCCTTCTAATGGGTCATAAATAGCAGCTGATGATACTATGAGAATAAGACTAATGGCAACCGTTAAAACCGTTGTTAAATTTAAAAAAAAAGGCTGCCACCTGTATCCACAACTATCTGGCAACTGTTATCGATTGTCATGGTTTTTCCTAACATGTTATCGAATTTACCTCTGGCAACACTTAGTCATTTTTCGCTTGTGGGGCAGAATAAAAAAAATAATTGTAATTTAAAAGGTAATAGAGTGAAATAATAACATTTCCCCTATTTCATATTACTGGAATAGGCAGTAAAACCATTCACATATCTATTATACTTTTGAGTAAAAGAAACTAGTTTGTTTTCTTATTTGGTTTTCTTAAGACGTGTTCATAAATTGAGATATCGAGTAATTCGGTATGTGTGGCTGTGTGGGTGTGCTGGCTTGCTACGCCCCTAGAGTGGGGAGGAACTCTAATATTGATAAATTAATTTAAAATATCTCTCTACTCGCACTGTACATAGGCCGTACGCAACACGAATCTTTGCGAAGATGACCGATTCCAAATATTTCACCACCACCAAAAAGGGTGAAATCTTCGAGCTCAAGTCGGAGCTAAACAATGACAAGAAGGAGAAGAAGAAGGAGGCGGTAAAGAAGGTGATTGCCAGCATGACTGTGGGCAAGGATGTATCGGCTCTGTTTCCTGATGTGGTCAACTGCATGCAGACTGATAATTTGGAACTTAAGAAGCTGGTTTACCTATACCTGATGAACTATGCCAAGTCGCAGCCGGATATGGCTATTATGGCGGTGAATACATTCGTTAAGGATTGCGAGGACTCAAATCCCCTTATTCGTGCCCTGGCTGTACGTACCATGGGCTGTATTCGGGTCGACAAGATCACCGAATATCTGTGCGAGCCGTTGCGCAAGTGTCTCAAGGATGAGGATCCCTATGTACGAAAAACAGCAGCTGTTTGCGTGGCCAAATTGTATGATATCTCTGCCACCATGGTGGAGGACCAGGGTTTTCTCGATCAGTTGAAGGATCTCCTTTCCGACTCGAATCCCATGGTGGTGGCCAATGCCGTGGCCGCTCTCAGTGAAATCAATGAGGCCAGCCAGTCGGGTCAGCCGTTGGTTGAGATGAATTCGGTGACAATTAACAAGCTGCTTACGGCTCTTAACGAATGCACCGAATGGGGTCAGGTATTCATTTTGGACTCATTGGCCAATTACAGTCCCAAGGACGAGCGCGAAGCGCAATCCATTTGCGAGCGTATCACCCCAAGACTTGCTCATGCCAATGCCGCAGTCGTCCTTAGTGCTGTCAAGGTATTAATGAAGCTGCTGGAGATGCTATCCAGTGACAGTGACTTCTGTGCCACGCTCACCAAGAAGCTGGCTCCTCCATTGGTCACATTATTATCGTCGGAGCCGGAGGTTCAATATGTGGCTCTACGTAACATCAATCTAATTGTGCAAAAACGACCAGACATCCTGAAGCATGAGATGAAAGTCTTTTTCGTCAAATACAATGATCCAATTTACGTCAAACTGGAAAAGCTTGATATAATGATTCGTCTGGCCAACCAAAGCAATATCGCTCAGGTGCTCAGCGAGCTAAAGGAATATGCCACCGAGGTCGATGTGGACTTTGTGCGTAAGGCTGTTCGTGCCATCGGACGTTGTGCCATCAAAGTGGAGCCTTCGGCGGAGCGCTGTGTATCCACATTGCTTGATCTTATCCAGACCAAGGTCAACTATGTCGTGCAGGAGGCCATTGTGGTCATTAAAGATATCTTCCGCAAGTATCCCAATAAGTACGAGAGCATCATCAGTACGCTGTGCGAGAATTTGGATACATTGGACGAACCGGAGGCAAGGGCTTCAATGGTTTGGATCATTGGCGAGTATGCAGAGCGCATTGATAATGCCGATGAGCTGCTCGACAGTTTCCTTGAGGGATTCCAGGTGAGTGCTCTGCTCTCATTACTCTTTCATTACTTAATTTCTGTCATTTCCACATTCAGGATGAGAATGCTCAAGTACAGTTGCAGTTGCTGACAGCTGTGGTGAAGCTATTTCTTAAGCGCCCATCGGATACGCAGGAGCTGGTCCAGCATGTGTTGTCCCTGGCCACTCAGGATTCGGATAATCCTGATTTGCGTGATCGTGGTTTCATCTACTGGCGACTTTTGTCTACAGATCCAGCCGCTGCCAAAGAGGTTGTGTTGGCCGATAAGCCACTCATCTCCGAGGAGACCGATTTGTTGGAGCCCACGCTGTTGGATGAGCTCATTTGTCACATAAGCTCACTGGCCAGTGTCTATCACAAGCCACCCACTGCCTTTGTGGAGGGTCGTGGCGCTGGAGTACGCAAGTCGCTGCCTAATCGCTCTGCTGGCAGTGGTGCTGGCAGCAACAGCGACCAACCTGAACAAGGCGCAGGTTCCGAGGCCATGGTCATACCCAATCAGGAGTCGCTCATCGGTGATCTGTTGTCCATGGACATTAATACGCCTGCCATGCCTGCTGCTCCTACAACCACAAGCAATGTGGATTTGCTGGGTGGTGGCTTGGATATACTCTTGGGTGGACCCGCCAATGATGCGGCAGCTCCTGCCGCCGGCGGTGGTGCCAGCAGCCTCTTGGGTGACATTTTTGGTCTAGCTGGCAACTCGCTATCCGTGGGCGTACAGATTCCCAAGGTCACTTGGCTCCCAGCTGAAAAGGGCAAAGGGCTTGAGATTCAGGGCACATTCTCCCGTCGCAGTGGCGAAATTTTCATGGACATGACTCTAACCAACAAAGCCATGCAACCCATGACCAACTTTGCCATTCAACTCAACAAGAACAGTTTCGGCTTGTCGCCATCGGCGCCATTGCAGGCTACTCCTCTGCCACCCAACCAGAGCACCGAGGTCAGTCTAGCACTGGGCACCACTGGACCCATTCAGCGCATGGAACCGCTTAATAATCTCCAGGTGGCAGTGAAGAACAACATCGACATCTTCTACTTCGCCTGTCTAGTTCATGGCAATGTTCTGTTTGCTGAAGATGGGCAGCTCGATAAGCGCGTCTTCCTCAATACTTGGAAGGAGATTCCCGCTGCCAATGAGTTGCAGTACAGCCTAAGCGGCGTCATTGGTACCACCGATGGCATTGCATCCAAAATGACTACCAACAATATTTTCACCATTGCCAAGCGGAATGTGGAGGGTCAGGATATGCTTTATCAATCGCTTAAGCTTACAAATAACATTTGGGTCCTATTGGAGCTTAAATTGCAGCCGGGCAATCCGGATGCCACCCTCAGCCTCAAATCCCGATCAGTGGAGGTGGCCAATATCATATTTGCCGCTTACGAGGCCATCATACGTTCGCCTTAAGCGCCCAAAATAGAAATTTACTGAACAAAGATTGGCAATGGAAACGAACGGAAACAAGGGTTCACCCTACATTCATTCATATATATACATATAGTGTTTCAAATCTCAAAATAGTAGACAAATTCCACTCCATAAAACCCAAAAAGTTGATTTTCAGTTTTAAATGCAATTAGATTCTCATTAACCTGTAAAACGTTATCCTATTATTCAGATTTGTCAATCAATTGTTATGCAAATGTTTTCTCGTTCCGGACCCTTTAATGTCGTCGTTGTAACAAATTATTATTATTACATTAATTATTATCGATTATTATTATGAATAGCATCATGTATTTGCAGAGAAATTGCGTATTTATGCACTTAACACTATAATACATATATATATACACACATTATATATATCTACTATATATATACAGAGATATACAAAAATTAAAATGTTCATTTTAGTGGAATGCAAAACCCAAAGAATGAAAATGGAAATAATCAAGAATATGCACTCAAATGCAGTCTTTAGATTTGCCTCATTTGAATGCTATTCGCTTAATAATACCGTTATAACAATTAAAAAACAACTATTTAAATCGATTCAATCGATAGTAAATTGTATCATCGCATTCCAAAAACTCAAGAATCCTGTTGACTCCTCCGTAATAAATCATGCAACAAATTAATGACTTAAAACACAAATATATAAATATAAAATAAACGTACATACATATTTAAACAATATTTGTTGTTGCTTTAGATGATAATTTCCTTGTACCGATCTCTAGTATATCCTCCCATTGTTGCTTTTTCACTATTACTGGGAAGAATAGTTGCCCATAGAACTGAAAAAATCACTGGGGTTTGTTTAAGGTAGAATAACAAATTCGATTTAACTTTTTTAGAATTATTGGGGATCCGCTATTTAAATTTATTGAAAAGAATGAAAGGCAAACGAGACATCTCATAAAGGCCTGTAATCGTCAAAGAGGACATCGCGATTGCCGTAGGAGGTGCTTAGGTTAGAAATTATATAGTTTTCCAAATGTGTTGCATACTTTTTTGCTTTTCAATCGCTTCTTATTTCTGAAGAATCTGACAAGGGGAAATATTCAATAGATTTGACCTCTTTTCGCCCTGCTATAAGATTCACGGCTTAAAAAATACAATAAGCGATTATTTATTGTTTCATTTGATGAATTCTAATTGGAACCCTGTTTCGTCGCTTTCCTATTGGATTGTTCTAGTTCACTCTGTATTAAAGCGTCGAAAACTTATTTATATTTTAGCTAACTCTGTAAAATCATAATCAAGTGGAAAAAAAAAACAAAATATTTCAAAATAGTTATTTAGTTTCAAGTATTTTCTTTTTATACCCTTGCAGAGGGTATTATAAAATTGGTCAGATGGAGACATATCCGACCCCATAAAGTATATATATTCTTGATCAGCATGAGAAGCTGAGTCGATATAGCCATGTCCGTCTGTCCGTCCTTCTGTGCGTATGCGTTTTACTCAGCCATCTTATCGGGATGGAATTTATTTTGGGGTCTTTTTATTACCTGGGAAAAATAAAGTATGAAAATTGTCAGGTTCGGGCCAGTATATCATATAGCTCTAGAACAAACATTTTTGCAAAAATTTGAGCATCCCCACGAATTTTACCAATATTGGATATAAAATCTCAGATCCAAATTTAAATCTGATCGGATAAATAGAACACAAGTTCCAGTCAATTCAAATCGGTTCAAGAGCCGCCGGCAGCGCTGCTTGCTGCCTACTACGTCATCATCAAATCAACAGAGCACATGCATTTACATACAGACACAACGCTACATGAACTGTATGTGTATGCGTGCGGTGCTTTGCTTGGGGAATGATGAAAGAAGACAAAATTGTAGTAAAAGGAGTAATAATTTGAAGGTTTTGCTTGTGTATTGATAAATTGAGTTGCAAGAAAAGAATTTTGAACATGTAACATGAACATTTTGAACATGTAAAGATATTATTGCTAAGGACTGCATTCAGCCGGACTCAGCCGGATAGGACCACTATATCATATAGCTCCCATACAAACGGCAAAGTCACAAGCAGTGACTTTTCTCAATATCTTCGTTGTTTTCTGAGCTATCGTCATGAAATTTAATATTGGTCAGATTATTGCACTTGTAAACAACTCTGCCAAATTTGATCAAGATCGGGTGACTATTTCATATACCTCCCATAGGAACGATCGGTCGAAAACAGTGACTTTTGTCAATAACTTCGTTACTTTTGATGCGATTGCTTTCAAATTAAACATTTGATAGTTAAGTATACCTGTTAATGACTGCCAAATTTAGTAAAGATCGGGTAGCTATACCATATAGCTCCCATAGGAACGATCGGTGGAAAACAGTGATTTTGATCGTTATTTCGTGTGCTAAGATTGTAAGGCGTTCTTTATCCTTTTTGGATAAAACTTATTTCACTTTGATGGCTATAGCTAAAGAAAGAATAACCAAAAAAGTTGCAAGGATGTACAAACTTTGACGCGGTCGAACTTAGGCTCGGCCTTCTGGTTTTTTTTTTTAGAAAATATCCTTTGATATATCACAGTCTCTTAAAATTTCGATAGTGAATCAAATTAGAAATTACATGCGATTGGGACAAGAAGTGTCCATTTATTTGGTAGAATTAATTCTCGCTAAGTGATTTTTGGAATTGATCAATGGCTCTGCAGCAAACTCCATAGACTTCGAATACTTTTATAACGATTTAATTTCAGTTTTTGTTGTTTTCAGTTTTTGTTGTTCTGTATGAAGTAAAGGTTTAATTAGCTTAGTTAGATTCCATAAATGTTATTTAATTGGCAATTACCTTTTATCTAATAAATTTATCATTCATATTTTTGAGTATATAAAAATATATGCGAGTAACTCAAATTAACTTTAAAAACAAATTGTGTATAATCTGCAACAATTGAACGATCTATGGCATATGAGGATCGGTTCCAAACGCTTCAGCGTACTTGCGTTTACGCTCCGAACCATCTTTGGAAGGTATAGATGGTTTTTTCAATGGTGAAGTGGACTCAGTGGAATCCTTTACCTCCTCGCCAGGATTCATTGGTGGGTCCATTCCAGATGCTTGATTTTTTTGATTTAAATCTTTAGGATCGCTCACCATTTTCGAATAATATATATTTTTATCAACTTGGCAAATAGTTAATACTGTTTGAATAACAGCTAGGAGAATGATTACTTGAAGTTTTTTTTTTTCATAAAAGCTGAATATGGCATATGACATATCCAAAAATCAAACTAACTTGATGGTTGAGCTTGTAAGTTTGTTCAATATCAGATTTCTTCTAGTTTATGTTTTTTTTTTCGACTGAGCCAGTTGAACATTTATTAAAGTAACTACCATTTCCTGTATCATCTATAAGGATAATACTTCCTAAGGAATGGTTTGCGCTGGAAAATTTATCAATATATGTATCTCCATCACTACAGCTTTAAGTCACTGATTAAGATACAAAATAAAGAATCTGGTCCTTTGACCATTGCAGTCTTTACTGCAAGCAAATATCGAACATGGCCTTTTTATACCCTTGCTAGAAGGGTACACTAATTATGGTCAGAAGTGTGCCATGCGTTCGCATGTACTGCCCAGTTGTATATCTCAGATAGGACCACTATATCATATAGCTCCCATACTAACGGCAAAGTCACGAACAGTGACTTTTCTCAATATCTTCGTTATTTTCTAAGCTATTGTCGTGGAATTTAATATTGATAAGTTTATTACACATATAAAAACTATGCCAAATTTTGTTAAGATCAGGTGACTATATCATATAGCTCCCATAGGAACGATCGATGGAAAACAGTGACTGATCAAAAACTTCGTTATTTCCTATGTTAAGATTGTGGGCCCTTCTTTCGTAAACATTACTCTTTGTAGATAAAACGTTTTTCCACTTTGACGGCTATAGCTAAGGAAAGAGTAACCAAACAACTTGCAAGGGTATACAAACTTCGGCGCGGTCGAAGTTAGCCCCGGCCCTCTGGTCTTATAATATATTTTTATTGGAATCGCCTCACCCTTTGTGACGAAGGGAACACATATTTCTCTCCGTTCTTCTTGTTTTTGTAAAATACATTTCCAACATTTGACGAAAATAGGATTAAATTAACCAAAAGTTGCAGCTCGGATGTTCCCAACAGATATATCGAATGACATTTATGGCAACATGATGCATTAAATTCCTGGTTGAATTTTTTGAAACGTAACGGTTGCACCCGTTTTTATATGCATAATCTGTTAACCTGCTTATGTTAACCGGTTATGTTAAGTGACAGGGAAGAACAAGAAGAATTTGTAAACCAAAAGAATAAAGGATAAAACATGCGCTGTTTGCATTCCGGCCCAGTTGAGGTCATCCTGCTTTCTCGCATGTGAAATGGGCAACCATTGCTCACAATATTTATACATCTGCCCTGCTTGCTCCACTTACAAGGATGTGCAAGGATTTCGTTAAGCATGTTGTCCACTTATGTTGGGGTTTGTTGTTTTGGGTTTGGGGTACCACAAGCGAATTTGTCTTGGCCCCGATTGTAACATACGCCCAGTCCATCCGTTTCCATCATTACAAAACTGGGTGTACACAATAAAAGTAAATAAAATCTTAAATCAAAATTCTGGATAAGAATTAAAGGTTTTAGACTTTTGCCCATAATACAAATCCAAGAAAAGCAAAGAAAAAAAAAAACAAAGGTTCACTTAGGTCAAATAATAATAATAACTAAAAAGCTCCGCCCTATTTTGGAAAAAGAGAACAAATAGTACAAGGATTTGTGGGGAGGATGTGTGGCATGTGCGACGGAATGTATTTGGGATGAAAACAACAAATATACAGCAACAAAAACAAACGAACGTATAAAACATTTGTGATTATTAATTAAAGAGTCCTGCAACGGGGAGCATGAGAACGGACGATGATGTGGCATATGATGGCCAGGATTATGGACATGACGATGTAGCCAAGGGTATTTCCCAAATGGACTGGCCGTTTCTCATCAAGGTAAGTAGTATGGAGTGAAATATGTACAATATGTACCTTATTTTTTCTCATATTGAGGTTATGTTCAAATAATATGCAAAGGTTTTGCATATGCATACATACTTACATATGTACATACATACTTAAAGTACATACTTGTACCTTGCATACAAAATTTACATTCATATATGCATATGTACATACATATGTACATGCATATGTACATACATATGTACATTAACGTTAAGTAGGGATTTAGTCAGGCGCGACATTCAAAATCTTTTATAGTTTTTTCGTAATATTCTAAAGATTAAGTATGTAAATAATGATAATAGTTCTAATTGTTGATATATATGTATGTATATGTATATTTTGTTTACTGCTTAAATTTTTAACCCCCCACCCCCTTAATGTATGCACATACATACATTCCCCTTTTCTAATGAAAAAAAAAACAATTTTTTGAATGTATGGCAGCTCTTCATTTCGTATTTGTATATGTAAGTGTGCATGTATGTATGTATATGTGTTTGTGCTTTTATGTAGCTTACTTGTCCTTGATCGAGTTTCAGTGCAGCTGAACCAAATCCTGACCTAAACTGACCTGCTCGGCACAAGTGTAACCCTAACCCCATCTCCAATTACATCCGCTTGCTAATAATTCGTTGCCTTCTTCTTCTTTTTTACTTTGCAGGGCATATTACAAAGCCAGACATGTGCCCTCAGCACACCGGATACTGTGGCCGCTCTCCTTTGGGCCATAGTTGCCGTCTTCGGAATTGTCTACGCTTTGCTTGGCTATCGATGTTTGCGCGCCGTTGGCTTCCTGAGCGGTTTGATGGTGGGCGCCAATGGCATCTTCATATTGCAGGACTTTCAGATCACATTCCTAGGGAAACCGGCGGACTCGGCATTGGCCATAGTTGCCGGACTCTTGGGTGCTGTCCTGGGCTCCACCTATCCTGTGGCTTCGGTTCTGATTAGTGCATTCGCTGGAGCATTGCTGTCCGGAGCAGCCATGGCCGTGTGTGTGGCGACAATGCCGGATAATGAATTTGGGGTAAGTCGTAAGAGTCTGAGTTGACCTTCTTGATCTTATCTATTCATTCGCTTCCATGTATGTATGTATCTGTCCCGCTCAGTATCGTGAGATATATGTGGCTGTGGTTGGTGGCGCCGTCATCTGTTCGGTTCTGACTCTCTGCTGTGTCAAATATGTCACCATTCTGACATCCAGCATCGTGGGCACCGCCATGATCCTGTGTGCCATCGATTTCTTTATGCACGGCCTCGAGACAATAAATTGGGTATGCGTTTAGAGGGATTGGGTGAACCGTGTACCTAATCTCTGCCTGCTTTGTTACAGATTTTAAATATGAGGCCGCATCCTATGCCGCCTCCCTGCTATGGCGGCGTATTGATAGCCGCTTGGCCCGTAATGATTGTCATTAGCATTATGGTGCAATGCTTCATTACGGCCTGGCGGGTGGACCATCGCAAGCGTCTCTATATGCGGCATCATAATCATCACAATCCAGGACATCATCATTCGGGTCACATGCCCTCACATGGCCACAGTCAACAACAGGCTATGCCTGGCGGCGGTGGTGGCGGAGGAGCTGGCAACGGTTCAAATGGAGGCGGTCATGGTGCTCCAATGAGACGATCCCAATCGCGCACACGAGAAACGCGCGAAGAGGCCAGACAGCGAAAGTTTCGATACTTATATCAGGTGCGAACGGCGCGCGGCGACATTATCTCTCAGGTGTGTTTAAATCGAACCAAATGATGGAAATGGTTTCGAATCCTCATCATTGAATGTGTGTTTGTTGCTTTTGCAGAACTTTGTATCCGCTCTGCAGAAACGCATTCAGCTGAGCGGCACAGAGACACCCTCGGAGCGATCGATTAAAACCAGTTCGAATGAACGTAATACATTCCGGAGTGATCGCACCCATTTCACAACCATACATGATCCCGATTCCGAGTTGTGCGACAAGATTGAGATTGTGCGTGACATTGGATAACAAACAAGCAATAGCTACATGTAACTATATCCGTAAGGGGGGACAACAAAATGCTTAGGTGTATGGGTACATACATAGGTCGGGGGTAGAAATTCCAATTCTGAGATATTGTAGAGGGAAGCGGTTAGGGATTAGTTGGCAAACGGTTACATGTTCAAGCTATTAATTTTTATAGGCACAAAGTGCCCCACACACATACACACTCACACTCACACAGATAGATATAAAACAGATTGATTGATCAAGTAGAGAGGCAAGAATTGATTTATTGGGAAGCTTTAAATATCAATGGATAATACATACACACAAACACACACTTACATACTCGTATATAGTACCTACTATATTACACAGCAAGGATATATATACATACATACATATATGTATATTATGAAAATTAACACATTTTAATGGTACCCAAAACTAATCCAATTGAAAGCCAAAGGAAACTCTAATGAGTAGAAATTCTAGTTTTAAGTAAGGATTGTTGTGACCCGAGATGTTGTCGTTAAAATCTATAAAAGTATCAGAGATGAAACGTCGTTTGCATCGTTTTTTTGAACCTACGATTCTTCAGCAAAGTTCACGTTAAGTTAGTAATAGATCAGAATGGAAAAAAGAATAAAAAACCAACTTGAAACTTTATGGTTTCCGTTTCCAAATATCAACAATCCATTAGGATTACTCGAACACACAACATCTATATTTGTCTCTCAGTAACTCTTTCTCTCTTAAATTCCAAAGAGTTCGTTTATAGGATAAGTAGGATGGTCGTAGAATATATTTCACATCAGATGTGAAACTCGATTCGCTCACTTTGAAGCTATAGTCTATGGAATCTAAGCACTCGATTAATTTAAGAATCAAAACTCTTTATCATCATTATCTGGAAACAAACCACAAATCTCCCCATACATACTTGATATAACTAGCATGGCTAGAACTATAATTTAGCTACAGCAAACTGGGTAAATTGTTACAAATTTTGTTAAATTTTATAACCAAACGTCCTGGATCTGGATGGGGATAGATAACCTTTGTTCAAAAAAATTCAATGATACACTACACACAGACATTAGATGATACAGAATACTACTATAAGTTGACTTTCACAGGTGATGAATCATTCAATATATATATACACATATGTGTTTATCTCTTAGAGTAATTACTTGCGTATTCCTACAAATATGTATTCCTTTACACACACAACAACACTACAACAAAAAGCTAAGACACACATCTCAAAATCAGTTATTCTATATACCTAAAAGACAACAACAAGAACCTATTGCAAGTACAATAATTAAGTAATTATAACAAATACGTACTACATTCTTGCAAAATTGAAATTTTAACAACTTGTATAGACATAAGCAAAGTGTTTAACAGAACATGAAAGACAAAAAACAAATTAACATATTTGTAATTCGATCGATCGATCCGTCTCACACTCACACACACAAGAAACACAAATATTTGAAAAAAGAAATTTTCTAGATACAATGCAAACTGCTGGTACAAATTCAAATTCATCTCCCAATACATTCAGTTTCAAAAAGAGATTGAAGCAAACATACATACATATGTATGTATATGTGTATTATAATGGATATACATTTAGTGATATCTCTCCAATCAATCCACAGATTAGACACTACCCCGATTTTCGATCAAAAATTTCATTTCAGTTGTCATATAATTGCTGCCGTCCGCAATTGTAAAACTTTTCATTTTCCTAATTATCGTGTTTATGCTATACACTTATAAACATAATATAATATTTATATAATTTGCAGTTTGGTGGTAATGTTGTCTAATCGTATAAGTTGATATATATAGAAATCTGTGGCATTTGATTAACACATAACTTTTAGCTTAAGCAAAAGAAAAGGAAAAAGCATTTAAAAACAATTTAACTCCCAATAATAATAAAATTTGCATACTAAAATAGTGGAAATCTTACAGATAATTCTATATATAAATATAGATTACTATTTAGAGGCTAAACACACGCATTTAAAAAACAAAAAAACCAAACGTTTATAAACTTAAAAGAAGAAATATATAAAAACAAAAACGATTAAACTACCAAAACCTTTGATATAAAAAGTCCATGTAGATTTCAGATTCATTCGGCGTATGCAGATTTACGTCAACTGCTTGTCCCAGATCCATTGATGGCATAGAGAAGAGTCCATCTCTGCGTTGACCACCTGATGGATGACCCCACCTGCAACTTCAATAAGGATATTGAGATTTGTTTTTTCAATTTGGTTTTCAATTTAGTTTATTGGATTGAAATACACTTTTCTAACAGTTGAACCCGGGTGACCGACCGACGGGTGTGTGTGTCTGTCTTTGGGTGTTTGCTTGTTCGTGTGTGTGTGTCTGTGGGTGGTTGTTGTTTTTCGTATTCACTACTAATTTGTCTCCATTTGCCCCATTAACTACTGCTGTTGTTGTTGCTGTAGAAGGTAGAGCATTTGCGTATGACTACTGATGGGAGGCTGTGTTTAGGGAGAGGGCGCTTAGATACGACCCGGGAATGTGCCGCTCTCGCGCTGGTCGTCCCACTTCTCCACCCAGGCATTGGGACACATCGTTTTGTAGACCT
Organism: Drosophila equinoxialis; assembly: GCA_018150345.1. Lineage (NCBI taxonomy): Eukaryota > Metazoa > Arthropoda > Insecta > Diptera > Drosophilidae > Drosophila > Drosophila equinoxialis. The sequence continues at coordinate 6,960,761 of JAECWI010000002.1, read as the reverse complement.
TCTGGAAATAGTTGCATGGCGCAAAGTTCTCGCCGCGCTTCTTCTGGCAGCGATGGAAATCAATGTAGGATTGATAGCAATAACGGGTCACGTTCTGATTGGGGAAACGTGGATCGAAGGGGGCGGTCTCCAGCTTGTAGGCGGACATGTCGCTGCTGTTGCTCTTGTCGCTGTTTTTATTTTTAGACATGAAAAATTGCATATAGACACTTTTAGTTAAAAAAAAAAACGAAAGGAAAACAACTCGCACAAACCAAAGAGACAAACAACAAAAATGATGTATAAAGACGTAAAGAAACGCAAAGAAATTATAAATGTGTATAAATGCGTTATAGAGCGGAATGAACGATGCATGAGGGTGAATGGGGGTTTTGGGTTTTTAGGTTTAATGAAATAATCAAAATGAAAGATAGTAGAATCGAAGCAAATTTCAGTGCCCAAGAAAATATAGATGGAGAAAAAGAGACAGATAGATATATAATATCATATACATTAGAGTTTTCATTAAATTGTCGATGCTTAGATGAGCGTTTTAAAAAATACATTATATATATGTAGTGTATACATACATACACATACGCAAGCATGCATATGTATATAGATTTTTCATTTTTATATGCTTTTGTTTGGTTATATATATATATATATATATATATATATATATATGTAGGTATAAATCTGTACAATCTACGACTTAGTGGCTAGCGAGGCATCAGCTCTTTGTAAAGAGTCCAATGGAAATTACACAAAATCATTCAAATTGGAGGAATAGGGTAGGATATAGTGTCGATTGTGTATGTGTTTGATTTTTGTGTTTGTATTTCTTTGTTTTTTGTGTTATTTTTTGTTTTTGTTTTTTGGTGTGGTAGAAACATTTATGCCATTTCTTGCGTTCAAGTTCAATTTCCTCCTACTTAACCAACGGCCTCTTGCCATTATCAGTATCGCAGGCATTGCTTTTGTATTTATTCACTTCGGCCAAATAGAGCGACCAGAAATCCTTGGGATCCACATCCCGGTCATTTGGTGTCTTTAGCTTGGCCACAACACCAGTTTTAAGTATCTTTCCACCACGACGACGACCCACCATGGGTGGGGGTGGTGCCGATTTACCAGCCGCTGTGGCAGCTATATATGGGGCAGCTGCGCTAGTTGCCGCACCGACAGCAATAGCTGGAAGCAGAGATCCGTTTGGCAATGCCGATGGTGCTCGTGCTCCATCGAGTCCAGCTACTGCTAATGATGGTGATGGTAATGACGATATTGATGATGTAGATGTGCATGATCCGGCTGCATTTATGCCCAATGCTGGCAATCGCTCTAGACTATTGTCGGCCATTTCTGTCTGGGATTTTGTTGGCTGCTGTTGCTGCTGTTCTTGCATTTTCTTGAATAACTCCATAAAGGAACCATCATTGGCAAAAACTGGATGCGAGGGAGGCTCCGGTTTTGGGGGTGGATACACTTTACCCTCGCGGGCCAAGGCTTCACGAAGTTTTTGTTCCATTTCGCGGTGAATGCGCTCCTTATCGAATGGCTCATCGATGTCTAGATTGTAGTAAGCACCCACAGCGGACATCGCATTGATTTTGCTAGAATGCTGTTGTTGCTGCTTATGATTGTCTCGTCCAGAGGAGGATCTACTGGCGGATTGCTGCAATGACGACGAAGAGGAACTAGTCGAGGACGATGACGCTTGATGATGATGATGAGAATGATGACGGCGCTCCGGCGAGTCCGATGAACGACGATGATAAGAAGAGCGGCGACCAGAATCTCTATCATGTTCGCGTTCCCTGGAATCTCTGTCTTTACTATGATGAGGTCGACGCTGTGTTTTTTGCTGCTGTTGCTGATGTTGGCGTCTACGACGTTGTTGCCGCTCCCAAGAACGGCTACGACTACGTCGTCGACGGTGCTGTTGCTGCTCTCTACGTTCTGGAGATTCACTGCGACTGCGGCTTCGACTACGTTCGCGTTCCCGGTCACGTCTATATGAACCCCGATGTTGTTGGTGGCTTGAACGTCCGCCGTTGCCGTTGCCGCCACCACGTCGCTGCTGATCCTCTTGATCCTGTTGATAGTAGGGCAAACGAGCCGCCGACATGTCGATCTGCAATTCGAAACTATGCCGCGTTAAAAGCCTATTTTTTATTGCAGAAAGGTTTCGTTTTTTGCTTTTTATACCTATATGCACAAACACAATTGGTTTAAGTTTTGATTATTCTCTCTCCGCTTCTATTGTGTTTGACCTTTTTTTTTGTTTTAAAATCTTAGTGTATTTTTTTTTTGACTTGGTTGACGTTGCCTTCTGTGTTAGATTGGAGGCCAGAGAAGTGTAGTGGGAAGAGAGAGTAAAACTCACTAATGCGTTATCGTATCATCTCTATTACAACTATTTCTTTCGATTATCATCGAATCTTCTGCCTACCACAATAAGCACCGTTAGCCTAATACTGGGCCCCTCCCCCATTAAATTTGCCAACAGTTATTGTTATACCCCTGCAAAAAGGGTATATTAATTTTGGTCAGAAGTGTGCAACGCATAGAAGAAGGAAGCATCTCCGACCATATAAAGTATATATATTCTTGATCAGCACGACGAGACGAGTTCAAATAGCCATGTCCGTCTGGATCAACGCGAACTCCTCCTAAGCCGTAAGAGCTACAGAGTTGAAATTCGCATGTAGGCTTGTATATACTGCAGGGGTTCTATATATCTCGGATTCAGCCGAATCGGACCACTATATCATATAGCTCCCATACAAACGGCAAAGTCACGAACAGTGACTTTTCTCAATAACTTTGTTATTTTCTGAGCTATTGTCGTAAAATTTAATATTAGTGAATTCAATTTAGCTATAAACGACTGTGCCAAATTTGGTCAAGATCGGGTGACTATATCAGATAGCTCCCATAGGAACGCTCGGTCGAAAACAGTGACTTTGATCAAAAACTTCGTTATTTCCTATGTTAAGATTGTGGGTCGTTCTTTCGCAAACATTACTCTTTGTAGATAAAACGTTTTTCCACTTTGACGGCTATAAATGAGGAAAAAGTACCAAACAACTTGCAAGGGTATACAAACTTCGGCGCGGTCGAAGTTAGCCCCGGCCTTCTGGATTTTTTTCTTTTTTGTTGTTGTTATTGTTACGAAAGTAGCCGAAACAGATTCAACTTGTACGTTTTTCGTTATCAATTTGATTCGCCTTAGAGAGAGAATTTAGGCTATAAACAAAAAAAAAAAACTAAAAACCTAATTTCAAATAGTTTGCAAGTAGCAGAGTGTAGAAATGCCAATTTTGTAGCTTTTTGGCAATTCGAATCCTCTCGTTGTGGCGAGGGGAGGGGAGTACACTAATAATGTTATCAGAAAGAGACGTCTTACTTTTTTGCACTATCTTTCCCACACGTCCTTTCTCTTTCTAAGTCTCTCTCTCTCTCTCACAAAACATAAATTCTTATGCAATTTGTTTTTGTTTTCTTTTGTTTTGTAATAGGAAGAATATTCAAAATTTACTTGTTATACCGCTGATGAGGTTTGTCCACTGATGCAAATGGCTGATGGATGACAACGACGACGAGGTCAAGGCGAAGTAGACGTAGTTTCGCTTTCTCCTCCTTTTGCCGGGTGTTACGGGATGTTACAACGTGTTGGTTTCTTGGTCGGCAGCGGCGGTGCGGCGTGTTTTAGCTTGCGCTTACTGCTTGTGTGTGAGGATGAGGAGATTTGTGCTTGCTTGTTTTACTCTGACTCTGAAATCGTATCGGAGGATATTTGTCCTGCATGGAAAAATGACTTGAACGCATGAATACAAAACGTTACTTCGACCAAAACGTTGTGCTGATTGAATTGATTTTGTCTTTTTTTTTTTTTGTTTATTTTCTACTGGATTTGTTGGTTTTTTTTTTTTTTTGTTTCTTTTGTGGTTATATATATATAAGGATTACATATATACTAAGACTTGGTATTTGGGGTTGCGTGGAGGGCAGGGTCTGGGGCGGGAATAGGACTTATCTTTGACTTGGGTTTTGTTTGACTTTTTTTGCACACTTAGAACTTATGTAACTCGAATATAAAACATAATATGTTCGCATATAACCGTAACTTACTCAGGCGGATGATAGTTAGAATGTAAGTTAATTATTGATACCTCAAACTAATTGGTATATACAATTAGATTAAATTAAAACTTATGTAATTCTATTTTTTTTTATTTTTTTTTTTCTTGTGCAGTGATGTCAATGCATGTGTGTGTGCGTGTTAATGTGTATGTGTGTGACAATTGGTCATGTGTTTGAGTTTGCTGGGTTTGAATACCCAGGCGTACGGGTTTTTTTTGGCTTTGCGAATGCATTTATTATTTAGTTGCGTTTCTTTACTTTATTAAATTTGATTCTACGCTTTTTTTTCCAGGTGTTAACATACCTTTGTTGTTCCGAAAGTACGACGAAAATTTTTTATTATGTAGTGCTAGAGCTGGACGATAAGTCGATTATGCGAGGATAAATTGGCCGATAATAAATCGATACTTGCTCCGATATCATCGATAACGATAATCAATCAACATTTGCTCCGATAGTCACTGTCGATACTGTATATCGATTAAAACTGAGGATAGTATTTGGCAGTGGTGAAATGTGGCTGTGGTGAAGTGAAGACACAGACAGACAGACAGACACAGACACATACAAAAGCAGAAATAAAAGCGTTAAAATCGAGAAAATAGCAAAGGCAGCCAAATAATCTAATGTACTGTCTCATTCAGCCTACAAGCAAATCAAGCTGCCAATAAATGTACGATATTGTGTAAGTTACCCATACCTCTGCGTACCAGAGACAAAAACATCTAGAAAAACGGAGACAAAAAGTGAAGTGAAAAAGCCAAAATGTAAAGAAAAAAAAAACAATAACACAAAGAAGCAGTGAGAGCTGAGCTGGAGCTGCTGTTGCTACTAACACAAAAAAGAAAGGAAAACCGAAGAACAACATCTCAAAAGAAAGTGGAAGTGAGACCCCGCGAAGTTGTTTGCGAGAGAGCGAAAGAGATAGAATTGTAAAACTTGCACATAAAGTTAACCTTTGTGTATACATTTTAAACTGTTTTAGTTTCTTAGACAGTGTCTAATAGACACTTCGTTTCATATTTTTTTTATTGCTTTGGCACGTGTAAATATTGCCAACAACATGCTGTGGATGTGCGTGTGCGTAAAAATGTTTTGTTAATTCTATGTGAAACTTGTTGCAGAATCTAAACAACAGTTACCAACAGGAGCACCTGCAGCAGAAGAAGCAATCTAAAAGGCTTTCTATTTGCACCAAGAGGAACAGTATCCCGCCCCACGCCACCTCACCACAATCCTCCCTGGCGAACACAACGAGATGGCTGGGCATCAGCTATTTGCTCTAGTATCGCCGGGCAGCAGCATGGGTCACAACAATAATAGCTGCCCCAGCCCAAAAGATCTTTACCACTTCTCATTGAATGCCTTGGTCAATAGTCTCGATAGCACCGCAGTGCCTGCCTTAGATTGTATCCATAGGCTACCGGAATTGCCTCGCAATTTGCTCATCGATGTCTACGAAATGGTAAGTGGTCCTACACATATATTTCTACCTTTCTCTTTCCCTCTCTTTCTCTCTATCTCTCTCCATAAAAGATAAACTTTAGTATCTTTCATGCCTCAGTGTTTTTTTTTTTTTTTTTTTTGTTTAATTTGGCCAAATCTACAATTAAATATTTGTCCCAACGATGAAGTCAGTTCCGACGTGTTGGCGCCTGAAATTTGGGCGTAATGGGATGCTTATTATTCCAACATTATCATCTAATTCAAGATAATTTTCCTACTATCATTAAGATTATTTCGTTACGTCGTGTCGATTGGTATGACGGATATTCCAACGAAAAACAAGTATTATTCCATGTGGAAACTGTCATAAAACTTGTATATACATATATTCCCTTCAATGAAACTGGAAACTTCTCTAACTTCTGTTTTATCGGTTTAGGTTTAGGAAGACGCAGTGCGAATATTCGTAGAATTGTTTATGTTTTCGATTCGGGGTTTATGTTTCGTTTCATATTCTTAGTCATCATTAGTCCAGTCCATCTGGTTGATATCTTTAGCTTTTTAGTGCCATCAGATCCGATGATTAGATGTTATTCGTATACACTCTGATGAGTATATACATACGTAGTAGAGATATATATTGCTATATAATATGTACGAACATATGTATGTATGTACATGCATAAGTGTAGATAGTAGTCATGACAATCTCTCATAATAAGCGAGCAATTACAATATAAATTATAGGCAGAAGGCAGCACTGCGACAACAATAAGACAGGCATGGATGGTGGGCCCCATCTAAAAATAGAGTCATCGCTATGTGTGTGTGTGTGAGCCCCGCTACATCTCTCATCCCGTTGAGATTGTCCTGTCCTGTTTGCAACTCAATGTCAACCAGAGACACATTCAGCTCTCTTCCTCCCTTTGTGTCTCTTAGTCAAAAGGGGTCTTGAAGGCATTGAACTTGTTAACCAGCTTCACTCCCCATGCCATTTTATTGACCCGATCGACTCAAGATTGCCCAAGAGTGATAATGGGCAAAGATTTTCACCTTGTTTGCTTTTGTCCGCTTTTACCCGCAGATGTCACAGCGCGAGTCAATGAAAGACACGCTATTGGAGGAATTATCCCGCCTAGATGTGTTCACACGATTGGTACGCTATCCGCCGGCACGTAGCCAACTCTTACGGATATTGGCTTCCCTAATGGCCAGCAAGAAAATGCTGGCGAGTCGCCTGAGCGAGGTCTATGTCGGTCGCTATGGAGTCGCGTCTGGACATTCGAATGGTGAGGACATGGAAGGAGGGGCGGTTGGTGGTGCTGCTGGCGATGTCAAGGAGTCGCAACAGCATATTGATGACCACAACGAACAATTCAAACATAATGTGATCAATTCGTCTTCGGTATTCATTCCTGTGACAAATGCCTACATGCCTAATGCCCAGCCAGATGTTGATGACATGAATGCCATTGATTTGGGACTGCGTCTTGGCTCGTTTCTATCCGAAGCCGGTTGGATGCAGGAGAGCATCTCGGTGCTGGCATGCCTCAACGAAAGACTGAAGTGTATGCAGCCCTTCAAAAACTTATTGGTGATGCGTGTCGATTGCCTGCAGCGGTAAGTGCCCATAGTTAGATCCCTTTCAATAGAATTTCCACTCATATTTTTGCTTAGTCTTCTGTATGCCGAATCGGCGCACTGCAATTTCAAGCTGGCCCAACAGACATTCGATGAGCTGATGGAGCTGAATAGTTCCTTTACTGCGGAAGTGCCGTCCCAGCTGATTGCCATGACATATACACAAATCTCGGCCATGTACTTTGCCCGCAATGAGTACAACAACAGTCACACATGGAGCGGTTCGGCAATGCGTCAACTTAAGACATCGGCACCGCCGCGGTAGGTTCTCTTATCTTGAAATTCCTGCAAATATTTCCTCATAGCTAATTTCTTCTAATCGCAGCGTAATCATTGATGTACTGCGCCAGGCAGCCAAGGCCTGTGTCGTCAAAAGGGACTTTGCACGGGCCAATCTTCTAATCTGTCAGGCGATGCGAAGAGCGCGGTAAGTCCGATCAGATCAATCATTCAATCAGGCTTCTTCTATAATCCTTCTTTTCGTTCTCTTCTCAGTGATAATTTTGGACCCAAACATCAGAAATATGGCGATGCCCTTCTCGATTATGGATTCTTTCTGCTAAATGTCGACTCGGTGTATCAGTCTGTGAATGTGTATAAGGAAGCACTGGCCGTGCGTCAGGGAATATTTGGCAAAATGAATTTCCATGTGGCGATTGCCCATGAGGATTTGTCATATGCCTATTATGTGCACGAATATAGCACTGGTGATTTTAGCTGTGCCCAGGATCATGTCGATAAGGCTGTCAATATAATGAAGAATCTGGTGCCCAGCAATCATTTAATGTTGGCATCGGCAAAAAGGGTTAAAGCCCTGCTTCTCGAGGAGATTGCGCTCGATAAAATGGCCGATGGCATGGATGAAGAGGAACTGCTAGTGCAATCCGAGCAATTGCACCATTTCGCTCTGCTCCTCTCACTAGAAGTATTCGGTGAGGTGAATGTGCAGACAGCAAAACACTATGGAAATCTGGGGCGTTTGTATCAAACAATGAATCGATTTGATGAAGCTGAACGTATGCATCAAAAGGCGATTAAAATCAAAACTGATTTACTTGGAGCTTTTGATTATGAAGTCGGTCTGTCCATTGGTCATTTGGCTTCCCTTTACAACTATCAAATGAAAAAGTATAAAGAAGCGGAAAAATTATATTTACGCAGCATCGATATAAGTAAGTCACTCTCCCTCTCTCTCTCTCTTGTCTCTTTCGTTCTCTTTCTAAAAATTCTACTGGTGCTTTGACAGGTCTTCGTCTATTTGGACACTCGTACTCTGGCTTGGAGTATGACTATTTGGGTCTATGTCATGTCTACGAAACATTACATGAGTTTGAAAAGTATTTACAGTATGCGCATACATTGGAAAATTGGCAAATATTACGAGGACAGAACATCACACAGAATGTAAGTAAACCAAATTACAAATTTCCTACATATATACTTATGAAACTTATCTCACAGAAAACCAGTTATCCTGCCATCGAGACGGACTTTTCCATTGAAGAAGTGAAAAACAAGTTCTTTAGCATGAGCAGTTCCAGTAATAATTGCAGTAGCAGTAGTAGCAGCAGCACTTCATCCGCGGAATCCTCATCATCATCTTCATCATTAGCTTCATCATCGTCGGCAGCGTCTGGCAGTAGGAATTGAGTGACATAGGTTAGGTTCAGATCAACATTGTATGTTAAAAAACAAACAAACAGAAAGGAATAAGCGCAAAAGTATATAAAACTATTTAATCTAAACTCTACCTGGGAGACGTAATGTAATACATTCTTAAAACGGTTTTCCCTCTCAGCAGTTTTAGCATTATCATTAGTAGTTTCATTTATTAACATCCCATCCTATCCACATCGAATTCGTCCAACAACCATTATTGTCAAAGGCATCAATGGAATCGCTTTTAGAGTGAGGCCCCCCCCTTCCCAACAACTATATTTTATGCTTGTTTTGCTCTTAGGCTTAAGAATATCGAATCACTTGCAAAAGATAATGCGAATCTGTCATATTTTGTTATTACATTGTTAATTCTTGATCGATACAAATTAGTAATGCTGTGTGTTCAATCTCTTAGATTAGTTGAATTACCATGTACATAAAGGACAGCTTAAGTTCAATTTGTTTAATTTTTTCCTCCTTCTCGACCCCCTTCCTTTTGCGAATGAGAATTGTATTTATGTGATTTGTAAGTTGAAACACAAATTAATCTGTTGAAACAAAACAAAAAAGAAAATAGAAAAAAAAAAAAAACAGTTGTATTGTATATCTCTGGAATATAATCTTATTAAATTATATCTTCGGATTATAATCTTATTCAATTTTTTTGTCCCCCATGAATCACACGCATACATACATACATAATTGTAGCACAATAAATTACGAAAATGTATAGTTTTATAGCATGTCCCAAGAAAACATACGATTATCATTCAAATTATATGATATGATATATAAATATATAGATAAACATACATATACATATTCATAAACGAATATACATATACGTAAAATGTAATTGCTGCAGTTGTTTTGAGTTCGATCATAGCTAAATAGAAACATTTCCTTCAAGAGGATTGAAAATGTACATACATACGAGAATATAGTCTCATCATGATCAGCATTGGTTATTGGCTTGGCTTTCAGCTAAATGAAACAACAATCTATTCAATTTCTATATATCACATATGTATATGCATTACGAAACATGAAAACAAATCAAATAAAGTGCAGAACAATTTATACAATTTATCCCTCAAATGTCCATTTACAATTTTTCGACATTAATTAGCAAGATTTAGATTAGAAAACTTAGTAATAATTGAATAAAATTGCAATCAATTCTAGTTACAAGTTACAATCGCGTTGGAGCCTAAAAGTAGGCAAGCATTTGCTTACAATTTTGTTTTTATTACTTCCTTTTGCAGAATAATTACAAATACTATCGAATCCCCTTTTCCTTGGCATTATGGTCCAGATGTCGAAAAGTTTGGCATAAAGTCGATTTTTTTGATGTTAATAAATAGTTGTTGTTTTTTTTCATCATACATTATAAAATTTGTAATAAACAAATTTAAAAGCGGCACGAAAGCTTTTTTGAGAGCTAGAAATTGGCGTAGCATATTAATTGCTTTATGGAGTGCCAACCTTATCGAATTGGTTCAGAGAATACAACTAAACTATCAAGAGTAATCTTCAAGACTTCCACTATCTAATGTATAAAGTTATTTTATGTATAGTTCCAGTGACTTGGTCTTGTATAATGTCCAACTTATGTGCATCAACATGCGTTCTCCATGTTTCGTGGCATATAACTAATGAGCTGTTCGATGCTGAAAGCAACTTATCGGTCCAGTTTGTACTTGTGGGTGTTGTCTTTAGCGACAAACCAAAAACTCATCCCCCTTCGTCCCCCGTTTTTGCACAATTTGGAAATATATTGGAACCTTCGATTAGAATTGTGCTAAAATGCTAGAGTTATGGCTTTTAGGGTACACTAAAGAGTTTTAGGTAAAGTGAATTAATTTTAGTTCGAATTTCATTGCTTTTGGAATTGGCATGTAAATAGTCAATTGATTAATTCTTTGAATTCATGAATTTCTTTTCATGTTAGAATAATGTCCTTCAATCTGCATTTAAATCTCGAGAACTGTTTGAACTTTTTGCCAATAATGAAACATCCAGATTTTTTTGAAAATCGAGTCGCAATTCTTTCGAATAATTTTGGTTTTCATTCATATTTCCACCTTAACATTGGAAAGTGATCTTCTAGAAAATTGTAAATATTTAGGTACTTGCATTGCTATAGACCGCCCGCTGGCTTAATCCGGCACTGATAGAAATACAGTAGAATCCGGTTATAACGTCCGTCCGGTTATAGCGACTAAAGTTCGACGAGTGATTGGTTGATCCCAATACAAACTTATATGGAAGGGCCTCCGGTTAGTACAGACGTCTTCCGGATATAACGAAAATGAAGTAAGTAAGTCGTCTCGCCGACTTGGGTATACCATACACCAGTAAAACAAATATTTCAAATTTGTAATAACAAATGCATTTGCCTATTTTTCAGAATTCTGTTCACATGCTTTTTACAAGCATATCTCAGTATCTCGCGCACTTATGCATATAAGCACCCTAGCGCCCCCACCCGCCAACGGCCATCAAAGGCCTTATGCAAAAACGTTTATATGCATAACTCAGCTATTTTTTGTCCGATTTTCATCAAATTTGGTATTTTGCTCGGTATTAGTATCAAATTTAAGTGTGCCAAATTTGATTGCACAAGGTAAAAAATTACGGGAGATAATCGAGTTTTTCAAATTTCGGGGGGCGGAAAGGGGCGTGGCAAAAACTTTATACATACAAAATGTGCGCATTTTTTTTGAATTGCGTGGGCGGAAAGGGGCGTGGCAAAAATTTGAAACAAACTTGATCACTCTACATACTACACGAGCCTACATTCCAAATTTGGTGTCTCTAGCTTTTATAGTCTCCGAGATCTAGGTGTTCATACGGACAGACGGACGGACGGACAGACGGACATGGCTAGATCGACTCGGCTGTTGATACTGATCAAGAATATATATACTTTATGGGGTCGGAGAAGCTTCCTTCTGCCTGTTACATACATTTTGGCGACTTTAATATACCATTTCACCCTATGGGTGTATGGTATAAAAATTGTCGGTCTCAGCACAGCAAAAAAGTTATTTATTTTACATATTTACAATTGAATTTACAATTTCCCAAACACAGGTGGGTTTTCACCATCGCTTGCGTTTCTTGTTTCTGTTGCCTTCTTTGCTTTAGGTTTATGGGACGTCTTCTTGGTCGAACTGCTAGGTATAAAAGAGGCGGCGGGTTCAATTATACCCGGCTGGACATTAGCGTCAGTGGAAGCTTCCTTTTTGCTGTTTATGGAGCCTTAGCAGACATTCTAAGAAACATTTCTATGTTACAATAGGATCATGACCAGGAATCCTCCTTATATTTTTAGGATACTTACTTGAGGGAAAAAGTATTTTTTAGAATTTTTACATATCGAAACTTTGAATTTTTTAGATGTTGTCGACAACAAAACCAGATTGATAATGAACTTTTATGGGGGAACGAAAAACCTTGTTACATATATTTCTGACAACTTTGAAATCGATTTTAATCTATCTAATGAAATCTACTCGATTTTAAGATTCTCATAAATTTTTATCATTTCACGTACGTACGATTCGAATCGATAATCATATTCTTACTGTTTTTATTTCGAAAGTGTGTAAAGACTTTCTTGCCAAACTGTACATACATACATATGTATGTATGTACATATGTACATATTTAGGTACTTGCCAAACTGTACATACATATGTATTTATGTACATATGTACATGTACATATGTATATTCTTGATCATCATGAGAATCTGAGTCGATATAGCCATGGCAATCACCAAATCAGCAGAGCACAGGGTTATAATATGGTTAATCCTTTAGTAAGCGCGCAGACATTTGTTGCTTAAAAATGTTGCCACGCCCCCTCCGCCCCCCGCAATTAAAAAACAAAACCGATTTTCTTAAAGACTCTAATAGTTAGAGACACCAAATTTGGTAAGTATCTTTGCTTTATAAATGTGCATATTTTGTATATGTACATAAATATTTTGCCATTTCTTTAACGTTTGTTGTTGCTGTTGTTGTTGGTTTTCTCATTATCTAAACTATCAAAACTTCAATAGAAGATATTTACGTTAGGTTTTTGAGTGGAAGCAATATATTAAAAATGTGTTTAATTTTCGTTAGCTTTGGCCTTTATCAAATTATTGGCTCAGAAAGGGTATAGGAACTTCGACGAGTTCTGTTTGGCTTCCGGGATGATTTGAGATCGTTTATTAGCCCTAACGTCTGTTGGCCAGTTGTTTTTATGGCATTTAGGTGCCGGTAAGTCTAACTACTTTTAATTGTCTTTTTATATTTTTGTTTTTTATCTTGCTTTGTTTGAGGGTTTTCACTTTTTTATTTGTCATTTAATTTTCCTGTTTGAAGACAGGGCGACATTGGAAAAGTTGATTCGTTTTGTTTTCACTTAAATTGACGTTTCGCTTCCCCAGAAGAAAACAAAAAATGAAATATCAAACACAAAACAAGTTGGCCGCTCGGCAATTGCGCTGAATGCAACTTAACTTTAAAATAAATGGGTCAGGCCAAAAAGCCAGCTTTTCCATTGCTCAATGCAGACCGCCCCCACACACACGAACCCAAACACACACACACACACCCATATACATATAAACGCACTCTTATAGCGAGACAGAGATGATGCCCATCTAAAGCTGTCCAAAAGTTGCAATGCTGGCTCACATACCCTATAAACTTCATTGCAACGGGTATATGCGTGTACATACACGAAAGGAAACACCAGAATCATGCATTCCATCTAAATTTTATACAATTTTAGTTAGCTTTTATTTCGTAAAAAACATTACTTTAGTGTAATTGGCTACAAATTGCAGGTTTGGGCCATTGTGTTAAATCTACAAATTCTTCAAAAGTATCTGCAATATAAAAGGTAATTTTTTTTCTTTTCAAATCCAGAAAAAACGGCCAAAGCTGAGATAACCACATTAACGGTTAAAAAGCTAAATTCAATAACCAACAAATTGATGAAAATTTGTTTCATTAAGTTACTCGAGAGCCGAGAAAATCGGCGAGAACTAAAGGTCTAGATTCTAGAACAAGGCCCGGCACTCATATCCCCGGGGGACGAACACGTTCGGCACCTCGTACCAATACAACCATAGGGTGAAATGGTATATTAAAGTCGCCAAAATGTATGTAACAGGCAGAAGGAAGCTTTTCCGACCCCATAAAGTATATATATGTGTTCTTGATCAGTATCAACAGACAAGTCGATCTAGCCATGTCCGTCCGTATGAACGCGTAGATCTCGGAGACTATAAGAGATAGAGCCACCAAATTTGGCATGTAGGCTCATGTAGTATGTAGAGAGATCAAGTTTACTTCAAATTTTTGCCACGCCCCTTTCCGCCCCCCGCAATTCTTATGAAAACAAGAAGAAGATCGTGAAAGATTTGCGGATTTGTTGCATTCAGCCTACTACTCAGGACTATCGTGCACCTTTTTCGCTTGACTTTCAATCACAGCATTGACTATATAGTATCTGATGACCCTTATATGTAGCTACATATAATGTGTATAACTTAGTCGGTGGCTCAGTAGAGACCTACTAAATATACAATTCTGTTGCTCTCGAGTTCGAATCCCGACGTAGATGGATTTTGCCTCCGATGAAGCAATACTGAAAGGCAGTTCCGTCGGGGATAATGGAAACGATTGTGCTTAACGAATAATTTCACATATAATGTGTATTCGAAAACATTGGAATCATATTTTTACTTTCGTAGTACATAGTGGGTGCTTTTGGACTCAATTTCAGTCCTAAAGTGACGACAAGTCGTCATTTTTTAAAGTATTCCTCAAAATATTTATCTATTATTTGCTCTGTCTCAATTGGGGAAATCAGGCTGGCCCTGATGTTCAGTCATGGTATATATATGTAACTGGCATCCTCATATTTGTAATTTTATGACACTTTTTAGACTCGATTAGACTGTAATAGTTATTACCCAAAATGTCCCAACTTTTTTGTGAAAATGTATCATCAAAGATGTAGTTTTAGCGGAATGTTTCATGTTTTTGTTGTCTATCACTTCTCAGATAACTAACAGATGGAGGACACGAAACATGTGACAAGTGACACCGAGATTGGTCAATCAAAGCTAAGGTATTAACTTGGTCGGTTCCACATGATCGAGCGATTGAGTTTTCAACCTTTTCACAGGTTTTCGTCGTTCTTCGTCACGGCGCGCCGCGGCGTTGGCCGATTCGCCGACTCTCGACGCGACTCTCTGTTGTCGTCGGTTTGCTTCTGGGCCCGGCTCTGGCTCTGTGCGTTGTTTGCTGTGTGTGCTGAGTGAGTCTCTTGGCCTGGCTTAGAGGGGTTTTGTTTTTGCTTTGATCGATCAGTTGCTAACTTACGGCGGCAGCGAACAGTTTTGCGAATGCGCAGACGCGCCATCCGTTTCGACGTCGACTACTCCGACTAAATATATGTACCTACATACATAGTTAATGTTTTTTTGTTGTTGTTTGTGGTTAGTGATAATTTTGTTTTTCTGTTTTATTTTTTTGAAGCTAAAAAGTGAAACTGACCTCCAGCACTTTTGCAAGTTTTTCGAGTGGTTTGTGTGTGTGTGTATGTGTGTGTTTGTTGTGAAAAAAATAAATGGCAGTAAATATTTAAATTGGCTAAGAAAAACAACCAGATGAAAATGAAATGTGGCGCGCAAGTTCAAAAGTTCACAACGAATGAATTTCAAAATGAAGTTTTGCCCTTTTATGGACAACACAACCCACTTTTAGTTGGATTCCATGCCAACTACCAACGGAGAGATGCAACTCTTGTCAACAGACTTGCTTCTTCCCATAATTATTAGCGATAGCATGTGAAAAATTGTACGTCTTCTCCTCGTCTTTCTGTGGCGTTCGGTTTGGTGTTGAGTGATCATGATCAGGGCGAGAGTCTAGAGTCTAATCGAGGTGTCCACACGCCATTCGGGGAGGGGGGCATCTGCAACGTGCCGCTGCTGCTGTTGCTGCTTCTTTTTTAATCACCCATCATCATCATTCCTCTCTCACCATCATCAGGTGGGGATCAAAACTGGAGCAAATTAACCAAGATTAAGCTCACAATTAGGCGCCCAATGTGAAAGTTAAAACGCGAACTTGGAAACCAGTTAGTTGTTCGCCGCTGTTGTTGTTGATTTTGTGGCGGTTTCATTTGGAGTAGCCAGCACTTTTACTGCATACATAGGTACATATGTATGTATTATTGGCCATCAAGCAAAACAGAAGAAGAGCTCACTTAATTTGTGTTGTTTCTTGTGCTGGCTAAACGCTTCACTGACCTAGGCCACACATAACATTTGGTTTCTTTCCCCTTTTTGTTTTTGCACTCTTTGAACTTGGCAGCATTGAGAAAGCCATGCCCAAGACCAAGACCAAGACCCAGACCCAGACCCAGTTCCATGTTACAGACCAACACAGGTGAAGTTCAAATGAGCCAAGTTTCGTTTTTCATTACTTTTCGTTTGGTCTTTCTTTTTTATATCGTTGGTGGCGTAGTTAAAGTTGGAGCAATAAGGAAGTCGTCTGTCTTCTTAATGACTCTTGATAGCAATAATCTGACAATCTTAGGAGCAGCAGCATCGTCATCATCATTATTATTATCGTCGTCATCCTCATTAATTGCCAATGCTATCAGCGATGAAAACGTTTAGAAATTTCGAGAGTAAATACATTTCACTCGACGCCGTTTGTTGGGTGTTTTGTCGATGAATTGACACAAATCTAGTACTTGAAACTGATTGAATAACCCATTAAGACTGGCTCAACAATAGATTCATGGTTCGATTCACAACCAAAGCTGAGGCACAATGCATTCCGTTTCGGTTTTAGGTCTAACTTCATTCAACTACATAGAGATAATGCTAATATGGAATACAATGGACCCATACATCCCATCATGTGTGACATCTCTGGACATCCCTCCATACCACAAAGCGACCCCTTTTTCCAAGGGATCTTACATATACAACAATTGTGGCAAATCATGGGAGCACCAGAAAACAATCATTTTGCTGTGCTTTCGTCCCTTTGCAGAAATGTCTGATAATTCGAATAATACTGACTTTTCCTTATAGTTTGATACTTTACTGAGTTCTTTTTTCACAATACTATTCACAATTTCAAATACCGCTAATAACATTGAATTCTGGATAGATATTACGAATCTAAGTGGCATTTTAGTATTAGTCTTCTATATGATAGAAGCCTTGAACCCAGAGCGTTGCCAGATTGGGCCATATCTAGCGTGTGAAGGAATGTTTTTACGAGTAGTAAGCTCTGACTTGTATTATTTCAAAAGTTCAGACGGATCAGTTCACATACATATGTATGTACATATCAGGGTTGGGTCCAAAGGCTTATTGCGAAACATATTTATATATCACACTCATCATGAACACACATTGTTGTCATTGTCGTCTGTATTATCAACACTTGCATGTTTGCTCACAGTTTCCATAAATTCGGCTAAAACAACAATAAGCACAATGAAAACACTTTCACTGTAGTCGACCAACCACAGTGGGCACCTACATACCTACCTAGGTACATACATACATACATACATACATATGTATGTAGGTAGGTATCGTTTCTTCCCCCCGGTTGCTCCGGTTTGACCGACTCACCATATTTTCTTGCGTAAACTCTTGTGGGTTGTTTCAAAATATGAGCCATGAAAATAATAAAAATGAAAAAAATAAAAACGTAACGGCGACAAAAAAAAAAAAATACTACATCCATAATATATATGTACATATATACATATGTATGTGTTACTAATACTATATACATACATATATATATATGGTAATAAATAATCATGGTTTTTTTTTTCCTTTTTGTAAGGCGCCAACTCACGTACCACAACTTTATTAACATGTTCGTGCGTGTCGACTATTCCGTTTCGAATTTAATTGAGCTAATAGCGAAAGGGCGAGAGAGTAAGCAAGAAGAAGAAGGAAAAGAGAGAGCAAGAGAGTGAGTGGTAGAAAGCAGGACTTAAGGGTTAGGCCAATTAGTTAAACCTATTTTTAAAGTTTTAGAATAGGCTTTTTAGAAAGTAGACAAATAATTTTGACAGTGTAATTATTATTCTTAGACACTGATCTGATCAGAAGTCCTAAGACTATAGCCCAACTATGTATCTATGTTTATATGTACATATGTACATACATATGTACATATGTATGTACATATGTAGTATTCCCAAGCGGAACTAGAGTGTGCCGAGTGATTGCCAAATTACTTACATACACAAAAAGTGAATCCTGTGTTTGTATTTTCTTTTCTTTCTCTAATATCGGTTGTCCCCTAAATAGGATCTTGTCAGAGAGCTAAAATATGGAAGAATACCAATGGTTCTTTGTGGCGTTGCCAGATCAGTAACTGCAACAATGTGCAAAGGCTTTTCACACGGTGCAATTATTTTGAAAGATCAAAGACGACCAATTAAGGCCTAGTGGGTAAACACGCCTTTTTAATCTCTGACCACATTGCGTATACTTGATGTAATTTTGGTTTTTGTTAGTTAATAGACGGTTGCACTACAGATTACAGCTTAGTGTGAGGAAAGAAGTATGGTGGGGACGGGGATAGCCAGGTTTGTTTGCTAAGTGGTCATTCTAGCCATTGTTTGGACTAGAAGGCTGTTTGGCATTGCGGTTTTTGGCCCCATTCCCGGGCACGAGCACGAGTACACAACACAATGGGAATACTGGCAGGTGATTTGTCTGCTGGTTACTGGTGCGACGAGCCTTCTCGGATTGTAGCAGCTGGAGGCAAATAAATTAAAATGAATAAGTAATGGCGAATGTGTGGTCAAACACAAGGGGCTGGGTCAATGGTATCGACGCCTACAACTTTAAACACGCAGTCACAAGTGCTTTTAGTTCAGCAGCGACCTGACCCGACTCGACCCAGTCTAACCGAACGAATGAGCGTGCCGGATGTCTGATTAATTAACCAAGAAACTTTCTCCGAATCCTTCTATCGGCAGGTAGGCAAACAGGCAGGCAGGCAAGCAGGCAATCAGGCGAGTCGTAGCCATCGCCAGTGTCAAGTTTACAGTTCCCCAGTGATGCCATAACCACACACACACACACACACGCACACACCCACGCAGAATATATTCCAATTCAAAATCCAAGGCGGCTCAACCACAATGCGTCACAATCTTTGGCTCAAAAGGCGGCTGCAGTTACTCGCATCGATGCTGCTCTGCGCACTACTTGGCTACCTTACCTCAGCGGCCGTGGCCAAGCCGACGCTATCGTTTAGCCTGCCCCAGGGACTACAGGGATTCCCCTCAATACAATCCTTTACACAGCAAATCATCGAGCAGCGTAGCGTAAGGCAAATGAAGACATACAGGTGAGTCCCAGGGTAAACTTTAGCCGGACCACTTGGTAGGCATCTCTCGTCCACATTCAAATTCCATTCGGTTAGTTTCACTGAACATTGCCATGGACATCACGTACATGCAACGTTTTTGTGGCTGGTGAATTGACTGGCCCTGTGCCAATAATGGTCTAACACCCACTCTCTGTTTGCCCTCTCTCTATCTGGCCAGTGGGAAGCGTGTGAGCAACGATTCACTCATTATGATATACTATCACGATCTGACAATAGCTGTCACAGAGCTGGGACCCCAGAAGCTGCTATTGGGCTGCGAACTCATCGAAATCTAGTGAGTATACCTTTTTTTTAATATACACATATATATATATGTATGTATGTACATATATCTATCTATAAAGGGTATATCAAGGTTTTGCGGAAGCTATAACTTGATGCGATTTAATTTTCAAACAATGGATCATCAAAACCAAAGATATAGAGAAAGGCCGGTTATAACTAAGTGGGTATATCCATTTATTGCATCTTACTAATATACATATTTCCTCAAACAAACCATTCACGCTCGAGTACTTAGGAGTCTCCTGGCCTATCTCTTCATTGGCACGAACTCACGTACATATTCAAAATTACGGAATCTACAAACAAAAACCGCATTGCTTGCTAGGTTATTTGTAAGGCAATTCTTTGAGACAAACAAAAGATCTATATTATCTAGAGCTAAGGCTATATATTGGTAATTTCAATGACTTAATTTGATTTCATTCTTGACTTCAGCAATGACAAGGAGGGTAAAATGCTACTCGAAGGACTCTCCCATTATAATCGGCCGCTTGAGATCAAATTCAGTGAAATGCTCAAGCTGATGAATCAATGTGAGCAAGTGGATAAACTAACCTATGCATCCCAACATCGTGGCAAATCGGATAATGGCAACGAAAGAAGTAGTAGTAGCAGCACCGGGACCAGCACCAGCTCCACCTCCACCTCCGGCACTTCACCCAATGAAGGGGCCCTCAAATTGGCCTCAAATATATTTCCACGCAGTCCCTTCTCCCTACTGAGTGGCATTATACCAGGTATAGATGGAAGATCCATAGTTAATTGAAAATAGCTAAGATGTTTTGTATATATACAATGTACAGGAACTAAATGGTGCGGCACTGGCGATATAGCTGAAACCTATAGTGATCTGGGCAGTGAGATGACCATGGATCGCTGTTGTCGCCAGCACGATCTGTGTCCGGTCAAGATACGAGCCTATCAAAAGAAATACGAGCTAATGAATGACTCGCTCTATACCAAGTAAATGTTTAAACAAAATAACACACTCACGCAGAAGATTCACTTGCATTCCATTTGTTTTTGTCTAGATCCCATTGCATCTGCGATGATATGTTGTTCTCATGCCTCAAGATGACCAACACATCGGCCTCACAGCTAATGGGCTCCATCTATTTTAATCTGGTGCAAGTCCCGTGTCTGGATGGGCGAAGTAATCAATATAAATTCCGTGCGGCCAAGGAAGGATTCTAGGCCTACTGCTATGGGATATACTAGGTGGTCGGAGGGGTGGGCGGGGCGTTTGTGGGGCGGGTTTTTGTACATAGACCAAGCGAAAAACTAAAATGAAGATGGCCAAGACTAGTGTCGAGGTCCCAATATGTTTTCAATTATTTATTTTCGTTCATTTTTTGTAATGTCTTTTTATTATTTTATGTATTAGTTTTAAATATGCAATATAGGTTTACATATATGCATACATGTATATAAATATAAAGTAGTTTTTGCTTTTGTTATAAATAAATATATATATATATATACATATATATTTATATATTAAAAAAAAAAATTTGATTAGCTGTTATTCCACTTTGTTTTGTTTTTTTTTTTTTCATTCTTTTCTGGTTCCATCTTTACTAACAAGTACAAATTCCGATTTCGATAATAAAGGCTGTTCCCAATTCAAACCAAATTCCGTCTCATCTGCCAATTATAGAGATTATAATGGTTTCGATCGGGAAACAATCCATTCCTGTGCCATTTTCTTGACTTTTGTTTGCCCCTTTTGATTAGTCTGTTTTGCTTAAGGTTAATTGTACAATTGATAAAAAAAAAAAAAAAATAAGACATACAAAAAATGACTTAAAAAATAATAAGAATAGGTTTTACAATTATTTTGACATATATTTTTGACTTTTGTTAAGGGATCACAATGCAAAACAGATGTAAAATGGAAAAAAAAAACTAGACAAACCACTTTTATTTGGGGGGTCTTTTGTGATTTGAAGGTACTTGGAAGGGTTGTTAGTTGTTAAATCATATGTATCTATAAGTCAATTTGGTTTTAATTTGGTTACTTCTTGGCCTAGAAAATGCTGGCCACATTGGGCCCGGGCTGTGAATTGTTGGTCGGTGTGGGCTGTGTGTGCCGATCGATGTCCTGATAGCTGCGCTGCTGAGTTGTGGGGAAGACCGAACCCGTTTGCAGGGTGCCGCCGCGTGTGTTGAACTCTCGATACAACAAGGCCACGCTAACGGGTCGTAAAATCAGATTTATGATGCTAAACGTAATGGCCCAGCCATCTATTAGAAGAATGAAAGTGAAATGAAAGAATGAAAGTGTTGATTGAAATAAATTGGAAACTGAGAAATTTGACAAGCTAATTGATTAACTTAATTAATTGATCAATGGACTAGCGCCATGTCAGCCATGCGATGATCAAGCCATCTACTTACTCATCGAACTGAAATAAACAATAATGAACACCAGATCAAAGAATATGCAAGATGCATCAATGACGAGCGCCTGCAAAAAGATATACAAAATATGAATGATAAACATGATAATGCTTGGAATAATAGCAGAGATGAAATAAGGTGGAGTAAGCTCTCAATTAACCATAGTGTTTTTTACAAAATCAATCTATTTAAGCAGACTTACATTGAATTTACACTTAATTGTAGAGTCAATTTGAAATCGTAAGAACAATCAAATATTGTTAATAGTTGTTCCAAATTTTTTATACTCTTTGTGAATATGAGATTGGGCCTAATGCAAACATTTATCCATATCTGTCAATAACTTCATTATTCAGATTTAGACGTCTAAGTGACCCAGTCATTTAGTCAACTGAACAACGAGGATCCGGGTTCGAGTCCCAGGCTAGTGTATATATGTAGTTTTAGTCTAAGCCGAAGGCCTTAGTTGCCAGTGCTTGTAAAGATATAGTTAGGTTGATAGTTTACAACAATATCCTATACTTTAATAATAATAATAATTTACGTCTAAAGTTTAAAATAATTTTCCGCTTCATTCGTATTTTTTGAAATAAACCTCAGGCCTAAAAAACTATAAACTAATAATTTGAAAGAAGATTTGATGGGATTGCTTGTTTCATATCACTCCCACAGTTGGGCTGCAAAAATATATAGCATACTTATAGGCAATCGTTGAATATTTTTTGGGAACGATCTTTAATCGTTGTGCGGTTAGATGTAAACTAAAAGTCTGATTTCTGACGCTTCTCTGATTCATTCCTATTGGATGTTTAATAAAGAATTATTTTTATCGATTTTTCTATATACATATATATATATATATATACATATGTATTTTGTTGTTATATTGCCTGAATTCGGTGACCTGACCTGTCAACACACACAAACACACATAGAATTTTATTAGAAGGCAACAAGAACGTTTCACTTTGCATAGTTAAGTTGATTAAAAGGCGTTGCTAATGGCTTTCAAGGAAACAAAAGGCTTCTGCTATAACTCTAACCAATTCTCGTTTTCCCCAAGTCCCAGGGTCCTAAGTAACCTGGGCCATGTATGCGAGTGACCAAAAGTGGGCCATTTCGATGGTTCGTTTGGCTCGTCGCGTGAGTTCCGACTGCTCTGAAGTCTGCTTTTGGTCAGTCGTCCCTTTCTTGTGTATTTTTCGGCTATTTTGTCGGCTTTTCGGGGTAATGTCAAAGTTGAAAATGCCAGTAACTGGCTTTCTAACTAACTACACCTAAATCATCTATGAACACACGCACGGAGGCCATACACATACATAAGTAATAACTTTTAATGGCAAGTAAACAGTTACGTATATAGTATATATCTATGTTATGTGTACATATACGAGTACACTCTATAGTGTATATAAATGGTGAAAACTGAAGCCAAAAGTGACTTTTTATTAGCATGCCTCCACGTGCTGGTAGAGTTCTTAAGAATTTTTGGTCAAATGGGTTTCAGAAACTTGTTCCAAAATGGCAACTTGATTGAGCCAAAAATATATGCATACATATTTGAACACTGATTTGGCTTGCGTAGCTATATAGTATCTAATCTTAACATATCTTATCACAATTGTACGTTTCGTAATCCGTCAGTGGCAAATGAAAAGAGGCTGGATTATCTCTCTCTTTATGTACTATGAGTTTTACGCGAGAAGATGCAAGTGACTCTCATCCAGTCTACGAGGAAATGCTTGGTTAATAATCACAAGGTGTTTCTGTTATTCGTTTGTTTGGGTGGTGAGAATATTTTTATTTATATGATAATTTGAATTTGAGACACTCGCAAGAACCGGTTTTGTTTTTAGTAACTTTGACTTTCTTGATTTGGCCGTGTCAACAGCATTATACCCTGTAGACTACTTAAAAGGGTATATTTATATACGTAAAGTCGGATTTAGGGTTGTGATTTACACCTTTAAGTATGCAATTGGCCAAAAAAGTATTTCTAGACAAGACACAAAGATTTACGATGGTTCAGTGTAGGGTATCTACCAGTCAATGTGGATTATCTAAAAGCTATTGTTTTGGGTTTTCATTTTTTGGCTTGCGATAAACAAGTGCAAGTCCCCAAAGAATTAAAATAAAAAAATTATAGAAGAATTTTAAGCGAATTGTGGGTAGATCTGTATGTAAATACTGTATATGTATATCTATTTATATATATATGTAAGTATGTTACTTATCAGTAACATTGTCAGTACTTTATGTGTGAGTGTGTGTGGAAGACTTTGATTGGCCGGGAACAGTGAGTCAGAACAGTCGCCGTAATAAATCTATCCAATAAGCTGCGCTATTCATTGTTGTGCCACTTGTTGTGCCTCCTTGTTAAGTTGTCTCAATGTCACTTAGACGATCTCAAGAGTAAGTTGAATGGAATGCATGAAAACTAAGCGGCTCAGTTGATTTGCAAGCCCTTAAGTTTAATGAACTAGGAGTAACTACATCTATATGAGCATTTTGTGTCCTTTCATCTTTTGAACTTACCGTTTGCACAGATTCAATGGAATCCTTGCTGTGCATTGTCCAAAACAGGGCAATCATAAATAGGAAATTGGAGAACTCATAGCCTCCATGTCCCCAGTTGCCTAACATGGCATTCGTTATGAAGAAATAGTGCACAAAGGCAACAAGCTGCAAGAAAGAACAAAGAGAGATAAAAACAACGATCAATAGTTAGGAGTGAATGGACTTGGGAGACTAGATTTATTTCAAAAGGAGCTTATGGGTTGGTAAGCGGATGGAAAATCGGCCTGGCAGACGACCAGAGTATCAAATGAAGCCCCACGAAGGTACTCGACCCCCCCAATCATCCACCATAATACCCCATTCCCATCCCAATATCCCAAAGTGTCGCCATAGTGTAACATAACTCAAGTCTGGAAGTTGCAAATTATTGCAAAGATATCGTATGCCATTATTGCGGTTACCTTCCGTCGATGGTCGATAGTCGATGGGGTAACCAGTTAACAAGACTTTGGGATGGCTTAAACAAATGCTAATCGACCTGGCGGATTAGCGACCGCGCCCCAGCTTCGTGACGTGGGCGTGATAAGGCGGGGGCATGGTCGTGGGCGGTTTTGTATGCAGTTAATTCTCACCTTAACGCGGACAAATGGTGAACCCATCAGCTCATTGAGATCGGTCATTTTGGATAGAGTTGGATGATGTTCGGTCGCCCACACACAGACACAGCCAAAGACACAGATGCAAACACACAGACAGATACAAATAACCTGTTACACGCTCTTGCAGTCCGACCAGCTGTTTTTACGGTATTATTAATTTTGGTGTGTGTGTGTGTGTGTGTGTGGATTATGTATGTGACTGCGAAAAACGACGAACAAAATGTTGTGTTCTACTTTTTCTTGTTGCCAAATTGTTGGTTATTGTTGTTGTTTTTGTTAATTCTATTTTCACTTTTGTGTTTGTTTTCAATTCACTTTCAATTAGTTGAACGTACTCTAGGCACGCACACACAAACGCACTCACACACGACACACACAGGCAGAAATAGAGATGCAATATGTAACTGTGTGTTAAAAGCGCACTTGTTGGTTTTCCCGGGAGGTAGATTTTTCGAAAAGTTTTAATAAATTTATACAATATAAGCAACAGCGGACTTGTGTACATACAAACATATGTATGTAGGTATGCTTAGGTTTTAATAATTTTAACAATACGAACAAAAAAAATGTAGTTATATATTATAATGCAAAAGTGGCAATAACAGCCGACGAGCAACAGCGAACGAACAGCGCACGAACGTTTTCAATTTAAATCTAAATCAAACTGTGCATGGGGCAGCGCCAAAAGACCCCAAGCGGTGGCGTAATGCCTTAGTTAGTTGTTGTTTTTTTCTGTTTGTTGTTGTGTTTGCGGGAGGTGGTCGTTGAGTGAGAGAGAGAGAGAGCGGCAGAGGGTATCAGGGTGCCCAGCCTATATTTCGTATCTACATATTATCTACATACGTGTACGAAAACATACCCAATTGGAAGCAAAAACAAAAAAATTCCAACTAGTTTGAAATAAAATAAAAATATTGACTAAATGGGCTTTTACTAAATATGAGTAGGAGAAACGTGTAGTACAAGTTTAATATTAGGCTAGTGTGGTTTTTTTTTTAAACGGCTTTTTGAACAAATTTATGAGCTATTAGCTCAATGCATCTTCCAACGAGGGCTCAATTGCCGCCACTGGGCAGGGTAAAATATGTAATTTTACACGTGTTTATCTCGTATCTACATGGGCGATCGGCCGGTTTTGTTTGCGTGTGTGTGTTTACGTGCGTGTGAGCTGCTGATAACACGATCAGGTTAAGAAGGCATTAAAAACAATTTTTTTTTGGCCCGTTTTTTGATTGGAGAAGATATTCCTCTGTGTAAATAACACGGCATGGCTCAAAATTCAACAGGAATTAAAGAATTAAGTCAGAAACCAGTGATCACTTGCAACATGGTTAAGGACCCGCAGTCCAATCTTGATTTCAAGGTGAAGTTCACAAGATAAAGAAATCAACATAACCTTGAGGCACCAGTTTTTCATGTGCATATATGTACATATTTCAGACGACAATTGATGGTGCCAATGATGCTTCTACATTGAAATGGAAGTCGCCAAGTCTGATGATCGTATTCGATGATGGGGATATCAACTCAGCCATGCATCATTTGTTGGACTCGCTGCACAATCCGTTTGAGGAGGGATCTGTGGCCACACTAGTGATCCAAGAGAGTGTTTTAGATCAGTTTGTGGGTCGTGTGGCCGAGCATTTTAAGGAATTGCCATCAAAGGTGTCTAAACATCCAAATTATATACGAACATTGGCCAAGATCAAGGAACTGAAGGCCAAAGTAGTGACTGCCGCCGACAAGGAGAAAGTGCCGGTCCATGCGTCGCCAGTTTTGGTGTATGATTTCATACAAAACTATTTGGGAAATGGACCAACTGGTGTGATAACACTTCATACTTTCCGCACCCCCAAAGAGGTTGTCCAGATCATTGGCACTGAGACCCTGTCATATTCCGCTGTCAGCGTTTGGAATGAGAAATTAGCCTGCTCCTTTGAGCTAGTTTCCCTCCTTAAGCCTGAGATATGCCTGATCAACTGTTTCAAAGTAGATCTTCAACCGATTCAAGAAGCCTTCGATAGCAATCGCAATGATGTGTGCCTGGTCAAGAGTTACCACTATGAAAGCATCGTGCTGAATTCAAAGCGACGGATTATAGTCTTCCCCGTGGGCACTATCTTTGCTAATTGACAGAGATTCTTGAACTGAAGCTTATGGAAATTGATACTGGAACAGGAGATGCAACTAATTAAGGTGCTTAAAGTAGCTAGATTTTTTTATATACATACGTGTTGTTTTTTATACAAAACTCTGTTTGACTTTATATATGTACATATATACATTTTGAATACATGTTGCATGTGAAAAGAACAACTAAGAGAAATAGGGAGAGAAGGAGAGAAACGGAATCAAGGAATTGAGAGAGATAGAGAGAGAGAGCCATTTGTTTGCCAGATTCTAACCTATTGAAAGTGAATAAGCGAATAAATCTGCAGATTTGAGGTCAGGAATGCCACGACACACATTCAACAGGAGAGTTCTGGTCTCTTACTGTCTCTTTCTCTATCCCCATCTAATTTAAGGCATGCGTAGATGCTGCATAGCTTTCAGAGACAAGAGTCTATGCACTTTGTGATCTGAGTAGCAAATGTTATAGATTTTGAACTAAGAAAACTTTTATCAAGCTTTTTCAATTGATATTACTTATACGACATGTTGATTGATTGATTATTTAGAGTTAGCGAATGGCTAGAGACTATGTAGAAAGTTGTCATGGGTGAAGAGTATTTAATATTCGGCGACGATTAACTTAAAACTTATCTTCTACGAGCTTTGTGCAGAAACGTTAATAATGACTGATAGGTTGTGGTATCTGTGTGTCTATAGGGAAAAACATTTGCCATATCTTAGGTCTGCTTTAACCTAAGGTGTGTGTGTGAGTGTACAAAGGTGTGTGTGTGAGAAGTAAATTGTAACTATGAAGTTGTATTTGTACTTTACAAATTCGCGCTGCTTGGCTCCGACTTTGCCGTTGAATGACGCAGTCCATTTGCTCATTTTGACGCTCTACTTTCACGCTGTTGGGGCAAAAAGAGAGTGCTTGAATGGCATTAGAAACGCTGAGAGAGATAGACAGAGCGAGAGAGAGGGAGAGGCACTGAACAAGAGAGAAAGAGAGAGAGGGAAACAATGACTGGTTTCTTCATACTGTTGTGTATGCTTTTTTTGTTGTTTTCATATTTTGTTCGGTTACTTTTGTTTAGATATTGTTTTGTTGCTTGCTGGCAGTCGCTGCCGTTCCATCTGTTGGTGAGGAGTTCCAAAACCCCGCATTTGTCCTCTGCTCTGTTCAGTTTGCTGCCAAAGACACATACGACAACAAATTTATAATAACACAACAAAAATAAAAACTAAAGAGAAAATGTGCTGGCAGTTGCTTAAGACTAGACGAGAAGCAGCGAGAATCTAAAACTACTTGAGGAAACCCTTCCCTCCTTTCCCCACCAACCCCAAAAAAATTGACCCATCCAACTAAACCACCTTGCCAGCAGCAGAACATCATCATCATCATCAGCCGCAGCAGTAGCAGCAGCAGTGAGAAATGCCACCACACAAGTGGACAGATGAATCGCGCGATGCCTCCTGCTATTACGATGAGGATACTCTTGGTCGTACCGCCGGATCCTCCACAGACAATGATGACGACAATGAGGAGGCGGATGATGAACAGGAGGCGTTTTGTGCTGGTGATAGGCCACTAATTCGAGGCACTGCAGCGACAAATGAGGGTGAGTACAATAGGCTTATAGATAACTTTATTTATCCATTATCTCGTTCTCTCCCTCTCTCTCTCTGCCTGTAGATTTCCCGCAAACGCGTCATATTTTTGGTTTAATGGGCTTTCTTGGATTCGCTGTGGTCTATGCCATGCGAGTGAATCTGTCGGTGGCCATAGTGGCAATGGTCAATCAGACAGCCATTCCTCATACGAATAACTCTGTGATGGAAAACGATACCTGCCCAATGCCACCTCCGCCCCAGAATAGTAGCTATAAACCACCGCCAGAGGGCGAATTCATTTGGGATGAGGCCACACAGGGTCTGGTGCTTGGTAGCTTCTTCTACGGATATGTTCTAACCCAGGTGCCTGGTGGCCGTATGGCCGAAGTGGTTGGTGGCAAACTGATCTATGGCTATGGTGTCCTCATTACGGCAATATTCACAATGCTTACGCCGCTGGCGGCTCGTTGGGATTTGCCGTTGCTGGTGCTGGTACGCATACTTGAAGGAATGGGCGAAGGAGTCACTTATCCGGCCATGCACGCCATGCTAGCCCATTGGATACCGCCGCTGGAGCGCAACAAGTTCGCTGCCGTTGTCTATGCGGGTTCCAATATTGGGACTGTCATATCGATGCCCCTGGCTGGATGGCTGTGCTCGTTGGACTTTCTGGGCGGTTGGCCATCGGCCTTCTACATATTTGGATTGCTAGGAATGCTTTGGTTTGTCTGCTGGATGTATTTGGTCTATGACAGTCCAAGTGTCCATCCACGCATCTCGCGTTCGGAGAGAGAATACATTAAGCGAAGTTTGCGTATTCAATGTAATCGACGGGTCAATACTATTGAGGCACCGCTCGACCATGAGGCGGAGGATGAGGAGGAGGAGGAGGATGCGGGAACATCGTCAGATGAGGAGCATGAGGAGAGACAACAAGATGATGCAAGTGCATCAACGAATAATGTACCCTGGTTTTCACTGTTCACATCGGCGCCACTGTGGGCCATTCTTCTTACCCAATGTGGCCAGAGTTGGGCCTTCTATACCCAGCTTACTGAGCTTCCCACCTATATGGCCAACATTCTGCATTTTGACATCCAATCAAATGCCATCCTAAACGCTGTGCCCCCGCTGACGGCCTTTTTTGTGGGCATTGCCTGTTCCGCGCTCGCTGATTGGATGCTGGCCAAGCGGTATATCACCCAAATTAATTCGTACAAATTGTGGAATACTGTGGCTTCGGTGGTGCCCGCGCTTGGTCTTATTGGCATCATCTATGTGGGCTGCGATTGGGTCTGGGTTACATTTATGTTGGCTGGAGTCGGTTCATTTGGCGGAGCCGTCTATGCTGGCAATCAAATGAATCACATTACCCTTAGTCCACGCTACGCTGGTACCATGTACGGCATAACCAACTCGGCGGCAAATATCTGTGGCTTCCTGGCCCCCTATGTGGTTGGCCTGATTATCAATCATCGTGATACTCTAACCCAATGGCACATTGTCTTCTGGCTGGCTGCTGGTTTTAGTATAGCTGGCAATTTCATATATCTGATGTTTGCCAGCGCCGAGGAGCAGAGCTGGTCCCTGCCCATCTCGTCCGGTGTCCGGCGGCGGCGTCGGCGTCGGTCAGTGCGCACCTAACTAAGACCAAATAATGTTATACACTTAGAGGATAAGCATGTGTGATAAATAACTATTATATACATACATATATATATACATATATATATATATAGATATATATATCTACGGCTTGATCATTTTCCTTCAGACGCAGTATTCCTGGAGGTGGTGGAGGCCTCTAGCCAACGATCCTATATCTCCACAGTTAACAAGGGCAATTTGTTGTTTTCTAGGCCAATTTCCAGTTTGATTTTCCTATATTTTTTTCCTATTTTGGATACCAATTCCTATGGATAGCTCCACGAATATTTACACATAGATATATATGTATATACATATATGTGTATATAATAACATTCATAAAATTATATACAAATGGAAATATATATTTACTACTAAGTATTAAAACCGTTAAATGTGTATATCAAAGAGCAAGTTTAGTACCTTAAGCGTGCAGTAAATTCTCCACCTGAGACCTACTGCCGATTTGTATAGGTTTACATTATATATCTGGATATTATATGTATTCAATGCATATGTATACGAATAAAAGAAAAAGCAGAAAAAACATATCTCCCCACATACGGTTCTTTCTCACTCCATCCGAAGGGGCGTTCTTTGTTTCCAATCTCATTTTAAATTTTGATTTGTAGAAATCAAACTATGTATGACTCATTACCTAATGAAGGCCATTATACAATGTGTGCCATTAGTCCGGGAAGTAAAAAACTTCATTAAATATACAATGTTGAAAGTACATTTACTTATATTAGTACATTAGGGTGGGTCGATATCTTGAGACCGATTCCAAAATTGGTTTTTGGGGAAACATCAGAATCATATTTTTTGTAAATTTTTATATTTTACAAATGTTGGGACAATGATGTTTTTAACATTTCTCAAAAACCCATATCAAATCGGTCAAGAATCGACAAAATTTCAGATTCGCCATGTTAGATAGTTTAAATCGTTTTTGAGAATTCTTTAAACCAATTTTTGGTGATTCTATCTACTTTGTTCAGACTGTATTTTAGTCATTTTCTAAACGGTTTCGAAAATCACTTTCCAATAAGAATATTGATGCATAAATTTTACATCGGTCGAAAAATAACAGAATAACAGATTCTCAAAGTGAAGAAGTTTTTCAGTAAGGTTAAAAAATAGTAGAAACAAAAAATTCTGTTTTTTATGCAGCAATATTTAATAAATTATTCACTTTTTCATAAATTTCCCTTCCTGCAAGTCCAACAACAAGGTATTGACATATAATAATAACGTATACGCAGCGTGTACAACTTTTGACATATAATAATAACGTATACGCAGCGTTTACGACCCCTAGGCTAATGTAGGTTACAAATAACTAGTAATGTTACAAAATAGAAAATGGCGAATAAACGAATAAAACGACTAAATATTAAAGTTCCCATTTTTGATTTGACTTATCATCGGAAAACGAATTAATAGTAACAAATTCATCCGTTTAGGCCCACCCTAATGTATAAACATACATACACATATAAATGAAACATCTGATAACAGTTAATCACTAAGAAATTTGCTTTATGCTCGAATTATATTCAAATATGTACAATAATTATTTAAAAAACAAAATCGACATATAAAAAATATTACGCTGTTTTGTAATAAGAAAAACCCCTTGATCAATGCATTGAAGTATGTCGTTGTATCGGCTTTTCATTTACCCTGTATCAAGTAGTTTC
This sequence comes from Drosophila equinoxialis, assembly GCA_018150345.1. Classification (NCBI taxonomy): domain Eukaryota; kingdom Metazoa; phylum Arthropoda; class Insecta; order Diptera; family Drosophilidae; genus Drosophila; species Drosophila equinoxialis. Next base: position 6,928,505 of record JAECWI010000002.1, on the reverse strand, counting down.
GTTGTCAGTGGAAATGCAGTAACTAAGTCGTCTCGACGACTTCGGTGTGCTATTCACCATAGTAAGTATAGGCTCTTTCGCTTACTCGTGGAAGCACTCGGGCACTCTAGTGCCACAGACGACCAACGGATTACGATACTATGCGCAGGACGTTCACGTGGCCCCTACGACACCAGGACAAAGCGAGTTACGCACGAGCCCAAGCAGATGGCTGCCCACCTAGCACCCGACCGACCGAGGGGTACGAATCGCGTGGGCAAATACACATTAGAAAAAATAAGGTAAGTAAGAAGTCTCGCCGACTTCGGTATACCACAAAAACAAACGAGCCCTCTAGCGCCGCCACTAGCCTACGGCCAACTTCGCCCTTATGGACCACCTAGTAAAACTCGTTTATACGTATGTATATTTTCTATGTTTCTAGTCCAATTTTAATCAAATTGATTCCTTCTGCCTGTAATATACATTTTGCCTACTTTAATATACCATTTCACCCAGCATGGTATAAAAACAGATAAACAAATCATATACACAAATACTAAAAGTAGCTATCTATGAAGTAATTAGGAGAGGATAGATATTTTAGGTATATTTAGGTATTTTCTATTCACCTTTGTAACCAACCCGTTTGTGCTGACTTTACCGGAAGAGCTACTACTCTCAACATCGGCCACAGTACGATCGATGAACGTTGATCAGCCCACATGAAGTATATTTAAGGCCTCGGAACCAGAAGTACATTTAAGTGATTAGTAAACAAATTATAACTTTAAAACGAAGCTTCTGTGTAATTAGTTTCATGGTAAACTAGTAGTTAAAGAAAGGGTCTTGTGTGTCTTCTGCCATGTGTATCCGAAGGATCATGGTCATGCCACACTCCGACATGGAGACACATATGATAAACTCATAACTGGCTCCCGAGCAGGGAACAGACTCGTACCCATGGATCAGACTCGTAATTCAGACTCATAACTTACATGTATACCAAATATGGTGGCTTGAGATCTCATAGTCTGCGAGATCTAGGTGTTTATACAGATGGCTGTTGATGCTGATCAAGAATATATGTATACTGTTTCTTCTTCTCTGTGGCGCACCTATCGACTAAATCTGCGCTTTTTTCCGGAGATAATACCGCTAAACTCTACAACGTAGTTGGCATTGAGGAGGGGGAATAAACTTACCAACTTATCAACTAAGTTGGGCAGATCTTAATCGTTGATTATCACTAAGGTTGATAGGGTTTAAAGCTTTAAAATAAAACAATTTGTAAAATTTATTAATTCAATTTGTTTCTCTTGGTTTTCAATAAGATTTTTCTTTATTTACGAATATTACGGGGTCTGTGGAATGGTCTTTTCATTCCTGTTTTTGTTTTGTTTTTTTGTTTCTTTAAGGGGTTTGGGGGGACTGTTTGTGAACTTTGTGACAGCGGCAGGGGGTGGGGTATCGGTGAAATTCTTTGATATGACTTTCTATATATGTAAATACAAACATAGTAATATGTATATATATATTTATATGTATATATAGTATAGTATACTATACTAGGTTCGAACTATCGTACTATAATAAAAAATTGCTATAACAAAAAAAAAATGTGTGTGTGTGTGTGGGGGGGATAATAGATGCCGCTTTATGGCTGCATTTACTGTATGCAATATATATGTATGTATATATAAGTAGTAGTAAGTATAGTATGCGATATATATATAGGTAAATATATATATATGTATATATATATATGTGTATGTATGTGTATAAAAAAATAAACTTATGCCAACTTCCTCACTAGATATCCCTCCATATATTTTATCCATCCATCTGTTTTACCACACACTGCACTTTTCCGCCGGATTCATTGTGGTCCCCACGGCGCAGGTGTAGGCATGCGCAAAGTCACGCGAATTCGAGAGCGGTCCCAGGACACGAACGAAGCCCGGTGAATGGACCGAGGAACGTATTTTGGTTAGGGCATCCTCGGGACGCATAGAACCGCACCAGATTTGGGCATAGTTGAGAAAGAACAACTGATCGTGTGTCATATTGAGGCCCGGCAGCTGCAGCTCCCGGCCGTGTAGCTGCTCCCATTTCTTGTAGGCCTGGGGTTGGGGGGTGATACATTAGAGCTATCGGAGATTAGATTCCATTCGGTTGCTGACTTACCCTGAAGGCCTGCTTCAGCCCGCCATTGTCGGCTATATTTTCACCCTGCGTCATACGTCCGTCCATGAACATATTCACCTCGTTGATCTTGTATCGCGAGTACTGATCAATGACGCACTGCGTCCGCTCACGAAATGCCTCAATGGTGGCATTATTCCACCATTGCATCATGTTGCCCTCCTTGTCGAATTGCCGTCCCTTGTCATCGAATCCATGCGTGATTTCATGACCAATGACCACACCAATGCCGCCATAATTAAGGGATTTGGGAAAGTGTTGACTATAAAACAGAGGCTGAAGTATCCCAGCTGGAAACACTAGAGAGAAAGAGAGGGAGAGATAGAGAAAGAGTATAATGATTGTTTTTCCATATTCGTAATTACCGATGTCATTCTTGTTGGGATTGTAGAACGCATTCACCACTGCCGGCTCGGTGGTCCATTTCTCCTTGTCAACCGGCTGGCGGAGCAAGTGCAGCATCTTCTGCGATTCCCATTGGAGTATGCTCAGCACATTGTCCATTAGGTTATCCGACACAATGGTAAGCTTGATTGAAATCCGAAATTAGTTGGCTATGGGATCCTAGAGAAAAGATACCACTTACATTGACATACTCCTCCTCCAGTTCCGTGGCATTGGTTAAGATCTCAGGGTATCCGATCCGCTCATTCATCGAATCGGCCTTCTCTTTAGCCACCGCGCGCGTTTCATCGTCCATCCAATGATTCTCGGCCAGTAGCTCATTGAATGCCTCCCGTATGGTGTGAATCATCTCCAGAGCAACCTCTTTGCTCTCCTGATTGAAGTTGTCGCGTATGAAGAGTGCTCCAACGGCCACGCCCAGCTTTTTATTTGTCCATTCGACGCACTTGGACCAGCGTGTTCGCTCCGACTGAATGCCCAGCAGGATCTTACGGAACTCCACTCGCTCCCGCTGATACTCATCGATCATGTGCGTCATCAGGGACATAACCAGCCGCCATAGCATATAATTGTGAACCACCTGAGGATCGGTCGCCCTAAGAATCTTACCCATTTCAGTGAGATATTGCAGACCATAAGTGACCAGCGGTTCGTCCGCCTGCAGCGAAATGCTCTCACCCAGTGCCGTCTGTAGATATTCGGTCCAATTCAGCTGGGGTACCAGACGCTGCAGCTCCGGTAGCTCCATTTTCCGATACACCGCACTCGTGTCGTGCCGATCCGCCTCCGCCAGTGAGACATTCACCAATTGTGTCTCGAAATGCACCACCTTTTCCAATTCGTCTGCCGCTGTGGCCGGATCAGCGCCCAACAGCAAAGATATCTGGGTCATATACTTATGATATGCCTTTCGATCATTCGCACTACTCGGCTTTAGATAGTAATCCCTGGATGGCAGGGCATATTGCAGCTGATCCATTTGCAGTATGTTCACGGAACTGTTCTTGTCATCGGCTCCCACATAGAGTTCAATGAGAACCGATTCGCTGTAGATCAAACGCAGCTGACCCATTAGCTTCTCAATGGAAAGATTGGCGGGGGCTGCCAATTGCGTTCGATAACTGGCCAACCGCCCAGTTGCTTGAGCACCTCCTTTAGGCGTCCAGCGCCGATCTTGCGGATCTGGGCTGTGTACACGGGACAAAGCATTGAAAATCACACAAATCCTGTAAAGCAACACTAATCCTAGTTCCGAATTCTTACGTATATCCATGCAACTCTTGAAGAATGTTTTCGCCTTGACTGTCGCCTCATTGTCACGCTCATCGATGGGCTCCTCCAAGACGCCCCTTAGGATGACCTGCTGCTGATCGGATAGCACTTCAAATGTGCTAATCGAACTACGATCCTCGGGTATGGGATGCACTTTGTTCCATGTGCCACATGCATATTGAAAGAAATCATCACACGGATCGGCTGTCAAATCCATGGCAGAGAGTAATGATGCCGCTAAAAACCAGCAACGAAACGAACAAAAACAAAAGGTCGTTTTGTGAATTATGGCCTCATTCATTGTGGGAAACCATGCCAATGGCATTTAATTAACGTCATATATTTTATCCCAAACGATCACACACATGAGCCGATGCCCGGCTCCAACATGTCCAACTTGGCCAACAAATCATTTGCGTAAAACTTTTATGATAACCCCCCACCCCATCCAATGCCAACACCAACCCAGCTCGCGGCTCTTTTGCGGATGATATCCGTGCTGGCATGTGGGCATAATTTACGTTTAAAGTTGGTTGAATGCAAAACTTTTATTCCCCGTCAATGGAGCTGGAACAATAGTCACTTGCCATGAATGAAGTTCCCCCTGGAAGGGAAAGCGGCTGGACGGAATGGACCTGGCATGGGCTGGTGTAAGCGAGATAAGGACATATTGATTTTTATAACAGTTTCAAGCCATAAATTACAAAATGGGGCAATAATTAATAAAGGCATAGTTTCCTCCTGGATACCTCAAGAATCAAACCGATTTAAAACTAATCATCATTTGGACTGTTCGATTCCCAACAAATTCGAATGGGGTTAACATAATGCATAATGCATTCACACACAGAATTTCACAATGCACACAAATGTCCATGTCCAATTCAGCCCATATAGATATGTATGTATGTATAGTTGGGTGCATTAGGCAGATGTTTTGGGTCCCATAAAAAAGGTCGTTAAACGTTCACTTCTTGGATGGGATGTATGTATGTTATTGATGTATGGAGGAAAAGGACCTAAACTATGTACATGTATGTTAATTGCAAATAAATAAATAATTGAAAGCCAATGCTATTTACATTTTACGAGGACAGGACACAGAAACGTAACATGAGCTCGTGCTGGTTCTTTGATTGACTTAGAGCCATTACCATTTTATCAGGATTGTTGTCAACTGAAGGATGTGTGGATGTGGGTTGTAAGGGATAAAGGAATTTCTTGGGCACGCCTTCATTGCACATCACTCACCTGTTCGCACGCATTCCTGTGTCATGCAGATGTTGTCCTGGCTGTGTGCCTGTCCCTTTGGTTGTTCTTTACCCCCTCCCACTCCCATACTTGGTCCCAGTCTTGTGCCTCGCCTGTCATTCTCGTCTGTAATTAGAGCGAAAGATAGAAAGAGTGAGCAAAAGGATATGGGAGGCAAGGTTCTGCGATTTCGTTGTAGTGGTTAAGTTTTATGGATAGACAATTTAAAAAAAAAAATAAATAAGAAAAAAAAAACTCACACACTCTCACACACACACACATGAAAAACACTCAAGTAAATTGAATTTGAATATTTCATAAAAGGATTTCTTCTTTTCTCTACTCCTCCAGCCGTACCCGAATGATAATCAAAATGTCGTCGGAGCCATTGAGACAAAGTCGACTCAAGGATACCAAATGTTTCTGGTTATGTTTTCCATAAAAGGAGATCTGGTAACTCCGCCATAGTAGATCAAAGGGCAGTCACTTAATTTGGTTGAAATCGCTTTCTGTGTCTAGAATACCCTTTGCCTGCGATGGCTATGTACAGGGTATGGAAAAGGGACAAGCCAAGACGTAATGGCTAGGTCCTTCGCTGCTCGTTCATCAGGACACAGCCTTTATTGAATTAAAATAACGTAATGTTGCCCTCCCCCTTCTCCCAACACCCAACACACAATTCTCCCCTCACACGTCTTTCTGTCCGTCCAACTATGTGTCCATTCATCGATTCCTGTTTGGACACATGTTGCATGTCGTCGTCGTCGTAGCTGCCCCTGTGGCTGTCAATATTTGTATACAAGAAGGGGGTGGGCGTGACTACCTCTCGCTCTCTCTGTCTCTTTCTTTATCTGCCTCTCTCTCTTCGTATCCTTTTGCCTCTCACTTTCGTTATTAATTAAAACGATTGCCACTTCGGTCTTTGGTAACTAATAACATTTGCTGCGGTGCTAATAGATTCCAATGGTCAACGAGTTGAGAATTCTATGTTAAGGGTATTCAACTGTAATGGAATAAATTACGATATATGTACATACATATTGAATGTCCTCCCATTTTCATGTTGTAAAAAGTTAAAGGTATTCATCAATTCAATTATATATCCATATTATGTTGGGCCAACAGGACAATCATACAGCAATCAAGGACGTGCCTACCCTAACAGTAAAAGCAACAGAGAAGAGGGAGAGAGAGAGAGAGGGAGAGAGAGAGACGGAGACAGATTTCAAGTCCAACGACATAATAACGATGTATTTATAGGATCTGGCATCAATATATTTTTAACTAGTTATAAAAAGCAAACGATACATGCGATTCGAGTGTACAGTATCGAGTCCAGAGAGTGACAGAGAGTCCCGTTATCAAATAGGCTTTGATGGTTCGACCATCTATGAATGAATTTTGGCGCAAAACATTAAAAACACGTTTTTATAACGCAAATATACATAAACACACACACACACACAGACACCGACACAGACACACAGAGTGCCAGAGGGGAGCATAGTGGTGGTAGGTGGGATGTGCGAGGGGGTGAGGGTTGGGGATGAGTAGGGGGAGCGTTACATATTCAATTAGGCTGATGGATAAGGATGGGTTCATCTCCTGAGGAGTTGATGCTGCTGCCGATCGATTGAACGGCCGTTAAAAAATTCATAGACGGAGGTGCTGGCGCCCGATTGATTGGTTTTTGGAGTAAAACATGAGAGGGAAATTATGCTCAGGACCGCCAACCAAAAGGGAACAGGCAGACATCCTTTAAAAAAAAAACATGTAGGAATTGCCATCAAAAAGAAGAAGAACCTCTTGAATATTTCAGTTTGCTTTGAATCCCATTAACTGCTCCATGTGTGTGTGTGTGTGTGTGTGGGTGTGGTTGAAAGATGTGAATGAATGCAGGATGAAAAAAAATATGGTGTGAACAGTGGTTCATAAATTGAAAGATAAAAAAGAAAACTGTCATTTGGCTTTGTGTGAGACAGAGACAGAGATGGACGCGAGCGAGATGGACCTTCATGTCTCAAATGGGCACGATTGGACCAAACTGCATCGAAATGTTGAATTTTCCTGAATTTTAAAATTCGAAAATTGTTCTTATAAAAAGATATTCACAAATATCTGCCCTAAAATTTTCGTAGCCGTTGCCATCTCTAAGGAAAAACTCTGATTTCTTTCCTTGATCGAAAGTGAGTTCCTTTAGAATTTAGACTGAACTGAATTGGCCCATTGTGCGATTGTATCGAATTGCTGCCAATGAAATGGACCACAAAAGACACACCCGGCAAGAGGAAGCTCTCCGTTTTGGTCCTCCGTTCGGTTCTTATTGTTGTGCTCCTGCTCCTGTTCGAACGTTTCATTTTGTTGTTTGATGACATATTCAGTAATTGAATTTCAAACAGTGCTAAAAAGAAGTTTAAAAGGAGGGTTGAAGACGCAGATTACAAAACTCATCCCCAATCCCCACCGCTCCTGCTCCTGCTCCTGCACCTGGAGGACACTCACAATACGACAGTTTTGCCTGTTGCTTGTGTGTGTGTGTTTTTTTTTTATTTTGTTGTAAGGAAATTGGGTTTTTCAATGTTTTCAGTTTTCATTTTGCTGTAGTTTGTGTCAGGATATGGACTCACCTGAAACTGCATCCGCCTCCGTTTCGAGATTGCGCTGATAAAGTTGACAGCGCTGATGCAAGCTGGCAAAATAAATGGCCAATGCCCCAATGGCTGCTCCCAGGACTGTGAACGCAATGGCCAGGACTAAAAGGCGACGACGCTGTTGGGATTCCTTGATTAGCCAATCGCTGGGACGCTGTGACGATGAGGCATTCGAGGATGGCGGAAGGGCAGGGGCGTTCCTTTGCAAAGCACTGCCCACAGCACTACCATCCGGACTAAGATAGACCACGGTGGGTAGTTTATTCGGTTGCTGTTGCTGTGATTGCGTTTGGGATTGCATTTGGTTTGCTCCTCCGCCTCCTCCTCCTCCTCCACTCCCACTTATCAGAGGCGAGACCACTGTGGCGTTTAGCTCATCGAGAGCATTCGCTTGTAGATAACCATTATTTAATGGTTTCTCATTACTTGGCGGCGAGGATGTGCATGTGGATGTGTTTGCTGTGGATGCTGAACCACCATTGCCACCGCCTCTCGGTGTTGCCAACATATTTCCCTCCTTGACACGGGCAACTTGCCCGGCTCTTTCGGCTCTTTGGGCTTTCGGTCTGGCTTTTCTTTTTTTTGCTTTACTCTACTCTATCTAATTCCGTTCTAGGTCTGACCAGTTATTGATTGATTTATGGTCTTCGGCTTCTCGCCTGCTTATAAATAATAATCTATAATGATGATGATGAGCAGCAGCTGTCCACAGCGGGGCTTTGCTTTGCCTCAATAGCTCAGTTCCCTTCTGTTCAGTTCAGTTCAGTTGAGTTCGGCTGGCAAAGTCGTCGACGTCGTCGTCGTCGTCGCGGTTGGCGGCGACAATTGCTTCGGTACCCCGGTTTGACACTGGAACCACCGATAGTTAGTAGTAGCAGTAGATAGGGCTCTCCCTCTATGGGAGAGATAGAGATAGATAGGGAAACATGATGAGATATTGATAATACCCATTCTACAAAATGATTGACATGGTCACGGGGTTTTTGTCTACCACAGAACAAAAAAAAAAAAAAAAACACATACGGTAAATTCATCTATATGACTAACATACCAATACACTTTAGTATTCAAATTTATTGCAAAGTCAATCCTTTCGAGAAAATTAATACATAACCCTGCGAATCCCACTCGATCAAAAGAGACATAACATAACCCATAAGTTCGAAATTCCTTAGGTGTATATATGTATACATAAGTATGTATATGTATATCTGTTTGACTTGAGATTCAAAAATGTAGCTTGAATTCCCACCTACATTTAGCGTTGAAGATATTACTACAACTCTGGATTCCTTAGCAAAGTCCGCTGACCAAGAACTTGGTGGTTCTTCTACAGACAACCTGCTCACTTTATCCTATAAGTTAGTAAGATTTATTGACCTCAAGCCGGCTAAAGCCAAAACTATTTTAATTCAGTTAGGATAATTTTCGGAAATTGTTTGCTTTCAGTTTTTACGACAATTGCCCAGCAAAAGGGAGGACCCATCGTTTAGTCCTTTCTAGACATTAATAATACACCCAAAGTTGGGGTTTTAGAAATAGATATTTCTGAACAAGGTCTCAAATTTTAGCTTCATTTCAGGCTAGAACCTCTTCAAGATGACGTTGAATCCAATCGCTAGAAGTTTGGAAGAGCCTCAGATCACATAACCGAGGTAGATTTAAGGCTTTAGAATGATCGTTTGGATAAATCGATTGATCGATGGACTATATCTTATAATATGAACTTTGATTAAGTATTTTTCGACTGTATCATAGAACAATTCAACAATTCGAAACGATAACTTGGTCTACCTATGATACTAAAAACTTTGAATACCAAATTCCATCACATCGGAATGTACGTCTCCTTCATCTGCAAGGATAGGCCCATGAAGTTGAAACTATTCGAGACAGGATTACGTTTGAATTGTGTTGCGTGTTGAAAGGAAACCCTAGATAATGACTAGACTAGGCTAGAACATTTTCCACTTAATGGTTATTTACTGTCTCTCTGTAAATAAATAAATGTCACTCGATACGATTGAACTATAGCTTCAGGCCCCACTAGATTTAACCAGATCTCATTATGCATTCAAACAACTGCAAGTGTGTGTGTGTAGTATGTATGTGTGTGTGTGTGTGTATATATATGTTTGTCATTCCACGGTTTTGTTTATGCAGAAAGAGTTTCACCTATTTTTAATTTTGATCACTCAAGAAATTTAAACTAAAGTTTCGTTTCAAGTCATACATCATACATGCATGGGTGGGTAAAGGGGAATGATTCGGCGGAATAGGGGGAATCAGGGCCAACGTGTTGCGCGCAAACGCAGCCGGCAAAAAGTTGGCAGAAACAACAACAACAAGTATATAATATATATATCCATATATTTTAGAGAGATGTTGTATATATTGCAAACAAGTTCCAACCAGTTGACAAAACTAACTAAAATTACGTGGGCGATCCAGATCTGCCCGTGATCCCCGCCTTGAATTCAAAAAACAAAACAAAAAGGGGGCGTTAGGGAAATGGGAAGGTCTTTCGCTGTTTCGGTGTTCCCACAGATCACAGTTAGATATTGATATATATATTGATGGGAGATCTCGTGACACTTTCATGAATATTTTGTGTGGTGTTCGATCGTAAAACTCAAAACCGACTAAAAATTAATTAAGGCATTTCGTTCGTTCACTAATTTTGCATTGTATAACAAGTTTTTGTACATATATATACTATGTAGATTCTATGTTTTATGTTCGTTGTTGTTGTTGTTGTTGTTGTTGTTTCGCCAACTAACAAACTTAAAAATTGTTAAAACAAAAAGATTTGCTAAATGTTTTTTTGTTTTTTGTGCATTACTTTGTTTTGTTGTTGTTGTCTTTTCAAGAACTCGTTCAACTTTATTTGAATTTTTGTTGTTGTTTTTGTTATTGTTGTTACGACCGTTGCCGGGGACGTTTCGTTTAGTGTTTGTTGTTATTGTTGTTGTTGCTGTAGCATATGGCTTTCACCCGTTTATTAAGTGTTTTCATATATATTTTGTTCAGCATTAATTGTTGTTGGTAGTTAATTGGGCATATATTATTATGATTTATTTTTTTGCCTTTGAATGTTTTCTTTAATTTGTTTCTTTCCCTTTTGTTTTGGTTTCTGTTCTGTTTCAACGACGCGCGCGAAACGACTTCACGTTGCGAACTGAGCATTCTGAACGCGTGTCCTTAGCTTTTAAGCAGCCAGCGACGGCGCCGGCATAGTTAGTCGCACACACACACACACACACACACGCACACACTCACACACAATATAAAAAAGCTCTTTTTTTATATCTATTGAAATGGAATGAGCTCCAAGTGAGAAGGTGGTAAGAGGAAGTTACTTACAAACAAAAAGGCTTGGGGTTGGGGTTCTTTTTTTTTTTTTTTTTTTGGTATTAAGTTTAGGCTTGGGGCTGGATAAATTTTGTCAGCAAGTCATGGCATACTTTTTGGCGCTCGAAATATGGTATTTTCTTGGAATCTTATGTACCAAAAGGCTTTTTGTTTACAAATTTGCTTTAATATTTTCAAGTTTTTTAAATATTTAATCACGTATTAGACATCCTTTTGTAGTTTTTATCAAATTAATTAACTTATTTTTATAGAGAATGGGAAAAGTATACAAAAAGAAGCCCAGAAGTTCCATTTTTAAAACAATTAAGTAGTTTAAAGTTTTGGAAAATTGTGAGATGAGTTTGTAATAGGTTCGAGTTCAATTTTTAAAGTCATCCAAATAGATGGCTCTCAAGAAAAAAACTCTAATTATATTTATGGATGTTCTAATTCCGATATATTTGGATAAAATATCCTCAAATCAAATATTAATTGTAGACAATTCATAAGTTACAGTTTATTCTAAATTTGTTGCAAGTAATGAGTATTTTCCAGCCTATTGCATACACTAAGGGGCGAAGTTCGCCATTTGACATTCCTAGATGGGGCTATATTTTCGAAATTATGCTTTGATTTTGTTTCTTAATCTTGAGGCTTTCATTTCATTTTATATATACGCCGCTTTGTTCGATAAACTTTTGTAATTTTGAAGTTAATTACCTCGATTTATACCTCTCCTAGAGAGGCAATGATTTGCTCACGCTGTGACTCCTCATAAGGTCCAGTTGCATCCGTCAAACTGAATAGTCCACTCTTGGCACAAAGTGACTACTATCAGTTCCTCCTGTCTTCTTATCTTTAACACATTTGTACGAGGTATTTAATGGATTCCAACAATATTATTTGTTTGCTTTGGAGTTTTATCACTTTTTTGTAGCATACTTTTTAATTGTTGTTTTGTTCAGAGAATTCCCATGGTATTGAATTGTCGAGCCGTTGCCTGAAATGAACCTTCACCTGTTTCCTCTTGCTCTCACTGTATGTCTATGTGTGTGTGTGTGTGTAAAAGAAAGGTTCAGGTAACACACACGCACACAGTCATTGTTGACCGAATGTTTACAGTAGGAACTGTTTAAGCCGTATATTGGTGGCACGATTTGGCACGTTCTACACATATTGAACGTTAATCGAACCACACGGAGGCAACCCCTTCCACACACGTAACACACACACTCACCACGCCCACACGCATACACTTCGCCCTTTTTTAGTTCTGTTGTGGCCACTGGCATTGGCATTATCAGTGCGTGATCGTCTTGTCGTTGTCAATTTACCGTTGTGATGTCCGGTGTTTTTGGTGTGCGAGTGTGTTTCGGGCGGTGGTAGAAAACAAAACACAAGACAAAACAAAAAACTAATTACTCGCCCTGGCCGATAAGTTGATCAACTACATACCTAGCCACCTGGCTAGGTGGTAGTCAGAGATTAATTATGCCACCACCGTTCAGCCCCTTTGATTCTCATCCCCAGTCCCTCTTCACTATGTCTTTAAATTTCTCACCTGTCCAACCATTATTTATTTATTCTTAATTACGCCACTTGTGATACGAATGAATAGTGTTATTTCATGGGATTGAGAATTTGGCAAATGCTAAAAGTACTTTTACCTAGACTGACGGAATGAACAGACTATATAGAACTATATAAATCGAATTAGATGTGGTACTTTCCATATTCCTAACTACTATCTACTGAGAGACTGAATCGTTACACCAAAGTGAACAGAGTTGGCTATTAAAAGCGTCCAGGTTAAAGGATGCTTAAAAAAATGCTTGGTATACCGAAGTCGACCTCATTATAAAGTCTAGAGCTCTGGCAACCTGTTGCTTCGATTATATAAAGTCCATATTACTATGTATATAGTAATGTGTTGGATAAAACTAATCTATATGATTCCTCTAATAACGCGTCTGAGTTGCCGTTGCGTGCAATGTTGCAACAAATCACATAGAAATATCAAAAAGCTAACTTGCGCTACGTCGAAGTTTATATACCCTTGCAGTCCTTGCAGAATGTGGTTTCTTGGGACTCGATTCCGCTGGATGATTGTCACGTGCTCGCTCTGGCCCTTTCTATTTCGATCTTAAGCAGTGACGTAGTGAGCTGCTGTCAGTCCTGTCCAACAGACTCGATTTATATTGAACATAACACTATATCAATACTTGATAATGTAAAGATTGAAACTAGGAGGAATTGAATCCTTCGCCAAACAGTAGTCCGTAATCCAAGTTTCATCCTTTTTAGCTTTCAAGTCGGCTTTATCAACTCAGTTCGTCATGGTGCTGATCGGATTATACTTATATACTTTATGGAACTGGAAACGCCGTCTTATCTGCGTCACAAACGTCTGGCAAATGTTGTAATAACTTTTGCAAGGGTATAAAAACAACAAGAGAACGAAGCAAACAAAAAAAATAAACCTAATAATAATAATAAAACAGAAAAAAAGGCAAGGGAAAGGAAAGCCCAGAAAAAAATTCAAGTCAGGACAACGACATCGTCCGCTCGCACCACCAGCAGCAGGAGCAAGAGCAGGAGCAGCCAATATGGATTAATTTTGGCGCAAAAATCGCAGTGGCACGTGCATGGCAGTGACACCGATGGATGTCGCCATATGTTTGGCCAAGAGGGAATACTAGCCCCAAATACGATGAGTGGGGGATATAATGTTGTTAACACACAAAAAGCGAAATTAATTGCTTGGTCTTGTCTTGTTTTTTTTTTTTGTTTCCCACCGTTTTATGTTTGTTGTTGTTTCTTTTATACCGTATTCTAATGTGTTTGTTTGTCGTTTTTTTTTGTATTCCAACCGGCCAACAACTGCCTTTTGGGCAACTCTATTGGTGACTAAATATAAATTTGCTCCTTCAGTCTTTAGTACAAAAAGTTAATCACAGTAAAATGCTCGACGTTAAGCCAGGGCCGTGGCCGGCCGGCTGAAGCTTTTGTTGTTGTTTGATGGGGCCAAAAACAAAAGCTCACTTGTTGGACATGCTAAAACATATATATATAAAAAAAAAACAAAGTTAGTATATGTCTACATGTACACACACATACATACATACATGCTTCAAATATGTCTTCGACAACGAATGTCGTGTTGAGGTTGGAGAGTTTGGGGGTTTATATGTACCCAGCCACATATGTATGTACATATGTATAGCCCCTGCCGGCCAGACTCATTGGTCACATTCCATCAGCCGAACTATGCGAAAATGTGCCTCGTGCCGATCCCTTAAGTAAACAAACTATATTTAATTGGGGTCTATATAGCAAATATTTAATGAAAGATAAGTTAACAAATTTACAAGTACATATCATACATCATTGATACATACATACATATGTACATATGTACATACATATTTGTGTGGGAATGAGTGAGCAGTGGTCAGTCAGTGTTATCACTAATGATACAAGGTTTTTCTATTGTTTTAGATAATAACAATTTCAATTATTAGCAAGTAATGCAGCTAACTAAAAATCAAATTCAAATAGCCGTTATTTAAGTGAGAAACAACTCACTCGGCCATCGGCCATTAGAATCTGGCTCATGGAATAAAAAACTGTAAGTGCGAACGTCATAATGATAATGCACTTAAATGACTCAAATGTAGAAGACGTGATGATTTTTAGGTTCTGATTATGGCCAAAGCTTGTATCCAATTTTGCTGTCTTGTTCAAAGGGGGGTTTACCTGCCAATTCGGAGATGAAGCAAAATTGAAAAGGTTATATTCAGGGGCTTTTGAATCTATAAGGACGTTTCAATTGAAACCATGTTTTTAAAACCAGTACCCCAATATAAGTGACCACTTTGCTTTGCGATTTGTATTAGTAATTTGTTTTTATCTTAAAGGTTACTATTACAATTTGTAAAAAATCAATATTTTCGAAACCATAACGAGGTTTAATAATCTATATAAGTATTTTGCATGATAATTAGAAATGTCATTGGGTACGCAAGGTTGTTTTTCAAAGAGTTTTCAAAATATCCTTTATAATTTTCGCCAAGAGAAATATATTTTTGATATATAAACGTTTTAAACCAAAAAGAAGGGAACGATCAAATCTATAGCATAATTTTGGGTGTTCGTTTCTACCTTATCGGAGCAAAAATTATCGTAGTCGACATTATCGGAGCAAAGTTATCGTAGTCGAAACTATCGGAGCAAAGTTATCGTAGTCGAAATTATCGGAGCAAAGTTATCGTTATCGGCATTTTCGGAGCACAGTTCTTAGGCGAGCGAAACGCATTATTAAGAGATGGAATCCCATTATTAAGAGAGCGAGCCCATTTTTATTTCATAGAGATGGGCATGGGTTTTTTTTAAATTGTCCGTATACGAATATGTTATTTTTGCTAAAAGGTTATTAGAAATATCCAGAAATATATTGCACAGTGAATTCAAAATGTTTATTTGTGAAACGAAACTAGACGCAATAATATATATGAAAATATGTCTACTGGTTCGTGCCATGCCGTGCCGTGTCGTGCCTTAAAATAGCGGCCCATGACCATCTCTATTATTTCATGATAAAAAACCTTTTGACATAAACTACGGCAAGCCTAAGTTGTCTCCGTCTCCGCGTCTTTCCAATGTTTCAATTTTAAGTTCGTTTGTGCTATTGTTTTATTTTATATTTTCTATACCGACAAGTTTTTCCCTCTTGTGGAAAAATGCTATACATTTGTTTTTCTCTGTTGTCTCTCATACTGCTGTGGAACACAACAACAGCTGATTTGGATATTAACCCTGAAACATGCTGTGCTCTGACCCGGTTGGATATCGAGACTCGCTTGTCCACGAAGTCACCATATCGCGCCATAGCCAATTACAATGATACCCAACCGCATTATCCAGGTGAGAATTTTAAATTTTGATTATTTCTCCTATTTAATGCTTTCAGCTTTCGAAAGGCTGCGTACCCACACGTATCTGGGCGACAATACGTCATGGCACTCGGATGCCAAGCAAATCTGTGATAGCCCGCGCCCAAGAACGTTTGACCGTCATACAGGATATGCTGCTCCAGCAAGCAAAACCAAAGTTGTGTGCCAAGGAGCTGGAACAATTGCGGAAGTGGAGCTGGCAGCATTTTAATCCGGAAGATGATGAGAAACTTTTGATGGCGGAGGGAGAAAATGAGTTAATCGAGCTGGCAGAGCGTATGCAACTGCGATTCCCTTCACTACTGCCCGATCCCTATGACCCAGACTGGTATTATATGAAATACACGGCTACGCAGCGAACGTTGAAAAGCGCACAGAGCTTTGCCACTGGGCTGTTTGGACGACATCGGATACACACGGTGAACTATCCACGACCTTTGCATAGAGATCCTATTCTAAGAGTGAGTAGAACATCATTTATTATACTAAAATATTTAAAAATATCTAATATATACGATTACAATAGTTACGATATTAAGAATAAATGGCTCTACATAACAAACCTAAATTAACAAACATTGATTGAAAGGATTTTTCCCATTAGGGTCAGTGTCCTGATTCCTCATAATTGATAATGTTCATCTGGCTGCATTTAATATGTACGACTTCATTTTGGGTTTTTGGATAATTATTTATATATGTAGTTAATGTTGATGCACATTGTACATTGATTCAAAAAAACCGCGTAATTGCTCAAATAGTGGTATTCAAAGATAGCGGTTTTCGCAACCTGTGCACCGTTGCTACTGGGCGTATCGAAATATTGCCCATCCCTAGACCAAAACCGTAAATGCGTATTTTGTCTATAATATTATATATTTTGTTCTTTATTGTGGTCCAAAAACAAAAAGGAAAGTGAAGATTTCGATTTGTCTGATCCAAGTGCAAAATAGCAACATAGATCACTCTACATACAACGGCAACAACAACAGCAAATAGATCATTCGCCTACAACCTACAACGCAAAAAAACGTGCGAGCTGACGGCGACAGCGACGGCGACGGACAGACGACAAAAAGTGGGTGGAAAGAGGAAAAGTGTGGTGTGTAAAAAGTGTTTGGTTATGTTGCCAGCAATCTGAAGGGAAGGAATCTGAACCAATCTGGGCAATGGATCACTAAATATCTAAATATTCATTTTAAGAATCGAAATAATAAACTTCCATCTATCAGCGATGCTAGAATCGCAGTACAATGAGGCCGCTGCTGCTGCGGCAGCCGCCGTTGTCGTCGGAGACAGTAGCAATAACAGCAGCAACAGTAACAGCAGCAGCAGTAATGGCAGCACTGTAAATATAATGATGACCAGTTTGGATTCGTCATTCAAAGACGCCTGGATAGAGTTGCGGGATGCGGCCGGCGGCGGTGTAGATCGGGCGGAGGAACTTCTTCTGGATCAGACACAGGATTATTACAATCGAACTTTCGGCGATCATCAATGTCCGCTCTCGTTTGCCGCCAAACGCCACCAGGAAGCCATTGAGGCGTTGGCCTATGAGCGGCGTGCCTGGCGGATCAGAGAACGGATGAAGACGGCCAGCGTGGCCCTAGTGCTGTGTCTCAACATTGGCGTCGATCCGCCAGATGTGGTGAAAATTCAACCTTGCTCACGTCTGGAATGCTGGATCGATCCCAGCTCGGTGTCGGCGCCAAAGGCAATGGAAATGATTGGCAACAATCTGCAAATGCAGTACGAACGCTGGCAGCCCCGTGCCCGGTACAAGAAATGCCACGATCCTACAGTTGAGGATGTAAAGAAACTCTGCACTTCCCTGCGACGCAATGCCAAGGGGGAGCGCATCCTCTTCCACTACAATGGCCACGGTGTGCCCAAGCCGACGGCCAATGGTGAAATTTGGGTCTTTAACAAGACATTCACACAGTATATCCCGCTTAGCATATTCGAGCTAATCACTTGGATGGCTGCTCCCTCCATTTATGTGTACGATTGCTCCAATGCCGGCATTATAATCAATTCCTTCCAACCCTATGCGGAGCAGCATGAGCATGAACGTGAAAAGGCCATTGCTGCTGCCCAGCAACGGGGGATGGGGTCTATGGCAGGACCAGGCATGGTACCTAATCAAATTAGCTACAAAAACTGTATTCATTTGGCCGCCTGTGCTGCAAATGAGATACTTCCTATGAATTCCCAATTACCGGCCGATCTATTTTCCAGTTGCCTAACCACACCCATTAATATAGCCTTGAAATGGTATGCAATGCAGGAAAAGTTGGGAATGGTGCCGCGCATACAAAGCGAGCTGATTGATAAAATTCCAGGTAAGTGAGGGAGACAGAGAGAAAGAGAGAGAGAGTGAGTGTCAAAGAGGGGGGACACTGAGGACCCTCTGAATTCTTCGTCATTGATATATACTCCTTGTTTTCCATTTGCAGGCAAAGTCAACGATCGACGCACAATGATGGGTGAACTAAATTGGATATTTACAGCCATTACCGACACGATAGCGTGGAATACCTTGCCGCGCGAGCTGTTTCAACGGCTGTTTCGCCAAGATCTCCTTGTGGCCAGTTTGTTTCGCAATTTTCTATTGGCCGAACGCATATTGAAGAGTCACGATTGTACGCCCGTATCGTTGCCGGCTCTGCCGCCCTGTCATCGTCATCCGATGTGGAAGGCGTGGGATTTGGTTGTGGATTTGGCATTACAACAACTACCGGACATTCTGGAATATAATGCTCCATACAAACAATTGCCATTCTTCGAACATCAGCTGACCGCCTTCCAGGTGCGACTTGATAGTGAATCGGAATCACGTACCCCGCCGGAGCAGTTGCCCATTGTGCTCCAGGTGTTGCTCTCCCAGGTGCATCGACTGAGGGCATTGGAGCTCCTGGCCCGATTCCTTGATTTGGGACCCTGGGCTGTCAATCTGGCTCTGGGAGTCGGCATCTTTCCCTATGTGCTCAAATTGCTGCAGAGTTCGACGAGAGAGTTGCGTCCAGTATTGGTCTTCATATGGGCTAAAATTCTCGCAGTAGATCCCAGTTGTCAGGTGGATCTGGTGAAGGAGTACAAATACTTTCTCTCCGTGCTGCAGGATACCACGGTATCCAAAGAACACCGAACACTCTCCGCCTTTGTCCTATCGTCGATTGTACATAATTTCCTGCTCGGGCAGACGAGCGCCTTGCAGGGTCCCCTGCTTTCTATATGCCTGGAGCAGCTTAATGATGGAAGTTGGCTGCTCCGCCAATGGCTAGCCATTTGCCTGGGCATGTTGTGGCAGAACTTTGAAAATGCCCGCTGGTCGGGTGCCCGCGATTTAGCCCACGAGAAGCTCTATGTGCTTCTACGGGATGCCATTCCCGAGGTGAGGGCAGCGGCCGTTTTCGCTTTGGGCACCTTCATTAGCTCTGTGACGGATCGTCGCCAGCAGCAAGCCAACAACATTGATCGCATTATAGCCATTACTCTGCTGGAGACGGTGGGCGAGGATATGTCGCCGCTGGTGCGCATGGAACTGGCTGCCGCCCTCCAATGGATGGTGCTGCTCTTCGAGTCACAATTTGTCACGGTCTACATGCTGGAACACCTAAATGCCCACACCGATGCACTCGTTTCTAGCGGGGAGCGTAGCGCCAGCATTACCCATGGTATGCCTGGAGCTCCGCCCGCTTCGACAACCTCGTCCACTCACAGCCTGGAGAGGCATGTGACAATGCGGCGTGGCGTTAGTTCCAGCTCGATATCGAATATGAGTGGAGCCTCGTCGACGGCGCCGGGCACTGGATCGAATGCCATACCCTTTCAGTCGATCTTTACCAAACTTTGGCTCGGCATCTATAATCTCGGCCAGGATCCGTTTCCCCAGGTAGCGGCGACGGCCCAAAAGATAATCAATCATGTGCGTGATGCAGCTCTCTATCCGATTACCGCCAAGGAGGTAACTATCAATACGGTCACAGAGAAATGTAGCAGTCTGAGCGTCAGTCTGCCTCCCAGTCCGAATACCAGGATCAATTATCTCGGCGGCGGCGGCCCTGGTGGTGGTGGTGCTGTTGGCATTGCATCGGCAGCTGGTGAAGCTTCCTCACCAGTGGGTAGCTCCACTACAATGACGACAGGAGGAGCAGCAGCAGCCAATGCAGGCGGCAGCCATTGGGCACACAAGCTTCGCCTTTCCGGCAGTTCCACTGGCGCTGGCGGAGATCCCCAGTTGACATTGCATCGCAAACTTCGCACTAGTTCCACCAACGATGACACGGACAGCGGGCCAGCATCGGCGCCGGTGCCGCCGGTTAGTTCGGCTGAAGGTTGCCACTCGGCCAGAAGCAGTGGCAGCGAGAGCAATCACTATCCCGACCCAGGCAAGGTGGGTCAGCCGCGTCAGCCTATTGTAAAGACCCAGTTTATACCCTGGGCCATGTCTTATTTCACGCGAGCCGGCAAAGAGCGATACAGTTCATCCGAGGGCAGCGGCGAGGAGGGCCAGCAACGTTGGCCGATTGACCGAAATTCCACGGAGCTGCGCATTAGAAATTATCGTTATCATCGCAACGAATCTATCCGCAGGGAGGCAAAGAAGATGTCTTATTACCACCAGCGAATGGATGCCTACACATGGATGAGAAAGACACAGTTTACGCCATCGATAGTGAAACTATTGCCGTACGAGCAGCAAATTGCCGTGGCCTACAAGGAGAGGGTGCTTGTCTATGACTTCCAAAGAAATGCCGTGCGTGCCTATGGTGCAGATTCGATTGCTGGCAATGGCAGTGGCGGTGGAAGTGGAACTGTCAGTGGCAGCTCCACATCGCTTAATGGTAATACACCGCGGAAAACAGGATTGGGAACGTCCGGTGGCTCTTCTTCCTCTTCGTGGTCGTCGTCCGCGTATGCCACATTTGCTCGGGTGAGCAGCATTGAGTTTATCAATGCGCACGATGTAGGCTTGGAGCTAGTCGCCCATGAGGATGGGGTGATACGTGTTTGGCAGTCCACACAGCCGCCGTCGGGCGGTGATGGCATCAACTCACTTTCCTCTTCATTGGCATCCTCCTCACTATCGTCCTCGTTTGTGGAGGAGCCATCTAACGGAACCCGCCTAGTCACAGCCTGGGATGCCCTGCCACATGTCTCGCAGCCAAATTGGGGCACCTCGACACTCCGTAATCGCGGAGGCCTTGCCAGATCCACCACAGATCAGCTTATGAGCTCCAGCACGGGCATTGTCACCGCCTGGCAACAATATAGTCAGCAGTTGATTGTCGGCGGTGGGTCCTGCCGCTTTCTCCGGATTTGGGATGTGGAGCGGGAACTGCGACTGAACGATTTGCCCCTTGGACGCAGTGAGGCCAGTGTCCGTGTCCTTTCTCCCTTCGCCAGCAACGTGCGCTGTGATCTTATTGTAGCAGGGTGTGCCGACGGAAGTGTTCGACTTTTTGACAAACGTCTCGCTCCCCAGGAGGCTCGGATCCATGACTATCGTGAACATGCCTCGCCCATACTTCATGCCTGTCTGAGAGCCAATGAGACTACTCTGGTTACTGGCTGCACAGCGGGTCGCATTTGTGTCCTGGACCTACGTGCTCGTGGTAATGGCCGCCGTCTCCATCAATGGGATGCTGGTGGAGATGTCACCGCCATGGCGTGCCATCAACTGGCCGATGCTGTTGCCTGTGGCAATGCTGCGAAAATTTCCATTTATTCGCTAAATGGCAAGCAGCAGAGTGTCCTGCGCAGCAACGAGGGATTCATGGGCTCCAAAATCGGTCATCCCACCTGCCTTTCGTTTCATGCGTACAAAATGCAATTGGCGGTGGGATTCGTCGACAACACGGTCGCGGTCTACAGTCCCACGCCAGGTATGAGACAAAGCTGTTAGAACGGGGCTTCGCATTGATGATTGTAGATAGACTAGGAATATTCCTCATCTGATTTCCTTCGATTATAATTGGTTCGTTTCTTTTACAGTTTTATAAACTCTGCGGCCGTTGGAAAATTGATGTTAAAAAGAATCCTGAAACATTGGTTAATGCACGTAGATTCTATGCAGAGCCACAGATGCAATCAGCAGTGGATTATGTGCGGAGTAGGACGCAGCTGGAGGACTTGCAGCCGGAGGACGTTGAACTCATGTATACGGTATGTGCCTTTGAGACAGCATGGCAACGACCACTTGGACATTTCCGGCCATCGGTGTGGTGTAGTTTCTTCGATGTGGAAGCACTGAACGCCCTGGAATTTGTCGAAGATTTGGAATATTATTGGAATGATGGCTATGGCTATAAGTTGTCACATCGCATTGCCTGTCCGGCAATAGCGGATATGTTTGAGGCCATTGAGTAAGTAGGCAATGCTGCCTTCCTCTTCCCCCCTTTGTATACAATTGATGATATTCATGCTTTTGGTTTTTCTTTTAGTACACCGAAGGCTAAAGCCAATGCCACCTTCTATTTCACACATTCGGGCACACTGCTTAAGCTGCTGGCCCACCTCGGCTTGGCTAAGGATGAGGAGATACTGACGCACAAGCATTTTGATTATGCGCGTCAATGGCGCACAAGTCGAATTGATGCTTTTGCAACAAACTTGGCCTTTCTGCGCTTTGAGTGAGTCCGAATTGTGCTTAAATTTAAAATTGTATTCCAATTTCCTTCTGTTTGCAGTTGTGAGAAGGGACCCCAAGTCCTGGTGCTGCATCAAGAGCAGGTTGTACGTCTGCCTGGCTGTCCGCAGGATAATGATCTCTGTCCCCTTGCAACGTTGCGTCGCCTATTTAGGGAGAGCATAGAGAACTGTGACTTTGACACTCTCTGTCAAATCAATAGAAACGCCAATTGAAGGAGATGATCCTCCTGTAGTCTGTCGTTGTCGTTGCTGTCGGTGCTGCAGCTGCTGCTGCTTCGCTTTTGCCATTCACTGCTGAATACAATACTACTGCAAAAGAAGTCTATGTGTGAAACTTACCATTTGGCCAAGGATTCGTGGAAATGTGTTGGATATATTATTCTTTTTTATTAATATTATTATTGTTCTTTTTTTTTTTTTTGTTGTTTTATATATCTTATATTGAAGTGAAAAGTTAAAATGCTGACTAGAAAATAAGCTATTGAGGTGTAGGAGAGAAGCGAGAGAGGAGAAACAAAAAAGAGAGGAGATATGTGCCGCCCCCCGAGAAATGAGATATCGGGTAATTTATGTGTAATTAAGAGTTAAAAATCGTTTGTAAGCCTTAACAAAAATCATATGGACCATCCAACTGAAAGAACTTCGGCCGGGTTTAAATCAAAGAGACAATTACCAAGAACGAACAAGAAAGAGACAGACAGACAAACAGAAAGTAAGAGAACGAACGAATGTTTTAAAGTTATTTCTTGTCTATTATCCTATATATATACTTGTACCATGTACTTCTAGCCTTATACGATAATCTATCAATCAATCTATTGATCCGCTGCTATATTCTATCTATTTTTTTTTTGTAAATTATTCGTTTAATTTAAGATCAAAAGTTTTCTTTTACACCATGCACACATAAAGTGAACATTTAAGGCATCGAAATTTATGTAACAAGCATTTCCGATCTCACAAAGTATACAAATTTAACCGATTTGATATAACCATAGCCATATTTTTCCATCCGTATATTTACGAAGATTCGTATAATATGTCTGATTTAAATTTTTATGGCCACTTTTATGTTCCGTTGAGATCAAAGCAATCATCTTTTAGATTGTAAAAGCTACAGTGCTGAAATTTCGCATATTCGCATTTCTATATACTACATGCATTGTATATCTGGGACTTAGATCGGCCGGAAGAGTGATTCGTTCGAGCAGTCCTTATAATAATTGGTATTTTGTCTAAAGTCATTACCCAGATAGGTTGACTATATCTCATACAAGAGATAGATGACTCCTAGAAAAATTGAATGTGTCTTAAACTGGGTAATTATTCTCAGAATTCTCATATGTAGAGAAATATTAATACAAAAACTTGGAAGAATTTATGAACTTGGTCCGGCCATTGGTCCATATGACCAATTGTTATAAGACTCAAGGGCAAAGTTGGCTCAGAGTGAGCGAAATTGCCTTTGTTTATTGTGTGGCGTGTGATTTTCTAATAATTGTTTTACTTAGTGCATGGTATAACGAAGTCGACATGACGACTTGAAATATTCTTTTGTATTTGTTTTACGGGCAAACGAGCATACATCTCCCTTTTGTGTACATATTATACATACATCTATATCTATCTAAATATATATATATATTCTTCTAACTACATTAAACGCTTTTCGCCATTCGAAACTTGTGTAAAAAACTATATAGTTGCAATTACGAAACGATAAACTAAACAAATTCCCCAAAAACATGAAAAACAAAATGGAAAACCTATGTTGTGCTAACTTGTGTTATAATATTTAAAGAAACAAACGAAAAACGAAGAAAAACAAAAACTAACAAAGATACATATAACCCTATGCTCCATATCTATCTATCTATCTATCTATGTATATTTATGATATAGAAAAAATACCCTTTGCAAATTCCAAAAACATTATTTATGATTCTTTCTGTATATGCCTGCTGTGTGCAAAGCATATATATTACTGATCCATAGCCGTCCCTTTGTTTCGCTCTATTTGTCTTCGATGGAGTTAATTTTTGTTAATTGTCGATTTTCATTTCATTATATTTAGTATTTTCTTTTTTGTCAGCGGTGTTTTCTAGTATAGTGATAGAGAAATATTGAAACATATAGCTGCATGATTAGAAAAAAGACCCCTCCCCCCTCCCCCCTGACTATTTGATTTACTTTTGTTTTTGAGAATGCGCTTATGAATTTATGTTGTCATTAAGTCAGACATTTAACCGCCACAAATAGTCAAAATGGAAGGAAAAACAAAATATATTTAATAACTAAATACATGTACATAAAATATACACACCGATACATACAACATTGTTATTTTTCCTGT
Source organism: Drosophila equinoxialis (assembly GCA_018150345.1). Taxonomy (NCBI): domain Eukaryota; kingdom Metazoa; phylum Arthropoda; class Insecta; order Diptera; family Drosophilidae; genus Drosophila; species Drosophila equinoxialis. The sequence continues at coordinate 6,903,432 of JAECWI010000002.1, read as the reverse complement.
ATAGTTAAAGCACTTAAAATGTAATTAATTTCTATATAGTATATACATACCTACATACTTATGTTCTATCGAAAACAACAATAACAACCTTACAGCTTAGAGTTTAAAGATTAACACACACATACACACGCTTGGACTTTTCAATTTGTTTAAGCTAAACAAAGAAAACAATAAAAAAAAAAAATATTAAAAAAGTATTGTTTACCACTGCGTGGAGGGAGGAATGTCATAAATGTCATTTTCCTTTTTTAACTCTTCTCTGTAAGTGCAAACTTCCCATATTTGCACAGCGTGTAGTGCTCTGGTAGTGCTGCTAATTGTTGGTAAGCGTTCCTATTCGGAACTGTAGTTACAATAGTAATTTGTCAACGACTTGCTTCACGGATTGTTAGCCGATTGATTGATGCTCTCTTCCATCGATTGATTGACCTCCATTGCAGGACTTTTCTGGTGAAGCTCGTTAGCGACAGAATCGTATTTATCATTTATTTATGTTGGGCATACGCTGTTGAAGTGATGTGGAAGAATGGTCCTTAAGGTCACAGTGTCGGCCATTCTAAGCAACAGTTTATCCAATCAGTCAATCTAGAACAGATAATAATGAAGAAATATATGATTACTAATTAGTAGCTATTAAGTAAAGTAGCTATTAAGAAGTTGCATTTGAGCTTGAATTCATCCCATTTCTATTTGTTTTAAGAATTTCGTTGAATTCAAATTTGAAACAATCCACTGAATTAAGAAAAATAGCTGAGGAAAAAACAAGTCCTTGAATAATAAAGCTTTGGATAACTAGTTTTCTTAAACTTTTTTCACCTAATTTTTGAATGTCCGATAAGACATATTTTCGGCCTCTGTAGCCAGTGCGATTACCATAAAGGAATAAATAAGAAATTCATTCATACTAAACATAAGATTTATTTGGGGAAATCCTTTAGGCGACCGAATATTTATCTCTCTTATCAACAAACGATAAATTAAAAGACTTTAAGAAATTGTCTAGTTCCTTTTTATTCTGTGTTGACACTTATCCCTATCCAATGAACAAATGAAATTTTCAATTTAGATGGTTCTGCAGATCAATTTACTCGTCTAAGGTCTCACTTTTGTCTAGACTCTAGAGTATAATGGAAAAGTCTAGTTCAGAGAACAATTGAGCGAACTTTGCATTTATTTGTTAAGTATTGTTTTGAGCAGAGAACAAGACAGATAGAGAGAGAGAGAGAGAGAGAGGACAGAAACTGATGCAATTTCCATCGACTAGATATTATTGAAATCAGGAAACAGGAAATGGTAGTGGGTTAACAAGCTTTTTCTTCTCTCGGAGCTTATGGCAACAGGTTAGGTTCTCAATCAACCCTTAAAAAGCTTCAAAACTAAACAAAATCCAATCTTCACCCCATACACGTGAGCTTAGCCGCCGTCCAAGAGGACGTCAGCTGTGGAGAAGAGCAAGAGCAAGAGCACATCGACCGTCGAACTTCGCTCAGTGCGCAGGCACATTGGCCAAGACCGAGACCGATGTCGCGCGTTGTTGTTGCTGTTGCTGCTTATGATGATGACGATGATGATGATGATGGCGAACGGCGAATGGAGGAAGGAGAACGGAAAACGGAGACGAACGAAGGCGTCGGAGACGCCAATGCTAGGCCAGGCCAGCCAGGCGCAATGCCAAACTGAACCCGCAGCAGCATTTGGTTTTGGCTGTGGCCAAAAAAATACGTTTTTCAGTGCGCTGTTTGTCGCTGCGGTAGGCGCGTCGTGTAATCAACAACAAAAAACAAAAAAAATAAAAAATTATAATAATAAAAATAATAAATAATAAAATATTAAGCACTCACAAATCGGTTTTCTTTTCGGTTGTTGTTTTTCGGTTTTTTAGTTGATTTGTTTTTTTTTTTTTTTTTTTGTATTTTGTTTAGTCAAAAATTTGAGTTGATTTTCGTGTTAACGAATAAAAATAAAACGAACTAACTAAAGTGTTCAGTTCGCATTGAAACTAGAGAAGCGCCAGTGTCTGTGCGTACAGGAACAGACACACACACACACGCAATCCGTACATGCTTTTATCCTTGGCCAGGAGCCCTTGATAAGCGTAATTATCAAACCGTTGACAATTCCATTTCAATTTGTCAATAAAATCACCTGATGTGTGTGGGTGACTAGAGTGCCAGAATATGTCAGGAGTATGACCTAATTTCCATAAGAAGCAAAGGCGACAGCTACAGCAACAGCAGCATCAAGGCTTAGGCCAGGATAACAAACCAAAAGCGAATCGTAAACGAAACGTACCGAAGTAACCCACCCACCCGCGGCAACTAGCACTCCCCGCCGCACAATCCATAGATACATATATATATACAGAGATAAGACAAGAGGCACTTGACTGGCTTCCTAGGTGGTCACCCATCTCCCGCGTCCCCCTTGGCGAAACCCGAAATACAAAATTGTATATTGGATTCCTTTCGAGTATGGAAGAATTGTGCTATGTCGTACTCAGTTGCCTGCTGGTTATAGTGGTGCTCTATGGACTCCTGGAGTTGCACTACTTCCTGCGCATGTGCCTTTGTGTGGTCCTGGCACGTTTTGTGAAGCGACGCTGCCACATTCTGGACTCCACAACGGTGAATGGTATGAGAATTTGGTCAATATGGTCAAGAAGTTACATAAAGCTTTACCTTCAACTTGGCCCGGTTCCAGTCGAGCCCCTGGCCCTAGCCCTGTACAAGGTGATGGTGATTGTGCAAGTCGCCGCTAAGCCTAACCAGGTCTAAACCTCCCCCCGCCCAATTAACCACCTTTTTGTGTTTTGTGCTTTGGCTTCGCTTTAGGTTTGTGCCTCAGCAACGATGTGGACACATTGCTCTATCACATGAATAATGCCCGTTACTTTCGTGAGCTGGATTTCGCCCGTGTAGATTTCTATGAGCGAACCAAATTGTATAGAACCATTACAGGATTGGGTGGCTCAGTGTTTCAGGGAGCAGCAACCATACGATATCGTCGCTTCATACGACCCTTTCATCGTTTCAATATAGTATCGAGAGTGAGTCATCATAATATCCTACCATGCCCAGTTATTTAGCTAATTACTTCTCCCGTAGATTATCTACTGGGACGAGCAGTCGCTGTTCATGGAACATCGTTTTGTTCGGCCCTCGGATAAGTTTGTCCATTGCATAGCCATTTGCCGGCAGCGTGTCATCGACGTTTCCATGGAGACGGTCATGTCCGCTCTCTTGAATGCTGCTTCATCCTCCCGGGCATCAGTAACAACGCCTATGCCAGTGCCGTTAAGCTCACCGACTAGTCATCAGCCAGGTGGGATTAGCAATCCCGCCATGGAACCCTCACATGCCGAAAATGGTCATGCCCACAGTCAACACCAGCAGCAGCAGCCGCAACAGGTCTTGTCCACTGTCAAGCTGAAGCCGCCAATGCCTCCGGAGTTGGGCAAATGGATTGAATACAATGATATGTCCAGCAAGAATTTACGCAGCGGCTGCTGACCTGGGGACCCACCACTTAATACTACTCTTGATATTTTTGTTACTATTTCTTACTCAGTTCAGTTTTTGTATGAGTCTGTGTGTGTGAAATGTGCAAAGTTGTTTACCTGTGTGTAAGTGTGTGTGTGTGTCAAGTGTTTAACTAACTGTAAGATGTCTATGTATGTAAAATGGCCCTAGGCAAGTTCCAAGTTCCTCGTCCACTCGTCTACCCTACCCCCCAATATCCTTCGCCATTCCCCATCAAATGGTAGTCCAATGTTTATGTATATAGGATTACAAGAAGCTTAGTCATAATACTAAAAACAAAAAAGACAAAAACTTGTGCTTAGTCTTCTGTATGTATAGAAAATGGCAATGATGATCAATGGAAATGTGTTTTACTTTACAAATAAGGGCGGGCAGGTGCCTAAAAGTATGCTATGCATTGGTTAGAGTATGTCGTTTTAGTTTGTTGCGATCAATTCGGTACAAAAGTGAGTCAATGAATGGAAAATGTGGAGCCTTGCCCCCTAAAGTATGCAACAGGCGATAAATGCCTTTTAAAATGTCCATTAGCTTCAAAATTATGTATACACATTTCATGGGCATTCCAAGAATTTCATTATGATTTAAACAATGTTAATTCATTTTGCATACTTTAAGGGGTTTATTACCACCAATATGGAATCAATGTTTACTTTCATTGGTTATTCCATAGTAATCACTTTAGATAGGAGCTCTGTCTAATTTGGATTACCATTTTATTTGATAAGAATATTTTTCATATAGATTTCGTCTTACTAACAATTCCAAGTCATTTCACTCTTGGGTCTTGGGACTTCGGCCATTTGCCATTTGCTGGGAAAATCTTCGAACCTTATGGCACTTCCGTCACTCTCCAAGCTCTCCCTCTCTCTTTCCCTCTCTCTCTTATTCTCTCCGTCTTTCTCTCAGCTGAATTCACGTGTGTTTGACCCCTGACGACTTTGATGTCATTCAATAGAAGTTTTAGCGTATGATTGCAGTTTTTATGACTGGATCAGAGCTCAAATGAATTTGATTACCTTTATACTAACAGATATAGTCTTTGTTTTGTTTTTGTTGCTAATATTTGTTTGGCAAGAGGCAAACTTATATTACAAAAGGTAATGGTGCGAAATAGGGGAATTTGTTAATAATTAACGAAAACGAATAGCAAACGAAATCGAAATCGAATGTGGATAATCGCTCTCGATCGCACTCCCTCTCTCTATCTCACTTTTCTCTCTCTCTCGCCTCAGCTCTGTTGTTGTCTGGTGAGTTTCAAGTGTGGCTGCAGCTTTCTTTCGGTATCGGCCTTTGTGTCAGTTGTAACTTGTCCGGCCTGGCGATCGGTTGCTCCCACTGCGTAGCGTGTTTCATCAGTATTCGAATACTTAAGTGAGTATCACTAAATTTATATAGTCTGGTGGGGCCTAAGCAGCCGGGTTCAACGCATATATTGACATCCAAAACTTAAGATTGGACTTGGCACTCATGGGGAGTGATCATGGTTCATAAATCATGAAACATCAACTTTCTCTATTCGCGAAGCGTTTTTCTTTTTCACCTTAGCCACACAGTTAACATATGTAGTAACTAATCATTACAGACTTGCGAGAGAGACAGATCGAGAGAGAGAGAGCAGTGAGATAATGTCGTGGCTTGTGCTTTTACTGATCCTCTATGTAATCTGGGATGTAAACTACTTCATTCGCTGTGTGTTTACCGTGTTTGCCGGCAAGCTCTTTCAGCGAAAACGCAAAGTCACCGATACCACCACCATCTATGGCCTATGCACCTCCCAGGATGTGGACATATTCATCCGGCATATGAACAATGCCCGCTACCTGCGTGAACTGGACTTTGCCCGATTCCACTTTTACGCTCTGACCGGCCTCTATGAGCGTATACGGGAGCAACGCGGTGGCGCCGTCCAAGGAGCCAGCAGTGTACGCTATCGTCGCACCATACCTATTTTCCATCCGTACAAGATTCAGACGAAGCTCATTTGGTGGGATGACAAAGCCATCTATTTGGAACAACAATTTGTTACCCTCTCGGATGGTTTCGTGCGCGCCATCGCCATGTCAAAGCAATCAATCACCAATTGCAATGTCCTCGATATCCTCAAAAAGTATCCAGAGGCCAAGCAGAGGCCAGAGATGCCCACCGAATTGAAACTCTGGCTGGATGCCATCGAATTGTCTAGCCAGAAGTTGCGTAAGGAGAAATGAAACTGATGCAGACTAAGTTCGACATCATTTGCATAATATCGAATGATATTAGTGATTAAGTCGCTACCTCTCTTCTGTTTTTTCTTTTCGCTTCGCTTTACATATGTGTATGTATTTTTTATAGTTTGTTTTAAGTTAAATAAAGAAATGGATTGTTTTTTTTAAAATTAAAAGTATTCAAAGGGCAACGACTCTTTTACCTGGTTTTCACTTTCTTTTATGCACCGACATGCGACAAATTATGGCTGAGTAAGACAATATGCGGAACTCTCCATTGACTCTCCATTGGCTCTCTTCTATGTAGCTCTTTATTGAAACAGCACTAACAACTCCACAGTATTCAAATGATTAAAAGGGATTGAAAAATAGTACACTTATTACATGTTTCAACTTAAACTGTTATTGAAAGAAATTTTCAGTTCAGCTTTCCTTGAAAGTAAAAGTGAAGATTATAGAAGTTTGTTTGTTAAGCGAGACTTAAAAAAAAAAACCAGAGGGCCGGGGCTAACTTCGACCACGTCGAAATTGGCATACCCTTGCAGGTTTTTTAGTAACTCTTTTATCTAAACTAACTGTTTTATCTAAAAATGTAACGTTTGCGAACGAACGGCCTTCAATCTTAGCATAGGAAATAACGAACTTTTTCATAAAAGTCACTGTTTTCGACGGATCGTTCCTATTGAAACAAATTGATATAGTCACCCGATTTTGATCATATTTGGCACAGTCGTTAATAGGTGTAACAGACTCACCAATAAGACCAATTTCCCGACAATAGCTCAAAAAATATCGAAGTTATTGAGTTTGTATGGGAGCTCTATGATATAGTGGTCCGATTCGGCTGAATCCGAGATATACAACGCCTTCAGTAAAAAAAAAAAAAAATTTCAACTCTGTAGCTCTTACGGTCTAGGAGGAGTTTGCGTTGATCCAGACGGACGGACGGACGGACATCGCTATTTGAACTCGTCTCGTCGTGCTGATCAAGAATATATATACTTCATATGGTCGGAGATGCTTCCTTCTATGCGTTGCACACTTCTGACCAAAATTAATATACCCTTTTTGCAAGGGTATAAAAAGGCAATGTAGAGACGACAATGGAGAGAATCAGAAAATTTATGAGAATCTTAAAATCGAGTAGTCCTCGATTTCAAAGTTGTCAGAAATATATGTAACAAGGCTTTTCGTTCCCCCATAAAAGTTCATTATCAATCTGGTTCTGTTGTCGACAACATCTAAAAAATTCAGAGTTTCCATATGTAAAAATTCTAAAAAAAAAACATTTTCCCTTCAAGTAAGTAACCTAAAAGATCAGGAGAAATCCTGGTCATGATCCTACTGTAACATAGAAATGTTTCCCAGAATGTCTGCTAAGGCTCCATAAACAGCAAAAAGGAAGCTTCCACTGACGCTAATGTCCAGCCGGGTATAATTGAACTGTCAGCAGCCGCCTCTTTTATACCTGGCAGTTCGACCAAGAAGACGTCCCATAAGCCTAAAGCAAAGAAGACAAATATTGTAAAATTGTAAATATGTAAAATAAATAACTTTTTTGCTGTGCTGATACCGACAATTTTCTTCGTTATATCCGGAAGACGTACTAACCGGAGGTCCTTTCATGTAAGTTTGTATTGGGACCAACCAACCAATCACTCATCGAACTTTAGTCGCTATACACATAAATATTTATGAAATTATCTTTTTCGAATCGTACGTACGTGAAAAAGAAATAAACCCACACACATACATAGACATTCCAGTACATGCATGCGTGTATATATACATATGTATATATATATATTTTTTAATTGAAATTCACACAAAATCGGTGGCGAAAAATATCATCAAACGCAAAATCATAACGCAAATAAAAGTTATAAAAAAACAGAGGGCCGGGTCCAACTTCGACCGCGTCAAAGTTTGTATACCCTTGCAACTTTTTGGTAACTCTTTCCTTAGCTATAGCCATCAAAGTGAAATGAGTTTTATCTTAAAAGGATAATGGTTGATAAAGAACTGCCTACAAATCTTAGCACACGAAATAACGATCAAAATCACTGTTTTCCACCGATCGTTCCTATGGGAGGTATATGAAATAGTCACCCGATCTTGATCAAATTTGGCACAGTTGTTTACAAGTGCAATAATCTGAAAATCGATAAGAAAAATAACCTCTTATGTTCAATTGAAAATAAAGAAGGCCTTGTGTCATTTTCAATACCCCAGATCCGATTCGGATTCATTTCAGTAGCAAGCACTGAGCAGTGGTGAGCCGAATAAATTTACCATCCATGGCCGATGAGAAAGTCACGGATGGATCCCCATGATCCACTAGTATATATCTCACATACGAGAACTGCAATCGAGTCGATTGGCTCTTTTCCCCAAAAGACTTATATTTGTTCCCAGGATCTTATTTCAAGGATACTTTACGCTATGGCGCCGATACGGAACACTTTCTCTTTTCGGCGACTTCTCTGTTTATATGCTTATCGGTTTCCTGCTATTCTGCAATTTAGTCATTAAGGTGAAATTTGGCATCCGATCCTTGTGTCTTTTATGATCTCGGTTCACAGCATTCCACATATCAGAGTTTCCGCATTTGCCCACACGGAAGCTACAATTACAGGAAACCCACGCGGTACTAAGAACTCAGTTCCAGCTTTGTACTAGAACAGAAAACTTGGGATCATATTATTCTTGGAACAAATGTTTCGGGCCGCCTAATCCATGGTGTCCGCATTGGCTGCTACGTTGAAGAGACGTCCATTGTACTCTGTCACCGAAATGTCTTCATCAAATTCTAGACAGCCAACGTTCCTGAAATCATGAAAAACGCCAAAGAATCCTTCCAGCAAATTGCAAAAGTCCTTGGCCCGATCGACCAAAACAAAGGGCCTGTTCTCTGGGAATATGTCCACGTAAGGAGGCCGTTGACTATTCACATCATTCGGTTATATCTCAGTTTCGTTCTCCGATTTCACTGAGCATGGTTTGGACTTCGAGATTCGAGATCTGACTCGCCCAACGTTACATCTGAAATCATCAATGTTCCCGGCTGAATTTTATGCAGTCTTGTAAGCTCTATCTTAAGCTCATATAAGGTCCTTTGCAAACTCTCCTCACTGGATTTGCAAACCTTTTGAACCTATTTTGAAACGTCACTGCTTGATCCAGAGGAAAGCTCCATGCCATATATTATATACGAGTTGTTAATTGACATTTGAAGTAACATTGGCAAATATTTGAAATAAACTTAGTACTACAAAAGTCTAAGTACCAAATTTGGTGACTCTAGCTCTCATAGTCTCCGAGATCTACGTGTTCATATTGACCACATTTAGAGTTATCTTTCCATAGAGTTTTTCTACATAAATTCTTAGTTTAAATTATGTAGTTATTTCCATCTCATAGATCTCTCTTTATTATTTTCGCTTAAGTACTAAGTGTGAATGACACGGAAGAATCCCTTTTAAAAAAAGGACAAGGCCAGTATGGAAAAATCATAGGTCTACAAGTAAAGTTCGAAATTTCTTATTTATGCCAACAATTTTCAAAGTTCAAAATTCTCACATAATTGCCGATCATTAGCAATGAAGGCTTTGATGCCGATTGATAGTACTCTAAAAACACTTATTTACTACTAATGAATTGCAAATACTTTAATTTGGTTTGATTTATTTCCCAAGATTTTATTTTATTCTCTTTCCGAGTGCAGTGTGAGTGGCCCATATAAATAATTATATGGAAAACAGAAAATTGCTGAAGAACTGCACTCTTCACTCAATTATGTAAAAGGTTGATGATCGGTGTTATAATATCAATGTACATAGATAAACAAATTCATAAGTGTTTAAGATATTAATACCAATTTTCTGTCGAATCAGGTAATTGTTGAAATATACGACTTTCAGTTAAGCATTTTCTAAGATAAACCTGACAGAAATTAATAGTATTAGGTCCTTTTTAAGGACATGGAGTTGCAATGGAATATGCGAAACTGTTCATTCATTTATATATTTATAATTGAGCCACCTTTAGTGCAATATAATGCAGATGGATCTTTTGTGTGTGTGTGCCATTGCAGACAACATTGCGTATGAGCGATGTTTTTTCCCCCATTCCAGAGCAGTAGCCAGCTGATCGTGTTGTTGTTGTAGTTTATTCTTTTAGGCTTTTCGTTTTATTTGTTTTGTTGTTGTGTTAAATGTGGATCAAAACGTGACACTGAAATCTAAACATATAAATCTCATTCATGAAGTAGAGTGAGAGAAAGAGAGCGACAGAAGCACAGAGAGAGAGAGAGAGGGAGAGGGATGGAGGTTGCAACTGTCACCATTTCGTCTTCAGAACCTCACCCCGCACCTCGCATCCCTGTCCCAGTCTATGGCCACTGAACAATCGTTCAGTTCCATTGCATTTACCCCACAAAGCTCTTCGTTAGTGCGTTCGTTTGGTAGTTCGGGTTTTTCTTTTTTTTTTTTGGGCTTCGTTCGTCGTTCGCGTCTTCTTGACTATTTTTAAAACGACGGTGCGAAGAATTGTCAGTTGATTTTGAACAGCCGCAACGAGCGCATAGAATCACGCGACGAGACAATAAATTAGAAATTAGAAGCAAGCACAGACCAAAAAATAAACAAAACCGAACGAGCTGAACTGAAGAAAAAATCAACCAACCAATTTGTTGTAAAAATAAATGTGGAAAGCACAAAAAAGAAAAATTAAAATATATACACCCCAACAGACATATGTATATACAAACATATGTGGTGTAGTGTTCATATCGAAACCTATAGAAATATATAGGCGGCATTACGAAAGTATATCCTCTGATTTGTTTTTGTTTTGTTTTTGTTTAACTGTGTCCCGTGTCCAGTCAAGAGTGCAGATTGAGTGAAATTTAACGAGATTAAATACCAGAAAATGTAAATATTGAAAAACTAAACAAAATCCTATTCTAAGATCCAACAAAAACAAACACTTCAAAGTAAACGACAAGACGGCAATGAGCCACGAAAGGAACACCAAAGGGGACACCACAAATTACATTGGTAGGGGCCTGTGGGGAGGGAGACCGCTCCCCCCAGAGAGATACAGTCAAAGGAAAAGCCAACAATGAAAAAGAAAAGAGAAAACTTTGGACAGTTTTCAGCAAATAAACTTAAGAGGTTGGCTAGTCAAATGGTAAAGAGTCTCAATATCAACTATCCCAATTGTGTGAGAACGTGACTCACGACCAAATATCGTTTGAACTCATTCACAAAACTAACTAAACCAAGAACTTGCACTGCGGTTAGGTATCTAAAATAAACAACTAAACCAAGGAACATAATTGCCCTAAATTGAATAAGAGGATAACGGAAATTCCCAGCAACTTTCGATTATGACAATCTGGCAACTCTGATTTATAGAACATTTTGACTTTTGCCTTCTATTCGAACTATTCGAAAACCTCCGACTAATTAGTTTTAATTAAAGGTTTCACTAATCAAATTAACACATGACATTTAACTCTTTTATGACATATTTAACTGATTTTGAATCCGACTTCTATAAGCAATACTTTTAGCATTAACTAAAGGATTAAAAAACTGTTGAGAACTGAGAAGAACTTGTTGGCCTTATCTTGATTACGTTCTAAGAACCCGTTTTAAAGCCTAGTTTATCTGTAGTTTTATTTTCACCATCATTTTCACGTTGCCATCTCTTCGAGTCTCAGTCGAGAGTCGATAGTGAAAATCTTTCAAGCATTTTTTTGTGTTTTGTTTTTGGCCAAATGTCGTCGACTTGGCAAAGCCGGACTCAAGCTGGAGTTGGAGCTGGTTTGTTGGTCTGCAAAATGTGGCAATGAAAATTGTTTTGATATCTTTTTCTTTTGCCTCTGCTATTAGTACTTATCTTTTTTGTTGTAGTTGTATTTGTTTTTCTGGTGTAAAATGATCTCCGGAGCCAAAGCTCCATTATGAAATGGGAAGGCCATAAAAACAGACGAAATGAAAAAATGTGGACAATTTCCATGGCATAAATCACTCTCGCCAAACATCCGCCCAGGCCCAACAGCAAAGTCAGAGCCCAGTGACTCGAATTATGATAAATGCCCAGCAGGGAAAGGGAATGTATCTACATATAAACATACATATGAATATAGAGATGCCTGGTGCCTAGGGTGGGTGGCCCACGGGGGGTAAATCGCAAAATTTGCAGCGTCAAATGGCATTAAGCCCAGTCGCGTTATTGAGTTAAATTGGAAAATAAGCGGACTATAGTTGCTCTTGCTATACTTTGCTGTACTTTGCAATTGTTCGCACTTGGGACGACCACGACGATCGCGACGGCAACGCGAGCGAGTGCCGAGCAAGTGCCTCCCCCGTATAGTAGCCCAGAGTATGCCCCATTCACCCCCATACCCAAGACCCAAGCTCGCTTATTACTTGCACTATTTCATTATAATAGTTTTGCTTTTTTTTCAATTTAACTCTTTCCACATTCCTACAAAATGAGATTTAATACGTTGACTAAATGAACTATCGCTTGGCTTATGAGAGGATCGTCAAGATGATTTCCAGCATGTGTTTGTCGCGTGGATTCTCAAGTTTACTTCTAATTTTTCTATTCCCCTAATCTCTTAGTAAACTAACTTTGAAATCGTGGATGCTCGATCAAAAGCAAAAAGGAACTTGGAATAACTTGTCATTTCGTTCGATATTCAATCTTCAGGATTAAAATCTTTCAGTCAAATCTTTCTTCTCATTATTCCATCTACATTGATCGTAATGTTTAACGTTCGACTTGTCCAAACTTATATAATTTGAAGTCTAGGCTTACGTTACGCTACGTTTTGTCATCTTAAGTTTCCTCATAAATAATATATTGAAATCTGTTCTTTTGTCTGACTGGGCTCAGCGTATTGTTTGGCTTTTCGTATTCGTATGACCATAAAATATGTTCCCATCAAAAAAAGAAAAGAAACAACAAAAATTGTATTGTATGGGATGCAACATGGATGGAAAAACCTGTTGATGTTGATTGTTTAGACAACATGTCATAATTAGCATATACATAGTATATATACTATTTGTATGTATGTACATCAGTTATGTATGTGGGTACTCAGTTATGTGCTATGAAAGTTGAGTATGTAAATTTCACAAGTTTCATAAGATTGTTAAAGATTTGTTGGTCTTAAGAAGAGAGTTTTCCCCTTACTACCATTATAAATTTCAATCTTGTTTTCTGACAGGCCAAGTAAGGTCATTTTAGAATGACCTACCAAGTTATACATATACATATATATACACACACACACACACACACACACATTGTCAGACCCATACGAGTTGAAACTGGATCAAGAGAAACATTTGCCAAATTGATGCTATTTGTGTAATTTGAGTGGCAAGGGAATTTCACAATATGTAATACAATTTTACATTTCATTACTAGATGGTTTGTTTGTTTCTATATAATTTGCAGATATGTGCATATATAGTATTTGATATTATATGCAACAGCTGCAATTGCTTTGCATACATATATAGATATATGTATATATCAAACAAACAAAAACAACCCCCTGCTGGGGTATCCATTGAGTGGGTGGATGGATGGGCACTTTAGTTACAAAAGGGAAATGCCAAATGGAACAGCGAAATTTATGTTAAAAATTTATGAATTTTTAGTTTTATTCATATACAAATACACACACACAAACACACACACACACAATGAGGTCGCTCATTTAATAGATACAAATGTATCTAATGAATGCAGCGCTGCGTGCTCTTGATTTATGCTCAGTCTGTTTCCCATTTCTTTGCAGCTCAACCTACTACGCCAACCCTCCCCCGTTACGGACCCCTAACGGACGGACACCAGACACTCTCAATACAAAATACGAAAAGGGCAACGCCGGCTATACATGCATACGTCGCACCTTTTGCTGGCTCAACATTATACTCTGGGTGAGTTGCCACCAAAACAGGGAAGCGGTAGGGGGGCAGACGATACCTGGATCTCAGATACCAGACCAACGGCGGATATGCAGCAACAGCCAATCAATGCAAACATCAAGAACTTTGCCGACAGACTTTTGTCGCTTTGACTTTATCTCCGCCCTCGTCTCCATATCCATCTCCTATGTCTGCAGCGGAAGCAACAAGCAATGACAACGCATCCCATCACTAACCCATTGTCATTTCCTCCATCCTCTGTTTTCCTCTCTTGCCATTTGCCATGTTGGAGTAGAACCCTTTTGCCACTGCTGTTGTTTGCTTTGTCGCCTGGTCAGGACAGAATAATTTTATAGTAGCTTAAATTATTCATGAATCAAGTAAGCTAACCAAACGACCTTAAATTCGTATGTGAAGGTACTGTGAAGCAAGTTACGATCTGAAAGTTTTTCTCCTACATCTCAATCAAAAGCAGATGAAAAAATGAATTGCATACTTTAAGAAGTCATTATACATGCACCCATAGGGTGAAAAGTCGCCAAAATGTATGTAACAGGCAGAAGGGAGCTTTTCCGACCCCATAAAGTTCATGATCCGCATCAAGAGACGAGTCGATCTAGCCAAGGGCGTCTGTCCGTCCATATGAACACGCAGACCTTGGACACTATAAAAGCTACAGCCACCAAAATTGGTATATGGACTCGTGTAGTATGTAAAGTCATCAAGTTTATTTCCCTTTCCGACTCCGTAATTTGAAAAAATTCAATTATCCCCCGTAATTTTCTACCTTGTGCGATGAAATTTGGTCCACTTAAGTTTGATCTTAATATCCAGCAAAATTTCCAATTTGTTTAAAATTCGTCTAAAAATAACCGAGCTATTCGTATTAATGTTTTCCTATCAGGCCGGAGTCGGCCGTTGGCTGGTGGGGGCGCTAGGGTGCTCATATGCTTGAATGAGCGAGATACTGAGATATGGTTGTGAAAAGTATATAAACATTTTTTATTTTTAGTTTAGAATATATTTGGTTTGCTGGTGCATGGTATATCAAAGTCGGCGAGACGACTTACTTCCTTCATTATACCCTTGCAAGAAAGGTATATTACTTTTGGTCAGAAGTGTGCAACGCATAGAAGGAAGCATCTCCGACCATATAAAGTATATATTCTTGATCAGCACAACGAGACGAGTTCAAATAGCCATGTCCGTCCGTCCGTCTGGATCAACACGAACTCCTCCTAGACCGTAAGAGCTACAGAGCTAAAATTTTGCACGTAGGCTTGAATATTCAGCCGAATCGGACCACTATATCATATAGCTCCCATACAAACGGCAAAGTCACGAGCTATCGTCATGAAATTTAATATTGGTCAGATTATTGCACTTGTAAACAACTGTGCCAAATTTTATCAAGATCGGGTGACTATTTCATATACCTCCCATAGGAACGATCGGTCGAAAACAGTGACTTTTGTCAATACCTTCGTTACTTTTGATGCGATTGCTTTCAAATTAAACATTTGATAGTTAAGTATACCTGTTAATGACTGCCGAATTTGGTAAAGATCGGGTAGCTATACCATATAGCTCCCATAGGAACGATCGGTGGAAAACAGTGATTTTGATCGTTATTTCGTGTGCTAAGATTGTAGGCAGTTCTTTATCAACCATTATCCTTTTAAGATAAAACTTATTTCACTTTGATGGCTATAGCTAACGAAAGAGTAACCAAAAAAGTGGTAAGGGTATACAAACCTTGACGCGGTCGAAGTTAGACCCGGCCTTCTTTTTTTTTTTTAACTTTTATTTGCGTTATGGTTTTGCGTTTGATGATATTTTTCGCCACCGATTTTGTGTGAATTTCAATTAAAAAATATATATATATACATATGTATATATACACGCATGCATGTACTGGAATGTCTATGTATGTGTGTGGGTTTATTTCTTTTTCACGTACGTACGATTCGAAAAAGATAATTTCATAAATATTTATGTGTATAGCGACTAAAGTTCGATGAGTGATTGGTTGGTTGGTCCCAATACAAACTTACATGAAAGGACCTCCGGATGGTACGTCTTCCGGATAAAACGAAGAAAATTGTCGGTATCAGCACAGCAAAAAAGTTATTTATTTTACATATTTACAATTTTACAATATTTGTCTTCTTTGCTTTAGGCTTATGGGACGTCTTCTTGGTCGAACTGCCAGGTATAAAAGAGGCGGCGGGCGGTGCTGACAGTTCAATTATACCCGGCTGGACATTAGCGTCAGTGGAAGCTTCCTTTTTGCTGTTTATGGAGCCTTAGCAGACATTCTGGGAAACATTTCTATGTTACAGTAGGATCATGACCAGGATTTCTCCTTATCTTTTTAGGATACTTACTTGAGGGGAAAATGTTTTTTTTTAGAATTTTTACATATCGAAACTTTGAATTTTTTAGATGTTGTCGACAACAAAACCAGATTGATAATGAACTTTTATGGGGGAACGAAAAGTCTTGTTACATATATTTCTGACAACTTTGAAATCGAGGACTACTCGATTTTAAGATTCCAATAATTTTCTGATTGTCTCCATTGTCGTCTCGACATTGCCTTTTTATACCCTTGCAAAAAGGGACGAGACGAGTTCATATAGCGAGACGAGTTCATATAGCCATGTCCGTCAATTTGCTCCAATAGGAACGATCATTATTTCCTATTGTAAGATTGAAGGCCGTTCTTTCGCAAACGTTACATTTTAAGATAAAACAGTTAGTTTAGATAAAAGAGTTACTAAAAAACTTGCAAGGGTATACAAACTTTGACGCGGTCGAAGTTAGCCCCGGCTCTCTGGTGGAGAGATTTTGGCACTTGGAATAACTTTGCGTCTTCTCATTCCACAGCTGTGCAGCTGCGCCTTCCTTGGAGCCGGTCTCTGGCTCCGTCTTAGCTACGAGGGCTATGCCACACTTCTGCCCCAACATGCCGGCCTCAGTGCGGACACAATTTTCATGTGCATCGGCGGTATTGGCTTTGTGGTGAGTTTCTTTGGCTGCTGTGGCGCCTGGGTGCAATCTCGTTGCCTGCTTGTCTTGGTAAGTGTACTCTGATGGATGATGGAGCTTCCTGCTTATTCACATCCCCCCGCCCCCGTTGCTGCCACTGTTTTTGCAGTACTTTATGCTGATTGTGATGCTATTCATGAGCGAGTTTCTTGTTGGCTCCATTGCCTTTCTCTTTCGCGGCGGCTTGGGACGCACTTTGGCCAATGAGCTGCGCTTTGGCATTGAAAGGCATTACAATGCCAGTGATCGTGGCTCGCTGGTGGCACCCTCAGTCGCAGCGATTTGGGATAACGTTCAACAGTCGGTAAGTGAAATTGTGGATTGCACTAAATATGTGAGTACCTTCTCTCATTTCCTCATAATTTTTGGGAAAATCAGTTCGAGTGCTGTGGCGTCTCTTCCTATGAGGACTGGTATGACATACAATCGTGGAGTGGCAAACGTTGGGTCCCCGAATCGTGTTGCCGCACATTGTACGATCAGCGCCAGCTCTTGACCGAAGGCTCAGGCGATGGTCTGTTGCGTATGGATTGTGGCAGGTAAGCGCTTGAATCTCTTTGTGTTCTCCCTATCTCCCTCTCTTAAATGGTACTTTCCTTCTACAGATCGGAAAATCCCTCGTTGTGGTGGGACAAGGGATGTGCCCATTCGTTGCAAAACTGGTTTAACGGTCAACTGAATGTGGTTGGAGCCATTGGCCTTGGTATTGCATTTGTACAGCTTTTCGGACTAATCACCTCCATGCTGCTCTTTTGCACCGTGAAGCATAAACGAGCCTCCGATACATACAAATCGTATTCGCCCTCAATTGATCCGCAGACACGTACCAGCAGTTGGGAGGATTGAACGAGACTCTAGAGTTCTCAAGAATCTCAAAACAACAACAAAACAAAAAACAAATGTTTTACCCGAATTTTCCACTTTTGTTTCTCTGTCTCTGCGAAATGTGCCAAAAATTAATTTAATGGAAAATATTTAATCTTTTTTTTTTTTGCGTTTTGTTTATTTGTTTGTGGTAGGAAGAAAAAAAAGAAAACAAAAAACATATCTAAAAAACATATAAACATAAAACTTAGGTCAGCTTCAAAAACGAACGGAAGCTGAACTAAACTCTTAGTTAGTGGTGTATCCATATTGTGATGTGCTCCTATTAGTGACTAGAGAAGGCCCCCGACCCCTTTCCCACCTACCAAAATAATACTCAATCAACCAGTGTGAATGGGTTGAGGGCCTTGACGAATCAATTACAAATATATATATTTATATCTTGATATCAAAAGAGAAAAGAAAAAATCAAATAAAAGAAATTAACTTTGGCTATGCCAAAGTTTTTATATCCTTGCAGTTAACAATCAATAATTCACATTGAAGATTTTGGGATTTTCATTTCAAACAAATGTTTCTATTTAAAGTCCGATCTGAACAAAGTTTGCTTAGAAAATACATACCAAAACGCTTTATCGATCGATTCTTCCAATGGCAACTATAGTCGTCTGATCGGGCTAATTCAAAAACTCTATCTATGATAATAACTACCAAGTTTGATTCCAAATACTCCAATCATGAGACTGATTGAAACAGACGGACGTCTGTGTCTGATTGTTCAATCGGTCCAAGTATTCCCTGCAAGGATATATAAAACTACGTGAAAATTCAACGTTATCCCATATATCACGTCTCGTTTTGAAGCATCGAGTTCTCTTTCACAAAACTTAGACATAATATTATCTATCTATATAAGATATATTTACTATATATATATATATATATTTACATGTCTGCAATTTAGTATTCAAAAAAAACAGCAACTGCCCGCAAAGCAAAGAGAGAAGATGTAGTTAAAAATATTATTATTATCATTATTATTATAATTATTATTATTATTATTTTATTGGTAACTTATCACATTCCTAAACAACAAGAAGAAATAAACAAATTACAAAACATTTCGTTTTAAGTTACAAACAATAAATTAAATTATTTATTAAAAATACGAGTGAAATAAAAAACAATAAAATATGAAAAAGAGACAGAGAGTGAGAAAAGAAGACAGAGAAGTAAACAAAATACAGCGAACACAAATACCGTTATTTCATGTTGCCACATTTAAAGCCCCACCAGTTTGCCGCCTATAATGTCCAATTGGGCCGTAATGCCCTTCGAAAAGCTGCGAGCCAACTCTTTGGGTTTCTGCCAAACAAAGAGAGAGAGAGAGAGAGGTGGAGAGAGAGAGGTGGAGAAAGAGAGAAATGAAGAGAGAAATTGTGAGCGAGTAATATGGTGAGAGCGAGAGATGAATAACTTGGAGATCGACCTTGCCGAGAGACACGGCAAATTGCATAAGAGAGAGGTATTAATTGTCACCTCATCGTAAGGTAACACAACTTGGCTTAATGGTGCAATAAAAGCCAAAATATTGACTTTGATGGCCAATGGATCGAACAAGACTTACGCAAAGCTCAAAATGATTGTGTTTTCCTTGGATCACCAAGTGTCTACCTCGTCTTTCAGCTCTTCTGTCTTGCAACTCACCTGTATGAATGTGTTGAGAATATTGGAAAATGCCTCGTAGCCATTGACAATTGTACGGGAAATGCCATCGAACATGTCGCCATTGTTGCCATACTTCTCATGCTCACTGATGCTATCCAAAATGGGAGCCGGCTTCAGTTTCCGGCACGAAAAACGATACGAACAATTGAATGAGCCACATTAATTGGATGAGGAAACACAGAGAACTTACTTGCACAACGTCCGTCAACTTCTTTTGGCTATTATCATAGAGACTCAGCACCTTTGAGGGTATGGCCTCATGTTCCAGATTCACCGATTCCGCCGTCTTGTCCGGAGCGGGCAACAAAGAGATCTACAAAGTGGTTAAACTTATGATTATTTGTATTCCATTTAATTATTTGATTTGATTGCTTTTTGTCACCTTAAAGCCAGATTGACTGGCGGCTGCTGTTTCCGTTTGTGATGCCGATTCACTCTCAGCAGCATCTTCGGCGAATGCGTCGAGTGCACCAAAATCGGCAGCCGATACTTGGGCATCGATGGGAGTGGCACCATCAAGGGTTGTGGGTGCAATGGGCAGGCCCCCAATGCCAGAGGACTGCATCAGCAACATCAGGAGAAAGCCGGGGCAAATGCTTGTCATCATCATCATTTTCATCTTGATTGCCGCTTATGAAACCAAACTTTTTAAGTGAAGTGCAAACGATGTTTACCAGTGTCTGACTCTCTGACTGACTCCTACCCACTAGGTCCGAACTAGTCTGTGCGCTACCAAGTCCGAGTTTCAACTGAATGCCGCGTCTGCGCAACGATTTTATTGGTTTAACCCGTCAGCTCGCCATTGTGGCCATTGACACATACTCTACTCTTACTGCCAAAGCTTGGACTGGCGACTCGTGGCTCGAGACGGGAGAAGGGGAATGGTTTGGGGTATTGGTTATATGGACTATGGAGCGTGTATTTGTTGTATGTTTTTTTTTTGCCATTACTTAGCCACGGTTTATTTATATACATATATATATATACATACATATGTGCTTATGTATTTATTTGGCAACTAAATACGACGGACAAATGCTCTGCCTAGATGATAATATTAGGCACTTGGATCTGGATCTGGCTATAATTATTCAAGTTTCAACTGATTTTCATAATTTGTATTAGTTGGAAAGGTCCTAACCTAATCTTTCACCCTAAATTTTGTTTGTCATTTAAATACGACAATTAACGGAATTAATAGTTAAGTTAAGTAACCTAACCCCATATATTTTAAGTTGCCGACAATTTGGCAGTGCCTTCTCTAATATGAATTGCACATAGCTACACACACATCTGTACATACATGTCTGTGTTTGTGTGTGTTTGAACATTTATTAATGACAATAACAACAACAAGAATAACCAAAACACAACATGAAAAGAAAGAGAAAAAAACGCAATCAGCCAGTTTTCCAAACCTGAACCCCTCCTTCTCCCCCCACATTCCCGTCCATTCCTACCAGCCCCGTCACCCCTTTTAGACCAACGTCATATGTAAGTATTGGTAGATAATATGTAAGGCATGGGCACAATAACAGAAGATTCCGTTCAGGTGTGCATAAACCCGTGACGTCAGCAATGCGATGTGGGGAACAAGTGTGCAAAAGCATTTTGCCTTAACTTGCAGTAGCATCAACTTTGCTTGGGCCTATCTTCTGTTGCGATTTACCGTGACAAATGCCGTTAGCGATCTCAGTGTCTTGGCAACTTGTTGCTCTCAACAAATGTTGCCATCGCGACAGCTGTCGCAACAATGAGGAAGGAAACCAAAATCAGATGTCTCTCCCCCACCTCTCTCCCGCTGACATCGCCTGTTTGTCAGCCTGCTGTGTGTGTGTGTGTTTGTGTGTACTCAGTTTACTCAGTCAGTTGGTCAATTCCCAACAAGATTTGCTTGTTTTGAACTTCCCTAACTCCCCACTCCATATACCCCATTTACCCCACACGCTCCATAAGTCCCCCTTCTGCGACCAGGGAAGATTGTGCAATCTTTTAGCTTAGCCGACGCCAACGCCACCCACTTTTACTTTTGCACTCCATTAATTAATTCCCCTGTTTGTTATTGTTGCTAATGCTAAATGATGTTGGCTTTGCTTTATGTGAGTGGATTATAAAATCAACCGTCTCTTTAATAGGTATAATTGAAATCAACGTGCTGCATCCACAGAGGATCATTTTTATAGGCCTCGTCGTAGAGAATTTCATCGCCAATTTTTAAAACCAATGGCTCGGCTTCTTTGGCTTCATTGGCAATGTCCTTCGTCTTTCCTTCTTTAGCCGTCGTCTTCTTCTCGCGGGCATCTTTCTTCGATTTCGGTCTGCGCTGATCGTTTCTCTTCATCTCACTGCTGCGAGTATCCACTCTACCCGACCATTCCTTATGGGAACGCGTGGAATTTCCCCTGGCTTGGACATCTTTTGGCTTTGTGGTCGTATGTTTCTTCTCACTGCTCTTCTTATGGGAACACGTGGAATTTCCCTTGGCTTGGACATCTTTTCGCTTTGTGGACGTATGTCTCTTCTCACTATTCTTCACCTTGGATTTCTGACCTTCGTCAAATTTGGGAAACTTCCTCTTGCGCTCCTCCAACTGACTCAACTTGGCCTGCTGCTCCCCATGCTGCTCGGCATGTTCCGCAAAGTTATCCGTGTCCACCAGGACCTGTTCATTCACCTGACGCTGACGCTCCTCCGGATAAGCAGCTCCAAAGAAATGCGTTTGCTGATAGTGCCGATCCAATTGATTTTGTGTGGGATAGGGATCACGTCGAGCCTTCCTGCGTCCGTTCCTCGGTTTCACATGCTGCTCGTAGTATTCGTCTGCGATGCATTCTCGGTCAAATCATGTGTGGGATAGTTTCTGACCATTTGTTTTTACTTACCTAGAGAGAGATTAGCCACATTTTCAATTCGTTGAGTCATCATGAACTTTTTTGCGCTTTCCGCTTTTCGTTTTTTCTTTTTTTTTTTTTAATAAAATAATTTTGATTTTGTTCCGACTTACTAGGATCTATCTCGGGCGAATGCTAGATGCCTTATGAGAAGTTATAATGGATTGATTGAACGAAAATGATTCTGAATGAAATAAAAGGCTTAGATAACTAAGATTTCAAGTGACTAGAGTAAATATAAATCTCTTTGAAATTGGGGAAAAAAGAGCCTACTTGGAATAATATTATTCTAAATAACACAAACACAAATTTTTGAAAAATAAGTGTGACCTGAATCAAGCTTTTAAATAAATGTGTAGCCACTGAAAAATACTGATCCGCCGTTAAATTAAGGGGGTTTCCACCTTGTTGGCCCTAAAAAGCGCTGTTTTTTGAAGAATTTTTTTGAGAAATGTATAATAGGTCAAGGAAGAACATTTTCCACTGTTGTTGGAAAAAGTTTATTCTACGTATACAATTTTTTTTGTTTCGGTGATCCGTGTACAGGGTGGAGGGGTGGGTATTCAACAATGGCATCCCCATCTTGTCCTTATGGAAGCCCTACCGTTCGCAAATGACTCAAATTCAGACTTGAACCGTTTTTTGCCGTTTTTTCGTTACTAATTATTTTTGCATTTGTAATTTTGAAACATTAAACAATTTTTTAAATGCCTGTCCTATTTTTGTATAGGTATCTTTGATCAAAAACTTCGTTATTTCCTATGTTAAGATTGTGGGCCGTTCTTTCGCAAACATTACTCTTTGTAGATAAAACGTTTTTTCACTTTGACGACTACAAATAAGGAAAGAGTACCAAACAACTTGCAAGGGTAAACAAACTTCGGCGTGTCGAAGTTAGCCCCGGCCCTCTGGTTTTTCAAGTGTTTTGTTTCAAACTTATTGCTAAATGGCGATTGAACCGAGGTATAACATTTTGAAATTCATTAGAAATAAAATTAGCAAATTCTTCTAAATTATCAAAAAGTTAGTTAATCTGTAATTTTGTCCGATTTTCAAGACGCATGTCATAAGTTACTTATTGGAATGTAATCTTTGAGAAAAAAAAATTGCAAAATAGTTGTACAATTTGTTTAAATTTCCAAGTGTCAAACTGTAATGTAGATTTTCGAAATCGGCTATTTAAAAGATCATTAAAATCTTTTAAAATACCCAAAAATTATGCACAAAATGAATGAAAGGACTCTACCTTTCCGAATAACCCAATGGACCTGAATCAGAATACGAATTGTAGTTTTTGATGGTTTAGATGGTTCACTTGTTCCTAAAATAACACATTCAGAGTGGGAAAACAGGTGTCTGTGTTTGAAATTCTATAATTGTATTTACTTATTTTAAAGTGAAGTCATTTACTACAACATTTTCAAATTCACCTCGAATACTCACATATTAGAAATGTAACGCAGTCTCACAGGGCAAAGTTTAAGAAAATATCACAACAAATATTATGGTTTATCGGTTTTGAATGGGAATATTACTCAACTTTGATGTCGAAACAAGCCATTAAT
Organism: Drosophila equinoxialis; assembly: GCA_018150345.1. Classification (NCBI taxonomy): domain Eukaryota; kingdom Metazoa; phylum Arthropoda; class Insecta; order Diptera; family Drosophilidae; genus Drosophila; species Drosophila equinoxialis. The sequence continues at coordinate 6,879,674 of JAECWI010000002.1, read as the reverse complement.
ATATATTTGTTTAGATATAATACTGAAAAACTGATAATGAGTACGAGCAATGCACGTATGTTTGTATCCTGACTGACCCTCTAGTTGATATAATTACTCAAACACTTACCACACCCACGTCCCCTAGTACAATCACCAAGTCACTCACCCATTCACCCACCGAGACACCCACCCACCCCACCATTCAGTCATTGAAAGTAATTTGTATAGATTTACGATTCCTGGCTAGGCGTTTGTGTCTAATTAAAACTGTCGCAATTTTGCTTAAAATTTATAGATTTTGGTTTTTATAAAAAAAAAAAATGATCTATCAATATCAATATAAGGCAAACACACACACACAGATACACGTGTGAGTGATATCTTTATGGTTGAAATGTAATTGGGATTTGCGGCCTGTCTAATTGTGGGTAAAAGGCAAAGGCAAAAGCAAAAGGCATCGGAAACGGCAAAGGCAAAGGCAGCTGACGCAAGCGGCTAAATATTTTTCATTTATTTTGCCTTATCAGTTGATGATGTTAGCTGCCTTTTGTTTTCGCTTTTTTTTTTCGTTTATTTTGGTTTGTTTTTATTTGTGTGTTGCTCAGATATTTGCCATATAAGAACATAGATATAAGTAGATAGAAGTCCATAGACAAGTATTTTAGCTCATTTGTTTGTATATGTATATGTATGTATATTTATGTAATAAAGTAATTTACAGTATACAATTATATAATATTTATATTAAATAATAGCAACTAAAAAAAAAAAAAAAACACAAAAAAATACACAGAAGCAAGTGGAGAAAGAGAGTGGAAATATGTATGTGTGAATCTGCTGCATGCCCGCGTTTTGTACTAACTAAGAAGTGGGAGGCAACTATCTTCACCTGATCCTCTCTTATTGCACAAGAATTTTATTTCTGCTTCGTTTATTAATTGCCAAACTTGATGGACTTTTCTGTATGCGGTTGACGAGTGCTGCTAAAGCTGGCACTGCTTCGATTCCCATTCTTTAATATGCCATTCGATGAGGCTGAGGCAGATGGACTTGTGGGCGTGGTGGCATTTGAACTATTCCCATTGATGGAGTTCATTTTACGAAGAGTGTTGCGCTTGGCACGCTGATCTCCATATTCTCCAATGGTAACTGTGCCCAGTCGAAGGGTGCGACGTTGTTGTTGCTGCTGCTGTTGCTGCTGCTGCTGCTGATGCTGATTTGTGTTGCCACGCAGCTGCACCGCATCGTAGTCGGGCTGAGGCGTTGCTGGAGGTCGAAAACCACCGACATTTATGCTAGCACTACGCATGGGCGAGGATGGCTGTTTAATTTTTGCGGGCTGGCCACTTGTAGGAGTGTTGGGGGCGGCGGCGATGTTACCATTTAGTTTTAGTTGCAGCTGTTTCTGTTTCTGTTGCTGTTGCTGTTGCTGCTGCTGCTGCTGTTGTGTGGGTAATTGCTTATATAATGACTGCTGGGGATTGGCAAATTGTGGCGGCTGCAAGTAAATATGCGAAAATAAATTCTTTTAATAAATTGTGCATACTTTTGGGGGGCGTGTGGGAGTTGGATGAGTGATGCTTTATCAAATTTATAGATTTTACATAGTTTTTTGGATTAATTTCCGACCCGTAAGCAATTTTGATTAGTTCATCCAATCATTGTTTGCTTACCGGTGGTGGCAGCTCTGGCGTTCCATTGATATTGCTTCCATTGATACCATTTCCAGTTTCAATTGCATTCGTGTTGTTGTTGCCGTTGCCACCATTCATCAGCGATATGCGATTATTGCTGGCGTTGTTATTGTTTGTGTTGCCGTTGTTGGTGCTATTCCGATAGCAGGTATCATCAGGCATAATTGAGGTACGCTTTAGTGTCTCACCACGCTCCTATAAGAGTGAAAGATAGAGAGAGGGATTCAGATTAATTATTCAGATCAATCATCCCTGTGTGAAGAATTCTCGTCGATACCTCATATGTGGACATGGTCACCAATGGACGACCAATAGTAACTGGTCGCATGGTGGGCATTTCATGCCCATTCTTGGTACGCAGCAAACTCATAACGTTTCCCCGTGAGTTCACACCCAAAATCAAATCAATCTGTTCAAAGGCAGGCTGCTAGCAAGACTGGACGCCACTCAACACACTCTCGGTTTGTCGGTCGCACACAATTCGCCCGCTGTACAGTGATTAGATAAGGGCCATTGAGGAGTACGCGTCGTACTTGTATTCGCACTCGCCTCTATTTGCTTTACTTTTATTATTATATGAATCCCCCCCCCCACTCCGTTTAATGCTATTGTTTTTTGTCAATTCTCTTCCCACCTTCTATGTTTTGGGCTAGAATTGTTAAAGTGGAGAGTGAATGAGTGAGTCATCGCTTGAGATTGCCTAATGGCGAGACAGATATTTCCATCTGCCGGCTGGCTATCACAAATATGAAGTGGATCTATGATTAATGGAAAAGCTAACTCTTTAGTCTACTCTCTTGACTAAGCGATGTGATTCTTGGAAATTGGGGTTCAAGGCAAACAAAAATAAAAAAGTCTAACAGATTAATTTCTTGCGAATTATACTAATAATAATTAATGGCTTATCTCGTGCAATTCTCTCTCAAGATAGGGACTGCAAAAGGTGCCGATATCGAATGGGTTTCCCTCTCTAATATGTGACCATAAGGCACTCTAGAGCTCGTTAAGTAACAACATCGACAACGACAACGACATCGACGGCAGCAACAACAAGTGTAGTCCACAACAACTCTCTTGACCTTTGCAAGTAGCCGTCGAGACGGACAAGTTGTTTTTGTTGTTGTTATTTCTGTTGTTGTTGCTGCCGTTGCTGTTGAAGTGTTGCAACTTCAGATGCAACAATTGCTGGCTGCTCACCTTGTGCTCGCTCTCATGGAACCCGTTCCTGAACATACGCTGGTGTGCTCGCTTGAATTCATCCATCAGAGCGCTATGTTGATCCCCACCTCCGCCTCCTCCTCCACTGCCACCGCCACCGATTGGTCCATTGCTGATGCGTTCGCTGCCAGTGGAATTGTTGGTAGCGACGCCAGCAATTGTCGTTCTCTGCTTAGGCGACACTTGAGCAATATTAGACGCGTTGCTGTTGCTGTTGCCATTGCTGCGGTGGTTACCATTGTGCGGTTGCGGTCTCTGCTGTTGCTGACGATCTTCATCTCGATTGCGCAGATGTTGTTGCTGATATTGTTGCTTCTGTAAGAGAGGCCAATTAGTTGTGTGTGTGTGTTTGTGTGTGTGTGCTCTCTCTCTTTATCTTACCTCTTTGCGTTTCTTGAGCTCTTCGTTTATGGCACTAGAAAGGCTGCTGCTACTTCCGACACCACCACCAGCACCAGCACCACCACCACCATCAGCACCACCACCCATTGAAGATGACTCGGCCTCGGTTTTATACATTGCTGGAGGTGGTGCTGGTGGAGGAGCCCCTAGCTTCTGCTGATGGCATTTCGTTGGGCCACCACTTCTTGACGATGGGGCATGGGATTGTTCGACTATTGAGTTCGCTTTGGAGCTGGCTATGTAGGTGTTGTTGATGGACGTTCCATTCTCCGACAATTTGATAATCGTCTTGTTCATTTGCTTGTGTACCTCGACGCCCTTGTTGTTGCTGTTGTTGTTGTTGTTGGACGCCGCCCAGTGCCGAGAAGAGCCAGTGTGTGTGGGTTCCTCGTGCACGGCTGTTAGACGCTTTGATTTGGCATCCGCCCAGCATGGACTCTGATCACCAGTAACTGAGCTGGCAGAACTGTTGTAACCACTCGACTCGCCTGGAAATAGATCACAGCCAGCCGCTGTCCGTACAACCATATCCAATTTGCTGGAACTCTTCATTACGGCCACCGCCTCGCTAAAGAGCACATCGGAGAAATCTATGCTGTTCACGCTAAGGATCTGATCGCCTGGCCTAAGGCCAGCCTCTCGGGCCACACTTCGCTCTTTGGTAAACTGGACAAAGATGCCCGGCTTCCATTCGGGACCCTTGCAAATGCCCAGGCCAAGTTTGGTTCGCGGAGCCACATGAAGGACTACACTGATGTCTCGGCTGGCTGTGCGTCGTTCCGTTTTGAAGGAGCTTTCCGAGGGCGTTCCACTAACGCTGCCCAACTTGACCACACTCCACGATAGACGCTCCTCTGGTTGGCTATTGAAAGAATTATGATTCGTGTTCGTTGGAGTGGAATTCAGGTGAAAAATGGGGTTATACTTACTCCTTGACTGGCAGCATTCCCACACCTCGCACTTTCAATGTGACGCGATCCTGACTGGCAACCAATTGAATAAACTCCTTATGGACGGCATCATCAAGTCGAAAGCCATTGATGCGCAGAATTTGATCGCCAATCTGGCAAATGAAAGAAAAACCTTGTTAACTCCTTTTATTCCGCAACAAATGCACTTAACCTCTTACCCTTAGACCTTTCAATTGAGCTTCTCCTCCATGCTCCACATGGGAGACAAAGAATCCAGTGCCGTGTTCCTTTCCACCCCGTACGGCAAAGCCAAAGGTCGCATTATGTTCCGGGACCACCAGCAATCGCCGTTGATGCGGACGCACCAGGCGCAACACCCGCAGACGAGAGCTGGCTGGAATGGCGCACCAAGAGGAGGCCGCTGTTGTGGTCAGCGTCATCACATCGCTGGATGCCGAGCTTGTGCTCGAGCCCTGCATGCTGCTGCAGTCTGTCAAGTGGCCCGATGCCATTTGAGATGCGGATGCTGAAGTTGTTGCTGTCGTCATCATCATCATCATCATAATGAAGATGGCCAGGGAAGAGTTCAGGCGAGGCTGAAAAGAAGAAAATGATTCATAAGTGTCCGCTTTCGAACTGTAAGTCAGTCAAGGGGCGTGTCAAGCCGTGAAAGAATTCATGGAAGAAGTCGAAATCGAAAACGAAAACAAAAACAAAGGCCCAACTTGAACTTGCAATTGAATTTTGAAATTAGGTCACACGCATTGCCTGCCAGCAACAGTTGTTGCTGTCGTCTTCGTTGTCGCTTTTTGCTGCTTTCACGCACCACTGCCAGCCATCAGCCATCAACCAGCAGCCGACAACAACCAACAACCAACAACAACAACAGCAGCAATCAGCTATCCACTAGCAACCTGCAACATCAAATTGTTACTCTTGATGCCGCATAATTTCACTTTTTCACGTAATTCTACGCTTCACTTGCACCAGTAACAACAACAAGACAGCAAAAGAAGTTAATTATAGAAATTTATTATTGAAATTATGTTTTTTTTTTTTGTTGTTGCTTTTTAAAGCCCAACATCTATCTGCATGCTCATTATGCACTTTGATTCAACTAGCTGCGCCAACAACAACAATTTATTATTAACTGTTTATGTTGCCGCATAAATCATTTATTGTATTTGAATTGGCCCCAAAAGCGGCTCCAATTGACAGCGGCAATAGCAAAAAAAAAAAAAAAAAAAAAAAAACAAAAAAGATTAAAACGAAAATCTTTCATAATTTGTTTTTGTTTTTGGTTCGAGTAGAGAAGAGAGGAAGGGCGGAAATGAAAAGTTCAACATGACTTTTGGGTCACAAAATGGAAAGATTTAAGCGAACATTGGGCATTCATGTAATTTGTGGCTGCCCCAAAACAAAAAGGTAGCAATTACCTTTTTTTTTGTGTTGCAAAAGATTGACTAACCGACTAACTGCTTGAGCGAATGATGGCGAAAGAATTGGAAATGATTTATCCATTTGATTAATCCATAATCAAATGCATCATTTATAATCAAACGATTCTCCTATTATCGGTGGAATGAAATGCAATTGCAAATTCTCTTATAAATTTATGAAAATTATGGCTTTTAAATATTTTTGTATTATTCTGTAATATGTAGTGGATAATTTCGGTTCTAACATTAATTAACAAGATTTATTCTTAGCAGGCACTCAAAAAATTGAATGTGAAAAAGTTAAGACTGCAATCGAAATGGAATTTACCTGTTCCGTTTCGGAATGTTTTTACGTTTTATTGGTTATGCCACTTTTTATGAATCATCGAAATTGAGAAGAGTTGCTCTCGATTTACGTTTGAAATCGATTCGAAAACGAGCAAAGTAGTTATAACTTATAATAAACTAATCACTTGGAATGTCTGAAACATGCATCATATTAAAATGATGAATGTACTCAATGATTTCAGTTTATCAAAAAGAATGAAGTTATCCTTACAAAATCACAAGTTTATATACTTGTATAAGTTTTCTGTTTTGGTAAAAATTGTTCAACGGATAGATGGAAGCAAGTATATATCAGTATAAGAGTTCATATAGCCTTGTCTGTTAGTCGGTTTGGATTAAGACAAACTCCTCTTAGACCATCAAAACTGCATTAAATATATAATTTAGCTTCCATCAAAAGCTTTGCTAAATGTCATCAATATAGAAAGGTATACAAACATCGTCAAGGACAAATGGGTAAAATGTGCAGAGTCTTCACTTTCTGTAGAGCTTAACTCACCAGAGCATCCGCTCAAAGAGATTAGCATTTGAGAAGGAATCTTTTGTTTCTCTTTCAAGTAGAAACTTTGGTGGCGATTTCGTTAGTAATCTTCTTCTTAGTGAAGAGAAAAGCCAACTCCTTAATGCATTATTGATCAAAATTCGGCAAAGAAACCAATGTATTTTGGACTATAAGAAAACAAACTTTTAAATTAATTTCCTGAGATGTCTTTGGAATAGGATTTGTTGGAGCAGATGTCTTTAGTTTGGTTAGGAAGTTTCTTTAAATTCGTTTCGTTAATGTGTACTTCCGCCTCGATTTTGATCTAATTTCTACCTACACACATGCATATAGAAAGACATGACCAGTTCAATGTAAGTGAAACTTCTCGGCCCAACCCAGAAATACAAAATGCTGCGTGCTTATCAATTCAAAGCTTAAGAAACAGCAACAGAATCGGTGTTAATATGTATACACTTAATGCTCATGTCACGCACGTGAAATAGTAGTGAAACAACAGACAGAAAAGAAACAAAAAAGTATATAAATATACATATAAAGCTACGTGATCTTGTTGATTGATGCTTGTAAACATAATCTTGCTGCATAAGAAAAAAAAAAGTGGTGATGGTGGGGGTGAGGAGGGGGAGGGTGGTGACTGAACTGGATGTCTGATGATGCTGGACAAGATTCAAGCAGACAAATAAAAATTATCATACGCAGCAACAGTCAGAGAAAGTCCAACATGACCAACACTTGCAATAAGAAAATGATCGTTACAATTGTTGAAACCGACTAAACTAATACTCTATGGACAATCTGTGTCCATTGAGCTTTAGGTTAAGAATTATTATAGAGACTTTGTCTAGTCATACTTGCGAGTGTCATCTTAAAGATACTCTTTCAACAACATGTTTCCACTTGTATCTTTTTATTTTTGTTTTTCTTCTTGCAATTTCTTTCTGTTGTGTGTGTTTTTTTTTGCCAAATTGTTTTTAACGACTTCTATGGAAATTTCGTTGCTGTTGTTGTTTGTTTGTTTGTTGTAGATGTAAATTAAAATCATCAGCCATGGCTAGGCCAAGGCAAATCCAAGTCCAGCAGCAGCAATTGTTGCCATTACCCTTTAGACGAAGTCGTTTTGAAGTTGGCCATATTAGCACCGATGATTTGGTCCAAAGCAAGACAAACAATGGTTGGGCATGGAGTTAAGCCAATTCACTGGGTATGCTCCAAGTCTAATCTTCCCTCTGTGTGTGTGTTTTTTCAATTAAAAGAGTGCGCAAGCAGCTTTTGAGTCGAGTCCAAACGGAAACCGACCAACCGAAGTGTCAACAGCGAGAAGAGTGATTTGTAAACGGGAGGGTGGAGGCGGGAGGCGGGAGGAGGAGGGAACTGGGCGTGACAGGAAGCAACTCTGGCACAGTCAACTCATTAGAACTAATTGCCGGGTCAGGCCGCAATGGAGAGCAGTTGTTGCTGTTGCAGGTGAAAGGCCGTCAAAGATTTTGGCTTTCGTTTTGCGAGTATTTTTTTTATTTTTGTGTTTTCGAAACTTAATTGTAACTGCCAAAGTATAAAAGAAAAACCCGAATTATCATGATTATTGTTATTGTTATTATTAACTGGTCTAAGAAGAAAGTAGTCACACACACATGGAGAGTGAAAAACACTCACTCATACAGATAGATCAGACATCATCTATCATTTGATTTTGTAATTGCTTTCTGTGTCCTTCATTTGCATTTGACTTGGCTGGGATTGGAGTGCCATAACATGATCGTGATACTGCTAATGCCCATGATGGATGATGAAGGAGTTTGTTGCTGTTGCACATGGACGAAGTTAGGAATTAATATTGGGTTGCCTCAAAATGCGGTCGACTCTCGTTAATTCAAGCTTGCGATATTTCGAACCTCTGATCAATTCAAAGTTATCGCTAGTCCCATACAAAATCTGTTTATATTTCGAATACGAATCATACATTTTAAATACAAAATGATCAGGACAATTCACAAATAGTTATGGATGATGAAGAACCTTCAATGTTACCTAGTAGTTGATATCAGGATCAACTAAGCATGAAAAGAGCAAAGATGTCAATTGGGTCAGAGGTGTCAGTTAAGATAACAAGAGCCTCATTCGATAAATTACAAAATAAACCTCAGCCACTTTGTCTCTTTTAAAAACTATTGAAAAGTCTGAGCTGCAACAATCTGCTTCGAAGCAAACCCGTCTAAATGATTTCTTTTCAAAATCGAGTAGTTATAGTAATAGTAGCGGTTTAGAGATCAGAGATCAGATTTACTGGTTGGGCGTAACCCTCTCCATGCTCTCATGCTCTTATCAAAAAGTACTTTTAATGTTGAATCTCTTGATTTATTTGCCTTTTCAATCAAGTGCGAATTTGTGCAACTTTTATGCAATCTAAATGATTAATCATAGATAATTATCAATTATTAATCATAATTAATGCAATGTAAATGATCCTCACTCTCTGGTCTCTTGACAAAGTAGCCATCAAACGCTTGGGTGAAAACCATTTTGCAATATTTAATCAATGTCATTTGGCTTAGTTTTAGCTCAAAATTCATATATGTTTGTCTGTATATCTTGAGTAACTTACGCAAAAAAAGCTTAAATCTGAACACAAAAAAAAGTATATTCTGGGTGAAAAAATTCTCGGGCATGAAATCAAGATTTCTTGGTTTGAGATCGTGTAGGAATTAATTCAGTTAAAGTCTCGTAAAGTTTTTAATTAATGAAATCCGTTTTCCTTTTATTAAAAGAATTGTAATTAGGAACCGAGTCCGCTTATATCGAACTCTTAACCTTGTTAGCATAATCCAATAATACAAATAAGAACTAAAGAGAAATATTGGAAGTGGACATGATCTGTTGTGACATTATTTTTCTCGCAGCTGAGATTTGTCTTTTTAATGTAAGACGTATATATGTATATATACTATCTACCCAATCTTTGCTTCATGCAGAGTCAGTTTGCCAGTTCGTTGCCTAAGTCTTTTGTTTTTCATTTGCTGAAACTCCTGCCTCAGTCCCTTGCCTTTGCCTCTTAGCCTAGTTTTAATGCGATTTCTTGTTTTAATTATGAGTAAAACAAAAACAAAAAAACAACAATCAGACGACAAAGAAGAAGCGAAACAAGCAGCTCACGTGTTAAGACATTAAATACAAAAATCAACAGCAGCAGCAGCAACAACAACAACAACCACAACTGAACATGAAATATTTGCACGTATTGTTGGTTAATTTAAATATTTGAATTTCATCTGTGCATGTAAAGGAAATTACAATAAATAAGTGAATGAGAAAAGAGAAAATTTGCCATATGCAATGAAATGGGATGGAATGAAGTGGAGTGGGTATGAGTTGGAGATTGACGTGAAGGCGGCGGGTGGTGGCTGCGCTGAAGGAGTCACGTGGCCACGAGGATGCGCACCTGCAAACTGAAAATTATGCGCTTACTTCCGTTGAATGGCCTGCCAAATGGCAACGGCAACCAACGAAACGATCCAACCGAACTGATCCAACAGGCAGCAGGCAGGCAAAGTAACGTGACAAATTGTCGATAATCTTTGCCGGCAAAAAGCATTTTTCTGGTGAAATTTCTACTGTCTGCTGTCGGTATTTGTTTTTTTTTTTCCTTGCATTCAATGTCAACGTGGGTTATGCCACCACCACCAGCAGCAGCACTACTAGACAGCAGGCCAGACAGAGGCATCGGCATCGGCATCAGCAATGGTAACGGCATTGGCAACATTGTACAGATAGATAGAGGAGGATGCGCGCTCACAGCAAAGCACATCACGATTATTTACAGGCAAACTCCATAAAATACCAAATGCCAATGAGCCAAAGCGCCCAACGTTGTTGGCTGTTGGCTGTCGCCTGTCGCAAGGAAGAGAGAAGATGCGGCTGCAGCTGGCTGCTCCTTTCCTTGTCTGTCTGGAGAAAGCTGATGCTGCGGTGGCGGTGGCACTTTTACTTCTGCCTCATTTTAATTGCAGAACATTAACAATGTTTGTCCAAAGGATGAGTCCGCGACTGCGATCGAGGAGCCTGGGGATGTGAATGTTGGTTGGTTGGATGGATGGATAATGTCGCTTTCACCTTCCCAGCCAATTAGAGTTGCTGACTTATGCAATCAAATGAGATGAAATGGGGAAGATGCTTCTCTGAGCACACATGATGACGTCTGATGGTTGCCCGCAGATTGCGTAAGTTATCCAAATTGACAGCAACAAAGACATAAACACAGTCACTGCCGCCCACTCTCAGAGCTCCAGCGAGTAATGATAGCAATATGTATTCAAGAAGATACTTGAAACGTCTTTGTCGTTTAATTAATAGTAATATGAATTCGTTTCTTTCTAGTATTTCTCAATACTTTGGATACTTGCCACACTACTGTGTGGCTGCTATTGAACTTTTGCTATTTGCCAAAGATTCCCACACACCTGCTGAAGCAGCTGTGGAGGCTGATGATGATGCTGTTGCTTCCACCCGCCAACAAAGCACTGCGGCATGCCGCATACTTTGCCGCAGTGCCGTGTGAAACGCTCAACGATTTTTATTGTGGTGGCTGTTGTTGGATTTGAGGCGTGACACGAAACAATTTTTTTTGTTTCTGTCTGTTGTTGTTGTTGTTGCTGCTGTTGTTGGTTTTGAACCAGCGAGGTAAATGACCGAATTGAATTGTTTTGCATAAATTGATGTTTGCTGTTACTTTTGTTTTAATTGAAGTGCCCTGCACTCCCATAACACCGAAAACCAAACCAACCTGAAAAAATCCCTTCAACTTCCCATTATGTGCGGCAATGGCCAAGTGTAAGTTTCTTGCTTAAGTCTTTTGCCTTGTCCCCAAGCTTCAGCAGCAGCAGCAGCAACAACAACAACATTAGCATTAGCAGCTGGCACAGCTGGCGGCACAGCTGCCATACCGCAGGCAACCAACTGGCAACTTGCAACTTGTGGCAAAGAGGGGAGTTGGTGGCAGGCAGCTTGGGGCTCACAATGGCTGCGCATGACCAAACTGGATTGCCGTTGCCGTTGCTGTTGCTGCTTGGGCGCGGTCGGTGACCAGCTGCAACATGAGAAATCTTCTTTTCTTCAATCGCTTCTTGGACAGCGAAAGTTATGCACATCCTTCTCATCCGCAACTATCCTACCCACTTTTCCCTCCCCCACCTCCGAGACGGAAAAGAAAAAGAAGAAGCAGTCTTACACTATCCCCCAAAATGCGATTTCTTAATTCTAGATCAAAAAACTCAAAATCAAAAGTAAACAAAAGCCCAAACCATAAATCTATGCGCCGATTGTATGCCCTGTACAATTTTCCTCATTTTGAATGTGACCCATTCGAAGCCGATTCGCTCATGCCGTGTCCGGATACATATTGAAAGGATCGGATGGCTCATGCTACCCAAATTGATATCCTATATTTTAATTTGCCCAACAAACGGCGGCAAATATCGTTTGTGTTGTTGTTGTTGTTGCATGAAAACTAGCTCGCTGGTTGGTTGTTTGGTTGGTCGATCGGTTCGGTTCGTTTATTCCCTACAAATGCCAACCAGTCTCTGTCCGATAAGTGGAAGAGAGATGCAAATAAAAATGCCATCTGAGGTGGCGAAGTGACTCGACTTTAGCTTCGACCATTTTAAATTACAACAAGTAACCAAAACAACAACAACAAAAAGGAGCCAGAGCCCGTGTCTGTGCCTGTGCCTGGGCCTATGCCTGTGAGCCTCAGGGGGCAGTCTTATAATTTCAATTTTTGTGTATCTATGAGATACGCGCTAGGTGAATTGGCATTTTGCATTTTGCAATTCGCCAATCGTAATTTGCAATTTGCATGTGCATTTGTTGTTGTTGTTGTTGCTGCTGTCCAAAGGTAATTAAAACACAATTAACGCCAAAAAGATGCTGGCAATGATGATGATGATGACGATAATACTGATGATTATAATGACAATGACGAGGCTGGATTGGCTAGCTTGGCTGGCTTGGCTTGGCCTGGTCTTTTGGCCAGGAAATGCAATTAACCGATTGGCCCACAAGCCTAGCCAAGCCAAGCAGCCGTATTCGAAAGTCTCCGTTTGCTGCTGTTGCTGCTGCCGCTGCAGCCGCTGGCCAGGTGTGTGAGTATCTCAAATGTCCAAATTGCTTGTGGGGATTGCTGGCATACCTGGGATTGCATAAGCCTTCTCCTCTCCTCGTCACTTCTCTTTCCCCTTTCACTTCTATGAGATGTCCCGTTCCCGTTTTGTTCGCTGATCACTCAGTCAATCAATCAGTTGATCAGTCAGTTGTGGGGAAAGTATGCAAGCGACTCTCGTCTGGCGGCTGCGGCTGTCTGACAGAACTTTCTTCTGGGTGGGTGACTGAGACTGACAATGAGACACTTTCCAATAATCAATTTTCCAAGCGATTTCAGATTTGATAAATTCATTCAGCTGAACTTATTACCCCACAGCTAACCAGAACCCCCCCTCTCTCTCTCTCCTCTGAGATGATGACAACCCATTTAATTTAATTTTTTCTTTATGTGAAGGCCATAATTAACGGCATTATTTTGAAAATATCGATTCAATTTCGAATTTTCAAATTTGTGTCGCCCGTTAAGCGGCTTAGTTTTTTGTTTGTTTGGGGGGCTGTCAGGGGCAACTTCTGCTTACAAATAACTAAACAAAAGCATCGAATTACATTCTCGATTTTGTGTAATAATGTATATATGTATGTATGTGTTTTTGTGTTTTCTTTACCTCATTTGTGGTGTGGAGGCGGTCTTAGCGGGCGCTGTTCGTCGGATCGTTAGTCCAAAACTGAAGAAGTTTTACAAATTTTGCAATTGGAGCGCGGCAGTCAAAAAATAAAAAAAAAAAACATAAACAAAAAACGAGAAAAATCGCGAAATTCTTGCCGTTGGCTCTGCTGTCGCTTGCACTTTACACTTTTCTGGCTTGGCTTTTTTTTAGCTTCAGGCCTGACTGCACACAAAAACAAGAAACAAAACAAAAAAAAAAAAAAAAACAGAAATACCGCAACACAGGTGCAATTTGCAATTAAAACATTTTCAGCACTTTCCTTGCACACACACACACACACAAGAAAGAACACAAAATCGAAGCAAGAATTCAACTAATATTAGCCGGCGAAGCGTTTTTTGTTTGCTTTTTATTCTTTTTAATTTTGTTATTTTTGATGGTTTTTTCTTTGCTATGCAGCAGTAGCGAAGCGTAGCAACCGACCGCAGGTTTTGAACTCCAGCAACGAATTAAAAACGAGCTGTTTTGGCCGTTAGTCATTTAGGTTATTTTCCCCACTTTAAGCCCAGTATTTCTCAGCCCCCTATTTCTTAAGTGCGGCTTACCAGAGAGCGCCAAACTTAAAACTTAATTTGAAACAAAACAAACCATAAGTGGAATGTACGCAAATGGATGGATTATGGTAATATAATAAATAATTAGTATTTATACATATATACATATTTCAATTTATTTATTTTAAATCATCAGGTTGTTGATATGAAGTATCTGTATTTGAAGTTAATTGAGTAAATAAAAAGAAAAACAAAATCTCAAATAGCCAACGCGCGCAAAAGTATGTTACATTAATAAGTCACACCCCAAGTGTATGTGAAACACTTGTCGCTGCATTGCTCATGCGACAATTGAGTAGGATCAATGCTAACATATGTATTATTGTTAAATTTCTAACCATGTTTTGTTTGTTTTTTTTATTTTTAATGATGAATTGGCAGGTAGGAAGCTAGCATCCAAAAGAAGTGCTAGCCTGTGCCAGACGAGCCGCAAGATTAGAGTAATGAACTCTTAATAAAGTAGACGGACTTGCAACAGGACTCGAAAAACTTGGAAGGAAAAATAATTTCCAAGGAACTGTTGTAAAGATGTTTCCTTTGTGGTTCGGTCCAGACTCGTCGGTCTCTGAATACATCCATGATTGTCGACACCCACGATAAAAAAGTTGTCTTTAGTCGTAGGCAGTAGGTCCAAATTCTATCTTTGTGCCACCAAATAAGTATATCGAGTTTATAATTTAGTTAGTTTGTGTGTTTTTAATGATCAATCAATCCTCGTAGATGAATATGTATAGCAAATAGAATATATACCAAAATGGTTACTATAATACACATAAGTACAGTTAAATACATAGATTGGTACTATCAAACATAGCGAAGCGAAGGGACCGAAGCTGGAACCCTCTGTATGTATGTGTGATAGCTTCAATTTGTATAAGAAGAAATATTTCCAATATAAATGTATATTTTTTTTTTATATGTATGTATAACTCTTTAGCTCTTTTATATATAGGTATATATGTATATATATATATGTATGTATGTATATAGGCATATTACTAATTTGTATGTAAGTAGTAGTGACTATGTGAGGGGGCAAGGTATCGGCAAGGGGGTCGGGACTTGGAGGGGCCTGATGCAGTGGATTTTCTGGTAGGATTTCTCCAAAAGTAAGCAAAGTGCAAATTGTGAATAAACTTTTGCATCTTTGATTTTGCTTTAGTTGTTTTTTGTTTTGTTTTGTATCTTTAGGTACGCATATTGGTACAAAAGTAAGCTAGTTTCTTTCTTTTTTTTTGTTTTTGTAAAGGCAGCGCGGGACTACTTTGGCTTAGGCTTTATACATAAATGTATCTGACTTGTATTTGTGTATGTGTGTGTGTGTGTGTGTGTGTGTGTGAGAGAGGGTGTGTATGTGTGGGTATGTCTAGTGTGAGAGTGTCTAAACGTTAATGGTGGTAATCGTGGATTAATGGGCGGCAATGATTTTGTGTTAGTTAACATTTGCAATATATATGTATATGTATTGGTATTGTATGTATATATATATATATATATTTATATAATAATAATAATAATTATGCCAAATTAATAACTATAATACAGTTTACACTTTGTTCACATACAGTGTCGGATCCAAGCTTATGAAATGTGTCTAAACTTAGCTTAGGGAGTTAAAAATTTGATCTTATTGCAAACATTGTTTATGGCGCATTTTTCGTTTAGCTATTGCATACTTATGGGGGCAATTTCATACATTTCACATTCTTAGATCCGGCTTGTTTACATAACATTGAGCCAAAAGAGAAGAGTTTCTTTAGCATCTTAAATACAGTATTTCCTTAATACCCTTGCTAGGAGGGTACATATCCAATACATATATGTAAATATATATTTTTGATCAGCGTAATGAACTGAGTTCATATGCATAACGGACGACTATATATTATATAGCTCCCATAGGAACTGTTGTTCATTATTTATGGATGCCTTTATATACGTAGGAATAACTAACTCAAGAGATAGATCCAATAGAGGGTAAACAATTTTCGGCACAGCCGAACTTAGTTCGGGGCGGCTACTTAAACTAGAGTTGAGACCCTTTTACCCATTTACTGAGAAAATAATAAGAAATTGTGGAAATATGCTAGGGTAAAGCGTTAAAGATATGTCGATTATACTTTCCTTTAGTTTGCAAAAGAGAAAAACCGAGGAGAAAAGCGAAGTGGGAAAGTTTCTTTTTGATTCAATTATGTTTAGTCTACTTTTAGGAGAAAGTGGGACATACACTACAAAACTATAATAAAATTCCCATCAGAGTTAATTCTCTCTGGACTATGGGATTTATTAGATCCCACGGTGCTACTCCTTGCTGCTAGAACTCGTTTAAATGCCATCAAAAATAAATATCTTCTATCATATATTTTCTCATTTTCCTTTTTCTCCTCCTAGTTATATGGCTTAACATTTCTCTTTTCTAGTTCCTAGTTCTACTTTATCTATCAAGATAGAGAGAGAGAGTGGAAAGAGAGAGGCACAACACACATTATTGCGATTCAATTTGATTTTGATTTACAATTGTCTCAATGGGTGACTGGCTGAGTGGGTGGGTGGGTGTTTGAGTGCGGAATGGAGCTAGGACAAAGTATCTACTAATTCAATAATGTACAGGGCTAATTCTTTTTGAAATCTTCATCGAGAGATTTGCTTGTACTTTCAGTTTTACTTTGTGCTGAACATGTTGAGCTTTTACTTTGAAATGGTATTGCCTGGCGGGCCGAGGACGACAAGGACACACACAGAGAGAAAAAGAGAAATAAAGAGAGGAAGAGAGGAAATGTGCATGTGAGGGATAAATAGAAAGATATAGATAGACCGAGAGAGAGAGAGGGGGCGTAGTAAATCGGATTTGGAGTAGGAGCCTGTTGGTAACGCACCTACAGATCAAAATAAAACTCAACAAGCATAGCCTAAAATTGATTAACCTTTAGTTCATTTCCCTGCAATTGGACCAGACGGAATGCCTCCCGTATGGTTGGTGTCATCAGTAATTTCAAATTCTCCTCAGCCTCGGTGGGCAAGGACCGCAGCAGCTCCATCGAAGCGACCACCAGTTGGGCCAAGGCAGCTCTCTTATAGTTGGAATCCTTTAGAATGCTGCTGGCTCGCTGTTGTTCGATTTCCGGTGAGATTGATTCTGCCTCCGACTTGGCCTGTCGGTTTGTGTCAAACGGATTATTGCGACACTTGGGCTGAAATTCACTAATCAGTGTGGTCATGGTCACGTTCTCCTCCTCCAGTTGCACACA
Organism: Drosophila equinoxialis; assembly: GCA_018150345.1. Classification (NCBI taxonomy): domain Eukaryota; kingdom Metazoa; phylum Arthropoda; class Insecta; order Diptera; family Drosophilidae; genus Drosophila; species Drosophila equinoxialis. The sequence continues at coordinate 6,862,552 of JAECWI010000002.1, read as the reverse complement.
CTTGGTGGGCGAGGGCGAGGTGTTTGAGTCCGTGCTGGATCCATTGCTGCCCGCATCTCCAGTGGGCGGGCCGTTGCCGTTGAGAGACATGCCAATGCACGTTCCCATGTGCTTGGAATGCAATAGCAATTTCTGCCCTGCCCTACCCTGATCCGGGCAATTACGCAATTTTCCGTTTTCAATGTCATGGAGAGCCGAGTTACTTAGATAGAGCTCACACACCAGATTCCAGGCATCCTGAAGGCAGAACAAATAACGTACAAAATTCTCCTTCTTCTTGACGGTTGTCGTGTTGAGGCGGGAACAGGACTCCAGGATGAAATTCAAGTCCTCGGGACCCAGATTGTATACCACAATGTCGTTGAGATGCGAATCCACCAGGGCTATGTAATAGATCATCCAGGATGAGGTCATCTGTTTGTACAGGTTTGCCGCATACTCTATATTCGAAACCTTTTGCATGAGAAACTTCAGGCCCGGACGCGAATCGAACTCCAGGGCGGACATGAGATATTGCTTCACACAACGCAGGAGAATCTCCTTGGAGCGAAAATCCAGGTCGTAGTCATGAGTGGGAGTGGCCGCCGAGGTGGCGTAGTTATCAAAGATGCAGGTGGATACAGCCTGGGGCACACACTTAAGACGCGAGAGCAGCAGCTTGGCCACCAATTGAAGCAGCATTTGATTGGCGAGAAGTCCAACAACAAGATTCTTGAACGGAATTCTGATCACAAAGTTATCCAGATTCGAATTGAAGCCATTGTTCAGGGGGTAAAGCAAAAAGGAATAACTTCTATCGTCCGACAATTGGCCGGATGCAGTCTTGGCTGTGGTTGAGCTCATACTCTGGCCCTGAACCTGACTCTGTCCCTGCATCGGTTCGCGTTGATTGTCAGAAAGGAAGACCTGCTGGGCCAGAGAGTAGATGCGGGCCAATTCCTCCAGAGTGCTATCTCGCCGAGCGGCCACCTTGACATTGGCACAGTCGCCATAGAAGCTATTGGACTTCTCGTGGAAAGCGAACGACAATTGACGTAGCGGGGCAATGGTCACTGTGCAGGCTCGATGGATTGCCGAACAGGCAATCATCCATTGGGATTCATTAAATAGCATGCCCGTGGAGAGGATGACGTGCTTCAGGCACGATACCGAAATGCGGGCTATCGCTTCCTGAGATTGGGCAGCACACTCAATGAGCACTAGTAGCAATTGCTTAAGAGCCAATGTAGCTGATCCAGAGATTTTGGTTGGTGATTCAATGCCCAGATTACCACCTGGCCCTGGACCTGCCCCTGGGCCCGATGTCGGCCCTCCATTGCCCAATCCTGTGGCCTGCTCTTCACTGGCCGAACTGGAGCTGCTGTCATACTGATGATTGGTAAATCCACCCTCCGAAGCCTTCTGCTGTGGTTGCTCTATTCTCTCGGTGACGAACTTTAACTTGGAGTAGATTAGATTATCGGCGGGATGAACTATCTGGGTCAAACGCGTCTTTGTGATGGCCCCCAATCTTCGCTGCTCTGGCACGGATTTCTCAATAAACTCCACGACTAGATCCGTGGTCATGCAGCAGCAATGTTTGAAATTCTTTTCAATTAGCTGCCAGGAGGCGCCCGTCTTGTTGATGTAGCGCAACCAATCCTGGATCATGGGTATCAGGAGATGATTGATGCAGTAGAATCCGAAGTCTATGCCCGGTGTGGACAGAAGATTCTTGAACAACTTGAATATGGTTTGCAAAATAGGCGCCTGATGCGAATAGGGGCAGACGATTAGTGAATTCGTCAGTCCATCAAGGAGCAGGAACCACACTTTCAGCACTCCCGATGGCTTGTCCATCTCATCGATCTTTACAATAGTGTCCTTGTCGATGTGCAGCGAACGATACGATATCATATATTGCTCATTCTTGGTCTGCAGATAGTCGTTGCCAAAATAGGTGAAGTTCTCCATGGAGCTGGGTATATTGGCGTCAATGATATGCGTGTACGAGATGCCCTTGATCTTGTAGGTCGAATGGAAATTGGGACATTTGGGCATGCTGTACATGAAACCAAGGATGCTCGAGCAGCGTTCCAAGAAGCGCAACGTTTCGTGCAGGAAGTCTGTGGGACGAAAAGCTGCATTGTCCGGCGCACTATCTGGCGGATTGTCGCCCCCCACCGCCGCAGGCATTGTTATTATTATTACTAAGAGCACCCCCTGAAATCTCTAGATACGATAGCAGGCACAATATGCAATCCAGGCCCGCATTAGCGAATACTAGCGTATTGTCCGAGTCAAGAAATACCCGGAAGATGTCAATAATGTTGCTCATATTCAACATGCGACTTCGGGCATTGCGCAACGTGCCGAAGAGAGGCCTCCAACCGGAACGAATTTCGGTGCGATGCGCCTCCACAACCTCATAGAGGCAGGCGACAATCTGATCCTGCACATCGACATCGGTGTCCATGCTTAGCAGATTTTCGAAGGGCTTTAGCAGAGCTTCGTTGAAATGGAAATACGGCAACTCCGATTGCTCCACCAATAGAGCGGTAATGATGTCGTGAATATACTCAATGGCTCGTTTTGATATCATCCGGTCCCTATGACAGGCAGCCTAAGGAGAGACATATAAAATCAGATGGAGAAAAACTAAAGCGGTAAATCAACTTACATCCATCAGATGGGGACCTGTAATGGCCCACACCTTGAGCACATGCAGCAAAGGCCTGGAACTGCGAAATACTTTCAGGGTAACGTCTCCGATCCTATGTAGCAGTAGAGACATAGGCAACGAGTCCAGTTTCTTCCATCCCTTGCTAGGCCACCAGATGCGGCCACCTTTGCGTGCCACCTGACTCTTGTACAATTGCTCTCTCGAGGCGCGGCACAGATGCTTGAGGAACTGACACAGCGAGGGCAAACTCAGACGTTCGGCGGCATCACTGAATAGATTCTCCGCCTGATGGGACAACGCACACAAGACTTTGGAAGTATCGCATTGACTCAATAGCACCGTCTCATTGGTCCCTGAATAGACTTTCAGAATGGAAGTGATATTCGTATTGGGACTCTGCATGGGAGCCTGCAAAAAGCTATAGACGTCCACACTGAAAGAAGAGGAAGCAGAAAGCGGGAAGGTTTGAAGTCAAAAGGGCATGAATGAATTGATTCCTGGGTTCGAATCACTTACCAAGTCTCATCATCATCTATGGGTATGGAAGATAGATTTAGCTTATCCTGCGCACTATTGCCATTGCTTAGCTTCTCTCCCGTCTCAAGGTCACGACGACTGCTGCCGGGTGATGCGGATATTGGTGGATTCTGCATGCTGAAGATCTCATGTTCCAACTGGCTAACATGACGACAGACGGCAAAGATACTCTGCCAGCAGTCGGCGCTGTAACTACCCAAGTTGAGGCCACCAGTGAGGACGACATCCATAGACATGGCTTGACTAGCCGAGATGCGTGGCCCAGTTGTCTGGCACACATTCGAGGCCAACAGATTCAATATCTTGCCCGCCAAATGTTGCAGATTCAAACTGTTGCTTAGGGTGGCGGCCTGCGCCACAAGGTGAGGAGAGGAGAGAGTTTATATATGGGATAGTTAGGGGAAAATGGGCCAGAGACTTACCGAATGCAATCCGTCGAGGCACATGGCATACAAGGCTTCACCATTCGATTTGTTTGCCTTGGCCTTGACTCTCAGCGTACGTTTGGAGAGGGCCACCAGTTTGTTTGAGGCTGTCGTCTGCAGGTCGCCCAAGCCAGAGCTCAGGACAATTACCATGGAGTCCCAGCAGCAGGTGAGCAATCTTCGACACAGTTTCTTGGCCGCTTCGCGTCTCTTGTCATTCAGCTCGTCGCTGTGTTTAACCGTAGCCGTTTGGAGTCGTTGCCACTCGGACAACATTTGGGTGGCACCCAGACCCCCCGGCATCGCAGAGCATGTCCACCAGGGCACAACGCGGACCAGTGCCCTCCAGTTGGGCCCGCGTCATCGACTCGAGGATGTTGTAAACGATCACCGACTGATAGAGCTCACAGAGCCAAGGCGAAGACAGGTAGACGAGCACTCCAGTGTTCTGGACCGAGGTGACAAACTGCTGCTCCGACATGGGCACCAGAATATCTTTATTGGAGAGGGCTTGTTCGTAGTAGCCCGCCTTCATTAGCTGCAGACTAAGCAGCAGCGAGGAATAAATCGCCAAATAGATGCCATCCGCATTGATGGCCGTCAGATTGTAGTCGAAATCGGAGAAATTCATGCTGTTCTCCTGGCACACGGCCGAGGCGAACTCCTGCATGGCCTCGTCCAACTCCACACAGCTGCGCAATCGGAGCAGTTTGGGCACCAGATCCTGACGCAAAGCCCTGGCGAAATCCCGAGCATGCTGGCGATCATTGTCGCTGTCCGTCCGTATGGGCATCACGGGTGCCTCCAAATGGGAGTAGGGCCAACGGTTCTCCACCCGCGAAGTTTCATCGCTTGAGCTGCTGGGATCATCGTCCTCGGGACCCTCTGTGTCGCCAGATCCATTTGAAGCTACATCCTGCTCATGCGGCGGCTCACCTTCACTCTCCGAACCCGAAGAGGTCTCGAATACGTTTTGCCGGAACTCCACAATGGCATCACGATAGGGTGCCGGCAAACGGGCCATGCTCTGATAGGTCAGGGGACCTGAATAGTCGGCATCCTTGAGCAGATCATGACGGCCGTTCACCACCTGGACAATCTGATCACTTATCATCGACTCTGTCAGTTCGCCGCTGCACAGAACCTGTAGACTGTCTAGCAAAGCAACCATGCACTCCACACTCGCTTGAAGGCTCGCCTCGGTGGCACTTCCAGCGCTGGCTCCATAGGCACACTCCTCCATAGCATCCACCAGGCTAGGGGAAGACAAAGACACAGAGGATGAAAACCAACCGAAAAAAAGATTTAAGTCTCAAAGTACTTACAGGCGAAACAGAGCCATCTCATCGCTGCAGCCCTGAGCTGTGTTCTTGTCCACATAGAGGATAACGGCGAGATCTATCAGTCGTTCTGGACTCTTGAAAATCTCGCGCACGCACTTTAGCGGCTCTGTGCGATTTTGTGGTGCTGGCAGTAGAAGCATTCGATGAAATAAAGCCTCCAGCATGGGCCGCAATGATCCATGAGCTCCGGCAATGCGCAGCAGTTGAATCGCTGTCAAGTAGACACAACGCGCCTGTGGCCCATCCAGGCCTGGACCTGTAAAAAAACCCCTCGCCTCGTTCTCAATCATGTGAAGGGCATCCCTGCAATCAAACCGAATTTTAGAGAAGACATCTATGGAAGTAACTCCACTCACTTGTAGGTGAACTTCTTGTCCAGATTGATTCTGCCTGGCGATCCTAAGGCAGCTGCCAATGTGGGACAGAACTTTTGCCACAAAAACGATGTGAAATGCGGATTGGCATGAACGTTCCTGGGCAAGGCCGAGCTCAGGGTCAGTATGCACTCTGTTAGATAGAGCGAACTGGGATTCTCGCTCTTCTTATTGGGCGAAGCGTTCACATTGGGCTCGACCAGGCGACTGCACAGCCATTGCATCACCGGTATCACCTCATTGTAAACCGCCGATGCCTGGGTTTGTGTCATCAGACCAGCTGGTGCCGTCTTCTTAACCTCCTCGGCCTCCTCGATGAGAAAGGCGCAAAAGGTGCGCAGACATTGGGAGGCTGCCGCCAGGGAAGCGGCCTTTGTTGCCCTCGAACCCATTTCCCAGCACTCGCCGCAACGCGACAGTATCTCTATGAGCAGACGGCCATTCAGAGTACAGGCCGGGGAGCAGGCCATGGCCAGGAACAGTCGAAGCACATTCACTACTGTGTCCTCGCTGCTCGATGATGGCAGGATGCCATTGGTGGCACGTAACAGCTGCGAGGGTAGCCACACGGAGTCATCTTCCGGTTCGAGGCCAATATAGAAACGTTCGTCCTTGATAACGCGCTGCACTCCGTTCAAGGAAATCAAGAAAAACAAGAAGAAAAAACAAAAAAGTTTGCAGATGGAAATGAAAGATAATTATTATTCCCTTAAAATGGAATGTGAAATGGGGTAAGCAATTAGCTAAAACTCTTCCCCACCACTTACATGCAGACCGTTGAGGCCCATTGTGATGAACTTTGGCCGCTTCGTGTCCAAGGCCATTTGGAGTGCCGTGAAACAAACGGAGCGCAATTCGTGCGATGGATCCCGATGTATGCCATGTTGTCGATATAGTTTATCTGCAAACGACAACCAGAAAAAGAGAGAGAGAGAGAGAGAGAAATAAAGAAAGAGAGAGAGAGAATCTCGGAATTAACGTTAAATCCCATTGTCATAAAAACGCAAAAAGCAAAAACAATGGAATTGCCCGGATAAGGCATAAGGCATAAGACAATTAAGCGATGGGAGATAGCTTGGTTAGTCGGTTGGTTGGCTGGTCAGAGGGTCGGTGGATAGGCTGGGTCGGAAGTGATACAGGATACAATGCGTTGTGAAACAAAGTGACAACAATGTCTGGAAAATTAAGAACGCAGAAAGAAGTTCTTTTATTTGAAGAGAGTCACTTCTTCACTCTTAATGCATGGCCGACTTTGCATTACTCTTTTACCCAAACAGCTTGCAAATGCATCATGAATGTTGAATAACTTCACAAGATGGTCGGAGTGTATACTCAAAGGAAATACCACCGGATATACTGGGGGGCGTATACGTACATACAATAAACGCTCGATACTTGTTATAGTCGAAGCGCAACAACAAAAGACAAGGACAAGGAAGCCAAAAAGCGAAGAAGAATGAGGCGTAGGAAGGAAGGAAGGGCGAATGGAAGGACGGAAGGAAGGAAATTGCGTTCTTGCATGTTTTCAATGTGCTACACACATACATACATACATACATACATGCAATATATGTACATTTTCAACTGGTTAAACTACGTACCGTAAGCAATTTGAGCCGTTTGACGCAGAGCATTGTGCTTGGTGCCCGTTGACTCCTTGATAATCAGTAGAAATAGGTCTTCCATATTGCACGCCTTCTTTTTTTGTGTTTTACTTTTTTTTTTTTACTGTGCGGCAATTGAATTGCTGTCCGCCACTCTCTCTCTCTCTCTCTTTAGTCTAGGCTGACTTCTTGGCGTTATTGTTGTTCTTTGTTCCTGTCGGGTTCCAATTTGTGTGTGTGTGGAGAGATGTAGGATAGGAATTGGTTTGCTAGAGCTCAAGCTCTTTAACCTGGCATGCCATCAATAACAACTCAATTAGCGCCAACACAGACGTTGCCTGTCCAAAACAACAACAACAAAAAAGATCATTAAATAGGAACCAAAAAAATATTGAAGTTTTTTTCTATTTGGAGTAAAATCAATAAAGAATGAAACAGATGCTTTGCATAGTTCTAGAGTTCAAGTTGGAGTCCAATGCGTGACATATTGTTTATGTATGTTAAAGTGCTTGGCAGAGGCGGTGGTGGAGGAGGAAAACAAGGAGGAGGTGCATGTGGAGGTGGAAGTGTTGCTGTTGACTACTAGCCGACACGCATACACATCACAGACCGACCAGACACTGTGTAACCTTCTTTCCTTCTTCCCGCTCAACATGTCACTACTTTGCACTCTGACTGAAGTTCGTTTTTGTTTCTTTTTTTCTTTCTTCCGACCATGCATTTTCGTTGTACCTTCAACAAAGTTTAAACAGTGTGTATCCGTTTTCCTTTCGAAAACTTTTTTAACACATACCAGCGCACATTCACACACACTTGCACTGGACATTCCAACGGTAAATTTAAAATATTTTCAATCCTTTTGCAATCATTTATCCCATATGCCAGGGAAATTGCCCTTATAAGTATGCTTTAGATTATTACCATATTTAATTTTCTTTTTGTTTGCTTCTTTTTCTTTTATTTGAATGGAGATTTACATCGATTTGCTAATTCGTTGATTCACTTCAATATCTCATATTTTGAAACGCACTGACACTTGTGGTTTTCACTAGTTTATCTACTATCTCTGCTTTTTGGGTTTTAGTTGGTGCCTTTGCCTGCCTGCCTGCCTGATTGAATGATGGCAGTTGAATCAAAGCAGCAATTTGCCGTTTCGGATGCGACAAATGCTGGCAACAACTAAACTAAAGATTTTCCATTGATGTATAAGGCAAGTTAACCGTGGACTATCGATACGGCCGAAGCGCATGCCCAGAGCACAGCTGTTGCAAATTATAAATGTATGCGCCATAATACACCGAACCATAATATATCTAAACAAAAATCTTATCGATAATATTTTTTAATGGGCAATGAAAGAAATGAAAACGAGAATTCCCTGCTTAAACACATGCCATTAAGGATAAGCAGTGTTAACTTGCTAAATCTAGAAATATGTGTGACTTTGCGGGTTTTATTACATAGAGACTATAAAAAAAAAGCATGTCCTGCCTTTCGGAGTCCCAAGGAAACTACATTTTCGTTGCATGAATGAAACAAAATGTAATTAGCCCACTCCACAAAAAGACTTACCCTTTGCATTGGTCTAAAATCTTTCAAAAGTAACGAAGACTTAGAAAATGTTTCAATTTCTATATACAAATTTAACTTTTTACTAAACTTGACTTGAATTGTAAGTGTAAAGAGTAAATAAATGTATATCTTCGTATTTTGTGAATTATGTATTTACTTTTAAGTATACGATTTGAAAGTCCATAGTAAAGTGGCTTTAGGCTTTTTATACCATACACCCATAGGGTGAAATGGTATATTAAAGTCGCCAAAATGTATGTAACAGGCAGAAGGAAGCTTTTCCGACCCCATAAAGTATATATATTCTTGATCAGCATCAACAGCCGAGTCGATCTAGCCATGTCCGTCTGTCCGTCCGTCTGTCCGTCTGTCCGTCCGTCCGTCCGTATGAACGCGTAGATCTCGGAGACTATAAGAGATAGAGCCACCAAATTTGGTATGTAGGCTCATGTAGTATGTAGAGTGATCAAGTTTATTTTAAATTTTTGCCACGCCCCTTTCCGCCCCCGCAATTCAAAAAAAACGTTTATCTCAAAAACTATTGTAGCTAGATACACCATATTTGGTATGTATATTTGCTTAGTAAATGCGCTCATTTTGCATGTATAAAGATTTTGCCACGCCCCTTTCCGCCCCCGAAATTTGAAAAACTCGAATATCTTGCGTAATTTTTTACCTTGTGCAATCAAATTTGGCACACTTAAATTTGATACTAATACCCAGCAAAATACCAAATTTGATCAAAATCGGACAAAAAATAGCTGAGTTATGCATATAAACGTTTTTGCATAAGGCCAGAGATGGCCGTTGGCGGGTGGGGGCGCTAGGGTGCTTATATGCATAAGTGCGCGAGATACTGAAATATGCTTGTAAAAAGCATGTGAACAGAATTTCTTAAAATAGGCAAATGCATTAGTTATTACAAATTTGAAATATTTGTTTTACTGGTGTATGGTATACCCAAGTCGGCGAGACGACTTACTTACTTCATTAATTTTGAAAACTCATTTTGAGTTTGTTTCAGCACTGATTCCTTCGATATTGATGCCTCAATTTCTTTTAAGAGCTCTGTTTATTAATCAATTTGTCAAAGATATGCAAATGCAATAGATAGAATTCCACAACGAATTTATTTATCACCAGTTCTTAAGCTAAGTATAAAGACACACAGCTTTGTTTTTGGGAAAACGGTCTTTCGGAAGTTTTAGTTTAACTGAATCTCTCCACAGGTGGTTTCTCTCGTGCATTGACAAGTGCGCAGGAGTTGATTTTAAATGCCATTGTTTATATTTCGATTGCTTTAAAATAGTTAAACTGACAATTGAAATAAAAAAAATGTATAAATAAAAAAACGAAGAAATTGGGAATATTATATATTATTTTAGTTTAGATAAATTCGCAAATTTGGGACTTTTGCGTATAGAAAATCCATTCTTTGCTCTCATTACTAAATTGTGAAGAAGACTAAGAGAAAGCGAGGTTCTGCAGGCTAAAGAGATCTGTCTACTTGACAGGTTTCGATTTCCATAGGCCGTCGTTGAGAAAATGATAAGTCTCAATGCCGATGCCCTTATTTACTTTCAGACTGCAACGACATAATAAGAGAAGAGGCGATTAGTTGGTTAAGTGTCGGTCGTGGAGAATGCAAAACGTCACTTACATATCATCTGTGGAGAGGGTAAGCAGTCCAATGGCCAGAGCATGCTCCTTGCCTTCGGCCATAATGGCCACCACCGTATTTTTCTCGGACGGCGTCATACAGGCACCCGGCGATGTCAAACCAGGGCACATGACATTGGCCCCACTCAGCACAAAGCGAATGGCACCCTTGTCCACCTGCTGCATGGTCACAAAATAGGGAAATTTGTGCAGCAGTCGCAGTGTGGGCATCCAAGGGCCGTCCCGATGCCGGAAGAAAACCTGCTCGCCGGCTCCGTTCAGCAGCAGCTCAATGTGGTCATGGCTGGCAACGAAACACAAGAAGAAACCCGGGATGAGCGTGCATACCAATTTAACGACAGCACACTTACCACTTGGCAATGCGATACGAATCCTTTTTCGGCAGTATCAGATCAATGTGTGTCTCCAGCTTGGGATATGCATCCAGAAGTTTTGCACGTATGCCTTTTTGTACAGACGATTTGAGCTGCTGTATCGATGAGATACTGTCTTTCTCCTCGAATCTGGTGGCCAGAAATATAAGTTTGTTTGATTTAGCATTAGTCTTACATTTTCGCCTACATACTTCTTGAACATTTTGCCTAGAAATTTTGCTTCCGTGCTTCCTTGCTAGTGCTGGCCAGAGGTAGAAAATAGAGCTGTCAATTCGGTCGATAACACCATCGATTTTATCCGGCGCCCAGTATTTGGTGCCACTATTTTTTAGGCGCCCAGTATTTATATTTTCTGGCAACGTCATTGCCGGCGTTTTGCAACACTAAAACCCGTGCAGATGGGTGTGGCAACGCCATTTAGTTTTTTAGCCAGATTTTTTGCACTAACAAATCCTCGAACTAAGCTTATATTTTAACTTATACAAGAGCCAGCTAAGCATTAGGCAGAGAAACTAAGCCGTAGCTAAACTTAGCGGTTTCACGGAACTAAAAACAAAAAGGAAGTTTACGACGAAGACACTTTCTCCCAATAGAAACACAAAGAGAACGATACACAGAGAGATAGATATATATACATACGGTAAAAGAGAGAGTGGGCGAGCGAGCGAGATGCAACAGAACGCTGCCAGTAATCCATTCTCAATGGTGGCCGCGTATGGGGATCGCCCCCCAAATGGGCCTCGACGTTGAATTCGGCTCGGATCCTGCCAGCGGAGCGGCATTCTTCCAAAGCGATGGCCGCAAGCATGATGACCTCAAGCAGATGCTTGATAGCAACAAGGATGGGCTCAAACTGGAGGCCATGAAGCGAATCATTGGGATGATAGCCCGCGGCCGAGATGCCAGTGACCTCTTTCCAGCTGTCGTCAAGAATGTTGTGTCGAAGAACATTGAGGTGAAAAAACTGGTCTATGTGTATTTGGTGCGCTATGCAGAGGAACAGCAGGATTTGGCCCTGCTATCAATATCAACATTCCAGCGAGCCCTGAAAGATCCAAACCAGCTGATTCGTGCCTCGGCGCTAAGAGTGCTGTCTTCCATACGGGTAAATATGATTGTGCCCATTGTGATGTTGGCCATTCGGGACAGTTCGGCGGATCTGAGTGCGTATGTACGCAAGACGGCTGCCCATGCGATACCCAAGTTGTATTCGTTGGATGCCGAGCAAAAAGATGAACTTGTCATGGTCATTGAGAAGCTGCTGTCTGATAGAACCACCTTGGTGGTGGGCTCTGCGGTGATGGCCTTCGACGAAGTGTGCCCCGAGCGAGTGGATCTCATCCATAAAAATTATCGGAAACTGTGCAATCTGCTGGTGGATGTAGATGAATGGGGTCAAGTGATTATCATAAATATGTTAACACGCTATGCTCGCACTCAGTTCGTAAATCCCAACGGTGATGAGGATGCCGATATGGCTGCCGATGCGGCCTCTCAGGGAGCCAATCACGAGCGTTTCTATGACGAGTCGTCACCCGACGAGGCCGATGAGCAACATGACCATGAGGAGGATGACGATGATGAAAAATCGCATGAGTCGGTGCAAAACAATGGAGTTACATCCATTTCCCCGTCGACTAGCTATCACATCGATGTGGATCATCGCCTTCTGCTGCGACAGACGAAGCCGCTTCTCCAATCCCGCAATGCTAGCGTCGTAATGGCCGTTGCCCAACTGTATCACCATGTGGCTCCTCGGCACGAGGTGCAGCTGATAGCCAAGGCCCTGATTCGGCTGCTGCGCTCCCACAAAGAAGTCCAGAGTGTTGTCCTCAATTGCATCGCCTCGATGTCAACTAAGCGCAAAACCATTTTCGAGCCCCATCTTAAGTCGTTCTTTGTGCGGACCAGTGATCCGACGCATCTGAAGCTTCTCAAATTGAACATACTAACCAATTTGGCCTCGGCCTCAAGTATCTCGCTAATCCTGCGTGAGTTCCAGACCTACATTTCCAGCAACGATCGTTCCTTTGTGGCTGCCACCATTCAGGCGATTGGACGATGCGCGGCTAGCATCAAAGAGGTTACCGAGACCTGTCTTAGTGGTCTTGTCCATCTTCTATCCAATCATGATGGTATATATGAATTATGTGGCCACTGAACGCTGTTTAACTTATTTGACTTTATCCTCTATTGCAGAGCATGTGGTGGCCGAGAGTGTGGTGGTTATTAAAAAGCTATTCCAGACCAAAGCAGCGGAGCACTATGAGATTATTACCCAAATGGCCAAGCTGATTGATTTCATCAATGTGCCAGCTGCTCGGGCGGCCATCATTTGGCTAATTGGTGAATACAATGAAAAAGTGCCGCTAATAGCACCCGATGTCCTTCGCAAGATGGCCAAATCGTTTGTGGACGAGCAGGATGTGGTTAAACTGCAGGTGCTAAATCTTGGCGTTAAACTCTATTTGACCAATCCTCAGCAGACTTCGTTGCTCTGCCAATATGTATTTACCTTGGCCCGCTATGACTGTAACTACGATGTCAGGGATCGGGCGCGATTCTTGCGCCAGTTCATCTTTCCTTCGAACGGCGGTGGACAGACGATGTTGAGTCAGCATGCCCGGCAGGTGTTCCTGGCCACCAAGCCGGCTCCGTTGCCGGAAAGCAAATACCGGGATAGCAACAACTTTCAATTGGGTTCCCTGTCGCATTATCTGAACATGCCGGCCACCGGCTACAAAGAGTTGCCCACATTCCCAGCTGTAGCCCCGGATCCTACTGTCCGAAATATACCGGGCTTCATGCAGGAGAAGTTGTCCATCAACAGTGAGAGTCCTCTAAAGGGCGGTGGTGCTGGAGCAGGTGCTACAGGCGCTGGTAGTGGCGAGAACTCTGGGTCTAAAGGGCAGCGCAAAAAGGAGAGAAATTTCCTGTCCGACGACGAAGACGATAAATCGTCGGCCTACTCCGAGTCCAGCAGTAGCAGTTCCAGCACCAGCTCCGATTCGAACAGCAGTGACGATAGCAGCAATGAAGACAATCCTGTTGAGGATGAGAAACAGAAGTCGAAACCTAAACCGAAAGAATCAGCGCCGAAACTAATTGACGATGATGACGTCGTCGAAAAAGCAGTTGCAGTTAACAATCAAACCAGAGATGGAGACGAATCTGGAACATCCGATAGCGAGGAGTCATCAGAATATAGTGGCAGCAGTAGCAGCAGCAGCAGCAGCGATGAGCCAGATGAACAGCTGCAAGAAGGAAAGAAACAAACGGAGAAACCGGTGGCCGCCAAACCAACACCAACAGCTAAAAGCAATCTTGATCTTTTACTTGATCTAGACGATATTCCGCCCATTGGCCCTGTGATGACACCCTCCTTAGGAGGCTTCCTTACGCCAGGCACTCCCCTAGTGACCCAAACCCAGGCCAGTCAAGCGACTGGCGGACTTGAACTAGTGGGACCCTCGTACATTGAATTCAAGCACAAGCAGCTGCTCAATAAAGTCAGCGGTCATGGTCTCCAGCTGGCCTATCGCTTCACCCGCGCACCACATCTCTACTCTTCCAGCATGTGTTCGATTGAGCTACAATTCCAGAACTGTGGTCCCCACGAGATCACCAACATCCACTTGGGCCAACGGACACTGCCAGCCGGGATGCAACTGAACGAATTTTCACCTGTGGCCCAACTGCAGCCGCAGCAAATGGCCAGTGGAGTGCTGGGCATTGATTTCAATGACTCCACCCATGCCATTGACCTAGAACTGGTGTCCAGTGCGGGCAGCTCGCGAGTCCAATTGAAGCCACCAGTGGGTGAGCTGGTTCGGGCCATCCAAATACCGGAGAGCCATCATCGCGACGAACGCGCAAAGCTGAGGGGCATGAATGAGCATCAGTGCGAATTGCACGGCCTGAGACGGGACTTAATTGATGTCATTTCACTCAAACAGAAGATCTTTGAGTGCCTCAATGTGGCCCATACGCACAGCTCGACCACAGGGCAGCTGCATTGCTTTGCCGGTCAGACATTAAGCTCCAAGAGTCTCGTCCTGCTCACTCTCCAATGGCAGTCGGATGAGGCCCTCACTCTGTTGGTCAATTGCGAGAAGATGGTTATCGGTTCCATGGTGCTCAATGAGTTGCGTAACGCTCTGCAGTTGAGCTTTTCCATGTGAACATATTGAGATTGAGAGCGAGATGATGACGTACATACGTACACATACATACATATACATATATACAATTTATAACATATATATAATATATAGTTTCAATATCTACTGCTGTGTAATATGGTTTCCACTCTCTCTCTCACACTCTGTCTCTCTCGCTGACTCTTTCTCTTTAAAATTATGCCAATCTCTCATCGAATCAAATGGCATTTCTTTTGTTAAACAAATTCTAAAATGCATTTGAAGAAATATCTGTTGCTTCTATATCTATATAATATGCCTGTGTGTTTGCGTGTGCGAGTGCAATTCGGTGTCTGTGTGAGAGTGTGTGTGTCTACTTTATCTATAAAATTTGTAATAATCGTGACTATATTTGTAAAGTGTTTGATGTTGTAAATCTGTTGCCTTCGTGCTCTATGCGGCCTTCTTCACATAAACAAGAAATGAACAAAAAATAAAAAGCAAAAATCTATATTCATACTACATACATACATACATATATATAAAGTTGGCTCTAAACTAAACCTAAACACAAAAACAAAAAACATTGTTAACAAATGAGAAACCCAGAAATGTTTACTTTAAATATTTATACATACATACACATACACTACTACTACATACATACATACATACATACATATATGTTAATGCCTAAATATTCTTGCAGAAAAATAATCTTTAACCAAGTTAAAATGAACTAATTAATATGAAACTGAAGAAATGCAATTGAAAGTTTATGAAGAAATATAAATCATTTAATTATATTTGTAAACGTTTTTATCTAAATACAGGAAAATTCTGATCTGGATTTGTCATGTAATTGATAATCATTATATATTTTTCATTTAATGTCTAAATTCTCAAATCGAAATCAGTTAGTTATTGAAATTGAGCAAAACAAACTAATCAATTGCATTTTGTATACATCTGCAGGATTGTTTAGTCAATAGTTTCGGTTCATCGAAAATGTCCTTTTAGCAAAAAGGAAACCAACTTTGTTCTCTATATACATATATGAAATGCTTATCCTTGCTTGTATGGTTTTTTTTTGCTTTTGTTAATTGGAAAAGTGCTAAAGCCACATCGATATACATCCATATGTGTATATAGCTATGGGAGAGAGCATAGCTCTCTTCGATATCGCATTAACTAGAATCTGTGAATGTTTGACAAGCTCTAAATTAACAATTTTCGATGTATTTTGGCCACGTCCCCACCCCTGCCCACAGCCAACCCCAATCCAAGTTTTGCGTCTATTTAAGCAAATGTTATATAAAAATCCAACTATTTCAATGTTTTCAACAAACTTAAACTACAAATAAATAAACAAAACACACAACTAAATGTTTTTGCGCAATAATTGTTAAATGTGAAATGCAATTTAATTATGTAAATTTATTGTACTCTTTTTAAGAGAACTAACTAAAATTATGCTAAACAAATAAAAATCAAATTGTATAAGTTTTAAAATCCATAATGATCTCTGTTGTTCTCCTTCAAGGATATCTTAATATCGAACTGGAATACTTACATTCATTTGAAGAGAAAAAACAACAAGAAACTTGTATATTTTTGGTTCCTCTTAATTCCGAAATTCAATGAAAATTTGATGTGATTAATTAACGGAATTTAGTTGAACCATTAATACTAATTTGTTTGCATTTGCATTAGTTTGATGTTTATTCACGCTTTTTGTTTTTTTGTTTGTTCCTCGTTTGCTTACTTCTTCACTCACAAAACTGAGAAAAAAAAATGTAAAGTTAAATATAATATTCAGCTAAATTTTTAAACTGTTTTAGGTTTTTTTTTTCAATTTTTTTGCAATTTCCCGAACAAAAGACAAGAGAGTAGAGAAGGGCACATACATAAATTTGTCAGTGTGGTGTGTGTGTGTGTGTGTGTGTGTCTCAGTGTGGGTGGTGTATCCTTGTCGGTTCTAATTTATCATAGTTTTTGCACAATTAAAAAGCTCAATTTTTGGTATGCTTATCACATAGACCATTTTAGTATTTGGTAGATCGCTAGGTTTTCTTGTTCTTGTTGTTGTTGTTGTTGTTCTTGTTTCATTCTAAGTAAGTGGTTAGGTTAGGTAAGGTTAGGTTTACATTAAGTTAAGCATAACAAATGAATATGAAAATGAAAGTGCAATTGGATGATTCGAAAGTGAGTGGAGTGGAGTGACTTCAGGAGCGTGATTCAATCAGATAATGATGATTAGCTAGATAGTACAGTTAGCAGTTAGTTAAGGGATCTTAATCAGCTGGTTGATGGATAATAGAGTAGTGGATAGTGCCATAATGGGTAGTGTGAGTAGTGAGTAGTGAATAGTAGTAGTAGTAAGAGTAGTATTAGCCGTACTTAGGTATGTATATGTATGTATGTATATGTAAGTAGGCATACAGTTTTGTGTCACTGTCTTTTCTTTTATCGATTTATGCATTATGTATAATACGCCACGGCCTTTGATTTGGTTTTCTCCCCTTTTTTTTTTTTTTAGGATTTTTTGTTTTGTTTTTTAACTTCATATAAAACTAGTTGCTGTATATATGTATATATAATATGCATGTACATATGTATATATCGATTTTCTGTATGTATACATATATATTTCTTTGTTTTTTTAGTTTTTGGTTTTTGTTTTTGTTTAATGTATGTATGTCTAAGGATGATTTTCAATCACTTATTGTTACGTACGGTGTTTGGTATAACATGCTCTCTCGCTAGTTAGCTTTACTTTACTTGCTCTTACTTTGCTTGGACTGAACTTTCATTTTTCTTTATCATTTATCAATTCTCTTATTTCATATTTGTTTTTTGTTTTTTTGTCGTTATTATTATTAGGTTTTGTTAGTTATTTATGGTACAATAACATATAAAGCATTTCTTGATTTAGCAGCTTATTACTCCCTCTTGATTCTTATTATGTTTTCTTTTTTTTTTTTTTTTTGCTGTTGTATAACCTTTCACGTATGTAAGTAGAACGGGCCGAAAAACGGACGGAGTTTTCTTTTACGTCTTTTCAAAAATCGAAACTAATCGGATGGAAAATAATAACAACTCAAAAGGCAAAAAACAAAACTAGAAAAAAAACAAAACACAAATTTCCATAGTGAAAATTTCTAGCTCTTTGAGAGCTTAAAATCTCATCTTGAATTCGATTTGATGTTCGATGCTTCTTTTAAATTTTATAGTTCTATCATTCCTATATTCCGATTTTCGGTTATATCGTCCTTTGCGCTATTGTGTGCAATTTATGTGTGTGTGTGTGTGTGCGTGTGTCGGTGTGTTAATGTACTTTTGTTTCTTCTCCTTTGCTTTTTGATTATTTTTCACGGTATATACACACATATTTATATAAGTATAGCACATATATATGTATATATGTATATATATATAAATATATATATTTATATAGTATATGTATGCATGCATGTTTTTTTGTTCTTGTTTTTGTTTTTGTTTTAGTTAGTAGCTAGTTGGTGGCCCTAGCGATAGCAATTTGCTTAGTGGGTTTACTTTAGTGTATGTGTTTTGTTTTGTTGTTTTTTAACTAAGGCCCGTATTAGGTTACGTTGCCATGTGCTTAGAGTTTCTTATACCAGTAGAGATAATGTTCACCATCTTCAACCATCAGCTCGTCGACACCTAGAAATATATTGATGAAATGAAAGGGGGGTCAGTTCTCTAATGGAATCCTTTTTAAGTGAAATAACAACTTACCAACTGGCGCAATAAGTTGATTTCCGGGCGTGTTGTTGGCATCGGGTAATTCAGGCAACCGATAGAGCAGCCAATAATGGTACCTACATACATATGACAAAGGAAACTCATACACACTCTATAAATTTATGTTATTCATACCACTTACCTTTGTGGCTCCTCTTTTTTGCCGTAGAGTGTGTGTACATAGTGACCATTGGGCCACTCACGAGCCTCGAAAATGAATCTGAAATGAAGTAATAAGTAAACGAAAATAACACAATCAAATATATAGTGGGATACTACATGATTTCTGGAAGATCAACATTCAATATTTGTCACCGAATATTCTTTCGATTATGTTCAAATATCCATTGCAAGGTTAAGGGGGGATATCCCTTCCTTAAAAGCAGGTAAAGTTATCATTTAAAATTTTTGTGGCCTACTTTTAGGCAGTTATTACTTTTGGATGGAAATTGAATTTTAACTTTGCACACGATTTGCAAATGCTTTAGAGACAAGAAAAATTTGAACTTGATCCCGTTTCTGTTACCTAACTACTCACCTGGGATCCATTTCGGCTGCTTGTGTCATGGCCTTGAAGAAACTCGTATTCTTGGGCGATACAAGCGACAGAGAGATATCCTCAGTAACATTGGATCCGACCCACAAGGTGTATGTATAGGATATATTCTTGGCGTCCGATTCCTCAGCCGATGAGCTTAGGCCAAATGGCACAGCCAGTTTGGGTTCGCCATTCTCTAACAATTGCGGCAGGAATGAGTTTTGGAGGAATCAGATCTTTTGATTTGGTTACTCACCCGTTGGGTCACTACTCTCCCGAATCACGTGGTCACATTGCAGAGCTCGCACTGCACCAAGGCCCTTCCAGCCCAGAGCCAGAACAATGTCGGCCGTCAGACCCACACCAATGTCAGGCTCCTGGCCATCTTGCAGAGGCTCTTCACTCCAACCGCCATCGGCCCGCTGCCTACTAAGTATGTACCGAGAGGCTGCTGTGCGATTCCAATGTCCGGCAGGGTCGTATTCCAAGTCCTGAAGAGCCTGCATGGCTAGTGCCGTGCTACGCAGGGAGCCAAAGCTGCCACGTTGATCCTGCAGGCTGGCCAGTCCTCTGGCTGGACGCCGCACAAAGTGTTGCAGGTGGCGATGGCGATGATCGGTGACAATGCAACGCAGTGCCAAAATGACCATGGCGATGGCATCTACACTCTGGTCTGTCACTCCGCTGGCAATATCGAGCAGACGACGGATTTGACGCTTGCGTACGTGGGCCGCCGAGCTGCAGGCGGAGAGCGTCGTGAGGGCAAACTCAATGTCCTGCACGGGTTCGTGGTGTTGCAGTGTGGCCACAAGATCGTGTCCATGAAAATGCTTGGGATCCTTGCACAACGAACCCAAGGCCAAGACATAGCGTGCCAGTTTGTCAAGGTTGAGGGGTTTCGGAAGCGTATGATGCCGATCGAGCATGGAAAGTATCTCAATTTCCATTTCCTTCACCGATAGCGTATCCTCTAGCTCCTGGATAACCTGCATATGGGCATCGGCACTGTCGTTCGGATCCCGACCGCCGGACAACTCTTTGGCCAGTATAACCACATGTGTGTCATTGCCCCAGCCATAGTCGGAGGCACGTTTCTCCTTCAGCCAATCAAGAGCTCGCAAGATCGCCTCCTGCTCCACCTTTGTAGGGCTGGCCGAACCAATTATTTCATGAGGTGGTGGCGGTGGAACCAGAGACTCAACGCTGCCATTGCCCACCGATGTGTGTCCTGCTGGAACGGATGGAGCCATCTCCAACTGTTCCAAATTGGCAGAAGTGGCTGTGCTTGTCACGCCGCCAACGGGCAAGGATGTCGAACTACTGCCACTACTACTGCTGATGCTGCTGCTATTAGTGCTCCCGCTGGTGCTGCTGCTGGTGCTGCTCTTGCTGTTGGCAGCGCTAAGATTCTGTTCCAAGCTACCATCGCTTGCTGTGAGATTGACAGAGTCCGTAGTCAGCGGTGACGATATGGTGCTTGGACTGATCGTGACGGCCAACGGAGCCACAGGCGAGGCTGGCGAAAATGTCACGTTTTCTGTGAGCGTCAGGACCTCTGGCAAGTTCAGGCCCAAGTTCAAACCCAATATGAAAAGCAAAACCATCAACGGTGGCATCGGGGGCGGCGACAACATCTTCAAGAAGGTCTACGAAAGGAACGAAAAAGACAGAAAAGTGTGAAATTAACATTTGTTATTATCAACTGATCAGCTGATGAGCTGCCATGGCAAGCCTTGAGCCTTGAACTAGATTTGCCGATAGTTACAATGTCCTGCGATCGATATGTCAACACTGTCAAATCTCCCCGCACCACCCACTTCCTTGTGCCTTACATGCCTGTCACTGTCAATTAGTCATCAAAATGGAATACCTTAAAACCACAACAACTATAAAACCCATAGAGAGGCACACAGATGCGCACACACACACTGACACTACCTAGACAAAGTGGTTATTGGTGGGGTAGGCAGGAGGATGGAAATAAGCAAGCAATTGGGTGGGGTTGCCTTTACATCGCTCTCTCTCTCTCACACTTTCTTCCTCTCTCTTGGTCTATGTGTGTGTGTGTTTGTGCTTTTGCTTTTCGTGTTTTTTTCTTTCTTTTTCATGATATGGGCGGAGGGAGGAGACCTTTTTCTATTTTGCCTTTAACAATAAAACTTAATTAAGGATGCTTACATAATAATACAATAACAAGAATGCAAAACTCGGACAAGGACAGCAGTAGCAATAACAATAACAACAACAAGAACAAGAACTATAACTTTTATCAACTTGCAATTGAATTTCAGGTAAAATCAAGTTAAAGACTCAAAATGACCCTTCGATGTGTCACATAGTCAGTTAATTAAACACTTTGTTTTGCGCTTGTATTGTGCACTTGATGTTTTTTTTTCTTTTTCTTTTTTTTTTTTTGTTGCTTGTTGTTGTCGGTGGCGCAGGCTGTTTTTTCCTATTCTTTTCTCACTCGCTCCTGCTCTCTCTCTCTGTCTCTCTCTGTTTCTTTCTGCTCCTTTCTCTTTATCCGCCCAGCTGTCGTTAACAGTTAGTAGAAGTAACTTGATTATGTGTGTGGATCAGTTTATGGTCGATGATTCGCACTTGATTTTTAGTCCTTCAGCACCAGGATACTAATTATATTTATTGAGTTAGATTTTTGCTTGCTTTGTTGTAATTTCTTGGAGACGACAATTCGCCAGCAGGAAAACGTGACTGTGCCAATTGACGTTGCCACCTTTTTGGCCCAGGGTAAAGGATATGCCCGCCACGTGGCATCACTATTGCCCGGTGTCGTCATCTAGCTGAAAAGATCTCATTTCCTGTGGCAAATACAACAGATGGCAAAATATCCTTGAAAGTCTTGCAAATGGACACGAGCTTTTAAGCTCTCTCCAATAGTGAAATCATCTGAACTTAAAACTATGAAATAAAAGAACTTTCGCAGAACTCATTATAAAACTTAAGAACTTTCTTTTAATATGTGTAGAAAGCACAATTGTTTTACAATAAATTCATTAGCCATATAGAAATATAGACTAGCAAATCCAGCTGTATAAAGACTCCTTTGCAACAGTTCTTAGAAGTTATTCCTTACCCATATTAAAGCATTGTTATTAGGATTACCTTGGGAAATCCAACATTATATAGCCAAAAATATCAAAAACAACTAACAGAGGCTTTTAAGCTAAAATACCCTTGCAGTCCTTGTACTTTGCAATAAAATAATATTGCGACTATGAACTGAGATATACGGCATCCCATCTTTCAAGTTGGATCAAACTGCAAATTTAAGTTAATTGGAATCGGTTAAGTAGTTTAGGAGTTCATCGCGGTCAAATAACGTGACACGTAATTTATGTATATTAAGACAAGGTCCGTTTCCATCTCTGCGTTACAAAACATCTGACCAATTTTTTAAAACCTGTAAGGGAATAAAAAGCATAAAAGAAAACCATAAATATCGGTTCTCAATATGATCCTAACAAAAGAGACATGAACAGATACATAAAAAGCCATTTTTCAAACTTAAATACTCTCTTAATGGCTGCTATCAAACGATAGAAACAACTTTTTAACCTTTTCAAACTAACAAACTTGTCTGAATTAATTAAACAAAAAAATCACGCGAAATTCATGCATTTCGGAACTCATTTCAAGTAACATCGATCAAAATAAAAAATCGGAAATAAAGAATTCGTATGGCAACATTTAACAGACGATATTTGCAAATCTCGAATTGATAACACATGCAAACATATTTACTTTCTGGAGAGATCATGTTATTCTCTTAATTTTAGAACAATAAATTTTTGTTGCACAACAACAACAAAAACAATAACTTCTTTGAATGCTTGGTTTAACTGTTAAGAAAAAAATATGATCAGAATTTATTCAAACTGTTCGATAGTTTAGCTAATTGAAAGGAAATCAAAGCAAAGGCAAACAGTTTAACATAATCAGTATCTAGTCATTATCTAGATTTGCAGAGAAATAAGAAGTTTAGCTATAGATTACTTTAAATGTGGAAAATCATTTGGTGAAATAACCAAGCAATTAAATCTGGCTTAATCCTCCGTTTAAGGAATATTAATCAATTCAAGAAGAACATCGGCAATAACATAAACATATAAACGACCAATGCTGAAAATCAAATTAGCATCCTAGAAGAGAGTTTGCTGCCATCAATGCCAAAACTGGATGGAGCATCATCTTATACTGCCAAGCGAACTAAATCATGGCTGCAGTTAAAAGAAATCGGGCCATCAAATAGTCCGGACCTAAGCCCAATTGAGAATATATGGGAAATAATGAAAGAAATGAGCCTTAAAGAATCCTTTTGGAATCGCAGGAGATGTGCGACTCTATTTCCATAGACCAATGAGAAATTTGTCTAAATCTAGCTCCCATGGGAACGATCGGTGGAAAACTGAATTTGATCGTTATTTCGTGTGCTAAGATAGTAGGCCGTTCTTTATCAACCATTATCCTTTTAAGATAAAACTTATTTCACTTTGATGGCTATAGCTAAGGAAAGAGTAACCAAAAAAGTTGCAAGGATATACAAACTTTGACGCGGTCGAAGTTAGACCCGGCCTTCTTTTTTTTAACTTTTATTTGCGTTATGATTTTGCGTTTGATGATATTTTTCGCCACCGATTTTGTGTGAATATATATACATATATACATATGTATATATACACGCATGCATGTACTGGAATGTCTATGTATGTGTGTGGGTTTATTTCTTTTTCACGTACGTACGATTCGAAAAAGATAATTTCATAAATATTTATGTGTATAGCGACTAAAGTTCGATGAGTGATTGGTTGGTTGGTCCCAATACAAACTTACATGAAAGGACCTCCGGTTAGTACGTCTTCCGGATATAACGAAGAAAATTGTCGGTATCAGCACAGCAAAAAAGTTATTTATTTTACATATATACAATTTTACAATATTTGTCTTCTTTGCTTTAGGCTTATGGGACGTCTTCTTGGTCGAACTGCCAGGTATAAAAGAGGCGGCGGGTGGTGCTGACAGTTCAATTATACCCGGCTGGACATTAGCGTCAGTGGAAGCTTCCTTTTTGCTGTTTATGGAGCCTTAGCAGACATTCTGAGAAACATTTCTATGTTACAATAGGATCATGCCCAGGATCTCTCCTTTTTTTTTTAGGTTACTTACTTGAAGGGAAAATGTTTTTTTTTTTAGAATTTTTACATATGGAAACTCTGAATTTTTTAGATGTTGTCGACAACAGAACCAGATTGATAATGAACTTTTATGGGGGAACGAAAAGCCTTGTTACATATATTTCTGATAACTTTGAAATCGAGGACTACTCGATTTTAAGATTCTCATAAATTTTCTGATTCTCTCAATTGTCGTCTCTACATTGCCTTTTTATACCCTTGCAAAAAGGTTATATTAATTTTGTTCAGAAGTGTGCAACGCATAGAAGGAAGCATCTCCGACCATATAAAGTATATATATTCTTGATCAGCACGACGAGACGAGTTGAAATAGCCATGTCCGTCCGTCCGTCCGTCCGTCCGTCTGGATCAACGCAAGCTCCTCCTAGACCGTAAGAGCTACAGAGCTGACATTTTGCGTGTAGGCTTGTATATACTGCAGGCGTTGTATATCTCGGATTCAGCCGAATCGGACCACTATATCATATAGCTCCCATACAAACGTCAAACGTTGGTGACTACCAACAGTGACTTTTCTTAATAACTTTGTTATTTTCTGAGCTATTGTCGTGAAATTGGTTTTATTGGTGAGTCTGTTACACCTATTAACGACTGTGCCAAATTTGATAAAAATCGGGTGACTATATCAATTAGGAACGATCGGTCGAAAACAGTGACTTTTATCAAAAAGTCCCTTATTTCCTATGCTAAGATTGAACGCCGTTCTTTTGCAAACGTTACATTTTTAGATAAAAGAGTTAATAAAAAACTTGCAAGGGTATACAAACTTTGACGCGGTCGAAGTTAGCCGCGGCCCTCTGGTTCTTCCTTAACAGGTGATCCAAGCATTCAATCAAGTTATTGCTTTTGTTGTTATTGAAGTACAACAGACACTTGTTGTTCTAAAATAAAGTGAATAAAATGTTCATTCAGAAAGAAAATATATCTGTTATCTACTCTAGAACTCAAAGTATCGCCCACCTAAGGACGCATCTCTTTTTCCAGATCCAAAATCCCAAATCTAACTATCCCCACCCCAAAAAACCTAACAGAAATGATTAAATATCTAAGCTGAAGCAATACCTTTTATTAACCTCTTATAAATTAATGTTATGTGTACATACATACATACATTTGTACAGTGGTGGTCACTAGGTTAGCACGTTTTTGGGTTTTTAAGTTTAAATTTAATTTTCTCTTCAGTAGTTTGTTGATTATTGTATTTAGATTATAGCCCATAAATGTTGTTATGTCAGCTTTAGCCCATTTTTTACCAAAAAGCTGACATTTCCAGATGATCAATAGTATAGTCGTTCCAAATTATTTCATATTATAGTTAGACATATGTACTCTTTGAAGAAGTTTGAGATCTAGAAACTCTAAGATAAACCAAAAATTTGCAATTTAGCGCCAGCATTTCTGTTGAAGAAAATCGAAACTTTGGGCTTTTATGCAATTCATGCGGTCTTTTCCCTTGACGCCGTGTCATGATTCTAATTTATACTAAAGTACTTTTTCTTGAGCTACGAAAGAAAGAAACTTGAATTTCGCGTCGAATGAGACATATCTTATAAAAATCTGACAAAAAGGAGATATATAGTTTCCAACGTCTTCAGTTATTAAGTATGTAAACATGTATATGTAGATTATAAGTTTATATGTATATTTATGCTGCTAATAATATTCAAGGGACTGAAATAAATATGTCGCTTAACCCTACTTTCTTACAGTATCATTTTTGACCCTTTTTTTTTGTTTTTCTTTAATATTTTTTTTATTAATTGCTTGATTCAAATAAATTTTTTTAGTTCGAGATATCTTGTTTTTCGATCTCTTCATAAACCTATTTTGCATATCTGGTTTTCCTGAACGTGAAAAACTAAAAAGTTACATGTTCCTTGTTAGGGTCAAATTTGACCCCACATGAAAATCCAATCGGTTACGTTACTAAAGACCCATGTCCTAAGATAAATGTTTACATAAAATGCTTTGATGTTTTATAACATGATAATATGTGTTCAAATAATTCGTTTTTTTGTGTGCGAAAGCAGACAATCATTAACTTGGCTTAGTACACTCATGGAATTCAGATGTATGACTGTTGCGAAAGAATAAGTCCACAGTAAAGACTATTTGTTTGAATGAACTTGGACCTTACGATTCTGACAAAATTGAAGAAATAGGTTCTAATTGGGAGTTCATTGTTGTCTTCAATTTAGACTTGGAAGACTCACATATCGGGCACAAATGTAAGGATAATCCAGACTTGGACCCCGAAGATGGGAAAGTTTATTAGCATACAGAACCGACCCCCAAACTACTGAGTTATAGGAATCTATCAATTCAAATCGACAGGTAAATAGGCACAAATAAGTTGAAAACATCAGAGGAGAATTGCGCTTGCGACGCACACAGCACCACATGAAGGACGTCAGTGTTGAAGATAATAAGAAACCGATCATAATCATGATACAACAATAAAACAAGGTGTTGAAATTTGTGACCAAATGATTGGTATATTCTCCTGCAGACATACAGAATGACCCATTTTCATATACATATGTAGGTATCCTAGGCATATCTGGTATTAGTGTATTTATCATTTATGTGCATAAATCAACATAAAGACTGCATCCGCAGTTGTAGTATGTCGACGAGAGTATTTGGAAAACGTGGCATAAAAGCTGGCCAAATCGCTTTTTCTTCGACGAGAAAGAGGCTTCACGCAGGAAATGCTATTGCTTTCATCAAGAATACTCAAAATCAATTGCCATCAATTAGCCAAAAACGATCAGCAATGGAGCCTATTATGACAAACCCGAAAATAAGTGCTTGATGCGAATTATGACCCTACAACGCAGACGGAAATAAGTATAGGAACTTTTGCTGTTCTTGTCAGAAGGCTTGTTGTTCTAATCATCACAAATGCTACAATTTGTGCACTGATTGTGACGTTGATAACTAAAACACTGAGTATATACCAATTTTTGTTAATTAAATTAAAAAGTATCATTTATGACCCTAACAAGGAACTAAGGGGGTTTTTAAACAAGGAAGTAGGGTTAAATGAATGTCCCATACCAAACGCATGTTGCTTAGTCGGTTTGAAGGATGCTTCTTCCACGAATCTGTTGACTCTTGTCGGACTATGAAAACAAACAATGAAATTTGGATTTGTAATCTTTGCTTGCCTTCTTCCGCTTCATCCAGTTACATTTCACAGCTGGTTTTCGTGTTGAAGTAGTGATACAGTTCCTCCAGTTCAAAGTCTGGCGATGAGAGTTCTTGATATAGCGCTATATAGACGACCTGCTCATTTTTCGTTTTCCCAAAAATGACCTCGAAATTTCCAATTCGTATTTGAAAAGTTATTTGCCAAGTTTCAATAGCGTAGAAAACCAAAAATGTATGTCGTTAAGACGTTTTTCATGATTCTTAATTTCATTGGTCTCAGTGTGTATGAGATATAGATATAGTATAGTGTTCCGATCGAAAAACTACATTTACGAGGTTAGGTTACGAAAAATGCCTCACTGGGCCGATGTATCAAACCATTACACACACATCAGGAAAGTTGAGATTTTTGCCCATTAAAAGTTTGAGAATAGTTGAAAATGGTTTCTGCCCTAAGGCCTCATCATTCGGTTTATCAGATGTTATTATTTTATTTACACTTCTTGGTGTTTATTTCCCAGTCACTAGAACTAGGCAGGCTCTTGTCCGGCATTGATTAAATTTCGTTCCGTTTCGATTTATATACTAATATAATTTGGATTTAAAGTAATGCGGAGTGATATAAAAACAAAAAAAAAAAAAAATAACTGAAAAACTAATTAAATGAATCAGAAATGGAATTGCCTTTGATGCCATTTTTCGACACTTGATTAAATTGACGACCTATTTCAAATGTTTTTTTTCCCCCGCCGAAATAGATATTAGTTAATATCAAGTAAAAATTGACCGGGCTACGAAACGGAATTTAGTATCTTTTATTTTTATTGAATTCTAAAAAATGTTTAAAACTTTTGACAATAGAGAAATGCAATTCTATTTAAACGATGCATACAACTTTGTTTTGAAAAATCTTCAAATGATTATAGATTTCCATTAAGATATTTGCATTCAATCCCCACTTCGCAAACTCCATGATGTAATAACCTTTGCTCATGGACTTTTGAAATATCCAGACACGTTTCAACGACGACAAGTTCATATCAAATATGTAGATCTTATGGGGTTAATTCCCTTAGCTAGCACTCAAAACAGTGAGGTTTGAACAATAAAACTCAAGACAAGTTGATAGGAGTATAGATAAGATAAGATTGTACAGAAAAATCAGCTATAATTTGGAGGATGTTTATCTAATCCTTTTTTGTTCAATTCTAAAAATGGAAAGTGGATCGAATGAATAGCTTTAGATACTTCTTTTTAATTTGGAATATATAGACTTGTTTGGTTTTTCAAAAGGAATGACGGATAGATATCTACTTTAATGCCATCAAATATGAAATTGTCGCTTTTGGCCTCACATTCCACTTTTTGGCTTCATTTCGTTTGTCCTTTGTCCGTTTTGCAGTGCCATCATTTCAGTTATAATTTTTGTTCTTAGTTTTTTTTTCTCTTTCGTTTGGCTATGTTTGTTTTCATTGTGAAGTGTAATTTGATATAGTTTTGTGTTGTCCGCAAAAGCCGACAATCAAAATGCCGCGCAAACCGCCAACTGGACGGCTGCCGTCGAATCATCGTCATCGTCGTCATCATCATCATTATGGGCAACATCGTCATTATCATGATGAGGACCGTCTGTTGCTGTTGCTGATTCGGATGCTGATTGCCTATCGTTTTCGTCAGCTCGAGCAATTAAAAGAACAAGCATCCATATCGCTTACCAGGCTAACAATTAGTTGGAAAATGAAATGAAATCCATATACTTACTTACGTGCCCAGATATACATACATACATGTGTATACATATAAGGATGGCAGAGACTTCTGTCAGGACAGGCAAAGAGGAAGTTCGATGTGTGTACGAGTGTGCCCATTGTGAAGTTATGACAGGCGTCCCCCTATATGTACATATGTACATACATATCTGTTGGTATGGTCTAATGTCATGGCGGTTACTTCAAAAGCCATACCGCATAGAAGCTTTTGTAAAGTGTCCTCGGACTTCTTGATAGCGGGCGACGGCAGGAGCAGCAGCTGCCGTACCTCACTCAACGAACACCTTGCTCTCGACCCTTGCACAAATTGAGGCAACAACAATGCACCTGGGATTGATCCCGGGTATCTCAATCTGTGTAATCCTGATCAACTAGAGGCAACTAGGCAACTCTTTTACAGTCTGACTGTCTGTCTGTCTTTTCTTTCGTTTCTTTTTGGCATAATCTAAGTGCGCCTATCACTCACTTTGCCAAACAATTTTCAATTGTCTGTTTCCGCCTTAAAGGATGTGTGCACCTTTTCGAATGCCTGGTGGGTGCCTTCTTCTTATCCCAGGCCATCTCTCGAGGATCTCATAATATTCGGCAATCCAATTGTTTGTCTCTCTCTCTCACACACTCTCTCTTTTAATGTTTGCTTAGCCGGCGCTCAGTTTCAATACTATTTTTTGTTTTCATCATTTCGTTTCGGTTGTTTTTCTCTTGTTATTTGTGTTTTGTGTTGCTTTCTATTTATTCAAGCCTTGAGCAGAATTAGATCTCGAAGCACACACACACTCACAAAACACAATAGAGCCATACAGCCTTGAGCTATTATCCTGAAGGATCGCTAAATTTTTCGAATCATCGATTCGGCGATTTCAAAAAAGATAAAAAAAAAACCGATGCGAACTGCACGTTTTGCGTAATCGAAACAATTGTTCGTCTGTTGCGGATGCCGAGGGAAAGGCTGAGGGAGAATCGTCGATTTCAAATGCATGAACCAAAAGATGATGGGTTCCGATAAAAACCCAAAATATATATACATACACATGTACAAAGAAACCTAACAAAAACCAGCAACGATACAAATACAAAACAAAACCAATGCAATCGAAACAGACACCGATGAACACACACAGTGGGTGAATAACAGGGCCCATACCGATCTCTGATTGGGCTATGATTATACGAATAGTTTGTTCTAATATACCAAAGTGACAGCTGTCTTTAATTGCATTTGTAAGGAACTTTCCTGCATGGCAAGTGACTTTTTAAACACTCAGAAGAAACTTTTTGCTTTCCTTTGGCACTTTGCAATGCATGGGATTCGGGACGAGTTTGAGCCAGACTAGAAGAGTCCAAGTTATTCAATAGAATTATTATTTTAATTGTTTATGAATTTGGTGTGGAACTTTTTATGGAAAGGCCGTTTTACGCTACTAATTTGTACTAAAGTATTTAAACAACTATGATGAAGAATGAATCAAATTCCCAGTCTAATGAAACCTTTTTCATTACAATCGTAATTATATTAGGTAGTTTTCATCGTCTATCAATAAGGAGCACAAAACTTCTTATTAGGTTACTTCAGAGTCGAGAAACTCAGAGTTGAAATTTAAAAACACCATACGCGCTAATGAACTGGCCACTGTATAATGATTGATAGTTAGGTGAATGAATTTATTGTGCGGGGTGATCCAAGTAAAGTATTTAAAGTATCTTATAATCCAAGATTATGGAAATTTTAAAAATACTTCTATATAGACTTTTCCGCAAAAAGATCAAACACAGAATCAAGCAAAAAATCTTGTTTTAATATTTTATATTTAAGGATAGAAATAGAGTTGGGAAAAGTTCATATGATAAAAGAATTGAAAGTGAAGTTGAGGTAGGAAGAGTTGATATGTTAAAAGAGTTGTAAGTGAAGTTGAGTCTTATTTCGTTAAAATATTTACCACCTAAACTCTAAGGTCCTTTTAAATAGAGCTCCTCTTCCTAACTCCTCTTATTTAACATTCATGCCTCGTAAGATGAAATACTAATGTAATGGCTGTAATTTAGATGGAACTGCACACAAAAACTGAGGTAAAAAAAATGTCGCCATGTTTTCAAAAAAATTAACATGACAAATTTTGCAAAATCATTATTCTAATAATAAGGCTTGATGATTCTCCTCGCAGATTTAGCAAATCATTAGCAATGGTGTCTAACGCCATGGTCCTTTTGAAGTCGCTTGAGTGACTGCTCTCTCTTGTAGCTTTTATCTCAAATGACAAAAACCGAAATTTGTCAATGATAGTAATTTCAAAATACTACCAAAATCAACTTGGACTATTAACTATACTATTTCTCTTTTAAATGTTGTGTAAGCAATATATGTACATAAGTATATACAGTTGGACTCCGGTTATCCGGCCTCTTATTACCTACCTATCATCCAGGATGAAGTTGAGTTTGTTCCCTTGTCTGGTTTAACCATGGTCACCTCTATTATCCGAGATTGAAATTTTGTATACCGGTTTACTGGGATTTTTGATTCTTCCTAATGGTTTTGACCTCAAACGTCCCGCGTAATCGGAACTGTATGTAGATTATACAAATTAAAAAAAATCATGGGGCCCTTGAAAGTTATTCTATAACAACAGCTAAATTATATAGTTATCAGTTTTTAATCAAATTTACAAGTTCTTATGCTGAATCCAAAATCAAAATTTCACCAATGTTGGTTAAAGAGTCTAGGAAGAGTTTGCATTGAACTAGACGGATGGGTAGATGGACAGACATGCTGATCGAGAATATATGTGTATATACACTTTCCATGGTGCGTTTAAAAGAAAGAGTTTTGAAAAATATATGTTAAAAATGTTCAGAACTTTCATTATTCTAGGAAATTAAAAGGGAGTTTAATATTCGAACGTTTGATGTAATTGCTATCGAAGTCGTCTCAAAATTATAGTTTAAGTTCATCGAATCTTATGGTGGAGTTAAAACTTTTATATGGAATAGAATTGGCATACTAGTTGCAGTAATTTCTATAAAATGAAGCGGGTAAGTGGTAATAAAATTAATTTATTTATATCCATTTGGATCTTTTGGAGCTTCTCAAAACATCGTCCGGTTAAACCGCTTCACCTGTTTTTCCGTTTGCCTTTCTCTCTCTAAATCTAGCACATCAAAAGAAAAAGCGAAAAAAGGCAGCCATAAACACAAATACCCAAAAATAAAACATGGAAAGGAAAAACGAGAAAGAAAAACAGAAATCGGAGTGGCTGGTGTAGCATATAAAGAAAATCTCATTAAACGGAATCCGATGATGTAGCCCCCTCCCCCTCCCTCAAATCAAACTACCACTCTATCGAGCTAACCGATAGACAGAAAGAAAGCCGCCCCCTGGATTGGGTCTATCAACTGTATTTACGTGCCGGGTTGGGCCGTACCGTGACGACGACAAAGGACAACGGACATTCAACATCAGACAACGTCGGACAAATTTTAACTCGGAAAAAGGCCCAAAAAACGGACGAAAAATGAACGAACAGCGGTGCCAAAAGTTTTTGCCACGCAATTTTCTTCCATTCCTTTTTTCGTTTTTGTGGACCATTTTTGTTTTCTTCCTTTTTTTTGTTTTCCTTTTTTTTTGCTTTTTCGCTTTCTTCCTTTGGGTACAGACGGCATCAAGCGTCAGGGAGCAGAACGGGGAAGGACGATAAGGATGAGGACACCAACCAGGGGTTGTCATAGCAACGCCGGCTAACGCGTCACTTTACGTGTCGAATTCGGGTGTTGGCAGCCATATTTGCTCTTATAGCGCTTTACCTTGCTTTTCCTCCTCCTGGAGGGCAATCGCAATGCTGATGACGATGACGACGACGATGATGACGATGATGATGATGATGATGGAGGCAACGGCAAGCAACCCTCTTTTTATGTACTGTCAGCCAACCAGCCAACCGACCGACCGACCGACCAGCCAACCAACCAACCCCTCCTGGGCGTTTGTTGTCTGTACATACGTCTATATCTACATATATCTATGTACATACATACATACGTATATATCAGGGGGTTGGGTTTTGGGTGGTCGCTATTCCTTTTCGCTGGCGGACTACCCTCAGTGTCGTCATTCTGGCTGCTTCATTTGGCTTCAGTTCACTTCTGCAAGGCATTTCGTTTTCGATTTTCCGTTTTCCTTTTCCTTTCACGGTGTTTTTTTTCTCTTTTTCATTTCGTTTATTTGTGGATGTTTTGCCCTGGGGCCTGGGGCATTTGGCAGAGATGTCGTATTCCTTTTTAGGCTAATGTCCTTACGAAGTCGTGGTCGTGGGCAATAGCTTTTAGGTGTTGGTTAGTTCCGTTGTGCTTCGCAGCTATAGACTTACAAATGTATATGTATATATAACGATCCATATATTCCCTCATCCCCTTACACCCTCTTCGATCTTGCTGCCATTGCTTCTCTATCTTCTTTCCATCAAATCATTATTCAATGAAAGGCAATTTGAAGAAAGTAAAATTAATATTCGGCTGATATCCGAAATTCATGCCTTAAAAAGATAAAAATGTTGTTTTTTTTAGACTTTTGTAAAGAGTTTATACGGTTCAATGGATTTTTTGTTAAGACTAAAGATAGAAGGAATTGTTCATCGCAGATTCAATCTAACTTTCATCAGAACTGATCTCTCAATAATGGCAACTCATTTCTCCTTACGAATCTCTTAAAGTCAAAACATGAGAGAGAGAGAGGGAAAGAGAGTTGGTCTCTGGTCAACAATTATTTTGTTAATTAGTCAAATCTGATTTTCAATCCAAATTGCTTTGTTTTATCTCTCTCTCTCCTGCCCCATATTACGGTTATCCAGGGGGTAACCTGGTTAGGGGCCAACAACAAGCGCCAATTTTAACAGCTTGCTAACCACAAGGCCAAGCCGAACACATTTCCAACATCTACCTCAATATTTATAATAATTATCTTCATCTCCAGTTCCATCATCTGGTCTTAAGACCCCCGTCCACCTCCTCCATGCTGTGTGCATAATACCCTGGCAACCTGTTTTCTTTACCGGACTTTTCTTCACTCTCCATTCATCCATCCATTTGGTATATCATCATCATGTTCTCAGGCTAATCAACATTGCATTTGACTTTTCTGCTTCGTTGATATGGTTTTAATAAAGTGCAAAATGCAATCTAAGGGGCGGCAGAGTGGTGGACGGGGACTGCGGTTAGGAGTGGTGCGGAAAATCTTTTGTTTTTTGTGCCACTCG
Source organism: Drosophila equinoxialis (assembly GCA_018150345.1). NCBI lineage: Eukaryota > Metazoa > Arthropoda > Insecta > Diptera > Drosophilidae > Drosophila > Drosophila equinoxialis. Next base: position 6,828,155 of record JAECWI010000002.1, on the reverse strand, counting down.
ACGAAATGAGCACATTGGGGATGAGGATTGAGAACTAAGAGCAACTTGTCGCAAAAGCAAAAAGTGAAAAACTAAAACTGCCAGAATGAGGAGCTGCAGAGAAACGGAGAAAACAAGAGAGAGACGAAGAGGTAAACTAGAAAGAAAGACAAAGATGGGGATGATGGGCTAGAGGTGGGTGTCGGGTGTTTGGGGCAGAGGTAAGGAAAGAAAACCAACGTCAATGGCACTCACACACACTCATACACTCACTCAACCGCATTTCGCCATATTGGCACATGTCCTTTGAAATGTATCCCCACAACCCCCTCTGCAATGGGAGGGTCCTGGCTTTCAGTCAGGTTTGCACTTTCCACTTGGCAGTTGTTGTAATTATGCGGCTTGGCTTGGCAAGAAGAAGAAGGAGCAAAAAAAGTGCATATTGTGGCAAATGTCTGATAACCCCGACCAACCGCCACCCCCTCCTGTGCTGCCACACACACTCACTCATATGCATAGAAACATGCATCAACTTGACAGTTATTAAGCTAACGACGTTGAAAAGCTTTTTTTTGTTTTTGCCAACGAACATTCGTTGCATAGCTTCTGCCCCTCCCCTTCCCCCTAAGAGCCATCAATTTTCATGGCATCATTTTACTGGGGCAGACAACGTTTTTTCTTCCTCTGTCTCTCCCTCTTTCTCCCTCTCTATAAGAGATTTCCTAAGAACAATAATAGCAGGCACGCCCACAAAAATGAGATATCCATCAAACAGAATACTCAATTCTCATATCTCATCAAATCTACCAGAGATAGAGATTTAGATGGACATAGAGATAGGCCCTCAAGTCAGAATGTTGTCAGATTCTAAGGTTACACAAACTAGATGACCCATCCAGGTCAGCGACTAATTAACTAATGAGAGTCGTTAAAGACTTGAAACCAAAAAAAAAAAAAACCAACTGAACTGAATGAGGAATCAATCATACTAAAAGTAAAACTGACACTTGAAAATTTCAATTAGAACTCGAATTGAAATCATCTAAAGAACTAAACCGAAATATACTTTTAATTGAAACCAAGTTTGAAGATTATTTTACAAAAACTAAATATATGTCAACCAACGTCAAAAATTTAAAACTTAAAGAACCCCTAAATTTTAAATAATATAAATAAACTTTGCATTTGTTCATAAAGCATTTTGAAATGGGAGATATAAGGCTTTGACTTTCGCTCTTATAAATTTTGGTTCAAATGTAAGAAATATATAAAATACTTAAGGTAAAATGAAGTAAGTAAGTCGTCTCGCCGACTTGGGTATACCATACACCAGTAAAACAAATATTTCAAATTTGTAATAACAAATGCATTTGCCTATTTTTCAGAATTCTGTTCACATGCTTTTTACAAGCATATCTCAGTATCTCGCGCACTTATGCAAATTTGGTATTTTGCTCGGTATTAGTATCAAATTTAAGTGTGCCAAATTTGATTGCACAAGATAAAAAATTACGAGAGATAATCGAGTTTTTCAAATTTCGGGGGCGGAAAGGGGCGTGGCAAAAACTTTATATATGCAAAATGTGCGCATTTACTATGCAAATATACATACCAAATTTGGTGTCTCTAGCTGCAATAGTTTTTGAGATAAACGTCTTTTTTGAATTGCGGGGGGCGGAAAGGGGCGTGGCAAAAATTTGAAACAAACTTGATCACTCTACATACTACACGAGCCTACATTCCAAATTTGGTGGCTCTAGCTTTTATAGTCTCCGAGATCTAGGTGTTCATACGGACAGACGGACAGACGGACGGACGGACAGACGGACGGACAGACGGACATGGCTAGATCGACTCGGCTGTTGATACTGATCAAGAATATATATACTTTATGGGGTCGGAAAAGCTTCCTTCTGCCTGTTACATACATTTTGGCGACTTTAATATACCATTTCACCCTATGGGTGTATGGTATAAAAAGGAAAAGAATACAAGGTATATATATTCTTGATCAGCACGACGTGACGAGTTCAAATAGCCATGTTCTTCCGTTTTTCCCTCCGTCCGTCCGTCTGGATCGGCGCAAACTCGTCCTAGACCGTAAGAGCTATAATGAAATGAATGTAGGCTTGTATATACCCCACAGTTTGTATATCTCGGATTCAGCCGGATCAGACCACTAAATCATATAGCTCCCATACAAACGAACAGTCACTTTTCTCAATAACTTCGTTATTTTCTCAGCTATTGTGGTGAAATTTAGTGAGTTCATTTTAGCTATAAACGACTGTGCCAAATTTGGTCAAGATCATGTGATTATAACAGGTAGCTCCCATAGGAACGATCGGTCGAAAACAGTGACTTTGATCCATAACTTCGTTATTTCCTATGTTAAAATTGTGGTCCGTTCTTTCGCAAACATTACTCTTTTAAGATAAAACTTTTTCCACTTTGACGGCTATAAGTGAGGAAAGAGTACCAAACAACTTGCAAGGGTATACAAACTTCGGCGCGGTCGAAGTTAGCTCCGGCAAATAACCTGCATACAAATTTTTCGATTACAATTGTCTAGATCTATTTGTCTTTTTCAAAATGTTAAACAAACTACAACTCGGAATCAGCAAATTACCTCATAATTCTCTTTGGTTTTTAACGATATGGATTTGTTTTGAATAACTTTTAACAGCGATTGCTTCGTTGTTCATCTCTTTCAATGTATAAATAATAGAGAGCTGCATGAATTATAGAAAAAATCAATTTGAGTTAACAACATTCAAAATTGAAAATCAACTTCAAGTAAATGAGTGTACGACGTAAAAATCAGACAACATTCAAACGAAACAAAACGAATTGAATGAGTTAGAAAGTAAGACAATGAGTTGCTATGATTCGAATGCTTTCGAATTTCAATTCTGATTTTAGTATTTTGTATTTATTTATATTGTATGTTTTTGTAACTATATGTGATTACTATACGACCAAACTAGTGTGGTCGGTGGTTCAGTGGGGACCTACTCAAACTTTAATACTGTTGTTATCGGGGTTCAAACCCCCGACCGAGATAGGGATGCGTTTTTTTTCCAACTAGTGAAGTAATATTAAAAGGTAGATCCATCGTGTATATGATGGATTAGCGAATATTATTTTGTATAATATATTAGATAGCCGTATTTATGTCTTCTCGGTTCGTGGCAACTAGGAATCTAATTTAGAAAAATTCGATGTTACAAGATTTGTCCCGAATTGTCCAATCCATAACTGCGCACTAAAGTTTTTTGGTGTAAAGCATATTTTAATTTTAATAGTTTTTGAAGCTTTAAAACGTTCCAATGAAAATGAGACAATTTGAATAATTCGAATGCTTCGAGTGCCTTAGTACACTTCGATGCTTTGACACTCAATTTATTGCCTTTCATTAAACAGAGTTACGAATTTTTAGAGATTTGACAAGTACTAACACACACTCATTCATTTCATTGTGTAGTTGTCACTCATTCATTTCAATTCAATTCGAATGGATTCATTTGGCTTTGACTTTTCTCTCATTCATGCAGCCAATAAATAATAATATATTTACCAAACGTTTCTTTTAATTTCGAAGATTTTCAAGCGCAATTTTGACTAAAGCGCCGAAAATTTTCAAAAAATCGTTTAATACATATCATAAAATCGATTTAAGGATTTCGTTCTGCATTTCGTGCATTTGAGGGTTAAAGATGAATAATTTAAAAAACAAAAGTAAAAAACTTGTATAATTATTGAAATCTGATGATATAATTTTCTAGCAAACAATTTATGATTTATTTACAATGTTTAAAGTAAAATTATTTAAAATCTCTAAAATATTTTATGAACATGGGCAATGGAAATAATATATCGTCCTGATATTACCCAGGTCAATATCCGGAAAAGTTGAGTGTAAAACAAATATATTAAATTTTCATTCTTTTCACCCAAAAACGTAATGAAATATTTATCTACATATCTCAGTTGAATTTTATATTAGATTCAAATGTAATTTTGGAAGGAAAAGTCGGATTGGAACTACTTTTCAAATGCTTTGAAATCTTAACCAATATGATGTATAGAATTCTCGTAATAAAGTCAAACTGATTTGAGTTTAGAAAATGGATTATTTCCAAACTCAAATCAAAAAAAACAAACCTTGGGTTGTTTTCTCTCCAATTTTCTCCTTTTTAATTACGCAAAAAATGGCTCGGCAAGGAAGATGCTGATGATGGACGGAAGGGTGGAATAAGTGGCTGTGCCTAAGCTGCCACACCCAAGAGCCAAAATGAATCCAACCCAAACCAAAGCATCACCCTTCGGTACTAGAGTCGTGCAAATCCAAACGGAAATATGCGCAAATTAAGCCGTTTGTTATTTACGGAAATTATAAAACGCGTCAAGTGCGCCCAGGCTGGCAATCCACCTACACCACCCACCTGGCATCACTCTTGCATGCTCCACCTTTTCAGCTGTGGCGCAGCTTCCAACCCTGCTTGTCAGCGGCTAAAAAGGCAAATGGCGGTCTCCCGACAACAAAGAATGGGGATGGGTTTGAGGATGTGGATGGGGATGATGACAAAAACAACAAATAAACAAAACAGACGACTCCAAACCAACCCCCAAAATGCAGCTCCTTCAATTCTCTAGTCCTCCAGCCCCCTTCCAATCTTCATGATGATGATGATGATGATGATGACGATGATGGCCCAGTCAATGCAAGAAAATGTCATGAATGCGATTTGTTGTGGCCTCAGATGTAATGGGCAGACCGGGAGACGGGAGACGTGAGATTGGAACTTGAATGCATGTGAATGACTACCACTCGGTGTAGGGTGTAGCGTGTGGGGTGTGGATGTGGGTGACTTCCAGCACGAGCTAAGATGGCTGACTCTGCCTGCAGAGATGGCACTCAGCATTCGGCACTCAGCACTCGGCAAATCCTACTTGAGAGCGGCAATGCAGCGCCATGCAATTTTTACAAGCTTCAATACCTAGATGAAGCAGTCAAAGAACCCATCCCATCACTTCTGACATGCTTGCAGATTAAAACATGCCGAAACATAATGTTAAATGGCCAAAATCGAAATTGTCATGGGATTATGTAATTAATCTCCCAATTTATTGATGGAACGCTATTGTTTCGAGCAATCTCATAACATTCATTTTCATCTATAAGTCTGAATTTCCAATTCCTCACATTGTTATATCGAGTTGTTATTATATCGTAGAGACATGAAACTGATTTCTATTCCATCTATCATATTTTGCCACTTTTTTTCCAATCAGAGGAGCACAGTACACTTAGCTTGCTCCTCCTTCTATCCACTTACCCCCTTGCTCTTTGCTTGTGTTTGACTTGCATTTAGCGCAGATGACGATGGCGATGACGATGTGAATGATGACGACGACGACGTCGACGACGAGGACGAGAACGATAAAGCCTTTTTGTTCACCACCCTACCTACCACCCATGGACCATTTCATCATATTTGCAGATTGGCTGCCTTGGCTGCCGCACAAAAAGGGGAATTGCAGGAGGCGATGGATGAAGAGGATATTGTTGGGGATGTTGTATATCTTTGGCATTGCATGCAAATGCCATGTTGATTTGATTTTGCCAATAAAGTAAGCTGTCACAGTCAGCACTTTTGCAGAAGCAAAGACCAGAGTCTGAGTCAGAGCCAGAAACAGAATCAGACTGAGAATCACAACCTAAACCAAAAGCAGAAACCACGTCTACCATTTACTTTTGTTATCCTACCCAACGACCAGAAACGGAGCCATAGTCAGGATGAGGACCCAGGACCAGCAGCAGCAGTAGTATCAAGGGCAGTAGCCATTGTTGACTTTAGGCTCGTTCCATCCGATTCTCGTGTCGTTGCGGCTGATTATGGCGCAATTTTCTAAGTGCTGCGGCCAGAAAAGCAAAAATAAGAAAAAAAAAAAAAAAACTGAACGGAAAAATCAAATCTCTTCTCGAATGGAAAGCGACGAATAAGCATACAGTACACTCTGGCAAACCAATGATGCCTCATTCCAATCCCCAAAAAACAACCCATCCTCCATTTTATTGTGCTATTTGAGTGTCACTAATTGGGCGTTGGCAAAAGTTCCGAATAGTTTACTCTGGCTGCTTGGACATCAACTCAACTTGCAGCTCATTAGGAGACATTGTGCAAGTCCTCCCTTCCAGTCTTCCTCGGCCTTCTCCTTTACATTCTCCTTTCCACATTTTCCCAGCAATCTGCTGGCCAAACAAGCCTGTGGCTCCGAACCCTTCAAATCGCCATCATTGAATGTTGCATGGCAAATAGAGGCTCCGGCAATTAAGAGCGTTTGAGAGGTGCAGTCAACTTAGGATCGCAAAGGGCAAACACTCAAATTAAGCAGCTAAACACAAACGCAAAAGACTTAATGGAATTTAATGTGGACTTATCCCAAAGATTTTAATTTTTTTCTATATTTTCTTACTTCTAATCTGCACAATTCATAGAGTTATACATTTCGTTCTTAAATGAGAAATGTAATTATAAGCCCAAATTTGGATTTGGACATTTGGATTAACACATTTAAGAATATTCTGACTTCTGACCAACATTATTATTAAACTTGTTTCTTGAGAAAAAAGTAAGGTATCTTCTTTTGGGAGAAGATTATTTTCTAATTTCTAATTCCATTCGATAAGACACTTCTTACCTACACATGTATAACTTTATTTTTCGGGTCGAAATTCGCTTATGCAGAAAGTTGTAGACAAGATTTGGCTTACATTACATAAATGTACGGCTTTCAGTTCACTTCAATCAGGTTGTTTGTATTCCTAGTTGGTTGTTTGTATTCCTAGTTGGTTGTAATGATGGAAATTGCTATAAAAACATCGGTATCTATGTTCATCGATGGTTTCAAGATTAATAATCGATGCATTGATGTATGTATGTCTGATGTCTGAAATTCACACTAGTTTAGTCGTATAGTAAACACAAGTACATAGTTCAAAAATATACAATACCAGAATTGGGACTCGAATCATAGCAACTCATTATCTCACTTTCTAACTCACTCAATACTTTTTGTTTCGTTTGAATGTTGTGTTGTTCTACGTCAACACACTCATTCAGTTGAAGTCGATTTTCAAAGTCATTCAATTCATTCATTTCATTTTAGATGTTGTTAACTCGAAATCATTTTTCTATCATTCATGCAGCTCTCTAGTCTGAATTAATAAAGTTCAGTGATTTCCAATTGTCAAAAGTTGTCATAATTTAAAATTAATCTTAAATGATTGAAACATATTGAAACATCTCTTTTCTAGATGTTAGCCTTATCTTTCAAAAACCATTGGAGAAAGTATTTATGGGCTTTACTTTCCGAAATAAAATTTAATTTACCTGATTTAAGCTTTTTTAATTTATTTTATCTGTTAACATTTTTCCAGACGGTGAAAAACTTTTTACCTTAATCAATTTTGTATCAAAAACCTAATTATTGTGGTTATTGACACGCTGACTTCTATCTGCTGATGGATTTTGCTAAAGGGCTTTTTTGATAATATAAAATCTGGTATATTAAAGACTTGACAACCTTTTTTTACCATCATTTGGTTGTAATTCTCAACAAGTTTAATTGCTACTAATTCTAAACAGTATTCTCAGCATTTCTTATAAAAAGAATTGCATTTTCCATTGACTTAAAGGCAAACGAATGGAGACAATAACATTCAAGGCTTAGAACGAAAATAGATATAAATTGTTATTCAGTTCGTTTAGAATGATATTTTCTTAGCAATTTAATGAGGTTTTTTGATGTGGGATGTTTTTGCATACTCCTTAACAAAGGGTATTATTAAGATTCCAAGTAACATTTTGGATGGTTGATGGTGGATGAGGTTTGCGAGAGTGACTATACCTATTGGTGGCCCTCCAGGTCTAGAATTCGTGCGAAGTGAACTACGTGAATGTTGTTTGTGTACACAAAACTTTCACTTGAATTAACAACAAACGTACTCACAGAGAGTGTGAGCGAGGTTTGCGGATGATGGGAGTGTGAGAACAATTAAGGCATATTAATGTAAAATTCCAGGACACCCACAACAGAAATGGCAACAGGATGCGGCCAGGTAAATGCGTTGAATTATTTATAAAAGACTCTTTTAAAATTTGTCTTAAGCACCGGAAATACAAATACGAGAAAGCACTCATATGTAGATGTACATATATATGTACATATATAATATACATACATATATAGAAACATAAATATATTGTATATATTCTTATATACGAGGATTGTTTCAGAAGTCATATACATATGTAAGAGCAATATGTTTCTAACTTAAAAGGAATTGAGTTTTCTTCTGCTGTTTTGTTCTCTGACTATTGAAGAGCACCTCGTACTCGTATCTATGCGATATATACATATGTATGTAGAAAACTGTATGATGACTGGCCAAGTAAAACACATACAATATGTATGAGAGGCGGACGTACGGCCTAAGTGGCAAGTGAACATCAAAGTACAGTCATTTCGGTAGATTTTAGTGCACAGCAGATACAAATGTATCTATTGGGCAACTTTCTTTGGAATGTCACTTGCATGCTCGTACAGAGGACAAGGAACGCAGACCCATCTCACTCTGCTCGGCCACCAACGTCACCGCCAACGAAACCCCTCACTTCCATTCAATCATCAACTAATTGCAAAGTGAAATCCCAAAATCCAACACAAACCCAAAACTGAAAGGAAAACCCAAATAAAATATCAAACCCAAAAATCTCGATCCCAACGGACATGAATGCGCGTTGTGTAAATGTAAATTAAACGTCTCATTTCCGTTATAGGCCCAACACCCAAGGCCCATGACCATGCCCATGCCCATGCCCAAGCCCAAGCCCATGCGAAAACCAGGACCAGAGCCCGGACCTCGGCTTCGAGTTTAGTTCAGTGTTCAGTTGAGTCGAGTCGAGTAAGAGTCGAGTGGTTGGCAAACAACCACCAAAAAATCAGCATTGCCCCGCCAGTCGTGTTGTCGTCAACCATTCGTCACCAGGCGGCATATTAAAAAGGAGGATGGAAGGAGGAGCAGAAGCGGCAGAAGGAGAAGGTTCTTTTCTGTGCTATGCTGAGCTGTGTTGTTGACGTCGTTTCAATATTCTTATTGTTGGCGTCGCCCAACGAACGAAACATTGCCACCGCCTCCGGATGACAGTTATTAAATTGAAGAATTTGCACCCCGCACTTTGCATTTCTCGTGCGCTCTTTCTCTCGCTCGAATTCGCCGTCTCTGTCTCTGTCGCCATGGCTATCCATCCCCCCCTTTGTCCTTGTTTCTCCTTCTCTTTGGGTCTATGTCTCTCGGTGAGGGGTTCTCTGTGTGTGGGTGCGTTGAGTGGTGCTTGCTTTATTCTGCGTGAATTTTTGCTCTCTAATTAGAACGCCTTTCATATTTATGCTTTATATTTTATATGTAAATATATATATACATATATATACACGAATAAATGTGTGTGTGTGTGTGTATGCGTCCACCATGTACATGCTTAACTTGCAAGGGTACATCATGGGGCATCTTCAGATTACGCTCTATAATATTCTTATAGTCTAATTCAATCCAATAAGTAGTTATGCCTAGAACTTGTCTGATTCTAAAGATAATTGTCTCGAGTTATCAATATGAAGATTTCTATAGAAATCTAGAATAAACGAATGTTTTAAAAGCTTATGCCAAAAAGTAGGCAACATAATACACTAAGCGCTTTTTCTTAGTTATTCTCCATTGGAGGTAGTTTAGTATAGTAAATGTATTAGATTTCATTTGAAAACTTGGAGGAGAGCTGCTTAAAGTTTTTTTTTTGTGATTTCGAACTTGTTGCGATCCCATCTCATCGTCTTCAGCACTTGACTCAACTGTTATTTCGTGATGTTTCCATATGTTTCTCCCTTTCCTTTCTTCTTTCCTTAACTGCATGCATCCTTTTTAGAATTAGAAGTCATCGTTATGTCATTTCTCAAGATATCTCGTCGCTTGCTTGTTGCATATTGCTCTTACTTCTTCTCCTCCCCTTTCTTCACGGCTTTTGCCATGCAAAAGTGAGCGATTTTAATTAACTGCCAGTGTTGGGTCCCTCTTGCACTCGCTGTCGCTCTCCCATTACCATTTCCAGACCCAGTTTCAATCTCTGCATCAGTGCTCATGTCTCGCAACAACAAAACAAAGCAACATAAAATAAAAAAATGAAGGAACTCTCTGCAAGTGCTTTTTGGGCGTTTTGTCAAAGCCCTGGGCATGGGGCTTGCATATTGTTGGCTGCCTTTGTTTGGTGTTTGTTCAAAAGATTGTTTTGTTGTAAGGCTCAAAAAAAAAAAAAAAAAACTGCAAAACAAAATGAGAAACAACAAAAAAATTGCCGCCATTTTGCAAGTGCATAAAGAGAAGTCAACCAAGGTGGGTGGGTGGGATGTTAGCAATGCGCGCTTCGAAGTCTTATTGTTAAATATGTATAATTGCAATCGGGTAACTAGAAATCGAGGTGACTTGCGTCAAAGTTTTAATGTTATATAAATTTAAAAATCTGTGAAAAACTGAAAGAATTATAGATGGAGAAAGTTATGGGTTTGAGTAAATCGTCGATTGCTTGTAACTTATTTAGGTAAAAGCAAATAATTACTTTCGTCCTTTTCAAGATTATGTCGTCTGCATTTGGAAAATATTTTTAACATACAACTGACAATTTAAACCCTTCCTCTGCCATGTAGACGATTATCTACTCTGTTTAAAGACAAATGACTCAAAACTTAGTGAATAAAAACGTTTTTCATTTTTCACTCCAGACTGGCTACTTCTTGACATGATTGTTCGGTTTTTTACTAGGCACTCACTTGATGGCTTTTCATACTTTCTCAATGGAATGCTCATTAATGAAGCTTTCCATTAGATACAAGGATTGCACAATCCTTGTTGGTAAGTGCCAATCAATATCTGGTAATGATAAGTGCAAATCGAAATCCGCAACTAATCTTTCGTTAAACATTTCCCTAAATGCCAGCCCCCAAAGTTCACAAATTAAATGGCAAATCAATGAGGATATTAACGCCACATAATACTCATCAGCATCCTTTCGCTTCGTTTCTGAAAACAATGTCAAAACAAAAAAAAAAAAAAAAAATTAAACTAGGAGAAAGTTAAACATACATATACAGCACACACTCGCGCGGAGAGGCAGCAATACGAATGCCATTGAGTTGGGAGTCGACGGGACTAATTAACAGGCGTACATTATGCTCAAGTGTATTACAGGAGAAGGCCATCCATCATATGTTGGATGCAGTTGCCATTACCGCAAAAACTGGCCATGCGAGTTGAGAGAGAGTAACAGAAATCGACACTTGAGTTGAGTTGAGTCGAGTTGGGTTCAGAGTTGAAAGGAAAACATGGGGGGTTGTATGGGGGCTTGGGTTAGAATATTCATTTCATTAAAAGTCAAAAAGGCGACGCTTTATGTTTTGCTCTCGCATACGGGTCTACATACTACTAAACCTACATACCTACCTACCTACCTATAGGCAGCTGTTGGCAGTTGCCAGTTGGCAGTTGCTTGTGTTGGCTACACGTGTCATGCTTATTTTTTCTGGTCGTCCGTATTCCTTTTTTTTTTGCCAGAGTTGCCAAAGTCCTCGTCGTAGTCGAGTCGCAGTCGTCGGCATCATAATGGCGGCTTGGCCTGGCACTTCACTTTAGTGTTTTGTTGTTGTTTTCTTGCCCTTGTTTTTATTAATATATAATTCTCTCTCTCTCCGTCTCTGTCTGTCTCTATCGGTCTCTCTCTCTCTCTCTTGGTCTTGCTATTGCTTTCGCCCTGTCTTCTTTGTCCATGGGTGCGGGCCAGATTTCAACCCTGAAAGCTTCCCACATATTGTATGCTGGCAACCCGGATGGGCTCATGGGCGCGCATGGTGATGCTTTATGGTGATGGTGATGGTGATGGCGATGGTAGATGCGAATACGTACCCGGCGACACAACGAACGTGTTATTTACCAAACACTCGAGAACGCGGCACATAACACATAGTCAGGACCCAGAGTCATGCCACACATACACACACACACAAATACATAGACATTCTTTTATATATTCAGATGTATGTACAGAGAGCGAAGAGAGCATGGGTACTTGGCAGTTCAACTGTGTTGTGAGACAGCCAACTTTCCGTCCGACTGTCCGTCCGTCGTCAGTTGTTGGTCCAACACGCGCCCTGGCACCCAATTGTATGGCACAGTGAAGCAAAAAACCATTAAATTTGTAAAGTTGGTTAACGATATCTTTACACTTTGACTTAACAAAATGTGAACGCGCTGTCAAGAACTCAGATACTTCTTCTTGGATTACAAATATAAACTAGATATATATCATTATCCCATTACTATCTCATTAGCTCGTTAACATCATCCCATCGCATCACATTAATTATATGCCCATACTTATACTCGATTTTGTTTACTGTTTCATTTAAAATGAAGAAATTTTGCTCCCTAGAGTAGGCAGCAAGCAGTGAAACAATTTTCGCCTGGACATATATCAAGAATTTTCGGATATGGTGTTCTGTGGATAAAAACATAATCTTTGAGGCAAATATTGATTATAGACAATCAATTTTTGAAAACAACGAATACCTTTCTCCTGTTCTATCTTTCAATTACTATCTGAATATCTATTTCATTTGATCATTTGAATTCATTCGTTATTTTATTTAAATTTTAACTACTAACTGATTATTTAACTCAATTAGTAAATCATTACATATTCATTTGCTATCTTATTCATTATCTTAATCACTTTTTATTGTTTATCGAATATACTATATCATTCCTTATTGCATTCCTTATATCATTCCTTATTGCATTCCTTATTTCATTCCTAATCTCATTCCTAATTTTGTATAATAATTCAATTACTATAGAATTATCTATCTCATTTACTATATTATCATCTATTTCATTCCTTATTTCATTTACTATCTTATTAACTCATTTGCTATCCCAATAACTCCTTGTTTAGATAAGGAAAGTCCTATTGAAATCTAAGTAAGGTTTTAAGGCATTTTTGCCACACTGTGTTTATGTCGAGCCGCTGCTGCTAGTGATGCTGGGTCCGTCCGGGTGTGATTAGCCAACGCTTCATGGCAAGAGCATTAAAAAAGGAAATTTGTAATGAATACAACAACGAAATACGAATAAAAGGCAGCTAAGGTAAATGTCGAGAGCGGCAGCGGCAACGGCAGCAAAAAAATAAAGCACAAAAAGTTTCGTTTTGCTTTTTTTTTTGCATTCTTTTCCTTTCCCCTCCATCCCCAGCACTCTGCCCCCCGTTTACCACCATGTTCATGCTAGCAGACAGGCAACAACAGAGGTGTGTGTGTGTGTATACGAGAGAAAGAGAGAGGCAGTGAGAAAGGGAGTGAGTGTGTAGGGGGGTGAGAGACAAAAAACAGACGGAGATACTTACATACATAGCGGGAATTTGAAGCAGGGTGTGGTGGAGGGGGTAAAGGGGGGAGCACATGTGCCATGTTGGACAAGAGCGAGAGCAAAGTTCTTTTTTTTTTATTTTGCTTTTCCTTTTTCCTTTTCATTTGCCTTAACAACTACTCGTCCTGCTGCTGCTCATCATTTTGCCATGGGGGCAAACAATTTGGCGAGTGCTCAGCGCCAACTATGTCGCCAACATCAGCAAAGAGACACCAAGAGAGAGCGAGAGAGAAAGAGCACGGTGGGGGGCGAGGGGGCCTGCTTCACTCTGGTCCTGGTCTTGGTCCTGGTCCGCTCTTGTTGCCCTTGTACATACACACCCAGAATTTGTGCTGAAATGTCACCTCTGCCCATCCCATTCAATCTTTCTGTCCTTCATCCCATGTCTCATGCCTTCTGCCTTCTCCTGGCTTCATCTCCATTTTGGATGTGTGCTCCTTGTTTCTTCGCTCTTGAAAAATATAAGGGATCTTTTTTGTGTAAATAGATTACAAACGACAAAACATTTTACGTCCTGTGCCTGCTCCCATTCCCGTTCCCGTTCCCGATTCTGCTCCTGCGCCTGTGCCTTTTGCCTTTGTCGTTCTGACGGGTAAGTGGGCGAATGTTTGGTACCCAAAACAGATAACAAATTGTAAGAATGAGCATACGGAATAATGGATAAATACTACGCTTAAGTGCAGACTTGACTTATCTCAATAAAACGTTGCCTTCTTACCCATATAAAAATGTTTTCCAAATTGAAATCGTAACAGCTCGTAACTACTGCTCTGAATTAGTAAAATATGATATTAAGCTTGTCTAAAGACCGGCCGAAAAGCATCCTCAATGAATCCGTTTTTCCAATTGAAAGAAAGAAACTCATAGACTCAAGATAGATATGACATCTTAACCAACTCAGAGCACCAAGAAAATAAGTTAATTTGTAGATGTACCACAAATTTCGTTAAGGTAGCTCAAGCTGTTTTTTTTTTCAGGTGAATTTTGATTTGGATTTTTTAAGTATTCTCTATGTACGAATTGAAAGTGAAAGGCCTCAGTAATGCAGTTAGCGACCAATTCTGAATATTCTCTAAATAATAAGACGACGATAACGCTAACAATATCAAAAGGATGAAAAGGTGTGATTTACATTGACTACCTGGAAAAGGTACGTGCTGATCAAGAATATATGTATATACTTTATATGGTCGGAGATGCTTCCTTCTATGCTTTGCACACTTCTGACCAAAATTAATATACCCTTTTTGCAAGGGTATAATTAGGAAAAACCATGTCCTATCGTCCTTTGGCACGATTTGTGAATTCTAGGGATAAAAAACAAAAAAGGATGCTGAAAGGCACAAATATGAATGGTACTATGATACTTATTATACTCCCCGATGTAACTACTTTTCGGTATTGCCTCACCCATTGGAGAAAGAGGTCATTTCCGTCCGGGTTTGTATACGAAAACAATAAAAATTTATGTTTGAATAGATAGACTAACACTACTATAAATAAATACACAGTACTAAAATCAGAAATGGCATTCGAATGCATTCGAAACTTATTGTCTTACACTCGAATTCATTCAATTCGTGTGGGACTAAGTCTTCAGCTTACTAATTCATTCAGACTCGATTTTGATTTAATTCATTCATTTCTTATTGAACATTGTTAGGTCAAATTTATTATTCAAATTGGAAAATCGCCAAATAAATTGAATGGTTTTGTGTTTGAGTCTTCTATACGATTGCAGGGTATCGTTTCGGGAACTTAAACACATACATGGACACACATCCACACACACACACATACACACAGTGCATTCAATGTTGATCTGGTAAATCCCGTCAAAGCTTTAGTCATACATCGGTCTTTGGGGTGCAACAACAAGGCGAAAAGTGTTTACTTCCTTCAGGCCTATTGAGGACTTCTCTTTCGTGGCTGGAGTAGTGTACAGGGTGCCGGGTGTCGGATGCAGGGTTGTTGTTGTTGTTGTTGTCGTTACTTGTTGAAAGAGGAAAAAAAATTAAGTAGATGTGGAAGGATGCTGCTATCCTGTATACTCTGTCGTGAGGGTTGTAAATCGAAACTTGCTAACGTCAGCTTAGCGCTTTTTGTTGTTCCCTTCTTATTTTGCCCATTGCCCGTTTATTGATAAAGGACTCTCCACCCAACTCTCTTGCATATCGATTTCAAGAGCCGTTGCCGCTGTCGTCGACGGTAACAACATCTCATAGCATTCGTCGACGTCGTCGTCGTCGTCATCATCATCATTATCCTCGAATGTTTTCATTATTTTTCCACTTGGCTCAACTCCTTGTCTGTTTGAATGCCGTCAATGGCCGTCGAGAGTCAGACGTGGGGTGGTGAGGGTGGTGCAGTGGAGTGTGGTGTGGTTGCTGCTTGGTGGTTGGTTTTGTTGGTCTGGGTCACCATTTTGATCTAACTCCTGGGAATTCGACACAAGCGAAACGTGGTTGTAGTAGTGTAATCTCTCGCCCATATCCATGACACATAAGTCCTTGGCGTGGCACATGTGCCAGCATTTGATTAAAAGCGCCTGCGAAATTAATTTCATGCCCGGTATTCAAGCAGGGTGGCTCAAGGGTGGTGGTTGGTTGGATGGAGGCGTTTGAAATTGTCGTTGTCACCCTCCCACTTGAGCCCTAAATGGATGCCTTTGTTATGCGTGGAGGGTGAATTAATTAGGGCGACAGTCTCTTCCCCCATCCCGTTAGTTCACTCTGTGTTGAGTTTCTCGTCACAAGATGTCAGCCATTTTGGCATTTGTTGGGCTTTAGCCCTCAAGTGGTCGAGAAAATGTGGGAGGAAATTTCATTTGTAGCAGCATTTTATTACCTTTCATTCACCGACAAAACACTCATTTCTCATCTCCCACTCACCCACACTACCATTCCATTAAAGTGGACCGAACTCTTGTAATTAAAAAATAAAACGTTAAAAAAAACATCCCAGAATAATGGAATAAGTACATACCGTACATATACATACATATGTATGTATGTATTTATATGAGTTTGTATAGTAAAATAGGTGACCCCGACGCCGACATCGTCACATCGAACTGAAGCACTTGGAGTATTTTTTTTTTTTATTAGGTATATGTATTTTAATTAATGACCAAGTCTAAAAAGGAACTCTAGAAAAAGAAGGATGAGTACTTCACTGGATTCTTGGCTCCGGTCCATTCCCGAATTGTCCTTTGATTCCGCAAAACCCCTCAGCAATTCTTCCATAAACCTCACCTACACCACGATGGAATGCATACTTATTCTCATTCTCATTAGAGTTTTTTGGTGGTGCTCATAATTTGAGTTCGAGTGGCACTTTCTGTGGCTGCAACTGCTGCAGACCGGAGTAGCTGGGGCAGTCGAAGCAGAAGTTCGAGATGGAGCTGAAGCACAACCCGTCACCCGTCATTTATTCTCCAACATGCCAATGGCAGCCCACTTGTATCCAGTGCGGGCTTCATTTATGCCAATTTTTCAAACTAATTGGTCCTGTTGACATATTTTTTTACAAATTGTTTTTTCCGCATTTTTTTTAAATTTTATTCAACTAAAGTTTTTTACAGCAGGTACCACCCCACACGCGACTCAACAGCGATGCAGAAACATGGCCACATTTGCATGGTAATTGCCATTGACTTTTTGAGTTGGGTGGCAATGCGACGACCTTTCTCCTCCTCCACCTTTGCCTGCGCCTCCATCTCCGTCTTCATTTCCTTCATCATCTGGCCGGATGCACCCAAACAACTAAAAGCACTTACCAATGAAATTAGTGCGCATTGGTGTGCTTGGCTTTTTATGGCACGACTGGCGATGGAAATAAGAGAGGACGTCTTGTCATGAAGATATGAAAGGAAGCCAGAAATCATAAATAAAAAGAATACTTATCATTAAATCATAAATTTCTGCATATTCGTTTGTCCATTTGTCGTAAGCAAACTAAAATAGTGATCATGGAAAAAAATTGTGGCACAAAGATTCCAAAACTATAGATTTCTGATCCAAATGGGTTCTTATTACAAAATTTGGCTTACAAACTTTTATTGAAGAACAAAGTCTTAGTTAGTATAGAACACGAATGCTTTTTATCATCTTTCAAGGACTATAATTCATTTTATGTCCATTTGAGTAAAAACTTGTTTACCATTTTAAACTTAGCACTTGATAAAATTTATGTCTTCGGGGTTCTACAATTATGATTTTGCCGATATTCTGATCAGCATTAATTGACCAACATATAATCAATTCCTTATTAATATGTCAAGTGTAAAATAAAATCAGAAGCGGCAATCCTTTTTGAAAAAGAATTGTATAGAGTTGCTACTAAATTATTGAAACACATTAGGTACTTCGCCCCATAATGTAAACAATAGACTTTAATTCTTAACAATTGTAGTTTTTAAAATTGTCTATAAACAATATTTGCTTCAAGCACTTTTTTATCCATAGGACTTTCATAAATTTCTTTTAAGGCTTCAACAAATTAATTTTAGGACTGCTTTTTGCATAGTTTGGGGAGCAAATTTTCTAGATAATGATAAATATATATATTTTTGAAGTCTAAAGCAATCTGACGCCCACAATTTAAGGAAATCTTAAGATTTTATCAGGCTTCAGGTCTTTTGTTCCAAATAAAAATAAAACGTAGTTTTTAATTTGTTTTTTCTCCGATATATTTCGGTTGCGTAGCGGACACCGTCTTCAGGGCAAATTATTTAACACGTCAGCACCGTTCGACGTGGAGTTAAGCCTAATAAAATCTTAAGATTACCACAATTTAAGAAAATTTGTAAGATAGGACCAGTTCGGCATAGTGTTATACTGTTTGCTTTTTATACCCTTGCAATAAGGGTATATTAATTTTTGTCAGAAGTGTGCAACGCATAGAAGGAAGCATCTCCGACCATATAAAGTATATATATTCGTGATCAGCACGACGAGACGAGTTCAAATAGCCATGTCCGTCCGTCCGTCTGGATCGACGCGAACTCCTCCTAGACCGTTAGAGCTACAGAGCTAAAATTTTGCATGTAGGCTTGTATATACTGCATTGGTTGTGTATCTCGGATTCAGCCGGATCGGACCACTATATCATATAGCTCCCATCGGATAAAACAGTTACTTTGATTAATAACTTCGATATTTCCTATGGTAAGATTGTAGGCCAAATAAGTTGCAAGGGTATACAAACTTTGACGCGATCGAAGTTTGACCATGCTACCACTAATCCTTTAATTTAATTTGGCTGAATTCAAAAACTCTCCCTGTACGCAATGTATTAAAAATTTCAAAAAACATGCGGCAAATCAATGTTTAAATCAGCTTATTTAGAGAAAGGCTGGAGTGGCTGGTGCCCCGGGGTCTCCGCCTGACAGGGGCCACACAATCCCAAGACTGGCCCTGCTGTTGTTGGTGATTACAAATTACGAGTGTACTGTCATTGAAAATCTTCATAAAAGTCGTATTGTTCGATGCGCTGTTAGGTATGGATTAAACTTTATTTCAACCTGTATAGACCACCAGGAAAATCAGCTCAATGGAAAAATCGTCTTCGGTTTCTTTAAATGAACATCATTAAAGATAATAATTCAAGTCCAAGTGTCTCAGGCTTTTGACATTTGATTGAGGCAAATATATCATGTAATCCGGTATTTTTGATTATTAAAGTAAAGCGGCTAGGATCTAGAAAATTTAGGGAATGATTTTTTCAGTTGCTTTGTTTTGGTTGGGTTTTTGCATAAAAGAAAAGGGAAAAATCTGCATTGGAACCTGCGGCAATGTGGTGGAGTTGCAATCAGCTTTCAAATATTCCACACAATGCCCAAAAAGTAAACAATACGCGATATTTTTGTGCAACACACAGTATTGTGGGCCATGCGGGCCACAAAACGAATCACCGTGTATGCCTCGGTGCCTGCCCAATCAATTTTTGATGGACGTGCGAAATTTATGGTGAAAAATATTTGGCTATGCACAATGAACTTTGGGGCCAATGGAAATGAATATGTGGGAAGTGGGTTCCATCGAAGCGATGCAACCAAGGCGACCAATGTGGCTTGCCATTCTGTGTGCTCATCAATAGCATATTCCCGACCCATTCCTCTCCTCCAACTTTATTCGCTACTCTGCCAATTCGCTAATACCATGCACACACACACACACAGCCTGCATTGGTATGAACAAAAGTGTGAGAGTTATACTCTTATTCCATTAGTTAGTGATACGATCTTCACTTAGAATAACAATTTTCAAACAAATTTAGTAAAATGAATTATTGGAGAGAGGTCACTTAGTATTCACGAAATGCTTCTTCATGCATATATATATGTCTTCAAGTAAGGGTATCAATCGAGTCTGATTGAAAATTGTAAAGTTATGCCAAAAAACCTTTTCGTTCACTTGTTGTTTAGCGCTCTATGGAGCGTTTTAAAGTGCTTCCAGGCAATTTGGCGATGAACAATCATCATCACCGAACGAAAATATACAAAAACATAAAATATTTAAAAAGTGTTCGAAAAATAGCCCCAACTTCTACCACCCACCTGTCTTTTACCCGTCGTCCGCATAGCATTCCACAAAGTTGGTGTTGCTGCCGCTTCGTTACCTTTAGCTGGCGCCCATTTGATTTGATTTATTTTGAATTTGCATTTTTGGCGCCCCAAAACGACCCGTCGCGTCTCTCTCTCTCACACATCCTTCTCTCTCATGCATCCCGTTTGGAGCCATTGCATTGCGCCATGCGTTTGCATTTTTAAACATGTTGCATACTTTTGGGCACTCGGGGGCCCTCGATGCATACATACGTGAGTGAAGCGAATTCGGGATTAGAATTTAAATGGGCATTTTGATTAGATTTATGCTTGAACTGATTGGCGAAAAAATACCCAAACAAGCAAGAGTATTCAGAGTATTCAACATTGAGTTAATATATCCATCTGCCATACATTGAATATCTTGTTGAAAATTTGCAACAAGTTTATTCTGATCTAGATAGATAGCATTTTTGAATTAACTACTTCTAGTTACTCACTTTTCGATATTAAAATTGATTGAATATTTTTGTTTCTGTGCCCCCATTTTCAATTGATTGGCCAATTTATTTTCTTTCAGTTAGTTCCATTTTAAGTCGTTAATTAACCAACCAGCTATCTATCCTTCCATCCATCCATCCATCCATCTATATGTTCGTCCATCCAACCAAATGCTATCAAGCATGAAAATCTACAATTATTTAAGCCATACAAGGACAGCCTGAAACGTTTTTATCACTTCCCAATCAAATGGACTCCGGCAAATAGCATTCGAGCGACAGTTTAACTAAAACTCACTAAACAGAAAACATTGAAAAACAAACTGGAAATCAAAAAAAGGAAAGAGAAACAAAATATACATGCATGCATATATATGTATGTATATGTATATAGAAAAAACTAAAACTGCATACCTATGAAATAGATATATAAACAAGTTTATAAAATATTTGCACAGCTTTTGGGGTTTTGAAACTGGCATTGTAGGGGCAACGGGTCTGGGGAAGGGGGGAAAGCTTGTGGAGACGGTCTTTCATATTGCATGCAGTTTGGAATTGGTTATTCGAATTGCATTGAATTGGATTTGAAACTAAAATATTAAAGAACATTTCATTTGAGATCTGACAAAAGTTATTTACTTTGTACTTAGACACTTTGAATCAAATGAGTGACCAAACCTAATAATAAGTAGTTGTATTTATTCTGCGCGTTTTCACTTTCACAGGATTGAATCTGTTACCTGGCATAACAACAAAAAGTGAGCGACGTGATATACATATGTATGTATATGTAGGGAATGAGATTTCCAGTTCGTTGGGCTCTTGAAAAATTGCGCAATCAGGCGCAAATAACAAAAACAGAAAATGAAATGAAATAAAATGAAATAAATCTGAGTTTCCCCGCAACCCTGAACCATGACCATGGCGTGTCTGCTCTTAGATCATATCATGCTGCCCCCCTAGGGGCATGCACATCAAACTGATAAAAGTATTTCAATTAGTGTCAGGAAATGGGCTCATCTCGTCTTCGTCTGTTTTGGTCCTTCACTTAAATGTATGCTTGAATGATGAAAATGAAATCTTTTGAATAATTTGCAAGTCTCGCGCGGACCCGCAAAATGTGCCCAGTGTATGAACATACATACATACCACTCTACATATACACATACATATGTATGTATGTGCATATAAGTATATATGTATAGATACTGTTTGTATGTCTGTAAGATAAATAAATGTGGGATGTGTCTCTCGCTCGAATGCCTTATTTTCACCCCCCGGGGCGACAACGCCAACGCCAAAGCCAAAACAACATCATCAATAGCAACAGCAACAACAACCACAACAACAACAACAAGAACAACAATGGCTGCCACTCCTGATGTAGCTTCCTTTGCCACATCCACATCCAGACGACGACGGTTGACACGAGACCAAGCAAAAAAAGCACGAGAAATGAAAAACAAGAAAGAACACAAGAAATCTCTGGACTCTATGTCCTCACTAGGGTGTTCCTAATGTTTCGGTAGACAATCATCTTACACTTAAATATCTCACCCATCAATAGTAATCCACAATAGAACCGTTGGCCTTATCGTTAATCTCAGTTTAAAGATGTGGCCCTTAATGTCTGATTATCATGTAAGACAGAATACTATAATCAGAAACGATTACAGCCATATAATTTAATACTGTCAATTCGGGGACAAAAGATTTTTTAAACTTTAGTTCCTAAGGATATCTACTTATACCACTTTTGGTTTAATTAAATTAAAAAATTGACGTCTATTTTCGTTTTCGCTTGCAGAAATATGATATCAGAATTGAATTCAATTTCTTGTATCTTTGGAATCTTTAATTTTTTATTCAAGGTATCACCTAATCCATATTTCAATTTCATTTTCTAATTCCAAAATGATTTGCAAATAAAGTTGTTTTACGTTTGAAAACGATTTTAAAATGAAAACGGTAGAATATAAATACAATTTTAATCTTTGTTCATTTATCACGGAGTTGTTCTAATAAATATTGTCATTAAATGTCTTCAATGAAAATTTTTGAATTTTCGAACAAATTTTTTCTTCTGTACTAGATCACTAGATCAGTCGTACCATGCATATATAGTTCGATCTATAGACTGGTTAATAAAATGATTTATACTCTTAACCATTGCAAGTCGATCGAGTAAACTTGAAAAAAAACTGTGCTTTGAAATCTTTTATAATGGTATTCTTAGGTATTTCGGGATTGAAATATTTACGATGAAAGCATATTGATTAGATCGGTATACATATACGTTGGTTTTAATACTCTGAAGATTGTATGCAAATAAAGTACAGTCTAAAATGCAAAAACTTCTGCTTCTTCCCTCAAAGAAAAAGAGAAAGAAACTGGCTCAATCTGCTCACTGTCAGACTCTGGCTAGGCTGAGTGCGAAGGAACTGAATGAGAAGGAAATGGTATTAGGATGGTGGGGAAATGTGGCAGATAGGGACAGACGGTTGGCAGAGTGGGAGGGTGATTACAGAAAGGCTCTTTAACTTGGATAGGGCACACGCTGCCATTTTATTAGAAAAACGCCATGTAAAATGACGGCCAAAGCAAATTCACCATTTTGTCACAAAGGCACACACACACACATGCATGCATGCAGAGGCAAGGGCCGCTCTTATGTCAACATCCAGTCAACGGCTCTGCCAAAACAACAACAAAACAGCAATAGTCGAAGTAGTAGATGAAACCGAAGAAGAAGCATAAAGCAGAACAAGACCTAGCAGCAGAGGCGGCGGCAGTAGCAGCGACAGCACCAACACCACCATTTCGAGCAGCAGCAGGACATGACAGAAGAGAAAAGGATACGAATGCGGATGAGGACAAATCGGCGGTGGTGACAAATCTAAAAACGAACGTCAACGTTAACGTTGGCAGAGCCCAGAGAATGTTCTGCTGAGCAGAGCGTAGGGCAGAGCAACCAACACGAAGGCAGCGGCAAAACTCACCACAGCAATCTCTCTCGCTTGCTCTCTCTGTCGTTCTCTCTGCTGGCGGGTGTCAAAACAACCCCCCGCACTCTAACTTCACTCACTCACTCACTGTCAGTCTGAGTCCGAATTTAATCTCCCTCTCTCTCTCTCTCGCTCACGCTCTTGCTGTTGTGTTGGCTCGCGCTGCCTCTTTCGTTCTTACTGTTCATGTGTGCGTGTGTGAGAGTCATGTTGTTGTTGTTTTGTCGTCTTAGTTGTCCTTAGAATCGGCACTTAGCCAATGCAGACACATGAGCACATTTGCTCCGGCCAGGGGTGGGCGGAGGTTGGTGATGTGTCGCTCTGGATTACGAATAGAGGAGAGTGGAACTATGACAGAGATAAAGACAGACTGACTGACAGAGAGAGAGAAAGGATACGCTAGTGTGTGTGTCTGTGTGTGCAGTTAACATACTTTCGTGCGTTTTATTTCCGTTTTACAATTAGTATAATTTAAATTCTTTTCTTTGGGCCATAGCAAAACCAAAAAAAAAAAAAAAACACACACACACACATACAAAATTGTCCTCAACAAGTGGGTAACATAATTCACGGTGGAAAGAGCTATGTAACAGAAAGTAATCGTATAACCCACGATCGGACATCGATTTCAGCTAATCAGCTCAATCATTTCTACAGTTAAATATCTCAAGATCACTTTGACGTCACTTTTCACTCGTTTGAAGAGGCGCAAGAACAACCCTGTCACAACCCTGATTAACTTCAACCCTTAACAAAAAAAAAAAAAGGTGAAAAGGAATTTCATGGCAAAAGAAGGAGTCAGTTAAAAGAAATGTTAGTGCAGGTGCTTATCGACAGATGGCGCCAGCTTATGGGTTATCCACAGCTGGCAGATGGCGGCACGGTGGCGCAGGAAAAAAGTTTTCTTTGCCTTTGGTGTCCTTTCCTTTGCGCTACTTATAAGAAAAAGTCTTGACAATCCAACCAATTGAAGCTGTGAAAAAGTTAAAAGTCTTAACCAAGTTGCCATGGCTGGGGCTCTGTGTATGGGAATGGCAATGGGAGTGGTAAAGGTAGATGGTTCTTGTTGTTGTTGTTTTTAAGTGCTGGGGTGTAGGGGGTAGGGTTATGCACTAGTGCATAAAGTTTCCCAACTATGTGTGTTTGTGGGCATAACTCTGTGTGCGTGTGTGTGTGTGTGTGAGAGCACAACAAACAGCTGCCGGTCATATTTTCCAGTCAACAAGGCAACAACAAACATAACAAGGCACCAAGGCACATACAGAGATCCATCTCATGCTCTTCCTGCTTGCCTTACATCCCTTCACCCAACCCCTATCCCCTATCTCACCACCCACCAATTCAGCATGTCCTGCAGAGTTTTGGGCCATCCGGCTACTGGCTTTTAAGCAGAAAATCATACAACCTATATTGAAGCTGGCCAGAAGTACACACACGCACACCTAGGATATTTGTGTGTGTGGGTGTGTGTATATGGATATCCCTTGTTGGACCTGGAACTGGAATTGGGAGTGCCTGTTTATTAGACTGACCCAAAATGGAGCGCAATTCTTGTTAACATCCCATCTCTGTGAACCTCACAGTGCATAGGGCAGTTGAAAAAGATATTTGGGTTCACTCTATACACGAACAACCAAAATGGCCGAACGAGTAGTGCCTCTAGCCCCAACACACACGCACACACACACACACACACACACACACACATTCTGCTCGTACGTTTTGGGGCTACCCACAATTTTCGCAGGCGACACATACACGTCGGTATATACATATACACATGTGTGTGTGTATGTGTTCGGTTCATAGCCAAAAGTTATGGATTCAACTTTTGGCCAATTTAATTTTCTCGCCTGAAACGGCTACACGAGAAACGGCCATAAGCCATTGAGGGTGGACGAAGGGGGTGGTCATTTTGGGGTTGCATTGCCGCCCCTTTTATACGTTAACCTGAACGTATATGTGGAGAATATGCGAAACGTGGTGGATAAGGAGGAGGGGGAGAGGGAGACCCGCTCCGGCCCGCATTTACAGATGATTTAGCTCATGTTTAAGGCCAGGACCAGAGCCAAAGCAGGCTTTCGGTCCACGTCTCCACACTGTGGACACATTGTGCCCCATTAGTTTCTACGCCAACAACAAGAAAGCTGGCAAAATTTGCATGATTTTCCTCGATTGTTTGGTGCGGACAACGGAATGGTTGCCAGAGGGGAGAGCGGTGGGATGGGGTGGTAAATATACATGTCCATGTTCATGTTCATGTGGGTGGCTCTTGCTGTTGTTTTTGTAATAAGCTATGTTTTATGCACGCACTCGCATCCAGGACACATGGCAAACAGTCGAAACAGAGTAAGAAAGAGAAAGGGAGAGAGAGAGAGAGAGACGGAGACAGAGAGAGAGAAGGAGACAGAAAGAAACAGAGGGAGAAGGAGCGAACGTCTGACTGTGTGACTGACCAACCAGTTTTCCAGTCCATTTAATTTTATACCAAGCCCGCAGAATTTTTCTTCTATTTTCCTTTAGTTTCCTTTTGCTCTCATCCTCTTCGTTTCCCTATCTTTTTCTCTCTCTCTCCCTCCCTGTTTCTATGCGATTTTTCTTAAGCTTTTCCTTTTTGACATTTGCTTGATTTTGCACTTTGCCGGTCTTTGCTGATGGCTTAATAAAATTAGTTAATGCCCATGTTCAAACTTCAGGATAGTGAGAATTGTGTGTGGTCGGATGAAGGAGGGGGTGGGCCTGATTGGGAAATGGGGGATTGCATTTGAAATTTTGCTAACAAATTGCATGCCAACATCGTCTACTTCTACCACTTTGGCCCAGATCCGAAATAGAAAAAAGGAATATCCTCATGCATAGTTAAAAACTTTCAACTTGACATTTAGAAAATTGATTTTCAGATATATCCACGTACAGACAAATATCTACATATACATACATACATACATATGTATGTATGGATACTTTTAGCCAAATTGTTTCAATTTTCCAATGTTTTTGAATTTCATGTTTATGTTTGCCGTTGGCAAATTTACAGAATATGTCTTATAAGTAAGTAAGAATTTTTGATCGATTTTGTTAGTAAATTCAATTTTCAAAATGAAAATCTTCGATTTTCATCTATATTAATCGGAGAATTTGCAACAAATTCTCATTCAATTAATGTGAAAACAGAAATCAATGTGCTCGACATATTTTCATATGCTTGATTAAATCGTCACCAAGTTTGAGAGAAAGAGACTGAGACAGATAAAGAGGGGGAGAAACGAGAGTTAAGTGTCTCTACTTAAGGACATCCTGAGAAGGACACAAAGGTCGCTTTTCACTTTTGAGTGGGTGGTACTCGACGGCAATATAAATACAGGCGTACACACACACACACACACATACGTGCATATCTATGAGAAGTTCTCCATTCACAATGATGATGTTTCACACCTGTGGACCTTTACATTGAAGAATCCAAGAAATGGATGTGAAGAAGCAGAACCAGAAAGTGGCACTCATCAAAAGATTATGGCTAAAAAGCGCAATAGCTCGGGCCAGGAGGTAACACATATGGCTATAGTCCTGTTTTTCCTTCGTCCCTCTGCCTCTGCTGCCATCCCTTGCATCTTCACATTCGACACACATCAAAGCAAGTGCACAAATTAAGCTAAACAAAACCAAACAACACCGAAGCGACCCCAACACACACTCACACACACACACACACCACAATGTGTTGGCGGCATTCTTTGAAATGAAATTTAGAGAGCCAAGAGGGGGGATTGGCCAAGAAAGAGAAAAAAGGCAAGAAATGGCGAAGCTTTCCCTGGCTAAAGTTTTCTCTCAAGTTGCAACCGGAGATGAAGTTGCCCCACTTGAGCGCAACCACTTGGGGAATGCTTGGTTACACATACATACATGTATGTATGCTGCCCTGTGTGAGTGTGTGTGTGAGTGTGCCCGGCAAAACTTCAACTTGAATGTAGCAGTACAAATAAAAAAAAGACGAAAAATAGGGGAAAAGAAAGGGCTAAGAACAACCATCAGCCGCATCCTAGGAAACATGCGGGCTACAAAAAAAGTCTCGTCGAATATTCCAACAAAAACTATTTAAAAAAGAAAGTGAAACCGTCTTGGGACCGCCCAAAAAAGCAGAGCTTTATCCAAAATTTCACAGAATATTTCTTAAAAAGTTATAAATGTTTTTTTTTTTTTTGATTTTGACTTATCAAATTTGTGTTTTAGCTGGATTGAGATCAAATCGGCGGCAGTACAAGGGGTGAGCAGGTTGTCTATAAGTTGAATTAAAATTGCTCTCTCAATCAATAATTTGTAGTGGCCATGTCATATCTTCCACGCCAAAACTAGTTGGGAATTCCAACTACAGGAAACGAAAATGCAAGGGCAAAGCCTGTAACTACTGATTTGCAATTTGCTTTATAATTTTACCTATTTAGGTTTTAAACGATGAAAATTTTGCATTGGTTTTTCCAAATTAGATGCAAAATGAACTAAAAATCTGCTAATAAAATATCGCTATATGCAAATTGGATATCTCTATTTGATTTTTTAAAAACTTGTGATTTTAAAATACTTAGTACAGTTTCATGTTTAATGCAGTTCAAATAAAACAGTTGTAGACGCCCAAACAGTTGCTATATAATTTCGATTTTACAATTTACTACATTTTTAAAAAATTTTAAAAAGGAACAAACAGAAAATTGCTTTAACGAGAGAGATTGTTGCCCTCGTTTTGAAATCATTTAGATCCTATGATATATACAACGACGAAGATTTAATATAGTTTAAACCATATTGGTTTCTAAAAATGATATGAGGATGGCGAATATACTTGGATTTAATATAATATGATCTGGTTCTTCGCGTTATACTGAACCAATTTAGTTATCTGAAATTGCAACTTTAACTGATGACTTATCACTTATAACTCTTTCAAAAGTAGCTTAAGTTATATATTTATCAGAAAAATACTATATAGATTATGTATTCTATAATAGGATAATAAAGTCAACATTTTTTATTTGAATCATTCACAAAAAATCCAGTTCCTACTTATTCATATAGGAAAAGATAAATATATGAGCAATTCGAATAAATTGCAAATACGAAATTCTCCGATATTTAAAACAAAGTGAGAAAAAAAGGATATCAAGCCACCTTGATAAAACATTCAGTACCCGAGCTGGTAATCTTTTTAGGATAGAGATATTTACCTATATTAATTTCTCATATTTCTAATCTTTTGCATATATTCAACTTTCAATGAATTTTGTGTTAAAAGCACATTTTCTACTCATATTTCCTTAAGCAATTACTCGCTCTTAACTCTTGACATCGAGCTGCTGTTGCTCTTGTTTAATTAATGCAAAAATCTTGTTGACAAACGGCCAGAGGCGAGTTTCATGGCCGGAACTTGAACAATTTCAGGCTATTTAACTTGGCTAGCAACAGGATTGTAAAGAGAGACAGAGAAAGACGGAGAGAGACGGAAAGAGAGAAAGAGTGAGTGGGGAGTGGGAAAAGTTTGCCACGCTTAGTTGACAATAGTTTCACAGCAAATTAAGAAAAGGTTGGACCGCCGCAAACAGTTTCTCTCTCGTATGTGTCCTTTCATCCTCACTCCAACCTCCCGAAAATTTGTGGCGACACTTTCTATGCAAATTTCCACACACACACCCACACACATATATGAATTTCGGCTACGGTGAGAGTGGGTGGTTAGATGGTTGTGGAGAGGTTATCAAAAAGTACAGTCACCACTACCGGACGGAAGTACAGTCAGACATATAGATACAGATACATTTGCAGATATACAGAGCAAGTTTTTTGAGGAGATGGTGGAGATGGAGGTGCTGGTGGAGGGAGGTGGCCAAAACTCTCATAAATCTTCGTTTTACACAATGTTGGCGGGTCAGTTTACAGTTTGCTCCTCTGCCTCTACCATGAAAAACACACATAAACTTTCGGCTGTGCGTTCGTGTGTGTAGTGTCTGCCATCTGTATGTGTGTGAGTAGTGTGTGGGCGGCAGGAAAGTTTTGCGTTTTCCCATTGAACATATTGTCTAAATAAGTACTCGATTGCACCAGCCGCGCCGCCACCCAAAACTAGCAAAACTTTTCGGACCAATTGAAATTAATTATGTTGACGGTGGGCACTTTGGAAATTTATGCGCCATAAGTTCAACCCACAAGTGTGCGGCATAGCTGGCAGCACTTTGGCCCCTCTCACACCAAAGCCAACCCAAATGCCCCGCCACCGAAGATGAAGGCAATTTTCATAATAAGCACGGGGCCCAACTACTGCCAAACGTTGACAAATTTCCAATTGCTCAGACATTGTGACAATTTAAACGGCAACGGATAAGAAAATAACTGAAACTAACGAAAATTTCATGTGACACATTTCTCACAAAATACAAAAGAAGAAAAAAATCAAGTGAGTGAATCGTCTCGTCTACTTTTGTATATCATGCACCACGTGAAATAACTGTTTTAACTTTATAATACATAATGTTAGGACTACTCTACGCTCTTATGGCGGAATGTCATTAATTCCGATTATGATAAAATTTTATAGATATTAATAACACTAATTCAAAATTGCTGTATTTAGCCAGTGTAGTCATTGAGAATATCTGTTCTTTTTTTTATCTGCAAGGGCGGAAGGGAGCGTGGCCAAAATCTGTAATAAACTCGATCACCGTACATACTACACGTGGCTATATACCAAATTACGTGACTCTAGCTGTTCTTGTCTTCGAGATCTAGGTCATACATACAGACATACGGATGGATGGAGGGTTCTGGATTTACATATACATATGTATTATAGGATTGGAAAGCTTTTTTCTGTCTGTTACACACATGTTGGCGACTTTAATATATTTTATTTTTAGAATAAAATATCAAGGAAGCTAACTTTGGCAAAGCCAAAGTTTATATAATCCTAGATGCTTTGGGCTTTGGTAAATACATACGTATCTATCTACATGTGTATTGTTATTGTAAATAACTTGAATACAAACTTTCATTCCAATAGCTCTCAAACTATATCAACTCCACTTCTCATGCTGATCAAGAACATACAGATGTATTTTTCAAAAAGTCTCCTTCTATAGGTTTCAATAAGGACATCGAATTGCTTTAGTCAGTAGATACTGAAAGAAATTCATGAACTGCGATCTTTGTTGTTGTTTGAGGTGTTTCTATTTTTTTTTTTTTTTTTTTTTTGAATGACAAAAACCCGTCGACGTGACATACAAGACCCGTGCCACTTCTTGGAGTTTTAAGATTGATTCTTATCAGCACGTTGTCGCTTTCACACCAAGACTTCTCAAGCTTGGTTTTTTCCCTACCCCGGCCCTTGTGATGATCGTGACTAGAACAAGTAGATTCACTTGAGTCCAACGAGCCCATTCACTGTTTGATTTCTTGGAATTATTTCTGACACTCATAATTGCACATAAATTTGAAGCTCAAAATTGGGCGTGTCAGGGCGTTTGAATGAGTTTCACCTGAGATATATTAGTCAATACACTTTGATTCTATCAATCGAAGGTCTTGAGTTATCTGGAACATTTGTGGAAAATCTTTTATATGTCTGTCTCTCTCTCTCTCTCTCTCTCTCTCTCTCTCTCTCAAGTGCTTTGTAGGCAATTAAAACATTTTCGTTTGCATTGCATGACTTGAAGGCATATTGTTCAACCCACACACAGACACACACACACACACACCCACACATGCATGCATGTGAGACACACGTGGCCAGCTGATTAATCACGTAAATGCGTAGTGAAGTAGTTTTTGGAGACCCTTTCGTGGATGTTGTGATACGTGCAGCAAAGCAACATTTTTGCTCTAATGAACTAAATGGCGGCAAACTGTAACAGTAGCGGTAACAACAATAACGGTAACGATAACGGTTACATCCATGGACATCTCTATGGGGTCGAGTTCCGTTCCGTTCCGTTCCCTTCAGAGTACAGAGTACAGGTCGGTCCGGTTCGGTTCGGTTGAGTTCAGCTCAGTTGGCACACGCATGCGAATGATGACCACTCTACAATTCCACAAACTATACTAGAGTACATCCATCTCCATTACCATTGCTCCATCTGGTGAGCTGGCTTACCCGGTAGCCGGCAATCTGGTACACCCGGCGGGGCTGCCAGTTCGTCAGTTGTGGCACAAAACCCCATTAATATGCCATGCGAACCCTCAAATTGCAAGCCATCCTTAAAATGTCTCGTCCTCTGCTCGATGTGTGTGTGTGTGTATAGACAACTGCAACGGAAATGTGTCCGGATTCTGGCCACTCCTACAATGCATACACAGACAGATACGCTGTCCCGTTCTACCTACTCATCAGCATCATCATTATCATCATCGTCATCATCATCATCATCGTCATGTGGCAAAAGTCCCTCAAATGTGCGTCAGTTGCACCATCAGAAGGCATTGGATGGCATCCTGGTTGCCGTGAATCGAGCAACGTGAATTGAGAGCTGAGCACAAATTTTTGGCAGCATGGCAAGTTTACTCTTGCCCATGGTCGCTCATCATTAACACATACACACAGGCAAACAGACAGACACACACACACAAGGGCACACACTTACTCGCTCACTCACTCGCATTCGGACTACAATTCAAGTTGAACCAATTGAGTTGTTTTTCAGTGGACATGGGTCAGAGATGGACATGCAAACTCCAAATGGTTTACGTGCTTCTTAACTAAAGACAACAACAGAAACGACCCAGGCAAAGGCGCAGGGACAAGCACAGCATCCAAGGGAAGGGATGGAATTGGAGGGAGAAGCAGAAGGAGCACATGCAAGATCTCTGGATGGGTGGGATGTGAGCACTCTGTGGTGTGTGTGTCATACGAATATTGAGCAAAGGAATGACATATAAATGGATATAAGCTAAGAGACTCATTAATAAATCTGTTTGTCCCTCCATACAATACAATATATGCGCATATACTAACATATGTATCAGGTTCATTCGATTTGTAATTGCACTTTGCTTACACTCTGCGCTAAGCAGTTCAGAATTACAGGTAGCCATAACAATTGAATAATTTTCGTTGCCTACTTTTTTGGGCAAAATGAATTCATAATCATTCGTGTCTCTCGTTCTGTCTCTCTCATTGTGCGAAAAGCGCAACGTTTCATTGGGCACAGCATGTGCTCCATCCGCATCTGCTAGTGGATTTTGTGGGTGACAAAATGCCATGGTAATTGTTGTAAACGAGTCACCTCATCACTTGGTACAATCAGCTGCTTTTGTCCTTAGCGTTATTTGGTTAGGCTTTAACTTTATTATCCGAAGAAAGTTACCGACAAAGCGAATGAGAGATGGTGATGAAGATGGAGCAGGAGCGGAGCAGGAGCGGAGCAGGAGCGAGTGGAAAAACGCAAGCTCCTGTGGTTTTTTGCGTCTCAACCGCAAACAACCCCTTTTGTCCCTTCTCCCTCCTTTCCATTCTCGTTCACCTCATCGACTTTGACTCTGAATCTGACTTTCTGTCCAAGTCCAACTGACTCTGTATGTGTATGTGCTTGTGTGGGGTAGCTGTGATAATTTGGGTGCAGCTTCAGTCACCACGGGAAATGTAATAATACATCCGAAAATCAGTTGTTATTATTATTAAGCGTAAACGATACGCACACTGAGACACAGATTCCGGTGTCCCAATATTCGAAGCTGTTCTCCCCATCTACGGACCGCACTTCTGACGGCGCATAATCACTGTAATCATGAGCCGCCAAAGCCAAAGCCAAAACAAGAGACAGAGACAGAAGCAACCCTCGGATTGCACCAGATACCTCATACACATACAGCGAAGGCCTGGACCACAGAGCACCCCATCGACTTAAGATTTGTTTTTTAAGCTGACTCAATAGAAATGTTTTGTGCAATTGCGGCTCATAAAATCACAGCGGGGTAGCGTCTGGGTCTGGGTATGGGTATGGGTTTGGGTTTGGGTCTGGTTTTGATTCTGGCGCGATCCAACCAAGCCGAACAAGACACAACGCGGCGCGATGTGAGATGCGATGTGACGAGGGCAGCCACAAAGCGATGACAACAACAATAAAAACAATTTCATCCATCCAGAACTGAGGGGTGGAGCGGAGCACCCAATGGTGGGATGGTCGGATGGATGGGGAGAAAGTTTAAATCAATGTTATGCTAATTGAGTGCAAACGATTCAAAACAATAAGAAAAGTGACGGGAAGGGCGCTATAGAAATGCGTTTATAAAATGCTTTGAAGCTTCCTCTTCTTCATACATATGTACATATATACAACGTATACGTATTATACATATATATGTATGTATATTCTAGCAAACACTTATTCCTTTTCCTATATTCTCAGATCAATTTGAATGAAGTTGAAATTTGCATAGAATAGATAAACTTAAGTTAGATTAAGTTCAGCCAGCCGACATCTATTTGAGCTCCTACGTTGACCGATTGCATTCCGGACTATGTTGCCAGATTTGCGGAATACCTAGCATCGATTTTTCTCTGATCTCTGACGGAAGTTCAATAGATAGGCTCCCAGGTACGTATGCCTCATCAAAACCTAGGTTAGGCACATAGGGGGAACATTCTTTACCTTCAATCTCTTACTGCTGATCTAGTAGGTTTAGTTTGCTGAGTATGTATGTCAGCATCATGTAATCCTTGCGATTAGTCTGCCGTTTCGTGTATTACACATAATCGTCCAAAGGGAAGTTTAGGGATACGAATCATAAATACAATGAATACAATGATTTAAAAAAAAAAAGACTTACACTTTTGTACACCCTAAAATGTGTTGTCCAAATGAATATCAACTTTAAATCAATTTTAGAGAAACAAGCTAAGTTTACATTTTTGAAAGCCTTTTTCTAGTCTCTCAATTTTTATACGAACCATGCACACTTAAGCGTATCCTTTCAAATGAATATGGATTTTAATGCAGTCGGCTCTTGATCTTGAGGATATCCTAACCTACAACTCTGCAGCTTTCTCTATAGCAAGAACCTTCGTTTGGAACACGCTGCAGTAGTCGGGTAGCTAGTAAGGAAGTTGGATAGCTTCTTACACTCCTGCATCCCGAACTGTGGGTTTCTTGACCCATCTCACAGTCATAACTCCCTTGTAAAATGGGAACTAAAGTCGAATAAGATTTCACAGGAAGAATTTAAGCATTGATTAAGTCTTATTCCTTTACATGTCGTCTATTTTTCTTGTCGATTCCATGGAGTCTGGATTATGATCTGTATCAGATTATTCTATATAATATGTAACATAGGTCTTTCGAAACAGATAATGATGGTGATCTACCGCTTCCATCATTCTCCTGGATCCTTCTATTTTAAACGCAGAATTAAGGGTAATAGTCATTAGTAGTTTTTCCAATTCTTTTATTTTATAGTCTTTCATCGAATTATGTTTGGTATTTCTTTGGAGAATCGCTAAATCCTTAATTATATTGTAATTTCATGTTTATGGCTACGTATTCTGATGCTTCAACAAGAACAGCAACTCCTTCAGCTGGTCCCATCAATATTAATCAGCATAAGTTTCAGTTTAATGGCTGCTATATGGATGGGTGTTGACACCATGGCCAGGCTCTGGCTTCAGTTCCAGTTCGAGCTCCAACTACAATTCCACCTTAAGCTTTAGTTTTGCATTTCCAACCACAGTATCCCAGTGTGTTTGTGTTTGGTGGAAGGACGGAGGGGTTCCACCTACATGGAAAATATTTTGGAAGAACTTTTAGCTGCTGCTAAGTATGCGTGTTTGGTTACGGTTTCTGGTTTTTAGCTTTTTGGCGATGTCACCGCCGCTTTGCATGTTGCAGGCACACAAAGGACAAACCGAAAAGAAGGAAAAGGATTCATAGAGACCTCGATAGAGTGTGAGTAAGTGAGAGAGAAAAGAACACAGACGAAAGAGTTGCAAAAGTTGTCAGAGTTGGGGGTCCAGGGAAGAAGTTTCACAAAAATTAACGGAATAATAAACAGGCGCTGCTAACGACACGCGGTCCCAGTTGCTGTTGCTGTTGTTGTTGTCGTTGTCGTCGTCGCCATCACAGAAGGAAAAAAAAAAAAATGGGAAACGGGTATATGGGTGTATGGAAATATGGGAATCACAATGTGAAAGGGCCCTGCACGAATTGTTGTGAATTAATTGTAATCCATGCGCCGCAATTATCACATGAAAGCCAAACGAGGCGAGCTGAGAGATACAAAAAGGACAATCGTCCCTCCATAACACACAACCACCATAGAAAGTTGAAGGAGTTGGGGTTCAGTTTTGGTAGAAGTTTGAAGAGCATTGTGCGCTAAGGCAGCGGAGAAGGAGGGTTATGAGAATGACTACGATTGGGGGAGATATTTCGAGGATCCACGTAATGTCGCTACGTTTCGAAGACAACTTGCCAACTGTTTTCGAGGTCATAGCCTAACAATTTATTTTGCCTGCGGTAACGCCACTGGAGACCAAAACGGGTGCCCACCGCCCAACTACTCTACTCCCACCCATCGACGGAGCCATCGTTTTCTGATGAGTGGGCGTGGCAATAGCTATGAGCGTTAAAGTGAGCAGCGCCGGCGAGGCATGACATTTGTCAAAAGCTACGTAGCTATCATTTTTCGGGCGAGTTTTAATCAGGCAGGCCCAGACCCAAACCCAAGCCCGGGCTAGGCTGAGGCCCTAGCCGAAGGGGGCAGGCTGGGGAGGCCCATTGCTTGGCTCGGTGCTTGGGCGTGGCATTGCAAAAAAGAAAAGGGAAAAGAGAGGAAAAAAGTTTGCTTCCTCTTTACCACTTTCTTTTCTTTTTTCAAAGAAAATTATGTTGATTGGCAGCAGTTTGTCATAACGTAAATGAGTTTGTTGTCGTAACAAGCGCGGCGCGTTTAACGGCATCCAAAGCTCCCTCCCCCTACCTCTTCACCAGCCCCTATCACAAAGTAACCCCCGCAGTAACTCGCAACAAGAATTTGTCGATAAAAACAAACAAATTAACATTAAATGAAAAGATTAAGTGTTTAAGTTTGCAATTTGTTGTGTTGCTGTCGCTGGTTTGCCCTTTTCTTGCCTGGCACGAATCCCACAGATCGCCCACATTGGCGTGCGCCCCGTGTGAGGTTATGTAAATAACAATATGGCGGCCGAATGCTTATAACGCGACTGTACTTAAACGGCAACAGAAATATTCAAGTGGTGTACTTTAGTGTTTATGAGAAATTAAACCAATTATGAACATTAAGTCAACAACACATGTGCATATACATAAATAGATTTCTGATCAGTTCTGAGCAAGTTATAATAATTTTAATGCCACAAAGTTGTTAGCTCTTTATGTACAATACATATACATATGTACTTATATATAGTTTCTTTGGTCGATGCCGCGAGTGAACAGTAGAACTAGGACAGATATTTGAAAGGAGTAAGTCACATGTCGATTGTATGAAAGCACTACTAAAGATTTCCCATGTCAATATTCTTTAGGTTTTCCAACGTGGACAAAGTGCAGAACATGTTCAGAAATTCCTCATACAACATTTTCAAAATAAAATATCTCCTATCTCTGTCAATTTTAGTCAAATTTTAAGCCGAATATATCCAATTCGACGCGGAATTTCATGTAATTGTGATTTGTTGGTTAAGGAAATTATTATTGTCATTTGAAGGGAACAGACATTAGAAAAGACATTTAGTGGCACTAAAATTATGCAGTTCTGTTTACTAATTAAGAAAAACTAGTGTTTAATCTATTCAATTATTTCAGTTGTAATGCGAAAGTCCATGTAGCAAACGTAAAAAGTGTAGCTCGTTCCAAATTTAAGAAGTGTCATTGAACCTTTTACGCCATTTGTGGCGTGGATCTATAAATAATTTATAATGGATCTATGATTTAATTTAAACTTGGTCAGGATGTAAAACGTTTTATAGGTTTTAATTTGTTTTTAATAGTTTACACACATACACCATTATACCCTTGCAAAAAGGGTATATTAATTTTGGTCAAAAGTGTGCAACGCACAGAAGGAAGCATCTAGCTATAAACGACTGTGCCGAATTTGATAAAGATCGGTTGACTATATCATATAGCTGCCATAGGAACAATCGGTGGTAAACAGTGACTTTGTTCATTCACAAATCTTAGCCTTTTTACATACAACGTTTTTCCATATTGATATATAGACTATATTATTTATTTATTTTATTTATATTTATAAGCTATTATACATACGGGATTATAATATAATAACTAATATTAAGATGGGGAGTGCTAGCTACCTTGGCCATCGCCTCGACATGTTCATTATTTCTTAGATAGAGTTGTATATTTGTAATTGTTTTAAGAACCTAAAGATGATATTGTTGTTGTGTGGGGTAGGGTTAGAGAGGAGTTGGAGGGGTTGGCTTAGGGCAAAAAGGACCTAATCTAATATTAAGGGTTTGGGTGCATTGTTCAAAGATGTGTCGGACTGTTAGTTCCTTTCCGCAATTTGGGCAGGAGGGTTTGATTTGGTTTTTTAGGATGTGTGTGTGAGTTAGGGCAGTTTGGCCAGTTCTCAAACGCGTGAGTATGTTGCATTCCGATCTATGTTGGGAGGATGAATGTCGTACGGGTTCCTTATGTGGGTCGCATTTTTTGAACCAACTATGGTCAAACATATCCCAGTCAGCACATTCGATCTCTTTCAATATGTTTCTAATATTTCTCCACATATTTAGTGGCGCACCAGGTATGACTGTGGTACATGGGGAACGTGCAGCAAGTTTGGCATCTGCATCTGCGAGATCGTTTCCTTTAATGTCCATATGCCCTGGGATCCAGAGATGTTTTATTTTTTTGGAGTGTCGGATGCAAAGATGGCGTATTTCCGTCACTATGCAGTTTTGATTGTAGGAGTTTCTTCTGCTGTGAAGATTGAAAAGTGTGAGGGCAGTAGTCCGCAGGAGATAGTCAATCCGTTACAATCGACGACTGCGAAACTAGTGGAAGTGCCCGTTTTAGAGCCTGTAGAATCCATCAATTTAACGCTACACTCTTTCCAAAAGAGCATCACTAACAAGGCCATATACCACCAATTGTACGCCTCTGAAATTAGTAAATATCCCAAATGGCTATACACCGATATAGACTATAGGTAAGGAAAGAGTAACAAAAAACTTGCAAGGGTATACAAACTGTGACGCTGTGGTTAGATTTTTCTTTTGGTTAATCATAACTTAAATTGTCGATGCTGGGTCCCTTTTGCAAATTCGATCTGCGATCCCCACTCCCTTTCCAATTCCAAACCAAACCAGTCTATGCCTTCACCCTCCTCTCCCATGTTAGACCTTTCGTGATGCCCCAATGATTGCGATGAGCCTCGGCGGTTCTCTCCCTTCTCCGTTGCGAGGCCAAAGGCTTATCGCGTGATGCGATCGCATAGCCGAATGTCGTCTTTGTCTATATATTTCGCGCGCACATATGCGTCCGTTACGTGCGATCCTCGGATCGGTGATCGGTGATCGGCAATCGACCATTTGGAACCGATCAATTAGTTCGAACATTCAAAGGGAAGGAGAAGCAGAGGGAAAAGGGAACGGAGGGGAAAAGGCAAAAATGTTGCGCCCGATCGACGATCGACGCTTGAGTGACTGAAAGTGTTGGTCCTAATGGGAAAATTGGTTTGGTTAAATGCTTCACTGACTCTGCCACTCATTTGGCTAGACATGGTAGACGGGCGGGTGGGGGAAAGGAAAGAGAATTCAAAGGTAGGTAGAGGCCTAGAGGTCAAAGTCTCCTACATAACTTTGACCGTGGCTGCACCTGACGTGGCCGTTCACACGCCCAATTCGAGAATATCTACTTGTTTTTGTGGTTATGTCAGTTGGCATGGCCCGGCCTGGCCCAGCCTGTCGTGGCTATAATTTTTGGCACGAAAGCCTTTTTACCCAGGCGATTCAACTGTCAATGTCTTTTGCATTCGCAGCTCTCTTATTTGCCTTCTTGTCTTTTTCCTTCTTTTTTTTTTGGTTTTTAATCAGCCAAAGCCAAATAACAAGACCATTACACTCTCTCTTGCTTCCTCTCTCTCCACCTCTCTCTCTCTTTCTCTCTTTTTGTCGGGGACGCGGTCCATTGAAATTGAATTGGAATTTTTTGCAGTTGTTTGGTGTCAGTTTGATAGGTTGGCTGGCGCAAATATTTTGCAATGCTTCCAGAACAATGCCCTCTCTGGTCAGGACACTGGACATAAGCTCTGCATGCGTGTGTGTGTCTGTGTGTGTGAGGAGGTGGGGGGAAAGTGCAGGGGTTAATAAATCAATCAATGATCAGTTTCGATTTTTTTGTCGGTGTTATTGTTTCTTCTTCTTGTCTCTCAGTTTTTTTCTTTTCTTCGTTCGTCTTCTAGTCCTAACGCAGGCTCAATTAGAAAATTGCTGGGCACATATTGAAAATGCATTAACTTGATGGCTTAATCCCATCCGAAATTGAATCGAAATCCTGGCAACCCCCATATCGATATGCCACTCATCTCCCTGCTATGCCTTGCCCCTCTGTTTAACAGTTTTTCCTTGCCAAATCGTTGTAATTTACGAAATTGACACTCAAAAGATTCCAACCCCGTCAATTAAACTGTGTGGGCACATATGTAAGGTTTTTGGGCATTTCGATATCTAGGGTAAGGGTGCATCAGTTTTGCTGGATGTGTGGGAGCGGGGATGGTGCACAATTTGTCACACGAATCTCACATAAAAAGTGCCAATTGCAGTAACTTTCTGGTGGTCACTCGCTTCCTTTTGGTCTCTGCTATCACAGGGTCAGCTGCTAAATTAAATAAACTCTAATGTCTTTAATTTGTTTGAGTTCTCTCCTCTGCCTCTTCAACGCGACCATGTATGTGTGTGTGTGTGTGTGTGTGTGTATATGCGTGGATCCAATGAAGTGTGCGAAGTCCCAAAAAAGAAGTCAGCAGTGAGCAGTGAACAGTCGACAGTCAGCATGTCGTCGCTAAAGCTGGTCATAAATTTCGTATTAAATTGAGTGTTAAATGCTGGACGCTGCAGCAGCAACAACAACAACATCAACAAAGGCCACCACCAACAACATTGAGCAGCGTTTCCCTTCTTCTTCTTCTTCTCTTCTTGGATTGTTCGGGGTTTTTGGGGTCTCGATTCGGTCTTAGCAACAAATGCGCCCAATGTGCATCCGTGCGCGTAGTTCTTTGCGCCGCTTCTGCCCTTTTCATTCTCCTCCATCCTCCTTCTTCTCCGTGTTTAGTGTGTGTGTTTGTCCACAATCCGTCAGTTGTAGCCAATTTATTATGCCCAATTCTTTGTGTCGTTATATCGGCCTTTATGGCTTGTACATATTTCTGTTTAGCCTCAAAATCAATAAGTTTGATACATCTATTTCAGATTTTCAGACAATGCCTTAAAGGTTAACATTTAACAGAGATCGTACTCAGGCCTTAAAGCCACAATTAATTTCTTTTTTCTCTTAACAGGTGTGTCTAGGCTGTGACATCAATACAAGTTGGCTTTTAGGTCAAGTGTAGGTGTTCTTAAAATTATTCTTGGGCAAATTACTTTTTACACTTTATGAACGTTTATTAAGACTTGAAGACTTCCTGGCATCAGACTTTAAATCGAGATATAACCAGAGGGCCGGGGCTAGCTTCCATCTCGTCAAAGTTTGTTTACCCTTGTAGCTATGATATGATCCGAGCCGGCTGAATCCGAGATATAGTATCTCGGTATGTATATACTGCAGTATCAGTATACAAGCCAACATACAAAATTTCAGCTCTTTAGCTCTTACAGTCTAGGAGGAGATTGCTTCGATCCAGAGATTGCTTCGATCTCGATCAGCACGACGAGTTTATTTCACATAGTCCTCTCTATATGTTATCGTAGCAATATCCTCCCAGAGCTATAAACCAAAAGTTCTCAAATCTACGAGTTGTATAACATATACATAGCACCCCACCCCATAGTTGAGCATAGATTTTCAAATCAATATCATTTTGATTATCGATTATCGATCTGATCAATTAGTTTCAACTTTCAAAATGACAATTTCAGTCGTTACAACTTTTGGCCGACAAATAGTCACTGACCTTTTGATAATTTAGGCATATTATTTTGTACTTGTCACAGTTTCTGTTTTGATATTTATCGATTTCGATAGAAATAGAGGCAGATTTTTCTACAACTAGTGGGCCATGCCATAGCAGGCCTTTGTAAAGAGTTTTCCTTATAGCTTTTGTTACATTGTTTCATCAGATGACTCCAAGCACTTCAGGAGTAAACATCTCAATTATTTTTCCTTTTTGATTACTGAAAATCATAACTAAAATGGTTTTCAGACCAACGTTTTAACTTTAAGTAAAGCGTTAAGCGTTTATTATTTTTACCCCAATATTTTCCTTATTGACCGTTTTAATTTAAAATTGAATACAACTTTTTAAAGTTTAATACAAACTCAATAAGCAAATTGGAATATATCGGCATGTAACTTGCAATATTTTCCTTATTTTCGTCCGATTTCAAAATTAAACACAACTTTCCAAGTTAAGAAAAAATATACCATTTGCTGTGGTTTTGTATGTTTTTCATGGTGTACGTGGTACACGTTCCGGCGTTTATTTTCAACCCCAATATTTTCCTTATTGACCGTTTTAATTCAAAATTAAATACAACTTTTTAAACACTCAATAAGCAAATTGCAATCGGTATGTTTTTGGTTTTGTAGTTAGTTTTATAAGTTGTCTCGCATTTCCTCATGATAAAAAAAGGCCGCGACTAAGCTTAACTTTTTATGAATATTTACAAAAAGAAGCCAATAAATATTTTATTTTATAATTTGTCAGCTTTGTATACTTAGGTTCAAAACCGATTTCTGAATCAAACTTTGAACGATTGTAGTTCAATATCTATCTATGAATTCTATAGCCCTTGCGAAAAGGCTATATTAATTAATGCAACGCATAGAAAGAAGCACCTCTGGCCATATAAAGTATATATATTCTTGATCGGCAAAGTCATGAACGATGACTTTTATCAATAACTTAGTTACTTTTGACGCGATTGCATTCAAATTTAATATTTGTCAGTTTATTACAACTATTAATGACTATGCCAAATTTCATCAAGATCGAATGAATATATGCTACATGCACCGCATCGCTTCAGTCCAAGATTGTAGACCGTTCTTTCGCGAACAGACGACTTTTTGGTGACTTTGACGACTGTAGGTAAGGGACGAATTTAGGGGGAATTTAGCCCGGCTCTCTGGTTTTATTTCGTTATCAAGGGTGTATAAGGTGATTCCTCTAATTTTTAGAAGTTTATGAAGTATTGCTAAGACTTATCAGATATCTATATATAAATCCACGCATTTAATTTGAAAATACTTCATGGAGTTAAATTTTAGCTTACAACATCGATTGTCTCTCGCGTGACATCTAGAGTCGATCAGATGCAGATGCAGATACACAATAATCACTGTCCCACTTTCCACCAAGTCATCGAGACTTTGAGATCTCAATTTATATCTCAATCTCAATTGCTTTAAGTCAAGTTGGCATTTGGCCAACAAGGAGAGGAGTTGCAGCAGCAGCAGCTCCAGCAGCGGCCACAATTGCCGATTGCTGACAACACCCAATAAACAGCAAACCAATTACATATAAACGCAAGTATATATGTATGCACGAAGGAACAATCAGCCAAAAGGCTGACGAAATACCTCAGACATAGTTAAGACGACAATGACATTGGCAGCAGGAGCAGTAACAGCAGCAGCAAGATGAGGAGCAGGAGGCGGACAAGGCGTAATTTCCCACAAAAGTATTTGAATGTCGTGTAAAGTGTTAAATTGTTTTACATTTTTCCTTAGTGTTTTCACGGTTTCTTAAGTTGTTGCTGTGCTGAAAAGCCTTGAGTCACAATATATATATATATTTGGTTTTTATGTGTATGTATATATATAGGCACATAAATCGCCACGGCAATGCGATAATTTGAATAAAATATGCAAACTCTTCGACTCCGACAGCAGCCCATCCCATAGAGAGCAAGACGACCGAAAGGAGGACCAAGAAGAGGAGAAGGTAAGGAGATTCAAAAAGATTTTGCCGACATTCGGGTGTCGATTGGAATTTTAAACGGAGTCACAGCGATAAAGTTCGATGAGGGTTTTTGTTGCGGATTTCGCATTTCACTTCCATCAATTAGATAAAGAGAGAAGGAAGTTGAATCAAAAGCTAAATAAATAGAATGGTTATCAAACAATAAAAAGAAACGTTAAAGTATCTTTCAAATCCCATAAGCAGTATCTTCGAGACAAAAGTCACAACTGATAGATCGTGATGAGCAGCTCTTGACTCCTTCTTGTTATCCCATTGAAACAATTTGACGATAGAATCTCCAGATTAACTATGATGAATCTATTCATATTAATTTTTCAACTACTAAAAGCAGGGCCGAATTTGTCAAAAATGCCGCCTTAAGAACTTTGAAGAATGCCGATTTTTTCCGAATCTTGTGAATATTAAATATTCTAACTAAAACAAGATGTGCAAGGTTATGCGATTTACATGTAATGATTAAAATTAATGTTCATAGTTTTTCTTTTGGTTTTTGATATTTATTTTTATTTGCAATCTATCCCCAATGGGGGTGGAGTCCCCAGTTCGTCTCTGGTCTAAATGACAGGTCAAGTGAGTGACTTCCGGAGCGTGGAGAAGCACCGAATGCCATATCTCCGGTTTTCGCACTTAGTTGACGGGCCGTTAAGGTCTCTGTGGATGACTAAGTTACGTAAGGAGGCGCTTTAACAATTCTGCGAAAAAGCTTGTTTAGGAATCGCTGCAGAATTTCAATCTTTGAGTTTGACGCAGTGCCCCAGAGTTGAATGTCATATGTTTCAGGTGCTGAGCTTAGATCTCCTGCCGAGTAACCGCTGCATCTTGGACATTTTTAAGTTTAGCTGAGTTCTCATAATTTAATTTAGTACTTTCAGGACCAACGAAGCGTTATAAACTTGAATAAAATGAATGTTTGTATTCCTTTGCAAAAAGGGTATGTAAAAGAAGAAGTAAGAGAACTGTGC
Source organism: Drosophila equinoxialis (assembly GCA_018150345.1). Lineage (NCBI taxonomy): Eukaryota > Metazoa > Arthropoda > Insecta > Diptera > Drosophilidae > Drosophila > Drosophila equinoxialis. The sequence continues at coordinate 6,783,471 of JAECWI010000002.1, read as the reverse complement.
AACGCATATAAGGAAGCATCTCCGACCATATAAAGTATGTATATTCATGACCAGCACGACGAGACGAAGCTATCTCCGTCCGTCCGTCCATCTGTCTGGATGGACGCGAACTCCTCCTAGACGGTTACAGGGTTTGCGTATCTCGGATTCAGACGGATCGTATCAATATATCATACAGCTCCTAAACAACAATCAAAAACAGAAGGATTCTGCGAAACTGATATGCATTTCACTTTATTTAAATATATATAAAAATACGATTGTCAGACACCACAGAAAATTAGTTTTACTCCTTTTGTGACAGTAACAAACAAATTTTTAGTACAAAACATTTTTATTTTATATTCATACTGCATAGGCAGATCTTTTTTTTAAATATCATCTTAAAATACATACTTGGACAATCAACTTTAGGTATATTTTGGATTCTATGCCGACTATTTGACGATTCGTCCCAGTGTGCAAGGAGTTTGATCATCTGTTCACCAGTCAAATCCTTTTTGATCACACATGTTCGACCAACTTTTGAGTAAAATCTAAAGCAAAACAGTTTCAGCCGTTTTTCTTTGATCGTTGAGGATCGCACATGGACTGGCAAGTATATTCAGATTAGTCATGCCCAGGTATCCTTGGAATTGTGGATCTTCTTCAAAATTGTTGGATCCTTTTGTTGTCACATCTGATTATCATCTGAAGAGCAACCAACTAAATAAATAGAATGGGGAAAATGGCAATTGTCATCCAATACGTGGAAATTTCTTTTTTCAATTTTTCAGCCTATGGTCATAAAAATACACACGCACACACACCTCCGTGTTGTGTGTGTGTTTGTGTGTTACCCCAAAGGGTTAACCATCAAAATGCAAATGCGCGACCATAAATAATGTGCCCACAGACTGAGCAGACACACACAAGTCAGCGGTCCCGGGCCCTAATAAAAACCACCCAGCGATTTAAATGCTGCCAAAAAAGAAAAAAAAACAGACAAAAAGAAAAAACCAGACGAAAAATAAACGACTGAAAGAAACCAACAAAATTTTAACAAACGACACAGTAAAAAAAGGGGTTATCGCGGGGGTGGGGTGACGATAGCTGAGGTGAGGTGAGGTGATGTGATGTGAGGGATATATATCCAACATCCAATACCAACCAACGCAATACAAACGCAACGCTTCAATGGACGCAAAAACTCAAACTCAGACGTTGATGGCGCAAACGACGTAGATGACGGGCGTTAAAGGGTTGCACTATGGTCGCGTTTAAACGACGCGACAAATTAAAATTCCCTACATCCGGCATTGGCATTGGTGTAGGCGTTGCTCTACAAGTTTAACCAAAAGTCATGCTCGATTAAATTGCCTTTTGTTTAGTTTTAGTGCGGCGGCTGGTGCTGGTGCTGGTGCTGCTGCTGCCGGAAGTAGAGTTACCCAAAAAGCAATCGCAGTAACCGCTACCCAACAAAAACCAATACGCAGTGCTCCCGTCACCCCCCGCCCCCATCATCTAACCCATCCATCCAATGAGCTGTAACGCTTTCGAGTAGGTGCGGCAGCAGCAACAGCAGCACCGACAGCAGCAGTTCAATTTCACATCGAACTACTACTCATGGTTTGGGGCGCAATTTGAAAATCAGTTAGCGGTCAATTTTGGTGGCTGGCCACAAAAGAGCCCCGAAAATAATGTGGTGTCCATGGTGTGGCATTGTGCCCAGTTACCCACCCAATCTATGGTAGTTGGCAGGCCCATCATCATCATCATCATCATCATCATGGTCGTCGTCATCGTTGACAGGCATATCCATTTACTTATTAACGTTAAAATTGGATGTCGAATGATGATATCTGAGCCACAGTCAAGTCCCAGACCGGGCCAGGCCGTGCCGGACCGGACCGGGCCGTATCGAACCGGAGCGGACCAGGTCAAAACTGTTTTGGTGCCTGGTGCCTGGTGTTTGGTGACTGAGCCTACAGTTGCAGCCTGATTGGGGTTTCCATTCGGCAAATTGCTCTGCCTGCTGTGCTTTGAGCTCACAACCTCTCCCCTCAAGCCCCACAACCCACCATGACCATCAGTGAATGAGTGAGTGACCGTTGGGCTGCCGCTGCCATTATCCAATTTCCATATGCAAAGCCAGTTGACATTTTGCGGCAGCAGCAACAACAAATATCAACCTCCATCAGTTTCTGTCTCTATCTCTCTCTCTCTTGGTCTCTTCTTCTGCCTCTTTATCCCCATCCCTGGGTCACCCACTGTCCCACTTGCATAGCAATTTGGCCAGCGACGTTGTCGTCACTTTGATTGATTTGCGATTTTCGTGTCGATTGCAAATGGTTGGAGGAGGAGAACATTTTCTTGCAGACCTCATTCGATCGATGGATATTTGATTCTTTATTTATGTTATTTAACTTTTCTTTTGCATACTAAGTACATACATACATACATACGTATATGTATATTATATTTCAGTATTGGGATTAACTCGACGAGTCGATTCGAGTAGAGTTAGACTTGGCTGAGACTTGTTTCAAAAATAATCATCGAATATTGTTATTCCACAAAAATACTTCCTTACAACTATTTAACAGTTTGTTAAATACTTTACGCCACATGCTTTCCATATAGTTAGGCAACTGAACAACGAGGATCCGGGTTTGAGTCTCAGGATGTGTATAGATGTAGTTTTCGTCGAACATAAGCCAAAGGCCTTAGTTGTCAGTGCTTAAAAAATGTAGTTAGGTTGATAGTTTACAACTATATCCTATACTCATGATAATAATAATAGTTTTCAAATATACAGATAACCATGTATCCTTTATACAGAATTATACAGAATAAGATGTATACAATACAATAACGTGAAAACGTAATTACATATCTGTGTTCCTACAAGAACGTTTTCCCTGAGACGATTCTTATAGAGGGTTTTTGAATAGGATTAAATATATGTATATCCGGTCATATCAGTGTCAGCATATGTTCTTGATCACAACAAGACGAGTTCGTATGGCCATATCCGTTCGTCCGTTTGTCTGGATCAAAGAAACCTTTCTCCAAACCTTTAAGGCTATGGCGCTAAAAATTACTCATCAAGGATTTCAGTTTTTTCAAACATAGTATATCTCATAGTCTCTATATATAATACAAAATCAGATGATATTATCAAATAAATAAAAAAGAAAGAACAGCCCATTATTTGATTTGATTCCTATTTATATTTAGATACATATATAATTTCAAAGCAGAATATATTTAATATCCCAAAAATATTGCCAAATATTCCAACATTTTCACTCAAACCTTAAGCTGCTTTTACTTTTATATCTTTATTTGTTTATTTATTTGTTTTAAGAATCCATGGAGTCCAGCTACAAAGATTTCAAGTCCCAAAAAAACATATTTTCAATCATTTTTTGTGAAGATTTGAATAATCTACGACTATTTTTCGTATATTTGTTCATGTTGTTAAATGACATTTAAAGTATAATTGGTAAATCTTTGAATTATATATATACATATACATTTCGATCCGTGGTAGTGCATCGGCTGAGGCTCTATGAAAAAAAACTAAAACTGTTTTTTGAAGGCTAAATAAAGGCGAGAAGAAAAACACCTGGTATTCCAAGAGGCCAGAGTTGGCCGTTGGCGATAAAGTGCCCATGTACTTGTAAGAATGAGCGAGATAGCTTATGCTTATCAAATTTGAAGTATTATTATCAATTTTAAAAAGAGGTTTTAATTGGTCCATGGTGTACCGAATTCTGCGAGACTTTATTTGTTTTTGAACTTTGGTTCTGATTTTCTCGGCCCCTAAGTAACTTAATGAAGATGTTTGATTAGTAATTGGTTAGTTATAACATTTAAATGATTCATTTTTGGCTGTACACTTATTCAAAACATTCCTTCTAAAACATTTAATGTTATATATACACTCACATTCGTGCCCTTTAAAAAAGTTTTAGATCTGGGAAAGATAAGATAAGCATGCAACGAATTTCAAATTAGTCGAGTATTTTTATTTTTGTGTGTAACTTTCGGTGTTTTTTTGGCCTAACGTTGTTTTGCAGCAAAACTTTACTGTTTTCCTTTTTTGTTAAACTACGTGTGAAAGTGGATCGAATTTCCCGTGGAATGATACTGGTTTTACTAAAATGCGATACAAATGAGATGCCTTTTACAGCAGAAATACATCTTCTTTTCGTCTCTCTGAGGGCGACTTAATTGACATATATTTTTAAACAATATAAATGTGTTGTCCATTTAAATCTTATTTGAAAATCAATTTTTAGACTTTATAAAAGGTAATGTAGATATAGAGTACCAAAATACCTATGCCCTAGATAAACATTTACAAGTCAGAAGTTTGCGTTGCCTTCTGGAGCAAGATCATTGTCCACCCATGAGTGAGTTCACAGTGACCCACGGAGTAGCCAGTTGCAACTGTTCCTTATTGTGATAGCGTGGACTCTAAAATTCATAGTCCTGATATATCATATGCACATACATACATGTACGAGTATGTGTGTGTGTATATGAAATGCTAATCGATTATTTAAATTGCCACATTTGTGGACATATTGCTGAGCAAAATGATTGAGATTTGCTTAAATTATGGCCAGGCAAAAGGCACAGACACACACACGGTTCGTTTTTAAAAATTTCAAAGAATTTCATAATTGCCACTCGCATTCCAGCGTCAGACTGGTGACATTAGCATTCAAAAATGCACACGACATGTGCCAGGCTCGACTCATCATCATCCTCCTTGTGGTGATGATGATGATCATAATCATTATCAATGCCATTGTCATCCATTTTTGGACTTTTGTTGCTCACAAATCAAAGTTTTGCAGGGTGGCAGGCTGGCGGACTGGCGGACTGGTGGGTTGTCGTGGCTGCTGGCGGTTGCAATGCGTTTGCGTTTGCTTGTTGACAAGTTGAGCATTTTAATTGCTGCCGTGCGGCCGCTTACGCCAAATGTCAACAGCAACTCCGCCCAGTTGAAACTCGTCTGGATCCATGTGTCTCTCTCGGTGTCTATGTGTGTGTGTGTGGGGGCTACAACCCTTTCTGTCAACGTCAACGACAACGACAACGCGTTGTTGCACGCAAAGAGTTAACTTCCTGTGCGTATCCACAAAATGCGCTAATAAAATATGCATAACAAACTCGAACCAAATCGACATGACCCCCCCCCCACACACACTTCGTCCCCTCGCCACCGCCCCCACCACCATTTCTCCATATCTCTCACGCAATATACGCAGTGTCATGCGAAATATAAAAAGGGGTAACAAAATCGAAAGTATGAAAACAATTTCATCTATTTAACCTGAATGTTCTTGTTTTGGCCATAAGTTGTGGGAGCAGTTTGTTGCCTGTTGGCTGAATTACCGTTCGTTCGTTTCATCGGGTCGTTGTCGCTGTCGCTGTGACTGTGACTTCTCTAACCCGTAAAACTATTATTATGATCATTATGGTTGCAACACAAAAAACCACCCCACCCCCCGTCAATGCGGCCTCTCTTCGTCACTCTGTCCTCCTGAACGAAATGTGTACCAAACGCGTGGAAAGGGGAGTCCGCAGAAGGAGGTCCTACGTAAGAACTTTCAACACGCACTTTTGCTGCGTTAGTGTCTTGTAAATGTTTTGGCAGTAAAAGTCGAGGTTATGATAATGCTTATTCATCACAAAATATTGGAGTGACGCGATTAAAGGGGAGTTGGGGGTGGGAGCGTTGGGAAGACGAATTTAAAAGTAAGAGGGGATCACCCGTAAAGGGTTAAACATATTTATTGACTTCAAATGGCATAAGAAAAGCTTGCCAATTGCTTGATAGTTACTCGTTAATTGGTGTTTTATAGTCGCTACTCGTTTTATTTTTTAAGTTTTTACTCTTCGAAATTCAGTTTAGTCAGTTTTACTTAATCATCATCACCCACACCATTGTTTACGCATTATGTTTGAAATGTAAGGATAAGGTTAGTTGCTACTTTGGCACTCGTTATTCCACACAATTTTCTAATCGTTACTGATTTACTTTTCGCAATTCGCACTTTTAACCTACAATTCATGAATTTTTCCATCTCGTTCGTTTGACATTTCTTTCGTTTGTTTTGCCAGGTGCGGGGATTGTTGTTAGTGGAGGAAGACGAAAAAGGATTGTAACTATCAACTACTGGATACAACTTCTGTAACCCTTTATCGAGCGACATAGTAGCAATAGTTTGGCGTTGCTGGTGACACTGGGCGACATTTGGTGATGGCAACGGGCGGCAGCAATTAATAATACGTAATTTATGTTCCCCGTTTCTATTTGACTTTTTGGCCCAAACACTCAAACTTATTGACAGTGCGTGGCCATAAAACCGACAAAAATAAAACCAGACAAAAAGGGTTACGCTTTTTTACCCTTTTATTAGTGCACTTTAACTCTTTTGCGCCTTGCTAGTGAAGCGTTACAACTTACAACCGAAAGCGTCAGTCAAGTGTAACCAGAACTAGATAGTTATTTCAGGCGCTATGCGGGCTTACCCCAACTCCTCCTCTCTAACCCCTCCCCATCCTACTCCTCCCACTACTAACGATTCGCTCTCCTTCGTCGAACGTTTGCCAGGCTAATCCACAATTCGTGCCAAATTCTATTAGACCAGGAGATAGAGACCAAAGTGCTTAACGCTTGGCTTAGCTACCGATAATCTTAATCCGCAATCCACAACAACAGGAACAACAAAAAAAAAATAAAGTGAACGTACACTTTATTACTTCCGTTTTTTCATTTACTTTTTTCATTTCTTGTTTGCCCCAACAGATTACAAACTAAGTTTTTTATTGAATTAAATGTTACACCTACCATATCCGCCTGGCTCTGGGTCTGCTCTGTTGAGGGCTGGACAACGAGCCAAAAATTATTAAAACCAAGTTACGAAACTTCTTAATTAATAGATAACGAACTTACACTACCTACGATAAATAATTGGTAGATTAGCATCCACAGCAATAACAACATGGAATTCCGACTACCAAAACTATTCATCTTTGGTAAGAGTGACATCTGGAAAAAGGCATAAGTGGATTTGCTCCCTGAAATATGCAATAAGCAATCAAAGAGCTCGGTTGTTGAAACAGTTAAGAAAACTTTGGAATGTTCTGTGGATAACAAAAGTCCTAGAAGTAAACGAAAGTTATTAAGTTGTTGAAAAAGAGAAAAACTTTATCCATAATCCACATATGTAAATATAATTTTAAGTAGACTAAGCACAAGATAAAAAAATCTAGATTAAGGAAAAGCAGCTACGCTCTGCGCGTAATTTGCAATTATAATACAATTGAGATTATAGTAGTGAGTATAGTTATAAAATAAATAGACCCATTGCATTATGCTTTTATAGTTAAACTGTATACTGAAAAATCACAACCACCCGGGGTTTTCTTTGATTCCTGTTTCTTGCGTGCGTAGATAATAATTACTTTCGAGTTGCAGCTCGGATTGGTATCTTATGAAAGACCAGGATTTAGGATAAGGATTTTTCCCAAAACCAACAGATATCTCTAGAATTACAACATGTTACTCCTGTGTATTAATATCTATCGTAAGTATAAATCTATTGCCAGCAGCTCTTGTTCGTGAGATACAGGTATCAAATTGAGTTTTGATGGGTAGGTACACAACATTAATGCCTTTAAGCCGATTTAAATTATTTTTTGGGGTCATAAAGAGGAAAGATAGTCTTATCGTACTATGTACTCTGCTTATTCTTCCAATGCCATAACTGCTGCAACGAGCAGTTATGGTTACAGCATAAGAAATTATAAATGATTATCCATCAAATGAAATGATTGGAATAAATATTGGAAACAAAGTGGCCAAGCTATAAGCAATTTTTCTGAATATTCTTTTTTCAACGATCTAGGATTTTCCCCAATTTTTAATTTCAGATCTGGATCATATTATTAGGCGCCCTTTCGTCATCAACATGACCAAACAGTTAAACAACAACATTGTGATGTCCAGAACATTTGGTATCTGGTGACTGGAATACTGCGATGATTGTGCAGTACCTCTATTCTCTCTATTTAAAATTGCAAAAAGAAAGTTGCAAAGATTCTCCTTTTCCACATTTGGAAGTTGTAATTCAGGCCATTATGCCGCACTTCTTTTAAATCTGCGATATCCTTTTTGATGGGATAACATTTTGTTTCTTAGAAAGCATATCTGTTGCTTTAAAAATCTAGAGTCAAGCTCGTCGGAGTACTTTGCCAAAAATAGATTGATTGCCCATTGTGGGGGTTCACATGATAGCTGGATCGGTCTATGATAATATATAAAGGTTTTTAATATTTTTAGCCAGTTGTTAGTTGTATAGCTGCCACGCCTCTTCAACATTTTTAAATGGCTTTTTAATGATTATGCAAAACTCAGACAAAAAGTGGCTAAAAGCATAGAAAGGGCTTATAAATGGTTGCTTGGAGACCCTAACCAAAGGATGCGACAAAATATCTTCTACACTTCTACCTCAAAGACCAAATGCTCTATACGTATCAAAAAGGGTATATTAATTTTGATCAGAAGTGTGCAACGCATAGAAGGAAGTATTTTCGACCATATAAAGTATATATATTCTTGATCAGCACGACGAGACGAGTTCAAATAGCCATGTCCGTTTGTTAGTCCGTCCATCCGTCTGGATCAGTGCAAACTCCTCCAAGACCGTTAGACCTACAGAGCTGAAATTTTCCATAAAAACTATATATAGTGCACAGTTTGTATACATCGGATTCAGCGGGATCGGCTTTGTTCAATAACTTTGTTATATTCTGAGCTATTGTCGTAAACTTTAATTTTGGCGTGTTAATTATATAAGCGCCAAATTTGATTTGAATTCTTTATTCCAAAGTAGGGTCAAAAAATTGTTAGCCCACCAACCCCGAAAGCGCTAGATGACCAGCACCAACGCCGCCCAAATCGACAAGCGCCAAAAAAAGTCCTTCCGTGCTGATTTAGAATAAGCTTGTTTTGCCCTTAAAACCCTTTTATGGTTAGACGGATAATTATAGTTTAGATTACCTTCACTTTGATTCTCAAGTGTTATTTGTTTGGCCCTTATTTCAAGACTAACTAAAACACAGGGAATTTTATCAAGTCAACGTTTCTCGCAGCAATGTGGACTGACTTTGTCTCCGTTCCGCCCATCTAGGAAATTTGAACGAACAATAGAAAGAAATCATACTTTACGATTGTTGAAATTTGGATAGCTAATGTTCTAATCATCGTCTTGGGTACTGCGGTTTGACCATGTACTGGAAGACACTGCACCCTGCAAAGCAATCTCACTGGGAACGAACCAATCATCTTCCTGCATCATAATTCTTTGCACATCATTCACATGGGTGTTGGCAAAGTAAAAGTTATTCTCCTCGTATATGACAGCTGCTCCAAGACCGCTTCACGCTTTATCCGTGGTCTGATTATCAAAATGAGCAACAATCTGGCCCAACTGTTGCGGCTCCATCTTCTGACGAAGGAATTTTAAGATATTCCTCTCGTAAACTAAAATTTTATTATTATCCGTATTGGCACGAAGTTCAAAATAAAATGAGACTACTAATCTTTCCTATCATAACGTTGACTTTAGCAAAGGCATGATGAACGAAGGGAAAAGCAAGGCCAACCTGACATCACTTTTTATACCATACACCCATAGCAAGGATGGGCACGTAGTGGCTCTTTTGGCTCCCGTGGCTCTTTACCGGCAGAGGCTGGGCAGAGAAAAAGGTCATTTTTTGGTCTCGACGCACACAAAAACTCGTCGATCTTGTGGACAGAGGGACGGTCAAGTCCCGAATTTTGCGGAGAGGGGGAAAAGGTCGCGATCGCGAGCTCGCAGCTTGTAGGCAGAGGGACGGACAAGTACCGAATTTTGCGGAGAGGGGGAAAAAGGTCGCGATCGCGAGCTCGCAGCTTGTAGACAGAGGGACGGACAAGTCCCGAATTTTGCGGGCAGGGGGAAAAAGGGTCGCGATCTCAAGAACTCGACAAAAACAACCCTTATTTTCTTACCCGTCCCTCACTCCCTCTGTCCACAAGCTGCGAGCTCGCGATCGCGACCCTTTTTCCCCCTCCCCGCAAAATTCGGGACTTGTCCGTCCCTATGTCTACAAATTCGACGACGACACACAAAATGACCTTTTTCTCTGCCCAGCCTCTGCTGCTGATGCTCTGGCTCCCCAAGTTAAATTTTCGTGCCCACCCTTGCCATACACCCATAGGGTGAAATGGTATATTAAAGTCGCCAAAATGTATGTAACAAGCAGAAGGAAGCTTCTCCGACCCCATAAAGTATATATATTCTTGATCAGTATCAACAGCCGAGTCGATCTAGCCATGTCCGTCTGTCCGTCCGTCTGTCCGTCCGTCCGTCTGTCCGTCTGTTCGTCTGTCCGTATGAACACCTAGATCTCGGAGACTATAAAAGCTAGAGCCACCAAATTTGGAATGTAGGCTCGTGTAGTATGTAGAGTGATCAAGTTTGTTTCAAATTTTTGCCACGCCCCTTTCCGCCCACGCAATTCAAAAAAAAACGTTTATCTCAAAAAACTATTGCAGCTAGAGACACCAAATTTGGTATGTATATTTGCATAGTAAATGCGCACATTTTGTATGTATAAAGTTTTGCCACGCCCCTTTCCGCCCCCCGAAATTTGAAAAACTCGATTATCTCCCGTAATTTTTTACCTTGTGCAATCAAATTTGGCACACTTAAATTTGATACTAATACCGAGCAAAATACCAAATTTGATGAAAATCGGACAAAAAATAGCTGAGTTATGCATATAAACGTTTTTGCATAAGGCCTTTGATGGCCGTTGGCGGGTGGGGGCGCTAGGGTGCTTATATGCATAAGTGCGCGAGATACTGAGATATGCTTGTAACAAGCATGTGAACAGAATTGTGGAAAATAGGCAAATGCATTAGTTATTACAAATTTTAAATATTTGTTTTACTGGTGTATGGTATACCCAAGTCGGCGAGACGACTTACTTACTTCATTCGTCTACATTCCACTGTGCTACTTTATTTGTTTTTATACCCTTGCAAAAAGGGTATATTAATTTTGATCAGAAGTGTGCAACGCATAGAAGGAAGTATCTCCGACCATATAAAGTATATATATTCTTGATCAGCACGACGAGGCGAGTTCAAATAGCCATGTCCGTTTGTCCGTCTGGATCAGCGCAAACATTTACAACGTAATATTTGTCGTAAAATTTCACATTGGTGACTTTATTACACCTGCTAACCTACTATATTAACCGATACTTTTTAAAAAAAAAACTCTACTTTGAACTAACAACTCAACTCAATAATCAGAGGGCTGGGGTTAACTTCGGACGCGCCGAAGTTTGTATACTCTTGCAAGTTTTTTTTTTTGTTAATCTTCCCCTTTCCTACAGCCATTTACGCAAAAAAATGTTTTAAATAAAAAGTCTAATATTCGTTGTTTGTTTGTTTGTTTTTATGAGAGAGTCATTATTTACTTATAAAAAACTGGCAAATGTTAATTTGTATGAAAATCGCGTCAAAAGCAACGAAGTTATTAAGAAAAGACACCCGTTTTAGTCACCCAATCCTGATCAAACTTAGCCTAGTCATTAACAGGTGTTTTAAACTAAAACCAGAGAGCCGACCGCGCCTAAGTTTGTATACCCTTGCAAGTTGTTTGGTACTCTTTCCTCACTTATAGCCGTCAAAGTGGAAAAACGTTTTATCTACAAAGAGTAATGTTTGCGAAAGAACGGCCCACAATCTTAACATAGGAAATAACGAAGTTTTTGATCAAAGTCACTGTTTTCCACCGATCGTTCCTATGGGAGATATATGATATAGTCACCCGATCTTTATCAAATTGGGCACAGTCGCTTATAGCTATAATCAATTCACTAACATTAAATTTTAAGACAATAGCTCAAGGAACAACGAAGGTATTGATTACTTTGTAAAAGTTTGCGCTTTTCCAGACGGACAGACGGACAGACGGACCGACATGGCTATTTGAACTCGTCTCGTCCTGCTGATCAAGAATATATATATTCTTTATATGGTCAGAGATGCTTCGATCTGCACACTTCTGACCAAAATTAAGCCGCCTTTTTTTTTTGAAGTGTCGCAGTCCTCGTTACATGAGTTATCCCGGTTTGGATCTCAGGCTAGTGTATGGATGGATGACCATAGTTGCTAATGCTTCTCAATATATAATTAGGTTGATAGTTCAAGACTAAATCCTATATTAAATATATTCCAGGATATCCAAATGTCCATTTTCATGAGTAGAAATGTATAATTATTTATTGAAGCGTGTTATGAAAGCAAATATACATATATATGTATATGTATCCATGTCATGGTGATGACTTAATTACAACACGCGGCTGCGTTTTTGGCCTGCAAACTTTATTATTTACGCAATTTTATTTGCTTTCCTATATATATGTGCATATATTTGTGTATATTGTCACACGGTTTGTGTTTTTTCCTCTCTTTCTGGGTGTCAAAAAGTGTAGATATTTTGTGGGTATACATATATATCATTTTAGTAAATGTTGAAAAGTAAATCATTTTGTTTAATTGTAAACAAAGGATTGAGCAGGCTGCATCGAGTTAATCTCAGTCTTCCTCTCTCTCTATCTCACTTTCTCTCATTGTTAGACAATGAAGTCTGCAAATCGGAATACATCCATATATGGTATAGTAATTTAATTGGCAGCGGGACTAATAATCTTGACAGCCACAGCAGAAGATTCTAAAGATTTCTTCAAAGATTAAACCAAAGAACAGCAGAAGACTGAAGCTTGAATAGAGGATATGGCCAGCATTCTATAAATGAAGTGTTCAAATTGTCCTTTTTGAGATTGCCACAAAACCATAGAGTGCAGCCAGTTCGGTGTGTATCCAGTTAGTGCACTTATTTGTATTTAAATTTATGCCATTTTGTTGCCAACCCTATAGACAAAATAATAAAACGCACATTTCAGTTGCACATTTGTGTGTGTTGATTTTTGTTTTTGTTGATTTTTTTTGTATTTTTTTTTAGTAATAATTTTTATTTAATTTCCTTTGTTTTGTTGTTGTTGTTTAATTAATTTTAATATAATTGCAGTGACATGAGGTGTTGTTGCTTCTTCATTAATTTTATATATATATATATAAATGTAGATACATATATATTGATCTATACATATACATATGTATATACATACATACATATATAGATTTGCTTTATATCTTGTTTTTTTTTTTTTGTTTTTGTTATATTTGTTCGCTTTTTTTTAAATTTTTTGTTTGTATGTTTTTTATGACATTTGTTTAAATTTAATTAACTATAATTAATATTGCTTTTGCGTATAATTCATTCAAAGAACAGCTAAACAAACAAAAGAGAAAGGTATATGTTGATGTGATGTATGGATGTATGCATGTATGTATATGAGATGATGTTGATGTAATGTTGATGAAATCGGTTAGAGGGAAAACAAACTGCTACAAGTATTATGATCTCATTTTTCGGTTTCGGTTTTGGTTTGTTGTGGTTTTTTGTTTTTGTTATCTTTATCTTTATACTTTTGTTCAATCTTTTAATATTTTGTTTTTTAAGTGTGTGTATATGTATGTAGGGAAAAAGGGGGGTTGTGGTGGCGGTATGTGATGTGAGTGGGGTGGAAAAAGGGATTCAGGGCAGATTTTTCTTTTCTGTCATTTGCCGCGCTTCTTTTTTTTTTTTTTGTTTGCTGCTCTCTAAACTTATGCGAGGAACATGCGTTGAATTCAACTTTAATGCTTTTTTTACTTAGTCAAAAAAACACAATAAAATAAAAATAATAATAATTATAATAAAAAAAAAAAAAAATACATTTCTACATACGAATTTATGTATATTTTTAATATAAACCTATACAACTCTGAGGCAAAGAAAATGTTGCAAAATGTTACACACCAAAACTCTCATGCCATTTCTTTTTTTCTTCATATATCCTTTCCATTTCAGTGTGTGTGTGTGTGTCGCTCGGTGTGTTTCGATAGTATACAATATTGCATAATACTAAAAAATAGCGTCTGCAAAATGTGCAAAGTGCCCCAATGAAGTCTGTTCAAGAGCAGAACTACAATACGACTAATAATAAAGACAAAAAAAAAAAAAAAAAAAAGGATCTTGTTCTTTGGTTTTAGAACTTAAATATTAGCACAAAAAAAATACTCATACTTCTACACATATGTAAAGTAAAGGAAATAATAGATAGTTTAGGTGATTGAGATTAAGAGGCAACTACACTGCAAACTGGTTCAGAACCGGATCAATTATGATTCTGCCATATTCCAAGTGCAAAGGGTTAATCGAAGAACAATTCTATTGACAGATCAACTCTACTTGGGCTCTATTTCTTGGATAGGATAGGCTTTTGGCAATTTGATAGGCTGAACCACTTGGGAACCTGTTTGCAATTCTCTTCTCTTCATTATTATTTCTATGGAATTTGGATTGCTTATGAAATGTGCGTTTAGTTAGGTAAATTTAAAATTCAACTGGGTTTGTGTGGGTGTCTACACAAGAGATACAACACATGATGAATACAATATACGGGAATATGGTCGGGAGGGAGGGGATATAACAAATTAGTTCCAATTGAAATTTGGTTATTCGCTAGCTTGTTCTTTCAGCATAACCACACAAATTTTATACGCTATAGGAAAGTGCGGACAAAAATAAAAAGAAATTATAATAATAATAATAAAAGTTGTAAATATGTACATATATGTATGTATATATATACCATTTATAAATTATGTTTTGTGTGTGGTTGTTGGGTATCGGAATGTGTTTGTGTGGAAGGGAGGAAGGAGAAGGTGGGGCCTGACCTTACTTAGGGACTACATAAATTATTTTTTTTAGTTTTATTTATTTTTTTTTGCGTTGTTTTATTTATCTTTTAAATATAGTTTGTTTTGTGTTTTTTTTTTTTTCTTCTTTTAATTATTTTTAAGAGTACTAAAAAAAATCTTCATCCTAAGACTAAGAAAAAAAAATGTTTTGCCTTTTTTGTTGGGGTTTTTCATGTTGTTGTTTTTGTTGATTTTTAGTTGTTTTTTGTTTTGTTTTTGTTTTGCTGTTTTGTTTTGCTTTTTCTAAGGTTACATCGTACAATTTATATATATATATAATTAATATATATAGGCGCCATCTTGGATGTTGCATTATCAATATATAGTACATACATATATAGGTGTGTGTGTGTGTGTGTGTAGAATTTGTTTTTGTTTGTTGTAATTTCTTCTTTTTTTTTGTTGGTTTTTTATTTTTGTGTGTGTGTGTGTGTGTATTTATTCTTTTTTTCCTTTTCATTTGTTGTTATAAGTATATTAGAACTTACCAACTAGAACAAAAAGGTTAAAGGATTCCGATGAAAAATATATATAGCTCGCAACAATTCGTGCTTCTAAGACTTCCAAGTTTTCTCTCGCTCTCTATCTCCCTGGTTATCTGTCAGTTCCTTTGAACTGGTTTGTTAAACTACTTTTTAAAAGCTGATGGGAGCAACACTTTGCCTCAGGCCATGCCCCATGGACAACTTCAAGCCCGATCCCTTACCCAAACTTCATCATTTCGTCTACTGGCTAGGTAGATCCAAAATTGAATAAAGACAAAAAAAATGTACATCCTACATTCTCAGCATGGCCAGAGGAAAGTCTAATCCACCGAAAGAATTATATCAGGAGTTTGCTATATGCTACAAAACCTATATGCAAGTGTGTGTGTGTGTGTCAGTGTGTAAGGGTGGGTGTTGGGGGAAGGGGATGGGAAAGGAGGAGGGTTAGTCCTATTTACATTGAGAAAACTTGTTAGCAATTTTATTTGCGGCAACTAAATTCGAGAAATTTACTAAACCAGGATCAAGGAATGCTGCTAGAGATGCTGCAGCTGCTCCGTTTGCGGTCAGACATCAACATCCAGATCAATGACCGAACTGCGATCCTGCTCATCATCATTGTCATCGTTTTCATTATCATCGATAATGTCATCCTCCAAGTCTAGATCTAGGCCGCCCTCCTCACAATCGGAGCGACCGTCCAGTAATTGTCACTGATCCGTAATTGTATTTGATTGCGGATGCGAATGCGGATGTTGATGTGTGTGATGGGGATGGGTATGATGATGCATTTGTCCCGCTGCTGCTGCTGCCGCCGCGGCTGATTCCTCCGCCAGAAGGGCAGCCGCACTGCCATTATGTTGGACTTCCAAACCATTGACCATTTTCTCCATGCTCTTTAGCTCCGAGGGCGAATGCTGCGATTGACGCTTCAACAGCGACGGCGGTGTCGTTGGGGACATTGATATGGGCCTAGTTGGTGGCGAATGCGATGATGCCCTCGGCCTGGGGCTTGAACTAAGGCTACGCGGTCCATTCTCTAGACCAGCTCCGGCACTCGATTGACCCATTAGGCCAGCTGGTGGCTGTGGCGGGGCTGCATCACCGCAGCCGCCGCTGCGATTTGCATTTGATCCAGGGGTGACGGCATCAAGGCCGAGCCCAGACTTCCGGGCAGGCTGTACGGCGAAAAGCGATGACTCTTGAGCCCCTGTAGTGGGGACACTGGTGTGTGGCCCGCTGCTGCGTAGGCATGACCAAACAGAGCCGGATGTTGGGCGGCTAGGGCCAGCTGAGCATTGAACAGCAAGCCCGGATTGAGGCCAGCCGGATTCATGGCTGCCGCTGCAGCCGGATTATGCAGCAGGCCGAGATGCGGCGGCGGATACAGTCCGTGCGGATAGAGGTAAGGCAACAGATGCGGCGATGGGTGTATCGGTGGTCCCACTGAGATATTTGGCGAGGGATAACTACTGCCGGGCTGCAATCCAGCGGCTGCTGCAGCTGCTGCCGCGCCCACGCCCTCTTTGGGGCTGCCCGTCGATGTGGGCCGGAATGCGCCGCCGGTACTACCGCCGACACTCTCCGAGCAACTGGAATCACTGCCATCTCGCTCGACATCCGCATCGGCCTGCAGACGTCTGCGCAATGCTTCCTCCGCACTGGCATTAGCTGCAGCCGCATGCTCACCGGCTCCAGCACCAGCCAAATGATTAAACCAGGCGGCCAGAGCTATAAAAAACCAAAAAGAAAGAAAATTAAAAAAAATTGGATTAGTATACAATTGTTTCAAATTCCCATTCATTCATCCATCCATCACTCCTTCGATCCAAAAATCGAGTCGGACTCACCCGAATGCTGATGCGCATGCATCTGTTGCAGCGAATGGCTCAAAGGCAACAGCGGACTCTGAGGCGGTCCAACGACATCCAATAGCTTGTCATCATCGTCTTGCTGATTGTCCAGCAAAGCGGCAGCATGGGGATGCAGATGAGGCGGTCTTCCAGCATGTCCCAAATGCAATGGGGCCCGGGAGCTGCTTACATGTGTGGGATTCAATTTGTCCGAATCGGACCCTCGATTCGACATCAGAGCTTGCCTGTAACAACAGTTGTACGAGAGACACAGACACAAATTAGAACATCCAAGTGTCAGTTTGGCGGTTAACTAAATATTATGTTCTCATTCCTATCCCCATCCCAGCCAATCTATCTATCCTTTGCCTTAACCTGTCCCATTTATAAAATTCCTTTCATAGTTTATTTGCAACAACGAACAGGAAAAAAATAATCCTGCTGAACACAAATACCTATCTGTTAAATGATAAAACGACGCTGACGGGGTTTTGGTTTACGTTTAGGTTTGGGCCTGGGCCTGCTAGTAGGCCAGAGGGCCCGGAACCTTAATTGAAATGTAACAATGCCGGGCGGAAACAGAGTTGCCAGTTCGTGTATGTGTGGATATATGTGAGTATGCCTGGGTGTCTGGGCCGACAATGAAATTGAAAAATAATTCAAAACACGTTAGTGTAATTTAGTGCCAGCTCTGATCGCCCCAACGCCCATCTAACCCCTCTCTATCCATCCACATCCACCTCCAGCTTTACCACGTCAAATGCACAGGCTCGTCCTGGTTCTGGTTGCTGGTCCTGGTAATTTTTTTGTTCACACATCAAAGAAACGCTGGAAAACGTTCGGTGGCGGCTCAGAGCTCGACCTCGCAAATTGGGCAATTTAGTTTCACACACACATACACACACACATGGCAAGTAACGTAGAGTGGGGTGGGGTTAGGTGTGTGTGTGTATCATTATCACAGCAACCACACCCAGACCGTAACCAACCCCATCCAATTCAATGCTAACTCACAGGACCTGGTGGTACAGCATGGTTGGAATTTCGCCACAGGCGTCTTCTTTTTACACTTAACTGTTTTTCCACGTATTTGCAACGCCGCAAAGGTGTGTCTGCATTCTCCATCCCTCTCGCCCCCTCTCTCTATCTCTGTATGTTTGTGTCTGTGTGTGTGTTTGTGGTGTGTGTACATATGAGCCTAATTTAATAGCAAATCAATTTGTGTTAATCCAGGCAGTCTATCTCTGACCCACCCACTTAACTACAAAGGCCAGGATATAAAGAAAAGAAAGAATGAAAAGACTCGTCATTTCGCCATTTAGATTCCATAGTCCAGTCCTGTAATGGCGCCCAATTGTGGGGCTACTTTCAGGGTTATCTAATTTGTGATTAGTTACTTAATTGACGTCCAATGTTAGTCTTTGATAGTTAACGAGCGTAGAAGCTAGTTTCAGTGTCACCCTATATTGTTTCCTTAGATTTTATTGAATGCGCTCCTGTGTGGTTTTCTTTGCTGCAGACTGTAGACGTTTATCTTGACCTTTTTGTCTCTTTTTTGTGTGCGGTTTTCATCGTTTCCTTTTTTTTTTTTTTTTTTGTTGCAAGTATTTTCATGGAGGTTGCTGCTCTGTAATTTTTGAATTACGTCTTAAATTTGCAAGCCACCGACTACTAGATCCACACCCTCCGCCCACCGTGTCCTCACTTCCCCTCCCTTAGTCTTTTAAGCAAAAACCTAAGCAATGATGGGAGACATGGAGAAGACAGAGAAAAGAAATACGCCTATTGTCAACTAACGCCTACGGCTATTTTGCCTCAAACAGGGTTGGGTGCCACCAAGGGGGTTGGGGAGAAGTTCACTTTAGATTTTTGCAAAAAATTTCAATTGCTTTCGACTTCCACTTTTATTTTCCGCCGCTGTGGCTGCTGCTGTTAAAACGTTTTCACTTTAGATTTCCCTTTTGGCCTCCGGCCTTCTGGCCACAGAAAGATGAGAGAACTTTGAGGAGTAAGTGAATGAGTTGAGAGTATGAATATCATTGCGATTCCGGCGGAAGTTGCGCACTGAGAACTGTATATAACTATAGAAAGTTGCCACACCAATTAGCGACGGCTCTAACTGTGAAGGGGATTAAACACAATGTCGACACCCAAGAATGTCACTCACTCGACTCTCAATGATGATGTTGATGACGATGATGATGCCACTAATAAAGGAGCGTCGATAGCTCTTTCGGGAAGTGAAGGGATTGAGGTCTAAGGGGTTGAAAGCAACCACAAAAAGCAAATATGCTACTTAAATGCCGCGTTTGTGTTTTGTTGTCCTTCTCCCTCTTCTTTGCCTTCTCATCCTTCTTATTTTGTTTTTTTCTAGTGTTTCTTTCTGTTTTGTTGTTAGGCAAAGAGTTGACTAAGTCGCATTAATTACCCAAGGATTTGTGACCAGACTAATTGAGGATGTAAAGGATACAAAGAGAGGGGAGAAAGAGAGAGACAGAGCAAGAGCAAAACTCTGTAAGAGGTTTAGCATACTTTTTAGCGTTTTATGGCATTCAATTAATAATTGAGCAAAAAATTTTAAAGCCAAACCGCCATTCCAATGGCAAATGACAAGCTGCTGTCACATCAATGACCAGGCATATTCTCTGATTTCATTTTTCTAGCTCTTTGTGTTCTATTGACTGCAGGGAGGGTAAGTGGGCGGTGGGCAGAAGCAACCACAAGCAAACAGAGAGACTAACAGACAGAAAGACCGACAGACTGACTGACTGACAGACTGAACACGCTAATGCCAATCAATTTCCGACATTGACTTGAGTAAATTGTTTGTGTCAATGCCTGCCGACTCTGATGTGGTGGAGGATGAAAATGGAAATGGGAATGGAGATGGCAATGGAAATGGATTCTTTCTATGATGTTATATCCTCGTCATTGTGGAAAATTGATTTGTAACGTTTAACATGTCCAGTCAACTATTAAATGTCATTCATCATTATGCTAAGTCACAGTGCCACCCACTCATCCGCCTACGCCACAACCAGTGGCCGGAAACCGGAACCACTCCAACCACGATCCTCCTTCGCCCCCTCTCTCTATCTCTATCTCTCTTCCCACTCATTCTGTTTACTTTTCGGTTAGACTTTGACCAAAAAAAAAACAATTGCCAAATCCTCTAGCCCCCCACACACAAAAATCCGAGGAGTTGAAAAGTCTCACCCCGCTGTAACTTTCGTTCTCAGCATCATCAGGAAGCTAACAGGAAATTGAAATCAATCCATCAATATGGATTACATATCCATCTAGAGCTAAAAATGAAACTAGATGCTGAGACCGAGGTGCCGCCAGTCATCATCATCATCATCATCATCGTGTCCATTGGGCGTCTATTGACTCCTGCGACTTTTTGTATGACTTTGCAATTGGGCAAGGCTGCAGGCTAATTAGTTCCGCTTAGATATCACAAAAAATAATTGTCTGTGCTAATCAGGACACAAAAAAAAAAGACAGCAACTCTAACGAGATTCTTGTGTACAAATCGGTCAAAAGTTGGACAAATGAGTTTGTCTAGATTAAATCTGCTGACTGATTAGTTTGTCCTGTTTTCTTTAGTTTTAAATTGCAGGAATACGAGTTAAAACTAAACGGGGCTGCCGATTTTTTTGTGTTTCTGTCAGTCAGAGTCATTAGTTCACAAAAAATGTTCAAATTGAAAGCAAACGATGGGGTAATAAAAGTATTTGCCTAATGTGTGAACGACTAGTTAGTGGTTTGTCTTTTGTCTGCAACTCTGTATTTTGATACTCACTTCTTTTCCCTCTTGCCAGCTCCAGTATCACGAAAACCCTTTGCAAAGGGATTGTTGTCAATTTTCAATTGAGTTATCTGGAAAAAGAAAAACGAAAATTATAATAAATTTCCAATTAGGAATTAGCCGTGGTATGTGTGTTTACCTTTTCATTTTGATATGCAGTTACGGCTATAAATTCCGTCTCCTTGAATACATAAGTGCGGAACGTGGAATACGGTAGCTTCAGTATATCGTTGGCCCTCACCAAATGAAAGCGCGGCTGATACTTATGCATTGAGTTCAATATGGTCTATAAAAACGATAGAATAATGATAAGGCTTAATAGATTAGTTCCTTGATTTATAGAAATTTGTTGATTATTTTTGTCTTTTCTATTTTCTGCTTACTTTCGGCAGCAGTAACTTGACCAAAACTTACACACACACACACAGGTAGTTGGAAGCAAAAAACAAAACCTGACTCCTACATCAATACATTGTCTGACGACCACCCACCAAAATGCACGACGAATGCAGCAGGACAACAGGGGACCCAAACGAAAGAGCGAAACGCAAAGGCATTGCCAACTTTTGTCATAAAATATGAATTTGTCTATCTGTCGCAGACTGAGAACTAAACGCGGACCTCCCAAGCAAAAAACAAAAACAACCCAAACGAAAAGAGACAACGCAAGCAACGTGGCTTGGACTGTTGCAGAAAAGGAACACCTTTTAATTACCATAACTCGTCGACTCGACTTCGATTAAACGACAAGGCTGAGACCAAGACTGAGTGAGAGCCGGCTTAGGTCTAGGCAGTTGCCGCCGTTTCAGTTGATGTTGCTGTTGCTGCGTTTGGACCTCACAAGCAGCTCCCCGCCAAAAGTTGCCGTCGTCATCATCATCATCATCATCGACGTCGTTGTTGTTGTTGTTGTCGTCGTCGCCATTTTGTTCATGTAATTTAAAGAAAGAAACAAGCCCGAAACGGCAAACAACAAGCCTGACTAGAATGTGTATCTTATAGTACGAGTATCTTGTATCTAAGCTTGATTTGCACGCCTCTCTTGGACCACCAATGGCGATGTGGATGGATTTCTTTCTTCGTTTTGTCAAATTTCGACTCAAAAACCACATATATACAAATATCTAGGTGTGACTAATCCCATGAAAAAGCATGGAAAACCCATTTTCTATTTCATATCCCATAAGTGTTCCGCCATTTTCGGCGCAAAACGTTGGCAAATTAAAGGTGGTTGGAGGGGCAGGGCAGGGCAGGTGGATGTGAGCCTCGTCAAAAGCCAGATTCAATTTTTTAGCCTTTAAAAGGCAACCATATACTCTTTGTTTGTTTATTTTTTCATTTTTCGGTTGGCACTATGCGATCATCAATCAAACATTCATATGGAGGGGAACGACGACGAACGAGAAGTTCGTCCGTCCAAATGTCAGTTAGTCCATAAATCGCATCGGTCGTCGTCTACTTAAAACGTCATTTGCTAATTTGCTTTAAATTTATTGACACATAAATTCATTTGCCCCAGCAGCAACATCAACAGCAACAACAGCAATCATCATAATTACATTGTGCGTTTTGTGTGTGTGTTTGTGTGTGTAGAATTTATTGATAAAACAGTTTGCATTATTACGTTAATTTTTTATTTTTCCATTTATTATTATAAATTGTTTTTTTTTTTTTTCTTTCGTTCAATTTGTTCGCCCATTTCGTTTGTAAAAGGCGCAAAATTGTCATTCAAAATGCCGAGTTTGAATTGCAATTTAAATGAATATAACCGTGAGGATAGGAATAAAAAAATGTTATATGTGCATGCAACTGCAATGTGTTAGTGCTGCTGTTGTTGTTGTTGTTGTTGTTGCTGCTGTAGTTGTTTTTCCAAATGGGCATAAACAAGTCTAATTAGACATGAAGTGCGATTACACGGACGCCAGGCAGTCGTCAACTGTTGTCGCTAGTGTTGTTGTTGTCGTTGTCACTCAGTCACCCATTAGCAGTAGCAACAGCAACGGTAACGGCGGCAACAGCTCGAGTTGTTTTAGTTGACTTTTGATTGAATAATGCAATTATGCTTGAAATTTAGTTTTTGAGATTTTTGTTAGATTCGATGCGAAATAAGAAGCATTTCTGCACGTCACCCTCAACAGCAACAGCCAACGGCAATTGCAACGGCAACGGCAACAACAATTGGTAGTGTCAAGTTTTGTGATTGCTCTCAAGTACAAACCAATCCATGAGGCACTTAATCACTCTATATATCGCCCGGGTGACAACTGATTGAGCTGCTGCTGTTGCTCCTGCTATAGTTGCTACTCGTCGTCGTCATCGTCGTGGTCGTTGTCGGTCAATACCAAAAAAGGTGCGACAATTTTCGTTGGGCTTAGGCTTTTGGTGTGCATGTTGCTGGCGGGGCATATTACGTGCAGTTACTTGCGGCAACACGTTTATTTTGCGACTTTTGCGTGTTGATTGCTTGCTCGCTGGTTGCTCTTGCTGCTGCTGTTGCACACTCATTGTTGGCATATTATCACATAATTTAACTGATGATGGCACTGCTTATTGCTGTTGCAGTTGCAGTTTCTGTTGCTGTTGCTGTTCTTGTTGCTGTTGGCTTGTTTACTCAGCTTTTGTGTGTGATTACTGACATTGGCTTTTTGTTGCTTGTCTGCTTCTGTGTTTCTGATGGCGTGCTGTTTAATTGAATGATCACTCACACTTTGCCTTGTTTTGTCAGTCAGCAGCAACTCCCAAAGCCCAAGCGAAGTTAACGGTGATCAACACGTCAGTTAGATGAAATTTTACTCTAATCGTGAATGAATGTTGCAAACAAATTGGCATCCACTTGACCACATTTGCTTTTTGCCAGATATGGATTATCTACTACATTAACTTTTATCAACAGAAAAATAATTGGTGTTAGATTTAGATTCTTTCAACTTGTTGGAGACCCTTGATTAAACTCCTGGCTAATCTTTATCCATGTATACTTGAGCTGTCTTTTCTCTCTCTCTGTGTATCTCTCTCTCCCCTTTTCTTGCTTAGCTCAATTAGGTCATCGTCATCGCGTCGATCGCGATCGTCATAGCCGTTTTCGGCTACCTGTTGACCAATTATGGGCATAATTGAAGCGCCGCCGATTCAGTCACTTCAGACATCGACGAATCTCCCAGACTGAGTTGACTGTGTTTCACTCGCTCCCCTCCTCACCCACTCCCCACTCGTTCAGATATTAAGCTGTTTGTTGTTTTTGGGTTTTGAAAGTTAAATCGATATGCATATTGAGCGATCTGTATATACCATAAATATCAACACGAATCCAAGCCAAAGAAGAAACATGTCTTAATTAAGAAATAAGCCAGCGGATCAGGTAGACATAGACATAGTCCCAAATTGCCGGCGGCAACATGGACCCACCATGCAGCAGCAGCAACAGCAGCAGCAGCAACATCAGCAGCATTATTCGTAATCTGTAAATTATGCATAATTTTATGGTCGAAAACGAACAAGGGAAACAAAAATAATACAACAAAATAGTGGACATTCGATTTCGATCCATGTGGCAAGGCGATTTGCCACCCAAGTAAACTATAATTTTTGTGGAAAATGTCAAAACTCCCCGAGACTTTGCCCAAAAAAAGAAACGAAAAATTGTATTTACAATAAAATACAAATTCTTACAAAGAGTCAAAACCGGATTCGGACATAGAGAGAGAGACAAAAAAGTGTGTACGAGAGAGAGAGGGAAATAAAGTTAATTAAACGGATTTACATTTTAATGACAACACGAAGACAACAGCAACAGCAGCAACAACGGCAGACAGATTAAGATACACAGCAGCAGTCAGCAACATAAACTGAAACAGAAACACATAGAGTTGTTGTAGATGTAAATGGAGTCATGGGCGCCGTTTTGGGGGAGATTGCAATAGCTCCTCCCATTTGAAAGGAGAGAAATTGCAGCACCTACAACCATGTCTCCAGTCGTTACTTGTTTTCAACTCCTTGAAGAGCCATGGCAGTATAGGCCGGGGGCGGAGGGTCAGCCAATTGCAAATTTGCTTAACAAAATGGGCGGCGGAAAAGAAATCGTAACTAATGATGCCTTGCGACGGCAGCAACAACAGCAGCAACTGCGCCTGCGGTTTTGTTATATGCAAATTGTTTCGCCTCCCTCTACACCCACCCATATACCTATCCACCTACCTACCTACCCAGAAAAGGGGCGTCACAGTCGATTGGCCAAAACAAAATGCTCAATTCCCTTGGTCTACATGGCTTTTTGCACTCTTTGGCAAATATGTTGTTGCTGCGGTTCGTTGGAGTCGAACGGGCCGATCAATGGGCCGAATGATCAAATGCGAGCTCCAACAACCGAAACCAATCGGTTTTGAATCAAATATCATCGATTTCACCTTTCCCTTTGGACGATTATGATGCTTTTTGTCTAAACATTGTCATAATAAAATTGAATTATGGACAAATGTATACTTATATGTACATATATCGTCATTTAAAAGAACTAAAAGTAATAAAAATAAAACTTTCAAGGAGGTGCTTTTTTTGTGCCGACTTTTGCTAATAAATGACTCAAGTTACGAACAACAAGGGAGCCAATAGATAAATGTGCAAAGTAAAGTGTGGATAAAGCGAGAGAGAGGTAGAATAAATGATGGTTGTTATATAGGTACGGCTTCTACTTTGACTCTTGGGTCTATCAAGCTGAATGACAAATATTTCAAATGATTTCAACACTTTGGACGAAGCCGCTTTGGCAAAAGAAACGATGCCAGAAGCGGTTACTTAGAATGGATAGGAATGAACTGAAACTGCAACTAAAAGCGAGAGGGAGAGAGGCGTATGATTTGCGTTTTATTGCAGCTAATAAATTGAAAAGCGACCCACCACCGCGAGGTGCCACGCACAGGAGGTGCACATGGAGTATCGAAGTCAGAGGCGGTGGCGGTGGCGGCGGCGGCGGCTCAACTATTTTTGCGTTGACTATTTGTTGCCGATAAGCCAATGGACTTGGACTTGGACCGACCGACCGACCGACCGACCAACCGACCAAATGAACGTCCAAATGAACGAACGGGTGTTGCATGCAACATGCAAGTTGGCAGGCAGCGGCGCATGCGTGTGTGCATTTCAATGCAACACTGATAAAGGTGTTCAACGCTCGATGACATTAGCACCATCCAAAATGCCGACGCCGCAATCAACCCGCAGCAGCGACCGCTTTGCCATATTTGTCGGCATCTTTTGTTCTTCTTTATTAAAAAGGCGAATAATCATAATAAAGAACCAACAACTTGGTCGTTGTCGTCATTTGACGTTGTTGTCGTTCATTTAGCCACTGACTTTTGGATGAGCAACAGCAGCAGCAGCAACCGCCAACCAAGCGAGTTTTCAGACGACGACAACGACTTTGGGTTTTGGGTTTGGGGTTCTGAATTCTGAGGTCTGAGTTCAGGTTCAGCCGCTCGTTCGGTAGCTGCTAGACTTGGACATTAATCGATAACACTTGAGTATTTTTTTCATGTTTTGCAGGCGAGCCATTAAGCGATTGTCCACCAAATAAAAAACCCAACCGAAAGAAGACAAAAATATAAAAAAAAACAACTCAAAACCAAAAACTGAAGCTGAGAAAACGTCGGTGTTGCTCTTGTTGTTGATTTTTGTGTATATATTTAGTCATATAACTTGTGTTTCTCTCACTCTTTCTGATCGGATGTTGCCAATGTAAAATAAAAGAAGAAGAACAAGTTGTTTATATTCTAAGGGAATAAATTGAATATATAAAGGCATTTCAAACAAACTAGCAAAAAGTAGAAAACTTTTCATCTCTCTCTCTCTCTGTTTGAAGACTTTCTACTTGCCATCTGCTTTGCTTTAATAATAACAATTAACATATTCTTCAGCTACTTGCCATTCTCACTCTCATCCCCGAGTGTCTCTCTTTGTTTTTGTTGGTATAATGAAATTCAATTTTAAGTTAAAGCGTTAATGATGATGCCAATGCAACGTCGAAGCGACGATGTTGCAATGTTGCTGCCGGGAATGAAGTCCCTGTGTATGTTGCTAGTCCAACAGCAAGAGCAACACCAACACCAGTTGGGCAATTACCAAAAGACAAATTTATTTGCACGCATGCAGATGCGGGTTTTGAGTCTCTGGTCTCACTCTCTGGGTTCTCAATCGGGGGATCGAGTTGAAGCCTTGAAACGGGCTACTGTTCACTAAAACGATGGCATCGACGACATGTACAAGTGTTAACCATAATGCAGACACACACAAAGGAGATGGAGATGGAGTCGGGAGTCGGTAGAGGGTAGACGGGATTCTGGATAGCTGGGTAGGTAGATATGGGAGATTGCCTGGAATGCCTTTAATTGAAGTGCAGCCGCCGCGCATCATTGACATTAAGTGTCGATAAATTAAGCATACGCAATGTGCGCTTAGCTGAATTCACAGCGGTTTTTATGAATGAATAGCAAGTAAGAATGAGATAGACTGTGCATGTGTGTGTGTGTGCCAGCGTTAAGAAATGTGAAAGGTTGAGGCTGAGGAGCATAAATTGCTGATAATTTACTGTATATAAAAATCAACACAAAACATTTTATGTTAATGAAAATAAGAGTCGAAATGGGCAAATGGACGAGAATGGAATGGGCCATCAAGTGAAAGCAGAATAAACAGTAGCCACCAAGATCGCTATCCAAGAAGATAGGCAAAACAGACGTCCGATTAATGGGCCAGCTAGATGGATATTGAATGAATATTGTTGGCTAATGACCTGAATTCAAATCTTGTGCAATTTCAACGACTGATGTCCACACCAAAGAAATTACCCCTCTCTAGGGGGATCTTCTCTCTGCCTTTGATCTCTCCCGCTATCTTATCAGGCTAACCCGCTGTCCCGCCCAGCCAACACTCCAAACCGCCTAGTCACACCATTAACATTGTTTTATAACTTAATTTTTGTTGCATTAAAATAGAAGACCATCACACACACACACACTCACACAGTAGTAGAAAAGTAAGACAAATCGACACTTGTTTAATATTTAAATTTTATTTTATTTTCTTCTTTCAGATTACACACAACATCCCGCGCTCTGCTTTGTTTTTTCTATTTTATATTTTATTCTCTCTTTTTTTTTTCTTTGCTGTTGTAAGTTAATGAATGAAATTCGAAATGGAAATGAGATTTAGAATGTGTGTGGGATTTAGCGTTGTTCGGACATTGCCACACGCTGTGAGACACCAGAGACCGAGTCACAAGTACGAGCCGAAGTCCGGGCCACAGTTTTTATAGCTGTGCCTCTGCCACACACACCAAAAAGGGCAAACCACCAATGTCTAGTGGAACAGGGACACGGTTAGGGGCCGACAGTGAGAGAGAGAGAGAGATGGGGCAAGTTCTATAGCTATTTAAGTTCTTTGCTTAATTAACGAAAGGAAAAAGCAAAGCGTAGCGAAGAGTGGGACATAAAAATTAATTAGCAGACCCCCAAAATAAAAAATGCACGAATCACTGGAAAAAAACATACACACACACAAAGAAAACAGAAAGTAAAACACAAATTGAGAGTTAGCCAAATGAACAGAAGAAGGGTTAAGCAATAAGCAATGGAAACAGACTTTTTGGAAGGACTTTTGTAGTTTGTTAGTAAATTAGCGACTACTCTCTCTCTCTCTCTCTCTCTCTCTCTTTTTTTTTTTTCTTGCTTAAAAAAGTTCAACAACTTTCATTCACCATTTGATTTTAATTTCTTTTCTTTGAGTTACCTTACCCCCCTCCCTCTACATCATCGGCGTGCTCATAATTAAGTGTAAAATTATGTAAATTATCAAAACGAACAAAACTAGAAAGATACCAAAATAAACGTAGTCTTTTAACCAAAAATCTCCCACTCCTTCCTATAAAAACGTTTGTTCTCCTACCTGTTGTGGATGTCGTTGTCTTTGTTGATTGCTTTTCGTTGATTGAGGAAATTGTCGTTGTTTCGTTGTTTGGTTTTCGGTTCGGTCCAAATTGGCAGCTAATCAGTGGGTTAAATGCAACGGAAATCCCAAATGTATGCCATAGGCCATAGATAGATAAGTAGTGCCAACTGACCACCGACCATAGACCACCGACCACCGACTACTGACGACTACCCACAATTTCCGTCAGTGTGTGAATGAATATATATATATATGTATGTAAATGCTAATGACCCACAACAACGCTGGTTTGGCCCTCGATCGATCGGAAAAGATGGATCGATTAAATTGAAAGACAGAAAGAAAGAAAGAAAGAAAGTCTAATTCATGAAACACAAAATCAAATTAAAACTACAAGCATTAATTTATAATGTGGCTAGCATAGGTCAGACTTTAACTGCACCACCTCCATCAGCTGCCTATAAACCACCACCATCATCGTCATCATCATCGTCATTATGATCGTCATCATCACCGTCATCATCATCATCCTCATCAATGCCATAAAAATGTGCGTTAATAACATTGCCGCCAAAGTGAAGTTGGCAATAAAATGGCAGATTCATGTGACGACAACGCGGATGGCGCTGCTACCGACGCTTTTGGTGGGAAATACGAGAACTTGGGGATCGCTCTCTCTCTCTCTCTCTCGCTGTGCGAGGCATAAAAATTTACGTGCCATAAATTTCCACACAAGGCTGCTGCTGCAGCAGCACCAGATCCACATTTATGCATTTAAAGATAAAACAGAATGAGACAGAACTGCAACTATGGCAAACAGTAACCACCAAGTCCGATGATGACGATGACGACAACAACAAGTTGGCATCGCGTAGTGCTCCTCAAGCGGTAGCTTGAAGTGCCAAAGTGGCCTGGTTAAGTGCCGCATTGCGTTTCGCTTTACTCTTGATGGTTTCTGTTTTTTAGTTGTTGTTTTTGGGGTGCTGGCCACACAACAATCTGCTGCAATGTTGCTCTCGATGGTGGTCTCCCCATTCTGCAGTCAGTCGCAACTTTGGCGAGAAGGCAATAAATGAGTCTTGATACCATGGCATCGATAGCGCGATCGCTGGCGATAACTGGCGCCTCCTGTGGCCGCCGAGTGAGAAAAATGCCAAGGAGAAAGTTCTTCTTTCGTCCTTAAGTGAATATGTACTTGGTTTGTTGTAATTAGGAAATACTGTTAGAGGGACGACCTTGTTCGGTCGATCTTGTTTTGTCGGTTTGCTTTGTTCTGCCACTCGATCGCAGCATGTATGCCTAATTAACAAGTCTCATCTACAAGTAATTCCCGTCCCGGACAAACCAAGTGGGCAAAATGAAACACAATTGGCGTGGATTTGGTCACATTTGGTTGCCATGTCAAGGCACAACAACATACATACATAGTTCTTGTTGTTGTTGTCGACGGCACGCACTTGCATGCAAAGCAGAGGGAAAAGGAGTAGAAGAGAAGCTTGCCAGCAAATGAAGGAGAAGAAGCTTGTTACAAAACGGCGGCTGGGCCGGCGCCTGTGACTCCCAGACCCCCCAGCCTACCCCTCCAACTTCCCACTCCCAGAAGATGAATGTGTGTCGTTTGCTGTGTGTCTCCGTCTGTCCATTCGGCTGGTTGTTGTCTCTTGTCAGCTCTTGTATTTTTGTATGTAATTGGCTTGGCTCTTAATAGATGGAGAGCGCACTGAGCACTGTGGCGTCACCTGTCGCCTACTTGAGCCAGCAGCTCCTGCAACAAGCTAAAGACAACGGCGACGACTAAGACGACAACGACAACAACAACAACATCGGCAGCGGCAGCGGCAACCAAAAAGCCAAAGACATTTGCAAATCTTTTTGTTTCTCATGTCCCGATCATTTCTCATATAGAGGCGAGCAGGCGACGACAAGAACCCAAGACGACAAAGGCATACCGCAGGCGCCAGCCCAAAACCAACACAAAACAACAAAAAAAAAAAAATAAGAAAAACGAGCCAGACGACGACGACGAGGCCACCGGCCAGCGTCCAGCCTCAGTCTTAATCTTTGGGGGTACCAGTTAGCAGAAGAGAGAGAGAAAAAGGAGAGTGAGCGGGGACCCCTTCCCGAAGCGCACATACACATCAGACGAACGCACGAGCTTTTGTGAGAGGCGAGCGCCAGGAGTATATCGCCTCTTCCTCTTCCTCCTACTCCTCCTTCTCCTACTTCTCACCGTCGTTTTCGTCGTGGCATTGTCTTCTTTTGTCCGAGCGACATTCAAATCTTAACTTGAAATCAACTAGCTGGGACGGACGCGGGACGCCAGCGCCAAACAAATTCGAGCTGCCAAAATAATAAGCAGAAGAAGAAGACGACGACGAGGACGACCATGAGAATGAGGACTAAGACCACGATGAAAAAGCAGAAAGAGGGGAATCTACACCCCCCGCCGTCTATGCCTCCCCCAGGCAGAGTTTTTATGGCCGTCGCCAAGACCCTCCACTGGACAAATGCGTCGCCGTTCTCATATTATTCCTCTTCTTAGTCGTCGTAGTCGCGTTTGCTGGTGAAGCTGAAGGTCGACTGGCTAACGCCGTTGCCGTTGGTCCGTTGGTTGGTTGCTTGGTCGGTTGGTCGGTCGGTGGTCGCCTTTGCCTTTGCCTGCCATAAAATTTTTGAAACAAAACCAACAGGAATTGTGCTCCAAGTTGAAGATAAGAAATTTTTTCTGAAAACTCGTGCCCGTGCGCAGAAAAGGAAGCGATGACAACGGCAACAGCAACAACAGCAACAACAACGACGACGACTTCGACCGGTTTAATATATTGATGACGACTACGATTTTGGAGGCAACTCTTTTGAGCTCCTGCCTCGACTACCTCCGCCTTTCGCCTGCATAAAATTTGTTTGTCGTAGAGTTCCAGCTTGGTCGGCATACAAATTGGCTTAGGCATCGTCGTCATCGTTGTCTTCGTCCTCGCCATCGTCTTGGTTTTGCTTTAGGTCTTTGTTGCTGTTGCTGTTGTTGTTGCTGTTGTTGTCGCTGTCGCTTGGTCGGTAGCCGCGCCATGCACATTTTAGATGGCTATCAGTAAATAGAACACAAATGAAATTCATCGATAGAAATCGAAATCGCATCGCCAGCAAAACAGCCAGACTACGGGGGCGGTTTGCCAAATTAAGGATAGCTCCGCTCCAAAAGGTAAGTAAGAACCACTGTTGTCGTGGCAACCTATGTGATGGAGTACACATGTTTGTGGAATCAGACGAGAGAGCGAGAAGGCTCCATAGAGAGAAGAGCTTAAAGTCGACAACGACGACAGTGTCTCATAGTCAAAGTCAGTGGGCGGGCGAAGCTACTAAACAAAAGAGCTCTGGGCTGACCTTTTGCCAGCTAGCAGACGGCAGCAAAATGGCAACAAAATACAAGCAATGCCACACTTAGCCACTGTCTCTCACAGTAGTCGTCCTCCACCTCTACCTCTACCTCCATCTCCATTCCTATGCTCTTGTTCTTCTTTTTGCAATTTTTATTCCACCTATCAGCGGTTGTCGTGAGCAGCGGGCGGCCGCCATTGCCTCCTCTTTTAACACACACAGACAGATTTGTATCACATTTAACTTGATTAAATATAGTTATAGGATATCGTTTGTTCTTAGAGCAAGTCAACCATTTTTTGAATTCAACACCTAGTTTTTTGGTTTCACTACTGTAATTTTGTAGGCAGAAATGCCCGCATTATCTTCTTACTGGGACCAAGACCAAGTAGCTTCAGCAAGTAGCCAGCAAAACAACCACAACAATCTCTCAGTGATGTTTGTGTGTGTGTGTGTGTGTGTCAATTAATCAATAATGAATCAGAAACACACATTGAGCATATGGCATAATGAATGGAAATCTCTGACCCCTTGGCGACAGAAGCAAACAACAGAAACAAAATCATCATCTAATGATGATGATGACAAACAAACGACAGGCAGCAGCCTGGAGGTCTGCGGGTTGGCTAGGCTAGGGCACCCAGAAATCTACACAGACAAACAGACAACCAACTGACCAAAAAAGGTCAAGAGGGGCAATCGGATAGAGGAGAAACCAAAACAGATGAAAACAACCAAAGCCCAAGCCTGTCCACAGATCATTCTCACATCATTAATTACAAAATTATTGTCAGAGAGAGGCACTTGGCAGGTGGATTAGTTGTCCGCCGCAGGAACTGTAACAAGCGTCTCAAAAAAAAAAAAAAAAAAAACCAAACTTTAAAACAGAAACCACAAAACAAAACTTAAAACAACTTAAAAAACAAAAAACGACAAACCCCATCCCAAACCAAAGCTCAAGTCAAAGCCAAAGCAAAATGTTAATTTTCCAAACAAACGAAATCTTCGTGGGAACTTGAAATTAGTATAGACACTCCAAATGTGAATCTCTCTCTGAGCTGACCTGACCTGCTTGGCCTGCGGGCGGCCTACACATATTAGCATTGTTGATTTATAAAAACAAAACTTAAGTAGTTATTGATATACGAAAATTGCGCACAGCACGCTCACCATCTTCCAGCTCCCATCTCGGATTTGGGCTACCACAAAACCAAAAAGAAAAACAACATGGCACTGATAAAAACACGACCAAGTTATACCCTGTAACAAAAGTCATGAAAAGTTAAATGTTTCAAACACCCTTTACATACCCTCATCTGTTACAGGGTATGAGGGAAACACCAACAAATGATAAACTTATAAGGGTCCATCTATCTGTCCGCGATAATTGGCCCTAACTGAGTCACTGCGCGATGATTGACGAGAGATCTTCCAACCTAAACCGATCCGATCGGATGCTATCCTATCTGATCCGACGATCCAACGATGAGATGATGATGAGATGATGATCGAGCCAGCAGGCAATTAAACGATTTCGTGCATGTATGTGTGTGTGTATCTGCTTTAAGATCGGGCTGGTCGTTGGTTCAGCTGACCAGCTGGGGATGCCGTGATTAATATGTTTTTGAGTAGTTCTTGGCTTCAGGCCGGGTGGGTTTTCTTCTGTCTCTGTCTCTCCGTCCGTCTGTCTGTTTGCTTGTCTGTCTGTCTGTAGTTTTTGTGGATTTGTGTTTTTATTTTGGCTAACAAGCCAAGAGTTTGACTTGACCAGTTGACAAATTGTTTGTAAATGGCTGCCAGACAAAATTGGAACACACGCACTGTGGCCGGCGGCTGGATAAACGATTAAGAGCTGAGTTGCTGAGTAGATCTAAACCAGATCTTTTCCCCCCCTGGCCACGTCAGCCAACCTGGACCAGTAGAACTCATGCTCTACATCGCCTTATCAAGAAGAAGGGTTTGTTTTTTTTTTCGATCGATGCCATTTAAACATAATTTTCAACTGCAACCGTAATCGAAAGCTTTCATTTAAGTATATTATAAGCCTCTCCAATTTGACGCTGATTCTACAGGGAGTTAAGGCTTAGTCTTGGGCCCAGTGTCGGCTACAAAACACCTGCCAAATGCATTTCAAACACTTGACGTAGAGCTCGTTCGAATCGCATTCGCTTAAATGGCAATCCTATTAAGTCAAGGCGCAGAGCTTTAAGAAATCCAATTAAACAACAGTGAACAAAATAAAAAATAAAAAAAATGTTGATGGAGATGGAGATGCATAATAATACGCTAATAACGACCGACGGATCAACCGACTAACTGACTGACTGACTGAATGAAAGAATGAACGATTGACGACGACGACTGAAAAACTGAAGAGTGCGAAACACTTCAAAGACATTAGCGTACTTGAACCTGATGAACGGTTAGGACGGACGGAGAATACCCGTCCGGAGCTCCGAGCTCGAAGCACGGAGCACGGAAATGCGACTCTGCCACTCATTAAACGGAAGTGTTTTATTTTACCAGGCTAATGAGCAGCCATTAAGAGAGCGAGACGGATATAGAGAATGAAAGAGAGACAGAGCATATCAATTGACTAAAATCTGTCAATTGTTCACACTGACTCTATACAAAAAAACCGAGAAAAGGAGAAGTGAGGAAAATGCCAAAAGCTTTCACTGGGTGTTTGTCAAGAGCACAGCAAAAGACTCCCATCTCTGGCTCAGGCTCCTACTGTTAGTCTCGGTCTCAGTCCCGTTCTCTGTTCCCTGTTCCTGGTGGCGGTTCTGCTCCATCTGAAATTCCTCTTGCAAACTCCCAACTTCAAATCTGTACAAAAGAGACAACAATATATATACATATATATGTATATACGTATATG
The DNA here is from genome assembly GCA_018150345.1 of Drosophila equinoxialis. Lineage (NCBI taxonomy): Eukaryota > Metazoa > Arthropoda > Insecta > Diptera > Drosophilidae > Drosophila > Drosophila equinoxialis. The sequence continues at coordinate 6,748,196 of JAECWI010000002.1, read as the reverse complement.
TTTCTATGTGTGGGTATATGGCAATTTGCATTCATTGCAATGAACAAATGAGCAGAATAAATTAAGAATTGAGGCTGCAAAATGTATAGAAGAAGCACAGACTAAAGAATGTTGTGAGGAAGAGAGAGTGAGTGAGTGAGAGAGAGAGAGAGAAAGAGAATGAGTAAGAGAGGTAAAAGAAGGATGAAGAATGGCCGCTGCCTGTGACAAAAGACACTTGAGAAGAGAGTTCAACATAAATAAAGATGACGAAGCTTTTCGGCCCAAAAGTGAGAGTGAGAGAGGAGCGCGCGATTTAAGTGTCCAGAAGGTGATAGAAAGAGTGAGACAGAGAGAGAGAGAGAGAGAGAGAGCAAGCAAGCGAGGGAGGAGGCTCGCAAGCAAGCCAGAGAAAGGGAGACTGTGTATGTGTGTGTGTGAGAAGAGAGAAGGAAGAGAGCTAAAAATTGCAGTCATGGCTGTGCCCAGCCAGCACACACAATGGCAAATGGCGGAAATGTGTGAATGCGAGCAAAAGACAGAGGGGGCAAACAGGCTGGCAGGCAGGCAGCCAGTCAGTCATTCAGGGGGTAGGGCAGCAAAGAGGGAAGCCATGGAGCGTGAGTGTGTGTTTGTATAGGTATAATTAGCACGCGTTCTCTCTCTTTCTCCGTCTCTCACTCTCTCTCTCTCTCTTTCTGTTCCTCTTTTTCACTCCCCATGCGTGCGTGTAGCTTGGTTTGGCTTGGGATCACTTTTTTGGTTTTGCAACCTTGAATTGCATTTTAATTGCCTGACCATATTTCATTTTTCCACCAAATCACTATAAATAAATAAAACCAAATCAGCGTAATAAAAAACTATATTTTTTCCCCCCTCTCACTCTCATTCTTTCTCTATCGTTCCCAGGCACCTTCCTCCTTCTCCTCCTCCTCCTCCATTTGCTCCTCCTCTCACGCCTTATTTTATTGTACTATGCATCCCATTCTTTGGGGCCGTCAAGGGTTAATTGCTAACCTAGTTTTTGGGTGGGGCCTTTCGCCTTCGATCGTTTGCTTAATTACTGCAAAAGTGACCTCTCCCACCGCCGCCCCCTCTTTACATCCACACGGCGAGCACCGCCACCCACTGAACTCATCGAATGGGTGGGTCAATAGTTGTTGACTTGTACAAATTGCTTTATAATCGTCATCAATAAATGAAGCCAGTCATTAAGGCAGTTAGTTGGTTACGAATACAAACACACACCAACCAAATAGCTTCTCATCGATATATGCATATATCTATATATATATATGTATGTATGTGTATATATAGTGTGTGTCAATAGATACCAATTTGTGAATAACTAAAACTGTTAGCCAAATAAAGTTATTAGGTTCAACGCAATTACCAAACCATTGGGATGGTAAGCGAAAGAGACACAAAAATGTGTTCAATATCGATTAGTTAAATCGATTACCGATCATTTAGCAAAAGAAATTAAACCAAGTCTGAGGACTAGATCTTTAAATCGAATTCGAAACACTAATTGTCTCAGTTTTAAATTTAAATTAAAGTGAATTCATAATCACTTTCAATAATGAAAATTCAATATTTCGTTTAATAAATTCTCCAGAAATATAAACAAACGATACGCGATACGACATGGTACTTATATATACAGTGAAACCTCGATATAACGAACTTCGTTATAACGAAAAACCCAATATAACGAATTTTTTGTTAAGTCCCTTGTTATACTAAGGTTTTACATTTCAGTACCTATAGCGAATCAATAGATATAACGAATAATTTTGCGATCCCCCTCAGATTCGTTATATCGAGGTTTCACTGTATTTGAATTATTGTATTTTCATATGTAGTAGTTGTTTAGCCGACGGAACTTGTCGCCAAAATACCCCGACTATCACTTGGTTTTCTTCCTCCCTTCTACTCAGTCCGTCTCTTTCTTTCTCTGATATGACCAATTTCATTGGAAATCAAATACTTGATACGTAATGTACGTGTCACAAATTATTAATAAATTCTATAATAAAAAGTATAATTTCATTTAATAATGAGACGCGTGTAGCAATGCCCCTCCCAAGAAGAAGAAGCAGTCGAAGATGAAGAAAGGGTTACAACAAGCCAGATCCTGGTTTCAACCTTTACCATACCAAAAAAAAAATAACACAGAAATTTGTTCATTTCATAAATCATCAAAAAAATGAAGTTGCCAACGCAGACGCATACTAATTTTATTTCTTTATATAACGATAAGTTCTTATATAAAGAATATATAGAATTTGGTGTATTAATTTTGTTTTTTTTTTTTTTTTTTTTTTTGGTGGTTGGCCACGTTGCGCCCACTTTTGCTGGTATGTTGCCTCTGTTGCACTGCATGTGTCTCTGCCTCTGAGTCCCTCTCTCTCTCTCTCTCTCTCCCTCTGTGTGTGTGTTATGCCCCGTGTGTCCGTTTCCAACTGGCGCCAGGCGTTGCATGTGCGCTTCTCGGTTGGTAGTTAAATTTTTGTTGTTGTTGGTTTTTCCAACGTGACGCCTGTCAGCTGCTGTTGCTGGTTGCTTTTGCTTGTTGACCACCATCCAAAAGAGCCAAGAGAATCGAGACAATTAAATGCCTAATTTTGTATGTTGGCCTGCTCCCCGCACCCACTGCCATTCCCGCTCCCGCTGCCGCTCTTGATCCCGCTCCCGTTGCGTGGCCTGGCCCTGGCGTTTGTTTTTCCAAATAATTCATTAATTTTTCTCTGTTTTTTTATTTTTTTTTTTGGTAATTATGACGAGCGGCGCTTGCTGCCTGAGTTGCATGTGCAATGAAAGGGATGGTGAGAGCGAGAGAGTGGGGAGGGGGCTTTGTTGCTTGTGTTTGCTTTTGGGACCCAGCTCTATGGGTCTTTGCGCCTCATTCGTGGTGGGCGTACTCCAATTTGATGGTGGCAATTTCATGCGCTTTTCTCATTAAGAGCTGCTAATTTATCAACAAGCTGGAGAGGAAAACAAAAGGCAACTCCTAACTAGCTGTTGGAGCACTACAAATGCCATAATCTGATTAGAAAAATGGAAAGCATTTTAATCACAGAACTCGGATAAATCGCATAACTCGGATGGTAATTGTTCATTGGAAATCGTTTCAACTAGTACATTTCACGCCACATGAATTGGGATGCTCTCGCCTTGAGGTAATGGCAAGAATTAAACTCTTTTTTCTCAATTGGTTCCAGTTCAATCTCATTAGACATTTCATAACGGTTAAACTAAAGTACATTCAATTCAATTCGATTTCGTGTGACTCAATCAGTTGAGGCGAACCCCGAAAAGAAAGTGAGCTCTGCTAGGGCTAACCTTCTGGTTCTCAAATTTGTCAGATACTCAAAACATGATAATGTAGCAGATAATCCCCTCCGAAACCAACCTCAACCCCTTTTTTCGATGTCGATGACGATGATGATTAGTGAGGTAGTTTTCGCTTTCCCCATTGACAAGCCCTCGGCGGCTGCATTCACTCATCATTTCGAGTCGATGTTGTAGATCAAAACTGACGATTAGTGGCCACAACAACAAGATTAAACGCCCCTTTTTGATGGTTGCGCCCCTTTGTCTTTCTCTTCTTCTCTGTCTTTGTCTGTGATCCTGTCTGTCTGCCTGCCTGCTAGCCTGCCTTTCAACAAGGACTTGCTGAACGAAAAGAAAAGGTGACTTTATGCATCGAGTGCAGGCAAAAGACGCATCCCTGTCCTAGTAACAACATAATTAACAAAGACTACGCCTTCCATTTGTCCTGCGTCTCGAATGAACGAGAAACAGAGCGCCACATCTTTCTCTGTGTCTTCAGGTCTCCTGTGGTGCAAAAGGCCACAAATCTCCGCCCCCCTCGCTGTCTACTTGATTCTCTCTGATGTCTAAACAAATGCTTAGATTAGAAAGACCCCTAACAACAGCTGAAGAGAATTTTTCCTTGTGTTGAAAGGACAATACTCACAATAAAGAAAGCCTACATGCTGTGATATATAGAAAAACCCAAAACGATTAAGTTGTATAATACACAAAAAGCCTTTTCTCATATATATATACATACATACATACATGTAAAGAAATTATATAAAAACCATCTTCAGCAAAGTGAGCAACAACAGCTGCTGCTGCTACCGTAGCCACCCACCACACAATGTTGCCAAAAAAAAAGTAAAAGGAATTGTAGTTGGAGTTCAGTATGTGGAGTCGCAGGGTAGCAGACACTTCCATTAGGCCAAAACAAATAGACAAGCTTGACTTGAATTTCGGCATACTCCATGGCAATGGGCCCAGGGGCTCACCGAGAGGGAGTCGGCAACTCGATTCTTACTCAAAACCTATCAAACGATCAATTGCACACAAACAAATATATTTGACTTGCTAAGAATCTGTATCCTTTAGCTGACTGCTGGAAGATTATCGAGTTATACAACTTTTCCAGAGAATAGTATAAGAGATATAAGCGAAGCCGTTTTTCGATTTTATGTGATGGAACTTTTAATATTCTTTCTTATAATTTCTGAAATATGTATTTGTGTATCTAGCCCAAATGTTGCCGATGGCTACGCCCATGGATATTTGAGATTAATGTTGCAGCGGAAGTGCAATATTTGCGGCATGCAAATAGATTTCTAAACGTTCAGTGTTTCATTCAGTTTATCTCGCATCGTTCGCGTGTGTCGTTTATTTACCAACTAACATAAACATATGTATGTTTGTATGTGTGTGTGTATATATGTATGTATACATACGTTTGTATGTATATGTATGTACATATATCTATCCAAGTTTCGTTAAGCGCCACTTGTCGCTGGCTGTTGGCATTGTCGCTGTCTACTTAAGTCTTAGGTGACAGTTAAACACCTCAAATATGCTACCACATTTGGCTTCTTGTCTCTCTCTCTATCTTCCTTTCTCTCTCTCTGTCTTTGCTTTTTGTTTTTTAATTTTTCGGTTTTTTTTTCGAATTTTGATTACATTTACATTTACTTAATAAAGAGACAGAGTCCACACAGTCAAAGTGGATTCTGCGGGCCAACAATAGCAACAACATTTTGTTGTCTTCGTTGCCTTTAGTTGAGTTGACTCTCGTTCGTTTTGGTTTTGTTTGTATGTTTGCCTTTGTTTCTATTTAAATTTCAAATATTTGTCCATTCGCTCGCTTGTCTCGGCTGCCGTTTGTTTGTCCAAGAATGGGATAGATAGATAGATAGTCTACTCATGCTCAGCCTTCTAAAGAGCGAGAACGGCCCTTAGATATAGACAAAAGGGACAAACGGAAATTCTGATGCTGTGGCGCCTAAAACTTAATCTATGTAATCGTCCAAGTAAATAGAAAACTTAAAGTTTAAATTTGTTGTCAACAATTGTTAATTATGCCTATACAGAATGTGCAGCCACACTTTTCTTTGGAACAAAATGCAGTCACACTAATTTACAAAATATACAGCTATGTACCTTTTTTACCTCAATTCCTCCCTCCATATATTATTCTCATTCTATTTCCTATCTACATATTTGAACTGCATAATGGATTACTTATAGATAATTTTGTATATTTCAACGCCGTTTTTCCACTGTGCTGCACAAGCAAACTCCGTTGAGTTGCGCTCAGTTGAACGGAGGGGCATTGTGTCTATGGCTAATACTATTCCGCCCACCTCTTCTTTATGGCTGTATCTATCATTTACTATTTCGGCCTCTGTGGCACAGGCAGGTAGACGAGTGGAGAAACAACTTCTTTAAATTGAACTTGTTCGAGGCGCGAGTTTAACAATATCGTCGAGAAATAATGGACAATGCAACGCTCCATTTGTTGCGCTTACAGAGCAAATTAATTAAATTAATTAACACTAATAGTTTGTTTTCTCTCTCTCTCTCTCTCTCTCTCTTAGTTTCAGTGTTGTGTTGCTCTGCTTAATCAAGTTTTATTGTTGAACGAGATACCTAATTGCATGCACAATGGCCATACTATTATCAGCTTATTAACAATATCTATTATATATGTATATATATATACATAGGTGTGTGTATATATAGAATATCATCATCACATGTAGGTATGTATGTATGTATATAAAAATTGTTAAATGAAAAGAGAATCGCTGTTGACTTTGTTGTCATTTGTTGCCATGTCACACGCAAAAATCATGTCACATCCAACGACAAGTTGGGTATCTATATCTATTAACTATATATAAGTATAAACTAAATATATACACATGTGCAGGTATTCTATTCTATGGCAACGCGCAAGTTTTCCCTAATGAGCCAACATGAAATTTGCGTGCCTAACTAACTAAATGTCACATTGTTGCTCTTGCTGCTGCTGCTGCTACTATTGTTTTTTCTAATTGTCAAGACCCTCCTCTTCCTGCCACAATGAAAACCTGACTGAGACCAATAATCAAATCATGGCAAACGCATTTGGCAATTTGTCGAGTCAATAAAAGTGTCAGACTGCATTAACTTAAATAAAAGGTTGGTATTCATAAATTGAGTCTAGAGACCCTTTTCACAGCAGCGACTTTCACTTATCTGTCGTCGTCTTTGTAGAACAACTCTCAGAGTTGTATTTGTTCAACAAGAAAAAACAAAAAAGCCCCCTGACATTGGGTCATAAGATAAGCTCAACAACTAAACAAATTTCCGTTTAAATTCAAAAGGCAAATAGATGTACATATGTACATACATATGTACATATAGAGAAAAGGTTGTATACTCTGCCAAAATCGAAGAATGTATAGCCTAATAATAATACTTCTATTTCAAGAGAAGAGTTGAATCACAACTAAATCAATTTTTAAAGTCAATTATTGGAATTTTGTTTCACTATTTTTCGTTTTTTCTTAAAGACCAACAATGTTTTTCCTCTTGGCTTTTCATCGTTGTCGTCGTTGTCGTTGTTGGCGTTGACGTTTTCCTTCTCGTTTCTCTCGGCTTCATTTGAATATTAAAAAATTCCAAAACATAAAAGGTATTTTTATTTGTGATATTTTGTCGCACCTTTGCGACAACCAACTTGCCACCTTTGCGAGGCACAACAACGATGACGATGAAATTAAGTCCAACAAAAATGTGCCACCTACCCCCCGCATCCCAAGAACGAAAATAATATTCAAGGCAAGGGCGGGGATTGGAGTGGGAGAGTAAAAGAGAAGCATATCCTCGATTTAATTTAACATAAAAGCGCGTTCGCCATTAGGTGGTTAAACCACCAAAGAACCAAAGAGCCAACCAACCACCCATCCACCTCTCGCACCCTCAATCCTCACCCCTCTAACACCGCAGCGACTTTTAGCGCTGGAAATTTATGAGGCATGCTCAGGTTTTTATTAGATTTTAACTAGCCTAATATGTATATACAACATAGAGTAGGTACATATATACTATAGTGAGAAGGGCTAATGCCAGGGTTGGACCACAGTCCAGGGATAGTCAGTCGAAAACTAAACGTGCCAAAAACATTAAATATGTTAATTAGTTTCAACGCCCCTCCCAACTGGCCGACTGACTGGCTGGCTATCGGAACGACCTTCTACCCAAAAAAAAGAGAAGAAAAAACATCACAGCCAACATACAACTGACCGAAAATTAAAATCAAGCGCAAAAACTAAATGTTCAGGTTTTTTGGCACGAACCCGAAGTGTGTATGTATATGCAAGTATGTATGTATGTACATATATGGTATGTGCATGTATTTTTGGCCAAGTTATTTTTTTAGTTGACACATTTGGGCCCGAAAGCTGAGAACAAAATACACAGGGTTGACCGACCGACTAAGTGCCACTGGTCACGAGAACTTCAATCTAGGCACCAAAATATGCAAATACTATCAAACTAATATATACTCACCAACAAATTTGTGTGTGTGTGTGTATTTGACAGATGTCCTTAGGTCAGAGGGTAGAGTTGAGTTTTATCTACTTGTAGCAAGCTGTACACAATTGAGGCTGACACTTACTGCTGTCTCCCCCTCTTAAAGACTGAGGAATTCTTAGTTGCCCCTTTCGATAAGAATAGACGAATGTACTAACTAACTAAATTGTAGTCATCAGAAATTGCGTGTAAGTAGCAGAAAGAAAGAGAGGGAGACAGCTTGACAGATGTATTCTCGGCTGTTGCTTTTTTCCTTCGATGGAACAGTCAAAAAGGATGCGCTTAAATATCCAACACATCGATAACAAGAAGAGGAAAGAAATGATTGCAACTGATAGCTCTAGCGGGAATATTTATTATACCCTTTTGCACTCCGGCTGTTGTATTGGGACTATCAACTGGTCCTGTACATGGGGTGCGTGTGTGCCTCTGCCTCGTCATGATATAGTCAGCGATAAGTGAGCCGCAGTGCCGCAATTGATGGCATTAGGCATTAGATAAGAAATCAGACATTTATGGGATGGACATTTGCTGCGAACCGCACCGAACTGAACCGAATCGAGGCAAAGTAAACCAAACTACATGCAAGACAACATCATCCAGGAGCAATGAAGGTAGCACAGTCATTAATAGCTTAGCTTAACCCCGAGGGTTGGTTGGTTGGATGGTTGCCTTTCAATTGAGGCAGCCATTGATATGGATAGATTTCTCCTAGAGTCCTTTTGTGCAAAACAAATTAGGCAAGAAGCTACCCTATGGCCAACAATTCGTTTTTTCAATAATTATGCAGAGAGGGAGAGAGAGAGATTAACACAAAACCGAAAAACAAAAAGTTCATCTTAAAAGAGACCTAATGACACTCAGTCAATGGGCCTTTCAATGGGCTTATATCCCATTTAATTGAGTAGGTATGTATCTATTAGATATGATCCGTTTGGGCTTAGTTTGGTTCCGGTTATATCTTTTGTCTTTGTCCTGTATGTGAATGAATGTGAATGTTTTCCAATCCACGAGCCAAGACGACTTCAAAAGAGCCTTTTCAAATTGTGTTTTTGAGCAACACCTAACTACCTGCCCGCCTGCCAGTCAGTCAGACCGACAACCAGACAGCGAGTTTGCCTGGCTATGACAGACAAATTGGCCATATCCCAGCACACACTCGCGCACATACACACACACACATACACTAGTGTATAACGGGCCGCCGCCTTTGATTTTCTAATCGAATTGTTTCAAGAAAAACCACAAGAGAAACGGATGCTCAGACTAGAAGAAGGATGAGAACCAGCGGGGCAAAAAAGGGTATACAGAAACCGAAAAAAACGGCCCATGTCAGGATATGTGAGCTTCAATTAATTTGATTTGTGTTTAAATGTGCTATGTGCCCATGTGTCCGGAAATGGAACTCCACTTCACTTTAGTTTAGTTGTCTATCAACTTGGCTGTGATAAATTTTTTGCGCTTCGTCTGCCATGCAAGAAGGGCGACAGCAACGATGGCGATGGCGTAGACGACGACAACGACGATGACGGCGACAAGGACCACTTGGCATGCCTGAATGCTCACAGGATAACGAAGCTGACGACAACGATGGCGAGAAGATGGCCAACTATGCAGCTATGCTTTAGAACTATGATGAAACTAATGGCAAGCATACCTCGATTCCCAATCTCCCCCAGTTGTTGGTCCAGACCCAGACTCAGGCACAGGCCCAGGCCCTTTATGTCCATGCCCCTTTTGGCACATTTCCATTTATATTTACCGCGTTGCCCGGCACTTGAGAAAACGCTTCACTGAATGGGGCATTTGTGAAGTAGAATTGAGTCAAATGAGGTTATACAAAGGACTAGTGGGGCGGTTAAGGGACGATCGGGGCGAGGTGTGTGAAAGGGGGTTTAAGGGGCTTTTTTGTTCGTTTTTGGGAAGTCTTTTGCTAATTGGCAAAGCTTTTTGCTTAGCTTCAACAATTAAACGCATTAAGGCGACACCTACCACCAATTCCCTATCTCTTACAGTCCTTGTCTGATGTGTGTGTTTGTGTGTATCTCTCTCTCTCTCTCTCTCTCTCTTTCATTCGCCCAGGAGTGTGTGTGTGTGTGTACCCACCCTTTTAACCAACGGGGTGGATTGCTCAGCCCGACCGCAACATGGCCGACAAACACGCACAGATACTTATACACTCAGGGAAAAAAAAGAAAATGGGAATGAAATAATACACGGACAAAAGAAAAATCCACCAAGTGCTATGTAGAGTCCAAAAATAAAAGAATGGGGCGTTCAAAATTGAGCGCATTTTTTTGTTCACTTCGTTTTTCCATTTTTGCATTTGACCTTAAGTGCATTTCAATGTACGTAAACACGTATACTTACCGACGATCTAAAATTATTGGGCTTATAGACTCCGACCCCAAACCCAACCCCGACACCGACCCCGTAACCGACCCCGACGACTACGACGACTTTCTGTTGTTGTTTTGACACGCAGCCAGCGACCGAAGTCGTCACCTGGCACCTGACCAAATGTGAACCCTCCAGACCCGCAAACGCACCCGCATGTCCCACCACGCTAGACCGCAAAAAGTGTTAAATTATAGGACTTGGTCATCGTGTTGGCTATATAGTCGCTAGCTTTATCATGCGATGAACGATGTAACACTGAGAACGAATGCAGCTGACACTCAACTATTCGAAGAATGGGTCATCCATTTTGTAGTTAGTCTCTTTTTTTCCCAGAGAGAAAACCCGAAGCCAAAAACAAGAAACAATAAGTTGGCCCAATTTTTTAACTCTTATAACCGAATATACTGATTCTGATTCTGATTCCGAATCCGTTTTCAATTCCAATCCAATCCTGGAACACACGCAGAGCTTTCCTTGACTTTTCTGTAGCAAGTATATGACGAGGCGGCGGCATGCAGCGTTTGAACTAAAGCAAAATTAATGGCCAACACAGGCTACTTAGCAGAGGCCCACGCACTGTTCAGTGCAAGAAAGACGGAGAGAGAGAGAAAGAGAGGGAGCAAGAAAGACAGAGAGAGAAAGAATGGAAGAACCCTTTATGCCACCAAGTCGAACTCAAAGTCGCCAATGTCGTCGGCGTTTCGGCTTGTTCATTGTGCGATTTATGACTTGGCAGAAAACACTAAAAACAAAAAAAAAGCGAGGAAAAGGCGGAGCACAGACATGACAAAAATATATATATAAAAAAAAAGTAAAAATAAGAAGAGAAAAAGCACCAACAACTGCATGGCGCCCGCCAGCGTCGACGCCATTATCATTGTAGGGGCATCATCGTAGGCAAACGAGGCGCAGGCACTGGGCAGAAGAACCACGGGTGGCGCAATCGCTCGTCGTTTGCCGCTTGCCGCTTGCCACTCGCCACTCACCGCCGCTGACTCTCAGCCGGTGCCGATCAATAAAATGAAAATTTTTGCCCAGCAGTTGATGAAATTTACGCGATCGGCGTCGGCAAAACTACAAAGTGTGTGTGTTCGGCTAAAGAAGACCAAAAAGAAACTAACTAGAGACAAGAAGAAGAACCAGGCACAAAATCCAAACGAAAACCCCCAACAAGAGTACAAGCAAACAGCAAAGGAAAAATTAAAATTAAAAGCCAATGCCGCCAATTTGCTTTGGCGCCCCCGCCGATCATTCTACAAGAGAATGAGAAAGTTGTCGTCGTTTCCTCCTTCAAGAGGAGTGAGTGGTTGGTGGGTTTCATCCACAGTTGGTGTGAGAAGTTTTTTAGATAAGCGCAAAGGCGCTTCATTGCAGCACTTCAAAGTGCAGCACCGGGATCCATGATGGGTAGGCAAATTTATATTGATAACGATTCTAGATCCGATCCTCTCTATCGCCGTCTCCATTTCTAGACAGATTACAAATAGACCGTAAATGAGCACGGGCCCATGGCACCACATCCGAGTGTTGGCGTCAGTTAATGACGTGTCTTTTTTCCGTTTGATCGACTGATATGATATAGATCTACTTTAAAGTTATATACAGAGAAGAAAAATCTTTTTCAACATTTCACCCATTTTAAAAGGACCTGGAACCTCAAAAGTTTTCCCCTTCCAATTGAAAATCTATAATTTATCTGTAGTGCAAGTTTTTGGTTCGGTTACTCTCTTTTTGCCGATGAAAACAAATAGAATTCACAGATATGTATATACAAATAGATAATGGGGCAGCATCTTGCATGAAGATGGACACGTATGTAGGTAGATAACTTAAATATCTAATGCGGTAAACAAAGAAGACGTACAGTACTTACAAATCCATGTTTATCACTAATATTGTTGGTCAATTTTAATTTGTGAAATGAAACAACTTTTTGCATCCATTGCTCACCCGTTGTGGGTGAATCTGGATGAATATACATGCGTTTTGGCATTTCAGGATCCGCTTTACCAGCGACCATCCAACGACTGTAAATAAGAGAATTTTATTTTTAGATATAAGATGATAAACAAAACAAACAAAAGATAAGAACTGGATTGAAAGAAAGAGAGATAGAGAGAAAGGAATGTGGGATGAGATGGAATGGAAATCCCACCCAAACACAAAACACACATTCCATTCGACCCCATCTTTCTCATCCTGGGGTCGCTTATCCTTATGCTTACCTATTATGAAATTTATAACGATAATCATCCGCCGCAACGATGTCCAGTAGCAGTATGTATTTAGCCTTGGCATCCAGTCCCGAAACACGAAATTTCATTTGCGGAAACATTTGTCTGCAGAAGAGAAAGAGCCAGAAAAACGGGTGAGTTAGTGACTGAGTGGATACAAATTGAGGTATGAGAGGCAATCGGGGGGATGGAGCACAAGTCATTTTGCTTTGGTAATCAAATAAAACATTAATCAGCACAACATAAAGCCTAAACACTGCAACTCGCTTCGCCTTTGCTTATTCTTGGTTCTTGGTTTTGGATTCTGTTCCGTTTTGTTCTGTTTTTTGTTGTAGTAGTTATTGTTGTTGTTGTTGTTGGTTAAGCTTAAAGCCTGAGGTTAAGATTGAGATTGAGACTCTGGATGGCTGCGGTGGTGTGGAGCGTCGAGGGACAGAGAGAGAGAGCATGGTTCTCAGGGGCCCACCAGTAAGACGATGGGTGGAGAATGAGTAGAGTTTGAGTCGCCACAATCATCATCATCATCATTATCAGTTCGAAAGAGTGTGGAACTAAAGCAAACAAAATCCCAAATCGCCTCGACTTGGACTTGGACGAGTCGGGGCCAGGTTATCAAGTGGCGCCAAGCCTCAAATTGTTTCGGCCTGGCCTGGACTGACTTGGCTCGTCTTGCCTCGACTCGAATTCAAATTGGCCCTGTTGGTCGAGTCGATGGTAAAAGAGTCGAGGCGAGTCTTCAGTCTTGAGTCTTGATTAGCCTTAGTCCATCCATGCTTTCTGGCCATGTTGGTGGCAATGTGCAAACTCGAAAATTACATGGGACCCCAGAGCTCCGTGTGGAACACACATGCGACGACCTACAACACAGACAACGACGTCGACGTCGACGTCGACGACGAAAACGAGGAACGACTAAGACCGATGATGGACCAGTTATAAAATGCACTTAAAAACAACGGAGGGAAAATCACCAACGTCGACTTTAACCTTGTTTGCATTCGTTAATAATTTATGTAAAGGAAAATCCATTCTATTAATAATAAATATTTTTCTTCATGGAGAATATTCGTTAGCAAAAATGGTTTCATTTCTCTTAGTGTACCCACCCAAAAAGTGCCTCACCCTCAATATATGAAATTCTTTTACTCCCTTCCCTACCTCATCCTGATCTGTCTTTCTACCTCTCTCACTCACACACAGACACATACACACAAATATGAAAATTATAACTTTAAGTAGCAATCACTCAATCGCTGCGACTGCGCCTCCATCGTCGAGTCCAGCGCCTGCGCCTGCGCCTGAGCCCGAGCCTCAGCCTGGGCCTCATGAATCAAATTTAACGAACGTCTTGTTCATGTTCACAGATCATCATCAGCTGCGACTGCATTTTTGATAAAAACCAACAAAAACACAAAAATGAAGGTGGAGAAGCAGCAAAAAGAAGGAGATGAAGAGGAGGGACAAACAGTGCCTAACAAGACTGAGTGATGTCTGACGGACCTGACGAACGGACAAATGGACTAACCGACTCACTGACGGACTGGCTGGCGGGACTCCTCGTTCGAGGATGTTTCTATTTAGAGAAGAAGGAGAAGAAGTCAGAGCATCTTCCCCTTCTCCTCCACCTCATTCTCCTCATGTTTTGGGGCTTGCCTTGGGTTTTTCTTGTTTTTTTTTTTTTTTTTTTGACTGCAAATTATTTTTTATTTGCGGGGAAGCGAGCGAGCCAGGCACGTCTGCCTTGGGTTGTTGCTGCTGCTGTTGTTGTTGTCTTAACTGAATAGCTCGTTAACATTATTGAGCACTTGGCGCCAGTTGTTGGCAGCTTGTTATGGCCAGGCGGCTGGCCTGAGCATCGCCTCGCCTCGCATAGCAGTTCAGTTCAGTTCAGGCTCAGCTCAGCTTAGTTCAGTTCGGTTTCGGCCAGTCCAGTCCAGGCCAAGTCGCGCCATAGCCCCAAGCCAACTGGAGCCAGGTCCCCGGTGTTTGGGTGCCTCGATCCCCCGGTGTTTGGGGGCCCACCACACACGCTAAGAGAATCTTGTTGCGACTGCGCCAACGAACGAAAGACTGACTCTTCGGACAACAAAACGATTTGCTCTCGTTTGTGTTTGAGGTTGAGGTTGAGCTGCTGCTGCTGCGGCTGCGGCTGCCGGTGGTTATACGGACAGTGGTGGTGGTGGTGGAGCGGATGGTGGTGTTGCTGCTGCTCCTGGCTGTGTTCCAGGAGATGGAGATTGAGAGTTTCGTCGTGCAAATCGTTACGTGTAAAACTTGCACCTTTTGACCAAAGTTGTTTGTTTTTTGTTCTCTCTCTCTCTCTCTCTCCGCTTATTATTTTTTCTTCTCTTGCTGTTGCAGTTTTTTTTTTCTTGGTCAACACTAGTCGAAGGGCCCACACATTATAACCAATTCAATTTCTGACTTCTTTCTTCTGTCTCTTTCTCTCTCTCTCTCTCTCTCTCTCTCTTTTCGTACTGAGGAGTTTTTATTGCCTGAACAATAACAAACAACACACAAGAACGAGCTGTTAATGTGGCTTGAAAGTGTTTGGGCCAGGCTACTTGGAATGAAAGAGAGACTTTTGGTAACCCTGGTACCCCATATTTAAGCCTAATTAAAGCCGAGGCGCTGCCACAAAGTGCGTGTGCCTTTCAGTGTGTTTTGTATGTAATTGTGTGTATGTGTTTGTGTAAAGGTGTCGCCGTAGTCGCTGCTTTGTCCTTAGCATCGTCATCGTCAGCCCATTGGGGTTAATGGCTAATCAATTAGCCTGGCCCTGTTCTTGTTTTTTTTCTTTCTTTTTGCCTTGGTAATGAAATGAAATGTTTACCAATTGAGTTGTAATTGGCCACAGAAACGAAAAAAAAGAGAGAAGAAAAGGAGGACATAAAGGGAATTGGACAAAAATTCATAACGAAGCGTAGCAAGAGAAAAAAATAACCAAAATTATGGACAAAATGGTGCGTATTATGAATAGATAAGTACGCATCGCAAATGTTTCACTTGCAGTCGCTGATTCATTTATGGGTGATCGCAGATCGGAGGGGTAATTTATCATCGATATCTGTAAAAACAAAAAGCAAAAACCTTTAAAGCGCAGCTGTGTTCCGGCTTGTCAACAGAGTCATTCGCGTCTGGATTGCTATCAGCTAAACGGCGTCTATTAACGCACCTGTGCGCCCTTTTTCTTTCTTTTCCTTTTCAATGGTCAGTTGTAGTGTGAGTGAGGCAGCGAGGGCGAGGGCGATACGGGGCTATTGGTTTTTGGGAACCGGGAACCTGCCATAGAAGCGTCAATGCATTATCTGATAGTCAATCAAACGGCAGCAGCCCAAAACAAAAAGATGCTTGCACACACAACCAAAAAAAAAAAAAAAAAAACCAACTAAACTGCGCTACGTCAACAGCTGACGACAAAGACCGGAGACAGGGACGGAGGCAGAGACGAAGCTGGAGATGGAGTTGGAGTAGAGCCCCGTTTTTAAAGACTAAACATACAAGCAAAAGTAAAGAAGAAGAAGCAGACAATGGATGATGACAAAAGAGCCCGACGTTTGCCCATGTGCCCGGACCTTGCAAAACGCGATTGTGTAGTGGTCGCTGGCGGTGGCGACGCAGTCATCAGTTTGTCAACAAGCGTGGGGATTAAAGTAGCACCTGCAGTTATTTTTTTTTTTTTTTTGGGAACAAACAGTGAGCGAGAGAAACGACGACATCGACGACGACGAAGAAGAAGAAGGTATCAAAGTAGCGCAAAAGGAGGAAGTTCCTGGAGAGAATGAGTATCGGAGGAGAAGGGCCAGAGATACATATG
Organism: Drosophila equinoxialis; assembly: GCA_018150345.1. Taxonomy (NCBI): domain Eukaryota; kingdom Metazoa; phylum Arthropoda; class Insecta; order Diptera; family Drosophilidae; genus Drosophila; species Drosophila equinoxialis. Next base: position 6,731,873 of record JAECWI010000002.1, on the reverse strand, counting down.
TACATAGGTACAACGGCTGTTGACAGTTCTTCCTTTGTGACAACAAAATTGTTGTCGAGTTTTTGTTGTTTGTGTGTGTATGTTTTTTTTGGGTTTTTTTTCGTGTTTCATATTTGTTTTTTACCGGAGGGGAAAGCCCTAATCTTTGGCATTTCGATAACTCGATCGATAACTAAATTTTCGTTTTTGCCAAATGGGGTGCATATGTATGCATAATGCAATTGCAATGACAATTGTGCAATTGTCGAGTGAATAACCCCAGTGATAATATGCTAATAATGCAACAATTGTACGTCAAGTGCTCTAAGGACTCTGCGTCGAGGATAAGGAGGAGGATACCATCAAGGACCATCTGTCTGTTGAATTTAATTTGAATTTTATTGAATGACAATTACATGCAAATTTGACTCTTAACGATGGGGCACACCAACAAAATGTATTTATTTGACAAATTCTTTTAAATACTTTTGGTCTCTTCACTGGCGTAGGAGGGGCAAAAGTAAAGATGGGCAGCTGCAAAAAAAACACGAAACAGGACCAGCATGGAAGGAAGGTGAAGAGAGGAGTGGAGAACAACACAAAGAACAGGGAATACTAATTACCCATAAGCCAGATGAAGAGCCCAAATTAGTAAAACCAATAAACTGACAGCATGGATATGCCATATATCAAGTCTAAAATATAATAATAAAACAATTTATGAAGGCCTAACAACTGCCCCACGTCCATGTGGATCTGCCTTGTCGCCCTCTGGACCATGCCTTTGCCTTTCCCTTTCCCTATTACCTTTTATCCTCTTGCTCATTCACTCTCCTGACGCTCGTCTTTCTTCTTATTTATTTATTCCATTTTATTTTATTTTTCGTTTCTTCTGCATTTTTCGACTGTCAGTTAGCAGGCAGAAAAACACGCCCACACATCTCACAGGCCAAAATGAATGGCCGTGTCATTAACCAACCCCAGACAGTCAACGGGCAAAGACATGGATAGGGACCCATTCCCCTTTTCCCCTCACACACACACACACACACACATGATCACTTGTATGCCACGAAGAGAAAAGTGGCGCTTATTTTATATCCTGCTCCTCTGTTCTATACTGTATTAACTGTGGGAATTTAAGCTGCATGAAATATAAATCAAATCTGTGCATCTAATTCCAATTGACCGCAGGAAAATCCATGAAATAAGCAACGAAATCAAAAATATACGAGGGCTAACACAAAAGTAGTGGAAACCAAAATTCTAGAGTAATTAACAATATTTTACATTTTAACTTGGCAAAAGACTTTTTTGGCAACATTTCAAATAATTTAAAGTTAACGATTCGACGCGAATGTTTGTCCAACAAACTGTTTTCTTAAAGGGAAACTTCTAAGGTAGCCTCCGCAACTTTTGCTTTACTCATTTCTCTAAGGGTATATACATATATTTAACACATTAACATTACCCTTATCAGAAGGCCCCTCAATAGATAAGATTTGTGTGCGCCGCTGCTGTCAACAGGCAGTCCAAGTGATCATGTTTAGTAGCAGGTTCAAGTGACATAACTCAATGCCTGATAAAGTCTGGAGTCCCATGTCCCCCTCCTCTTCCATGGAACATGGTCTAGTAAGACAGCATCCAAGAGCAACCCTTTGGCCCCTTTTTCTTTGTGGTTTCTTATTTCGGCGATTAAACAACATCAAGAACAAACTGAGACGGAATTTATTTATTTTATTTTTGTTGTACCAACATAATTGTTATGAATTGAAATGCAGTTGCTTGCTCTGATAACGACGACCTTTGTGTAGTTTCATGGTTTTGGTTTCGATTTTTCATATGATTTATGGGACATTTGTTGTGTCACTTGAGAGCCACACGAGGGAAAAGGAAAAATAAAACAAAAACTGAAACGACGTTATCAATTTTTAGCACAGACTCAAGATTCAAGATTATGGCGAAATTGTTTAACTATAAATTAGTAGATTAATCCGACTCTATATATGTCCATATAGCTAATAAACGACCATCTCGAATTAATATTTGAAATTTAATTCGGTGAGAAAGTACGTAATATATGATATATCATATCGTCTATATAATTTAAATGAGTAAATAAGACCTTGAGATTGCCAAACAGTTTTCATTTGTTAAATATTGCATACATTTACATATATGTATGTGTGTATAGTGAAGAGTTTATAAGTGTGTGTCTATATATGTATATTATAAAATGATTTACTTAATAATTTATACAAATTTTCGTTTCTTTTTTTATATTTTCTTTATTTAAAATAAACTTTAAAACTAAGAGTAATAGAATTGTTTTGGTGGGGTAAAAGCCTTATCATTTACTTGTTAAATAGTATAGAAAATGCGACTTGGTATTAATAATGTCGTGGCTTGGATTCATTTTGCATTTGTTTGATATATTGTTGTATATTTTTTTGGTCATAATTGCTCATAATTGCGGCTGGTGTCACACACACACACACACACCTGAATGCCAACGTTCACACACACACACACGCTCAGTAAAGTGTACTCGCCATTTTCGCAGAAAATATTTGTATAGTCGCCATCATTTTCGGTCAATTGACCCATACATACATATATGCATATTCCATTCCCCCCCCAACCACTTTTGCGCTGTTAATTTTTTTGCAATGATGTCCCCCAACCCTCTCTCTCTAATGCTACAAAAATACATCCCCGTGCAATAGGGCTTGTTGTTGTATTTTATTTGCTTTGTTTTCGGTTTTTGGGTTAATGCTATCTCATTCGTACTTAATGCATGCTTCATCAGTACAACTAAGCAAGAGCGAGATAGCTGTCACCCACGCGCGCTATCTACGTGTGTAGGTATGTGTATCTCTCTCATTCTAGGTGTGTGTGTGTTGGTATTTTTGCGCTTTGCTTTGCTTAAAAAAAACAACAAAAAAAATTGTTGGTTTTATTTTTTTGTTTTCTCTCATTTCTGCTGGTCAGCCGGTGTTGGCCCGCCCATCTGTCTGCCTGCCTGTCCGCCCCGTTCCACCCGTCCCACCCGTTCCGCAGTCCTTTGCTTTGCTTTCTTCACATGCCGTGTGTTTGCTCATTTCACTCTACACTTGTCACGCTGTCGCTGTCGACGTCAACGCAGCAAATTCTGCCGACGCCGCTATTGCTGCTGGCTCTGCTCTTGGCTTGTTTGCATGCAAAGCATTAAGCAGCTTTGAAGCCTTTTGTTCGTTTGTGTTGTTGCTATTGTTCACATACCCTGTGGGCCATACAGCCGGAAAGAAAGGGTATATTGAAGTCTATAGTAACCCAAGAGGATGGGTCGACATAATGTGAACTCTCATATGTATAAGAAAGTCATGTGTGACAAATGAAAAAAGATCCATTTAAATCCGAAATCCTTTTGACACAATTTTTTTTGGACCATAATCATCATTGCAGGGTATTTAGAAATCAACGCATATAGCAAGCGACTGCGTTTCCTTTTTATGATTTTGTGTGCATTTATGCCCACTTGTCGCTTATTTACAGCAATTTATTAACAATTTTACAACCCATCCCATTGCAAGGCCTCACTCACCCCGGCCCCAGGCCTATGGGATAGGTTATGTCTCTTTTGATCTGAACTGGAACTGTTTAATATGCATGCCGCTAGCTATTGTGCGAGTTGTGTGATTTTTCGCACAATAATCAAATAACAATAACAGCAAAAAATGAAAAAATAAAAAAACAACTACAAAAACATTATTAAAAAGAATATATGTATGTATGTACATGTCCACAAACATATTACAGCAATTTTTATTTCATTTTTGCTCTTTTATTCAATTTTCAATTTAACGAACGAAAATTATATATAATTTGGTTACAAGACAACAAAAACCAGACAAAAAACGATTCAATGCGTTTTACAGTGAATCAAAGGTGGAGATGGGAGTGGGATGGGACAAATGTTCAGTTTCAGATTTACTTTGAAGAGCCGTACTGATCTGGCAACGCCAAAACGCACAAAATGGCGGCAGGACAATGAGAATGCATTTCGTGCCAACCTCAATGAAATAGAAAGAGGAAACAGGAATCGAGACTTATCACATATGTAAGTAACTCTTAGCAACTTCAAACTTAATTTGATATGGCAGCGCCAACAAAATGACGCATACATTGAAATACCGCTATATTCTTTGACAATGAGAACGCTCTTTTATAACACTGAGATTCTTCGAAGAAAATCAAGTATTGTTTCAATTAATGAGAAAAAATATGGAAAGTGCCATACATTGAAAATGAAACTAACTAAGTAAGTAACTCATCAGTAATTCAATCTTAATTGGCTCCGATGATCATCACCCTATTGTGATGGACTCGATCGTAAAAGCCAATGGAAAGAATATTTCATATAAATTTTCAACCAAAATTCCAAATCTGTGTTGTTTTTTCCCCCTTTTTCTTTCCCTTCAAGTGGTTGGTGGTTATTGTTGTTGTTTGTTTGTTTGTTCGAGTTTAAAGTGCGATCTGGCTGCTACTGCTAATCTTTCAACGAGAACAACCCACAAAAGAACCAAGGAATCGAATGCGCAACAGGTGCCACAATTTGGCCAAGCAAGGAACAAACAGAGAGAAAGAGCCAGAAAGAGAGAGAGAGAGGGCGAGAGAGAAAGAAGATAACTGCAAAACAAGGCAAGACCAGCAAGTAAAACCTTTAGTTTGGCGTTGCCGGCAACTTGAACTTGGCTGTGGGCCTTATCAAGGGTTTCACAGTTTCTGCGAATCGTGTTGATTTGATTTATTTTTTTCGAACAAAACCCAAAAGCCACATTCGCAGTCGAGTCAAAACCAGAGACCCAAGACCCCCGACCCCGACTCTGACTCCGACTCCGACCCCGAACCGAATCTAGCCAAGAGGCAAAACGCAAATACGCGAATTTATCGCTGCTCGATCATAAATAAGAATTATATAAACATGCGTTGAGGATTCTGTTTTTCTTGCACCACCCATGAATGGAGTCTCGAGTTGCCAAGACCCAATATCCAGATACAGGTACAGGTACGGTAGAGGTACAGGTAGGGGAATCGGAATTGGAATCGTATATTTATACCCTTACAAAAGTACGTACATTCATTTTGGTCAGAAGTGTGCCGACCAAATAAAGTATGTATAGGTGAATTTATATGTATATCTCGGATAAAGTCGGATCCAATCACTGTATCAAGTAGCTTGCAAGGGTATACAAACTTCGGCACGGCGGAAGTTAGCCCCGGCACTCTATTCGTATGTTGTCGTGAATTGCTGTTGTAGGAAGAAGAACAAGTTGCTGTTGTTCTTCGTGTGGATAATGATAATGATGATGATGTTGTTTTTGTTGATCATCATAGTGATGATGATGATGATGGGTGTGCGCTGTGTGTGGGACATTAGAAACGCTTGGTCTTGAGACCAGGCCACATCCTGAGAGAGCCAAAAGAGAGAGATGCAGGCCTCCATCTTGGCGTCTTGTTAACAACATTTAAACGCTGCTCGTTTAGAATCATCTGATTGTTTGTCTTTTTAAAAGCTGCCTTGGCCTAGCCTTGTTCGAATCTCAGGGCCTTCGCTTGTTGAGTGAGTAGGATTTATGAGTGTCTGACGTGTGTGATGACTGTTATTAGCTCCAGCCACGTTCAGCAACATCTACAGCCGAGCATCCAGCACATCATCATCAACGCAGTTGTTGGTTGTGTCGATAGCTTTCAACGGATGTCTGTGCGAATGTGTGATCCCTCACGGAGATCATAATGAATTCAACAATGATGCTGATACCGAGATAATGACGACAATCTTCTCTCTCTGTCTGCCTGACTCGCACTCCCTCTCAATGTACATGCACATCCTTTCAATCTGATCCCCATCTTCGGGGCAAAAGCAAACAAATTTTGCCTTAATGGCATCTTGGACCATAATTTAGACATTAAGAGAACGGAGCGTACCTTTAAAAAAATATGCAGCCACACTATTTTTGGATATCGCTCAGTTTCATTGAATCAAAATCAAACTCATTGACATAATTACATCACTTCCATCAAGTGCGCGTGCCGCCATCTTAAGATATTTTTATTTTTATCATTGCCTCATTCCTAAGTATTTGATTTAGCTGCTTGTTTTTGCCACTATTTTTGTTGGCTGTTTTCTTTTCTTTTAACTTTCTGGCAACTTAAGCGCCTAAATGCGCGCATAAATTACTTACACTTTGGCAAGCAAACATTGACAGCAGGACAAGCGGGTCGAATGGAAGGGCAGAACCACCAACGACAACATCGACGACGACGACGATGACTAAAAGGAAGCCAGGGCTATACCAAAGACACGCCCCATCTTATAGCCTCCCTTGGTCTAGTTGGCCTGCAAGCTTTTAACCATTTTCGCCGCCTTCCTATCCTTCTCTAAAACCAACGAGCTGCAAACAAATTGACGCATAATTTAATTAAAAGTACAACAAACATACTAAAAGCCCACCATAGAAATGTCTACAGGAAAAGCTAAGTCGGGATGCATAGATAGATATGTAAAATTTATCTATTAATATTTAAAAACCAAATTGAGTTAACTTCAAAGTCGCTCAGTTTTTTAATACTTTCGTTGCGAAAGTTGATAATGAGAGAATGAGAGAAAAGAGAATGAGGATAGCCTATTTAATAATACCTTTCAAATGGAATTCATTCCTGTGACTTCCTGGTATGAGAACATTTGACTGCAGATTTACGATTGTATTGACATTGAGCCATTCCTTCAGATAGCATTGCGTGCCTAGAGTGTCTCATCAGTTGGTGGCGTTAGCAGATGGGCTCAAGGACTCGACATATTTTTTCCTTGTCAAAAAGGCAAAAAGGACATGATCCTTGAATTCTGGGCAATATACACGCATATTCTTGCGGTTGCAGACAGATGAGGAGGATCACAAGGAGGAGGAGGAGGACGAAAGAATGCCCAACAAGAGCAACTTACAACTGCTGCCGTTTTTGTTTTTTTTTTTTTTTTCTTCTCTGTTGGTGTTTTGTTTTTGTTCCTTCATTCTTTGCTCTTGCTGCTGATGTTGTTGTTGTTACTGTTGTTGTTTAGCCCAAAGCCAAAGTCTACAAAAGGTGTTGACCAACACATACAGGGGCACTCGATACACGCGTCTTAACAAGAAGACCAACGACACAACAAGCAAGAAAAGCCGAAGATGGTCAAGAAGAGGTGTCTGGCTTGAAGCTTTCTCTCTCTCACTCACTCCCGCTGCCTGTTTTGATCATATCTCCTGCTCTCTTTTGCACCCATTCGTCGTCGTGGCCGTTGAAGTCTTCTGGCCAGAAAAGAAAACGTTATAAATAACACGCTCGAGCATTTAACGCGCCAAACATGTGTTCCACTGTCCAATTTGTGGTATGTTTACTTTTCATCAACTTTATGTACATACACGGACGTAGATGATGACCCAAAACCCAATCAAACACAAAAAAAAAACGAAAAAGCAAAAAAACGAAGGATGACCGATGATTATAACGATGACCATGTTGAATGATGAAAGAGATTTCCGAGGCAGGGCGAGAGAGAGCGTGGTGAGAGTCAACCTAGCAGCTGATAAGATTTGCAAAAATAAAAAATGCACAACGCCGATTGGATAATGACATGCAAGAAGATCAACCTAAGAGGTATAAGAGGTCTAAAAAGATGGATAGATGTTTGACTAAACCAGGGCATACACAAACACAAACACACACGGGGCTTGGGCAGAGGAAGGCGATGAAAGACAAAATACGGGCCCAAAACCGAACTGAACTAAACTAAACTGAGCTGCAGCGGCAGACAAGGTAAACATGAATGTGGTTTACCTGGCGCTCCAGGGCTCATTTATTGAACGATCACCGTCAGCAGCAGCAGCGGCAGCAGCACCAACACCAACAGCAGAGACAAGCAAACAACAAAAGGAAAAAATTTTCATACATCAAGTGGTGGAAGGGGATTTTCAGTACGACTTTCAGATATCCTATGTCGGCTTAAATGTCTGAAGAGCATCTAAAAATTTCAGTGCAAACTCAAGCCTCAAAACCGATTTGGGTTAATATACATATATTAATATGTATGTTTGCCAAGTTTTAGTTTCTCTCTCTCTCTCTCTGGCTCAATCACTGTCTTTGTCCCTGAACTGAATTCATTCATAAGAAGGCATTTGGGATGTTACAAACAAATCGACATACTCAATGTGCTTTTCAATTAAACGATTAGTATAGAGCATAACAAACAAACAGGGTTGCTGCTGCTGTTGCATGAGGGTCGTAGGACAGCTGACTGGGGCAATACACACACACACAAAGATGCATTTAATGCCTGAGCCCCGAACAACAAAGACAGGACTTGAAGTAAACTGAGGAGCTTAGGCCAGGGATCTGCTGGCGAGTTGCGTTTTCGTTTCTTGTACTCTTTCTTGCTTATTTTTGTTGTTTCTTTTATATAGACTTTTGTTGTTCCTCCCTATTGAGTACGCATTTAGGCGCCGGAGCCAGGTTGAAACAGGTTGAGAGCTAGAGAGCTATGGGTATGTGTGTGTGTGTGCGGCAACAGGCAAAGGTATTTTATTAGAAGGCATATTTACTAATTGTTCTGAAAAAAAGATTTTGAAGCAAATCCTTAATGTCTGTCTCTTCGTCTTTCACTCTTTGTATGTCTGTCCATCCGTCTGTGTATTCCTCATTCCGTTTCCTGCTTCTGAATTTCATTTCAAATTAATTAGCATATACAAATTTCAACGAGTGTCACAAAGGACAAGGCTTAGAGAGGGAAAAGAGGATGAGACGTATGATATTTGCTAATTTGGTGTCAATGTGTAGAGGGTTTTGAATGAGAAAAGTAAATCCAACGAGTCGCAAAAGCGATCAATCCCTCTCTCTCTCTCTCTCTCTCTCTTCTTGCAGTCTGTTTCTATCATTGGCCAGGAAATGGATAGCAAACTGGGTTTTGGGTTAAGGGACAAGACACTTGGCTAAATCAACAACAATCACAGCACCAACTAGTTTTCCTTTGCCCTGACGCCCTGTGGTCTATCGATAGGCTCCATCATCCCCACCCCATTTCCATCCTGCCTATAACCCATCCAACCTAGAGGCTGACTTTCAATTGCACACTTGCACTTCCGTTGCAGCATTGTCGCTGCCTGTCGTTGGCAATTGGCAGTGCAACAAAATAGCTATTGACAAATTATGACCAACTAAAAGTAATTACACGCGACGAAGCACACACATACACGCACACAAAGAGATAGATGGAGAGAATAACGAGTTATCGACAACGCGTTAATAGTACAAATAATCAACGAGTAGAGCAACGGTGCAGTGGGGCAGGAGACAAGCGAGAGAGAGAGACAGGGAGACTGCCAACTCGACACTAAACATACACTTAATATTAATTGTTTTTTATTAACACAGTCGTCGTCGTCTCCTTGTTGCTGCCGTTGCTGTTGCTACTGCTGCTGCAATAGCAGCAACTGAGATTCATTAATAATTTAAAAAATAGCAAAAAACAAAAAAAAGGAGGAAAATTCACATGGCCGGCGGCAGAGCAGTCGCAGCATGTAATCGAGTTGTTAACTCAAAGTGACAACGAACGAACGAATAAACGAACTAACCGGCTAACTGACGACGACAACAACAACAACAGCAGCAACAACTGTGGTGACGACGACGACGCGCACAACAATTAAATGCAGTCAACACACACGATCACACCAGCCATGTACAACAACAACAACACCGATATCAACAATAACAGCAACATCAACAGCAGCAATTGCAGCAGTCGACAGGGAGTGTGTTGCTGTTGTTGTTGCAGTTGCAATTGCTTTTAATGAAATCAACACTTGGCCAGAGAGAACTTTGCACGCAAACCTCCAACTGGAGCGTAGATTTATTTCTGTATGTATGTTTGTGTGTGTGTGAGCTTTTCTTTTTTTATTCATTTATTTATTGTTGTTGTTTTTATTCTGTTTTTGGTTTTTGCGAACGCTTAATTAAAAGCCAAAACATATTTCGCGCCTTTGTTGCTTAACAATTAAAATCAACAATAACAGCAGCAACAGCAACAACAACAATAACAAAAGCTACCAACTTCACACTCAATTAACACGATGCAGACAACAGAAGCACCCACACACTCACACTCACACACACACTCGTTATGTGTATGCAAATACATACGTACATACATACAAAAATCAAGCAGGAAAAAGTTGGGCCCTTTTTTCCTTGTGTGCAGCAGCAGCTGCTGCCACCCACTCTAATGCACACACACACATACACAGACACGCAGTGTGAGCTATTGTTTGCCGTTAATTGACTGCACAGAGAGTGAGAGAATGCAAAAATAGAAAGAGAACAAGCCACAGAGAGAGCCAGTGGGAGTGAGTGTGCGAATGGTAGTAGGAAAACGTTGGGTAAAGAGCCTAGGCCAAGTTGTTGTTGTTGATTTTTTTCGCAAAGTAGTTTTGTTGGATTACAAAAATTGTATGCAGAGAGACCGAGACTGAAGACCGAGCATGAATGAAAACTGATAGCGCACGTCATTGACACCTACAAACGAAGGAATGACTTCACTTACACACACACACACACACACACACATACACACACAAATGGAGGCATATGTGCATACTTGCGTACTTGTCGACAACGACGACGACGATAGCCGAGTGCACGAGTCAATGAGCGCCACACCAGCAACAAAAAGTTAAGTAAGTCGTGTCTCCGACTTAGCAATACCATGCACCAAGTGAGACAACATACGCCATATTGCTCTCTCCCTCTCTCTGTCTTGTAAGTGAAAAACGTTTATACGCAAAACTTGGCGATTTTCAATTAAATTTTTAAAAAGTTTGGTATGTTGATAAATATTGCAGCATAAAACCAACATACCAAGTTTGATTGCCGAAGTCCAAAAGGCGGAAGAGGCGTGGCGAAAATTGGAAATAAATTTGATCCTCGTGCATATTCCAAGTCTCCGAGATACCCTTTGGCGACTTTAACATACAATTTTACCCTACGGGTGCATGGTATAAAAAAAAAAAGGAAATTGAGAAAAAACGTAGCGGTCTATCTCCCTGCTTCTACTCACACCAACACTCCCCCATTATACACACATACATATGCATGCCTACTCCTTCTCTTATTCCATTGCACTGCACAATATTGTTGCATTACGTGCGTGCGAGCGTGTGTGTGGACCTTCGAGGTGGCTACATAAATTTGATTTTTATATTTCACAGAAAAACTGAATTCCTCTTATTAATAACAATAAATTTATATGTGTTCTCTCTTTCGCTCTGTCTCCGCTGTGGGTCACTGGTAGGTGGTTCTATCTCTTTCTGTCTGCTCCTTTTTGTGATACCCAAAAACGTCTCTCATCATCATCATCATCATAATCATGAACGATCAGGCAAACAAAACACGCAGCGCCAGTTAAAACAAACCAAACGAAAAATGCCCCAATACACAAAATATTAAATAATGTATGTATGTATGTATGCGACAATAAAAACAAAATAAAACCAAAGCAGGCTCTCGTCAATATACATACATACTTGTGTACATACAAACCACTCGTCGTACATATTAAAATTCATAAAGCGTTTTGACGACAACGACGCGTTTCATCGCTGCTTCGCTGATCGACGGTGGCGACGCGAACGAATGAAACGGAATGGGATGGTGGTACACACACGGTTCTCCCTAGAACCTCGCAGAAGAATTGCAATGTCGTTGCCGGCTTTATGCTAATTGTAAACTAAGGCAAATCTCTATATGAATCCAAATAATCAATATAAACCAGCCATTAGAATGTCATTTAGCCAAAGATAAGACGGTTGTGATGGTTTCACACTTTATGTAGTAGAATGTCTTTAAAAGGTTTTCAATAAGTATCTTTTTACAATCGCTTAGATCAAAAGCTTGCACACATCTGTGTGACTTTTCTACGAAAATTTCCCAGCTCAGTGAATACACGCAGAAAGAGAGAGAGAGCACAACAAAGAAAAACAAAACCCCAAAAAAACACCACAATATCCAGGACATCCTCTTCTCACTCTCTTTCTATTTTTACTTCTTTGTTGGCTTTCATGGTTCCTAAAGTCCCCAATTAGCGTTCTAATCAAGTGTAAACTAATGCTAAAAGCCAAGCCGGGTTTGCGCTCAACGCGTGAATATGCCACGAGACACAAAAAGAGACAAGAGACGATCACTAGAGAAAGAGAGAGAAACGCAAGGATTGTGAAGCAGCAAGCAGTGTGCTAATTTGACTAATTTGCTTGCATCTCAAAAGCAAAAAAAAAAAAAAAACAAAAACTAACTGAATGGCGCAACAAAAAACACACAAAAAACAAAAAAAGAAGAGAGATAGAGTCACACAGACACAACACAGGGATATAGAAACAGGCGACAGGGACAGAGACAACATAGCGCGAACATCACATCTTGAAAATTGTCTGCCTGAATTCAGATTTTGTCGTCGTCGTCGGTCGTCGTTGTCGCTGATCGCTCTTTGATCTGCCAGCGCACATCTAGGAAATGTTTGTCAAATTCATTGGACCGTTCTCATTGTTTTTGACATTTCTTTTACCATCGCATTTGCTGTACGTTACCAAGGGTAAGAGGAAGATAGAGAGAGGCTGAGAGACTGAGAGAGCGAATCCAGTTGTATATCATGCCATCACTTTCTCTGAGCCAGAAGCTTTTCTCTTTAACGCAAATGTTTAAGAAATCAAAGTAAATCGTAGCGTTTCCAGAAGGCATTGTTCTTCATGCTACTCCACCCTTTGATATGTTCTTCTGCTTCTTCTAGTGGTAGTGTTTGGTGGTGCTAGTGACGATGGTGGTGCTACATCTTCACTTATTCATCAGGCATTGTCGTTATTTTTCTGGCGCCAAAAAGACGCCGTTCTTGTCATCGTCCTCCAAATACGACAACACGACGATGGACTTTGTGGTTTGGCCCATGTGCAGCCTGGCTTTTGCCTTCTTCTTCTTCTTCTTCTTTATCTGCTGCTGCTCCTGCTGCTGCTGTTGCCGTTTCTTGTTGTTGTTGTTGTTGTTGTTGATTTTGCCCCATTCTTCGTTTTTGGGGTTTTTGTTTCTTCTGCTTCAATTCTTTGTGTTATTCTTCTGCATTTTGTTGTGTGTTTTTTTTTTTTTATTATTCCTTTTTCGTTCATATTTTGTATGTAGTTTGGTTTTTTATTTTGCCTTATTTTGGGTTCTTTTGAACTCATGTTCTTCATTATAAAAGGCCGTCATCATCACATTTTCTTCAACATTCGTCGTCGTCGTTGTCATAATTTTTTTTGTGAGACCTTTTGCTTTATGCATTTTGAAAAATATATACAATATGCGTTTAATATTCAATTCTTGTCCATTGAAAGCAAAAGTTTCTCGTCGCTTGGACTAGATGAGAAAGAAGCAGAAGCAGCAACAGAAGAAGAATTATGGAAACGGAAGAAGAAGAAGAAGGAGTACAGTTTAGCTGACCAAAACTTAGTTAATTGCTCATCGCTCATTCAATTCTTATCAATTCTCGCTTTGTCTACCACCATCTGTCTATCTCTTTTTGCTCAATGTCTCATTTTTGGGTTAGGTTTTAACCCTCATTAGGCTAGCGGAGCGTGTAAACAGCGGAATTCTTTTTCGATACGAACCACTTAGCGGCACTTTGTTAACAATCATGAATTTGAGTAAAAAGTAGCAGCAGGAAGGCCGTTTGAGAATGATGATTGCTGTTGATTTATTTCGTAAGTTTTGTTTTCTTTTTGGTAGCTATGCTATTCAGTTTTCGGTTTCTTGGTGGTTTTTGGTGGTTTTCGGGTCTCTTACCAAATTAAGAAGCCATTAAACCCCATGAGCCGTAAGCCAGGCTTTGCGTTTCCGCTTCTCGCTACGGTGTGGGCGTCGCAACGGAAGCGTCCACTTAATTAGCTGAGCCAAAACTTTGTTTGTTGTTTTATTTTCGTCAAATTAATTTTCATTTAATTTTAAGTGGGCGTAAATGCAATTTAAATTAACAGCAAGAGCCAGTCCAGCCCAAAGTCAGTGCCCGAGCCGAGTTAACTTTTGTTTATTGTTTATTTGTAAAATCATTTTATGACATTTTTATTGTAATTTCACTCAACTTAAACGACGACGACGACTGCTTTTTATTTGATGCGGCAAGTGCGGATTGTAGTTTAATTTTTTGGGACTCCCATTTGAGTCATGATCTTCAAATTGAAATGGCCACCTTTTGCATACATAAGTAGCAGGTGGGGTGATCAGACAGTGGACGGTATTTCTCTTTGAAGACCCTGAGAGATGCCCATCAAATTAATGGAACTAAGAGTCTCTCTAACCTTTTCCAAGCTGTCGACTAATTGAATTAAGTTTTCATTAGTTCGCATAGTTTTAGAATCGCTAGAGTCCTTTCAACCACACACGCATACATACATAGCATGTATCTTCGGATATTTGTATTTGCTGCCTTTCTGGCTCGAATCAATTTCACAACAAATTACGCACAAATTACCCTAAAGGCCTCTCAGTATGAATTTTGCAGGACAAACCAAAAAGGAATGTGAAAAAATGCAATTATTATGCATTTTTTATAGAGCACAAATTGTCCAGGCCTTCGAGGACAACAATGAAACTGGCCTAAATGGGAGAGAAAACGAATGAATAAAGAATATCACATGTTCTCCAAGTTGTCCTATAGTAAATTACGTATAATTTGCAGTGGAACTGCAAAAAGAGTTAGCCATATACCTCTATCTGGCCTACCGTCACGTATTTGTCAACTTATCACATCGATAATGTGCATGCCCATAAAGCCAGCCACACACCCACCGCCCATCCTATAGACCCATAACAACCATTCACACACACACACACACACACACACACACACACACGGACACCATCCCTAGGAGACGACAATTTGAGTACAATTATGAAAAACGCTTTCCCAAGCGAACAGTGTTTTATCCATAGTTATTTTTCCCCCCTTTTTGCAGTGTTTAATGTAACAAAATTTTCTTGAAAAACTTCTTCGCCTACCACCCAGTCAGCTGTAGGAGTCATTAGGAAACGCATGTGTAAGGGGTGGAAACTACAACTCAAATATACAAAATATAGAAAGAAAGGAAAAAAACTGTTGATGAGGAGAAGGAGGTGAAGGTAGTGGAGGCGGAGCAGTAGGGGCATAACGTGGAGGCAGGAAAGAAGGAAGAAAATGAAACGAAAATACGATACGCCCATTTAATTGAGCCTGTGGGTGGGTGGGTCATGCCACTGCACTTTGATTGCCTTTACCGTCAGCTGAGCATTTACCCAAAACGCTGGAGAGAAATAAAAAATAACCAGAAATTCTCTTCCCCGGTTTCTTGCCACGCCATAACCGTCGAAAAAAAATAAAAATATTGAAAAAAATGGAGGAAAATCCGGGAGGTTGTGAAGAGAGAAAATTTGTATTTATGAAAATTAAACAAGTGAACTTTGACAGACGGTTGCTCAGGGGTTGACCTAAGGAATTGCTAAGAATTGAAGGCGTGCTGTGCTATACTGGGCTATGCAGGGGCGTATTCCAAAGGGATTTCAAGTGTTTGTGTGTGAAAAGGAAAGGGGAGCTCTCACCTATTCCCCACCTAAAGCCCCCCAAAGAAATAAAACTGTTATACAAATTCAAATAGAATAACTCTGTAAAATCTGTCTTTAGTTCTCTCAGCAATCATCGAAATTTATTGACATTTAATCTGAAAACAAATTTGTTTCTGTTATACAGTTTCAATATTGTGTTATACAGCCTGTTCTGGGCAGATAGTCACCAATTGAAGTCACTTAGGGATGGAACTCAATGAAGTGTTATATAAACTATCTGTTATACGAACTGTTAAACAAACTGTCAAGGTATTACACTAACTATTGAACCAACTGTTATACTGAATGTTATTGTAATCATTTTAAAGTCAGTATAATAGTTAGTGTAATGGTTAACTACTGACTTTTGAGCAAACTATTATATTAATCTCTGCACTTATTGTTGCACACACTTTCAAATGATAAATATAACATTCAGTATAATAGTTAATTCAATAGTTTAAATTGAACTTGAATTACATTAACTGTTATACTACCTATTACTCTAGGTGTTATACAACAGTTGTACTGTTATAGAAACTGTTGTATTCATTTGACTCATTTATTTAATTTATATCGTTTCTGTCTAACCTCAAAGCCGTCCCTGGCTTTCGATTGACTTATGTAGAAAGGGCCCGGGGAAGGAACGACCAACTTTGTCCGGCTTTTGTCTCATGACCTGACTGTGTCATTAAATGCGAGAGTATTTTGTCTTTGTAAAGGTCTTTCCTTTAACACATTATCGCATGCATGGTTAAATAGAAAACACACAACCTGCCACCAATTATACAAAAACAAAAACCAAAAACAGGAAAAACACAAGGAGAAGGGGGTCTTATATCTGATGGAAAGGGGGAGGAAGTCGGGGAAAAAGGTGTGGGTATGAAAAGATTTCCAACGAAATTTTCAATTAGTATCAAAATGCGCAAAATCAAAGCCGAAAATCAAAAGCAAAGCGAATGGGCCAAGCGGGGCAACATAAAAACCAAAAATTGTTGTAGACGAATTTTTATGTGCTATTTTTTTGTTATATATTTTTTTTACACACTTTCACGCGCCAAAGTGTCGTCAAGTGGGGCCCGCGAACGCGACCGAGACCCAGACCGGGACCCCTAGAACCGGCTAGTTAGCCCGTGAGCCCGTCAGCCCGCCAGCCTCGGTTTATTTATTTGCGCGCTTATTCAGCAATTTCAATTAATTGATAAGTCAAAGCAGCAGCAAAAGCAACAACAACATTTCACGCAATTCGCTTTAGCGATTTAATTGCCAGCGACATTTTGTCGCAATCTAAGACGATGCGATGGAGGACGACCCAACGCGATGGGCCCCTCATCCAGATCCATTGAGGATTGAGGGGAGAATTGGAGAATTAATGCGGGCCTCCACTCTCTGCGCTAATTGAATTTGCAAGTAATTTTTAAGTTGCAGCAAATTGGAATAGCAAATTGATGACCACAACGAGAGCGTTTTGAAAATGGAAAATCTGTTTTCTTCTTGTCTATCTATCTAGGAATAGGCATAGGAATCGCTGGTAGTTGATTTGTGTAAATGAGTGCATAAATGAATTGGTCCAAGAAGAGTTACGATAGAGAATTATGGATTGAGCATCAGAGAGTTTATATGAGTATGTCGAATTTCCGGTATACTTTTCTAATATTTTGAATATGGGAAGTTGATATGATTTGAGGTTCGAATAGAATCGTTCCAATTGACATTATGGACTTTTACTTAGCTGATTATTGGTCCTTTGATGAGTTTAAAGAATCTTTTATGGAAAACATCGTTTTCCACGTTTCGATGGATATTATCAAGTATAAAAATTAGAGTTTGATTTTGATGTATAAGTTATTGATTGGGAATATATTTGAGTAATACATCAACATTATGATCAGATTGAAACGAGCCGATACTTGGAATTACTCTTATCTTAATGGAGTGTCGTTTGATGTTGATTCGATTTGAATTACAAATAAGCAGATTCCTCGATCAATAAGGAGAGAAAAGTGTTTACTCTGCAGGGAAGAAACAAAGGTAAATATACATAATTGACTATTTTGGATGCAAATGAATGTCAAAAAAAATAGCAAGGGTTTTTTTTTCATGGCAAACAACATTCAAGTGGCCTAACGAGTGTTTTTTAACACTCACATACTGACACTTCACTTGTATGGTTGCTGCTACTGATTGCTGCAACTGTTGGGGAACTGGCCTGAACGGTGGGACGGAGGGAGGTCGGAGTAGGTGCTGCCGGATTATGGTTGCTGGCAATAACAAAACAATCATTTTGACATTGATGATGATGGTGCAAAAGCACCAGCAACAACAACTACAACAACATTAGCCACATAGTCACAGTGGTTTATTCGCACTAGGCAAAACGGCACTTGTCGGCGGCTCCTGCACATACATTGCATGCAATGCCACAACAACAGCAACAACAACAATAACGAGAGAGAAAAAACACAATGTTTGTGGCGTGCAAAAAGTTGCAACTTACATATGTGAAATGTTCGTCGGGTGGCAAAAAAAAAAAAAAAAAAGTACGAGAATGAGTACTTAAAACTTTTACAAGCCACTCACTTGCACTCACTCACTCATTCACTCGCTCACTGACTCATATTGCCCCACCTTGCATCTCGCACCCTCTCCCTGTTCAGAGTTGGTATCCCATCCAGGTTGAAGCCAGCTGAAGCTGCAATTCCAAGGGTTTTCTCTCTCTCTCTCCCTCTCGCCCTATAAACTCATTTGCACGCGCGCATTTGCATTAAGTTTGGGTCCTTTTGGTCAGGTGGGGTTGGAGATGGATTGTGGAGTCCGTGTTGGAGTTCATGAACTCCATTTTAGACACATTAGCTAGAATTTTGTTAGCAGGAAATAACCTAAACCAAACAGAAAGAGAGAGAGGGGGATAAGCCTCGCCTAATCGCTGCTCTAAGTAAAAATATAATTCAAAGGATTTAGATATTCAATTTAGCTGTTGTTGCATCTCATTCATGTGCTGTGTTTATTAAATCCTTCTCAAGGGTATAACAAAAGCCCATACAGGACACTTAAAATATTTTTCTCGTCAGTTGTTGGTTATGCCAATTTGGCAAGTCTTTTATGCATACATATATATTTTCTAGATGGCCACTTGGTTTAGTTTCACACTTAAGTCCACTGCTTTGGGCACTCCTGGCTAATGAGCTTAAGGATTAGGTGGCGGCACTCACTACCAACCACCCATCCGCAAATGCTAACTAACCCAGCCAACTACTAACCAACTTTTCTAGCCAAAGTGCGAACAACTACAACAACTTTGCTAACAACAGAAAAATATAAATAACAGAAATATATATGTATATATATACATACATATATAAACAGTTGGCGCGGAATGTTGAATGTAAAGTTACATATTTAGCCTGTTGTTTGCCGGCGTCAAGGATGTGAGAGAATGGCAGGGAGAACAGGTGAGGTGGGCGTGGCGGGGGCGTTAAAGGAATGCATCTACTTCAAGGAGTCGGCCCAGACGCCATGCCAGACATCAACATCGACATCAGACCAGGCAGGCAGGCAGGCACTCACAACTTTTACCGCTTGGCAAAACTATTTGCAAATATTTGTTTTCGCCTTTTTTTCTCTTCCTCTCTCTCGCTCTCTATACTTCATAACCGTTTTCTATTGCAGTTGGCCATGAAATTGAAAGGTAACACAGAAAAAGCAGCTTAATGAGAAGGCGTCAAACAATTTGTTTAACCTTAAGAGCACAGGAGGAAAAACAAAGCTTATGGAATTTGTTTAGTTTAGTGCGTTTGAAAATAGAGGAAACAATTTTCCATAATTTCCCAACAGGAATACAGAAACTTTCTAAGAGACTTAACAAGTCCAAAGGAAGTGCAAGGCAAGCAAAAAAAATCATTAACTAGGGTCTTGGTTTGATTTCCTTTCTATTAATGTTAGTCTTATCTAAGAAAAACTATTGCAAATTGTTATTTCGGTTAATATACTAAAATATTCAATACAAAAATGCTCTATTGATTTTAAACTAAAATAATATTTGAAAATAATTGTAGAAAGATCTTTAATATAGTTTCCACACCTTTTAAACCCATTTCGGACCACTGTTCGACTTAAGTTTTGTATGTTCTTCAATGTTATATTTTATTTCATTATATATGGATCAAGGAAAACTATACAGTTAGTTTGATTTGTTGACTTTTAATATATAAAACTGTTTCTGCGTCACTTTATTTTTTCTGGGCTCCATTTGCGACTTACAAATATCGTAATTGGGACTATTTTTCGTATTACAAAGAAAGAAAAAAAAAACCAATATGAATATAATTTTAATTTCAAAGAAAATGTTATTTTTTGAATCTTTTAAAAGAAGTAATTCCAGAATAAATCGAGAGAACTTTCAAATCGACTTTTAGCCCAACCTGAATAGCTAGAATTTTTTAGAATATTTTTGACCACAGATTTGGAATCCTTCTCTTTTAAAGTCAAACATTTTTGCAAACCCCTTCAAAATGGGTTTAACATTTTTGACAATTAAAATGGATTATTTTACATACATTTAGCAACATTTAATATTTTACGGTATTATGGAAGATTTAGTTCGATGTAAGATATAATTCGAGATAAACTTTGGAATCCTTTTGGAGAATGAATCCAATAAATCTTTATATACATACAAGAGTATATAGAGTTTTTAATACTCTGAATAGACCTTAAACTATAGATCAAAATTGGAAATCGTGAAATTTCTAATACAATTCAAATATTGCTGATTAAATTTAGTAAACTTGGTATAACGGAAGTCGTAAAATGTATCCAACAGATAACAAACTTTAGAATATACAAAGAATATTGCATTTTCAAAACTCTGAAGATGGAAAAGAGAACTGAAATCTTAGAAAACCTGAATAGAATAGAAGTCAAATTTCTTGAATAGAAGTCAAATTTTAAGAGAATTTACTGGGAATTTAAAAATAAAAATTGCCGTTGGTCATAATTTTTTTAGATCGTATTTCGATTCGCATTTAAACTCAAAAGAAGTTATTGAGTAATCACAATTATTTTCTAATTTTAAAGGATTTGTTATACATAGTAATTTATCTAATATTTTTAATAAATAAATGTTTTGTTTAAAAACCCTTCGAAAACTTGAAGAAATTCAAATTTTATAACTCAATATTTAATTATGGACTAAATAAAAATGAATAATCGATGGAGTAATGATTATTCAAAAAATAAAATCTTTGGAATTTTTGGAGTCGTCTGAATATAAAAATCTATAAGCCCTCGATACTAAGGATTAAAGACTTAATTTCATCTCTTGGATTTAAAAACGAATTTGCTTAGTTAAAGTTTGCTGATTATTTCGAACAAGATTTATTTAGATTACTAACTTGAATGTTTTGCAATATTTTTAAATATTGACATTTTAAAATTGCTTAAACTTTTTATTCACTTGCATGAACACATTTACATCTTGAAACCAAGAATCCTCCGTATACACAGATTATGTCTCCGTCAGGGAGCTCTCTCTGCTTCACTCTTGGATGAGGTGTGAACGCATTTTCACGCGCCAACGCAACTTAAATGTCAACGTAGTCAAAAGGAGCAGAAGGAGGAGCAGCCGGGGAGGGATGCGAGAGAGAAAGAGAGATGAAGAACTGCAGATTGGGGGTTATGACTTGAATGCCTATTAAATAGACTAAAAAGGGGGGGACAACGACGCATTTTTCACCTACATTTTGTTGTCCAAAACTTGAGACTTGAGACGATACACGTGCTCAAGTATCGTTTCAGCCAGGACAACGAGGAGCAGAACATACACAAACACATATGTACATGTGGGACAGAAGGCCCAACCGATGGCTTATATATGACCTTCGAGCTAGGCGAGACAATGCACTGTCTGATATGTATGTAGGGATCCTGACGTTAAATTCTGTTTGTGTTTTAAACAAATTTTTTGCTCACCTGCCGCTTTTGGTGATGACCATTTCGGTGCCGAGCTTATGAAATTTCTCCCACAAATCCTTGCCCTCGAGCGTCACCTTGGGATCATCGACAACGCCATCGTCCTCGGGTTGGAGGGCGCGCAATGGTCGCATTGCCGGATGCAACTGATGGGCGACTGCCGAGGCGAGGACAACGTCTTCAGCTGTTGTATAGGCCGTTCCCAATGGATGATGGGCGTGCGGATGTGGATGTGCAGGATGTGGCGGGAAACGTAAACCGCCTCCGGGATATAGACCAGGATGTGGTCCAGCCGGACTGCCAGCCAATGCGGCCAATGCAGCGGCGGGAAAATACGGTGGAGGTGGTGGCTGTTGTTGTTGTTGTTGCTGCTGCTGCTGCTGCTGCTGCGGCGGTGGCCCAGCTAAATGTGGCGGTGGTGGATGCAGATTTTGACCCACTGGCACGGGGCCAATGCTGGGTGAATGTTGTTGCGCGGGATGCGGTACTGTTGTAGATGATGATGAAGCAGGTGCTGAAATAGGCGCAGGCGGTACTGATGCTGATGATGATGTTGTTGTTGTTGTTGTTGATGATGACGCTGATGATGCTGATGATGATGATGCTAATGAAGGCGGCAACGGCGGCAACGGTGGCAGCGGCGGCGGTGACGAGGCTGGTGAATTCGGTTCGGTGGTGGTCAAATGTGACTTACTATTGTTGTTGTTATTATTATTATTATTATTGGTGCTGTTGTTATTGTTGTTGTTGTGATTACTATGATTACTTTGGGGCGATAACTGAGACGGCGAACCCTGAGCAACAGCGCCGCCGCCGCCGCTAATATTATTATTATTGCTGTGATTGTTGTTGCTGTTGTTGCTGCTGTTGTTGTTGTTGTTGCTGCTGCTGTTGTTGCTGTTGTTGTTGTTGACTGTCGAATTGCTGTTGCTACCCGCCGTCAACAGCGACGAGACGCTGAAGTCAGTGGGTCTTTGCGATAGCTGCAGAAATGGATGATATGCCATCCCATTTGCAAACCTAGCGAATGGATCCTCAGCAGACTGATGAAGTAGCAGCTCCTGGACGTCGTATCTCATTACATAACAATTTCATCAACAATTGTGCGTCATGCAGGAAAATGTAATTTAACAAAAAAATTTTCAACAATTTTTTGTTTTCGTTTCTGTTGCTGGTAATGATAGTTTTCCAAAAATTTCCGATTCAAATTGTTTGTTTTGTTTTGTGTGTGTGTGTTTTTAATTTTTTTGCTTAATTTTGTTTTAGTTGTTGTTGTTGTTGTCACAGTTAAAGTTGTTGTTTTTGTTCGACAGGTACTCGTTACTCGTACTCTTTTTTTTCTTCTTCGTCACTTTCACTTCACTTTTTTGGGTTCTCTATTTTTGGGCCCAAGTTTCATCCTTTTTTATTTTCTTTCGAATTTTTCATAGATCTTTAGCAATTTGTTGGGTGTTTCAACAATAAAATTCATATTTCATGCTAAAAAAAAAATAAAAAACATTTAAATGATTTATCATTCTCTTTTGTGTTGTTTTTGTTGCACGTTGTGGTTTCTGTTATTGTTGTTGTTTGGTTGTTTCTTTCTTCTCACACTCTCTTGTATGGCGCTTTCGTTTTGGCGGCGGCAAAACCTCTTTTTCGAACGCACGCGACGCGTCAAACAGTATTCCCTTTTGGTTTTTGCTCGTTCTTCTTTATCGAATCTGGTTTGTTTAATAGTTGTTGTTCTTTTTACCCAAGACATTTAACACATTTTTATTTTGTTTGTGCCAAAATCCAAAAAAAAAAAAAAACATATATACCTATATTTAAGTATATGTGACAAAAAAAAAACACCGAAATCAAGTATGATATTTATTGATGAGTGTTGTATTGGCAGGAAAACCAAAACAAAAAACCCAAAAAGCTAAGAAAGAAAGAAACGAAGGCGACGACAACAAACGACGACGACGATAAAGAAATGTAGTTGTTGGAGAGGTACACAACACACACGCCCGATACGAACTACACGCCGGTCGCTTTCAAACTGTAAAATACTCACACGCAGACAAGCGCAACCACCGAACGCTGCCTGACTCTGCGCTCTGCCGACGGCGGCAATGTCTCGGCTGGCCAACGAGTGGTAAGCGAGCAAGAAAGAGAGATAAAGAGAACGACAATGCGAGAGAATGGGAGCGAGCGAAAGAGAGAGAGAATATGTGTGTGGTGTGTTTTGAGTACGCGCAAGCTCTGCCCTGCTGGGTCTAATGGCGGGCGTGCGAGTGAGTGAGTAAATGAATGAATGAGAATTGTCGTTGTATGCATTGGTATTAGTGTTGATGTTGGTGTTGGTGTTGTCGTTGTTCCCCAGACATGAGCCCTGAGTGAGAGTGAGAGCAGGGCAGGCGCTGTTCCAATAAGAAAACCCAAAAACTCAAACCTAAAGTGTTGAGTTGACGCTTCTCGCGCTAGTGTGAGTGTATATCTGTGAGTGGTGTTCGTTTGTGTGTGTGGAAGCGTGTTAGAAGTAACAAGGCAGCTGACACCACACAAAGTGCGCCAGAAAAATGGCTAAAAATGTGAGCGACAATATCATAGCAGCGGCAAGTAGAAAAGCGAAGCAGCAGAGGCTACACTACGCCGTGTGTAGTAAATCACAGCCCAAAAATATATATGTATGTATGTGTGTGTATGTGCGCAACAACAAAAAAAGAAGAAAAATGCCACCCAACTCTAGGGGATTTGGGGTTGGGGTAAGGAAGAGCCGAGTTGACAAATGACGCGCAAGCGAAAAATGCGCTTCAATGGTCAAATGCTGTGATGGAATTGGAGAAGGAGATGGAGACGAAGATGGGCAGAAGACTAACGGCAGCTTGGGCTACGGAAGCTTGATAAATGTCCTCAACTAGGACACAGACACACACACATACAGGGGGCCAAAGCAAGGATAAGTGTGGTGGCAATGGTGCCGCTGTCTAGGTGGTATTAGAGATAACACTTAAAATACCAAAAGTGACCTACAGTGACCTTTTAGTTGAGCCCTTTACAGACACCAGCCACAAGAATAGATATTTTAAATATTATATAATATAATATAATACTATTCCAAAACTCTCCCAACTTTATGGTATATATTTTCTTATTCGGTTTCTTTAAACGCAACATTTCTAACAGATTGAAAGATTTATTTATTAAAGAGACTTTGGTATTAGAGTCTTTTAGATTTTTGTTTTGGCCCAACTTAAAGATCCTTTTGCAGTAAGAATAAATCACTTTTAGTGTCTTATGCAATAAAGGCAATCTTAATTCGAAAAGACCATCAAATCCTAAACTCCTTTAGATACATACGATGGCCTATACGCGTGTTAGCCGCTTTGGCAGCTTTTGTCCGTCCAAAAATGTAAATGCTGGAGATTTATGTATTCTGAGGTCTTTCTATAGAACGTTTCTATGTGGACGAGACGTCGCCGATGCCTAAGCAATATATACACTCATCATACATACATATGTACATACATATGTATGTACATACAAACTTACATACATCGAGACGAAAATTCGCAAGTGCGAAAAAGCAGAAGAGCAGCAGAAAAAAAAAAAAAACTAAAACGAAAAAAAGGAACAGAAGAAAAAACGAACGAAGCAAAACTGACGCTGTAGGTGCCGCTTGGTGAGCGTGTGACAAACTTGACGCTAAGTTTGCGCAAACACCAGTTCCCTCGCGCTCTAGTTGGCATAGGTGCAAAAGAGATGGCGCTATGAAGACCGAAGCGTGCAAATGAAAAGCAAAAAGCTCAAGCAGAAGTCACACACAAATACACACACACATTGAGAGGCAAATACAGCAACACTCACACATAGAAAACAAAGAAGCGACGGCGCCAAAAAGCAAAAACGGCAACGCAAATGTATTTTGTCACACGTTTTCACACATACAGATACACACAGAAGCAAACACACCAATACCAATACAATATTTGTTTGCTCTGCGTGTGTGTGTGTGTATGAGTGTGAGCTGGCTGGCAATATGGGTTGGCATGTGCGCAAGAAGAAGACGACAAGCGAAGCGACAACGACGACGACGACTACGAAGATTTTACCGAGGCTGAAGTCGTTGTTGTTGTTTTGCTCCAGCTTGTGTGACAAGTTTAACCACAAATATACACACACACACAGACACAAAGACAGCATAGCAAGGTACACACATTTACAGAGAGCGACACCTCACAATGGCGGCGGCGACGGTGAGTACGTCCCTAAAAACCACTGTGTATACCCAAGTGTGAGTGTGTATGAGTGAAATGGCAGAAGTAGCTAACGAAGAAGAAGAAGCAGAAGCAAAAGACCGTTCGTCTGTCTCTAGTTGTGTAGTTGTAGTTGTAAAAGGTGACAACATTCGGGCATTTGTGTGTGTTTGTATATGTGTGTGGTGTGAAAAATTACAACAGCAGCGTCGTCGTCGTCGCAGTCGCTGCCGCTGTCAACGTCAACGTCTCTCGCCACTTGCTACTGCTGCCGCAGCGCTGCTTCTGTTGGGCTTAGCTGTGGTGAAGTAAAGACAACGAGGATGCAAAGGCTCTGGACTCTGGTCCCTGAAGTAAAGTGAAAGGCAAATTTGGATTTTGATACGATTTGTGTGTTCTGCAACTGCTAAAAATGAAACGAATCAAAGGAAATTGCTTAATTGATATCCAGGTAGCAAACCAAATAGCATATTGAGTTGATTTTGAATTCGATAGAATCAATTGATTGCTAAAAAAAAATGTTTTCCTTGCAATTGACAACTCAAGATGCATGCACATTGGAAAATAGTTCACATTTAATTTCTTCATTCCACCCACACACACACACACACATTCATATTATGAATGCAACATTTTCATTACAGTGGGTCATGATCACATGCAAAACGGATATAATGGTGGTATTTACGAATCACCACCAACAGCAATGCAAACTCAAAGCGAAAGGTGTTAAAAAACAACCAACCAAAATGCTGCTTGACGCCTTTTGAGCCAACAAGCGTTACAAATACAAAACAAAACCGTTTATACTCTCCAAGAGAGCAACTTTGCGACGTTGTCTTAACAGCAAAAACAAAAATAAAAAAACAGAGTCAGCCGCCGCAGCAGCATCTGCTCTTGTTTGGTGTATTGATTTAGGTTGCCTACATGTGCTTGTGTGTGTGTCTGTGTGGTGTATTTAAAATTTAAAAAGCTCTCGCGTTCACTCTCTTTCTCTCTCTCTTTCTCTCTCTCTCTCTACGTCGCTTGCCGTTCCTTTCTCTGTAGCATCTCTAGTTCTTGCTCTCTCTAGCTCTCTTTTAGATAACTGATTTTTTTTGGTTGGCGCTTTGTAGCTAATTAAAAGTTTATGTGCCCAGAGACATACACACACAGAAACACCTCCCCGCTCCCCACACACCGCAAACACACACACACCCACACCCACACACACATATTTACAAGCATACAACATGCCGGTGGCTGGCTCATAATTATCAGAAAAACTTTATTTGTCGGCATTTATTTGACTGGCTGCTTTTTGCAATGGGCAGGAGGGTTACGTGTGGGGTTAAGCGTGGGCGGCAGCTGTCTCTCTCTCTCTCTCTCTCTCTCTCTCTCTCTCTCTCACACTTGCTATCTCTTTGTGGATATGTGTGAGTGTTGGCATGTTTATTTGCTTAACATGGTTTAGTTGCCCTGTTTGTTTAGTTCTTTTATAAGACCGTCTGTGCCTGTCCCTATATGAATGTGTGTGTGTGAAAATTTACGAGCAACGCGCGTTAAATTATCTAAATATGTTTATGGGAAGGGTTTGGCACAGGTG
Source organism: Drosophila equinoxialis (assembly GCA_018150345.1). NCBI lineage: Eukaryota > Metazoa > Arthropoda > Insecta > Diptera > Drosophilidae > Drosophila > Drosophila equinoxialis. The sequence continues at coordinate 6,704,456 of JAECWI010000002.1, read as the reverse complement.
CAGCGGGTTGCAGGGATTGGCGAATGGAACGTTAAAAGGTGACGACAAATGGGAATGGTTTAACACTTTGACTCCCTTTCTATCTTCATCTCTCATTTGCGGTTTGCAAAAAGATTGTTGTAAAATATTTACAAAAAACAACAACTCCATCCATCTATCTCGTTAAAGCTTTCCTAGGGGACCCATTCATTTCTGAGATGTGGTTCGTTTGCCCATTTCGGAGGGCAATTTCTTCAAGCTTATAAAGACTTTAAATTAATTTACAATTAACAATATGTTTATCTACAGGGATTTAGACCCAATTAAGGCTTGCTATGGTGAGATATTGTTGGATCCTCCATTCTCCTACGTGAGATTTAGACTACAACTTATTAAAGACTATATTTCTATAAAACTAAAAAAAAAGGTTTCGGTGTTTGTTAATGAATGTATTTAAATTTAAAGTAAAGGATATAGTTGAAAACTAACAATCTAACTATATTTTACAAGCAATGGCAACTAAGGCCTTTGGCTTAGAAGAAAAACTAAATCTATACACTAGCCTGGGATTCGAATCCATAAATGAAATAGTTATTTATACCAAGATTTTTTATGTCATTTTAAAATATTTTGTATTAAAAATAGCTAAAAAACCTATAAACATACTATATTTATTGAAATTGTATATATTTCACTCTCTTGAAATGTGGTTCAAATTGCCAAGAGGATTTTTGTTAAACCATCTTTCCTACAATCAATAAAATTAGCATAAAATGAAATTCAATGCTGTCAAAAACAATGAATGGGATGTTTACCCAAGTCAAAGTATCAGCATCCATGTGTATGTATGTACATATATGTACATAAATTGTGTGTGTGTATATATGCACACATACACACATGTGTCAAGTAAACATAAAGAAAAAGCAAAGAAATCCTGCGTAAGAAACAAAAGCGTTGTAATAAATGTCTAGCCTTATGTAAACCCAGACTGACACATACAACAGTGGCGGATCTACCTCATTATTTTGATGGGGAAGGTTAAAATTTGATTTTTTTTGTTGTGATCCCCCCGGGAGTCCGCCACTGTACAGATATTGACAATATGTAAATGAATACAAGTGTATACATATGTAAGTACATATATGTATGTTAGTACATACATACATATGTACTTAGATGGGTGGTTGGCGAAATCTTTGCCATTAAAGTTGGAGGCAAATGTTGACCAGGAATGTTAAATGCGAGTATATACAACAATATTTAGTTACTTCTATCTTACATTGATAGATGTGCAGATAAATACACACGTACATGAAATATACATTTGAAATATGCATGTACATACGAGGGTGGTCCGAAAAGTACTTATCCTCACCGCCCAGTGGCGTCACTATGGCAAAAAAGTTTATTATCGTGTAGAACCATCTTATAGACGACAAACCTCAAAAGTTCACTCGAATCGAATTTGTGGTTTCGTTTTGACTCCGTGTAGAAGCGAGCTTGTCCACGGATTTTAGAAAAATCGAAAAAGAGCAATATCGGTCGGTGATTCGATTTTTGCTTTTGGAAGGAAAATCGCGAAGTGTAATCAAAGAGCTGTTGGATGCTGTGTAAGGTGACTCTTCTCCTTCAATGGCGACCGTCAAAAATTGTTCCAACGAGTTTCAACACGCCACGTCCAGGTGCCCTGAAAAGTGCAACCACGGAGGATAATGTGGAAAAAGTCCACGATCTCGTATTGGCAGACCGCCGATTGAAAGTGCGCGAGATAGCTGAGACAGTAGGTATCTCGAAAGGCCGCGTGGGTTATATCCTGCATGAAATTTTGGGCATAAGAAAGCTTTCGGCGTGATGGGTGGCGCGTTTGCTTGCTCCGGACAACAAGCGCAACCGTAAGACGACATCACCAGACGAATCTGCTCCGAAGAAGGCGAAGACTGGGATTCGGCGAAGACTGGGATTCTGGGATTCACAAGGTGCGATCTACATCGACTACCTGGACTACCTGGCAAAACAGTAGAAATTTGAGTCGGATGAGGAGTCGTCGCCGCCACGAAGGCTCATTTTCAGACCTTGAGAAAACTTTTTTTTCAGATGGAGCATCGCTGGATCAAGTGTATCAACCTCAAAGGAGACTATGTTGATAAATATATCGACACTTTTCCAAAGTTGTCATTTTTCATTTGTAGGCTAGTACTTATTAGTACTTAGTACTTATCGGACTGCCCTCGTATATACATAACTTCAATTAAAAGCCATAAACTAATGAAGCCATTTGGGTAACATTGTACTGATTGGTTTTACTTTTCAAGTTCAAAATCCCTACCTTATATTAATTTAGTATTAAATTCGACAAAAGCAATTATTTTCATTAATTTTCTGTATTCTTTCTGTATTCTTCTTAGCTATCAATGGGCAGAAAAGAAGCCATTTATCAAACGAAAAGAGTGATACATATAAGAAGTCAGTGGTAAAAAACAATTTTAATGAAAAGCTCTAGAATTTAAAGTTAGTTTAGGTATCCTGTATTCATACAACTCAAGTGCTTATAACGAAAAAACTAAAGCAAGCGCTTTGCCTTTGCTAGGCAGGACTCAAATTAGGGACAACCCAAGAAATTTTATCTTAAATTGAACGAGTTCTTACAATTTTACACTCTAGTTGCCATCCCCTGCACACACCTGGCTACGCCCTCGACTCATAATATATGTATTTTTCATCCTTAAGTTTATTAAGTTTATTTCATTTGTCCTAGTCACAATCATACAAATCTCATATTTCCGTCCTCCACTAACTCCACTACTTGAAATATAGCTTATCGTTCCACATGTGCAGTTATTTTGGTGTTATCCTTGGAGGTAGTTCCATCAAAACCTTTTTGGAATTAGTAATAATCAATGAAAAAAACAACTCTTGACTTTAATTTTGTATGTTCTCCGTAATAATAAGCAGACCCAAACATGCTTTTTGATCCTGTTTCTGTTTACACAGAACTAAATAATTACCGTTAGCAAGCAGCAGCTTCCAACAAAGCACTCACACACATACAACAACATACATCCACACACAACACAACACGGACACTTGAAAAGCTTCAGCTCCACAGTCGCGCTCTCTATCCTGCTTGCTCGCTCGCTCTCTCTGGCTCTCCTCTTTCTCGCGCTCTCCGTGCCATAACGTTTCTGTCTCTGTCTCAGTCTGTCTATGTGGCTGGATGTCTGGCTGATGAGTGTTGCCTACTTTTGAGCGTCAAGTGGATGGGCCCGACTGCAATTGCTCAATTACAGTGCAACAACACACAGATACTATATGCATGTGTGCATGTGCATGTGCCTGTGATGTGTGTGTGTGTGTGTCTGTGTATGTTTGAGTGTATTGTGTTGAATTTCACGCCACGCTGCCAAGTGTAGTCCGTAGTTTTTCGCCATTTTTAACGCGTCTCTTTCCATGTGTGTGTGTTTGTGTGTGTGTGTGTGTGTGTGTGTGTGTGTGTGTGTGTGTGTGTGTGTGTGTGTGTGTGTGAGAGAGTGTGTATTTATTGTTTAATTAACTTTACGCCTGTCTATCACACATACACACATAGCCAGACTTGTTGTCTGGCGCTCTCTGTTTATCTCTGTGTGCAAGTGTGTGTGTGTGTGTGTGTTTATATTCGCCACGCATCCTTTTCTTGTTGTTGTTTTTGTTTTTGCAGCTCAACACACAAAAGTTAATCAGTAAGGGCAATGTGTGAAAAACAAAGTGCATTTCCCTTTCGCCCTTCTCAGCCATTCTAGCATATATGCACATATGATATTTGTTTTTAACTTTATCTAACTTTGGTTGAGCATTTGCAACCAAGTTGAAAGGATTCCTTAGCAAAGTAAAAACCCGAAAGTATGCTATATATTTATCGGAAACGATCTATTTAAATTTGTAAATTTTAATATGCTTTAGCATATTTACAATATTTATTTCCTAGAATAGCTGAATATTTATATATTATTTTTTGGTTTTTGGAAGAAAGTTATGTCAGATTTTGGTTTATCGACAAAATGCAAAACAGATTTGCATGGTTAGAGTATTTTAGTTGGCGCATTCTTTGTGTTTTAGGATTTTTATGCAACTAAGAACTTGGTCTTTCTGCCACACATGGTAAACGTTGGCTGGAAAGTATGCTATAGTTTTTTGTTGTGTGTGTTACTTTTCTTTTGCCAGCTTAAAATGGGAATCAGTTAAGGTTTTCTAATGCAAACGTGTTAAGATTTTGATGGGCATTAAGAGTTTTTTGAACGCAACACACGCATACGCACACAAACACCTCATCCATTGAGAGTTAAGGCCCATGGAAATTGAGAAACGTGATAAAGTGGCCAAGTGAAGTTGTTGCCGAATCGAGGAAACCTCCACTCAAGTGTCAATGCTTGCGTATGGCTCCCTCTTCCCTCCATTACATGATTTTTGGGTCAGTGAAAGAACAATTTGAAGGCATTTTCTGTTTCGCTTGGCTTTATTTTCTACATTTTTTTTTCTTCACTTCTGGTTTCTTTTTTGTTTTATTATTATTATTTTTTTTGCTTCTTTCTTTACATTTTCCATTGAAAAGCGCCGCTGCTCTTCACAAGCAATTAAACACACAAAAGCGTTTTGCTCGCCGCGCCGCAAGCGAAACGAACAGAGCAGAGCAGACCAGTCAGGGAGTCAGTGGGTATGGGGGGGTAAAATATGGGGAGGATGAAATGGAACAATGTGGCAAGATAAATGGATGGCAAACTCCAAGCTAAAGCACAAACTGCAATATGAATAATCGCTACGACTAGAAAGACAGCGGGAGAGAGAAAGAGAGATAGATAGAGAGAGAAAGAGAAAGAGAGAGCAAGAAAGCTAGCTAGGTTGGGGTGAGGGAGATGTGGCACAGTTGAGACGTCGGATGAGGATGAGGACAACACTTTTTGTGTGAAAAGCTCTAAGGGCACATGCCAGAAAGGTGGGATATGGGTATGTAGGGTGTCGCTTGCCACTCTATGTATGCAACTGTGAGTGTGTGTACGTGTGTGTGTGTGTTTACACAAGCGATTGGCCAAGACGACGATTCGCACTCAGCCAGCGAGTGGGAAGTTCTCGCTTCTCGTTGTGCAAAAGGAGTGGCCAAAGTACACAAAATTCACACCCAACACCAACACTTGACAATTTTCCCTCCACACACAGACAAATGCACACAGACACAAACATCATGTCGGTGTATACATAGAGACAAGTTGACTGGGGAGTTGTCTTCCATCTCCGCGTCGCCATCAAGTCGCCTACGCTTTTCTTCCTTTTTTTTTTTTGCCAATGGGCAAACGGCAAAATGTCTTGGTTGTTGTGTCTGGGCTCTGACTCTGTGCGCTAGTCTTCGGTTCGGGGCCCAGAGCCCTTAACTTTCAGAAAATAATGGGTATGGACTGGACTACTGTACATAAATGGGCAATGGCGCATCTTTGCCAGAGCTCACACGAAAGGCCATGTTAATACATACGAGAACATATACACACACACACACACACACAGTATGTACATATAGTATGAGCTTATATGTAGATGGACAGACTACATATGTATACCAACTCGTTTCCAATGGGTTCTCCCATTTGGTAATTTGATCTTTCATTTGTAGGTATACAATAATTCACGCTTTAAACTTGCAACAGATTTACAAAACGAAATGAATATCTCAAAAAAAGGATATATTAAATCACCTTTGAACTCTTTGTATACCCTTTAAGTAGTAACTTACTAATATATGTTGCATTTTCAATGAAATAAAGTCAAATCTATAGAGACGACAATATAGATCATTGGGATACACGGAATGAACTTATCATTAGAAATATCAAGTGCTTATCAAAAGACAACTTTATTATAGTAAACTTCTATGTTCTTCATGATTCTCATAAGTAAAGCTAGTTCTAGGATCGTTTGAGTTTAATTTCTTCTAAATGTATTAATAATTTGTGACGTCATAAGTTTGACTCCCCCATACCACCTAGTTTATTGACTTCCATTGTACTTTTTAAATGTTCTTTAAGTTTAACTTTACAAATCTTTAAATATCCAATTACCTTTTGGTCATTTAAACTATTTATTATTCATTAAAGAAAGTATTGAATATTGTCTCATTATTGATTTCACAATTCATTCATATCAGTAATTCTTGAAACTTTTTACTTCAAATATAGAGAAGGAAAAAAAACAATCACTTGGACAAAACAAAATTTTGAATAACATCAACCGAATACGAAAACTTTTATTCATTTTCATTTATTACTCTTGTGATGGATGTAGCATTTAGCAACAACAACAACAGCAGCAACAACAACAACAGCAATAACAATAACCATGTATAACTAAGCTGCAACTAGTACAACTATTTTTCTCTCATAAAACTCACTAGCAACTATAAGAAGGTAAAGTGTAAATGAAAACATGACACCTGGCACAACTTTTATGATGCGCTAAAAAGCAAACTTTACGTTTATTATGCAAAAAGCATTGGGAAATGGAAAGACCCGACAACGTCGACGTAAAGTGAATGCCTGAATGTTGAGTGGTGAGGGTGTAAAAAGGAGAGAAAGAACGAGAATGAGAGAGTGCGAGAGGTGAAAGGTGAGGAAAATAGAGGAAAAGCTGAGCATGGCTGACCAGCTCATTATAAAAGAATCCTGCTGCAATACACAGTGCATGTTTTTCCTATGTGTGTGTGTGTGTGTGAAGGAGGTGCCTAGTGGGAGGTACGGGAAACATTGCAATAAAAAAAGGCGCCAGCCTGACGAGGCGTTTCAGCAATTATGCCACACAAAAAGGCAACCCAGAAACTGAAACTTGGGGACGTCCTCAGGTCAACATTCTCTTGCTCTATCCATCTCACTTTTTTTCAATTCGCCTGCCCGCCTCTCTTTCTCTCGCTCACTCACTATGGCTGTCTTTGTTTCATTTCGATTTTAGTAGCTGGAGTTTTGCGTGTCCAACAACAACAACAACAACTGCATTTTGTGGTCGACCCAATCAACTAAATGCCTGACCGCGCCAGCGGGCACATCAAATGAAATCGAGCGTTAACCAAAAAGTAATTCAGAACCGAAGCAAATGTCAAAACGCACAAAAACAAAAAACCAGAATATATATGTATATACCTACATAAGTACAACAAAGAGAAAAATCATCAAAAGGAAATACAAATGGAAATATTAGTTACTTAGGGAACTCGAATTGTTGGATACTCTTATAATAGTTTAACATTCTGTCTACTATAGTCCCACTTCCCCCTTGAGAGGCATGTAGAATGGGTATAAACATGCTCATTAATGTAAAAGTCACAGAAAGCAAGCAAAACAAAAGAGTGTGTGCGTGTGTGTGTGGGTGGTAGAGGGTGTGTGTTCAACAATAGTGGCAAAGCGACAACAGCAACAACAACAAACACACACACACACACACCCATCCACCCTTTCTCCACACCAAACTAAATTCTTCTTTCAGCTTTTTGTTCTTCTTCTTCTCGATTTCATGACCATTATGGATATTGCATTGAAAGTGCCAAGAAAAGAAATCAGAATGAAGTTTCTGTTTCTTTTTATTTCTTTGACATTTTATTTTCATTTTGCTGATATTAGAAAAATTAATGAGTTCTACATTAAAATCGGAGGTATATATTTGTTGTCTGTTCACATTCAAAGACAAAGAATATAAAATACTAAATACTTGAAAACATGTAGAGCTATATTTTTTTTTTTAACAAAATCCAAATTCAAATTATGTATATAGAGTTTGGTTTTATAACGAAAATTCAATAACTGTGCTGTGCTTATTGGCGTAATTTTTGAGCTATACGCAGGCAGAAGAAGTTTTTTATTTTCTCTGTTCAACATATAATCTATTCAATCTTTTAATAAATTTAACCATATATAGTAAAGATGCGTCTTTCCACATGTCCGCCTATCCGTCTGTCCGTGTCAATCAATACAACCTACTTCTGAACCATTTAAGCAATGATAACTACTTTTATAGATAATCAGCTAAAATATATATTGTCTTTTTATACATAAAGTTTCTTGTACTTTTATTTTTTCATTGGAAAGGACAAACTATGCAAGGCACTATATTGGCAAAGTTTATTTCCATCAAGATCACAGACTCCTTATCAGATTTTTCCCATTATATTTTCACATGAATGTTGAAAAGTCCTGACAGATTTTCTGTGTACATAAAAAAGAACGTTGAATAAGATTCAAAAACTAAGAAATTTCTTTGATATAAAAATAGAATATGGCCAATCTCGATGGTTTCACCCTTATTCGGGTCTTCCGAATCGAACTGCATCTTTAGTTATCACGAACATTTTTGTTCGAAGTGGAAGTTTTTCATCAAAATTGTCTTTTTATCGAAATGCTAATGCTCTAAAATATTAATTTTTTTGTAAACTTTCCTCAACAAATTTTTTTAGAATTGAGCAAGCTACAAATCTCCATCAACAAACATACTCTATTTCCATCTGTTCGGGAGCTTTGGACCGAAATGTCAAAAAAATATTGATAAACAATTTAATCTTATTTACGATTCAAAATTTAACTATTTAATCAGTTTGAATTTTCAAATTGGTTTTTTGAAAATGTATGTATTGTTTATGTATTTTAAAGCACTTTAAATGCCTCTGAAATTAAAATCGGAACTTCTGAAAGAACACATTATCCAAATTATTTTTTAAATTTAGCCTTTAGATAATATATCAAATCTACCATAATTTTTTCTTTAAACTCGTATCCAACTATTATTTTTATACTCTTGCAAAAAGGCTATGTTCATTTTCGTCAGATGTGTGCAACGCATAAGAGGAAGCATCTCCAACCATATAAAGTACATGTATATATTCTGATCAGCACGACGGGACGAGTTGAAATAGCCATGCCTGTCCGTCTGGGTCAGCGCGAACTCCTCCTAGACCGTAAGAGCTACAGAGCTGAAATTTGGCATGTAGGCTTGTATATAGTGCAGGTTGTACATCTCGGATTTAGCCGAATCGGACCACATATCACATAGCTCCCATACAAAGTCACGAACGGTGACTTTTCTCAATAACTTCGTTATTTTCTGAGCTATTAAATATATGAGTTCATTACACATATAAACGACTATGCCAAATTCGATCAAGATCGGTTGAATATATCATATAGCTCTCATAGGAACAAGCGGTGATAAACAGTGACTTTAATCAATAACTTTGTAATTTCCTATGATAAGATGTTCTTTCGTAAACATTAGCATTTTTAGATAAAACGTTTTTCCCACTTTGATGGCTATGGGTAAGGAAAGAGTTACCAAAACAGTTTCAAGGGTATACAAGGCAGAAGGTCGAAGGCAACTTATTAAAAAATATTCAATCCGACTGGGAATTCAATTTCAAATCAATAAAGTGATTTTTGAAAAAAATCCTATATATGTATTTGCATAGGAGTTGAATAATGATAGAAATAAATAGTAAATTGTTTCTCGATTACTGTCTGTAACTGAAATTCAAATCAAACATGAATCAATTTTCAGAAAGATGGGAAAGTTTATTTGATTAACATTTAAAGAACTTTTCATTCGTCTTTATCGAATGAATAATTTACTAATCATTTCTAAACGTAAAAGTATTAGCTTGGAAGATAAAGATTTTTCAACTAATTTTATGGATTTCGCAATGCATTTATCCAACAAAAGGAGATCATCTCAACATAACTGCACTTGGCAGTCTTTTTTCTTTGAATTTTTCAAAAATTTGCATAGCAATTAAACCGAAAACTGTCAAGTGTTTCTTATTTCTTTCTCTTCTTTGAAAAATTCTCTTCCCATTTCCTTGTGTGTCTGTGTTTTTTGTTGGTTGGTTCTTTTGGCAAACAAATAAAAATAGCGTGAAAATGCGCCAAATTGTCAGAGGGGGAAAAAACCGCACACTTACAAAAAATGTGAAGAAAAACGTGTAATTTTTTTGCTTCCTTATTTTTATTTACATTATGCGGGGCCGCTTAGAGGCACAACTTTTGTGGCCAAATCATTTCAGCAATGTCAAGAAAGAAAAGAGGCAAAAAGAAGAAGAATTTTTCCTCTTGGCATCTCTCTGACATTGTCAGACTGTTAACTTGGGTTGGCCTAAAAAGATGGGAATAAGGCTGAAGGGTGGTCGATGTTGGTGGGCCATGCGAGAGGGAATCATTGCTGCTTTCGATGATTGCGTTGACTTGACAGCAAATTGAAAGTTTCATTACAAAAGCTGCTCAAAATGAAGTGCTCCGCCCGCAACGAACGAACAAAGAAACCAAACACTTGGGCCATGGGGCACAACATATATATATACATACTTGAGTCTGAGTTTGATATTTTTCGGCTGTTGCTTATAAAATCAATATGATCGTATCCACATCTCCACACAACTTTCTGCGTCTCTCTTTCTCTCCCTTTCTCTATCCTTCTATGTGTGGTGTGCTCCCGCATTGAATATTACTTACACCCACACCAATGCCATATACAGGGACAGGAGCCGGTCTTAACCCTCATCACCCCGAAGCGTTTCCATCTAAATTTTGTGCTTCCTGTGCACGACGGTCGCGCTCTGTGTTATAAATTAAATTCGTAATTGATTCCTGAATCCGCAATCCTGCAAATGGGATTACAACACGTTGGAAAATCAGCAGCAGCAACAGCGAGAGTGAGTGGGAGAGAAACGGAGCGAGAAAGAGAGCGAACTAACCTCCCCACCAAAAAAAAAAAAACAACAACAACAAAAAAACCTTGCGACCCAGGAGTATCTGCCACCCCGCGACGGCCAAGAACAACCACCATCATCATCATCATCATCATCATCATCATAGTCATCGTCATCATTGGAGAAATTCTATAGATACAAAATTGCGTGTGCCTGCCTGTAAATGAAACTGAAGTGAAGTGAAGTTTTCATGTCAGTCAGTCGGTACATTGGCGCGGTACGTCAGCTGGCAATAGACAGAAGCAACACACACACACACACACACACATAACGTACAGCTCGTCCTTTCGGTCCTGTTTATAATTTTAGTTAAGTGAGTGCGTCGTCGCCAGTTGAGCTCAGTTCGGAGTTTAGTTCAGTTTCGTCAGTTTTTCAACCCTCGTTTTTATTTTTATAAGTGCAACAGCAACAGCAGCAGCTCCGTAAAAAGCATCCATCCAACAGCAATTCCATTCTTCCGCCGGTAATAACAACAACAACAACAACAACAACAACAACAACAGAAACAGGACACAAACAATGGAGCTCTCTTTGGCCCTTTGGTTCTCGGCTCTCGATTCTCGGCTTGGGCATACAACAACCCATAACACTCTGAATTTTATAATAGTAAAACTCTCATCCCTTTGCCCATCCAATGGGCCGCTAGCTGGCTCGCTTAACGGCTTACAATAGAAAATTCAATGCCAATCTCCCTTTGCCTGCTTCCGTTTTCAGTTCCTCTACTTCTATTTCTTGGTTCATCTCTTGCCAGCCACTTCAATTGCTTGGCTTTGGGAGTCCCCCCACCCATACCTTTCAAACAACCCCACATACGAGTACGTTTAAATCTTAATAAATCATGGCATTTTTAATGTTTCTGTCCATTGATATGGGAGTAATAGAAATTGGCGCCGAACGTGATGGGCAGCCAATTTATGAATTAAGCTGTTATCAAAGGATTAAAAAGAAATTTAAACATTTCAAACTTTAATCAATTCTGACTGAAAATGCAAAATGTTCCTTCTATATATTTTGATTAATTTTTGTTTTTATTCTTGATTATTATGGCCTTTTTTGAGAGGTTAATGTGCAAATCGATCATAGTCTCACGTCTTCACGTCATTGTTGTTACCTTCAAGCCATAACCATATACATTAGCTATGAGATCTCGTCAAAAGTTCAGCCTAACAACGTTAACAAGTTGCGCCCACAAGAGGTAATAATCGCAACAATCGAGTTCTAGCCAAAGACACACCAAAAGCAAGTCTCTTAAAACCGGACTGGGAATGGTTTTATTGTTGTGAGTGCTGTCTGTGTATGGATGTGTGTTTGAAGGGGTATGCTATTATGTTTTCCACAGCTGTCAAATTTGATTTGACAAATGCAAATAATATATGATAGATGGATAGATAGTCAGATTGATTGTCAGAGACAACCACTGCGACTGCGATTGGAAATCGAGTTGGAAATTCTGAGATTTCATCATATTAGGTCGTCTTCTGATCGACGCATCGTATAAATGCAAAATGCTAAATTCATGCTTGAATGCCTTCTTGGCTAAAATGGTTAGTTGATATGGCATTATATGCTGAAAGTGCGGTTTGAGTTAACAGGCGATAAGTGAAGTCAATAAGCGTTACTCACGAAAGAGACTTTAGCAATTTGATTTGACACGAATCTAGTTCGACTTATAATTTAATGACTAATTCAATTGTTAATTCTTTTAATAGATTCGCCATAAAGATGACCTTTGGTTTAGGGCAAACTGTTTGATATTGTCGCAAGTTTTTGTGTGATTTCCGATCCAAAATATCCAAATAAGACAGAGTGTTAGAAGGACAAACAACCTTGATCCTGTGTGATGTTGATTTGATCGTCCATTTACCAAGTTTTTTTTAGCTCACACACACTATATACTATTGGTATCTATGTATATACTCTCATTCAGCACTTGTTTTCAAGAATTTGGTTATTAATTATTATAATTTTTTTTAAGGAATACGAAAAAAAATACAATGACGAATATTTATATGTATAAACATAGATCGACAACACGCACGCACAAAACACGGCGAATGAAATGAAATTTAGTTCCACTCGACGAAATCTCTCTCGTCTCTTCGTTAAAATGCATACGCGATGCAATCAGGACATAATCAAGGACCAGATGCGTTACGTTTATCCGTTTTAGTGCGTTGACTGGCGCGAACGAACGCGGCGACGGCAAAGGCGCAAAAGGCAACGCAACAAAACGCAATGCCACTGAACGGCAAAGGTAAACGGCTATGGCTATGTATAAAATAATCGACGAAAAATCCAGCACTGAGAAACGAATATGAACGTGAACGTGACAGCGACTGCTGCAACTGCTGCTGGCCGAAAAACGTGTCCAAGCCAAAGCACCAAGCAGGCAACACAAACGAGCCGGGTTAAGACAAGTCCAAGTCGGCGCAGATGATGACAGAGCGACAACGACGACAACGGCAACGACGACGACGACGACGTTGGCAGCGAAAGCTGCGCGACAAAAATCAGCAGCAAAAGAGAGCAAAACAAAGTCAACCAAAGGCAAAGGCAACGGCAACCAGCAGCAGTTGTCGCTACTTTGTTGCTCTGTTGGTGCATGGTTAGAGGATGGGAGGAGAATGGCCATGAACGGCGGTGGAGGACGACGACGACGACGATAACGACAACGACAACGACGACGACGACGACGACGACCATGATGATGATGGTGTTACCCACAATCATGTTTCCACCACACGTCGGTGCAGAAAAGCTTAGCCGAGCTTAGCTTAGTTCTTTTTGCTGTTGGTCTTGTTGTTGTTGATGTTTCTTCTTCTGTTGTCTTCGTTTAGCGTGGGCTTTTTAATGTTTGACAAGCATTTTGACACCGTTTTCATTTCGTTTCGTTTCGCTTTTCCTGCTATACATAGATAGTTGTCAAAACAAAATGGCGCAAGCTTAAAAGCCAAAGCTTTGATTTCAATCTGTATTCTAAGTTGCCTGCGTTGATCCTTTGATTCAAAGCCAAAGCTCAGCCTCGCGTTCAATAAAATATTTTTTCAAGCGTGAGCATCGTGCGTTCCCTTGTTCGTTCGTCCGTCCATACATGCCGCACTTCGTCCGGGCTTCGAACCTACACGCACACACACACACATGCATACAGACGCGCGCCTCTCTCTCCCTCACACATACACACACGCACACGCAGTCTGGCAGGGAATGCTGAGAAGAACAGAAAACAATCTCACCACAGCAGCGACGCCGGCAGAGCGACGGTGTTTGCCGAGTTAATTAGGCAATGGCGGCCCGTCGCTACGTCGTCGATTTGAGTGAGTAAATGGAATTCACTCAAACAAACAAACATGTTTTTCTCGCAGGATAACAGCTCACGCACATCCTTCGAAATTCGAGAAAAATAAATGAAGAGAGACACAGTCTCTGTAAAGTCTCATTTTGGTGTGTCAGTAGCATCATTCGCAGCAGATGAAGAATTCGAAGATTGTTGCGTTCTGTCAAAGTCGGCCACCAAAAAGGAAAAACAAAGGAATGGCAAAGGAAATGTTAAGGGGAAAAAACAAAAAATGAAAATTTAAATCTTGTTAGTAGTTCATTTAGATGTGAAAAGTCACAAAAACAAAATGAAGAACATATCGTTAAGCATTAGGACTTAGTGCTACCCCTCAGCCTCTCTCTCTCTCTTTTTCTCTAAGGTTCGCCTCTCACACTATCTGTCTCCACAGACGGAGTCAAGATTTCAGGTGACACTTTTAGTTAAAAAACGGCAACAACACAAACACAAACAAATATATTAAAGAACAACCAAAAGAAAAAGGGGGACAAGAAACCGAATAACAATTGCTTAAGTCGTTTCAGACAACAGCAACAGCAACAACATTCCATTTTCAATGGCCGAATCGTGCACTCTGATTGGCTGACAGCTGTGTAAGTCAATGTGTGGAAGGGAGATGACGCATGTTAGCAGAGGAACATGCCACCATGGCCTGTCATTGGCCAGCACATTCATACGGCATTTACAGTGAGCTTTAATGTTGTACCACAGCTGGTACACACAGCTTGTACAGCTGTAAATGTCCTGTTGCCTTACAGCGAGCGGTTATGTTGTCCTGCATACAGTCAATCAGCTGGCATTCAATAAAATGTGGAAAATATATGCGATTCAATAAACTAAAGCAAAAGTACGCAATGAAATCAAGCTATTTATTTATGGAAAAGAATTCCGAAACCTGCCGTTTTTCTATGGGTATGCAAAATACGCAGATAAATGCCGTTGACGTTGCCGTTTACCGTTACCATTTGTCGCTGCCGTCGCCGTCGTTGTTGCCGCTGTTGCCACAGTCGCTGGCAGACACATTTCTCTCTGTCATGGACCGCCATGTCCTGTCGGCAAACCGTTCAAATGCCAAATGGCAATGGCAGCTCGAAATCAGACAGAGAGTTAAATTGAATACCGAAGGCATCCCGAAGTTGGCCATGCAGCGAATTGTTTTCGTCCTTGCCTCATGCTGTGTCCTTTTTTCTATGTATCCACACAAAGAGCACACGCATACACACACAAACTTATATGTATATAGAAATATATGCATGTAGAAATATAAATATATATTATCACCTCTGTCTGGCTATTTTTTGGCGCGTAATTCGTTAGTTACATTCGCAGTACGAAACCAAAACAAATCAGTTCCTCCAGTATACTTATGATTCCGTGGGATTTGGGTACAATTTAGGATTAATTGAAATGCCTTTTTAATAATATGTTTTTCATATTGTGACTAATTTAGTTGTCATCATTCAATTATTTCACTTTAACTTAACATTCCACACATTTGTGAGATTAGCAGTACGAGTTAAGAGTTCATGTTTAAATTTATTTGCTTACTTATTATTCTTATAGTTCTAAAATCTTCAATACGACATTTAGCTCTAATCTTAAAACATAATAGACCTATACATACATTATTTTCGTTTCAGTGTCATATCATGAAATAAAAGCCAATTTAGTAAATTGAATTCCACCTTAATATCAGAAATAACAGGGCCCAAATTTAAAAAGTACAAACTGTTAGTAATAAATAAGTTTTTGAAATTATGAATAAATTAAACAGTTGAGAAAGCTAAAGCTGATTCATTAATTTTAGGCAGGAGTGGATCCACTCCAGATTAAATCTGTTAAGCGTACTTTATTTTTCTAGATCCTTATTATAATATTCCTAAATTATAATTATATATATTTGTAAGATCTGTGGCTGGTCAAGTGTTATTACACTTACAAGGAACTGTGGATAAAAACCATAATGAATATGAACCTTTATTAGAGTGAATAAACTATATAAATTACCTCAACCACTTTGAGGTAAACCTTATTTACTTGGAGTTGATTCTGCAAAATAGATAATTTTAAAGGACAATGAACAAAAAACGATTAACTAACATTGTAAACTTTGTCAACCATTTAACACTTCTCTTAATTCTCAAATAGTTTAAGCGTTAACGATATGACTGATTTTGGATATGGCTATAGAGAGAATTTGCTTAGCCTTTTGCGTTTCATTTGAGAATTTTATCAATATTTCAATTTTCAATGTCGAATGTCTAATATATGCGTTATGTCCAGTATATAAGCTATATATAGTGAGTATAGATATATAGGCGCAGAGTTGTTCGTTACTTAACTAAGAAAAACTGTATACCAAATATAAGAAAGTCAATGAAATATTTGAATATTTTATTAATTTTTTGGGGTTTTTCAACTTGGCGAAGTTTCACTGTACTAAATTTAATACTTCCAATTCATCTTGAACTATGAAAAAAAGTAAGTTAAATTTCCTGTCCAATAAGGCATATCATTAAAAATCAGATTAAAAAGAAAGTAGTGGTAGTTTAATAGTTTTACTAGATCTACAACCTTTGTATGCCCCAAAACTGTTTAGGTACATAAGTAAATTTTCCATTCTGGAGTTATGAAAGTTGGTTTACTTTCGGAAACTGATTAGAACTAAAAAAAAACTACTCTTCTTCTCCTACTATACTTGGTAATTGGGATGCACTAAAAAATTGGTAAATTTCGAATCCTAAAAATAATGTTGAGTGAAAAAGCATTGTTGTCATTGCCATTGAAAATTAATGAATATCTTTCATTCAAAATCTGATGATTATTATTTCATTGTATATATGTATGTATTTGTGTATCTGTTCTGGAGTGTGAGGAGTTCCTTCGTATGTTGACCAAAAACGTAAAATCATTTTGTGTGTTGAACGTTTCAACATCAATTTAGCTTGACGAATACAGAGACCGACAAAAAAAAAGGAAACCAAGGAAAAAGCAAAATGCAGAAGCATCGAGGAGTCGAGAAGTGGGAGGTTGGCAGGGAGGCAATTCGCGGTTTTGAAAATGGCTGGGCCCTGCCATTGACTGTTCTGCCAAACAGAGGCGGAAAGAATTAACTGTAAAATGTGGCACAATGTGCAATTGTTGATAATGAGGCATGTGGCGCGCATATCCTACTGACTTGCAACTTCCAACTCCCAACTTGGACTCTCCATTCTCGACTCTGGCGCCTGCGCTCCCCTGTTGAATCCAACTAATTAGTCCGAAAATGGAAGAGTTTGAAACTGTTGAGCCGATTCAGAGCGGGCGCCTTGCTTGTATTTATTAAACTTTGCATTAAATTTTGGCGCTGCACAGGCGGCAATTAATTTGGAGGCGCAACAAGCGTTGAAAGCGTTGAAATGATGTGTGACAAGAATTCAGCCATCATCATCATTATCATCATCAACATTGGCAGCAGCAGCAGGAGCAGCTCCAGAGCATCCATCTTGCCTGGTGTCTCTTTAGTACTCTGCCATAGGGACAGAAACAGAAGGAGAAGTTTCTTTTTTGTTGTTTGTGAGTGTGTTTGTTTGTGTTTTTCCCACCTTTTTGAATGTTGCGTGACATTTTGGCTTCTGTTTCTGTGGCTCTTGCACTTTGTCTTCGTTTGTTGTCTTTCGTCGTTTGCATCATTCAAGCATGACAATAAAGACCATGTCCATAGGATCTCTGGTTGTTGTTGTTGTAGTCAAACACTAGACAACAAATTGTTGTAATTATGCCCAGTTGCGTTTCGCTTGTCGCTTCCCGATGTCATAATGTTGCTCCGTCTCTGACTCTGACTCTGACTCCAACTCTAACTCCTATATGTCTCTTCTGTCTCTGCAATTATGGTAAAAGTTGCATGAAACAACCAACCGAACACACATATACACACATATCGGCACAACACGAACACACACACACATACATATACAGTAATAATAATAACAACAACAATACAAAAGAAACAAAACGTTTTATTTTTAGTTATAAACAGAAATTCATTTGGTTTGGTCTTGCTTTGTTTCCTTTTTATTTTTTATTTTTTCCCCCCATTGGCCATCTTTTGTGATTTCCTCATCGACTGATGCAATGCTCTTTAGTTTTCTTCCATATAATTAATGTTAAATATCATATCTTTCTTGACATTTTGGTTCAAATTACACAATTTGATCATTAACGTCTGAGATAAGAAGCTTTCCACAATTCTTGTTCACACTTTGATAAAGTGATGTTTAATTTTTTAACTAACAATATTATTGAACACATTTGCTATACATATGTATGTACATACATATCTATGAATGTGTGTATGTATTTAAATTGGGCCCTTTCACATCTGGCCCACTCTTGCGTTTGGGAATAGCGTGTAATGGCTTTCATGGAGGGACCACAATTGTGACCACGGTGACATGCAACAAGCATAAGGTGCTCTCTCTCTCACTCTCCCTCTGCATTTGGCTCTTTCTATCTGTGCTCGTCCCCCTTCTCTTATAGTGGCTATTTTTATGATTATTAAACTGTCTCCGCAAGTCTTCACAATGGCAGCGAAGCGAGGAGATAATTATGAGATGGGC
Organism: Drosophila equinoxialis; assembly: GCA_018150345.1. Lineage (NCBI taxonomy): Eukaryota > Metazoa > Arthropoda > Insecta > Diptera > Drosophilidae > Drosophila > Drosophila equinoxialis. The sequence goes on along the minus strand of JAECWI010000002.1, from coordinate 6,685,786 downwards.
GCGTTGAGCTCTTTTTGACCTGGTCCAAGAAGACTTGGTGTGGCTTGCATGCCAGCTACCGTATGGTCATATTCCATGACCTGTCCTCTGGGTGTTCACTGTAGGCACACACACACACACACATACACACACACGCACTCATATGCGTATTTAAAATGCAAGTTAGCCAAAGTGCCTCTAGACGTGGCAATTCTACAGCCTCCTCCCTGTATTCCAAAAAATTTCACATTTTCTCTCCTCTTCTCTCTACTCCTTTGCCCTCTGCAATGCACCCTGTTGCCGTATCCTAGTGGAACTGCCTCGATTAGGCTTAGGTTGCTTACATATGCAAGTTCCGTTGATGCTTCCGCCCAAAAATGTCACCCAGGTCAGAGTCCGATCCAAGGCCCAGGCTCGTTTCTCGTTTCTCGAGTGTTGAGTGTGTCGAGTGTGTTGCTTGAGTGGCCTCTCTGCACTTGTGCTCCCGGCTAGCAAACTCCCATTCACCACTCCACCACTTCACCAGTCCACCAATCCATCCATCCACCCATCCATCTTCTCGTCCTGTTCCTTGAAAGCCATCCTGTAATGTGCTAATAATAATCATGATGGAGTCGGTGAAGTGATGGCGAGAGAGAGACGGTGTCTGGACGGTAACGACATCAAATGGCATGCGAAATTTTTACTTTACCCGGATATATTTTCCACTCGTCTACTTCAACCATCCGCCAAGAACCCAACAGCCGACCCAACCAAACTGCCATTATTAGCTCTCATTTAGGTAAATCCCATTAAAAACCATAAACCCGAAAAAACACAGCGAATGACGTTTGGTTGGCTGCTCTAAGGGTGTTTGCTGGTCGATTGGTGGTGCAATGCAGCTGAATCTTGAATCTTAAATCTGGCAATCTGAAATCTTTAAGCTGGCTTCATGACAAAACGACAGAGTTGGCTTCCTCCTTATTTTTTGCTTTAACAATGGGTTATACCTTTCAGAAATCTATAAAGCATTTAGCAATGAAATTATGGACTTAATGCCAGAAACACTTTAAAGTCTTTTCCAAAAGTTAAAAGTATGGACACATCAATCCCATGGATTTTTCTTTTATAAATTAAGAAGGCAAATTCAAGGTAGAAATTAAATTTAAATACCTTCTAAGGCGTTCAAATGATTGCCTTGCAATTTCAAGATTTCCATAATTTATCCCCTAAATGGAATCCTTTGAAAATAATGTGTTTTGATCATTTTATTTGCCCTTCTTAACTGATTACATGTATAAATAAAGGAAAATGTCAACCAAACTTCTTATGGCATATATTTAGTTTATAAACAAAACGAATAAAGAAAATATATACATCTAAAATATCCATCTGCTAAATAAATTCTAATTGATTATTAAATGAATTCGAGGACAAACGAGGTAAATTAGCAAATATCTCTTTGTGCTTATGAATTTTCGGTGAATGGTGATTAACTTTGCTAAGGACAAAAAACCATTGAAAACCCTCGTCCTTAACGCAGGGATCGGGATGAAATTTGTTGTTAACAAAAGCTGATTAAGAATACAGTGGATGAAAAAATTATGCCGTGAAGTCTTAAAAAAATGAGTTTGACTTATTTTCATTACAGATCGAAATGATTCATTCTATTCCAAGAAGTATTGACATCTGTTTGAGTCTCTAATATTTGAATTAAATTTAAACTGAGGCGATTCACTGTACAATACTTCGCCTTAGTCAACAGGAACTCCGCCTCTTTGGCATTTTAAGGTCCTTATCGATATTATGTTAATTATATGCATCCTTTTTTATGTCTCTTGATGGCATCCTTTGATACTGCATCACCGATTTCTAACCACCATATACATATGTATATACCTACATATATGTTTGGCAAGCAGGTGTAGAAAGCGTTGCCTTTTTGGGGTGTGGAATTATGCATGGAATTAACTACGAGTAACTTTGGTTGACTCTACAATTCCCTTTCTCTTTTCTGTTTGCTCGCGCCTTTCTTTAGGAAAAGCCGGAAAATTGTGTGTATGAGCTGCTGCAATGGTTTGAGGGCGGAGCAGTAGCAACGGCAGCAGTTGGAAATTGTGCAGTTGCAGCCATAATTATTTTTACGGCACATTACGTTGGGGCCGTGTTGGTTTGATGTCGACAACAACAACAAATGCTACAGAAAAAATAAGGTAAGAAGATGTTGGCGGAGTCGACGACATGGGCACCACACAGTGGAACAAAGTAAAGGTTCATATGTTTTATATCCAAATTCAATATGTCATGTGAGGTCTAATCTGGAAAAGCTCTATAAGAATCAGTTATTTATTTGCAAATTTTTGGATAATTTGTTTTCGAAAGCCCTTTAAGTCAACGTGCGTGACAATGACGACGAGAACGAGGACTATGGACTTTGGAAAATCATAATAATAAAAATAATTATGCATATGCCACCGTCTGCGGGGGCCATCAACTGGCAGTTAAACTAAGCTAGCCAAGCAAACTCATGCCCGGAATATTCCGGGAGTACTCTCAGACCTGACTCCATCCCCATGCCTCGCCCCTGTGCGCCTATTCTGTGTAGCTAATTTAGATGAGCATGCTCGACAGTAATTTGCATGCCAGTTGCAGTTGCAGTTGCCGGTTTGCCAGTTTGCCAGTTGCATCGACCTACCGACCCGAGAGCCACTTGTCTCTGTCTCTCTGCATCTCTCTTGCTTTTCTACATGTCTTTTGCAAATTCTCTATGCCTTTCTCACTCTGTCTCGCCTCTCTCTCTCTCTCTCTCTGTGTCATTCTGTTTTGCTCGATGGGTCTCATGTATTTCTCTAGGACTGGCAGCAGCGTTGACAAAGCCGCCTCCATGTGTCGTTGTTGTTGTTGCTGCTACTTTTGTTGTTGTTGTTTGACTGTTGTGCATATGTCGACGGTGTTGTCTTCGAAGCTGCCGCTGGCTGTGCCATGTCATTCACACACAAAGTGTGTGACTCTGAGCTAAAATGGCATACACTTGCACACTTTGCTTTGATTCGCCATCACCCCAAGCTCTAAGCTAAAAGTACCATCCCCCCAGCCAACCAAACCTACCCTACCCCGCTCCCGGAATGCCGTAACCCCCAAACCCAATTCCAATCTAAACAATTCACAATTCTCAATTCTCATCCTCATCTCGGTTGGCATACGTACCATATGAATGCATAGAGGAGCAGAGGGTGGAGGGGGGGCCTGCGCTTGCGCTTCTAGAGTGCCACTAATTGAGGCACCCAACTGCATCAGCGGGTTGTAGTGGATAGGTTGCACAGTTCCACTTCAGGCACAACTGTACTTCAAGGCACCCCAGGCGTTCTCTCTAGCTTGACATCGGGTTGACAGCTTTGTAAAACATCTCCACATCTGTTTACTAACCTATATAAGCCCAAAGAAGACCTGCACTTCTGCACTGTATAAACTAGGCATTAGTTAGTTATTCACTCTTAAAGACTCTCTCTGATCTCACATTCCATGTGCTAGTGGAATGTACTAAGCTCACTTAGCATAAACTGGAAAGTATCTAATGGCTCTAGCCTACCATTCAAATGGCCAATGACAATTTCATCATATTGTCCAATCATATGGAGTCTTAAAGTGATTTCTACAGTTTCTTGGGGCCAATGATTACTCCTAGTCTGCCATAATTAATGCTTAAATAGGGCGGATTGTGGAATGTGTCGCCAATGTCATGTGTCACCTGCACCAAAAACATAGAAGGGTAAATTCCTCTTTAGCCCCTTAGATCATAATACGTGTTAGTAAATATTTCATGAGTTTATTCGTTTAGCTTTATTGGGGTTAAAATTATTCCATCAATTGCTGAGGCTTTGAAGGACTTTTGGAGGGCAAGCAAGCAATTTATGTAACTGGATTAATATTTTGACATCAATTAATTATTAATTTCTCTTTCCGTTTGAAATTATACTTACCAATTTCTAGCTATATTCTTATAGTTATAGTGGTCTTGGGAATGAGGCGATCGCATTGTTTAGGAATATAGTATATGGTCATTCTATGAGTCATGCGAAGTATGTGTTTTTGTAAAACGTTATAGGCGAGTTATTAATATTATAACCTCCATATTTGTCTTTTAACTTATTCAACTTATATACGATACAAACATAAGTATATAGGTCCATTCTATCTTAGAGTATAGATCAGATAGATTGATATGAGTCGCAGCAGACTATTCTTTTAGTTAACCTTCCTCTCTTAATTTTAACCCTAGAATTCAGCTTGGTGTTTGATGCACAAGCTTTTAAGTGACGAAATAGACTTGCCTATACAATTCACTCACCTTTTAGGGTTCTCTGCGCTGATGACAATCTCGTATACTTTGTAACCTATAACCTCAGAGTCTTTACTTTACCATTATTCAAAACATCTATCCCTTCCTATATGTAGATAGCTATAGTTTCTATAAGCACTTTAATCTACGTGCATACTTTTCTATGGGTATACAATACCCGCTCGGTCGAGCGGGCAACTCTCTGCTTGGGCTCGCGTGAAACTTCGTCCTGGTGTTGTAGGCACCACTTGAACGTATTGGGTATTGTACGTTAACCTGCGCTAATTTCATATACTTGGTAGGCCCTTTTTAAGTCTGGTCGACCTAGTGATAACTCACTGTCATTACGTGTGTCTATGGATTTGTCTTTGTCAAAAGGTATTTTAAGATCTTTGTAGATGCCTGCATAAGGATCACCTATTAAGGTTCTGAGAGTCATAAGATTAGTATCGCTGCAGTGTATCCATATTGAAGTTGCACCTGCATTGGTTTCCTTTCGATCTTATTCGTCTGTATGTTTGTACACCATTTTGTTCCTATTGAAATTGGGATATAAAGCATTTGATTTCTTGAATTAGAATACAGTTAAAACTTTCTAAAATTTTACCACTCTAATAATGTTTAGAAGCGGTTGGATAGAAGCACTTTTATTTATGTGCATATATAGAGAGTCAGAGTTTATTCGTGGTTAGGTGTTGGAATGTAATTCCCATTACATGATAGTCCTCACATCCTCACCTCCCTTAATACAGGTAACAAGTTTTTAGGCTACAGTTTTATAGTCACTGCTGATGTATTAGCCATAGATATCATAATAAACCTGTTCGTTAAGCCTTGTTAAAAGGCGGGGCGAAACGGCAAATGGCAAACGTAGTCAGATCATCCTCAGCTCACAATCCGTAACCCCATCCTCATGCTCATCCTCCTGCTCATCCTCATCATTGTCGTCGTCGTCATCACATCTCATAACCCATGCCCAAAACATGGTCTTTGCCGCCGTCATAATCAAAAACTTCACTTCAAAACTCATAAGCGGGCGGACGATGCGAAGCTCAGCTTAACTGTGTGTGAGTGGGTAAGTGTGTGTGTGTGTGTATTGGATATTTGTGCTGGACCCCAAGACCCTGGAGCTGTGGGGAGCGTGTTGTGTGGCGGTGCCTGATCGCCTCGTTGTTGTTATTGTTGTTGTTGTTGTTGTGCTTGTCGTTAAAGTCGTTATTATTATTTGTGGCTCTTTAAGTGGCTCATTCGCTAACTGCACGATGGCGACGGACGACGACGACGACGACGACGATGAAGAAGACGACGCTGGCGATATTCGTGTGTCTGGTAAATGGAGTTGGAGTTGAGACTGAAGACTGAAGACCGAAGACCGACGACTGAGGAACTGAAGCCACTGCCTGGTCTTTGGAATGAGATGATGGTCTCTTCTACCGGCCTGCCCGGGCCTGGCTTGGCCTGGCGTCAGCGCTGACAGCGACGGTGGTCCACTTGGCGCTCTCGTGAATTGATTCATAAAATATTATATCATTTTTGTTGTTGCTGTTGTTGTTGTTGTGGCTGTTGGTGTTCCTCCTCTTCATTTTTTTTGTTTTCTGTTCTGTGTTGTTGTTGTTTTTTTGTGTGTTTCGTTTGGTTTTTGGTCATTGAAGCTTTGTAATTAGCGTGCATGTTTACCCGAATAATTTTACTTGATGGCTCTCGTTGAAGAAGTTATTATCAGGGTCCAACCCCCACTCTAACCCCCCCATCCCATCCCATCCTATCCCATCACCATCCCTCTTCATCTCGTGCCTCTTGTTATTTTCTCCTTCCCTTCAGTGTGTGCTGTCTTTGGTTTTTGGTCAACGTCCGCCAATTAACTGCTTCTTTCTTTTTGTTTTTTTGGGCAACTGTAACGGAAGGAAGTGGGGGCCCGCCCCGACGCGAACCATCAGTTTCAATGTGATTTTTTTGGGGCCTCAGGTCAATTGCATAAATCATTGGGTCTGTCTCTATCTCTCTCTTTCTTTCTCTCGCTCTCTCTGTTACTCTTATAGTTAATTGACATACACATAGACCACCAACAAGTTGGGGCATCTTTCCATTGAACTGTCTTAAATTTATGAAGGGTCAGCGCTCATGGTCTCGATATTGACAGTTGCAGGACAGGCACAAGCAACGTCTGCATTGACTTAAGGACTTAATGAATGTCCCTGTTCATCTACATTGTTTCTTTCATTTTTTTGGGTCGGCTTGTCTTTTCAGTTTCTTTTCGCATTTGAACAAAATGCAAATTTGATATTGATTTTGCCAAAAAAATATATGTATATACGAAAAATAAACAACAAAGCTTCCAATCCCGATCAAAATTAATGTCACCTTCATTAGGCGGCTCGTTGACTCAACGAGTTATCCTGTTGCTGCTGCTGCTGTTGCTGTTGCTGAATGATGCCTATAAGAACCATATCCTTTCAGTCATCTCAAGTTACTTAAAACAAAAAAAATGAGAATCAAAAAAGTAAACAGGAAAAAAGAACTTGCTTTTGCTTAGTGCTTTGTCGGCTGCTGCTCTCTGATCTTTCAGTGCTTCTCTAAGTATATTGCGCTCTCCTTTCCTCGCCACCGCCCCCAATCTGCGCCGGAGAGCAAGCAAAGATGGATGAGGATCAAAAGTGCCGCATATCCTGTGCTTGAGTTTCATTCATTGAGGCCCAGAAGCATGTGTAAGCTTATATGAAGGGCTTCTCTGTCTCATTCCACCTCTCCCTTCTGGCTGTTGGTAATTGGTTAAGCACAGATGCTTAATTAGGATATTGCCCACGTTGCTCAAAGGATTCATTGTGGCGGTCATTCACTAGGTATGTAGTTAGGTTTCCCGCCCCCAATTGTGTAATAATGAGCAGCCGATTATCCCCAAAAACCTAAAATCTCACCCAATTGAGTTGAACGTCTGGATTTATAATCTATCATGCAGACTTTTGTGATTCTCGAATTAGTTATTGGCAGTTTCTTCTTCTCAATATTCTCTACCGAGCTTTCAATAAGTAAGAATATAACAAGACTTGGCGTAGTATTCAAATAATGAATAAAAAATGTTTTTGAAAGCTCTATTCTATTCTTTAGTTCTTTGGATGACTTTTTCTGTTTTGACTGTTTTCAAATCTCTCTTGTCGATAATATCGAAATATATGTATTTGCACATATACATAATACGTATGTTTATATATATTTAGCGAGAAAACTACGTACGAATATACAAGGTGGGCCAAAAGAAGTCATCCGATGTTGTTTGGCTGTCATTTGTTTTTCTATCGGTCTATCCGAATGCCGTAGCAATAAATCGATTAGATACTTTTCCTCTTGAAGGAAAGATTTCGATGAAAGTTCCTAAGAACATTAGGAAATAGGAATATCATATCGTTACAGAGTCTTTAATATTCAATATGGATGCATTTTTGCAATATGTAGACTGACTTTTAGCAAAAATCTGACATGAATTCGTCAAACGTAGGTCTTAAAGAAAGATATTTTAGTACGAAACTGGGCTTAGATTAATTGTGTTACGAGATATTTAAATTTATTCTTGAAAGACATTTTCCAAATACCCAACTTATTACGATGAGCTACTTGACAGCTTCTTTTTTTTGCGTACTTAAATTCGCTGGCCAAATAAAAATGCATGAAAGCCATTTTCATGTCGATAAGGATGGGGTTGGCGTTGGGGAGTAGGGGAAATGCGAGTCAGGCTAAGTCGTTCAATATTTGTGTGTGTGTGTTGGTGTGCGGATGTGTGAGTTGGATTGGAGTTTTAGGGCGACAACACCTTGCAAAAAGAGCGACAGCTATAGCGTCGGTGGCAACAAATCATGGCAACGACAACGTCAACAAAACGGAAGCCATGCAAAATGCACACACACAGACACACACACACACACACACATCGAATCAAACTCTAAAACTATGGTACGATGTCGACGATGACGACGCCATTGCTGTGTTGGACGCATAGAGTGAATTTTACCGCCCAAAGTGCTGGCAGCAACGCCAGAACCCATTCCCAGTTCCCATTTTCAGTCTCGGTCCCTGGCCAAGCCTCTGGGCTCCGCACTCCGTGCTCTACGCTATGAGCTCGTTCTGGCGACAGAGTTTTTATGGTGCTCAGTTTGCTTCATTGTTGGTAGTTTTCTTATTTTTGTTGTTTTTGTTTTATTTTAGCTTCTTCCTTTTTTGCTACAATGGCGTGAAATAATATGCAAAATACTCGCACACACACACAGGCACACCCTCAGCATGTGTGTAAGTGCAACGTTGGGCTGAGCCACTCCGCAGTGGAGTAGAAGTGGTGTTGATCGCCGCACGGCTGCTAATTAGGCCACTTAGAGCTCAGAGGCCAGAGCTCGAAGCTCGACAAGAAGTCCTAGCCAGGCAGGAGGCACTTTATACACTTTTGTGCCAGGAAATCACAAGAACACGAGGCGGACAACAACAGCAAGAACAGCGCAAAAGGGGTTGCAATTCAGCAAAAATTCGCGTTCTCAGTCTCGGTCTCAGACTAAGACTCAGACTCAGAGACTCTAACTCTGACTCTGATGCAGAAGGCCCAGCCCAGTGGAGGGCAGGCCCGGCCATTATTGCCTAGTGCCATATAAGTATGTGTGTTGTTGTTGTGTTGCCGCCGTGAAGGAGGTCAATGTATTGGCTTGCCACTTGACGGCGTCATTTTTTATTTTTTTTGTGCTCCAGAGAGAGAAGGAAAGAGAGGGTGGAGCTTAAAGGACATTAAAGCTTAGAGGATGCAATAAAACCAAAGTTCAAAACTGTTTAAGGAAAAACTCATCAGGGTCACCTTTGACAAACAATCGAAATGGAATTTCTCTCGTTTCGATCACAATTGCCTTGAAATCTTAATCGTTATTCGTTATTCCGTTGTTATTGACTCTAGACAAATTTCGATAACGAATAATTTCTTTCTATTCCATACGTATTTTCTATAAAATTTTTTTTGGGAAATACGGAAATGTTTCGTTCTAGCGAAAATTTAAATATTGATCATGCCCTCGATATGTGCAAGGAGATGGTCGAGGACATCGATGACTGCCTGAAGGCTGTGCAACGTTTGAATGCCCATTACGATTCGTATGAACCGCAATATATAAATCTGGCTGATGATGATGCAGCTGTTGCTCCCATCGAGGAGGAGGATGAGGACGACGACGAGGACGAGGATGAGAACGAAGAGGAGGAAGACGAGGAGGCGGATTTACCAGAGGGTACAGTTGTAGTTACCGAAAAAATCAAATAAAACCCTCTAAAACTGAAGGCATGGAATTGATCTTTGAGCACAAAAAGGGCTTAGATCTGAAGGGCATCGAGGAAGAACTTAAGATATTGGAGTTAGAGGAGCCAGAATCAAAAGAGGAAGGTCGCACCTACAATGAAGTGGAAAAGGTCTATAAAGATTTGAGTGTGAAATGCATCAAGCTGCGTCGCGATTTGGAGAGTTCAGCCACACAGCTGATGCATATAGCATATATGGCCGATCGCACTAAAGATATAGCTCAATTAATAGCCAAGTGTTGGTAAACGAGAGGAGGACGTATCTGAAAATTATATGTAGACACTCAGAATGCTGTCTTTCCACCCCCACCCACTTTCAGTTTTCTTTAATTGAATAAATATTTGAGAATTTGTGTTATTACTGTTGGCTCCCGCATCCGCTGTTCTCTATTAATCACTTAATTTAATCAACAAATTAGTTCAGCTTATCTTTTGATTTAAATAATTACGATTAACATTAAGATGAGGCATCGCAATTGGGCAGACGGTGGTGGGCGGAGGAAGTGAAGGGATATACGGTAACTTTTTAGAATTTCTTCATTGACTTTAGTTTGGAATGCCGTAGAGGATTGATTATGTCTTCTTCAGTTGTAAATTAGTTAACCCCCTCCGCTCTCCTTTCTTACTCTCCAACATCCAAGCAACATGCATATGGACCACCCAAAACAAAAAAACAAAAATGGAGGAAACTAAGCAATCATCCGGCAGCAACAACAACAACAACAACGAAGTAAACAAAAACGAGTCAAAAAACTTGTCAACATTTGCAGTAGTTGTTGCCAGAGAATTTGTGCAATCCCAGTGTCTAGTGTCCAGCATCCAGCGTCCAGTGTCCAATGGCCAGCAGCAACGCAATCTCTTGTGAAGCAATGCTGAAAGACAGAGATAGAGATTGTGATAGTGAGTAAGAGCAAGAGAGCAAGGGGCCACCCACGCCGCCAACGGGGCGTATGAAAAACAATTTTTGAGTCCACTCAAAGACTTAAAAGGAGGGGGATAAAAGGGGTAGAGGGAGGCGGTTGGTCAACAACCATTGTCGTCGTTTGCCGTTGTCTTTCAACATTTTTTTTAGTGTTTCGTTTTTTGTTTGCATTTTGTTTTTATTTTTTTTTTTTGAATCGTTGTGATTATGGCGGGGTCCACGTCGACATCCACATCCACAGCCACAGCCACATCCACGTTCGTTTATTCGTTCGTTGATTCGTTGATTTCATAATCTCTTCCGTTGGCTCGACTTGACTTGGTTTCGGTTTGGTTTCGGCTTGGTTTGGCGGTAGATTTGTGGGTGACCGCGCAGCACTCTCTAAAAACGTCAATCACTCAATTAAACTTAATTATAATTGCGAAGCGATGATGGCGGGCGGACGAACAAGCGATCTGGGTAGGCTGTCAGACGGGGTAAAGTTGCTGGTTGAAGGGTGTGCGGGTGGCGCCGGAGGGAGGCAGTTAGTTAGTTTGTGCTGAATAAAAATGAAGATGAAAAGCTGTGGGCAGGCGATCGTCAGCTTTAGATCTGACTTGAGTTGAGCAGGGGATGTTTTTGTTTCGTCTCTCCCTCCCTCTCTACCTTCTACTCGCACTTGGCCCACTCTACTCCGCCTCTCCCATTTGGACTTTCAGCACTTTGACTCGTTCAGATTTCAAGCAATTCGCAGAAAATTGTAAATGCACGACAAAGTCAAAGCCGCAGTGAATGATGCGGATGATGCTGATGATGTGGATGTGTGGATGATGATGATGATGATGGCGACGTCGCCTCCACTTTGGTTTCAAATTTTTGTTCGTTGTCTGGCATTTGTGCCTCTCACATACTCTCTCTCTTTTTTTTTTTTTTTTGCTTACTTTGTGTCTGATTGTTTAGTGTCCTGAGAGTTATTAAAGGCCAAGCAACTAGACAGAGAAAATCTGAAGGGGGCGAAAGGGGGAAGAAGAAGAGTTCACATGACGTTTTGTTGCTTTATGCTGAAATTAGTTATGGCATCTTCTCTCTTTCTCTCTCTCAGGCTAGTTGCCATTTTGACCTATCTTCAACGCATTGTCAATTGAACGACCACCCAATGCTTAATCGATGACGATCAAGAGAGAAAGAGACTGAGAGAGAGACACAGTCATACTGAATATTCTCGTTATGTTAAAACAAACAATTTTTTTTTTTTTTTGTTTTTTTATCGAAATAAATCCAAATTGAAATCCATTTGCCAGCCGATAGACTTTCACCTAGAGAACTAGCCAAGCATAACTACCGCTTTGGGGCTACGCTTGTGATCTTTCACACACTGTGACAAAACTGTCTCGGGCATTCGCATCCCACATCCCCATCCCGATCATCTCCACCCCGTAAACATTCAGCTACCGCAATCGGCTACCGTAGCCGTAACCGTAACCGTCAGTGCAGTCACCACACAACAATTACATTGTTCAAGTGATGGGTTCGCATGAAACTCTCCATTATGTAAAGAGGCGACGCAACTTGTGGGCGTCAACTGAAGTGTCCAGTGGACCAGACCAGACCCGGGTCAAGCCGGGACAGACTAGACCAGAGACCAGACCATTGGAGCGCATTGCGTGGACGTTGTTGTCACATATTTTTACGCTCTTGCGATTTGCACAACAAACGACAACGAAGAAGCAAAAAGAAATCGTAAAACTAGTAATTAGGGGGCGGCATTTTATGGTTGTTGTTGTTGCTAGTGTCACTAGCCGACTCAATTGACAATACAAGCAGTTGAGCAACTCAAATGCGTAAAGTATGGTCTGAATCCAGAGTTATGCAAAAATCTCAAAAAAATAAATTGGTTTCTCTTATTATATGTATGTATGTATGTATATGCATATAGAATCTGAGAAATTATCGTAGAATCCACCAAGGTAAACAATGTCGTCCATGTCCAGCAATATGAAACAAATCATTATTATATTATTTTGGCCACATGTGTATGCAAATTTGCAAAGTTTTAAAGAATTCAAATTCAAATTAATTGATTAAAAAATTTGTGAAGTTGTGATTTTCGGGATACATTTTCCTTCTTAATTGTATATGTATATATTGAACATGTGTATGTATACATATGTTGGTACAGCTGTGTTCACAAAAATAGAAGTACCAATAAAAAGTTCATAAATTATGTTAACACCAGAGGGCCGGGGCTAACTTCGACCGAGTCAAAGTTTGTATACCCTCGCAACTTTTTTGGTAACTCTTTCCTTACCTTTGCTATTTATCAAAGATGTGAAGAACAATAATCAAAGGAGAAACAAAAAAGAAAACATAAACAACATCTTGACGACGCGGAACTCTCATCACACGGACATTAAATTTACTGGAGGACATATATTAGCTTTTCTGGACGCGCTGGTATGCAGAAAGAACAACCAGATAAAATAAGAAGGTATAACCACTTTACAGGAATATAAACTACCACTTTAAACTTGCAACTTGAAATAATTAACATAGCCAAAAATTTTATTAGGGCTGTATTGAATACCATTAAAATAGTTTTCCAAGAAGAAACAGAAATGGAAAATACTAAGAGATTGTGACTTTCAGCAACCAGATTATTCAGATGAATTGAAAAAAGAAAGGTGAAATTCCAAAGGAAAATGTAACAAAAGTATACAAATGTAAAACTATTAATTTGTTTGTGTATGTATAGCAAACTTGTTTATACTGCAATTATGATAGCCTCTGAAGAAATCATTCGGAGATCGAAGTATATTGAGATAATCAAGAAAGGTGGAAAACAAGGTGACATTTAATATAGCGACCTATGTTATTTCAACCTTTCAAAGAACAGGCTCGAGGCCATTTTTGAAAACAAACCAAAAATGTGGTCTGTGTAGCGCGTTTTTAAAAACTACCAAATTCTCTCATCAGCAGAATGGCAAGGCCATACCTAAACGCTAAAAGTTGGGAATTGTAACTAGATGAAGCTAAACTTTGTGATTTGATTCATGGAAATCGATCCGGCCAAAACAAAAGGTTTCATACCAATTAAACAACCAAGTCAAATTGAATCAACATCATTTTTAGTTTCATAAAATGGCTAAAAGTACAAAACTGTATAATGCTCTTTAGTTCCCTTAGCGCATTTGTTGGCCATCTATGACCCAAAGGTTTCTAATTAAGTATAACTTCGCAATAGTTCATAGTCTCAGGTCTCGGCATCCAATAAATGGGCTGATATGGCCAGATCGCAATGGCTAGTGATGATGATCAAGAATATATACGACTGCACTCATTTTAGCGACTTTAATATAATATTTTCACATAGCATTTTTACATGAACAAGTAAATAAAAAGCCAAAGTGGCATTTTATTTAATTTGGAGCTACTCTATAGCCCGCTGACTTAAATCCTCTGACAATTCTGGCTGGTGCAAATGCCAAGAATGACAATTTTGAAAGAGTTTTATCATACATCTATATGTTAAAGTCGATAAAAAGGAATGCAACGGGTGGTTGAATAAAAGGAAAACTTCATTTTCGAAACATCTAATCAAAAAGGAAGAACTATAAATAATCCTTGTTTAATTCTCTAATCAACATAAAAAAAGACGTCGCAGGGTTTCCCCCTAGGGCATTTTTGGCATTAGGTTGTAATTAAGTAGTTGGTTGGCTTTTAGTTGGTTTTTGCTTTTGAAAACCCAACAAAATTCATTGTTTATGTCTATGTTTTTGTTTGGTGCTCTTGATCCTAGCTGCTGATTCTGAATGTGCTTCGGCTATTCTGTGTGGATCAAGTCAACCCGCAGAGGTTGTTGTTTCTGCTCCCGTTCCCGGTACCGTTCCCATTGCAGCTGCCAATTGCCTGAGTTGCGGCATCAGCTGGAAATGGATCGATGCAGTCAAGTAGATTTAATTGCTGCAAGCCCTCAATTTTCTGTTCTCATAAGAGATTTGCAGTTTGCATTTTTCTATGTATGTGTGTGTGCCTGAGAGTGTTTTTCGGATTTGCAGTATTTGCCCAGCAAATGTTCTCAATTTCATTGATTTCAATTGTTGTTCCAATGCATCGAGAAAGAAAAAAAAATAAAGATAAAAATATCGATTACATTGGAAAATCCGAATTGAGGGAAAACAAAAGATCTCTGTCGATTCTCTAAGTTACTGCTGATGCGGGGGTGAAGAAAGGACAATGCCATTAGATATAGGCAGAGAGAGAGAGAGAGAGAGAGAGGGAGAAAGAGAGGACTAGTGAACAAGGGAGGGAGAATCGTTTAATACCATTAAGTGCAATGGATTTTTATGTTTCTTTGTACCTGGTTGGAATTGCTTGTGGCATCAATATCAATAATTAGAAGGATGATTGTCCGCTTACTTCCCCACCTAAAGAACGAGAATAAAGAATCTTGTTTGGATTTTTGTGAAAAGGATCACTTGAATCCATCCCGGCCATTGGAGCATTCATAGCAGCTGCAAATTGATTGCTAAAATTCACTTGTAATCGATACATAGACATCTTGCTGAATTCGACGTGAACTTTTCTTTTCGTTTTGAATTTTTGGTGAACTTTAGACTACAGACTTGTGATTAACAATTGTCGAAATATTGAGAGATAAATACCCTACTATACCAGCTCTCAGCCTCTTTCACCCCCAAGGATTTAGAGCCACCCGCCAGTTGTTTGGGCACTTTACGCGTAATTGACGCACATCGTTGTCTTATTGTCATTGCCGCTTCGCATCGACAGCGGTCTAAAACCATTCATCAAAGCCCATTGATTGGCCTTTTCGCTCTACGTCCCTCATCCCTCCACACACCACCCATCCATCCATCCATTCATCCATCCATCCATATATCTATGTATCTCTCTGGCCATGTAACTTTGTATGTTTGTATCTATTTGAGTTGAGCAAGACCTATTATTTGTAGGTCATAAATTTTATTGCTCAACTGCCGTTGCTGCAATTAAATCTCAATGGCTCTACGGCGGTATCTTTTGTCATTTGGCCATTGGGAGACGCGTGTGCACTTGAATGAGTGACTGGGCGACAGGCGGAGGGCGAGGGCCGTTTTGGCGGGGGTGGCCAACAACTATGACTGGCAATCCCTTCGCAAAATATTTTGACAATCAACAACTATGGGAACAATAGGCCTGAGCCCTGGGCCCGAGTATCTAATGAGCCAGTGCCTCTAACCTCCTTGCATCTCTCACTTTATCCTCTCTCTGTCTCTCTCTGTGTCTCTTGGCATGGTCACGATTTGATCTTATCGATAGCTTCTTATCTTCGTGTGGTCATGTCACTGAGACTATTAACCACAAATGTTGCCTGTTTATCAGTGGCTGGGCATCATTTTATCGGTAGCAGCAGGTTCAACTATTCAAAGTTATGACTTTACTCTCGAAACAAATTCATAAAAATTAAGTGACAAAATGTTGTAGCCATTTTGGTGACGAAATCTTAAAGTGTAAATCTCGTGTCCATGGAGGCGGATAACATTTTCCCACAGGCGCCACCATCAGGCGCTTGGCTAAACGAGCTACGTGTCGCCCTCAGGTGCCTGCGGGGCATCATCACCATCATCAATGAGTAGTAGGAAGAAAAAAAAAACATCAACATCAACATCCTCATGTCATGCCCCGTCATCCGCATCGTCATCAGCATCATCTTCATCATCATCATCATCATCATTAGAGAGGGCAGCTTCTGTGGAGAAGCTTAGACAAAGTCAACCCTTTGATAAACGCCCCCGACCTCTATGGCCAAGCCCAAGAACTGCATTTGTTGCTGTGATTCTATTAGCAATTCCATGGAAATCGTTGTCGCATCTCTCACTCTCCATCTAGAAACCGTTATGGTTTGGCCCATCAAAGGGGAGCGCCACTTGGCAGACCGTTCCGTTCCGTGCCGTCAGCTAGCTCTGCGCTTCAACGAAAACAGTAGCGCCGTTCCAGCCACCGTCATCCCCATCCTCATTGCCATCGCCATCGCCACTTGCAAAAACAAATAAGCGAGTTCAAAGCCTAATGCGAAAAATTCGCAGAAATCTGTCATCGCCTTGTCAACGCGGCGTCATCGGCAGGAAGAAGCTTGGGTCCATCCCATCCCAAAATGTCTCGACTACTAAAAGCCAGCAAAGCAAAGTGTGGCGCGTAGCTGTAGCTTCAATTGGCGCTTAAAAGACCCCCCATGCCTCCTTCTCATTCTCATTCCCACCATCTACCATCTGAGTCCCAGACAGACAAGCAAAAATATTATTCCATCAAAAATCTCAGCAACGTCATCGTCGTCGTCGGCGGCGGCGGCGATCATATCAAAAGCAGCGCAAAACGTCCACAAAAAAAGGAATAAAACATAAAGTATAGGAGTGGGAGACAGAGAGAAGAGAAGGATTTGGTGTTGGAGGTAGTAAAACAGAAGGACCAGGCCAATTTGCTGGCGTCTATCAAATTCTTTGATGCGCTCCCCTGAAAGGTGAAGGGTTAATTTATGTACCACAAATGAGGAGAATGCGTCACGTATAGAAAAACTGGCCAGGACCAACTTGCTAAAAGATTAAATTAACCTGTTAACTATTCCAATTTGTGGCAAAATTTCAGTTAGCTAATGGAAGTCTTCTTTGCTTCAGATTTTATTTCAGGAAAAGCCTAAGTTGACCTCTAGGTAATATTAGGTTGAGGTTCAATTTCCAGTTCTCCAGCTTTCTCCAACATCATCAAGTACCGTTTTGCATTTGTCCTTCATAAGAAGAAGAGTATTTGCTGAGCGTCGTTTTCGGTGGAGAAGAAGGGAAATGATTTACTCATTCTGGTTTTGACATCTTGTCAGAACGCCAACGGAACAGATTTCGCTGTTGTTTTCATTCGTTTTGTTTTTTTTGTGTGTGTCATTAGTTTTTTGGTTCTGCCTGAGATTCGGTGAGTCCACTCGCAGACGTCAGTTCGCTCGGCGCTATTAAACTTCAAAAACCCCAAAACGCAACTGGGCGCAGAGCATTTAACGCCGCGAATTCCGGGCCAATACAGACTGTCGATGCGCAGGAGATGGGGGAAAAGGTAAAGAAAGGTGCAAGCACCTAGACCCGGGACTCTCATACTTGGCCAAATGGGTCTGAGTCAGCAAATACCGCAAATATTTGTCGTTAGATTCTCTGGGTTTTTTTTTTTTTTGTTATGTTTTTACTAATTGCCGCAATTGATGTGGGTCGGGCTTTGTAGTGATGCCACGGTGCAAATGAAATGGGCCAGCTAATTTTCATTTTCGTTTCCCTAATGCAAATCATCAAAGAAGGCTGCGGAGTACTTCAAATATGAAATACATTAACTGAGAATGTTACAAAAATGAAAAGAAAGAATTGAATGCATATATAGATCATATATTGAATCATATATAGATGTATTTTCCCATACCATCTCTTTCTTTCGCTCTCTCTATCTCTCTCTTTCTCTCTGTCGTTCAGTCATTTGCAGGTCTTGTTCACTTTCACACGATTGCCAAATGATTTAAGCCAACTGACGCTGTCAATAAAATTTGCGTCTGGCACTGATTTGACCAAAACGAGGGCTTAAATAAGGGGGGAGGGGATGGGAATAACGATGTGCAGCAGGCTGGGAGGTGAAGGTAGAGGGGAGATCAAGCGACCGGCTGGCGCGCCTGTCGCTGCCGATCAAAATCAATGCGCCATGGCATTGCGAATCAATTGCAGAACTTTAGGGGACAGACATTTTGTGTGAGCAAACGGTATCAGAGCTCAGTCAGCTCACTGAACGTTCAACTTGGAACTGTCCAGTCGTCGCCGTTGTCATCGTCGCCGACCTGATCGTCGTCGTTCTTGTTGTTGTTGCTGTTGTCGTCGTCGATCAAAGACAATATCCCGGCGCTCGCTCTCTGTGATCCTGATCGCTGAGACAATGAGCGCACAGGTCGGGGGCTTCAGATTCAAATTGAGATTCAGCTTCAGCTTCTTAACCGAATGAAGACGACGTTTTGCTTTTTTGGCGACAGTGCCGACACTGACATGACAACCAGTGAACAGTGAACGGTGAACGGATCCAAACCATCCAAGGGATCCAACAAGAGGACTACGTAGTGGTATATTCAAATGCAAGATTTTCGTCTGCCGATTGTTTCTCCTGATGCAGAATCAGTTGCTTCGTTGCTTGTTGGTTCGTTTGTTCAGATGGCTAGTGGGTATTTAGGTAGGTAGGAAGGTAGGTAAGTAAGTATCCTTACCTTCTTTGTAGGTAGAATGAGGCTTCTGCCTTCAACTTTACCTTACCCTTGCCTCACGTTTCTTCGTCTCTCGTCGTGGCGCTTGCAAGTTGATCGATGAATGGCCATTCGACGGAAGGCACACACAGTGTCCGCAAGCAAAAGAGACAGACAGACAGACAGAGAGAGAGAAAAGCACAGAGAGAGAGAGAGAGAGAGAGAGAGCAAGACATAAAGACATGGACTCGGCGCCGCTGCCGTTGCGAATTCAAGCGCCGCTTTTGAGTTGGGGCTCACACAATGCCCACATCTCAGTCTCAACCTCGGTTTTAGTCTCAGTCCCAGTCCCAGTCCCAGAGGCCAGTCGCCAGTCAGTGAGTCGATTTTTTGGCAGGGATTAGGCTGCACTGACCTTAGCTTATGCGCTACTATTGATACCAAAAAACGAGAAGGGATTAAGATGATGGAAGGCGCTAAGGGAATTCAAGTACAGTCTGTTTAGCCTGTTTCGCTTAATGAAATTTTATTCGATATTAAATTTTTGTTTATCTATACAACTATCTCATACACACCCCCACACACACACACACACTCACCTGGATTTGTAACTTATTAGGGGGGTAATTAGGAAATGTGTGTTTTTTTGTGATACGCTTGGATCGATGTCTCTGCAGGGCATCGGGTCATGGTGTTAGACTTGAACCCTTTTGCTTATACTCACAATGAAATGCAACCAACATAGTCATGTCCACTTTGTTTGCCTTCAAATGACAGCTGATTGCTTTTCTTCTCCTCCCGTCCTCTTCAGTCACCAGAGCCATTATTTCTCTCCGTCTCTCTCACAATCGCTCTGTCTCTGTCTATCCTTGTTTCGCTCCCCGCGTTTCGTCTTACTCCTTTTTCACGATGTATTTTAATACCAAGCATCTCAAGAGTGAAATGGCATATTGAATGTGACTAAAAGTATGAAACAGGAAAAATGGAAGCATCAAAAATGGAGACGATCTCATTATTTCTGCAGGATATTCACAATAGCAAAGTTGATTGTTGAGTACGTGGAAGAATATGCGAGATAGCCTGTTTTTCCAATGGCAAAATATGGGTTTTTAATTGTTTTACTTAGTGCATGGTTCGGCAAAGTCGGGGTGATGAACCATTTCATTTTGGTTGCTCTTTTTTTTTAGGTTCCTCATCTTGTTAAGGTTCGTTTTTGGCTCAGGTTGGTTGGTTCGTTTGACGTTCGTTTCGATTCGAGCTCGACTCGATTCGACTGGACTCGTTTTGGTCTCGATTCGTTTCGATTCTCAGGTTCTGGGGACGGCCGGCGCCTTTAATTGGCATTTGAATGATGTGCACACGCTCCTTTTCCTTTTCATTTCGCCCTGTCCCCCTACCCCTCCCCCTCCCACCACCAGCAACCTGCAACCCTATTACTCTCTATCTCTTTCGCTCTATACCTTATCACACACTGTGGGAGCTCTGAGTCTTATCAAACTTGTTGATCGGCTGGCTGGCGGCTGTTGGCTGGTGGCTAGTGGCTTTGCGGGTACCTTATCTGATGCTCGTTTTGGATAAACGCATCATTATTACTGTCGCCGCCAAAAAACACACACACACATATATGTATATAAATACAACAACCACAAAAGGGTTAAACCCAGCGGAACCATTCGATGAACGAATGCGTGTTCTTCTGTTTTGTTCTGTTCTCTTGCTGTTGTTGTTGTTGTTGTCATTATCAAACGATCTCAATCGCTGCTAATTAATTTCTAGGGTATTTAAGTTAATTTACATATGTACAAGAACAAATGCCCATGACATGCACCCGCCCTAATGCCCTTTATCCATAACCTTTTAGCCTGGAGCTTCCAGCTGTCTGAATTCTCGTTCCCGTATTCATTCTTTCTCGACTTACGCAATCCAAAAAGCGTAGGCGTCGACAGATAGCAGAACTGCGTTTGGTCTGTTGCTGTTAATTAAAGCAACTGTCGGAGTTAGTGAGTTAGTCATCCATCCGTCCAGTGAATCGTCTGTCTCATCCAAAAACGAAAACGGCCACAGGGGCTGACTCAAAGTGGCGGAAAAACGTTGCATTTTCACTGTCATTGACATGGCCTTGTTTCGGTTTGGTTCGCTTTGGTTTTGGTTTCGACATTCGATTTCCATGTCATTACACAAATCAAAATGGAAATAAAGTTTGTGACAATGTAACTAAGATCCAATAGATTATAAGTAGGTAGATTGGAGATATAGTATAAGTATAAGTAGGTATTATAAGCGATTGGTAAATTTGTTAAATTCAAAGAATATATTTAAAACACAAACAACCGATGCTTTTCAACAGCTTTCTTAAGTTTGCCCAGGATTTTAACGGTGATTTTCAAGGTGTATTACAACTGGAACTCCCAAAGAAGGACATTCTTTTACATTTTTGTAAGCAGAAGGATTTAAAATTGATTATTGAGGGTTTATAAACTGGAAATATTATATAGATTTTGAATTATTAAATTAAAATAAATATATGTATATGTATATATTCTTGATCAGCATCTACAGCCGAGGGGTCTGTCTGTCCGCTCGTTTGTCTGTACACCTACATCTCGGAGACTATAAAAGATAGAGCCACCAAATTTGGCATGTAGGCTCGTGTAGTATGTAAAGTGGTCGAGTTTATTTCAGATTTCCGCGCCTTTCCGCCCCCGCAATTTAAAAAAAAGCGTTTATCTCAAAAACTATTCTAGCTAGAGACACCATATTTGGTATGTTTGTATGTATATATGCTTAGAAAATAGGCACGTTTTGTATGTAACTAACTATGTACATACATATTTACATACATACGTCCGTCGTAAAGAAATTTCAATTAGAAAACTATTGCTTTTTGGACACAACTTTTTCTAAATTGTCGTTGTAACATCACATTAAGTTTTATGGCCCGAAATAGATGAAAACTAAAAAGTGGCGAAAATTCAACAGAAAAGCGAAAGTCTAGTCTATGGCTCTAGTTTTTCAACAGTGTTCGAAATCTATTCGATTAGGCACTTCAAAATCAAATTGTAATAAATTGGTAATCGAAAGAAAGAATGCAACTAAATGTATAAGAAGGACCACCGTATAGAATTTTTGTTGCTGCTGCTGTTGCTACTATCTGGCGGCTATTTGATTTACTGAACGATAAAGGGCGGCAAATGCTATCACATATACACAACGACACCCAAGAATACCCAAAAAGTACCTATAAAAGTATGAAGGCTGACGCCAATTGGCTCTGCGTTGCTTAGCGCCAACACCAACACACACACACACACGCATGAGGAAGGAGGTAAGGGGAAACAAAAGGAACATGGATGGCATTCCCGACTATGTCGTCGACGACGTCGCAGAACCGCCGCTTGGTGGCGCCTCCTCAAGTAGCAAGTAGCCAGAGCAAAAGTAAGAGACAGAGCCAGGGCTTGGACATGGACATGGGCACGGGCGCTCGCATAACTTGGCGGCATTTCGGCATCTGATCAAACGATTCGGCGGCAACAACAGCAACAGCAACGACTCCAGCATCAGCTTTAAGACAAAAGCGCGTTGGCAGCCAAAACCGAAACCGAAATACATAAAAGAGGAACGACCATTGGACCGGGGCAATCCTTAAGTCGTGTTCTTTTCATGTCCTTTTGCATTTAAGTGTAAGCACTCGTTCGATTTTCTTTATTTTTTTCTCTTTTTTTTTGTATGTGCTTCTTGGATTGGATCGTCTCTTTATTTTATCAGAACGCCAGCCTCGCCAGTTGAGGGGCAGGATAGGGAGGGGTGGGACCTTGCCCTGCTCTCAATGTCCGCAAGTTATTCAAGTGGCGCCAGTCAAACATTTTTTGTGCAGCAGCAGCACCACCACCAGTACCACCACCACCACAACCACCACCAACAACAATAAGAGGCAAAGCAAAATCAATGAAAACAGTTTGGGTAAAGGGTAAAGGATAGTGGAGATTGACTCCAATACTTGTAGAAAGTTTTCATCTCTGCCCAATGACTCTCAAACTGTGATGTTGGAACTAATTTGTCAGTTAGCATGTGGTCGAGCGGACGAAGGGATGGAATGGGATAGGATGTGATGGGGTGGGATGGATTTTGGAGATGAGCTGACAATTTGGTGTCACTTTTCGGCGCATGGTGATGATGATGATTATGCTGTTGCTGCTGCTGCTGGTGCTGAAGGATGTCTGCAACGGATGTTTCAATTCGCAAGCTTCACTTCCTTCCTTTCGATCACGTGACCCAAACGCCAATGCCAACTGCAGCCCGTTTGCTTCCGTTCAGTCGATAGCTTCCGTCCGTCCAACTAACTGTCCGTTTCACCCTCGCCGCCGCCGCCGCCGCCAGCCGCGTGACAATTACTCATGAATACATTTTGCGCCTGATAAAAGTAAGCAAAATGCTCAACTGGGCCGACATTTGCGTTTTATTTATGGTTTTATTTGTGGCAAACACAAAAGGACAACGCCAACGATGGCATCACCACGAAGGATGTAGCATGAGAGTAGAAGTAATGTGTGCGTGTGTCTGTGTGAGTATGTGTCTATCTATCTGTGTTTCTATCTATGTGTGTATGTATGTGTGTATTCTCGCCATAACCATAAAGTCAATTTATTTATTAAGTTTTTATCGCAAACGTCTCGAAATGGAGAAAACTCTCCACTCTTTGGGCAACAATGAAGCCAAAAAAAGGAAAAAAAAATGAGAAGAGGAAAACCATTCGCAAACATATCTCTCACATACCCTTTGGGTATGAGCTGAGCAGGGATGCTATTCGGGTTTTGTTATTAGTTAGTTGTTATTGTTGCTGATTTTATTCTCGATGATTTGATTTCATTTGATTTGATCAAATGCGTTGTAATATGTGGTGGAAGAGACTCAAATACTTTGTCTAATAGCAAGAAGCGAAATCCAAGTATGCAACATAAATTCCACCAATCAAATGGGCAACAAGCAGGTAGCAGTTCCTAAAACGAAGTCAAAATGTTGTACCTACTAAACTAACTAAAGAATAGTTTAGCTTTAAGAAGCGTAATACATTAGCATTTTAAAAGGGAAGGAAATTGTCTAGTTGATTCTTTTAGAGTTAACAAATTTTAGTTTTTGATGACGAAATGAATTGGTAAAATAGCATTCCAACAACACATTCAAAAGTCCATAATAGTCATTCGGTTTTTGAAAGTCTATGCTTGGTATTTACCGAATAGTATTCGGTTTTTAACAACACATGAATTACTTGGATCGAGACTCATCTTTCCGAATACAAATTGGAGTTTAACTTGGTTTTGGTTTGAACTTCATTCTATTCCCTTTCGTTTGACTAACAAATACTAATAGTATTGGAGCACTAGTTTCGTTTTCGTTTCCAGCATCAACTTTACAACTTTAGAGTTGATAAAGTTATTTGCTTAATGAATGTAAATATCTAATCCTGTTGAAACTACTTAGAACATTGATTATTTTGAATTACTTGCACTCATTGGCATAGATGAGTGCAATAGATTTTTTGAACACTGCTAGAAGTATGTAGATAATGAGGGTCTGCATGAATGTGGTGACAAAATGAATACATTTCCATACCTTCGAATAGGTTTGAGTAAACAACAAATATAAAACTTAATATGAGAATTAGTAAATTATTAAAAAGTAATGAAGAAGATCTTGTAAATATCAAGTTACTCGAATACCAATGTTATTGATATACTTAATTAATACTTTGCAAATGTTGTTCAAACGATTGCAAATACTACACTAATTCGTATATTTTGTATTTCTCCATTCCTATTCATTCATGCTAGTGTTGGGTCGCTCGTGAGTGAGTTAACAAAATTGAACGACCCCCTTCTTTTTGACTCGTTTTCATGATTACTTAGTGACTCACGGAGTCAATTGTTCGCTGAGTCAGTCACTCACTTATTCATTGACTTACTAGTTAAGTTTTTATCACACTGCAGTGACATACAAAGTAAAGGAACTGATCAGGGACCTTAGAAAACCATAAAGTCAGCATAGACTGAATAAATGAGCTATTGACTCAACTGAACAAGTAAGTCAGCTGAATAAGTGAGTCAGTGAGTGATCAACTGCTCACTCAAAAGTGTGTCAATGAACTTGTTCATCAAAATGAACAACTAATTCATGGAAACCCATGAAGATCTCAAATACATTGACAAATTTTCAAAACGGGCAACTAAGAAATATATGTAGTCATTTTTAGAATTGATAAAGAACTATTTCAGATATCCTGCATAATGTATTTATTAAGACTATGTTCTTTAATTTGGATAATTCTAAAGAAATTAAGACATTGGCATTTTGAAAGAGGTGAATATTGTTTTGATGAAACGTGTATTTATTAAAAGTTGTTTCGAGAAAATTTACGATATCTAAACATTCTTTTCTGCTATTCAAAGTCATTCTAACTTTTACAATATTAATCTAACTAAGAAACCTAACTATCGGCTAATGTCAGATAGATACTTTCAGTTTTAGAAAACCTTATACCCTTGCAAAAAGGGTATATTAATTTTGGTCAGAAGTGTGCAACGCATAGAAGGAAGCATCTCGGACCATCTAAAGTATATATATTTCGTTGGAGCTACAGAGTTGAAATTTTGCATAAAGCCTTGTATGTATATACTGCACTGGTTGTATATCTCGGATTTAGCCGGATCGGATCACTATATCATATAACTCCCTTACAATCGGCAAAGTCACGAACAGTGACTTTTCTCTATAACTTCAGTTTTTTTGTGCAACAACTGTGCCAAATTTGATCAAGATGGGTTGACTCATCATATAGCTCCCATAGGAACGATCAGTCAAAAACAGTGACTTTTATCAATAACTTTGTTGCTTTTGAGGCGATTGCGTATAAATATTTGTTAGTTTAATATATCTGTTAATGACTGTGCTGAATTTGATCAAGATTGGTTGACTATATCATACAGGTCCCATAGGAACGATAGGTGGTTAACAGTAACTTTCATCATTAAAAAAAACATTAGCCTTTTTAGATAAAACTCTTTTTTTCATTTTGATGACTATAGGTAAGGGGAATCACTTACCAAAAATGTTGCAAGGGTATACAAACTTTGACGCGGTCGAAGTTAGCCCCGGCCCTCTAGTTTAAAGTTTCAAAATTTTCAGACCCAAAATATAGCATTCATCTCAGTTTTTGAAGAATTATTCAAGGTCTCATAATGTCAGTCGTTGTGATTCAATATAGATTGATAGAATTTATTCTAAATGCATATTCTAAAATAGATATTTTTATACCATGCACCCATAAGGCTAAATGTACCCCATGCACCCATAGGGTTTAATACATGTAGTGTAATAAATCCGCCAAAATGTATGTAACAGGCAGAAGGAAGCATTTCCGACCTCATAAAGTATATTCTTGATCAGGATAAATAGTCGAGTCGATATAGCCATGTCCGTCCGTCCGTATGAACACGTAGATGTCGGACGACTTACTTCATTTGCTCATTATTTACAAAATTATCATTATGCGTGATTCAGAAAGAATGGAACAAAGACGGAAATCGAATTTAATGGAAATGAAAAAACGAATGCTAATTCAAAGAAAAATGGTAGCAGGTTTCAATTGGAATTGACATTAAAATAAATTAATTGAATCTTATTTAAAAGAATAATTACTGTTTCTCCTGTTTTTGCTCTGATAGGCTTTGGTAAACATTTGCATATATTGGAAAGTGAATTTGGCCAGACCCATCTCAACATTTAACCAATTTGTGATTTGATCTTATCCCCGGGACAAGCCTGTTTAAGCTTCATTTAAACCCTTTGCCTTGCCCCTTTCATGATTTTCTAAAGCCCCGCATGAAAAACTAAAATACGCAGCAATCAATCGATTTAAAAGTTAAGCAATTTAAGAAAGAAGTAAAAAAAAAAACCAAAAGGAGAGAGAGTCGAGATTGCTCCGCTCACCTATGTACATATGTATGGATGTAAGGGACCCCGGCCTGGTCACACGAACAGATGAAATTGAACCCGCAGCTGGCTTTGCGTAATGCCTCGCTTATCTCGATATTATTTTGCCATAAAAAAAGGGACCAGCCCAGAATAGAATAGACAAGACCGGAGCAGACCAAATAGCCGGGACACGAACACATGTCATTTGTTATGTGTCCTGGCACTGGACCAGGCTCCTTTAGTTTTCGTCCTTTGGGCGTGGGCATGCAAAATGTTGTAAAGTAGCCAAAATACAAGAAACAAGCAAAAAGCAAGAAACAAAAAACAAGCAAAAAAAAGTCAAATAAAAAAAGTGAAAGAAGGGAGAAACTTTTCACATGTCACAAACGAGGGCAAGTCGGGCGACACATTCTCATCCTCTTGGCCCCAGTCCCAGTCGTAGTCTCAGCTCAGTCTCATCTTCATCCACATTCACGTCGTCGTTGCATGGAATGGACCGTAACGAATCCTGCGGGTTCCGTTGATTTTCGTATTACCCCACAGCCACCCTCTAC
Source organism: Drosophila equinoxialis (assembly GCA_018150345.1). NCBI lineage: Eukaryota > Metazoa > Arthropoda > Insecta > Diptera > Drosophilidae > Drosophila > Drosophila equinoxialis. The sequence continues at coordinate 6,658,499 of JAECWI010000002.1, read as the reverse complement.
CCCATAGCCATCAATCTACCATCTAGTTGCCCTACACCAAACAACTTGACTGTCGCTGCACGCGCGTTTCAAATCCCTTTAGTTACACTGTTTCAAAATTAAATATTTACATTTCGTATGCGACGCCAAACAGGATGTGGATGTGGCATGTGGCATGCGGCAGCGGCATGCCTTGTGCGGCATGCGGATCCCCATGAGCTAGAGAGAAAGAGAGATAGAGCGGAATGGACCACCTTACTGCGATGGTCAACTCTGGCAGAGTCTATCTCTAGCATCGCATCTCTCCTCCTGCCTTGGTGTCTAACTTCAGTGTATTACACTTGACATGGCCCAAAGACAAGGGCGTCGTTTGACTATAATGGGAAGGGGTTGCCTATTGAAGAAACCATTTCAGATGGCAATAAAGTATAAGTAATATAAATAAAAGTTGTAATTAGAGAGCAGTAGGAATAGAGTATGATTATATCGTCTGACTGGAGTTTTGAGCCTTATGTAATGCTATGAGTTAATCCCCCCTGTTTACTACGTCCATGTACATGCAAGGAGACCTCTTTCATATACATTTCATAACTGGCAATTTCCACATACCACATCCAAGTTAGAGGCACTGCGCTGGCATGTTTATCCCATTGTGTTGTGGTTTGTTTTGTGCTCTGTAAGGGATGATAACTGATTTCATCTGGACGCGTTTATTTAGCAATTTGTTTGGACTCTTTGTGACAATTTTTGTCATGGTTTCTGGTTTAACATTTATTTTATGACCATGGAAAATCGGCCTGTCTATGTATCAATATCAATCCGAATAACACAACCGCCCCCCACAGATGGATTTGGTATGTATCTGTATCTGTAGCCGTATCCGCATCCGGATCAGGTGCAGCACTTAGTGCCAATTTTGATGGCAATTTATTAAGCACCAGATTCAAAGATATTGTGTGAATTATTCACGGTTGGTGCAACAATTTTGACACTGACTTTTGCCGGGTTTCTCTTCTTATTTTTTGATTAAATCAGAGCAATGAGAATGGTGGAGCTTAGAGCTGACCATGGCTGCTGGATGAAATGGATAAAAATGCTTCGATGTTGTACTCTATTGTAAATGCATCAATTATGTTATCAAGAGTTGTGGAAAGAGTCCCAGAGACCGAGAGAACAAACTAACCTCGGACTGTATTGAGAATTATTGGCCTATAAACTAATCGCATAATTGTACAAAAGTAATTATCCTAGTAGGGCTCATCCTTTTCATCTTCATCTGCTGCCGCTTATCCTTTTCTGCCTTGTGATTTTTCCACCTAGCTGACGAACTATGGCGACTCATGCGCTTCGTTGCATCCTGCAAAAAGGAAGTGCCCACCAGCAGAACAACAGAAGCAACCCAAAACAGGATAGGAAACGAAACGAAACTACAACGAAAGGCATCACAAGGCAAGGCAAGGCAAGGCAAGGCAAAGAAGAAGCTGAGAAAACAGTCGGAAAAATACAACAGGACATACGCGCGCTTTGTTTTGCGAACAAATTAAAATCAAGCTGTTGATAGCAATCACACACTTGAGGTAACTGAAGTGATGGATGAGGCTCCTCCTTCTCCTTCTCTTCCTTCGCCTCCGTTGCCGCCGCACCACCGCACCACCGCATATCCATATGGATGCATATGGGATGTATGCATCACTAGCAACGCCATCATCCTCATCCTCTCTCTCGCTGACTGTTTCCGGCTGCAATGAGAACGAATCCAAACGAATCCCATCGCCATTCGCCATTTGCCATTTGTTGTTTGCATTTCTCTTTCGTCGTTTTCTTTTCGCTGCTTTTCCTTTCGGTGTGTGTGCGAGTTTTGTTTTCTTATGGGTTGACATCCTAAAGTGCCTATAGTTTCTGTTGTTTATGTGTTGAGCGTGCACTAATTAAGTTGAAGAGGCCACTACACGACCCTACACTCCACAACAAACAAACACAGATGCCTCCGATGAGATAAGATCGCCAACTGATCGCTTAATAAAGAAAGAAAAATCCAGAAGACTATATAATCTGATTTAAGCTATAAAATCATCCTCAGCTTCGATTAATTGCCAAAATCGGTCTGTAATCATAACTAAACTATTGGTTTAGTGAGTTATTAAGATTATTTCTGATGTTAATAAGTTTTAATAACGTTTGTCAGTAAATTCTTCCAATCTGATTCATCCAGCCATTGGTTAACTCACTATTAAGATAGCAGTCTAATCATCTGCTCCCCCAACATCTTTTACTAATCGTAGTTTAATTGTTAGTTCACTCACTGTTAATATTAATTCTGACTTCTTAATCAACTTAGCCGTAACTAAATTATTGGTTAACTCACTGATAGAATTGATTCTAATCTCTGATTGTATATTGATAGTTCTGTGTCAGTATTATTAACCAATACGATCCTAAGATATGCCTATATCTTGACCTCTTTAATAAAAAAGTGTAATAGGATTTCATTAAAGTTTCTTTCAAGACTCTCAATTGAAAGTATTTCAGATGATATTTCAACTAAGAGTCTTTTTAGGATCATCATTTTATTGATCACAAATCTTATAGATCATCATGTCGTGAATGTGATTGATCTAATGTGTTTATGATTGGTAAATTTTATCACCATTTGCAAGAGAATCTTTGTACATTCCCTTATCTCGTTTAATCTGATGATCCAAAGATCTTCGATGTGATCGAAAATCGATTTTGCCGTTTCGCCGTTTTGCTGACCAATTAGCCAGACGCTGCAAAATGAAATCATTTCTCACAGCTTTTTCTCTTGCACTGCACACGAGTTTTTTTTCGGTTTTTTTTTTCTGTGTTACGTACGCAAAAGTAATTAATTGCAGTTGCTATCACTCCCTCCAGCCAAGCAGCCATCCATCGATCCATCCATCCCTCAGTTGGTCAACCAATCGAAGCGAGAGTTGCTCACAGAGATCTTTGAATTGCAGTCGGAGTCGAAGTCGAAGTTGGAGTCCGAGGCGAAACGCATACTTTCTAAAGCAATTATCGAATGCCAGCGTGTCAGAGAGTCGTCCCCGCATCCACATTGGCACGCGGAGTAGTTGAATCAACTGGGATCGGCTGGCTGCGGTTGATGTTGATAGGGGAATGATGGGAGCTGCGGTGGGATGGTGGGTGGGGGGTAAGGGCAAACGTCTCGCCGTCGCCATCGTCAATTGCACCGTTCTGTGGGCTGCTTGTAGTTTCATGACGCCAACAACGCCTCATCGTGTTTGGTTAGCCGCCGTCAGAGGCGACGCGAGCCGACGCCAGGCAGTTGGTGGGCTCACAGGCTCCTGGAATGGCTCCTCTGACTGTGGCTCTGGCTTTGGCTCTGGCTCAGTCTCTGGCTACGTCGTGATCATTGCCTGTGTTTGCAAAATATTTCTACGCATGCCCAAAGACTTGAATCCACCATCCTTCACTTGCTTCACCTCCACTTCTCTCCCTTCAAATTGGCCTTGAGGCAATGATTGGCTGCTGCTCCAACTTCAACTTCGATTCCAACGTCCCCTCCTCCGTCTTCACTCCTCCTTTTTTCCTGCTGCTGCTTCTGCTGCTGTCGTTACTAGTTAAGGCGCACGCGTATCTTCTCGCTCTAACTATGTGTGTGTGTGTGTGTGCGTCTGTGTGAGTGTGTCTGGATCTGGATGAGTGCGAGTGTGGCTGAGGCGTTGATGGCGATGGCGCTGAAGCTGGCGCGCATGCGCAACGCAACTCAAACCACAAAGAAACAAACAAAAAAATCATCATCATCATCGTTGTAAGACATATATTGCCTTTGCCTCTGGTTGGGATCTCTTTCTCGTTTTCTCTGTATCTATCTCTCTCTCTCTCTTTCAATGTGTGTGTGTGTGCGGGACCTCCCGCAGATAATTGCCCATCATCTCATCAAGTTTCGCCCAGCTTTTTAAGCACCAGCAATAAGAACGCCAACAACAACAAAAAAAAAACATCGAAAGCCCACAAAACAAGACACCAAAATGATGAACGCGACCACGCAAAGTAGAAGTAGCTGCTGTCTGGGATCGGTTACGGGCCTGAGAGTTTTTCCATCTGTATTAGCTGGGTGGATTGTAAACTTTATAACTTTCGACCAACCCAAAAAAAAAAAAATAATTTCGTTACGATTCGCATATGTATCTAATCAGAACTCAAACTTCTTAGGTTACTCTCGCAATACCAAAAGTTTGAGATGCAGATGGGATGGGATGGGATGGGAAGGGGATTGAACCACGTTAATCGAGTCATATCGATTTTAGCGTAGTTCGTGTCTTGGACGTTTTACTTTGCCATCCAGCCAACCAAGCCAAGCGATCAGTCGAGCAACCGACCAACCAGCAAGGAGGAGGCACTTACACAGATCTCATCAGCCGCCTCTAGACCTCGGTCTTGGCTTCGGCCACGGCTATGACATCGGCTCCGGACTATGCCCAGACACTGATCCACCGTGCCCCTACCCTCCCATCATCTATAATCATCATCAGTTTGCCGTCTCCCGCTAACCGCTTCTTCTCTAACTAAATTGAATACAATTGCAGCAGTCGGTAGGTCGTTTGGGCGATCGGTCGGTCGGAGGATCGGAGAAACGAATAGCCAGAGGGTCCCAGTGGAGAGAGTGTATATAATGAATGAGTGTTCATAAAATTGGCGGCGATGCCTGGGTTAATATCTCAATTCAGGGCAAATGCCAGGTAAACAACCATCTAACCACCTGGCGGTGGTGGTCGACCACCCACTAAGGGGTAGCCACCTGCCCCATATCCCGCTGGTGTTTCTTGGTCCTGCTACTGACGGTTGCTTCTCCCGTTCAAGCTGGCAAACAAGCCAAAAGCCAAAAAATAATAAAAACTTCTAATTGAATGCAAACATGTGTAGTCTCCGGTTCCAGTTCCAGTTCCATCTTCTTCAACATCTTCTTCTTCGTCGTCGTCATCGTGGTCGTCTTCTTCAAATCCATTTGCAACTTTACCCCTTATAGCCATGTCATGTTTGCATCTTCATCTGCCCCCATTTCCATTCCCATCCCCCATTATCATCATCTTTAGTTTCTCTTTCTTTTTGTTGTGTCTTCCACTTGATGATTTTGCATCTTTTTGTTTTTTTCTTCTGTTTTTGTCCTTGCCTAATGGGCACACTTGGCTAAAAGGCAGTTGGGGGCGGAGTGGGTTGGGTTATGCCTCTTCTTCAGCTTCCTGGAGCAGCACTTGACCTGGTTCTCCTCCCGTTCTTGCTCGCTCCCGCTTCTCTAGCTACTCGGCCATATGACAGGGTCTAAGTTTCAGTTACGTGTGTGTCACAAAGCTAATTGCTCCCGGGATGAATGCATGGATGGATGAATATCCGTTCCTCCTGCGTGGGGCAGATGAAGCGGGTTTAAACAATCTTTACTTTATCGTTTAATCACCATCAAATGTTTAACTAAATGCAAGCATCCACATAGCTACAAGTCCAACCCCATTCCCAAGTAAGTCGAGTCACAGCGGGTGATTTTAGTCACACTCCTCCCCGTCTCTGCCCACCTCTTCTCCTCTGGACTATGCAAATCTTCTCCGGCCTGCATTTGGGTTAATTTTGCATACAGGCAACCGTCGAAGCAAAACGACAACAATTTAATTTCCAAAAGCCATAAAAATGAAATAAAATTTTCAATTGTAGCAGTTGGGCGTGGCAAAAACAACAAAGAAAAGACGCGAAGAGAGAGAAAGGGACAGAGGTGAAGGAGGTATGAGATGGCAAAGTGACGACGACCCTGCCAATGGCACTGTCCTCCACCTCCACCCCCAACCCACTGTCATCAGCAGCGGCAGGGAAGCTTCCGCATCCTGTTGACGCCTGCCAATGGATGACTGTCTTTTTGGCTGCCTTGCTTTTATTTCTCATCATCATCATCACCAGCATTATCATCATGAGCGACTTGTTCTGTTTTTTTTTCTCTTTAATTTTTTTTGTATTCATCCGAACCTTCCACCCACTTTTTTAACGTTTGCAACCCTCTCGCGCATAAATCACAGTCACCAAATTCAGCTCCTTGTGGCATGCAAAAAGAAAAAGGCGCGGAAAACCCAAACCCGAAACGTGCCGCGGACAAGGACGATGACAACAACAACAACAACAACAAAGTGGGTGGGTGAATTGACGGTGGGTGGTAATCCCATAAAATAAAACAAACACACAGAGAGACAACATTAAGAGATCAACTTGTAGATCATGCAAATAACAATAGAAATTGAATTTACAATATTTCCAACTGATTTAGTCCTGTATATGTAGGAATCCTTCAAGAAAGTAGCCTCAGCTTAAAAGGTATAACCACTTGTTGGAAACCTATCGAAAAAATTCTAAGGTTGTTTCTCCTTTCTCGCCACCGCAATTTATATAACACGGCTTTTCTCAGGGACCAGCTAGAGACATTTGGCATATATACGCATATACTCATTAGTAGGATTAGTGTTGTTAATATCTAGGAACAAAATTTATCAAAATGGGACTAAAAATGGCGATAGTCTACAATACATAGTTAAGACGTTTGTCCCCTTGCTCTCCAGTGTAAGGAATCCACAAGATGGGACCGCGGTTCTACAACCTTAACAACTTTCAGGCATTGAGCACTAAGTCTATTGAAGCCAACTTTGCTCTCAAGAGCTTAACTTTTACTGTTCTGTCATTCCATAATGAAACCACATTTTACGATAGTTCGGAGATTAAACTGAAAAAAAACATTCAGTAAGTAAATGCTTTAGATAACTCCAAACCGAATTCCTCAGTCAACGACTTGGCTATAAACTACTGTAGGCATAGAATTAAAGGGCTACATCTATCAGACAAACGTCAAAAACACACGGGCAATGCTCGTCAATACTATCCGAAATTATAAATACTAACTAATTGTAAGACATATAGTTACATACATGACCTAGAACTACAACTTCTTCAAAGAGTTCATAGGTGTATTTTGTAATATCAAAGATTTTACAATAAACGTTGTAAATATTTAACCAGCCAAAAAATGTCTTTTTTGCTTAAATGCACCAGCAGAAAAAACGACCCAGGCTAAGATGATCACACTCACGTTATAATCTGAATGCAACAACTGATCAAATTTCTTCATTAAGTTAAAGTTCAAAAATCTAACTGTCATAAATTCGTGGCCACTACTGTTTATTTGGTCTCATTAATTTTAAACAGTTGTTTCACTTGGTGCTTAGTATACCAAAGTCGGAGAGATGGTTTACATAAATAAATTAAGGAATTTCCTAATTTTTTAAAAAAAGTTCTAGTGATTTCACATTTTTTCTTCAGAATTTATTGTGGCCAATTACGAACCAATATCCAAAAGTATATCTCAGTTTAATCGCAATATATTATATTTTATAATATTGATAAACACTGGAAACACTTCTCACCAAAAAGAAGATCCCGTTGAGCTTCTTATAGTTCTCACCACAACTCACCACAATCAATCAGAGAAACAGGAGGAGCGGGATGTGTGTGTGTGAATTTGGTTAGAGGGCAATCAAAGGCTTAGCACTGGCCACTAATAACTTTAAATGCTTCTTGTTGTTCTGGTCCTGGAGAACGTGCATGGCTGCTCTTATCCTCCAGAATTCCAATCCTACTCCTTCCAATCATGAAAAACTTGTCCCTTCTATTGACACACAATCAAGCACTTGAAAAACAAAAGGAAAAAGAAAGAGAAACATACGGCGGCCGGCAAACAAAAAATCAAAGCCGCAAATACACACAAAATAAGCAAAAGAAGGAGATGAAGAAGATATCACAGATTTTCATTATGAAGCATTTAAACCACCACCCCACACCCACAGCCACACCCACATACCCAATCCCAGTGGCAACCCCAACCATAAGTCACCTACATCATTGCATGGTCTCAGGGGTTGACTTTGGGTTCTTTGGTTTTTGGCTTTGTGTTGTATTTTTTGGTTCCGTTTGCAGCAAATTAAATTAGATGCTTAATATGCAGCAAACGTTTCATTTGTTTTGCGGCTAGAAAATCAACGTGGAAAATTAGGCAAACAAATGGTAAAGGAACGGGAAATGGCGTGGACGGGGGAGGGAGTTGAGAGCAGGACCCGGCCACTGGCTGAGAATGTCCTCTAATGAGGCGAATTACTTCTGGACAGAGATTTGAAATCATTATCCCGTTAAAACTAATCTTATTTACCGTTTGCCTTACAAATTTCTCCCAGAACTTTTGTTAATTTTGTGCAAACATTCGATCTCCATCTTCGTCTCATCATCAAACATCCTACATCCTGCAGGTCGTTGTGCCGGTTGCCGAGCTGGGCCAAGTAAATATTTGGCTATTGGTTGCCAGCAATTTGAACAAAAAAAAATGTTTATTTCATTAGATATATACCTATAAATATAAAATACTTATTGAAATTGCTAAAATACAAGGTATGTCAAGTGAATATTTGATTCTCCTTATGCCAAGTATCTAAATCGAAAATCATCTAGCTATCTTGTAGACTTCAAATGGAATAAACAGAGCCAACATACCAAATTGAATACCAAATAGTTCAATTCCACATAGAATTACCATTAACTATTCATACTAATTCAAGAAAAATAATCCTTATATCAAGCCTAATTTCCTCCATATCCATGAAGAAGATCTTTCAGAGCAAACTTCTACCCATGCATAAGATGAAGATCCTCTCAAGCTTAAGAGAATCCCAATATTTCATAAGAATCTTAGGGATAGAGTTCAACAAATTGAATACTTTATTAAGTTCGTTGCGCCACTTGATGGCTTCGCTTTTATTTCGTTTAGGGATTAAAAGGTGAAGAAAAATTTACAATTGACCATGAGAAAATCATGAATTGAGGCCACAAAGAGTCAAGGATTTGCCCTGTGATTTGGCGAAGGCAAGAGGAATCGGAAATTGAATTCGTTTAAACTCAAAGGGCATATCCTTTGCGATCTTAGGAATCCTTGGAATTAAAACTTCATCTTTAATCTTCATTGGTCATCAGCATTCTTATCACCAAACGCGTTTCATAGCACACTTTTGGTTGGTTTAAATTTCTAAGCATTATGACTACCGAGTCAACCTTCAGTTGTAAATTGTGTGGTGGTAAACCCGGCACATCCAAGGAGTTTAAAAATTTAGTTGGATTGTTAGTGGCTTCTTCTTCGTTTGTTAGACATTTCTCTGCATTTTTATTTTTTGCCGCCAAAATTGCTCGCTCACTTAACCATTTTATATTTTTGTTGTTAGCCATGATATCTGGAAATACTTTATCGATAAGCTTGTCTTTTGATGAGACGAAATTGCAAAAATTTGCAGGAAATGATATCAAACCGCTCGATTCGTCAACAGGAACATGGCCATGGACAGTTGGATATTGGATTATATCCGTGTTCTTCGATAATTTCAGTCCACAATGAAGTTCTTTGAAAGCAGACATTGTGTTTTTGAGTGTTCACTAGAAAATGTCGTGATCCTAGTGTTTCGCCATAAGAACACAACGGCTTTGGTAGCAGGACACATAATGCCAATTTTACTTTACCTCTTTACTTCAAATCGATGCAAGATGTAGTCGACAATGCAATCATATAGAAAAACTGATCGATTCAAATGAATACTTGAACCATTTCTTCTTGCACTTTGAAGATTATTCTTCTGTTCATCTGTACGACAAGCTCGACGATTTCTCGTTTCTAACCTAGCCGTTTCAAGGGCTGCCTCTCTTTGCTCTTGTGTATGATTAGACTGGTAATTGGTTTGATAACAGATTACTAAATACTACACAAAACACGATATTGGAAAACGTTTGTATAGGGAAAAGAAATGGTCTGTTTTAAGGGGTTTTCCAGCAATTATTTTTTGTTTTTAAGATGTATTCTGCTATTCGAAGCTTAAATCCAAAACGAATCCAACGAATCAATTCAGCAGATCTCGAGTTATAAGTGGTTGAACAAATTCGACTCTCTTTTATATACCTATATAGATACTTCTCGTAAACAAAAGAGGCTGGCTTACAATATTGATCCAAAGACCGTATCTTGTATAGCTTTTGTCCAATTGATTAAGGCCAAGTCATGCATTTTGGCCTCAAGAGTTATTGACAAGGAGCCTTTGCATTTGCCTGTAAGTCGCATTTCAATTTGTTACTTAATTTTACTATGTTAGTCTTATTGTTAGTATAAGTAACATAATCGAAAGTTTGAATTTGATGTTAAGTACGATAAGAAGCATCTTCCGAACAACTTGAGGAATGAATATTTGGATACCGGTTGGAATGCTGGATCCCTGTATCTTCTATGCAAATTCGCGTTTGAGAACAATGAGTTCGGCTCGAAAATTTCCCGATTGGTTTATTGGTTTAAGAAAAATAATAAATTCTCAAAAAATCTTAACTTTGCGAATCTGAAACTTTGCCAAATTTCATTCGTTTTACTCGAGTCCTTTTCTAATGGATTATTTCAATTAGGTTCAATTTTCAAGCGAGACCAAAGGATACCAATTAGGTACATTTTGGGAGTATGTATTTATAATTTTCAAAATTATAAAATAAAATGATTGCGATTTAGTTGATATATGTACATATATAATTCTTTGAAATTGGTTAGAACTTGACCAAAATACAGTTTGAAAAATAGATGGATCAAAAATGATTGTTTAAACAAATACTAAAATAATTGTTTTTAATTGATTTTCATTTATGTCTTAGATTTCATATTGGATAAATTTGAAAATTCTCGTTTGCAGTAAAACCTCGAAAACTTATAATTTGTTTTGTTGATTGCTACAGGATGTAGGGCTTAGGTTAGGCTGAGCCGGTGGACATATGCAGATTCGAGGACTCAGGTGAGTTATCATACATTTGTATATGAGTTTCAGGATAATTAATGATAATCTCTGTCTCAGACGACTACGAAACGTATTTGGATGTTTTCTATCTTCTTTCGATAGATAGAATTAGAAAAATGTTAGAATACTTGGTAATGAATTAGCCAAGTTTGTTGAGAATTTGAAAATATTTTGGTGGCAATGCCTTGGGATGGGGAATGGCGAGCAATGCCAATCAAAAAGTTGGTTGAAAACCGATTTGTCCACCATATTGTAAGTATATGTAATGTAGCAGCAGCTGGCCACAAATTGAAGAAAGAGAAGATGTCTTCGTCATATGCAAATTTTTGATTGCTCCCAGACCAAGGCCCAAACTCCAGAACCCAAGTCCAAGTCCAAGACAGATTCCTTGGTCTACAACTACAACAACTGCAATGTCCAACTAAAAAACCACAACAACTCGAAAAAATAAAAGACGAAATGCGGTAGGAAAACCACACAATAAATGGGCATAAATTACAAAACATGATGGAGAGATGGAGCCCCGCCATTTGGGCATTTGGTACTCCCGTGCCAGCATGGAGACGGAGACGGAGTCGCCTGATGCGACCAGTTTGAAAATTGATAATTTCTGTTAGCCAGCCGCACATTGGATGGACTGGATGACTGGCGCATTGGTGGACTATCCCCCTCTGGCTGGCGCCGGCGAGTGCGGCATTGCCACTTGAATTTTTGATTTAACAAATGCTCATTTGTAAAACGGGCAACGAGAACGAGAACCGAAAAAAATTCAAATGTGCTACGTCTGGCGCTCTGTGGCAACAAATCAAGACCAGGCAGCATCAGCAGCAGCTGGCAAAGAAGAGAGACGGCCGAGTTGTGAAGTGAAGTGGATTAGGCTGGTGGGCGGTTGGTTGGTTCGTTGGTTAGTTTTTGCAATTGGGTGCCCCCCTTGGAGGGGCTTTAGTTTGGGGAGTCCAAAAAACTTTTGCACAACTCTCTTGGCAAACAATAATAATGTCACGTTTATCGTGTGCAGCTAATTACTAACAAAAAGATAGTTTGTAATCCTACACAAACCAAGAGCACAACTGAGCCAGCCAGCCAGCTAGCCATTCGAGCGTGGCCAAAAGTGGCCCCTAGGACAAGACCAAACAATGATAGGAGACGGCCAAGACGACGATGACGGCGACGGTGAGTTTGACTACAAACCAGTAGCCAGTTTCTTGTTGTTGTTGTTGTTGCTAACTTTTACTCCTTTCGAGCACAAAAACAAAAAACTTAACCAAAACATGTGCACAAAAATCTTTTTTGGCCAGAGTTTTTGGGCATTAGCACACGCCTGAATTTCATCTTCTCCTCCTACTCTATTCCTGTCTCTGTCACTCTGGCCACACCCACTCGGCAAAAGTTTTTGGCCTGTTGTTGGTTTTGGCCAACAGCTGCTGCCGTTGCTGCTTCTGGCAGTTAGCAAAGGCATTCAACAGTCAAAGAGAAATATTAGTATTACATGAATCGATTTTACATTATTCTTTAATGTAAGACTTGTATATATATAATATAAATATGTATTGTATAAAGCAACAACATTTAAGTTAGTAGATATATATATATATATATAAAAATGCATATAAATATGTTTCACTTACATTTTACTCATATTTCGCTCATCATTAGATCGATCTAACGATCAATTGAGCAATTAATATACATATATGTATATATTTAAGATTTCAACCTTAGTTTTCGTATTCGTTTGTGCCATTTTTAACAATGTGCTTTAAAGTAATTGAATGCCAGATTTTGCTTCTTTTTGTTTTTGTTTTTCTGGACAAATCACAGATGTAAATTTATATATATTTTTTGTTTTTGCTTGCAATATCTGGCATTTGGTTAGAGTTTAAAAATTATTGATTTTCGTCTTGGTGTACAATTTTAATTGACACGAAAAGATCATTAATCAAATGCACACTTTGCTGTCGAGGACACTTGATGTGATATGGCTTTTGCCAGCCTCGGAATTCCAATTGCATTCCAATGAAGGAAATACAATATTATTGGCATTGGAATTGGGAGACGGCGAACAATTGAGCACACGATAACAAAAGTTGCTTGAATTTTATATATATATATAAACTATATAACAAAAAAAAAAATAATATCTGCTTTTCAATTTGAGACTCAAATCCAAAAAATAAACAAACAATTCAATTAAACAATAACATACTATAACAAACATTTTTCGCTCGGCTGTAAGTGGCCAAGTTGATGTGGTGTTGGCCATTTCACTGACGAGTCATGCCCGTGTTGTTGTTATTGTTGTTGGTTGTTATCAAATTTGAGCTAAACGATAACAAATCCTCCTGATCTCGTTTATCCCTGGTGGCATGATATGCCTCGCGTTCCCTATCTGGGAATTTAGTTGGCAAGTTTGGTGAATGCAAATTCACTTTGGCCTCAAAGCGCACACCAGCCACTTCGACCTCATAGTGACCAGAGAGAACATAGTCATTTGTGACTGGCAGCTCGCGACCTTTCTCATCGAAATTGCGCACGAATCCAAGGCACACTTGCTTCTCAAATGTATAGCCATAGCCGGTGGTTGTGGTCATACCGACATAGACACCATCCCGATATATAGGCTCGCCACCCCAACACCACATATCCACCTCGTGATCATGATCGTTGAGCAACAATTGCACATACATGCGTTTCACGCCCTCCTCCCGCTGCTTGAGCAAGGCACTGCGTCCTATAAAGTCAATGGGTTTCTGAAATGGGATTGATTATATTAAGAGAATGACAAGGCAGATAAAGTAGCTCACATTCAACTTGACTCGCCAGGTGCGTCCGCACTCCAGAGGTGTGGTAAATGTATCCAGATCTTGTCCCCAAAAGGCATAAAACTTTTCAATCCTAAGGGCACGAGTGGCATAGTAACCTGGCAAATAAATAATAGACTTATTCTAATAACAATAACTAACGGACACAATTGCAAGAGTTGATTAACCTGCGTGTTGAATATTGAACTTTTGGCCCGCCTGATGCAGACGAGTGTAGACGTGCAAGGCATAATCATTGGGTATATATAGGACATAGCCCAATTCGCCCGTGTGAGTGATATTCAATACTCTGATACCATCGGCCAGGCCCACATCGAGTTCCTACAGAAAAACAATGATATCGAGAAGCGTCACAGCAAAACTCTTTCCAAAACTCTTACCTTATACGTAAAGAAGGGAAAGTTTTTCGGCGTCAAATCTGTGTCAGTTAATTCGGAGAGCAATATGCGAGAATATGGACCCAATATGCAAATGGCCGTATACATTGACGTGACGTCCGCAACATTGACCTTAGCCCTGAGATGGGCAGGCATGTGCTTGCGTATCCAGCACATGGATCGTGTCTGCTGAATTGTGGGAGCAATCATCATATAGCTATGATAGGAGAGAAGGGTTTTAACCAGTGACATTGATATCCGTGCATATCCACTCACTGACGCTCCGAGAGTCTGGCCAGAGAGCAATCGTTCTCATAGCCACCGTTGGGATTCTGCATGCCCGTATGGATGATCGAACCAACGGCCACATCGACATCATTCGAGCAAAGATATTGCAACAAATCGACCACTTCATTGCCCTTGGACCAAAAATCGTATTTGGTGAAGGAGCTATAGTCGGCGATTCCAATGCGTTCGCGGCAAGCCTGATATTCCGAGGCCACATGATCAAACCACGGCGGTTTGCCGAACGTACGAGTCTGCGCTATTCGGAACCGTGGCAGGCCAAATTCATCTGGCAATAGCGAGGATTAAGTAAGAGAAATCATAGGGGATATTGAACCTAATCGACTCACCTTTCTTGTCATTCTGATCATAGTAATTGGGACGTTCGTAGCCCATGGATTGTCCAAAGACGGCTCCACCGGCCTTAAGCGCCGGATAAAGGGGTGACATGCGAAGATTTCGACCGGTTTGGAACTCCTCAAATGGATAATTGATCTCAAAGTGTTTGCCTGGAGCCTCCTTGCAGCGATCGCGTAGAAATTTACGATTATTGTGCAAGCCCAGGAACCGGCTAATGTCTAAAATGTGCAGATCCAGATAAGTGGATCCATTAGTTATGAGATCGGTGAGTACACGGCCAATGCCTCCCGAAGCCGAGACGCCCATCGTCTTATTGCCAGCGGCCACATAGTAATTTTGTATTTCGGGAGCCTCGCCTAAGATCCATTTGCAATCGGGGGAGAATACCTGCAGACTATTGGTTAACCTATCCAAATGGGCATCTCTAAAGGAAGGAACGCTGCGCAACAGAGCATCCAACAACTCGTGAAAGTGATCCCAGTCGGGCGGATGCTGGCGCGCGGCCTGCGAAAGAGGTATGACGCCATCTTCGTAAACCATTTTGGCCTCTCGCTCAAAGCCTCCAGCCAGGATGTGACCCTCGCATTCGCGAAAGAAAATCCTACTATCAAAGTCACGCACAAATGGTGTATTCGGGTCCAGATTCTCAATGGCCTTGGTATGAAGATAGTGATGTTCCACTGCCTTGAGTGGAACCTTGACCACCGGCTTAGACAGAGTGCCCACCTCCCTGGCCCAGAAGCCAGTGCAGTTCACAAAGTACTCACAATTCACATCACCCGCTGTGGTCTCCACCCTATCCACTTTGCCGCGTAAACTGTGAATCTTCTTGATAGCACAGTGCTCGACAATGCGAACGCCAAGTCGTCGCGCCTCTTCCATGAAGGCATGACAGACTAGATGCGGATCGCATACCCCATCCTCCGGTATCCACAGTCCTCCTTCAATGCCATCCAGCGATATTAATGGACAATGTTCCTTGCATTGTTCCGGACTCAAGATCTCACAGTTCATGCCCCAGGCCACAGCCTGAGATTTCATTCGATTGAACGCAGTCATGCGATCGAAATTTCTTGCCAGATTCAAACTGCCCACCTGGCGCCACCCGGTGGGTAAACCACGCTCTGTCAGCTGCTTGATAAGATCAATCGAGTACTCGGCCAGCTTCAGTTCAGTATAACTTGGCTCGAAGCGTCCAGCCAGTCCACAGGCACTCCAGGGTAATTCGCCACCCACACGATCTTGCTCAATCAGTAGTGTGTCCTTGCCCCAACCCTGCAGTCCCAAATGATAGGCCACCGAGGCCCCAGTGATGCCGCCGCCACAGATGACAACTCGTGCCTGTCCAGGCAGTTGTCCAGCCAGATTTTCACTTAAATCGGCTGCCTGATGGGGAGCAAATTTTCTTTTACGCAGCACTTGGTCCTCCGTGGCATCCGCCGAGGCTGTGGCAGTGGAAGAGCTCAGCATTCGGCAACTCTTGATTCCTCTTCTCCAGTTACCATGGCGCCCCACTCTTAATCCAGAGCTGGAGCAGGACCAGGCAGTTGCTAACTTTTGCATCGCAGGCGCACATTCAGTCAGCTTTATCATTATGCAGCACTGTCAATGAGAAATGAAACAAAGATAACAAAGGAATCGGCATGTTGTTGTTGTGTCAACAGGTTGGCAATAATATTTGCAGTTTATTTTGTAAGTTTTAGTTAGACGCACTTTTTTATTGTTCGCAATTAATATTACCACAAACAGCTGATGTCCCCCCTATTTACGATAACTGGGCTACCCCCCTATTTGCACAACATCTGTGGGCTAGAGACGAGAGCGTCCGCAAAATTTATCGATATGGCATCGATAATAATCGAAAACGGCTATTTCGTTCAAAAGTGTTCCCAACTAAAATCAAACTCGAAACAATAATTCTTATTAGTTGATCTTTATTTCTACTTTTGTTCATCAAAATCATTCGTCAACTTGATGAAGAGTTATTAACAATTTTCATTTTTCTTTTTTGTTTTTCATTTATCTGCTTCTGTATTCTCCTTAAAGTTTATTATATTGCGTTTTATTCAAAATTCGGTATTCATTTAACTAGAATGCTGACTCATTGTCTTCTCGATTTGCCATTAAAAATGAATCAGAAATCAAGTTGCAAAGAAGCCGAGTATAATCTGTACTCATGTTCAGATGAATGTACGTTATGTATGTATGTTTGTGGATTTGTTTGTATTGTTTTTATATATGTGTCTATGTAATGAAGTTTTGTTATGTCTGTTTGTTTGAATATATTGTAAATATGACATACATTTGTTGTATATGTTTATTATACATAAGTTCTCTTTTTCATTTCTCATCATGTGTGTGTGTGTCTGTGTATTTGTTGACAAATATAATTGTTGTTTTTGTTTGTTTTTAATATAATATTTTACTAGGAATTGCTTTTCAAAGAATGTTCTCATTTGAAACTAAACTAAAGTAATCGGTTAATCGCTTATGTATTACAAAAATTTGATCGTGCATAAGAAAAATAAAAGAAAAAACGAATAAAAGAATTGCACGTTTTCGAGAGAGAGATACACGAATGTAATAAGAAATTCAACACAATCAATAATTAAATCATATTATAAGTATAAGTTATTTATAGAAATCTTTTAAGATTCTGACGCAACTCTCTCTTAGGGAAGGGAAAACAAAAGGAGAATCTTGGTTAAAACATATAGACGTACATATAGTAATAATTGGCTTATAATCGGGAGAGTTTCTAGATACATATGTATACACAAACATAAGAAGAAGAAAAGTATCTTGTATTTCATTATTATGTTGTGTTGACTTGAGAAATTGAAACTTCTTTGGAATACACATACATAATTTGTTTGTAAATTGAATTTTAATATTGTTTGCAATAATCATAATCATAATAATCATAATCGTAATCATAGTAATGATAATCATAATAATAGTGTTATAATACAGTTTTTATAGTATAATAATCATAAGTTCATACGCAGCATTGTATTTGTTTTGTTTTGTTTTTTTGTTTTTGTTTTCCATTGTGTTTTTAAAATTTATTTATTTTTTTTGTTTTCGTGTTTGTTTTACAGAAGGTTCTTCTAATAACTTTCGCTTTCTTTGCTTCATTTATCTTTTTTCTTTTGCATTGTTAAAACTATAGATACATTTTTATATAATTTATGTTAAGGGTATTGACGCACCGTTCGTTAAACTCTCTCTCTCTCTATCTCGCTCACTCTTCTCTCTGATGGATGTTCGGAGTGTATCTTAGGCGGCTGTGTGATTCCCCCTAGTCAATCAATGGCGGAGAGTTACATATACAAATACATACATACATATGTATATGTATATGGGATTTCAATCTGGAGAGCTGTATTTAACATTAATTCACGCCCAAAAGAGACTTTGTGAATGGGCGGGGTGGGGAGAGAGGTCTCCTTATTCTCTCCGCCAATTGATTGTAATTACTTTTCTTTCTTTTTTTTTATAATTTTATTTTGTTTTTTTAATAATATGTATCTGCACGTGCATTAATCATAATAATCGTAATTAATATAAATAAATACGTCAAGTCGTTTATGTGTTTACTTTTGTTTAGCTATAAGAGTTCTCTCTAAATTGAGTTACAAACTATATCAATTGGTGTGGCCCCTAGTCTGGGTTGTTATACATCCATATGTATGTGTGTTTGTGTGTGTGTTAGGTGTGTATGTATGTACATATTAATTAATTGCATAACAATTAGTACTTAGTCGAAACAACAAATTGATTTAACAGAAACCGAAACAACGAAAAGAATTTCATAACAAAAATTGACACACTTTTGACTAATTTAGGATCAATTCAAGCAGTAGGACTTATGTGAATATATCTACTATATATGTATGTACTTATCATTATATTTTATGTATTTTAGTAGGATCAATGTAGGATACTCTATAATCTGATTAAATTCGAAATTTCGGTAAAATAAAGGCAAGGGAAAAAATAAATGGTTCAGAGTTCTCGACGAACTAGGACAAGGTAAGAATGAGTTTTGAATCTTAATCTGGACTTTAATACCATTTATATATATATGTATGTGTGTGGGTGTGTGTGTATTTGTGTCATCATGAGGGGCAGAACATTTGGATTTTTTCCACTTTGACTGACTAAGAGGCTATGCCTCTATCTAATGTATATTTTATACATACAAATAAATAAATTTTAGTTTTTTGTAATTTATTCTTTTTTTTGGTTAACATTGGGATTGGCACATTATATTACATATAATACAAGAAAAGCTTACGCTTCTTCTGGTTTTGTTAATTATTTATCCTTTTTTGTTGTTGTTATTTTGCGTTTAATAAAAGTGCCAGAAAAAAACCAGAAAATTTGTCACGAACAACTTACACACACACAAGAGTTGTAGGAGTTATAGGAGGGATCACTGGATGATGTAGTGTAGTGTGTGTGTGTGTGTGTGTGAGGATTTATATTTATGGAAAAAGGAAAAGTATAAAAGAAAACCGAAAAGTCTTCTTTCCTTGTTCGTGTAATAAAATGTTTTCCGCTTATCACATTTATAGAAAAATCTTAAAAACAAGTTTTCATTAATTTGTTGTTTTGTTATTCGTTATTAACTAAAATATTTTCTTTGTCGTTTCATTGTTTATTTTTTTGTTTCCTTTTTTGGTTAATAGCACACAGTGTAAATGTTCATGTTTAGTATAAATTTCATTTAGTTATATCCTTGCTGTAAGTATTCGAATAAGCTAGATAGATAGACGAAACTCATTCATTTCAGTCACTGTTAGTCATAGATAAATGCCGATCGAAAAGTTGGCAAGGATATAGGATCTTCGGTTTCACCGAAGTTGGAATTCGGCAAATGTTTCTCTTTAGTTTTAGTATGGTTTTAGTTTTGGTTTTAGGGCACATTCAAGTTCAAAAATTAAATAATTAAAAGCTTCATTTCTTTCCTAGAGATAAATAATTTAGTTTAAACACTGCTCGATTTGCTCTTTGCTCTTTTCTATATACACCGAAAGTATATATATATATATACCATTTTCCTTTCTTCGCTTTTCTTTTTAATTAATAGTTTTTTGCTTTGGTTTTTTGTTTGGTATTCTTGCAACAACTACTTGCAACAATTATTTGCGGCAACAGCAAAATTTTAAGTGCAATATCAGGAAAAAATGAAAACCAAAAACAAACAAAACTATTTTGAATTTTTGGTTTTTCTTTTAGTCTCTATTATATTTGATTTTCAGTTTGGCTACTTTTTTGGTAAAATTCGCAAAACTCTTGAAAACTTCTTCATTTGCTGGGAATCAAAATGTCATAAAAACAAAACAACAAAAACCAAAACGAAGAGTT
This sequence comes from Drosophila equinoxialis, assembly GCA_018150345.1. Lineage (NCBI taxonomy): Eukaryota > Metazoa > Arthropoda > Insecta > Diptera > Drosophilidae > Drosophila > Drosophila equinoxialis. The sequence goes on along the minus strand of JAECWI010000002.1, from coordinate 6,638,432 downwards.
TTCAAAAATTCAATATATGTATATACATATATCTCATTTATGATATATATATTTATAAATATTCATTTTATATTTTTGTTTTTAATGTAAAGTTTTTTGTTTGCTTTTTGTTTTCGTTTCATTTCCACTTAATATTAGTTAAATTTTATCTTTTTCACACACATATAGATATATAGAGATATATCTATATACATATAGCTGTCTGTATGTATTGTTATTGTTGTTGTATATATAACTGGCGGTAGGGCTGTTTCATTTATATATTTAATACTATAGATAATTCGGTCTCATTTTCAAAACCAAAACATAGACAATGAATGATTGTTGAAGTGTGTGTGTGTGGGGGGTGGAAATTGAGGGCACAAAGTAAGTGAGTGTCCTTCAGTAATCACTGGACTCAACTACACTTTCTATGCCTGGAGAGTCCTTGTCAGACGAACATCGCATAGACAAAGCGCGCCTCGGAGTGCTCTCTTTCGTGTAGAATTTACGGGTAAGAAGGTCTTACTGTTTGCAACTAATTTTAAGTATATATAGTTTATATCATGTATGTGTATGTGTGTGTGTGTGTTTAAGTTAAAAACACTTTTTTACTCGGCTCGTTTCTTCATTTTTGGGGCTACGAGAGGGTTTAGTCAGTTATTTTCATTCTTTTTTTTTTGTTTTTGGGTTTCTTTTTGGTTTAATATAGTCGCTAAGCTGTAGTTTTAGTTAGTTGTAGGTGGAAAATTGGAAACACATGTGTAAGTAATTGTTCTTGTTGATTTTTCGCGGTTTTTTATATCTCATTTATGATTGCATATATAGTAGGTAGTTTAGTATGTATGTTAATCTGTATGTATGTATATAGTTAGTAGCCATTAGTTAGCACTAAAATGGGAATTGATCGATCTAAAATTATCGGTGTACCGTTTTTTGTTACACAAATACCAACAATTACTCTTCCTCTCTCTCTTTCATCTCTTTGTTTCGAAAAAAAAAAGGAAATATATTTTTATTTATACATATAAGTATATATGTGAGACAAAAAAAAAAAAAAAAAAAACGAAGTGTTACTTCAATCTTAAATGAATATAAAGCACAAAGTTGTTCACTTTCCTTAAAGAATTTCTTCTAACTTTCATTTCATTTCATTAATCATTGAATTACTAATAAGTTAGATAATAAGTATGTATGTATGTAGGTTTTTTTGTAACTATGTATATAAGTTAATCAATGAATGTGTGTGTGTGTGGGTGTGGTGTGTAAATATATAAAGAACTATATATCGCTTGCGATTTTTGACTTCATTTACTTGGTTTTCTTTTCTTCAATCATGCAAATTTTGTTTCTTTCTCTTAGGCATAAAACTCAGTTTTTCCTTGGGTCTTGTAGGCCTCCTCCTCAATTTTGTACATATCCATAAGCTGTTAATTTGTTGTAGTTGTTGTTGTTGTTGTTGATTGATTGATTGTTGTTGGTTGGTGGTTGTTGTATTGTTAATAACAGCGCGAGCAGTGAAGGCAGGGCAGCAAATAGGTGAAGAAAAAGACAGTTTCAAAGGAAGAGAGAGAAAAACGTATGTGTTTGATTTTAATTTGGCTTTGTTTATGGTTTTTTTTTTCTTTTTTTGCTTTTACAACAATCATATGAGAGTGCATATATATGCATATGGTTAAGACATATGTTTATGTACATATAAGAAGGAGAAGAAGACATAGTAAATCGATTAGAGTTCGAATAGAGATGCCTGAGAAGAAATGTTCACAAAGAAAGCAAAATGAATTGACAAAATACAAAATAAAGGAAATAAAAATTAGCAGATAATAAAATGAAAAATGAAAACAAGAATATGACTGCACATATCAAACTATTAGATCAAACAAGTGTTAGTAACTTGCCATTAGATTGTTTAGAATCTTAATTAATTAAGCTCTATCTCTTTATCTTCACAAGAGTATCAATTGGAGTACTCAGGTTATTTCATATGTTTAATTTATCTAATATGAAATGGAATACAGTACGATTTTATCCTCACACCAAAAATAAATGAAAGAAATGCAAGAACAAAAACGAAACAAAAATTAAGCAATCAATGGAAATCAGAATGAATATACGTATATACAGATATGTATATACTACTATGTAGAAAATAAATTGATATAGATAATTACATCTTAGCAGTTAGTTAATTTTTTTGGGTTTTTGGTTTTGGTTTTCTGTTTTGGGATAGCAGCAACTAAATTTCAAGTTCAATTATTAATCGGTCATGGTCAAGAGTTGTTGTAATCGTTGTTGAAATTGTTGAAATTGTTGTTGTTGGCTGTTGTTGAGATGGTTGGTTGTTGAATTGTTGACTTGATTTGTTTGCAATTGCTATGCACTACATACATAAATCGTTTCAATTTGTTTTGTTACGTATCGGATATTGGCATATATTATATATACTTATACTTATATATGCATTAGCATTGGCGGTAATTGGGGGGTTTCTTTTTTAGCAGTATTATAGAGAGTTGTTGTTGCTGTTGTTGTTTTGGTTATTATTGTTGTCTAAAGTACAGTCTCAATACTGGTTATAGTGTCGGTTTGCGGCCGTGTTTCATTTAGTACCTTTTGCACATCGGTACTAAACTCCTCCACTTGTTTGGCATGAGCCAATTTTAATTTCTCCATGGCGCGTCCCTGTTTAACGCCGATTTGCTGTAGAAAGAGATAGAAAGGTATATATTAGTGAGAAATTTTGGATTCAAGGAGCTTTAGTGTTGTCGATATCGATTTGATTTGGATATCAATAATTCAAATTTCCCATTCGTCATCACCTTTTTCTCCTCCATGAAACGCTTGACATTATTCTGACGCTTCTCACGCAAACGACGATCCTTTTCGTTTTTGGTCTTTAGCGTCTTGTCATTCTGCACCTCCTTGGCGGTATCTGCAGAAGTTTTGGCCTGCTTGGTGTTTAAATCTTTTAGATCTCTGTTTAAAAAGGATGGACAAGAATCAGAATTAGTTCACGTGAACTCAAATGGTAACTTATTTCTTTGTTTTGGTTACCTGGCATGACGATCTTCTAGCTGCTTGATTTGGGCCGCTTGCACTGTTAGCATGAGAGCCTTCATGGCATCCTGAGAGTCCTGGACATGCTGTCGCAGCATATCCCATTCCTCTTTGCGGTGGCGTGCAATCATGTCGGTCCACTGTTTGGTCTGATCATTGATGGCATTCTTGATGTTGGCATCGTTGCGTATGTCATCTTTGCTCTTGCCCTTGATTAGCTTATCGATGGCGGCATTTTGGGTCTTTTGCACTGAGGTGCGCTCCTTGGCATGCTTTTTGCGTAGGGTGTCGAGTTCCTTGATCTGCTTCTTGCCGACCTTCTGGAAGCCCTTTTCCTGACGCAACGATTCGAGCGTCACTGGCTCGAAGACCAATGGCGGCTCTTTTTTCTCCTCCTCCTTGGCCTTGCCGGCATCACGAGCGGCACCGCCGCTTTGCTCCTCAATTCCGAGAGCTTTCATCTGTTCGTTCTGCTGCTTGGCCGCACCGGCAAAACCGCGTGGATCTGACAGCATGGCCATGAAATCCTCAAAGCCATCAGGTACATAAATCTTTAATTCGATGTTCACAAACAGCATGGGCAGCGACATTGGAAAATTGGCTTCCGTGCGCAGCGAGACATGCCGATAGCCAGCCTGGAGACCATCCAGCGGTAGAATACGCTGGCCAATCATCTTGCCGCTCTCCTCATAAACGCCGAAGCGCAGCACTGCCAAATCTGGTAGAACAACTTTGCGGAAAACAAATGCATCCTCGTTGTAAACAGGATTCAGTCCATTGTTGGGTACCAGACGTGTACGGAACTCCTTTTTAACCGTATCGGAGGGCAAGCCAAACATATCCACCTCCACATAGGTGCCAACCTTCTTGTCCGACAAAAATTGACCGGCAATCACTTTAACCGAACATTGAGCAGCAATCACACCATCCACGGGGGCATCGGCAAACGGATCGAAATCCTTGTCGGCACGCCGCATAAAGTCCGGCTTTAGCAAGTAGCCACAGCCGCCATTATATTCAAATTTGCCCTGGTTCAGTTGCATGGGCAGATCGGAGGTTTGGAAATTCAGTGAGACCATCTGACAGCCAGCATTCCAGAATACCTGTGGCATATAGTTGGACGAATCGGCTCGTGTGCCCTTCGGATAGATGCGAGACATCTGACGCTTATTATAATTGACAAAATCAATGGAGCTCTGTTTCAAGTAATTCATGCCAGCCGATTCCGCGAATGATGACATATTATGGGCAATGTTCTTCTCTGTAAAGAGCAAGGACAACATTTTAGAGCAACTTTATTAGTATGTTTTGCTCGCTGACTTACCGATTGCCTTGTCGAAGCCCTGGAATTTAATGGGCTGAGCATAATTGACCATTGATGAAAGCCAGGGATGTACATTGGTGGTGGAACCACTGTAATTGGCTGCAGCTGCCTCCGCTTCGGCGCCGCCGCCACCTTCAGCGGCAGCATCGGCTGCAGCTGCTTCGGGTGCTGCTGGCGCTGGCGCCGCAGCTGCCTCTGGCGGCTTGCCGGCACTGGCGTCCTCTTCTGGATCGTCATCGGTCTTCAATTCACCCTTAAGCCATAGCTCCAGTTCGACCTTCTCCACTTCGGGCTTCATACGCTTGTTCTTAATGAGAATCTTGCGCTTCAGCTTGCACGGCGGAGGCAGGGGCAAGCCCGGCTCCAGCTAAACACAAAAGTATTTCTTATCAGATTGATCGATATTGGCGAAAAGAGCAAATTCAAACATACCACATGATCTGGCAATGGTTCCTTCAGCAATAGATCACCAAAGAAGTCATCACAGTATTTAGCTAGTTTATATTGCTGGGCACGATTGCAATGATTCTCAAAGGACAAAATCACGGGATATTCCGATGAAACAAAAGCGCAATCCGCTATGGCTTGAATGCAGTCCTGCAAATGGGAAATGGTAAAATGATTTACATTCATTTATGGCATGGATCACAGTTAATGTACACTCACCTTGAAGAGAATTTCTGTACAGTAGGCATGACCGTGAGTAACAATTGGCTCCTCATCCTCGCCCTTGCCATTCCAACAATCAAGCTCCACACAACGGCAGCCGGCCAACAGGGTCTGGCGATACATTTCCACCGAACTTTTGCCGCCGATTTGGCGGCCCGATAGATAAGTATTATGCGAACTATTTATATAGTAATGAGCCAATGGTTGATCCATTTCCATATAGAAGTCCAGGCGATCCAGAAATACGGGAGCATTCTCATCGGACATTAGATAACGCTTAAAGCCATCCAAAGAGAGTTGAACTGGCAAATCAGAATTGTATATCAGACTTTGGTTAAACTAATTATGGTTTAAGTGTATACCATTCTTCTTCTTTTCTTCATCTAGTTCATAATCGTTGATAATCTCCGTGCAACGTTTCTCCTCATAGAGTGGATATAGAATTTCATTCATTCGGGGATCACGTTGCTTGTCATTCATAAATTGAATAAATTGCTCTAGACTAATGAAATCCTGTTTGCCCTTGGTTCTAATTAAATGATTAATTGGGTAATTTAGTAATTATCGAATGTTTGCCATATTCGGTTTTCCAGCACTTACATGGATGTGAATAGCTCCTCGATGTCATTACGTGGACAGACTTTGTGATATAAAGCATAGAATTTCTCGAATGTGAATTGCTCCTTTGTCATGGTGGCATTCTTATCATCTGGCAAACCAGCATCTTTGATGCATGTATAGACCAGCTTTTCCGTCTTGCCCGAGGCAAATGTTTTGGCCAAAGTTTTAACTGGAATTTTACCACTCTTCTCCACGCAATAGCTTAAACGCATCCAACTGAAGAGTGAAGCAAAAAAAAATCGAATTAACTTAAAGTCTCCAATAAACTGTAGGTTATATACATACATATATAGATATGAATGACAAAACATTACAACATATAGAAATGTATATAAATGCAAACTTACGACGACTTAAAAAAAGATAATTGCTCTTACTTGAATCAAATTTTATTTCAACTTTAAGTACTTTTTTGAAAGATTTAATAAATATTCCTATTGCAGGCCACATACTTCTAAAACCGACCTTGAACTTGAAATGAAATGAATCAGCTCTCATTATTTCTATCAGGAGCCAATATCTCAATAGAAGCAAATAACAACTTGTGGGTCAAACTTTTCAACTACAGAATCTAAGGAAAACAAGGGAAGGGAATTGTGCTGAGACTTGCTGAGAAATTAATTAACTATAATAACTAAACACATTTTAATATCATCAAGAATATTTACGTACATATGGCTTTTAGTCAAGGTGAGTTAATTTGTATTTAATTGGTTTACTTAACATACTAAACACTGTTATTTGCATATCTCAATATATATGAAGATTGGTTTCATACATACATATATAGTTTTACATGTATTGATTTTCAATTATCACTAAATTATAGTCTAAGCTGTTCTATTTTCAATGGAATTTATAATTGAATACGAAATTGAAGCAATTTGTTGTCATGCCACGCCATGCCTTTCCGTTCACTTGAACACAATATGGCCTATGGCCATAAGGGTGACCCAATCTCAATCACAATTTCACTTTCTACATTTAGATTCAGTTTAAGTAATTGCCCCAGCCCCAGACACAGCTCCAGCTCCACACTTCTACTTCAAGAGCAATAGCAAAAGGACAGAAGGATAAAGGAAATGGAAATGGAAAGGAGTGTCCATCTCATACCAGCAGGAGGGACCTTCGATGCATAAATAATGCAATCGAAAACAAATTGCAAACTAGGCCAAATAATTTACAACACAAACATGCAACTGCAACTGGCCACGCCCTGTGTTACCTGTGTTCTAGGTGTTACTTAGCCACCCACTCAGCCATCCATTCTCCCATCTACCACAGAACAGACACACAGGCACACACGAGGGCCCTCTTGGACTCCTCAAACTGCATAAACTGCATCGACATCGACATCGACATGTTGCGGCTGCAGTACGTCCGCCACAAGCAGAAAACACCATCAGAAGCCCCCAAGTCTCTACCGACCGCAGGCAACGCATATTCAATGAACCGCAATTCACATCCATTTGCATTGACCATTGACTGCATGTTGCTGGTCAACTGGTTTTGGTTTCGAGACAATTTTATTGAATTTTAGGTGATTTTCACTTGGAATTCAAGCAAGCAAAACCCACTCGTTTTTCTCGAGTGCGATTGCAAGGTTTCGTTTTGAGAGACATTCCGTTTTCACAACTGGTCAACAGTTTGTAAAGTTTAAGGCAAGGCTCAATCTAGACTATGGTGTTAGTAATCAAACTGAAGAACTTCTAGGCTAGGGTCTAAATCGACTGACTGATCAAAAAGAACTGATTGAATACATGCATATGTATGTGTTTGTATGTATGTGTTTGTATGTGTTTGTATATAATAATGTTGAGATACTTACCCGAGTGCAACTAAAGCTACAGTTATATTACACTTTGATACTTTGTTTGCTTATCGTAAAATGTAATATTAACTTACTGTTTCATTAGATTCAGACGTGGACAGACATTGGTGGCTTTATTGTTATGAGTGATGAGACGCAAATTCTTTTGCCAACTCTATAACATATTCACATTGTTGTTACATATTTTCGGTATACGTATATGTATACACAGATATATTGGTTTAGATTTGGATTTTTGGTATTTCACATGCAAACAAAAACACAAAATTGATGCAGATAGAAACATTATTTACAAGTGAGTGCCATGTGTATCATATAGATAGATATAATAGATAGATAAATAGATAGATAGATAGATAACAACAAATATATAATCAGTGTTGCGTTCTGATTTTGGTTTTCGAAATGCATGCAAATGAGGGATAAGTATGAGGTATACATAAATGTATATTGTCGATGGATGGATGGATGGATGATATTTAGAATTTGAATTCGACACGCCCACTTACTGTTTTCTTAGACACATCATAGGGCAGATATTATTCGCTTTGACATTATGGGTTATTTTTCGTATGCCATCTAGCCAGATCTAAAAGAATTAGATGCCAAAATGAAGATTGGAAGGATTGGATACATATATGTATAATGAATGGGGTCCAGTCCATGAGTCTATATAAATATATTCCCTATGTATGTTTGTGTGTGTGTCTGTGTGTGTGTTGTATGTGTGTGTGTGTGACTATATACCTTAGCCGTAGCCGCATCTGGACAAATAACATGATGATATGTTATATTGATATAATCCGTATTCGAGCATATGGTCAATGAACGTTTATCCAATTCTGGTATATTCGTGCCATTCTTTTTTGTAACCTTATCCAGTATTTTGGGATCCTGTAAGTAAAATAAAACAAACTCATTCAATTTATGTAGTTCAACAATGTATAGATATAATTGTTCTATTTGTATCTAGACAAAAGAAATTAGAACAAAAAGCAGTATCAACATCAACATCAACATCATTTTGAATGCAATTTGGCTTGGCGCAGCAGAATCCCAGCAGAAGCTGAAACATTAATCTCGAAACGCATCATTAATCAAAGACGAAATGCTTATGTAGGGCCGAGTGGCATGAGGGGGAGTCCGTGGGGTTTGGAGTGAGGCATGACGAAGGAAATAGCAAGTCTATTATAAACATTTATCAACATTTGCACATTGAATTAAAAACAAATAAATCTCTTTTCGAAGCACAAAAAAATTTTAATTTCATGTTTGACCTTCAATCTCATAAGACTATTTTCAAATAGTTGAAGGTGAAAATTTATATATATATATGTATATATATATATATGTGTGTGTGTGTTCGCTGCTTCCACACAACACAATGAATATAATACTACTGGCTGGCTATATAACCCTGGACAAGTTCATTAAATTTTTGTAATTTGTGTGTAAGCAGGAAGCAGACATCAATTTTGATATCAATTTATTTAGATGATTTTTATGTGCTAGTTTACGATATTATGGAGGACATAGATCGTTTATTTCAGCAATTTGCAGTTGCTATCATTTGTAAAGAGCGAACAGTTAACTAGTTACTAACTAGAGTTTTCTCATAATCGTTTTGAGATTAGCAGTTATTAGTTACTGATTGACTATGCCAAGTTAATGTGAGCCTATCTAAATGTTTCAAAAGTGTGTCCCAAAGTGAGAACTTGATTTACCTGGAGTGAGAACTCCTATTTCCGTATGCTAAGTTAGTGTAAATTTGACTTGGTTTCATTTACCTATGAGTTGAACTCTAATCTATTCATTTTCATTTGACTAACAAATATATTAAACTATGTTTTTTATTGTTTAATTGAATTTGATTGGACTTTAGAGTTCTTATTATAAACTTTTTAAAATTATTTGTTTTATGAATGCAAGTTTCAAGTAATATTTCTTCTATAGCAGGATTAATTTCATTATTATTTCGGTTATTTATATAGCTAAGAGTATCCGGCCTACTGACTTGGGGAACCGGCCTGCAGACGAGTAGGTGTGCAAGAAATGGAACAATCGTTCAAAAAAACATAATGATTTCACCTTTCTTTTCCTTATCTAAATACTAGTCTAAACTAGCCGCCTAGCTTTTGTAGGGCCGAAACAAGAGCAGGACCACTATCGATTACTTTTCCTATCATATATTATTAGTTTATACCAGGTTAAATGATATGTATAGCTAACCAATTGCTGCAATTTGCCACATAACAAACCACAGCAATATCCATTAAAAATAAAATTTGTATATCCCAATAAGTATGCTACATAAAATAGACGTTCACCATATGGATATGCATTTGATGAAACAAGAAAGAGTTATAGTGATTGGTATGATCTAATGAAACAATTGCTAACCTAAACGAAAGGATCTATGCCCATGCCATAAGATAAACAATAGATGAACGGGGGCCTGTGTGTATGTGTGTGGATGGGTGTGACAGCAAAACGACGAAAAATAGGAAAATAAAGTAAAATAAAGTAAAAGCAAATGTTATAAAAGTTTTGCCACTTGCTAGCTATTTGGTTTTTTTCTTTTGTTGTTGCTGCCATTACTTAAATCACCTCCCGTTGCTGCCGCCGCCTCTGCTCATCCTGCTGCTGATAGTTTAGTTCGCAGGAGAAAGCGAGACTCGTGCATTATTGAATAGCTCGAAGAGAGCAATGGCGGAGAGAATGGCAGAATGGCAAAATGGTAAAATGGCGCAATGGCAAATAGTCAACAACAATGGGAAATTTTTGTAAGAAAACTGCAACCAAGAGCAAAAACAAAATTTGTTTCATCATGTTGTCTGTGTGTGTACATGTTTTCAATATTTCTTGCCTTCATTCATTTATTCTCTTCAGGCAAACCGAAACGAAGCAACTTTTAATGGTTCATTGTGCCACACACACACACATACAGACACGTATATATATACAGCATAATAGCTGTGATTGTGAGTGTGTGCGTATGTGTATGATTTAATATTGATGACCAAACATTTCAAGTGTTGGCACACACTCAGTCACACATACATACACACATATATGTATATACTGGGTTATGCCCAGTTTGCATTGGACTGGCTTCTCGTTCGTCTTTTCCTGAGGCAATTTCAATTTCGAATATTTAGAAATTTAAATTTTTTCCTAGAAATCAACTAGAGAGAAAGAGACAAAGAGAGGGAGGGGGAATTGGCAAACCTTAGGTTTGTTAGGTTTACCAATGTAATATCACGTATACGTCTAGAATGTTTTATGAATATTAGTCAATGGTTTTTTATTAATTCCAAATCAAATCGTTTGAATGAGAAAAGTGTTTTCCATTCTGTAAAGGAAATTGTTTTAGTGTGAAAAGTTTATGCATATCATTTCAATTCGTTTTGCTTCTTCTCCATCATCATCATCATCATCTGAGTCTATATCTGAATCTGTATCCTCTACTTGGGTTTGACCAAAGAAATTTGTGTCTAGAGCTGCAAAAGTTTTGCATATATTGTTTGTATGTAAACTTGCTTGTTGTTTTCCTTAAGTTACGCCCTCTAATGCAGCTGGGTCTTTCTCTCTCTTTTTCTTTTCCTTTTTCTTCTTGGCATTTATTTTGCATTTTAATTGAATTTATTTGACAGTTGACATGAGTTCACCCAGAAAACAAAAGCTAACAATGAAATGACACGCCTTAAAAGTCACAAAACTATAAAAATATTGCTGATGCAATACCAAATAATAACATGGAATACAAATCTATTCAAAAAGTTGACTTTTTCTATTGTCAATGTAGATGTAATTTAAGGAAATACCAGAGCTTTGCATTGACTTTTGATTAAGGGATAGAAAATTGTGAAATCAAGATGCGAAGGTCTTACATATTTAATGGGAAAGCAAAGTTTCTCTTATCAAAATATTCGTTCCCAAGTCATGACTCACATCGATCATGTACTCCGAAAACAGTTTTATTGGAATAATGGCAAACCATAATAAAATCAAATGTTCTATGTGTTCTTTTCATAAGTTAAGGAAATGATACGCTTGGCTTTTGAATTGACCTAGTCGAATTTTTTTGTCGATAAAAGTTTGTCATATTTTTTATAATTTTCTCCATATTTTCCGCAATTTTGAACGGAATCTTTAAAGTTTGTTTGCAAAGCTTTCGTCGTGAACCATGTGCAACGACATGTCCTCCATTTTTCCACAGCCACAGCCACAGCCATTGACATATAGCCATAAAACTGTCCAAGTCTGTGTAGGTGTAGGTGTATGTGTATGTGTGTGCGTGCGGATGTGTGTGTGTGTCAGTGGCAGTGCCAGTTAATGTGTCAATATGTCACTTTTGCTCTCAATTGTTTTTTAGCCAAAGTTGTGACTTTTGCCTTGCGCTGCGGTAGTGTTTGCTCTTTTCCTACGCATTTTGACTATGCGCTGAAGTTGGATTTATTGTCAGCGGCCACGCCCACGGCCTTCATTTGTGTGCAATCCCCTACTACCAGTGACCTGACTGCCATGACAGAGACTTGTCTATGCTGGCTCTTAAACGGGATTTATGGTCAAACAGCCACCAAAATGAACCGACAGAGTAACTATTTACGACCCATGCCACGTGTATGGGATACTAAAGGGGAGAGAAAGAGATGGCGAGAGACAGAGAGGGATACAGGACTCGAGGAGTATATGTGTCTAATTGAGATTTGCTTGCCCCCAATGCTTTGACATACAATTTTAATGGCTTGCCAATGATGGAGCGATGGAAAAGGATGTCGTCACCTGACTGACTGACAGACAAACTGACTGACTGGCGGACTGACTAACTGCATCCGTTCGTCACCATACAAAAATGGAAGCAAAACAGGGAGTGCTCAAAAGGACCTTAAACTGCATTATCCACTCAATCAATCCAGTCACGTTAGTTACTCGGCCTTTGCTACATTTCGATGGGAAAATTTTTTAAAAATAAACCTGGAGAGGCCATACGAGTATAATTATAAGCTAAGGGGGTGACTAATGGAGCTGATGGGTAGTAGATATGCTCTTAATCAAGACAAAACGCATTGAATCATTTATCATATTATACCCCACCCCCTGCTGGATGTGGTATTGCAAAATGATTAATGCAATGGGCATGGTCGTAGTCCTGGCTCTCGTCCTACTCTTCTGGTTTGTCTTCCTGGTACTGAGCTTTAGTTTGGTTTCCATCATAAAGTTGTTTTGCCTTTTCTTCTTTGCTCAATTTTGCGCTTGGCTGCATAAAAGTAACTTTGATTGGTTTTTTTTTTCTTTTCCTTTCGATGAGTTGAGGCGATAGAGATGTGGAGGCTAGGGGGCAGAAGTAGGTGTGTGGGAGCTTCGGAGGGAGTGCCGTGCACTTTTTTATTATTTATTTCTGTACTTACCCTTGGTGTGCCGCCAGCACGAATGTCGCTCACTTGACACAGCTCAATGACATCGCCATCCTACAAAAGAGGAGAAGCAAAAAAAAAAAAAAAAAAAAGAGAAGAAGGGAAAGTGAGTGAATGAGAGACGAGAACGGTCGGAAGGAAGGAGATGGAAAGGCTCTGGGCATAAATAATGGTAATTTGTACGTACCCTTCCCTCACTCTTCCAATAAAGAAAGAATCCATATTCATCCACCTTGAAGAGGGCATCACGTTCAAAGTCATTCTCTTTGGTTTCCTTCTCATTCTCGAACCAGCGATCGAACACACAGCCAGTGGTCAATTCCGGTGGCACCGGAATGATCCAATCGAATTCGTATTTCTTTGTCATTATATTTACAGTAAAATCGCTGCTATATACACATATACATACACACACACACGTGGCTTAACTTCAATTCACTTGTTCTTCCGATTTCTCACTCGATTTCTCTCTTCTATTAATTGAATATTTTTGGCTTTTGGTGCTTTCAGTTTTGTTACGAAATATTCATGTGTTTGATCCGACTCATTAAGATCATATATCCTTTATATATATATATGTATGTATATAGAATTCGTTTGTATGTATAATGTGTATAATACAATTATATTTATTGTAGGTCACATTGTGTTTTTTATATTCCTTTTACTCCTAGAAATTGGCTAATTGAACTAATTGGTGTTCTAGATTTCGATTTTGCGTTTTCTTGTCGCTTGGTTTTAGTTTTGAAAATATTTATTAGTTGATTTCTTTGTTTTTTGGGTTTGGTTTTTTAAGCGTATTTGTTTTGCTTTACTTATAGTTTTTGGTGTACAAATTGCAACTGACCTGTAAAAAGATAAAATGAAAGGAGTAATTAGAAATCTTTAAAAACAATTAAAATGATTTATTTCGTGCATCCTCAATTACAAAGTCTCGTTTGTATTCAAGGATTATTTGTCTATGCATTTTGATAGAATCCCTATGAACGACTTTGATAACATTAAATAAAACTAAGCACACACAGACAACTTCAATTTCAAATCCTTAGCCATGTTTCATTGCCTTTTTTTCAACAAAGCACTAAGTGAGTTTTGTGTGCATTCCCTTAGGTGCCTTTTTTTCCTTTAACAGCAAAGTAAAATTTCAAAAGCGAGAAATTTCTCAACCAATTTATTTGTGTTAGCGGCCATTTTATATACATATATATTTTAGCAAGTTGAATTCAACACGTCTTTGACGATATTTGCATGTTCAATAAATTCAAAATAATAACACATTATCCTTGGCAACAAATCCAAAATTTCGGACAAAAAAAAAAAAAAAAACACTTTAAGATGTCACTAGAAAAAAATGTACAAAAATTATTCAAATAGTTTAAATTATTTTCAGACCGAAGTGGTTCTCAATTGTTAAGCTGTTCATTGGATACTGAACTATTTCAATTTCAACAACAAACTATTCAAAAAACTAATCGACTTGGACACACAACTTGTGGGTCTGAGAGACATTTGGTTAATGTTTAAGTCCTTTTAGTTCATGCTAATTAAATATAACTAATCACATTGCAAATAGCCGGACGACACCTGTATAGGATTATTATATTCCTTACACTTAAGTCACAAGTTTACGTTCCCGTTCCCGTTCACGTGCTCGTTGCCACGATGGCACTTCAGACCAAGTTCTCAAACACAACTAAATCAAAGTGTCTTGAATGGCAAGAAAAAAATAAAGAAGAACCCTCCTCCATTCAGAGATAGACAACACTAATGGCATTAACGAATGTCGACATTGTCATTGCCATTGCCAGTGCCAAAGCCAAAGCCAAAGCCAGAGTCAGGGCAAAAGTGAAGAGGCTTCTGGTTAGGTGGTAGGAGGTAGGCATCAGCTGGAGCACTTTAAGGGCTTCCTGGCCATGGCCTCGCACCTGAAAAACAGCAACAGCAACAACAAATATTGTGAATGTGGCTGATGATGACGTTGGGATTTGAATTTGGCAGAACGTTAAGTGACTTTGTGTGTGTGTTGGCTTTTCAATTTGTTTGGCCATGCCCACTGATTTTCATCTTTCTTACTTGCTCGCTTTTGACATTTATGGCCACGCCCCCCTTAACCGCCAGCCGCCCCTTTAGCTCCTTTGACTGATTGCTCTTCTGTGTGATGAGATTTCTTCACTTTCTCTCTTTTTTTTTGTTATTTTATTTTATTTTTGGCAGCGAATCTTTCACATGACTTCAAATTCAATGAGCTGCAAAATTTTCGTTCATTGTTAAACTTAGAAGCTCGTTAGCCAGTCAACACACACAGACACACTGGCAGGAGCTTTGTGTGTGTGTGTGTGAAGCGGATATGATTTCACGGTGTATGTCAAAAAATACTTTCACGCCCCTTGCTGCCAACAGCAGTTAATGAATTTACGCCCTTTGCGCTTTTGAACTTTTCTTCCAGGACACGAAGTACGCGAGTTGAAATGAAGGACGAAAGACCACACCACACCACATCAGACCAGGCAAGGCAAAGCAAAAGGATTTTGAGAGAGTCAGGTTCATTTTGACTTGTTGCCAAGGCAACAATTTGACCCCAAGACAACCAACGAACAGGAAAAAAAAACTATTTTTTAATCTGTTGGCATTTGATGCCTTCTACACATGACAACAGACTCCGATATACCATTAGAAGTAACTTCGACCTAAATTTATTTGTAATACATTTTAATTATTTGCTCAATATATTTATGTCTTTTCTCCCCTCCACGTCCTTCGTGATGATCGTTATTGTTAATTGGAATAAGATCGTTTTATAGTCTTAATATTCTTTCCTTCCTAATACAGTCTCGATTGTGAGACACTTAAAATTTGAGTGATTGATATGATTGTGTTCAATCTAAGCTCTTATGAAAGGAACTCCCCGGCAAATATATGAATGAAATGAAAAGGGGAATTCCCTTGTACCTGTATATGTAGGTAAATTTCATTTTCAATACCCAGCAAAGCACTTAAAGCTCTGCCAGCTGCTTAAATTTATATTTCCCGTTTTGGGCGAACGGTATGCATGCAAGAGAAACCCCTAACGAAACGAAATCAAAACGCAAAAACATAAGTAAAACTGCCATCCAGCTTCTCCATTCACCCCATTCTTCCCATTGCCCTCATCGCATGGCATCCCGTTCCCCAACCATCGGACGAAGCAACCAACCAATTTCATTCAGGTATCTCTCATGTTAATGTACCTATATAACAGCGTTCTTTGGTTCGCATTTGGTTCCCAAGTGCCACGCCTCAACACCTGTGTCAATATATCGCCAAAATTCAGCGCTCAACTTGAAAGCAACAGCAACAGAAGAGGGAAAATAAAATGAAATAAAATAAAAAAGAAAAGAACCGTAACGAAAACGAAAGAAAGGGAACGATGATATGGGACCAGGAGGTGGAGAAGTAAAAGTAAAAATAACTTGCATAAACTTTGCCTCAAAGGACACACTCACACACACGAACATCTACACACAAACACACGAGCTCACGTACGCCCAGAAGCATGCTACAAATATGCTCATTACGTGAGCCCTCTCTTCCTGCCCTCTGTATATCTCACCTCCCTCTCCATCTCTAGCACTATGTCTCTATCTCTTTGCGTCACTCAACCACCAGCGACAATTGCTCAATTTATTATTGCATACTTGGCGGCTATAAAACTTTCGCAGGCATTGCATATGGATATATACATATGTACATACATATGTATGTGTGCGTGTGTGTGTATGTAACGAGGGATGTTTCATATGTTATGCCCATGCAAATCGATAAGGAATTGAAGTTCGTTTGAAACTAATGCAACTAGTCCATACAACTACAATAAGCGATAATAGAATGTTTCTACTTTTCAATATGAATCACACGGAGCAACCTGAATTAAAGTTTTTCCTCTTTTGCTTTTATGTCAGAATAGAGCAAGGCATCATTCAGTAGATGTATTTGCCTATTATTATTCTTTTTACTCGTTACACTTACGAAAATTGAATTTACCGTAAGCCAAAAGCAAAACCTAACCGAAAACGAAATATTTGAGAAATTGCCATTTCAATATTTGATGAGCTGAGAATGTAAAGACGAC
Source organism: Drosophila equinoxialis (assembly GCA_018150345.1). Classification (NCBI taxonomy): domain Eukaryota; kingdom Metazoa; phylum Arthropoda; class Insecta; order Diptera; family Drosophilidae; genus Drosophila; species Drosophila equinoxialis. The sequence continues at coordinate 6,621,423 of JAECWI010000002.1, read as the reverse complement.
GAAGAGACAACAATAACAACAACAAACAAATAAAATGTTTTGCTCCCTGTACATAAGTAGCGAATAAAATATTAAAGTTTTCCTTTTTATGCTCTTGGATTTTCTTGGTTTTTGTTGACCTTGATTGAGATTTGTGTGCGCCGCATTTATCAAATTTGAATTTGATGGTCAAGTTCGGTTGAGTTTTTGATCAATCAAAAACACTAAAACTAAAATAAATAGGAAAGGCCTCACATATAGTCAATTACATCAATCAAATAAACGGGATAGATAGGAGATAACTTTCATTATGAGAAATTGATGTATGTAATTACGTGTAGTAAGCAAACAACACTTCTTCTTCCTCCCCCCTAATGTAGTCCGTTCTGTTTGTCTTTGCTCCCATTTGCAGCAAATTGAAAACTATGTACTTATGTATGTTTGAATTTATATTGAAGGACTGCCAAATGAAATGGAACTATGCTGAATAACTTAACAAGTCGCTAACAATACACACACGCACACACACACATAGATAGTTACATATCTATGTATGCATGCTCAAGTTTATGCACAATAGACTGCCTTTTCGTGAGTGGTGTGTGTGTGTGTGCAAAGTTTGCCAAATAGTTGCATACTTTCAGGAAGGCATATACAAATTTTCGTTAAATTAAATTAAAACAAGTGTATTGAACAAAACAAGCGACAACAAGCTGACTACTAAATACCCTTAAACATTGTCCGAGTATTTGACCTTCTCGCTCTCTCATTTGCCAGCCATTGATTCACCCAAAATGTTTAGGGTATATAAAACATGCACATTTTGATGTACGCAATTATTTGCTAGTTGCTACTTTCAGCAAGGAAATGACATGGAAGCGTTCCTCGTTCAACATGGTCAGCTTCTGTTTTGATAAAAGCTCTTTTAATTAACTTGCCAAAATTAAGAATTTTTGATGCAATGCCAGGAAATTTGAAGGAAATGCAATACATTTGAGAGAATTTAATATCTGCAAAATACTGTTCTACTAGCTAACAAAAATATTCAGATGTATTTGTATGAATTGGATTTATTTTAATCATTTATGGCTTTAATCTGATTCGAATTACTATCATTGTCAAATATCAAGTACAAATTGGCCGATGGATGTAAACCCAATTGCTCAAGAGTGGACTGATCATCAATCGTTTCCAAGGAGAGACGGGGCTGAAGGCATATCAACTTGTAACCCTCTTGCGGAATATGTTGCAAGTTCTCATAGATATGCAGACGCAACGTTTGCAATTTTGTATCGGATGGCCAGCGGCATAACGTTTGCTCAGGCTCACCGGAAGCACTGAAGAAACGCAGCTTTAACGTGGTCAATTCATCTTGTCGTTTGCCCAATTGTGAATCCGTTTGACCTTCGACCATATCCGGATACGTTGTGGAGCTCGAGGCCAATTCAGAAATCTTCGACGAATCGACATATTGACCAAAACTCCGATGCAGTCTCAGGAAATGCTGCAGGCTAGCCAAAACATTGCCTAGTTTAAGACGCGACGAGTTTCTCGCCAATGCACGGATCGAGAATACTTAAGCAGGGCAGCTTTACGCAATGATAGAATGTGATGAAACCTCTTTTCTGCAAGCTGAAACTTTCCACATCCCAGAGCACGAAATGGCGACGAACCAGATGCTTCAGTTCCCCATCGTCGAGGACAACATCAGGGTGAATAACCTATTGTTTTTTGAGAGCCTCCTCCTGGGAATAACCACAGATCGGCATAATAAATTTCAACAGTGGATTACTATCAATAAAAAATCTCAAATTTAAAGACGATATTAACGAGGAACAAGTACAATTTTGTTTATGCCACTATGTGAGTGTGTGTGTGCGAGGTTAGATGAGAACTGACTGATAAATGTTTGACTACTCAATACTATAACCCTAGGACCTATTCAGTGGAGACCTACGAATCCCGACGTAGGTGGTTTTCTCCCCGATGAAGCAAATCTGAAAGGCAATGAAAAGGATTCTATATTGACAAATAGTTTGATTTTTTGTGCAAAATTATAACCCTTATCCACATCCATATTAAAGTCATCTTATTTTGTTTTATCTGGAATTTAAGTTTCTGTCGGAAGCCAAGAGAATGGCTTCTGGTTAATAATAATGATGAGTTGCTTTACATTCTATTGAATTATTTGATTTCAGTTCTTTTGCTAGTTCTTGTCGTAGTCAAATTTTGTGTCCCACACATACACACAAACCTAAAACCCACATTTTGGTTAACCCCATTGTCAATCTACAGAGTTACTTTGCTTTACTCAGCCCACTTTAATCTTACTTAGTATGTCTCAGCGTATCGAGAGCTCAACTCACAGATATGCAGATACAACCCATACATATGTACACATACATATATGTACACACATATGTATATATGCGGAAATTTGCCAAAAGCCTCATGGGCGTGTAAAGGCTCTGAACCCAGATCCACAACTCTCGCTTCTCGTTTTGGGCACGCACCAACCTGGTAAAATCAAAACCAAACACAGGCAAAGGCATCCTTCAAACAAAACTGTCAGCAACTGTCAAAAGAAGTTAAACGAAACACACAAAAAAAAAAAAAAAAAAAGAAAAAACAAAACCTTCACATTCCCTCCGCCCCAAAAAAAAAAAAGGAGGGGGAAAGGAAAGCAAACCAAAAAAAAAAGAAAATCGTAATTCCCCCATTGGCCCCTCTATGCTTTTCAAACAATAACATTGACAGCATATCGGACCGTGTCCTGGTTTGGAGTTCTTTTTTATATCTTTTTCTGCAAATAAGAGGAAAACGGCTTTTGTCTACTCTAAAGAGTCTTAAATTTAGACGTAATAAATGAAATCGACAAGAAATTCAAGAGCAAGCCGATCGAGATGAAAGCTTGAGCTTTTTTCGAGGACATAGGAAACCTAAAACGATTTATAGATCATATCCTTCATTGCGGAAACAACAACAAGGAAGCAATTAATGGCCCTTTCTGGAAGGCGTTTTGTCTGTGGATCCCCTTTGTTTTTGCTTCAATATAAATTGGATAGAGTATCGTAGTCTCGTGATGGCACTTTCAGCTTCACGTTGGGGTTCCTTTTCACTTTTTTTCCTCGTCGTCATCGTCATCGTCATCGTCAACGTCGGCGTCTGCGTTGACGTCGAGTAGTAGGCACGTAGGGCACAACAGCCGGCTGGGCTGCTGGGTTTATTTTTAACGAAACTTCCTTTCGTAGCCAGGCGAAAGCAACACGAAAAACGAAAAACAATACATCATCATCGAAACGGTGAAGGGGGAAGGGGTTGTGGGAGGGGTGAAAAAGTTTATGGGCCTGGCCTCATGTTTTTGTTGTTGTTGTTGCTTCTCTTGTCGGTTGTTTGAAGGAAATTGTGCATATTAAATATATGACAATAAACGTGGCCAAGAACAAAAATTCAAGTTCCCAGGGCGGTGGGGGCAGGAGAGGGGGCACGGCGGCCTAGGTAAGTTAGTGTCTCTGTGTGTATGTGTGTTTTGTATCTGTGTGACCGTGTGAGTAAATGGCATAAAGCATTTATAATAATTTGTCAATAATTTTACTTTGTCTCGTAAAATTGTACGCTTAGTGAGATATTTGTAGGTTATAATACTACATATACCTTTGTGTGTGTGTGCGTGTGTGTGTGTATGTGTGGAAATCAAGCCAGACATTCTGTGAGTGTGTGTGTGTCTAACTAATAGACATTTTATCGATTAGGCCACGAATACAAATTATATTTGATGAGCTTTTTAATTGAATTGATTTTATTTTATTTTTTGTGTTTCTCTTTCCATTTGTTGGGGCACCTCTTCATCTCTCTCTCTCTCTCTCTCTCTCGTCTCTACTTCTCTTTCTTTTCCCCCTCTGTTGATGCGATAAGTGGGTGATGGAATGAGGAGTAGAAATATAATAAGGACGAGGATAGCACGCGTCCTGGCATAAGGATGTGTGTATAATGACAGAATAGATAATAATAATAATAATTGAAAAGATCAAATCAATCTAAGTGAATAATTAAGTGGGCAGGTGGTTGAGATGAATTAAGATTAAGAACGCAGGAACACATACCCACAAATTAATAACTATGTCTCAAGTACAGTTGTGTCAGATAGAATCTATACACTAATGAAAAGGTTCAAGCGTGGTCTATCTCTATCTATACATACATACATATATTTTTATATAACCTAATGCTGATAAGATTTGTATATATATCATCATCAGTGATTAAATTTCTTGTTTGGCAATGGTTTTTGACCTTTAAGAAAATGTTGAAATGAATTCATTAATTAGAGTAGTCGGAACATTTTCATAGCGATTATTTAAATAAAAAAAATGTACTTATACGTATATATATTTGTATGTACATATTTATTTAATTAGTCCAATCCAACTCTCCCATCGCGAAATTCTCAGCCAATTGTCAGATGCAGAAGAGTTTCATTTAACTCTCCTCCTTTTCGGATTTTCCGCTTATCCATGAAAAATATGCCAAAAGCAAAGCTTCAGCAGAAATACAAAAAGGAAAAAAACAAACGAAACGAAACGAAAAAATATATATGTATGTATGTATGTATGTACATATATACGAAAAAGTTTCTATCGTAAAGTTTTTAATTCTGTGCACGCTTCGAGCAACATTGCTCGACTATCGTCGTCATCTCGCTCTCGACTGCATTCGAAAATGTTGGTTATTGTTATTGCCATTGTTGTTGCTGTAGTCCTTCATGTTTGCCGTTTTGCTTATTACTTTTTGCCGTCTTCATCCTGTTTGAACGTCCCTCGACTCACTTGAATTCACTCAATTCTCTGCCAAATACTCTCTCAACGAGACATTTCACATTTCAAGATAGATCTGCACAGTTAGCAAGAATTTCGAGTGCAAAGTTGTACTACCAACCAGACTTCCCATGGAAAACAATTGTTATATTGTATAAATATCCTTTCATATGTCCAGTGGATGGGATAACCTTTAAAACCGAAGAGATATTACGTTTATTCAAATTATAAAAACATTTTTCAAAGGAAGCATTAATTCCTTCGTAAGGGTATGCAATGCTTCGGTATATATTTACTGATTTCCCACATTATTTTACCCCAATGTTGCAACGCTTTTGGTTGTAAGCTGTAAGCATAATTTAATTTAAATACTTTTTAAGCGCATTAATTATACATACATACATGTGTACATATAAAAAGTGAAAGACCAAGAAAGAGATGGCAATGTAATTGTTTCCCTCACAACACCCCCTTCCACCCCGATCCCCACTGCTATGCACTTGCCTATTTAATAAGATAATACGCGGCGGCGGCAAATGCAAAAAATAATCATAATAATGAAATAAATGAAGCAACTAAAGTGAAAATGAAATGAAATGTCATGTGAAATGCTTTGTGGACTCCAATTCTGACTGATTTACTTCATCCCGTTCCACTGAGACACAGAACCCCATAGGCTCCCATCCTCCTGCCCTCACCCTTTAGCCCTTTCAGCGATTAGTGTCACATGAAAGGGCGACATAACGGTACACAATAAATTGTATAAAGTGCAAAAATATTGCTGTTTATTTCATTTGTGAACTTATTGTCATCGTAATCATCATCATCATTATCGTGTCGTCTCGTCTCTCTCTCTCTGTGTTCCCCCCTTTTAACATTGCCTGCTTTACCCCCATTGTATGTTGAATATAGGGAAATGTGTGACGGGAACAGGATGGATAGGTGGCATTGTGTGTGTGTATGTGTGTGACCATGACTAAAGGCGGAGGTAGCAAATTACACAATGAAAGGGGATGACTCCTACCCACCATGAACATAAGCACTCGAGTGGCAATGTTACCTTTATATTCTCGTTTCTTAAGCGACCTGAGCCGCTTACAATAACGAGACCTAAAGAGCGCTGAACAATGCTAAATGTTACCTTCGCCCACATTTAGGAATCGACAATCCGAATGACTTAAGATTTCAGCCAAAAGGTAACTATACACCACCCCGCCCCCACCTACATATATCCCTTACAATATATACCTTTTGCATTCAAGTCTACCTACATAGATTGGTCTTATAATGAAAAGATAATGTTTTTTTCTATTTAGTTTTTCTGCAGGAATGTTATGCATGCGTTTTCGTTTGTGTGTGTGGGGGGGGGTTTCTTCAGAGTTTCCTCTTTTGGCCTAATGTGTCTATAATTGCTTAATTGCCATCGGAAGAAAAGCAAAACTAAAGTGGAGTGACGTTGGTGATGGATTGGATTGGTGGTGGTGTTGGTGTTGAGGGTGGGGGTGTGCGCAATACTCTAATTGGCAAGTTGCCTATGAGCCGCCAATGATTATTTGATTAAATGACAGCAACTAAGCTGATTATGTGCACGTAATGCAATCCCCTTTTCCCAATACTCACACAAACACACAGACATCTACGTCGCATATGCCACGGAGCCATGGGCATGTCGCACTCAACAAAACGGCTAATCAAAATGAGTGGGGAAAGGGCGGTCATGTGGAGGGGCAGCAATCCGACAGCTTCTATCTTCTCGATTGCAAATTGTCCAGGTCGGATATCGCAAATGGCGTCACTCCATTTGGCTTTTCACTGGCTGCCACGGCTGGTGGTGTCAATGCTAGTTCAGGTGAAGGTTATTGCAAATAACCTGCTCTCCTCACAATCGGATACTCACCACCAGCTCCTGTTTAGGTCGAGAGTGTCGGGGGGCTATTGATGTCCCTATCTGATGCACACGCACTCACTCACCACCCACTTGTTAATTAATGCAATTCGAGCCAAGCAAGCCGAGCCAGACTGAGCTCGATTCCTACCCGTAAATCCGCTGCACTTAATGGAATAGGAAACTAATTTATGATATTGATACATTCGAATATCGACTTAATTTGACAGCTTCTGTTTATAAGCACTTAGTACACATATTAGAAATTTAGTTGACATCAGTTATCAGAGTCTTATCAATTCAGATTCTGGTTCACTTTGCTGATCCAGATCTTGGTCTACTTCTATATCGACTTCAGAAACTTGCGCCAATTTAGATATTTCTTCCGACTCCTGTTCTTGTTCTTCCTCTTGATTCAAATCTTGCTCCAGCTCTTGCTTCATCGTGAATCTTTTGTATCATATGCTTTATAAAATCAATATCTGATTGAAACGTAATAACGCGAGATTCAAATAACAACATCTTACAATTTGCATTCACAATAATGTCACGCAACGTCATTATCTGACGGTCATGTATTTTCAAAGCCTCGAGCACATTGATACTATGGTCGTTGGTAGAATCGCAGGAAAACTGCATGACATTCTCCTTTCTTTTCTTCTTCTCCTCCTCCTTCTTCTTCTCCTTCTTGTCCACAGATGATTCTTTTTAATAATGGCTACCATCATCGTATTTCTTTACCAAGTTCTGCTCCAACCCAGAAATACATATCTACAGACGACGATGATCCATGAATTTGTTCCTCGTTCATTTTGTATATTGAAAAATTTACAATTTTGAAAAAAAATAACTTTTTTTAATTTTAGTGAAAGTTAATTGCTGTCGTTAGATCTGTACGATGAATGAACGAATTCCAATCCAGCAGCACAATTTCCATCGCCATCTTATATTGTGCTTTGATCTTAAATTTCATAAACTTCACAAAAATTAAACAAAACTCACTGGAAATGTCAGTCAGCTTGCTTTTGCGCCTTTGCACCACTTTAGGCTGCTGTTTATTATAACAAAAAAGATGATTTCTTGTTTACTTTCCAGCAATTGTGTAGGAAATAGATACAAAGGCCAATGGAAGGTGTATTTCGACTTTTACCAGGTACGCATTTACGGTAAAGAGAATAACTTTGATGATAAGTTTATGCCAATTGCCAGTTGTTTTTGAATTCATATTCTCGTTTTCCAATAAACCGTTTGCTAACTAAGCCTGTTTTCGCCTCCAACCCAAATTACTCGAGCTCAAATCGTTTGCCTGTTAGTAAGCATGTAGAACGAAATTAGCCAATTTACACGTTAAAACGTTGACATTAGAACTCCATTAAATATTTTTTTATTGTTCTTCAATATGAGAACAATTTCAGCCGTAATTGAATGAATCAATTCAATGTTGCTATAAATTCAATAAGCAAAAGCATAAATTCAATTAAAAATGTTTAGTTAAAAGGATTGGCACTCAATTATAAAGTTCTGAGCTAATAATGCTTCGTACAGAATACTGCATGAAAGACAGAAACATTCAAATCAAATGAATCCAATCGAACCGCTTTGAATTGAATGAGTGTCAACTATTCAATGGCAAGAATCACTTTGAATATATGCTTGTACGTATCAAGTTTATTATGAATGCCCATGAATTGTCAAATTGTCAATTCGAATGAATATTGTGCAAAGTACTATGACATTCGTATTTGCATGTTTTTGAAACAAACAAATCAGAAATTAGCCAAGTGGCCAAGGGAACTTCGAATAGTAAAATATTAAAAAATTGAATAAGAATTAACAATTAATGATATTAATTTCCATTCGAAAACCACTCAAGATCAAGGGTTAAGAATTCAAACTTTTTAATTAGTTTAAGAGCAACTGAAAGACACACCAGGAAGTGCGTTTTTTTTTTTGAAAACTTTTTAGCGCGTGTCACTATCAAAATTTGTGTAAAATAATTGCAGCAATTTGTTTAGATTGCGGCCTACTTATAATGACCAGCATGATATCTGTATATACAAAGGTTTTTCAAAAACTACCAAAATTGTTTATTAGCCGACTCTAAAATTGCAAAGACCATATACTAACTTCAATGCTTGAGAATTAGTGTTGAAGTCAATCACCTTGTTGTGCGTACGCTTTGCCGTATAATCAGAATTGATTGTCGGAATGATGATTGATTGATTGATTGTCGGAATGATGATGACGATGAATCCGCTCATGTGGCTTTTCTTTGTCGTCTAGCAGTTCTATTTTTAGATTTTGCAGTTGACCTTTAGTATTCTGTGCTATTTAGGTAGTAGGTAGGTGGATAAGTGAGTTGGTCGTTAGCTAGGTAGGTATCCACTAAGTCTACTCTAAGTGATGATGATGTCCTTCACGGTAATGATCTGTGCTTGTCTTTTGCTTGATTGGCTTAATTGGTTTGCTTGTCTCTTGGCTCATTTGAATTGTTTCTTGTTATTTTGGATTTGATTCGGTTGCAATACAGTTATGCACTATTTATAGTCTGTCATTTGAATGGCATCTCAAACCAAAATCCAAAACCGACCCACGCAGAGAGGGAAAACGCAAAAGAAACGCAGGATGGCCTCGGGTGGGGGTAAGTCCGTCTGGATGGCACATTTAAATGGATATTCTGACAATCGTAAACAAATTTCTTATTTACCTCCCCCCTGGTACACACACAAACAGAGTCGCTTTTACTACACGTGGCGGACATTTTGTTTAGGTTTTGTGTTCGTGTGCATGTATGTGTCTAATTACATACTGATTTATTTTTACTATTTCGAGCAACAAATTGCCAAGTAAATTTATATGATTTATTTACAAAACGTGAATGAAAGAATGTCTGACTTTTCGAACTACAAAGAGATATAATGATGCATTATTTCATTGCTCATTCACAGATTTGTTATAAATGTTTATTTCCACTCAGATTACTATTGAGACAACAAAAAAAAAAAAAACAAAATGCATTCACATTTCGGAATTTATTCACTAATGATTTTTATTGTAGCAATATGTACCATAAAAGCTCATTAATTTTCGATATTTCAGATATCACATCAAAATTATGCTTCACATGCGGAACGATCGGTTCTAGTCTACGGCATTTTGTGGAGTCTTGGAAAACACAACTAAAAAAACATATGTACATAGACACACTTTAGTAGAGAACATCTTGGACAATGTAAGAAAATATTTGTAATACTTAACGTTTCCGTGTGCTTCTTGAAAGTAAGAAATAATTGTCAGTTATTCAAAATTTTACAAAAACTTACAATGAGTTTAAATGTTTTAATAGTATTTGAAACGATTACTGCTTATATTTATTCAAAAAACGAATCGCAATTGGCTCAAATGGTATCTGACTTGAGGTGTCTATTTTGGAATACCTTTGATTCACCTATGCCATTTGAAATCTTTATTAACCGTTTACCATCTATCTTTCCCCCCTGTTCTCTTTCCCTTTTTAGCCATTTCTTTTTATGGCATGGACCACTTGCTTTTATTTGCACATTTTTAATAGTTGGGTGGAAAAGTGTTTGATGGGTTAATAGTTGTCTGTGCGTGCGTTTGTGTGTGTGTGTGGATGGCGGGAGAAACGAATGGGGGGTCGCAGAAGGGAAATTAATTTGATTTATTTATTAGCTGTCTATTATTTGTTTATAAACAATAAAAGCCAAAAGAATGCGCATTTGAGGCTTATGAATATTTTAAGCGGCAAAGCAAAAAGGCAACAAACAAAACCAACCAACAAAATTATTTTTATGGCAAATATTTATCTAACAGCGTTTTAGGCAAAAGGCACACAGCGCTGTTGGGTCTAGAGGGGGGTGCTGCAGAATTCGGGGGGTGTGGAAAGCGGCGGATGGGGGTGCTGGAGTGCTGGGTTCCCCTTGCTGTCAAAGGCAAACAAAGCGTCGAGGTCGTTAATGTTGAAATTATTAATGTGTGTTAATTACGCTGCCAGTGGCGTGCCAGAAAAAGAACGAGAAAAGGAAAGAGAAAAAGAGACAGAGAGAGATAAAGTGCGAGAATCATGTGGAGGCGTGATCGACACACGGCGAATTTCCATCTGCGATTGTTTTTAAGCTTTTTCCATGTGCCTTATACGACCTCAAGAAATTGAAAAGGTTCATATAACGTGTTCTCATATAGCCAGAGCATGGAAAAAATGACTAACGACTAACCTTATTACCAATATAGGAGCACGTTGCGTATACGTAATTATAGAGTTGCTTTGCTACGACCAAAAACCTGATAGAAGCTTATTAACATAAATTTATACATTACAATCCATGAATCTTCATAACATCTAACGCGAACCTGCGCCAAATTAGTTATGGTCTACAGTAGACGAACACTTTGGTTATGCTTCACATATAAATATTTGGTAAATGGCCTTCAATATATATATTTTACATGTACTTTAAATCAGCGTACTATATTTTACATGTACTTGAATAAGCGTTAAAAAACTACAAACATTGTCCGCTTGACATAAATTTTAGGCTTGTTTTGATAAACAAAACAAAGCGCTAAGAAAGCAGCTCTCTTGGAAATTTGATCAAAATTGCAGGGCTTAAATAATATGGATATATTTGCTTGATTCCTTATATATAGACAATCTACTTGTACCATAAAAACTGAGTTTTGTTGCGAAAACCTTTTCTATTTTATGCCAAGAGGTCGACGATTGGGTCCAATGTGCATCCTTGAAAGAGCACACTGCATATACGTAATTTTGGAATTGCGTCTGGTATTTTACATTCACTTTTGATTAACGCATTAGGAAGCTAAATTCAATCAAAACAAACAGTTGTCTTTGGAATTCGATCGAAATTGCAGTGATTGAATAATTTCGATGTTTTTGATTTCTTCTATCAATAAAAATACACGATTTACTTTATAAAAAATCGTGTACCAAATACCAAAACAAAATTTTGTTGTGCTCAAGATTTCTTAATGCCAATTATGTAAAGTGTAAAGAGTATCATTTAAGTCTGTGATTTTGTAATCATTTCCATTTTGCAACAGGAGTTGAATTTTACACGAAAAAGTTTTGACAATTTTTTGTTTAATTTCAACTTTCTATCTCGCTCTCTCAGCAGGGTTAACCTTTGATACCCTCACGTTCTCTCACTTCAGACCAGGAAAACCAGAAGCCATTTTAAAATAGAAATTTCAATTTAATTTGAACAAAAACCAAAACAAAAAGAAACTCCTGTTGAAATTTTTCTGCTCCGTGGATTACGAATTTTGCATTTTATTTAATATTTTGATGAAGTAAAGTTGTTGCTGGTTAGGTGAAAATGAAGTAAGTCGTCGCACCGACTTTGGTATACCATGCTCGAAGTGAAATAACAGATCAGCTCACCTGTTGATGCTGATCAACAATGTATACAGTTTTGTGGAAAAGCTTACTTCTGTCTGTAACATACATTTTGGTGACTTCAATATACTATTTCAAATTACGGATGCATGGTATAATAAGGAAAAACTTAAGAAATTGCCAAGGCAACTTGATGGTAGAACATTTTCTTCAGCTTGCCCTTTTTGTCGTGTTTTTTGTTTTCACATATCCCTTTGTATAATCTCTTTTCGTAGCTCCATTCTTTTTCCATCATTCGCTGTCTGTGGCCATTGAAAAAGGTTAAACGCATCGAATTACAAATGGCAAGTTGGATCATCATTTCGGGTCATATGGTTGATGGTTGGTAGATGGATGAATTGACGCCAATAAAGGGCATTTTGTCGTACAAAGTTTTTGTGTGAATTTAATTGCGAATCAAAACAAATTATTTGCCCCGAAAAAACAGCGAACATGCTATTTTTCCATTCCCCCATCTCTTTTCGGTTGTGTTTTTTGTTTTAAATAAATATAATCAAATTTAGACGTGCTAGAAGTTAATGAGCGGGCCGGAAATCATTTCCAGCGCCAGTACAAACAGAACACAAAAACACAAAGATAGCTGAGTAAAAAAAAAAACACATATACAGACACAAAAAAAAAAAAAAAAAAAAAAAAAAGAAAAAAAAACCGAAAAACAGAACCAAAATCTGAAATAATTTGTGTTCTTTCTTTGTTTTCATTGCGCTGCCTAAGCTAAGAGGAATTTGCTTGAAATTGAAGCAAAGGCTAAAATTAGTGTGGCTGTTTTATATCGATTAGTGGGGCTGCATATTGCCATGCATTCAGGGCTCAATCCTTGAGAGAAAAAAAGGTGAAAATAAAAGACACCAACTACTACTAAGATACATATTAGAGGAATTTCCATCTCAATTGCTTATGAATGTTGAATGGTTAACTTTATACAAAATGAACAGACGTGTTTTCTAATGATATTTTCCAAGGAAGTAAAAGCGCAAGAAAAAGACTTTAAATGTTATTGTTTTGTGCTGTTGTTGTTGTTAAATATTGTTTGGTTAACTTTTATTATTATTTTATTATAAAGTTTGTTGCGTTTTTTTGCTATTTTGTATCTCTTTTTTGGATTGTTTTAGTTTTTCGTCCGGTTATGTCATGGTTAAGCTTATGTATATTTCATATTTTATGCTGATTTTCTTTTGAACAGGACATTTCTCTATCTTTATCTCCCTTCTCATTTTCATTCTTTTTCTTCTCTCACACACACACACACACACACATATATATATTCTCTGTCTTTCGTTTCGTTCTTTTGTGTGTGTGTGTGTGTGAGCCTTAAAATGAATGCAGCACACTTGTGGCTCATGTTGTATTAATATAATCACTTTGGGGATTTTGTGGCTACAGCACACACGAATACACACACGCACAACCATAAGCACACCCACACATAGACATAGACAACATCACTGACATGTTAAATAGATATTAAACTATGACTATGGCCCGTCCATTGCATACTTTTGGGGTTGCCTTAGCTTAGTTTATGTATCTGTTAGTTTGTTGGGGTTTGCCAGGATTTTTGTTTTATTCATCTCTACCCTGTAGTATTTTTCTGGCTTGCCTTCTGTTTTTGTCATGCATTCTGACCTAAAGTTTCTCACACAATTGAAGTGAAGAAAAAATGTATTTGAATTAAATTGTTTACAATTAAAATGCATAAAATTTAAATTAAAAATCAACATATTTGCCATTTAGCTTAAATTTGATTATGAAATTGTGGCAGTCCTTTCACGTTTACGTTTACATAATTCATTCATTATTATTTTTCGAAGTCAATTCTACCCAGGACTTAGAGGGTATTCAAAAATTTCGCTTTCGTTTCGCTTTGAATCCCATTTTTGTGTTGGCTTTACAGCGTTCCTCATTTATTTGTGTCTTGTTGTTTTTGTTGCTGTTGTTTTGTCATAATTTCGGCATGTTAATTTGCCGGGCTTATGGGTTTTGAGTGGCGTGCCGTGCGTCGTTGGTATCCTTGTCCGACAAGCAACAACAACAACACAAATTCTCATACCCCAATAGCCACCCGCATTGTTCTCCTTTCCACTTTTGCCACGGCCAAAAATAACACACACACACACACACATAGTTGCAGAGTGCGATAGAGAGAGAGAGAAAAAGATAGAGAGATATGGTAAAAAGGAAGGGAAAAAGCGAGGCCATCAAAAAGCGTAGCACACATTTGTGCGTAGCTTATGTAATGCTTGGGCATCTGATGTTGTCTGCCTTGACTTTGGATTGGGTTTGTGGGTTGGGGTCGGTCGTTTGGGCACGGGGTTTAGGTTCGGGTTGGACCTGGGGATGGGTATAGAGGAAGGAGGGTGCTTAGTATGAGGTGAAGTGAGGTAAGGAAACCTTGCTACGTGCACACACATTAGCTGCGCCACCAACCAATGCCTTCATCTCATTCCTCCTTGCTTTCTCTCTCTATGTTTGTATTTATATACAAACATATACATACATATATGTGTGTGTGTGTGTGTGTGTGTAACACTCGTTTCATACACACTAAAAAAAATGTTTCATTATATAAAGAGGGAGAGAAAAAAAAACAAACTCAAACCGAAAATGGCTAGAGGGAAATGCAATTATATGAAAAGAACGCAAACAAAAACCGAAAACACGAAAACGCAAGAAACAAATTTATAAAAAATTAATGTTAAAAAGAATCGATGTAGGCTAAAATCGATAGTGAAATATCCAAAATATTGTTTAAATCAAAATTAAAAGTTGTCTTGACTTTTTATATCGACTGCAAATCGATTATTTATCGATGTAGAAACTATAATTTCTCGCCATTTCTCTCAATGTATGTGTGCGGAGGGAGGGGTGGTAAGGGGGACATGAGGTTACGTGTGAGCTTAGCTTTTGTCTCGATTCAGTTGAGTGTTTTTCCTTCCTTCTTCCCTTCTTTGTTTTCTGTTTTTGTTTCATTTTCGTTTTTTTTTTAATCTTTTCTCTCTATCTCTTTCTCGTTTACCTATTTGGATGCAGTTAATTCTGCAGTCATGTCCAAGGTTAAACCATTCTTTGTAACTTTCATTGGGGGATGGGGAGGAGGATGATCAGGCGTCACTTAGCACTCGGTGGCTTTTTTTCTTCGTTTTTCTTTCTTTTTTTTTTTAATGCTGATGACATCCATAGGCCAAAGCATCTCAAAGGAGACTACTGCACTCAGTTGGCAATCTAGCGCAGGCGGCGCATCTGATGATGATGATGATGACGATGACGACGGCGACGAAAACTAAGAACTAAGTAGACGACAAAGACGATGAGGATGTGGATGAGGATGAGGATAAGAATGAGGATGAGGATGAGAATGACGATGGGGAATGAGGACAAAATGAGTATAATGGCGTCGTCGCACACAGTTGAACACTTTGTTGACTAATGATTTACAAAATATCCAGCTGTGTGTTGCCGTCACATGCACACACACACACGCCACAAAAAGAATCGAAATGGGAACGAGCTAAAGATATGACGCCGCTACCGCCCGGCTTTTGTCCTAGGTATTTCTATTGAAAGTAAATGGGCGTGGCAAAGGGGACGATGCCAAGACTTTATCTCCTACCACTCTATACCCCACCCATCCGTTCACTCAATTTGTTTAAAAGTATACCTAACCCTTTGACAGAATGAACTAGTTGACAATTCAATTGTGACTACGCCCATGTCCTGTTTAATGAAGGGATGGGGGGCTGGTTGGTTGTGGAAGACAGAGCGGGGTTTGGCATGTGTGTTATTCAGCTTTTTATCCCGATATGATGCCAATTACCATCTAATCGTCTATGACTTGGATCATATCCTTTTTGTTGGTCTTCAATTAGAACTGCTCCAAGTGCAATCAAAATCTGTATGTATGTATGTGTGTGTGTGTGTGTATGTGTGTGTGTGTGTGCTGGGTATGTGCCTAACCATATCTATTCACATTATTTACACAAATTCTCTCAAACTTAATTGGTGATGGCTGAGCCCAGAAGCAGCCTCAACAACTGGGGGCATAAGTTTTGGGTTGGTCTCCAACGCCTTCGCCTCCTCCGTTACCTCCTTCTTCTCTTGCTCCACTATTCCCATACTCATTTTGTTGCTGTTGTTTGCGAATGGTTACATGTATGTAGATGACATTGAGAGACAGAATGGTGAAGAATAAAAGGTGTGAGAGTGAGAGAGAGAGAGAGAAAGAGTGAAGTGCTAGGAAAATGTGAGCAATTAATTATTTGTCATTTGGCTCCTCCGGTATGGGTCTTTCCGTCTGTCTGTGAGTGTTTGTGTGTGTGTGTGCGAATAACGTGCAAATATCCTGAATATCATTTGAAGGCTCTTTAAGTTATTAGCACATAAAATGTATACATATTGTAATTATATCAATCGTTTGGTAGAAGGGGATCCGCACCTCACAGTATAAATCACATTATTTAGCATTAACCTTTCAACAACTTTTCAACACTTTCCTTAGTTCATAAGCTATTAACTATTTTGCATAACAATTAGTAGAAGGACCAGATGTTCGATTGGTTTTATGGCTTAAAATCTAGTTCAGTTATAGCAATTTGTCTTTCATTTAAAAAACTTACCACAAAAATGGCTTTCGAAATGAGCGTCGAGAGCTTCAGATGGCCAATGAACTGTAAAAGGAGAAATCATATACAGAAATAATAAAACATTATAGTGATTTTCTTTCCATTCTTTCATTCTCCACACATTATCGCCAATTCTCTTTCCTTTACCAATTTTATTCAACTCTGAGTTGGAACGTTTTGTTGATTCGCTTCTGATTAGGAATCTTATATACACCTTTTTTATGTCTTATCTACAAAATACCTAAACATACACATAAAAAATAAGTTACCTAATAAAAAATAAATAAAAATAGAAGTTAATAAAAAATATTGCCAAAGATTTAACAATTAAAGTATCGGAGGATTTGTGTGTATTATTAGCCTATCCCCTCGCCACTCCACTGCCTTCTTTCTGTACTTTTTGGTTACTTTTACATACGTACACTTACTTTTCTCTACACTGTGCACTTCTATCTCCCGCCTCTCCAAACGTCACCCGTCCACCAGCTTCTCACAAAGTCCCAGGACTAAGTTCCCTCTGTGCTGTTTATCTCCTTAGCTTCAGTGAGTTGCGCACCACCGTGCACATTAACCTCTTTGTTAATCATTTATAAACAAATGCAAATAAAATAAAATAGGTACATAAGGCACAAGGCACAGCACAGCAAACGCTGCAGAGAATCTGATGGCACGCTGTACTTAAAGCTGGGCAGGTAGCCCCAAATACCGACGACGACGACGACGACGACGAATACGACGACTATGCAAATAAAAAGGCAGCCAAATGAGCAGCGAAATGGCAAAACCAAGGCACCAAGGAACCCAGTCACCAGGCACCCAGTTTCAAGCAGAATAAGTAGAAAGAGGGCTGAGCTTAAAGCAAAAAAAAAAAAAAACTACACACACAAAAAGAAAGAAGAGACGAGGGAAAACAGATTTAAGGCCCAAACACACACACACACACACATACAAAATACTGAACTTTTAGGAAATCTTTTAATAAAAAGAAATTGTTATACGATTTTCTAGAAAATATATCGTTAGTCAGGATGCCAACAAAACATTTGTCATGACTTTATTAACGTGAAAATTTTCTTAAAAACTGTGTGTTTTTTTTATTACCAAACCATCATGACTGGATCTTGTTAGTTTTAGTTGTTATTCACGACTTTTGTGTTAGACTTTTCCAAAACTTTGTAGCTAATTATCCTTATCCTAATTAAAAATATATGAAATTATATAATATTACTTATCATAATTGCGTTCCCTACTTTTGGTCTGTTTATTTGTTATCAAAATCAATTCCTGATTCATAGAGCATCAAATATTTTTGATGTTTCAGTTGTGTAAAGTATGTATAAAGTATTTCTAATAGACATTTTTCTATTTTTTCATAACTTGAACAAATATTGAATTATTCAAAAGTTTTCTCGACTTTCATTGCAAATTGCATTTTGGTATCACACTTGGTCAAAAGGATTTTTGCCTTCTTATATCTCTTTCTCCCCTTTCGTTCTTGTGGACTTTGTAAAAGTTTTAATCAAAAGGTGAGCTGGAGATGATGGTGGGAATGGGAGGGGTGGGGTGGGCAGGTGTCCCAATCTTCAACCTGCTTTCATATGCAAAAGATTATACGCCGCAGCTTTGCCCTGGTTTCTCCTAGTACATATAAAATGAAGTAGGAGTAGACCGCTTCTTTCTCTCATTATTAGTTTGATAATGATGTTTGCATTTGGTCTACCTGGCCACTGTCCGCTCTCCGCTTTCCGCTTGTTCCCAACCCCTCGTTCCTTCTCATTCCATCATCTTTACCCCCGAGGTGCTAGCAATTTGTGTCCTGTTTACTGCTTAGGAGCAGCCATTAATTTGCCAACCGTTGCCAGGGCATTCTATGTATATTTATTTCATTTCTCGACTAATGATATTTTTATTAAAAAACTATGCAATATATTTGAAGAGAGCAAAAAGAAAAACGAATTCTCGACACTCTATTACCATTTCAATTATTTCTAACACAAAGGACAACAATACTACCTATGCATGTTCACATATGTTTATAAATATCTGTCTGCCGATAAATATTATCTCTATGAATTATTAACCCTATGAGAGGATATTGTAGCATTATATTAAGTACATATATTTTGCCTATCAGCATTTACAGAATTCACGTCAGGTACATATAAAACTTATATTACTGGTTAATCGGTCGACAGACCTTTTCTGGCTGACAACAAACTTATTAGTCAGTAGTGACGCCAAAGCTTTAGGGCCAGGAAAATTGCTCATAAACCGTTCGTTGTATAGAAGAGTCTGGCCAGACCTTTCTCGATTATAGACGCGATGTTAGCCTACTTATTTCTACCATTCAGCTTCATAAAAATGTTCTGAGTTCTTTCATTTAAACCGTGTTTTATAGTACTAGTAATTAATTAAAGTAATAATTATTTCTCCAGATTTAGCGTACTTTCAAATGTATCAAATTACCCCGAGCAGCCTAAAACGAAAGGTTCAAAATTAATAATTAATTTCACGTCGAATATGAAATTGTCGAGTTAAATTGGTAAATTTAAGGTTTCCAGCTTCTTCCGAAAAGTATTTCTTCAACATTCTTAGCTAAAATCAAACAAGACACAAATCCTTCAGTGAAATACAATGAATAAATAAAGCCGCATTTGCCATATAAATAATGAACCAGAGGGGCTAACTTCGACCATGTCAAAGTTTATATTATTTGTTACTCTTTCCTTACCTATAGCCAAGTCTTAAGTTCTCAGGTTCCTTACTATTATAAATTCCATGTCATGGCATCACCTACAGATCAAACGAAATGTTACAAAGTGTTAGCATTCTAAAGGAAGGGCCTCTTGGCCAGAGCCCACATCAAGGAGCCATCTGAAGTGATTTAAGTTAAGTTAAATTTGACTTTCAAAAAGGCCAAACTGTTTTTCTATTTCCCTTATAATGGCGCCGGAGTTACAGATTATAGACGAATCAGTGACAAATAGAAAGCTATTTCTATAGAAACGACGAACTTTTGTTTGTTCTTATCTCGGCGTTTTATATTGTCCGGCCTAAGTTGTCAATTTTCGATTTTTGATTCAAAATAATTTGAACTAGTAGGCTATATTTTATATTTCATTCCAATTTCGGCATGGAGCACCAGCAGCGCCAGCATAAATTCTCATTCATATCCAACACTTCAGTCAACACACAACAATAATAAACAATTTTTTAAGAATTTTAAAAAATTGTTACTCTTGACACATAAGAACCTAAAAAACGAAAAGACCCAAATAATTTCGGCCTTAAGTCCTTTAACTAACTGTTGTACTTTTTTAATTCGTCGGTTACCCTTTTTTTGTGAGAGGTAAGTGGTTTCTGTACAGAGCACACACACACACACACACACACATATATATATATATACTTCTGTCTCTTCCTCTTTGTGAAGGACGAACCATGCAGCGTGATGACCCGGAATATATAGTAGGGGGAGGAGGACAAGGAGGACGTCATCAACTGGAGACTTGCATTCAGGAGATGGAGCAACAGCTACAGGAGATGCCACCAACTCCGCGCAGAGAGAGTGTGTATTTCTATACGAATTGGTCGGATCAAAGTTTTTTCAATTCTTTCGTCAATGAAAATCTCGCAACAAACAAAAATAATTGTAATGTAGACATTGGGGATGTGCACGACCAGCTGAGAGCCTCCAAGTTCTTGAACTTAATGCTGATGTATGGCCTGCAAACCCTGACCCATAAATATAAGGACCATGTAAGCCCATTCCACTTCATCCCATCCCCCAAGCTAATGCATTTTCTCGTAGACTGAGCACCTTCAGGAAGAACTGAGCATTCGCGATCGGCTACTTAGCTCGGAGAGACGCCGTACTGATCAACTGGCCACACAACTCAAGGACGCCCTTGATCGTATTAGCCTCACTTCGCAATCCAGCCACCATAGTGACCAGGGATCAAGGCTCTCGAAGAGTCGTGAGGATAAGCTACGTGCCCAGCTCATGGCCAAATCGCAGGAATGTGAGTATGCTGCAGAAATGCTAGCAAGCTGCAAAAAGGAGATGTTTCGCGAGTTGGCCAAATTTCGCAGCTGCTGCGAAGAGTCTGCCAATGAGCAACGTCGTGCTGTCCAATTAGAATTGGTAAATACAGAATTGGAGAAGGAATTGCTGGCGCTTCGTAAACAATTACTAACACAAAACGATCAAATGGTTGTCTCAGTGAGCATTAAGCAGGAGGAGCTGGACACTGCCTATAAGACCTTGGAGACCTGTGAACATGATTTCGTCATATTGGAGATGTGAGTTGTAGGCCCCACGCTAGGGCCCAGTGCCTTTTGCTTTACTCCCCCTTTCTACTTTACTTTTCTCTGCAGGAAATACAGCCAATTCCTTATTTTGAGGGACTTTTTGATTCTGGCAACAAACTTATTAGACAGTAGTGACGCCAAAGCTTTATGGGCAGGAAAATGGCACATAAACCGTTCGTTGTATAGAAAAGTCTGGCCAGACCTTTCTCGATTATAGACGCGATGTTAGCCTACTTATTTCTAACATTCAGCTTCATAAAAATGTTCTGAGTTCTTTCATTTAAACCGTGTTTTATAGTCAATGAATAAATAAAGCCGCATTTGCCATATAAATAATGAACCAGAGGGCCGGGGCTAACTTCGACCATGTCAAAGTTTATATACCCTTGCAAGTTATTTGTTACTCTTTCCCTACCTATAGCCATCAAAGTGGAAAAACGTTTTATCCAAAAAGTCCAATGCCTACAAAAGAACGGCCTACAATCTAACGAATCGTTCCTGTGAGAGCTATGGGATATAGTCAACCGATCTTGATCAAATTTAGCATAGTTTATGTGTGTAATAAACTCACCAATATTAAACTTCATGACAACAGCTCAGAAAATAATGAAGTTATTGAGAAAAGTCACTGTTCGTGACTTTGCCGTTTGTATGGGATGTTTGTATATTGGTCCGATCCGGCTGAATCTGAGATATACAACCCCTGCAGTATATACAAGCCTATGTGCAAAATTGCAGCTCTGTAGCTCATAGACCGTAAGTGTACGAGTAGTTTCCGCTGATCCAGACGGTCAGACGGACTATTTGAACTCGTCTCCTCGTGCTGATCAATAATATATATACTTTATTTGGTCGGAGATGCTTCCTTCCAGTTAAACAACAACTTTTCCCCCTCTGGGGTAAGCTTCCTTCTCCATATAAGTACTTGCATTTTAGTAAACTTTTTTTACATTGACATTGACTCTCCGTTCCATTGTCTAGGACTCTATCTGGAAGAACGCTAATCTTGTTTTTATTTTTTTTGATCTCACCGTATTCGTGCCCAGATCCGTAGAGCCGAAATCACCATTGACAAATTTACAAACTTTTCGAAATTCGATTTCATTTTTGGGATAATGGGTATTTGCAGATTGATTTTAAGTTCTCTCCTTACTATTAAAAATTCCATGTCACGACCATCACAGATCAAACGAAATGTTACAAAGTGTTAGCATTCTAAAGGAAGGGCCTCTTGGTCAGAGCCCACATCAAGAAGCCATCTGAAGTGATTTAAGTTAAGTTAAATTTGACTTTCAAAAAGGCCAAACTGTTTCTCTATTTCCCTTATAATGGCGCCTGGAAATCTCAGACGCTTGAAGAGTGGGCTGTAACTACTCCAGAGTTACAGATTATAGACGAATCAGTGACAAATAGAAAGCTATTTCTATAGAAACGACGAACTTTTGTTTGTTCTTATCTCGGCGTTTTATCTTGTCGGCCTAAGTTGTCCATTTTTGATTTTTGATTCAAAATAATTTGATCTAGTAGGCTAAACTTTATATTTCATTCCAATTTCGGCATGGAGCACCAGGAGCGCCAGCATAAATTCTCATTCATATCCAACACTTCAGTCAACACACAACAATAATAAACAATTTTTTAAGAATTTTAAAAAATTGTTACTCTTGACACATAAGAACCTAAAAAACGAAAAGACCCAAATAATTTCGGCCTTAAGTCCTTTAACTAACTGTTGTACTTTTTTAATTCGTTGGTTACCCTTTTTTTGTGAGAGGTAAGTGGTTTCTGTACAGAGCACACACACACACGCACAGACACACATATATATACTTCTGTCTCTTCCTCTTTGTGAAGGACGAACCATGCAGCGTGATGACCCGGAATATATAGTAGGGGGAGGAGGACAAGGAGGACGTCATCAACTGGAGACTTGCATTCAGGAGATGGAGCAACAGCTGCAGGAGATGCCACCAACTCCGCGCAGAGAGAGTGTGTATTTCTATACGAATTGGTCGGATCAAAGTTTTTTCAATTCTTTCGTCGATGAAAATCTCGCAACAAGCAAAAATAATTGTAATGTAGACATTGGGGATGTGCACGACCAGCTTAGAGCCTCCAAGTTCTTTAACTTAATGCTGATGAGACTATGGCGACGCCGTCGTGCCGAGGTGTATGGCCTGCATACCCTGACCCATAAATATAAAGACCATGTAAGCCCATTCCACTTCATCCCATCCCATCCCCCAAGCTAATGAATTTTCTCGTAGACTGAGCGCCTTCAGGAAGAACTGAGCATTCGCGATCGGCTACTTAGCTCGGAGAGACGCCGTACTGATCAACTGGCCACACAACTCAAGGACGCCCTTGATCGTATTAGCCTCACTTCGCAATCCAGCCACCATAGTGACCAGGGATCAAGGCTCTCGAAGAGTCGTGAGGATAAGCTACGTGCCCAGCTCATGGCCAAATCGCAGGAATGTGAGTATGCTGCAGAAATGCTAGCAAGCTGCAAAAAAGGAGATGTTTCGCGAGTTGGCCATGTTTCGCAGCTGCTGCCAAGAGTCTGCCAATGAGCAACGACGTGCTGTCCAATTAGAATTGTTAAATGCCGAATTGGAAACCGAATTGCTGGCGCTTCGTAAACAATTACTAACACAAAACGATCAAATGGTTGTCTCAGTGAGCATTAAGCAGGAGGAGCTGGACACTACCTATAAGACCTTGGAGACCTGTGAACATGATTTCGCCATATTGAAGATGTGAGTTGTAGGCCCCAAGCCCCCAGTGCCCAGTGCCTTTTGCTTTACTCCCCCTTTCTACCTTACTTTTCTCTGCAGGAAACACAGCCAATTCCTTAGATTGACGGACTATTTGATTCAGTTGGGGCAACGCCACAATGATGCATCCAGTAATATGAATTTCATACAAAACGTACTCCTCGTACAGGCAAAACGCCAATTTAATACTCTATGCAACTGCTGTTATCACATAAGCGCCTGTGTCTTGGACTATTTCAAGCCATCGGATTCAAGGGCTTTGTGTGAGAACTATAGAGTTCATATATGTTGGGCAATGGCTTTGTTTTTGACAACATCGTTCCTTTAAGATTCGCAAAGACCGACGACCCACCAATCTTCATCTATTCCTCCGTTCTCTTCTCTCGCTTCGCTTTATTGAATTAGTCTTTCGGAAAACAGCCTTTAATATCCAGTTTAAATGGGGACATACTTTTAAATTTATAGATGATATATTAGCATTTTACTTTCTAAAAGTTTTCATCTTTAAAATCGAACTTCGCAGTGTATGTCTCTCTTTTTTTTCCTAATCAAATTAAATGAAATATACAAAAACAAAAAACGAGAATGTCTGTGTCCATTGATGCAATGAGGGAGTTTCAACCTTCCCTCCTATGCCTTTGTGCCTATTCGAGTATACTGTTCAAATATTTGACAGGTGTTTGCATTGACAAATACACACAGCACACAGGGTTTACGGGCGCACACACACACTCTCCAACGGGGACCTTGGCATATTGAATTACGTTTATTTGATCGTTGTGGCTCTAACTAATTACAAATTTGTTTAATTAATATTACAATGCGGTTTGCAGGCAACTTTCAATTTCTATACATTTTGCCACATTGGGCCCGATGTCAGTATAATCATAAAATGGACAGATTACTAACACTAGCCTTAGTGTTGGGAAAGTCTTTATGGACTTAAACGAAAAATTCAATTGGGCCACAATATAGTAAACTGATAGATACTCCTAACCAATTCGAATACGCGGACTCTGAATATGAACTCGGTCCAGATTGGGTTGGAAAATAGGCCTCCAAAAGTATACTATAAAGCGACAACGAACAAATTCGTCGACTCTTTATAGCATACTTTTTGGGTTCAAATTGTTCTGCATTATAGCAAAGATATTTGATATTAATGTTTTCTTTAAAAAATTCGATAGTCGCAAAAGAGTTTTAGAAAGCTTTGACGTATATTTTCATCATGAACACATGATTCTCTATATCACAGTTAATATATAGTATTACAAATCTCCGAGAAGAGCTTAAATTCTTCATCGCTTGGCATACTCCAACTTTTGCAAACAATCAGAACCCTGACCGACCCCGGGATATATGTATATATACATTAGAGCTGTGGGAAACATCGATGTAGTATCGATACATCGATGTTTCTCCTTTCGTAAAAAACATCGATTTTTTCTCTCCGATGTTCGATGTTTTTGTTAGCTAGCTTTTCCATCACTGAGAAAAGATCTCATCAAATAAATCATTTCGACTGAAACCGTACGATTGTTCAGTAAGGCTGGAATCATAGCAAGCGAGAAGAGAAGTTCGCTTATGTTTAATGTAGACATGCTTTTTTTATATATTGTCACAAGTGAATCTCTGAATTGCATTATTTTATATTTTTAAGTTTGAAAAAGATTGAATTATGTTTTATAGTATGCACACCGCTTGTACTTCCCACTTGCACAACTAACTTTTCTCTGCATGAACCTTTTCGTAGTGACTACAACAGACTTTGGCACGTTATCGGTTCCGAAACATCGCTTCCGGTTATAAAAACTGCGATCTTGTCCTTTCTCGCTCGTAATTAGTTGTAATCATCTTTATTTAAACTTATCCTGTATTCTTTTTATATGTAACCTATTACATTTAATATTTCCTATTTCTTTAGTTTAATTTTATGTTTATATATGTAATACGCCTATGCCCTTAGGTCGGAGTGGGTAGAGGTTGTAACATTAACTTTACTTAGGGTCATTCGTAACAGGCCCGGGCCTGGTGTCATATGGGCCACTTGTTCGTACTGAGTGTTGTACGACTACATCTATAATAATAAAAAAAAAACCTGTATGTATTACGTTTGAAAAAGATTAAATTTCTGCTTTATAGTTTGTTGGAGGAGACGTCATCTTTGAAATTAGATTTGTATATGTATATTAAGATTTCTTATATTATTTGTTTAAGATTATTGGAATTTCAATCACTGTATTTACATTAACATGTTCTCATGAAGAGCTTCTAACTCATGAAACCAAAATATAAAGAAGACTTCTGAAATCGAAGAGGAGAAGACCTATTTTCCTTATTCCACTCCACATGCTAAAGAGCATTGGAGTCTTGTACCATCTGCAACTGGGCAGGTCAAACATAGTTTTAAGTTTGGAAAAAGAAAGGAAAAACATCGATGTTTCAACACCTCTAATATACATATATCTGGGAGCATGACCACTTCTTGGCTCTGTGTTCCAATGGAAGCAAAAATAAACTGGATTTACTACCAAACGGTAAGCTTTAGGCAATCGATTACACAGGCCGACATGATTTTTGGTGACGTTAACGTTGAAAGTTGTTGTTCGTAACTCATTCAGGTACGCTGAGCTGTGAACTGGGGTCGGAAAATGGTCACCCAAAAGTATACTATAGAAAGTTAAGCAGATTTCAGAATATCCTGTGCAAGAGGAATAGCTCTTGTTTGCAAACATTAAACAATTGGTAAGACTCATAAGATTGGAATCCCTATAGCATACTTGTTGGTTCAAATTGAAATCATTATAGAACCATATCCAAAGTGTACGATATTATGCATTAAAACAAATAAATAACTCTTTGATATTCTGTAAACTTTCTAGTACATTAATAGGTTAAATAAAACTGTTTTTAGCATAATATAATGTTTAATTGTTTATATTATACAATAAAATACTGCAAATGCGGTCAATTTGAATAGTTTCAACACACTTTTCTGACGTGATGGAGGAAAACTAAGTACTAAGGACCATTTCAAAAATGTCAACATGTGTTACCTATGTATATAAAATATTATTGGTTAAATTAAAGCTCAATTTAAAATTTCTATACTTATTGCAGTGAGAGGTAAGAGGAGAAGATTGTCAAAGCAGTGGCAAATGGGGGGAAGGGAAATCGGCCTGACATATAGAAAATGAAGTAAGAATATGCAGAAGTGGACCTACGGGATCGGAGATGTCAGAATTGTGATCATTGTTGTTTTGAAATGGGTTTGAGAAGGTCTGCCCACTGTGGGGTTGGCAAAGCACTGAACAGAAAGACTCACCTTTAACGCTCTCTCTCTCTCTCTCACGGAATCTTTCAAACTCTCTGTGTGGAGAATTGTTGCACTTTTACTACACATACAAACGTTTCGAATACGCACATATGCCTTTTAGATCGCATAGAACTATAACAAAAACAAAAAACACAAAAAAAAAACAAATGTATGATGAAGCGGCAAACAAGTGAATACCGAAAAACACGTTGCGTCTCAGTTTAAACCTCCTCCTCCTCCACCCCCCCGCTTCAGCCACCTTTAGTCGTACGGCCAACCGATCGACCGACCGACCGTTTGTGTTCTATGATTCGAGTAAGTTTTTATCGCCAACAAACTGACCGCGCAGCTGAGTGAGCGGACCAAGACTATGTACGCCTTGGAATCCACTGTTCCACAATTTATTTATCAGAGAGAGAGAGAGAGAGAGAGAGAGCGAGCGAGAGAACGAGAGAGAGAAACATAAACGCTATGTACCCCTTTGCATCGACTTCTATGCACCCTTCTTTTCATGTTTAACTGCATCCAAAAGCTCCTATGAAACGGGCTGCCTCTTTGCGTCAATCTTAATATACCCATTCAGTAACAGGTATAGAAAAGAGCGAGTGCAAAAATGAAAGAGTGACAGTGGATGCGAGAGAGAGAGAGAGAGAGGGGAGATGGAGAGGCGACTGTGCGTGGGTGGGAAGCACTCGAATTTGATCGAACAAAACGAAAAAACCAGAGGGCCCGGCCTGGTACCGTCTAACTTTGACTAATACTCAAAGCTTTTAATACACTTTGCTAAAGTTATGACGTATTTTCAGTTGAATAAAACCGACAACTAACAGACAAACAAAAAAATGACGTACCAACTGTGATAAGAAGAAGGTTAACCACACGACATATCCAACCACCCACACATAAGTACATACATACATACATGTATATGTATTACGGTTACCCATTTACAGTGTTGGATAAGCACCATAAAGCACTAGAAAGAATGTGGGAAAATCAAATTATTCATTGATATGATTTCACATTAAGAAACTGAGAAAAAAACCGAGAGCACAATACCTTTATGTGGACTTTCTCTTGGAACTCTAGACACCACGTCAGACTTGATTTATTGAAATTTGCGGTGAGAAACAAAACACTTTTCGTACTTTTCTGTAAGATTTTCAACAGTTTCCTCCCCTAGTTGGGTGAGATTTTTCGCCCCCTCTTATAGCCATTCGAAACGCACGTCATTGATGTCCTCCATGTAGAGTCAATGCAAGCGTTATGCAACACTAATGATGCTAATTACTGTTACACGCTAACCGTTTGAAATCAATTGCAATCAACCACAACAACAACAACAACAACAACAGTCGAACAACAAGTGAATATAACCTGTTCAGTTTGTAGGGTATTTAAAAATCAAAGAAATTTTCATGATTGTTCCCTCTGTTTTGGTTGGTCTGTTGGTCTGTATGTGTGTGTGTGTGTGTGTGTGTGTGTGTGTGTGTGTGTGTGTGTGTGTGTGTGTGTGTGTGTGTGTGTGTGTGCGTGCGCGCGTTCTGAATGAGTGTGCGGTCGGTGGCGCTGTAACGGGAGCAATTTGTTTGTTATTGTAGTTTTATTGCACAATACCAACAACAACAACAACAATAACAACAGCAACAAGCATCGAGTCAAGCCAAGCGAAAAGCAAACAAACAAATGAACAACCCAGCGCCAAAACCAAAAAGGAAAAACCAAAACAAAAACGTTTAAAAATAAAAACAAAATTATACTAAGATTTTGTTTTCAAATTCTTTTCAATTTCTTGGACTCTATATCAAAGACCATTATTCCAACCGACCGATCTTGTTTCCAGCATCTTGTTGATAAAGGATATACCCGATATATGTTGCCCGACATAAGATCCAGGGAGAAGATCCGCTTTCCTACATTGCGTTTCCATTCCACGCTTTGTTGCATATTGATAATAGGGAAATGTGATCTCAAGGGGGCAGGAAGAGGTGAGGAGGTGGCGCATTGGAGATAGAGAAAATGAGATTTCTCTCTGTCTCTCTTCCCTCTTTATCTCTCTCTCTGTCTCTCTCTCTCTCTCTCTTTGTATTTGCTGTTGCGTGTATAAATTTTTCGTGTGCTTCAGTTTTATGAGCCTTTTTTTTTTTGCACAATTTACTTATAAACTTTGTGTGTGTGTGTGTGTGTGTGTCAGTGTGAGTGTGTATACTTTCGCACACTCACTACACACACTTCCCTGCTGCCCTACCGCCCTACCACCCCCCACTCCATCCCCTTTGCTTGTATGGTGTTTGCGTCGGCGTGCGCGCAAGTAAATTTCTTCTAATTTAATATTTTGTTTACATTATTTATTCATTTACTTATGTATTTTTGTTCCCCCTCACCTCACCACCCTCTTCAGGCAACATCTCTTCTTTGCATTGTTATTTGCCTCACCTGCCGCCGCACCACCATGTCTCCTCATTTTCAGTTGTTCTCGCTCGCATCGCACGGTACATATATATTTTCGTCTGGAGCATAAGTTGTTGCCTTTCGGGCTCATCCAGTTCACCCAAAATCATAACAAGCACCATCTGAATCTCCTCCATTATGGATCTGGAGACAAGTTGAGCATTCCAGAGAGTAGCCTCTGGTCATTTCTATGGCTTTAAATTTCAAGTTATCGAGGGAAAGCCACCAAATGAATTTCAAACGTTTCCTACGTCGTGTTTCTCTAATGATTGGGCACTTGAACACGTAGGATGAACTTAGTGTAAGACAATTTATTTTGAATTGGTCGTAAATTTCATTTAAATCGGAACACGACGCGATTGTTTTTCACAGTTCAGGTTCGAGTGACGTTAACTTTAAGATGAGCCCTTTCAGAACATTTGATAAACGGACATTACTTCTATCTTGCATAAGTTTCGGTTAGGGGACGCACAAAATTCGCGAAAAATGAAAAAGCCTTTATCCTCCTCGAAACCTCCAAAAAATTGCTCCGCGAGGTATGCAACAAAAAACAAAACAAAATGGACGAAAAGCTAGAATATAAATGCAGATGCAGCTGCAGCTGTAGCCTGGCAGCCTGCTGTTGCGTGGGCGCATGGCCAAGGACGAGGCCTTATCAGCCACCTCCCTGCTCCTCCTCCCGACTCCCACCCTCGCCACAATTTAGCTCGCTTTTCTTTTTGTTTTCTGCTCTTTTTTGTTGTGTGCCCATCAGGCGGGCATTTTAATTAGTAGAAGTTTTTTCTCTTTCGCGCTCACTTACCTTGAAGTCAAGCTGAGGTGTATCTCCCCCCTCCCTCTTCCTGGCTAACAGCGTTCCTTCCACTTCTTGAATTTCCTTTCCTTTTAATTTTTTTTTTTTTTTTTTTTTTTTTTTGGTTTTTTTTTTAAGTTTTACACTTTAATTACTTTGCTGTTGTTGTTGCTTCGGCTATTAAACAAACATGGACAAAAAAAAATTATGAAAAAAAAGCACAATTTTTTTATCTTTTCGGATTTTATATATTTTTATTTTACTTCTTTTTGTTTTCGCGCCACGCGAACAAATTATTTAGGATGAGAATACTGATAGGTTCTGGAGAAGGGGGAGTTGGAACAAGAGGAGCAGGTGGGAGGAAAAGAGAGGCAGGATATGTTCCAGGCAATGTTTTTAACGATTTCAATTCTTATCCCGTTGCTCTTCTTTCCTGCGCTTTCTACTCCTGATGTCTCTCTGTGCGGATGTGTGTGTGTGTTGTGTGTGTTCGGTGCTTCCTTTTGTTAAATTTTTTTATTTTGTTTGATTTGATTTAACTTTACTTCCTTTTTTCTCTCTCTTTGCTTGTTTGCCGTAGTTTTGAACTGTAAGCGGGTGAATGTGTATGTGTGTGTGGCGCGTGCTCGTTTTTTGCGTCAGTCAATCGAAATGCACTTTTTGTTTACCAACTTTATTGCGAAAACCGTTCCGACATTGCGACTACGCGAAAAAACAATAACAAAAAAATTCGCCGCCAATGTATTAGTCGCCGTAAATTTCTGCCCTCTCGCCGTAAATTTTTCGCCCTCTCGCCGTAACTTTTTCGCCCTCTCGCCGTAAACTTTTCGCCCTCTCGCCGTAACTTTTTCGCCCTCTCGCCGTAACTTTTTCGCCCTCTCGCCGTAACTTTTTGCCCTTTCTCCGTAATGTGGAAATGGGGAAAATAAAAACATTTGTTAAGGACCGACTTTATTTTCCCATTTATTTCCCATTGTTGTACGCCGTAAAATAAAGGCTGTTAATTTTTGGATAACGATAGGTTTGCCCCGATAATGTCGACTACGAAACCTTGGCTCCGATACGGCAAATAACGATATGTTTGCTCCGATCATGTCGATAACGGCAGTTTTATTCGCGCGCAATTACAAAAATTTCCTGTTGGTTTAAAATATATTAAACAGAAATAAAAAACAATTCATTTTCCTATTTCCCAAATATTTTATTCATCGTGTTACCCAACAAAAAAATACTGTGAATAATATTAAATGGTAATTGTGTTGTTAAAGTTTGTTGTCATCAGGCCTCAGGTGATTTGTTTAAAATAAAAACCGCAATTTCTAATTTATTTTTGTACCGATATATTTCGGTTGCGCACGTTTTTTAATGTTTTCCTATTGTTTTACTGGTTAACATTCTATGATACATGGGCACATACATACATACATATATGTAATTTCGATGCGATGTGTTCGCAAATGGTGTAGTAGTTTAAGCACAAGTGTAGCTTTTGCTCCCTTTGTCATTGTCTTGAGGTCATGTGATTACCCTGACAATGAATGGAACTAGCAAAGTATGCATTTAATTTAATTTGTCGCAAAACAAACAAAAACCACACAAACCGGGCGAAGGTATCGACGTAACACTTATTTGAGGTTAAACAAACCACAAAACAAAGTTGACAACTTTTTACAAGAGCAGGGTTAAATGTTAAATGGGCTATGTGTTTTTCTTGAATATCTGCCGAATTTACAATGGCTCCCTGCCTAGCTACTCTAAAGCTCTTTTAAATAAAGTGACCTTACATATTTTAAATTTACCGCCACATGAATCATTACCAACACCATGGCAATCATAAATCTGTTTATCTGGCAACTCCATGTCAACAGCTGTTTGCTGCCGCAACTTGCACAACAAATTTTTTTTCTAATTTTCTCTGAAATTGTTTCTCAGAAATTTTATGAGATAAAATGCGTCTAACCAACGTACTATTCAAGAAGGTGAAGAGCAAGTATGTAAACAATGAGTTTCCACATAAATAAAATGAAAGCTACCAAACCTTATTTCCTGTTTCTTCTGTCTGATAGGCGCATCATGGTGGTGCTGGAAAGCGTGGTCAGTGGACATCAGTTTAATGCATTCCGCGAGCGTTTGGCTGATAAACTGGAGGTGATACGCTTCGATCCATATAGTGAGTTATAGAAATAAACAACAACCTTTTTTGGGAATGCCGTCAGTTTTCACTTCCATGATTGGCATTCGTGTCGTGCTTTTCGTGACTCTCATTTAATTTCTGATATTTTTCCCCACAGTTCAAAAGGAGAGCCTATACCGAGAACGCAAAAGGATACGTAGCGCTTAGACACAAAATAAGAGACCAAATAAAGTTAATGTTTAAACCAGAAGTTTCTGATATCTAATTTATTATTATATATTTAGGATTTAACAACAAATGATGTGAAAGGAGAATTTCCCTTTTATGCTCGCAGGACAACTAACAAAGCTAAGACACAAAAATTTTCAAGCTTTTTATGAGCCGAGTTGACCAGGACATAAATTACAAAAATCATAAGAACAAAAAGGAAACCACAAAAAAAAAGGATACATATTGTTCATGGATAAAACTAGACGTAATATTCTTGATGGAGTGCTGGCGAGCCTTCTCTACATTATCTTCCGTTGGAAAACGAACAGAAGAAAAGACGAGTGGCGTCCAATCTACTTGAAAGGTGTTTCAGTCATCAGGAGGCCACGCTCCCAAAGGGCTGTAGCCACTTCAATGCGTCGCTCTGCTTTACGCAGAGGAAGCATAGATATCTTTATATAGGCCGGATAGGCGTGCATTAAAGTCTCGACGGCAGCTGCTTCGGTGTGTTCAATTTCCATAAAGTTGGCCTCATACTTGCAATACTCCAGGGCGTTGTCCACATAGTAGTAGACACGTATACGAGTCTCATCGACCACTAGACGAAGAATATTCGCTCGTAGCAAACGGATCGAAGTCTCTTCAGTTAGTTCATAGTCACAGAGGCATTTGCCATGGACATCGGTGGCACTGCGCGATCCAAATACAGTACGTAGCTTCTCCTCGGGTAGAATGGTGGGCGGAAGCGCCTCGTGCTGATAACGCTTGGCCAGTTGATCTACGGCGGCATCAATTTGATTCTCAGTAGGTGTCAGATGTTTCTGGACCATTTCCTGTATACCCATAATGAGTTGCGAGCGGGGTGAGTTCTTAGTGCCGCCATGTGCTATTCCCAGGTGCTGCCATGTGTGCAGCGGCAGGCCACGTCGCAACGACACACTGTGCTTAATGGCACTCTGTAATACCATGGGCATTAGCTTCTCTAGAAGATTGGCATAGGCCTGCTGCTGATAGACACTAAGCGTGATGTGCAATGAATGATGCTTTTTCTCCGTAATAGCCTGATGGACGGTGCCCCGCGGGAAATAAAGAACGTCTCCCGGCTTTAGGACTTCATCGAAAATGGGTTCGCCCAGTTGGTCAGGTGTATAGTTGCCTGACGATTCACGGGCTAATATATCGCTTGGTTGTAGCGGCATGTACAAACGCCAGCGTTTGCGTCCTTCCACTTGCAAGACAAAGGCCTCGATATCATCAAAATGCGGCGCAAATCCCTGACTATTTGGGGGAGTCAAGTACACATTGGCCCCCACCAGGCAATGAAAGAATTCTTGCATGAGACTGCACATGGTGCGCAGGCCGGGCAAGTAAGTGGATGGGTTCAGGATTCGTATGCTGCAGCCCTCGCCATAGAAGCCCCAAACAGTGGGGGCATGGCTCTACCTTCGGGATTGAGAGTCTCTCGGCGACCATCCTTGTAGCTGGTTACATCAATGTTGGTGGTGAATTCGAGATGATGCTTTAACATCATCTGATCGATCATCTCAAAGGAGATCAGCTCGGAAAAGTATGTAGGAGCATTCCGCTGCACCTGGCAGGCGTTTTTCTCCCAAAAGTCTTTGAAAAAATCATCCGGCTTGATTGGATTGAGCACCCAACTTAGAATGCGTTTACCCTCCTCAATACTATTCTGACGATGGGCCTCCTGACGACCATTTGTGTCCGTAGCACCTTCAGCTGCTTCATTTTTGGCACGTTTTTGAGTTGACTGACTAGAAGATGTCTTGGGTTTATCTGACAGTTGGCAAACACGTGGTTGATCCTGCTTGTTAGCCTTGCTGGGTAGGGGACAAGATCCTCCTGAGGATGATGCCTTGTTATTCTTTGGTGGCAGTGGACAGGATTTAGCGACAGCTCCTGATGATAGCTTTTTTTCCTTAGGTGGTAAAGGACACGATTTAGCTGCTGTTCCAGATGATGATGGACCAGACTTGGCTGCTGCCGATTGCTTCTGAATTTTTGGTGGCAATGGGCAGGACTTGGCCGCTGATCCATTAGCTGGCAACGATTTACGTATCAAAGGGCAGGATTCGGGCTTGGTGGTGGTAGGTGGCTCCACCATACTTTTTGCGCTGTTGGATGCGACCATTTTTAGCAGATTCTCCCAGTTGAAATTTCCTGGCACTTGGTTTGTTATTATTATTATCATCCTCTGAATCTTCCTCTTCTTCCTGGGTTGAATAACGACGCTTTTCGCCAGCCTTTTGACGCTTGGGTGGAGATGGTTCTGGTGACGAATTCTCAGTGTTAATT
Source organism: Drosophila equinoxialis (assembly GCA_018150345.1). Lineage (NCBI taxonomy): Eukaryota > Metazoa > Arthropoda > Insecta > Diptera > Drosophilidae > Drosophila > Drosophila equinoxialis. Next base: position 6,586,384 of record JAECWI010000002.1, on the reverse strand, counting down.
GTATACTCGGTTAAGTCTTCAGTGGAATGGCTATCTTCACAATCGCTATCATCCTCAAAGCTAAGATCGCTATCGCTACCATCATCGTCACCACTGTCGTCATCATCATCGTCCTCACTGGAGATGCTATCATCCGCTGAAGTCGCATACGACTCTGATCCCGATTCCTCATCAACGCTATCACTGTCATTACTATCATCTTCATCTTCATCTTGATCGTCGTCGTCCTCGTCATCGTCGTCGTCCTCGTCATCGTCGCTATCGCTGCTGTAACCCTCCATTTGAGCCATCATATACGACTGTAACTTCTTTCTTTGTTGTTTCTGGGAGACTGTCAGCTGATTCTTCTTATCGAATAGCTCATTGACCAAGTCATCCAATGTCTCGGGATCCATATTATCAAAATTAGTATCGGCCGTCTCTTCAGATTGTGTTTGAGACTTCATCTTTGATAGTGAGGTGACTCCATTTTGGGCCTTGGTACCGTTAGTTTTGTTTGTCTTTGGCCTTAGATCGCCTTTCCCTTTGTTGGCTGAAATCGCTGGCATTTCTACAGAAGTGTATACAAGAAATTTTGAATAGAATCTTCAAATTTAAAATTTATATAATTTTACAAACTATTACTTTTCGTTTGAATAAAAAGGTTTTCAAAATCGGATTTTAAAATTCAAATTCCATGAGCTCCTTTGCCTCTCTTTTGCACGTGCTACTTCGCAGGCCGGCTAACGGAGTTGACAGAGTTGCCACTAATGAAAAAAATATTCGTTCACGGAATAACGTGAGTGCTACCATATGCTCATTATTGCTTATCCGTATTTTTTTTTTTAAGCCTAATTTGAGACGTTCTCACTTTCGCCTGTAAACAATTTATTTGTTCAATTTGTCATTCAATATATCATTCGGTGTATATAATTACAAGAATTTTATATTTCATATGGACTGATAAATACTTGATAGGTGGCATCTCTTTAAATGTATCCACAGTATGGCAGCACTCTGATACCGGCAAATGCGCGAAACTTGAGAAATTTTTGTAAATTGTGAAATTGCACGGCTAATCATGTCAGAGAATCCGCCAGAGACGCCAAGTAAGGATGCATCAAACGAAGACACACCAAGGAATGGTACTCCAACCAACGACACGTCAAGGAAGGAGACACCAGCCAAAGAAGTGCCTACCAATGAGCTACTGATGACCACAACAGCGATCCAGGAGGACGAAGAATTGGCCAATGTTGTGACAGCCGAGGAATATTTAATGCGTAAAGATGTCGTTCTACTAGAATATGAGAAGCAAATGTTTTTGGACATGGTCCAAGCTGACGGTCTGCTGGTATGCGCCAAGTAAGTACTCGGTTCAACCCTCGATTGGAATTATTTAAATCCATATTTCTCTGCAAGGGGTCTGAGCTTTGAGCGAGTCCTACTGAATATATTGAAGGCATACAGTGATACGGGCAATTTGGTGCTGGTAATCAACAGTTCGGACTGGGAGGAGCAGTATTATAAATCCAAATTGGAGAGCAAATATGTACATGAAGTGGCAAATACGGCCACAGAGAGGTAAGTCAGTCAAGTGGTTCACGGTCTCTCACTCTAATCGGTGTTATTCACAGGGAACGCGTTTATGTCGAAGGTGGCATACAATTCATAACCACTCGAATTCTTGTGGTGGATCTTCTCAAGCAACGTATACCCATTGAACTAATCACTGGCATCATTGTGTTGCGGGCACACACAATCATTGAGAGCTGCCAAGAGGCATTCGCCTTGCGTCTTTATCGTCAGAGCAACAAAACTGGTTTCATCAAGGCATTCTCCTGCAGTCCAGAGGCTTTTACTATTGGATACGCCCACATAGAACGAACCATGCGCAATCTGTTTCTAAAGAATTTATATATTTGGCCGCGTTTCCATGCTACAGTGCGTTCCGTACTAAAGCCTTGGGAGGCGCAGACCATTGAACTCCATGTGCCACTTACTCCCTCGATGACAGCCATTCAGACGCACATTTTGGACATTATGAATTTCTTGGTGCGTGAAATTAAGCGTATCAATCGCACAGTGGATCTGGAGTCAGTCACTGTGGAGAACTGTGTGACCAAGAAGTTCCATAAGATTCTACAGGCGCAATTGGATTGCATTTGGCATCAGTTAAATTCACAAACGAAGCTGATTGTGGCCGATCTCAAGATCCTAAGGAGTTTGATGATGTATGTACCCGACAATTTCCTCTTTTGCTTACTTCTCATGTATTCATTCATGCAGCTCGACCATGTACCATGATTCAGTGAGCGCCTATGCGCTGATAAAGCGATATCGTGGTAAAGAATATGCTCTTAGCAATTCGGGCTGGACCTTGCTTGACGCTGCCGAGCAGATATTCAAGTTGTCCCGTGAAAGAGTTTTCAACGGACACCAAGGTGAAACTCATTTAATTATTTTATTCTTTTTGTACGAATTTGCTTCTTTTTTCCCCTGTAGAATTTGAGCCAGAGCCTTGTGCGAAGTGGAAACCTCTAACCGAATTGCTTACCCAGGATATTCCCGGTGATATGCGACGCACACATGGAGCGAATCACAATGTACAGCCAAAGGTGCTAATACTCTGTCAGGATGCCCGCACATGCTTTCAGTTGAAACAATATCTGACCCAAGGCGGACCTCGCTTCCTTCTGCAGCAGGCCCTGCGTCATGAGGTCCCAGTGGGCAAGATGAGCGATAAATATGCCAAAGAGAGCCAATCACAGGCAACACCAGTACCAGCCGATAAGTCAATTCAAAAACCCATCAAATCGGAGCCGGAATTGGAATCGTCTGCAACGGCAAGTCAATTGGATGAGCTCTCTCAGCTTCTCGGCGGCAATGAAACTGACCCAGCCGATGGCCAGTATTTCGGGGAAAGCTACATGCTGACCATGACCCAGCCAAGTCCGCAAACAAGTGCAAACAATATTAAAGACGAGCCCGATGTCTCGATATTCGAGTCGTTTCCCGAACTTGAAGAACTCGATGTGAGTGCCATGGTGACCGCTCATCAGCAACAGCCATTCATTTGCCTGCAAACATTCAAAACAGAACGTGAAGGCGCCATGGCTCTGGAGCATATGTTGGAGCAATTGCAGCCACACTATGTCGTTATGTATAACACAAATGTAATGGCCATAAGGCAATTGGAGGTATTCGAGGCACGTCGTCGCCTGCCACCCAAGGAGCGGATGAAGGTTTATTTTTTAATACACGCTCGCACCGTCGAAGAGCAGTCCTATCTGACCAGTTTGCGGCGGGAGAAATCGGCTTTTGAATTGATTATTGATACAAAGAGTGTAAGCTTTCTATATTGCATTTTGTATAGGTTTTTCGATTTTGATACCCTTGCAAAGAGGAAGTTTAGTTTTCGGAAAGGAGAACGCATCTCCAACTACATAAATATACACATACATATATCACGAGACCAGACAAAGAGTCATGTCTGTCTGTTAATCTGCCTATCCGTCTGGATTCTCTTATGCATTTCCTTGGAAAAATAAATTTGTTACTTTCCAAGCGATTGTTGGAGAACTTCATATTCGTTAGCATAATATTCTAATTATTCGCTATGCCAAATTTGATCAGAATATTTCCACTATATCATACAGCTATCATAGGACCGATCTGTCCGAAAAACTAGTAGTCAACTAAGTACAAGTTGATAATAAAAAATCTTGCAAGGGTATACAAACTTCGGTGTAACCGAATTTAGCCGGCACTCTGATTTATTTTGTTTCTTTAACTGCAGAAAATGGTGATACCAGAGTACCAAGACGGTAAAACAGATGAGGCCTTCATCCTATACAGGCCATTCGATAATGAGTCAGGCGACATTGACAGTGCCAATGCTAAGAGTCGTCAGGCTGGCGGCCAGGTGCGTTCGAAAACTGAGACACCGAAGGTAATAGTGGATATGCGGGAATTTCGTTCGGATCTGCCATGTCTGATACATAAACGGGGATTGGAAGTCGTCCCATTAACCATAACAATCGGTGATTATATTCTCACGCCGGAAGTGTGCGTTGAACGGAAATCGATTTCCGATTTGATTGGCTCCCTCAATTCGGGACGTTTGTATAATCAATGTGTTCAGATGCAAAGGCATTATGCTAAACCGATATTGCTGATCGAATTCGATCAGAATAAGCCCTTCCACTTGCAAGGGAAATTTATGCTATCGCAGCAGACGACGTCAACAAATGCCGATATAATGCAAAAATTGCAATTACTAACTCTGCATTTTCCCAAACTACGTTTAATCTGGTCACCCAGTCCGTATGCGACAGCTCAATTGTTCGAGGAACTTAAATTGGACAAACCGGAACCAGATGCCCAACAGGCCGCCGCCTTGGGCGGTGGCAGTGAACTTGGCGAGCCTGGAGCGACTATAGAGCAGTTGCAATATAATCCAGCCATATATGATTTTTGCTCCGTTTGCCTGGCATCCATACACGAAATGTCCATAGTCTGGTGCGGAAGGGCGGTAATTTACGTCAACTGCTGCAGCGCACTCAAGCAGAACTCGCTGATCTGCTGCAGTCGCAGGAGAGTGGCAAACTACTTTGGGATATACTTCATGTAGCGCATTTACCTCAAAAGGACGAAGTGGCCGGCTCGACGGCTCTTTTGGCTGCGGGCAAACAATTCGGCAGCGGTTCGCACAATCGTTTCAGGAAAGCAGCACAGGACTCGCGTCGTGGCAGGCGATAAACTGCAGTAGACCTGATGACCACCACCATCCAACGCCACCACACCCCACCCCCACACACACACACATGAGAGCAGACCAAACAAAATTATGAAAATTTTTTAAGCATTGCAATTAACTTTTCTGCATGAAGGTGGAGCAGGTGTAGCCGGTGCCTGGCTGTCTGGACATCACACGTATACGCACCAGACAGCGACAGACAGGCAGGCAGTCATCGGGATGGACAACTGAAACACAGTACTGGTTTGAGGCTGAAAAATCAATTCCCATGAATTTTTAATTGCCATTGAATGTGGTTGTCGAACAGCAGCATCACCAGTGCAGGAGGTTAAAGTTCATTTTGTCCACAAAACGTCCTTTAAATATAACAACAATATTTATATACGACAGCCAGATATGTGATAGATATAAAATCATACTAGAAACCTTAAAAGGTCCCATCCGTAGTAAGACTTTGTTAGATGTACTATATAAGCTAAAAATTCAATGAATATTTTTACAATCCGCTAGATTAAAATAAAGTTTATCCTTGCTTAACGACATTTCCAAATGTGATATTAAATGAAACTAGAAAGAAGATAACCTTAGCTCCGCCGAAGTTCATATATCCGACTGTAGTGACAGCTATTTCGAAATCGTTATATTCCAAGAATGAATTTCGTTTTCCAAATAAATTTATATTTGATAAGAGTTTCATGGGTCTAATGGGATATTTAAAATAGGCTTTTCGATCGCTGATTCCCATGGTTCGTTCCAACAAATCGTAAAACTTGATCTTGATTAGGTTTCTTAGAATACTTCAAGGCAGAGGCTTTCCTCTTTTTCTGACTCGAATAATGAAATACTTTTCCGCGCTTTTTTCATGGTATGCCGAGTGGTTTCAGTAGGTTATTCCGTGTTCGACAAAGAGTAGGGCTGTCAACTCCGAAGCAGTTTTTCTTCTCTTACTTATTTGGATTCTTCGCCCTCAGTGAGTTTTTTAGGTTGTCCTTTTTCTTTGATTGGGGCGACTCTTCTTTCATTTTTATATCTACAAACGATGTCACCGACTGTGTTTGGGTTCATTAAAAGGATTTGACATTTATAGGTCTTGCCCTCTAAATGCAATGCACAAATTCTCGCTGCTCCATTGTGTCTTTTTTCGAGGAAACCCATTTTTGATGGCATTCCGAGATGCCGCATGGTTTTAAAATACGAATTCCAACAAGAACCAAATACAAAAGGCCGACATAATTTTTGGTGATTCCGAATATGAACTCGGTTAGAAAGTTAAAGAATACCCAAAGTGTAAGATATTATAGATTATAGCAAAGAAGTATCTCTTTGATATCTTGTAAATTGGTTTTAAATCCCACCTAATATGTTAATATGTAAGTTTAATACTTATTCCGTTTATATTATACATTAAAATATTGCAAATGTGGTTACTTTCATTAATAATTTGAACACCTTTTTTCGAACATGATGGACAAAAACTGAGTACAGGGTCGTGACCATTATCCCCAATTACTCCAATAGAGCTCCAACACTTTTTCATGACCTTAAAAATGTCGGTCTATGATAGTACTTTGCAGCTTTATTTGTTTCTGTTAATTTTCTCTTTTATATTGTGTTTTTGTACATCAATGAAGAGGTAATAAATCTATCTGTAATTTAGAGCTACTTGGGTTTATAGTTGAAAAAGTAAACCACCGAATATTAATGTGATCCATTGAAGAATATCTTGATCACATTCGAGACAAGTTTATTGATCATGATTTGTGAATTTTGTGTTTACTTTTAATTTGCTGTTTGCCAGAGACTTTTTTCTTGGCAAAATCATTAAGACAACTTTCTGCCAAATTTTTTTGTCTTTTTACTGATAAACTTGACATCATGAAATTCAAACCTTGAAATTCTGTACATATGTATGTCCTAAGTCTAACTTCGAATTCGTATTGCTATTTTCAGAAAAAGAATCCGTTCCTGTAATGGAGTTAATGGTATACTTCATCCAGGATAATAGGCGTAATGGGTGCCCCGGATAATAAAGGTCCAACTGAAGTAGCAAGCCTTAAAAATTACCAATAATTTCATTGTACAATTTCAATTGGAATTCCGGAATCAATTGATTGGGAATGTACGTTTTGTCTGAATCAAATTTTACTTTCTCGCCCAGAAAGTGTTGGGCCGAATCCTTTTTAAACTGAGATCATTCAACAATTTTTGAATGTTGTGTTTCAAATTCAAAACTATTTCCTTGCCAATCTTAGTTGACTTTGATCTCTGACAGTTTATAGAAATTTTTAGCTTGATTCGTAGTGCTATGTAGCATACTCCTTGACTTTAGATTTTTAGTTGATCAGCATTCAAAATTTTTGTTTTATTCAATTTCTCCTCCATTATAATGACTGAGAATGGACAATTGGGGGAACAGCAGGATGCAAATGAAGGTCATTTAATGCCCAGTTGTAGCGAATCCAAATGCGAGATAGCTTTGGCGGTGGTTCTTGAGGTACTTAATGAACTGCACGGGAACTATACATCACTTAAATTGATGGTCAGCTCCGAGTCGAGGCGTCAATTGGCCCAAACAGCTCGCCAGGCGGTCGATGAGGATATTGTGCGAGTGCTCCAGCTGCAGAATATGGACATTGAGCCTCAACGGGCTGAAACGGAAGATTTCGCTCGACTTTTACGTTGGTTTCAGGTCCACATGCGGCTTATTCAGTCATTGCTGCGTCTCTCACAGATGCGTAATGAGGTCCATCCAGATGCTGGCGGCGATGATGGCGGTGTGGCCAGCCATATAGCCCATTTGCGGGCCAGAGAGCAGGAAATGTGCGCCATGTGTTTGCTCAACGTTCCCAGGGACTACGAAAATTCCGAGGAATCCGATGGAGAGGGGGAAAATTGATTTGAAATTACTAAATTGAATAGAATTAAAAGAAAATTGAGCTAAACAGAAAACTATGTATTTCCGCTACATATCCATATTCAATTCTAGGTGGAGCATCCATCGTCTTTACCTGAAATCCGGCACCTGCAGCAGCATTTGCTCTGCTTATTGGCAGTCATGTACTTTGACAAACACAAGAAATCCATTTATAAAGCGGGTGGAGACCCGCTGCCCCTCATATCCTTGCCATCCATCTGTTTCTGCTGTGGCTCCTGCTCCTGCAAGAGTTGTCGCCTAGCTTCTCGCTCTGTTGGCCACGGTGCACAAATAATTGAATTCAATTTATTGGCATAAATTGGTTTTAATTAAAAAGCAAAGAACAAACGCAAGGAATTAAACAATTTCGCTAGCAAACTTAAGATACTCTCTATTCATGGCAGAATTTATTGCATTGAAATTTATTACAATAATTTTCTTTTTCTCCAACAAGACTAAAAACTAAAAACTCTAAATACAGTTTTTTGGAAAAAAAGGTTAATTAATCGATTTGAATTTTTATTTGAACTCAATTCTGTTTAATTGTGGTGATCTTGGTTCTGCTTGCCATTAATGAACTATGTATGATCTTTCGAATCTATTTGATATACGTATTATGGGGTTACAATTTCAACTCCTCCAATGCCAGGACTCACGACATGTACGACGATGAAGATGGCTATAAACTTTATTTCTGAATATGAGCTACTTCTTATGTTCCCGGGTGAAGGCATATCCGCGATCTTTGTTGGTTTTAGAATCCAGTTTACCGCATGATAGGTATACCACAATCAAGGACGAGGTAAATGATAATTACAATCCTCATCATTCCCTGGGTGGATTATAAGATATGCCATGTGAATTCAAGGCTGGATAGCTATAATTATGCTTCAATTGTACAATACTGAGATCGTTTTTCACTCGAATGTGACATTTCCAAAAACCCACTGCAGGCAATGTTCTTCTCTTTTCTATATCACATGTGCAGTAAAATGAATCTTTCTCAAAAAGTATTCAATAGCTTGGGTATATGGCCAAACTATGCGCCCGCTGATCGGATCACTGATTACACTGATCGTGGACAATTTGGGACATCTTTAAATGTGATTGCCGACGCCATCTTCTATTGCTGCGACTTCGATGTGCTTATTAATTGGCGAATTCAATTCAATCACTTCATGCCATCTAATTTTCCGTAGGGCTTTTCCTGTTTCGTTTTTTGTAACTGTGGGGTACAATATTCAATATACATTTTGCCTTGTCACTAATTGAATTAGCTGCATTACAGGAATTTCGATCTTACTACGGAATGAGTTTCAATAATTGATATCCGCTTGAGAAAATATTTCAATTCAAATTGATACGCCTAAGGGGCCAAAGAGATTTTTCACTGTGGTTAATTAACTAAATTTACTCTAAGGAAATGAATTCAAATGTATGTATGTATGTACTTTGTGTATTTTCGTGTGACTTGTTTTTCCATTATCCCCCATTGAATTGAAAATAAATGAGTTAGCAGCGGGACACATAGGTAAAACTGATCCCTTGACCTAGTCTTAATCCATTTAAAGTGAATTCATTTGCCATACTTACTAAATACTCCGAAGTACGATACTTCAATTCATTATACAGTGAATTCCGCATTCAGACATACCACAGAGTCTCCACAGAGTCTCCTTCATTTATCCCATTTGCCCTTTGCCCCATTTCCCATTTCCTCGGTATCTTCCTTTTGGTTAGCTGTAGGTGAAGGCACTCCTTGTGATTGATTTCCCACAACATTCAATCACTCTCAGTCTTTCCAGCCAGGTTGATGGGGGCTGTTTGGCAGGCAGTCAGGCAGGCGTTAATGGAATTTTAACACAAATTAGCTTGTATTGGTAAATTTGGTAATTTTGGTTAATGCCAAGAGCAGAAAATTTGACCTGCGGCAAGTTTTGGTAATTACAAGCCAGATTCCAGATTCCCCCCCCAAAAAAAAAAAAGAAAAAAAATAAAAACCACCAACAATTTATTTTGAAGAGTTCCTCTTCACTTGGCAATCGTTTTTCTGTCCACTAGATGCACTATGGGGAATTATTGTCTTTTTCGTTCTATAAAATAATAACTCATTAATAATCTGTGTAGTATTATTGTTTCGCATTGGGTATTAAATATTATTGGTGAATGTTACTAGTAAAGGGTAAAAAACACATTCATATATTTCCCAAAAAGTATGCTACATTTTTATTTTGAATTTTTTACTTACAATTAGTTAAAAAAGTAACTTTATTTACACTGAAAAATCAGTTTAAGTTTATAATGTTAGAAGCGAATAAATTAAAATGAAAATCAGTTTCAAATTAATAAGTGAGCTGAGGTAAGACTCAGTTCTATGTTTCGAATTCATTAAATTTCATGTTTCGAATACATTCGAATGTCACTTTTAATTTGAGTATTAAGTATTTTTTTTACTGTATGATAAAGCTGGTCGGTAGCCCAGTAAAGATCTAATCAAATTAGATATACTGTTTTTTGGTGCAAACCCGTATGACAGCGTCATTTTTTTTCCAAATCGTCAAGATGGGCACGGGTACCCGGCCTGCCTACCCGTTTCAGGTGGTGTCCAGGCGGATGTGGGTTTGGAGAATACTAAAAGATGTGAGTCAGTGTAGTATAATTTCTCAACAAGTTTATTGCCTTATTTTCTAATCTTTTTCGGGTTGAGCGAAACGGGAAGGGTAACGGGTACCCGTACCCGCGGGTACCCGACAAAAACCCAGCCCATGGCCACCTCTAAGCAGAGCTAAAAAGTAGTTTCATCGAGCTGATTTGTAAGTAATTTTTTTATATATTGGAGTTTAATATCATAGTCTTATTTATGTCTTTTGGATTTTTTGCAATCAGGCTATTCTTCTTCTCTCGTCTAAATATGTTCCCTCTAAATCGAAGACTTAAAATGTTGTATTTGATGTATTTAACATTCAAATTATTAGCCCATTATTTCCTACTTTTTATTCATAAATTTATTTGCTTGATTGCTTCAATATGTCTCAGATGAAATGAGAATATTCGTATTGATTCGAATGCCTTAAGTTATTCCAAAGTTTTGACTTAAATACATTGCCTTTCATTTAAACGAATTACTTATTTGGCAATTTAGCCGGCTCGAGGTCAATCTTACAAAAGAAGATTATTTCAAAAGGCAACACAAAAAGGTGAGCAGGTTGTCTGTATAGCTATTTCAAGAACTACCAAGTTCTATCATCAGCAGACTTTGCTAAAGAACTTCGGAATATGGTACAATATACCGCATATGAAATAACAGGTCGTGATATTAGTGTGGTAAGGGCGAAGCTCTTACACTAATTTTTCATAGCGCCTAAGGGTATGCACAAAAAGGTGGTCTTCGGTGTTGTAGGCTTTACCAACTTTTTTCTCTTCATTTGGTTGCTGTAATTCCCAACTAATTCTAGCGTTGAAGACATGGTATGGCTATTGCAATTCCGAAGTTCTTTAGCAAAGTCTGCTGATGATAGAACTTAGTAGTTCTTGAAATAGCTATACAGACAACCTGCTTACCTTTTGTGTTGCCTTTTGAAATAATCTTCTTTTGTAAGATTGACCTCGAGCCGGCTAAATTGCAAGGTTTGATTTAAATTTCAAATAGGTCGTAATCTAACCAGAATTACTTATTTTGTGAAATTTGATGAATGATATTTATTAATGATAACTGATAACAGCTTTATGTAGTTTCGATCATCTACTTCTGTTATTATACCATAACATTTCACCATAGGGTGAAATGGTATATTAAAGCCGCCAAAATGTATGTAACAGGCAGAAAGAAGCTTTTCCGACCCCATAAAGTATATATATTCTTGATCAGTATCAACAACCGAGTCGATCTAGCCATGTCCGTCCGTCCGTCTGTCCGCCCGTCCGTCTGTCCGTCCGTATGAACGCCTAGTTCTCGGAGACTATAAGAGATAGAGCCACTAAATTTGGAATGTAGGCTCGTGTAGTATGTAGAGTGATCAAGTTTATTTCAAATTTTTGCCACGCCCCTTTCCGCCCCCGCAATTAAAAAAAAACGTTTATCTCAAAAACTATTGCAGCTAGAGACACCAAATTTGGTATGTATATTTGCATAGTAAATGCGCACATTCTGTATGTATTAGGATTTTGCCACGCCCCTTTCCGCCTCCGTAATTTGAAAAACTCGATTATCTTCCGTAATTTTTTACCTTGTGCCCAATAATAATACCCAGCAAAATACCAAATTTGATCAAAATCGGATAAAAAATAACTGAGTTATGCATATAAACGTTTTTGCATAAGGCCGGAGATGGCCGTTGGCGGGTGGGGGCGCTAGGGTGCTTATATGCATAAGTGCGCGAGATACTGAGATATGCTTGTAAAAAGCATGTGAACGGAATTTTTTAAAATAGGCAAATGCGTTTGTTATTACACATTTGAAATATTTGTTTCACGTGTTTATGGTATACTAAAGTCGGCGAGAAGACTTACATGCTTCTTTTCGTATTCCTTTCACTCTGGCCAATTGTATTTAGCCAGTTAACAAATTCTTTAGCACGATCTTGTAGTTAAACATTTCAAGGATCGAAACTTGGTTTTAACTTTAAAATTTTTTGTTCACTTTGTGTTACTTGACTAACAACCACTTGTAAGTCTATGTTTGACTTTTCGTTTGTAAAACTGATAAAAGTGTTTGAAAAATATCGCAAATTTCCCATAGTGTGGAATGAGTTAAATAGACTATTTGGCGAGTACTTACTGTGAGGATATACATATGTATGAGTTTTATGTATTTTTTAGCTTACCTGTTAGTTAGTTAGTTAAGCTAGACCATTTTGCTAAAATGGACAGCTAAAGTAAAGCAATGCAATCACACCACTTCAGACCATTGTACAGATGAGTAAAAATAAAATAAAGGGGACACTCTCTGGATACATGTTTGCATAAATTGTTAATTCATGAATCGTTTCGAATCGTTTAAACATTGCGAATGCAATATGCGACTTTCTTTAAGCGCTGTCACGTCAGTCCCACTATGCCAATAAGAGCTCAAGATAGTTATATACATGGATGGATAGATAGATACAACGATGGTTATGTGGAAGGAAAAGAAAGCAGGAGATTGAAAATAATTTTACCGCAGGGCCCAAACTACGTACATATGTATGTACATGTAGACAGAAGCACAAACGAAAGCAGAGGGCAAAAATATTGAACGTGATTTATAAATTTCCCATTTTTTTCTGTTTCTTGCTTTCATTGCGATGTCGTGGTCTTGATGCCATTTCACTTTGAGCTAAAGAAAAATATTTGAAGAGTTAAAAAGAAAAAAAAAGAAGAGACAAGAGAAAGAGAGAGAGAGAGAGAGAGAGAGTGAGTGGGTGATGAAAAACGATGAAGCCCATCACTTTGGAAAAACATTGGGAAACTTTTTATCTAAAAATAATAGACGGAAGTTTAAAAAATGCCATTGCCATTAAATATTTAAAGCCTTCAAAAATGGTTGAGATACCAACAGACAATTGAAAAATTATGTAAATTGTGTTCATTTTTTGTTTGTTCTCCTGTAAGTTTTCTTTCGTTTCATCCCCCCTCGTTGTCTTCCTTTTTCGGGCCGGGCAATGCAATATGGTAAAATCTCATAAACCCAAAGGGTTTTCTTCCCATTGCATTCTTGCACGTTGGCAATTTATTTGGCCTGGGCGTGGTCCAAACTATTTAAAAAACAACAAAATACAGATGCACAACGGAAACACGGGAGGAACGGCTAGGATTGGGCAGCAAATGCTGCTCATTGCAATGCCTCCTGCTGCTGCTGCTGCTGCTGTCTTGATTAATGCCCGTCGTGGGCTTTTGTGTGCCTGCGCGCAGAATTTCGTGTAATCTACTTTAAGGCTGAAAGGCGAGAGAAAAGAGTGCATTGCATAATTTTAGGCAGCAGACCTAGATAGCAAGGCAGATTAGTTGTTGCAAACATTGTGAGGGGATTGTTTGGGGTGGAGCCGGTTCGCAGGAGAGGACATCTGAGTGGCCAACTGCTAAAGGAACCATTTAAGAGCCAAGCTAATGGAATAACGGCAAAATGTTGAGAATTTTAAATGCATTTTCATGGTGGAAAGTGATTGCTTGGCTTACCATTACATTCGACACATTGTATTACATTCCGTTTCACGTGCTGTATTTTAAAATTTCAAGAGGATTGGCAAATCCCTTACCCCTAATGCAAGATTTAATTATGTTCGCTTCATGATATTGGTCTTGCTTGTTAGTTAGAGGTTAGAATTCGCTAATTTAAGCAGTACGGTTAGGCTTGTATGAGTATGAGTAGTGTAAGAAATACTTAGTGGAGAATTATGTAGTAAAGTTGGGGTTTATTAACTTTAGCAATGCTCTACAAAGTTAGCTTTAGCTTTGCACAATAACTAAGGTAAGATTAGGTCTGTTAATAGCTTAACTTAGGTTAGGTTGGGCATTGGCGGCGATTGGGATTTCTTCTCCTTTGGCCTTTGGCTTAGCCTGATAAGGTTATGCTTTCATTTATATATTTATTTGTTTCGCTTGTTCCTTTACCAGCCCATTTCCTTTGGCTTATCGTTCCCTCTTTAAGTACTGCTTCCTTCATAACTAAATCGGTCCGGTTATCGTTGGTGTTGAGCATTAAATCGTCAGACTAAGCCGCAAATACATTTGCAATATGGCGACACATCTGTTCTAACCTTAACCGCAGGCTTCTGGTTTACAACTTGCCCTCCACACGGATACACACACACACACACACACACATACACTTTAAAGGACGCACAACAGGCTGTTGTTGTTTTGTGTTTCGCGGTTTCCCTTTTAGTGTGTCGTAAACAATTTTTACAGCCCAAACATTTGGATGTGCTTTTATTTTTATATTTATTGTGTTTATATTTAAAAAAAAAGAATAAAATAAAATGGCGTAGAAGCAAGAACCGAAAAAAAAAAAATTATAAGGGAACGGAAAAACACACAAAACACACTTACAATAAGTGTGTGTGTGTGTGTGAGAGAGTGAGAGTGACAGAAAAACGAAATGAAAATCATTTTAGTTTACGCTTAGCGCCATTCCATTTAATTTACTTGCCCTAACATTTATCACATTTGCGACAGTAAGGGATAAGGGGGGTGGTTGCTGTTGGGGGAGATGTGCGGTATTTTGGTCCAAAACTTGGCCATGACCAAAACGGAGGCCTGTCGCTGACGCTAAGTAGTTAAGGCCAACTTTGGTCCTCGGCGAAAGTTTTTTGTTTGTTGATTTCATTTGCTTCTTATTTTTTTCCTTTGCTCATTTTTGTTTTGCTTTCTTCGCGTTTTTTAGCTGGTAAAAGTTTCTGAGCATTTACTTTAACATGAATGTTGTTGAATGCATTTACAAGCATTAATTTATGTATTTCAGAATCGTGGCACATGCAAATGATTTTTGGTTTTAGAAACTTTACTTTACGTACAATGCGATTTTGTGATTTGCTTGGTTAAGAAAACGCAATTTATTGAAATTTCATCTCTTAAGTCCTATCGAAATGGAATTTTATTTGAAAATTAAATTTCTTTAAAAGGTAATATACAATACTTCTCCTCTCCTTTATTCTTGACGCTTTAGTGCCTTAAACCCAATATTCATTTGGTTAGATAAACTAAATGGACAAATTTCTCCAATTAAAATAAACCAAACGGCCAGAGCTAACTTCGACTGCGACGAAGTTTGTATACCCTTGCAAGTTTCTTTTATTACTCTTCCCTTACCTTTAGGAATCTACCTATTATAGATATGTATACCATAACGTTTCATCTAAAAAGTCGAAAGATCTCGCGAAAAAAACGGCCTTCAATAAAGCATGCCATTTCATAATCTGTTTATGTAACAGCTATATAATATAGTTATCCGATTTTGATTCGGCACAGTCATTAAAAGGTATATTAAACTGAAGTTATTGATAAAAGTCAATGTTTTCGACCGATCGTTTCTATGGGAGCTATATGACATGGTCATCCGATCTTGATGAAATTTGGCACAGTCATTTGTATGTACTTTGCCGTTTTATATGGGAGTTATATAATATAGTGATCCGATCCGGCATCGCTATATGGTTGACCGTTCTTATTGAGGTGGGAAGGTGAGTTGTAATTTCAGATATTGTTCAAATTTGATTGAGAATAAAAGCAATTGTTAATCATGAATCATGTTTTTTTAAGAATTTTGATTCTGTCCTCCCAAGGTTTGGGTCACATGTAGTCTAATATTACATTGTTCAGATATTTCTTAGTCATCTTATAAGAAGACAGACTTTTTGCTTTTTTTCGTCTGACAAAGTTAATATGGTTTAATATAGCAAAGCATAACATTTTTGTCCATCATAGAGTCGAGAGAGGGAGAGAGAGAGAGAGGGTATCAATTGAATTGTCCAATTGTTGGTAAAAAGTATTTTTCTTTTAGTTTTATTTGCTTTTGCGCCAAATGCCATTTGCTTGTAAATTTATTTCGATTCCATTGCCATTTCTACTTCCCCTTTTCCTCTTGGGCATCATTGGCCTCATCAATGTTGTCTCTGGGTGTTGACACTGGCAATTGCTTAAATAAATAAACTAGAATGCAGAATAGATATATGTATGTATGTACATATAGAAGGAAAGGAGCTTCTGGGCAAAGTCAGCACCTACTTGTCTCTGACCCTCTACCCCATCTTGACTAGCGCCTCGTTACCAGTTTGCTTCTACATTTCTCATATCTCTTTTTGTTCGTTTTTTAAATAAAATATCCAAGAAGAGACGATGAGTGGGGACGATAGTTTTGAGTAAGGCTTTGGTAAACAAATGACTGGAAAATAAATAAATAAAACTAGTGCAAAATATGTTGGGTAATTTCTCAAAGCTTTCGTTTTGTTCGCCCCCCTCCCCACCATCGCGTTTATTCCTTTTTTTTTGCTTTCTGGTCTTGTGGTAAGCAGCTTACGAATGTTGCCTCTGTGTGGATGGATACATAAAGGTAATGAACATTTTATAACGAAATTTTCAACTGCATTTCCCTCGAAATCATTTATAATAGATGCCACTGCATGGGCAATGGATTGAACCTTTGTTTAAGGCCAAAACTCTTTTAATTTAAGGTGAAACAGTTCATTTGTATTCTGGTCTCGGTTACGGTATGTAATTTCAACATATGGGCATGGAAATCCATATGCCGATCAGGAATATATATGCTTTATAAGGTTGGAAAAGTCATGGAAAAATATTCATTGAAGTAATTAATGTTAGTGAACTTTTCTTGTTTATAGGTACAGATATTCTGTTAACAAATGATTCGCGTAATCGGTTTATCACATGATGTGTGTGTGTGTATATATGTACGTGTGCGTGTGTGTGTGTGTGTGTGTGTGTGTGTGTGTGTGTGTGGCATTTTGGCAACTCATTCCGTATGCTTATTTTAAAGCTATGCTTGGGATATATGCAGTTATTCGGTATTTTTCAATTGTCCAGGTGCTGTTGCAACTCACCATTGACACACACCCATTCCAAACACACACGCACATGCACACACACAGACACACACATGCACACAATCAAATACATAATGCAAGCGGCTATATGGAGGTGCAGCTGCCAATATTTAATTTAAGCTCACACTCACATAGACTAAAAGATACGGATATTCACATGCACCACACACAGTGATGGGCAATATTCACAAAATCCGGCGAAAAAGTATATATTCAAAGGCTATATAGGATGAAACACTTATTGGATTTCCATTACTTTATTATTGATTTTCAATTACTTCAATATTTGATTTCATTAAGGAAGTCTAAGCGATTCGAAACATAAATGCTAGATTTGTGAGTGCATTCAAGAGTTATTCAAAAGGTTCTAATTCCGTCCAACTCGACTTATGATTATGCTTGAATTATGTAAAAGATGGTTTGTAAGAGCATCCCAAGTTCGTCTTTGAAACAGAAACTTCCGCTCATTTTCCCGTGTGTGGTGATGATGTTTCCGTTACGTTACGTTATTCTGGCAAGAATCAAAATGTATAACGCAAGTTGCTCCACCATGTTGATATTTATAGAATAGGTTGGTTGGTTCGTTGGCAGGTTTTGTGTTGGTTTTGGCATCGGCTGTAGCTTGGCTTTAATCCCATTGGAGCCCTCGATACGCATATAACTCACAAGTGCACATGGCACATGGCGCACAGGCCCAGATAGAGCAGGTAGATCGGGTATTCCAGGAAGGCGGCGAGCAAATGAAATGAAATAATGAAAACAATTTCAGCGTTCGTGCATTGAACTGCAAATGCAATGTCGTAGAAAGAAAAAAGCCAAAAGAAATCAGAGCAAATGAAAACACGAAGGGACAAAGAACAAAAAGGTAAATCGAAAGAGAGAAAAAGGAAAAGCGCTCATAAACAAAACTGCTGCCAAAGTCCTATTAGTTATGCTATGTGCATTTTATGAGTTCCAGCAGGAAAATACCTAGCCTGGGCCAAGTGAGCAGCAGGTGGAGGCTGGGGAAGGATCAGAAATAAACGGATGGTTGGTCTAGTTAAGACCCATGATTAGATGTGCCTCCGCCTGAACTGACATAAACTTTTACCTTGTTGATCCCATATTCTTGTTTCAATTAAAATATCTTTGCCTCCGCTCCCCATTCTCCCCCATATTTGTGGTAAGCAAATCTTCATTTAATGGATTCGAATAACTAGAAACTCTTTGTTGAGTAGTTCCCGGTGCTCTTTGGTTTCAAAATCGGCGGAAACTGTCTTTGTGCTGTCAAAAAAAGAGACACAAATGTGGCAAAGAGGAGCAAAAACTTCAATGGATATAAAAATCATGGGGAATCTCGCTGACTGGCACACAAAGCACAGTGACGGCTAAAAGCTAACAAGACCAGAAAACAAATGGCTTCTTCTGCTTCTTGTTCTTCTACTTCTTGTGTCTGCATCTTTATTCATCTTCTTTGCCAGTGTAGAGGATTGGGGATCGGAAGTCGAGAGGGTCGATGGGTCGGTGGGATAGTCTCCCATTCCGTTCTCTTTATATTCGTTCCATTTCCGCAAAATGTCACGTACAGTGAGCGCAACATGTCCAAACATGCAACAAACTAAATGTTTTGGATTTTAAAGCGCACAGTAGCCACGCCCCTGAAACTCAAAGGAATAGCCTGCTGTTGCTGAAGCCATCAAGGATTACCGAACATAAGGTTAACGTCGCGCCGCCCCGGAAGCTCCGCTATATGTATGTATGAGTGTATAGGAAAAAGGCGGCCAAAAACAAATCCTTTTTTATGCTTCTTCTCTTCTTCATCCATAATGTCAGTATCAAACGCTGCTTCTCCCTTTCTTATTTCCCTTGTTTCATCGTTTTTTTTTTTTTTTTTTGGCAACTTTGTTTGTGCCCCTTTTGTGCCTTCAAATGTCATTCTGCCCCGCGAGCAATGGCTCACTAACATACGCGAGGGGCGTGACGTCACATTGGATAAGCGCAAAAGGAGGAGTGAGTAAAAGAAGAACAAGAAGAGGAAAAAAAAGTAACACATTGCTTTCCATTTTCAACACACTTGAACATGCTTCCGCACTTAGGCGTGTGTGCGTGAAAACGGTCGAGAGAGAAAGAGAGAGTGAGGGAGGGAGTAACTAGTGAAGTGGTGTGAGTGACATTCGAGCTGCAATCCCTTCTTCCTTCCAAACACACTCATCAAGTGCACACTTCACACGCTTACTAAGTTCATAATACTTACTTAGTTGCATTTTGGTTCTATTAATGCTCCCGATAATCATAATGATGTCAGTCTGAGCCTGATTAGGTAATGCTACTCCAATCTCTGATTTTAAAAGTCCAATCTTAATTTCAGTTATGCTTCATTTTTCTTGTGGCATTACCATTATCGTTATCGGATCGAACAATGACAACAACATTTCTTGAGACTTTCAGTTCTTAATCGATTTAGTTTGCCCTCGCCCCTCTACAGAGCGAAATAAGAAATCCACGACAGTGGCATTATGGCTCCCAAGGTGCACGCAAAACCCAAATGTACGAAAAATGAAGGTCTCGTGGCTGAAAATTTAATTACATCACAATGGACGCAGGCGAAGAAGAACTGGGATAGCGCGCAATGGGGAGGGAATAGCTGGCCGTGGAGTGGAGTGAAGTGGACGGAGGGAGCCAAGAATTGCGCCACATTTTCCACATTAACGAAATGCTTTTAATTGTGCACTTAACGCTCGTAAAATGTGATTTAATAGTTTCTGGGAATGCTAACCCAAAGAGGGCGAAAACGGAAACGGAAGTGGAAGTTTGCCTTAAGCACAAACACCCCAGTCGCCCCTCCCTGACATTTAGACAAACACTGACAGTTCAAAAGACAACATACATATATACACGGGTAGGTGAGCTTTTCAAGGCATTTAGGCTATTCTTGACTTTTGTCTGTGAGCACAGGCGGTCCAAAATCAATATTAAGTGTTAAAAGTTGTTGCGGATTGGGAGCAAAACAACATTAAAATGTAAAGTGATTGGCGGGATAACCTAATAAAATCTATAATTACAATGCAAAATTGCTGACCCAGACGTAATTACACGTGGTGTTTTATCAATAAGACAGATAAGCAACATGTCTTTTGGAATAAACGAAATTGGTGACCCCGATGCCATTATACATGTTTTAACTATCGATATTGGTGACCCCGACGCCATAATGTTTGGTGGTCAGGAATGTATACTGAAATTAATTGAAAAGCCTCATCGTTCTTTATTAAAACACAATAATTTTCGACAATTCTCTATATTATACTGAACTTTGTTGTTTGTACACTATTTTGAAGGCTGGTTAGACGTGTCTGCGCTACTGGTATCATTGCACTCGCTTAGACCCGGAGCCAGGACATAGCGGCCATCGACACGCTGTACAAAATCATGTATACAGGCCAATGCGAGTGTGTCAGCAACCTGGGCTCGTACTTCATACGGTGTTTTATTGGAAACCATGGCCACATAATCAACAATATCGGAGAGTTTAAGGGGACGCTTGAGAACCATAAAGGCGGATAGAATTTGATCGCCATATTGGAGATCATCGCCTGATAACGGCATGATCCGGATCTGAAAACTGTTTAGGTGCTAGAACGAGAATTTCGAAAATTGTTTGTCCGCCTTTGGCTGTCGATATTGAATAGCGTATCCAAACAAAGCTAATAAAAGCAGAGCCGTCTGTTTTTTTTTGTGTTGTTAGTTTTTAAATTTTCGCCCCGCTATGAATCGCACTTTTCGTTTCGCCTTCTTACAACAATGTAAAGAGATCATCCTCACGTTTGACAAGACCATGTAACCAGGCTGCAGTTAGAGTATTGTCCACTTCAAGGCGTACTTCAATGATTGATTTAGCTTCCATTTCGGCAACATAGTCAACCACCTCCAAAAGTGTTAATGGTCGCCGGAATACTCTGAAAGCCTCCAATATTTTATCGCCATAGAGATAACGGGACATGATTCTAACTTGATTCACTCTGACTTTTGTGGCCAAGGGAGAAAGGCTTTATAAAATACAGAGAATTTTGTATGTTATGTGACTTCAAATAGATGACAGACTTCGATAAGGTTATACAATTGTGTGTGTGTAAATCAAAAGTGGTGACCCCGACGTGGGACATTTATACTTGAATGAATAAGATGCTTGAAAGATGTTTTGTTACTTGAATGCATTCTATTGAAGGCATTCGACTTATGCCTATGCAAATGTATAAAATTGCTGAACAATTTGCTATTTTCCATCCATTTCTCTCTCTCACACACACACACACGCAGATGGAGTTTTGAGGACAAAATCGAAGGCATGTCTAATAAATGGTCCGTGACTCCAATAGATGTGGGTGGCAATGAGAAAGGGGAATGGTAGTTCGGCAGCTATCTTTGACTTTGACTAATGGAATTCCATTGGCATGTTAAATTTGAAATAAAATAATTGCTTTAGCCGTGTCACTAATTAAAACTTATTTCAGCCATCAACAAAGGTGTTTGAAATATTTGCTCAATTTTGATTTGATCCCTTGAAGTGTTCCTTACATCTCTCTCCTTTAATTGCTTGCTCGCTTCCTCCTATGGGCAGCTTGCAATTTGCATTTTGATATTTTGAAGTAATTTCCACATGACTAGTAAATTCGTTAATTAGAAGTTTTTGTTAAATACTTAGCTTAATGAGCAAATTTATTGTTTTCATCGGATAAACAATTGAAAATGCTTAATTAATTAGAAATTGTTTTAAACTATTATCAAAAGGAGTCATTGCACTTGATTGATTTAAAAGATTATGATTCAATTAGATTTCACTTAAAAGTGAAAATTTATAAGTTTCAAAATAGTAGATGTCCTCTGATTGGCAGGGTATATCAATACTCAGAATATACAGAATAATTAAAGCAAAGAAAAAATAATTCTTTAGTGACTTTAAAAAGTTTACCTGGCATGGGTATAGGAGAATGTGATAACATCTTGAGAATGGGAATCGAAATAAAATACAATTATCTTGTGGGCTATAAATTTTATAATCTAGGGCATTGGAATTGAAATTAAAGTATTTAAGCTGGATAATCAAATTGAAATTGGAAAAGTGCTTAACGATTCTTCACTACCTACTACCAACCAGTGCCACAGTTCAACCGCAAATGAATGCCAATTGAATCAGCCACTAAGCGCGGTAATTGGCATGGCAATGGGAATGGACAGAAAGGGAAAATACATTTCATTTTTGCAATTCCCCTCGTCTCGTAAAGTTTCGTTTGTTGGACTCGATTGTGTGTGTGTGTGTATGTTATGTCCTGTTGCAACTGAATTTGGATTAAAACTTTGCTGCAACTGCCGCGAATGGCAACTATTCGACGGTTAACATCGACCTGGCCCTCGCCTGGTGTCAAAGCATATTTGCCAATTGGATAAGCCTCTATGGATCGACCCCGACCACACTGCCAAACCAAACTGCTCCTAACTCTCCAGAGAAATGCCAGCGGATAAAGGGATACCCGTGACTGCAGGAATTAAAACAACATTAGCCAGTGAGAAAGACAGAGACAGCCAGAGGAGATAGAGAGAGAGTCGGTAAGAGAATGGAATCAGTGCTTTGTGATTGGTTTCGTTGCTTTCAGTTCGATTTCGATTCGTTTGCCCTTTGGGCAATTTGTTTACCTTTCAGAGGCCTATAGAGTAAATCTACTGCAAAAGTCTAAAAGTACCAAAAGAAATCAGTTTAAAACAAAACACTCAATTACACACATTAAACGTTTTCCAATAGGCTGCATATACAAAAGCTTTAATTGGAATTCATAGGAACAGATTCTTACCCATAACTGTGAGTCTCGGTTTTGATCTAAAAATAAGCTACGTATTATGGAAAGAGTCAAGACGCCTGGCAATTTATTTTTTCTCCGAAATACATGTTTGAAAATTATATTGCTAATACCTTTAAGTACAATACGTTTAAGCCTTAAGTCCATCTTTACACATTTTCCTTTTCTTTTTTTTTTTACTGCAAGCACACACATCGACAAACACTCACACGGAAAAGTTGTCCACAATATTTCACTAATGGTCGTGCCTGGTCTGACTGGTGGAGCACCCAGCATATGCACAAAGCTCTTTGTAATTTGTTAAAATGTAACATCCTCATCCACAGTCTCCTCAGCCTCGTTCTCGTCCTTATTCTCGTCGTCGTTGTGGGCATTTCAGAACCCAAAAACTTATAAAATTATGATACCCAGAAAGCAACAAATTTTAATTGCAAGAAAATTTTCGTTATTCACACACACACACATGCAAAGGGAGACTGAGACAGACAAAGACCCAGACGAAAGAGCGAGAGAGAGAAAGAGACACAAATAACTATATGGGGTAAACTTATCGTAGATACAAATGTATCTAAAGTAACGTTAACCAACAACAAAAACAAGACTGTCTGTGCGGCATGTTGAATAAATAGCTAACTGTACAGTAAAAACGGACTACATTAACGCAGTGTGTGCCAAAGGACGATTGGATGTTGATGATCAAAGATCTTAAATAAAAACTAAATCTCGAAAAAAGTCGAATTAAATGATTTTGGCAAGGGGTCGATCAGAGCACATGCCTCAAGCATTAGAAGGAGAGAAACTACGCCAAGATTAAGTATTATACGCCTTTGTGGTGTATTTAACTTGGACTATTACTCGAGTTGGTGTTGCTATAGCCTTCACTGTATTTACGTAAAGTAAGCCAAGACAAAATGAGGTTAGCACAACTTGCTAAAGTTTTTCGGGATATGCAACTGCAAGTTGCCGTCCATTTGTCTCTCTGTGTATGAGTGTGTGTGCTTGTGTGTGTGTGTGTGTGCATTATAAATTTATTTAGCAAAAGCGCGTAAAACGCATAAATTGCTGAGCGCTGAAACTGTTTAAGGGTTGCCCCTGTCTGGGGCGTCGCCCGTACCTTTATATCATTCTTATTCCCATTCCCGTTAGCATCCGCATCCCTGTTCCTATTCCCATAAATGCAAGCTTAAATGTTTCGAAAACGTTTTCTCTCTCTCTATCTCTCTTTCTGTCTTTCTCTCTGTCTGTGTGTGTGTGCGAGTGTGAAAAATTGAAATTTATTATTATTGTGTAAGCTCTACCTTGTAATGTTGTTTTGTTGAATCACTCGCAGACACAATAATAACGTAATAATAATTTTTACCAGCTCGTTAGCCAACACACACACACACACACACACACTCACACACAGAGAGACACGTGTTTGTGGCAGGACCCAAAGGACTCACCAGACCAACTACCACCCTTTAACTTGGACTTGAAACAGAGAGGAAAACCCATAGTTAAATGTTGCAAAAACACGCATACAATAACTATTGTAGTTGGACTTAACGATGCGAATAGGAACGATGAAATTCCAGCGATAAGAGGTGGGAAAAAATGCGCCAACTGGCGTCAAGATTCCAATCAGACTACTACGTTAGCGGAAGGCTAGCTGATTCCTGCAAGCCAGTCTGTCTGTTATCTGTTAATGAAACAATGACAAATATTAGTTAAAACTATTGCATAATGTTTTTAAACTATATAATGCCCCTAAACATATAGAAGAGTGCATGGCACCTTACACCGTCGTCTTACTGAAAATCAGAAAATAAAACTTTTCTTTTGGCTAGAGGAAAAGATGCGCGTCCTTAAACTCATGCAATGACTTGTTGGTATAACTATCTTTTAGTAACGATTTCTCATTAACCCGACGGTTAACGGTTCTTCCAAATAGTCTTCAAAGCTGAAATTTAGAATAGTATTATCGTGAAACAAACTTTGCGTTTGAGCCGACTCGAGACCTATTGTGAAAAAGACTATGTCAAAGGCAGCATATAGGCAAATAGGCAAGCAGGTTGTCTGTATAGCTATTTCAAGAACCAGGATGATCTATTACAAGCAAATTCTGCCAAAGAGTTCTAGAATTGCAATGGCCAAAACATATCTCAAATGCCAAAACTAGATGGGAACTACAACTAAATTAAGCGAAAATAGATCGGCGAAGCTTACAATAGCAGATCCGAACTAAACAGAAGGTTTATTTAAAATCATAAGAAAATCGTTATCTAAGTGGACAATGTGATCTATCTTTAAACAAGTTCATTTAATGTATTAAGTCTCACAATTGACCAAACTCTCTTTGGGCCTAACAATTTCCTCTTATATGATGCAATCTAATTTTAATGCTTTGATTATTGTAAATTGCAAGAAATTTTGTTCAACCAATGGACTTAACCACTGATTATACTTTAACTCTATAGCCTCTTCACCTTTCCCTTGTTCAGGTTTGGGCTATGAATTTATGAAATTATAATTACGCATACGCCATGTGGTCGTGATTAGTGCTAAAACTTGGCAAACTCGAAAGTGCTTGGACCTAAAGACTTTCTAGCCTTACCCCTGATTAGTCTGGCACCTGTGACACAATCTACACTGAAAGCCAAAAGCTAAAGAGAAAAGTATTTAAACTCAAAAATTGTAATTGGATTGTATTAATCGAGAAAATCAATACCAATTTATCATAATTCAGATATGTGTGTCTGTCAGAGAGAAAAAGAAAGAGAGAGAAAGTGGAGGTCAATTTATTTAGTTTGATAAATTGTTGACAGTGTATGTGCGCCTAAAATAATGTTAAACACTTTTGCATGCACCACTATAATGGCAGGTACAGTAACTGCGAGAGAAGAGGCCAAATGTTGATGGCTTAGGCTCATTTATAAATCGACGACAGTAAATTATGAATGGCATTAGTATTACAACCTGCCAGAGCTTTTTTGTTCCCTCACATCAACGCCTTTTGTAAAATTGAGCTAAACCCCTTGCCCGACCCACCGCCGCTTCATGTCGCAAGAGGTTGCAGTATATTAGAAGTTGAGGCGGGACACACAGGAGAATGGGGGTGAAGGGCGTTTAAGTTGGTTTTGAGGGGGTAGCAGCTGTCATTCGTTATATGTGGGCGTTTTGGCGAAAAGCCTAAGGATGACAACAGCCACACTCACATACACAATCACAAATCCTAGTTGCGTGTCAGAGAGGAGCTAAGAACCAGGAGCCAGGGGCCAGCACATTGGCATGTGTGAAAAACAAACAAGTTCAGTGCAGGATTTGCGCTTGGCTGAGAACTAGAAAAAGAGAACGACAGGGACCCAAAGACAGAGGCAACGCGAAGTGCGACATGGTCGGATGGCTTAGGAAGTAATTTTAGCATTGTAAATCCTTTTTGAAAATTATAGCGACAGTCAGCTTGTAGTTAGTGGCAGGCAGAAGGCAGCGAGTTGAAGGCTGAAGCCAGGATGCAGCAGGACGAAGCTATCATAAGATCAAGTACATACATACACGCACACAGAGAGATAGAAAGTGACTAACATAGAAAAATATGGATAGATAGACAGAGAGAGAAAGGGAGAATAGAGAGGTGGGGCAGAAGAGGACAAGAAGGACACAAATTGTGTTAGCTTTGCCTCCAAGTGGTATGAAAATTGCAGAATTGAGTTGGAAATGTAAAAATAAGAAGAAGCCACTGCAAAGGAGCGGAAAGAACAGAAAGCAGTGCGTGCAAGTAGCGCGACAAAAATTCATATGACATTTTGAGCAACGGCTGACTGGAAGGAAGATTCAAAGAGTCGAGCCGGAGTCGAGGCGAGCTGGCTCTGGAGCTGGAGCTGAAGCTTCTCTCTTGAAGATGTTCGGGATGTGTAGTCGCCGGAGGCCAAAGTCACATAAATTTGCTGGGCGCTCTAGCAAAGAAAATAAAAGAATCATATATATGTACACATATATAATCCAGAAGAACAATTTTTTTATGGTCTTTGTCGTTTATGTGTCAATACCCTTCCAAAACCCAAAAAATTTAGAACAATCGATTCGTTTTATGTATATTAAAATCAATCTGGCCAATTGGACTTGATTAAAATCAAGTCAAAAATGCTAAATATATCCAAAGGCAGTCATATACTCTTTATTGAAAGGGTATTTGTAAAAAAAAAAAATATAGAAAATGCATGCACACCCAATTTCAATGTGCCTTGGCCATATAAAATATGAGCAGCAATCCACAGTGCATCACAAAAATATGCGTTTAGTGAATGTCGAGAATTTCAAAGGATTACTTTTAAAGAGATAGTTAATGTAAGACTGAAAATAAAAAAGAATCAAAAATTATGTTTTTTTAGGTTGGTTAAATCGAGTTACACATAATGAAAAAAAAAAATAATAATAAAAATAAGAATATCTTATTAAAAGATTATATGTATTGCCTAATTATCTAATTTACCAGCATGCACGAATACTTTTGGGACACACTATGAGCATATGTATATTACAACCTCTCTTCCTCGCGCTTTGTCACTCTTTGTATGTGTGCCTGTGTGTGTGTGTGTGTGTGTGTGTGTGTGTGTGTGTAGATTTTAGATACATTTTGGGTTAGATTTATTTTCCCATTTGATTTGCTGCATATGTCTATGTTTGAGTGTGTTTCTGTATGCGTGTGTGTGGGCGTGGGAAAGAAGATGGCAAAGCCTGAAAGTCAATGCATTGGTAACGATTTGTGGTAGATAAAATATTTAGTAATTCGAGTGCAAAATTACCAAAAATATTCCAAATATGTGCATTCACATTGCACAAAAATAACTTTGTTCAATTAACATTTAATTGCATAAACTGAAAACTGATTGCCGAAGGGACATAGAGTTATTAGCCGCTGATGTTTCAGTTGTCTTCTCTTTCAATTTACTTCATCACGTCAAATAAATCCAAATGTATTTTGGCAGAATTTTAAGTAATATGTAAGCTGACACTTTTAATTGAGCTCTCAAGAACTACTAGCCTGTCATTTTTTTAATTTTTAAGTGAATCATGTGGAAGGTTGGTGACAAATCCATCGTCATCTCGTAGAATATGCGTCAGCCTTATTAATAAGAAAAACAGGGACAAGTGATACATATTTAATCGCCAATTATCAGTTAGTCATATGAGGGCATCTTCTAGTTTATGTTAATACATAATAACTAATAGTATACGAGGCCGTCGTATTTTAGGGCTTCGCTTCCCTTGACCGTCCCACGTCGCGACGTCTCCACTTGGCTGAGCCAATTGTTTTGTAAGTTCGAAACTTAAGAAATACTTTTGTAGATCCTATAATTCTATAAGTGCCAAACTTTTTATAGTTATCAATATATGTTAAATGACAAGCACATAAAGAAGTAAATTATTTTTCAAAGTTGTAAGAAAGAAAAAGAAGCAAACAATGAGCCAATAGTTCAGTTAGTTCTCGTTAAAAATATTGTCTACAGAACAAATTTAACCACAGAACCTTCCAAAACCTCTTTAAAAAAGTTCCTTTTTTGACTGTCTATTGGTTATTGTTAGTTACATTAGAAATTTTCCCATTTCGAAGAAGCTTCCTTCTATGCGTTGCACACTTCTGACCAAAATTAATATACCCTTTTTGCTAGGGTATAATGAAGGTGTGTCAACTAGTGACTAACTTTGTATTTAGCCCTTTCCAAATAATGACAAGCTAATTGAGCCTTTCTCATGTTTTTCGTTGCATACTTTGCGGGAGGAAAATTAGTTCAGGTTGGTTTTAACTGAAAAATGTAAATACTAATTTAATCTCGTCTAAATTTTTTACAATTGCGATGAGAAATATAGTAGAGGGTAATGCTACGTTTGTTGGTGCAATAAGTTTATAAGTAAAGTTGGCAAGAAATCTTTAACAATATTGGCAAAATGTGACAAACAACTTTTCTCATATACAAGTTGCATAAGTAAGTTTAAAAGTTTCCATTCAGTGATAATCTGGTGCTATAGTTTTCCCATTGCAGTCAACTTTTTGCCTAGCTGAACTTGGATTCAATATACAATACATATATATATATATAAACAAACTGTATAGGGGTGGCGGATCTAACTCATCATTTTGGTATGGGAAATCAGGCATTTGGGAAATTTCCTTATTTTCCTCCTCCACCCCCGAGGACCCACCGCCAGCATATACATAAATGTAATTAGATAGATACAAAAAATATTGAAGAACTTCTTAAGTTGCAGAACTTTGGGTATTTCTTGTGAAATTAAATTGAAATTGCAACGAATTGGATTGGTCAGTATGGGATGCAGAGTTGATACACTATTTGCGAAATGCAAAAGGCCAAAAGCATACGAATTCGGAAAACCAAATCCCAGTTAATGCAACTACAGAAATGAGGCCAAAAGAAACATATGTACATACATACGCGATGAAGCAAAAGTTGAGATAGATAGATAGGTGGAGATAGGACAAAGGGGAAGCAAAGCTTGAAAGCAGAGAGGAAGTTAGTATTTTGGCCTGGCCAATGGATTTACTTGTCTATTCTCGCCTAGATTACGTGGCGGATGCAGAAAACCAACAAGACAAACAGAGCCAGTTGAGAATGATGTGAGAAATATTACCCAAGCGTATTGTGGCAGGCGGTAATTGGCTGCTTCTGTTCCCTGATCTAGCTTGAGGCTGTCGAGGCTGAAAACCAGGCATCACCACCAACATCCCCCACGAAAGAGATAGGGGAACCAGACCAGGCCTGCTATAAGTATGCACAGACATATATCTATCTGGCAACAACAAAAAAAATGAGATGAGAATGGAAAACTTTAACCCAACGCTGATGAAAATGATGATGAAAGTAGGTGCAAGAACAACTCCAACCATACACTCATACATATATACCAAAAGTATTTAGTTCAAAGTATTTTGCCGAGCAGAATTTTGCCATGCTCTAAGCCTAAAGAAAGTTATATGAAATTGATAAAACATTTGGCTCAGTTTTAAGTTATGCATTAAGAAATTCATCTGAAAATAAACGATGGCTACTCGATAGATTGACAGGATATATGCCCTCTAGGAGGGACTATTACTTACACTTTAATTAGAGTAGAGTGTATAATAGTCTTGATAACATTTTTATCCATGCAATTGGTTAGTCTCTTTCACTTGTTAATTATGAACTTGCATGAAAGTTCTCTTCTCCTTGCATAGTTTGGCCATCTTTTGGTCTTGAGTGAACGTGGACCGCAACAGCCATGCCATAGCTCATCGCTAAACTTAACTGACGCCACGGTTGCCGCTTTTGCCGCAGGTAGAGCTCTCTATACTATACATATACGAAATTATCAAACATAATACTAGAGACAAATGCCACAAAAATGTTCTAACATGTGTGTGTGTGTTTGTGCGTCTCCGCTTAGAGAAGGAAAATTTCATCGCAAGAGTTGGCAATGTTGCACTTAAAATTGTTTTCAGTTTTCAGTTAGTGGACCTTTTGAGTTGTCCTTCTCTGTGTAGACCTTGCAGCTATTTCTCTGTTACACAAATTACACAAATTGAGTAACAATCTCCTTGAGGGCATTGCAAGGTATAAGGTACATACATATTTTATGTCCAAAAGTTTGACATTCCTTTTTGTGGCTTTGTGTGCAAGTGGCAAACTGTAATTTACTCAAATCAAAATCTCTTAAGTAAAAGTCAAACAAATGCTGGGCAGTTGTGCCTAAGGCTGAAGCATTCCATAAATATGTACCGATTACAGTCAGAATTTTCGTCTTTGACAATCAAAATGTTTACTTTGCAATTTGCCATGGAGGTCATTTAATCAAAAACATAATGATATAAGTGAGTATATATGTATGTAGGCAAAGTCATTTAAGAATCAAAGAACGTTCAGATCAGACTTTCGTGTCACTGCTTCAGGAGTCCATTAGAAAGACAATTCTTGATCAAACCATTAAGTTTCCATTTACTTCGACCTACAGACACATAAACATGTATGTATGCATGTATTAATGTGTGGAATGTATATATTCTCTTTTCGCATGCAAATGACATTTAAAATTACCCCTAATGAACCGCCCCCAGATGGGACCCAAAACATTATGGAATATTACAAACAAACCTCTGCCTGCAGTAAAGTTTTTCCACTCCTTTTCTTTTGTCACGGCACGGAGAATGTGGCTGGCTCCGTGGTAGGGTGTATGTTTCTTTTTTGATAATGATAATGACTTTTTGTTGGTGGTGGCCCTTTTTTAAATAGCTGCCGCTGATGACACATTGTTGTTTGCGCTCTTTAAGAAGGCCCATGCACCAAGCGCCCAGGACCTCAAGAGAAAATATACGAAAAGGAAATACAAAAAATTCTAATAGAAATAAATATAAATCTTTGCCCAGCTGGAGGCAGCAGCAACTACCACAAAACCCAATGGCCATAACGCGGTTTGCCAGCTAACTTATTGCATTTTGTACGTTTAACATGGTAATATGTTTCATCTCTTTTTCACTCACACTCTCGTTGTCTCTCTCTCTCTCTCCCCTCTTGATGTATCCTACACTTTTCTCTAGTCACGAATCTTTAATGCAAATTTTTTCTTCCTGATTCATATAGGTAGGGTATATTTAATGTATGGCAAAGCTGAATAACTGAATAAATGATAGATATCCATAATCATACACTCATTTGCTCTATAAACTTTCAGACGAGACTGAGATAAAACCACATTTCATGGGTCTTGGGGTTCAAATTTAAAGAATATGATGGGGTATAATAAAAGTCGAACTCTTGTTTCTAGCCGATTTTCGTATGTTTTAACAAAAATTTATGCACGTATGAGCAGCAGGAGTTGTGAACCTCTTTCCTTTTCCTTGCCTAATGAAAGGAGTGTTCACTTTGACATGAAGTTAGACAGTCCTTGACCATTAACCATCTTTAAAAAATAATACAAGGAAGTCCATATTTAATAAAGGTTTGCAAAAACGGTGAGCATAATGATTTCACATGGATATTCATTTTGTATTCGCGAGAGTATCAATCATTCGATATGATTCATTAGTTGTGGCACAGGTTGAAAAATGAAATACGATGTTTGGCAGTAAGTGAGAAAAATGAAGGAACAGCGACGGCGAAAGGGGAAGAGAGAAAGTAAAAGATAGGGCTTAGTGTTTAGCTGCAAGTAATGTCAATATTGATATTGACCATATCATTTAGACCAGAGAAGTAGCAAAATGTTAACGAGTTACCTAGCCAGACAATATCACGCTGCA
Organism: Drosophila equinoxialis; assembly: GCA_018150345.1. Lineage (NCBI taxonomy): Eukaryota > Metazoa > Arthropoda > Insecta > Diptera > Drosophilidae > Drosophila > Drosophila equinoxialis. Next base: position 6,554,097 of record JAECWI010000002.1, on the reverse strand, counting down.
TTCAATTTTCATTCACTTTTTCCCTTTCCCTTTATCTGTTTTCTAGTTTTTCGTCTATTTTGTGGTTTTCGCGGTTTTCATTTACAATTTTGCTGGTACCATGTCATCGTTGAGTTTTATGAATGCATTTTTAATATCTATGGACACATGCATATAAACATACACATGAATATGTGTGCGTGCGTCTGTGTGTGTGTATTGGTTGTTTGGTCAACATTTTGGGGATTTTAATTAAATTAAAAGCGACTGGCGTTTTTAATATGTAAATTATGTGAGGATTTGCAGAGATTTTCACTGCCTGCAAAACAGTTGACAGCGATTTGGTATCCCATGTTTGTTTCAACAATATTTAATTGAGAGAACAGCAAAAACAATTAAACATTTATTATGCGGAGCTAAGCTTGTAATTTAAATTATCTATGTGTAAATTCGTTTGCCAAACTCCCAATGCACTATACACAACTACACTACACAACAAGTAACTGGTAAGTGGTTATGTCTGTGGCCCAAAAGACAAATAAATTACAAATCATTGAAGAATCAGTGCTTTCATTTTCTTTTCTTTTTCTCGTTCGATATGATTTTCAAATGTTGAAATCTCTATTCAGCTTCGTTGATCACGAACAACCAAAGGGAAAAACACACAAATGATAACAAATGGAAAAAAGGGGGAAAAAGAATTGTATAAAAAATTCCTTGGCATCGTTCTCCTTGCTGTCATCGTCTTTTGATGTTTTGCTTTTCTGATGGCTTACAGAGAAATAATGAGGACAACTGTCGTTGCCATCACTGGACAGAGTGCAAGAGCAATCCACTCAATCTGCTTTGCTTCCCAATCTGCTCTGGCTTTCCTCTTACCTGGTTGATTTGATACCATGTACTTATTGGGTGAAATGGTATATTAAAGTTATTAACAAGAAAGTATGTATATATATTGCTGATCATCTTGCTATAAGTATTCTGTCCGCCAATCTAAACTTTTAAATCGCGGCATCTATGTATAATAGCTAAAGCCACCAAATATGAAAGGCTTACTTTTATTAAAATGTATTAACAATTTTCAACAGCAATGATATACCACAAAATTGGGCACTGTGGTCGCTAAAGTGCTTCTCTGAGTGAGCGAGATAGTCTTTGTTTGTATTTTATTTATGTAATTTACAATTTCATCTTCGTTGTTTCACGTGGTATACGAAAGTCGACGCGACAAACTAATCTAATTTTTGCCCTGGCAAAGCTTTTTGCTCTTTTCATTTTTTGTGCTGTTTAATTGATGCTTGAAAAATGCAGAACTGGGCAGCTTAAATCAGCATGCAAACACACAAACACATTTCTTCTATGCCGTAGTCAAGAAAGAAATCTACAGAGAGACAGAAAGAAAGTTAGGGAAATAAAGCTAGATAGCTTGAGTGATATATATATTTATATATATATATATCTAAATATTATATATCTTTACAGATGTACACAGAGAAAGAGAAAGGAAAAAATTCGCAACAAAAAAAAAGTAACAAAAAATTAGATAACAAGCAAAAATGGTTTGCAATACAAATGGGTTAGTCCCAGTAAGGGGTAACTAAAAGGAGGAGAGAGATGGTGATAGAGAGAGATAGAGTGGGGTAAAAAAATGGTAAACGCTTGTGCCATATTTTTCCAAACTTTTGCTTACTCCTTCGTTGGCTTCCTCAACTCAACTGGATCCGCCTCGCCTCGCCTTGCCTCGTCTCACCTGGCCTGGTCTCGCCTCAACGTGGCTGTTGCACATTGAATGCCCTTCGTCGCAGTACTCTTTTGCCACAGCTTTCACCATTGTTATCTCGTTGCTATGTGGCGTAATTAAATTTACCTGTGCTTAGTTTAGTTTTTTGAGTGTCGTTTGGCAGCGTGTCAGCGATGACAGTGTGAGAGCTCTCAATCCTGCATAACGAATCAAAAGATAATGCCATAGTCTCAAAAGATCTTGGAAAGATTTATTTAAGATCATTGACTATCGCTAAAAGTCGTGTATGTTCGATATGATCGATAAAAGTAGAAAGTAGAAAACAAAATCAAAGATACGAACTAAACTCGCCGTTTCGGTCATTTAAATGTATAATCACTCACATGTTTTAAGTTAGTTTAAAACAAAAAAGACTCTTTAGGTAATGAATATTTTTCATGTTCCAAACTTGTGATATTCTCACTGTAAGCATTTGCCATCTCTAATTCATATTCCTTTTCGTATGCTACACGGGCCGGAGCAACCATTGTAACTATTCTTCCTGATACTTTGGCTATACCACGCCCATTTGGAGCAACATCATCATTATCATCATCATCATCATCCTAAACTGGCATGCCCATATGTGTTGACAGGTTACAGTCCTTCAGCCCTTGAGTGAAGTCAACAGCAGCTTTTGCTGTTATTTCTCTTGTTTCACTTCCCTTTATTGCTCGCCGGTCATCTTCAATTTGCATTGATTAATTTAATAAAAATTTCCGACATTTTCCCTTGCTAAGAATGCTAAGAGGGTTGTGAAGAGGGGGTGTGGAAAAAGCAATTAGATTTTCTTCAACTGCAAAACATTGTCATCAACATAACATTCCTAATGACATACAAGCTTCCATGATTATGTTGAACGAAATCCATGTCAAATAGTTGATAATTTAATGATCAATGCTGGCAAATCATATGCAAACTAGAATAAAACATTCGTTTTGATATAATTATTTACCATATACACGAACAAAAATATTTAGAGTTTTCGTGCAGAATTATACATTTTTTTTTTTTTTTTTTTTTTGGTAGAAACTAATTATGCGGGCTGCAAATGCAAAATAAATGAGATGAATAGAAGGGAAAGGGAAATGTAATCATATGAAAACAAAATGTAATAAAGTGTAAATTAAAGTGAATACTAATCAGTAAACATTTGCATTGGGCCAGAGTTCTCCATTGATAATTGTTAACCTTTTCGGGCATTTGCACATGAATATGCAAACTAAAAAGTGTATTAATGAGAAATTTAAAGGATCTGTCTCATAAACTTCTATAAATTTATGTGTCCATACATACAAAAGATACATGCACAAACATACATACATAGGTATATATTCAATAAGGTATTTTAATAAAAAGTTAAGTTCCCATGAAATGAAATATAAAATTCTTTTGAATTTTTTTTTAATGATATTCATATTTATGTATTGATGAAGCAAAGCCTTTGCGTTAATCTCTCTGATACATAGATTAAAGCGTTTTCCATTAATAAAATAGATACATACATTATGTAAATAATGTACACTATGTATAAGCAGGGCCGTTGTGAGGGTGAGACAAGTGAGGCGACAGATTCAGGCGCCACAGCAGAGCCTTCAGAGCCTCTTCTTTTACGATCCTATACTATCTTAGAGAACTTCGTACATGTGTGTGTTATTTGAAAGAGGTTTTTGTTACTGGAAGGTTTCAAAATTTCATATACCTGAGAGCTTTAAGGGTTAAAGAAAGCCAAGACGAGAAAATCAGGATTAATCTCTGAGTGATATCTCTGTTTTTTGAGAACTTGAGTGAGAACTAAGGTGTGTTCCTGACGATTTTAAATGCCTTTCCGGTGAGAATCAGGAAACCAAAAGATCGCATTCTCACTTATAATAATAAAGTTCTCAATACTTTATAATAAAATGAATGCTAATTAAATCTCATCTGCATTAATTTATTACGTTTCATCTTTTAACTATTGTTTAACGTTTTTGGGAAACAGTTTTTGTAAGGGCGCCCAAAGTATTCTGTTCCCTCAGGCGCTTTAATACCTCGCTACGGCTCTGTTGTATATGTGTGTAAGTATGTATGTGTAAATATTTAAGAGTGTTTCGAGAAAAATACAATGAGTTGCATTCCAACTTCTACCTCCTCTGGTGGTGCTGCCCTATGGCATTGTAACTGTTAGCAAAATTACACTATAAAACTGCAGTTTAATTAGCATATGGCTGCAATTAATTAATTTGTTAACGCGCTGTAATGTATGCTATATATTTTCGTATATCGGTCGAAATTGCTTCCGTGGTGTAAATGAGTTGAGGAACTAGGAATGGTATATACCCATATATACATACATATGCAGATACATATACATATATGTAGATAATGTTGTGGGTGGTGTCAGCAATCTTAGTGACGACATTAAATCAAAGATTATTGTATAATTAAATAGCCAAACGAATTGGTCAAATAAAGATAAACAAGTCATTATTGAAATATCGATTCTGATCAATTTGCAAAGAGACAGAGAGTAGGAGAGTAAAATGCATATGTTAAAAGAAAATCAATTCAAAAATCCAACAAGCAGCTTATAAATGTAAATAAATGTAAATGCATTTTAACTGTTTAATTATTGGCGAAAAGTGTGACAGACATTGAGTGAGAGCCGGAGAGATCCAGAAAATGACAGAGACATAGAGTGAGCCATAGAGTGTGCGGGGGGGGAAAACTGAAAATAAGTACCGACAAGTATATACAGATGCATATATAGGTAAATGTATGAATATATCTTTATGTACATATATATTTTTTTGCATTTATGCTGATTGAGTGGATTGGCGATATTGAGACGGTATGATGTTTATATGTTGCTTGTGCGGCCGACCGCAACTGTTGACAGCATAATCGACTTGCACTTTAAAAGTGTTAATTGAATGGCATAATATTATATACACACACACACACACACGCAAATACAGATACAGAGACAACCCAATGAGTGGCTTAGTGAATCGAAAAGTTAAGAATAAGCTCAGCATTTTCTCTGGGTTCATGGATTATTGACTTAACAAGAAGAGCAAAACGACAACAGAAAGTCACTTTTAAATGCGTTTCATTTAACGAAAGAATGTTCGAGTAAAAAAATTACCCTTAATGGCAGTCATAGCAATATGGGGTTCAATGTCCTTTTATAGAACTTGGTATTTAAAGCCACCTGGAGAAACATTGAAGTTATTCAAAGAGTTCAGTCGAAATTTCTAAGTACTCTGGACACCCAAAAGACCTTGCCCATTCTCTTAACGGAGATACTAATCAAAATTGTCAAAAAATAAATTATAGATTTACCCTTTAGTAAACGATTATAGCCGTACACAGCTCTCAAAGAAAAAAACTACATGGAGAACTCTAAATTTAACTAAACTAAAATAAAGTATTGTCTTTGCGTATCCATTGCCAACACGATGATGTCATCCGCCCGTCCTTCGTTTTCATCACACAAACAGAATTTGCAAATGACACAATTTGAAAACTGAAACTGAAACTGAGTGGAATAACTTTACTCAGCTCGTCTCATTTGTAATCATTTGGGCGTTAAATTTTTCTGGCGCATTCATAGCCATGTTACTTATCCTGCACCCAAAAATGCTCAACCACCCACAGTACACCACCCATACAGACGTCCTTCTGTCCGCCCACCATCCAACACTCAGTTTTTGGTTGTTTGCTGCTGTCGCTGTTGTTTTTTACAGCCTTCATAAATCTTAATTTTAGCGCATGCAAGGAACATAGTCAACGAACAAATTTTCTGACTATGATGATGATGACGACGGTGGCAACGGCAACGGCAACGGCAACGTTGCTCGTTTTGAAGTTTTGAGCTGCACTTTTGACGTTACAAGCTGCCGCTGTCTATCTGACTGACTGCCTCGAACGATGTCGAGGGGGACGACCAGGACAACAACAACGGATGGAGCAGCTAACTGAAATTTGTCGCACCCAAAAAACAAAAAACAAAACAAAAAATGGGGCAAGTTTTACTTGGTTGCTTTTGTTTTTATCGAGGGTTGGAGGCTCTTTTTGGGATGTTGTGCCAAAAATTGCTTATACTCCATAAGAATTTGTTGTCCCCCTCGCACTCGAAGTCGCACTCTCAGTCCATTTCATCTTCATGCTCATCCCCTCTGGCTTACTTGAAACGCATTTTGAAAGCTTTTAGCTGTTAATGTGGCATAAATTTGTCTTTGTTGTGGGCGGAAATTGAAATAAAAAATAAAGAACAAAAAAAAAAAAAAGGAAAAGTGCCTTAAGTCCAGCCAGTACAGAATGGATCTTGAAGTCTGTCTTCAACATTGGCGTCATCTGGTTGGCATATATAAATATATTGATTTTCATTAAAATTGAAGCAAATTGCCCCCACCTCCACCCATCGCCGTCGCCACCACCACTCGTAAAATGTGTGTCATTTTTAGTGTCGTCATCTTGCCTGAAGGTCCTCGCACTGCATTCTGCCGAACTTCTGCAGCTCCTGAAGCAACAGAAGCAGCTTCTGTGCGTAGGCCTAGCCCCAAATTGAGATTGATGACATGCCAATGAAGTTTATTGACGACGATGATGTGATTTTCGGTCTTTTTTCTTACTTTCCTCTAAGCCTCATGCATTAAATTGGCTAATTTGTGTCGAAAGAGGAAATTTCGTGTTTTGTATTTTTTCTGTTCTCCCGTCCTCAACTGATAAATGTTTTTTTAAATGAAGCGGCATGTAATTTATGTACGCGGTTTGCTTCAAGAGTTTCTTATACTCAAAAACCAAAAACAAAAAATGGTAGATACAATTCTGCAGATTTCCTTTCATTTGCATACAATGAGTGTCAACTTAATATTCAGAGACTAATTTGGGAAATGATGTGAACGCCAAGTTTATCAATTTGGTAGATTCTTGTAAATGCTTTCATCTTAAAGGGCGGAGAAAATGCTTATCGTATCTAATAAAGTATTCTGCACCTTTCTTGAATACGGTCTCTAAGACTGACAGATAAAAGATTTTAATTACTTCTACTTTGATGTTGTTTTACAACACTGTTTCAGAAAGAGGAGCGATACTGTTATACTTTTATTTCAGATAATAGACCATTTTGACATTTGACTGCCTACTCAGACAGAAATTTTTCTGAGGGGTGCCAAATAATGTGATGCAACGTCTGTATATAATTGTCTTCTTTCGGCAGAGTGTGTTACCATAGAGTAACCAAATTCATAGATTGTAATATTCCTTTGAAAGTATTTTTGTGATGAGCAACAACAAAATGGAGTTTACTTATTCAATTGGCAATGTACTGCACATTCAATGTTTCCAATTCGAATAAAGTCGTTTCGCTTTTCATTTCAAAAAATTATATGGCAATCTTTTTTGAAATTGTTCAATAGGAGTTTTTTCGGCACCACTTTCGAACACTTAGAAGGTCCTACGCAAGTGCAACCTCTTTGCACTGAATATGTCGAAAAGCTGAGCAACATTTCGATATTGGTGGCAACAATGTGACTAGGCAAACTCACTGCGCATGCTTCAACTTTCAGATGCAAGTTATGAGTTTTGGCAACATGTTGCCAACGGTTTTTGGCCATTGCCGTTTGTTTCTTGGGATTGTTTTGATTTGCGGGCTGTTTGTTTATGTTTTTCTTCATACTGACAGGTGGTTTTTTTCGCTTGCCAGAAAGTTCTCCTCTCACACACACACTTTAGTCTCTTTCTCTCTCTCTCTCTCTCTTTGCGTGTGTGTGTGTGGGGAAATTTATGCATGGCAATTGCTCAATGTCGCCGTCTGTGTCGTCGTTGTAGTCGCTTTAGTCGTCTAAGTCATAGTCTTTCGCCATCCGCCAGTCCCCCGAGTCGAGTTACAGAGCATTTATCATTCTTGGCGCTGGCATTTATGTGTATGTTGCTGTTGCTATTGCCGTTCCTGCCGCTGCTTCCGCTTATAATTGTTTCAATTGTCCCTTATGCTGGCTAAAATATTCAATTCGTACAGTTTTTACCTACCTAAAACACACACAAACATTGTCACTCATACGTTTGGCCCTTAGCGCCCGCAGGTATGCAATCATTTTTTGTTTTTGTTGTCATTTTTCTTTTTCGCTTTCAGGTTTTTCAATTTTTTTGGGGTTTTTTTGAGTTTTATTTTTTGGTAGCTCGTCGACCCCGTTGCGATGATACTTCACACATATTCGACTGGAAGTGACATTGCTGCAGCCTAGTAGTACTGCTGCTGTCACTTTCCTACATACATAACTGGGGGTCCTGGCGGCTGAGCATCTTTGTTTTGGTCACATGCCAGTCGACCCACTCGACTCGATCTCCCCTTTATCCACAAATTCTCGTTTCGTGTCGGTATGTCGCTGGCTGGATGGCTGGCTGGCTGGCTGGCCGGTTGCCATATTGCAGCAGGATGCCTGCTGGCTATGCAGCATAATTCGTTTAGGCGAAGCGGGAGTAGTTTGCAGTTTTTAAGCCGCTTAAAGGCAAAACCAAAAACGTTCTGTACAGGTGCATAAATAACTTGCTTTCGTTGCTTGTTTTTCTCTGCTTTATGCCAGAGTTCACTTTTCCCAGAGAAGACACAGTTGTGAGCCTATTGGCAACGATTATAACCGAACCAGTGACATTTCGTTGCAAATTTAATCAGAATATGATGCAGCATTTCTTTTTCAGGACCAAGATCAAAGACAACGTCTAAAAATTGTGCAAAACTTTTCAAGTGGTTTTATCTAAGGACCTGTTCTCCTTTCCAAGTCGATTTCGATTTCAATTCTGCATCGTTTTGGAACTTGCTGTTCTCACTTCTGAGTAAAATTTCAATCGTTTTTATACTCGAAGTTAAGTTTCATATAATTTAGGTTTGCCTACTATGTATATCAGCTTACAGGTCTGCTGAGCTTGATAATTATTTAGGCATAATGTTGTTTTCTTTTTGTACGAGTCCTGACAAGAATAACGAAGGGTTCATTTCTGAATGGTTTATAATCTATGTGATTTATTTCTAGTTCTGGCAAATGCATTTTTTTGTTTATTGTCAACCATTTGGCTGCTTGCATAACTTTTACGCATTCAAATTATTGACTGACTGCTAAAAATAATTCTTCTATATTAATGGTTGGAACAAAATTATCAATAGTAATGGTCGTTTTGAATAATGTGCCCACATTAACCATCATCAACAACTCGAGTCAGAAATTTGGGTAAGAAATAAGCATAAACCAAATTGATCTTGATTGAAATTAAAACAATAACAATAAAATCAAATAAAATAGAAAAGTTGTAGTTATGTTTATTTTCTTCGATGTTCAACCAATGATTCAAATGTTGATCAATAAATATTTGGTTTACCTTGAGCTATATAAACAGACATTGTTAAATTATTTGACTTTATGTTTCCATGTCTGCGTTAGTATCGATACTATCGAATGTTCCTGTTAGGATCGCTATCGATAGTTTGCCAGCTCTACTACTCACTCAAAGGCAAACGATTTGAAACCGAATAATTGGGCTCGGAATAGGAAGCGGGAACATTTGTCAAATTCGGAATCAAAAACGAGAATATGCCTGATTGATATATTGAACTGACTTTAATTATTTCCTTGTCTGCTTACATTTGAATTTGGAAATGACTTAACACGATTAGTAACTCTTTAAACAATTTACAGTAGTGAATTTGTCCTTGATTTTAATTTTTTGGGACTTTTATAAAAAAAAGTATTAAACTGCTCTTGTAAAGGCTTTTCTTTGTGTACTTGGCGTATGACATTGGAGCTGGTTTGGCAACATTCTTATGGCACATTAAGCTGGGCTTAGTCTTAATCTAATCGCTTTCGACAGGCATTTCGTGCATGGATGTGTGGCAAAGAATAAGAAAGAAAGAAAGAATCCTTTATTCGCCTCAAAGCTTGCACCCAAGTGCAAGAGCATAACTTAGCCCTGACATCCAAGTGAAGAAACAAAGCCAATTGCCTTCGGGCTCTGGGCTTAAGCTCTAGGCAGCCCGAAGGTGACTGCAACACTCTTATAAGTTACAAAAAGCGGATACTCATTTAAGTTGATTCACCGCACCAACAAAACAGAGCAAAACAGAATAGAACAGAACAGAGCAGAGCGCGAAACAGTGCTGAATGGAAGGCAACTGAACTATGTATACACAAAGAACATAGGGAGTAAAATATAGAGTATATGGGTGGATGGGCGAAGAGGGCACAGGAGCCAACGTCAGCAGCCAATGACACTTTATGACAATTGCACTTGGCGGTATAGAACGACCCCGGCCACGGGTACACAGAAACAGGAACAAGAGCAGAAAACAAAAGGAACGAAGTGAAAATCGTTCAGGGAAAAATGCCTGCTGCCGGCTGTCTGCTGTCGGCTGACTACAGTGTCAGCCAACTGGCATCTCAAAGGAAATCCGCGCGAAGCAAGAAAAAATGAAAATCGTAAACAAAATGCCGGAAAAGGCGAAAAAATATGGCAATGGCGACAACGACGACAGCGCCGACACAGGGTAGCAGCGCAACGAAGTGACGGGGCGATAGAACAGTGTGAAGGCGACCACGTGCTCCATATGCGGTGCATGATACGAATACTTAGCGCCAACCAACAACCACGAAGTAGTAGTAAGTATATACATACATTCATATATATATACGTCCCGACATTGCGTCGCCGTGATAATGACTTTTTGTCTTTCGCTCAAATGTCACTTGATGCTGCGGCGTCCTTTCCTTTCCTTTCCCTTTCCTTTCGTGTCGTTTCCATTCCTTTGTGCTCGTCGTTCCGTTTCGTTTTTATGCCTCGAGGTTATTCAAGTTCAAAACCTCCAGCAAAGTTGTCTCCTGATTAATTGGCCATGAGAAGCAGGAAGAGGGCTTTGCTCAAACTGTCACACACACACAAGGAGTATTGTTTATCGAAAATTCAAATGCATCCATTCCCAGAAAATCAATAAACAAAAGACAAGTAAGACAACTATCAATCTAGGGTATGTTAGTTACTATATCAACTTGCCAATGTTTTTATAATTTCCAGTTGCCATCGAGATGCCAGAGATAATAGAGCAACACTGACTGAGAGAAGCAGAAACGAAAACTAAGCCATGCCGGTCAGCTACAATCCACGTGCCTTGCCGCGTCAGCGGCGCCTCGTCCCTAATCTCTTTCGCAACATTTTGCTTGTGTTAAGAGAGTCGCAGCGTCCCATGAGTGATGTGGAGATTGTGTCGGCATTAGCCGTAAACTATCGCCGTATCGATCCGGAATTTCAGAGGCAAGTGCGCATCAATTTGCGGGACGGCGTCGCTTATGGCATACTGAGGCGTCAGCTCGATGTTTATTCCGTTCGTGCCAAACAGCTGGCCATGCTTACATCTTGGCTAGCTCCAAAAAGGAAAAATTGAAAAACAAAATTCAAAGTTATAAAGAAGATACCAAAATGTTTGGGAATAAAATATCTGATTCGGTAACAATTTAACGCTTATTTTGCATATTTGTGAAACAAATATCTCAATCATTTGGCTAACCCAGAGAATAAGCTAATATTTCAAAGCATAATCAACAAATTTAGAAAAAGAAACATTTACTCGTCGGGGTCACCAGAAGAATTAAGCAAAATTTCACTGCGTGTTTGGCATATTTATCAATTTGATTTAGTTAATCAGCTGATTTCATTGCACACAATATACGATGAGGAGAGGAGCATAGATTGGCTGGTTGAGGGACATTAAACATTGTAAAATTATGCAAGTAAATTGCAATTGCAATTGCCAAACATAAATTGCGGCGCAATTGGGTGTGCATACACACCCAGTTATAAATTGAAGAGCGCAGCCCAGGACCAGGTGCAGATACATATAATTTACGCTAAGCGACTAACTCGTCCTCAGGCACGGCACTTTTCAAGGGGATTTTTGTCACGTCACGTTGGAAATGTTAGCGAATGCGTTTTGTGGTAAATATTTGCGGTTATCTAAATGAAATGCATTGCAATGCATACTTTCGTTTTTCTGCATAGCACTTTGTTTTGGCATAGCGTTTTTTTTTTTTTGCTTTGTTTTGGCCTGGCCCATAAATCTCAACTTCCACCTGACATAAACGCGTTGCCTATTTTGCATTTACACCGCAAAATATACATACACATACATATAAGGTTCATATGTAAATATCCATGTGTTCAATTATAACATAAATTAAATGTTAAAAATCAAGTGTAATTGGGGGCACACCATGCAGATATTTAAAAGTATATTTTGTATAACGAAAAGTTTTTAGGTGATTCTTTTTTGTTGCAGATCTTCTAATTTATTCATTTGTGGTATACTTTTGGGCGCCGCTAAATTAAAATAGTACAGTTGCGCTCTAGTCGGACAAGTTCAACAACATTGAGTGACTTTGTGAGCAAGTTCAAGTGTCAGGCCAGGGTCTCCGTTGGTGTTAAGTTGGCCAAAACGAAAACTTCTACAAGAGCTGTACACTTGGACTGGTGCAAAAATAAAAAGCAGAAACGAAAGACCAGAAGAGGAGAGAATAAAAATCTGAAAGCTTGGTTCACTTGTAAATTTCTTATGGGCTTCAAAAAAACATGTGTACACACACTATTCGCCAACCATGTGGGCTGCTGAAAGTTGTCAAGTTCTTTAAGATTTCGAGGGTTGCTGTTGCCGTTAGTGTTGCTTTTGTAGGCAGAGTTTTTGTTGTTCTCGGTCTGCATGCAGCACGCACAATTAAATCAAATTACCTTAAGTGCACTCGCCACTTTTTCACTGTATCAGGACTCAGACTCAGCAATTAAGCTTTATGTCAAGTGTTCTTGCTCTTCTACATCCTTCTCCTTTTCTCTTTATCTGTCTCTTTCTTCGGTTTTGCTCTGACTCTCTTTCGTACGTTCTTTGTCATTGTTCGTCTTTGTTTCTCTACTTGGTTGTCAGCGCTAAGGAAAAGGATGTGAATATGTGAGCCATTTCCGGCAATGGTCAATGAACCTGAAAGTCACCTTACAGTGAAAACACACACAAAGACATGCCTCCACAGAGTAAACATCCGCCGTACCAAAGCCGCAATGGCGCAACATGCATGCAGGTAAATTGTAGGTACATTAATAAACTATTCGAAATTCCCAGATCAATTTAACTATGCCTATCTTTCGTTCTTACAAAAAAAAAAAAAAAAACATTTAAAGCGAAAGTAAATTATTTTTCTCTATAACAAACCTTGCAAAATCTCAAAAAGAAGAACGTTTGAATGTTTTTAGATAAGGAATCCCTAATATTCAGATATATTAATGTGGACCGATAGACTATCAAAAATTCTTCTATTATTTATTTATTTTAGATTTTGCTTAAAACTTTAATGTTTCTGGGTCTTTTGTGTTTGGAAGTCCCACTAGACCGATCTGATCATTATACAAATTTCCAAAAAATTAAGTATAATATTTGGAATATTATGAATTTTGACCAAGACATAAGATAAAGATGTATAGATTTTATTTTAATACGAAGGTAAAAGTTATACTTCAGACGTTGATGGTTTAATATGACAGTTTGTTAAGATTCCTTAACGTATTTCAAAAGGGCTATAAGTATTCATAGAAACTTGGCTAACCAAATGGTGGCTTAACTTTTCCATCTCCCGTAGGAAACGAGGCTGAGTCTCTCATGTGTCACAGCTGTTGCATTTTTGCGCCTAAACTAGGCGTTTACTCAACCGCAAAACGCACACGTTTCACTTTGGTTCAACTGGGGAAACTGGGCATGTATGTAGATGGATAGATAGATGGATAGATAGTTGGAGAAAGGGTCGCATAAGAGGGGAGGTATAAGGAATGTGGGGGATGCGCCAAAAAACTCTCCAAAGTTTTGCTTGCAAAGTCCAAACATATGTTACTGTTCATGCATGTTATACTGCTGCCAGTCTTTATCTAAACCCTGAGCTCTGCTGCTGCTGCTACTACCACTAGTCAGTCACTCAGAGTGCCAAGTTAGTTCAGCTGCCACACACCCACGCACACATACTCACGCTCACACACACACACACACACACACTCACACTTGTAATTAAAACAAGTTTTCTAGGCAATTTTTCTGCTCACACTTTTTCTCCCCTTTTTATTTTATTTTCCTTTTTTCCTCTATTTTTTCTGTTGGTTGTTGTTGGTTTTTGGCTGTTGGATAACTCTCGGCAGCATGAAATAAGTTTTTGATAAGAAAGTTATGATGAGTTTTCTTTACACACACACATATATACACCCCGCACAGCTGGGCGATCCCATGTACATGTACACACAGCTGTTGATTTTGGCCAAATTGGTAGAAACACGTCTTGTTTTTGAGTTGTGGGAGAAACATGTGCAACTAATTTCCAGTTATCAAGAGTTGTGACCAAATACAACAAACGAGCAAGAGGGAGAACAAAAAAAAAACAACAAAAACAAATAGCTACAAGGGTCTAATGATTGAGCCTTAAGAATGGGCATATAGGGGAATATATTTCTATTAATGGGTCAACTAAAGCTTAAAGAGCCAAATCATTTAACTTTGTGATGCTCCTGATATCTTAAACTTAAAGGAAATATCACTTCGATTGGGCTATCTAAGATACCGAGGCAACTTGGCCTTAAAGTATGCAGTAGTTCAAAAAAATGCATTGCCTTCAACGAATTTATAATTTTTGTAATAATAATGTTTACTTCGAGAATTATTTTTTACTCAATTCTGTGTTTATATAATTCAAAAAGTGCATTCTTGGTCTGCCTTTTTGTATACATAAGGGGCATAATTCGCTCATTTCATAGCTCTAGGTCCGCAATGGACAATGTTTTGATGAACGAGTTCCCTGACTCATTACACCCTTGTAAAAAGCTGAGCTATTGTCGAGAAATTTAATATTTATTACACCTATAACCAAGTGTGCCAAATTTGATGAAGATCGGGTCACTATATCATACAGCTCCCATAGAAACGATCGGGCGAAAATAGTGACTTAGATCAAAAACTTCGTTTTTTGCTTGGCTAAGATTGTAGGCCGTTCTTTCCCAAAACATTCGACTTTTTAAATAAAACGTTTTTCCACTTTGACGGCTATAGGTAAGGAAAGATTTTCAAAAAACTTGCAGGGGTAAACAAACTTTGACGCGGTCGAAGTTACCCCCGACACTCTGGTTTCTTATTAAAAATAGAGAATGAAATAAGCATTGTTAAAAGTTTACAGTAACTGCAACTGAGTCAGTGAATAAGTGAGTCAGTCAACAAGTGAATCAATGAACAAGTGAGTGAATCTGAGAATAGGAGCGTCGTTGAAACATGTTCACTCATTCAATGATTGAAGTTGTTTCATTTTGTTCTCACTCGCAAGAAAGCCAACAATAAAATTGAAAACTTCAGAGGTTATCTGTGATAAACTTAATGGCATCATAGCTTTTTATATATTTCAGCTAACTTGCTTTAGCACTTTATTTATTTATATGTTGATTTATACGTGGACATTTTGTTTACTTTCAGGTAAATATGGTGAAATAATTGTAACTACTCTTTGCTTTAATATTTATTTTATGAAATTAAAATCTTTAAAGTTTAAATGTTTTATTTTGGACTAATTTACGTATTTCAGATAAATGTTGTGGTTTGGACTCTCTAACCCTCCCAATCCTGGCGGCCCCTCCGTGGCCTGTCTGCCAACTGTCAAAAGTTTATTTATTTGACACTGAAAAAGTTGACACAGACACCAGTCAATCTGGTGGAGGCCACACCCAACTCGAGCCCGAACCCGAACCCGAACCCAAACCCCAATCCATTCACCACCGACCATCAAACCAGACTCAACCCCAAAAACATAGGCGTGTCACACAAATGAAATCCGATTTATATGCCTAGCTAAAATTGGATTACAATTGAGTTGTAATTATGCGAGAACAAAACGTTGTTGTTGTTGCTGATGTTATTGTTGTTCTTGTTGTCGTTATCCTTGTTGTCGTTTTTTGAAGTCGTGGAGAGGGAAAGGGCCCGGAAGTCCTTTCTCTGTTTTTCATGTCTAGCCGTTGTAGACGAAGTCTTTTGAAATTTCCATTTTGCATTAATTAAAACTGATTTAATTAAAGCCTGTCATGGCTTGCTTTTGCTTTCAAGCATTTTTCGAAAGATGAGCAGCAGATCAAGAGTAGGGATAATGGCAATGCCAAGTTCGAATCAAAGACACGTGGACTCATCTAGCCAACACAACACGAAAAAATAGAAAATCAACCTTATTGCTTAGTCCCCACCTGCAATGGGGAAAATATGAGTATGGAAATCCCACACTGCAAATATTAACAGAGACTCAAGAAATTGAAAAGCTACACAAAATTTCCAAATTGAACATGCAATTTAATTGAAATACAAGAGTTGAATGATGAAATGGGAATTGTTTCCCTTTTCATTAGCGAAACTGATGGAATCGAAGTACAAATATTAATGAATAACATTTGTAAGGAAAATATATAAGAAAGATTACAATATTTGCTGAATTTTCGAAACATTTTTTTTTTTGTTTTAGAAGTAGGTACAGTAGAATCTGGGTATAACAACTTCACGACAAGCTTCCCTGCGGTTATAACGACGAAAATTCCATGAGTTAATTGAGACCCATTAAAACAAATACGAAATACACTTAGATAATATTTTTTACAATTGTAAATTGTTTTTATCATACTGAATATTTAATATCAAAGAAGCTAACTTCGGCTATGCCAAAGTTTTTATACCCTTGCAGGCCTTGGCAATAATATTTTTACATGTTGAAAATTCTTTGCCTGCAACTCAATTCATCAATACGCAAACAAAGCCTTCAAATTATTACTCCTTTTACTACAATTTTTTTCTTTTTCTTCCCTCATTCCCTAAGCAAACCCCGGCACGCATACACATATAGTTCATGTAGCGTAGTGTCTGTGGTGTGTATGCATGTGCTCTGTTGATTTGATGATGCCGTAGAAGGCAGCAAGCAGTGCTTGAACCGATTTATATTGACTGTAACTTGTGTTCTATTTATCCGATCAGATTCAAATTTTGGAATCTGAGGCTTTATATCCAACACTATCATATAAGTAAATTTCATGGGGATACTCTTATTTAAAAGGAAATGTTTCTTTTAGATCTATATCATATAGTGGTCCGATATTGATAATTTTCATACTTCATCTTACCCGGCTTATAACTAGCTCAAATCTCAAGTTTCATCCTAATATCTCTTAAGATGACTGAGTAAAACGCATACAGACTGACATGGTTATATCGACTCAGTTTCTCATGCTGATCAAGAATATACATATATACTTTATGGAAACGGGTCGAAACGTCTCCTTCTGTGCGTTACGAACATCTGAACAACTTTATAATACCCTCTGCTGTATAAAAACTATCGGTTAGGGAAAGAGCTTGTAAAAATCAGCTATCGATTTCAAAATAAGAACCGGATGAACATGTTTTTATTGACAATGGTGTGGCGATTTGTTGGGAACCGTCCAAGGAAACTACATATGTATATTAAATTACGGTGAAGACAGCGATGACAGCGATAAAGAGGTGTCAGCACCAAATTTTTGAAGACACTTAAGAATGCAGAAATTCTGAATAGATCTGCGTCTTTCGGGTATAACGTAGTAAAACCGTTCCCTTGAGCACCGTAATAATAGGATCCTACTGTACTAATTAAATCATTATCACTGCATATTCGGTTATACTTAAACAACGAGTACTTCATCTAATTGTAGAATTTTTAATCATTTTGAAGTTATTTAGAAAATATCAGAATTAACTGAAATGGTTTCAGTAAAAGGAAATGTTTTTGCTTTCTATGAAAAGTGTTTTTTTTTGTACTTCTTCAAAAAAGAGTTTATGGAAAATTTTCTAATCCATTTATCGCATTGCATTATTTAAAAACATTGAGAATAACTGATGTTGGCAGCGAATTCAAAAAATGCTGTTTTGAAATCTTATCATCTTCAGAAGACTTGTTTGAAAGCTTTCATTCAAAAGGAGTAGGAGACTCACACCTGAAATAAATATATGGAATACACTCGAAAGTATTAACTAATAAATATGTACTTAGAATTATCTATAGAGCTTCATTGACATAGCCCAGCCGATGCTTGTAATTTAGATGATGGCTTCGGATAGTTCGGGTTTATTCTTCTTTATAGTGTTAAAAACATGCTCGATCGACCCATACCGATCTCTCACTTGGCTCCCATTGAGTGTAATGCTTTGTTCTCTTTCTCTCTCTCTATGAGAAAGGGTTTTACCACGTTTTGAACCATTTTTAACTAAACAGATACAAGCCTTGGGTACTTTTCTTGTCCAAAATAAAATTGTGGACATGTGGCAAATGAAGTACTGAGAAAAAAACAAGCAAAAAGGGGGACACAGGAATGAAAAAAAAAAAACCAAACAAGTTTTCGTTTGCTTTTCCCCATTTTCCTTTCTGTTTATTTTTTTCTTGCAACTTTGTCGCCATCTTCATATGCCTAAAAATGGCTTCCCCACACAAAATAAATATGGCAACAAAATGGCAAAAAGGGCTTGAGCCAGTCAGCCTAACGAACGATGGGGGAAAATGAGAATGTAGACGGGGAAGTTGGAGCTGAAGTTTATTCTTGCTCGTCGTCGTCTGGACCATCATCATTGTGTTAGTTTGGTTGGATATGCGAAACACGTACTTGCGCTATAATTATTTTGTACGTGAATACGTGAGACCCCAAACGGAAAAAGACAATGAGCGGAGAGCTTCTTGCAAAGGAGAAGGCCTTAACCTCGGCTAAGCAAACAATATAGTTATATATACATACATACCTACATATATAGATGTACATATATGTACATACACTGTGTAGATCAAGGCAACCATAAGATTCAAGTAGCAAAAGTCAACTTTTCTCTTTGTGGATGGGAAATGGAACTTGAATTAGTCTGTTGACAAACTAGCCAAAATGTTTGGCAAGTTTCACACATAGAGACAGCGAGAGAGTGAGACAGACAAACAAATAGAGGAACAGCGCAAGCGACAACAAAATATTCGAGTAACGTAAGAGACAGACAGCTTAGTGGCATTGCAATGCACAGTTGCAACATTATCATGGACGTAGAGATGGATGAAATTGAAGGATCACATTACTCTGCATGCTTTTCATCACATCAGACAAACATTTCAGACTCCCTCTGACAATCGCGATCCTACCTCTTGCTCCTCCTCCTTCTCCTCTTAAGACCCACAACGTGCCCTTCTCCTGGCGGTTTCTCACTACGTCCATGTGTGGAATGCAATCGTTGTACATTTTACAGTAACCATTTGTATCCTTTCAGTTCCTGCATGAAGGACAGTCAACACGTGGGTGTTGGGTGCAGTTACCTGCCAGCCAGTGGGTCCCACGACAGCACATATCAAAATATTTACAAGCGAAGCTTATGCCAGAGATTCGCCTTTCCTCTCTGACTCTCCCTCGTTTCCTTTTGCTTGTCGTTTCTCCATGTCGTCGTTTTTCTTCCGTTTTCCACCACAGAAACATGACAAAAGATTTGCCGCGAAACAGCTGCGTCCTGCGACGTGCAAAAACTTGTCCTGTTTTTTCTCATCTTCCTTTCGTTTCTTTTTTTTTTTTTTTTTGCATACGAACAAAATTGCAATTGCAGTTGTATGGCTTAGGGCTGTTGCAGTTCTCCAGCTGTGGATATGTTGGGACAAGAGGTGGCGGCAAATGAGAGAGGCCTCACCTGTGCCCTATGGCATGGTAATTAGAATTTTAAGCTTATACTTTGGCCAACAAAAAACAGAAAAGAAACAAAGTAACTTACCTACATAAATGGGTGCTTATTAATAAATTGGTGCTGCCAGAATTTTACTTAGAAAAGTATCGATTCAATTACACTCCGAACTGAATACAGATTGGATTATAGAATTGTTGAACTTAAACTTTAGGAGATACAGGATCAACACTACGTCTAGTAACGTTTTCCAACACTGTTATTAACAAAATTTCTTGATTGAGTTTGTGTGGACTTGTTGTGGGTTATTTAATGGGAAAATTACCCACTTTGGGTGACACATTTCATAATGAAGGCATCCACGAATTTAATTCACATAAAAGTCACATAAAGTAAATAAGTTTGATTATTGTGGTTGTGGCGCCAAAAAAACAAAATTCATCATCGTCGTCTGGTGTCGTCATTATCATCATCAGCGGCAGCAGCAGGAAAGGTTTTCCAATGGGGAGTGCTGCAAATGGTAGACAACAAGAAGCCAGGGACTTCAGTTCCTTCAGTTGGTTGTCGCTGTAGTAATTAACATTCACAATGAAAACGAAAACCGAGTAACTCTGGCGGTTGCCAGATGCCTGATGTTCAATGGTCTTTTTTGTTTTAAGGTGTGCGAGGCGAGTGCGGGGGGCTCGACTGTCTGACTGACTGTGTGAGAGAGCGGTAAAAGTTTTTAATAACCCGCAACAACAAACATGGCCAAGGACAATGAAGGACAGCAACAACAGCAACAGTAACAGTAACGCAGAGCAACCGCCAACAGCCACAATAATGACACACAAAAGTTTGACAATGTAGTCGTGCGTGGTTCCCGGTGCCGAATACCGAATCCGCATCCAACCCACATCCCGACCTCCATACATACAGTGTTGCCGGCGTGTCCAACGGAAAAGGATTTCTGCCACAACGAAAACAGCAATGAAAACCACAAAATGTTGCCCGAAGGGGTGGATGCATGCAAGACAGGGTGCGGGCTCAGCGACGCATGGGCCATGAGGGGCACGTGGTGTGCATACGCAACATCAAATTGCTGACCACACACAGAAAGTGTGCAAAAAGGGAGAGTGAAGAAGAAGCAGCTAAAGCTTGCCTGAATGGATATTCAATTGCAAACGCAAGTGTGTAACAATTGGAGCGGTTTTAAAATAAACGAATGTGGCTTATTACGCATACACACACCCACGTCCACAATCTTACCCACACCCTCGCCCACCCCCACACCCATCCTGCCTACGCACAGTAAAATGAATGTCAAATTGAAATTGACATGCTGTGACAAAGACCAGACATTGTTGGATCCCTTCCATGGGCTGCCAATGGCTCCCTACATACTCTTGTCTCTCGCGGCTAGCCAAGCTAACCTTGTGCTGCGGGTTTATGTGTAAAGGGTGTGGTCAGTCGGGTCATCCCACGGAATAATTAACATTGCATTTATTTTCAAAGTATGTTCATCAGAGCGCTTACACAGAGATGAGATATGGAACTCGATTACAAACTCGCTAGTTCGTTTAGTGGAAACTCGAAATTAATCAATTTTCATTTAATCCAGACGGCCGGGGCTAACTTCAGCCGCGCCGACGTTTCAATACCCTTGCAAGTTTACTTACAGGAGTCGAAGCGAAGAAGGGTTTTATCTAAAAAGTTTAATTTTTGTAGGTACAAACTAAGTTATACGATTTGATCAAAATTATAGAATATTATTATGCTCTATTTATGCTCCAATAGTTCCTATGAGCTAATTGTTATAGTTAACCGATCTTCATTAAGTTTGGCGCAATTATTAATAGGTGTGAAAAAATCTCTTTTATGACAATAGCTTGGAAAATAACAAAATTATTGAAAAAAGGCACTTGGCGCCATATGATATAGGAATCCGAAATATAAAAGTTAACATTTAAAATTTGAGCACTCTAGCTTCCCAAGGTCTAAGAGATTCAGAGCGACAGACAAACAAGCAGACATGGCTACACACCCTTTTGAAAATGGTATATAAATCAAAGAAGCTTACTTTGACTGAGTCAAAGTTCATGAATTTCTGTAGTGTGAGCAATTTAAAAATTACCTACTTTACATTTTGTTATAATAAGATAATTCTCAATAAAATAACCATTTTGATCGATAGTAGATCGATGCGACAGATTGTCAAGTTTGATCTGAATTAGGTAAAAAATGGCTTAAATAACTGAAATAATTAAAATCTAATTGAAAGCGTAAAGTTGATTCACGGATACCGAAGCAAGGATATAACGACTCGGCTTCTCATGCTGATCTACAAAATATACACATACCTTATCTTATCAAAATTTTTGGTTTGGCTGGTTTCGATTTTAAACTGACTCGCACAATAAGGGCATAGCCAATGGTCGCTTCTTTTTCGTTTTTGCTTAATTTGAAAACTTTAGCTCAAGTTTCAATTTTCAACATAAATATCAAAGAAGCTAACTTCGGCAATGCCGAAGTTTATATACCCTTGCAGTCTTTCGCAATAATTTTTTTACATTTTGAAATTTCTTTCCCTGCAACTGAATTCATCAATTCACAAACAAAACATTCAAATTATTTCTCTTTTTATAATAAATTTTCTTTCTTCTTGCATCATTCCCTAAGCAAAGCACAACACGCATACACATACAGTTCTTGTAGCGCTGCGTCTGTGTGTGTGTATGCATGTGCTCTGTTTGAGCAGCAAGCAGCGCTGTTTGCTGCCGGCAGCGCTGCTTGCTGTCTACTAGGTCATCATTTGAACCGATTTGTGTTGACTGTAACTTCTGTTCTATTTATCCGATCAGATTCAAATTTTGGGATCTGTCAATTTATGTCAAATACTATCATATTGGTAAATTTCATGGGGATACTCCAATTTTTGCAAAAATGTTTGTTCTAGAACTATATGATATATTGGCCCGATCCTGACAAATTTCATTATTTATCATCTCCCGGCTAAAAGTAGCTCAAATATGAAATTTCATTCCGATAGCTCTTAAGATGCCGGCGTGAAGTTGATTTGCACAGACGGACGGACGGACGGACGGACGGACGGACGGACGGACGGACAGACGGACATGGCTATATCGACTCAGCTTCTCATGCTGATCAAGAATATATATACTTTATGGGGTCGGAAACGTCCCTTTCTGTGCGTTACAAACATCTGACCAATTTTATAATACCCTCTGCAAGGGTATAAAAATAAGGCAGAGATTCTAAAATTTAATTCTGTTTTTGTCTTTTTTTTTTTTTTTTTGTTTAATGAGAAGAAGGTAAAAAGTTAACTTTGGCATCTCAGGCCGTAACCAGCAGAATTTGTATAATTTGTAATGAATTTGGTATAATGAAACAAAATTTGAAGATAGAGTCGAGAAATTTTGGTAAACATTCACGAATATAACAAATTCTGAATTAATATTTGTCCATTACCACTCTTGTAGCGGAAGACATTTGGAATTATATATTGATATCAATTAATCAAATGTGTATAATACTATTAAATTAGCTGACATCGTTTCAATTGCTGAACAAAGGTTGTGATTGACATGCCGAAGGGACTGTAACAGAGTTTTCTCTGTACAAGGAAATAGTTTTATTTCAAGTTGACTTCTTGGCTGTGGGACACACTCTTCATATCTCATCTACATTAACCATCAATCATGGGCCACCTTTTAAGGTGTTGTCTGTGTGTGTGTGACGGGGGATGGTTGGATCTTTTGTTGAAGTTACTTCCTTGTGCTGGGCATTAATTGCAACTGAAATCACTTTGAACTTCATTAAAAAGCAACTTAATCAAGTCAAGTGAAACTTTGCCCAGCCAACAAAAGAGAAAAAGAGTGGTGGAAGACGGTTAAGCGACTGAGTGAGTGGGTGGGTGGATGGGTGGGTTTGGTTTGGGTGGCTAAACTGGCAGCACCTGCTTTTACCGGCATATTGCTGAATTGCCTAAAAATTATTAATTAGCTGCGACGCCTTCCATCCTCCGTCCGTTATCCTTGGTTCTCGGCATCTCTTTCTGTGTGTGTGGATTGCCCCATTCTAACGGCAGACAGACTGAAAGTCAGATGAGGCAGCTCTTAAATATTTCATATTTAATTTCACGCGTAAGCAGCACATTTATTGCCACGTTTTACCCCTCGTCTTGCAAGTCGAGAATTCCCCACCCCCCAAACACCACACCCATTTTGCTTTAACAGAGGGGATATATGTATGGACTTACCTGCTGGTGGTGTACTTCTACTTAAATGATTCTGCCAGCCATTGAAAATTGGCAACATTAATAAAATTAGACCTTCCCCGCAACGAACTTATGTTCGTTTCTTTGCCCATTTCTCGCTTACCTCGCTGGCGGGCATCGACATCTTTTGTTTTCATAAATGCGCTCCAAAATCCTATTAAATCGCTTGCTCTGATCAAAGTGTTTAATGGATGGGAAGGGGGGGCCCCTTAAAGCACTTTTCCTATTTTTCCAACGAAAGAACTTTTCTAAAAAAAAAAAAAACAGTCTACTGGTCTGCCAGTTTTCCAGGTGACGCCTTCATCTTCTTCTGCCTCGTCTCCCACACACACACACACACACAAATACATCTATCCACCATTGCTCCCCGAGGGCAAATCACAAACGACACTTTGATGAGGGTTTTTGTTTTGCCATCGTGTGTCCTGGGTGTCAAATGCATTAAAAATGCGGGAACCAGGTACGAGAGAAAACCCCATAAATTCGTCAATGCAAAAAGAAATCGAACAAAAAAAGGATCGAATCGCAATGCGGACGAGCGGTGATTGCAATCATCATGATGAAGATGAAAGGAACGGGTGAACCAAAAAATAAAAAGAAAGAATTTCCAACATTTAAACTATGCAATAGTTAAGTGGATTTGAATGCCATTTGTTACGTAACGTCACGTCACTTCATTCCGTGACGTCACTCTTGATGGTATTTATTCAGACACGAGCAATGCGTTTGACAATTCAAATGTGAAAGTAGAAAAGATCTACCAAATATTCATCATTGACTCTCCCTCTGCCACTCCCACTCCCTCTTCCACTACCACTCCCACTCCCTCGTCCACTCCCTCTTCTACTCCCTCTTCCACTTCCTCTATCTCTATCAATTGGGGCTGGTCATATTGGGTAGTATTCTCCGATTTACGTAGATAGCCCATTAAAATAGCCTGATGAAGGGCTGCAGGAAGCATGCGTTTCAACTCAACCTCGCTACGCTGAAGACGTTCGGCAAGGGCGTTTGTGATCTCAGTATATGAGATTGGTCTATTGATGTCGGCTAACAGTTTCAATAGAGATTGATAAACGCTGGGCCCGCGTGAATTATTTTGGAACGCTAGCGTCATCTCCTTCTCAAGTTGATCATAGGCGTGCTTATGTTTCTTGCGATAATTAGGTGCACGACGAGATGGTAATGGTTGCTTCTGCTTCTTCTTTTGCTGAGGCTGAAGCTGAAGCTGTTGCTGCTGCTCAGGGTTATACTGCGGAATATAGGCAGGTGGCTTATATGGGATGGTTTCGAAGGCATATTGCTGCAACATTTGCACATTCTTATCATATTGATAGTTCGAGTCCTGCGGATACACAAGCAAGGGTGTAGACGCATCATCATCTGTGCCCACCAAGGGAGCACCAGTCTGGCTATCAATCAGCTTAACAATATGCCCATTGATTATCGGATAGATATGCGGAGCTGGCTGATAGTAAACCAACATCGATTCCTTGTCGCCACGATTGTTATAGTTAGCTGTGACAATGAAAGTAAAAGGGTGAGATTCTTCAGTCGAAACGAATCATCTCTTCGATTTACCTGGACATGCAGCGGAGGCGCCCTCCTCAGCAAACTTGTAGACAAATACCTTGGCCAATGGGTTGAGAGCAAAGTCACGTATATTCGGCTGCACGTTGGCCACTTTTTTGTTCGAGTCAGCTTTGGCCTTTGATTTGTACTCGAAGACTTTTGCAGCCGGATTAAGGTTAGAGCGGACCATTCGCATGTTTGGATTCACATAAGCCATTATTCTCCTCTGAGATAATAAAATATAACAATTTTTATTTGAAAGAAAAATTTAAAAATATAAATGTATAGATGTTTGAAAGGAGCTCTTTCGTTCACAGAAGTGATACAATTAATTTGAGTTTACTTGCTTTTGCACCTACTAACAGTCAAAAATGTTGAAATTAATATTCAAGGCCTTCTTGATTCAGACTAGCAATGACTATGCAACTAATTGGTACACTTGAAGAAATAACGAGGCATTACAAATACATAACACTAAACAGTTTGGTAGAGAAACACTCAAAAGTCAAAAGAAAACTGTGCACACAGTGTGGTAAAAAGTACATACATATGTAGATACATGTGGAAATGGAAAATGGAACGATTTTTTGTGGTTTTCTTCTTTTTCGACTTGGACTATTATTTACACTCAAAAAAGTTTTGTCTCGCAAATGAAGTTACCCAAGCAGAATAGAAGCAGGAAAACCAGAAGGATGCTGGTTTCAAGTTATGTCATGCGGCTGCTCTCTAGGGACAATTGCAAAAATTATGCAACTCTTGTGGTTGGAAGACGGATGGAGCGGGAGGGGGAGAGAGTTCGTGCTCGAGCTCTAGAGGAAGCCAGCCAGTTGTCCTTGCAGACAATTAAGCAAGGACAAAGCCAGTCACATGCTTTAGAAATCTTTACATACACCCACATACAAACACACCTGACTCAATCCTGTTGCTTTCTACACATGGAGGATGTGTTCCCGCCCTGGTCTGCACCTCACTGAAGTTCATTGCCAAAAACTGAATGGATGCGATAGACTAGAAAAGGCGCTAGCATAATGCCATATCTATGAACGCAATTTGCAAATAGTGTTAGAATTTCAAAGGCTGCTGGAAATGTGGCAAATAAGAGAGAGGAGAGAGAGAAACAACGGATGATCATTTTCCCAATCAGTAAATTGTTGAAATAATAGAGTAATATGGTCGATTTATTGCCTAACACTTGCTGGAGACGCTTTTACAGCAAACTGATTTACACTTTGATTGATTTGCAACATCCTTTCCGCTGCCCGCTTCTTATTTTCAACATCGTAGTCCTGTATGCGTTCTGGCGCCATTTGCCAAATACGTCGTCGCGAGGCGGCCAAACGTCTGTCTAAAAGATGACGATCCGTCTGTCCGCAAAAAGCCACAGAAATGTAACGGGATATCTCATGACCCAAGCAGGTCGTCCGCTGTTTCTCATCGCTACAGCTGGCATTGTCCACAAGATACGATCGAAGTGTGATTCCTGTGAGAAAAGTGTCGTGAAAATTGTAATCAGCAAACAGTTTGCTTCTTAATGCATACCAACAATGAAAATTTTGGCCACCTCCTTGAATGTGGGTGGATCTCTCAGTATGTTCATGTTATCCTTTTGATTAGCTGTCCGTCAAATATCTATGTAAATACAAACTATTTATTCATATATTTGTATATCAGGTCCAAAAAGAAAAACAAAAAGAAAAGACACAAACCGCACTTAACTTTCAAGTTTCTTTAGAAATTTTGGTGAAATTTAAATTTATATTCATATTTTTTCCAAGCATATGTAATTAATTCTGTTGTGTTCCTACTCAATGCCGACACGACAATTTGAGGGAAATTGAATAATAGATCACAGCCTACTACTAATTCTGAGAGAATTTCTAAAAATTCGCCTACCCAGTGCATACATTTCTATCCCCTCCCCTTGTGCTTCATCCATCGGCAGATTCATTCTGAAATAAGTGTTTTGAGTGTTTCGAATTTCATATAAAAATTAAACTTCAGCTTCAGATATATTAACTCGGCTTTTGATCAAGTACATTTGCTTACTCCTTATGGGGGTCAGAAGCGTTTCATTTGTTCCAACTACGAATACATAAAAAGATACAAGAATCAAGTAAATTTACGTACAAACATAAATGCTTTGTTTTTGTTTTATCTAAAATTCTGTGAATGTTGCATCTGTTGCTGCTCTTTTTCGGCCCCGTTTCGGGAGGCTGTGGGAGAAGAGCTCCATTTGCTGTACTGGCGAAAATTCATGAGCACACTCGATGGGACCTCTGGGCCAACATGACTATATGATGGTAGTGCGACGACAATGACAACGATGATGATGATGATGATAATAATGATCATTATGATGATGTTGGCACTGATGACAACATGTGTGCCTAAGCATCGTCTATAAACTGCAAAGCGACGGCCACGTGGATAAGTGGAGTAGCATGGGTATTTGTAAAGGTCGAGAGGCTTAGGTAAAGATGAAAAAGAGGCTGGGGTGGCAGTCATTCTCCATATTCAGCTGCAATGTGTTGAAAAATCAAAGGGTATACTTGAGAGTCTGTTAGTTGTAATAATTCTGATTAGACTTAGGATTGTATACTTGAACTTAAATGTTCTAATATTAATAATCATAACAATGTTCAAAATAGAGCCAGTTAGGCCCTTTGTTGAGATGAGTTTTTTAATTATAAATTCAGTACTTTCTAATTTGGTCCTCTCTTATGGTTTCGAGTTTGATTTCATTATATTTTTTATTTGTTGATTTTAGCGAGCTGTTGGTTGCTTGTAAAATTTTTATTTTCTTATTAATACATTTGTTGTCAAGTTATTACATTAAGCTTATTCTATTGCCGATAGCAGCTCACCATATTTCGGCTGAAATTATTCATAAACGTTTTGTAGAAACAACTAAAATTGCGTTTGTCGTAAGTAAAAGTAATGTAATGGAAGAAAATATTATTTTGTCTGAAATAAACAGACATAATGAGTTTCAATTAAAAATAAGTAAATGGAAAATTGAATTAACCATAATATGGGTAGGCCAAATGAATTTTTTTCAACATTTTTAAACCCTGACAAAAAGTGCACATTCATTCTGGTCAGAAGTCTGCCACGCAGAGAAGGGAGTGTCTACGATTGTATACAATACAAATAGATATATATTCTTCTCTATTTTTGTCTATTATATTCTAGTCATTTCCGTCCCCTAATAGACTGTTAAAACTACAATATTGGAAAGACCGATCGATAATAATATTATTTGTTAGATTTAAACTGTACAATTTGTCTAAAAAATATATTTAAGTGAACATTCTGTAATACAATTATGTATTTATTAACTTGAAATTTATTTAAGGAAAGGGTAAATTTAAGTCGTGTTGCATTCATTTTTGTTCTTTGAAAATGTTCTTTTCACCACACACTCATACTTTTTCACATATTAACTCAATTTTTTTTGCATTTTTTTTATAAACAGAAATGAAATTATTGCTGTCGCAGTCATCCACCACCCTCACCCCATATGCAATTACCCATTACCCACATGCCGTGATTGTCCACTTTGGGGCAACCTCCGAAAACACCAACGCAAAACCGAACCGAACGACTCTGCCATGCACACAATAGGAGTTCCTCATACACTTGTGGCAGCCATTGAACCACAGCCATCGGAACCGCCTAATAAACAGTAGTAAGCTGGACAAACGTGGGTCGGTCGTTGGTTGGTTGATTGGAGGGGTGTGTAGGGATGTTGGGGACTAACGATGGTTGGACAGAAGGGACAGCGTTTATCCTTTGGCCATGCATGGCATGCAAATCGATTGATGTTGATTAGCATAAATTGTCTGGACCGCATAGTGTGCAATGAATAATTTTGGTGGTGCCGTCGTCATGACACGCCTCCTTCTCTCCACCCACTCAGCCCCTTTTCCTTTACTCTAAGCCGCTCATCGCCCATCGTTTGTGCACTGGTTGCAACTTTTTGCCATAATGCAATTTTGTTTTGCTTAATTTGATAGGCGTTGTCAGTTGTTTGCTAGTTGCTGAGCTGACAGTCTGACAATGGAAGCTCGTTCCAGTAAATGACAGTGAACTGAACTGAAGTGAATTGAACCGAACAGTTGGGTGGAAGTTGGCTGAGCACTATTATCACATGCATGTGTTGAAAAACGCATATACAGATACGCAGATACAAATAATCTAGAGCCACAAATAGGTATTGTTCACACTAAATTGACTTGACTGGAATTGCTATTGAATTGCCATCGTGGACCAAACAGAATGTTTTTAATGGAAAATATGTGTTGAAAGTTGAATTTTATAAGCACATTATCTGCGTGTGACTCATACCGAGGTATTTTATTTTGCGTGATTCATAAATTAATTAAACTCCTTCAACTGTTATACCAAGTGATATCATCCAATAAGTGTTTTGGCTTTTTATTACTAAACGTTGTCACAATGTTTCCGTTTTTTCGAAGGGGTGGGCAATAAACAAAAGTATGTATCAACAAAATATCGAAACAATTCCCTTAATGTCTTATTGTCAGAGCAAACTACTTTTTCAACAGCTACACACAGACACACACTCTCTATACACTGTAATGCATTGAATGAATTCCTCTTAAAGTATAATAAATATGCCTTTCTTCAAGTTTTCAAGACCATGTGCTGCTATTGCCTTCTGAAATTGCCTTCTCTGAGTGGGCAAAACTTTTCCCATAATACACACATGTATGTACTATGTCTGTATAGACAACAATGGAATCGAACACACACACACACACATTCAAATACTCGTATGCACAGAGAACTTGCCAAAATCTTATGAAACTGACATCATTTTCATTATGTTTTGTACTTGCACAGCTTAGACTAATGTTAGCCAGGCTGAAACTGAGCCTTTAAACCAAAGCTAAAACTCCCCCTCATCACTGGCCAGTGGCGGAATAACACATTTTTAAGTAAAACTTTTACTAATTTTCAAGGATGTTCCAATAATTAAAGGTCGATATTAAGAGTATTCAAATCAATGGAAATAGAATAACACACAGTATTCGAATCAATGTTGTCATAGCTTTGTACATACTCATACAAGAAAGGTCGAATATGAATGACAAGAGGAAAAGAGAAACTAACAAGCAGCAGACTTTAAGTGAACGAAATAAAATGCTTTGTTTCTCTGGGCAGCCACGTCACTTTGCTGCATGATTTATTTGGATAACATTAGTTTTTTTTCGTGAATATATGTTAATTTTGTTTCTTTCGCTGTTTATTCAAAGATATTTGTATCAATTTCATCACCACAATGAATATATATTCATACATACATACATATATGTATGTTTATTTTCCGCCCTAGGTCCAGTTGTACAGAGTTTTAGAGCAAATCCGCTACTGACCCTTCCCCAGCACCAACTTTAACTTCATTTTCGGCTTCATCTTCCTCTCATACTGTGCCCCAAATTATAGGCAATACATTTTTTTCTCTCTCTGTGACGCACGCGATTCGCATTACACACATATGTGGCATGGTGTGGCATGGTATGGCATGGTGTGGCGTGCTAATCTGGCCGCCAATAACTGCAAATTACATTAGTGAGACGATGCCTAGGATGCGGGGATGGGTGTAATGGAAATGATTCGTTGGATGTGCCTGTGTCCGACAACTATGTGGTCGAGTGCACGGAACTTCCAACTTTCATCAACATTGCGTGTGGCATTTAATAAATCTCAACAACAACGGAAAACAAATCGACACTCAAACTGCAATCCCAGGATGCCAATATATACGCATACACATCCACAACCATTGTGTCTATGGAGCTTGGGGAGGAGGGCAGTGGGCATCCCACACAGCTGCGGACAAATGAAAGTAATAGAAAACTTTTTCGCATTCGAGTTGCAAAACACATAATGATAATATCTTAATGAGAAATGGTTCTAGGCTCTGTACCCTTCTTTTTCCTTTAAGTGACGCCAAGCAGAAAAGAATCAAAATGAATGAATTGTACAAAAAATTGTAAAATTACATATTATAGAATTTTTATCGATTTTCCATATTCTCACCTAGCTCAGCGCTCTGAAATAGTTTTTGCATCGGTAATGCTGACGCCAGCGTCGCCATTCAGTCCCAGACAGAGAATCACTTTTGGTTGGTCACTCACTCACTCGACCACACCGGATCTAAACGGGCCGGACCATACCAGACCTGACCGACCCTTCTTACAGTATTTACACGCATGAATGGCGACCCACCGGCTCTCTTTCGCTCTCTGAAATGATGTCCACTCACTAATCGTAAAATAAATTATTTTCTTTTCCTTCTGCCAAGATGCTCCCTGCTTGCCTGTTTGTAAGTCATAACTCTTACATCACTCCCCCAAATGGATAAATGAGTTTGGGATAGCTCGAGGGAAGGAGTAAAGCTTAAGTTAATTGCATGGACGGAAAACGGGGCTTTTGTGGACTACGTTGGTCAGACCAACTTTAGCTGGTTTTAATTGTTACTAGTCACATTTGGAGCTTAGCCGAATCACTTGCGTCAGATTAGTTTAAGTTACACTCACAAAAGTAAGTATGTTTGGCACATACACAAATATGTACATAAATTACTACATGGATGTCACCACTAACTAACTAGTTTTTCATTGCAAGAGAACCCATAGATGTCATAAAAATATCATATACATACATAGCTCATATGACATGTGTAAGTCTTGATAAAAATGAATGAATTTTCCAACACTATCAACCCACGAAAACGAAATGGAAATGAAACAAAAGTTTCACTTTTTGCAATCTAGTTGATAATCAGCTCTGACAGTTGCCTTTAATCGAAATGAATCGGCTAAGAAAAAGAAATTGAAAGCAGGAGAGAAGAACAATTTACCTGAAACATTTTTGGGCGCATTTTGACTTCCGTTTGAGGTCCATTCAATGCAGAAATCCTTGAAGTAGATTTCAATCAGAGTTGCGGTTTATTGTCGAATGAAATTTCCAGCAAGCACAACATTTTTCATTGCGACACGTGCCAGACATAACAGGACCCTCAAACAATAACAACTAAAACAACGATACGAAGGAACAAGAGTACGGAGAGAAGGACTTAGGACAATGATGAGATGTCGCGACATCATGCCTTCTCATTCGCCCTAACTTTTCGTACTCTCTCACTCTGGCTATTTGGTTGTCGTTGCTGGTATTATGCAAATTTTCGTAGCCATTCATTTGGGGTTTTTAGGAGTTTTTGGCAGTTAAGTTCGTTTTTTCTGAATGTTTTTGCCGCATTTGTACTTGATTACCCTCTTACACACACACACGCATACCCGTACTTATGGAGAGCGACTTTAACTACAAATCGATATTTCTGTCTCCGATTTTGGTCTGTATTGAAAGAAAAGCCATTCGCAATCATCGCAATCTGCTTAAGTAGTCTACATATTTAAACTAAATTCGATTTAAATATTTTTTGACTTTTCCCTAAACACATTTGCTTTGAGATTTCATTCAGTGTTTTGTTTTTCTGATAAATATTGTACAAAATTTGTTGTAGTCTTCATCTTGAATACGAAATGATACATAGGGGATTTAATAGTGCTCCGCGCCGTCAACTTATTCCGAATCTGTTTAGCAATATTCTCAAAGTCATAGCCGAGGCAGATCACCCATTGACCCATCATGAGATTGTTGAAGCTGTTTCCGAGCGCATGGATCGTTCTGATGAGGAACTGAAGCGACAAATAACCGTCAGCCTTCAAGATGCCCTAATCTATGGCTATTTGCGAGTGAAAAACTTTCGCTATTCTATAGTGCAAAATCGTTTGGATCCCAATGAGCCGCGCGATATCAAAACATTTAATAAATTGCCAGTTGCAGTTTCAGAGGCCGAAACAAAGAAGCAACCTAATGCATTAAAGCTGAAACAAAGTTCAACAGATGAGCAGAGCACATCGAAAGGAGCTGGAATACAGAATCTGCATACACATGCGGAGAAAGCTGATGATCAAGCTGAAACTTCAGAGAGCGTTCGACATAGTACGCCAGAGGTGGCATCGCTGGCAAGGGATAGCATACAGCCAAGTAACACTCAACCAGGCACTGAAACCGAAGAAGAGACAAGTGTGACTAAAACTGATCTGAGACCCAGAAGACTACAACGGAAAATGGAGTGACTCGGAAGCTCAATCAGAATGTGTAGACAATCAGAAATTATTAAAAATTGATTTAATTTAAAGTCTAAGAGTTAAACAATGGCACAGAAGAGTTCGTGATCATAGTTGAATTTACTATTGTCTCTGTATTCGATTCATTTGTCAAGTTGCCCCTGGTGCATTTGTCTATGAGCTTATGCGACTTAAGTCCGGTTCGTACAGTTATCATAACACGGCGTTAAATAAGTCCCTTTACCTTTCTCCCACCCCCTTGCTATGTGGACTTTAAGTCTGACTAAGCTTGTATGGTTATATCAACACATCGAAATGGAAACTAAGATGTTAGTGGTTTGACCCCAATCGCGTACCGCATATGTTTGATTTGCTGTCAAGCTGGCGAACCGCAACAGTCCTTCTCCTTCGCTCTGCCTTAGTCGAACTGAGTGTTATTATTGGTGTCATTTGTCAGGGCACACATGAGGGAGGGCTCTGATTGTCGTGATAGCAACTGGTATTTAAAGGCTCAAAATAGGATGCAGGACACAGGAACTCTCGTTCCCCGCCCCCCGTAGGTCACTACATTTGAGGTTTAGTCACGCTTATGATGTCCTTAGTCAAGCGCCGTACAAACCGTTGACCTGGCACCTGCAAACACTTAAACACACACACACACACACACAGACATTCCGGCACACACATTTTCTTCCTTTGGCCACGATGCTTGGCTCTGGACCCAGCATCATATGTGATAATACCTGTTTAGACTGTTGCAACAACTCCCTCTTCTCCAACCTCCTCTTGCCACCATCTTTACCACTGTCTCTTCGTCAAATGGCAACCTGCTTGCTATCTTGGCACTTGTCCTGGCATGTGTTCTGTGTCTGGTTATTTTCACGCCCGTTGGCCGGGCCAAGCGAGCATGGCAAGTGCATTACCATTGCCCACACCCACGCCCTCACCATACACCCACTCTCGGGGCCAGTTAATTTAGTAATGTGTGTGTGCGTGTGAATACAGAGAGGGAGAGAGAGAGAGAGAGACACAGAGAGACAGAGACCAGTGACTTGACTTTGCTCACTTAAATGAGATTTTGCCGTGCGTAATTTGAAAATTGTGAAATTAGAGGAGAGCGATCCGAAATGAACCACACAAAATTCACTAAATTGGAATGTTTTTGATGTGGTCATTGCTCTTGGGTTGGTTAATCCAACGAATTTAGTGTTGAACATCTGAAAACCGTTAGTTAAATCTTTTGTGTTTGCTGATCCAGTGTTGTATCAGGCAAAATAAATCATCAAATTCCAGACACAAACGACTTCCCCTTTAGTCAGGTTTCTCTTTAAAATACATAAGATGAGTCATGGTAAACAGTAATTTCTTTAACTGAAAACAAATTGGAATATTCCATTAAATAATTTGGAGGGTTTTCTTTAAGAAGGTCTTGTCCTTTGCGCTTGCTTAACATTACTACAGCTGAAAGCAGCTTTATTTAGCTAACTATCGATTTTCGTCTGCTTTAGAGTGTAAACTTCACTCTGCCATCGCTTGCTCATGATGGTGACTCAACGATTCCAGTGTTGGGTAAGCAATAATGCATGTATTCTTCTGAATCCATTTGTCGGGTTAAGACTGTTTTGTTTTTTATTTTTTAGTTGGTAAGTAATTTTTCGCCATTTTTGCTCTCCT
Organism: Drosophila equinoxialis; assembly: GCA_018150345.1. Lineage (NCBI taxonomy): Eukaryota > Metazoa > Arthropoda > Insecta > Diptera > Drosophilidae > Drosophila > Drosophila equinoxialis. The sequence goes on along the minus strand of JAECWI010000002.1, from coordinate 6,518,917 downwards.
TTTTATTTAGGGCATAACTTTGTAAATCGGTTGAATTTGTGAGTGTTGTAAGGAAATTTTGACATAGAAATTTGTGTATTTTGATTTAGTCAATTCCATTTGTGCTCGTTCGTGTGTGTATGTGTATGTGTGTGTGTGTGAGTGTGTCACAGTGGATATATCGAAAGATTTTTTTTTTTTATTTTTTCCGGATAAAAGGGCGGGCAAACATTGAAATCGACAGATAACTCAGCAGTCGCCCTGTAGACTTCACTTAGCTCTGGTATTATATACATACACATACACCCCCTTTAATTTGATCGGCAAAATTTCTCTTTCGGCAGCACACAAAAAACTGTTATAAATTGACGTAACCGTACCGTGTTTAACTGTTGGGTATTTTTGGGCCTTCTCAAGAGTCACTAAAAGTCACGACGATAATTTTGCCTGCCTGCGTTCGCTTTCGCTATCCGTTATCTTTTTACCACACACACATACATACAACAAAATAATTCTAACAGTAGTAAAACAAAAAATAATTAAATATTTAAAACAACAAAAACAAGAACAGGAAAAAAAAAGAAAAATAAAAAAACACCCAAAAAAAAAGGCCAGAAAGAACAAATAAGAGCTAAGCAGATAAACCAAGAGTCGTGAACGAATCACTCTGTCGCCGTCGCCGTCGCCGCCGTCGCTGGTCATCAGAACGAAAAGTATAACAGGAAGAAGACGAAGCAGAAGGAACACTGGTGAGTAGAAGATGGAGAATCTGCATTTAAATTTAGGTGAGACTCCCAAACATACGATTGTTGCCAAACATGGCATCATATTGAGCCAGAGCTATGGCCAGAAATTTGGTCATGCTTACAAGATGAGTCACAACAGCAACAACCACAATAATAATAATCATAATGGTAGCAACAACAATCACCATTCCAAGGTATCCGGAGATCATGAACATAATCAAAATCACAATTACATTAACAGTCACCAAATCCAGATGCAGCAGATGCAAATCGAAATGGAACGTGCTCTCAATGGCGACAACAGTCTGAGTTTGGGCTCTCATTATGATAGCAGCAGCAGTGGATCCAACGCTGGTGGTGGGGGGTCAGGGGCAGGGACATCATTTTAACTATACACATGATCAGACGTATGCTCATGGTATGGATAATGGTGATTCTCTGGCTGTGGTGTCTAGCATGCGTGAGATGAAGAGCCGTACTCAATCGAGTTATCATCATTCAACAAGTCCATCGGAAACAGCTGTGGATTCTATTTCAGCAGCAGCGGAAGCAAATTCGTCCTATTTATTGAATCCTCAGGTCGAATTGGCAGCAAGGTCTACGCTGAATGCCTCGGCCTCGGCATACAATCTCCATGGTGGCGGCTCCATTGCAGCTATGGAACAACATTTTGGATTGGGATCCAACTCGCAGCAACAGCAGCAATATCAGGATTTGTTGCATTCGCCACAACATCAACATCATCGTCATCAGCATCAACTCCATCAGCAACTTTCACCGCATGAACAGCAGCAGGCACAAATCCATTTGGGACTTCTGCCCAAGCCTACCTACAGCGCACCATCGCAGTTCGGATCGAACACACCGTCCGAGCCGTGCGATTTCCAGCTGAATGTGGGCGCAGCCAGTTTCACTCCATCACGTTCACAGGGGAATATTCGGACTGCCGATAACTAGTCAATCGCAGCCGCTGCTGCAGACACCGCACGTGATCTCGTCGCAGGTCTTGCTGCAGAAATCTGGACATGGACATGGCCAGAATACGCGTTGGCGTCGCCAGCCCCTGCAGGATCTCTTCAATGCGGTGCTGAGTCTGATGCGTGAGCTGAATCGCTCAGTTAGCTATCCGGAGATCATTAGCACACTGTCGATTCGTTTGCAAAGGACTGAGGCGGATCTAAAGCGTCATGTGCCGCACACATTGCACTCGGCCGTTACTAATGGGTATTTACGCAAGGATGGCAATAGATATACATTGCTATCGGAGATCGAGCAGGTGGAGATAATGCGACGCAATCAGGAGGCAGCACTGCGGGCTAAAGAGCTGGAGAAGGAGCCGCTGTCGTGGCGCAAGCGTTAGGCCCCGCTATCCCCCAACAGTCGCATAATTCTAATTGATATTGACGATGACCTATGACCGATAAACGATTACGATAACAATGACAACGATTATGATTATAACGGATGATGACGAGGATGAGGACGACGATCAAACCCAACAAAAAACAGAAAAAACCAAAGCAAACTGAACATTTTAACAATGGGCAGTTTTACCCGATGCTTATACTGCGGTTCACCCTACCCATCCCCCAATTTTGGATTTACTGTGTTTTTTTCGTGTGTGATGCGGGCCTGGAACCACTTACATACATGTATCCGCATCCACACCTGCTTCTATACCAATATGCATATTTACGAAATTTTGAAAACGCAATCGCTCGACTTTGCTCCGTTTGATCGAGAGAAATAAGTATATATATACTTGTATATATATATATATATATGTGGCCCGTTTTGCATATTCCGGTTTCCCGTATCGCTGCCGATCCATCAACCAAACCAAATAACCGAAATGGTCCTTCAATTCGCCGACCGCTTGTTTCGTTGGGCTGCCTCTAAAAAAGGAGATAATGTGTATCGGAGATTGATGCGTACCTACATATACTTATTTTGGTAAATTTCGAGCGATTCCTGCCACGTTATTATTGGTTAATTTAATTTAAGTTTTTTTTTTTTCTTGCTTTTCTAAAATGTGTTAACCTCAAATTTGAGTTGTTATGGGTTCAAAATAATTTATATTTATTTGCAAACAATTCGGGTAAAATAAAAAATTGTAGTTTAATAAAAAGTGTCGAGTGAATGGGAATTTATTATTTATAGCATATGATAGTCTAATGATCAGGAGAAGAAGTTGTTAACTTGCTGTTTTCTAGTTATCTAACTACAAAGTATTATGTGTATGTAGTTTGCTCTCCGTGTTCATTCCCCTGCCGCATCGTCTCACCATCCCAACCCATCACCATATCATCCATCCACTTGTTCAGCTAACTAACTATTGTTGATGCAATGCCAGTTGTTGCCATTTGTTGCTGTTGTTCTTACAAAATATATAGAGCTCATCATGATTGTTTTGTAATTGGAATGCTACAAAAGCCCCAGCAAACAGTGGATGGAGTGGTGGTGAATGGGACGAGAAAGGCAGGAAATAAAGGCGCCTGACAGAATGCAAAAGAAAGGCGGATGGCGGATGGTGAATGGTGAATGGAGTGGTACAGAGGAAGGATGATGAGAGGATGGTCGATGGACGGCGACGGCGTCGTTGCTGTTGTTGTTGTCGTCGTCGTCGTCGACGAGTGAATGCCAACTCGACTAACAATTTGCTTCAATTATAAAAAGCGTCGCGACAAAGTGGCGCCAACGAAACGGCGGGCGGTGAATGTGAGTGCATTGAGTGGTGTGGTGGGTGAAAGGGAGAATGGAGCATGGGATGCTGTTGCTTCTGATGTTGTGAATGTTGATGAAATGGGTAAACACTGAATGGTTGGACAGGGCTAGGGCAAAAGTATTCGGTTGATAATCAGCAAGGCAACGCAACTCAACTTCTGCTCCCAGCTCCAGGCTCCTTTAAGCCCAACAAATACCTCAACATGGCGAGTCAACAACTGAATGACGTGGCACGGCCTCGAATGGTCGAGAAGTGGAACTGGAATCGAGACTGGCGTCAGCTAAAAGGGAGCTTCCCTTTGTCAAGAACTGATGGACACGCTCTTGTGTCATGGCCATATTCGCTTCTGTTTTCTTTATTTTTGTATTTTCCCTCTCCAAATCTCGCTCTCTCTCATTTTGGTCTCCCTTTTATAATGCATTATAATTGGGTTTTACGTTGGACCTTAGCAATTAACGTAGCAAGTTGTTGCTGAGCTGAGGGCTCTGCAAAATCTCACACTCTCTCTATATCCTATCATCCTCTACCTGCATGTTCTTAGGATTTGTGACTAGGATCCAGCACCAACTACATTCTACCATTTCTATTTCTATATCGATCTACTGGTGTTTGCTTGCATTTATGGCAGTCCATTGAACTTGTTTGTATTGTGTATGTGTGTGTGTTTGTGTGTGTGTGTAAACAAAAATGGCCACAACAACTTAGCAATTATCCGGTACAACATGCGAATCTCACGCTCCTTTCTGCTTAAATCCATTCCCAGTGAGCATGGCGACCAGTGAGCAGTTTGTCCCATGTCCAGTGATGATTTAGTGCACTCATGTGATTCATAAATATCACTCATCAACGCTGGCTGATTTAAGGCTTAAGAGAAGGATACCTCGCACCTCAGACATTAGACATTAGACTTTGGACTGAGTATATTCGTTTTTAATCGAGGGTAAACTCCAGCAAAAGTCCAAATAGCATCTTTTATGAAATTAAGAGAACTAAACTAAAGAAATTACTTTTTAACTAGCCCTCGTCAGTTTGTGTGTATGTGTGTGTGTGTGTGCGATGGTATGTAGTTACAACCATTGCTCTACATTGAAAGCATTTACTACCAGTACCAGTAACCAGAATGCACACACAGAGGGAACTTCACTTTGTACCGCATGCCATAACATAACTGTTGGCGAGAGATGGAGAGTTTCAAAACGGACTAAAGGTCTGGGATATGGGATAAGGTCAGTCCGAGGAGTCAGAGACTGAGGTGTGTTGTCATTTATCATTGTAGCTTGGGGGAATGGGAATGTTTGGGAGAATGACTGCATGCCTTGGCCATTGAAGTTTGTGCACAATTCAAGCAAAGCCAAGTTTAAGCGTTAATAGTTCACAGTTTACTTGATGCATTGGCACGTAGAGAAAGAGAGAGATCGAATTGTGTTACTGTAAAAGGAATACCATGATAATCTGTGGTACACACAAACATACATACATATGTACATACATACGTAGTAAATAGAGGGAAAGAAAAGGAGTTTTTTAAAAATAAGTACTAATGGAATTAATTGGCATCCACAAAAATTAGTTATTAATCTTTCAGTTTTCTTTCTTTTCAGTTAATTAATTACCACACACTTTCATTATGATTATCTTTTAACTTGAATTGGACTTGACTACACTTAATAATAGGTTTGTAATTGTATTCACAATTTTAGGTTAATTGGAATTTGACCAGGGGTGGCGGATTTAGGTTCCCCTATTCCATCATGGTCATAAATTTTCTTGCATTTTGCTTGCCATTTGTAATTTATTCGCATATTTCAGTGTGACAGACTAAAATTATGCTACAAAATGCTTTGAATACCCTATAAAGCATAGCCCAAGCATCGAAATGTAGTGGTTGTCCTGAGGGGGGAAAGAGGGAATGGAGGGGGAAGTTGGGGCGTTGAAATAAGGGCACAAAACTCTCTGCGCGCTACTAAACGCATTTACGTGTCAAAACTAATTTAATGTGCCGCCCGGGGGCCTGGCGAAACGAAATGAAACGAAACGAAATGAAACGCAACGGAAACGGAAACGCACTGTGCCACCGAGTGGCATGAGCCCCAGCGAGTTAACCGACCATATTTTGCTTATTTATTTGTTCTACCGCCATAAACCCTCACACACACACGACACACGGACACAGACAGGGAGAGTGTAACACCCACATTTCTCACCTAATAAAATTACAATGGAACGCACCCCCTGATGGCTTTCGCTGGTCTCTAATGCTGTTCACCCTCACATGTTGCTCCAGTTTGCCCTTTCTAGATACTTTCCCCATATTGTTTTTTCCATTTTTTCTATTTTTTTGCCATGTATGATGTAAATTTAATTTTGGTTTGCACATTTTGAGGTTTTGCCATCCAACATGCACAACGGGTCCATCCAGCAGCGAAAAGTAGACACAGAAACAGCAACAGAAACTGAAGATGGCAAGTAATGTGTCCTGCTGCTGTCGTCACTGTCCCCTGAGGCTTTGGAGCAGCACCACCATCAGCAACTGCTGCTGTATCTGTAGCTTCTATAATACTTCTTTCATCGTTGTTCATGTCATCAACAAGGCATATTGTATGCCTTTTGTCCAGTCAACCACCCAACCCATCAATCCACTTTCAGCCCCCACTCCGAACTATACACACACACACACACACATCCACCGGACTATGCGGATAGATATTTGCCTGCATTTTGATTCCCTGTCGTGTGACTTGTCTTGCTCCTGATGTTCAAGTATATTCATTCGATTGCATTTCTTTTCAATAACTTTCCTTTTTTCAATTAAATATTTCCATCAATGATTTCTGAAGGGATTTCAAAACAACTTTTTATCATACTTTTTGTGTTGTTGTTGTGTTTTTTTTTTTTAAATTACATTGGCCTTGGCTTGTATTTCATTTTTATGTGTGTATGTAAATCTGTCGGGTATATACATATAATTTCGTTTACCTTTAGATAATCCAAAATTCTAGATATACAAAACTAAGAAATAAAGAAGTAAACAGAAATATTGATAAATAACAGACGATGTATCCCTTTCGACAGCATCGGATTGACCATGCAAACAATTTAGAGGATCAGCAGCAGCAACAGCAACAACATCTGCCGCAAGATCAGTTGCAACAGCTTCAGCAGGCAGAGCTCCAGGAGGAATTGCTCCAACAGGAAGAATTCCAGGAAGAACTGATCCAGCAGCAACAACCGCAGGAAGATCAGATTCAGCAGGAGCAGCTCCAGCAGCAAGAGGAAGAAGAAGAGGAAGAATTCCGACAGCTCTTGGGGCAACATTTGCAGGATGATCTGTTACAACAGCTGCACGAAGAGCTTCGGCAGCAACAGCTCGAACAGGAAGAGCTTATGCAGAGTGTGCAGCACCAGCAGGTTTTGCAGCAACAACTACAGCGACAAATAGAGCGAGAACTGCATCGACAACTGCTGCACCATCTTCAGGAAGAAGAGTTCCAAGAGGAACAGCTCCAGCAGGCAGAGCTTCAGCAGCCAGAGCTCCAGCAGGCAGGGCTCCAGCAGGGAGGGCTCCAGCAGGCAGAGCTCCAGCAGGCAGAGCTCCAGCAGGCAGAGCTCCAGCTGGGAGGACTTCGTCGGGTACAGCTCCAGCTCCAGCGACTGCAACAGCTTCTGCAGGAAGATCTCGGAGAGGAACAGCAAGAGCAACTGCAGAATCAGCAACAGCAGGAGCAAGATGGGGCCATGGAAATGCAGGGGCCATTGCTGGCAGTTCAACAATTGCAACAGCATTTTCAACAGGACAATCAACGGCTATTAAATGAGCAGCGGGAACCAGAACAAGAACAGGATGGCAATTTAGAAGTGGAACAGGACCCAGATCGAGAGCGGCAACCATTGCTGGCACAGGGCCAAGGCGGCAACATGGCCATACATATGCCTCTCCCGAATCCACTTAATATTGACCGTTTCAACATTCTGCAACGCCCGGGTGCCCATTTCGATATTGGCGACGGAGATAACATCTTTGTGTGGAGTTTGCAACGTCCAGTTCAGGCCACTGGACAGTTTGGCCAAGGCGATGGCGATAGCCCGGAGCGTGTTGCTCTGCGTCAGGTGTTGTCCACATTATAAGCAGATCATAAATACGGAGAGAGAAAGAGAGGAAGAGAGAGAGAGAGAGAGAGAGAGAGAGAGGGGAGCAGGACTGGAGAAGCCTTGAATTGGAAGGACAAAACGTGGGAATGTGTATGTGTGGGCGATCGCAGAGTATTTTGTATTTTGTAAGCTTGATAACAAATTATTATTATGATTTGGTTGATTGGTCATGATGCAACTTCTAGACGAATACGTATGCGGATACACCAACTCGGCAGTGGCCACATCACCAGCTCACATCAATCACATATTGTGCTGTTATTATTATGATTATTATTATCCCTTTTAGCTTGTTTATATGGCTGACAGGCAGACGATGGCAAAACGTAGACTCGATGTCTATAGAATACGCACGCATATAATAATTTCCTGTTCAATGAGCAATTACCGTAATAAAGATACATCTCGGCTACTCTATTATAAGCTTCGCAGATGCGGAAATCATCTCCTGCCTACCATCGTACCAAAAATAACCCTGCAGGACCCCTGATGACAATGACAATGACTGCGACTGCTGATGATGTTGAAGATGACAATGATGACTATGTTGATGATGATGATGACGATGTTGGCGACAATAGCTAAAAATACTGGAATGAGATTGAGATAGGCGTGACAAAGAGATGGAAGCTGGTTTTGTTTTTATAGGATTATTGGTATTTGAATAGCATGGGAGCTGGAAGAGCGGCTCAATCTGCTCAACATGGTTGTCGTCGTCGTTGTGGGATTCATCAAAAAAGATATAATAATGCTTTATTGCATTGCTCAGAACAATTGCATTGCTGCTGCTTGTATTAATCATGAATTAAATTTGCTTTAAATACCGAACTTTAAATTTCAATAAAATAAACATGAAAAGAAACCTTAATACACAATTCGAAGACCGTGTGTATCAATCAAAGAAGGAGAAACAGAAACAGACAGACAGTTACCATTAGCTTCAATAGAAGTCACTCGTACAGGGATTCGGCTTGAAATTCCTGGTTTGTCTGCCGCCATTAACAGGCAATGGCAATGGCAATGGCAACCAGCAACATTGAGCAGCTGTCAGACAGTGGAAGCATTTTCAAGTTCGGTCTGGGGCTTGGGGTTTGAAGGTTGCTCGCAGTGGTTGGGTGCGGGTTATCCTTTGTTTTCTTCATCAAGAGCACATTTTATTGCTTTATGCGTTTAATGAAGTGTTGCTGAGAGAGGCAGAAAGCGAGAGAGAGAAAGAGATGAGAAGAACCCCTGGGAATTGGGTCTGGGACTAAAACTGAGTCTGAGACGGGCACGGTCAGAACGTGCAACCCTTCGCTTTCACTTTTTGGGCTCGCTTTCACAGCATCCACATATCAAACATTTGTGACAGCGTATGACTGGCTGACTGGATGACTGGCTGACTGACTGCCTGACTGTGTAACTGACTGACAGACTGATTGATTGTCGACTGCCTACCATCAAACCCAGACAACTCCTGACTGGGACTGTCTGTTGACTCACACTCGTTCACATGTAATGCATAAAGAATGAAGCTTAAATAAAAGTTGGAAGATGAGAAATAGGATTAACTTGTCACACAATTGAATTTAATTTTCCATACACACACACACACATACACACAAAGCATCTTAAAACCATCCCCCACCCAACCCCTATCCACCCACTAAGCAGTTTCTTTTATTTTGGTCCCTTCTGTTCCTGTTTCTCCTGTTCTTCTTGATGGTCTATTACTTTCGCATTGGGGAATAGAAGCTGCATTTGTTGTACTTCTGGCCGCTTTATCCTGCTGAATAATGCTTTTTGTGGTTTTGTTGAGACCCAAGAACTCGAGTTTGGGTTCGTTTCTTTGTAATAAAATTACCAGAGCCTTCTCAGAGATTTGTCAAAGCAATCAATACCGTGGGATATATGTTAATATAACTTTCGATTGGTTCCTTTGTGTAGACGAGCCGAGATTGGCTCGAAGAGGACGATGTCATGCAATTGTCTGTTGGCAAATTGAGGAAAACGTTGTCTGTAACCTTACCCCATATGAAGGGGGAAAGTCCCACATCATCTAGGATGCCATCCTAGTATGCCATTTCAATACTGTCAATTTTAAGAATATGAAGTGCTCATAGTTTTCCATTCGTTACATTACACAACTAAAATTTGTCACGTTAAGGAGTTTTTCTATTTAGTTCTATTTTAACGTTTTTTTTTTCTAGATGAATATTTTTTAAATAAAAATTTTAGTATCACTTTTTATCCTGAAGGCAGACATGTCTTGCAATTCCGAATCGGATACCGAGTTGGGCAGTGACTGGTCGCAAGAGCCAATCAAGAGTCGATCTTACTATAATAGCCGATTCTGCAATGTGATGCCGTTGAAGCCCACACGTCGCACATCCACCTCCACGTCGGTCAATCCGATTGCGGCGCGGTGTTCGTTCCTGCGCACTCCACCGGCATTGGATGTGGGTATGATTCCTCCAAAAGGAGTGAAGCGATATAGAGTGACTTCAACAAAGGGCCCGGAACAGTGTCCGTATCGCAAATGCCTTGAGCTCTGCAGGCAGGATATTGGCGCCGTACTGGGCAGGGCTGGGAGCACTGTGATGCGAGTTGAACGTCAATACAATGTGGCTGTCTATCTAGATCGCCAGCGCCTTCTGCTGTATATTCGTGGAAGGCTGCAAGTCCAAGTGAACGACGCCCTGGGTCACTTCTATAAAATTATCACCGAGAACCGATTTCGGGGTCAGTCATCCATGCAACAAACAACCCAACAATCGGCTCCTGGCCGCAGCACATCGATTCCTGGGATCTCGCGCAGGATGTTTCCATTTCCAGCCAGTGAATTTACATTCAAGTATCGCGAATCCCCGGAGGTAGCCGCACTTAGTGAGAACGACGTATTGGCTCTACGCGACACAAATCACATTATGGTGGTGTGCAGTAACTGCTTGGACTTCGGCATCTGCTGGCCGAGACCGGTTTGGCTTTTTGAGCAAGTCTTTGTCCAGTATGGAAACGACTGGGCCCAACAGCTTAAGGAATGGTATGTTCGACCCACGGTCATTCAAGCCCAAGGTTGGCCCATTTTGCTACAGGGTCATGATCTAGTTGGAGTAGCTCGTTCTGGCATGGGCAAAACATTGACCTACCTTTTGCCCTCATTGCTGCACAGCGGCCGACAAAAGCGAAGACCAGGAGCTGATGTTCTAGTCCTAGTGCCCACACCAGAAGCGGCTATGCAGGTGAACCTGGAGTTACAGAACTTTAGCAATGGTCAGATACGTTCGTAAGTTGAGATTGGATCGAGGCACATTATTGCGCAGATTTTTCCCTAATTACCCATTTTTTTTTTTTTTCATCTTAGACTCCTGGTGGATGGTTCAACGAATACATATTCGCAGCTGGATCATCACGTGCCCTGGATCATTGGAACTCCTGTACGCATTGCCGCATTGCTCGATGCCAATGAGATACACCTGAGCGATATAAGTTTGCTCATTATAGACGGCGCCTTTCGCTTATTGGCAATGGGCCACGAGCGGTATTTGTATCGCATTGCCGAAAGTATGAGGATAGATCGGCAGACCGTCATAATGTCCGTTAGGTGGGATCTTCAGGTGCATCGCTTGGCCAAAAGACTCACTTTGCTACCTATTTTGGTCTGCATTGGCCCCCACGCAGATCCAAAGATACGCATTGTTAGATCCGAGTCGATAAAAATGGTGCGGCAATTCGTTTGTGTTCTTCATGAGCACGAGAAGTTCGGCAAATTGATGAGTTTTCTGGGTCAAATGACCCCTTACGACAAAGTCATAATCTTTTGCAGCACCGAAGAACGAGCCACTGAGCTATCCTTGCTGCTGAATATCAACAACCTAATGAACGCCTGTCTACATGGCCGGCTCGAGCACGAAGAACGATGGCAGATTTTGTTTGACATAGGTCGCGGACATGTACGCATAATCCTTGCCGCCGACCTGATCTCCCATTGCTTGGATATCGAAGATTTTAAGTGAGTTCTTGTTCACTTAGTGTTCAGATGCAGTCACTCTTATTTGCTCTTATTTGCAGTAATGTGGTTAACTACGATTTCCCGCCAGGCATAGCCGACTATGTGCTGCGAGTTGAACGTACTGTCCAACCGGGACGTCCCGGGAACTGCATTAGCTTTATCACTAGCAATACTGATAGCTCCAAGGCCACTCAATTGATTGCCATTTTGGAGGCTGGAATGCATGAAGTGCCCATAGAATTGCGCCAAATGGCCCACCAAAAAGAGCGCACCCTGAGTGCTTCTAGTTCCGTCACGCGACATGGTCCCCGTCCTATGGGAGAGTAGTTCAACCAATTACATAAATTTCAAATAAGTTTCGTGTAGTTTATGTTTGGTAAACTTCTTGTCAGTCCCCCTCCAACCCTACAACCGTATTCCAAATCGTCATCTTTTCAGGTACAAACGAATTCAAAACTAGTATTCGCAGCTGGACAATGTAAGATATATTATTTTTGGTTCATTTTGCAGCATTCCAAGAAAAAGAGAGACCATATCTCAATTACGTGAGCCTTCAGAAAAAACGTGGCGTTCAACCTTTTTTGGCCCTCATATATGAACCCTGTTGGCCATGGCCTCACTTCAGTTGCCAATTTGACGCAGAATGCACGTGAAACAAATCATATGCCTTACCATAATCTGCTGTAAGTGTTTTCACAATTTTTATTGGACAAATCTTATTTCTATACTTATATAGTCACCGCTTGGGCAATGGCTGAAACATCAAATTCAACAACGACGACGACGACGGAGCCATCGATTCGCCGTGATATAATTAAAAATTTTGTTGCCCAAGTGCAGCAATTAATTGGCAAACTTATGCAGGATTTGCAAAAAATTAAAGATAAATAAATTTTTGTTGTGTGAGAAATCAAAGTCAAATAAATGGAAAAATGTGTGTGATTCACCTCGTTTGTGTGTGTGTGTGTGTGTTTGTTTGGATGTGTGTGAGAGGGAAATATTTTCTATAATTCTTGACGTGACGTGACTACCTGTGGGGCATAAAATCGAAGAAAAAGGGGTCACACCAGAGTGTTAAACAAAAATGAAAATGCCAAAAATTATATCCAAACATGAGGAAAGTTGATATTGCCAAGTTTGCCGAAAAAAGTATACACTAAAATTGCTTAGCCTGTAGAGAATCGCAAAAAGAAGCTCACTACACAAGAAAACCAAAAGAAGTCACAATTTAGAACCACATGGAGAAATGCTCAAGCAGTTGTTCTTGTTAGCTTTTTCATAGATTGTTTAAGAATTTTGTATCAAATATTGTTTAAGAATGTCGGTGAAAGTAATGATTCGAAAATAAAATGTACCTTTTGCTAGGGTATGAAAACAGCCAAGAAACATAACTACAACAAACATGCAAGAAAATGTGTTAAGAAAATCTTAACGAAATTTCTCACGTTTGCCATAATTACGAGCAAAATACGTGACATGTGTTTTGACTGCGAAATTTTGCCATCGACGAGAGAGAGGAAAAAAACCAAGAATGAATGAAGAAACCAGTAGGGAAAACTCGGCAAAGAGTTGGGGTCGCAGCCCCCACCCCTAGTCTAAGAACGTTTGCCCTTTCCTTTTTTTTTTTTGGCAAGCTGTGACCAGTTGTAATGCATATGCAAGACCTTTGCCGAGTTGTAAATGGCAATCATAATACTTAGCCAATAAAAATCTGTACGAATAACTTTATGTACATATGGTAAGCCAACCCCTTGAGCCCCCAACCCGATTCATAAACGACACCAACAACCCGTGTGTAATTCATAAAAATCTCTTGTGCAAATGTCTGCGACTTTCGGGCCAAACATTAATAATGGCTGTAGCCAAAGTTGATACTTTGAATAATTTAAGCCAAAGCCCGAAGAAGAGTGAGCGACCTTAAAGATGCTGTTGTGTGCGGTATGCACAGGATGGCTGTGGCAAGGACTCCCAGTGCGTTGCGTGATTGAATTGCTGCCTGATTGACAGTTGACAGTCGAAATTGATTTGGCTGTGTTGTCGCGTGGCTTTCGCAGTGCCTTCCCTCGTTTTGGTACTCTCAATGGTGGTTGAAACAATTCTATGAGCGCTCAGGAGCTGAGGAGATGGAGTTGGAGTTGGAGTTGGAGACGGTGCCCCATACATACATACATACAAAGCTACACTTATTAATCCCTCGAGTGCAGGCGTGCATAAGTATCGGGCAAATGGATTAGAAATTTTTATGTAACATTTTTTTGTTCTTTTTGTTTTGGTCTGATGATGGTTGAATGGTTGGATGGCTTGGCTTGGCTTGGCTTGACTCCAATGTTGTATTTCAATTAGGTCTGGCTCCGTTTTTGCAGAGTGCTGAGCTCTGACATATGGACCACCTTCATTTGACATATTTGTGTGTGACAGTTAATGAACTTCTGTCATCTCTTTGTTTCTCTTCCGCGCACTAATCAAAGATGCAATCGATATGTGAGCGGCATAAGCAATCTGTTGATTAAGAGAACCATATCGCGAAAGAAAGGAACTGAAAAAGTTTGGGGTCGTAATGCAGTCAATTAATTGATGGATGATGTGCACAGGAGAATGGAAACAAAGAAGGGGGAAATTTAAGCCATTGAAAGAGAATGAGAAAACTGCACACATATAAAGAGTAAAGAGCTAAATGAAACAAGGAAAAAAACAAAGGTGTGGACTCTTGAAAAGGACATTGCCATCTGTTCAAAGTCAATACACCACATTAGATATGAAAATGGAAGGAAAATGCTTTAGTATTTATGCAGAAATTTCAAATTATATATTTTTCACTAATACATTTCTCAGAATTGTTTACAAAACTTGAATTTAGAAAATGATTTTAGCTATTTTGATTTTTTTTTTTTTTTTTTTCGATCGTAATTGTTTCTTTTTAGCCAAGCACTCCAGCACCTGGTAGGACACCACCTAACGCTCCAGTGACAGCTCCCGTGGCCGCTGAAATGGGCAGTCCACCGGCCAGTCCACTAACCGTCCCCAATGGCGAACCAGACCCACCAGTTAGACCACCGGCAAGTGAGCCGACTGGGCCACCGCTAAGTAAGGAGCCTTGTGGGGCAGCATCGATGGTGCCCAGGTAGCAGGCTGTAATTGAAGAGATTTTCAAAACAAATCAGTCAATTTTAATTAATTCATTAAATACTTTGCACTACTAACCGCACAAAAGCAAAGCAACGAAAAAGGTTTTGTTGAACATGTTGTTGTTAGAGCGAATTGAATAATCGAACTGATTTCGAAATGGGATCCAATGTTAGCTTATATAGCCCAAATATGGCTTATACAGTAATCGGTTAAACGTTCTAAAAGCACGTTCTAAACTCTGACAATCGACAGTTTAGACAATTTATAGCACATGACGTTTGTTTTGAAGGCACATACGTATGTATGTATGTATATATGAGATATCTAAAGGTAATCGTCTCATAACATCGATAGATTTACGTGTACTAAATTAGACTTAATATTCCCTTTTTTGGGCACTAGCTCTCTGGGTTATAGACCCTCTTGTTCTCATGCCATTGCATTTACTCTGAGCACAGTTTGTTTGTGTATTACAAATTGTTTTTTATTTTTAAAACATTTACGTTTCGTCACGTTCATGTTGAATAATTAAAATTTCGCATGTTGTGGGTAATGCCAATGCAAAATAAAAACGTAAAAACGTAATAACAAAAAAGAGAAAGAAAAAATAAACAACAACACATGTAAATACTTAATTAAAATTGTTTGGCATTTTTTCACACGAACATTAATAAAACATTGTCTATTTAACTTTTATTTTACCCATTATACCTAATTAGTTGTTGAGTATTTTCTTTTTTTTCTTTTTCCCCTTTTACCTTCATTTGCCTGGTTACATGGTTCATTTCGAATGGCCGATTGATGGCCATCTCTGATTGAATTGATAAATTCATTGGTCCCTATACACATTTGCCTGCTGACCAAGTTTACGTGACCGAATCAAGAAAATTTGTCAAATGCTTCCGGTATGCATCGTTGAATAGAATTGAAGAGTGGTCAAATTGGTAGAATGGGAATGTCTGAGAGTTCTATATATTTTCGCAAATCAGTTATCAAGATGGCTATCGACAGACAAGTGCTACAAGCTGATTTGATAAGCGAATCGAGTACAGCCATATCACGTACAATTCACTCGATGTTTCCGCACATGTCCGATATAAAAATGAACCAGATGAATACTTTGAAAATCAGTTTAATTAACCAAATTTATAGAGCAGCAACTCCCAGAGCCAGCGACAACGACAACAAAATACAAAATAAAACCATACAAAAACCCATCAAATAAGCAAACCGAAAGCTAATTAAGGAAATGCGAGAAATTCCAGCCAAAAGGATGATGATGCCGTCACGTATCTATTTAATTGCTCTAGTTGTGGTGACAACATTAGGTAATTAGTATAATATATGCATGCCTCTGTATGCGTGTTTGTGTGTGTGTTTGTGTGTAAGGCAACTGACTGATTTCTAATTGATTTCTATTTCGATTTGTTCCCAGCAGCCATTTGTCAACCATGTTTCGCTCAAAACTCTACATTTGTGGCAACAATCGTTAGCTCGAACAATACGCTTCAGTCGGCGAATGGAGCAACGCGTGTAAATGAAACAATAACGATCAATATCAGTGAGATTATTGCGGCGGCAGCAACAGTTACCGAAACAGACACCACGACATCGGAAACTACATCATCCAGCACTACAGAATTAACTACAACCACAGCAACGCCAGCGGTCACTAGCACGGCATCAACAAGTACTTCGACAAGCACCACAACAACATCAACTATCACTACAGCAGCAACAACATCGACTAGCATCACAGCAGCAACAGCATCCACCAGTACCTCAACAACACCAGCAGCAACATCCACTAGTACAACTGCAGCAACAACAACTAGCACCACGGAAGCGGCAACATCAACTAGCACAACAGCAACTCCCACGACAACATTAACTAGTACCTCAACAACACCATCAACAACATCCACTAGTACCACGACACCCGCAACAACATCAACTACAACCATAGCGGCAACAACACCAACTACTACCTCAACAACACCAGCAACAACATCCACTACAACCATAGCGGCAACAACATCAACTAGTACCACAGCGGCAACAATATCTACTAGTACCACAGCAGCAACAACTTCGACTAGTACCTCATCAACACCAGCAACAACATCCACTAGTACCACGACAACACCCGCAACAACGTCCACTAGTACCACAGCAGCAACAACATCGACTAGTACTTCAACAACACCAGCAACAACTACAACCATAGCGGCAACAACATCGACTAGTACTTCAACAACACCAGCAACAACATCCACTACAACCATAGCGGCAACAACACCAACTACTACCTCAACAACACCAGCAACAACAACCACTAGTACCACGACAACACCAGCAACAACATCAACTACAACCATAGCGGCAACAACATCGACTAGTACTTCAACAACACCAGCAACAACTACAACCATAGCGGCAACAACATCGACTAGTACTTCAACAACACCAGCAACAACATCCACTAGTACCACGACAACACCCGCAACAACATCTACTACAACCATAGCGGCAACAACACCAACTACTACCTCAACAACACCAGCAACGACAACCACTAGTACCACGACAACACCAGCAACGACAACCACTAGTACCACGACAACACCAGCAACAACATCAACTACAACCATAGCGGCAACAACATCGACTAGTACTTCAACAACACCAGCAACAACATCCACTACAACCATAGCGGCAACAACACCAACTACTACCTCAACAACACCAGCAACAACAACCACTAGCACCGCGACAACACCCGCAACAACATCATCTACTACCATAGCGGCAACAACATCCACTAGCACCACAACAACACCAGCAACAACATCCACTAGTACCACAGCAGCAACAATATCTACTAGCACCACAACAACCACCAACACAGTGGCGCCGACAACAACAACCGACGCGTATTATCTCTCCACGACATTACCGTATCCTTACACCAAAATAACGACGACCAACAAGCCATATCGTCGCCACCGAAAAGGCCGCAAAGGGCGCAAAGGTAAAAAGTGGCGCCGTCGTAGCACAACGAGCACCACCACCACCAGCACCACCACACCCGAGCCAGCATCTAACTTTCTCAATTCAAGCAATGAGTATGATGAAATTGTTGAATTAGCCGCCAATGGCGTTCTTGAACCTTTGCCGGGCCTGCCCCTTAATCTGGGCAACATTCACAATCAACGCATACCACAGTAAAAGGGGAAACCGTAAGACTAAATCAAAAGCATCTATTTTATAGTGTGTTTTTTTAGATGTAAGCAAAATAAAGGCTGAATGCCCAATATAAAGCAGAACTTCAAATGTTTGTAATTTCTTAATCCACCGGTTAAATGATTCTAATCCATAAAGTACGCGATATATACTCATTATTTTAGGTAATCGGTAAAGTGTGAGCCGTTTTGAAATCCCTAAAAAAATACCATCAAGAGTTTACCTTTACCTTAGACTTGTCAAGAGTTATTATCTTGAAACTGAAACTTTGAAATTACAGGAAACTAGGGTAATTCAAATCTTAATGAATTGAGATGACAGAAAATTTGTTTATGGAGAATTCCCCAAAAAATTACTAGCAAAAATTTGATAAAGTTAATGTTATTTTTCAAAATTTCCAATTAAGGACGGTCAATATATTTTAGTATAAATTTAGCCAACTCAATTATAAAACCAATTACATCCATTTTTGATTGCAATTGAGATTAGGTTTAATGATTGAATGAAAGGAGCGCAATTAAAGGGCGAATCAACATTTGTGGCCACCTACCTTAACCCGTATCCTTATAACAACCTTTTACCTTTACTCCTTTCAGGCATGGTAACAAACTAAATAGAAGGCAAAAACTACATACAAACAGGCAAATAAACAATTTGGTGTGCAATTAATTTAGCAAACTGTTTGTTCAACACAAATAGCCAAACACACATACACACACAGCCATACCAACACCTGCACACACACACAAACACTCCCTCAAAGAGAACATACATACATATTTTGCTCGTAAGTTGTGATTCCAAGATTTGGGAATTTTACTGGCCGCATACGCACATGGCCACATGTCCATGAGGCGCACTAAGCAAATACAATTTAACTTCCACTTTCAACACATCACAACATGCTGTTACCACCCCCTACACTCATCCTCGCCACCTTCAACCTCGTTGTCTCACTATCGTCCTATATTTCTCCCCTCCTTGCCAATTGACCCAACCCGATAATGGCCAGCAGCCAAGTCAATTAGCACCGCCATGCAACGCATGCAATTAAAGTTGAACCACCACCATTGATACTATCCTGACCCCTCAGTCACCCACTCATTCACCCATTCTGGTCATTAAAATCTCCGCACAAATGTTGCCTGCCGTACAAAAGTTTTTTCGCAGCTTTCTTTTCCAACCCCCTCCCACCCACTCAAAGAAGAAATTATTACTCTCACTGGCTGCTCTTAGGAAAAATAATTCACTTACTAATCAAAGTGACAGCTGGGGACTGGGTCAAGAAGGAGCAGGAAAAGGAGGTGGCAAGGGGCTAGGGCGTTGAACTGTGTGCGTCTACTTTTAGACGAGACGCAGATCAATGGCATCAAATGGACATGTTAACGTGTCACAGTTGCAAAAACAGAATGTCAGTTATTTACAAATTAGTCTGATTTAGAATAGGTATTAAGGGAAATGTCTTTTTTGGTTTGGATTTGGTCGGAATTTATAATTTGCCATTTGAAATAAGATTGAATTACAAACAGTTCGCAATATAGTCTCTGTCATTCTAAAACTTTGCCCAGCCTTATCAATAATGGCTGCATTCATAAAATACTAAATTAATGCAATATCAAAAATTCACACAATCTGTGGAAGTTCACACACTTGTATGGGGGCTGGGGTCTGGACAAAGCTTGCACATATGACTTATCTAGCACGTGCCCTCTAGAGAGTCGAGAGTGTCTTATTTCGGGTTATAAGTAGTCACAGCGCAGTGTCCAAAAAAGTCAGAGACATTGAGAACATGCAAAGATTTGGACAACAATTGATGTGGCTGCTGCTGGCCTGTATGGGTAAGTTGAAGCCAACGACTAACTAGTTAGTTAGTTGGTTAGTTACTTGGTCTGAGTTGTGGTGAATGATGGTTTCTTTGCAGCTATTAGCTTTGCCCAGGGTTGGCTGGTGAAGCTACCCAAACTGGAGAATCTGATGGAGAAGCTGGAGGCCGAGAAAGAGGCTTTTGATGCAAAGAAAGAGAAGGAGCTCAACTGGTTTGAGGCCAAAAAGGATAAGGAGCTGCTCAAGAAACTGGATTTTCTCAATTTATTTAGTGCCAAGGAGGAGGCCAAAGAGGAAAAGAAATTGAACGAGTGGGAGAAGTTCAAGCAGTGGTGGGAGGAGAAAAAGCAAAAAGAGCTCAATTTCTTTGAGGATAAAAAGGACAAAGAACTAGAGCTGTTGGATGAAAAGCTAAGCAAAAAGACGAACAAAAAAACCAAGAAACAAAAGTCAACCACGGCGACAAGTTGCTGTTATGGCTATGAGAAGGACCAGACCACAGCAGCTGCTTATTCAGCCGAGCAGGAGGACGACAACGACAACGAGGACGAAGATGAAGTGGAGCAATACCAGGAGGAGGTCACACAGAAGTCGTGTCCAAAGAGCTATGGCAATTATGGCAGCAGTTATGACGTTCGAGACGATGATGCCGAGGGTATACGCTACTTTACCTGAAATTCCCCCATAAGAATCCAAACAAAAAAGAACCCCAGAAAAAGAAACCGATACGGAAACTGAGAAGAAATTGGCCATGTATATATATACATACATGAAAGTATCTGATGTAATTACATTTTTAATAAATATGATTAAAACGAAAAGCAATACATATGTATGTATCTACATAATGTATTCATATGTATGTACTTATATATTTAACTTACTTCTACATAGAATGTGGCAACATTTTGTCTTGTCGTCTGCATATCATTTGCATATAAATTGAAATCCCAGGTTTCGGTGACGGTTTTCGTTTTTGGCTCTCTTTCTCGTAGACAGCCAATATTTTATATATTTTATACCCCTCCCCATCAATATAGATACATATGTATGTATATATGTACATGTGATCCATCATAGACTACCGAAATGGACGACAAAAACAAAAAGTACGCAACATGGCGGTTTCTGTGGGACACGAGACTCATCCGCGTATCATCCTGTCTTCTACAAAGAGAACACCAACAAGAGGCAGGGGAAAAGGAAAGGTTGGTACAGTATCCAAATGACACATTGTGCCTATTATTTGCATAAAGAGTGAATAGCAAAGATACGTAAGGAGTCTATCTCTCTATATGTATACATATGTACATATATTTTTGTCACCATTACAAAGTGGTTTATCTTGTCATTTTCGTAGACAGGAATGAAAACATAAGACACTGACTAGGAGTGCCATAATTGGGTATGTACAAACACGTATAGGGGAAGGTGGGGTAGTCCACCGCAGTCGAAATCTTTTTTTTTTTGGATAATAAAACTTAGGCGTATTCAATTCGTAGTATCCGAAACATCTGAGGTTAAGTATTTCTTTACCTCGAAAGTCAATTTTTTGTCCCCAAGAAAAGATTTAATTTCAATTAATGTTGACTGAATTGCACTTTTAACATACCGTGTGTCATTGGCAGTTTGAAATGATAGAAGCATTAACGCTTCATTTAAGTGTCTATATCAAACAACATGTGTTCAAAGTCAGGATGTGTGAACCTATTTCTGCCCCACACCCTAAAATATTGTTACTGTCTTCCTATTTATATAAGTATTTTTACAGCATGAGATATTTCTCAATAAAGTTAATTTTTCCATCGATGGGTTCGATGGGAAAACTATAAATTTTCCAGTAGGTAAAAAATAGGTTTACTACCAAATTTCAAATGAAACGGCGTGACGTTCAGTCGCATAAGTGGGCAGGCGGATATGGCTATATCTACTCGGTTTCTCATACATATATATATTTTCGTTAAGGTGTCCTTTCTGCTTATAACACTCTCAACAAGGGTAAAAGAATATCTCCAAAATGTACATATATAGCATCATTCATGGTTGGTTGGTTCGTGGTTGGAAGAATCTCTTTTTGTTCGTTGTTTTTGCCTTTTATTATACCCTTGAAAAAATCGAATATTAGTTTTGGTCAGAAGTGTGCAACGCATAGAAGGAAGCATCTCCGACCATATAAAGTATATATATTCTTGATCAGAACGACGACGACAACGACGAGACAAGTTCAAATAGCCATGTCCGTCCGTCGTTTTTCTACTTTGATGGCTATGAGTAAGGAAAGAGTTATTAAAAAAGTTGCAGGGTATAGTAACTTTGACGCGGTCAAAGTTAGCCCCAGCTCTTTTTCAATTATACTTTGAAATTTTGATCCTATTGGTTTCAAAAGGGGTTTTTAAAATTCGAAACACTTTTGAAGATGTGACTTTAAACACGTTTGTTTCAAAACCATGTTTTTTCAACTGGCGACAAAAAGATACAGCCTGTAAATTACACGATTTCCTATCCGAGCAAAGGCCAAAAACAAAATCTTGACATTCAGAATGTGATCAGGACGATAATTACTTCTATGCTGAATCTATTGCCGGCGTAAACTTTAACTTTAGACGATCCTGCGTCGAGTTATCCTTGCTGCAAGCAGTATGACATTTTTTTTTTTGGTGGTTTTGTTTTCAAAAATGTATGCTTTATATACATATTATATTCTTTATTTCATTTTAATTCTTTAAAATTGCAGTCTTCTAAATATATTACCTAAAATTACTTTAAAAATTATTTTTAAGTAAAAAGTTGTTTACTTAAGTAAAGTTTTCTAGTGTAAACAAAGGATACAAAAAAATGATACTTTGTTTAATTTTTTCAATTATGACAAAGAATGATGTTTTATTAGGAATAAACTTACTGAGAGTCTAAAATAATGATCAATATTCGTGGTTTAGAATAGTAATAATGGGAATATTTCTAGTATTATTCCTAAAATTTCTACTGGCTCATTCAAATAAACACTAGTTTAGGGGGAGAACAAAGAACAATTTCCATCCTACTTGAGGATTGCAATTTTGTTTGCACTTGAATAGAAAAGTTTTCATTCATATTTTTTGTGAATGTGTTTGCTGTTGACGTCAAACTAGAACACAATTTTATTTTAATTGGTGCAATCCCTTTAAATGAGTTGCCATGACAATGCAATCAAATTTGTATCAAATTTTATCAAATTTAAGCCAGCAAAAAGAAGATGAGCCGAGATAAACCTTTATTCATGTGTTAAACAAACAGACACCATATGGACGAGTAATAATAATAATTTCTTTTGCTTGTTTATTTTCATTTGGCATTCGCTAAAAATGTTATGCTGATGCCACGCAAATATTTCCCCACGCGCTTTGCACACCTCCCCCAAACGGTAATCGCTGCCGTGCCATTTCCACTCACCTGTGAATGAAACGAGTGAAAATTGTGTTGACTCAATGTTTGCATAAAATGTTGTTGCAATTGATTATGCACAAAATGAACATAAATTGTGCAAAATTATTGCTCTACAATTTCTGTGGATTGAAATCAATGAGCAGCAATTATATATTTGATAGCATACTTTAAGGCGTCTTTAAAGTTATGTATTCTTTACTTTTTGGGCTCTTGACCCTAGAGAGCATTTTCAGGTCCCCAATATAATCAGAAATTTGCACAAAACTATTATTTTTTGTTTGCAAAATGGAGTTGTAATTGCACTCAACTGATACACACACACACACACACACACAGCAGTGGTTGAAGATGATTTTTGGGTTGGGGGGGACGAAAAAAGTTTTTGGATACTTGTTTTCGACTTTCTTTATTTCGTTGTATTTTTTTCCTTATTTTTTCTGCTTTGATAGCCCAATTTCTTTTATTTGGGGGTCAATCTTGTTAATTTCAACGGAAGATAAACCATCCACCGTCTGCCCAATGCCAGACGCTTTTTGTTTCCGATTATACATATATACATTTATATATAAGTATGTGTTTGTGTGTGTGTGTGAGTCTGTCTATTGGGGTTAGAAAGAAAGTGGCAGAATGGGGATGAGAGTTCGTTTTGTAATCGCAATTAAGATAATCAAAAAAGTTTTGACAGTGGACTGTCAGTCTATGCGGTGTTTTTACTTTCGCCTGAGACTTAGTTTTTACCCCAAGTCCTTCTCGAGTTTTGTTGTCCTGTTCAATTGCCAAAAAAGACTGTGGGGATGTAGATGTGGATGTGGCTGCTATGCAGGATGCGGTCTGCTTTAGGGTTAAGCAAAACGAAGATGTCTATAAGAAAAATGAAACCTACATATAAAAAACTTTGCCTGGTCAAGATTGTTTTGGTTTTTGGTCTGGTTTGTGTTGCCTACTTTTTAGCCTGGCCAGGGTTGCCAAGCTCCTGCTGCTGCTGCTGCTGCTGCTGCTGTTGCTGCTCTCATTGCAAAGTTCTTTTGCCATTTTTGTTATTGCATACTTTGCTACCGCCGCTGCAAAAACAGGCCAAAAACTCAACTTCTTGTGTTGTGTAGGTTGAAGCATTGAAGTTGGAGCTGATGTTGAAGCCAAAGTTTTATTGCTTTGCCCTAAAGCCATGGCCATGGACGGAAATTGGTTTTTGTTTATGATGTTGCTGTGTGTGGAAGAAAAATAAAGGGATTCGGATAGGGAGGAGGCACAAAGTTGGCAATTAACAACTCTCTTTCTCTCTCTCTCACTCTTTGGATGGAAAATATGTTAGTAGGTGGCAGTGATTTTAAAACCAAATGGCCAAAGAAATCGTAAACTTACTATAAAATTACAACAATCATATTAAGTAAATATCAAAGAATTTAATTTCAGCTATGACAAAGTTTATAAATACTTCTAGTCATTATTATTCTATACTCTTTATAAGTTGCACTTGGACATCTGATGTCATCCAGGTCATATAATAATTTTGGCAAACGCTTATTAACTCTTATATACATACTTGTTTCAAAACTGAGTGCTAGTTGTACATATTTCTCAAAGGTATGAAATCGAATCATTGATTCGTTTCGAGAAGTAAAGTAGGCAATATAAACAAGATCAATCATTTCAATGCTTCTGAACTAAGCCTTAAGTTATTTAATGATTTTAGTTGTATCTGGAACGTTTAAACGTTCAGTTAAACATTCAGCCAAACACCAAGGAAAATATATAGCGAACGAAACTTCGGGTGAATATAACATGTCTGGACTGTGTGCAAGTTTCGAAGGGACTCCCGGTCTCCGATGAACCATTGGCCGAGCTGGTAAACAACACAGTTAAGGCCAAACATGTGTATTTAAAGAGGCCTCTACAGGAGGATAGAGGAGGATTACAATAATGGTCCAAATCAGGCAGCGAGAAAAAAAGGAGAATGTCATAGTTGATATTGATTGTGAATAAAAATAAGAGAAGAATAAAACGACGGCAAGAATTTTGTTATTTCCTCTGGTAATGCATAAAAATTACTTCTGCTCTGGTTTTTCCATCTCATAAGCAATGAAATCAATTCTAATCAAATCAAGCAATGCATATATCAAGTAGTAACCGGAAGTAGAAAGGGCAGGTGAAATCACAAAAATATACAAAGGAGCTATGTGTGTGTGTGTAGAGCGACGGAAATGCCATTTAGTACAGCATAGAAAGGGACTTCCGTTATGCGGATGTGCAGGGACCAAAACCAAACGAAAAGGAAAAGCCCCCACGCAAAATGGAAAGTTGGACAAACGCAGCAGCGCCATCAGAAGAACCCAACTCAATGGCTATTGGAACAGACAGGCGTCGAGACACCGCACAGACAGAAGACAGACGAAAATGTGGGAAAGGAGAAGGTGGAGTAGAGTCACACGGCCAGACGACAGACCGACACGCGGGACAGACAGACAGTCAGACAGACTGACAGACAGACGAGATGGCGATAATCAGATACAGAAAGAGAAATCAAGTAAACGGGGAATATCTTACTTTGGGGTCAGTCTGTGCACGTACATGATGATGGCAAAGTTTTTGGCATTTCTATGGGGCAAGATGGTGGGGATGGCATGGACATGGGCATGGGCATGGGGATAGGGATGGGGGGCTGAAAGCTTGCTCGCATAATTTATGCAAACTAAATTTCCACTTTAACATTTCATTCCACTATACTGGTAGATGCTATTGCTTATCCTTGCTTAACCGTACCACCCCAGCAATTAAATGGAACACAAATTTCTTGTACTTGTCCTCTTGTTGGCAGCAGCAGATAGAAACCAGCAGCCAACAGAAACAGAACCAGAAGCAAAAGCAGAAGCCTGAAGAGAATCCAGTCCTTGGCATTATTTATGGCTTCCTTTTTGGCCGTTGTCTCAAGTAGTTCCACTGGATGAATGATGCGAATTGCAATTAATAAGACCCTTTAGACCCGAGAAGCGCAAACAAATAGCAAAATGAAAATCCCAATCCTAAGAGGCAAAACAAGAATAAGAAAAACGGAAAATGAAATGAGGAAAAACCGCTGTGATCAACAGAAATTTGCCATGCTAGGCTGAATTTTTGAAACCGACATAACCGCCAAAATAAACAAATTAAAACAAGTTAATAGCAAATATCCTCTTTCTGTTGTTGTTTGCCAATATAAACAACAAATATATGCAAATGACTTAATACACTTACTTCACTTTTGAAACGCAGGCAAAATGTATTGTACAAGGGCCACGTGTCGCTTGCACGCAGAGCCATCATCGTCAAGTCCAGGTCTAGGACTAGCTGTGTCTCTCTGGATGTGGGCTGGGATCTGGGTTATGTAAATAGAGATATCAGGGTTGCCAGGATAACTGCATAATTAGTTAGTTGTCGAATCAGAGGGATACACTTAAATTCAATTTGCATATGGCTTAGCTTATACAAGCTCAAGTCCAGCAAGTTGAGTCAAAAAACTCAACAGTAGATACTTGAAAAATCTAAAACAAATATGTTAACCATATTATATGTGTTTAGCGGGTGTTTCTTTTAGAGGTTTAACAGGGATAACTGTGAAACCACCTGCCATTCCAGGCAGCCGTCTCCCAAGCGGAACATCAGGTATGCGATTCACCGATTTTTATGAATTTTAGATATATTGTAGAGCACCCCGTCATCTTCCTCAAAAATCGCGTTTAAAACTATAGCATCGGTGGCTTATACGTAAAACGCTGAGAGGACTTTAAGCAGCTTGGCGCCCTAGCGGGAAAGGTTCTGCCTAAAATTTGTGAAACCCTGGTTCAACCTGCGGCCGCAACTAGTTAGTTTTTTTTGTTCTATAGCAGAATAGGTCTTTTGATGGTCTTTTTTATAAAGACTTTTTATTAAATACATACTTCAAATCAAATTTAAAAGAAACAAACAAAATTAACATTTATGAAAACCATTCTCTCGGCTGTCAACTTTGATGTGAACCATGCACACTTGGCTATATCCTCAAATATCAGGAATGACAAGTGGAATTGCAGAAGCGTTGATGAGCTTTGCATGATATGCTTTATTATATATTTAACCTTCCTAAAATAAACATATCGTACAAAGAGACGTGCGTTAAGCGCACAAATTTATAAATCACTTGTATACTTTGATCAGACCATGATCAGACTTACACCTGAACAACGTTTTTTTTAATAGAGAAACTTTCAAAATTTGTTTGCCAAACTTGTAGAGTTCTTCAGTCATTTTACGGAGCGCATATTAGGTGAACTCTTTTTAATCGACAACATTATTCTTTCACCCAGCAAAGATATACTTATATACTATTTTCATCGATTATATACAACCAATCAATCCAATTCGTACATATGAAAATGAAAATATTTCATATATTGCAGACCACAATTTCCTCTACTTTTTAAGGTTGCTTGTAAATTATTAGCTGTTGCAGCGGTCAGACCATCATCAGAAAGACTCTTCGCTGTTGCTGATATTATTAGGCAGAACGTTGATATAAGTATTACCAAGGCTAACGAACAGTAAGATTGTTATCAATCAATTTGATGAAAAAAATATTGAACTCTCGAACATAGTATATCTAAGTTAAAATTGGTCAGGAGATTTCTGAAAATGGTTTCACATCTCAATGCGGTAATAGATGGATGCAATTGAAATAAATTTTGGACAAAAGATGGATTAGTTTTATAGTTGTTTTATCTTCCGCATAAATTGGTTTGCGTGTACTTTTGGTATTTCCAAATATAAATATGAGACCACAGTTTTATCAATTCATATACATGAAATCAATGGATAATCGATCCTTGAACTCGTTACTTTTCTTTGATTTTCGTTATCATCGATGCACAGGAGAAAACATATAAAAAAAAAAAAACGGAAACAGAACGAAGAAAAATCCAACAAATTGTATTTGATATATATGAAATATAACGTTTTCTACATGTGCATGTCAGATGTTTTTCCTTACTTTTTTGTTGATGTGATATACCTACAGCGCACACTCGCATAATCTGATGTAATCCTGTGAGTTTGATGGCTACGGCGAAAGGTGGGGGGGCTGGTTGGGGGAGCTGTTTGGCTCCCGTCGACCATTCAGTCAAGTGTAAAATTAAAAAATGTCAGGAAATTCCTTTGGGCGTCGCTTCAATGTTGCGCATTTTATATACATTACACGATGCCGTACAATCTTTGCCTTCCATTCCGCTCCTTCGCTTTTGGCAGAGGATTCCATTTTATTTTTTAATGCTCGGCAAGGAGATGACAGCAAAGTTCCCGCAATTAGCAGAATCCCACAAAAGGCAGTCCAACAAAGACTAGAAGAACGAAGAGACAGAAGATTCTTAATCTACGCATGAAATGATTCATTTTGCTCGCATTCCATTCCCTCGACTGGTCAGTCAGTCAGTCGGTCGGTCTGGCCAGGTAAAACCATAAAGCCAAAAAGCTAAAAGCAAATCTCGGCAATTTGTTAGATATTTTTTGCTCTTGGGATTTTTCTTTCGTTAGAGGGGGCGGCGGCAGAGGCATGACAAATTTCATAATGTCGTTGGCCTTTGGGTCCAAAAGAAGAGCAACTAATGTCAAAATTCAATTGAAAATTGGTAAAATAAAAACAAATAAAATTATGCAAATGCTTTCAGAAAGTAAGCAAACTAATGCAAGAGGAATGGGTCATTGACTGGAGGAATGGGAATGGAAATGGGACGTTGGGATGGTAAATTGGGGATGGCACACATTCTTATCACATTACGTAACAGGCCGCAGACTTGGTCTCAAGTAACCCTCACACACACACACACACACACTCACGTTGGGTGGTTGCCCACCACAAAGCTCATATGGTTTGGGCACATATGGGGGTTGGCTTCCTATGGGGATGGTTAGAATGGAATGGGGACTTCCGATTGTTTTTGGGCATACATTGGATATGTGTGGTGTTGTTCTCGTTTTTCTCTTGCTGCCTCTTCTGTCCCTGCATGATAGGAGATAGAATCTTGGATCTGTGGTTATTTCCCTTTTTAGTTAATGCATTCAGTTTAATTTCGAAAATGATTGCCAAATGCAAATGAATGGGACATCAAAGTCTGCTCGAGCAGAGTGTGAGGGATGCAAATCTTGAATTTTGCTCCCAAAATTCTAATTTTGAGCATCTCGAGTTTGAATTTTTCGTTTTGTCACTTTCAAAACTCTATTCAAATGAGTGTGCAAGTGAAAAATACCTGAAAATCTTGTGTAGTACATTGTTTCCAGCATCCAATTCATGGCATTAAAAGGGTTTTTGGCCTTGGCTGTCTAATAAGCTGAATTATGGCAAATGTACGCGATTTTGTTGGATCACGTTGCACGATCACGTTTCGTTTCTGTTTCATTTTACTGATTGCTCGTAATCCACTTCGTTCTCCCCGTTTATCTACATGCGGGTTTCTCCTTGAACCCTTGCGGCCATAATTTTCAATTTGTATGCCCAATATTAATATCGATTGTGTCCCACAGATGAAGGAGATAACATAAACATGGCATAACTGAACAGAAGGCTTCCAACTTAACTCAACTGAACTCCATAACAATAAAAAATTTTACGCCGACACGCGGAAGTTGCCCTTTCCCATTGACACCATGGCATGGCTCCATGGGGTGGACTCTCTATCTCACTGTTAGTACTTGTAACCCTTTTAGGCTCATGCTAAAAAGCAGAACAAAAATAAAACAAAAAATATATATATATGTATATAACGAACAAACGAAACAACCCCCGAATGCCCCTTGTCATTTTAGACACAATTTAAGTAAGCGTAAAACTGCAAATTGCTCTTGGACAGAGGAAGGATCCACAATCGTTCTCGTCGTCGACATCGGCGTCGAGTGGAGTACAATAAATTCAACTAGCACACGCTTTCCGCACTGTAATGCACTCTTGCCTAGCAATGAGGACGACGACATTGTCTCATTGTCACGCTTTGCCCGTCTCTGCATAATAAGATGACAACGAACCAAATGCCCCACCCACCCATATACATAGACCCACTGAACACCCAAACACACGAACAATTTGAACTTTGAGTGAAGTTCCAAAGCGTCTGCCTTCTGGTTCTACTTGCGTTGTCGTTGACTCAAGTCAAGTTTCTTACCCGAAAGTCAATTTATCATAATTTAAAATATATTTGACTTGGCTTTAAAGAATAAAAAACAAAACATACCAAAAAACATGTACATACAGAACAAGAGAGAGAGAGAGAGAGAGAGAGGGAGAAGCCCATAAGCTTGGGCTTGGTTGAGGAATGCCATGTGGCTGGTGAACAGCAAACTTTAACTTGCTTAACATGTGTGTCCTTCTGTCAACAGTCCACCTAGTCATGGGGATGGCCTTAGCTCTTGTAATCGTATTAGTTGCACATTTTATAGCTTTGACATGCCATCCCCATCGCCATCTTCTTTCCCCCACCCATTGTCCCGTTTTCTTGATATGTCTGCAAGCCCAAAAAAGAGGGAAAAACAAAAATTGGTAGAAACTTTTACTCGAAAGTCAATGCTGAATACGAATTCAAAATCTTTGCTTTACAACCTTGTTACTGTGGCAATGTCTGATATAAATATAGAAGTACATTAAACAAAGATTGACTTTAAGAATCGAGTGCTTAAAAAGCTTTAAGTCACATTGCTTGGGCAGTTATGACAGAAACCCAAATGCATTTATTATCTTTTTATTGTATCTTTTGCTTACATATTTAGATTCTTTGTTCCTATTTCTTAGGGTACAAAACGCTCATTAATCTTTAACATAGAGACATAAAAAGAAGTTCAAGAAAAACAAGACCGAAATAAATTTAAATCTTCTTTACAAGCATAAATCTAATAAAAATCCATTTCATTTGATAACAAACAAAACATCGCAAGACGGTAGCAACAACTTGGCAAGTAGCAAGAGCAGCAACAGCAGATGATGCAGCCTGGGGAAAATGGATTACAGCAATTTGCTTTGTTGCACAAACAGGAGCAGAAGCTGCACTGGAGGCAGAAAAAGAAAGTAGAAGCGAAACGCAGCATTGCTTCTTCTACTTGCCTTGTGTCCTTGTCTCAATGGATAAATGCTGACACCAAAAGTCTGCGCTAAACTCTTTCTTTTGCGTTCCATTTTCTTATACCCCTTAAAAAAAGAAGAGTATTTTCGAATATTCGAAATCGTTTTCAAGTGTTTGTCTGTCTCTTGTGTGTGTGTGAGTCCCGACACCTATTGGCTTCCCTTTTAAGGGTTTTTCCTATTATCAAGTTTTAAATTGCTTTACCAAGTTTTAACTAATTGCCTTAGCAATTGTTGGTTGATAACATTCCACTAAATATCACTCCTCCCACTACTTTTTGCCAAGTAGAAAAGAATGTGAGGCTGCAGAGAGAGGGAGGATGGATTTAGGTATACGGTCTTTATGCATGATTTACATAATCAAGAAATAATTATGCCACAGATGCACAGCAGCAACAGCAACAGAAGTGATACGGACGGTTCTCTTAATGGATACTTCAATTCCAGGGAAGGCCACCTATAAACATGTATATGGGATGGCATGTCAAAAGTTGCTAGACAGCCAAAACCAGAGGAAGAGAATGGGGCGCCACATGTGTGCAGTCACCTACCGTTTTGGCCGGCCTGAACGATGAAGGAAGCCCCCCATAAACACACTCACACACAGACACAGAGTAATGGACAATTGACCCTCATCAGGCGGCGGTAACTGAAGCAGCATGCGGTTACATTTGATGTTGTTGTCGTTGTCAAAACCCAACCCACAAATGATGCCATTGTACATGACAATATGTGGCCAACATCATTGCCCCGGGCAGAAGCTTCAATGGGCATTTAGCCATGAAGCTTTTAAATTAATTGCAGGGTATCCTGAAGCTGTACACAAGCACACACATACACACTCTGACAGAGAGAGAAAGGGAGAAAAAGTGTACAACTCAAGCCATAAACATGCAAACTCAATTAAAACGATTTCTTATTAAGAGCATTCACTTCGATAAAAGAGATAGAGTGAGAGGGACACAATCGCTGCTGCCACTCATCAATACACTCTCAATATCCACACACACACACACATGTCCTAGCGGCCAGAAGTCAGTCCTCCTCGGTCTGAAAGGCCCCCATCCATGCATGTCACATTTCATTAATTATCATTTGTAAAAGTCACCACCAGAACTCAATGAAGCCAACACCAAACACCCACCGACCACCCACCACCCACCGACAAAAAAACAGGAAAACCTCAACTCAAGCTCAGACCCAAAACCAAAACCCAAAATAACCAAATAACATTGGCCACTGTCACGGTCGTCGCCAACTCAACGAATGCAAATGAAGCAAATAATTTACTCTCTCTCATCTATGTATTAGGAAAAACATTCATTACATAATGACATTCTTAATTGATAATTCATCTAGTTCTAGCACTAATCAAAACAAAAAGGTCAATGCCCCAAAAAAAATGATATAATAGCAAACGGAAATGTTTAACTTAGTCAAAGTCAGAAGGAATTACCAAAACTTTCGCCCTAAGAAACTTAAAGATTTTCAGAAACAACATGAATAAAATAAAACAATTAAATTCCATTCAAACTTGCTGCCTTCTTTAACCATTTTGCCGCCCTATACATACATACATATTCCCGAACTAATGGTCAATTGTGGGCGGAGCATACTCATATTCGTACAATATGTTGGAAATAATTCATGTATTGACAATAAGCAACATTGTTCAAATGATGATTGTTGCTCATAGTTAAACCACTGCCCACTGCCTTTCTCTCCATCTCCCACGCTGACTCTCCCTTTCTTTTTGGCAAATTGATGGCTAGACTACTCGCTGGCTTGCTGGTTGATTGGGTTAGCAATCACCTACCCTCCGTCTCGTGGCATCGTCCTCTACAAGTTGAAAGCTTCAAGCGGAATATAGTGGGTATTATTTATTTAGAAGCATTTGCGGCGGATCAGCTAGATACGTACCCGTCTCCACCACCCCCATCCCCCACCTCCCGCACCACATTTATTTGTATGTACAACACAGAGAACGTCTATTTTATGGCCACATGTTGCTGCATGTTGCAGCAGCAACAGCAGCAAAAGCAGCAATTTTATGTGCGGTCGTCTAAATTGGTGGTGCCCCACCGAAACGTCTTTGTCTACGACAAGCTTTTATAGTTGATTAAGGCATATCAAATGTCAAATGTCACTAAAGTCGACGGCCAAGTCAGTTGTAAAAACTAAACACAACAACACACACAAAAAAAAGTAAAGAAAAGAAAATAAAGAAAAGAGAAAAGATGTTCGCAAAAGTAGGGGAAGTTTATGTGCCGCACACACACACACACACAGGTGAACCACTCCCCCATTTTGACAATAAAAAAAATAAATAAAGGAGACAAGAAGAAGGAACAGATACACGGTCCGCATTAGTATCGCATTGCCAGTCTCCTTCTATCTCATTCCCATTGTGTTTTTGTGTGTGTGTGTAACTCAATTGCCAATGACGCCACGCCATGATGATTGCACAAAAGTATGCACAGACATACAAAAGGTACATACATAGATACTTATTTTGCTTATTCCTTACAGGAAGCGGAAATTGAAGCATAAAATTGCCAAGTTTGCTCCCCGAATACGGATACAACAATAACAACAAGGATATCGGTTTATTTATCTATAAAAAGGAGACATACAGCAAAACCAACATTCGAAGCAACAACGAACTGTGGATACTCTAGGGCCAAGTCAGCAATAAACAAGAGCCAACAAAAAAAGTAAATGAAATAAATAAAATTTGAATTTTAAATTTACACGATCAAATGACCAACTAACATGCTTAAATACGAATATCAATAATATGTACACTTCATAAGGTCGGAAATGTCTCCTTCTGTCCGTTACAAACATCTGACAAGATTTATAATAACCTCTAGAAGGACAGCAAATCAAAGGATGAATAAAAATACAAATTACAAATCTATTGCATGCCTCGCTGAATCATCAAATAAGTGTCACTAATTCAAATTCATAAATTACTCTTTTTCAATTTAATAATTAATTTGGTATATTTATAAACATGAGAGAAAATCCTAAAAGTACTAAAATAAAAATAGTTAAAGAGGTAGTTAAATGGTATTTAGGTAAGCCATTTCGTGTCTAGTATTAACTCTAAGAATCTCATTTGACGAATATTGATCCATGCTTTCTTAGGCAGTACCACCAAATTAGATCGGTAATATAATATAGAGTTGTAAAATAACATCAGAATCGAAAAATTTTCAAGAGAAAATGAGATTTCTAGTATAAGAATAAGCAAAACCAATCTTTTTTTCATCCAATCCAAAAAGATAATCAAAATCGGCTTAAAGGATTTTGTTTTAGTTAATTACTCATCTAAATTCAAAATCATACCTTTAGCTCATGAATTATAAAAACACAAGTACAGATTCGGGATCAATCAACAATTAGTTCTGGTTACTTAATTAGTTAGTTCTGGTACTTAATATTTTATTGAACTTTGTTTTTTTCTGATCACGTATACGCTGTGGTGTCATAGAAACGTCAGAAGATTATCATTTTTTGGAATCCATTATAAATACAAGAGATCTGAAATTGCAGGTATGTATATTAGTAGGCGTAGTAGCAATGAAATTTAACTGCAATCCTTTTGCATACTTTTAGGCTTGTTTTTTTCTTTTAAACTGTATAAGTTTTACCTTTTTTTTTTTGTAATATAAATATGTAAGATTTATGTTTTCTTGGTTAGCTCAAATAAAAATTAATTGCAATTTAACTACAAAAAGTCAAAAATTGCTTCTTCAGAAGCTTTGACAGAATTTCTTGCCTCTAATTTTAAGTAAATTACGAAATATGAAATGAATGGGCAAAATTAATAACAATATATTCATATTCATAGTCGACAATGATTTACCTTGTGTTGATAAAACAAAAGCTCCGAGTTGAGTGAAAGTTATAGCCAATTTCAAAAAGGAAACTGTCCAAAAAAACATGTAAAACAATATCATTAACTTTATTTAAATGAATGATTCTATGTCCCCAATGTAAGTTAAATTCTCAATATAATTGCATATCTCACAACATTTTTCGACTTTATGCCGAAAGATAAAAACAAAAAATGGCCAAATGAGAATGTATGTATTTAAGATGTTTCAATGCTCCAATCTTAGGTAATAGTTAGTCTAGAGGAAGAAAATATGGATGTTCACTGTAAGAGCATCTCTTCCTTTCTTTCACCTCCTCCTATGCAGGTCTACAATACAGAATATATTGTACATATGTTATAAATTCCAATTGAACTCTGGTTATAGAAACTCCAATCACCACAAATCACCAAATCAATTTAATTTAAAAAACGATCCACTAAATCACCAAATATTTTAAGCACTCATACATACATAGATCCCAGTAGCTTCCTAGCTGAGTGGCTGACTGACCTGACTCCCACCCAATTTGGGAACGGGAAATACTTCAGCATTTGAAAAAGAAAACAATTCCAATTAAATTTCTCAATGCCACTAAGCTTGAATTAGGAGGTCTACCCAAAAAATGACAACCGCTAAAAATATAATAAATGTCAAAATATTTTCGAACGACAAAAAAAAAAAAAAACAAAAACAACCCGAAAGCAACCCAAGCAAAGCCAGGATAAAGCTGCTTCTGGTCCTGAAGCTCTGTGGAACGTTGGCGTACAGCGAGTTGAAAATTTTAATTATATTTGCAATTGCAATGCCATAAATTGTTAACACACACACACACACACACGATGAATCAGTAGGTGAGTGGTAGGAGGAGGAAAGGAAAAGACTGCCACAAGTCTTGGCCAGAAATAGAAGCCGACACCTACACAAACCAAATATGTGGCAAGATATTTTAATATGCCCCAAAAAAGATAACAAAAAACGTTTCGACTTTATATGTATGTACTCTCTCTCTGTGCGTGTGTCTATGTGTGTGTGTGTGTGCAGAGTACAGAAAACCTTAAATTAAATTGCAATTTGTGGCTTAATTTATTTTTATCGCAGTCAGAATAGGAAGAGACAGAGTCATCGTCGAAGGCAAAAAGTTAAAGCACACTTAGTGGCTGCACACATATAGACACACACACACTGCTACACCTGGGTGGCAGATTTCAGTTGTGTATGTTTGTGTATATAGTATTCGAATTTTAATTTCCTATTTTAAAGCTCAAGTTCGCATTGAAGGTAGCTGCTAGCTGCCTATGTTGCGTGCACTGAGTGTTTCCTTCCGTTTTTGGCCTTGGCTTTTGTTTTGCCTTTACTCGTAATTTCTTTCCTTTTTCCCCTTGCCATTGCTCTGCCTTTCTTTCTTTTTATGGCTCTTTCTGTGTGTGTGTGTGAAGGGATGTGGAAGAGATGGAGGTGTGCAATTTCACGCAAAGTTACAGCGCATCAATCAAAGCAGTCGACTTTGTGCTTCTTTTGTGAAGGAGTAAAGACCATTTGTAGCTGTTTGTTTTTCATCTGATACTTCAAATCAATTTTGGCATTAGTGAATTCTCTCAATTTAGTAAAACAAATTCCAAACAAAATCAATCGATAACACTTGGTAATGAAAACATCGATGATAGGGATATAAGCCAAAACAAAAAACCTGAAATATCGGTTTATATAATTATTATATATTCAGAATAAAGACAAAAGCTTAAAGCCGGGCTGCGGGTATCACAAAAAATGTATCTATAGACCGAAATGGAATTTCCAAATTCGAAAATATTTCTTTTTAAGATTTTTACTTTTTATTATATAATGAATGTTTTTCTAGATTTCTAATTGCACAGCATGCAACTGCAGATTTTAAATATAATATATTCGACACGAAAGTCCCTAGTTTGTATGTCAAACAATCTATTTTAGGTTTTGAGTATAGAAATCATGGTTTTGATCAGTATAAGCCTTCATTAGGCTACATATTATGGTTTGACAATTAAACCTTGAAAGCTACTTCCAGCTAATTGTAAGAGGGTTCTAAGCTGGTAAATCAACTTAAAATATTTTATTTTATGAAACATATCCCTCGGACTCACGCATGGCGTAAATTTGAAGAGAGAGAAAGAGCAAAAAAGACATATTTTAGATACTCCTCACAATGGGTTGAAAAATTGTAAAGTGTAAAGAAACAAGGGAAAAGGAAGTATGCCAAGGCAAAGTCATGTGGACTTTTTCCCCCCGCCCTGTTATTCACCGAGTCTCTGCAACCCAACCTCCATTTCTCTCTGTCTCTCTGGTGACACCTTTTCTTGTGGGCATATCAAACGGAACGGAACTATGCGGAACGAACATGTGCAGCAACAGCAGAACCAACAACCACAGGAGAAGCAGCCAAAACATGCCAGACAATAACTTCTTCAACCTGAATGAGGAGCAGAAACTGGAGTTGGAGTTGGGGTTGGGGTTGGGGTTGGAGTCGGGGGCAGGAACTGAGCCACGAAGAACGCTGTATTTTGTAATTTGATGCCACAGGGTGCACAGGACTGGCAGGAGTGGAAAATGTGTGGGGAGTGTTGGTGTTGGATAAACCGGGGCCGGGGGGCGGCATAATAGGCGTAAACCGGAAGTTAAGTGTAAAAATAATAATAAAGGTGTATGTGTGTGTGTCTGTGTGGTGTTCCATTGTATTGAGACAAGACTTACCTGAGAACCGGCAACCTCCCAACGCTCTCAACCTCCCTGCCCCGTAATTTCCAGCACTTTTGACTTTTCCTTTTCGACGCTTGGCTATTGAAATTTATATACATTTCTATGTGTGTGTTTCTCTCTTTCTCTCTCTCTCTCTCTCTACGTGTGTGTGTGCTGCTTCGTTTAGGGTAAATGTCTCCCCAAGGATAATTCGGGCATGAAATTACAATCGAAGTGATGCAAAAGTGTTGGCGCCTTTTGTCTACCTCACAACACCAACAACGCCCATTAAGTTGAGCAACAAACAAAAAGAAACAAAAAATTGAACAATAGCATCGTTCCGGGCCTTCTTTTTTTCCTTGTCGTGATTGTCTAAGTTGGTCGGCTGGCGGGGGATGGATTCGGGGTAAATGGAGTTTGGGCCATCACGCCCCCATGATACAGGTAAGCAAGCCCCAAAACCCACCAGCCCCCACCCCCTCCATTATTGCCGCACTGTAACTGCTTTCTCCTCCATTCGCTATCGCTGATTTCTGTCTATCTGTCTGGCTGAGCTTAGCGTTAAAAAAATGCCGTAAATAAATACCATGGATGGCAAAACGACAAGAGAGGCAGGAAAAAAGAAAATTGGTAGCCCTTCCAGGTTGCTGTGTGCCTTTTTCCCCCTTCGCATTTCCGCTAAACACTGCAAAAAGGCTTGCGGGTAATGCGAATAGTTGTAGAAGAAAAAAAAGTTTTGAGTTGTTCTCTTTTTATTATAGCTCGCTATACTCCAAGGGGTCAGGAGAAAGAGAGAGACAGAGAGCAAGCCGATTCTTTAAACAAATTTTTAAAATTTTTTACAAATTTTGCAGTTTCAGTTGGGTTATACTTTTCTAAAATTTTCATTTCAACACTTGTGTTTATAGTACAAGGAGCAAACTCCGAGATTTTCCATACTTTGAAGAAAATACTTGAAATGATACATAAGTTGCCCTGGCGTCTCCATAAAAACAATGATAATATATGTTTGTACTCAACGTATTCTTATATCAATATCCTAGCATAATATCTAGTTTTAGTCGTGAGTTTTGATTAAATGAATATATCAACTTAAGTTCACAAATTAATGAATAAAATATTT
This sequence comes from Drosophila equinoxialis, assembly GCA_018150345.1. Taxonomy (NCBI): domain Eukaryota; kingdom Metazoa; phylum Arthropoda; class Insecta; order Diptera; family Drosophilidae; genus Drosophila; species Drosophila equinoxialis. The sequence continues at coordinate 6,479,882 of JAECWI010000002.1, read as the reverse complement.
AAATATATATTACATTTTTACATCCTTAAGACTTCTTTAATAATCCTCCACGATACCATAAAAATTACCTGATATAAAACAAAACCATAGGGCCGGGGCTAAGTTCGACTGCGTTAAAGTTTGTATACTCTTGCAACTTTTTTCGAACCTGTTTCGTTACCCATATCCATCAAAGTTTAATCTAAAAAGGCTAATGTTTAAGAAAGAGCGGCCTACAATCTTAGCATAGGAAAAACGAAGTTTTTGATCACAATCACTGTGTTCGACCGACCGCTCCTATGGGAGCTACATGTATGATATAATCACCCGATCTTAATCAAAGTTGGTTATTTATGGGTGTAATAAACTCACCAATATGAAACTCTACGACAATTAGAAAATAATGAAGTTATTACTGAGAAAAGTCATTGTTCGTGACTCTGCTGTTTGTATGGGAGCTATTTGTTTATATAGTGGTGTGATCCGGCTGAGTCCAAGATATACAACCCCTGCAGTATATACTAACCTACATACCGAATTTCAGCTCTGTAGCTCTTACGGTCTAAGAGGAGTTTCCGTTGATCCAGACGGAAGGACAGACGGACGGACGGACATGGCTATATGAACTCGTCTCGTCGTGTTGATCAAGAATATACATACTAAATATGGTCGGAGATGCTTCCTTCTACGCGTTGCATACTTCTGACCAAAATTAATATACCCTTTTTGCAAGGGTATAAAAAGTGTTTTAACTTTAACAGGTCTCTTATAGTAATTTAGGGGCGCTGATCATGGCCCTGTACTTAGTTTTTGTCCATCATGTTAGGACTTGGAAAAAATTATTCAACTAAAAACACGATTTCAAAACAATTTTCAAAATATCGAAAAGGTGTTTCTTTGTTATCATGCATAACATCAGCACTTTGGATGTGGTTGTAAAATGAGTAAAATTTTAATCAAAAAGTATGCCATAGATTCGAAGAATTTGTTGCTTATTAATATTAAAGAATTATTTAGGACTAATGCAACTAACAAATGATTTATTAGTAACGTTTGCAAACAAGAACTATTTTTCTTAAACAGGATATTCAAAAATCTGTTAAAAATGCTAACAAATTATTCTTAACTATCTATAGTTAAGTATACTATAGGTATATAGTATACTTTTGAGTATGCAGTCAGAATCAGCTTACCCGAATTAGTTAAAAACACCTCCCAATTTAACGTCGCCGAAAATGCAATTAATGCAAATCGAAACCTATTTTATTGACGATTGATCAAAATCAAAGATCACTTCGTAAGCTTTTTCTTGGAGAGCTAAAATTCATTTGCGGTGAAAGAAAACACATGACGATAAAAACATATATTGAAAAGTACGATCAATCAAACAACTTTATATGTAGTGTAAGCCCACCAGCCAAATAGACCTATCTTCTCCTAGTTTATTTATGGCTATGGTTATGCCATCCGACAATTTAGTTGATGGCATCTAAAAGGATCATTTGACGACATTTGATGGGCATTTATAATTAGCCAGTGCGCACTGAGAACGAGTCACTACTTTAGTTAGTAATTTTTATCGGTGGCCAATGGCCCAATCTTGTCACAGTTTATGTGAATTTAGCTCTCGTCTCTTCTCTCTCATACATTTAAGGATTGATGTTACTGCCGTTGGCTAACGCAATCGATATTTACAAAACTTTTGGCCATATACATAAACGTAGACATATAAATGTCTGTCTGTGTGTGTGTGTATAAATAAAATGCAACAGACTTTTAGGCGCAGACATGTTTATGTACTTGTCAGACAAGTTCCGCATGTATCTGCCATTCCCATGCCCATTCGACATACCGTTCCTAACACCCCCTGCTTGCCCCCCCCCTTTATTTTGGGTAAAACCTATTCTCTAACAAACACACTCATACATATGGGTGTGTGTGTGTGTGAGTGTGGATCCAGGTTCGTCGTGCAACTTGTAGCTATACAAGTTTTCGTGCAACATTTGCGCCCGTTTTCATCTTACTTTCGTTTCGGTTCACTTTTTTATATATATCTGTACATACATACATATACTTTATATATATATATATTTTTATATATAAAGTATATATTTTTTATATATAAAGTATATATATTATTGTACATAATTTGCACGTGCTACGAATATCTAAAATTTACGAGCAGCATAGACACAGCGAGAGCGAAAGTGCACAGGTCGTCGCTAAGATGAGATGGTACGAGAATTGAGGACGGAACATGAAGGATACGGATGAATGGTGGATGGGTGGTGGTTGCTGGGTGATATGGATGGGATGGGTGAGTGGTGTAGCTGTCTGTGGGCTGTGGACTGTGGACGGGAAACCCTCGCTTTTGTCATGTACATTATTTTGCTTTCATCGGACTTTTTGAGGTAAAAGTAAAAGTCCCTAAGCTTTAAATGACTACACAGAGCGAAAGAGGCGCATTGCGGTGGTCGAGTAAATCTTGTTCGTCTTGTAGCTTCATTCAACCTGCCCCCCGGGACGATGGGCGCCCTGCTTTAGCACACTTTTACACGGTTTTATGTTGAAAATAAATGTGAACTAATGCATTTTTATTAATATATACAAGCGTGCTGGGAATAAACAAGAAACAAAAACAAAAACCATAGAAAAAAAATAAGTAAAGTAGCACGCGGAGAATTAGATGAGCAAACCAAATGAGAGGGGAAAACCTGGATGCTGCAGGCAGACTCACAGATGACCACCATCCGATGATACCAATGATGATAACGATGCTCTGGATGATGATGATGATGGTGATGATGGCGATGATTAAGCATAAAAACCGCAAATGTTTTTTAAATGCAGTGCAAATGTTTTTTGGGGTTCCGCTGGCTAAGTAGTTGAGTTGAATTGAGTTGAGTATGTATAGTGCTTGGACTTGCTTGTTGATATATATTTTGCACAAGGCGTACGTGTTAACATCCTTGTTGTTTGATTGGATTTTCAGACTTTCCCTCTAGACTCCCCACCCCTCTACATACATCACACATGTGTCCGATGAGTCAGCAGCTGCTAATAGATCCCCCAGATGCCCTGATGTCCAGCGTGAGGGTTGGAGTTGAAGTTCCTTGACCCCAGTTCGATGGGATTAGATCAATTGACAAGACCCAATGAACGAGTAAGAATAAGTAAAGAGTTACTAATCAAGCACTTGCAATTATACAATTAATTAAACTAACAGCAATTTCAAGTGCTGTAAACCGCTAATGGGAACCAGATGCAGGTGAATGGACACAGGTTATCGGGTTGTGGACTGTTGGAGTAAACTTTCTATACATACATATACATATACATGTACAATCAGACAGAAGTTAATACATATGTATTATCCACTTTTCTTTCAATGGCGATGAAAATGAAATGCAAACAAATAGAAAAGAGAAAAATAGATGAACAAAAACAAAAAAATGGGAAAAAGAAAATGCAAAGGCGGCACTTTGCATACTAAGAAGTGTAAGAGCTTTGTCAAGGAGCAGGGAGTGGCGGGGTGGTATGGCGGTATAGCGGTAGGGGGAGGGCAAGAGTGGAAATAAATAGAAAAAGCAAATAGCGCGCCGCTTTCCATTGACATTTTTAGGGTTTCATTGTAAAGCAATTTAAATTATTGTATGTATATTTTATTTCTATTCTGTTTTTTCTTGTTCTCGCATCATCCATGGCTCCTCGTCGCCCCCCCCTGACCCCATGCCCCTTGCCATTGTTGGCCTCATTCGTTCCCTTTTTGCAACTTAAGCATTCAAGACAACGGCCCGCGATTCGTATCCCTCGCTTGTTTTGGGTGATTCCATGGTATGGGATCCTGGTCTTTGGATCGTCTTTTCTTTCGCCCCAGCAGCTTGATTTTATTTTGTGCAAATTTTTCAAATGTTATCCTTAATTTAGTTTATAAGTAGATGCCAGGCACGTACCAGGCAAATGACATTTTATTTGTGGATTTTTATAGACTTTATGTGTGTGTGTGTGTGTCTGTGTGTGTGTGTGTGGTGTATAGGCTAGCCGGGTGGTTGTGTGGATGGTTGGATGTTTGGTTTGTTTGGGACAAAACCGAAAAATAGGTCGTAATTTGGTTTGTGTATTTTGTGTATATTTCTTTTCAAAGTCATTCTCTCTTTCATTCATTCATTCATTCAGCTCCCTTTTCAAACGATTTTCTTCTTTTCCTATGGTCACATGTGTCTTTGATGAGTCATTTGGGTGTCTATGTGTCTGTGTCTGTGTAACCGGAAGGATGGGATTGGGGTTGGCTGGAGCTCTATTTGGGGCATGGCATAGAGTTTATTAAAAATAATATCCACTCTCAAATATATACATATTTTGTATGTATAATTCAATGGATGAATTGCTTTGATTACTCTTTCACCTATCCAGGACAGAACACAGAATTGGATTTTGTACAAAACTCGGCAAAGTACATGGAGAAAAGATTGGCCCACTCAACCGAAATCGTTACTCATAATCGGTTGAATTGGAAGTATACAGGGGGATTCCCAGTTTGGTATGATCTATACAATAGACAAGTCGACAATTTGAACACATTTGAACTAAGCAAAAATAAGTTCAACAAATCGACAAAATATGCGGAAAGTGGGGTGGGGAACCGTTGCTAACAAAGGATACATAGGAAAGAAAACAACTCCAAATATCTGCCGTATTGCCGCCCAAAACTCCCCAAACAGTTCCTCCACACGACATGCCCATGATAGATGAATGTAAGCGAAAAGCGGGCAAAATAGAAATGAATGAAAACGGTCATACAAATGTATTAGAAAATAGCAACAACAACAAGGAAAGGAAAATGAATTTAAGCTACCCTGTAGCCAAAGAGCTTATCGATTTGCCAAAAACTATGAACATAGACAAATATTTAAGTTTTCGATCAACAAATTGAAGTCGTAACAACAATGAAATGAATCTGTCCCTTTCGTCCCGCTTATATACCCTCTTAATTTCAATAGTGTACACTGTACAGGATAAAAAAGGGACTACGATAAAAATGGCAAGCATTCGCCACGGGAGCTTTGGATTTGGAGTGGGGTGGGGTGATATCATGACCCGAGGGGCACTGACATGTTCTTCTTGCCAGCAGGTAACCACACACACACACACACACATGACTGTATATTTCCGCGTGTGTGTGTGTGTGTATACAGGTTAGAAAATATCTTGCGCACAATAAAGCAAAAATTAAAAAGCGTAAACAAAATTCCTTTTTTTTTCTTCATCTTTGCTGCTGCTTCCGATGTGACTTCACGGTTGAAAGGAAACAAGAAGACGTTTTCTGCTAACATCCCTCAAACTCCCCAACCACCCCTACACACAAATGCATGTACATATGTGTGTGTGTGTATGTGTGGAACCCACTGATCCCTCGTCAACGCTTTATCCATTCAAATGTTTCAATTTGCTGACTTGGAAGAAGCCTGTAAAAGGAGAGCGAAATAAATAATATATGGATCGCTAAAAAATAATAATAGAATTTAAGTCTGCTATCCAAGTTTTTAGTTATTTACAAATATTTTTGGTGACTTCGGGTCCATGTTAATGGGTGTTGACATATAGGCCATTAAGTATATTATGAAAGCAAATCGTTTTGCAGGCTGTTATATTCCAAGTTTATTCTGCGAAACATGCCCATCGCTCACTCCGTTGGGCGGGGTGGATCCCCTGCATCCGCCTAGTGGGCTCTGTACTCTGAACATTCGTTCAAAGTGGGTGCTTATCATTATTAGCTCTTCCGACCGATGGGCGGCTTCAAATTGTATAATTGCTCTCATAATTCTGGGTCTGGGTTTCGGATGGCGTTTTGCATTTGGTACACGTTTCCATAACCATAACAAATTACTCAGGTCATCAATTATGAGTGTGCGGGGCGGGCGACAGAGCCGTCACCGTCGCCGTCGCCATCACCTGAAGCTTGCAGCTTCTTTCTTTAATACTCGGTGGGTTTTTTAATATATTTTGCTCGGTTGTTGCTTTGTATTTTGTTTTTTATTTTTTGGGGGCAAACTTTTATTGCTTTCATTATGATTTCATATGGCATAAAAGACAGAGGTGTGAGAGCGGAAGGGGGAATGAAGGCACGTTCTGGCATGGGAAGTTCGGAGATGGAGGCAAAGTTTTTCGCTCTTCGTTTTCCGTATTGAAGCTGACGCCCATTTGTCTAACTTGACTTGGGCTCTTGGGTGTTAATAATGTTATCTTTTATTTATACACAGTTGCGTTTTACAATTTCCCTCTGTTTGTGTTGACTTCAAACTTTTCTTTCACTTTTTCGGGTTCGGTTTCGGTTGCACTACCCTGTATTGAAAATGTTAAGCATAGCATTATCGGCACTTTCAGTGATCTATCAGTGAGAATAATACACCTTTTCAAAATTAGGTTTAGCTTTCTTTCTTCTTGGCGGTAATTTCGCTTCGCTTGTTATATGGTTTTACATTTTTCATTTTGTCATTAAGACTTTATAAATTTACAAACCAAATAAATCGACATTTGGTTATTATCAGAAGGGTGTAGATAAATCAATTTGAATTCCAATCGGGTTGATAGTTCCGTGAAATGTACGCATTCTGGGAAATACAGAAATACAGGACAATATCTATTTGTGTGTGTGTGTGTGCACCTGAGTAAGCTTTTCTTCCTTCTCTATTGATTCATAACCTGTAGTAAAAAAAAAATATGGATTATTTTTCCTTCTTTAAGGTCCTACAGCTTAAAAATTGTCTTTTTCATGAATTATGTTCTTAAGGGTCGGACCTCGTTTTCGAATTTTTTCGCTTTGTTTTTTGGTTACATTTGCTGACCCAGTCCAAAGATTTTTACTACTCCGGGTAGAAAAAAATACCCCAGATCCTGCTGAATATCAATTTTAGCTTGGTATACACATATATAATATTGTTGTTTACGGTTTTGGTGGCCAAAATAGTTCAAAATTTATGTAACTTTGACTTCATTTCTTCACTAGAATGTTAAAAACATTTACTATCTCACAATTATGTCAAATATCCTTAGCTTATGGGTTAATTAAGTGACGTTAATTTTTTTGGATTTGCTTAGAAGGACCTTTTTGGGGTTTGAACTACTTTTTATGGACAACAATAAATATTATTACTATGATCGGTAAAAAGATGGAAAAAAGAACAATAATAACCTACTGAACCAACTTATATTTTACAAGTACTAGCAACTAAGACCTTTGGCTTATACGAAAACTACATCCATAGACCAGCCAGGTAGAGGTCTAAGGATAATAATATTATTCCAGCATTCTCTTAATTCGTTTTCAATATTAAAACAATTTATGATAGTTCAGAGATAAGAGTGTTTAAATTTGCTTCATTTTAATTATTATTGGTCAGCTGAGTTTTTGGACAGCCATTATAAGGTACTTAGGTCGTCGTCTCTTTGTTTTGCTGAATAGATAGATTCTTCTTTTTTATGTTCTTTGGGAAAGTAATTGCATTTTGTTTACCTTTCATGTTTTTGGTGGTGGAGAAGGGGAAAAGAAAACTCAAAGTCATCATAATGAATAATTTACGAAAACGATTCAATATGTATTTAGTTTTTTTTTCTTTTTAAATTAAACAACAAAATAAATAATATTATAAAGATTTAAATAACAGATTTCTGTGCTGCGGTGCGGTGGGGTATCGAGTTCCCTTTTAGGGTCTGTATATCAACTTGCCGCTACAGTTCTTTTGGCAGAGATAGCTGGGACGAGTCCTCCACTTGCGGCAATAGCGGCGATAACAATTGTTGGGATTTGGACTGGGTGGACGGGTGGGTGGGGCATTGGTTGGTGGTGCGTTGGTAGGCGGGGCGTTGGTAGGCGGTTGATTTGTGGGTGGTGCATTAGTTGGTGGAGCATTGGTTGGTGGTGCATTTGTTGGTGGTGCATTAGTTGGTGGAGCATTCGTTGGTGGAGAATTGGTTGGTGGAGCATTGGTTGGTGGTGCATTTGTTGGTGGTCCATATGGCGGCTCTGTAGGAGGTTCAGTAGGAGGTTGTGTGGGTGGCTCAGTAGGTGGTTGAGTGGGTGGCTCAGTAGGTGGTTGAGTGGGTGGCTCAGTAGGAGGTTGAGTCGGTGGCTCTGTGGGTGTATCGGTAGTTGTTGATTCAGTGGGGCAATCATTTCCAACCGAATTAATAATGGAGTTCAATAGATCAACATTGGCCAATACATTCAAATCCAAATCGACCAATTTAACGATGCTATTATCATTTCCCACAATTTCTGTGTCGGCTCCAGCTGAATAAAAGACAAATGCAATTCAATTCGATTATAATCGTTACTTGCCGACTTGTTCATTTCGCAACTTACATTTCTGGCGATTACCAATACAGGCAGCTCCACTTCCTCTTATGGAATTGAGCAAATCGATATTGCCTAGGATATCGGCATCCACATTAACTAATTTCACAATGCGATTGTTGTTGCCCACAACGATTTGACGAGGACCCTCTGTAATTTCAACATAATTGATCCGCATTAGATCCGCATTTCATTATTTAAAGTTCTTGCTTACTTGTTAGTTCATTGCCGATCTGTGTACCAGATCCGCCGCTACCAGTTTTTAATCCAGTCAAGGCCAAAACACTCACTAGAACATTACCCTTCACATCAACCAATTCCACAATATTGTTTGAATTGCCCTTTATAGCATCGCCTTTGGTTGACAAAGAGTTTCCGAGTAAAGTGCCACCACCATTGCTACCCTTACTGATGATGTTATTAGCAGCCAAAACATCGGCTACGACTGGCAGACCAACATTCAAAAGCTTGGTAATCTCATTATTGTCGCCTGTTATTGTAGAACCTTGTTCTGAAGAAAAAACAACGATATTTGGTAAGCCCCGGGAAAGTTTGTGATAACCCAAAACAAAACTTACGAGTAACTTCATTGCCAATTTCTGTGCCTGAGGAGGAAGATGATCCACTTTTTGAAACAATTTTGTTACCAGCCAAAATATTGGCTACAACCGGCAGGCCAACATTCAAAAGCTTGTTAATAGTATTATTGTCGCCCGTTATTGTAGAACCTTTTTCTGAAGAAAAAACAACGATATTTGGTAAGCCCCGGGAAAGTTTGTGATAACCCAAAACAAAACTTACGAGTAACTTCATTGCCAATTTCTGTGCCTGAGGAGGAAGATGATCCACTTTTTGAAACAATTTTGTTACCAGCCAAAATATTGGCTACAACCGGCAGACCAACATTCAAAAGCTTGTTAATAGTATTATTGTCGCCCGTTATTGTAGAACCTTTTTCTACAAGGAGGAAAACAATATTAGGTGAGCCTCAAGAAAGTTTGTGACAACTGAAAAAAACTTACGGGTAACATCATTGCCAATTACTGTGCCTGTAGAACCAGTAGAGGATGAGGAAGATGATCCACTACTTGAAGAAGTGCTACCCGTCGAAGTGCTACCAGACGATGTTTTGCCACCAGAAGAAGTGCTACCAGACGATGTTTTGCCACCAGAAGAAGTGCTACCACTTGAACTGGTGCTTCCGCTCGTTTTCGATTTGTTATTGACAATGCTGGTCACGCTATTAAGTGCTTCGACAAGGACATTCACTGGTACCGTTCCCTTTACTCCAGTCAGAACCTTATTTCTATTGCCCTTGATGAATGTGCTTGGACCGCCTGGGTGACAAAAAAAAACCATCAACAATTAGCCGAAATTCAAACATATTTTAAGATCACTTACTTGCAATCTTATTGCCAATCACAGTACCAACACCGTTTCCAGTCACAAAGCTTTTAATATCGTTAAGAGCCAACACCCCTGCATTGACGGGAACATCGGCATTGACCAAATCAGCTTCAGTATTGTCATTTCCGATAATGACCGATCTAGCAGAACCACCACCACTACTTAAGCCACTGGAACCAGTGGAGCTTGAGGAACTTCCGGAACTGCTCGGTGTACCACTTGAACCGCTTGAAGAAGTTCCTGAAGAGGTTGAACTCCCTTTTCCCGTTCCTGAGGTTCCAGAACTTGTTGTCACTACATTTGTCACGCTACTTCCTACGGGAGCCTTAATGTCAAGTGGAACAAGGGCATTGAGTAATCCCTTTTGTGAAATATTATTTCCTGTGGCCGAGCTAAGAGCACCTGGAATAGTTTAATGTCAAAAATGAAAGAATGGAGCAGTCTCGGATAATTGTCTAAATCACTTACCAACAGATGAAGGGAAGCCTGAAGAGCTACCCGTTGATGTTCCAGAACTTCCTATTAGTACATTTTTGGAGCTACTTAATACGGGGACCGCAACATCAGCTGGAACAAAAGCATTGACTAGTCCTGATTGGACATCGTTGTTTCCTGTGGCCGAGTTGATAGCCCCAACCGATGGAAGTCCCGTTGAGGCTCCAGAACTTCCTATCAGTATATTTTTGGAGCTACTTAATACGGGGACATCAGCATTAGCTGGAATAAAAGCATTGACTAGTCCTGATTGGACATCGTTGTTTCCTGTGGCCGAGTTGATAGCCCCTACAACACTCCCAACCAATGGAAGTCCCGATGATGTACCGCCAGCCTTGTTGACAATACTATCCAAAAGGGATCCAGGCAAACTGGAACGCTTAAATGGCACCGATTTTTTGGCGGATTTTGCATCGTTTGCTGAATAATCACCACCGTTGAGGCTATTGAGATCTGCTATATTGACTACATTGTTGGTTGTGGGTGGTGGAGTGACTATGGTACGGTCGAGAGCAGTCATCAGGCCCAGAAGGACCACCTTTCCAACACCCATATTGAGGAAACGGACTAACCAACTATCCGGTGATGCCGCACAGAAGGCGGTCTGCTCGCCATTGGCAATAGCTGAGAGACTTTCCATTAGCGAGACGGTCAACATGCTGAAAGCTTTCATCTGGACGACATTCATGCCATTAGGAGCCACTGAAATATATATACAAACATAATGAGCAATATGAATTTGATTAATCAACATCTAGTTACTCGTTTGTTTACTTACTCTCTGTTAGATTGTTGAGTATATTATCCGTCTCTCTGGTTGATGCGCCGCACACTTTCAAGAGTGTCATTAAAATGGCTCTCAACTCCTGGAGCTTTCTGGCCTGTAGGAAAGCTAACACGGATTCACGGTCATCTTGGAGAGCGGCGTAATTTTTCGATTGACTATTCGTTGCTGTACGAATATTCCGGCTACCTCCGACACCTTCTTCTCGCAGCATTGCCGATAATTCGCTTTGGGCCGTTGTTGTCTTTATGATTTGGACCACTTCCTTCTGACTACATGTGATACTATTGAATGTACACAGGGCCAAAAAGGATCTCAAGCTCAGTGTTAGGCTATTTTTATCCATGGATTTCTCGATTTTCTTAATAATTCTGCCGCAGCTGGCTTCGGCTTGACCTCCTATCAGCTGATCGATTATCACATCCATGCCCACATGAAGCCACACAACTCCCGACTCTTTGGGTTCAATGCTGCGAAGTGTTTTCATGGTCGCTTCCTGGAATGGTGACATTTTGGCATTCCGTGCCTGCACACTGGCCAAAAGGAGATCAGCCAGATCTTTGGCCGCCAAACGACCAACATTTGTTACTTGACGAAGCCCGAACGAAGGTATCGGAGTCGGTGATATCGCTGCCGATGTCGATGTCGATGAGGTGAATGGCGAACGCGTTGTGGGCTTTGCCTCATGCGGTATGAGAAAGCTGCTGGAGAGCACAAGGAATAGCTGAAGACGCCACATTCTGTTGTCCCGTTTTGTGATTGCTCAACTATGCGTTGTATGAGCGATTGATATATCTGAGCTGTATGCCATTCGCTTTTATAGCACCCAATCTCGGGCCGATGATTATCATCGACCTATGCGTTGTGTGAGTAAATGCAGCTCTAAAGCATTCGCTGATAACGAACTCTGGCCGAAACAGAGATAATCGTTTTTGGCTTTGTCTCTCCACTACACATTATTGGCATGCCGCAAGACGTGCTCACAGATAGCTCGTTTGATTTTCAGATGCTGTCAACAGAGTCAACAACAAACATTTCAACATTCTTTTGCCATGCATTGTCTCTCTCCAGCAGCATGTTTTGGTTTATCTGCCAATCTACACACATGCATTCAATTGATGCATTTGTGTTAGTTGCCATGAGTTGGCCGAAAATGTTGAATGATAAATAGAATTGACACAGACTTACTAAGCTAATGAACATGGCAATCATTAAGTTTTTGTTAACCAGATACTACCGACGACTTTTTAGGAATATCTATTATCTATACCTACTTTGAGCCTTAAGTACATTTTACAATACATTACATTTTATTTATTTTACATTTTATTTATATCCAATTCATTCCGATCGTTTCGATAACAGAAATGAAATATCAAAGAAGCTAACTTCGGCAATGCCGAAGTTTATATACCCTTGCAGTCTTTCGCAATAATTTTTTTACATTTTGAAATTTCTTTCCCTGCAACTGAATTCATCAATTCACAAACAAAACATTCAAATTATTTCTCTTTTTATAATAAATTTTCTTTCATCTTGCATCATTCCCTAAGCAAAGCATAACACGCATACACATACAGTTCTTGTAGCGCTGCATCTGTGTGTGTGTATGCATGTGCTCTGTTTGAGCAGCAAGCAGTGCTGTTTGGTGCCGGCAGCGCTGCTTGCTGTCTACTAGGTCATCATTTGAACCGATTTGTGTTGACTGTAACTTCTGTTCTATTTATCCGATCAGATTCAAATTTTGGGATCTGTCAATTTATGCCAAATACTATCATATTATATGAAATTATATCATAATTTCATGGGGGATACTCAATTTTTTGCAAAAATGTTTGTTCTAGAACTATATGATATAGTAGTCCGATCCTCACAATTTTCATACTTTATCATCTCCCGGCTAAAAGTAGCTCAAATATGAAATTTCATTCCGATAGCTCTTAAGATGCCGGCGTGAAGTTGATTTGCACAGACGGACGGACGGACAGACGGACATGGCTATATCGACTCAGCTTCTCATGCTGATCAAGAATATATATACTTTATGGGGTCGGAAACGTCCCCTTCTGTGCGTTACAAACATCTGACCAATTTTATAATACCCTCTGCAAGGGTATAAAAATAGAAAAGAATACGGTGGAGATATAACCAAAGTTTTTAATTAAACGGGCAACTTAACAAACTAAACCAAACGACTCAAAAATTTAAACAAAAACATCGACAACACAATGCGTTTTACCAGGTAAATGAATTATTTATATTATTTCTTACTTAATATAAATAATTTAAATACAAGAATGAGACCTATAATATTTGTCTTACAGGAGAACACTGAATTGGGCAAAAAATTACCAATTATCTACTTAAACAGTTCATAATTGGTTGATTTAGTTCACTTAGTCAAGTCATGCCAAAACTATTGCAAGATGATAGCTGATTACTCATGCTTAGTCTTCATTCACTCTTAATTCTCGTTCACTTTTCAAATTTCATTCACTTTGAAATCATTCTATAGTATTAGATAAACAATTTTGAAAAAATAACCAAAAATTTAAACCTATTACCATGATGAAAGTCACATAACATAAGTAACTAACACGTAGTCTATAATTTGACAAGAATATCTGCAAATACATATGTATGTATCTATGTGTGTATTTTTTGGCGTTTTTTTGTCGCACGTGACTTGATGAGCTTCGTTTGAGTGATTTCCGTATAGAGATATGGGAAACATTTTTGGCACACATTTGGGCACCTATATAAATGCAACAAATTGACCTTCAATTTATCCAGTTAGAATATTTGACTAACAATGAAAGTTGCCGCCTCATCAATGTTAAATCAACATTACGTTTTCTTCTCCATAGTCGCCTTGCTATGTAGTTGGTCTTTAATTGGTTCAACGGCATCAGCACAAACCTTTACCTCAGAAGATCGTGGATCCATACTAAAATTCATGGATGTATTGATGAATTTTTTGGATTTGGAAACAGACAACTCAACAACTAGTGCTCCAACAACAACAACAACAACCGCCATAAACGGCACAACCATTGAGACCACAACATTGCCCATCAATGTAACCCAATCTACGGCAACAGTTGCCACAACGACTGGCAATGCCACTACCATCGATAGTTCCACCTCGAGTTCCTCATTATCATCATCGTCTTCTTCTTCCTCCAGTTCGACGACTGCGAGCCCGACCTCGACGACAGTAAGAACGCGAATTTGTTTCAAACGTTTCTGCTATAAATTCAAAAACGATAAGGGCTATATTTACTAAATCCTGAACAATAACTTTTGTCTTCCTACAAAAAAAAAAAAAAAAAAAACACAGGCTTTAGATTTACCTTTGCCGAAAAAAAAGGTATACAAATTATGTACAAATATAAAATCAAAAAAATAAGTCCTCAAACGAATCTTGTGTTTGTACTTTCCATTACTCCCCACACCACCCCACCCCCCAAAAAAAACCATCCAACAATCTCGAGTCCTAAACAAATTATTTCAATTAAAAGTTTTTGAGCCAAAAGCACTTAATGCTGACAACTTGGACGTTTATGTGAGCAAATCTTAATTGTGCCAAAAATACGAGCTATAAATTTTGTATTTGCCATGATGTTTGTATGTGTAAACACCCACACACACACACACAAACAGAGTGATAGAAACTGAAACTCTGACAGACAAAGCCCATTGGCAAAAGCTTTGTGGCTTTTCATTAAGTCGTAAACAAATGAAATTTAATTCGTAAAAAGATTTTCTACAATTTATTTTTGCAAATACAATTCCATATAGGTATAAGTATGCGAAGATATTTTGATGGCAAATGTGGACATTAACGTTGACTGAAAATCCTATGAAAATAGAATTTCTAAATGTGCGCCTAAAAGGCGGCAACAGAAAACCAGCACAAGCGCTTAGTTACGTAGTGTTCTCCATGGGTGAGTGTGTGTGTATGTAGTTTACACAATTTTCAACCGTAATGAAGCCACAAATATGCATAGTCTACCAATTGCCATTAGACGTGCCACATTTTGTGAATTGAATATTGAAAATGAATTTTTTTAGTGCCGAGTGACGAAAAACTTTCGTAAGCGACAATTCAGTAAGCAGGGCGGACCAATGAGTTCAGAATATATGTATACGAATGTAGTATGTATGTATAATAATAATAATCAATATCACCATATAACTATATAGATATATATCTGTAATTACATGTCAACCGAAATAACTCAGTATGTAAACAAATTAATTTGTAGTTTGTTGTGGAAATCAAACGTCGGTGTCACCAAAATGTTGTGGGTGAACGTAAAATGATGTTACATATATCGATAATACTTGAAATCGGAGGCTCAATCTTTTTAATTGAAAAATAAGTTATCTCTTATTATTATAGTGAAACACTATAAGTATTATATGTTATGTTAGCTAAAGAGAGAAGCGACAATTTTAATATAATATGTCACCCATTCAGCTATTCGCTGACAATTTAATTGACTTGTCCTCTGACAGTTCATGTTGATGAGTACCTTTTTACTTATGTATATTTTTTTGTTGGCTTCATTTGGACACGTGGCTCTGCCATTTAATTACTAACTATATTGTTTATTATTTGGCCTCCACATGCGTGTCAACAATAACAACAACAACACTAGCTTAACAAAGTTATCACACACAGAGAGACAGGGAGGCGGAGACCAACGGCGGATTAAGCGACCGCCGCATGAAGCACTTTAAATTAGTTTCGTTGCATAAACAAGAAGGGCAGACATGTCATCTCATCGGAGAAGAGGTTGGTTGTTGCGTACTGGAGAAGATAGGAGTAAATGGGAGCGTGTCCACAACTTTAAAGCTATTCGCGGGATGAGCTGCTTATTAACAACCACCAACCAACACCAAACACAACCGCCCAACCTCCTCTGGCACGTGTCTCTAGCTCCTTTCAAAGTCACAATGTGTGGGTGTGTGGGGCGGGGGTTTAAGTGTGAGTAAAAGAGACATCACGCATTTTGTTTGTGGTAAAAGAAAAATCAACAAAAAAAAAAATAAGCACAAAAAGGAAAAGTATATCCAATTACAATTTAATTAAGTTGATTTTAATACGTCTTGCACATTAGTTACAAAAAAAAGACGATATGGCAGAGTGAATTTTTCGACCTTGTAAATCTTGTATACCCTTGTAAAGGGTTTCTATTGCATATAGTCTTAGTTGAATGCTGAAGAACTAGGATTAAGAATTAGTGGTAAAATCTGATGACAATTTGCCCATGCCAGCATTTGTGGCTCTAAAACTTTAATCTATTGTCAAGAATAGCAAAAGTAAATTAATATACTTATACAGGGCTGCGGTGACGCCAGAAAGGCTAGAGTGGTGCGAGACTTAGGGAATGGAGGGAATATTGGATTAGGCAAATGGAAATGGAAGTTGGTGCAATTTAATTTGGTATGGCATACTTTTATGCTGGCAAGTGACCAAATGAAGCTGCAGCATATACAAAGGCAAAAAGAGTGCATAGCATACTCCCAGGGGAGTTGCCAATTTACTTACAGGAACATTAACATACCCAAAATCTCGGGAAAGCTAGGACTATGTATTTACTTGATAATTGATGATGTTTTTCAAACTTTAGAATACTTTAAACTCAATAGTAAGCATCCTTAGAATCGGGAATAGATACAATTTCAGTCTTATGCATACTTTTAATTTGTTGTTTAACTGCTTTTTATTACGTACATCTATAAATTGATTCATATTTTAATTCCCTTTAAAGTTTCTTAGATTATTTAGAGTTTTTTTATGCGAAAAATAGTTAAATTCTTAAAAATAATAAATAAATAAAAAACTTAAACATTTTTAAAAAACAAAAATATTGGACCACACAAAGCACTTTAGAAAAGAAACAAACACAATTCATGGATTCATCAATTGAAACATTAAGTTCATCGTCAAGAAAACTTGAACAACAAAAAAATACATACAAAAGCGGACGTGCAGTTTATGTCGAAAATACTTGCAAAAAATGTCGTTTTGAACGTCTTGTATGAGAATGCAGCCAATGAAAATTATTTATTTTTATTTTGTTCTTTGCATTACTAAATAATGTTTCATTTAAGGAGTGGCAACCCTTCTGCTTGTCCGATGAGCGAATGTGCTGAAATTATTATTTACGAGCGTTTCCCTTCTGCTCGATAAGCACCCCTCACTTTAAGCGATCCCTTTCACAAAGAAAGGGCTGCAAAATTTAATCATTTTCGATGTTGCCGCTGCGTTTTATGATGCCACGCGCGGCGCACTTGCTTATGCTTCTGCATGCATGTGGACAAAGGATAGAGGACGAAGAGGCAGCGGGGCACACTCATAAAAAGCTTTTATCACCAAATGACCCTCATCATTATCAATCGATGACATGGTCGGTCATGGTAAAGTGTTGTGCTCTGGTTTCGGTGTGTCTTTTCCCGTTTTTATCCCAAGTAGTCGTAGTCGTTTTATTTTTGATGGGCAGCAGCAGATGCTATTCGTTGTGGCGCTGTAAAGTAGACTATGCTTATTAAATTGTTGCAGACTGTACTCACAATTTGATGGAAACATGCTTCTGCATGCCTCAGAGCACTTTTGATAGTGGCTCTTGAGACAGAACAGAGTAAAGCATTTTGGGAAGCATTTGTTTTCTGGTCTATGGAATATCCAAGTGGCCAACAGAATACGCCTAATAAGCCCATTTCGAAGAGAGAGAGAGAGAGAGAGAGAGAGAGAGAGAGAGAGAGAGAGAGAGATAGAGAGCGAGCGCAATTCAAAAGACTTAGGCAAAAAACTTAAGTTACGTCCAACTAACGTCTCATTATTCCTAGAAAATTAATCAAAATCGCATTGACAATGACCTGATGCAATTTTCATGTATCCGAATGGGCTGTCCTTTATTGTTTTGTAACAAGGATTACAAGCTGCAAATCCACTTGGCACATGACGCTCAAAACCGCCACCGGCTCTTGTCACGGCTTCTCACAGCTGACAATGAACTGAGTCGCCCCGTGTGCCGTGTGGTATCTTCCCTTTTCCTTTTTTTCCTTCTTTTTTTTTTTTGTTGCGTTAGCCTATTGTGTTGTTGAATTGTGTGCTCTTAACCACTGAACCACTGGCGCATTGCTTCCTTTTTTTGTCCTTTACACGTTCATTGTAACCTAATCCGCTTAAGCTGTGAAAAGTGGAGAATGAGCGAATTGCAGGGAGTTGTAGGATGTAAGGCAAGGTACAAGTGTTTGATCGATTCGATCCTTGGTTTCCCCGTCTCCTTCGAACCTTAAACTAGCTAGACAGTATGCCTCTATGATTAATCTTTAAGCTAACCACTTTTCTCTTTAATAAAAATGAACATTGAATATACAAACTGGTCAATTGGTCGCCTCCATTAGGAAATAAGCAAAATTGGGGGGCAAACCCAAGTAGCGTGTGAAATGCTGGCCAACGTAATCTGATCGCTAGAACCTAATCTAACAATAAGTAAAACCCAAAAAGCACACAACAGCTATGAGTGGTTCTATTGATGATGATTATGATGATGAGCCAGAGGGGCACAGAGCGTGGCCATTGTTCGATTCACTCAATTTTTGGGTATGGTATAAAGTTACCTATGTACATACCTTTCTCTATTTACACACACATATACGCATACACAGAACCATGTACATATGTATGTGTATAGACAACTGACAAACAGGCCCAGATCCGTGCTTTCTCTTTTTGCTGTCTTGGTTTCGGTCTGAAAAGGAAATGTCAATATTTGTAATTACCACGTGGCGGCTTTTTGTTTTATTTTCTGTGCGTTTTCTAGCGAATTTCACGAGGGTCGGTCTGTCTGTGGTTGGTTGGTTGGAAGGTCTGCCAGTCGGTTGGTGGGTATGTCTTCTTTTGTCGGGTCATAAAAAAAACTAAGAAATTATATATGTATATATACATACATATGTATAAATGGAAGGAATAAAGAACAATCAACATAGTAGAAAAACACAAAGTGGGTTTTCCTCCTCTCTCTCTCTCTCTATATATATCTGATTATTATGTAATACCGAATGAAATTAAGACGCAGCTGAAATTGAGGCTTTTATTTGCTTAAACAAAAGAAAATTATTTACTTTTACAGTTTTCTGTTTCAGCAGTCTTCCGTTTCCGTATAATCGGATGTAAACCCAACCGTGGGAGTAAAAATTTCTCTCTCCACACTTTAGTTACATCAACGTGTGTTTCATGAGATTATTTTAATTTTTTTTCGAAACCTTTAATATCCTTTGAACAAACATCACTTTTGGAACCACTTTTGGAAATAGTGCAACTTTTTTCAGTGTGATTCATCAAAAAGTAAATGACCAAGTTCTATATTATTAAAGGCAGCGCAGTCTTTTGCCTGTTGTCGTACCATGTCATCCATGATTCCCCATCCAAGCGTCGTATTGACCACACTTTCAAACTCTTCCCTTCTTTCACATTTCGTCCTTTCAAATTCCCTTCGCTACCCACATGCGTTTAATGTTGGCGCAATATCCGACACATTCCTTGTAACATTTTTCCACCAGGGGTTTTCCTTTTTTTTCCTGTCTGGCCGCCTTAGCCGAAAAGGTTTCAAAAATTCATGGACGGTAAAAAAAAAGGAACTAAGTCGAATGATTATAATGTGAGCAAACCAGTACATCTTTAAAAGTTAAAGAAAGTTTTAGAAACTCATTTCATAATGAATATGGTAGAGGTAAGATGTTTCCCTTACTTAATACAATGGCTTCTACCGAAGCAACTTCCAATCAGAGTGTAGTTCATGCCGAGATACGACATACTTTGTGTTTGACCGCATGCTATAACGATAAGGTTGCATTGGTCAGTCAGGTGTACACTCTGTGTATGTGTGTGTGTGTGTGTGTGTGTGTGTGTGTGTGTGTGTGTGTGTGTGTGTGTGTGTGTGTGTGTGTGTGTGTGTGTGTGTGTGTGTGTGTGTGTGTGTGTGTGTGTGTGTGTGTGTGTGTGGCCTGTGTTTGTGGGTCTCACTATTAATGTCGTAGTTATCGTTGCCTTCATTGCCAGCAGGATGCTTGTGGTTTGGCAACTGAAATTACCTTTACATTTGCTTGAGTAGGTGTAAAATTGGTTTATTATATGTACAAGGAGCGAAATGCTCCAATTAATCTACCTACTATTTGGCAAGTACTCATCTTCTAAGGCCTTGGATGTGTCAACAATAATCGAGTCAAGCTTAAAAGATTGACGCAACTACAAAGAACAAAGATCACAAAGACTCTGTCGTTTTTCTTTTGTTTTCTCACAGTGTAACTTTCTGTAATCAACAGCAGTTCTCAAAGGAAATTGAAGGTGTTCCAGAATCACTCATGATTTTTGTGTAGTTGTTTGTATGGTAAGCGGGCAGTTTCACTTTTGATCAGCCACCAGCGCCATTAGAGAAGGACCATGGATGTTGCCATTTTCACTTTCCATGTATAGGGATAATGATTTGGATGAGAATGATGATGATGATGTTGGTGGAAGAGCACGCGACATGGCAACCGAAGAACTTAAACACACACACAAAACATGTGACATGGGAGAAGGACATAGTAGATGACGTCCTTCTCGTATTACGTACTCCCAATTTGGGATTCCTTTTGTCTGTGTGGGTTTCTGGCTTTGCCTTCTAAAATGTCCCTGTGCCCAGCACAGCTCACATTGCACAACAACACAACCACAGCAACAACAACAACAGCAGCAACGCCAACAATGAAAACAAACAAAACGCAGTTGTCCTGGATTAGTGGGTTCTCTTTTTCGCCTTGGTCTTGGGTCCATCCTGGCACAATATTTGCACCCGAAAGTTAATTAAGGGTTTCACAACGCCTCCTTCACCATCCCCATCCCCATCCACGTTCCCATTCCCATAGTCACACCCCGTCTGCTCTCCTCTCTGGCCACTATGCGAAAAATGTCAACGTGGAGAAAAAAAGGAAAAGTGAAATTCGGTCCGTGGTGCATTGAACCGCAAGTGAGCCGGGATGATGCCAAGGCTACCATTACCACCACCATCAGTCAGTCTATGGCAGCATCCAAACACATACTAAAGGTATATACATAGTAGTCCTTGGACCATGGGGTCGTGGTCATTGGCCACCACCCGCGGCTACATGGCCATAATTAGCTGCGGCCGACGCTAATTGTCCTCTACCTCTAGTTAGACCCAGGAGGTAGGGGCGTCCGTCCCTGACATCTGTGACGCTTGGCCGGTACCTTGACATCATCCTCATCCGCATACACCCGACACGCCATTGCCATCCTCACCATCACCTTCAGGCTGTTTGTCCTGTGAAATGTCACCTTCGAATCGTAGCCTAAATGTGTCTGAATGTGAAGATTTGTTGTTTGGCCCAGTTGTGCATTGTTTGCTTGAATTGATTTGAAAAGTGTGTGTAAAATCTTTTGACCGAATGGGTCATCATAGACCAGGAACGGGTTTAAAAAAGCAGATCCTATTTCATTTGCTCTTTGGTATGCAATCCTTGTTCATTTTTCTCATCTCAGAGTTGTTGATATAGATGAATCACACGATTAGACCTTCAATAAAAAACTTTTCATCCATTTGAATTAATTACTTTAATTCTAGAAAGTTAATGAAGATAAAAAGACACTGAATACATATGCAAACAAATAGCTGCGCAATTCGATATTGAATTTAAAGTAAAGCCGCTTAAAGTAAAGTTGCTTACAGTGAGGTTTTACTGTATTTATTTTTTATTTGCTTTAATCTGGCTTACACACATACATTTTGGCGACTTAAATTTGCATTTTTTCTGCCTTCTTTCAGTTCAGTTTTAGCTTATCTCTAAATTATCAGCATTCATTTCCAAGAAAACAAACAGATGTATGGATGTATGTATCAATATTTGTTTACGAGTTTGTTTGTTTTATATACATAGACGCTAAGACAGCAATAGATAGGGTGCCGATGCTTTTCGGAACTTTGAGTACCCAAATAATATCAAAAACGAAAACAAAATTTATAAATTCAAATCAGATTGCTTCATTTATACCCATTTTATATCCATATTTTTGAAATAATTGTGCCGCAGCTTCAGTTCAAGTATTCTTGTTTTAAAAAGTAAGTCCCAATTATTTTGCAGAATTTTATCATAATCGCTTAATATAATCGGATGCACGAAGAAGGAATAGATATGAAAAACTGAAAAACAGTCTTAAATTGAAAAAAAAAAACGAGCTAACTTTAAAAAACCTAAATCGAGGTTTGGTACTTTCAAATAAAAATGGTCCGGTGCGGTTTGAGTTTGACTCTTTACTTTACAGTGTTATCGGAAGAATTACTCTAATTAAATATAAACTTATACCTGTGAAATCATTTCCAAATATTACAGCTGCAAATGTAAACAACGACAATTCAAATAAAAGGAAACCAGTATCAGTCTAATATATGGATTCCTTCTAATTACATATTTATTGACCGACCTGCTCCTAACTTATTAGTAAACGACTGGGTATACGGGCATCACTTAACCCGCTACGGGACTTGGTTTAATCTATGTATCTATAGCTAAAAATATATGTTGCTAAACAATTTTTCAATATTTTCACCATAAACAATGTTAGGGGATTATCTGGTATTCAGTTTGGATCAGTTGAAGTCATTGCAAACTGTCACAACAGTTGTAAACTCTCCGAAGCGTCGAACGAGGCAGGGCATAGTTGAACCGTTGACCTTTAATGAGTTGATTAGCCCAAGGGTTTAGGTTCACCCTCATGCCTGGCCGATTGCCTGCCTGTCTGTCCGTCTGTCTGACTGCCTCCTGGCATCGACCGCAACCGGAACAGAAATTCACAGCGGCAACAGCATCCGCTTCGTTCCTGTCCCGGTTCTGTTTGGACTTCCGCTGTCCGAGCCGCTGAGGGCGGGGCGCAATGAGGTGACCGCAAAAATTAAAAACTATGCAATTGTTGGGTGCGAATTTTCCTTTTGATTTGTTTTGCCAGCACACTCACACTCACACACACACACGCACACGCAAGCCCGCAAAAAGTAATGAGTATTTCGTTAGATTTTGGAATCTAAAGCGAAGAGAAAAGCGACCCTCATCACAGTCTGTGCTGTTTGTCTGTTGACCTTTTAGCTGGCGCGTGACTATGTCCATTTGTCCACTTTTCTGTTTGTTTCTTCACTCGGGTGTGTGTACGCGTGGCCAAGGCACCAGCAGGAGGTCCTTATAGCCTGCCCCTCCCACCATTTGTGCATTGTTTTAAAACATTTGCCACGAATTGCGCAAAATGGGTCAAAGACGAGGACTACGACTCGACGGCGACACCATCCCTTGGCCACGTTGCCATTTTAGTTTTCAATTAAATTGCCAGAAATTATTGCGCGTTCAACTTTGTTTTAGATCGAGCGGGCAGGGAAGGGGGGCCTAAATGGCATTTCTTTGGAAGGGGTTAGCCCGGGGAATGGGCTACAGAACTGTGACCGGGTAAACGTTTCCTGTTGCTTTGCTTATGAATCGATTTAATTAAATGAAATTAACTTGGACAGTTAAAGTTTTCATTTTTACTTGAATGCCCGATACCGCCCTACATTTTCCCCCCCACACCACAGGGAATAAGAATAAGGAACCAGCCAGAATATGATTATTTACCGGTTAAAAAGGATAAACTTGAATAGGACTTAACTTGACGTGATGAAGCTCCTTTTCAGTCCCAAAAGCTTTTTGATCTCTACCGACATTTGGCCACATGTCGGATGGTTATTGGAACAATTGAAAAATCGACTTATAAATTGCATATTTAAAAATCAATTTATTTCTTCTATTCTTTGGCTTGGCACTTTTTCACACATCTCTATTTGGGATAATGGATGCTGCATCCTATATAATATGTATTTCTTCCATTGTGTTCAATTCGAAAACAATAATTCATCATTGCTTCCTTCCATTTCGTTTACTCGTTTTTTTAGGTTGGTTTTTTTTTGTTGTATTTTTGTTTCCAAATGGAGTTTTATCTGTCGGCATCATTAGTCAGTCAGTCGATGGATGCTCTTCTCGGTCATCATCTTCCTATATATTCCTCCACGTCGTCCCCGTACTGCTGGATGGAATTGCATTTGTGTGAAGTTAGAATTCCTGGCGCAGACAAAACCTGTCAGTCAGTCGCTTTTGTGGCTTTTGTGTCCCGAATTCAGATTTTGAACGGATGCACAAGGAGAGCAGAGCAGACCAGACCAGAGCAGCATGGTTTCTGGCTTCATTCCTTCTTTTTTTTTTTTTTTTTGCTCACAGAAAAGGTTACTGAGACTACCTACTACACATAGAATATAATGGATGAAATGCGATGAGTTGAGGAACAATAAAGGAGAATGAAAGAATCCACATGCCTTAAATTGCTTATAGAGTTATTAACCATTTTATAATCATTAGGCTGATACGACCCAAAAGGGTCTGTGTAATTTGAGAGTATTTGTCTTTTCACTCATAATGATGATGATGCACCAGCATCACCATCTTCATCATCTCCCTGGACTGACTATGCAGGTGTATTAGATCGCCACAATCTATCCAAACACAAATTGGATTAAATATAGAGATACATTTTGAGCAGTAATTACTGTATTGAGATGGTAAGGAACACAAAGCATATCCAAACCGGACCGTACTGTAGCGGACCACCCGTACTATAATTTTCTGGCTTTAGGCAGGAAGTTCAAACATATTTTTGTTTTTATTTCTTAAAAGCCCGCAGGTGGTCAAGGGTCAAGTTGATTTAAGCTAAATGATCTCTGATCCAAATCAATCTTTCCAGTTGACTATATTGCTTGATATCTGAATACAGTCCAAACGAGCAAAGCCATAGAGAAAGAACTCAGGAAGAAAGATTCCCAAAAATTTTCCCATCAAATTATCTAAGCTGAAGTTAGAGCGAGAAAAATCTATTAGCAAAATGGGCATGCAAAATTGACAGTGATAAAAATTGTATTGGATTTTAAGATAAGAAGAATACATTTCCCACACACGCATTGTATCGGTTCATCAGGTTTGAGAAATTCGCTACACAAAAAATTGTAATAAAATTAACACACTTCAGAGTCGCGAAGGCGAGTCATTTGGTTAGGTTTTTGCGTTGGCAATAAATAAAAGCGCAGGGAAAGTGCGACATGAACGACAAAATAACAATTCTATAAATCACTTATTGCTCATCGAAGGGATGGTAGGAGGGTGGCGGCGGCGATATCAGTGGCGGGGGTGTGAGGATGAGACCGTTGATAAATTGCTTGCCAATGCCTCGAAAATAAAAACAAAACAACAATGATAACTGCAGATACAGATTCGTTGTTGTTGCCCTCCGTGTGTATCCTTTCTATCCTTGTATCTTCGGGCATCTGTCAGCTCTACGCAATTGCATTTAGTAAATTGCAGACGAACGCATTCAAACGTAACGCTCCATTTTCCACACATACAAACATACACACACATCTACACAATATAGCATTTTCCCCATTTAGCCAAAGTTGTTTTTAGTTCTGTACGATCCGTACCCTTAATTGACATGGACGACGATGCCAGCAATTAAACCACCCGACTAAAATGTTGCCAATGTCGAAATGTTGCTTGATCCACAATTTCGAAAATGGGCAACAAGTGGCGGCCAGAATCATGTGGAAAAGTTCTTCATTGCCCAACAGAAACGAGCTCAATAAAAAAAAATAAAAAAAACAAGACAAAGAAAATCATATTCATCAAGTTAGGAAACTTACTTGCTCATAAAACAAGTAAATACTCGTAATAATTAAAGTGAACAGACTCACACACACTCGCACACATAAAATAGTAATGGCAAGAATGTTGCTTAGCAACATGTTGCTAAGGCCACTCAAACAGTTGAAAAAACGATGCACCGTGGTACCAGAATATTTCAAAATGGTGTGCAATTAAATCAAATCTTGTTGTTACCCGAAAAGTCTACTTAAAAGCCTTTTTATGACTCTGAAAGTCAAATCAATTACAACACAAAATCTATCTAGACACTTCAACGACTAATGAGTAATCTTACATGCACGATCTGTTTCGGTCAAGGCTCTATACCCAATATCCGAAATCTATTCAAGACGTTTTCAGCAAGATGGGGCATATTCAGGCGGGGTTCACCTATATTTCATGATGATTTCAACAGGTTGACAAACGTCAAAATTATATTAAACAACCGCTTGCTAAATGGAATACACTTCTTAGCCTTTCAACTTGCGACCAGTTTAGTTTAAGTTAACAAAATGAAAAGCGTGTAAAGCTTTTGTTGCGCTAACGGTAAAACACCATCATGCAATGCACCGTGGCAATGAATCGCCAGTCGGGGCTCTCACACATTCTCATGCTCGCTTACTCATTCACCCTCCTGCTTCACCCACCCTCACCGTGTTGTCCATTTACTGCTGTGAGCGCTGGCAACATGCTTAGCAACATTTTCGAACGTCGTCTCCGGCCATCATCATCATCTGGCGGCATTTCCATTTCCATCGCACGACGCCAACGCGGGCCGCTTTCAGTTGTATTTCAACGGCGAACGTGTCGAGTTGTCGAGCCTCGCATAATCTCTCGCTCACACAGTCTGTGCTGTGTGTGTTTGTTGACTCTCTCGCTGGCTCTCCGTTCTGTGGCCGCTCGCTCTCACAGTAGTGTTCAGTTAGCCCATTCTCGGAGTCATTGTTGCTGGTTTGTTAACTTTTAACGGGCGCGCGCGTTCCTCCAACTGCAGTTGTGTGCGGCGCGTATCTCGGTGCCTCGTACTGTACGTGTGTCTCTTTGTGTTTGTGCGTCTATACGTGTGTGCCAGTTAGACAATTCACAAAATTGGTAATAATAATACTACTACTACTGAAAAACAGCAACGAAAAAACAAATTCTTCATTTTGGCCAATGTTTTGCCATCGTTTTGTAGACACATTAGACGACAAATTCTTTGTCTAAAAATAAGAGACGACAAAAACCAAATACCAAATTCCTGAGATCTATGAAAACCTATGAGTCAAATTACTCATATATTTTGTCCCCACTGGGCTAATATTTTTTCTGTTTTTTTTTTGCTTTTTGTTTTTTATTGTTATTTCCTCTGTCTGAGTCACGTGCTGGTCTAAAAACTCGATCAATTTGTTAGCAATAAAAAAACCAACACAAAAACAGAACGCAGAAAAGTGCAGAGTTCTGTTTAAAAAGCAAACAAAGATGAAAAAATTAAAAATACAAACTTTTTTTTTATTAACACAAAGTTAAAGAAAGAAAGAAAAATAAAAAAATTAAGTGACGTTGCAAACAGGTTTTTGGACCCCACTCTAAAATGACGCCCAAGTTGCTCTGCCGCTGCCGCTGCTGTGCCTGTGCCTGTGCCGTGTTGTAGTGTTGCCTCTCTGTGCGTTATTAACGTGTTCGACATGCTTAACCCACACTGAGCCACAAAAAACTATAGACATAATTAACAAAACAAGAATACGACAAAACAAATAAAAATTAAAGAAAGGCAACAAAAAATTCAAGAGAATTCCGACGCCCGCCCCCTTGTCGACATCAACAAAATGAAAAGTTATTGGGGGAAAAACTTTGAAATGAAGTGAAAAGCCAGCAAAAGCGCACGATGACAGTGAATTGATCATTTTTTGTTCTTCAAAGTTTTCTTTTCTGGTTTTTTTTTTCGAAATCTTAATGTTCACTCTTTTTGGCCCACATTGATTCGGCCATTCATTAATTTTTTACAGTTTTGTGTGTTTTCAATATTTTGTTCTCTAAAAATATTTAGTTTTTTAAAGAAAAAACAAAAATATAATAACATTACTAACTTTTATTCACAAAGTTTTATGGGTTAGGCAAAATTGCGTTTCTAAGGTTTCTATTAGATATTTTCCAAAACTATTCAAAGTTTTTAAAAACAACGAAATTAAAAATTTTTTTAAATTTCCCAACATTTTTGAGTGTGCACTTCCTGAACAGTGTGCAAATATTTTTGCCATTAGTTTGGCGTTTTTTGCACTTTAAAATATTTTCGAAAAGTTAATTATGTGAACGACAGACGACACACCTGAATTTCCATTAACATTTTGCCAATTGTTTTGCCTATGGTTAAAAAATATTTCACAATTGTTTTTGTGTTTTGAGTAGTTTTTCACTTTTATTTAATTTAAACTAGTTTTTTAGTTACCTCCCCCCCGCCCAATGCATATTTCATATTTTTTTCCTCCTGAGGCTAGCTACAAAATTTTTCTCACCCATCACATAGAGAGGTGGAAAGTTTTCCCTAACCCAAGACCAATTATTATTCGTACAAGGCATATTTGGAAAGGTTTTCATTTCCAAGTAATTTTATATAATTTTCTTGACATAAAATGGAAATGAGAAAAAATGGAAAATGTCAAGGCCTCAAGTGAAATATTGATTAAATTTTTATAGCCAATGATAAACGGGGTAATTGGACTGTTGAGCCACCCAGTTGTTGGCCAAGTCAAGGACACTCGCCAAATGAATTTAGATCCAATATACTGATAGTGAGTCACGAAGACAGAGAGCCACAGACTGATAGATTGTATGTATAGAGCGGGAGAGCCCTTATCGCAGTGGTTCGCTATCTGATAAATACATAAAACAAAATACATATTGAGAAATCATAAAGAATAAAAATATGTTGGAAAAATGCCATCATGTTTTATTTCGTTCATGTTTTTTCTTTTATATATATACATATCTATTTAAGTATGCGTACAGGCACACTTCGATTGCCGGCTCCCTCTGTGTGTGCCTCTTAGTATTATTATCTCTCTCTCTTTCTTCCCTATCTCTCTGACACTCTGCACCTTTACCTGTACCTTTGTCTGTGTGTGCTACTACAACATGTTTCCGATTGCCAGTCAGTAAGAGAGTCAAGCCAATTTCCGTTACAAAAACTGGCCAAGAAGTGGTAGCAAGGCATCAGGTTTTTGGCTTTAGTTCTACTGCCAACTTAAGAATGCAAAGAGTCAAGACAAAGGCAAAACCATGCCACAGACATTCATTCATACACACAGACAAACACACAGAGTCACTAAGACAAGTCGTCACACTCTCGCCACCGAAATCGTTCGAGTGTGACGCAGAGGAACTGCAACACCAACAACAACAACTCCTCTACTGCAGTGACGTTCCCCAGACAATGCCTGCCTTCTCTGCCACTCTTCAGAGACATAATGCAAAAGGCCAACATTTGCCATTTGTAGTAATTGACTTAAGGTCAACTTCATACTTACATATATTCATATGTATGTGAGCTAAAGGCAAACTTTATTGCCCAAGACGAGCCCCTTAACATATGCTTGCATTTTCATTTAGACTCATTCCCGAGATATCTCGTTGAACATTTACTCGTTACAATGAAATTAGCACTCTCGTTACATTTTGGCAACTCATCAAATCGATTTTTGACTTACCATCTCTCCTTTTGCAATCTATGCCAATGAATTATTTAAATAATCTTTACTCGTAACTTTTTAAAAAGTCGTTCATAGTTTGACATCTATTCATCCACAAGTTAGGTAATATAAGTATGGCGAGACTCACCAAAGTGATTTCTCGCTCAACTCTTACTCGTTATAACTAAAATTGGGAATCTCGCCATTTGTTGGCAAGACTTTTACAAATTGGAATCTATTTTACTTCAGTCAAAAAATATATGTTTGGTTAGACTCACTAAGGTGATATATCGCTGAGCATTTACTCGTTGAAATGAAATTGGCACTCTCGTTACATTGTGGCAATTTAATGAGTAATTGTTTTTTGCCTTACCATTACTCTCTTTTTGCGAGTAAATTGCAATCTGTGCCAATCAATTATTTAAATAATCTTTACTCGTTAGATTACAAAGATATGTACATACTAACACCGTTATTTTGTTTTCTCTCATTTGATTTTTTGCAGATCGACACGCCACGCATTAAAAACAACAGAATACAAAGAAGAACTGAACTAAATATATGGAATTAAAATCATATTAAAGCCAAACTCGACACCAAAATAATTGTTAAAATATTTTTTCCACAATTTTTTTGTTCGTGTACTTTTGTGTAACTGAATTTAATTGTGCAAATAACAAGGAACAAACACAAGAAAAAAAAAACTAAAATAGAAAAAACTCAAAATGGGACAAACACCAAAGCAGCGTGTGAGTCCACTCGCTTTCATCGTCTTTGTGATGTTGTGCGGTGGCTCGTTTATAGGTGAGTAACTCAATAACGTTCTTCTCTAATGCATTTAGCCATTTTTTCCATTTTGTTTTGCTCGAGTTTATGCGTTTATAATTAGACACGAACGACGCGTACTACAATGAGATAAAGTTGTAAAGTGTGGCATGGACAAGGAGGAGATTGGGAGGTGGATAATTAGTGGAGAACATTCCTGTTTCAATCAGCGCATAAATTCAAAATTAGCAACAACAATAACAACAGCAAATTGGTCAAGTATAGCAGCAATATAGACACGATTAAGCCATTTTACACGCCTCAACATACATAAATCACAAATTTAATGAATCCAAAGGGGAAGCCAATAGCTGCCAATACTGAGAATCAGGCCACGCAATGATTTAGCAGAAACCAAAAAAGAAAAAAAGAACGACTGTGGAACTTTCATATCTGAAGACAAGAGTGATGATATGTGATGTTCCTCTTCTTTACTACAAATACTACCTGTGTGACCATGAAACGGCCGCCTATTCACGTACCTAGTGCCTGGCGCAAAGTAAATACATCCGAAAAAATAACATCCCAAAACAAAAATTACTTATCACGCAAACAGAGCGTCGCTGTCGTCGTCGTCTTCTGAACTCTTGTGTCAATATTTATTCCCAAACTCGCCATTATCGTCATCACACCGACGCTTCGTCAGTGTCCAGACAAGCGTAGTTTAGATAGAGCCTAGCTAACTAGGCAAATATCATAAATATGTATATGGGTCTCATTAATTTGTAGAGCGATTAGTAGGGCCCTGGGGTAAAAGATATTATACCAAACAGAAGACAGAAACAAGCAACAACAGCAACAGCAGATACGACAAGTTGGTACATAATTGTGACATTTGTTGAAAGTCATTTTGTTTGAACTAAACGTTGCCATTGAATATGAATACATAAGTAACTCCTACCTACTAAGTATAGGGCAACTAGCACCCGACTCTTCTCTCAGAAGAGGGCCATAAAAACAAAAAGTTGTGCAAATATTTATAATCTTCTGATGCTGGTGCTAGTGCTTGGTGACAAAAATTATGAAACGGCAAAAAGTTTCTAGATAAAGGTTAATGGTGAATCTACTTATGTTACAACAGCAAGATTTCTATCATGGCCAAAAGATTTGACAGATGACTGAGAAGTGTCGCAAATATTATAAACTGGGTTAATTACTAAATAAAAGTCGCCAAAGGTAATTTGTTTCTTCTTTCTGTTCTTTTTGTAATACATACATTCTGTATACGGTATAAGACAAAGTACCTACATGTACATATATGTAGGTAAAAAGTTTTTAATAAATATCAGACCTCTCTGCTCTATTCTTGCTGTCTCTCGGTCTGACTGTCTGGGTCACTTCCTTTTTTGACTAATCCTAAACGAAAGTTATCCGATACATGACACATTTCAGCAGTAATCAGCCATAACATTGGCAACGGTTTCAGCCGCTTCTCCCACTCAGCGCTAATCACGCTACGCGTATCGATGCAACCACGAAAATTGAGTTGAGCCTTCGGTAAGGTGCAATGATAGGCCAATCGTCCAATGGCCTGACGTTTCAGCATATTCGCCTGCATTTCGACAGATGCTCGTAGACATTGGCCATATGACTGAGAATAGCACAAATCCAATGAATTGAGACTAATCGATCCCGACCATTGCTTATTGCCGCTCTGATAGCGCGCCACGGCGGATACAACGGGCTCCTGTCCGCCCGGCAACATTTCATCGGCTTGATATATAACTTCAACACCGACTGATAGTGTTGGCATGAACTCCTTCAGGTATGAGGCCACTATCATACCGGTACGTTGCCTCAACTCCACATTGTTCAGTATCAACGAAAAGGTAAAATCGTCTCCCAAGTAATCCGTGCCCAGTTCACTGTGCTCTATTTTTGAATCGACCATGGTGGCATTGAATCTGCTGCGTATGCGTTCCAAAAAATAGTTGGTAATAGTGGCCGACAGATTCCCCTTGGTATCGATTTCGCCCGTCAGCGTGGGAAAATTCTCTCCGGTCACGAAATGATGATAGTCGCCAGTGTAACTGACATTGAACTGATACAATGAGCTATCCATTTGCTCCGACAATGTTAGGGCATCTTCAAACCGTCGAATGGTATCGGTTGGATATCACGGCATCGTCGATGTAAATCGGCCAGTGCCAGGATTTCCCATTCCCGATTTCTCGCATAACTCATCTGCCCATCGTCTCCAAGTCATTGGCTCATCAGATGTGGTAGTAGTCGTCGGGGAAGATGTTGGTGGTGGTTAACGTAGATGATCGCTATTATTGGCCGTACGAATACCAAGGAAGCTAAGGACGGTTTTTCTCTCCATCGTTAAAGCGATTATTTGCAAATGAATTGCCCATTGCTGGATTGAATCTCTTACTGAAAGATGGATGAAAGAAAGCGTTTTGTTAGTCATTGACCTCTACACACACAGACACAAAAAAAAGAGAAATAGAGAGAGAGAGAGAAAAAAACCGGCCAACAATTACCACATCCGCTTAATTTGTCGAATCATTTTTTTTTTTGTGTCTCTCTCTGTCTTTCTCTAAAAAACACAGAAAAAATTAAGCAGAATTAATTAACGCAAGCGGATTTTGAACAAGAAGAAACTCCCATCGTTGACCTTTTTCACTTCTTTTTTGCTGTTTGAATGTTGTTCTTGTGCCTTTGTTGCATTAAACGCGGCCCGCCGTTCCATATATCTTTTTTATGGCCGCTATGTGAAAACAGTTTGTTTCAGATTCGACAGCGGAATGTGTCCGTCCGTCCGTCCGTTCGTCCGTCAGAAGGGCAAGTGTAGTAGATGGTTCTAATTAGCTGCCTGCGCCTCAAAACTAGCCTAATTGGGCGAAGCTTTTTCGCCTCTCTCCCTCCTCTTTCTCCTCACTATATAGGTTCGTTTGTGCTGGGAAATGGGCAAAACTGACAATTGAAATGCGGGTTCGTTTCACTTAGTTTAAAATAGTTGTTAAACCTCTAAATTTCATCTTGGTTTTAAATTGAACTTTCTATTTTCTGCTTTTATTGACGGTTGTTTCTAAGATTTTACAATTTGTTTCGTCAAATAAAGCTTGGAAATTTATTCTAGTGACATAGGGACAGACACTGAGTGATCTGTTGAAAGAGGGAAGTGGACTTTTGACAACAAAAAAAATATTAAACTTGGTTTTCGGTCTTGTTTTTTTTTTTTATCTTGACTGCATTTAAATTTTTGTTCTTGGAATTTTGTGCATAACTTTGCCAATTTTTGCTTTCGTTTGGCCCGTTTCTCTTCATGTCTCTCTTCTCCATTCTCTCAGTTACGGAGTCTGAGAAAGTCAGCGGCCCTTGGGCCACATCAGGTTGCTTGGCTTGGCATGGCTCTTCGCTCATTGTATAGAGATGAAGAAGCTTATGGTCAAGCGCCAGTCTTTTGAAGCTCTTAAAGTAGAAACACATACACACACATACAGAGTTTAAACACAGATACCAACAGACAGACAGACGGACACTGAGAGGAAAAAGGAAATTCCAATTATGTTGCAAGTCTGGCCTGGCCGTGCGTAGAAAAGAATTGTTGCTTGTCTTTTTTATAGTCTCCCATCTCAGTCTCTGTCTCTGTATCCACTCCTCTACATCGCCCCTTCCTGCTGAGACTTCTCTCCCAACTCTTTCTGTCGCCTGCAGTTGTTCTTTCTTTTTCTATGCCTGCCACGATTTTCTCTCGTTTTAATTTTAATCCAGTAAAGAAAAAAGGGGCATTTCTTTAGAGTCTTTTCCTCCAACCCCCCTCAACCGGCAACAACAAGAAGAGCCACTTGCCGTCGAAGCAAAGGCACAATTGTCTTTTGTAGTAGGTACACATTATTGTTAAGGTTTTTCGTTGTTATTGTTGTTCCTTTTTTTTACTCTCGGCTCGATTTAAGCAAGCATTTTGCTTTAATTAAAAGAAAAGTATAACATTATGGATTAAGTTGCTGCTTATTGTTGTTGTTGTGTGGCCAAAAACAAAAGCGAAGCAGACAGAGAGAAAGGGAGAGCTAGAAGGCAAGGAGAGGGGTAGTGCCCCAAGGATTCCCATGATTAACTCAGAAATAATGGGAGCCTGCCTG
Source organism: Drosophila equinoxialis (assembly GCA_018150345.1). Classification (NCBI taxonomy): domain Eukaryota; kingdom Metazoa; phylum Arthropoda; class Insecta; order Diptera; family Drosophilidae; genus Drosophila; species Drosophila equinoxialis. The sequence goes on along the minus strand of JAECWI010000002.1, from coordinate 6,445,499 downwards.
CTGCTGCTGTTGCACATGTCTGTGAAGAAAAGAGTTGATCCAAAAGAAATGGAAACAAAAATTAAACACACAATACACACAAAAACAAAAAAGAAGCGCAAAAAATGTTAAAATAAAAGGAAATACTTGCGCATAATTAGTTAGCATTGTTTCATGCAAATGAACCCAAGCCGAAAATGTTATAATTACAGGGGCAGCACAAATTGGCGGCCAACGTGGCCCACCACCGCATGGCCACCGAAGCACTGTGCACCACCTCGAAGTCAAGCGTGTTGGGCTGTTAAAGTTTTCACTGCAAAACTAATTATTATATGTGCCACTGAGAGAGAGAGAGAGGCGAAGTGTGGGCAAGGAAGTAAAAGATGTTTAAATGGAAAAAACAGATGCGAAGCAGTGTGAAAGATATATATGTACATATATGTCCAATAATTGTCCCCCACTTTCCCCACACACTCACTCCTTTTGCAGCCCGCATAAGCTCGAGCCCCCCACCCACGCGTCTCCCTCCTCTTTGATCCATTTCCCGCAATTTTGACTTACCTAAAAACTCTTTAGAAACACAAATCAAGCATATAAAAATATTTCAATTTTATAATGCACACAGCAAAAGAATCCAGCTGATCGTTGCCAGACCCGGAGTAAGAGGCTTAGAAGGAGTCGTGTCTAGATTTCATGTAGAAAGCCAGAAATTACTCAAATAAATTTGCACAGAAACAAAAACAAAAAAAAACAAAAACAAAAAACAAAACAATTGTAAAAGCCGAAAATATATAATTTTTGTATTATTGAATTTTCAAATATTTCTATGTATGTACGTGTGTTTGTGTTTGTTTAAGATATGGACTGAGTAAAAATTGATAAACGTGTAGGTATATGAACATGTATTTTGATTGTAAAATCAAAGGCCTACTGAAAAATGTGGAAAAGCAGGATAGTGGAGAGAGAGACAGAGAGATCTCCACAGGACAGGAAGTTGCCACTGTGACGTGCCAGGCCTTACAAGTGCGGGCCGCATCCCGTGGCATACGAAATTGAGTTATTAGACAAGAAGGTCTACCCCCTCTCCATCCAATTGCTCGACCCATCGCCTCTGATTGGCATTCATGGCACACATACCCATACCCGCCGTCCAGACATCGTCCCAGTCCCAGACAAAGGGGCTCTACCTGGACATCCATATATAGGTATATGCCGCCTGGCTGCCTATCTATTGAGCCATCGAAAAGACAGTAGTATGCGTGTGTGTGTGTTCGGGTGCAGGTAGGGTAACCTGATGACGCCTGGCATACACAACTAATTGCTAATTGGATTATGTCTTACTCTCTCGCCTCTCCGTCCATGCAACGGCCTCTCCGTCGTTTTGGTTCTGGCTCTTCCTTGCTAGCGTTTAGTCCCCGAGTTCGTAAGGTCAATGATATCCGTCGCCAGCCAGCCAGCCATATATACTAACCACTACACCATTACATCTATGCCTTTGGCCTTAATCCAAATGGGGTTGCATGTTTTTAATTGACTTGCATTTTGCAATTGCTAAACAATGAGATCCACTGCCACCAACCAGCAGTATCTACATTTGCCTACACTTAAACCAAAAGCAGAGAAAGCTAGGCAATTGCGCAACTAAGTAACTAAGCAGAACCTTTAGAGAGTGCGAGGTGAGCCTCGCCGATACCTATTAGATACACATACGTATGTGCATATGAATTTCGATCAGGTTGAATCCACAGTAAAAAACGAAAAGAACCTTAGAAAAAGTCTCATTTTTATTCGCCCTGTATTTGCCCTGTCCGGAGCTACCTTCCTTCCTCTTGATTGCGGCGTCAATTGTCGTACCTATTGACGTTTGGTTTGTTTTGTTCGCTTGGCTCCGAAGGGTTTTCATTTTGTTACGTTTTGGTTTTTGTATTTCCTTTTTGCGCTTCTGTAATTGGTAATGCAAAGTGCATGAGGTTAGGTATCAGATACTACAGGTACGAGGTCAATTGTTGTCCAGGTCCTGCTCCGTCTGCCACCCTCGATTCATTTAATTTTTTTCCTTTCCCCCATCCCCATCCTCACCACCATTCTTTTACTCTTTTAATCAATTCTTCTTCTATTTCGCATTTTTGAAGTGTACTTTTGTGCATTGTCCGGCAATTGTCGATTCAATGTGTGTGAGTGTGTGTGTGTGTGTGTGTGTGTGTGCAGACTATGGCCACATACTTCTCCATGGATGCACCGCAACTCCAAAAGTTCTTCACACAGCTATCATGGCTATCGCTGGGTCATAGAGAGAGAGAGAGAGGTGATAGGTGACAGGGGCTGGAGGGGTTGGTGAGATGGACGGACAGGCAACTCAACTGTTGGCAAAAGAATTTTTCTGTTCTGTCAGGTCAATTGTTTTCATTGGATTTCATTTTGGCTTGCTTGGAAATTGGAATTGCTCTGTGCTCGACTTTGCATAATCCTCCTTCTGACCAAAATAAAATAAAAAAAAAAAATAACACAAAAAACTATACACATTGAGATGCTACCTATTCCACCTACGTACATATACATATGTATATATATATAGGTACATATGTATATATATAAATATCTGTGCTTGGATGGGAAAAAAGGAAAGGAAAAACTTTTGTCCCACTCATTAACTCTCCTAGCTACTCACTGCCACTCACGCCCCAAAATCCAAACTCAAGCATTTACCTCACATTATTCCCACTCTCTCTTATTCTCCTTCTGCTCCTGATGCAGCTCTTCCTCATTTTGTGTTTTGTTCCCACCATTAAGCTCCAACTATCAGCTGCATCTCATCACAGTCCCACACACACACACACACACACAAATGGTGAGGGGGAAAAACGAAAAGTGCATCATCCTCTTTACCTCTTCCTCTCGTTCCGCTGCTTATGGCAATTTTCAGCATTTAACCAAATAAACCTCTTCGCCAAGAGTTGCCGGTGCCGTTGCTCACTCTGCGTCCTCTAGTCCTCCCCTCGCCCCTTTGGCCATATTCTGGCATTCAGGCATTCAACCCACCACTGCCACATAACATTCCCATTCCCATTCACATGACGTGCTCAGTGCTTGGAAACGTCATTATCAACGTTTTTGGCCTCCTCCTGTTGCTCGAATTTGTTGCGTTGCATCTTTTAATACCCTTGCATAAATTTTGGCAGGGCATTCTCGAACATGTTGAAACTCTCGAAAACTCTCCGACACCGATTGTACAGTTTTTGTTTACCTGCAAAAAGATTTTTAGCTAGGGTGTAGAATAGTGCGGCTAGACAGTGTAGGTTTTTTTTTTTACCCACATTATGCGACCAGAGTAACCTTGGCTTAAAAAAAAGAAGCACGTCATCTCACCGACTCACCGGTATACCATGCACCACGGGAAGCAACTGTTTTGATAATACTATGATATAATACCTAATTCGGCTAGCCTGATTAAGAGTCTATATACTTTATGGGGTCGGAAAAGCTGCTTTTTGACGGTTACATGCATTTTGGCGACTTTCATATACCCTATCACCATATTAGTGCATGGTATAATATCTAGCTACGTGAGCTCAGATCGTGTGTGTATGTGCGGTAGTGGGAACGAGCTACAGGACAGCTTTAAATTCAATAATGAAAACAAGTTGCAAATGTTCTTAAACAAGGAATCAGTCAGACTTGGAACCAGTGGAGAGATTCTTGAAACTAGTTCCATTAATTACGAATACCAGCAGGAACACGTGTTATTTTGCTCTTGAAGTGCTCTAAACTTGGGCAATCGAAACGTTCAAGTTAGTAAATTGAACTCATCGTGTCGTTTAGTCGTTTTTTCTTCAGTTTTTTGACTAATCTAGTTTCATTTACTTCATAAACTAGTTTCGGGAACTTTTTTATTCAATTTAATGAACTAGTTCTTAAACTTTATGTCGAACTTTCCTCACTTACTTTCCCATGGCCCTGAGATGCTGCTCCATTTGACTATCGGCCTAACCAACCATCCAACCAGCCAGCCAACCAACCAACCAAGCAAGCAACTCCAAGCAACCAAAAAAAAAAAAAAAAAACTATCCCATCCTATCCCATCCATCCATGGTAAAACTTTGAGAACTTTTAGTCAAAGCCAATGCCCAACGCCAACGCCAACGTCAACGTGGGGGCCGACGCCACTATGGCTGACTGAATGAGTGGTTGACTGGTTGGTTGTGCGAATTGTTACCCGCTATCCACCACCACCACCACCACTTTGTGCCCGCTTGTCCACACCATCCTTGGCCATAGTTGGAGCGTACATTTTCATAATTTTATGGCAATTTTTCACATGCGCCTTTCGCAAAATGACGCTAAAACTTGTTCAAAGCCATCCCATTCTCACAGAGTCTTAAATAATCCTGTAACTGTGGTGCCCGCTATCCCGGTTAGCCCTTCCCCTTCATCAATTCCATCAACTCTCGTTGGCATCATCGCCGTCGTCGTCATCATCATTGCTGTCCGTTTTCTGCTCTTCTCTGCTCTTTGTTTGCATTTTAGTCATGAACTTTTAAACATTTGTCATGCATAATTTGCGCACCAAATGTATTGGAAAGAATTTTAAATTGATTGTTATTGTTGTTTCAAGATAAAACGGAGCTCAGCCTCCCATCCCAACTCCGGAGTCAGAGTCCAGTCATAGTGTTGTGTGTAAGAGTAAGAGTCAGACATTAGTCAGATCTCCATTCCAGTGCCATCCAGGCAAGCAGCACCCATCACTGTCAATAATTAGCTTAACCCATTAATAACCCTCAACATGCATTTTTGGTGGGATAAACTGAGTCAGCTCGCCATGATGATATGCTGCGGGCGGCAGCAAACCTAAGGGTTTGCCCTTAGGATGGCCAGTGCCAAAGATTAATGGTTTGACTCGACTTCCTCCTTAACTCTTGTTGGTACCTGTAGCTGTACAATTCATTCAAATGCTGGCACAAAAGTGAAATTTCATTTACATTTTCAGATGCCTGAGATTCTTTCGTTCTTGCGTTCGCGGTGCTGGACGAGAGAGGTAACTTATGGTTAGCAAAGATTGTTCTTCTGAATTCCTCATCATTTTCATCATCATCATCATTGTTGTTGTTCTTGTCGTTGTTGTTGTTGTTGGGTTTTATGTTTTTAAGCTCTTTGCAGCAAACCGTAAATGAGAGACAGTCTCTGACAATGGGTAAGATGATTAAATTTTGCTGATTCAGTTTTATTTTTTTTTTTCGTGCTTGCTTGCTTTTCGACTGACGGCGGTTTTTGTGCAAAATGTTGTATCTTTTGAATGTTCTTTCTTAAGGATTTGATTACAGCTTGTGAGTTTCCCATTATCTTCAACTTTTCCCCCCTCTCTGTATTCTTTACTAAATGCATTTTTTCGAAAAGGAATCCTTCTCACTGCGAAATAATTAGTCTAGGCTAGGCTAGTTGAAGAATATTTCATAATCAGATATCTTTAATTTAGTTTTATTAATTCAGCTCTAACAATGTTCCATGACAAACGAATAAAAGTAATTGTTAATGCACAATGCCTATTCTATCCATACACACACACACACAAATCGAGAGAAATATATCGAAAATTGCCAAAGTGTGCGCCAAGCAATTGGCTACAAAAGGCGTCTAGGGATGCGGATGAGGGATCTCCGTGGTCCCTGTTCCCTGCTCCCCATCAATACTTGGCTCTAGGTTTTTGACATTTGATTTCTGACGCGTGTCGCTTTAACGGCTTCCATTGAATCATTTGTCGGAGGGTTGGTTCGTTGGTCCGTTGGTCGCTTGGTTGATGACCAAAAAGGAGTGGCCCTTCCCCATTCATTCCTGTTCCCTGCGCTTGTTGTTTCCCTCTCACTTTTATTTTTATGATTGTTTTAATTTTGTTTGTTGCAAACAAATAGGCGGAAAATGTTGATGATGTCGATGCAACCATTTGCAGGGTCTCTATCCATCCATTTATCCGTCCGTTCGTCCGGCCCTCTAGTGAACGGACGTGCGCGTGCGCGTGTTGCGGCCTAATAAATTTTTTGATTTATTAATTATTCAATTCGAGAATTGAGGGAAGCGTGTACTCTGGTCGTTACTTTTCGGTTATCGACTAACCAATTAGCCGTAGAACTTATTAAGGATATTTCCAAACGATGAAATGATGTACTGCATTAAAGAAGAAGAAGAAGGAAATTACTGGGAAATAGAAATTTGTTTCTATCGTGGCTGCCAAAAAAAATGAAATCGTAACTGTAAATTAAATTAATTTGGCTAGGAACTTTCATTTTGACAACCTCTTGACATCTTTTTTTTTCTTCACTGTCAAGACACTGCCTAATGACTTCCTTTGTCCCCAGTGCCAGTCCCCATCGTACCGCTCCCCGCACCACGCACTGCCAGCATTTCTTTCACAGGGCACTTAGGTTTTTCTTTTCCCGCCGCAATTTGTCAACACAAAAAACACAACAAACATTCGAAGTTGAAGTCCTCCTCTCTCTCTCTCTCTCTCTCTGTATATTTCTTCTTCACCAAGAGGAAAAATGAGAAAGACAAAACGCCTCACGGCTGCTTCAATACAATTTTTTATTTATTTTTATTTTTTGTATTTTTTGTTGTACTTTGTGCGGAAGTTGTATGGCTGCTCTCTTACCATTTGGCACTCAATGAATCATAAAAGCATTTGTGTTGTTTGTTGTTTCCTTCGACTTTTTTCTACTACATTTCACATTTTTTTTGTTGGAGCTTTGTATTTTTTCTTCTTTTTTTGTTTGTTATTATATTCTTAATTCAATTTCTCAGTTTAATGCAGCCAAACGAAGCGTGCAAAGTTTGGCTGTTTCTGATGGACTCAACCGACAACAACAGGTGTTTCTGACTCCGGTCTCCGTCTCCGCCTCCGTCTCCATCTGCCTGTGCCCTGACATGGGTTTAGCGATGCGTAAAACTGTATTCATCGATAATGACGAAATATTGAGCAAAAAAAATAAAAAATAAACATTTACCTACACATGATATAGGTAAGAGTAGAGAGAACAGGTGATTTGATCTCCCACAGGAAGTTCAGAGAAAAAAGTTTGCTCATTTAACGTTTTTTTTTTGTGTGTGTTCTCCCTGACAGGAAGTTAAAAACAAGGCTATAAAAATGTTCATGCAATCCATGGTACATAGTTAAGTTCTTTTTTTTTTTTTGGGGAGGGGGCTAACTAAGCTGAACTAATGAACAGAACAAAACACAACTGGATACCCTTTTTAAAGGTCGTATCCATCATCATATTGATGCAGCAAAGATAACGCAAAACTATTTCTTGTGAGCTTATTTTTCGTTATCAAAAAACCGATTTAAATTTAGTTATTCCTAATTTTTTATCAAATTTACAAAATTAAAATCAAACTAAAATAAAATGCAACGTCGACTAGACGATCAGAAATCTTTTCATATCTAAATAGACCCATCTCTAAGCCAGACAAACATTTTACCCTGTCATGTGACGATGACTTTATCTTTGTGGTAATCCGAAAAAATTGAATTGTAAACAACAATTATGAGACTCCGAGAGAGAGCGAGAGAGAAAGCAGTAAGAAAGTGACAAAATGACAACAAATGTGCTTAATGTGGCAAAGAGACTTTAGTTTTTTAGATCCCGGACTTAGTGGGTTGACAAGAGGGTTGGGGAGACGCCGAACCACCAACCACCGCAGTGGCAGCAGAGAAACTTAGAGATTAATGCTAATTGAAATGGCATGGGCAGGAAAAAGAGAGGGAGAACGAAACAGAGAAAGACCGAACTGGCTAGCTGATCTATGGGATATTTCATCTTAAATGAAGTGTTAACAATGCTGCCAGAAATGGAAATGCCTTTTGCCATAAATCAGATTCGCAATTTGGCAAAGTGCTAAGACCAAAAAGACAAAGACATAAAACCGAACGAAGGCTAGATATGGAGCATTACAAGTCAGATAGATTTTGAATTAAGAACAATAGATAGATGCCAAGTACAATTGGAGATGGACAAAACTACACACTGATGACTCATCCAACAGATCGACTTCAGAAAGGGCCCATTCAAAGGTCAGGTCAGCAATAGGCAACAACAAAGGTTGCAGATTTGAGGCGACTCTCCACTCACGACTCTGAGTGTCATCTCTAATCTGGTTTTGGCTCAAGGAAAATCGTATGACATTTCACCGCCATGCAATATATACTTATGTACATACATATATTTCTTGGCTGGCTCTCTGATTTATGCGGCTGCAAAAATCAAATTAATATTTTCTTATTTTTGTATCTAGTAAACATCCCTCTTTCTCTCCCTCTCCCTCACTCTATCCCACCCCATTTGAGTAGTGAAAGCATGTCGTCAAGCAACCCCCCGCCTGGAATCGATAATGTTGTTTAGGCGTAGCGCCATTAAAACTATGCCAAGATTGAATCTCTAAAAAGCAGCGGGTGATGGCAAAACATAAATTGTTATGCCCAATTTATTCTCCACCTCTTCTCTTTTTCTCTCGCTCTCTATTCATGTGTCTCTTTTTCTCGCAATGTTCAACATTAATTGACATATTATGTAAACAGAATAGTTAACATTTTCATTTCATTTGATTGCATTTAATGTCCTTGTGCCTTGTGCTTCCATTTATCCTAGGGAAAGCTCACAGCTGTATTTAGACAGCCGTAAAGCTAAAGTGCCTATGGTTCAGAATTGCTATTGGTGATGTAGGGTAGGGGTGGTTGTGGTGGTCTTCGGTCTCCGGTCTTTGGTCTCTGGGTCTCGGGGTTCTGTGACTGACAGCCGCTCCCTGTCACTTCTAATTGGAAAAATATGTTTTACTCGACTTGAAATATTTAGATTTTCGGTTTTTCCATTACCAAAAAATAATTCTACTGGATAAATCTTGTAATTGTCGGAAACTGATTAGTTGCAGATGGTATGAATAAACAAAGTTTAATCAAATCAAATCATACATCGTATATACTGATTTGCAACTTGCAGTAGATAACAACAGCAACAGGAGAAAAACCTTAATAGCTCCTTTATGCTAAATATAGCTAATAAGTGCCACCTATTCTCCCTTCTCTTTGCTATTTTTAACACTAATTGCATCTATAAGTTGCATTTTTTTTTTGTTGTTGTTTTTGTTTCCCCTATGCCTTCTCATTATGGGTTTATTTAAGCGTTTTGTTGTCGTCTAGGGAGCAGCATACTCTAGCCTTTATATGCATGGGATGCTGCTGCACCACTCGAAGTACTTCTATTTTTATAAACTGCTTGGGAAATTTATTGCAACCCGAAAAAACACATTCCCCACTAGGGAGGGATTGGCCCTTTGCCGGCAACGACTACGACAACAGCAACGACTTAAGTGGTTGGGACTGGGTTTCAGTTTCGGTTACAATTTCGGTTTCCCTTTCGGTTTCTCTAGGCTTCTGTGGACAAAGACAAAGCCACTTGCCACAATATATCACAGTGGGTGGAGGAGGGGAAAAAGTCAGCTTGGCTTTGTGTTTGTCGACTGTGGGAAATAATTTAACTAAATTATTTTGGTTGGCATGTGTGTGCCTAGTTTGGTTGACTGGAGCCTCAATTAACTAAACCCAAATAATTGAAATAAACATTTCAGCATTTGCGGAGTAAATTTCTAAACCCAAAGAGAGATACGGATGCCACAATTCCAATAGCTACATAACATTCAAATATTTTGACTTTGTTTTTATGTTCCAACTAAAATTAATTGAGGCAAAGGCAAGTGAAACTTATCAAGCGTATGTTAGCTAGTTAATGGAACCAGTTTGGCATTACTAAAATTATGCGAACTTTCTAAGAAAACATCTCTTTAAAACAAATTAACGAATCAAGTTAATTGTTTAGTTGTATTTGATGCTAATAATATCTTTTTTTTTGGCCTAGCTTTAATCTATTTACCTATATATAGAATTCTTGACTTATTTCTTCCATATGTTCTGCTCTATATCGTTCTAGGTAAGTGTCATTCATCAAATTTGAAGAATGTTCGCACCTTAAATCACTCGACAGCGAAATGTCTTCAATATTCGATTCGGGTCCTTCAAAATGAATGGTAATCGACACGATTGTTGGATATTTTTATGGTCTGTTTATGTTCAAATGCCGGCAAGTCATTAGGAGGTGACAATGCAATGTGACAAACATCCAATCTCGCCCCACCCACCCCACATCCTCCCCAAGCCAACTTTGTCACCATGTCCCGGTAGCCCCATGTCTTTGAGTCCCATCAAACGTTCCACCCACTAATTGCAGGCCATAAATTTTAATATATGTAGAAGACAGCAAAGGCTCAGAAAGAGACACACACACACGCATAGGCATAAATTTACATACCTACATACCAAATGGAGGACTCTCATCAAAGCTGGGAAGTGGCATCCTTTTTCCTGAGGTGTATGTGTGTGTGTGTTGTTTGAGGTGTGAACATGCAGAAAGAGGCAATCAAATTTGACACGCGTGTCTCTCCCTCCTCTTGTGGGTATGTATGTATGTTTGTGTGTAGGAGTCGGAGTCAATGTCTTCCCCTCGAGCATTTACATAAACATACATGCTTGAGGGGCAATAGAGGAGCAGGAGACAGGGGCCGGAGGAGTAGCAACAATTGTCTGTGTCGATGGCTTGTTTTTTGTCAAACTAAACAGCTGCATTGACATTGAATATATTAGGAAACATGTCTCTCTCTGTCGTTATTGGTGTCAAAGGTCAATTGATGACAAAAACACACATACATATTGAAGACAAGAAAGCCATATCCATATATAAATACAATTTACATAGTAGCCAACGACAAATAGATTCGTCATACCATTGAAATGAGCAATTATTGTTATTATTTGATAACCAATTTCCATTGAACTAACTATCAAGTGATTCACATCAATTAGCATTACAGAATTGAACTTAACACATAATTACTCGGCTTAACCATGGAACATGAAAAGGAAATCGAATTCAGTCAGATGAAAACTATTTAATTTCCCCATTCAAATCCCAAAATGCAAAAAACCGCCGAAAGCCATTGTCATTTACGAATTAATAAACATTTATTAAATGCTTAACTGATGCCAAACAGCATTTACCTGTTTGGTTTGTTGTTTGTTTGTTTGTTTGTTGACATGAACTAAACTCAATTAGCCCCAAAATGAAATGAATGCAATCTAGCATAACAACAACGAGGCGAACGAAGCAATCTGGACTAGACCAGGTCAGGCGAGAACGGGCCATTCCATGGCATACCCTTACCCATTCCTGATTTCCATTCACAAGTTTCTTTCATTCGGTCGGTCGGTCGGTAGGTCGGTTCTTTCTTCACTATCCTATTCTATTCCAAATGGTTGCCCAATCTTTTAGAAAATGAATTCGGGTCAAATACTAACCCACAGGATTGGAAGTTCGTTGGATGAAGCTTCCCAAAGACTAACAAAGCGTCTCCCCTCTCTCAAAAGAAAAAGGAAAGAAAAACATTTTTCCGCCTTTTCCCTCTAACTTCGTATGTTCAGGTTCATGTGGCGCCTGTTTCCAGCTAGAGAGCATTTTATAGTTTTGTTTATGCACCTACAACAAAAACATTACCGAAACAGATTTAGACATGAATGAAAATTTGTGCGTTTGTGGCTGTAGGAAGAAATAGAGGGATATGGGCTGCAGTGGGGTGAATAGACAGTCGGTTTATTCACAACTCGCTACACTTCAAAGTGTTTTTTTTTTGGGACACACGGCTCCTTTCTCTTTCTCCCTGTCTCTCTTTTTTTCGCCTCTCTCTTTCACAGTTTCTCATTTCGCCTCATTCTGGAATTGATTTTTATGAAATTTTTATCGGTTGCCTAAAAATATCCAACGAAATGTGTCGCCAAAATAAAAACGAAAACCAAAATATGTACAAGTATCTCTCGGATTTTCTATCTACGCATCTGCAAAGATATTTTTAACATCTATATAGTTTGGGGAATGGGAAGAAGATGGCAGAGCAGCTGCTGCGACTCATGAATGGATTTCTGGGTCAGCAGAATCAGTCGATGGGGCTATGACCAAAAATACGTCGCGTACATACAAACAAATTATTATGTTGTTTTTTCTCCCCCTCGAACTTCCAACCTCTTTCAGCTTTGTTTGAGGAATTTGAATTTGTATTAAATCTTCAAAACGGTTATGCTTGTTGTTCCCTTCACCATTCGGTTTAGTAATTAAAATCAAAGTGAAAACATTCCCAAGTTTCCTATAGTTTTAAAGCTGCCATTCCCTCATTTTTGCTTCTGTGGAAAGCCTTTAAGAACACTTTAGGGGAAACTTCCTCTATTTGCACAAGCATCATAAACCACAAAAAACGATTCGCCAATTCATCTGAAAGTGAGCAGAGAACTAACAAAAAAAGAAGAAAAACTGCGATTTGTGCTAGCCAAATATCTAAATACTTCGGACGCAACCAAACGGATTTCACAAAATTTGCACAACACAAACTATTCTAAGCGGGATGAGGGGATAGAGAAGTTGCTGCTAGGGCGGATGAGGACGACTATTCGAACTATACGCTTCAAAAAGTTTACCCTAGTGGGGGTACGTGGATGTGCGGGTGTGTGTGCGTGTGTGTATTCGTGAATAATTGCTAAAGAAAAAAGCATTTTCGAGGTGCATTTCGAGCGGGGAAAATGCAAACGCCAATAAAACAAAAAGCATTGAGTACACTAACTTTGTAACCTCGACTTCTAGATACACTTTGTTTTTGAACTATTCATTTCCATAGATCAACAATTTCAAATACTTTATATGCCCCAACAACACACTCCCATTGGCCAGCAGCAATTTAGCAATAATATCAAATCTTTTGTGATTTTATTTTGTTATTGTACTTTCTGGCATACTAAATGCCTATAAAGTAACCCAAACACAATCAAAAACAAAATTAAATGCAAAAAACTGCATTCGCTTGTTGTTTTTAACGATGTGCCAATTGATTTGCTGCACCAACAAACTACTTCAGATGGACACACTGCATCAGAATGCCATTTGGGCGCCAACAAAATTTTAGCCAAATGCAATACAAAAACACAGTCTTACCAGATGCTTTGAAAAAATGCTATTAAAAAAAAAAAAAATAAACAAACAATAGAGAGAGAGAGAAAAAAAAAACTAAGCAAATACATAAAGGAAAAAAACGAAAAACCAATCAGCCATATTAGTCAAATTGATTTGTAAACACACACAAACCGAAAAGAAATTTCAATGGGAATATGAAAACGAGAAAATGAATTGTGTTCGACAGAAAAGTACCGTGCAATCAGTTAGGCATTTCATCAATAAAATATATAATTGTCCCCAAATCGAATTAAAAATTTGTGATATGCTAATTTTTTTAAAGTTTTGCTTGAACTAATATGAAAGATTTTAGAAGAAACGTCTGCAAAACTTTAGAAAAAAAGGTGAAAACTGAGATGGAAATGTGTCTTTCGTACTTATAAGACAGACTGAATATTATATTCTTTAGGTACAGCTAGAATGTTTTGTCATATGGCAATATTAGCACAAGTTACAAGACGATGATTTTACAAAAACCAACTTCAGACGCGGTCTGAATATAGAATTGATGAGAATGCAAATTTAAGTTACTTTGTGAGTGCACCTATCATCCTTGAAAAACTTAAAAACTACAGGGTATAAATAGAACAACAAACAGTTTGGCCTCATAAAAATCAAACAGTTCCAGCCTTGTCATCGTCTGTCCAAATAAACCGTCTCAGCAACTTAAAATCATCATCTTTCCATCAACATCTTCATCATCATCATCATCATCCCAGCATGCGCAAAAGTTATTAAAACTGTCGATGGCTCTGGCCCGGTTCGGACTGTTGATTGCAAAAATCTGAATGACCTGTGGCTGCCGCTGCTTCCCAATTGTCCAAAAAGGGGTCGAGAGGGGAGGAAGGAGGCAAAGAGCTAAACGAATATCCATGGCTTTGTTTGCCTTTGCTTTCCGTTTCGATATGATCGTGATGAGGATGTTGATATATCCATATATCTATACCCCACCATTTCCTCTCCCATATCCGTTCAGAACATGTGTGTGTGTGTGTGTGCGTTTTTGTGTGTGTAAGAGACTTGTCTAAAATTGACACATAAATTGCATTGTTTAGCCAACGGAATTGTTTTCAACAATTTTGCTTATTTGTTCGTCCCTATTGTTTCATCCAATTTTGAGTGTTTGTCCATTGGCTACGCTGTGAATCTATATACATACCATTTTTGCCAAAGGATTCTTATAAACAAATTATAAACAAAGTTGCCAAAACTACACAAAATATACAATTTTCTTTCATATTTTCAAATAGTTGTTGAAACAATTTCTTATGGGATATGAAGAAAAGTTGTGTCGCCAAAACCAATTTAAAACAAAGTATCCACTATTAGTTTCTGACAACAACATTTCATGCGAAAATGCATTTTATATTATAATTTACCCTAACTTAAATAAGAGACTATGCAAGGCATTATGAAAGGTGTCACTTAATACCTGTAGTCAGCTGTTTAATAAGCGAATAAGATTTACTCAAACAATTCAAAAATACTTTTGTAATTTGCATTTATCAATTGTACTAGTTTTGACAACGAAACACTAAAGCATACCTTAACTCCGAACAGAAATTTAATGAAAGTTAAGGGTATTTTGCGACCTTATTTACACAAGTTTACGAATTTTTCTCGAAAGTTGTATCATCGATATGAAAAGTTGCCAAGACTTTTTGTTTTATTCTGTCATTTCTTTGGCACAAAGTCCTTGTGTACTATCCCATTCCATCCATTGAGTTGTTTTGTGATGAAGAAATTCAAAGCTAAAGGATAAGATGCAGCACATTTTGGCAGACATTTGCCACATCGGTCAAAATGTTTTGGTCTCTCCCCCTGCTCCCAGCTCCACAAACATACACACACACACATATATGAGAAAATGATATTTATGGGCAATAATATTTCAACAGCATAGAATTTATATAAACTTTCTCATACACATATAGAGAAGAGAGTGGGAGAGTGGCAGGCAGATAGACAGAAATTATGACAAACCATGAGTTGGTTAGATTTCATAATGATTCTCTGTCTCTGGTTCAGCTTCGGCTGCTTCTATTGCTTCTGGTTTATGCATATTTAATGATATGACAAAATGCCCGATGGCAGACATCAGCATTATTTCGCCGTATTGTTTTGGGATCTTTAGTTAGAGTACGTACATACATACATATGTGCGAGTGTTTGTGATTTATATGTATCTGTGTAAGTGTGAAATCAATTTGTCGAAATTCTAGTCCAATTGCGGATATTGTGGGGCGCCGCCAACATCGACCAAAAGTTTAATATTTCATTGAATCCAGACAGACAGACAGACATAACACAGAGACTCATCTATCATGATAGCATTTCATGGGAACCAAGGAGATTATGAACAGCATTTGAAGAGAGAGAAAGGGTGGGGAAAGGGGACCTCTATCTCACACTTTCTATCTGAATCCCGCTTAATAACTCAATTTTCATAGTTTGATACTTAGAGCAAAAGCATCCTGTTCTGAGTCGGTCAATTAAAAGACCATAAGTATCCAGAAACACACGCACTCACACACAGGTGCCTCACACTCAATTGAGTTATAAGATCAAAGTCGAACGAGAACCATTTGTATCTGACAGACACGCCTCCTAGAGTTCCAACTCAGTCTCTCTTGCTCTTTAACTCCCTTCAACTTTCACTCTAATTGCATTTTAATTGCAATGTTGCATCGACCGCATCAAACCCCCAAAAAAGAAAGAAAGCAAGGAATAGAAAGGAAAACCCATAAGCGCGTTGTAAGTACCTACCCGAAACGTGTTGTTAGATTTTTGGTTGGATTTTATTTTCTATTTTTTTCGTTTTGTGTGTTCCTCTCCTTCAGTTTTGTGTTTTTCTTTCTTTTTTGAGTTTTTATGTCCTGATTGCCCTCGATTTTGTCATTAGAGTTGATTCCATTTCATTGTTGTTGTTGCTCTTACTGTTGCTCTGTAGTCGTTTGGCTGTTGATGTTGCACTTGGGTTTAATTGTTGCCGGGTATTAGATGGACTAGAGGAAATTAGATAGAGATACCAAGATAGAAAGCGAGAACAAAATAAATATGGGTTTATTTCTTGTTTGCAGCCAGTAGCAAAATGAAATTAATGAAATTCAGGGCTTTAAAGTCTTTCCGAATTTAATTTACTTGTTAACCAACACTTAACTAAAGTAAAACCATGTAAACACATTGATTAACATACGACGTAATGCCTTAAACCTATCCTTAAACTCTTGTTAGGCAGTTATTGAAATTGAAGGCTCACTTTCAGTCACTTGTTAACCAACACTTCATAAAAGTGTGACCATATATTAAGAGAAACAAGTTATCCAATTCATTTTGCAAATCGTAGTCGTTCAATACAGCGCTACAATTTCTTATTTTGTGAATTATATCGATATATTCTTTCAGAAACCTTTTCCAACAACAACTTATATTTGTATGTTTGCCCCATTTTATGAGTTTTGTCATAGTATTCTTTTATATGCGTGACCTGAACCTGGTTTGGTTCTACGAATAGAAACTCATTGCACAGTCAGCTAAAACAGCAACTGCAGCAGCTACTACAATGACTTGCAATTGTTGCTATTTTTAACCATTTTCAGCACAATTATTAAGCGCCAACCGCAAATTGACCTCGTGCCAGTTTCTTATGGTTTAGCTCATGTCAGCATTAAAAATTGTCGCTGCTTCTGCTGCTGTTGTTTTGTGGCTGTTGTTATTGTTCAATTTCTGGAACATTGTGACATTTCCACAGGCGCACAACCACAACAACAATAGCACAACACAACAACAAACATGTCCCTAGCCACCATCCGTGGAAGCCTGGCAACAATTTGAGACCTGCAAAATGCCATAGCAACGATAGACATCTTACATGCACGCTCCTTGACTTGGCTTGGCTTGGCTCGGCTTGACTTGACTTAGATGGTTGGCTGGCAAAAAAGCAAACGAAACAGAAAAGAAGATGTCACAAGAGTCATCTCTGACTCAGAGATGATGCTGACTGCTACTCAAACAACTTTCTGAATGCCAAGACGAGAAACGAGACGAAGAAGCTGCATAATTTTTATGCACGCTTGACATTTCTCCATCTTCAACTTCAACTTCAACTCCTTCCCCCAACTACTCCTCTCTTGACAATAGCCAACGCCAAAGGCTAACCGTGGCTAAAATGGAAATGCATCAACATAAGGTTATTTTTTTCACTCACCAAGTGACTGACTGACTAACTGATGTTTCAGAGAATGTAAAAGGATTGCAAAACACAAAAAACCATAACGAGAATTTCAAATGAAATGAAAATTAGAAATGTAAAAAGGATAGCGAAATGTCATCCGCTAATTAGATATCAATCAACATCGAGAGCGTTTCTCTAAAAGAGAAGGGGCAATGAATGAGCCATATCGGAAAAATCGATTGCCCAAGGGACCCCAACCAGGCAAAATGACCCAAAATGACATTCAGACTGGATGATATGAGGTGGCCCACTGATAGTGGTCCACATCACTCATAATGCCGCACAGATTTCACTTGGCAAACAAACTTTGTCCAATGCAAATGCCATGGCACATATCATTTTCATCATAATGTGTAGGACCCACATCTACGTTAAGGATTTTTGAATTGTTGCATTGATTCGAATGAGAAGGGAAAAGCAGATGTGTGTGTGTGGGTCCACTCAACTCGACATGTCACTGTGTCACATATTTTCAACGTTAGTACGCTCTGGCATTTCAGTTGGCCAGTTGAAAAACTGTCGCTGTCAGCGGAAACCGGAAGCTGACAGAGTTGCCAACGCTTACCATTTTCCGTTAAGAGTCGCTTCTGTTTCTCTCTCTCTATGTTTACTTGTGTGTGTGTGTTTGTTTGTCAGCAGGGATACTATCGCACCAGAGAGAGCAGCTAACCCAACCTAACCTTACCCATTTAACAGTCAGAAAAGTTTTTAATGTTGTTTATGGGTTTCATTCGCTTACAAAGTCAGTGATTAAATTATTTATGACAGCTTTAAAATGCACTGAACTTTTGTAGTTGTGCCACTTTTCAGTATCATAAAAGAGAGAAAAGAAGAAAAAAACTGCCAGTGTTGCCAATGTGGCGACAATAACAATAACAGCAACAGCAGCAACAATGCAATGCAATAAACATTTACGCTGCAAGGAAATTAAGAAAATGAGTTCACAAAATGGAGAACAACAAACCAAGAGAATCGTCGAAAGGGAAAAGAAAATAAAGCAAATATAGAGCCACAGGAGCGCACCAAGAGATATTCAACACTTTGTGGTTAAATGGGGGTGGCAACTCTGGGCCTGTTTAAAGGCAGCCTGTTGGCCACATTGTTGCCATTGTTGTCATTTATAGTTATAATCATGCGGCTCTTTTGTAGCTGTAAAGTCCTCCTTTGGCCTTCATTCGAAACGGATGAAACGGAATGATGAAACTGGAAATGAGATGGACTAACCCATAGCCTTTGGGGTCCAAAACTAACTTTAATCACTACAAAAGGGTGAAATGTAAAAAAAAGTAAATTATCTCGCATACCATTGACATGAATAACTCAAAGAGTACAATAAACCCAACAACAACTTCTTCCATTATGCGAGAATATTGCTAAAATTTCTACTACATATTAACTAATAAGAAGTATAAGTTTCCAAACGCTTCCATAATCCATAATTTGGATTCCATTCAGGTAGTGAACAGTTGTTTAACTTCATTCATCTCCAGTTTCTAATTAAACTTCACCCGCATGACAGCAAAAGCAACAATATTGCACTTCAAAGCATTTTCCGACAATTTTCGAGCTAGAGTTTCGTTTCTCATCATCAATTGACTTTATCTTCCATTTAATTTGACAAGTCTGGGGTATCTCTTCTCTTGGGCTTCATCTCCACAACTGTATCATAATTATTATTATTGTCACCATCATCATCATCCAGATTATTATTACCACCTGCAGCTGGTGCTTGTTGCTAATGATTAAATCATAGATGAATTAAGTACAGTTGCTGTTACTGTAACAGCTGCTCAGAGTCTTTACTATCGTTTGCAAACTAGCATAATTAAAAGTTCATTTTGGCCAATTTAAAATAGATTAATGTTCAAAGTTAAAAATGTTTAACAAATTTTAATATTTTTCTTATGCAAAAAGTGCCATTAAAAGCAGAGAAAGAGAGAGAGATAGACAGGAAGGAATTTAAAAAAACGAAGACGTTAAGTAGCTGCCACTCCCACTCCCACGCAACCACTTCTAAGACTCTCGTAGTCAATGCAGTGACAATTGTCCCATTTGTATAGCTCCAAAGTAGACAAGTTGACCCATTTAATGTGCACCAAAGTTGGCAGATAGATAGACCAGAGACCATACCAGACCAGACCACACCAAACGCCATTTCTCTCTATCTCTCTTAGCCCCCGCAGATGAGTTTGTTCGTTCAGTTCCTGCAGTGGCAGTAGTACTTTACTTCTTTTGGTCGTCTACGTCATTTTACTGTAACGGCTGTGCGAAATCGATGCGGCTTCAATCGACATACAGCTGCAACAGAAAGTGCAGCGCAAGTTGACTAAAGACTGAAACATCATCAGAACCATGAGTAGGAGGGGAATGCTTCTGCTGGAAGAGTGAGAGAAGGGCAAATGTAAATGCGAATGAGTTGAGAATGCCGTTGACATCGATGGCTGCAGCCAATGAGGAAGTAAATCGTTGATAAAGGTGCAGCAGCAGCAGCAGCAGGGACAGCAGTTGTTCCCTTATTGCAATTGCAAAAATAAAAGTATTTCTTATTTTTATTACAAAAGAGCCCAGCAAATGGTGCAGGCAAATGAAGATGGCGGAAATGGAGACTTTAATGGCAGATCCATGGATATTTTAATAAGATGCAAATCCGATGAACTGTTTAAATCTTTTGGCGACAACAAGAAGTAGTTGCCAAGGCAGGAGCCGAAGAAGATGTGTAACCATGGTTTTAGCCATCAACAACGTCAACAAGACGACTGGAATGGCTTTCCTGCCTAAGCTCAATTATGTCTAAATTCCACTTAAAATAAATCACTTCATCTTGAGATAACGATTATAGCTCTTACAGAGTATAGAATATTCGCCATTCATATTATTTGCCTTAAATAACTTTCTCTCGCACTTTTGTTTTTAATACTCATCACTTAGTGCCTTATCATTAAGCTGATAAGGCAATAAGCGTGAATGCTTAAGGGGGACGGAGGAAAAAAGAAAAACAAGAAACCAAAAACTGCAAAAACTTTTTCCCCTTAATAGAATTTAATTTTGGTGAATTACAGTAAAAGAAGCGCAAGACAGAAGAACAAACTTACGTTAGTGCGGGGGAAAAAGCGTATTGGGGGACCAAAAATTTTCAATTTTCATAAGCCAAAATAGCGAACGATGTGTGTGGTGTGGTAGTGGTGGGGCGCGGGCACAAGATGCCAGAGTTAGAAGTGATGTATGGCGAATGGGGAGAGGGAGTGTAAAAGGAAAAGGGATGGCTTCTTTTTTATGTCTTGATTGTTTTTGTAGATGCGTTCAAGTTTTTTATCTTTGCCACTGCATCTGAATCACGAATGTCAATTACTTTTTGTTGAGTTTTGTCGAGGACAAAGAGGGAACGAGAGCGAGAGCGAGGCAAAAATCAGAGCATACATTAGGGCGCATTGTTAGCAAGCGGGGCAATGGGAAAAGAGATGGTGTTGATGATGGAGGACAACACAGTGCTTGGCATTTTAAGTGAAAGGAAAAGTTTGTCCTGGTTGTTGGGTTGCTGTCGATGACATCATCCGATCAGCCTGGCTGCCTGCCTTTCGCACATTTTTAATGCTGAGTAATTGCAAATTCATATACGCATGTGGCAACCCTGAGCGGTAGCAACTGTACCATTGTATATTTTTCTCTCTCTCTCCCTTATGGCTTATGTATATTCATTGAGTTTTCTTTCTGTTTTTGCAGGTATGTGGCGCTCTCTTTATCATATTCTTTCCCTCCAAAATCGACTAAGCTAAGTATCCACTTGACTTTTCCCAGTCTCTATTCTACTTATAATTAATTGATTTTCAATTTTCACACACACAAACACACACTTCGTCACAGATTTATCGATACATGCAAGCGTCAGAAAAGAATGCTGCAGCAATTCACTTGAGTGCAAAATTGTTTTCCAGACCCTAGACCCAAATCTCCTCCATCATCTTAACCCAACCTCCTCTATAACTCCGATTCCGATTTCCTCCGCCTCTGCAGCACTTTACGCATCATTAAATGTGCTGCGAAATATTTTGCTGTCGTCGACAGCTTGCAAGCAAACAAACAAATAAGCAAAATGCGAAAAGGAAAAACAAAAGCCGAAACCAAAATGAAAAACAGAAAAATCTTTTAATGTCTTTCAGACTTTGATTATTAATTATGTTTGACAACTCTGGCATCACAAACAGTAAGAAGGAAAGAGAATTGTTTCCTGTGTGCTGGTGTGTGTGCCATTTAATAGATCAACATTTTCCACTTAATTCAATTGCAGTTAGTTTCATTTTATTGCGGTAAACAAAAAATCTATCAGACTAAACCTGTCAAACCCCTCAAAAAAAATCAAATGAAACAAAATGAAATGGAATGAAATGAAATTTCAAACCGCATAGAAAAACAATTTCTCTCGTTTGTGTCGTATGATTTTTGTTGCATTTATTGTATGGCAACTCCTAAAAATACAAAATCATCAACAGAACCAGATCCGTTAGAAGAAGAATAAGCGGTAGCGTGGGGGCGTCATAAGTGGTGCATGGGGCAAGCTTGCCACTGTTGCAATTGCAACGTAAATAGACTTTTTCAATGCACTTGACACATCCTATTAAATGCCAGACCCCGGCTACTAGTAGACTATGAAGGCTCCGGGCGGGAGGTGGAAAACAGACAGAAATGGAGAGACACAAACATACATACACACATATACAATATATGCGTGTGTACATTGCTTTTTTCCAATATTTATATGCTGTAAATTGCCAACTGACTACCCCTCCCACATGGCCCTCAACCACAATGGGAGCCATTAGATTCGGCTATATAGTACTTTAGATGGTACTATACAAATAGATGTAATAATCACCGCCTATTGAATCGAATCGGCTCCTCACTTTCGATTTGTCAGATTTCAAACTTTTTCCATGTTCTACAGTGTTGGTATTGAAGTAGCAAAAAAAAAAAAAAAAACTGTTGTGTTAACGTATTTACGATACATCGATGCAACGAACTTTGCTTCCGGCACTTTATTGGTTAGAATACGGCAAAAGCGTATGGTCTAGCCATTATAGCTGGCGATTTTTTTTTTGCATATGGAAAACATAGACGGAAGGAGGCAAACAGACAAAAAAAAAAAACAAAAAGGGGAGTATAGGATACTCTGTCTGTTGCACTGTTGTTGTTGTCGTTGGCCGTACTATATCGGCAGTATGTGGCATGTGGAAGCCTTTTTAGTGACATGAAAAATGTGCAGCAGCAATGGCAAGAAAAAATACGAGATACAATACAAAAAAACAAGGTCTAAATAATAAAATCAAAATGAAAAGTTATTGGAAAAATATGGCCCCCATACTTGAAATTCACATACATATATCCTTGTGCAGATATGTACAGAATTGCAGATAGACTCAACTTATGTCTTTGCCTACACTCTATTACTTGTAACATCTTCTTAGTAAATATTACTACAACAATATATCATATACATTCAACTATGTGGAATGGATAAGATTATTAAGTCTTTAAACTATACATTCTTAAGAAATTTGTTTATAGCAGACCAAAATCCTTTAACGTACACATTCATCTGATTTAATATCCTTCAAAGTCCTCTTTTGTACAGAAGAATTTCATTTCCCACTGAAGATGCAAGCGTTATGGGAATTCTTTTCATTTAGTTGTGATTCGCAACTAGTTTTAGCCTTAAAGTTTTCAGTAATATGGCATTACAATATTAAAACCCTTAATTAAGTGTGTTGATAGTTCAGTTTATACTCTTATACTACACAGCAAACTATTAAGCCTGCTTTAATTAAAAGTTTAATGCCACTCAAGTTTTGGATAATTGTAATTCATTTACTAGTAGTAGATTAAGATAAGGATGATGCTATAAAACATTTAAGAATATGTTTACAGATTTTTAAATATTTAGGTTTGGGTGCATGACTTGCCAAAACCTAAGTATCCACTAAATAAGGGTATAACTTGAAGCAAAACCGAAATAAAAACAGTAAAAAAGATAATAAAACCAACATTTAACCACAGAGAGAAACAAATTTTATCTTCATATAGCCTGCAGTTTTATTGAGGAGACGAGAGAATTCAGAACGTGGTTATGAATTGAATTCGGTGACACGCACAACCAAACACAGAGAGGGACACACACACACGCATGACTACACCTATTAAATAACTACCAATATATCGAGAATTTTTACCGATTTCAGTTTTTTTAACAGCCAGAATATTTTGCTGTAAGCCAAAGTGGTTTCTGATTTGATTGCCGACTGTGATTTTTGATAGCTCTTCCCTCTCTATTAGTTATTTTTGAATACCCTTGCCAAAGGTTGCGGGACATGCATTTTGCAGAGCCATTCAAACAACATTATAGGGAATAGAAATTTGCAGGCGAATGGTAGAGCAAACCCACTCAAAATGCTACAATATGAAAACGAAATCGATTAAATAGTTAATACATAACTGAAAGAAAATGAAAAAAAAAGTGCATAGAAACTTCGTCAGAATTAAAGCAAATGCCATTGCATTCATATCTGGTTATTTTTTGTTGTTAATTGCTTGAATGTCGTTTGCAATTTGCAATGCAATTGATGATAAGCCGCAAATGGATATGGATCAATGTGAGAAATTTGTTCAATGATTCACGGGTTAAACAATTAGAATTGATTTGTTTTGACAACAATTTAGGTATTTGAGAATTAGTTGCTTTCCATTTGCCATTCATCTTTAAACCACAAGAAAGAAAATAAAAGAAACCAAACTTGGTTAGTTGGTTAGATGATAATGGTTGAGAAATCTTGGGAAATAAACCAAAAGAGAAAACATTTTTTTCATCTTGGAACCGAAAAGAGAGTGAGGCTTAGTCACTGTGCAACTGCTCCATCAAGCCAAATGCAATAAAGAATTATCGAAATGTTTCACGAGCATGTTACTATGTATATATATCTCTGGTTCTGTCATCGGTCGCATTATCCAATATTACACAGTTAAATGGCATTCAACCAAAAAGTTGCCATTGCCATTGCTTCACCGCTTTGCTCTGCTCATAAATGGCACGCAGAGTTTGGTCGGTCTGCAATGAAATTGAAGTTTATCGACATCGTTAAAATTATCTTTACGGGGCATCGTCATCGCCATCCTCATCCTCATCCTCTTCATCATCATCATCATCCTTGTTGGCGAGGATGCGGGCCAGGCCAGTTTTTCTTTCTCTTTGGTTTCCTTCACTTTTTTTATTACTTATGCCACGACGTACTACTACATCCTCGTGTCCATATAAATTCACATTTTCCACTTCATCTCATCAGCACCAAGACAACGATGACAACGTCGACGACGACGACGGCAATCTCTAGCCACTTTGCGTGCACACACAGACTCACACCCACACACACACACAAACATGTATACATAGTAAGAATGAACAAGGTGAATGGATTGGGGATTGTCGGAGAAAATTGACACACAAATTCATTGCATAAATCTTAAGGCTGGCGTCAGATAATTCTCACGTAAAAAAGTCAAAAATGTATTACAATATGTCCAGACAGGCAACGCATATATGTATGTATGTATGTATGTGTATGAAGCTATATCTCCATATGTATGGCATCTGGAGCAGGGGAACCTCCATGCATATGAATTATCAATTGTGCGTGAACTGCTTTGGTTTGCTTTTGGACACATCAAGTCAATAGCCGTACTCGGCATACAATTACCCCGTGCTCTAAGCCGTAACGATATCGGCGACGAAAAGAAGAGGAAAAGAAAGGGAAATCAATAAATAATTCATTTTTCTCTCTGATTTCGTTTGGCTGTTGTGATGCAAATCAGGAAGTGGTCATTTGTATGTATATCGGATATCGATATGCATCTTGTATCGAAGCAGCTCGACTGCAACAAATGCAAATTGCAGTTTGCGATTGCATTTCGCGATTACAGGAGTTCAAAAAGGTTGGGTATGTTTTGGAAATAGATTATCAATAACTAAATATGTAGGTACTTTGTGCCAACAGCATACGTTTCCGAAACGTATTCAGTATATGTATATATCTATCGATAACATTTGAAGCGATTTCTTATTGAACCTACATGGCTAGAGTTTGAAATTGTTATTTTCTCCATCGCTGCCATAGGACTTATTGCATCTTTTGCACTCATCGTCATCATCTCAAGCACTCGATGAAAAAGTAACCTAAATTTTCCATTGAGAGTTTATTCCCGTTCTCCCCGAAATGTCCTTCTAGTGCTCACTCCACCCAACCGTTTAGATGTACGTACATTCATATATGTATGTATATGTATGTATGTGGGATAATAAAAGCACTTGTACACGTCATGTCATTCGGGTCCATTGTGTGGTGTATGGCAACCCTAATCAGCGGACACACCCAGGATCTGGAAAGCCCCCCAGCATGCTCCAAATTTGAAATGACACTTCAACTTGCTTACACTTGAATACGCATGCCAGGTCCAGGATCTGACTGCCAGCCGCCTAGCAGCTGCCTCGCCAATGCACATTATATGTAAAATGGGACCGCCAGCATTTATATCGGAATGGCTTCATCAACAACAGGAACGGGCATGGCCAGAACGGGCTGGGGGAGATGCTAGGTGGCATGGGAAACGGTAGAGATGGCAAACGGAAGTTGAGACTTCCGTTTTTCGTAGCTGGTGTCCTCCCTGTGGACGGGTGGACGGGCGAACGAGAGTTACATACATATACCTGAGCAATGCTTAAGCGGGCACCATCTATCTGTTTCTCGCCCTCTCTCCGCATCGCTTACTTCCTCCTCATTCTGGTCCCCCTTGAGCCCGATAATGACAAAAGTGTTAATAGCGCCACACGCTCGTTGCATGGGGCACTGAATGCACTTGCAAAATTATGCAGGCACTGTTGATGAAATACAACAAAAAACCAGAGGGTCGGGGCTAACTTTGGCCGTGCTGAAGTTTATGTACTCTTGCAAGTTTTTCCGTCAGTCTTTTTCTACATTCAAGCGTCAAAGCGAAAAAACATTTAATCTAAAAAGTCGAATATCTGTTAGAGATTGGTTTACGGGCTACACTAATTGTTCCTATGGACGCTTCAAATGATCATGCTTCCTTCGATGCTTTTCAAATTTCTTAATAAATATACCCTTTTTGGCAAGAGTATAAAAATGTATAAAACGATGAAGGGAAATACATATGTATAGTGTGAGATGAAAAGAAAACCCAAGAAGCATATACACATGGTACCTACCTACATACATACATACATAGTGTTTGCGTCACTAAAAAGGATGCTGGCCCCTGCAAGCGTGACGATGACGATGACGACTACACCGACGAGGACTCCCTCACACATCGCCGCCTTGCACTTTGTTTCCTCTTACTTTGCACACTACTTCACTTTTCATGCGCCATGTGATGTTCAGAGTTGCATTGCACGACGCGTCGGTCGCACAACTTAGGAAGTGTGTGTGTGGGTGTATGGATTTGAGTGTGTGTGTGTGAGCTTGGTCGTCAGCTTGGTCGTTTCGCTTTTACCCAAATCCCTTTCATTTCAATGCATTGACAGCGTTATCTCTGTATCTATTGCCATTTGCTAGAAAAGAAGTACTGTCGACGTAGAAGTGCAGTGCCGCATGTGCTTACCTTAAGCAAGCCGGTGGAACGTCTTAAGTAGCACTCCCATTGCTGCTTATGCTATTAAGACATGCATCGTTGTCGTCGACATCGACAACGACATCGACATCGTCTGCATTCAGATGGAAGCTTTTGAATAGATGAAGGTACACCTCTGCCTCCCAGCCACCCCTTGGTCCAATTAATGGGTCTTAAGATTTGCACTGTAATACTCCCTTTTCATATTGTGGGACTTGAATGGTTTCATCCTAAATTACATTCAATTGCCTGCATGGCAATAAGTAAAATTACTTTCAACTATTTTCGATTCAAATTTCCAATACAAAATATTCAAAATTATTCCGGATTGCATAATTTTCATCAATCAAATTGAATAACATTTCCATATTGGTCATAGTGGTGGTGCCCCCAATTGAGAGTCATCATCACATCTCAAGATCAAGCTGACTTCTGTTTACGCCATTTGGAACTTTCGACTGCTTCACATCTTTCAATTTTCATTTCATTTTCAACTGAGTTCAATTAGCTTTTTCATTTGAATTTCATTGCCCATGGTGTGTTTTGTCTGTCTGTCTCCTTGTCGTCTCCCCCTCCCTCTCTATCACTCTCTCTGTCCGTCTGTGTGGTGGCTGACTGACAACGAAATGTGCCATAAAAATGTCTTGTCACTTTTGGAGTTTGGAGCCTGCCCACAACTCCCCAACTGCCGTGAGTGGTAGGCGTGACCCGAGGGCAGATGAGCACCGACAGAAAGACAGTGGGAAAATGCCAACAAGTTGTTTTGCTGTCTGTTTAGCATTTCATTGCCAGACAGCCACACATAACCCTCTAAAAACAACAGACTTTGGGGCCAACTCTTCTGTCTTTGGCATAACTTAAGTATGTGGCAAATTTATTACAATTAAAGTTTTTTCGACCGAAAGGAGACCGACCGAGCAACCGAGCGACCGAAAACAACGGTATTATATGCCAGTGGTGGCTGTGTGGCAGTGGGAGTTGCCGCATTTAAATGAGGCATGAACAAAAGAATTTAAAACGAGGCAACAGCAGCAGCTGCATTCGAGCCCAAAGTGGTCCTTTAAAGTCGAAGTTCATATACCCTTTGCGAATAGAATTTTCCTAGTTTACAATTCGCTGAATGATTGCCTGTAAGCCAAGTTAACAGTCTTTCGGGCATTGAAGAAGTTTAATCTAAACAGAGTAATAAGCAAAATGATCACCAAAAATCAAAGACTTTTTTATTAGAGAGTGTAATTAGCAAAAGGCGGAGTCGACAGGAGACAGAAGGGATCTGTTCCACTCATCTTTTTATCCTCTCTCTCTCTCTCTCTCCGTTTCCCTTGGCTTCTTTCGCATTGCAGTTTGTCTCCGGAGAGAGATCAGGACCACGGCAAACCAGACGCCGCGCACATTTTGCCAAGTGATTTATGAGCCGCGCGGCAGCATTTGAGAACATGAATATATATATATACATATATATTGCGTAGTCAGATATATGTTTTTTATATGTATATGAATATGTTTTTTTTGTCCTCTCCCTCCTCTGGCTCTAAAAAATCTTGACTTGACTGGGGAATCGCCTGACACATGTCTGTTGGGGCCGCATCTTTGGCTCGAGGAGGAATAAGGCTTCAGCAGTGCAGTGGAAAGCCGTGTTGGGGGATGGTGGGAGAGGGGGAGATAAAAGCAAAGCGGAGACAACAGAGTAAAAGATATTTTTGCAATAAAAATATAAACAGCATGCAAATATTTTCCCTACACTGTCCGACTACGACTGTCGGAGTTCAGCATCAACAACAACAACAATGGGTACATAAATTTCTGCTATAAATTTTCTTTGGTTGTCAGTGGCATTTTCAAGTGCCTAGGCACTTCTACCTCCCCCTCCGACATCCTCCTGCTTTTGCTCTTCGCTCATTTCGTTTATTTCAATGCCAGAACCACAAAAAGCATTTCATTTTGTTACTTTCTTGACCCCCAAATCTCCATCATCTCCACCATCTGCAGCATCCACCCCCTATCTTCTTCCTCCCACCCATTCGCCCTCTACAATCTTATGTTCCTTAAGTTGAACCAAATGCGGTTGCTGTGTGAATTTTAATTAAATATTTAACAAGTCGAATGCCAGCAAGGGATGGGAAGGGGAGGGGAGCAGTATACTTGCAAGGAGGAGAAAGGGTTACAAATAGCTTTAAACCTAAACGCTTGCAAAAATGTTGAAAGAGTAAATTTTTATGCATCAATTTGTGTTGTTGTCTCTTTTTTCATTTTTTTTTTTTTATCTCCCATTTCTGTTCATGCCAAAATTTCAATTTACATTGTTAAAGCTTAAAATGAAAAATGATTGGCATACACATGTTCATTCCCTCAATATTTCAATTGAATTATTTCAAGCAAAATTGATAAAATAAAATCAATTCCTAAACAATATCCATTAGCAAAAACATTCAGCAACAAACGCAATTCAATTTCAATATAACATTTTCATTACCTACTCAATTTCCGTAGAAAAATGTCAACCCATTTTCATTTTTCACTTCCATCCCCCCAGTCAGCATCCCCCTACCTCCATCCTTCCAGTGAAAACCAAGCAGAAAATGAAACCCCATAAGTAAAATTGTTAATTATAGTGCCAATTGAAAATATACTCCCACACATTTTAATTGAGGGTGGAGCGATAGAGATAGACATACTGAAAGCGAGAGAGATAGAGAGAGAAATAGGGCTAGAAGCGTTCTCATTTACATGCATAAACACGTTCACACATATTGCACTAATTCTACATATGTACAAAGCGATCCGCGTTTCCATTTTGCATATTTAAAATGTTTTTTAATTTGCCTGAACAAATTAAATGAATTTCATAAAATGAATCAACCAATTGCCGTTATTTCGCGGAAAATTACTATTTTGTATTTGTTATCGTTTTTCTCTCTAAACATCACACTCTCTTGGCAAAGAGTACAAATAGCAAAAGAGAGGAGCCTTTGTGTGTTACAAACCATTTCCGGCACTATTAACAATAAGTAAATATATATGTATATGTATATTCCCTTTATCAACAGGCGATTTGTTCCAAATATGTAAATTTATATGGGCATCAATATCTGAAGAACTTTAAACCTAGAACTACCAATTTTCGGGCCGATTCCCACATAATATACAACACTTTGTTGTCAAAATTAGTATATGAAATTGTTTAATCCATATCTAGCAGTCTAGTAAATTTCATAAAGATTGCAATTAAAATAAACGAGTTAAAGACGAAAACGTTTTGGCAGATAGTAGCGTTTGCTGATAAAAGTAATAGAAAGTAATTATCCCCAAAGGAACTACCTTTCAGTATTGCTTCATCGGGGAGAAAAGCCGCCTACGTCGGGATTCGAACTCGAGAGCAACAGAAATAAAAGTATTAGAGATAACACACATTTGCTTTGGCGACTTGTGAAGGGAATTTATTTTGAAATATAGTTTCCATTTGCTGCAGAGTAAATCCAAGTCATTACGACCAATAACATTTTTTATTTAAGTATACATTTAGTTGGAAAGGAGTGAGGAAAAAAAAACTGTGAACTATTTATTTATTTACATGTATTGTTTTGTACTACATACATATATATGTACATACATATATGGCTATTATTTGGTTGAAGAGAGCAGTTTGGTCTGAGCTATTGTGTGTGGAATGGAATAATATTTTAATTGAAGTCAATTACTTTGTGTGATGATGTTAATTGAGAGCTATTCCTCTCTTATTCTCTCTCGCCCCCTGTCTCTCTTTGTGTTTTATTTTCAAAAACAATTGAAATATATAGAGAAGTACTTTTTTTCATTTTTCATTTCTCTTCAAGTCACTTAACCTTCTTCAATGCATTCCATTTTCAACATTGATAATGATCGCAAAGACAATGATCTTCTTGATGTTGATGATGATGATGATGATGATGATGATGATGATGATGATGATGATGATGATGATGATGATGATGAGTAGAAGTTAAGTTCCTAGAGCATTTCGTCAATAATGCAAATTGATCAACGTTTCATTGACAATTGATGGCAGTAGCATTCAATTGATGCAACCCATTAGAATGAGTTGAAGAGTATTAATTTATACTGTTTGTGGCTTTTTAAGTTGCATAAGCATAAATTCCAGTTTATTGGGCATTAGTCAGACAAATGGTTGAATAACCTCAATAGTGCCAATTTTCGATTGAAAGCCTGACAAATTGATGCCAAAAAAGTAAATTCCCCTCAGGTGTGATAGGCATCTCATCTGTCATGCTGGACACCCTCCGATTGTTGCCATCCACGTCCTTTAGAGAAATTCTTTATTATTGAGGATGAACTCACCATAAGAAGTGTCGCAGGCTGCAGCAATATGTTTTAAGTAAGTAGTATCTAAAAATTCAGGCCTAGCCTGCCTAGCCTGTCCACCAAATCCTGAATGCATCCCTATCCATCGATCCATCCATCATCATTGGGTGGGTAAAGGCAATGACAGCTCAATTGTCCAGGGCCCACGCCAAAAGCCACGCCACAGCAAATCCCAAATGCAAACGTTGCAGAAAAAGGGCAAGAATTAAAAACGGGAAAAGAAATAAACAAACGAGCCAAATCAAAGACCAAATTGATGACGGAGAAACAACAACAAAAAAAACAAGACGTAACAAAAAAAATTGTTTGAGGACAAGAGCGGATGGAATAGATGGATGGATGGATGGATGGATGGACAGCTGCCGCTTGGGCTGCCGTTGCCGCTGATGTTGCTAGAAAATTTTTGATCGATGTGCTCGCCCGTCGCGTAGCTGCATAATTTGGAACTGGCCTCCAGGGGTAGATGCGGCTGCCGAGCGAATGTGGGTGTGGACATAGGATGGAAATAGGTTTACGGACTTTAAGCAGGTAGCCGTGAAGAAAAACCAATTCACCCTCTCTCTGACTTTAGCTGGTATAACTCGATGATAGACAGAGTGAGAGAAAGGTATGTAGGTAGGGAGGGCAGTAAATTTTGATTGATAACCCGATTGATAGACACCGTGAGTTGAGCCTGAAGTTGAGATTGAGTGGTGAACGAATCCATTCTAAGACTCAATTGAGCAACAACCTGAACATGAAACAAACTAATTGAAACTACGCCCATACCCAACCGAGGCCAAACCTTGTCTCGAGAGATTGAGAGACAGAGCTTTCAAAGTATTGGTTTATTTTTTTTACCATCACTAAGAGAAGAATTGTAGTTTTACTCGTTAATGGAATGATTGAAAACCGAGTCGTTGTCATCATCATCATCGTTGTCGTCGTTGTAGTCGTTGGATGATGTGATATCCAATGTTGATTATAATGCAGCCTGCACTCGGTTGATGTTTAATGAGCGGGCAGCAATGCACAGACAGAACAGACAGAATCCCCAATGTTGGAGCCCCTTTGAATGAATGAATCAATCGACCCTCTCCCGAATACATCTCCCTCCCCGTCTTTCAGGGTCCACCACAACAATTAGAAAAGCGCGTTGAATTATAGCATTTGGTTGGCTTCTCCGTCTCTATCATCGCCGTGGTCTGGTCGTCGCTGTGATGATTAATTAAATGGCATTTTAATGAGTTCACTGGCGAGCGAGAGCGCACTCTGCCCACTATCCATCCATTCTCTCGCCCACCCTGTGGCCCCCTTCTGAATAGTCATTGAATGGCATCAATAATGAATGAACCATCACCAGAGAGAAATGTGGAATATGTGCTTTTGGTTAATTTATGCAATTGAACTTTCGGGTAGAGGCAAAAACAAAAAACCAAAAAAAGGAAATGTTAAAAATAAAAAACGACAACAACAAAAAACAAAAAGTAGAGAAAGGCAAATGACAGCAGCACAAAAATAAAGAGTGAGTAAAAACTGCAGGTTACAGGTCACTCATTGATTATCAAAATATGCATATATCCTATAGAACTGATGCCAAATTTAATCTTAAACCGATTCGCTCGAACAAATCATCAGCCAAGTCCGCAAAGAAGGTTCTTTTGTAGGATCAAAAGGCCAACGAAAAAGTTTTTCAATCACGTTTCTTATTCTCCCATCTGCAACGAAAGCAAATCTGATCCGGCTGTATATCAGAAAAATATGAAAAATAAATTTGCTAGCCATGAGTAAGTTGAGGGATATTTGATTTTTGTTTGCAGACATTTTTCATTGTTTTCGAAAAAAAAGAAGAAAAAATGAAAACAAAAAAGAGAAGAAAGAAGCCGTCCATAGGTAGTTACTGAAACTGAAAGTTGGCCAAAAACCAAAAGTAAAAAAATAAAACTTAAGCTTATTATGCGCGTAAAACTTTCAAAAAACCTCACAAACCCTTCGTCGCGTCTGATTTTGTTCTTTTTTGTATTCAAGTTGTGTGTGTTTTTAGTGTTTTTTTTTTTCTGTTACATTTTTGCATATTAAGTTAACTTGGCTCTGATAAAGTTCTTCTGTGTGTGCGTGGGTTTTTTTTTTTTTTGTTTTTTGGATAGAGGGCCACCCAAATTCAAGCCAACTCAAGCTGTTCCTGTGCCTGTGCCATGCCAGAGATTCTGCGATATGTACAAAATGGCGTGTTGAGGCCCGATAGAGTTCTGAGTCTTTTGCAGAAAATGGCAAAGAGATGTCCTGTTCTACTGATGCCGCTGCTGCTGCTGCTGCTGTTTGTTCCTGATGCAAGCAAGACGAGAAGAAACATGGAGCCTAGTGCTCTTCATTTTGCTTTTAAGTGCTTGAATATGTCTTGTTAAGTAAGCAGTTAGTTTTATTTCTTATTCTTCTTTAGTGTCAAAAGGGGTAAGGGGGTCCATGCTAAAGGCGCCCACTCTTATGTAGGAGCAAAGTTGGCAGAAAGTTACAGCGAAAAGTTATTTTTCGGTTGCTTCTTGTTTATTTTTTTTCTTTTTATTTTTTAGTTTCAATGTTTTTACTCTTTCACAGGGTATTCTAATTGTAGCTCAATGTTTGTAACACACACAGAGAAGAAAGAGGTCCATTTTAGGGTATGAGAAAGTCTCATCGCGAAATATCATTTCGCGGCTCTTTGCTGGGGGAAAAAATAAACATATAGAAAGTTTCTTTAAGTAAGTGAAAGGATATAAAAACTTCGGGATGCCTTTTTAAATTTTTTTTCCCCCCATGTTTTTTGGTCGGAAACTTTATCCAAACCCAAGGCGGAATAAAAAAAATGAAACGAAACCAAGTCTCTCTGCCTTGCCAGGCCAATAGACGGGTTTTTGGCTTACAAGCATCCGAGGTGTCTCACTCTCTCTCTTGCTCTCTTTTGGTTTGCTTGTAACTTTAAGAAAACTACTTTTGGCGGCATGTGTGACATAAGTAAGTCCAAGTAAAGTGCAAAATCCACCGAGATTAAAGATGAAGCGTTCATTCTGACCAATAAGCTCCTTTTAAGAAAAAACTTTCCTGCGAACGAGAAAAACTTCATATCGAAAATAAGGTGATTTTCCAAGAAAGTCGTTTACAAATCTATCCGCTCTTATATTTGGTTGGTATTGGATTGATTTTCCTTTGTTGTTGCGATTGATACAAAAATATCAAAGTGACGCGTTCACAATACTTTTTATCGATGTTACTTGAAGGAATAAAAACGAAGATATCAAATGCTTGGCAAATGTTTCCTCTTCAGTTGCCCTCCGTCCATTCCATGGGATGCCACTTGTTCAATGCTCATTAAGTTTTCATTTGCCATTTCATAGAGGAGGGGGTTTTCTTCATTTTTTTTGTTTTTGTTCTTTTCTTCTGTTCTTGTTGTGTGTTTTGAGCTAAACTAGCAAAATAAGAAGAAGAAGTTGAAGCAGCGAACAAAGAGAGATAAAAACTTTAAATACTTTGTCGCCACTTGGCTGGCATTAACCCCCCGGCCTGTCACCTTGTTCTTTGTCCCTCCCTCTGTCTCGCTCTCTAGCCCTTCTTGGTCGACTGCCACTGCTGACTAAACTCTCATAATGACCTCATTTGTATTAGCATCGGTTGGCGATTGAGAGATTTTTGTGCTACTTTTCCGGGTTTCTGGGTCGCCAAACTTTTCAAGTGCAAACCGGCAAGTAACAGAAACAACAATAACAACATCAATGTGAACAACAAATTGTTCGGCAGTTGTAGTTGTTTCCTTTTCTCTCTCTCTTTTTGTGTCAATTAGACATTATAAATTGCCTGTCAAAGTCATTGTGTGTGTGTGTGTGTCTCAAAAACTTTGGTACATGAAAAATGAGCAATCGTTTGAAGTCAACAAGGATGCTTTTCCATTTAGTTTAGTCAAAAGTCAAAGACTTTTTTCACAAACTTTTGTTTATTGCTTACGCTAATTAAATACAATTTTCTGCATTTAGGATGAAAAATCAGTCACTTGAAAAGATTTATTTAATCAAAATAAGTATGCTATGCATTCCATGTCCAGCAATTGCTATAGCATACGTTTAGGAATTTTTCAACAGAAATGCCATTCCGATGTCTTAGATCTAAACGTTAGCAATTACCACGTGCCAAGTGTTGGTATGATAGCAATGGCACACACACACATACACACACATGCACACTCTTAGACTGTCAGACAGGCGACATCCAGGCGCCCGACAATCATAAAATCCTCTTGACGCAACACTTGAGTCCTTGCCGAACCAAATCATACGACAAAAAAGGCGAAAATTGTCAGTGGCAAATGTCGCCTTGTCGAGCGTTGGCTGGCTGGCTGGCCTATTTAAAAATTCAAAGGGCATAGAAATACGTGGGTGGGGGCGAGAACAGAAATGTTTTGGTGGGTGTTAAGTCTGGCCACTTGAGGCACTTGCCTGTTCCAGTTTCCTTCCGTCGGCAACGCACAAAACATGTCTGCCGCAAAAGGATACCAAAAAATATTATAACGAGTGCAAATAAAACACGAATTTTTCGTTTTTCGTTTTTTCATTCTAAAGGAAATATGCACAAATGGAGCGAGAGATGGGAGATGGAGAGTAGAAGGCAGCGAGTGGCAAGGAGGGAGGGGGAAAACAGCATTCATTTTTGGCACGCATGCATGGCTAAAAAGTATGCCATCAAATATGCCAAACATGTTTGCCATGTCAGCCGCCTTTAATGTGTTTTACTGTGCAAATAAATTTGTCCTTGAATACGTTTTTCTTTCTACTCTCTACGCTTGTACATTGTTGGATTTTCATTTTTGCTTTTCTTCTGGTTTGTTAGCTAAGTGGCATGCCAAGTTGGCTAACCTGCTGCTGTTGCCTACGTGGACGAGGGCGAGAGCGAGGACGACAACGACAACGAGGACGAGAGCAAGGGCGATAATCTGGCAACGCCAGACGTCATTTGCTTTTGATCTCGCTCAAGTGCAGCCTTTGCACGTTCAAATCTATAAGAGTTAAATTTAGCTGGGCCCATCTATTTATCGTTAGATAGTTGTTGTATTTTTGGACCCCTCTTTCCCACCAAACGAGGACCGACCGCATTGCAAGGTTAACACTTAAGCACGTCTCTAGTGAGATTACAAAATGGCCACAAAGAAACTGTGTCAAAAAGAAATTGTCCAAATAGTCATTATCTCTTCATATGATAGATAGGTCATTCCATTACCAAAACCATATTGGACATTATTATTGGTCAACTTTGCGTTGTTACATTTTTACGCAACATTTCCACAATTTCTTTATTTTTTTTTTTTTTTGGTTTTGCCATAATTCAAAACTAACTTCTATTTCACTGTGTGGAAGTAAAAAAGGAGCGTACGGGTCAGAGACAAAACGGTGGGTGGACCGCGGAGGTGGATTACATAAATCAACAATTTTTGGTGGTAGAGCTTTTGCGCAAAACTTTGCGCAAACAAATATTAATTTTAACTTTATGCTGGCCAAGCAATAAAAATATTTAAAAAAAAAAGAGAACCACATATAACCGAGCGAAAGAGAGAGAGGGAGAAAAAATAAACAAAAAACTAACATTTAACATTAAAGTCGAAAATTTCGCAGTTTATATGGCGCGTATTTATAATTTGCCATTTTAATTGTTTTCCAACAATATTTTCACTGGCCTGGTGGTGCAATGAATTAATTGTGCAGTCCGCAAGGAAATGGAGAAGTGGAACAGCGGCAGTTGCATCAACATCTGCCAGGATGGAGTCTCGACCTTTTCCCATCCCTTACTTCCCTTCCTCCTGCCTTTTTGGTGGGAAAAGGAGCTCGCTTGCTGGCTCATCTCTCGTGATAATTCTTAACCGCCGGTTTTATTTATGCGGCGCGGCAAAAGCAGCCCACACACAAAGATAATATGTGCATACATACATATATATATATGTGTGTGTGTGTGTGTGTGTGTGTGTGTGTGTGTGTGTGTGTGTGTGTGTGTGTGTATTTATATTTATGCAACATGCATTTAAAATAAAATAAATACAAATTAAGCATACGTCCCATTGCAAGGACAACCAACAGCAGTTTTCTATCAACACAAAAAGTGTTGCATACTTTTGGTTGCTCTATAAAATGCATAAGCAACCAATTAGTTAATGACTTAAAGAGAAGTGAAATCAATTCTGGTGTTTTATCGATTGATTTTCACATTTCATTTCATTTTATTTCGCTTATACAAGCTCAATGTACTCATTTTGGATTTTCTCTTAATTGAGATGGAATTATTGCAAAACGTTTTAATGACAAAAAGCAATCACAATGGCAAAGTTTCTATTCATGTGAATTTCGACTCTTAGATTCCTTTGAAGTTGTATTTGCATATAAGATGCTTAATTTTAATACGACCAGCTGGTAAAGGACATCGGCTAGTCGTTATTAGTGAAAGATTTTTAGCACTTTATAGTATTTGTAGCTTTTGTTGGTTATATAGTTGACGTAGCCATTTGGCATGGGCATGGGCATGGGCATTAATTGCAATGCAAAAAGGCCATGCCGCATAAATTTCTCATATTTAATTTTTTTCTGGCAGCAAACGCAAAAGAAGAGGGCCACTTGCTTTCAGTTTAATGCACTTGGTTGGTTCGTCGCCAACCACCAACAACGAAAAGAAAAAAACAAAAATTAATATATAAAAGAGTGTGGGAGTATTTGCATTTTTGTTTTTCATTTATATTAAAATGAATAATGCACTTAGCAAGTAGAGGGAAATTCCTAAAAAGGAAAATAGGAACGAGAGAAGAGAGAAGCAAGTAGCGGGGAGAAAACAAAAAAATGTGATCGCAGCTGCAGCATCCTTAACCCTCCATAAAAATGCCAAAGAAATGTGGTCCATATTTGCCCTGGCGAACATAAATTTTGCTTGTTTAAGTGCCAAGGAGATGGGCACAAAAAGGCAAACGAAAACTTTGACTTTAGAGAGCGACACAAACACACAAAGCGAGAAAAGAGAAGAGAAGATGTAGTGCGAAAGAGACAGAGCAAAAGCTGCTGCCAACAAGTGGAGTTGAAGTTGGAGTTTTTGTCCAATAAAATGTCAAACAAATAGCCCAAAGGCATTTCATTGAAAATGGTCATGAAAATTAAAATGCTAGTTCAACTCCCGCCACTCATTCATCCTCTCCCTGCTACTCTTTCACTCCCTCCACCTCCCCTCTCTCGGTCTTTCTCTCTCTCTATGCCTTTTGTCTAACTTTTTGCTTTTGCGTTTTGTCTTTGACCCTCAGAACAATGGGGGTTTCATGAGCATTTAATTGGCGGTAATTAGCTAGCTAAGTGCAATGAACAATGCGAGAGCGGCTCCTCCAAGGGGACCAGCAACAAAAACAACAACTCCATTTTAGTTCAAGTGAACCGAAACAGAATATAAACTTCACATCGGACCCATAGACGATAATGCGTTAAAATAGTTTTAGTTTTAAGTAAATGCAAATATTTTCAAAATAATTTGCCTTTTGTGGGCAAAAAGAAATTAATCGATAATTACGATAAATATATGAAAGAAAATTAGAAAATAAGCAAAGAGTTGACCGTGCGGAAACGGAAATGTAAAATTTGTATAGAGCCTCCTTCGCCTCCCCAAATAAGTATGCTATATATTCCGTGTGAAACGGAAATGTATACATACATCATATTTATATATGGACTGTGGTGTTCTAAAAAGTATGCTACGTTTTTGTAGAAGCCAATTATGAATGTAAAAACTTTAATAAATTTTCCACACTTTTAGTTAATTTCGCATAAAAAGAAAAATGCATTAAAAATACCATACTGACATGGTTGATTGTTTGCTTTGCCTCGCTCTCTCTCTCTCTCTCTCTCTTTACCTCTCCCACTCCCAACACTACTGCCACTCCCACTCTCTGTTGCCCTCTCTCTCTCTGACTCTCTTTCTGTTGCTCTTCTACCTCTCTGGTCTTTGTAAGCATATGGCAATTAAAATTAATTTAAATTACTTTTCGCTGTGAAAATGAGTCACTTGGAAAAATTACGAACCGCAAAACTTACTCACTCTTTATTCATTTCTCTTTTTCTCTTCTCTCTTTTTTTTGCACATTATTTGCAGAACTGACCCAGGCTGAACTGAAACCCACTTTGGAGATATATCCCATGCAGGAAGTTCAACGTAAACCAGTTGGTAAACCACTTATACTCACCTGTCGTCCCACTGTTCCCGAACCAGCTTTGGTGGCTGATCTCCAATGGAAGGATAATCTAAATAATACCATTTTGCCCAAACCGTAAGTTGAAAAGAACGTACCCGAAATACTTTTTGTACACATTCTGTGTGTGTCTCTCTCATGACTCTTTCAGTTTTCTTTTATGTTTATATATAAATATATTTTCTTTAATTTTATTATTATACCGTACCGAATACACAAACACACACACACACACAAACACCATACATATGCAAATACACACACACCTACATGTAGGCACAATTATGATCCACTTTATGATTCCAAGGGGAATAGAAAAATGTGTAAGTGTAAATTTTATGACCAAGCTCATACAATTGGCCAATGGCCATTGGTCAAGAGCTTAAAACAGAGAGCCGAACTGTTGCTAAAAAACTACCTGCATATACTTATACTATATAAAGTACAATAGTTATTACTCGTACATACATAGTTGCCCACTTCTATTCCCTACTATTTACCATAATAGCCCATTTCCTGCCCAATTTTTATTGCTGGCATGTGTTCCCTTAATTTGTTCCGTTTTGTTATTCTTTTAATTTTATGTGTTTCTTTGCATTTGCATTTTGCGGCCTCAACTCACACACACACACCTACAATCCATCCATATATTCCATCCATATACACACACACATACATATACAACCATACGTCATTTATATACATAAATAAAGATCATTAAATGCCTCCGACTAATTTATATAGTTCAAGCAAGCGATCTCATATCGATCTCTAGATGAAGATGCTTTAATTGTTGTATATTCTTGTAAACTAACTAACTGACTCATTAACGAGTTGAACTTACTTTTGAATAAGGCATGAATACATTAGTACAATCAACAACAACAACAACAACATGCTTTAATTGTCAATCCTAAAGAACTAGTATTGGAACCAGATGATCATTGAGTTTCATCAAACATTTCCAACAGGCAGTTGAAAACTCCCAATCGATTCGAGAAAGAGAAAATACCAAGTTGGTGAAAAATCTTTGCATTCAAATTTCCTTCATACGTATGTATGTATGTATGTACATATGTCGTATAGAGTTGTTGTTGTGCTTGTTCTTTGACCAAAATCAAATCAAACATTGCACAATTGCTATCCCTTTTGCCTTCCATCTGAGAGACTATACAAACTCGACTACTCTCACGTTTGTGTACGTAAAAGGAAAATCGTGTTAATTAATTTACCTGGAGACTTGCAAAAGTCACCGAACGGCCCTCAAGCAGACCCAGACACACACTCACACACACAACACTCACATTCCTGACTCGGACTATTGGCCCCCAAGTCATCCGCTCTCCCCTCTGCGGCAGGTGCAGGTGCGTGTTATGGTACAGTAGCAACCAAACTGAAACTTACTATTTTGTGTGCCAATTAACCTCCTTTGCTTGCTTAAAGTCAAATTTCTTCTTCTATGTGGCCTTGTGTCACTTTTAATTATGGCTCCGAATTATAACGCGCTGTGAGATTTAGTGGGGGCTACTTTTCAATTTACCTACATAGCCACAAAATAAAATACTTAATTCAGCCCCAATGAGACGGGGTGGCAACTCTGGTGATGCTCTATCCATGAGCTGCACATTTGATTGCTTTGCCTGGGCATCGGCATGGGTTGTGGGTGGGAGGAAATTGGGGTGCAGGCCACGCCCACACAATACACAATAGCCTTTTTTGGATTCGCAATGCATACTTACAGGCGCGAAATGTAATTAAGTTCGCCAAAAACCGACAAAGCCTGCCATTCCCTCCCCTCGCTTTCTCTCTCTCTCTCTCTCCCTCTGTCTCTGTCTACCAGCAAAACTTGCCCATTGACTAGCCACCAATTCCGCCCAGTCATCCAGCCACTAGTGTATAGTAGGGTCTCTCTAGGTTATTTTTTTTTTTTTTATTTTCCCTTCTGTGGTGGTTCCAGTTGGCGCTGTTTGATACTCACCACTCGAGTTAATTAAAGCGATTAAGTTGGCATAGTTGTGCGGCCATGGGCAGTGTTGGCATTCTGGCAAGAACTACTCCTGGTCGAAGGTTGTAGTTTGGATTTCAGCATCATGACCACTTCATGTACTTTTTCATCAAAAACCAAATTCACTAATGAAGCATTTTTCAATTCCTGGCGAAAATAGGATTTAGCTTCAAAAATGTATGCCTTTCCTTTTCTAGTTTATGAATTATTCAAGAATTGATGGAATTTTCTTTAAAATCGCTAAAGTTTTAATAGGTAAGCGCTTTCTAGAGACGAGACAGTCTCTGTCCTAATCTAATTTGATGTTCCAAAAGTTTAATAAATTAATCAAGTTTAGTTTAAAATATATCGCCTTCAACTCTGATTGATCGAGAAATTCATTGCCCAGGTTATACTAACTTCGTATGAATTTATTTGTTTTCCAACTTTTTGTTTTTGTTTTTTTTTTTTGGGTGTTTTTGGTTTTTGCCATTCAAATACCTTCAAATTGTTGCTACGAGTTTGGCTCTGGTGACTATATTATTCTTTTGCAAATGGATTGCCAGTTGTTTGTTATCTTTTGTCGGCTTTGGCAATATTTGGCTTGTCTTGCCTTCAAGTGACTGAAAACATACTTCTTCTACCACCATATGACGCGAGTTGGCCTACGCCTTAACCTCAGCTCATTGCGTATTCAATAACAACAACAACAACAACAGCAAAGGCATCAGGCGTCATCATCAGGAGCAGCGAAGACAACGGCGGCAGCGCAAATAACGCGACACAAATAGGGAAAATGCAATAAAAAGGGGAAAAAAAGTATAAAAATTCCATAGCATACCCCAAGGGGGTGGGGAAGGAATAAAGCCAAGGACAACGTCAACGTATTGTACCCAAGAGACAATCAAAAATTTGATTTTTACGTATGCGTAACGGGGTTTTCTTCCTCTTCATCAGCGGCTTCTGCTCCTCCCTTATCCTCCTAGGCTATGTTCTTCTGCTTACTTACTTTGGCGTCCTTCCCTTTTCATGTGTTTTTCTCTTATTTTTTAGATGCACGCCGTTTGGCGCAATATTAAAAATCCAACGCAAATATGCAGCGAATTTTTTTCTCCCAGCTTTCTCTGTGTGTGTGTGTGGGGTTTTTTTTATTTTTTTGGAATTTGTTTTTGTTGCCCTTGCACAATGTCTTCATTCTTTCTGGCTGGCTGGCTCGACGTGGTCGTATTTCTCTCGTCGACAGCTTTTGTTAGCATAATTTTTGGAGAGTTTTCTATTCGCATGGGTTTTACCTCCTGCTCCTTTCACATTTCCCTTTCCCTTCTCTTTCCCTCTCTCTCACTCCCTCTCCCACTTTGGGTGTGTGTGCGTGTGTATGCGCCAAGCAAATAAACAGAGGCAACGTTTTTGCATTTTATTTTTTGGTGTGTATTTTTTTTGGCAACAAATCGAACGCAGGTTGCGCACACACCGTCAGAGACACACACACACACCCACAACCACACGCCCACACACGTACACTTTCAATATACAAAACCAATTACAATCGTAAAAACAAAAGTTGGCAAGAGACAAACAAAAACTCGAGCAACGCTCCCCCATTTTCAGCAAAGCCAAAGTTTCTATACTCTATAATCAAAGGGAAGAGAGATTCTGTCCAAATCTCACCTTGATAGTAACCAGGATTTGTTCCTTTCGATCGAAAGCAACGGAACAAACCATAAGAATTTATAATTTGGATAATCTTATTGTTAGTTCCAGGAATTGAAATGCATTGATTAGAGCAAGTAACAAGAGCCATGCCAAATGTTTAGACGTCCCAGTTCAAAGATTATTGATCGATCCTGAATGCTTTCAAAACAATTGATACACTTCAGCAAACAATCACCGACTTTGGTAGGAAAAGTACAGACCAAAAATTCTATAAACGTTCTGTTTCAGGATCAAATAAGGGAACGTATCATAGAGATCTTATGTTTTTTGCTTGGCTATCTACTTCTTCCAACTTCTTTACTTCTTTTGATCGTGACAAAGTAAGGGAATCTACTTGCCATAAGTAAGGTAGACAGCATAACGAAAAGCAGAGACGACAGGAAAATTGAAATCAACAACGACAGCGGCAAACTACGCTGAAAATATGCCAAGGCATTGCCTTATCCTGTTACCAAATCCTGCCAATCTTCCCACCACTAAGCCCAACCCTTCGTTCGGATGCCTCTGCCCGTTTTTGCCGTAACCAGCTGGACAAGTTTGGTATTTTCCAAAATAAACGAAAACGCAGAGGGAAAAAAGGGAGCCAAAAAAATGGGGAGAAATAAAACAACTGTTCATTTGTGGAAAGTTTTCCATTTTGTTGGCTCGTTTTTGTTTCTATTTTGGGTTCTCGTGCTCCTCTCTCACACGGACGGACCAACAACTGAAATCATAATCCTAACCGCTATGCATAATTAGTTTTCCATATTTTTGCTCCTTTTTTCCGTTGCTCGTTGCTCGTCGATGTTCGTTTTTGGACGATCAACAGAGAAAGTTTTTTAATTAATTAGTAAGTGTTTGTTGTACTACTCGGATGTTGGGGCAATATTTCGTCTTTTCTTTGTTTTTTGTTTTGTCTTTTCATGCGAATATTTTGTGCGTGTTTGTAACTCGAATTAAAAAGTTGCGAATTGTACAAAGCAAATTTATTTATCAGCTGATGCCATCTCAAGATGATGATGACCTCATGTTTACCCTTAAAGTACCCACCCACGAGCCTACACCAACCGACACCAACCGACACCAACCGACACCACCCAAGCACCACCATTACCACCATCGAATGAAAGGAAAACCCTGAATGCAAATGCAATTTCCTTTTTAATTTTCTGTAATTGTTATGGTAAATTTCACGGCAAGGAATGTGCGTAGAAGAAGAATAGAAGGAAAAGTAAAATTTACATGCAAATAAGCAAAGCAACAAACATTTGAATACACACCCACACACCCATACATACACACATATAAACATATACAAATACATAAATACATAGATACATACTTACTTACTAACAGCGACA
This sequence comes from Drosophila equinoxialis, assembly GCA_018150345.1. Lineage (NCBI taxonomy): Eukaryota > Metazoa > Arthropoda > Insecta > Diptera > Drosophilidae > Drosophila > Drosophila equinoxialis. The sequence continues at coordinate 6,400,927 of JAECWI010000002.1, read as the reverse complement.
ATGCTCATAACAATTATTATAAACATTATAATTATAGCAACAAAAAACACGTACCAAGTTACTAATGCATTCGCTTACCCTTGCCCTTCTCCTGCTCTCTCTCTCTCTCTCTCTCTTTCATACACATTTTGGTTTATTTTGGCCAAAAATGTATTTAGAACGGGACGGAACCAACCACCAATGTACACGGAGACTTTGCCCGGCGAAAGTTTAGCTTTAATGATTACCTCATTGTCGGTGGAAATGGGTGGCAAATATTATTGTACAGCATCGTATGCAAATACCGAAATACTCGAGACAAGCGTTACAATTAAAACTTATGGTAAGTTTCAAAAATTATTCATATATGTATATATTATATTATTATTTCTAAGCACCAGCAACAGCTGCTGTTGCACAGTCTAGAGAAACTGTGTCCAAAAGTGAGGAATTGAATGGGTAGATCCAGTTGAGTCCAGATTCCCCTTTACAATCATAATGATGGTAATACCTTGCATACTTTTGGGAGCATTAGTTATTTTTAAATGTTTTGGGCTGTCTGCAAAACCTTTTGAAGTTTGTTTAGTTAACTATTTCTGCTAATAAGCCAACGCAATTGTAGCACTCTCTTGCCAAATTTTCTTTCTTATGCGTTTAAATGGGTTTCGACAGTAAGACACTTTTGCTGTGTGATGCCAAAATACTTAGCCTATGCAGATTGGTGTAAAGTTACGCCATCTAACTGAATCGATGGGGTGTAGTTATCGAGTCATTTTGGTGTAAAGCATGATTAGTATTCTTTCGGGGGGGTCTTAGATTAATTTGCCAGTGTGTTAAGTTATTCCTGAATATCTTCTGCAGCCTTTGAGAGGCAAGATACGGCCCTCTTTGATCATTTTGTTTGGCCATTAATTGGATAATAAGAACAGAAGGGCCGATAGAACTCTGGAATCATAGGTTTTTGGAGTGTGTTGAGGTTCTGTCTTAAACTTATCATACTTTTGGAAACTGTAATTTGAAATTTTCTTTTAAACTAAGTAATAAAAATTGTAGAAAAATGATTCATTCGGTCCATTCGCATTTCTCAAGTGCTCACTGCTCTTGAGCTGCATTTCAAGTATATTTGTATGAGAATAAGAGTATTGTAAACATATATAAACACAAAATTGATGCGCCGTATACAAAGAAAAAGGATATCAAGAGCACGTTGCTCAATAAGCAGCAGGCACACCATACAGACACACACACACACTTTGCTGGCTCGTTGACTTTGCTGTTTCGAGCTGTGTGGTCCAAGTCCATAGAAGTGGAGCCCGACTAGAGAGACTTGGTTGGGGCAGGAAAAACTTTTACGAGATTGATTTTTCTAAGCAATTTAAAGTTGGAACTCCGCTGCACACACTCATTGGAGTCACTCGTTGTCGGTCCTGCCGTCTATTGGCGTGCACACGTATCCGCTAACAACTATGCTGTTTCTACTCCTACACACATACATATGTACTTGTACCTGATCCTATTCCTCTTTTTGTTCATGGGTCTCTGTCCATTTGCTTGCCTGTGCTAGTGTGCAAACATCCAGGAACTTGGACAAGTGGTAACTCGGCCTCGGCACTGGGGCCGGCACTGGGCCTCGGCCTGCTGGACACCCAAGTAAACTCCATTGAGAGACATTCAATTGAAATCAAATATTTTGCTGCTTTACAATTTTGTTCCTGATATGAGGACAAAGTGCGAATTTCATACGGTGAATGAAAGGAGGAAATGGAGAGATCAAGCCCGATGTGTCCACCAAGCCCTTTACCTTTGTTTGACTTGGCTTGGTTAAATTTTTTTAAACAGGTCGAGCACGAAATCCGTATCGACTAGCAGACAATAGGTTGACCATCCCGGCGACATGTTACTGCCAGTGAAGAATAAAAACGAATTGGGGTTATGATTTCAATCACAGTGTTGGAAAATGCAAATATTGACATCAAGCTAATTGGTTCTTACGGCCAGTATTGGGCAATCCTTTTTAAAGGAGAAACGAACTAAGCTTTTCACTCCAATCAATCGAATTGATTCCCACGATTAGTTGGATTCAAACTGAAATCGCATACCTCGTTTTCAGGGTCTCTGTTGCACCACAAAAACCAAACTGACCGAACTTTCAACAACACACAAAACCCCGAACACATAATATAGTAGTAGTTCGTTATCAACACCAATGCCGATACGCCTCCTTCAGCCTCCGTCTCAGTCTTCCTTTCTTAGTTCAGTGGAACCTAACCAACCCGCAAGAACACCAACAACAACTAAGTTGTTTCAACGTTGACAAACTTACACAAGTTGCATTTAGTTAAGCAAATAAGCAGAGGAGAACTGTTGCCAGAGACAGGAATGAAGAAATACTGAGACGAGGAGGTAAAAGTTGTAGGCGAATTGCAAGGATTTACTTTTGCAACAAAACCAAACACTTATGAACTGTTTGGGGGATATTTACAATGTATAAATATATGCACAGTCAAACAATAAAGTTTTCGTACAGCCATCACAATTTTCTGCACAGAAAGATCACTGAAAACAACTTAGAATGGGTTTTGGTTTGATTTCGAACGGATCAACAAGACAAGTTGATGTGAATTAAATGAGGTCTTGCGAGAATCGACATTAAATGCAGTCAATCAATTGACATAGCTCTGTGCAAAGATGTCAGTGAGGCACTGTATATCTGTGTATCTACTACTACTACTACTGCCGCTGTCTATCTGTCTGTCTGCCAGTGGTTTACTTACATGTCGTTGTTGTTTGTGCCAGTTACAGCTTAATATTTCAATATTTATGCTTTTAATAAATGCATATGCTGAAAACAAACATCCGGTTGGTTGCCTGCATTCGTTTGCCTTGTTGAAAGCTCTTAAAGTCCTTTTGGCCAGCGGCAGGAGTAAACCGATCCGTGCCAACACGCCCTTATTGCCCAAGTGGTCCTTGCGCATAGTCCTTGTGTTCTTGTCTATTAAATGTGAACATTCATTAAAGACATTAGACTAAATTAGTGCAAAATTCTGATTGTTGAATGGCCATTGCCGAATGCCAAATGTGAATATAAATAAATGATATTCCTAAAATATTTTCATCACAAAATAAACTAAATATGTATGCACAATACACAGGCATTTCTTTTGGCCAACTAATTCGAATAATTAATGCTAATTGAAGCTTTTTGTGTAACACACAAAGTCCAATGCATAGCCTTAAGTGGCAAAATCACCGAGACACAAAAAGCAAACAAAATCCATATTAATTATTGATAAACAACCATTTGTTCGTGTACATTGGCGTGTTTTACTTGCAAAGCCATCGAAACGAATGTAAAATCTTTGAAAATTCTTTTGGGTATTTTAAATAATTAAATCGTCAAGTTGTCATTGAATTTGTTTTGCTTGATTTTAATTTTGATCGACAAGAAATCCAAATACATAGATCATTGCCCCTCCCACAAAGTGGGCGTGTGTGTGTTTCCTTGTGAACTTTAATTTTTGTTTTCATCCCTTCAGGCTATCCTTTTAGTGCAGTCAAGCATCATGAGCGTCATCGTCTATCAAGGGGCACGCCACTGCTCAGATGATTTTCCATGCTCTGCCGATGCTGCTTTTTTAATAACTTTTTCTCTGTTTTCGGTTTGCAGCAGCAGCGTCCCCGAGACAACTTTTTTCAATAAGTTGTTAGTGATGTCGTTTTTGTCTTTCTTTTTTTCCCCCGTATATATGTACCGTATATATATATCTATATGTATCTGTATGTATATACATTTTTGGAGCAAGTATTTCCGAGTATCCAGGCGTTCCTGACCAGCTTCGGTTGTGTCCTTGTTCAAACTAATAATGAAATCGTAAACTAGTTCATCGTTTTTTTTCCTATATTTTTATCCTTTGTGTTTGTGTGTTTGTGTCTGTTGTTGGTGTTGCTGTTGTTGCCCATCAGACGTCACAGGGAAAAACCGAAAAGAAAAGCAGCGACTAGTGTTTGAACAACAAAATCTCACACGCTACGACAATGCAGCAACAACAATAACAACAACAACAAAATGCACACTGTGAGCTTTTGGCTCAACTGAAAAATAAGGCAAAGAGTAAGGGAAAAAAAAACGATAGAAAGAGAAATGACAGCAGCAGCAACTTTTATTTATTTTATAGCATACGAAAGGGGGGCAGAAGATAGAGGGAGACAGAGTTATACAGGATAAGGCAGAAGGGGCAATACAAGGCAAGACTTACACTGCCAATAAAATTGGAAATAGAAAATGTTTCCATACAAACTTTCCATTTTTTTCTCCTTTTTCTCCTTTTTTATTTCATGCATCCATTCGAAATAGTAAACGCGGGTATATTTATTTTTAAACTTAAATGTTTTGGTCATAAATCTATAAAGTCCAACTACTAGCCAATAATTTCTTACAGGGTACAACAGCTTCTATACACGAAGCAGAGTTGGTTTAGTCCGTTCTCCTCTCCTGTTTCTTTTTTTTTCCTTTCGCCCTCTCTGTATGCTTTGGGCAAACCAAAATGTCGGACATCAAGCATTTTGGCTCAAAAGATTCGATAGTCAACATGCAGACAGACAAACAGATGGCTTGTTATTACACTGATTTATAAATAAACTGCAAATATTTGATTTCTACACACACATGCACACATGGCCACGCCTTAAACGCCCATTAAACAATTTCCGGTTCGAACCGTATTCGATCGCCATCAATTCGTTTGAGTTCCAGAGAGTTTCCATCGAGCAATTAACACCTTAAGGGCTAAGAACCCACATATTATGTATCTTAAGGACAATTGCATTTCGGACTTAAAGGACCACACTGATTAAGTTATGAGTTAACTTTGGTTAGCCCAAAATAATGCTAATTAATTAACTTGTCCGAAAACAAAGTCAAAGGCAAACTTCTTGTCCATTCGTTTTGCAACTTTTCAGTTTAACGTCTTTTGCCTGGATTTCCCTGCTTACTTGGCCAACTGCTTGTGTTCCATGTCCGGTTTCGGCTTTGGGTACATCCAACTCGCCTTGCTCAGCATCTGTTGGATGCTGTTTATATATTTGTTTTTGTATTCCTATTTGTATTTGTATTTGTCTTTGTGTGTGTGCAAGTATTTGATTTAGGAATTTTCAGTTTTGCAATTTTTATTCTATGCAATGTAGCTACATCAATGTATATGTATGTATGTCCGAGATTTGTTGGCATGCCGACTCGGAGCCGACTGGCTAACTGGCCATTGGGTAACACCTCGTTAAAGGTTTCAACGGGAAAAATTTAATGTCCTAGTTATGCGCTTGAATTGTTGTTTACTCGTCTGGAATGTTGTCACTGTTATTTCTCATTGGCCGTTCTATTTTGCAGTTGCCATTACCTGGACAAATGCACCGGAGAACCAATATCCCATCCTAGGTGAGGATTATGTTGTCAAGTGTGAGGTTAAGGCTGATCCCAATCCAACAATCGATTGGTTACGCAATGGCGATCCGGTAAGTACAGTTTCTCCCTACTGACACACATAACTCATACTCATTACGATTTCCGATATCCCATAGATCCGTACTGGAGACAAATATGTGGTGCAGACTCATGGTCTACTCATTCGCGATGTCCAGGAAACGGACGATGGCATCTACACTTGCCGTGCCGCTGTCATCGAGACGGGTGAACTGCTGGAACGCACCATTCGCGTGGAGGTCTATATCAGTCCGGTGATCACACACTTGCCAACCACCTTGGAGGCCGTGGAGGGTAAACCATTTGCAGCCAATTGCACTGCGACCGGTAAGCCAGTGCCGGAGATAAGCTGGATAAAGGATGCCGCCCAACAGAATGTGGCCACAGCCGATCGTTTCCAAGTGAACCCGCAGACGGGTCTGCTGACAGTGAACTCGGTGAGCCAGGATGATTATGGTACCTACACGTGCATAGCCAAGAATGCCGCCGGTGTGGTTGATCAGAAGACCAAGCTGAATGTCCTGGTGCGTCCGTCTATCTATGAACTGTACAATGTGACGGGAGAGAGTAAGAAGGAAGTTGCCATCACCTGCCGTTCGAAGGGCCGTCCGGCCCCGGCCATTACATTCCGTCGTTGGGGCACCGAAGAGGAGTATGCACCCGGTATTCAAGACGACGACGATCGCATTGTCCTGGAGACCTATTACAATGAGGAACGTGGTGAGAGTTCCGGCACTTTGCGCATTGCCCGCTCCCAACGATCAGACGACGGCCTGTATCAGTGCATTGCCCGGAACAAGGGGTGACACTGCCTACAAAACGGGACATATCACTGTGCAGTTTGCCCCCGACTTTACCCACATGAAGGAACTGCCGCCCGTGTTCAGCTGGGAGCAGCGCAAGGCGAACTTGAGTTGTCTGGCCATGGGCATACCGAATGCCACCATCGAATGGCGCTGGAATGGACGCAATATTAAAGATCTGTATGATACGAATCTACAAATTGTTGGCACTGGTCCACGCAGCGATCTAATTGTGCATCCCGTGACACGACAATATTACTCGGCCTACAAATGCATTGCGACGAACATCCATGGCTTTGCCGAGCATGATATGCAACTGAAGGAGGCACGCGTTCCCGACTTTGTTTCGGCAGCAGTTCCCCGTCAATTGACAGCCACGACCATCACCTGGGACATTCGAGGTCCTCCGACTGAATTGGGTTTGCCCATCTTAGCGTTCAGTGTGCAATACAAAGAGGCCTTGAATCCGGATTGGTCGACGGCCTTGAATCGCAGCTGGTCACCGGACTCACCGTACATTGTGGAAGGACTGAGGCCACAAACCTTGTATAGCTTCCGTTTCGCTGCACGCAATCAAGTGGGACTCGGAAATTGGGGTGTCAATCAGCAACAGTCGACGCCCCGTCGATCGGCCCCCGAAGAACCAAAGCCATTGCACAGTCCCGTCCAGAACGACAAGGAGGAACCTGTGGTTGTCTCAGCCTATTCCGATCACTTCGAGCTGCGTTGGGGTGTGCCGGCCGATAATGGTGAACCAATCGATAGTTACCAGATCAAATATTGTCCGGTAAGTAGTCATATAATTGTCATGATCAAGATCAAGATGTTACATATGCATTATATTATAGGGCAACAAAATGGCAGGCACCTGGACCGAATTGGAGAATCGTTGCCACACTGTCGATGTGGTAGAGACGACATCATACGAGATGACCAATTTGAATGGCAATACCTATTATCGCATCGAGCTGAAGGCACACAATGCCATTGGCTATTCATCGCCAGCTTCTATTATTATGAAGACGACACGAGGTGAGTCTGATTCTGCTAATAATAATCTTGGCACATTGCTGTACTCGGCCGGCTTCAATTCCGGCGTCAGTTCGCTACACAAACATCTCACAACAACAACAACAACATCAACAATTACAACATCAACAATTACAACCATCACAACGCTGGCCACAACAATAAGCATAACATTACTTAGTGTCCTAGCCACCTCGATGTTAGTCTAAAAAAAACAAAACAAAATCAAAAACAAACACATACCACAACCAATCAAATCAAATCAAATCAAATCAATCAAATCAATTAAACCAATCAAATCAGATCAGTCTTCACCATAATCAAAAAGAAACAAATATCCTGCAATCGATTGATCGATTCGATGCGACTCGATTTACTTATCATACATATAGAATCAGTTCAATCTATCTATCTCTCTCTCTCTTTCTTTTTACTTGCAAACACATCACATTGTGTGTGTGTATACATATAACAAGATATATATCGTCTTACTGTTTTATAGCCCAACATATATAATATATATATAAATATTTATATATATATTTAAAAGAAAAACCAAAATGAACTATCATACATTTTTTGCATACATTTTGTGTAGTGTTTTTCTTTATGCTTTTCATCTGGAAACCTTTTTTCTCCCAATTACTCAGTGTAAGAAAATTTTTAAGTTCACCAATTTGATTTACAGTTATAATTATTGTTTCGTAATTTGTTTTGTTTCTTTTCTCTCTTTTATTTGTATTTGCCAAAAAAATTCAAAATCTTTTTAATTTGTGCTGCATGCTTTTGGGCGTTTTTTATCTTTTTCATTGAAACTAAGAAACAATTTTCTTTTTGCTAAATAATTTTACATATATACGTAAATATTCTTATAGTTAAGTACATTCCAAGCGAGTCAATTCAAAAATATAAAACTCACTCACCAAAATCACATGAAAAAACAACACTGAGACAAAAGTAAAACCATACAGAGAAACCCGAATTACCAAAAGTATTTCTCAAAAACGTTCATATCTCTTATAAGGCATGTAGAGATTGGAATATAAAAGTTAGAGGACCTTTTCATATTTGTAAGGATCAAAGAGAAGCCCATGATGAGTCCGATCAATAAATCAACAAGATTATTGAGGGAACTCTTTACATTACCAATATATACATACATACTTAATATTGAACATTTTCAAAAATTTTGAAAGGAGAATTCATTAAAGATTTGAAAGATCATTTGAAAAAGAATTCCTTAGGAGATCCTATTATAATAATATGTATGAGATCTATTGATCGAAAGTAACTCGAATTGCAAATGCACTGTCCTTGTCCCTATCTCTCATGCGTCTCATTTACACCTTGTGCTGTTGTCCCTCTCCCACACACACACACACACATACATACATACATACATGTATCTCGCTCATTTGCCTGTTTCCTTAAGGTCAATCTCATTAGTTTATTCCGATATGTTTGTGGAGGGTGTGTGTGGGCGTGTATGAGTTGATACGAGAGATATGAATCAAGAATCTATATTAGAGTCAAAATTTTCCCCGAAAAGTAACTGAAACACACAAAAACACACAAGATCAATGATGATGATGACAAATATTTTTTTTTTTGCTCTTAAATCTAATTTAGTTTAATTCTTGAAATTTTATTTTATATTTTTGTGTGTGCATATTCATGAAAACATGTAACGATATATTGTAATTACTTTAATACCTAAATATACATATATATAAACATATATTTATATGTATATGGACTTATACTTATACATACATATATCAAGCAAAATGAACGAAATGTAAACTTTAGTGTTTAATAATATCTACTTAAAAATTATCATCATGCCCAGTCTACTACTACTTATATTTTCTTAATTAATAATTTAATTTTTAATGAATTGATTGATTCATCGTTTAATTTTCTTTTTGTTTGTTCCATTTCCCTTATTTTTTATTTGATTTTCACATTTTTTTTCTTTGTAACTTGTATATGCAACTTTTTTTTTTTTTAATTAAGCGACAATGAAAAAAATAAGAAAAAAGAAAACCAAAAAAAACCAAATTGAAATAAAAAAATTTACAAAATCAATGTAATTTCTTTGTTTATTGCAATAGTGAGATCTCTCGCGCTATCTCTGTCTTTCTCTCTTTTTACTATCTATACTTATCTCGCGTGCTCTTGCTCTCTATCTGTCTCTCTCTCTCTCTCTCTCTCTGCTACTCTCTGTGCGTGTTTTGCTGTGACTGTACTTGTGTCCTTTTTTAGTATTTATTAGTATCTACTTGTCTCACTCACTCATGTTTACGTAGTGTAGTGACTTTTTCGTTGTTTGTCTTTTGTGTTTCCTTGTGTGTGTGTTGTTGTTGTATCTTTTGATTACTTAACTTAAATTAATCTACTACTTAAATTTTAATCTTAACTAACTTTTTAGTAACCGGCTACCCTAATTAGCTTTAGTAATACCATACATATTAATGACATATTACATATAATATAGTTACATACATAGACACACACACACACACACATACACCCATTAAGCAGAACCGATATATCGAAACCGAAACCCGAAACTAACCCAGATACTAATCAAAACATTTTACCAACCACAACAACAACAACAACAACAACAATAAATTGTCCAAAATGTGCAATAATTCCTGTCTACGTTGTCTTCTCCCAATCACCCACGGGATTATTCTTCCCACTGTCCCTTACGTAATGCCGTTACGTAAGTTCTCATTTGCCGTGTCCTTTGAGGTGAGATCATTCAATAAACAAAAGGATAACTTACTTAATCAATGGAATCACTGAGGACACACACAAATGGAAGTGTTGTAAGATTCTACACGGCATTGCGTAACGGCATAATCAGAATAAGCCCGTTAGTCTCGTCGTCTCTCTCTCTCTCTCCCTCTCTCCTCTCTCTCTCTCTCTCTTAAACAAATGAAGAACAAATATTCTTTTGTGTGTTTCCTTTTCTTCCTTTTTTTCTTCTACTACTTTTCTTTGTTTTTCTCTCTTTTTATGCTGTGGGCAAAATCCAAAAAAAAAAAAAATAAAAAAAACCAAAACCCAAAAAAAATCCTCAAATTTGAAAACTTAAAAAAAAACGCGTGCAAAAACACAGACAATCCGTATCCCTATACATTATCCAGTTCTACAATGCTTCGAATTCCAATGGCTCTACAACTGTTGGCGTCACCGCTGCTGCTCCTCTTCCTGCTCTCCAACTTGAACAACGGAGGATCCTGCTGGTTGTCCTTTTTCTCTTACAGTTTTCGTGTGTAAACAAATCAAAGATAACTGCAACAACAATTTAGCAAGCAAAACGAAAGGATTAATGATTTATTAACAACAAAACAACCAACATAAGTAGCACTAGGGTGGGGTGTAATTGTATTATTATTTAAATTTTGAAAAATCTTTTTTTTTCTGTGCTAAGATATTCCAAATAAATGTACAAAAATGCATTCAAATATTTCACATATAAAATGTATACATAGATCAAATGCCAAACAAAAAAGTAATAATAATAACGTATCAATTGAAAAAACAACAACAAAGGAAAACCCCAAAAACAAACAAAAAAATAAGAAACATTATTATCCAATTTAGCAAAATATACTTTTGTTAATTTGTTATTTAGTTTTCTAACATAATCAAAAGGGAACTTCGGATCATCAATCGAAGTTACATATATAAGTATATACACAGATTCATGCTAACGTGGCAAAACAAGGATCAAATACTTTCCGGTTAACTTCCATATATCACTTAGGCTGATGTCAGAGTGGCCGCGATAAGCGATGCTATAATATTGAGCGACAATGAGCGAGAAAGAATGTAATCCTTGAATGCATGTTAGAAAGCGAAAGGAGAGAGAAAAAGCGACAAGTTAAAGCGAGTTGCGTGAAAGCGATTCTGAATCGACATTCGAGTATACATAATTGAAAAATTTGTCAGGATACTGCCTTAAATTTTTATACAAACTTTTAAACTCTCCTTTTAAACGGTTTCTATTCAGTGGATGGATCCCGGTGGTTTTTTTCATTACAACATTTATAAATTCTTCGTCTGAATCCATGACGACGATGATTGCAAATGAGACTAAAATTAGAACACTCGCTAGGTTTCTCGCTTTGCGGAAAGCTTTCACTCTGCCATGTCATCGCTTTGCAGATCGCTGTGATAATTATCGATTGTAGCATCGCATCGCTTATCGCGGCCACTCTGACATCAGCCTTAGTCTTAGAAAAATGCTTAAACGATATACACATTATACTTCAGAATGTCTGAGATATAGTGAATCGATATTCACGGGAGTTTTGCTGCGTTTTCCGACGAAGAATAGCTTCTGACCCCCTTTTCCATATGTACACTAACCAATTTTAGAAGAGTCTTTGGGAATCTGAGGAAAAAAAAACACTGCCAAAATAAGAAAATTCCATTTGTTAACACTATGCAACACACTTGAGTGTTGATGCAAAGGATTCATGTCATGAATGACAAATGTCAAATATTTACAAAGATCGGATTCATGGCATTAATCTGTTGCACAGTGTAAATTATGCATATTAGCTTAAATTTGTTGTTGTTTAGTTTTTAAACCTTTCGTGTTGTTTTTTTTTTTTTTTTTTTTTTCATCCTAAAATCAAAAATCTCCACCGTTGAAAAATTGTTTGTTTTCGTATACGTTAAGGGGACAATAAATAACTAAGTAATATATATATATATAAAACAAATAAAGAAAATACAACAAAAAGGATAAAAGGATAATATTTATAACCACACACACACACACACATTTCCAAACTACGAATTTTTTCACATGGTGTAAGCTTAAATGAAATTTTTATGAAAAAACAAAAACCAAAAAAAGAAAACTTACTGAAAACTTCACTTAGCCAGCGAAAAAGAAAAAGAAAAACTAAAATGAAAAGCGATCGACAAATTTCCTGTAATAATTGAAATGTCTATGAAATTGTTTTTTGTTTTTTTTTTAGCCAAATATAAGTATACAAACATATATATAGACATAAAGGAGTGCATAGAGTATGATTGAATGAAATGGATGTTTATTAAGACATTTATATACCCTACATACATTCATACATACATATATATGTACACACATACATGCATATAGTAAATAATTATAGTTAGTAAACGAATAATGAGAAAAATTCAAATCAAATCGAGCCGCCGAATATCATTTAGATTTGATTTTGCTTGAGAATTGCGCCGACTAATATATATACAAATGTATGAGTATGTACGACACACACACACCCACAGACACACGCATACATACGTATAAATAGAATTGCATAAGTGTCAGTGTCATTGAAAACTTTTTAACTAGTAAGGCATTAATTGTTTTCATTTTCATTTTGGGTAAATAAAAAGAAACCAACAAGAACAAATAAGTGTGAGCATGTATGTGTGTGTGTGAGTGTGTGGGTGGGCAAAGGTACAGGATACGGATACATACAGGTAATATGACACTTGAATGCATATGCCACACACAGTAGATTTAGGGGGGCGGTGGGGGCAACAATTGGTCCTCAACTATATAGAATATCAATGTCCAATATCTGTGTAAGCAATTACTTTTAGGCAAATCCCTGTCTCCATTTTTCTACTTACTGGCCAATCGCTAATTTGTGGTTAATCGGTTTGCGGTTCGCTAGTTAGTCTTAGTTTTAAGTACAATTACTAATTACTTTAACATTTTCAAGTTAGTTTAAGTAAGAATAACTTTAAAATTACCCTATAACATTTGTACAAAAGTAAATTGTTTCAAAAACAACTGAAATGAAACAACAACAAAAAAACACTTGTGCACTCACTCTCTCTATCTCTCTTTCTCACAAAAAATGTAAATTTTCAATGTTAATTACGCTTCTAATACTACTACATACAAGAAGACGCACACACACACACAGGCACAAACACAAACACACACTCTTACGTATACTTAATTATTGTACAAAACAAAAATCGCAGAATCAGAAACCTTTAGCTTTTGTGTTTCAAACTCTTATTGCTTTATTGCTTTCGGCTTGTATATTACACATATATATATATACATATGTATATATATATATATATATTTTGCATATTGGCATCTGACTTCTTTTTTTAGTTATTAACTTAGTTTATTTTGTGGCTTAATTGTGGCTTTTAACTGAAAAATTCTTCTCATCTAACACAGCTTAATATTAAATTTAATTTAATTATGACATTAAATGTCAGCCCAACTATCACTCTCTCTCTCTTTCTCTCTCTCTGTCCCCCCTCTTCAATCTCTCTCTCTTTCTCTTTCTGCCCTCTTAAAAAATTGCTAAAGATTGCATGTTAAGCAAAAGAATCACAAAAAAAAAAAAAACTCAAAATTTTATTGCTTTCGTTTAAATTTATTTATGTGCAAATTTTAATTATTTTTTATTCATTTTTGTTTCATTTCTCACTTGTTTTTATTTTGAAAATACACACACAAAAATGTAAAATATGTTAATACAATACATTAAAAAAAAAAACAAAAAAAAGGGAAACCAAAACAGATGATAGTGAAAGAATTTAAGTTAATACAATAAAAAAAAACAAAAACTGGATAAGGTGATCGCAATTTAAAAGACGAAACTCGGTGACGAACTTGGGACTGTAAAATGGCGATGATTTGCCCTCTAAAGTATGCAATAGTCAGTTCAAAAATTCACTAAAAGCAAAACATTGCATATTGCATACTATTGGGGATAGAATTTTCGCCATTTGAACATCCCCAGATTCGCCTTGGCCAGGGCTACCAAATGCATTGAATTCTAGCCACAGGAAATATAAATAATAATTAATAATAATAATAAACAATGCATTTAGTAGCAGTTACATAAACCAAAGCAGTGTCCGAACTGCTTTATATGTATAGATCGGACTTTGAATTAAGAAAATAATAATATTAAAACTTAGCATTAAAATACACTATATATGAAATTCAATTAATGACAATTTACTAATCCAATTTTACCCCACACACTTTCTGCATCATCCTTCCATCCACTCTTTCTCTCTCTCTCGCTCTGCTTTCCTCTCTTTTTCTCCTATTGATCATCCTGTTGTTCCTACCTATATATGTATATGCATTTCGCTGATGTGATATAGGAGTCGATGTCATCCAAGTGGCAGAGCGTCAAGTTCTATCATCCGCCGCCATTGTCGGCATTGCTGTCGGCGGAGTCCTTCTGCTGCTCTTCATTGTGGATCTGCTCTGCTGCATAACTGTACACATGGGCGTCATGGCCACCATGTGCCGCAAGGCGAAACGTTCACCCTCGGAAATCGATGATGAAGCCAAATTGGGAAGGTAAGCCACAACAACAACAACAACAACAATATACAAGCCAAATACCTATTGAAAACAAAACCATTCAAAAAACAATCTAATATTGCACTAAACTGATAAGTGATATTCGGCCTTTCTTTCTCTACCCCCTTTTTTCCCTCAAATTCGCACCAAAACCTATGTAAATCTGATTTAAACGAATTTTTCCAATAAGCCAAAATTCTCAACGCCCGGACTTCGAATACAACTGGGTCTACGCGCGTCCCAAATCTTTGCTATTCAATCGAAATTCGAGTTCCTTTATATTCGTTTAAAGAGAACTACACACACACACACACACGTACACACGCACACTGACAAACAGATAAACTCTTTATAAACCAAACACAAAAATATGTTTAGTGCAATATTAAAAATGTTTTCACACACACACACACACACACACACACACACATAGACATACCTATAAAAATACTCTTTAGATCCAATTTTAAATGTCCCCATATATTTGCTTAAGTCAAATTATATATTTCAAACATCTAGCAGTTGGGCAGCAGATTTTAGTATATAGATTAGGTTATTAGGCTTTCTGAAATTTCGAAATTTTACGTATTATTATTCTCAAGTCATTAGAAGTCTTAACATATATTTTTTAAACGAATGATGTTTTAATTTTCATTAATGACTTTTTAGTTATGGATTTGATTTACAGTTTAAAGTTTCTAAGATCAGTTTTTCTTAATACTTGACTCTAAAATAACTAGAACTGATCAAAAGAAGTGATCAAATTCAACTCATTAAAGCGAGCTATTTATAATCAGAAAATGAACTTTGTTATATCAATTTTAATCAGTAAAAGTTTCGACATACATAAATGATAAACTAAGCAAATACATTTTGTTGCAGGCAATTGACAAAAAAAATTCTTCATAATCTTCCACTGTGCATGGCATTTTTTGGAATGTAAACATTTAAGCTAATTACACAAGTTTCTTTTAAAGCAAGGATCTCATTTTCACCTCTAGGATAATTTGGGGTCGCTGATTCTGAAAATCGCCTTGTTTTTTATACCCTTGCAAAAAGAGTTTATTAATTTTGGTCAGAAGTGTGCAACGCATAGAAGGAAGCATCTCCAACCATATAAAGTATATATATTCTTGATCAGGCAGTTCTCGGTAGATCAGTTGTCTTAGTGGCCCAGTCATTTAGTCAACTGAACAACGAGGATCCGGGCTCGAATCCCAGGCTAGTGTTTAGATGTAGTTTTTGTCTAAGCCAAAGGCTTTAGTTGCCAGTGCTTGGAAAATATAGTTAGGTTTAATAGTTTAATAATAATATTCTTGATCAGCACAATGAGACGAGTTCAAATACCCATGTCCGTGTGTCTGGAGCACCAAAAACTCCTCCTAGACCGTAGGAGCTGAAATTTGCTGCTTGTAGGCTTGCATATACTTTGATATCGTTTACCTCTTGTTTTCGAGATAATCAAGAAATCTCAAAAAGGTGTTTGCAATTTAAAGACTAGACACAGATACAGAAACGATAAATTATACATAATAAATCGTTAAAATCGTTCAAAAATGTTCTTGTAACTCCATTCTGAATTTGAACAAAAACATTTTCTTAACATTTAGTTACGATTTTTTGTCATACAGTGAAGGGAAACCTATCTAAATCATTTTTAAATGTTAATCTGGTACTATTAGCATGTTTTTAGAAACAGTTCGGAGAAAATCAAATTTGAGAAATTTCTTGATTATTTCAAGAAACTAGCAACCACGAATTGCCATAGAAATGAATATGAGAACCTTGCACCAAAATGACTGTAAACGAGTGTTATCGAACAGGTTTCTTTTTTCATTTTGTGTTAGACTAAACTAAGCTCAACTAAGATAAATAGATAGACATATAAATAGATTTTATTTTATTTCTATGTATATTTGATTAAAAGAAGACACGAATGTTCTTAATAACTGATTTATAACAAAAACTCAAGTCAAGTCAAAAAGTTATTAAAAATATAACCCCAAATAGAGTCTGAACTCATTTATGATTACTTGAAACAGAAAGAGCAATCGAAGAAGCTAAGAAGATCATAAATTTTATAAACTCTGAATGAGGGTTTGCAGTAGTACTTTAACCCAACTCTTAAGTTTTCTAAACTGTTCACCTAAATCCTCCTTATATAGAATAGATACATTTTGTAGTTGCCACAAAGTGCCTAGAGTGTTCGGTGCTCTGTAATGTCCTGCCCAGCTGCTATATGGCAAAGTAAGATGTTTTCTTTTAGTCGTATAATTTCACACATTATTCATTGAGAACATTCATTAAACATCACTTGGCTCTCACCATAGACCTATATCGAACTCATTACCACATTTATATCCACATTATCCATTATCTATCTATTATATACTCTCTCTTCAAATCTCCCCAATCCAAAACACACTAAAAAACCTCAATATGTATTGTATCAACCAACCACTCCAACACAATACCCCCCAAAAAAAAAAAAAAAAAAACAATACCAAAACAAATACCACCACCAAATTTAACCAAGCAGTCTTTATGGTTGGCGTTTTCCGCTACCTTATTGCAGTGGACAGCTGGTTAAGGAGCCACCACCGTCACCGCTACCACTGCCGCCGCCAGTTAAACTGGGCGGATCACCAATGACATCGCCATTGTACGTACCTCTTTTCTGTTCGAAATCGCATATCCTTTCTTCTTTCGTTCTTTATGAGTTCTTCTCTCTAAGCTTTGCCTTGCCTTGCCTTGCCGCTCCCTATTCTGTCTTCTCCTATTT
This sequence comes from Drosophila equinoxialis, assembly GCA_018150345.1. Classification (NCBI taxonomy): domain Eukaryota; kingdom Metazoa; phylum Arthropoda; class Insecta; order Diptera; family Drosophilidae; genus Drosophila; species Drosophila equinoxialis. The sequence continues at coordinate 6,383,492 of JAECWI010000002.1, read as the reverse complement.
CCTTATTTCTTGTAGTTATCACTGTCAACTTTCATAAATTTCATACAAGTATACTCGAAATATTAAGTATACGCATAGTCATCACTTTATCATGTAGCAATTAGTTTTAGAATTCTATTATTAGCCTCGTTCTTGTTGTGGTAAGTACTTATACTCATTCCTATGATGAGTTCTATTTGAATTACGAGTATGTATTTGCAGATTGAAGATAAAACTATCTGCAAATACATACCCGGCCTTAGAGTTGGACTTATCTTTTATCTTTCTTGCCTTGGCATTTATTAGTAGTAGATTATTAGATGGATTAAATATAGTTTTAATTTACTAACTCTGTTCTCTTATGTTTCCTTTCCCGTTTCGCAGAGATGAAAAGGAGCCGCTACGTACACCAACTGGCAGCATTAAGCAGAATTCAACAATCGAATTCGACGGCCGATTTGTTCATTCTCGAAGTGGTGAAATAATAGGCAAGAATTCGGCGGTGTAAATGACGCACACACACCCACACCCACACACATATATACACACGCACACACACACTCACACATATGCCTAGCAAGATCGCTATATAAAAGGAAAAAACTACTCACTCACCTAACTAAATACCTAAAGCCACCTACAAAAACAAAACGAGTATATATATATACAATCGATGGGAAAATCATTATTCACAACAACAACACAACATGAACAAGAACAAATGACGAAAACGATAAGCCAAAGCCCCAAAAAATAAAAAATGTTTGGGAAGAATATGATTATATAATGTTTTTTTTTTTTTTTTTTTTAATTTTCTATACCTGTGTACTTTTAGTTAGCTCTTGATCTATAAGCTAAATGTCTTACTAATACACATACAAATACTTATTATACATACATACAAAATACATACTCGTACATTATGGATATCGAGAAACTCAATGTAAACCAGAGTTTATATAATAACATTAAGCTAACAACAACAAATACGAATGAAAAAATGTTTCATCTTTCCATATTGCTTCATCTAAGTTCAAATTCTTATTATATATTCGCGCTGCATCGCTTTAGTCTTGATTTAGTCCTTACTTTCCTCAGATTTTTCACAAACTTCTTAGCCTAAGTTAAAGGATAAAAACGAATATATACATATATGAGTATATTCACTTAAATTAATGCCTTACGAGAAACAAAAAACAAAAAAGAAAACGCAAAATTGCAGTTATTTAGCATTTAAATGAAAACAAAATAAAAATCATTAAATAACTAGTATAACTAACTTAAAAACATGCCATAATTAAGTTATTCCTCCTAAGTTTACGTCTGCATTTTGGTCTGGTAAAAAACAAAAAGCCACCACTATATACCGAAATCAATATCGGTTGCATTATATTGCACATTATGTTTCATTTGGTAGGTACTTAAACACACAAAACAAAATTCAATGAACTAAAGACTTTTTAGACAAAAGGGAGAGAAGAGCTTGTCAAAGGAGAAATCATTTCCTTTCTTTCTTTTATTTTTCGTTTCATATTTGGTATACTTAAATAATTTATTATTAAAATTTAAAAATCGAACGAACAAATGCTCAACGTGTGTGTGTGTGTGTGTGTGTGCACATACATACACAACGTGTATTATGAGATATAACGGTATTATGACAACAAAACAAAAAGAAAAGTAGAGCCTAAACAAATGAATATACTTACTACAATATATAAATGCTTAGCGTTTTTTTTTTCTGTTGAAAAACATTGCTTTAACACTCAAACACACAAGAAATGTTTTCAAAGTGTTTTTGAAATATCCCAAGTTCCCAGACAAAATGATTTCGTTCCAATTAACTTCAAAATCATTTCAAAATGAGAAGAAGGCAGATCTTCAAAAAGTATGGAAAAGGGAATTATTCAAATACATTCATTACGATTTGCCAAAAGACAATTCTTTGACTGCATATTGCTGCATACTTTACGGGGGCAGTCATATTACATCTTCAAATCCACCCTGGATTGATGATTGAATTATATTCTCATATTCTAGCAGATCTTTAAAGTTTTTGATTCAGCATCTATAGCTAATCTAATGGCCAACTGAAGGGACTATTCAATTTGTCTGGGATCTCTTGATATAGACTAACAACAAATATGAAATTAAAGTTCAAAATTGAAAAAACAAAAACAAAAGAGATCAATGGAAATAAACATTTTAATCTTAAATACATAATTGTAAGTCTCTATAAACAAAAAAATGCCAAAATCCACATTATTTTATTCATTTTGATTAGGTTTTTTCTTTTGAGTTTATAGTTTTTTTTGTAAAAATTAACAAGAATTGTAAGTAAGTTAAGCAAAAGCAACAAAATTATTCACTTAATATACATAATTAAATATATATATTATATATGTATGTATGTAAAATGTAATGAAATTTATTCTGTAAGTACATTTTTTTTCCAACAACAATATATATACATATAACCATATATGTTTATGTATATTGATTGCATTGAACAAACAAAATAAAAAATGCATTTTAATTTTGTAAATCGAATTTCATTTTCTTAACCTGATTTCACTTAGAGCTTTTTGTAGCCTCTGTTGCCAGTTAAGTAAAGCGCCTTGTCAGAGCTTTTTCTACCTTAAAATACCTTGAGAAATGAAAACAAAGAACCTAAAACAAAACTACAAAAACAAAAGATACAAATTATTAAAACCAAGACCTAAGAATATTAAAAAGAAATTACTTTTTTTTTTTGAAAGCTACATGAAAATAAGAAAGAGAAAGAAAGCAAAATTATAAATGTAATTGTGTATATGGAAGAGAAAACAGAAAACAAAAAGATAGTTTGGAGTGCAACATATAAAATATGGCAAAGTCAAAAAACAAAACCAACACAAAATTTTGCAAAAACAAAAACAAATTAAATGGAAAAATACAAAAAACAAAAAAAACAAAAAAACAAAAAAGACAACCAATTTTGTTTGGGTTAGGGGGTAAAAGGGTAGCTTTTTATATATAAATAAACCTAAAGGAAAAATATATCTAATAAAATGAAAAACGTGGAAAATAAAATCGTATTTACTGTACTATTTCACATGCGTTTATCCATTATCTTTCAGATTTAGTCTAGAATGAACCAAGATCAATCAAAGAGATTGGAATGTCAATAAAAGATTGATTTGTTTGATATGTTTTACAACCTTCAAATGACACACGAATGAGTCACTTTTAGTGGCTTAGTTTAATATATATTGAGTAGTTACTCCAACATATTTAACATAGAATTGAGTAGACATAATAATTAATATAAATCTCACATACATTTGACAAAATACACATAGTAAAATCTCTAGGAGGACGAACCTAATCAGTTCACCTGCTTATGCTTAAGTAGGATAAATTTATCATACATATGTACATACATTGATAGGATAAGGATAGGTAAAAGTGTGGAGCGCTTGCGTCTGTGTTCATTTTTGTGTATATCTATACATTAATTTACATTACAGACTTTTGGCTTACAATTAGTTATCTAAACCTCCATGCCGCCATCGGAACGTTTGCCCTGACGTTGTAGTGCCTCCTCGGAGGTGAGTTTCGTTTTTTCCGTACGTGTATGCCAGACCAGGACATCACGACACTGATTGGCCAACGGCTGCAGTTGTTCCCGTGTGGTCAGATGGCGTAGAATCTCTGATTCTTGATAGCCACGCTGCACATCGTAGGAGAAGACAGCCTGTGGATTTTTAATAAACAAGTCCATGCTAATGGCAAAAGCGGCCATATCAATGGGAAAAGGACGCTCTGGCCGCCAAGCGGCATTGAATCCAACCACGTGGGTTTTATCGTCATTGAGTAGGGGTTTTTCCACCATTAGGCCACCCACAAGGCCAACGGGCCAGACGCCCACACGTCCTGGCTGGATTTTTAACATTTCGAGAAACAATTCTACAGAATAGGAATTGTCATCGTCCATAAAGAAGACAATCGCATGATGGTCACCATCGGCATGACTGCGCAGCCAGGATAGCGCCAGATTACGTTGCTCAACACCGCGAGGTTTAATCCAATTGGGATCTTTTCCCTGCAGCTTGAACTCCGGCGGCGTCTTAATATTCAATTGGGTAGAGCGTTTCTCTATGCCCGCTCTATGCAAGAGATTCGTGACCAGGGGTGTGGTGACATTTGAATCCTCGACAATGATCCAGTGGAGACTTGGCACCAACATAAATAAATGAGATAATCTGCAAGAGAATTTATGCGAGTTGTCTTGGATCAATTGGTTTTCCGCTTCATTCCACACTTACCGTGTCAGTTCAGCCTTCTGGGCTGGGCGTGAATATGTCGGCGTTATGGCATAGATTTTGGTCAACGTGTCGGCCTGTTGCTCGGCATAAAGAGCCTGAAGGTATTCTGGCCCCTGGCAGGTGCGTTTTCCATTCCGATGGACCATCATTAGCACAATTATGAAGATAATGATGAGCACCAGCACTTGCCGAGGACGTATGCGTACCTCCGTCATCTTGATGCATGGATTTTGGTGAACAAAAGAATGGAAATTATTTATAACTTTAGCCACAGGTGCAGGTTCAATTCGAGTAAAACAAACAAAACGAAGACTAAAACTTTCTGGCAACACTCAATTTCGCGTAGGGTTACCAAAACATGCATTTTTCTTTTTCCGCTAGAGGGCGTTTGGTTGGGCCGTTAAATTTAAATTGCAATTCACAAAATTCCCACTTGGTGAACATTTTCAGCCTTCTTGCGCCTTGTGAATCTTTTTCAATTAAACAAAGTGCAGGAGTTTTAGTTTCAAATATTAAAACCATTAACATTTCATGGCCCTCAGTTTAATTATATATATATTTGTATTAAGAGTGCAGACTATGGTTAGCTGATAATTTGAAATCCCAATGTGTCACAATGAGTAAACAATTTTGCACATCAAATGTTTACAAATTTGTTCCTGTTTGTTGTTGTTGTTCATATATTTGCTAAATATATAGATTTATTTTTGTATTGCAAGTGAAATTAAATCAAGGTTAGAAATGAACGAATTAAAATTTAATTATTTCATTTTAAGTGCAAAATGCTAAATAATAGATGAAAAATTATTATTTAATTCAAAGTTTACACTTTAGTTAACTATCCATACACCGACTAATCATATTTAAAATATGGCTTTCAATATTAGCTACTTTAATAGAGTGTTTCTAGTTTAAAGGCTCATAACTAATTTTTACTATTCCTATTATTATTGTCTGTTCTGTGCTAGATCAAGAATATCCCTTTATAGTGATAGTTTTCAACAACTGAAATATTCATCCAATGTTTTACTTACTCGGTGCATTAGAACGTAAGATTTTTACTCCAAAGCTTCAGGGACAAACAGTTCAAGGATAAAAAAGTTATGAAATATTTATGTGGATTTCAATTAATTTCATCAAAATATAATGAAAACATAGCTCTTAAAGTTTTCGTTTCGTGGATGACTTTGCTCCATAATTCGGTAGATTTTTCTCTCAGTGTGTGTTGGGGTCATTTATAGGGGCTATCGTGTCGCCAGTTGCTTTGTCCAGTTGGACGCCGAACGCCATCTGTGTGGATGTGGATCTCTCGTAGGAAAACTGAATGAGAGGGCGGCGGGCAAATGGCCAACGGCGCGACAGATAATGATAATTGATGAGAGATTTTTCATATAGATTACAGCCATTAGGGGTCAAAAACAAACATAAATCGGTGTTTATGATATTTTTGTTGTTATTTCTGAATAGATTTCCTTTTTTGTTTTGTTTTTTTCTTTCTAATCTGCTTGTATGTAGTTTTTTGTGTGTTTATGAAATTCCAAATTATTTGTAAGATAAGCTTAGATTTTTGCTGGAAGTTGGACTTAATGTTAATGCCACGGATCGTGTGCAAAAATGTATTTAAAAAAAAATGACAAAAAAGTTTGCACCAGTCCCAAAACTGATTGCAAGACACCGAAACTGATCGATCGCAAATTGTAATAGTTGCCCATTAGATTGTATTGTATTTAGTAAGTGTTTGTTCCTGCGTGTGTGTGTGTGTGTATTTAAACAACAGATATATGTGTGCTGTATGTACATTGTATACCATATACTTATAGTCATACATATGTACATACATATATAAGCACATACTTGTAGGGGCAAAGTTATCAGCAGGACAGCCAAAGACGACAACAAAAATATTCCTATGACGACGATAGAGTACAACGAATAGGTATACAATTATTATTATTATTTTTTTTCTTTTTTTGCACGCGTATTGGCTGTCCAGCTGCCTTAGTTCTATAGAAGAAACAACACGATTTATAGCTACTTTATAATGAGACTGTGTGGTTCGGTAATGGTTGGTAAGAACGGTGGGCGGCGGTAGAGGGAGGAGGGGCAATTGATATGAATATTGTTTTGATTAGACACCGATGCCGATGTCTTGATGCCAAAACCAAAACCCGATGTCAATTTCAATTTCGTCCAAGTACAAACCCAACAACAACAAAAGCAACACTGTCCACCTATGCCCAGATGTATAACAGTACATCGGGTACACTCAACAAGTACCCCGATCAAGTGGGCTGTTTAATAACTTGTCGCAATGTTCCAAACGAGAACTGTGAGGAAGGGAGAAGGAGTAGTTGGCCGCTGTCGATAGTGATCAATCCATTCAGGCATCGATAAGCAGACGTCATAAAAAGAAAAAATGACCAATCGAATGATTAATGCCTATAAAGAACACACACACAGACACACCTTTAGTCTCGTCCACAATTCGAACAGTTGCCTAATTGATTTGGCACAGATATTTACAAACACTTGACTTTGGTTTTGATTTCTAGACAAAAATAACACCTTCTTTTCTCTTAAAACTTCTTATGACATCATATTGTTTCCAGTTTTAATCCACTTCCACAATAGCCAAATCAAATACAAAACTGAAACACTCCAACCAAAAATATTTGGAAAGCTAATGAAATGTGGTCCTTTGAGAAGTATTTCTTTTTGTTCTTTATCCACCAATTTTTAGTCATATGATCCAACTTCCTCATATTTGCAATCAATAAATTTTCTTATCCAGGGCGTTAAAATTAAACAAGAAACTAACACCAGGGCAAGATAAGCCTTTGCCCCACTTCATATTGAGTGCGGTGAACTGTTTGATCCACCCCAGGCACAGTTGGTAACAAACAGCTGTTGGCCAGAAACTCCATTCTGATCTGAAAATCTTAATTGTCGGAATTAAATAAGTTTTTGAGAAAAAACATAGTAATCAAGACATAAATTGTCAGTAGCAAATAAAGGTTATCCCCCCTTGCTCTTAGAAGAACACGAGCTCCTTGATTTAATTGAAAACGCGTCTATTTAAGGATCGATTTTTGCGAAATTCAGTAAACTTTTAGGTATTGATGACAAATTATAGTTAACTAAATTTCATAATAATCGTTTTAGTATTGCGGATAGAAATCGCCCAAACGGAAGTGGACTTGGCTGAAATTTGACTTCATATATGAGTAAATTTAGTCCATGTAGAGACGGTCTAATGGACATATCGAGAGACAAACATGGCTAGATTATCCTGAGTATTGATGCTAATCAGACGATGTATATATAGTTTAGTTTCTCTCTGCTTCTTTTTATATATTTTGACGACTTTTGCATATATGTATCATTTCGGTCAATTACTTGACAATTCCACAGATTCTAGGAACTTTTAAACAGTTTTGGAATGTTTTTGTTTTCATTTTGTGCTCTCGAGATCCACGTGCAATATCAGATCTTTGACCAGGTTTCATATAAATGGGCATATATTACGCATACGCCTCGTGTGAGGCCACAATAAAAATACAAACACACTCACGCCGATGGGGGAGCACAGAGAGAGGCAGAAAGAGGCAGAGACAGAAAGAGAGAGAGTTAATACGAGTGTGTAGATTAAAGAGACATATTGCGAGAGGGAAAGAGAGCGAAACACAGTAATGGTGAGGGAGGGGAGGTGGAGGGAGACAACATTTATTTGGAGTCGACAAATCAACTTCAGACAATTTCAGTCAACAGCCAACGGGCGTTCGAGCCTCACGCTTCGTGGAGCGCGCTTAAAATTTAAATTACTTTATTTTTGTACCTCCCCGCCCCCCCACGCCGTTTAGTTTGATTTATTCATATTTATATATATATTTTTTTTTTTTTTTGTTTTTTATTTGTATTTTTCTGTTTTACGCCGCAGTTCAATTCCGATTTCAAATCCAACTTAAACAATAAACTACGAAAAGAAAAATGCAATCGTCGCGACTTTCGTAGAATTTTGAAATCGTTTCTATATACTGAGACCAACGGAGAAACAATCAAACAAACAAATATTTATTTCATTTTCAATTGGCGCCTATTGAACATTGATAATGGAGGTCTACACTTCGGACAGCTCCGATACGGATTCGCGTGAACAGAAGACCATCGATTTCGGTCGCATGAATCTGGATTTGATTACGCTGGAGGATCATCTCAGTTCACCGCACAAAGCCCTGGCCAAGTCGAAAAGTGACATCGAGACGCTGTTGCTCAACCACAATCGTTTGGTCGGCCTGCCCAGCATATTGCAACAGTTCACCAATCTGAAGATACTCGACCTTAGCTCCAATGCTTTGACTCAGCTCCCTGATGCCATTTGCCAATTGCCATTGGTCACTCTGATTGCCAAAAATAATCTATTGACCAACTCTTCGCTGCCCAAATCTTTTATGACCAAACAACAGGCTGGCAATGGCGGCTCCACACTGAAGGAGCTAAATCTAAGTGGCAATCAGTTGACCCACTTTCCCGAGCAGGTCACAGAGATGCGACAGCTCAAGTATCTGTATGTGGGCGGCAACAAGATCTCTAGCATATCCAAGGATATATGGAAAATGCAAGGGTAGGTAGTCAGACTAACTGACCAAAAAAACCAAAAATCATAATCGCTTTGCCTTATCAGTGTGTTGGAGTGTCATGCCATGAATGAACTCTACAATACACTGAACAAAATCACCTAGGCGATATCACACTTTCACTTTCACATTCAAACAAAACTTTCCACAAACATGGGTTTGAAATTTGTAACAAAATTTGTGGACCAACTTTGAAACTCTTTTGTCGTTTATTGTTTTTCTCTCTGTATAATGTGAAATAGTCGTCTGACAAGAGTTTTGCTTACTTAAGTGTTTCTCTTCTGGGTTGACATTGGCTTAGCCCACATATTCAATACAAAAATTTGTACCCTTGAGAATGCCATTTGAGAATAGTATAAAGAATTTCATAGAGATCACCAATTGAACCTTCTAAAAAGACTTGAGTGAAAAGTTCAAATGTTCCCTTAAAAGATTCTTTAGGGGAAATTTGGCACTCGAAACTGGCCCTTCTGACTGTCCCCCTCCCGACTGTCTGTCTGTCTGTCTCTTTGCGTGTGTTGCTGTTGTCAAGCGTCTGCTCATATTATATAGCAAGTGTTTTATAGAAAGAAAATAACACTGATAACACACACAGACACACACACAGACACAGTGCGCCAGGCCAGGCCAACCAAGTCCAGTCCAGGCTAGGGGCTAGGCACTCTTTTAAGTGCCCTCTCGTTCAGTCTTATAACAATACGTACAAAACGAATCGAAATGAACCAAATCTAACGAAAACAAGCACTCAAAAACAAACGATTTCTTGACTGGCCATAAAGATATGGACTTATATTAATAGACATCATAAACAAAAGAAGCCAACAAAACGATAGCATTAAATTATTTAACTCTAAACAAATACAGAGAGAGCAAATTAAAACAAAAAATCGAAATTGAAATTAGTTATCACAAAGCCCAGAACGGACTTGGACCCAACAAAACTTACAAACATATAAATATCCAGGGACGCATTCAGGGGGAAGATAATTTCAAATCGATACTCGTCTCTTTGTCAGCAAGGGGATTTCTTTTGGGTTTTTTTTTTGTTTTCTTTCGAATAAATTCAATAAAGTCTCATAAACTTGAACTAGAAATCTATGCACTATCTACTTGATTACATGGTTTTTTGCAATATTTAGAAGGAAGCTTATAGACGACTTTGAGTTGGTTTTGAACTTTGAAAAACAACCTACATTCAAGTATTATATATTTTGAGACATTTCGCATTAATCGTTATCACAAATTGTGTTTCTGATTGATCTCTTTTTGCAGTCTTCATGTACTCTCACTGGGTGGCAATCTTATCAACGAGGTCCCCGAGACGGTGGGCTCTTTGAGCCAGTTGCAAGCCCTGGTGCTATGCGATAACCTCATCGAGAATCTGCCCATGAGCATCGCCCGGCTGAAGAACCTCAAGTCGCTTCTGCTCCACAAGAATCGACTCAGGCACTTGCCCAAGGATATAGTGGCCCTCAAGAACCTAACCGAGCTAAGTCTGCGTGACAATCCGCTGGTGGTGCGTTTCGTTCAGGACATGGCTCTGAAGCCACCCACCCTGCTGGAGCTGGCCGGGCGTATGGTGAAGGCCAGCGGCCAACGACCAGGACCCTATGACATTCCTCGCACCCTGGCCGAATATCTGAACAGTGCCAATTGCTGTGTCAATCCCAATTGCAAGGGCGTCTTCTTTGACAATCGCGTGGAGCACATCAAGTTTGTCGACTTCTGCGGCAAATACCGTGTCCCATTGCTTCAGTATCTGTGCTCCTCCAAATGCATTGAGCCCGAGCAGACGGCATTGCGGGCGCCCAGCAGCAACAATGCCAGTGCCAGCAGCGGCTTCATGATGCGCAAAGTCCTGCTGGGCTAAGGCATCGGAAGCGGCAAATGGAGCGCGTGCAAAGCGGGTGCAACAACGCAACGTTTTGCCCGTGGAGCAGGCATGCAGCAATCGCTCGCTCGGAAATTTGGAAATAAAACTAAAAACACGGAACCAAACACGGCTGTGGCGTTGCGGCGGCAGGGCCGCCGTTCAGTGGAAACCATTGACTCTATCAACATGTTAACAAATTTGAATCGATTTGCTAATTATACATATTTTGTTTGTTTGTTATGCCTTATACCCTACCCTTATACCCAATTATATGCCAAAGAATTTGTCATTTTGTTTGATTTACCTTCCTACGACTTTAAAGATCTTGTTCAATATATACACACACACACACACACACACACACACACACACACACAAGCACATGCCGCATAAATCGAGTAGCATTAATAGAAACAATGGGTCAACTTACTTACATATGTATGCACATTCTTGTAAGCTAAGAGGGTATACTACAAAAACTCCATTTAGTCCTGTAGCGGATCTACGTGGGGTGAAATAGGGTAAATTCTCGGAGTCGGATAGGAAATCGCAGTTTGGTTCAGAAATTTTACTTGGTCAAACAACATTTTGACTTCGATTTTCCCCACCAAAATCTAGCGCACGATCCGCTACTGACTTAGTCACTCAGTTTTTGAGCTGATGTAAGCATTACATTTAGTCAGACCGATCGGATAAAGATTTTTATAACATATATGTAGCTACAAATGTAAGAGAGAGCTACCTAGCCAACGAAGGGTTTTAACATTTTTTGGGCCTTTATATTTATACCCTTGCAGAGGGTATTATAAAATTGATCAGATGTTTGTAACGCACCCATAAAGTATGTATATTCTTAATCAGCATGAGAAGGTGAGTCGATGTAGCCATGTCCGTCGGTGCGTAAGCGTTTTACTCAGCCATCTTAAGAGCTCTCGGTATGAAATTTTTTTGGGGGCTTGTTATTACCCGGTTGAGATAAAGTATGAAAATCTTTGGGATCGGACTACGACATCATACAGGTCTAGAACAAATATTTTTACACACACACAGACACTACGCTACATGAACTGTATGTGTATGCGTGTTGTGCTTTGGAAGAAGAAGAAAAATTTGTAGTAAAAAGAGAAACAATTTGAATAGTTGCATCAATAGTTGAAACAATTTGAAAATTATTGCCAAGGACTGCAAGGGTATATAAACTTCGGCATTGCAGAAGTTAGCTTCTTTGATATTTATTTCCTAAACTAATACTAACTTTTAGAAATTTCGAATAAAGCATTTTTGCCGCGACAACCAGGACCAAAGTTACTATGTCAAATTCAAAGAGTGATGGTAAAGTTCAATCTTCTGAAGAAGATTACTTCAAAGTTAAGGGCCAAGCACAAAAGGTGAACTTTGGTATTGTAACCCTTACTTACATATAATTCTCAACCAGTTCAAGCGTTGAGAATCAGACCCCAAGACCTCCCAAGCTAACTTGATTGATGCGATCAGCCGACTTAGCAGAAGTGCGCCACAAAATTCCAACCGAGGGAGCGATTGCTGCTTAAGTGGTGCGACACGTGTCGACACGTGAAGTCTCTACGCTGGCATCCTGGTTTACTATCCGAGAGTATACGACTGCTGCGTATGCTTTTATTGAGACGTCTGAGAAGGCGTGTAACTCTATTCGTTTGCCGACATATCCAATAATGTCTTCGCGATACTTATGCCACCGGTCTGCCAGTTTAGTTGGAAGCGGTGAATCCCAATCTAGGTTGAGAAGTCAGAGTTCTTGAAACAGGATCTTGAATTGAACTATGACCGGCGCCAGTAGACCAAGCGGGTCAAAAATGCGTGATACGTCTGATAACACTTGTCATTCGCTCAACTTTATACCAAATGTGAAGATGTCAGACTTTGGTTGGTAGCTCTGGAACAAATTATAGTCCTTACCCTTTTGGGCTGACACAATCTTCTTCCAAGGATTGACTGCGCTTACAAGTTATATATTTTCAAAAATATTCAAAAATTAAGTTGATTGATTTTACAAAAAATTTGTTGTTTTAAGTTTTTATTCGATTCTTTATTGAAATACACTTTCTGTTCCAGTTAATATTATTTTAAACACATTTTTATTAATGTAATATATTTGTTTTCGTTTTGGTTTTCTTTTTGCTTGGTTTTTATTTTTTTATTTTGTTGGATTTTAATAGTCAGTTTATCTTAAATCGAAAATGTTTTTTATTTTGGTGTTGGATTTTTGTTTTATTTTTTTGTCTCTGTAGGCCCAAAATTAACTTTTGACTGGCCAATTTATTTATATATATATATAATTATACATATATATATATATATATATATAATATAATTTGTTTTTGTTTTTATCTCTTTGTTTTTTACTTAATTTTTAATACCTATGCGTTTTTAATTTAGTTATTTTCGCTTTTTTCACTTTTTGCATGTACAAATATTATAAGTTAATTTTTTTTTTTTGTTTTTTTTTTTTTTTGAGGGGGAGAGGTTTAGATTCTGTAGATTTTCATTTAGTTTGTCTAATAATAATTAGTAGAGCACATAAAGAAGTATATATATATATATATATATATATATATATATAGTTCCATGTATACACACTGGGGCGGTCCTTACTTATCCGATATCGTTTTGAAAACGACCTAAACTGTTAAAAGGATCCAAAAAGTTCGAATTTGAAAGTCCACACAAGCTGCATATATACATATATCTCCTGATCGTGACCGATTAAAGTTGATTAAACTGTCAATCAAATGAAATGACTTAAACTTAGCTTAGAGGAATATTTTGAGGGCCTTTTATGGATCGAATGTATATATATTTTATATACATAAATACATATATCAAATTGGTAGTAAAAGTTCTAACGAATTTCTTCTCCATTGAAAGCTATTTTAGGCAGTTCATTTGTTTTTTAACTTTATCAAATATCATTTTCAACAATTAGACAAATGTATTTGAAACATCAAATACTTATTGCTTTCAATTTTATAATTAAGACTTTAAATCAGGGAAAAGGAAAATGGCGTGGCGAGGGAGAAGGGAATGAATAGTCTACATCGACATGAAGCCACTTGGCTTATCGTTTAGATCAAGCAAACATATGTGTATTGTATATAGGGGTAGAGATTAGGAACTTTACAAAATAAATTAAAAAAAAGATAAGAACAATCCAAAAATAATAAAGATTTGCCAAATCAAAAATCTGTGCCTTGGGTGCAATGTACACAATTCTTTTTCTTTTTTTTTATAGTACTTAGTTGAGGTCTCCCCCAATTAAAGATTTAGCTAAAATTGGTTTGTTATTGATTAAGCAATTAAAATAAGTTATTATTTAAAAATAAATTAATGTGATAAGAATCAAAATAAATGAGACAAAACTGGCGAAAACAATAAACCAAAAAAAAAAGAAAACAAAACAACAAACGAAAGATTACTTTCCTCGATATTTATGGCCTTTGAGTGGGTATTGAAGATAAGAATTGCTTTTGTGAGAATCCATGCCAAAACAGTTGGAATTTTAATTCAATATAAATGGGGATATAGTATAAAGGACCGCTCTAAAATATATATATACATATAGCTACTTGTACGAGTTACATCCCCCCAATTCACACACTCACACACACACACACACTTATGAAGCTTAGTAACTACATTTTTGAATATGTCTATAAATTATTTTATGTTTCTTATGTCATAATTATGTATTCTCTTATCATATGGTTATACTTCTCTATCACACCCACACACACACACACACGCATACGCACAAAAAAAATATATACATACATATATATAGATTTATATATATACATATCTGTGTATATATAGAGAAGATGAAGATTAAACCAACAAGTGCATAACCAGAGCTAAATTAATGCAGACTCCTTTCTTCTTTTCCTTTTTGTAAATGTATTTATATCTCAATTTATCTTAGTCGACCCCATTTAATTTAGTTGATGTTAAAACAAACAAAACAACAAAAATTATGGCCTAACTACAAGACAAGTTAAGGTAGCTAAAATCATATAATGCTTATGAAGTTGCTGTAATTAAATTGGTCTGTTTCCATTAGTGACAAGTGAAAGGAATTTATGGTATAAATTTCAAAAACTTTGTTTCAACATTTACTATTATATATTACACACATATTTATATATATATATAAATACACACATTAACTGACTCTCTCTTTCTTTCTCTATTTGGGGGACAAACCATCTCTAGGCATATGTACAAGGTGGGCCAAACGGGTGACTTCTTTTGGCCCACCCTGTATATAGTTCAGGCCAACTTTTGTAGATGTTCCCTAAGCAAAAGAACTTTAAACGTAACTAAAGATAGACATCTATTATAATTTAAACCAAATTTTCATTAAAGATCTATTAATATATTTTCAAATTCAAGACAAGTTACAAGAAACTGTTTGTTTTATTATTTTTCAAGTCTTAAAAACAAACAAAAAATTGATGTGATATGGATGAAATCTGTTTTGTTTTTAAATTAAATTACTTTTCTCTAGAGAAAGTTTGTGGTATTTAATATGGGAACGAAATTTAAATGGCCAAGCGCGACTTTGAGTAGTTTTAGTTCTGAATGAATCCTATCTAAGCATACATATACAACATATTGAACCGATAAAAACAAAAGGAAATTAAAAGATATATATAGCTTTACATAAAGCCCAGTTACAAAAAGCATGGCCAATTACACACACATGTGTATACATATAAACATAAATGTATATATATTTACATTCGACATTCGTTTCTCTTTTCAATCCTCTTGCCTTCTTCATTTGATTTGTCTAACTCTTTTTGTTTGTTTCTTGAAAATCTTGTGTGCAGTTGATTTATTTACGTTTCTTATCGTTCAAATGTACAACACAATATGTTATTAAGTGGAAAATGCATATTCAATAGTAAGACATTGAAATTAAGCTTTCACAGTGTGTATTTGTTTTGTTTTTCATATAATTTGAGTTCCATTTCATCTGATGATTGAGTAAAACTTATAAATTTTGTTGTTGTTGCTGTCAAGAAAGCAAGCGAGAATGAAATAAGTCAAATCAAAAATTTTACAGTATAGTAATAGCATTATCTTTTCGTTTTATTTTATATGTCTATGTATGTATGTATGCAAGTCGTGTGTAGATGTGTAAAAGGACTTTAGTTGTCTTGCGTTTTACTTCTTGTTTTTGTTTTTATGATGCTACGCTACGAGTTGACTTAAGTTTCAGTTTCTTTTTCAGCTACTGTTGTTCTATATATACATATATATATATATATATATATATATATATATATATATATTATTGGTTTAAACGGCGGCTTTTTCGTTACTCTTACTGCTGCTGTGGCTGCTCCCTCTCATCCTCATCCTTATTAGGCGTATTTATGGCTGATGGCCTTATAAGCTACACATACATCGATCTCTTATAAAGTACTATAATTCTATATATATATATATATATATATATATTTTTTTTTTTACATATATCAAAGTGTTAAACGCAAAATGTATCAAGTGTTTGTTTTGTTGGTTTCATTTCGATTTTGATTTAAATCGTCTTTAATATGTACATACGACATTTCTCTAAAAATCAGTTTTTGTTGTTTTCGGTTTTCGTTTTGTTTTTTGTTTAAATCGGGGTTAATGCTCTGATTTCTCTCTCTTCCTTTTGAATTTTCAAATTTTTAGTTCGAGGATGTTGCCTATATACTAAACTTATGAAGAACAAACAAAAAAATATATATATATATATCATTATCAATAATCATAAGTTTAAAGAATAATATAATAAAACGTTGCGTTTTAACAACAACAACAACAACAGGAAAAAACATACAACTGAGACTTGATGAGGGGCCAAATTTAATTAATAATATACATATATATATATATATATATATATATATATATCTTATGATTTGATTTGTTTCTTGGAAATATCCTTTATACCTGAAGGGCAGTTTTAAAACTACAATTTTCAGTTTAGTATTGTTCTTTTTGTTTTCTTTTCCTTTTTGTATCTTGTTTCATAAAATCCTTAACAACTTGCTTTCTTTTTTTATACATTTGCCTTTTTGGCTTATGTTTAGTTTTATTTTAGTTATAGATAGTATATAGTATATAGTTTAGTTTTTAGTTTAGTTCCACAGTTTTATTGATAATCATTTATTGACAATCTCGAATCGCTTTCCTCTTCTATGTATATATAATTTATAGCATAAAAGCGTATTGGCATTATCAATTATACTGATGACCAGCACAACGGAAATCTAATATAATAGTTTTTAAACATATGTATATGTATATAGAAACATACATTCATATGTAGGAAATTTTAATGAAAGAGATTAGTTTCCTTTGTTTTTGTTTCCTCTTTTCAAAAATTAAAAAAAAAAAAAAAAAACAACAAAAAAAACAATAGTGTGTGATAAAAAATATAGTAAAATTTCATGCAACACAAGAAGATAAGTGAACTTTTTTTGATTGGCTTTTAATGTTGGATTTCTGGGATTAGAATTGGATGATGTTTAGTGAGGCGGGAGGAGCGGTGGTGGTGGCAGGTCGTAGATCCTGATGCCTTCTAAGACTCTGACTCTGTCTCCCTCACTGTAAAAGGTCACATATTTGCTATTGACTATGGCATTCCAGGCTAAAAAAAAATAAACAAATGAAAACAATTTGAAGATTTAGTTGGATTGGTTAACTAATGATATTTATGATGCTTACTGCTGGATATATAGTCAACTAGCAGATCCGTATTGCTCATAACTCCACTCTGTCGTGCTAATGCTACGGGCGGTGGCCGCAAATGCTCCTCATCCAGCAGAGATGTAGCTGTTGCAGCACCTAGCTCTATTTTATTGAGATCTGGCATGAAGCTCAATTCGTGCAAAGATCTCATCATCGTCATCGTCATCTTGGCAGGCCATATAAACGGGCAGAGTTGTCTTGTTGGCAGTGGCGGACGACTTGTTGACAGTTTTCGCCGGCAGAAGGAAGTCTCCTGGCTCCTGGGAATTGCTGCGACTGCAGCTAGTGGAGCGTTTGGCGGCATCGGCAGCGGCTGCAGCTCGAGCAGCGGCTATTATGGCCGCTTCAATATCATTGCAGGTTTCCAGTTGCTGCATGGACACAAGGACATCACTACTAGAAGCCTTGCTAATGAAATTATTGACCGAAGTGTTGGCAATGATGCCGCTATCATTGGACTGGTTGGCCAGTGATGAAATGCCGCCTCCTCCTCCACTTGCGCCACCGGCAATGGTGCGTCCACCACCAGTGCCTCCAGCGGAGGCAGAGGATGATATCGAGGCTGATGACGACGAGTTCGATGTGTTCGATGACAACGTTGATGAGTTGTTGTTCGTTATGGCAGCTGCTTTGGCGGCGTTCGGGGATGACTGCACAGCCTCACCTGAGATCGAAAGCATGTCCAGAGTGGAGCTCATGTTTACCACATCGGAAGCTGCACCCGAATCATTTAGAACCAATTGATCGCTGCTTAGATCTGTTGAAGATTCCTTTCCCAATTTCGCCGAGTGCTCTTTATTCTCTGCCTCATCCTCGTCCTCATCGGCAGCAACCACCTCCGATTGCTTCTCACCAACCCTAATAATATGGGAGGATTCCTCAGTATGCTCATGATCATTGAACATTTTCAACTCATCTTCATTAAAGTCGCCAAAAATAAACTCATTGTGGGTCGCGTCTCTATCATCTCTATCATTGAGTATAATAACTGCAGGGCGACCAGCTGCACTACTACTACCACTTGGTGTTATTGAGGAACTACCAGCCAATCCGCCAGAGGCTCCTGACGAGGCTGTGCCTGCTGATCCGGCGCCTGCGACTGCTGCGCCACCAAACTTTCCACTGATCTTCTTTGTGCGATCAGTTTGGGTGGCTGCTGTTGTTTTCAGGGTAGCTGCAACCGGCGAACATGATGAAGAGGTTGGGGACGACGATGAGGTTGACGCGGACGGGGACGACGTCGAGGCTGACGACAATGTGACAGATGACAAAGCATCCTCTTGACTAGGCTTGCTGCTGCTATGGTTGATGCTAGATGTCTTCTCCTTGGGCTTGGCCTTAAGCTTGGCTGAGGTAGATTTATCGGCCACTTGCTGCTTGGCTGCAGCGGCAAAATTATATGATGACGACGAGGAAGCAGAGGATGAAAAGGAATTATTGTTGTTGTTGTTGTTGTTGTTGATGGTAGTGTTGTTGTTGATGCTACTGCTGGCCATGGCCACATTAGTGGTGCTATGACGCTTCACCGTCATCTCTAAAGCTGGATATTGTTGATCCAAATTGTTGCTATTGAATGTATAGCTGACCTCATTTTCCACACTCTTTGACTTTTGCAAAGCTGGTGGAGATGAATACGACGATGACGATAATGCTGATGCTGATGCAGATGAGAACGAAATGCTACCTATAGCTGCTGCTGCTGCTGAGGCTGTCGGGAGCAATTCGGGTGATGCCGTCTCAACATCACTGGTGCTACTTGCGGGTGTTGCATTCAAACTCTGCGAATAGCTTATGGATGCTGACGAAGTGACCGATGCAGAACTGGGTGGAAGATGCGTAGCTACTGCTGCTACTCCTCCCCGGTTACTGCCGGCATTGGCAATCCCGTTGTTAAATTAAACGTATTAACTGCAGCTCCAGGCAATTCGGGAAAATCTGGTTTCGTTTTGGCTTGCTTTGTGGACGATGACTTGCCACTACCACCACCGACACCACTACCACTATTAAATAGATCGGGTGGCGAAGATTCAGCGTTGCTGATGGTGCCACCGGCACTATTTAGGGCTGCCTCCAGCCTCTTGCGGGCTATATCAGCATAGGAAATGGCAGCTGGTGGCGAATTGTAATTATTATTGTTTTGCTTGGACTGACGTTGACCAGCAGCCTGAGCGGATGTAGAAGAGGAGCTGGAACTACTGCTGCTAGAGTTTACCCGGCTGCTCTTCTTCTTGCCCGTTTGTATCGGTAATGAATGGACCGAATCGAGATCACTGGAATCGGATTTTTCCGAGGGCGGCATCGATGATGTGGACTTACGTCTGGAGCTATCTTGGTGACCTGAGTTATTACTTGTCGTCGACGTCGATTGACTCCCCTGGCCATGCGCATGCACACTGCCAGCAGAGATGTACGACGAGCCCGTCGATGTAGATTGATGTTTCTCCAGAAACTGTCTGTCTATTTTGCTATGTGGCGGCGGCGGTGGTGGCAGCTGTTGATTGCCATAATGATTGACATAATGCTGCTGTTGCTGGACACGATGAGACATCATGTTGGATGAGGCCGATTTGGTGATTGGTTGCATGCGCTGCAGATTGCCGCCTGTATGATGGGCAGCCCCCACAGTAGCATCATCCATGGTGACGGCGCGTTGCTTCTTTGGTTTCTTCTTTTTGGTGACCACATGGAATTCCGCTGTCTCCGACAACACAGTATTTAAAGCATCCATTTCGGACATGCCAGCCAGTGCTGGGAATTCCAATGTGGACATTTTGGGTGCAGGTGATGGCCAATCCATTTGAGTTTGCTGCTCCTTTTGCTGCTGATCGCCCAAGTATTGCAGCTCCTCGGTGCCCCAGGAGCGACGCTCACTTTTACGTGGTTGTGCACGCACTTGGACCGTTGCACTGGCCACTACCGTCTGCTGCTGCTGAGATTGCACTCCTTGCTGCTCCTTGTTGCAGTTCTTATTGATATCAGCTACAGATGAGGAATTATGTTTCGAAGCGCCAGTGGCTGAGGGCGCTGAGCCGGTTGAAGCGCTTCCGGTCTTCTTTTGGCGCATCATTTCCGTAGTTGCCGCCTGATATTTGTTAAGGTCATCGACCTCCATTTTGGAGCAACTTCGCAACTCCTCCAGCGAATTGCTCTTCTTCAGCTTGCTTTGTTTCTTGCGTTCCTTCTTCTTTTGCCCAGCGCTATTGTTCTTCTCATCGTTCTCGATATACTTGAGTAGCTGCTCGACAGGATCCGCACCCCGGCAGCCGGCAATAGTTTGCGTGTCCACCAAATACTGTATGGTATTACGCTCTTGTTGCGACTTCTTTTTTGGACTTTAACTTGGTGGTATTGGTGGCATTTATGTTTGCAGTGTTATTAGTTTGAGTTGGTACAGCGCCCCCCAGTTGACTATTAATGGATGCAGCCACAGCGGCAGCTGCCATGGCTGTTGTTGTGGTATTGGTGCCGGTGGATAACAAAGTGGAGACACTATTCTGTCGCTGAGTAGAGGACGATGATGGTGGATGAGCAGCTGCTGCGGCAGCACCTGTAGCTGAGCCGGCCAATGAACCGGAATTAGCTGCTGCTGTTGCTGTCCCGCCGGCGGCTCCTCCACCCACTGTGGTAGTAATTAAGGCATTAAACTGATTCGAATTGCCATTGGTTGATGCGGCGACACCATTTCCTGTTCCGCTGCCGGCGCCACCACCATACCCATCACTCAAGGCATTGCCGTTCTCATCAAATTGACGCTGCTTAAAACAAGAGCAGAGATTGCGATATTATTATTACTGGCTGCTTAAAAAGAAAATCAATTTTGCTTACCGATCCACTTTTGGCTGCAGCTGCTGCTGCCCCTCCACTTATCATGCGTCCAATTTTTGATGCGCGTATATCCTCAACTGCCCCTTTTGGGGCAGTTCCAGAACCCACTCCACCACCACCATTGACTGTTGTGGTGGTGCTGCTGGGGATTGATGATGATGCACCGCCTGAAGACCCCGTCTTGTTGCTGTCGCCATCTGTGTTACCCACACCATAGACCGAAGAGCATGCTGTATAATTATCATTGAGCGATACATAGCCAGTATCCAATCTGAGCTTTTGATCATCCGTTGTCTGGGGATATGGCACGCATGCAGCAGCTCCTCCGCTAACGTTAGCCGGCACAGCCGGATGTTGTTGTTGTTGTTGTTGCTGCTGCATTTCTTGATTCTTGGCAGATAGCTCCAAGACGGAAAATTGCAAAGCATCATCAATTAGGAACTCTTTAACTGTTGATGCATCCTTAGAAGACTCGTTGAATGAATGCATCTGCTGATTTTGTTGTTGTTGTTGCTTCTGCTGTTGTTCCTTCTGCTGCTGAAGACCTTCAAGTATTTTGGCACCCAAAAGTGTCATGGAGTGCGTGTTAAATGATGACCCTGCTGCTGAAGCAGGATTTACTTTCTTCGTCTTGCGCATCTCTCGCAATTCCTCCAACTGAAACGAAGAAAAAGAATTCAAATAGAAGAAATTTTAAATAATTTTTCCATTAATCCAAGGACACAATAATCAACTGTGATCTGAATTGATTCTGATATGATCTATTTATAGCATAGAAATGACAATACCCATCCCGATATGAACCATTGTTTCAACTAAAACATATTTCAAGACTATAATTTTAGAGGAACAAAAAAAAAAGGCTACCATACATGAAGTTTGGAATGAGATGTGTGAATGATCAGTTTAGTTTAGACAAATGAACTGTGCAATGGAATCAAAATAATGTGTGTGAGTTTATTAGTCCAATAAGGAATTGGCAAGAAGCCTTTTTTTTTTTTTTTGGTGTGATCCCATACCGTCTCCAAATCAGAACCGTTCGCTATATTCCACAGTTTAGTGTCCGCACCAATATCCCATCGATTCATAAAGCTATCTTGTTGGGTACTAGTGGTGGAACCGGAGTCGATTACCGCCTCGTCGTCCATATCAAATTGTGTTGCGGCTTCGGTTTCGGGTAGACTTAGGCAACTGCCCGTTCCAGCCGATGTTGATGTGGTGGGTGTGACCTCTCCGCCGACACCTCCGCTGCTGCTGCCGCCTAAAATATGTTTCAGTTTGGCTGGATCCATAATGGCGGATGATTCAAATTGATTTACACTGCTGGGCAGGCTACCACCTTCACGTTGTCGCGCCGAAACAGTGGAATTTTTATTAATCCTTTTCGAGGCAGAAGAAGAGGAGGCGGTGGATAAGGAGCTGGGTAATTGGGAGTTGATGGACGATGAATTTTGGTTGTGCTGCTGCTGATGTTGACGACGATTCACCGAGTTACGTCCTCCACTTAGCTGATAATCACAGTTGAAACAATGATTGGCCACCGCTGCCGCTGCTGCCGCAGCTACTACCGCCACCTGAGATGAGGTGGTGGCCAATTCACTACGATGTGTTGCTTCGACTAGATCCTGCAATGATCCGCCCTGTTTATGGCGATGCGAGCCAGACGATCGGTGATTGGTATGATAGCCAAAACTACCAGCAGCACTGTTGGACGATCCTACTGATGTTCCTGCTGATGAGACAAAAGAGGAAGAGGCGACAGCGGCAGCTGCTGCGGCTGCGGCTGCGGCGGTGGACGATGAGTTTGTGTTGCGGGTGAGGCAGGTTTTGATGGCACGATACGAGTTCTCCTCGTCGTACTCAGCCTTTTTAAGCATTTGCTGATAATACAAGAGAACCAAACAAAGACACATAAAATTTACACTTTAATTTATGAAAATAAGTTTACATACAACATAATAGGGTCAAATGGAATCAGGATCTACATACATGTCCAAATTGGAACTCATTAGATATACTTTTTTATTTTTTTGATTGATTCGGACAGACGGACTCATAGGGTACATAGGCACCTCTTGATGCATTTTTGTTACTTACCAAAAAGCGTTCGCTCTTGTTTTTTCTATCGCCAGGATTGCGATACCAATAGGCCTCCTCGAGAAGCTTCTTCAATGACGCATCGTCGAGATCATTGATCTCGCTGTCCTCCCAGGAATCGTATTTTGTCTGCAATTGGCATATATATGTATAACCAAGTGGACAGGGTGACGCCAGGTGGCCAAAAGCAACAAGTAAAATTAAAGAAATTTTAGATAACACACCACCAGACGCAAGCGCAACACACAGAATAAAATTCGTGCTTAACCTCACAAGAGAGAAAAAAAAGAACTATTCAAAATAAAGATGCCGAAATCAATTTGTATGGAGTGGGCCTTAATTTCTTCCTTTTGCACATGCACCGAAATTCTTTCATCAACAATTGAGTAAGATTAGAGAAAATTAAATAATAATTTGTACAATTTTCCCGAATTAACGAAATGTTTTGTGATCGATTCGATATCCAACTCGCGAATGTATTGTAGCTTCTCTTTTCGTCTTCTTTGCACCATTCGAGCTTACACACACACATGCACTCTCTCTTACACATACACATCAACATATGCGTATAGAATATGATAGGAATAACGGTACATTTTGCCATGCCAGAGTGCAAGTGAAACGCCAATATTGCGTGAAAATATTGAAAAGCATAACTACAGTAGCTATCTCGTTTTAACATTTATTTTTTTGTTCCGCTCTGCGTTTGAGTAATCGAATCCCGATTCTTTTGATTATGTAGAGTTTCCAAATAGGAGATTCTATGCATGTATGTACGTATGCATGTGTGTACATACATACATACATATGTATGTACAACTAAATCAAACAATTAAAGTACGTACATTTGCAAATAAAGTAATTTTATCCGTTACCATGTCTGCTTTATATATTTATATATGTATATACATATGTACATATGTAAATCATATCAAAACATTCAACTGGATTTGCATTACTTCAAACTGATAGATAGATTTACATACATATGAAATTAGATCCTCGATCCAATACAACAAGAAGACGCTTACTATGATTCGAATAAAAGTTCAAACTGTTTGTTTTCGATATGTATTTTGATATTGATTCGGTTACATTTGTTATCCAATTTATGGATACACTTTGCATACTCTCGAATCCTCTTATTGTACAAATGTTTTTGTGAAATAACTACTCGATTAAAGTACCACAAATTTTAGATAGTTTCTATAGTCTTGATTAGTTTTTAGAATTGTGTAGAATTGCTGATATAAATTCAACTGATAAAAAAACACAAAACCGCAAAAAAGAAACCAAAATTAACAACAAAAATTCAAGTAAAATAGAAACTATTTATCGTGGGAATACATTTATCGTTATGTACGTATAAAGATAAGTTTACTTTTGGCTCAACCCCTCACATTCAATACTTATTATTCAGAATAGCTTACCTTTTTCTTCTTCTGGCGCTTGCCGACATTCTGATCATCTTGGGTTTTACCTTTGGCTGTTGCTCCACCACTTGTATGGGCAGCCAATGGCGGTGACAATTTAAAATTGTGCACAGCAGCAGCGGGAGCAGACGAAGCAGCAGCAGCAGAAGACGTCGTAGACGAAGAAGTTGTTGAATTATTATTTGTTGCAACAAATATAAAAGGCGAGGGGGGATCATGAGATTTGGTATAGTCATCTAATTTGCATGTAGATGATAGTGATGAGGATGATGTTGATGATAACTTGGTCTCTTGCTGAATCTGTTTCAGTTTCGACTGCGTCTCAGCTGCATGCGACATCATTGTGTGCATCTGGTCGTTTGAATAGGGAGTTGGTGTTGTTTTTGTCGATGTTGTGGTCGTGGTGCTCTCATTCATTACCCCAGCGGCGATTGAGACAATGGGTGATGGGAATCGCTCCCGATCCCCTCCAGATGCATTCGCCAATGCTGCTGCTCCTGCTGATCCTCCAGTTGTTGATGCTGCTGCAGCTGCATCTGATGTGTCTTCTGTGATGATTGGCGGCCTATCAATTTGTTCATTGTTGTTCATCTTTTTATTTTCGTTTTTGTTGATTAAAATCTAAAACATATTTCAAGAACAAAACACACACCCAACAAAAATGCATATGTTAGTAAATGGATGAATATAAAAAACCACAAGCAGTCGATGACCCATCGGATTAACTTACTTAAAACCGAATTTTTTTTTGTGTTTTTCTTTGCCGGTGGTGTCAATTTTTAGGGAGACAGGCGGCCGCCTGGGCCCGGGCCTGGGGGCCTGGCTACGAGCGTAACAGCTGCTTTTGCCTCCGCTGTTGCTAGTTGTCAATGTATTTAATTATGGCAGTTGTCGTCGTCTCCTTGTCTATAGTTGTCCTTCCCAAAATTGATGACTTTAGCCAGTTGTGGTTGTTTGGACTAAAATCGAAATCTACAATAAGCAAATTGATTTAATTACAATTGTTTTGCCAGCTAAGATTGTGCTGGTTTGTCTGCCAAATCATTAATAAACATAATTAGCCGAATGTCTGTGATTTTGTTTTTCATTTGCCTTTACTTTTAGCTTAAAAAGATTTTTGCAAGCTGCGCAGTGTTGAAAAATGCACAAATATATGAGGAGGGGGGTAAAGGGTCTACAGATTTCACGGAAAAATTCAACAAAAAAAATACACAATGTCCGGGAGCCAAGCTCAGCCGAATAAAAAAAAAAATTAAAGCATATTTTCATCATGACTTCAAATTTGCATTTGTTTTTTACGCAAAGACAATTGTTTATAAATTGTTGCATGTGTTTATTAAGTTTATAAACTAATTGGCATCCCTGTTGACAGTTGTCAGTGGCAACACTAAAGCAAAACACGTCATTTTGCCACACAGTTTTTTTTTAGCAATACGTTTTTTTTTTTTTTTTAATATTGTATGTATGTATACATATGTATAGACCGTATGTCATTCATTTTTGTAAACATACATATACAAATGCTTACTATGCAGTTTTTCGTAGTGATTTTCGTTTGGTAATTGAATTTTTGTTTTTGTTACCGTCGAACACATTTGTTATTTTCGGTAATACATACGCAGCTGTATTAGCCCTACACTCACACACACACACATATATTACACATACACGACATATACACCTATAGACGCACACACTACTCACAGAACTTAAATTCCTCGCACAGTGATTTGACTCGGATCTTCTCCTCTTACACTTGATGTGTAGGTGAAGTTAATATTAATAAGTTGCACATGGTATATGCTTGTTTATTCAAAATTAAATTGTTCATTGCGTTGTATTTTTAGCAAGTTTTGTTTAATTTTTGCACAGCACATGAAAAAAATTCAAGAAAAGAACTCTGCTTGGAATTATTGTTGTCGCGCATTACTAACACTGGTCATCAATAGAGATGGACAATGTTGCGCTTGTGACATCTTTTGCGATGATGTCACGAATATATCAATAAAACAATAAAAGACTTAAATAGGCAAAGCTACTAATGATTCAGCGAGATTATTGATTCCAAAAAGCTAAAACCCAAAAATTGAGCTTAATACAAATTTTAAAAATTTTTTAAAACATAACGACCGCTGAAATTTCAGATTTATTAAAACATGACGACCACTGATCTAACGGATTGACATAATATAGAATCAGACCTATGTAATGTTTATATGACCTCACTTTTACTTTTATTCTTCTAATTTCGACAAATTATACAAATATTACGCGCCAAGATGTACTTAGAAAATATATCGCTCATCACAAAAAAGAGTTTATCGCAAAATTGGCGCTAATTAGTGTGACCATATACCAAATCGTGTTTTGTTAAATTCAATAACAAATTGATTTGTTTGATAGCTGTTACAACAACAAAGTAGAAACAAATGAAAATTAACCACAAGTATGAGTTTGACGACGATGTGGCCTCCATTTGCGAATCGACGGTAAGTGCAAAATTGAAACTCTTATTTCAATCTTATTCATACACATTTAATTTGGTCTTTGGTGGACTTGTCCTCTGCTGTTGGCCCTTTAGGCTGCTTTGACAGAGGGCTGTCGCCTGCCCGTGCGCATGCACAAGACAGATGATTGGCCCTTAGCTGAGATTGTTAGCATTAAGGAGCTGGATGGTCGTCGTCAATTCTATGTCCACTATGTAGACTGTAAGTATTAAACCAATTCCATCAATTGTTTCAACAATTATACGTAATTGCCTCCACTACGTTTTGAAAGTCAATAAACGATTGGACGAATGGGTCAACGAGGAAGATTTATACACTCGGAAAGTGCAGTTTCCACGACGGGATGGCTCTCAAACTGGAACCAGCACAGGAGTAACAACACCCCAACGACATCATTCACTTGCCGGGAGTGTATCCCGACCCACATCACCTCAGCATTCGATTATCGGTGGTGTCTCTACGGCGCCGCCTACTCCGAGCGGCAGCGAACTTGTCAATGGTAATAATGTTCTGGCTGCTGCCCTACAGAAACGTATCAATCGTAAAAGGAAAGTTCATGGTGGCAGTGCCTCTGCTCATCATCTGCAACAAAATGTGCACACACCATTAAATACCGCTGCCGCTGCTCATATACATGTTACTGGCGATACCTTAGTAACTAGCATACCAGCCTCTGTTACTTCTGTCAATGTGGCTGCTGCCGCTGCAGCCGCAGTTGCTGTCGTAGCCACACCCAATGGCGATAATGATGGCGATGGCTCGCAGGATGGAAAAATTCCCACTCCCAGACAATCGGGCAGCATGGTTACCCATCAGGATGATGTTGTAACGCGCATGAAGAATGTAGAAATGATTGAGCTGGGTAGGCATCGCATTAAACCTTGGTATTTCTCACCGTATCCCCAAGAGCTGTGCCAAATGTCCTGCATCTACATATGCGAGTTTTGTTTAAAATATCGCAAGAGCCGCAAATGTCTGGAACGTCATCTCTCCAAATGTAATCTTCGTCATCCGCCAGGCAATGAAATTTACCGCAAACACACGATTTCGTTCTTCGAGATTGATGGAAGAAAAAACAAGGTGTACGCTCAGAATCTTTGCCTGCTGGCCAAACTGTTTCTCGATCACAAGACGCTCTACTATGACACAGATCCGTTTCTATTTTATGTTATGACCGAATTTGATTCGCGTGGATTTCACATTGTTGGCTACTTCTCTAAAGAGAAAGAGAGCACTGAGGATTACAATGTGGCCTGTATTTTAACCATGCCACCTTATCAAAGGAAGGGCTATGGCAAGCTTCTTATCGAGTTTAGCTATGAGTTATCCAAATTTGAAGGTAAAACTGGTTCACCCGAGAAGCCATTATCCGATTTGGGTTTACTCTCGTATCGCTCATATTGGGCCCAGACCATTTTGGAGATTTTCATTAGCCAAAATCCAAATACAGATGGAGAGAAGCCGACTATAACGATCAAGTGAGCATTATACTTTCGCTCTCGCTTATTTTCATTATCTCATCATTCTTTTTCTCTCTCTCTCTCTCTTTAGTGATATCTGCGAATGTACTTCAATCAAAAAAGAGGATGTCATTTCCACTCTGCAGAATCTTAACTTGATCAACTATTATAAGGGCCAGTATATAGTTTGCATTAATCGTGATACAATAGAACAGCATCGTCGAGCAATGGAGAAACGTAAAATACGAATTGACTCCAAGTGTCTGCATTGGACTCCCAAAGATTGGTCGAAGCGATCCAAGTGGTAATAATAATTTCTTAAATGCTTTCGCTAAACTCAGCAAATTATTTAAGTGTTAATCCCTAAGAAAACTGACGATTTTGTTAGCCAATTTTGATCCTCTATTTGTTGCTTATTTTTACCAACTTTGCAACTTGAATTGCCTTCAATGGCGATAGTCTAGTCTTGGGATAGTTCCAAGATAACCTCCATTGACATAAATGTTTAACCGAATGACCGACTTATATGACTGGTGTTCTTTTTTATCTTGCCTTATCAGTGGGCACGTTTTTAGGATCAGCAATTAAATTAGAATATTCTTTTCTATCCTTGCCCACTAAACTTACTAATCAAAAATATGTAAATCTTTTGTAGAATGCCGCTGCGCTACTGCTATCGCCTGCTGCCGCCTGCCTGCTTTCGCTCCAAGTCTTGGCCAAGATTTGTAAATTAATTTAAATAAAACTAAAGCAAAATTGTTGTAAATTTTATGATAATTTATAAATAAACATGTATATGTATTATATGGTACGTAAGTGAATAACTAATTGTTTTCTCTCCTTGGTGCTATCATTTGTGACAGTTCGACAACCGATTGATCCATGACCTGCTGGATTAATGTCTCTATCAATTTCTTCATATTTTCCATCATTTCGGCAATTGATTTACAAGTCTCGTGATTCTCCGCAAAAACTCGCTGTTGTTTGTCCAACTTGTGACGCGGATTGTGTCTAAACTTTAGTTCATCTTGAGTCTCTTGTAGAACCGAATCAACCACTTGCACAGGTCGCTTGTCGCTGGTAAGGAAAGATCGCATGGGAGTCAGATTTGCAATAATCTCTTCTGTATTATTTATATCCATCGGGCTAAGCATGGTGTCCAATACATCCCGCAAGGCCACCTGTTTCATGATCTCACACAACTGCTGATATGTATCCAGATAATCCAATTTCGTGTCCGCCCAAAGGCGCGCGTGCTCTTCCACTTGACGTTGCGTGTTCTTAAGGTCCTCACTATAGCGTCGCATAGCCCCCAATTTTAACAAGTCCGCTATAGTTGTGTCTGTTGAATCCGGACTGAAAGGGTAAATCGTGCTGTTTTGAAGTGAGATAAACGTACTGTTATCCATTTCTTTTTAAACGAAAATATATAAAATTGAAGAAAATTTAAATGACAAGAAGAGTAATCGATATCGGTTATGTAGTGTAGTGTTGGACAACGCCATAATTTTTGTCATAAGATTTAGTGCGACCAGACCAAGGGTAAATACACGTGTGGCGCCCAGTAGCAGAATAAACTTGGTTTAATAAACGTTCAATATTTTACAAATAACTAAAAGATTATTTTGCTCAATGGCGCGCGGCAAGAAGCAGAATCCGTTTGCAGCTCGTAAACGTCAAAAACGTGAAAATGTAAATCAGATACAAAAAATTGAAATTCTTAATAACAATCATTCTTTTTCTTGGAATTGTTTCTTTGTAGGGGCACGAGCGTCCCGATCGCCGGTCTCAGCCATATGAGGAGATAAAGCGTGATAATCCTTTCTTTATCAAGTATTATAATCTACAAAAAATATGCGCCACCGAGGATGAATGGTCTCAGTTTCTGGCTTGCATACGTGACAATTTGCCCACTACATTTCGGGTGACCGGTTTCAAGGATGAGGCCAAGGCATTGTTAAAGATCATTGAGACTGAGATGTTTTCGGAATATGTGCGCGCTGTGGCTGAACTGCATCAGAAGTTGCCGGAGCAAGTGGAGCGTCCTTTGTGCCTGCCATGGTATCCCAATGGCATGGCATATCAACTGCATTTGACTCGCAAGGATATTCGTCGTTCCGAACCCCTCTTCAGGCTCCACAATTTTCTTATAGTGGAGACAACAGCCGGCAGTATAAGTCGCCAGGAGGCAGTTTCAATGATACCGCCTATTGTACTGGATGTAAAGCCAACGGATAAAGTTTTGGATATGTGTGCAGCTCCGGGCTCAAAAACTGCTCAGCTGATAGAAGCTTTGCATGCAGCTCCAGATGACCACAGAATTCCACCGGGATTCGTGCTAGCAAATGATGTGGACAACAATCGCTGTTATATGTTGGTCCATCAGGCCAAAAGACTAAATTCACCCTGTCTGCTGGTGACCAATCATGACAGCAGCGTTTTTCCCAATTTGATAAGGACGCAGCCAGATGGCTCTAAAAGCATATTAAAATTCGACAAGATCCTTTGCGATGTTCCCTGTTCCGGTGATGGCACTTTGCGCAAGAACCCAGATATCTGGATGAAATGGAATCTGGCTCAGGCCTATAATCTCCATGGTATACAATATCGTATTGTGCGACGTGGAGCCGAGATGCTGGAGGTTGGTGGTCGTCTTGTTTATTCCACTTGCTCGTTAAATCCCATTGAGAATGAAGCTGTACTGCAACGCATCATTAAAGATTCTGATGGTGCATTGGAGCTCGTGGATGCCGGTCATTTAGTGCCCGGCCTTAAATACAATCCTGGCATGACCAGTTGGAAATTGGCCACCAAAGATGTGGATCAGGTGTTTAGCACCTTTGATGAGGTGCCCGAGAATTTGCACACAATCATTCGCCCCGCCATGTTTCCTCTGCCCTCCGACGAGTTGACTAAATTGGGCTTGGGGAAATGTTTACGCGTCTTGCCACATTTACAGGACACGGGTGGATTCTTTGTGGCCGTCATTGAGAAACGGCGGCAGCTGAGTTTTGAAAAAAACGATCTACAGACTCTACTTGAGCAAACGTCTAAGGTTGAGGATGCCACCGCCGCCGCCACCGAATTACAAAAAGAAGGGGAAACAGGGGAGGATTCTGCGAAATCCGTGCCCTGGGGTCCGCAGCGCAAACGCCGTCGTCTTCATGGTTACAAAGAGGATCCCTACGTTTTCTTTGGCCAAAATGATGCCGATTACGACAACATCAAGGAATTTTATCAGTTAGACGAAGCCCTAGAGAAGACATGTCTCCTAACCCGCTGCCGCACCGAGAAGAAGAAAAAAACATATATTATTGCTCTGAGCCCATACGTGATCTGGTGGTCAACAATGAACGCAACATTAAGATCATCAACACGGGAGTCAAGACATTTGTGCGCTGCGAAAATCGCCACACAGTCCATCCATATCGTTTGGCCCAGGAGGGTCTGCAGACTTCCAATGCCTTCATGGGCCAGACTCGACGCATTGAAGTCGAACGTGAAGATCTAGTTCTATTGCTCAATTGCACGGATCCCACCAAGCCGCCGTCTACCTTGGAATTAAAACCAGCAACACAACAGCGTTGCAAGGAGTTGGGTAAATATGAACCGCACTCAGTCAGCCCCCGTTTCGTAGATTAAAACTCCTTTTTTTATTTTGTTTACCCACAGGCGTGGGCAGCTGCATCTTGAAATATGTGGACGAGGCCTTCACTTTGTTCGTCGTCGGCTGGCGTGGTACTTCCAGTCTACGAGCCTATGTTGATAAGGATGAGACAATTCATATATTACGTTTACTCCGTGCTGATTTGTCCAAATTTGAGGTAAACAAATATGAGGAGGCCAAAAAGGCGGCAGCTGCAGCTGCAGCAGCAGCGGAGTCGGCGACGCCGACGGCGGAAAAGGATGCAGCTCAAGCTGATGAATCGAAGGAAACAGGTGAAACTGCTGCAGTGGCCAAAGTGGACGCGGATAAACCTAGCACACCAATGGAAACAGAGAGTTAGTGTATAAATAATTTACTTACACTTTTAAGTTGTGCAAGATTTATATACATATACACGAACCGATTTGTATGCTAAGTAAGAATAAAAGGTTTACTAAAACCTTCGAAAACTTTTCATTTGATTTGCGAGTATTTCAATCTACTTCTCCAACTCTAGCCCATAAGAGCCTCCTTAACTTGGCTCGGAGTAAATATCCCTGAATATTTTCGATTCTCCCCTTCAGACCACATAAACGAAAGATTTTCCATTCTGTTTGTTATAAAAATGTTACATTTATGTTAATTTGTTTTTTTTTTTTTTTTTTTTCCCAGTATAAATATATCATATATAAAGTATATAAAAAAAGTTCATTAAAAAATTACACATACTCTTTTTTTTTTGTTGTTTTGTTTTGTGTTTGTTTTTTTTTTTCGTTTTTGTGTGTTTGTCTTTCGTAGTTTTCATTCGGAATACGTTGCTGCGATGTCTGTTTATTATGTTTCGGATGATCAAAGTATTGTAAATTGTTGCTGAAGTAAACAATATACATATAAGTATATATATAGTGTGGATTTTGTGTATTGCTCTTGGTAGGAATGATGGCGAGTTAGAAAGAGTTTATGTCTTTCTTTTTTTGAGAAATTAAATATCGTGATGGAATTAAACATTTTGTTCATGTGTATGTGTGAGTGTGTGTGTGTGTGTGTGGAACGTTTACATACTTGATGGATGGCTCAATGCAGTTTTTTTTTTTTGTTTTTTTTTTTTTTTTTTTTTGATCGTTTTACGTTCTTAGCAATGAAAAACTAAAGAAAAAAAAGTATACATATTATATATATATATATATATATTTATGGAGAATGAGAGAGATGCGACAAGACGACGTAGTTGGTTTGTTTCTTTTTTTTTTTAAGTTTTTATCTTATTTTGGCTTTAGGCCTTCTTCTCGGCTTCGATGACCTCCTTGGTGGGCAACACATTCTTCTCGTTGGTTTCGGTATGCTTCAATTTTTTCGCATCGAAATTCTCAATGCCAGCAATGAATTGATTCTTCTCCTTCTCCTGTTCAATTGCTGTGACAGAGAAAGTAAGTGTAAATTATTTTTGTGTGCTTGAGGCTAACCAGAGATAGTTAAATTGTAATACCAACCTTCCTTATCAGGCAATGGGTTTTTCTCATTGGTCTCCGTATGCTTTAAATTGTTTTGATCAAAGGCTGTAATACCCTCAATAATGGACATTTGGGTTTTTTTCGGCTGCCACATCTGATGGGGATATACATATGTATAGGTAAACTAGTTGTAGACAGACTTAATTTGAGTTAAGACTCACCCTCAGCTGTGGGTAAAATAATTTTCTCCTGAGTGCTGGCATTCTTCAGTTTCTCCGTATTAAAACCTTCCAATTGACTCTTGAGGTTCTCAGCGACCTTGGGCAAATCCTTGAGTGCTGGGGCTGGGGCAGCCATCTAAAAGCAAAAACAAATGGAATGGATCGATCAGTGATCAGAGCGGATTAACTTTCAACTATTTTGACATTTCGAGGAGTTAAATTATGCAAAAGGTAAATAATATAATCTAATATTCGCATCCGCTTTTCATAAACAAATGTACATACATATGTATGTATGTATGTATGTATTTACAGTTTCAATTTTGCGATAAAGTTGACTTTCTCTCCCTGTTTCACACAATGCACAACAACGGAAGTTTTGATCAATCGAAAGCGGAAGCCCCGCAGCAATGGCTTCTTTATTGTGATTTCTCAATATGATTACGATTTGGATTACGATTAAATATTAGTCACGACGACAAAAACAAAGATGACGATGACCAAGACGATGACGAAATGTTATGACGATGATGAGGATGACTCAAGCAAAGGACTTTGCAATACATTAAGGCGCAGAGGAATGAGAAAGAGTTCAGCGAACCTTTTGTGTCACATACACACGCACAATCAGCAAAGAGTGGAAAAGAGAGAGTATAAAAGAATGACAAAGATTAAATTCCAATTCAATGAGGGAGAGGAAAAGAGAATCTTATGTGTCCATGTATGTACATACATACGTGCGTGTGAGTGTGTGTGTGTGTGGGGGTCTGATAAACATAACGGAGCAATGGTTATCCGCTGTTTGGTTGGCCAAGTGTCGCCTTCACACTAAAACTGCATATTATCACGTTTATTTTTAGTTGCAAAAATAAACTGCGTGCCTTTTTTCATGTTCGCCCTCCAATAATAATCAATTATTAACTTTTGTTAACGACCACCACACCATTTTACCCACTGAGGCATAAAGAAATTGTTTGTTTTTTTAGTCATCATTATTAGCTGAATGCACATACATACGTACATCTATACATACATACATATGTAAAAGCTGTCTCGCTATCTAAACGACGTTGCACAGCTGCAAGCGTTACAAGGGCAGCGACCGCACCAAAAAAAAAAAAAACAAATTACACAAAAAAAAAAGAAAAATAAATAAATAAATAACCTCATCAACAAATGAATCTATATTTATACATACACAATATGACCATAAATGGTTATTTAGCTAAACTCTCGGGGCAAGCCTCGATTGCTGCCAATCACGAAGATACAATATTCGAATGACGTCGAGAGACTTAGTCTGAAGTTGTTTTTGGGGCCAGACAGTGCCAGCAGTTTTAGGACACCTTAAAAAGCAATTGCCAAGCCAACCATCATACCAAACCATATAACGGTTGTCCAAAATGTACTACATACATACATACATCCATATACATACATATTCGTATCTACATCTTTTAATCTAGATTAAAGCATTTACAGCTTTTTCAAATATGTACATACATATATACTTTTAACGATCATTCTAAAGAAATACATACATATGTATGTACATACATCCAACATTTGATTCGATTCATCATGAAATATGTATGTGCATATCCATGACATTTGCAAATTTCTTAAAAAACACAATTGTGCAAATATTTGGCAACAACAAATGTATTATCGTTCTTCTTTCGAAGAACTTTGGGGTGTTTGGCCCCCCGGTACATACATACATTTGTATGTATGTATGTACATATTTCCAAATTCGTTTCGTTTCGCTTCTTTTTCTTGTTTTAATCAAAGAGAATGAGCTGGTAAAAGTGGAGAGAGAGAAGTATAGACACGAATAGTGGTCTATGGATGGAGGAAGAGAGGCAACGGTAATCTCCTTGAGCCATAAACGATAATGCCAAAAAAAATGCAACTCTACTCTTGGTACATACATACAGTATATGGATAAAGTATAAGCACACACATTGAGCCATTTATATTAATTTTCAAGAGGCTTAATATTTTAGCTAACTATGATTGCATTGAATTTTGTCACTCCAGGTGACTGGACAAAGGTTTACCGATATCATATTTCTATTGAAAAACAGCAAACCAAACAAAAAAACAAACAGACAGACAGACAAACTATTGATCGCAAAGCAAAAGTTAGTCCGTTAAAGCTTTAAAATTGCTTGGTGTGTCCCCATACTTTATTGATAAACTGTAAATGTACATATGTACATACATGGTCGCCCTGGTTTGAAGCCACCCGGTGAATCATCGCTAAACCACAGCCCCAGCCCACACTTCATTCTACTCCACTGTACTCTCTTCTCTCTTTCTTTCTTTCTTTTTTTTTTTTTTTTTTTTTTTTTGCTTTCCACAACTCGGCGCTCGTTTTTGTTGTTTTTGGTTTCTTTACTTTTATGGCCATTTTTGGTGTTCAAGAGCAGGGAAGAAAGGGGTGTATGGAACGCGAATTGGTGGGAGGGGAGGGGGAGGTGAGCGAGTGGTTTATGGCTTTAGCCGCTGATTGATGATGAAGAGCCGTTAGTAACTTGAAGTGAAGAAAATAAAATAATAATTTATATTTGAAATTTTATTTCTCTTGACAATTTTAAGCTGCTGATGCGTGGCAAAGGGGGGCCAGACAAAGGAATATTTGAGGGGCCTTGGAACTGAGTTGTGGGGTGGGTGGCAGACGGAAGAAGAAACGACGAACTTGACAGACACGTCCGTTTTCCCCTCCCCCACTCCTGCTGACGCCTACCACTGCCCATCCTGACGCACGTCTGCAGTTGGTACATCAATTTTCAACACAGACACATATGTATGTACACACACACACACATACATACATACATGCATATAACTAACTCTTGCGACATTTTATGAATTTTAAATAGTTAAACAATAAATTGTATCTCCATTCTTTTTGAAGCTTGCACAAATTGATAAAACAAAAAAAGAGGGAAAGAGCAAAAACAAAGAAAATCAAATTGGCAGAGCCACGCCCAGTATGCAGAAACACACACACACACACACACAATGCACATGTGTGTGCGTGTGTGTACAGTATATACTCAGTACATATGCATTTACTTGGTGCAAGACTTGTGCGCACTTTTATGGGGGAGGATACTGTATATTAAATACGCGTCAAACGACGCGCCCCGCCCAAGCCCAAAGCCGAAAGCCAGACGAAGAAGGAGAAGGAGAGAATGAAAAAATACAAAAAATGCCGGCCGGCTGTTTTCTTTTTGTTTTCGCAAATAAGAAGGCTTCAACCTAACGGATACAATAAATAATATAATTTTATAACAAATCCCCCCCCACCCCTCGAGCTTAACAACAAAGAGAGAAGTTGAAGAAAAAAACCAGTTGGCGGAACAATGAAGATGGATGGAAGAGACGCCAAGGGTAGGGGGAGAAAATGTGTATGTTTTTTTTTTGCCAATGGCTTTTTCTTATGTACGTATATATGTATGTACATACATACGTGTTGCCGGCTTCAATTTTTTAACTCACCTTTTCTTTTTTGTTGGTTTATTAAATATTTGTCTTAAAAAAACACTTAGTTAAATTGAAAAGCTAGGCTTTATTTTCGCGAGTGTCTATATATATATATAAACGTATGTATATATATACAAATTGTATGCACTTTTCAAAAAATTCAACACTGGCTTTAATATGCTATTTATCTGACTTTGTTTTTTATGGGGGACTTTCGCGCACCTGCAGCACAAGCGGACTCGGCGTAGTACAATTTAATAGTGAAGATGAAGAAAAAGTAACGGAAAATATTTGAATATTTTTGTGGCGAATGGTGTTGAATTCGCTCAGCCATTGTGAGTATTCGCTTGGCCAAAATGAATATTCGCTCGGCGAAACGTTGAATTCGCTTCCGTGGATGCGGCGAACGGTTATTTCGCCTCTCCATGGCTCTAGCAGAACGGCGATGCTATCGATAAATATTCCCTTGTGTAACGTTCTAAAATTTCCAAAATTCAAATCTGCCAAATACACATAAAAAATGTTTTTTATTGCTTTAATTAAATCACTTATAATCCTTGTGCATCATTTGTAGCTTTCTTTTGTTTTTTTTGTAATATTTAATTAATACATAAATTAGAAAACCTACATGCATATGATTAAAATTGCATTGGGCCTCTTCTTTAAAAAAATAGAGTTTACAACTAAAATTACAATAGATCTAAAAAAAAAAAACTGTGATGAAATTTGTTATTAATGTTATGTTTATGTCAATGTTATTCTATAAATATTATTGTTTTTTATTTACGTATATACATAAAGTACAATTAATAAGGCTATGTTTCACTTATTGCAGTCATATATACATGTACATACATACTAGGATTGTACACAGCTATTGTCATTATATGGAGCCTCGTCGTTGGCCTATGGAATCGCATGTGCTACGCGTAGTTGGCCGATCGGCACTCATTCCATATGTGCTCCATTTCCTGTGGATCACTGAAGCCATGAGAAGCTATAACCGTACTATAACTATCCGGACCGTAATATGCCGGCCGATGGAAATGAAAGCCATCACAATGATGAACCGGAATTTGCGCTTTTAGGGCCAAAATGCCAAGGTAAATGTCATCGAAGCGAAACAATGGCATCTGCCGACTCGTCTCGTACATTTTGATTAGGGCATCGCGTGAGAAGATGAATGCACCAGCCGTCACATATGGTGGCCATTTGTCAAATGGATACTCCGCGAGGGAAACGTACCATTTACTGAACTTATGCCGCAATGGAGCAGTTTGAAACACGTAACCAGCAAAAAGTAGCGGCTGGTGATGCGTTTCATGCTCCTTTCCCAAGAAGCGCAACACGTTCTTAATGGACACATAGTAATCATCGTCCACAAACAAATAGAAATCACTGCGGTCATAATTCTCCCGTGCCCAGCGTATTCCCATCGTGGTCTTGATTGTGTTGTTGAAATATGTGTCCACGAAATCACCATGGACAATGTCACCATACTGCTTTGCCTCCTTGGCTATATCATTTTCCGTTTTTGATTCGTCGCTGCCGGGCATGCCCAAGAGGAATACTCGACGTATTTGGACATCCGAGAAGCGGGACTCGTAACCCCACGTCTTTCGAATGGCCGCGCGTTGCTTCACATGACCAATGGCGCTCTTTACCAATATAGTCAGTCGGGTTGGTTCCTCTTCCTGCATAAATGCCGGCATTCTAAGAAATTTGTAGCTATAAACCGGCGGAGGTACAACGCCCAATGATTTTTTGGTGATGGATGTGTTTAATGGATAATGGAAATGCCGCTCAAAGTCCAGCTCGTTCAGGTGGGTCAGTATGCCACAAAAGTCCAGTAGAAAGATTACAGGAATGGCTAGGGCACATTTTAGTAATAATTTGTAATGTTTTTGCAGCATTTGTTTGTTTAATTCCCCTTAAAACACGACACATCCAAAATAAGAAAACATAAACAATAATCAACGCACGTCAAGGTAGCATCGCTCAGACGCCGCCCATGCGGAACAATGGAAAGTGGAACACGAAGTAACGACTTAAATTTAAATAATTCATTTTTTTTATTTATGTAAAGACAATAATTAAAAACTATTAAACTAGATGGCTATTTTGAACTTTAATTATTTTCAATTTATGTCACATTTACAAAGGACATTCATATAAACATAGTTTTTGGTTAATAAAAATACGAAAACTTCTAAGACTAGATTCTTTAAGTGAGGAGGAGAGTTGAGTACCCAATTCCTTAGGAAATGACCAATTTAAGTAGATCCACTACAGCTGGATTACCACCACGTTTAGCATAGTGTAGAGCATTAAGTCCTAGCATATCCTCAGCTGCAACGTTTTCCATGTACGGCAGGACATATTGAATCACTTCGGGAAAACCATGAAGTGCAGCCAGATGCAAAACAGTGCGTCCAGATGGATCCGGTTGCGACAGATCAGCACCCGCATATTGATACGATTTCAGGCGAAGCAATGAACCGCGGGCAGCTGCCGCACAAAGCTGTTCGCCAACAGCACGAGATGAGCCCGTCAAATGGGCTCCACAATTGATGAGCAACTGGATGATCTCATGGTTGTCCGTGGACACGGCCTCTAGGAGGGCCGTGCGCTCATAACGATCGCGTGTGTGCACAGATACACCATTGCGCAACAGATGCTTTACAATCTCTACATTCCCCAGCTGACAGGCTAAATGAAGGGCAGTACGATGATCATGATTCGATCCGGATAGATCTGCGCCGTAAGCCTTTAGGTTGTTGATCTTCTTCAAATCGCCATCAACTACAGCAGCATTGATCATTGCCGGAAAGAGAGTTGCACCCAACTGATCCAGCTCCTGCGGTGACGAAAGATGCAGCGAACGGGCAACGGCATCCACCAGATCATAATCTTCCATTTTGGGGGCAATAATCGATGTTAATTCGCCGCGCAGGTTCGATTGCATCATCTACAAAGATTGCATTCATGAGGAATTGTCATTGGAATTGCATTTAACGCAATGTGTATTACCTGCTTTTTAACCTCCAAGGACCATTCCTCCTTGCCAATAACGTAGGCCAGTTTGGCGAGAGCAGCTTCGGGAGTCATATCGTAACCAGGTATCACACCCACATCGCTAAGCACTTTGCCCGTATCGTAGATGGCTGCCACTGAGCCATTTGGACACTGAGTGCAATTGATTATGATGACACCGCGATCGGCGGCCGCTTTAAGTGCATCCATAAGGTCCTTTCGGTTTGATGGTATATTTCCCGAGCCAAATGATTGCAATACCACACCCCTCATAGGTGGGGCCAAAAATGCCCGGAAAGTGGACAATGAAATACTTGGAAATAGGCGCAATACGCCCACATTCTCATCCAGATTCAGGTGGACACAGAAACGTTCAATGCTACATGGTCGAAAGATAAGACGATAATCAACATTGACATTGATTCCGATCCGAGCCAGCGGAGGCACATTTGGTGAGTCGAAGGCATCTAGCGAATTGGAACTAATTTTCACCGTCCGATTGCCACGCATCAGTTTGTGGCCGAAAAAAATGCATACCTCTGGTATGATATAGTTTCCTGCTATAATCAAAGCCGAGGTAAAGTTATCCTTGCCATCAGTGCGCGTCTCAAAGATGGGTATCTGTGATCCTGTGATAATGACCGTCTTGCCAAGGTTTTCAAGCATAAACGACAACGCGGAAGCGGTATATGAGAGTGTATCGGTGCCATGTAACACGACGAAACCATCAAAGAACTCATAAGATTGCTGCCAAAATGAGATAGAAACTTTTTAGCTGCTCATTCAAAAAGTTTCCACATACCACGTACATGTATATCATTGGCTATGCGGGCCCAATCATTCATCGTCATATTACTGCTGTCCAGCAGCGGTGTATATTCCGTGATCTGATAGAGCACACGCCTTGGTTCGTCTTGCACATAAGGAAGGACCAAAGGAGCCATCGATGCTGAAGCCCCAAAACGCAATTGTGCATATTCGTCATCATGTATGTTTGGATATTTCCGTATGCTGCGGACCAAAGCATTTGGAATGGGTGTAAGGACTGCAAAGCATTTGAAAGTTCAAGAAACCCATTTGTATGTATGATTGATGATCTTTATACTTACCATGTCGATCGTTCCGCATCATGCCAATGGTGCCACCGGTGTAGATGACTTTAACACGTGCCTCCTTTACATCTTGAGCCATTAGATTGCCATCGCTCTTATTACGTCGCACACTAGGACTTTGCAGTGTCGGGGATGCTGGCACCGTATGATCAATTGATGTTAGCCTCTTACTGGATGGAGACGGCATAATGCTGATGGGGTCACTGGATTCCATGGCTATGGCTGCTGTGGCAGCTTCCACATTCGTGAGATTAGATTCGTTTCCGGACATAGTTGGAAATGAAACTTGTTAAAGGTTTTGCACAATTTCGAGAGGATGATACTAGT
Source organism: Drosophila equinoxialis (assembly GCA_018150345.1). Taxonomy (NCBI): domain Eukaryota; kingdom Metazoa; phylum Arthropoda; class Insecta; order Diptera; family Drosophilidae; genus Drosophila; species Drosophila equinoxialis. The sequence continues at coordinate 6,341,315 of JAECWI010000002.1, read as the reverse complement.
CGTTGTTGTTGTTTTGTTTGTTGTTGTTAGTAAAAATATATTGAGAATCCATTAACATTAACCTGTGTGCACTGCGGTCTAGGTGAAAATGGGAATGTAAATGGAATCACTCGGTTAGTTAATCACATCACATCCCAGTACTTCACAGTAGGTTACGGCTGTTTGTTGTTTATTTGCAAATGTTGTTATCAAGCTAACGCTGACTATGGCTACATACACACACACACTTGCTGTTACCAACGTGGGTCCGCGGTTTTAATTACGATGATAATTCTTAAATTGCGATTCCCATTCCCATTCCCTGTTTCATGCAAATTAAGGCGAAAATGAAATTGAATGAAATATATGCATACCTAGATATGATATTTGATTTATCGGCTCAGTTTACCTTAAAATAGAAATACCATTAGGTTTCTGTGCCGGCCCCCTTTTAGGCAGTTGCGTGATAAGTCATATATGGCAATAGATAATAGAAAAGTTGAAATCGAAATGGAATTAATGAAATTGATGGATGGTTGGAAAGAGATAACAATGGATAGTCTTTTTTGTGGATATTAAAAAGGCCCATCATCAGCTGAGCCGAACAGCTGACTGGCTTATTGGTAGTCGCATGTTGGCCGATAACTCATGTGATCGACTAGTTCACAGAATATCATTCGAGAGCAGCAGTGCGGCCCATTTAGCCATTTTGCTGCCAGCTTAAATATTTTTGGAATTGAAACACTTTTGTGTATTACATTGTATTAAATTTTCGACATTCTCGCTGTGAATAATTCTGTTAAACTAAAAAAGTTCAAACTATAATAGTTTTACTATTTAAAAATTGTCGACAATTTTTTGGCCTTTTCTAGCCTTTTTAAAAAAGGAATCTAAGTCTTATCAGCTCCTGAAGAGCTGGCCACACTGGTTATCAGAGGGAAAACATAAAAAAAGAAAATTAGGTGCGGGTGGAAATTGTATTAAACGCGCTTTCCCGTTCCCGTCCTTAATAATTAATTTACCGCTTTTATGCTTGGTTTTATTTTCGTGTCGTTTATTCGTTAAATATTTTCTTTTAAGTGCTTACCCCCATATACAGGAAGTTTATGCGCGCGCGTCCATCTCTTCGCCCCAACAGACCCACCCACCCAGATCCAAAACCAAATACCGAGGCCGGGGCACACTCCCATAGCCAAAAGCCAATCCCAACCCCTATCCCACGTCCTGTAGTGTATATAAATGGCATCCAGCAGTGGAATTGGAGGAGGAGCTGCAGCAGCAGCGGTTGGCTCCATTGTAAATGCTGACTTGTGGCGTGAGTGCGTCGCCTGGTTGACCAGATGTAAGATTATACCACTCGATCACAAGGCCGCTCTGCCTGATGCTGAAATTCGCATACTGGCCATGACCTTGCGCGATGGAGTGCTGTTGTGCAATCTAGTCATTCATCTGGATGCCAGCAGCATGGATTCCCGTGAATTCAATCGCAAACCACAAATGGCCCAGGTGAATCGAATTTCTCACTCAGATAATGATAGTAATGCTAATTATAGTAATTTGTATATTTCGACTTTCCGTGACTTTAGTTTCTTTGCTGCAAAAACATTAAATTGTTTTTGGATGTGTGTCACAATCATTTTGGGATACGCGACTCTGACCTATTTGAGCCAACTATGCTATATGATTTGACCAATTTCCATCGCGTTCTTATCACATTATCTAAGCTGTCGCAGTGTCGTAAGGTCCAGCAAATGCATCCGGACTTAATGTAAGTGCAAAAAATGCAAATTGATTTAACATGCTTAAGAGGAACTAATTTGTTTTGAATTTCTTATTTCAGTGGCTTTAATCTTCAGTTGTCGCCCAGCGAACGCTCCCATTCCGATGAGGCCATTTACAAGGACTTGCACTCCACGTAAGCGAGTACTTTAACTGACCGACTCAGCGAGTCAGATCCATACATTAAATACATACATACATACACATATGTATGCCTACTATATGTATGTGTATGTGTGTATGTATGCTTAGTTCGCATTTATGCATTTCCCCCCCGTCTTATTTGCACTCACCTAAAAGAAGAAAAAAAAGAATACCTAATCTCATTATGCGCAGACCCAAACCAAACCAGAACCAAGCAGTGTTCCCGCTTCCTCATTGTGTCATTTGGAGTTTTTAGAGGAAGGGCGGCTCTCCTTATCAAAAACCAACAACAAAAAAGAGAAATGACTCCAAAACAAAAATCCATGTTCAGCTTTTATCTAACTATCTCTATCTCTCTCTCTCTCTCTCTTTCTCTCTGTCATGTCTTTCGCGCTCTCTCTCTCTTTTCCTGTCTCTATCTATTTCCTTAATACATTAACCTAAACCACCTAAACCTAACTAACAAATTCACTCAATGTGCTTATGTGTGTGCGTGTCCATGTGTGTGTGCGTGTATTTATTGTTAATCCCAATCCCGGCCTGCTCTGCTACAGTGAAATGAGAAAAACAAGCAGCATCGATGCTTCCGGCTCGTCATCCGGAGCGGAATATTCACTCTCATTGTCGGTGGAAGATGAGAACAGCGATATAACCATCGAGAATGGCACCGAGGATATCGATGACTACATTGAAGACTCACTGTCCAATATGTGCGATACATCAATTGATCAAGATAGTGCTGCAACCGCCGCAACTGCATCTGCATCCGTCCAAGGCAACAATCATTGCCTCAGAGCTCTATCATTTGATCTGGCATTAGATAGTGATTGCCGTTTACCAGCAAGTCATCCTAGTGATACGTCCATAACACCCACACCGGAATCAGCTGCACTCCAGCAACAATTAGCCACAGTAACAGCCACGGGAGGTGAAATGATGCCACCACTCGAATCTCCATCGTCGCCCAAACCAAGCACATCGACGGCGGCTGCTGCTGCTGCATTTGCCGCAGGATCTACTGCGCGCCATGTATCAAACTCATCGTCGTCGTCATCATTGTTTGTAAGCGAGAGTCAACGATTGCAACGAGCCGCCGCCGCTGTCTACAATTATAGATCTTCGATGGCATCCACCGAGCATGAATATGCCTATATAAATGATATTTATAGCGAGGACGATGAGAAGGTCTACGAGGATTTATGCTATGTCACCTTCCAGTCTAAGGTTAAACCAGAGGTGTGCCGATCTTTCCTCCATAATTTCTTACACACACACAGACACACGCTATCCCTTACCCTCTCTCTCTCTCTCTTTCACACCTACACATACATATATACTATCTGTAAAGTCATGTGTGATAGTGTTTATACCATCATTAAATTCATATTCCATCTATTTGTAACCACTCCAAGAGCAATAACCATTTGTCTGATATCTCTCCGTTTGTGTGAGTGTGTGTGTGTGTATGGAATTACATTTCACATATGTATCCCATTCAACCCATACCGCTAGCTGCACCACCATTACCATCACCATCACCATCAGCACCCAAGCAAATCTTCTCTTGCGTTTTTGTTTTATTATTGTGCTTCTGTTTCTATTTCTGTTTTTTTCAATAACCATAGATAGCTCTCTCTCTCTCTCTTTCTATTTGGAAAAAACCATTTGAAGAACATTGTTTAAAGATAAACGTTACGATAGATAGATATAGAAAAAATACAGGAGATAGAGCTGATAGTATATTAATCGCCACGATTACAATTAGGTGTTAGAGCTAAAATGCGTATCGCAGCAGGAAACTGATTTCATGTTTCGTTTCTGATAGATAGATAATACATTATTATATATGTACGTATATATTTATTTACGCATCTTCTTCAGTTTACATTTTTTGGTTTTTTATTTATATTTATTCGCTTTTTGCTGATATCACCTATTATTTACGCAACGGATCCCTTGGAACCCTTGTGTTTCAAAAGTCTTTTGCTTTTCAAATACGTTAATGAGGTTGATAGAAAAAAATCTTCTATTCATCTAACATAGGCTAAGCTATTTGGGATCAGATCATTAGAGGCTTTTAATCCTCACCATTTTCATCACTGCTGCTGGTGGTAGTTGGTGTAGAATCTCTACCAAGGGCCAACAGTGCCTGGACATCCAACTTAGGTGCCACTTGTTTTAGGAGTCCGCCAACGACTGTACACAGTCCCATTAGACGCTTTTCCATACGTTGCTCATAAAGACGACGGTGTCTGTATGAATTTAGAATTGTGAAAATGATTGTTAAGTTATAATTTTTCAAAGATGCATACCTGTAATACTTCTCCTTTTCACTTAACATTCTTCTACGCATTGGGCGTAGCATCGACGGAGAACGATGACGATGACGTTCATTGGAAACAGTGCTCGATCCGGGTGAAATTTCACCATTGAGAGAAGGATAGATACTATTAGATAGAGAAATCTCGCCACCAATCATAACAGGACCGCATTCTACATCATCGTCCTCCATTTTGGGTATAATATGATCACAGGCCATTGTCTCAGTATCATTCTCTGGCATAGTGGCTTCAGCCAGCAAGCGATCCAATTCCTCATTGCCCATACACGATGAAGCCTCTGTTTCGTTATTTTCGACAGCCTCGTGTTTATTAATTTCTTCGAAGGCTGTTGCCTCCAATTCCAATTCGGATTTTAATGGCGGCGTGGAGGCTGTTGGCGGTTCCCCAAAGTTGTGGTCATTGAGCACACCCAGCATAAATGGCGACAGTTGACTTTCATCGCACGAATAGACATTCGCAATGGCCAACTTATGGTGATTACTCGACGGCTCATGCACATTCGGCTCCTTCAGGGCATACGAATGCAAATCGGCTGTTTTCTGATTCATATAGCTATGTATAAGGCCAAAGAATTCCCATTCCTTGTTTAACTCTTCGATGCTCTCCCTGTTGAGTGGTCCACTTGGGACATTTGCCTTCTGTATGCGATATCGTTGGACCATGGCCAGCCACTGTTTTCTAAGAGCATGCTCACTGAAATCTCCGATTTTTGCAATTTCCTTGAATCGCCTGTAAAATGCAAAATTACAAACATTATTTGATCTATGTTTGTACATATGTATGCAAAACTTTGAAATACTCACTTCCATGGTTCACCGTGCTTGGGTGAGTATTTCGAGAAGATTTCATCTGCTGCAATCCGTTGCACGACCAATTCACGCTTTTCTGCCGCAGACCCTACCACAACAGACAAAAACAAACGGAAAATTTAAGTTCAACATTCACCACAACACGTGTTGTTAGTTTTTCAGGCTTACATTTCTTGGAGCCACTCTTGGCATATGTGTGGTGGTCCATCCTCCCCCTGACTTACTCTTTCCTTAATATATATATGCTCAGATGTGTGCCTTCAGACGTCCTCCTGTGGTTTTCCTTTTAGATTATGAGAAAGAGAATTCGTGGCCGAAAACTATCGATGACAGTATTTAGTTAACATTTTGCTTTTAACAGTGACTTAACATCTGTTAACACAGAGAGTGCAATCGTACGGTTATCGCATTATTATCGCATTTTTTATTATCGACTTATCGGTTTTTGAATTTTGTTTTATTTTTTGGAATTTTATTTTTTTTTTTTCATTTCATTTAGTACAACAGACAATATTGCATGCAATGGAACCGTTTACGATCACACCAACACAAAAGAAGAGGAGGTCTACCAAGACTTGTGCGCCCTGCATAGGACGAGAAGCCAGGTAGAACTCGAAATCCAGTTGGCATTTATGCATGAGAGATTGGCTTGATTTTTGAAGTCTGCTCGAAGTTGTTTTATTTTGTTCTTTTGGCTAAACTTATGTATACATATGTATCTCTCCCCCGATCCTTTTTCCTACTTTTCCGTCGGCCCTCCATCCTTTCCTCTATTTAGACAACATCGGCAACGAGTTTTGAACAACGAGATTATGTGATTCGTGAACTAATCGACACGGAGTCCAACTACTTGGATGTGCTGAACGCATTGAAGGCAAAATTTATGAGTCCATTGGAACGGCATCTAAATCAAGATGAACTGCGTCTCATATTTCCTCGGATACGAGTAAGTGCAAAAGCAAATGGGAACATTTGCCATACCATATACATATATGTATATACATACATACATACATACATATATACATATACATATAATGCTAATAATCTTCTTAAAAAATTTTTGAAGGAACTAGCCGATATACATACTAGATTCTTGGAGAAGCTTAGGGAGTCACTAGTCACGAACACAAAACTGAAACTGGGTCAAGTATTCCTTGAATTCCGCGAACCCTTTCTCATCTATGGCGAGTACTGCTCCTGTCTCCTCAATGCCATCGACTATCTGGCTGATGTTTGCAAAAAGAACCAGATTATTGATCAACTGGTACAGAAGTGCGAGCGTGACTATAATGTGGGAAAACTGCAGCTACGCGACATCCTTTCCGTGCCCATGCAGCGTATCTTGAAATACCATTTGCTGCTCGACAAACTAGTAAAGGAGACTTCGCCGTTGCACGAAGACTACCGCTCATTGGAGCGGGCAAAGGAGGCCATGATTGATGTGTCCCAGTACATAAATGAGGTGAAACGAGATTCAGACCATTTGGTAATCATCCAGAAGGTCAAGGACAGCATATTTGACCTTAATTTGCTACAGAATGGAGATGATTTGCTTCAATATGGACGCCTGTTACTGGACGGCGATCTTCATATCAAGGCACATGAGGATCAGAAAACCAAATTGCGTTATGCCTTTGTCTTTGACAAGATACTCATTCTGGTCAAGCCACTGCACATCAAAACGGGCGACATGCAGTACACATATCGTGATTCGCACAATCTGGCTGACTACCGTGTGGAGCAGAGTCATTCGCGTCGGACTTTGGGTCGGGATACCCGTTTTAAGTATCAATTGCTTCTGGCCCGCAAATCGGGCAAGACAGCCTTTACCTTGTACCTGAAATCAGAGCACGAGCGGGACAAATGGCGTAAGGCTCTCACAGAGGCAATGTAAGTGATATTTAAAAAATACAAAAAGAATTTCAATTTAATCTAATTGCAATTGCAATTTGCAGGGAAAGTCTTGATCCACCGGGTTGTCGAAATACAGATCACAAAATGGAAATCTACACATTTGACGCCCCCACCACGTGTCGGCATTGTTCCAAATTTCTAAAGGGCCGCATCCATCAGGGCTATCGTTGCAAGGTCTGCCAGATTAGTGTGCACAAGGGCTGCATCTCGTCCACAGGTCGATGCAAACAGAATGCGGTTAGTGTGCCCCCGCCAGTCTGTGATCGCCAGTTATCCGAGTTCAATTGGTTCGTTGGCAATATGGATCGTGAGACGGCGGCAAATCGTCTTGAGAATCGTCGGATTGGCACGTATCTTTTGCGTGTGCGTCCACAGGGTCCGTCGACGGCCCATGAGACAATGTATGCGTTGAGTTTGAAGTGAGTTTCTATCGAAAAATGCAATTTGCATGACGAAATTTTAAATAATTCATTCCTCTATCCTCACTTAGAACCGACGATCATGTAATTAAGCATATGAAAATTAACCAGGAAAACGATGGCGAATCAATGTTGTATTGTTTATCTTCACGAAGGCATTTTAAAACCATTGTTGAGCTGGTCTCCTACTATGAACGCAATGATTTGGGAGAGAATTTCGCAGGGTAGGTTAAATTATCAATCGAGCTTTTCAGCTATTATATTTGGTGTTTTTGTTGTTGTCTTGTAGGTTAAATCAATCATTGCAGTGGCCGTACCGCGAGGTAATTGCCACCGCACTTTATGACTATGAACCAAAGGCGGGAAGTAATCAACTGCAATTGCGGACCGATTGTCAGGTTCTTGTGATTGGCAAAGATGGCGATAGTAAGGGCTGGTGGCGTGGCAAAATTGGAGATACTGTTGGCTATTTTCCAAAGGAATACGTGCAGGAGCATCCGCCCACCAGCGATGAGCTTTGATATTACAACTACGAGATATACTTTGCTCCCAAAAGTACGCCCACAACGGCAGCCATGTCTGAGTCACCGGTCTCCACACCGACTTCAACCACCACAACTACGATCACTACCCCCTTCACGCTCACAGTACCATCGATCATATCCCCTAGTTAATTTTTGAAATATTAATCTATATAGAAATTCTGAGCTCTTATTGCATCTTCACATTGTTAATTGGAAAACGTTGTTCTAAGCGTGCCCCACATATAGTAACCCAGACACACTTACCACATTCATAGATTAGAGAAAATTTCCGATTTAATATGATGTACTCTTAGTGATTGACATATACTTAAATCGTTTATGAGGAGAATCGTATTCTAATCGTATCGAAAGTTTTCCACAAATTATGAAAATGGAATGCTATTCCTAGCTATTCCCCCAAATCGCTAAAATGTTTGTAAATTTTGTTTCTTCTTTTCGATTGTGTTTTTACCTCTCTTTCTTTTTTGTTCTGTTCGTTTACCCTTTGTGCCAACAACATAAACATTTACTAAAGTTCATTCAATGTTACGAGTAGTTATTAGTTTATAATTTATTATAATGTTTGTTTAAACATTGTATATGGCAAATATACAATATGCAAATACGTTTTCTTTACTTTATTTGACTGTCTGCCTGTGCATGTGTGTGTATGTGTGTGCGTGAGTGTGTTTTATTAAATTTTCAAGTACATATTTTAAAGTTAATGGTTTACTGAAACAATTGTGTTTAACAATGCACAAACACTACTTAGTAAAAGTAACAAGAACAAAGAGGAAAATAATCACAAAGGCTTTAAAATTTACAAAAAATTGCATGTTCAAATAAAAAGCAAAACAAAAAGAACAAATGTACACTATTTACTGAATCTGAATATAATTATGAATGTATAATCTGTATTTTGAAACACAAATGTTAACATGCAAAACAAAAAGAGACGAAACGAAAACAACGCTGGAAGATGATAGAGCTGAAAAAGGAGTAAAAGCTTTAGCAAAAAAGAAAATAATAATCGTAAATGTCAAGATTCCAAGATAATAGGGTTTACCTACATAGATAATGATAACTAATTATATACACATATACATATATACGTATACCCACATAAATATGAATGCATATAAAACGCTAATATTATTTTATAGCGACAAAATAGGAAACACTTTTTTGAATGTTTGTAATTTTGTAAGCAATGTTACGATATGATCATCCTTCCCCATATAAGAATGGATCACAATGGTCATTTCGGATTCGGTTTCATTTCGACTATTTAAAATTCTTTATTGTTTATATTTATTTATGATAGGCTAATAGATGTCCCCAAATGATTATCATATGTGAAGGGAATAACGATTGCAAAAGTTTTCATATAAATATCAAACTCTTTGTTGATTTGTTCTAAGCGTGATCAAAATTTCTCATAGAGCAAATCAATTCAAAAAGAAACATAAGTTTACGTTGAAGTAACTTTCCGCCATACTTAGTTTTTATTTTAAGTTTATGCCAAAGATGATAAACTGATACATTCTTCCGTAGAGCTGATCGACCAGATTCAATTTCTTACTGAAAATGTTGAAATCTTACAAGTTATTCTCTTCAGAAATGATAATCATAAGGAGGTTTTGAAATTTTGCTGCTAAACAGTGTCGTCTGAGATGGTTTCAGTGTATTTATTTTTGCATGTAACGAAATATAAATATAAATATTGTGATTTAACCTATTGCATTGAACTGCATTCCGTGAACTACAATATCCATTTATTAACTAAACAATAACATCACGCTCTCTCTGTCTCTCTCACTCTATATCTCTGTGTGTCCATTTCTCGATACATATTGAAGAAAAACTAATCTTCATTGGCAACTAAAACTATCTTTTATAATTATAAATATAAAGTAATTGCCGTGCCACAAATACGTTAATTTGTCACTGCTTCCAATTTTAAGATTAAATAATACTGCAATTGTCACAACAACAAACATTTATGAAGCAACGTTACTAAAAGAATTTTGTGTGAGTAAACGTTTTGTTGTTCAATTAAATGAAACCATGCATCTTGTTTAATTGGGACTGAAGTGGGCGGTAAAGTTTATGTGGGCGTACAGATTTATTTTTACAATTCAATGGAACATTTCTTATACGTTAAACTATGGGAATTTATTTTAAATCACTTGTATCGAGCAAAGGCACAACACTATCCATTTTGGTTGGACTATATAAAGGATACGGTGGATTCGTTGTCGTCACAGGACGGCGTCTATCCGGCGGCGGACTGCCTGTGCCAACGCTGTAACCATGAGGGCTGCTACTGGAGCTGCTGGCCATACTTTCTCGTTTGTCAATCACACAGTCAAAGAAACGTGAGAGCTTCACAGCGTCTGTGGTGCCTGCAGCCAAACTCCGATTGTCTCGGCAATTCAACCAAATCTCTTCGGCACAACATTGGTCAGCTGTGTTGGGAATAGGCGTCAAAAAGTGGTTGAGAGGTGAAATGTGTCAGTGGAGTGTGTGTGTGTGTGTCTAATATCGCTTACCTATGCCACCGGCTTTCTTCACTGCTGTCTTTGATTGACGCTTCTTGTCAATTAGATCCAATTTAGTACCCATTACCAAAATGGGTATTTGGGTGGTACCTAGAAACTCTTCGATATCAAAATGCATATAATCGTCACTGGAGGAGTAGCCAGATAGGGGTGACGATAGAGGTGGTGGGGGTGTTGGCGGCATTGAGGTGCCGCGACATTTATACGTATCCTTGCCCTCTTTGTTGACAATCTCATAGAGCCAATCGAGCAATTGCTCCTGTGATTTGCCATTCGTCAGATCGTGTACCATAATAATGCCATGTATGCCGGAATAGAAAACACTACGCGTATTTTTGTGACTCAATGAACCTCCAATGTCAAACATTTCCACAAAGTATGGACATTGGTGAGCTGTGCCCTCCTTGTATTCATGGATCTTCACCTGAATATTGCATCCAACTGTCCAGCCGGGTCGTATAAGGCACTCATTGTGGGCAACTAAATGTGTTAGACAAGTTTTGCCAACGCCTGCATGGGCGGATTGAGAAGGAAATCAGTTGTTAAGGCTTAAGATTTGCTAAAATATCGAATACCCACCAGAGTCACCCACTACAACAATTCTTACACGATTATTCATGTTGTTTTGAACTGTTGTCATTTTGTACAACGAAACATCTGTTTTTTAATTAGTGCGGTATGTTTTAGTATTTCAGTTTTAGTATTTAATTCAGTAGTTCCGCTCAGTTTTCCCACACGCCTTTATCAACACTGCTTTTACCGACTAGTTCGTTTCAGTTCATTTTGAATTGATTCATACTTCCATCTGATAAAAGTTATTGTTTTTTTTTTTTTATTACTGCCTAGTTAACTAAACGAAAATTTTAAGAACTTAAGATGCCAGTAAGTAAATATATGATATGGATTTATGTTTAATTTGTTGCACAAAACTATAAAAATCTGTTTTCTTTAGGCCTTTCATTCGGAAATCGAAGAAGTCAGCCGGCGAGTGGGAAATATGGCAATTTTACCACTACGTACTAAATTCCAAGGACCAGCGCCCAGTATTCAAATTGATAACGACATCATTGATGAGTCATTGTATTACTTTAAAGCAAATGTTTTCTTTCGTACATATGAAGTGAAGGCAAGTATACGTACATACATACATACACAAGTTGTTGGTATAGGAAAATCATTCATATCTAATCACAATGAATTTGTTATTGTGCTCATTTAAACAGTCCGAAGTGGATCGCGTTCTTATCTATGTTACCCTGTACATTACTGAATGTTTGAAGCGATTGGCTTATTGTACAAGTAAAGCGCATGCCCAACAGGAGCTGTTCAGTCTGGCAATAGCTAAATTCGATATACCCGGCGATTCAGGATTTCCGTTAAATTCTGTATATGCTGCACCCGAAAATCCCGATGTGATGCGTCAGTATATACAACAATTACGTCAGGAGACGGGCAACCGTTTACTGGAGAAAGTCTTTGAAAACGCTGACGATAAGCCAAACAAGTGGTGGATTTGTTTTGCAAAGAGAAAGTTCATGGAAAAATCCCTGTCGGGACCAGGACTCTAGTTTAGTGTAAGGTCTCACTGAGATTTATTCCAAAAATGTTGACTCGACAATTATTAGCTTTGAACTAGTTCTAAAATTTTTAAAATATAAATGGCGCCATATTCAAATTTAAAGGAATCCTCGAAATGTTTTGTTACTGCTTACTCTGAGTAAATAACTGCAATTAAAGATAAAGTAAACATAATGGCTTATTAGTAATCATTTATTTAAAATTTCTTGTTTACGCTTTTCGTTTTCGTTTTATCGATAGAAATTTTGTTGTTTTGTTTTTTGTACAATGACAAATCTTAAAATTACTAGTTACAAAACGGTGCAAAAACAAAAAAAAAAAAAAAAAGTACATTTATGTAGAAATTAATCTTAATTATAAGTATACATAGACATTTTAAGATTACATCATTATTTACAAAGAAACAAGTACTTGGCAAGCCTTAATACATCAAAAAGACATAGACAGTTTGATCCATTCAATTAACTTAATTAAACTCCCTGACGATATCCACAATGCTCTGATATGTGCCCGCCACGATACCCAATACAGCCACAGCTAGAATCACAATATTTTTCAAATATGTCCAATGGCCCAGACCCTTGGGGACTTGGGCACGAGTCACAAAATCGATCAGAACGGGGATGACAAAAGCCAAGCATGTAGAGCAGAGTGCGCCAATAAGGGAGATGAAAAGATTGAGCTGAGGCACCACCAAAGCAACGCAGACTAGAATTATCCGTAAATGGAATATTGCATCAGATTAAAATTATAGTCTTTTAGTGGACATTAATGGATACTTACATGTCATCATGACCATTATGAACCGTAGACACACTTGCATAGTAATCGGATATTTCTGGGCACAACTATTGGATCGCTTCACCGGTGGCCACAGAATCTTCATCATCACAAAGAACTGTATGGGATAGCCAAAGAAGACACCCAAAGCGGCTACGATTTTGACCACCTGTGAAAACCTAAAAAACAAAACACAAAACAACTTTAATATCTATTCGCCTGACTTTTCCCACTCAAAAAAAATATACTCACACATCTTCGACAACCAGATTCAGTGTAATGCTGCCTTCGACTTCCTCTCCCCATCTTGTGTAGCTAACAAAACCCGTAAAAATGAACAAGGCCGTAATGAAAAACATTGTGACATTCAATACACCGAAACGCTTGCTGAATTGTTCAGGATCCTTCATGGAATTCCTCAAGGGCAATATCAGGGCGATTCCTTCATACGAGAATAAAGCGGTGCCAAAGAATAGCGACAATTGGGAGCCGCCAGTAAATAGATGACGTTCACTTATCGGGGGCATTGGTCCATTCGTGAATGCAATTGTCAGTGTGGCGATTAACCCGAACAATAGAGCCACATTGGCCAATAGTGAGACGGGCGAAATATACTTTAAATTGGTCATGAGCGATGGGATCATGGCGGGCAGAAGAGTGATCAACATGGTCATGGACATGCTGATATCAATGCCATTTTGTCTAAGCACCTGGAAAGAAAGGGATATTTATGTTTTCCGACTTTTTAAACCCATTGGAATAGTTCATCTTACCTGATAGAGATTCTCTGTGATGAATACAAAATATATGGCACAGAATCCAAATTGGGTAACACACAGAAACATCTCGACAATCAGCTTCATTGCCCTAGACATTCGTCTCAGGGGTCTGGGTCCATATTCAAAGCACTTCTCCACTGTTTCGGGATAATCGTAGAATGTTGCTCCCGGGGTCCTTTCCACGGCCAGCATGGAGCCCCGTATAAGCATACGCTCGCAATGCACACACATCACAGCAATCACGGGCAGGAGCAGAGTGGCCCCCACCAGGCCTCCGTTTTTGTAGCAATCGCCCATGGCGAAGAGGCCGGCACCCACGCTGCCCTTGAAGAGATGTGTGGCTGCTTCCAGATTGCTGGTGGCATGTCGTCTCTTCACCTGATTGCTTTCCGCATCCTCTGCTTGTTCCTTCTTTGTTGCTCCTTCGGCTTGTTGTTGGGTCCCTTTGCCAGGTGGTGCTGTGATCTCGAGTGTTTTGCCCATGTCGCCAGCTTCGATGGCCTTATCTTGATGCCGTTGCTCTTGGTGCTGTTGGTAATGGAAAATTTTTAGAAAAAATATTCTAGCAAGGTCCAATTGGAAGTGAGCAATATATATAAAGCTTGCAGGTTAACGGTTCTTTTAACCAAAATGCAGAGAAAGAAGAAATAGAGAGAGATAGCGAGAGAGAGAGGCCTACAAGTGTTAACCCTGGAAAGAGAACTACACTGCACAACAAAATTGCAGCGTTTATCAATCATAACCATTTGTTTTCTTTTTTCATCCTAATATACATGGAGATATTAAGGCAGGACTTCGATATATTATCCACTATTTGTAAGGGAAACAACTGTTTTAAATTTATAAGACTAATGTAAGTGTATGTACAGTGTTCGAAGAAATAATATAGACAACTACCTTAAAAATTACATTATTCAGCTTTAATGCAATCGAATCAGCTTTGTATATACATAAGATCGGTTGATATCTAAACTTTACTTTGACTTCAATTTTACGTTCATTTTTGACCATTTATCGTACTTGGAAGATGTATTGCCGACTTTACCTACCTTACCTACAGTGAGCCCAAAAAGTATTGGCACACTTAAAATTTTCAACTTTGATCCCATGCAATTTCTGTTTCATTTGTCGGCAACCCAAAATAAAAATGCAATTCTATAGAATATGGTTTAAATTATATAAATCACAGATAAAAATTTATTTTCCTAACATTTTTTCGCAGTTATGTTTAATAAACTAAAAAATAGGCACACACTCACGCAAAAAAGTATTGGCACAATTTCATAGTAGACTTAGAAAACGAAGAAGATAATCGCTTTTTCGTCAAATTACATAAACTAATTCTGGACGCTTTCTAAATGAGTATAAATTTTATGCCTCTATCTGTAAAAGTCTCTGTTTTTTTGTTTGTTTAATGCGAAAGGGGCGTGGCAAAATGTTTAAACAACTAATATCTACGAGCTTACTTAACGAGTAAACATAACAAATGAAATCTCTCTAACTACCATAGTCTGTTGACAATTCAGTTTTGTTTAAATTGCGGGGGCGAAAGAGGGCGTGGTAAAATTTTAAGTAAACTTTATCACGGTACATAATACACGAGTCTTTACACCAAATTTGGAGGCGCTAGCTGTTTTAGTCTCTAAGATCTAAGTGTTCATACGGACGGACAGACATACACGGCTAGATCGACTCGATTATTGATGATGATCAAGAATATATATACATACTATGGGTGTATGGTAGGCGGTAGGTAGTAGCCAAGTCTGTTAATATTTTTGTAATGTTATTCCAATAAATGGATATATAAAAATTTAAACAGATCTCAAACTGCGTGGAGACTAATCTACTAATCTGCATACCAAGTCCCAATCGAATCGCCAAGCTTTTGGTGTCCGAGATACATGCTTATACAGACGGACATTCCCAGAGGACATATTCAAAGATGGATTTGGAAAACATTTTTGGAGGGTGAAAATTTAGTAATTTTCGAGATGGAGAGTGTAGGATTAGTGTTAGAGGTTCCACATATTGACAGTTCGGGGCTCCCCACCTGGATCCCTCCATGGACATATGTATTTCAAAGCCTGGCCATGAGTGTACTTACACATGTATGTATGTATATATACTTCATGGGGTTTGCTACATACATTTTGATGACTTTAGTATTTAGACTTTTATATCTTAACTCAAGTATTGTATTCATTATAGGCAAGTTTGAGTCTATGTGGAATGGAGACAAACTCAACTCTTCAACTTTTAGCTTAAAATTAGCCAAAAGTTTCATTCATACACAGACTATCTTTAATAACAATGGTTAGTTAATAACTTTGAAGATCTCGTCCCAAGTTCGTTTAGTTCACTTTTCATATACGGAAACGCTGCAATTAGTTTGAGAGTCTCTTTCCAAGGCCGAATCTGGATTCGTATTGATTCATTTTGTTGTTCAATTAGTGAAACAGATTTCTAATTTGCATTTAATCTTTTTGTTTTTTGTTTTTTTAGTTTAGAGCTGCTACTTTTTGTTGCTGTTGTTGTTGTTGTTGTTAATGGAGTTTAATGCACTTTTGTTAAAAAGCTAAATACAACAAACAATGAGAAAGAGAAATCGCTTATTGCTTCTCGATGATGAGTAAACAAAATGAAAACCGCAAGGAAAAACCATCTGACGTATTTGGATCCGACATAAATCAGTTGAAATTATAAGCAGACTTTATCAAATACAATTGCTTTAGTTTAACTGATAAGAGAATCCGATAGTTGGATATTATTATTAATAAAATGTATGTACATTATGTCAGATAAATGTATATACATATATTTACTAACAGTCTGGGTTTAACACCTGTGCACACCAATCGTAAGTACAATTGTATATAACTACAGATTCGATCAGATTTGTTCTCGAATCGAATATGTTTCGAATATTATCGGAGCCAACGTTTTACCGGACCGTGCGCGTTAAGAACAGAAACCAGACTCAATGCATGAATTGAATTGGCCAACAAAAGCAAGCAAATCAAATTGTCGAGTCAGTCAAGTCCGAGATACTCGGCCTGTTTGGCTGTCTCTCTTGCTCTCTAGTTCGTTCCGACTTTGCTTTGCCCTCTTCATGCAAAACTGATAACTGATTCGTTTTTGCAGCAGTTAAAGCATATCGAATTTTAGTGGATCTCGAAGATCTAGAAACTGAATATATGAATATATGTTGTGAAAATTTTAAGTCAATCGAAACAACTTATCAAAGTTCAACTTAAATTTGTAGGGCCAAAACGGTATTTTATAGTCGGTTATTTCCATTTCTCAAAATCGACCAAATTTCGAATGCAATCTTCTTACAACTGGATATTTTTGAAAATTTATTAACAATGATAACGGCATAAATAATGGCTTTATATTTAAGTCAAACTGTTGTCTGTTTTCACGATTTGTGTAAAAATTATCGTCAATGTTTTCCTAGATCTTACGAAAACAACAACGTGGATGAACATATAATGTGTTTCAAGAGAGATTTGACTGATCAGAACTGTAGTAAGAACTCACCCCTT
Organism: Drosophila equinoxialis; assembly: GCA_018150345.1. Taxonomy (NCBI): domain Eukaryota; kingdom Metazoa; phylum Arthropoda; class Insecta; order Diptera; family Drosophilidae; genus Drosophila; species Drosophila equinoxialis. Next base: position 6,324,156 of record JAECWI010000002.1, on the reverse strand, counting down.
TATTTTCCTAACTCTACGCCACTGAACTATGGAGAGATCGAACCCGAGAACGGGATGAAAATGGGTTTTATCTGCAATTGGCGATATTGATTCGGATTAAATTGGTTCAGGGGCGGAAAGTTCTTCTTCACTATGAGCTTTGGGATCATTTTCCGTACCACATAAGATGTATTTTCATTTATTGTTCCAATTAAAGGCACAACAAAAATCCAGTTAACCGAAGCAAATTAAAAATGTGGAATTCCCCTTAATGTAGCAAGGAAAACTAATTAAACTAAACTGAATCGTAAATTCGTTATAGTAACTAGTTGAAAAGAAAAATAAACAATATTTATATAATAGAAACTTTGCCAAATGCACTTTAAATTGAAGTTACACTGCGCAACACAATTTGCAGTTCAATTTTGATTAAATATTATAGTTTGTATGTCTTTAATCGAATCACCAAGTAATACAAATTAAGTCCCCGCCCATTGTCTCTCTTACATAAGTCAGTGAGAATTGATTCCCAGGATCTTTGAAGAGGAATCCCTCCTCCCACACTTGATCCATGCACGTGTCTATTAAGCGAAATTTTAGCGCATTCTTGGTCGTATCTAAAATTTATGCAATTGTAATGTTTTCGTGGAAACATGAACATGGAAGCTCAACAAGTTCGTGATCGTTACACCTTCTGGCCCCCGTCTCTCCCCCACAGACCCCGGCCATTCGACCAACCGCATTGGGACGCCTAGAAATTTGCAGGCCTTGATTGAGTTTGAGTGGCGTTTGTTTGTTTTTTTCCGTTCCTCTTGTCATACACTTTACGGGGAAATGTGGAAAAACCTGTGCATATTCATTGCGCGAACCGTAAAGCAAAAACGCAAAAGTCACTACTTTATCATGATATCAACCGAAATCCTGATGAATAATTAAGGTTTTTCAAAAGTATTTATAATGTTATTCTGTCAGAAAGTTATGGAATCATTCCATATTAGTATTTCTTTCGTTACCAACCTAACCTTTAATTTCCTACAGTTGAATCGTGGTTTCCATTTCATTTCATCCTATATGATAGACCTCAAAGAGTTTTCAAGAACTTCAAAAGATATAATGGTGTTTGGAATGTTATTGATCTAAGTCCATTTCCAATTTTATTAGTTCTATATCAATTTTATAAGAAAGAATTAAATTTTAGTCGTTTTGCCATTAAGTGAAAGAAAGGTGATGGAATTGTTAGTGTGTATACACTTCGTTGTGCTGCTGACCAACTGATCTATAATTTTTGTATTTTTGTTTTCTTTTTGCCCAAGCGCCAGTTAAAGGAATGAGAATATAAAAAGCAACAACAACAACATTAATTGCATTCACCCTCAATCAATGCATCGATTCGATCGTTTGATCAATGTTTACGGAATTCAGCAATTGGATTATGTAAGAGGTAATGGAAAGGAGGTGGAAAGGGGATGACAGCTAACGGAACTTTTCTCCTACCCGTAAGGGTCTGTAAGGTTCAATTTCAGCCATCGACAATGACAATTGAAACGACGACAATAATACAAAAAAAAAAATACATAAGTCAATGTATATAAAATATATACGGTTAAGATTAGATTTATTCAGTTTAATTTGGATTAGATTATTCCTACTCGAGTGCATACACCGACGGGCAAAACTGGAACACCACTTTGCAGTCCTCAGCTGGATAGCTCATAACTCTTTGCAGAGTTAACCTGCCATGATAACTCTACCATTCTTTTACCATTTGATGTTGTTACAATCTAACTTGAAGTCATTTGGTCACCCGGAATAGAAATGAGGTAAAGCCAAATTCTACAGTTTTGCACTCTCATTTTGGTTTTGGTTTTTTCCAATTCGACATATGTTAAGAGCATCATGAAATAGAATTCCAGTAGATTAGCTCTTATATGTCCTTTGGTTTTGCCTTAATTCTATCAACCCAAAGAATGGAAACTTAATTATTCGAAATTTGTTTGAAAATTTCAATTGGATTTATTCTCCCAACATGAAATCCATTTTCTGGTTAGTTTCTAAAAACTGCTTTATAAATGCCAGGACCAATGTTTTAGTCCTGTAGTACCTGAAAGTATTATGATTTTATGTCAAAATATTATTACTTTAACAGTTTTCCTTCGGAAAGAAACAAGAATTCTGTCAATTTTGCCAATTGACTTCAAACTTTTGAACAAGAGAGTTAAATAGTAACAAAATCAAATTGTAGAAAATCATCATTGCAGGATAACTCTTAAAAAGGATATGAGCTATCTAACTGAAGACTGCAAAGTGATGTTACAGTTTTGCTCGCCAGTGTATACAGATATATTCCCACTGCTCTGGCCTGAACAAAAGTAAGATTGGGCAAAAAAAACAGAAACCAGAGGGCAACGGGATAAATTTAACGGTGCCGAAGTTTGTATACCCTTTCTTTCCTTGCCCTTAGCCATCGAATTGTAAAAACCTTTTATCTAAAAAGTCTAATGTCTGCGAAGAACGGCTTAGAATCTTAGCATAGGAAATAAAGAAGTTATTGATCAAAGTTTTTGACCGATCGTTCCTATGGGAGCTATATGATATAGTCACCCGATCTAGATCAAATTTGGCACAGTTGTTTATAGGTGTAATAGGCTCTCCAACATTAAATTTCACGACAATATCTCAGAAAATAGCAAAGTTATTGAGAAAAGTCACTGGTCTGAAAGGACTTTGCCTGAACTTAGATGGACAGACGCACGAACATGGCTATTTGAACTCGTCTTGTCATGCTGATCAAGAATATATGTATATACTTGATGCAACCTTCTATGCGCTGTACACTTCTGACCAAAATGAATATACCCTTTTTGCAAGGGTATAAAAAACTAGCTAAAATACATCACGTTCAAATTTAGGTCAATGTCAACTATCAAATTTGAATTTAAAAACATTAAATTTTTTGTGGACTTATCAAAGCACGTGCTATGCTGTGTGTGTGTGTGTGTGTGTGTGTGTGTGTGCGCGTGTGTGTGTTTATACAAATACCAGTTAAACCAGTTGATTAATATGGCGAATGACGTTTTTTAATGATTCGATTCAGTTCGATTTTAATTCAGGTTTTAAAGATGATTTCAACGGTCATAGAGGCCATTAATCCGTTTGAATAAAGTTGCTAAATTTTGTTTTCCAACTTTCCTTTGTTTCAATAACAAGTGCGCGGAGCTGCGATTAATATATTTACACTTTTTTGTTTAGATTAGCTGCAAATTGCCTGAATTAGAACTTGACAAAGATATTGCAAAAAATAAAGTCTTTTTGCCTTAAGCAAATCGTTGTTTTTTAGGGATTCTAAATTAATACTAATTCTTATAATGTTTAATGTCTATAATGATCGTTTTTCGTGTTTTATTTAACACTCGATAACCAACAGATTCAGAAGATCCCCGACCCGAACTCAAATTTTCTTAATAACAAATCTTAAGCATCCACTTCAAGGATTAACCAGAGAGCCGGGGCGTATTGCGGTCGCGCCGAAGTTTGTATACCCTTGCAACGTTTTTGTTACTCTTCGCTTAACTCACAGACAGCAGAATGGAAAAACGTTGTTTCCTAAGGGTGTAATTTTCGCGAAAGAACGACCTACTTATGCTAGTTTATCGTATGTGTATATTATATGATATAAGTCATTCAATGTTGATCAAATTGGACATAGACATTAATTCTTATTGGGATAACTGCGATACCTTTTGCTGGCAGGCTCATGGTAGGGTGTGTACAGACGCGGAGCGCAATTATCATCTATAGCGCCTACAAGAAGTGACGTCCGAAACTCTTTTTTATTCTTCTATAATGAAAACCCAGGCAAGGGATTCGGTTGAATATGAATGGCCGACATACATAAAATACGATGTGAATATACCAGATATGACCCCCCAACAGGCTGTTTTTGCTAGTCGTTTATGAATCCCATTTAGCAGTCATATGCACACTAAACATTTTCTCTAAAGTTCATCACACGCGTTCTCAATATAATTCAAGCGGTTTGGGTAACTCTAGTTGCAAATCGAGGTGAAATCCTGGTGGAACAGCGTGAGTAGTTTAATTCGTTCTGCCTTCATCATATTTAGCAAAAGGATCGCAGTGCCACTAATCTTTGTGTTTTGCTGACTTATGTTACAGGGTGCAAAGCAGGAGTGTTAGGCTGCTACTTTATTTTATCGATATACATATATGTGTAGTTGTCTTTAACTAATACATATACTAATTATATAAGGCGGAAGTCCCAATTGGATATTTTTGTCCCATATGACATGTATTAACTTTAATGACAATAGCGTCAAAAGTATCAAAGTTATTGGGAAAAGTGTTTGTGACTTTGGGACTTATGGGAGCTATATGATATAGAGATCCGATCCGGCTGAATCCGAGATATACAACCCCTGCAGTACATAGAAGTTCACATGTAAAATTTCAACTCTGTAACTCGTACGGTCCAGGAGAAGTCGCATCGATCCAGAAAGACGGAATTCGTCTCGTCGTCCTGATACGTCCAGATCGTCCTGCATACTTGATATGGTCGGAGAAGCTTCCTTCTATGTGTTGCACTCTTCTGACCAAAATTAATATATCCGTTTTGGAATGTATTCTAATAATGTTTAAAAAGGTTCCAAAGGCAATTTGAAGTTGATGCTGGACGAGAGGATTTTAAGGACTTTACTTGCTGATGTGTTTAATATATTGTTATTTTTAATATAATGTTTATGATTTTACTGGGTTCTTAATTCCATATAATATTTAAGAATGAAAGCAACACTCTGTGTAGTTTCGGTAAGTCCGATATAGGATTTACTTTAGAATATTAGTTTATATCATTTATCTTACCTCTTATCCTTGAGCAGCTTGTCATTAACTTTAGTAGTGACTAAATAGAAATAACCATCCCTGAGTATAGTAAGTCGACTCATAATTTATTTTCTCATCTCTTAAATATTATGCAAAAAAAAAGATACATACATAGATTAAAAAATTATATTAAAATGGCCTCAATATGAATTTCTGGGGCAGACTTTGTCTAGAGGATTATACAAAATAGAAGCAATTCTATAAATTCGAGTGTTGTTCTTTATTTGTGTTGATCAGTGTTGATCCTCTTTGCCAAAATGTTTGACTATCTGCTTGAGGCTCTCATATGAGCCAGTGCTGAAACCCAACATGGCCAAGACCAATATGAGCAGATTCTTGATACAAATCCAGAGGCCAGGGCCTTTGTTGGGCTCGCTCTTGGCAATTAGCTCGATCACAGGCGGAAAGACCAGGGCCAGTGCAGTGGAGCAGAGGGCTCCGATAAGCGAGATGAACAGTCCCAGGGCAGGCACCATTTCCGCAATGCCCACTGACAAACAGAAAGATGGCGTCAAGATGGAGAGTGGAGCAGATTGGATTTGGGCTACTTACATGTGACCACGACGAGGATGGAACGAAAGACAAGTTCGCCCAAAAGGGAGCGACCTTTAATACCACCGATTTTTTCACCTGTGGCCACATTATCTGTATGGCCACAAAGAATTGCAGAGGATACCCCAACAGGACACCAGTGGAGACCATTAGCTTGACAGCCTGGGCCAGTCTATGTATGTGTGCGAGAGGGGAATAATGTTCAATATTCTTTTCTTTTCTGTAATTTCCAGACAGACTCCAGACTCACATGGTATCGCCGAGATTGAGGGTCAAACTTCCTCCGACTTGCTCACCCCACTTCATATATCCCACTGATCCGGAAAACATGAACATCACCGAGACAAGGAACATGCCCACATTGAGCACACCCAATGTACTCTCGAACTGGCGGGATTTTCTCATGGCATTCTTCAATGGCATCACCAGAGCAATGCCCTCGAAGGCAAATATGGCGGTGCCAAAGAAGAGTGCCAACTGCGATCCATTTGTCCAGTAGGCGCGTTCCTCGATCTCCGGCAGTCCATCTTTGAGGGCATAGTACAAGGTGATTGCCAGACCAAGAATCATGCACACATTGGCAAACATTGAGACGGGGGTCAGCCATTTTAAGTTAGTGATCAGTGAGCTAAGTAGAACCGGAACGAAGGCCAGCAGCATGACCAGATGTACATCCATATCGATGCTATAGGCTTGAAGAATCTTCAAGACAATTCAAGATTGACTCATTTCAATTTCCATTCCCATTCTCCTCCTCCCCACTCACCTGTTTCACATTCGTACTGATAAACACGAAATAGATGCAACAGAAACCCAACTGGGTCACACATATAAAGATATCGACCAATCTTCCCATTGTCCGAGACCATCTTCTCAATTTCATTGGACCATTCTCGAAGCAATGCTCCACTGTCAGAGCATAGTCGGCGCAAACGGATTCGCCACGCAAATCGCGCATCTTCTTGGAGCAGGCAATCAAAACGTGCTGGCAATGGATACACACCACAGCTATGACCACAGTCAGGAGTGGAGCCACCAACAGCCCACCATTCTTGAATGCATCACCCATGGCAAAGAGTCCTGGTCCAATATTCCCCTTGAACAGATGCACTATGGTCTCTAGATAGCTTGGTCATATTGAAACGAAGAGTAGACGTTGATCATTTGGCATAAAGATGGCTTGAGCAAGGAGGTGGAGTGTGGGAGTGGATTGGCAGTGGAGCTAGGCAGGCAATTGGAGGGGGAATGAGGTAAGTCAGGTTACAGGATTAGGTTTTTAGCATTGGGTTCACTTTTTGGTTAATGGTTTGCACTTTTTTTTTTTTTTTTTTGGGATCACTTGAACTCGTTGGTAGGAAAGGACAAAGCGGACTTATAGGATAATTATATTAGATTAAATACTTAAATTAGCATAAGCCGTAATCAGCAGGTTAGGCAGGTTAGTGACAGTTGGGATCATCAGCAGATGGTTAGTGATGGGATTAAGCAGTTAAGGAGGAATTTAAGCAGGAATTTTATTTATAGTTAGTCGGTTAGTTAGTTAGTTAGAGTTGATTAGAAGTCCATGCAGTCCATACCTTGTGGGTGGATGATATTCTTCATAATTTTCCTCGTTCTTCGTTTCTTTGGGGTCCGTTACTGGTGGAGTTTCCTTATCATCTTGTTTAATCGCCATTGGTGACGATGTTGGATTTCTCTGGTCTGGTCTTGCAATGGGTGGCGCCTTTATAATATATATTTTTTTTTTTTTTTGGTTGGGAGTAAAAAGTTTATTTCTTTTTTGAGAAAATGCAGTTTTCATTCACTAAATTGGCAGCTGTTGTTTTTTTTTTTTTTTTTTTGTTTTGTTTGCTGGGGACAGCTTTCTATATGGAGATTGAATGCTTCATTTGTTCCATCTGTTCAATTGAACTTGTCCAGATGACTCTTAATTGCTTTCACGCAAAACACAAAAATTCCGCTTTCGGAATCGGGATCGGAAAAAATGTCTCGTTAAGTGAATGAAGCTTAAATCATGAGAAGAATCGTGCTTCCGCCTTTTGAGGAAGATCTTTAATTGGGTTCTATTAAGTGGGTATTCGAAAATTGAGAGGCTAAATTATAAATGTGGCTTAACTAATTGTTTGACTACGCTTTGGGGTTTGCTTTCAATATAAACTATGGTGAGAATGAATAAAAACTTTACCGATTTCGGTATACAAGGGATATAAAAAAGGAGTGAATACCTAAGTTAATTTAGTCACTATATAATCGAATGTACTTATTTTGTATATGTGTGTTTACATATGTGTTCTATGTATATCTACTTACTTAATGCAATCTGATTGATAACTCAAAGCAATTGTTTTGCCATGTTGATGAATAGGCAAAAATAGACTTCCAATTGGATATCATTAAGTGCTTTTGATAAATTCAATCAGTTTTATATGCTACACACACACACATACATATGTATGTACCTATTGCGAAAAGTGGGAAATCCATTACAGTGGAGCTTCGATAATCAAGATAAACCAATGCAAATAATTTTACCAGTTTTACCGTTTTCACTTACCATAAAAAATCAGAAAAATAAGTAATCAATGCAAAAAAAAAAACGAAAGAACCATAAACATTTGCCAAATTAGCAGCAGCAGCAACACCAACAACAACAACATCTACAACAAAAGCAACAAGAATTCTAGCCAGATATCTAGCACGTGCCTATATAGAAGATAAAGCTTATTTGGGGCTTTTATTGAAAATTTCTAGATAGTCACAAAGACATGCATATAGATAGATATATACATATGTATGTAGATACACTCACGGCCATAAAAATGTATTTACCAATTGAATTCTTTTACTTTACCAAGTCAATTTGTCTGTCCGTCTGTGTGAACCTCTAGAGATCAGAGGTTTTCAACAATAGAGCCATCAAACTTCGTAAGCAGCTACGTTTCGTATGTAGGCTGATCAGGTTTATTTAAAATCTTTACCACGCCCACTTTCAGCCTCCGTTATAGCAACTGACATATATGTATACTGATTAATTTGAAATGTTTCTATTCTATTTATTCCATTCTACAAACTAGATAGAAACTTTTTCTTTGAAACTATCTGAACGTCTTGTTGTGTGTTTCAACTCATTCAAAAAAGATTTCAAACTCAAAACATAATATGTCGAATACGTTTTATTGTAGATGCTGATGTATTCATTATTTTGACCATGAGTGTGTTAACCAATTTCCGTATGTCGTTCAAGCTTTACACGTTTTGTAATCACTCGCAAAATACATATATATATTTATATAGAATAGCAAAGTGTAATCACCTGGTCATTGAAGTTCTAGACAATGCCTATCTGAAGTACACCACACTCAGGGCCATGTGTAAAATGTGATAATATCATATTTTCAGGTCTAATAAGAGGAAACATTATTCATACAAATATCAAATATCCGAAATGCGTGGGAACGTGACGTTAAGTCGAACTCAAATTATGATAAAGAAATTAATTGTTCATAACAAATGCGAATCTTTATCGTGTTATTACTTTGTTATGATGCATATTTCTTTGCCATGAAGATGGATGTACTTATAACACTCAATCTGATCAGATATCAAGTGCTCTAGGGGCCTAAATTTTTAGTTTCCGCTTGTATGACAATCCCGTTGGCAACATCAAGTTTTTGTTCAAAAACACACACTTCAACCGTATCTACACGAGATTCATTAATGAATTTATGAAATTAAAAGCGAATCATCAATAATCATTGAGAAATTATCACGTCAAAACATTCGCCATTCGTCCATATATTTCGTTCTACTTTATATCACTCCACTGTCACTGGCTGAGATAACACATCAAGAGTGGAACACTTGACGCAGAGGACATGGCGCCGATAGTGTGCCACGGCGGTGCGCCGCTACGGCTGATTGTGAGATTGGCGGAGGATGGTGATCGTGATGGTGGAGGTGGTTTTTTTTTTTTTTTGTTTCTAAACTTTTACGAGTGCCTTGTGCAAATCTAGACGCTTATCGGCAGCTAACAGCAAGTTGTATACAAAGTATAAATTGTTTTTTGTTTTTCTTGTTTGATGATATGCTTAAAGAGAAGGCGGTCTGAGGGGGGATATACATATTCATAGTAAAACTATCTTAAAGGAAAAATACCTCTAGATAAGAAAAAAACCCCAAAACAAAAAGACAAAAAAACAAGTTAAATTTGACATCTTGAGTTTCAACTTGACCCTGATCGAGGTTATTACAACAAAAAAGGAAATCCTAGACTCGATTGGTTTTCCTTCTAACATGAAATTAAGAGTGACACAGTTCTTGAGTGAGAGCGAAAGGGACGATTGTTTTGTCTTTGTTTTTCTTTTTTGTTTTTTCACTTGTCATCATCTCTCAAATCAATTTCATGCCATTGAATGGAAATTTTCCATGTGCGTCAAGTGCTTTCAGCTATTTTCCTTCTTATATTTTGTTTTAGATGGCTTTTAACAACTGTTCCCAACCAAAGATTCTTGAGTTTACTATGGGAAATCTTTGAATTGTCCATTCAAAAAATTACTCCCACGACCTTGAATTGATGTGAATCTATACGTATATATATATACCCATAAACATATGCCAAGGTGATAATTGGAATTTGTTCAAGTAATTGTAGATAATAATTGAAAAATCAAAAGGTAATTTAATCCCCATAGTTAGCCAGTAGCTACTACCATTTATTATCAAATTTTCAATGGAATTCTGTCTAATCTCGGCAAGGTATTTTCATTTTGAGCTCAATAAATTTGGTCTCTTCACGTTTTTTTAATCTAAGACTATAGATTAAGTTTAAGTAGGCAACCAACCGGTTTCGATAGAGTATTAAATGTAAAGCCTATTCAACAATGGGCACATAATAGAACAAAATTGTTTAGATTGCTGATTACTTAACAATTAAAACAAACAATAAATTTGAATAGTTTAATATGTATGTCAAATAGTGAAAGGGAATCCCATATAGAAAAAAAGATACTGTTTTTTTTCCCTATCCCAAAACTGGTTTCTCGATATAATTTACCTAAAACATTTCCGGCCACACATACATGTACAGGGCCGGATTCACAAAACTGTGTTGCCTAATGGGCCCTATGGATAATGCAGTTCTTTCCATATTTTCTGCCTTAATACTTCATAATTACCAAAACAGTTTGCATACTTTTTTTCTAATCTAATATACATTTTCTTTTATTTCTGAAACAACTTTTAACCTGGATCCACTTCTATTGTATTGTTCTCTGTACAGTGGTGGGCACGAATATATGACGTTTCGACTTTAGTTCTGAGTTTCTCGGCTCCAAAGTAACTTAATGAAGAAATTTGTTCAGTAATTTGTGGGTTGTTGTTATGAGATTATGACCCGAAAGTGTGATCATCATACCATTGGCCCTTGTTTATATATACTTATTTTGGATTGTTTGTTCAAATGAGAGCTATATTATATAGTTGTCTGATACTGATTAAAATTTGGTACATCTGTTACATATATTACAACTCTATGGTTAAAGGGTACAAAAATATATGCTATAGTTGTATGATCCAACTATATAACTCTTTATAGAAGAACCGATTCTGTTTTTTGTTTTTGAAATATCAAATAGAACTTTATTCTTGAAAGAGGTTTTCCATATATGTAGATATCTTTTCCGACTATATCCCTAAATGAACATTCTTATTTTGTTTTCAATTTAAATGTTACGCTGATCTGTTTTCTTAAAGATATATACCTTGGGAATCATACAAATATATACTTTGCCTGATCCGACTATATTCGTCATGGACAAAATGACAAAATGTCCTCCTCGTAAATGTCGGATTGTCCAAGTCGAAAATTGATCGGAAACCCTCGAAAATGTTTTCTTTATCCATCCAAGATAAATTCGGTACGAATATTTATAGAAATATAGAAAGTCTATGGAATTATGGAAAAGTCTCTAAGATGATTATCGAATATAACAATCCATAGATAAGGCTCACAAGTTGTTATAATATGGGAGTTACTTGTATAGATATATTTGTCTGATCCGACTGTAATACAACTTTTTGAGCTCGAAGTTAATGATTCTATATTTATATTTGTCTGCCTTTCAATGAGTTAACAATATTTTAACAGTTTGTTGTCTCTGTGTTTCTTGTTGTTGTTACTATTGTTGTTGTTGTTGTTGTTGTTGTCGTGGCTGACTTTGCACTTGAATTTCGTGCAAATGATATTGACTTTATGGAGTTGGTTCGTTTTGTTTTCATTTGCCGGCTAATTTGAATGGAATTACTAAAATTTTGGGATTGTTCGTTTTTTGTATATTTTACACACCTCAGCATCCATTTTTCACGTTGTTGTTGCAGTTGTTGTTGTTGTCAAAGAACTCGGTCAACGCACGAGATAAACAAGAGACGCGTAATTTGCCAACAAAAAAAAAAAAAGAATTGTATTCTTCTCTTTACTTTTTTTAGACGTATTTTCGTTGATTTTGGTTCTTTTTTTTTTGTTTAATGATTTATTTTTATGGCCTGTTTTAAAGGCATTGGCATTTTTTTTTGGCTTTTTCACTAATATTCGGTAAATAATCGTGTTTCTTTCTTTTTTTGGGTGTCAGTGAGTGAGGGAATTTTTTGTGCCGTTTTTATTTTGTGTTTTTCTTTTCTTTTTGGTCCTCCGAACGGCGTTTTGTGTTGTTAATCGCTCCGCGAAATCATCAAGACTGAAACTGGGGTCCGCCGCTGCCTCTGCCGCCTATGCCGCCGTATTCGGTTAGCGGACGTAACGTAACTCGGTCCGCATTTGTTGTCGTCATCAGTTGACACTGTGCCTCGACACCAACACCGACGCCCCCCGCCACCACCCACGACATTGGCCCATCAGTGTTGCCTTCTGCCACTTCTGCCTGCCCCTTCACCGTAATCGTAAATCGTTTTGCCGTAATAATGCAAACTATAATAAAAAAGAAAAAGCATTAGAAGAAAGAACTTTTAGTTTCTGCTCGCCTGCTTGTCAATATCTTGGGTTTCTTCTTGCTCGAATTGATGTCTCATTAGAAAAGTATCCAAAAGTTGTGAGAGATAAAGTATAATGTGACGTCTTTTCGCTCCAGCAGTCGGACAAACAGATGTGATCTAATGTCTCCGATCTGCGTTCTATGGTCAATTCTCGGTTCATTCGGTTTCCCCGCACCACGAACCAGTTTCTCGTCTTCCTTCTTCTCTTTGTCTCGCTCTCTCTCTCTCTTTCTCTCCGACAACGACAACAGCCAATTGGATGTCCAACAGGTTGTCACTCAACCAAAAGCTGAGAGAAAAAGTTCTGTAATTGTTGTAAGTGGGTAGGTGGATGGATAGATGGGTGGGTGAGGGGGTGGTTGAGTGGCTTTATATTAGAATGAGATTTTTATAAGCTAACATTTAATTCTCATGTATTTCGAGTGCGCCTTGCCTGAAGATCGAACCGGTTTTCAGTTTTATTAGTAAACATTTACATTCTGCATTCAAAAGCTCAAAAATCAAATAATACTTACATACATACAACATTCATTTATATGTAAATGAGTATGAATATAAAATAATGGGTATTTTCCACTGAATACATCCTTTGGGAAAAAGAACTATATAGATCAATCTAAAGCAAAGGGCCAGGACTAGCTTCGACCGCGTCGAAGTTTGTACACCCTTGAAAGTTTTATTGTTACTCTTCCCTTACCCATACCCGTCAAAGTGAAAAAAACGTGAAAGAACGTAGCACGCTATAGCTATATAATCTTGATCCGATCTTGATAAAATTTGGCATAGTTATTAAATGGTATATTTAACTGACAAATATTAACTTAATTGACAATCGCGATTAAAGTGACAAAGTTATTGATAATCACTTCGGCCTTTTCATGTGAATTGATCATATTACATCATTATGATCTATAAATTAAGTGATGCTCTACAAAATTCGTTTCATGATCAAAAACCTCGATCTCTTAAGGTATTAAAAATTACTTAAATTGTCAAAGGTGCCCAAACAACAATGTTTGATATAGTCTTCCGATCGGTTTAAGTCCGAAATATACAAACCGTACAGCAAATAGATGCTTAGGTGCAAAAGTTCGGCGATGTAGCTTGAACCATCTAACAATAAGAGGAGATCGCGTCGATCCAGACGGACTTGGCTATATAACTATGTAGCAACTCGTCTCGTCGGCTGATCAAAACTGTGTATGTGTATGTATATACTTATTATACACTTATTGTATTATTGTTTAACCTTTCTTTATTACAAACCAGTTAATTTTTCAAAACGGAACTTGGAAATATAATTTTCGACACGTTATTTCAGTATTCAATGATTGGAGAATACCGTAGACATAAACCAGAGGGCCGGGGTTAACTTCGACCGCGTCGAAGTTTGTATACCCTTGCAAGTGTTTTGGTAATTCTTTCCTTACCCATAGCCATCAAACTGTAAAAACGTTTTATTCAAAAAGACTAATGTTTGCGAAAGAACGGCCTTCAATCTTAGCATAGGATATAACGAACTTTTTGATGAAAGTCACTGTTTCCACCTATCGTTTCTATGGGAGCTATATGATATAGTCACCCGATCTTGACCAAATTTGGCACAATCATTAACAAGAACATAAAACTGACAAATACCAACTTTTATGACAATAGCTATAAAATTAATGAAGTTATTGAGAAAGTCACTGTTCGTGACTTTGCCGTTTGTATGGGAGCTATATGATATAGTCACCCGATCTTGATCAAATTTGGCACAATCATTAATAAGAACATAAAACTGACAAATACCAACTTTTATGACAATAGCTATAAAATTAATGAAGTTATTGAGAAAGTCACTGTTCGTGACTTTGCCGTTTGTATGGGAGCTATATGATATAGTCACCCGATCTTGATCAAATTTGGCACAATCATTAATAAGAACATAAAACTGACAAATACTAACTTTTATGACAATAGCTATAAAATTAATGAAGTTATTGAGAAAGTCACTGTTCGTGACTTTGCCGTTTGTATGGGAGCTATATGATATAGTCACCCGATCTTGATCAAATTTGGCACAATCATTAATAAGAACATAAAACTGACAAATACTAACTTTTATGACAATAGCTATAAAATTAATGAAGTTATTGAGAAAGTCACTGTTTCGTGACTTTGACGTTTGTATGGGAGCTATATGATATAGTGGTCCGATCCGGCTGAATCCGAGATATACAATGCCTGCAGTATATACAAGCCTACGTGCAAAATTTCAGCTCTGTAGCTCTTACGGTCTCGGAGGAGTTCGCGTTGATCCAGACGGACGGACGGACGGACGGACGGACGGACGGACGGACATGGCTATTTGAACTCGTCTCGTCGTGCTGATCAAGAATATATATACTTTATATAGTCTGAGATGCTTCGTTCTATGCGTTGCACACTTCTGACCAAAATTAATATACCCTTTTTGCAAGGGTATAAAAAGGCAAATGGAACGACTGAAGCGCAGAGGCTATGAAATGATGGAATAGAGTAACTTTACTTGGGCAAAATCATTTCTCACTTCAATAAAAACAAAAAGGAAAATAATCGTTGCTTACTTTTAGGGGCAAAAAGTCGAATGGAAATAGAAAAAGAATATGGTCGCTCCATTTAGTCGACTTTTTTTCGGAAAGGTGGACTATAGTCGAAACTTCGACTAATTATTTCTTCCCCAATAGCAATTTTGGACACTTTACAAAGATTTCTAACCTTTGATAAATTTTTCTTACCAACTATCCTCACCCTTTTGAAAAGTATAAAACAATAAAGTACATAAGTCCTCTCTCGTCATCGCACCAATTATTTGTACCCTTGCAAAAGGGTATATTGATATTGGTCAGAAGTGTGCAGCGCATAGAAGGAAGCATTTCCGACAATATAAAGTATATATATTCCTGATCGGCACGATGAGACGAGTTCAAATATCCATGTCCGTCCGTCTGGATCGACGCGAACTCCTGCTAGA
Source organism: Drosophila equinoxialis (assembly GCA_018150345.1). NCBI lineage: Eukaryota > Metazoa > Arthropoda > Insecta > Diptera > Drosophilidae > Drosophila > Drosophila equinoxialis. The sequence continues at coordinate 6,308,708 of JAECWI010000002.1, read as the reverse complement.
CCGTTATTAATGGCTGTGCTAAATTTGATCAAGATAGGGCGACTATATCATATAGCTTCCATAGGAACAATCGGTGGTAAACAGTGACTTTGATCAATAACTTCGTTATTTCCTATGCTAAGATTGTAGGCCGTTCCTAGACTTTTCAGATAAAACGTTATTCCACTTTGAAGACTATAGGTAAGGAAAGAGTAACAAAAAACTTGCAAGCGTATACAAACTTTGACATGGTCGAAGTTAGCCCCGGCCCTCTGGATTTTTATAAATTTATTGAAGCGTTCCATACATAGTTACATAAATAGTAACTTAACAACAGAATTAAATGATATACAAATGGAACCAAACCTCATTGGTATATCCAAGAGGACTAGAAAAAGGGGAATTCTTGCGTTGACTTTTAAGTTGCATCGCTTGCACCAAGTTGAGTGGGTGTTGAGGTACTCCTCCTTACCTGATGCTGCCCCAGAGCTGCATTTGAAGCTATATAAAAGAGCGATATCGTCCGCGTACGTAGCAAGGAGAGCTTTGCCAGGGGCAACCATATGCCTTCAGTGCATTGAGTAGAGTAGACCATATGATTGAATTAAAGAATATTTTTGCTTTCATATGCTATCTCGCTCGCTCTTACAAGCACACATGCACTTTGGCGCCGCCACTGATCAACGGCCAACTCCGTTATTAAGTGAAAAACGTTTATTCCCCTAACTTCATTATTTTCAATTAGATGTTCATAAAAATTGGTATGTTGGAAAAAATTAATTACAATAATTAGTGTGCCATATTATATAGCGATAGTCACTTGCGGTAGACAACCGATTTTTTCATAAATAAGGGGGCGGATGTGGGTGTGCCGAAAATGTTATATATTTATCAAGTCTACTCTCATTCTTTGTTAGTATCTGAAATAAATTTGATCTTCACGTACGAGGCTATATACCCACTTTGGAGAATCTCGGTTTCTCCGAGATAAAGGTGTTCAACAGGGCAGACGGACATGAATAGATCGACTATACTGTTGATGCTGATTTAGAATATATACACTCAAGGGCGTGGCCAGGTACTGGCAGGGGAAGCAAATTAAGGCACTTAACTTTTACTCTAAGTTTGCATTGGTAAATTTGCAAAGAAAATAGAATATTAAATACTACATATGTATATATATACATACGTGGTGCATGGACGGATCTCGAAAATGTTTTCTAAAAACGAAAAGCTTTTGGCTTATTGTTAGTGACTTTACATATATTCGTAATATATTCGTATATTCATATATTCGAAGACTCGTTATTGTGATTATAAACAGATGAAAAAAGTAACAAACTATTTGAAATATTGGCATTTCGGTGGGTGTTCAGATCACGGATCCAGACCCCCCTTGGGGGTAGATGATGTATAGAACGTTTTATAATTTTTCCACTTGTTCAAAATACAGAAAAAAGTACTGGAAGTCCCAGCTCTTCAAAGGACTGTCGGAATATCCTCCACTAAGTAGTTAGTCTTTCATTAAAGAAGTCTTTTGACACCAATTTTGCTCTTGTTCCATAAAGAAATTGTAAGATATTTGCTACTTTTTTTCAAATAAAAAAGTACTGGAATTTAGTTATATGCTTGTTAAACGTAAACGACAAAGCCATTCCCAGGATGAAGTGAGGAGAGCCAAAAATATAATTTTAGATCGGCGCCGAAAAACTTTGCCACGTCTTTGGTAAAGGGGTAAACTCATACAAGAAAGCGATTCCACTGTGTCAATAGCAGCAACAGAGCACCAAAATCGGTACGAGGTAGGGAACCCTCCGTCCTGGCATCCCCACAAAAATCTAACAACCTGTTCCCAAACGGTCTTTGGTCCCCTTAGAATGTACATATGTATATGGGCATGTATAGAAGAATCTGTGGATATATTGAACAGTTCGAAAGATTGGTAAGTAAAACTTGAATTGGGCTTTTATTTATTAGCATCACATTTTCATGAATGTCCCTCTAGGAATAGCAAGTATGATGCTGTAATAATTCCCTACCTAATTATACTAAATATACAAAGGTTACATAGATCTATTAATAACGATTTTTCATGAAAATAGAAACGAAATGAAGTACGACAAGGACTGAAATTGGCCACTAGGTGCGCTAAAGTGCCAGACGAGAGTGGCCAAGATGTCTGATCTAGTTTTTATGAGAAATGAATGCAGGGCACTCATAAGTCGGTGAGACTACACCTCGGACCACAGTATTTCTACCCCCCAATCAGAGTCTCTTCTGTATTCTTACATATTTATATCGCTTTGACCCATAATTACAGATAATTCGAGTTAGAGGGTTGGGAATTTACTTGGTACGAGGTAACTTGGCGTCGATCGGAGATTCGCTAGAATTTCTTTCGTTTTATTCAATGATATTTTATTGTGTATATTTAATTTTTTTTTTACTTTGGCGGGTCCAATACAAAAGGAATGTCTCGTTCATCATTTACCTACACAAACAGACAAACGCCACTTGTGAATACAATTTAATTGGAATTGAGCAGAAGACGAATTGGACGAAGCACGGTGGCGGATGGAGGGGTGTAGAGACGAGGCATGAAGGCATATTAAAGGAAAGCCACTCAAGCGAAGGGTAGCAATTCTTTTGAGAATGGGAATACTCGAAATATTCAGCGTGATTTGACAGTATTCGAGTATCATGTAATTATACAAGACAAAATGATATTTTCACATTCGCTCGAATGGCGAAATAGTGTTTTTTAGCTTTGGGCCTATTCATAGGTAGAATATATGTATGTATGTATGTATATATTTACATACTTATGAGAAAAAGAACCATTAAAACTATTTTCGTCCCACCGAAATGTTCCATGCCCTTGCTAAATTTTTTGTTGCTATTCGGAGACAGTCTGAGTATTACAGATACAGTGAAAACTCTCTAGAAGTGTATAAATTAAGTGTAAATTTTCACCCTCCCTGTCCATTCCAATGTGAGTTCACTGTACCAACTGATTGAGAGATGTTATATGTAAATTATATTTTCAATGCCTTTAGTCCATCTCTCGAAAAGAAAGGAAAATCCATAAATTGTTTACTTTTTACACAGCAGATGATGAATGGAATTTACACCGTCAATGAACTTTCTACAGATAATCATCCATATAGTACTATATAGTACTTCTTCTATATAGTACTTAACTCTATTTTGTCATTGAAATACGAATCAATTGTCCCAATAATTGGATCTTGAGGCCATTGTAGGGTCCAGAAACATCCAATGGAAAGATGGCGATAAAAAGGACGCGATCTTTCAAAAATAAGGTATAATTTTGTCGGCAAAGATACAGCCCGTAATTCTGAATTCGATTTTTATGAAACAAGGTGCAATCGGGGCAGAATTTGCTCTTTGTTTTGTTCTTGTCTCATTCAGAACTTTAGGATTTTGTAAAATATGTTGTTTCCACTAAACTAAAAAAAGAATGCCCCACCATTTTGAAAAAAAAAACGTAAAATTCTGAATTTGGTCAGACCGAGAATCACATCCATGCTGAATCTAACGATGACTTGATATTTGATTTCCGACAATCCTGCATCGAGTTATCCTTGCATCCAGCAGAAAGCCAGTGAAATGGCATAGGGAAGCTTTTCCGACCCCATTAAGTATATATATTCTTGATCAGCATCAACAACCGAGTCGATGTAGCCATGACTGAGATATTCTTGTGAACAGAGACATAATTGCATTTGTTGTTATAAGTTTAAAATATATTTGGCTTACATACATACATACATACATACTTCATTTTTGTGGGCTAACGTTCCAATCCAAGGTTGGCTTCCGAAATAACAGGAATAAATGAGAGTCTCATCTATCGTTGTGCCATTATACTTCAAGCTCTATCATCGGGGTATAAAATTAATGCCGACAAATTTAACGCATATGCCCTCGATACTGCCAAGGATCTCATCAAAGATTATCCGTGGTACTATATGCCAGCTACGGTGCATAAAGTTCTTATTCATGGATCTCCATTAATAGAACACGCTATTGTTTCTATTGGACAACTTTCGGAGGAAGCTGCAAAATCAAATAATAAAGAATTTAAAAAAATGTAGACTTGATAACAGCCGGAAAATGTCACGCGTTATTACAAACACAGATATAATACATTCACTCCTTTTACGGTCCGACCCATTTATAACCGGTCAGAGAAATGTTCCAAAAAATGATAACTCAAAGTTATTTGACTCTGCATATAGCTTATTAGAGGATTCGTTCGTGCTTCAATTTCATAGAACAAAATTTTTTATATTTTTTGTTTTATTTATTTATTTGGTTATGGGTGGGATATGGGGATTGGCTGGCGTGCGCTCCAATAAATCACCTACATCTTTTTGCCACTGAAAATTTTAACATCCTACCACCATAAGAAGTATTTTTGGCCGCGGCTCCATATAAGCGGATCCACAGTGCGTTGGTGGCCGAGAACTTTTCAAACAGTCCTCGCACCGAGAAAGAAACAAATTTATTTTAACTTTAATTTATTTTTATAATTGTTTTGGTGTATTTATTATTATTATCGAAAAACAGGCTTTCAGCCAAGAAAGACGCCATTAAAGCCAACAACTTTTCTAATATTATTAGAAGAAAAAAAGCTGACTAAAAATTATTGACTGTTATTGTAAAAACCTCAGAAAATATATTAAAAATACAAAAAAAAGAACTGTTAATTAGTAAGAAGGGCTTAATCATTTCTTTTTAGATAGATCAAAAATATAAAAGGACAGATCTATGGGCTTAACAGAGGATTAAACCCATGGATTAGTGAGATTATAGAGAGCCAATTTGGGGTAGAAAATGGTTTTCAATTTTTTGTGTTTTTCTTGATTTCAGCATTGAAAATCTTGTAGATTGACTTTCGCTTTCAAACGTGCTTCCACATGGTAGATGTTAGTATATGTATTAACTTAAGTATGCATACATGCCTATGTATGTATGTGGAGATACTTAATGGGGAATCGGTGGTGACATGGCCTGCTTCTGGTCTAGAGCATGAAAAGAAAACATGTAATTAAAATGTGTGTCTGCCTTTTGTTTTGTGCTTCTTCTTTAATGTTTGTATTACTCTCTAGATTATTATTATTAAATGGCAAGCCCCCGCCACGCCCCCTCCGAAAATATTGCCTTCTCGCTTCTACACACATGAGTCTTTAGCTGACAATTGCCGTTGCCTTAAACGGTTTTTAGTAACGCTCGAGTAAATTACAGTTTTTGTTTTTTGTTTTTTGTTTTTTGTTTTTTGTTTTTTGTTTTTTGTTTTTTATGTTTTCTGTTTTTATTTGTTGTTAACTTCTTAGACGGGTCACGGGTTTTGTCGCTGAGTACGGTTACGGCGAAAGTAAAAGAAAAAAAAAGAGATGGGCCCAAGAAATGATTTAATTGCAGAATACGAAGAAAGTGAAAAAAGTCATCTTCTGTTTGGATTTGTTGTTTCTCCACACGATCCGCCCCCCGTCCATAAGCAGCCCCTCCTGCTTCTGTCTCTCCCTTTGCGCCTGAGAACCGACAAGTTGGCTAACCTGTTGGCTGGCTCCCAGAGAAGAGAACATACATGTATGCACATACATCCTGTGACCAGTTCTTATCCCCCACCTTACCCTCCCCCCTACCAATCACACCGCCGCAAAAGCAAGAGTTGTCGCCTTTCCTATTAAGTGGGCCAGGCCAAAGTAACTGGCCTGACCGAGTTACTGATCCATTGGGATGCGTATGTACACACACACACAGAAGAAGTGGAAAGAACTTGCCAAGCGCAAATAAAACACTCCAAGAGATTGTATAGTAGACTTTAAGAGTTTTCACAATGCCCCAGCACAGTGATCCCAAATGAAGCAGTTCCATGACTAATAATTGCCATTAAGACCATACAAATAACTGAAAAAGGGGAGAGTTCTTACGAAATTTGTTTTTGGTTTTTTTCAACTTTCTTGGTTCCACTGTGCTCCCAGGCAGTGGAAGTGGAAGCGGCAGGGGCAGTGGCGTGTCTTTAGTGGAGTTTTGTTTCTTTTTTTATGATTAGATCGGCAATTTGCAATGGTTCGATAACTGTCGCAAGGCCAGTTAAGTGCCGCGGCGTTGCGATACCAGAACATTCGGTCGGGTCGGACTGCGACTCCGACTCCGACGCACTGACATCTTCACTGAAACGTTACGGGCCAAAAGCCAAGCAGACGAGTGGTAAGGAAGACTAGCTAGATTAGAGCTTAAGCGCTGGGAAGCGGGGAAGGTGGGGTGGAATGGTGGGGCGGTCGGAGGTATTGGCCTGTTGAATTTCACCGACTCAAGCCGGGGCTCGCCGTTTAAGTTGGGTTGCTGTTTGTTTCCATTTGTTAACGAGACTCTCAGGCAAACAGTCGCGCACGCGTTTTTTTTTTGTTTGTTTTTATTTTGTTTTTTTAAGTTTAAAGAAATACCCCACACAGAGAATGGCAGCTGAGGTTAAGCGACTTCACTTGGTGATTCATTGGCTTCTCATCCAGTCAATCGTTCTCTGTTTGGCCTATGATTTCGGCTATCATCCGAGTGCCGAAGAGTTTGATAGTTTGTTGCGCGACACAAGAACCTGGACGCGTGACTTATTGGCCGATAAACGGCAACGCGAACGATTCGAGCCGCGCTATCGACAGCGGGATCGACGTCATGATTATCGTCCGGAATTGGATTTCCAAATGTTTAGCCAGGAACAGGAGCAGCAGGAGCAACCGTATGTGTACGAAACAGTGGAGGAAATCCCCGAAGACATGCATCATCAGCCAGATACACTTCAAGTGCAAAGTCAACTGATAGAGTTACATGAGCCTTCTGCTGCTGCTGGCGGTGCTGCACCGCATAAAACACCTTCTCGAAATGCAACAAGTTTTCCCATATTCTTCACCAACCCGGCCACAGGCATAGTCTATGCTTTGAGCGAGGTTGGTGGCTCTCAACCGAGGAATGATAGTGGAACGGGGATGGGGGCAGGTGGTGGTGGAATCTCTATATATGTCACCAAGGCACAATACGATGCCGACCTGAAGGCATTGCAGCAGCATTACGAGGAACAGTGTGCTCTTGCTGTGGCCAAGCCGCCTCAGCCTCAGCCTAGTTCAGTATTATCTACACCGAATGTAACACCTCCAGCATTTGCAACACATCGCCCCCAAATTATACGCCTGGAGAAACCGAAGCGGACTACAGCTCCACGTCCTAGCAATAAGTTGCCCCCTAAGCCCACACCTCGTCCGCCGCCCATAATGGTGACCAGTAGGCCACAGAACTCCATAAGCGATCAGTTGCTGAAGCTACCAAGCACAAAGAAACCCATTCAAAGCACCACACGACGCACCCCCGTGAGGAAGACCAAGCGGAAGAAGCGCAAAAAGAAAACTCCGACGGGAGTGAAACGAAGACCCGGCCATAAGATGAACAAATCCAGTACTGATCCTCCTGCTGGTCCCGGCAATGGAGTACCAACAATTGTGATCGGTAAACGACCGGGCACAACGTCCAAAATGACTACGCGGAGTCCGCCAGCAGCTACGCAGGTGGAAAAGCCGCGTATGCCACAATCTACCATACCAACGGATACCATCTTCAGTCAGCAGTCCAATGGGATTGCGCATCATATTGAACGCCGATCGCTAGAAGCAGCCACGGCTGCCGCCAAGAGAGTCGGCAGCAGCAACAGAAGACGACCCAAAAGTAAGCCTAGACGAAAAAGAACAAGAAACCAGAAACCTTACCCCCCCCAACAAGAAAAACCGAACCCCATTCTCCTCTACCCCATGCGGTGCACCTTTTACACCGACGACGACAAAATTCCACTGAAAGCCCTACAACAGAGTCAAAGCGACGCCAGCTCAAACATCGCCGAGGAGAAGGCCTCAACTTTGACCTATTCGATCTTGTGGCGGGTGAGGATTACGACGATGACGATGATTTCTATTACAACGACGGGGGGAAGAAGACCTAAAAGAATCTAGCTATACGAGCACCGAGACTCAGTCCGTTCCCCATGAAGACAGCAGCTCAGCGGAAGAGGGCGCAGATTTTGGTGCCCTGGTTGAAGAGCCCCTTCCAGTCACATCCTCCATGCCACAGATCTCGAGCTTTAGCAATGAAGATACGGAGAGTAAAAATAGTCTGGGAAATAAGCGTATTCGACGAAGACCATCGACCACAAACGCCAATTCCGATGAAGACTATGACGATGAGGATGACGATGATCCCGATGCAGACTCTGGCATTGGCGGTTTCTTTCGCATGATTTTCTATCCCGTACAGGTGGCAATGTCTCGAATATTTGATGGTTTCAGCGGATCTACGGATGAGGATAACGAAGTTGAGACCTCAAAGCCAAAGTATCCTGGCTATACGCTATATCACAGTGCACATAGCAATGAAGCCCTCGCCGAGGACGATGATGTCGACGACGATGACGAAGCGGAGACTGTTGGATCGCTGGGCAGTTGGTTTAGCTCATGGTTTGGCTATCAAAGACGGACCAAAAAAATCGCCAGCACCACAGTAATTCCTGTGCCTCCTGCCCCGCTGCCTACCCCACCACCAACCCAGGCACCGGGGTGGCTGGAGAGTTGGTTTGGTTTTGGTAAAGCAACCACAGAAAGTGCAGCAGCATCAAGTGAGGATGACTACGACAGTGAGTTGAATGAGGCTCAATAGACTCAAAAGGTTTTGAACTAAACGACGAACTAACTGACTAGAACATGGACCGAGATCTTAGCAAGACTTTTGAGAACCCTCGTGATGGGCAACATAATGAAATTTTCCGTTTATCAAACAGAATGAATTTTATTTTTTGACCTTGCCTTGTGATATGTTTCAGGGTTTGTTTAATTTCTTTTTTGTTTTATTTTGGTTTTTTTTTTGGCTTTGCGGATTAAATAAAATGATAAATTCGATGAAAAAAGGTTTTACTTACATACATACCCACATACGTCCCAACTACTTGGCCAAAGTGCTTGGGGTAATTGAGTTTCGCACACAGAACTCTCCCTAACGGCCGTTACGCTTTCTGCTCTTAAACCTGCCACTACTCTTTCTACCTCTTGCAGAATGGTTTTCTGGTTGGTTCGATTCCAAACCGAAACCCAAGGCCAGACGTCGCACAACTTCGACAACAACTTCCACATCGACGACAACCACACCCATTCCACAAGTGCCCATACTCACAATAGTTGATCCGTTGAGAAACCCTCAAAACTGGATAGGCATACTAGCCCATCATATAGTCAATTCAACGGGAACAAATGGAGCAACGCAGACAACGACGACAAATCCCCTACTGCAAGCTCTGGTCACTCGCATGACAACCACAACGCCGCAACCGGATTTGCCAAGAAGGATTAGCTACGATAAGTATCAAATATGGCGACTTAAACCACAAGATGAGCCACAAGTGAGAGCTCTGGAGCAGTTCAAGAAGGGTGAAGATGGCAACAAGCTGCAGTGGCTCAAGGGTCCCAGTTTAAGGTAGGGTAGTGCCTCAATCATTGTGGCGATTGTTCACACTTGCAGATCTCACTTGCAGGGGCCTCACCGATGTCCTGGTGCCTCCCAAAATGCTTATCGATTTTCAAGGCACTCTCAACTTTGAGGGAATCGCCCATGAAGTTCTCATTTTTGATGTGGGCAAAGCCATTGCCTACGAACAAACCAAAGAAGAGTATTTGTATACGACCCCCATGAGTCTGAAGCGTCCCACAGTCAAACCTTTAGCCAAACGACCACCCATGACATGGAACAAGTATCACGACTACGATGATATTGTCAAATATTTGGAAACAATACGAATGCGGCATGCCCAGCTGATAGAGCTGATACACATAGGTCGCACCTACGAGGGCAGGCCCTTGATTGTGGTCAAAATTGAGTCCAAACAGTCGGCGGCAGCAGCAGCAGCTAGTGCCACTTCCATTGCATCGGGACATAAGCGGCTCAGGCACAAGAGAAGGCCGGGACAGGCCAACGCTGTGTTCATTGAGGCAGGAGCCCAAGGTCTGGCATGGATAGGACCAGCGGCAGCCACTTGGATGATATCTGAGCTTTTACGCCTTATGAAATCGAACAGTGAGTACGATCAGTAAACATTATATACACACTTACAGTGGCTCACAAGTTTTTTCGTACTGAAAAACTTTGAACTCGTCCAGACTTTTAACTGTTCAAGATATTAACAAACTGTAAATTCAGTCTTTTTAAGTAGTCTTTTACTTGTACTCTTTTTTGAATATACCAAACGGTTTTTGGAGAATATTTTCTATATCCTAGTTATAGGCAGGTCTTAGACCATTTTCGTAGCATATTCAGATTTGGGTTAAGATAAGGATAAGGATTCAAAAGCTTTTTATGTACAATTTCAATTTGATTGAAGCAACGTATTCTAAAATATACGTCCGTCAATAGAAACCCGCTAAAGACGACCCAAGCCATTATAGATCTGTTTGCAGATTTGCTTACAGATCTGCTTAACAGTATGCATTATGATCTTCCTTCGAAACTCGACAGCAATCAGTTTGAGTTAACAATATTCAAAACAAAGTGAATGAATTGAATATCTGTGAAAATCGACTTCAAGTGAATGACTGTGCTGACGTAGAACTCAGTCGCACAACATTAAAACGAACCAAAACAAATTGAATGAGTTAGAAAGTAATACCATGAGTTGCTATGACTCCAATGCATTGGAATCCTAATTCTGATTTTGGTATGTAGTATTTATTTGTATTGCTTATGATTACTATATGACAAAACTAGTATCGTCGGGGGCTCAGTGGGGACCTAGTCAGACTACAATACTGTTGTTATCGGATTCAAGCCCCCTACAGAGATCAATTTGTTTTTCCAAATAGTGAATTAATATTAAAAAGTATATGATGGATTAGCGAATAATATTCTTTATAATATATTAGCCTTATTTATGTTTTCTCGGTTCGGAAATCGCTCTAAATTAGATTTTCCAAGATTTGTCAAAAAAGATGGACTCATTCTGCTATCATTTTTCCCTCATTGATGCAGCTCTCTACTAAAAACTCGTTTAAGGTAAAATAAAATGAGTTAATGATGTTTCAAACAGTATACAACGAGACACTATGATTTTGAAAGACAACCAATAAATAATGCATTTATGGTTTTGAGATATCTTGAACAATTAAAAGGCTATACGGATACAAAGTTTTTCAGTAGCTCTGCACGATAACAGCTGGGAGCCACTGTATACTTACCTCTTAGAGAGATCACAAAAGATCGCTAAAAGACCTTTGACCTTTGACTGTAAAAGTTGGCCAGAAATGAAAATTTATTTGAAAACGTAAAATTTATTGGTCAGGGTTTGTTTTTGTGTCTCAACGTCGAAATAGGCGGCACATTTGGTCTCTTAGCCAAACAATAAGGGCGGGGGGCTGTTTCATTTCCGTGGGAATGGCGAAGCGTTTGGAATTCTGAAATATGGCCCGACCCTGGCAATCGGTGTAGCGCCTTTTGCCGGACTTGCATGGCGACACCGCGATTGGTTTCCTGGCTCTTGGAGCTATGCGTTTGAAGGCGTTCTTGAGTACTGCCCAACTCAAGAATTTTGGCTTAAAACTTGGCCTTGCACAGCTTTTGGCCTTGTTTCCACTGGATGTCGTCCTCGTTTTGGCCTTCTTGGCCATGGGTGAGAAAGTTGAGGTTTTCTTTTTGCACGAAACATTTTTGACTGGTTTCAATGAAGTGCATTTAGTGCAGCTACCACCACCCTTTCCCCCCTGGCAGTTGCTGCAACTTTGGATTGCACGTGACGACATTTGTCCTTGTTGCGACAACTTGACTTCGACTCACCAGGTTTGTAGGTGGTCACCAGGGATATGCAAAATGCCAGCACCAACAGGCAGAAAATGATGGCCACCGCTGTTTGAACATATCGATCGGCGTTCTTAAGATCGACCACCAGTTGGACTATGTAATAGCCCAGGGTTATCCAGAATGTGATGGTGCAAATGGCAAAGAACCTGAATGAGTGAGCCAATTAGTTGGTCGTCTTCATGACAAGTTGTGGAGAAGTCGTTGTTACTTACAAAAGGATGCCCAACATCTCCATTAGAAAGGTTACAAAACAATTGACCTGCTCGTTGCCAAAGATGTTGACACCAACGGGACCACGCATATCAGAGCGCCGACTCTCGGCTCGGCCACCCGGCATAAACGCACCAGATTGAGTACCGGGCGAGCCCTTCGTCCGGGTGGCGCAGCCTTGCAGACAGCCCGTGCCGTAGCCACAGTACTCATCGCACTCCACGTCATCGGTGCACATGCCCATAAGGGCCACACCGCTGCTCTGTAAATCGAGGGCAACACCCAGAGTATCCCGGCCCACACTGCGTTTGCTGACCACCTTGCCGCGATGTCCGCGAGCATTGGCAATGCACGGCTGGTCAACTTCCATCGGCAGCCCCTCCTGGCTGTCTGCATCCTCTTGAATGTCATCGGGATAACTGGACTGGCGGCCATAGGTGGGACCGGCAAACTGAAGCGGTCCACCATGTATTGGGGCCACTTGACCCATTTGATTTGGCTTATGTCCTGAAGATGGTCCTGTAGTTGGTGCTGAAGTTGGTCCTGGTCCTGCCGAGCAGGCGCAATTAATCTGAGATCCCTCTGGTCCTGGATGTGGTCCCTGGTGGGGCCTCGCTGATGGCTGCATCTGGTGCTGGTGTTGGCTTGCACCTTGACTACAACCGCAGGTTCCTGCCATGGCTGGTTTACCTATTTGCATGCCATCTATGCACTGGCCACAAATGCCAGACTTGGCATTGCTCGCCACTTGCTTGCCCTTGGCGATCTCTGCCTCCCGGGCACGATTCTTGCACTTGGTGCAGGGGCAGCGCGGTTTGTTGAACTGTCTTGAGGCCATGCCCAGACTGTAGTCGTAGGGCACCTGAGGTCCACACACACATCTCGTTGTTGGCATGGTTGACCGCCGTAGCCGCCGCCTATCGTCAGTTGCTGCTGTTGCTGTTGGAGCACAAAATTTTGACTATCGAACTGACCCCACTGACAGACTCGAACATACTGATGAGATCTCAGTTTGTGGGCAACTGAAGTTATTACCAAAGGCCTACCCAGTTATCAATAATAATCTCACTTCTAGAGAGCGACGAGGAGCACGATTTCGTACGGAACACAACCTGGTATATAATGCCTGTACTTAATCCGGATGGCTATGCCTACAGCCATGAGTATGATCGTTTCTGGAGGAAGTCGCGCTCTCAGCATACAGCCAAGGCACCAAGTGGTCTCCTCGACTCGGCCATGACTTGGCTACAGCAAAAACGTGGCCCAAACAAGGTATGCTATGGCGTGGATCTGGATCGAAACTGGCTATATCAGTGGGGCAAGAGGGGCAGCTCCAAGGCGCCTTGCAATGAGTTTTATGCAGGTCCAGCTGCATTTTCCGAACCCGAAACGAAAGCTGTCTCCGATTTCCTAATGGACTATCGTACACAGATTAAGGTAATAAAGATTTATACATACCTACATAAATATATAAAAGCAAACACATTTGATATCAAAACCTGCTCTTCTTCATTTTCTGGGTTTAGCTTTATATATCATTGCAAGCCTATGGCCAAGTGGTTTCGTATCCCGTCAAGGCAAATTCTACCTTTAATTCGGAACGTTTGGATGATTTCCTAGATGTTGCCATGGTGGGCACGGATGGATTACGCAAAAAGGGCAGCAAATCGCGCTATAAGGTCGATTCGGCCAATGATCTCATTGAACAGCGTTCGGGTAAGTAATTTTAATAATTTCAAATACCTTACAATTTTAAGATATCTTTTGGCCATTTTTCAGGTTGTGCGGATGCCTTTGCTGCTTATGAGATCGGTATACCATTCAGTTATACCCTGCAATTGGCCGATAACGGCGTCCATGGATATCTATTGCCCAGCAGTGCAATTGAGTCAACATCTCGAGACGCTTTTGATATAATCTGTGGCATGTTGGACTATATATAATGCCCGAAGGCTTGCGAACAATCATAGTTCCTTTCATTTCTTATAATATCTTATATCTAAAATATCTTAAACACTAAATTTCATTACATTCAAAAATATTGAAAAAAAGTCCAAACATTGTCATGGACTTGATTGTGGTAGAATTTTGTAAATAATAGGGATGGTTGGTATCGGGATCTCGAGTAACCAAAATTACAAAATATAACACAAGTCAAAATAACAAAAAAACTTTACAGAACAATAATATTTTCTTTTTTTGTTTCTTTGTTTTCAAAATGAAAATTTGTAAACATTATTTAATCCAAGAAAGTTTAACATACTCAATAAAGAGATATATGACAAGGCTTAATACATATTATTAGCGTAGTATATTATATTATTAATCTATAAAGTTAGTTACATATTTATATCAGTAAATCTTATTTTATCAATACCTTCAGTTTTTAGTCTTTAAATTTCTAACGTTATGCGTACGTAGAGAATAATAAATATTATAAATAAATTTAAATGCTTAAACAAACATATTTTTATTCATTGAACTATGTTTGGGTGATATTAATTCTGGATTGCCAAATTGAATGGGCAATAGGTTCTCATCGTAAGTTTTTTTGCATGGATACCATGTGACTCGAATGATGAGTATATTTAAAGATATGTCTTATGTAAAGGAACTTTTCAAGATTGGACATCGAGGCACTTTGAGTTTTACAATTTACTTGAATCCCTGAGCAAGACCTATTGAGGTTGAGATCTGCGAGAAGTTAGTCGAACATTCATTGTCATAGAAATAGAGATCAATGAGCAACTGAAACTGCGCTGGAGTCAGTGGATACGATTCCTGGGGCATTATAACAAGTGTGTCCACTCTGGCGGGGTTCAATGACATTTTGCACTGCTTGGACTCACGCACCATTCCCAGATAATTGGTGAATGCCGCCGAGCACTTGGCTATGTTGCGCACCAATTTATCCGTCGAGCACTGCTGCATCACTGGCCGCTGGAGCATTGACCAAATAATTGAACGCATATCGAATATGATTATGTCCGGCAGGACCGTCTGATCAAACAATCGAATTATAGTAACTGGTGCACTCTCCACATCGTCCACGGAACAAACAGTCATATCCAGAGCCAATATTCCAAAAGGGTTGCTCTCCAGATTTGAAACCAAACTGCTTTGACGATGAGTGATTAATAGAACACGCTTCTGCTGCAAAGTGATTCGTTCGCATAGCTAACAAAAAGTTAACGACAGATTTTGTATATTACCGGCAAAATGCGCGCCATTTTTATATATGTATGTATACTTTACCTTAAGAACATTTGTGACGTATTCGCCGTTGGAGGTCAAGAATATGTGATTAACAAGCGGTTTCTCAAGTCCTTTGCTCATGCTACGTCTATATATCAAATTATTTTCCCCAATATTTATTTTCGAAAATGACAATTGTTTATCTGGCAGCTAGGGCTGGGAATAACAACAATATAATGTCGATACATTTATCAATAAAAATATATATTGTTATCAGTTATCGTGCTATCGGAGCAAGTTATCGTTTATTGTAGCAAGTGTCGCCACTTTCCGCTTGAGTAGCCCTGGTCAGAATCTCGTCAATTTCGAAAATCGTACGTTGCGTTCGAGGCAGAGGCAGATGCTCATAAAGGGTGAAAGTTGGGAAAACTATTTGGGACAACATGCAAACAGTGACTTGTATAGCGCCAGTAAACATTGCCCTTATTAAGTACTGTAAGTAACTAGTAACTAACATTACAAGTGAAAGTTAATTACTTATAACAAAAACATATACGGTTCTTCAGGGGGCAAACGAAATGAGGAACTAATACTTCCAATCAATGACTCCATTAGCATGACGCTTAATGCAAATGAGGTAATAAGATAAATCTCCATAATTGCATAAGTGTGAGGGTAAACCTCTGACCCCCGTGTTTGTTGTTTGTTGTTGATCCCCAGATGTGCGCAAAGACGACAATCTCATCTTCGGAAAGTTTTAAAGCAAATCGAATGTGGCTAAATGGTGAAGAAGTTACTTTTGAAGAGAATGCACGACTAATGCGTTGTCTGGACGGTGGTAAGTGGGAGTCCCATCCATTAGATCTACGGCTCCATTAACATTGTTTCCATTCGGATTAGTACGTCGCCTGGCGGTGGCAAATGGTGCACTTAAAGTTCCATTGAACTGGAAAGTGCATATTGCATCGCGGAACAACTTTCCAACTGCTGCTGGACTGGCATCGAGTGCAGCTGGCTACGCCTGCCTTGTGTACACATTGGCCCGTTTGTATGGCATTCCAATTAATGAGGAATTAACCGCCGTGGCACGACAGGGCAGTGGATCGGCTTGCCGCAGTTTGTACGGTGGCTTCGTTCGCTGGCATAGCGGTGTCCAAGATGATGGAAGCGACTCAGTTGCCAAGCAAGTGGCATCCCCGGACCACTGGCCCAATATGCATATCCTTATTCTAGTTGTGAACGATGCACGCAAAAAGACTCCCTCCACCAGGGGAATGCAACGTGCCGTTACTACCTCCGAGTTGATTCAACATCGTGCCAAGGTTGTTGTTCCCCGTAGAACGGAAGAACTTATACAAGCAATCCAGTTGCAGGATTTCAATTCGTTTGCTGAAATCACTATGAAGGACTCCAATCAGTTTCATGCCATTGCCCTGGACACATATCCGCCGTGTGTCTACATGAATGATGTGTCTCATTCCATTGTCAATTTCGTGCATGCCTACAATGAGGCTGTCGGCAGTTTGCAGGCTGCCTACACCTTTGATGCCGGACCAAATGCGTGCCTTTATGTCCTGGAGGAAAATGTACCGCAGCTTTTAGCTGCCACACAATTGGCTTTCCCAAATGATTTGGTTCCAGGTGTGGAATATTTACGGGGTATTCAAGTGCCAAACTTCGAGCTTCCGTCTAAGTTGAGTGATGCTGATTTTCTCGAGAAGCGCTCCAAAAATGTCCTCAAATACATTATTCACACTAAAATCGGCAATGGTCCGAGCCAACTGAGCGACGATAATAGTCTTCTGGTAGATGGTCTACCAGTATCTTCCCTATAGCCCTATCTGTAGAGTGGAGCACAATTGACACTTTTCTTTGATTATTATTATTATTTATTTAACTCGTTCATCACATTTTTTAGGGGGGTAAAGTGTAAACGAAGCATCGCCTTATTTCAATCCTAAGCCTGCGGAGGGAAACCGGGTTTTCCATAGAATTTCTATTAGAAACAAAATATATATGTAGTACCTTGAGTAGACAATGAATCCAATGTTATGGTGTATTATTGTATTTATTAAAAAAAATAGATAACGCAAATGTATCGTACAAATAAACTTGACAATTTTTATAAGCGATTTTGCTGAGAATATGAAATGTATATTGTGTAGTTGTAGTACTAAATATTAGTAAACAAATTTAATTTTTATATGGTTTTTACAATAAATTGTGGCTGGAATTTTGTATAAAATTGTTTTCGTTTGCTCTACTTGGGTCCAATCATTTCTTTGGGATTAACCCATTCCTTGAATTGTTCTTCGGTGATGCCCGCCTTAATGGCTTCGTCCTTAAGGGTGGTCCCATTTGCATGAGCCGTTTTGGCTATGGCAGCAGCCTTGTCATAACCAATATGAGGATTTAAGGCCGTCACAAGCATCAGGGATTCATTCATTATTTTATTAATGCGATCCCTATTGGGTTCGATGCCTTCCACACAGCTCTCACTAAAGGACTTGCAGCCATCAGCTGGAAAATTATCATTTTGTTAAAGTTACTACACAGTCTTTATATAAATTTACCCAATAAACGTATGGACCTTAGGACATTGGAAACTATCAGTGGCATGAAAACATTCAACTCGAAATGACCAGTCGCACCGCCTATGGAAACGGCCGTCTGATTGCCCATAACCTGGGCACATATCATGGTAAGTGATTCACATTGCGTAGGATTCACTTTTCCCGGCATTATAGAACTGCCGGGCTCATTTTCCGGCAACTGTAGCTCACCCAGACCACAACGCGGACCAGACCCAAGCAATCGAATGTCATTGGCAATTTTCATAAGACTTACAGCTATGGTATTGAGTACTCCATGAACCTCGACCATAGCGTCGCGTGCAGCGAGGGCCTCAAAGAAATTCGGAGCCTTAACGTATGGCAAGTTGGTCAGTTCGGCAACTCGTTTGGCTACCTTCTCGGCAAATCCTTTATGGGTATTTAGCCCAGTGCCAACTGCTGTGCCGCCCAATGCCAACTCATAGACTCGCGGGAGACAGGTATTGATTCTGTCCAGGCCATTGGTCAGCTGTTGAGCATAACCACTGAATTCTTGCCCCAAGGTCAGAGGTACCGCATCCATTAAGTGGGTGCGTCCGATCTTGATGATGTCCTCAAAGCTCTCCGATTTGCATTTAATGACATCCCTCAGATGGGTCACCGATGGGATCAGACGATTGTTCAGTTCCATACCCACACTTATGTGTATGGCCGTTGGGAATGTATCATTTGAGCTCTGCGACTTGTTCACATGATCATTAGGATGAACGGGCTTCTTTGACCCCAGCTCTCCACCCATGCCTCTAATGGCTGCATTGCTAATTACCTACCGAAAAGCAATGTTTCATTAGAAATTTAACATATGTAGAAAGGTTTTCGGATATTAGCTTACCTCGTTTGTATTCATATTGGTTTGTGTACCTGAACCAGTTTGCCAAATAACCAAAGGGAAATGGCCCTTTTTATAATACTTTCCAGATATAACATCATCGCAAGCACACGAGATGGCTTCAGAGATTTTAGGATCTAAGCCATAATCTTTATTAACTTCGGCGCATGCTTTCTTTAAAATTCCCATTGCTTGAATTACGGGCAACTGAAAACGAAAGAGATAGTACATACAGAGTGGGAGGAACAGAGAGAATGAGAGATTTGAGATATGGAAGCCAATCCAACTTCAATATTTACCGGCATCCGTTCGGCTATATCGCCAATGGGAAAATTAAGCTTAGATCTCATAGTTTGGGCCCCATATAGCTTATCCGCTGGCACTTTGAGCTCTCCCATAGTATCTTTTTCGGTTCGGAATTTTTCTCCATCTTTGGCTTTGTTTTTCTCATTGGACTGGTGAAGAAAACCAATTCGTACTGCATTAAATTCAAGGTTTTTTCTAAGTCCCACTTACATTTTTGCTGTATAGTACTTTGGTTTGGCTCAAATATTGTTGACATTGATTCAGACTTTGCTTAAAAATACCGCCGCGTAATCGTAATCGCAACATGATGGGTTATTCTTTGAATATATGTATATATATATATATATATTTTTTTTTTTTTTTGCAATAAAAATAGAAAAGAAAAAAAATTGAATAAAATTTGCTGGTCGTTTCGTTTCGAATGTAGACAAATTTTATTCTGACAATTTAGATAATGAAGTTTGACTTTTTTCGCTTAACAACTATGCTGGGCGATTGATTGATTTGAATTGGCTCCTTTACTTGGGTCCCAGCATCTCTTCGGGTTTGACCCAATCGTTGAACTGCTCTTCGGTTAGATAGCCCAAATTGATGGCTTCCTGCTTGAGGGTGGTGCCGTTTTTATGCGCTGTCTTGGCAATTTTCGCTGCTTTATCATAGCCAATGTGTGGATTCAGGGCAGTGACCAACATCAAGGATTCGTTCATGATCTTGGCAATATTATCGCGATTGGCTTGAATGCCGTTGACACAGTTGGCGGTGAAAGTGCGACTGCCATCGGCTGAAAATTAAAAGAGGTCATTATAACAGTTTGAAGATGCTTCGGACGCAATTTTTCCCACTTACACAGCAATCGAATGGATCTGAGGACATTGGAAACAATCAAAGGTTTGAAGACATTCAATTCGAAATGACCATTGGATCCTCCAATGGTGACAGCAACCTGGTTACCCATTACTTGGGCAGACAACATTGTCAACGATTCGCATTGGGTTGGATTCACTTTGCCGGGCATAATAGAGCTTCCTGGCTCATTTTCTGGCAGTGAGAGTTCACCTAAACCACAACGTGGGCCAGAGCCCAAAAACCGTATGTCATTGCCAATTTTCATCAGGCTAACAGCAATGGTATTAAGTACTCCGTGAACTTCGACCATGGCATCACGTGCAGCCAGAGCCTCGAACTTGTTTGGTGCTGTCACAAATGGTAGCTTGGTCAGCTCGGCAATCTTGGCGGCACACTTCTCGGCAAAACCTTTACGTGTATTAAGGCCAGTTCCCACAGCAGTACCACCCAAAGCCAGCTCATAGACTCGCGGCAAGCAGGCATCGATACGTTCCAGGGCATAGGCTAACTGTTGTGCATAACCACTAAACTCTTGACCCAATGTCAATGGAACAGCATCCATGGTGTGAGTACGGCCAATCTTAATGATGTCCTTAAACTCAGCCGATTTGGCGGCCAAAGCGTCATGCAATGTTTTAATGGCGGGCTTCAAATTATTATTCAGCTCCAGGGCGACGGAGATGTGTATGGCCGTTGGGAAGGTGTCATTGGAGCTCTGTGACTTATTCACATGATCATTGGGATGAACGGGAGTTTTTGAGCCCAATTTGCCACCCAGCAATTCAATGGCGCGATTGCTAATAACCTTTAAGATTAAATACAATAATAAAAAGTGCAAATTTTCGGAAATTCAAATACAAATCGCACCTCATTCACATTCATGTTACTCTGAGTGCCCGAGCCCGTTTGCCAGATCACCAAAGGAAAATGATCATCATACAGCTTGCCCGATATGACGTCGTCGGCAGCCTTCGATATGGCCTCACTGACTTGGGCATCAAGACCGAATTCCTTATTGACCTCGGCAGCGGCCTTTTCAATATGCCCATGGCCTGAACAACAGGTTTCTGGAAAACAACGAAAGTTAGATGGGTAGATAAATAAACGAGTTGCTTCATTTCTCCGGCATAAAACTCACGGGCATGCGTTCTGTAGGACCGCCAATTGGAAAATTGATCTGAGATCGCATAGTCTGGGCGCCATAATACTTATCAGCTGGCACCTTCAGTTCACCAAAGGTATCGCTCTCCACGCGGAATTCCTGGGATGAAGAAGCCTGCAGAAAACCAAAGAAAAGAAACAAACATTATTTAGTTAATGGATTAATTAATACTCTACGACTATTCTAACCATTGTGTGTTTTACAAAAAACTTTCCAAAATCAAATGACTACAATCTGACTATGAAAATGCTGAGATTGAGATTATTGTTGAGAGCGAAGATAAGCCTGTTCCACATCAACACCAACACCAACTGGTGGCGGGTTGTTTTTGGTTATAAAAAAGCCGAGAGACAAGCTAAAGACAGCGACGTCGACGCAATCACAAGTTAATTTTAATAAAATATATGTATATACATATGTACATATACATATATATAGTATGTACGTATATATCAAAAAGTGCTCAAAGTGCCCCCTGGATGGAATTTGCTTGGGTAATCAGACAAGGGCGTAGGCAGGATTTTATTTTAGGGGAGAAAATATTTTCATCTGACCTGATATTTTCTCTAACTTACCCCATTTGGGCAACGTCCATGCAACTCCTCAATCGAAGAGTCCATGTACATTCATACATATTCATTTGTACATACATACATACATACATACATATGTATATACATAAGTGTGTTTGAGTTTATTATGCTCAAAAGCTCTCTTTATGCTTCGTGATATGAGTGGGATTAGAAAATTCTAAGGGGCAAGGAATCCTCTCTGAAGGGGTGGTGGATTAACATTGCTCTTCAAAATTTGACATTGACATTGAAACAGAATTTTTATAATATTTGTAATCATCTTGGTGACCTACTAAACTTATGCACGTTTGTACATAGATATCGAGTTAACACTGTAACAGGTGAATAGGCTGAGCCATTGGTAGTAGCGCTAGAGTGAGAATATTTACTTACAGACCGCGAATAAACAATTAACCGGTTTAGTCTGCATAATTGTCGAAAAACCTGAATTGTCAGTATAAAAGCTCAACTTACAAGAGAGGAGAGCAAATCAAACTGAGAATAAAAACAATTCAAGTCACAAGTGTTCTTAGGCTGACACTTGTTACAGTTACAAATTTTAAAAATAAGCAGTTATGGTTCATTTAGTGGGAGGATTTGGGCTAACCACATACATTCATACCAATTTATGTACATATGTATGCGTGTATGCATATTGATTGTATAATTGTCTCTGCGGTTACGAAACGAAATACCGGTGTCTCTTTAAAACTGTTTGCATTATTTTTACACGGAGAAATCAAACAAACAAAAATTTACAAGATTTTAATATAAACGATATTACATAAGAACTTTCTTGGTAGCGACGAAGGAAGAGGAACAGAATCAAAAAAAAAATTAACAAAAACCCACTTACCTGGCGTAGGCCAATTGCATTGGCGGTTGTCGTCCATGGCTTGGCCAATTGTGGCAAACCGCGTAAGCTGGAGCGCTGCAGCAGTTGGAAAACCATTTTTACTTATTCAAATTATAATTATTTATGATATTTATTAAAGAACTCGACAAAAACTTTCGCTTCTTCCTATACAAACAGCTGCTCGGACGAGCCCACCACTACAAGAACAACACAAACAACAATGCGTAGGAGGCGATAGGCGCAGCGGTTGGGAACTGAGAAGAGCCGCTAAATTTGGCTTGATATTTGTGGGATTGGCAAAAAAACTATGAGTTACTTTTAAAGTAAACAAGCAGATGCAAAAATTGTATATTTATCATTGTTTCACCCTCATAAATCATAGAACTATACGCAAATAACAATTGCAAAGTGCCCGCCAAATTGCAGCGCCGCTAGATTTTGATGCTAATCGATTTCCGATAACATGTTATCGTTAGATTTGCCAGCTATAAAACAGCTGTCTTGTTGTAGGGAGAAAAAGAAGGAGAAAAGATTGATTTTATTTTCGAAATTTTGTAAAAATTTCTAGAGCAACCCGATATCATGTCTGCTCTGATGAAATCGGCATGCCTAGCCCAGAAGGTGTGGGTAGCGAATCCTTCATTGGCACGCCTGGCTGTAAGGAATCGTAAGTTAGACAATTGCTTCGCTAAATGCGTGCTTTTTTTGTTAGTTTACGTAACTTGTTTTGACTTTTCTTTTAGTGGCTGGCTGGAACAAGGACTACAAGCCGGCTGCCTATCCAAAAACAGAAAAAGAGCGTCTTGCAGCGGCTAAGAAATACTACCTTCTTCCCGAGGAATACAAGCCATATGCCGACGATGGTTTGGGCTATGGTGACTATCCCAAAGTGGGTGGCGGTTGGGGCGCAGAAGCCAAGGATACTTACTATCCATGGGATTTCCCCGAGCATAAGCGTAATTTGCATGAACCCGTAAGTTTGATTGATACATCAATCTATTGTAAAATGGGCTAAATGTTTGCTTTCTGTGTAGGTCTCAGTAGATCATGATTTGTATGGCGAGGATCGTTATTCACAGGCAGAGCCTCCACGCTTTAGCAATTCATATTACTTTTTGAGCTTTCTGGGTGTCATGTCTGGCTGCCTTGCCCTCTACTATTGGCTGGAGGATAAGAAAATGTATCGTCCCGTGGCCGAGAAGCAATATCCCGGAAATGGCGTTAAGCACTACACTTTTGAGCAGTAATTTAGTTGCTCCTCTGATGATTTGCAAGTCACCTTATTTTTTGTTTAATAGGAAATTAAATCGGTAAAACAAATGTGAAATTTAATGAATTTTATTATCTCCAATTCTGTGTGGTCTTATTTACAAAATCAAATCGTGAAAAGCAATCGAATTGTCTACTAAAAAACTAATCCTTAAGCAGTTTTCCAATCGCAAATTTGTTTGAGTTCAACGTATATTCCATTTTAGTTAACAAGAATTACCTATTGAGTAGTTTTAGCCAGTTATTTTCAATTTAGTATTTTTTGTTTCATTGTAGATTTATTGAAATTTGTTTATAAATGGATCAGGATAATGAACAAATAGGTGAACAAAATTATATAATAATTCATTCAAAAATTCTCAACTTAATTGCTACGTAGAAAAAACAAAAATTTAAAAACAGGTTACAAAAAGTTCTGTTTCAAATTAAATTCTTTGGATAGATAATATGATATCGAAACTTTATACTTTTTCCTTATAACTTATCGCCAGATGCAAATTCCAAACAGAGAGAGTGAGAAGAGAAAAAAAACATTGAAATTGTTATCTTAATTTAGAAATACTTAATTCATTATAATTTAACTTATTCTACTATGTAATTGGGATGCACCACCAGCAGCGGATCATCATCGACATCCTCTTCCTGTTCATGAGCGCCTGGTCTAACACTTCTGTGTGGCTTAAGACTGGACGTCTTCAATGGGATAATGACCTGATCATGATAGATTAGTCGATCGATCAGTTTCTCGATTAGATTTTTGCGTGATATAAGCTCATCCTCGGACTCAATTTGGTCAGCCACCTGCTCCAGATACCAGGTGACAACATCGCTGCGTTTCATGCCTGTATCGGCACCTTCCACCTCACAGCGAGATTCCTCGGAGCGCATATGCAAGACCAACATTGTGGATAAGTTCTTATAATCCTCGAACGATAAAGTGAATTTCTTTTTCTGAATAGTAGCCGATCCCGATGTGTCCATTTCCTCATTAATCATATTGGCAGCGGCACCATTGTTCTCCATATCAATATCCTCGGGTATTCCTTCATCAACATTGACATCTTCATCATCATCGTCCAAATGAATATCTGGCTGTTCCACCCTAATGATGGACTTATTTAAGAGACGAAAAGCCTCTTTCACATGCTTCTCGAGGACTCGATTTGAGCACTCCAGCTTGGCCATAGCTTCGCTAAGTCGTATCATCGATTCCAATTGTCGGACAGTGATGCGCCAAGTGCTGCGTCCTGCCGACCCAGTGTCCCTTTGACGCAAATGTCCGTAATTTTCTACCAGCATTTTGCCAGCCTCTTGCCCAATAATCGGTTTGAATTGACGGGCAAATGTCACGTAGCGTAGGACCTCTTCGCGACTGTAGGCTCGTTCCACAGACTCTTCAATGTTGGAATGCAGATCGACAATTTTCCGAGCAATGGCATAGTCGACCACCTCGTTACATTCATCGACCAGGATGAAGAACAAATCGAATCTGGACATAATTGGGGCGGACAACTGTATATTTTGTTGCAAACTCTTGGAGCGATCGTAGCGTCCATTGATTGGGTTCGCTGCTGCCAGAATTGATGTTCTAGCATTAAGAGTGGCTCGTACTCCGGCTCTGGCAATGGATATGGTCTGCTGTTCCATGGCTTCGTGAATGGCCACCTGATCCCGCTGATCCATTTTATCGAACTCATCAATGCAGCAAATTCCATTGTCCGCCAACATCAGAGCACCCGCCTCAATGACAAAATCAAAGCTCTCCTCATCCCGGACCACAGCAGCGGTCAAACCAGCTGCCGACGATGCTTTGCCTGAGGTATATATAGCTCGCGGCGAGAAATCAGAGACTTGCTTGAGAAACTGGGATTTCGCTGTACTCGGATCACCCACAATGCACACATTGATATCGCCCCTCAACGAAGTCTTCTCTGTAGTGGTTTTGGCCACACCACCAAACAGTTGGAGCAGAATGCCCCGTTTAACTTCATCGTTGCCATAAACGGATGGAAAGAGACTGGTGATTAGATTTTGATATAAATGGCGATCTTTGGACATCTCATAGATCTTGTGCCATTCGGCATCGGTCATTTGTTTCTTCATGTCCTCGGCAGTGACCTCAGACATAGGCAGATCGGTGCCGCCGAAGCGGGCGGTTGTGGCCTGGACGCTGCAGGCCAAAAAGGCCAAGCGATAGTTGAGTTCCCTTACGCCCAGAGCCTTTAAGCCGGTTACACCTTCGCTGCCTTCGCCTGGTTTATGACGGGAACCCATTTCCGCTTTGGTTCCTGGTGTACTCAGCACTGAGACGTCGGGTACCACTATGAGAGTGCCTGTGAAGTCATAACGATCTCCGGCTTGAACCGTTTCAACCAGCTCAGATCGTAAGATTATCTCGACGGCCCTCGGTATGCAGCCTCTGGGTAGTTCTGCTTGCGTCTCTTGGATTCGAATCTTTTGAAAGTCCAGGAACAGAGATTTCTCTACATCCAACATGAATCGGCGGCGATTGGAGCACACGGGATTCCGGCAGATGGTGGGATTGGTAAATTTGAATTGCTGCTCAACGTTCCGGATTTCTGTTTGACAATCTAGGCACATGAATGTACCCGAAACCAACTCTGGATGAACCGGATGGGTGCGCACCACTTGTCCAGAAATGCGAATCAGTGTACCAATTTTCGATGTGGTCAAATCTCGAACTTTATGCCGCGTCGGAACCTCAGTGAAGGCTACGTAGCAATCCTTGTTGGTCTTTAGGCCAATGCGATCTTTGACATAGTTTGATACTGACTGACACAGGAATGGGTATACATGGTAGTATTCCTCAATAATAGCGGTAGCTAGATTCTGATCATATTTCTCTACATCCTCAAAACTGACTTCTAAAGTGCAACGATCGGGAGATTCCAAATTGGCAGCTGGGCGCTGATATTTGATTTCGCCCTCCTCTTTGAACTCTTCAAGAAAGTCCTGGAAAAGTTTTTGGGTCCGTATACCGACTTCATCCTTCACGCGTAGCTGTCCAATTTGGGCATCGGCGACATCCATGATTTAAATTGTAAATAATTTCGTTATGTTGTCAGTACGACGAGAGCGTAAACAATGAATTGTTTGGCAAAAATTAGTTTCTCTCTGTCCGCAACGCGTTTTGCCAACTTTTGGCGCGAAATGTTTATCAATGTGACCGTGGCAGAAGCAAAATGTTGAAAAACCTTTCTTCGAAAGTGACCATAACGTGTAAATGTTATCGACACGGTATATGCTATCTACACGAATTATTTGACAATGGACGTAAGATACACATACATACATACAAATGTATATGCGAAACCCCAAAAACGAAACACTAATGTAAGAGATTAACGGTATATTAAAAGATAATATTTCGGACATGATGCGGATTCAATTTGAAAAAGTTCTTATTGGCTTTAGATATTTGCAATATATGAAATTTGAACTTCCATCTACTTAATTGTTTTATTCTTTTGAATTATACTTAAATAATTGGTACTAAACATTAGAGTAGAGACGATAAGGCAGTTTTTAATTCTATAAAAGTGTGTTTATTTCTTTATTTAAAACTAATTGAAATTACTTTGATGGAGCTGAAACTAGTTATAAATGTAGTTACGCTTAATTTAATGTTGGCTCTACGACAACAGCGCTACCAACTCTACGATGATCGCAAACTGGATGCGGTTCGCTGCCCATTAGGCCAATGGCTGTCTGTGCTGAGTAGGCTTTATCAGCGGGCAAATACTTTATTTCATGGCCAATGCGACGTAAATAGGCAACCGTGTGTCTAGGAACATCGGGTTCAACTTCCACTTCCATGGGCATCAATTGATGATGCAATCGACCAGCATTGACAGCCCTTTCGATTGGCTCGTGAAGTACAAAGAAGCGTAAAATGGTTTGGGCCACCGAAGTTGTAATTTTCGAGCCACCGGCACCACCCACAAGCAGTTTAACATTGCCATGATAGTCCAGGACAATACTGGGGCACGTTGAGGACATGGGACGCTTGCCGGGCTTGATGTAATTTGCTGGACTTGCCGGTATGCCATAGGTATTGACTTTGCCTGGTGTGGAAAAGTCATCCATTTCATCGTTCAATATGATACCAGTTTGACGGGATCGAACTTTGGCTCCCAAATGACTATTAATGGTGCTTGTCACGGAAATGGCATCGCCATTGGGTGCCAAAACGGAAATATGCGCCGTTCCATGATCCTCGACATTTGTGAAATTGGCTCCATAATATGCAGTACTTGTATTTGTCCGATCATCCAAAATAAGTTCACGTATTTCAGCAGCAAATGCGGGATCCAGCAATTGCTCATAAATCTCCTGCACTTCGGGCTCAAAATGAATATCGCCCAGATTTGTTCGATGTCCGTAGGCATGCTTGAAAGTCTCAATCAAACGTTGCCAATATTTATCTGTATTGCTAGTATACAAGGGCTCCATCACATTTAACATAAAGGTAAGCACAGCTCCACTTGTGGGCAGGGGCGAAGTGAATAGCTGGTAACCGCCCGTAAAATGGGTATGCAGCGGTAGCTCCCAGCGGACTCTGAAAGCAAATGCTAATTAGCTAAGCGCACTCTAACAACGAGATACAGCCGAACAAGACTAAGATGGATATACCTCTTTTTGCTGTCTGGATACTTACTCATAATTTTGTAAATCCTGCTCGGTGATAATGCCACCCATGGCTTGTATGTCTTCTATCAGCTTTCGACCCACACGTCCTCCTCGATAGATGACCTCAGCACCTTCATGGGCGACAATTTCCAGGGTTTCCGCTAGCATATGTCGATACATAATCTCTCCCTCTCGATAGATGGTGTCAGTTTTCGGATTTATGAAAATCTCTGCCATGGAGGGTTCATTCATGATATGCTCCTCGTAGGTCTCCAAGACACCGGCCAGATAACGTGAGACCTCAATGCCATTGCGACATAGATCGATAGTGGGTTGGAAGAGTTGACCCCATGGCAATTTACCGTATTTGGAATGTAAGCGCCAATAACCAAATATTTCGCTGGGCACTCCGGCGGATATGGCACCAGTGATTGTGGTGTCCACGAACATATCTTGCTGGGATGCAGCCGGTGCTGTCTCGCGTGCTATCAAAGTTTCAATGAAACCGGTTTCCTTTGAATAAATTGTGGCCACAAAACCACCGCCCACACCTAAACTATGTGGCAGCATAACGCCCTCGCACAACATGGTGGCTATAGCGGCATCGGCAGCCGATCCACCTATATCCAGTATAGAGCCGCCCACCTCGGCGCATCCTTTGCCATTTGAGGCCACAGCGCCAATACGACGCGGTTCCTCGGGTGAACCTTTCAGTCCCAAGATCAGTCCCAAGGTTAGACCTACCACAGCCACTACCAAAATGATCCAACAGACGGCATATTTCTTGCAGCAACTAAAACGAAAGTCATTCAGTCAATTAAAATTTAGGTCATTTTTTTCGGCACTTTGTTCCGGACCCCACAAAAATATCACCTAGAACATCAAAAAGCTGCCGAAAAATAACAATGTTCAAATTTAATCCAAAAGCGGTGATCATTTTAATGATTTTTTTCAAATGGCAAGCTATAGTTAAGATCTCACAAGATTTTTCAAATCGATTTTTTTTTAACTTTTTGTTAGGAAAAACAAATTAAAAACCATTTAAATTGCATAACTTTTCTTTTCACTTGTTTCACGCTTGTTCTTAAATATTTCCGCTTGTCATTTGTATTCCAAATATAAATACCGTTACTTACGCCATTCTGTATGTGTTTTAAAATCCTTAATCTTAAATTAAAATGACAAAATTAAATAAATAATAATTATATCGCCTGCGGAGACCTCCGCGCATTTACTTTATATGCTCCTGGTGATCAGTTCGACCTTCTTTATATATCCAACTAAATTGGGATTATCTGTGTATCGATAAAGTGAAGGAAAATAGCCAAGATAAGAAAGATATCATTTGCTTGGAGTTTGGCCATTCGGTTTCTAGGCTACGTCATGGCGAAATAAAAAGCTTTTTCTACTTTCAGTAGACTGACGAATTCTTTGCCGGCAAAGACCAAAGAGAATAAATCTATATTTGTGAATTTTGAACGACTAATCAAATGCGAAAGCGTCTTAATTATATATTATCTAGAAAATGATAGAAAAATAAAGCAAAATTATGTATTGCTAATCAATAAGTTTTAGCGCGGTAGACAAGACGAGGAGGCTGACTAACCAGAAAACTATATAAGTATATGACTAATCTAAACAATACAAGTTTTCGAGTTACTTATCTGTTTCCAAGTGGGAAAAAATAAATTTCTTTCTGTTCCTAGTAAAGGATTCTCGGTCGGAACAACTGCCCCAAACATTTACCAATAAATGGTGAAAAACAACTTGCGGAAACGTTAACTAGGCCGAAACACTTTAACACTTCAATTAAACAGAACTAAAAGAAAAGTGATTGCTGTTTTTCATAGATAGAGTTTTTCAAATTTGAAATTTTCGGCGCCCTCCATTCGATAACATCGATACCGCAACGCTAGATATGGGCTCCATCGATAGCGGCTTCACTCGATAAAGAGTGCAACTCGAACTTGGTGAGTACAACACGAACACGGTTCGTGCTGGCATCCATTGCGTTGTTTTTGTTTTGTATATATATGTATATAGATATATGAAAAGATTCGATGTGAAAGTGCTAAGAAAAAAAAATTGAATAATGTGCCGCACAAATATAACAATTAATTAAAAAAGCATCAATTGCAGGAAATAAATAATTGTGATAAACTGCAATGTGAGTTTATGATTTTTGGCTTCCAAAGCCGAGTTTTACACACAAACACACTCACACTCATACACTTGAACACACACAAAGGGGCAAACAAACACGAATACACACTCAACAGCGCTTTTGTATGCACATATACGTATTTGTGAATATAAGTGAATATAATTTTTTTCTAATTGGAATTGAAAATAAAACCAATAAAAGTGTTAAGTGAAAAACAAAAGTAAATAAGCAAATGCGAGTTACGCATTAATGCAAACATTCATACATTTACACAAGTGACAGAAGAGTGTGTATAGTTGTGTGATTATGCTGCAATAACAACAACAACAATGCTAGCGGTTTTTTTTAAGCTGCGCCCAGCTGCAACGCCCACTGAGATTGTGTGTCTCTCTACATCTTTCTCTCTTTTACACATTTGAAGTAACAAGACGAAGAAGAAGACGAAGCAAAGGCTAAGACAAAGTCAGAAAAACAAAAACTAAACTGAATTTAATTGTGTGGGTGGCTCTGCTTTCGTTTTTTAATTTTTTTTTTTATTTTTTTATATTTGTGTTTTTGTTGTTGTTAATGTAGATAAATAAAAGCTTTAAAGAAAAATCATTGCGTCTGCGCCTCCATCAGCAACAATAATAGCAACAACAACAATAACAACAACCAACAGCGGCAGCGCATCAACGGCTTTTTAGCCTTGGCAGCAGACAGAATTCGAAAGGGCCGTAACAGCAAATGCCAGATCACTTACAGGGCTGCACAAGCAGTTCTAAGCCGAGTTTTATGAACAAAAAACAACAAATTGTTGCTTTAGTAGTTGAAGTTTAAACTTGATATTGAGCCATCTAAGTATTCTAAGAATGTCTTAACAAAAATATTAATCCCATGAGATCCCACTTTACTGAATATGCCGGATAATATGAATAGTTTTTTTTTTTTGTTTCTTTTTTTTTATGGAGGTCTCGTTTAATAAAGAAAAAAAGAATTCAAGACATTATATATTCTCATGTCTTAAATCTTAAGGAGTCTTGAGAGAAACCAAACTATCTAGTTCATTCCAAAAACGTTGCACTCCAACCCTGGCAGTTGAATCTCCTCTTATTCCTCATTTGTCTTAAGCTGTAGTTGTTGTTGTTATTGCCCCCACGCAAGGATACAGACTGTAGGTGTGTGTGTGTGTGACGCACGCATACTCACACACACACTCACACACGCGCAATACCTACATACACACACTTACTTACAGGCAACAAGACACAACTGGCATTTGTTACATAAAAGCCAACCTCGCCCTCGTCGTCATCATCATCATCAGCATCAGCAGCAGCATCATCATCACCAGCAGTGGCAGGCAGCAGCCGCATTGTCATCATCTTCATTATTAACTGAGGCATCAGCCACCTCTAAGCAACCTCAACCCTAGCAGCAGCAGCAGCAGCAGTAACAACAACAACAACAACAACAACGAAAACAATAAGATATAGTTGTAGTAGTAGTAATAGCATTCGTAGCAGAGGGGGAGGGGG
This sequence comes from Drosophila equinoxialis, assembly GCA_018150345.1. Classification (NCBI taxonomy): domain Eukaryota; kingdom Metazoa; phylum Arthropoda; class Insecta; order Diptera; family Drosophilidae; genus Drosophila; species Drosophila equinoxialis. The sequence goes on along the minus strand of JAECWI010000002.1, from coordinate 6,276,637 downwards.
ACTCGCCACCGCCGCTGACGCTATCGAACCAAGTGTGTGTGTGCATCATGAGCGTTTTTGATGATTTTCAACGTTTGTGGATGCAAAGATTCCCTCAAAGTTCACTCTCCGATGCCTGGGAACAGGATGTGCGTGCCAGTTTGGAGCGTCATAAATTAAAAATTACGGAATTGAGCAAAGAATTGGAACAGGAAACTCTATATGTTGAATATTTGGAGCGACTGCTTTCGGATGTTGAGAAATATCGAGAATCTGGCGGGGATCCTTCGACCCTCTTTGAGGCAGCAGCCACCGCCTCTGCTTCATCTGCACCATCCAGTAATGGTTCAGTGGACAAGGAAATTGTAAGTACATTTGATTATTCTTACATACTCATACATACATATATATACATATGTATGTAGATGAATTATATTCCTGATCTTTAGTTAATCACTAACAAACTGATTTCACCAGGCGCTCAGAATTGGTTTGCCTCTTTGTTGTGTCGAGTTTCTTTTGCTAAATGTCATTGGCTTACTTATCAGTTGGCTTTTGATGGTGAGGTTAGAAGCGGGGAGGGGTTAGAAAGTCCCAAGAGCAGCAGCGTGGGCAGTGGCAGCGCAGTTAGCAGCACTTAACAGTTTAAAAGAAGTTACACTATGCACAGGCCAATGGGACAATCAAAAGCCCCTTTAACTAAACAATTTGTTTAAAATCTAACTTGACTTCACTAGATATGTGTATAATGCTATCCCATCCCTGATTCCCTGATCCCTTCCAATGAAGGAATGTTTTAAGATTTGAAATTCCTCCCATACTAATATATGTACTTATGTGTGTTTATGAAATTGCGAGTTTCTTAATCGATGTGTTAACCACATAATCAAATCTAAAATATTTCATATCAATAAAGTTGCTATATGTATAAAAGATATTGATTATGATTTCAACAGTGGAACTTTGTAAAGGGGTTTTTTGCATAACCCGAGCACTTCAGTTAAGCTGCTGCTGTACGCTTCTATCTGTAGAGCATATAGATCCATTATAGTCTATGGGGTTTGGTGTTATTTTATTTTTTGATATCTATATTTTTGTTTTTGCTCGTTATCTTCACACACACACACACACACACACACGCACTTCTCCATGTACATATGTGCTGTTCCACTGTCTACGTACGTTTTATACATGTGTGTGTGTGTGTGTGTGTGTGTGTATGCACAAGTATACGGCGGACCTTCTGTGCTCTGTCATAGTCATTTTGTCGTCTGGTTATGGGTTCCTCTCTATTGAGTTAGTTTCGGTGAATAAGAGCCCGTTAACAGGCCAAATCGCGCTTCATTCTAACGTGTTTTCGTGTGTTTTTTGTTTTTATTTTTATTTTTTTAACTTTTGTTTTTACGCATGTGAACAACGAAAAAGAAGAAACAAATTGCACATTGAATCAAAGTGCAACCAACTTTAAAACCAAGAACGAAACTTCACAACAGCTGAATTGTTGTAAGTGTGTGGGTGTGTGTGTGATTTATTAAATTATTGTTTAATTATTTCTCGTAACGACCGTCGCGAAGCGTTGCATCGTAAAACACTTGGGGCGGAGCTCTCAGGCTCGCTCTCTTTTTCGCTTAGAGAGCAAAAGGCGACAGCATTTGTGGATTAGCCAAGTTAGAAGGATATTATGGCTTCGTTTAAAGAGAAATTTAAATTATGGACTAGAGGGGTACGTAATCAATGCCGGACGACGACAAGCTATTTTTTCCTGTTTTATTTTTTACGGTTTTTTTTGTTATTGTTGTATTATCACAAGTTGAAATCAATAAACTTATCAATAAACTCATACATACATGCATACATGTTTAACAAAGTAGTCACACATTCGCACACACACACACACACACGCACACACGTGCAATCTCTAGTACTTACGAAATTAAGCAATACCTGTGGCAAAAAACGACAACAACAAAAACACTTGAACAGTTAAAAACCGCATAATATACATATGTACATATATAGAAGAGAGTAACAACCAAAAAAAAAAAAAAAATACAAAAATAGTTAAAAGGCGTTAACTTTTTTCGTTTGGTTTTTTTGTCGGCCCATAGAAGAAATCTTCAAACTGATAAGCTTCTTGCCGCAAAGCTTATTTCACTCAGCTCCACCACTCTCACTTACATACATATGTATGTATGTATGTATGTATGTACATATTTATGCCCAAATCTCTCTCTCCCCCTTTTTCTCTCTCTTTTTTTTTTGTAAATCTGGTTCCGTTGTATCTGAAGAATTTTTTTTTTCAAGGCTTTGCTTTTGTTTTTCTATTTCTTTTGCATTACTTGGGCAGCATTTTTGACCTTGTGAGAAAACAGCTGTTTTTGACAAACAGTAAGGAAACTGCAAGAGATAGAGAGAGAGAGAGAGAGAAAGACAGTTACACTTCTCGCCCCAACCGCCCTCCATTTGTTTGTATGATTCATTTTAACCTAATAAATTTTGTGGCCCGTAATTGTAGAACTTTGCATTAATCGACCTTCGCCATCACTTCACTTATTTGCACGCTTTCTTCATCGCTTCGCTTGGGCACATTCACCCCACCACCATTTCTCTTTGGCAGGCAAACCCACCCATCCACCCACTCACTCATCTGCCAGACATTGCATTGATAAATTGTATATGTATATGAAATAAATAACAATTTAAAGTTGGCAATTTTCAGTTTTTTTTTTATTTTATTTTATTATTATTTTAGGTAGCTCTCAGCTCTTTTTATGTTTGTATTTTTTCTTTTATTTTTTCTTAATACCCTGTGACTTCATGAAGAAAGTAATAGACGATATGAAAACATTTGTTTTTAATTTTATCGCTATTAACGCCAGAAAGTTATAAATGATTCCCTTTAGATTAGGTGGTATTAAGAAATCATTTGTCAAGGACCTATACTATAGCACAGGGTATACTTGTTCGATCTGAGAATAACGTTCATATTTGTTACTTCTGTTCGGGGACTTTTACCAGTCATCTCTAACTTATTGGACTAAATACTATTAATTAATCGATCTTAATAGGTATTAAGCAGAGTTTAATAAAATATATATTTTAGTGTTTAGAATGAAATAGTGATATGTATTAGTGTTAGGCAAACATGGCTCAGTTTGCTGAACATGTTAATTTGTTCCTTTTTTCAAAGTGAGTCATCTTACTCATATTGTTCCCTTAGTCACTTCACTTGTTCAGTTGATCACTTGTTCAGTTGCTCAGCATAAGCAATCGAAATATTATTTTGAAAGATACATAATTGTGTTTTAATGTTGTTAATAATAATTCATGTTTTTTAGTTAGTGAGCAAAAAATAACAGTTAAAAGTTTAGTCACTCATGAACAATCCAACACTAATGGTGTCCTAATACCTAGTGATGATGTCTCACCACGATATTTGTGTTGTTGTGGACCCACCCTGTAATACAGGGTAACCTTTAAGTGGACCTCAAGTCCAACTTATGTATTGTATAAATAAATTTGTTGTACTTTATTATTGCTTTATGTGTTCGTTTTCACTTTTTCTTTCTTTCTGCTCTATGACTGTTTGTCTGTCTGTCTGACTGATCGCCACACGCACCACGCAGCACTTAGTTGGGCTTGAACCAAGTTTCTTAGACATTTCGTTTCAAAAATCCGAAATTGGCACCGAAAAAAGAAATGTGAGAAATAGTGTGTTACGTGACAAGCATTACAAAAAAAAAATAACAACAAAAATTGTCCAGAAAGAAAACATAACAGAAGCAATGACAATTTGTAGGCTTAAGCCGAGTTCTTTTTTTACTTTTTAACTCAAAACAAATAAAATAACAATAATCCAGCTTAATTTACTAAGTACAATATCTAGAATATTATCCTAATTTGGAAAAAATAGAGATTAAGTTTCCATTTGCTGAAACACAATGCCCTAAGATACATACATATGTATACACTTGGGGGCACAAAAATAGTAATGCCCTCTTCTACTGTTATTAATCTATAGAAACTAGAGTTTTTGGTTGCTTAATTAAGGTTTTCTGGACCACGCCTCTTTCGGCCAACTTAATATAAAAGAAACTCGAATATCTCACGTAATTTTTTACCTTACCTACTTGATTTTTTATTGATAAAGTTAATTTTCTTGTTAAATTAATTAATAAACAGTTTTTTAAATTTTCTAATGAGATTCAAATATGTATAAACCAGAGGTCCAACTTCGACCGCGTCAATGTTTGTATATCCTTGCAACTTTTTTGGTAACTCTTTCCTTACCCATAGCCATCAAAGTGGATAAACGTTATGTCTAAAAAGGCTGATGTTTGCGAAAGAACGGCTTACAATCTTAGCATAGGAAATAAAGAAGATTCTGATCAAAGTCACTGTTTGATATAGTCAGCCGATCTTTATCAAATTCGGCACAGTCATTAATAGATATATTAAACTAACAAATGTTTAATTAGAAAGCAATCGCATCAAGAGTAACGAAGTTATTGACAAAAGTCACTGATCGTGACTTTGCCGTTTGTGTGGGAGCTATATGACATAGTGGTCCGATCAGGCTAAATCCGAGATGAACAACCCCTGCAGTATATACAAGCCTACATCCGAAAATTCAGTTCTGTAGCTCTTACGGTCTGGGAGGAGTTTGCGCTGATCCAGACGGACGGACAAACGGACGGACATGGCTATTTGAACTCGTCTCGTTGTGCTGATCAAGAATATATATACTTTATATGGTCGGAAATGTTTCCTTCTATGCGTTGCACACTTCTGACAAACATTAATATATATTTTTTTTGCAAGGGTTTAAAATTAAATACAGTCTAGTTCTTCAAATATAAGTTATCCAAAGGTCCTTACATTTCCGTGAGCTAAAAGTAATTAGAAAATAAAGATACGCCCTTTAAGCTGCTTTTGAATCTCTAGATGTAGTAAAATCAATTTGATCCTTGACCCTTTCTTCAAAGTCTTCAAAGATCTTGCAATCCATTCAATATACATATAATACACAGATTTTAGATAATGGTATTTAGCAGTCGTAGATTAGAATATTTTCTTGCCAAGTTATCGGAAAAATGTGGTCAGGTGTTGTGAACTATTATATCTTAGCTCGCAGCTGTGTATTAATGAACAAATTTAGAAAACACCTTGCGAAAAAAGTTGAAATGAAAGTAATTACATAAGACGCGAATCATGTAGCCATCAAAAGGAATTTATATGTATAGCGACTGGGAAAGTGTTTTTCGTTGTACATTATTCTTCTTTTAGTGGAATGTGCTTGTATTCGAATGTTTTGAGATTAACTTAAAATATGATTTTTGATTTTACCCTTGCAGAAATCTAGTTTAAATCTTCGTGAAGCCTCCGCCTCCACGGGATCGTCAAATGCCAGTAATAAGGACAAGGATCGCCTCTCTCTTAATACAGATAACAAATACAATAACAACACACATACAAAAAATGCATCCGCAAGTGGAGGTGGTGGTGGCGGATTAAAGTCTGCTCCACCCACAGTTAAACCATCGACAGAGCTTAGCTTCGAGCACGATTATTTAAAGGACAAAGAAAATGAAAAGGATACAGGCGGTAGTGGGGGAGGGGCAGCCAATGGAGCACTGCAGCAATGCATCACGGAACTGGCCTCCATACAACAAAGCAATAACGAACAAAAAGGCAAAGTAATTGAAGCTAAAGCATTGACCAGCAGCGAGGAGAAGCAGTCACTGCGAAAATCCACTTCACATTTTGTCACGGTTATTGAGGTCAAGGAGTCAAAGGATAAAGACAAGGATGAGGCCAACGATATGACGACAACCACACAAACGGCGTCATCATCATCGTCAACCTTTGGCCGGAGCAAAGCAGCAGCAGAGGGAACTGCTCCACCATTATCACCCTCAATGATGGGTGGAACAACGACATCGCCAGCTATGTCCGCCTCTTCCTATGCCAATCATTTAGAGGCCAAAAAGAAAATGCCACCAAGGTGAGTGAGACAAGTAGTTTCCTTTTTTTTTCTCGCAGTTAACTAATTACCGCTTCCAATTCCTTTTTTTAGGCCACCGCCTAAGGCTATAAGGCATGTGGCACCGCCCACTATACCCAGCCAGCTCTCTTCATCTCCCAAGCGGGGGATCATCCGACTTACGCTGGTAGCACAATGCCACTGCCCGGCAATAGCTCTTCAACAGAGAGTCCTGGTAATTCGCTGGAACGTAATATAAAACCTTCAGACATTTTGAGACAGAAATCATCCGAGAATTTAGACTCCAAATATGCCTCAAATCGTAAGACGACACCCGAATTGGGTAAATTGGCCAATGCCAATCCCGAGCTAATGGAGGAATTGGGAAGAAAAATGGTTAGCAAAACGGAGGAAAAGTCATCAGGTTCAACAACAGGAGGCAGTTTAGGGCGTACCGCATCGAACCCTGGCAGGGCCCCTAACCCCAGGGCGTTCACCTACTGGTAGTCTGAATAAGACCAACAAATTGGCTACCACAGATAGCAGCTCCACTAGCAGCCTAGAGAAGAAATCACGAAATAACTTACAGGCCAGCAGTGAGGCGGTAGCTGAGGGAATAGCCACATCAAGCCACAGCAACAATCAACGTTCGGTTGGATCTAAAGAATCCTTAGCCTCCCAGGGTATATCGGAAGTGGTTAGTGAATAGAGAAAGAGAGAGAGAGAGAGAGAGAACACTGTAATTCAAATTTAATTTATGAATATTTCAATTTTTCAGATCAAAAGCTATGAGTCTGTTTCTTCGCTTAGCTCAGATAGTGCCAAACAACAGCAGCAGCAGCAGCAGATTGCAACGGCGGCTCAGCATCAGCAGTTGCAACAATCGATAGACAACGAACCCTACTACGACAGTGTTCCCCTCGATAATGGCGATGGCGAATATGTCTTTATAAAGCCCGGTCGCACGGGCTCATCGTCTAGCCGGGATGACCTATCAACACCCGGAAGCAGCAGTACAACCACCACTAACACCAACCAGCAGCTGCCCTCGATGATGGCTGCACAATTGAGCAGCCAAACGAGTGTAACAGATCCCGAATCTCCTGGACGTACATCCAATTATGTGAACATTGATTACTTTTTGCAGTAAGCATTTATTAAACTAAATCACTCTTGCGAAATATACATATAAGCACCTATCTTCCATATATAGTCAAAGCAATGAGACACGCTCAAGTTCCCTGGACAGCGATGGCGAGTATGAGGGCCCTCCCATATTGCGTACCATATCGCATGACGAACAGACATCATCGCAGACAACGCCAGGAGCATTACGCAAGGTTCGTTTTGTGCTTTTGTGCATATTGTTTGATTGACCGCCTTTTGATTTGGACCTATATCACACATTATTGCCCCTATTCTCCCACTCCACTTCCACTCACTCCACTCCAAAGCATCAATGTCCAATATAGACGTAGACTAATCTATAGTCATGTGGCTTAATGAGCCAGGAGCTCACGATTTAACATTGTTTAAGTGCTTTGTGCATATTTCTTATCGTCAGAAATTGTTTTTAAATTGCATGCTAACTTTGCGTAACACTAAAAGATCCACCACCTGGATAAAACATTCCACTCTCTTATTGTGTGGATGCAATGTGACTCAGAGAGACCCCTACTATATACATGTTTTGACAGATTCAAGAGCTGTCACTTCAATTGGCCTCATTCGGCAGCTTATTATGCCAACTCAATCCCTCCTCCTCTTCTCCAAGCATCTTCCATATTCCGCTTCCGCTTCCACTATCCTAACTTATATTGTATCACATATTAAATTTTATAAAAAACGATATAAATCAAATTTAACTTTTACTAATATTTTAATAAAACTAACCAATTTTTTTTCTTTCGGTTTTCTCTTCACATTTTTTTTTTTTTGTTTTTGTTTTGTTTTAATTTCTTTTTGATCTCCCAACAGAACTTAGTTTCAGCGATACTTGTGAGTATTTCCTCTATTGCAATAGTTCAATAATTTGATGTGTGTTGTATACGATTACTATTTAAATTTGTAACTTTTATAATCAATCAAGAAGTTACTTTGTATGTACATATTCACATGCGTATAATGTATATATATGTACTATATGTTTATCGAATATAGTTCTATTCATTTTGCGAATGCCTTCTTGCCTTTCTTCCTCAAGTTGCAAAATTATTGTCCTATTTGTAATTAGTTCTAAAAAATTTGTATTTGTTTATCCCTGTCCTTGTGATTTTCATTCGTATCCATAGCATGTAAACCATGTGAGTTCATCTATTACAATTGTAATTCAGAAAGAAAATTTCAACACAATTAATTTTCTTTACAATTACTAAACATAAAACTTGCAATGGTATATTTTAATTTGGTTTTGGTTTTTATAACATTTAGCATTAGCCTAATATGTATATGTCTGTGTGGCTTGGTTTATGTGTTTCTACTGTTTTAAAAAGGTTTCTGGACACCAATTTCCAACCCCTATACAAAAATTATTTTACGGAATGAATTCATCTGAAACGATTCTTTCTATTCCATCTTAGGTTTCTGGGAATGCTCGTGGAGCCAAAATCCGTTCCATATTAAGCTCGATAATACACAGTGAAACCATCTATGTTGAGTGCCTCAACAAGATGATGCAGGTAATTAAGAAAATTTGCATTACTTTAGTTTCCAACTAAATATAATTCTTCTCCTTTCCTTTTCGTACAGTATAAAAAGGCCATTCATGCCACACTGGGCACTTCACAGCCTGTGATCAAAGAGGAGGAAGAGAATACAATTTTCTTTAAAATCGATGAGCTATTTGAGGTGCATACGGCCTTTCTGTGCGACCTAAAGACAATAGTATCTCATGAGGGTGGCGATGTATTAATTGGGGATCCGTTTAAACGTCTAGCGGATATGTTTGATCTTTATTCGGCCTTCTTGCACAATTATGGCCAAGCAATTGAGACGGTTAAGAAATGTAGTGCCAATAATCCACAATTTAAGAAAATTGTATCCACCATAGTGGTAAATCTGCAGACCGAACAATCGCTAACGCTTGAGGATCTGCTACATAAACCAGTTGCTAGAGTCCAAATCAATGCGTTGGTCTTTAACGATTTGCTGAGAGAGACACCAGCCAATCATCCGGATCATCAGCCTTTGCGACAGGCCCAGAAGATCATTCAAATGTTTCTCAATCAATTCAATGTGGTCAGTCAGCGATTGACAACAGAATCGAATAGGAATCTGAGGCGCATGGTGCGCAATTCATTCATTGTCGAGCTGGTCGATGGTCATCGCAAGTTGAGGCATTTATTCCTTTTCAATGATGTTATAGCTTGTGCCAAATATAAGGCTTTGGGCAGAGATCGCATTGATTACGAACTAAAATGGTTCATTCCCCTGAAAGATGTCACTGTTCAAGTGTGTGAAGCTGAGAATTTGGCGGATCTGAAGGAATCTAGTCCAGCGAATATTTCGCAAGTGAAACGTAATTTGAGATCAGTGCGGGATCAATTGATATTAGAGGGCGGCAATGGTGGTGTACGCACTGGTGATAAGTATCGCCGCAAATTGGCCGATCTTGAGTCACAATTGGTATTGGCCACACCGAACTTGGTGTTACGATTATGTAATAAATCGAACAATAAGCCGATAACCTTTTTCCTTAGCTCAGATTTTGAGCGAACCCAATGGATTGACTCAATCACATCACTAAAGGTTAGTTTACATGCGTTTTCATCTATAATACACATAGACAACTCATTCTCATCTCTCTCTTTTAGCAAAAGTGTAACATTCCTGGGGCAAATACCATTAATTCTCTGGAGGTTACAGCTTTCATTGTGGCTATGCAAAAGGGCATGAACATGAAGACTGAAATGGGTTCTTATCTAATGCGAAATACAAATGATGAGAGTCTGCTTGTGGGCGATTTGCATATGGGCGTTCAGGCATTAACAGGACTGGAGCAGTCACAACCTGCTGATCTATATATATGCATAGAAGTGGACTCGTATGGCCATTATTTCCGTAAGGCCACAACGAAAATGATTTGCCGCAGTGCGAATCCGGTGTGGAATGAGAGCTTTATGCTTGAGCTGGAAGGTAGCCAAAATATCAGGATTTTACTTTATGAGGCCAAAGAGCGGCCACTGCTGAGAGCTAAACAAATACTAAAGGTAAACGATAATTTTGTAAAAACATTGCATATTTAATGTTTAATCGTTTCTTGGTCCATTTTCAGTTAAGCTTCAGCTGGCTGACAGAAACCACACAGACCCGCTCCATAAAGCTGAGTGAAACTCTAGAGCTCGGCGTCACTTTTCGGTTTGTTCCTGGCGAATTATGTCGAGCCACCACCAAGCCAGGTGCACTCTTTGGAGCCAAAATGAGTCAAGTATTAAAGTGAGTGTTTTGCAATAAAAATTGTATTTTTGGTCAATAAGTACCTCCATTGTATTTACAGACGCGAGAAACGTGACATTCCTTTCATAATCAGTGCCTGCATACGTGAAGTAGAACGTCGTGGTATGCTGGAAGTGGGTTGCTATCGTGTGAGTGGTTCGGCTTCTGATCTGGCCAAACTAAAGAAATCATTCGAGTCGGGTAAGCCAAGTCAGTTTATATCGGCCCTGCTCACGTTTTGCTAATCAATTCAATTCTTTACAGATGCCTATGAGGCAGAGCAGCTGCTACGTGAAGTTGATATACATTCTGTCACTGGCATTTTAAAGACTTTCCTAAGAGAACTGCCTGAGGCTTTGTTTACTGATCAGTTATATCCACGGTTTTTCGAAACATTTAGCGCATTCAGTAATAACAACGAAGCCACCAGGATAAATGAGCTGCTTAAAGTATTTGAAGAGTTGCCGCAGGCGAATAAAGCTTCCATTAATTTGATATTAGATCATTTAATAAGGTAAGAAACGCCAATAGAAAGAAGACCCAATCTACATATATCCTGTATGTGTGTCATTTTTAGGGTTCACGAAAAGGAATCGGATAATAAAATGTCATTGCACAATTTGGCTATGGTGTTTGGTCCAACACTATTGAGACCTGGTCAGACACAAGTAAAGCAAAAGGATCCACTGGCAGCTAGCACTGTGGATGTCATGGCGCAGGCGGGCATTCTCTATTGTTTCCTTCAAGCTCGCATCAAAAAGGAATAAACGATATTTTTATAGAGTAACAGAGACACGCTGCCAATCACATTGTATATACCAGGAGGCAAAAAAAAAAAAAAAAAAAAAATACGACGAGGACGAAGAACAAGAAGAAAACGAAAATGTGGAAGCCTGGCAAAACAGAATATAATGGACATGGTATATATGTATGTATGTATAAGGAGTGAGAGGGAGAGAGAGAGAGGAAGGATTTTAAATCGATATAAACAACCTGCTCAATATCGGGGATTCATTTTGGCAATCAGTTCAGTTCTAGTGTGTAACACTTGACTGATAGTTGAACCTGGTGCGTCTCCTCTTCTTCCTTTTTGGCGTCTTGCTCGATGATAAACGATGACTCATCAAAACATATGTATACCTATAACAAAACATATATTTATATACCTATATTTATATATACATAAACACACACACACACACACACACACACACACATACATATGTAGTATATATGTATACTTAATCTGTCTTTAAAGAGCTTCACGCACATGTCCCCCTGCTTGTAAACGAACGATTTTGTTTTTGCAAATACTTTCACTTAAAGTACATATATACATATGTATATATATGTACACAAATATATGCATATATACATATATATTTACATACATACCTACTACTTAGTACTTTACATACATATTAAACAACTACAAGCGAAACTGCAAGTTGCTCTGCAACATAAAGGTAATACGATAATGGATATGATAGCGTTTTTGGTGATTGATAATTGATGATTGCGTTTAAAACATAAGAAATGATTGATAAGATATGAATGATGTAACTGTATGCTTATATAAAAAAGTTCTTGTTTCCCCCTATTTTTTTTTTTTTTGTCATCTTGTTTTATATTAACGTATTATTTAGGTTTTATATAAAAACTGAAAAACGTAAAATAAAATTATATTCTATTTAGAAAAAGAACTTGTATGTATTTTTTTCATTATCAAATAAATGCACTCATTCCTCGTAAATAGCAAAACTAAGAACATTGAGCACTTTTGAATTTCCGTTACATTTTGAATGCGCTACCTTTCGGTAGAGGGCGTTTTGTTGTTGCAGCCAGCCGAAAAAAAATCTGTCGATGGATGCGTGCGCTTGTTTGTGTGCGTGAGTTTTTTTACACTGCACAAATTGCATGTAACGAAAAGCAATGACATTTCAATGCATTTGAAAAAAAAACTTATGTAAATTATTGCTAGAAAAAGGATTTTTGTAGGGGTAGGATTTTGTAGGTCGAGATATACACCTGAACCTATGTACATACTCCTGGTTGACGCTTGAAGATGATAGATTTTCTTCCATTTAACATATTTTTGCCAAAATAAAAAAGATAAGCTCTATACATACATACTATGTATGTACTTTGTCTGCGATGAATGCGAGGGCGGCGCGAAACGTACATAGTAAAAAATGCATTGATTTTTATTAATAATGGGTATGTCATATTTGTTAGTTTTGTCCTTTACGTTGGAATCTAAATGAATTTGGAAATAAGTAACGTTTTTTTTCAATTTCAAGATCTAACATACATAACATAACAATAACAATGCTCTTTGGAATGGTGCAGGCCAATATAGTGTCTGGATTCTGTTTAATATCTTGGCAAAGTCAGGCACCGCACTGTAGTTCTTGCCAATATAAGGCAATCTCACCTATTTTTTGCCCAAGTTGAATATTCATCCCTACATGAGGGAAATATGGTTAGTCTTCGAAAAAATCAGTTTTATTTATCATTAAGGGGCGAAACTACACGAGTCTACATTCCTGATTTGGTGGCTCTAGCTCTTATAGTCTCCGTGATCTTGGTGTTCATACGGACGGACGTACGGACGTGGCTAGATCGATCCGTCTGTTGATGCTGATCAAGAATACATATGTATACTTTACGAGGTCTGAAAAGCTTTCTACTGCCTGTTACATATACAAGAAAACTGCCTAAACATGCCAATTTTTTGCGGGAGCAACTCTTACCGTGTTGATTTCTTGTGTGAGGACTTTGGTAGTCGCTCCGCTCCCAAGCAAAAGAAGTGCCAAAAATCTCCCAAGGGATGTGAGGGCTACACTCTGGATTGTGGTTATACCCCTCCGCTTCTTACTGTATGTCCCCTTACGAGACATAGCTGGATAGTTATGTATATACTTATGTATGAAACTCATACTTTAATCGTTGAATTAGACTTAGAAAGTGATTACAAGTTAAGCTACCAGTTAAAAGTGCTCGCGTAAAAATGCTTCAAGAGATTTATTCAGTTTTTACGCTCTCGATTCGGCATCCACACAGATCAAAATTTCCCGCACTATGGTTGATAGGCTCTGATTTATTCATTGTTTTCTACTTTTATATTGAACGTTAAAATTCTCTACGGATTTCTAGATGCTGTATAGTGATATTTAAATCAATTGAGCAGATTAAAAGACTAAATGGCTATCAAATATCGATCAAACTGAATTAAACGAAACAATATAAATGAATTGTATTTGCCCCCATAATAACTTTTATGGACCCGCATTGGTTGTTTTGTGTTCTCCCTTCGTTGTAAGCTGTGCAGCCCAGTGCATATGGTCGGTCGCTTAGAACGTCTCCACAATGGTGGCTCAACGATTTGAACTGAAGTGGACCGTGCAGTCGTCAAAGTGGGCGAGGTAGCTGGCAACAAGTGCAAGTCCCGATGGAAACAAATGAAGGCTAACTGATGTTAGAGTTTGGTTTGCCTCCAACTCATCCCGGCATATTAACTAAATTGGGAATTTTCCAATTTCGTGTTACGTCTTGAAAAATGAAACCAAATTTTTTACTGTTTAAGTAACCTGAAAATTTATTGTTGGTTTACCCATCTCAACGCTATATATATATATATATGTTAAAAACTTTGCAATTTTTGTATTATATTTGAATATAAAATGTTTTGAAACTTTATATATCGAAAAAACAATTTTCCAACATTCACAACAATTTCTATATGGACAGTGGTGGCCACGAATTTAGAACATTGGGTCTTCTTCTTGTCATCCTGGAGGGTCAGTTATTTTTGGCACGTTTTATACAAAATCTTTGAAGAAATTGTGGGCCGAGTTGAACTAATCTTAGCTGCCTACCAGAAATGTTCAATCCATCCCAATTATCGTTATGGGGCCAATTGAAATCAAACTAGATTTGATTCAATACCCAACGTTCTAAATTCGTGGCCAACACTGTATTTGCTTAAATCGCTTGTTAACAATAAACCCTTAGCTGTACATTAATGAAATGCTTTCACTATTGAAGAGTAACTCCTTAGAGTCGATGACTCTTCAAGATGCAAGCAAATATTGTTTGCCCATACATAATATATATAGATTTTTATATACGTATATACAGACAGATTTGATAACTTTGTTTAGGTAATTAGTGCGAGAAACAGTACAGTAATAAAATCGAAAAGACAAGCACCCATATATGCTTCAATTATGATAACATACATATATATATATATAAATGTATATATACATATGTATACATATATATAGGTATATTAGGTATATAAGTAAATAGGTAGGTAGGTATGTATGTATATAGGTATAGGTAGTTATGTATATCTCTAAACGTAAAGTGCTAAGGACATTTAATCCTTAGCATGATGATCATGATCCTTAATCGATGGCAAAACTTAAGGGTAGATTTTTTTTAATGTTTTTGCAGCGGCTGCGATGGCAAACAAATTTTTCAGCTGAAGTCAGCATGGAGAAAAATTGATAAACAAAAAAGAAAAAAAAAACAAAATCATAAAACAATCATATCCAACGGACCAAACAATTCCAACATATCCGATAACAAAAATATTCTTTAACATTTCGCTAGTTTATCATCATCTTTGGTTGCATGGTTTTGTTGTGTGTGTGTGTGTGTTGTTTTGGGGGGCTTATCAATGCGCCAGCGCTTCATTGCCGCCTTCCATTTTTACATGAAATCGTTTCTCGAGTCAAGTTTACACTCCCATTTTGTGGGCATCCGTCTGGTTGGTACTTGCTTACTCATCGTAATCGGATATCAATAGGCCACGTTTTGTGAAATTTATTGAGGACACAGTGGCCAGAGTTGCTGTGGTATCTATGCCCTCGAACAGGTCACTTGTAGCTGAACTATTTAGAGAATTGAGCGTCACATTGAAAGATCCACCGCTGGCACCACCATTACCAGCACTGGATGTTGTGCCGTGATAACGCAGCTGCAGCTCCTGCTGCTTCCTCAGACTGTCCAGCTCATCGCGCAATGCCTGATTACTCAGACGCAGATTATCCGACTCGCGCAAGCATTCTCTTAAACTGGAAATATATACAATATATAGAGAGATATGTACATATATATAAAACGGAATTCATTTAATTCGAACTGACTAATTGATGATGCAACAATGCCCACCAACTCATTGGGATTACGAATTCTACTTACTTGTCAATCTCGTTTTGCATGCTCTTGATATAATCACAGGCTTTGATAAGTATTTGCGACTTGGAATCGTTGGGTGGTGTGCGTCCATTTTGATTGGTTTGACTACTTTTTTGGCTAATGCTCGAACTGGATGAGGTCGCCTCATCTATTTGGGTATTGGGCTTATAACGATTCCCATCCGTGGGCAGCATTTCCTTAAGTTTAAATATCCAACAATTAATTTTATCGCGACGTCGTCGCTCAACCTCATTATGGGTGGCACGACGTTTGTCATCTCGTTTCTTGTAGGCCAAATCAACTTTGACATTGGACTGCAATTGGGACGAGCTTGATTGAGTGGAGGAGTGTAACTGCTGGTTCTGCTGATGCTGATGCGGTTGGGTCTGTGGCTGAACAGTTCCAGTTATGGGTGAAAGGGTGGATTGGGTTGCTTGATGATTTTCCACAAGTATGGAATGGGACATGGTTGTTGATGTGGCCAAGGTTGGTGTTGTAGTTGTTGTAGTGCTTCCCGCTACTTGCCCACTGACAAATAAAAGCTTCTTCACATTTAAATTACAATTATCAGCCATCGAGTCTGGTTCCAATTTTATGGTCGATGGATTCGGTGCCAATTGAGTGGGACTGCTGACCTGTGCGGTGTCCTTAACCAGATAAATCTCACAACCAGTGGGCAGCTGCAGATTGGTCGGCAATAGTGTATGTACATCCAAATCGGGTTCCTGCTTGATGGCATAATACTCATCCTCTTCGGAGTTCTCATCACCGCATATGGTCAGAAAGATTTGAGCGCCAGCTGTATTACTCAAATTGTTGACAACACCATTGGTGCTACTGAGGAATAAGCTTTGACTCTGACTCTGACTCTGACATTGACTCTGCACCTGTCCAACAAATGATGCAGAGCCACTGTTGCTGGTGACAACTGCCCCGACCGATAATGGATCCATATCCAGATCCAGACGTGACCGTTTCTTGAGGCTCATTGTTGCTTGAGATTGGCTTGCATTGCTAGTTGCTTTGTGTCCATTCTGATTGCGAAGGCGATTGTTTTCCTTCTGCCTTCTTCTTCTGTTACTTGCACTCTTCTTCTTTTGATTGTGTTCTGGTATGCAAACTAGTGTTGTAAAATCATTTGTTGTGAGTACCATCGATAATGAATACTATCGACTTTGCAAACCATCGATACCATAGGAAAGTCTGACACTACAAAAATGAAAGCAAACGAAAACATTTGCTTATACTTTTTATACCCTTCCAAAAAGGTTATATTAATTTTGGTCTCCGACCATATAAAGTATATATTTTCTTGATCAGCACGACCAGACTTGTTCAAATAGCCATGTCCGTCCGTCGGGATTAACGCGAACTCCTCCTAGACCATAAGAGCTACAGAACTGAAATTTTGCATGTAGGCTTGTATATACTGCAGGGGTTGTATATCTCGGATTCAGCCGGATCGGACCACTATATTACATTACTCCCATACAAACGGCAAATTCACGAACAGTGACTTTGATCAAAAACTTCGTTATTTCCTATGTCAAACTCTTTTTCATTTTGAAGGCTATAAGTGAGGAAAGAGTACCAAACAACTTGCAAGGGTATACAAATATCGGCGCGGTCGAAGTTAAGCCCCGTCCCTCTGGTTCTTATTAGATTACCATAGGAATAAAGTATAAGAGTAACTAACCTTAGTTTTAATTCATATTCATTGTTTATTCAAAATATATACGTAAATTGACAGGAATTTAAGTTTTCAAATTTGTATCTTTGTCAAAATTTAACCTATTTAAAAATGTAATGTTTTTTTTAATATTTTTAAATTCAAATTGGATATCATGATTTCAATTGGGCGTCATATTTATCCTTTTAACCTTACGACTCGCGTGTGCAGGGCCTTCCAAATTTAAGTAAAAGCTCTATTGGTCCCATTGTCGAGCTGTGCACATCTAAACGAATCGTGGCGTTGTGATGGTGCTGCCTTAGGTGAAAAACTTAAAGATACATCAAATTTAAAGGTACAGAAATCAGCATAATAGTATTTCAAGTAGCCTCAGTTTTACATTTTTCAATGTTACAAATGCGTCAAATCTCCGTCTACCTTTTTTTTGAATAATGATTATGATTAGAAAAAAAAAATATATAGCAAATGGCATAGAAAAAGAGTAATGTTTAAATTTAGCAAAGAAAGAAAGGAATTTCTGAATATCCTGAATATGTATACATCGCCTTCCGATTCCATATTCAAGTCCAGCAATATATAAAAAACTTAAATGGTTTTTGCTCCACATACAGCGTGATACTGTATTTACAGTATTAGAATCAATATAATTTGTATTTTTGGAGATGTTTAAGTGAGTAAATATCATTACTCTACATCGGGGTACGGCCCGGACCGCGCAAAGTTTTTTCAAGTTGAAGTGCTTGACACATTTCACTGCAAGAAAAATTAGTGTAAATAGTTTAGAAGAATGAAAAGGTTACATTAGTATAACCTACCATGTTTCTCTTATGAGATCCTCCATTGATGTTAGACTGTTGCGCACGTTGATGAGCTCAGCCTTATATTTATCTTCCTCAGTATCCAATTGGAGGGCCCAGCGCTCAGCTTCGGCTTTATTTAATACAAGTTTCTCCTTACAAGACTTGACTGCTTCGGCTAGTTCGTCACTAGTCTGCAAAACACAAAACACCAATGTTTAAATTAGTGGTAATTGCATAATTATACTTGGTCTTCTTCTTACCATTTTAGTGAACTTATCATAGGCTTGGGTCTTCACCAGTTGATGTTGCTTTTCAGTCTTGTCAATGGCGGTCTTGCAGTGCTTATCATAAGCCCGGGCTATCTGGGTCTCATTGTCGATCATCCATTTCATTTGATGAAGTACTGTTAGTTGCTTCATTTGAATTTGCTTCAGGATGAGTCTCATGTTAGGGTAGACTTTCGTATTTATCTTATTCAGACTTTGGAATTTTTCGTTAACTTTGACGTCATAGGAATTTTGCAACTGGCGGTACTGTTCGGCCAAATGTTTATTGTCCTCGCGCTGAAAATTGACACGAGATGTATTCGGACAGTTTCAGAATCTAAATGTGTCACAGTTGTGTACTTACCAAATTTTTCAAGGACGATGTAAGATAATTTTCAATTGCTTTAATGGAGGTTGCGCTAAGGACGAAGTCGCAATTGCGGTCAGTATTAATTTCAAGGATCCTCACATTGTCAGAGGTCGTATTATCCTTTGATGTGGCAATATCCCGAGTGGTTGTATTGTCCTTAGGAGCCGTCACGACTTCTTGGGTTTGCGCTTGTTTTTTCTCCATCTCTATATATGCAGCTAATTGTGAGTTGTTGTCCGTTCAAGCTTCGGCAGGAAATGAAATGCAAGAAAAATTCGGAAAGCACGAGAAGTTTGACAGAAAATCTCCAAAATGGCGCGCCAGTAGTGTTGGAAAATTTCAAAGTGCTGAAAAACGGTAAAACTTTAATCTTTTACGTTGGCGAAAATTACGTGGCCGACGTAAAACGGTGGTAAGCTATTATTATTAATTATAATATTGAAATGTTGCTCCTTTTTGGCAGAGCAGAATTATTCTTTCTTTATAAAAATTATGTTTGAGAGGCGCCACTGTCGAGTTCGACGAGGTTCGAGACCCGCTGTAAAATAACCAGTGCTGGTAAATCACACTCACAAGTGTTCGCGAACAATGTTAAATTAACAGTGCTCCAGAATGATGATGTAAAATTAACAGTTAAATGAACACATAACAATAAAAAAAAAACTACTTAGACAATTTTGTGCGCTGTGATGTGATAACCAATCCAAAGTTGTTAACTATAATGAATTGTCATCAAATATTAAGCGGTGCCTGCAATGCAGGTGACCGGTGCTTTGCAATTGGATCCGTGGAAGGCATACCATTTACAGTAAGAAAAGAATTTTTTTCTCTTTTTGTGGTCTGCAAGTGTTTTTGCTATATGCCAGTGTGTGTGTGTGGCTGTGTGTGTGTATTAGCGTGAGTGAGTGAGAGTGAGTTCGTGTGTTTTTATATTGAATTTTCCCTTTGAATACGTGCATATATATGTATATCATGATCATAATCATCACAATCATCATCATCATGCATCCAGCGAGATATAGATATGGCTGGAAGAGCAAGACGGGAATTTACCTACATTTAGACGTAGTTAATAAACTTTTTTCTTTCTGTTTTTTGCCCTGCAAGCAGCAACAACACGTTTGGCATACATATTGGCATATTTGCTCAGAAAGGGGTGAGAGGGGGAGGCGGAGAGAGAAAGAGCGAGAGCAAAACACTTAATGTTTTTATTTACATATTTGTACATACATATGTATGTATGTACACATACGTATATATGTACATATATACGTACATGGTGGTCAATTAAAATTAAAAAAAAATATCACATGCAAATGTTGAGTTATTCATACACATCCATATATATGTATATATACATATATATATGATATATTTTTTGGCATATCGTATAGTTTTTATTAAATTGCATTTACATAAATAATAAAAAATAATTTGCCATTTATTAATTACATTTAAAGGTCAAGAGTGTATGTGCAAGTGTGTGTGCTACTGCTGCTGCTGCTCCAGTGAGCGAGAGAGAGAGTATCTTTCTGAAGTACACGCGTGTATGTGTGTGTGTACCCTTCGATTGGTCAGGTGGCCTTTGTTGCCCTAATTTTCAATATTCTGTCCCCGCTACCCACCAGTCTAAACACCCTTTATTTTGAACCTTTTTTTATCGTCTTTGTTTTGGCTTAGTCAATTTAACTGCACTAACGTTTTTTTTTTTTTAGTTTCTATATTGTCACCAACCTCCCATACGCCCACCGCCTTCCATTTTGCCATCACAATAGGCAGCTGTTTGTGCTTACATATGTATTTGCCATCTGCACTGTGCCTCTCCCCCTTCCCTTCCCTTCGTTTATTTTCTTTTTCTGTTTCGTGTTTGTCTCCGCATCCGCATTGCTTTTAATTATAGTATTTTAATAATTAATAGAACACGTAGCCCAATGGCGCCCTCTGGCTTCTGTTAATGTCATACATCAACCCAGACATTGCGACGCGACTCTCCTCCTTACCCCCCGCCGCTCATCCTTAACACTTATGAAACCCTTTTTGCGCATATCCTTGCATAAGAAAAATAAATTTTGCTTTTTATAGAGCTCTGACACTTTCCTGATCTGATAAATATGTACATTCTACACTATTAACAATGACTTATTTTATGACCACGTTCTTTGAATTCCACTCAAATTTCTCTCTCTGTCTCTCTTAATAGCAGAAATCGGTTTACTATATATACATACATATGTATATGTATCTCAAAATAAGTTGATATAGCAAATATCCTACTGGATTTAATCAAAACGGCTGTGCTAAAATCTAATCTAAGCTTTGTTAGCTATCAATGCCTTGATTATAATTCAAAATGAAAATCGGATAGTATCCAAAACTTAATCCAAATCATCTGTGGATATTTTAATTTAAATTTATACACTATAATATTTGATCTGAAAATGACTTGAAAAAAAAAAAACCTTTGTGTGTCGCTGCGATAAAATGGCCAAGATAATGAAAAGAAAAACATATCAGCGACAGGGCAACAAATAAATCATTAAATACCCATAAACAGGTAACTAAATGTGATGTGGTTGGGTGGCAAGGCTAAGCAGTCTAAACTGATAAGCGCACACACTCAACACACACACATACACGATACACTCAAGGAGTTTGAGAGAGGTAAATGGAGAATGAGGTCTTTAAAATGTATATAAAAAACAGCTAAAAAACCTGTTCATCTACAAGTGATAAATTCTAAGAGAATTACTGACATTTTCATAAAGTTGGATAAGAAATGGGTAAATCTTCCCCTAAATCGATTTACCCTCAAAATTTACCGTTTACACCTCACATCCGCCACTGATAAATCTACAAATTATAAATAATAAACTGATAGAATATGTTAAAGTTGCTTCCGCAGTTTTCATATTGCCAAAGACGACCGCAAGGTGCGCCAAAGTGCTAAAGGGTAAAGGATATCATGTAATTTTGCATTTATTGCAGTGCACATTCAAGTCGATGTGACTTAATTTTGGTTTGGTTGCCTCATTTAACACACTAATGCTAATAAGTTAATCTGAATTTGATCTCAATCAATTTTTTGTTCATTTTCTTCAGGCCTATGCCGCCGGCTGTAATGTGGTCATTTTGGCCAGCACATTTGAACGTGTCCAAATTATACCTGGAGCCAATCATGGCTATGTCAAAATCTCCGCCTTGGATTGCAGCACGGACACGGGTAAAATAGCCGCAGCCTATGAAAATAAGATATGCATTTTTGAGCCGACACCAGTGATTGAGTCGAGCAAGCATAATACACACTTTCTGGATTACAGGTGAGAAATTGATCATCACCGCATCAACAAGTGGTTAGATAAATATTTACCTTTATTATCATCATTTTGAATAGATGGGTGCAGACTGGTTCCTTTACCAGCCATTCGAGTGTGGTGACATTGTCGTGGAATTTGGAGGGCACACGTCTCCTAACCGGTGGCACCAATATACAATTGTGGAAAAGTAAATCACCGACACACCAGCAAAACGAGGAGGAACACACGGGTAAGTGAGCCGACAGACGGACCGACCCGTCATAAGACGTCCTATAAGTAATTGTGATATGTTGAAATGAAACTATTGTTTATTTTTCCATTAATTGAAATTGTTTGTTTGTAGGTGTGAAATTTGAAATTGGCGAAAGCAAGGAATCGAGTAAACCGGCCAATAATCAAGGGCAACCAGATGATGTGTCCACCTGGGAGAATATTTGGTCATGCCAAACGGCAATACCCATTTATCATATGGCATTTAGTCCAGATGGCACTCTATTCGCCACATGCGGACGCAACGATCGTTTGGTTAAGATTTGGTATGAGAATAAGCAAGTTCTGTTCCCGGCGGCCAAAGTAACCACTACAAGGCAAACAACAACAGATGGCGGCGGCACAGATTTGGGTGGTGGCGGTGGCAATAGTGAATTAAATTTTACTTATGTTTATATTGCCCATCCTCGTGCCGTCTCCAATATTGTTTGGCGAAAGACTAGCAAATATATGCCCAAGGGATCGGTGGCCAATATGCTGGTTACCTCATGCCTGGACAACATATGTCGCATTTGGATCGAGACAGTTTTGCCAGACGATGGTCTAGTTAATATGACGCAATTCGATCCATTGGCCTCACAGAATCCAAAATTTCGTACGCATCGGCATAAGCATCGGTTTATGCAGAGGTTGAAGCACATGAAGACCTGTTTTCACATACGTCGACACATGAAAGCCGGCCACAATGCCAATGTGAGTGGCATTGGACCAGGGGGCATTGGCATGGGCGGCGGACCGGGTGGTGCCGGCATGGGCATGGGTGCGGTGGGAAGTTCACCAGCCAGTTTTAGCAACTATCAGGGACCCATACCCTCGTTGCCATCATCGTGTAGTGTCCATGATTTCCATTCGTATGGCTTTCATGGATCCGGAGTGACGCCAGGCATGCATTTCCATTTGGCCGCTTCAATCAATGCTGAGACGGATATACCGCTAGTGCCATCGATGCAGACCTCGGACCCGACCAATCAGAATGTATTCATTTTACATTGGCTTAACAACAAGGAGATGCATTTCACCCTCCAGGCGGAGGCCATACTCCAAGAGTTGACCAAGAAGGTGATTGATGAGGAGAACGGCCATGCATCGACCAGTGGTGGAGCTGGCGGAGGAGGCGTTGGCGTTGATCTGCCCGATGATGCTGGTCATGCTGGAGGCAGTGGAGGCAGCGGTGGCCATGGCCATCAGATTCCGTCTCATTCACATGGAGCCCATAAGAAATACATACGCTCCTCGAAATCTGTATCTGTCGATGACAGCGGCGAGGAGTATAGCAAATATTCACAGCACACAGCGGGCACAGGACTCCATTTGAACTCCATGTCCAATACGACATCGCAGAATTCCCTTAACAATGATCAGCATCATCCAATTACCCAACTGGTCGATTCGCTGGATAATAAAATTGAATGCCTCCTCCGTGATTGGCATCAGAGTCCAGATTTGCTATTTGCCATTCATCCAGTCGATGGAAGCTATTTAATATGGGTAATTGAGTGGCTGGATGATTACTATCCGGGATCGTTTCGTCAGGCTCAGGTTTCGTTTTCGACGAGAATACCATCGGCATTTCCGTTGGGCGATGCCATGTCCATGTCCACCACGGTTAGCCTCTTTAATACAGGCACTCATCCGCTAGTATTTCGCGATATAGCGAATAATGTGAGGAGCAAGGATCATCAGGCAGATGATTCATCATTGAAATCAGATCAACATTCGGGCCAGACATTTGACAAGCATGATGAAGAGCAAGAGGACGATGCTGCTGGTGACCAGGACAATGAGACGGATCGTATGGATCAAGATGATGAGGCGGCTGGAGATCGGAGTGGAGCAGCTAGCACATCACAGGATTCGGGAGCCACCGGGGCCGGCTCCACCAGTGCATTGCCATTGAATGTCTCCCCGTCAGTTTCCATGGTAACCAAACACTCCAATGGCACGCTCAATCTCTGGCAATTGACATTCGCCTTTAAGACCAAGTTCACCCAAGTATTAAGCATTGGCCATGTTAGTCGAGCCTCGGGTCATCGATTCCGTGTGAACGACATCACATGTCATCCAGTGTTGCCACTCCTGGTGTCCACATCGCATCACAATTTGCCCGATTCCACGGAGGTCAAGTCTCCCATGTCACCCTTCGAACAACCTCTTGCTGGAGGACCTGGTGGCAGCGGCGGCCTCGGTGGAGCAGCAGCATCAACGTCCGGTACAGCCGGCGGATCTGGCCATACCAATTCCAACAGTGACAAGGATATCTTTACGCCCACTGGCTTCTGTTCCGAATTGATTCTATGGCGTGTCGACTCAGTGGGTCCCCTTTGCCATTCTGGTGGAGTGAGTGAGCTGGCCCGCATCAATTCGCCAGAGATATCGGCATTCAGTAATGTAGCTTGGATACCAACTCTTCTGCCTAGCACCACTCTGGGCAGTTATAGCAATTCGCCATCGGCGTGTTTTGTGGCCAGCGATGGCGAAAATTTGCGTGTCTATCAGGCTGTCATCGATGCCCGTACGCTGCTGGCGGAGATCTCCTGCTCGGAGAACTTGAACACTTTACACAAATCGCATTCACTCTCCTCGATGATCTCGAATGCCTCGAGCACTCTGAAGGCCCAGCATCAGCGTTCAGCGCAATTGCATGACAAGCTAAAGGTGGTCTCGCAACAATCAACGGCACGTCCCGGCTGCATCCTACAGCTGGATGCCATTTCGGACGCGAAACACGATTGGCAAAATACCCAGTTCCTACATGTGTTCCAGGCGCAATTGATCACAGGCGGACAGCGGGCCAGTTCGATGGATGCCCACGACCTTGAGGCGGACCCGCGTCTGAATGCTCTCCTCGATAGCGATATGGATGCCATTGTGGATTTGCAAAGGAATGTGGATTTCGAGGAACCTTTCTATATAGTCAACATTGAGAAGACTCTTAGAGGCAGCACCATACATATGTGGCGTATAGTCATTAGCTCCAAACAGCAGAATTCATTTCTTTCCGAGACGGCAATGTATGTGCCCGATAGTAATCTAACCCAGGAGCCGGATGATCAGCAGGATCAGCAGCAGCATCATCAGCAGCAACAACAGCGACGCATGTCCCAGGGAGCAGAGACACTAACGGGAGCCGAGCATTTTAATGGTCAAGTGGAGGCTCCACATATATCCATTACTACCAAAAAGGTTTGCACACAAGAGCTACCCCTGCCCGAGGGTGTGGATGTTATACATGCCTCACCAGCAGCTGGCCATTTGAGTAGCTCGAGCATTTATCCAGCATGCTTTGCCCCCTATATCATTGTAACGGCCTGCTCCGATTCGATTTCTCGTTTCTGGAAGTGCGAACCCATTAGACAAGACAACGATGGCGACGGCGACGTCGATGGCAATGGCGATGGCAAAGAGAAAAAATCCGAAGAGGCGGATGCCTATCACTGGTCAGAATGGAAGATGTTTAGCCGCATACAACAATCGGCTATCGAGATACCAGGACAACCACTTAACATCAGTGCCGCATATTCCGGTCGCATTGCCTGCGCCTATAAGTACGGTAAGAGCTTCACTCGTCCCAACAAGGGTGATCCTGACTCGCGGTATGTCAATCTCTGTGTGGCCATCTATGAGTGTGAGAGTTCGGGCGGCAGTGAATGGGTCCTGGAGGACACTATCCATTTGAAGAATGTTCATTTGCCGAGAATAAACATCGGTCATGGCATTGATCTTAGCTATCTGCACGACAGTCGATTGTTGGCCAAGAAACAGAGGCTCAATCAGGTCCTGCACACGTTTGCCCACGATGACAGTCGTTCGCCTCGCAGTGGCGAGACAACTCCTGAGTTGGCCGTCACTCGTCAGCAGTCGGCAGCTGCCTCTGGTCTGCTCACTGTGCCCAGTTTTAGCACATTACAATCGTTGAGAAAGAGTATAGCGGAGAATGGCAACACCTGTCCGTTGACCCAAAAGCATTTGGTACAACTCGATTGGGTCTCCAAAGAGGATGGTTCCCATATTCTTACTGTGGCTGTGGGCAGCAAAATTTTGTTGTATACTCCAGTTAGCTCCGACATCGCTCAGGCCAACATCAAAGCCATGAAGGAGTCACGATCCGTGCATCGTCCCATTTTGCGGAAGGCCAGCTCGTTGGCTCAACCCAACTTTGTGGATGAGATACGTTGGATGAAACTGAGACAGATCGATCTACAGACTGCTGATGGTTTGCCACCGTTGCCCATGCAAATCTCTTGGGTGCGTGATGGCATTCTGGTGGTGGCCATGGATTCGGAAATGCACGTCTATTCGCAATGGAAGCCACACTATGGTTCCCTGTATGTTGGCAACGGTGGACTGGGCTCTGCTAGTGAAGACTTGCCCGATACCCGTAATTTGCGTGATGAGGATTTGCGCTCCCTGGCCAATGAGTCAACCCAACTGAGGCTGAAGAATGTCGCCTCCATGCCATTGATCAGCAAGGTGAGCACCGCCAATCTTCAATTGTTGTCACACGACAAGAAGCGGCGACTGGGTCCTGGCGCTGGCAATGCAAGCATGGCTAATATGAATGGAGCAGCAGGTGGCCACCATCAGGATGAGCCCACGAGCGATGATTATATGACCGATTTCGGTCTCTTCCAGGCATCGAGAATCGCTTGCCCAGTGTTGCCTCAGTACCATCCCAAGCAGCTGATGGAGTTGCTCAACTGCGGCAAAATTCGTTGGGTGAAAGCCATTCTGGCCCATTTGGTGAGATGCATGAGCGGCACGAATTCATCGAGTGTCACCCAGGATGAGGATGGCTATGCCAGACAGCGCAGCTGGTCAAGATCAAGAACCTTGAGCATTAGCTACACCGCTGAAACGAACATTCAGGCGGAGCACAGGGGCAGCACCACACAAATTCCCGAGGAACTGATGCTGGACTATGCAGAGATCAATTCTATTCCACCGTTGCCGCTTTGGGTACTGCTCAATGCAGACCGTGAGACACCTGGCCAGGGCAATAATTCTGGTTTCGAAGCGGACAAGGATTATGATGAGCTTTTCGATATGCACAATTCGGAGGATAATTTAGATGAGCTGCTGTGCGATGGGGTTGATGGGAATAAACGCCAAGAGCGTCGCCTCTCGCTGCCAGAGAAGCAGTCAATCTCACACTTTGGTCCACGGCAGGGACAACTGTTGTCGCGCCTATTGACGCACACCCATTTGCCGGGTCTCTCGTCGCTGGATCAGATGCATTTGCTGGCTCTAGCAGACACAGTGGCCACATGCAATACCGATTTCTCGGATAAGTTTGCCACCGATTTGAACAAGGGCAATGCATCCAGCAGTGGCGTATCGGGTGGCGCCAGTAGTGGTGGCCTGAAGGAGGCCAGCGGCGGAGACTCCTTGGATGATTGTGGCCTGCGTTTCCTTTTGGCCATGAAGCATTTCACCTATTTACTGCGATGCCTGCCACTGCAGCAGCGTTCCCAGTTCCAGCGTCAGGGTGTAGGCACCTCGAACATTGTCTGGGCCTATCACTCGGAGAGCGAGGAGGAGCTTCTTAATTTGATACCCAGCTATACTAAGGGAGATCTACGTTGGGCCACCCTCAGGGATCTCGGTGTGGGTTATTGGCTGAAGAACATCAACACTTTGCGCAAATGCGTCGAGAAGCTTGCGAAATGTGCTTATCAGCTAAAGCAGGATCCTTTGGATGCGGCCATCTACTATTTGGCCATGAAGAAGAAATCTTTGGTGTGGGGCCTGTTCCGGTCCAAACGTGATGAGAAGATGACTGCCTTCTTTGGCAACAATTTCGCCGAGGATCGCTGGCGTAAGGCGGCCCTCAAGAATGCCTTTGTCCTGCTTGGTAAACAGAGATTCGAGCACGCGGTGGCCTTCTTTCTTCTGGCCAACTCCTTGAATGATGCGATTGAAGTGTGCATGAACAAACTGGAAGACTTCCAATTAGCTCTAATCATTTCGCGTCTATATGAGGGCGATGCTGAGGGCTGCTACTATCATCGCTTGCTGCACGAGCATGTCCTCGGCACGGACGCTGAAACCGGTCGCTGCGATGAGAGTAAAGCACACCCGGATCCATTCCTTA
This sequence comes from Drosophila equinoxialis, assembly GCA_018150345.1. NCBI lineage: Eukaryota > Metazoa > Arthropoda > Insecta > Diptera > Drosophilidae > Drosophila > Drosophila equinoxialis. The sequence continues at coordinate 6,248,232 of JAECWI010000002.1, read as the reverse complement.
GGTCCATGACCTATTGGACCATCAAGAAGTATCAGGAGAGCTTAAATACTCTCCTCTTGAATGGAGTGGGCAGTCTGCATAGCAGCTATCGGGAGGAGGATCTGTTGCGGCCCGAACCGCAAGCCACCAATCCGAACGTTTTCAATTTCTACATATATCTGAGGACGCATCCTCTGCTAATTCGTCAGAATATTGCCCTCTCGGCCCAGGAGAAGCGTATCGCGCATGTGGCACTATCCGGGTTTAATTATGCCGGCGAGGTGGCTTCCACTTCGGATAAGCAGCTGCAGCTGGAGGATTCGATAACACCCATTGAAAGGCAATTGTATTTCACTACGGCCCACGGTCATTTCAAATCCGGCTGTCCGGCACTTGCTCTGGAGGTGCTTAATAAATTGCCAATGAAAATCAGCGATGACACCTCCTCGGCCAGCAGATTGGGCAGTCAGGATGTGCAGCAGCATCAACTGCAACAGCAAAAGGAGCAAACCAACAAAGCCGATCTCATTAATACGGGCATTATGGATCAGTGGGGCATGGGCGGTGGCGGCACCACAGCTGACGCCTTTGATTGGGGTGCACCTGTGGCGGCAACTGAAACTGAAGCGAAATTCGAAATCAAGTGGGACGACGAGGACGAGGAGGACGATGGTGCTGATGAGGCGGGGTCTGTGGCTGCGGATGATGAGATCGCCACACCACAACCTCTCCAAGCAAACCAAAGAGGCTCCCCAATGGACAGCAAGATGGACATTATGGCCCAACAGTTGAAATTCGTGGCCTGCCTAAAGATACTGATGGAGGAGCTGTCCACTCTGGCCACTGGCTTTGAAGTCGATGGTGGTCAGTTGCGTTATCAGCTGTACATGTGGCTGGAGCGCGAAGTGGAGGCTCTGAAACAGCTGTGCAACTACTGCAGCTCCGAGCAGACGAACGAGACCAATGACTCGGATGCTCAGGATACGAAAGACAATGATAAAATGAATGCCAGCATTATTGCCAACAGCGGTGAGAGGCCAACTTTGCATGAGATACTAATGCAGGATAAACAGGACTTTGAAGCGAAGGTGATGCGGGCAGCCAAGCGCAAGCGTTGGCTCAAAGGTAAGTGGAATCCACTTTCTCTCTTTATTCATCATACATAGTCATGTCATCTTTCGTTTTCCTTTCCAGCGAACGAAACTCTACTGCGCACATTGCTCAGCTATTGCTCACTACATGGAGCCAGCGGTGGTGGCCTGGCCTCGGTGCGGATGGAATTGGTTCTACTACTACAGGAACTGCAGCAGGAGAAGACACAACAGCAGTTGCTCAGCCCATTGCCCTTCCCCACAACGCTGCCCCTACTGAGTGCTTGTGTGGCTGGCAATAAGACTGTTATAGCCGATCCCATTAAATACTTGCAATCCCAGACAGTGGACATGCTGCAGAGCATCATTAAGGTGTTACCCTTCCCGGGCATCGAGACGAGCGCTCTCAGTGAGATATTTGTGCTACGCGATCTGGCCGTTGCTCTATCGTCTTGCATCTATCAGTCGTTATGCGATTCTGAGAGTTTTGTGGTCAACAATTCCGCATTCAATGGCTATCCCAGTCCCGGCATTGAGAATATTGCCAAAATCAATTCCTCATTTGAGTGCAGCTATCTTGTGGGTAGCCGTAATGCCTACGGCAGGCGGCGGAAGTATTCAACCGATGAGCCAGCTGGCATATGCACTACCCCATCCAAGTGGCCGGGTGTTACCAATTTGAGGGCTCTGCTAGCCCGTGAGAAGGATGAGGATGTACCAAAATTGAATGTGCTGTTGCTTGAGTCATTCATATCCACATATATGGCATTATTCATCTACTCGTTGTCCACTTGCGATAGCCGCTTGCTATATCGCCTTAGCGGACAGAATTTCAGCAATGACACTTGGTCCACACTCTTTGGTGGCGGCATGAAGAAGCTGCTGATCAAGCCGGCGCCAAATGGTACAGCAATTGGCTCAGCCTCAGGCGGCGGCGGCGGTGGCTCTACCTCTGAGGAGCCCGCTGATGAGAATAGTGTGTGGAATACGGTCACCTCCATTACGAAGCAACGCATGAAATTAAATATGAAAATTTTAGGTAGCTTTAGCCAAAATAGCTGCTCATCCAACAACATGAAAGAGGATAAACCCACATACCGAGAGCAATTTATGCCGCCTGAGACATCTATGTTGTCCTATTTCCTAACTAAGCCGCCCAGCACCGGTAAGTTTCACAGGGGTAAATCTATTTTTTACGGTTAAGATCATCCGTCTCTTTGTTTAGAATGTGATGACTACGACACCGACGACTCACACGAATCGGACAACGAGGAGGAGGAAGATGACGATGATGATGTGAACGTAAGTCGGACACAATTGCGGTCCAAGGATAATACTGAACATACGAATCCCACATCGTATTCATGGAGCATTCTGCGTTTGGCCCTCATGAAAATTAGTACACACAAAATCCAAGAGATTGTCAAAGTGGCTGGCATTGAATTGCAGGGTAAGGGAAAACTCTCCTCCTCTCCGTGTTTTCTTCCCCTCACCTTTTATACCGTTTATATTTAGATTTGCCCGTCATTAGCCCCTTGTCACATGAAGTGCTACGCACTCTCAATCGTTGGCAGGAATTTGCTTTAAGCGATCTAATTGCTCGAGGTCCGCCCACGCGTCATTATATACCTGGTTGCTATGCGGAAAGTGGCATTAATGGTTTGGCCATACACAAGTATCGTTCGCTTTTGAACAAGGATAATACACCGTTTGTATCGGGCTCATCGGCTGGACCCATACGTCGTCTGTGGAACTATTTGGTGCGACAAGAGCCGGCACAGGAAGTTTTCATTAAGAGCATTTTTGGTAAGAATACGGAATCGACCACAAGGAGCTTGCATCATCACAGCAATCAGCATGACAACGAGACAGATGAAGGTAGGTGCCCGTCGCCATCAAGAGTTATGCGGCCTAATATCTACCTTCCCCCACACTTTTCTTTAGGCCAATCGCATTCTACAAACGAGAATACAGATCACATACGCATCATTCACAAGGACCATGAATCCATATTGTCGTTCTGCCTAAAGAATAATAGTTCATCCATGATTGCTTTTGCCAATCCACGGGAAATTCAAGAATTTGACATCTCGCTGCTATTGGAATCGCCCAATTGGTATGAGGATGAATGCGAATATGATATGATGAACTTGTCCAAAGATGCCGATACTAATAGCTCGGCCTTTCTTATCATCCAGACTCAAGATCAGTGAGTAACATCAACATAACAAGCATCGATAATTTCAAAACCACCAACCACCTTTCCATTTTTTAACAGGAATCAATATGGTTCGAGCAATGCCTATAGTGAGTCCAGTGTTAGCACTCAGAGCGCTTCCCAATCGGGACGCGGCACATCCATGGTAAGGATTAGTAAAAGATTGATTAGTTAGTGAGTCAAATTTATGTAAATTGCTCTCCTAGGTCCTACGCCACAAGGTGGATAATGTTAAGCGCATGAGCGCACATCCTCTGATGCCTTTGTATTTAACTGGTGGCCAAGATGGCTCTGTTCAAATCTGGGAATGGGGGCATCAGCAGCCCGTGTGCAGTCCACGCACCTCTGGCACATTTGCCAAGGTCACACGTTGCCGCTTCTCCGAGCAGGGCAATAAATTTGGCATCGGTGATGGCGATGGCAATTTGAGCCTCTGGCAGGCCGGCATCGCCTCACAAAATAATCGTTCGTTTATAGTAAGTACAAATTGCAACATTTTCAAATGTAATATCTGTATGTACATATATATATTATAATATATTTGTATATTTCATCTACAGACCTATCAGTGCCACAATAAGACACTATCCGATTTTGTGTTCCTCGGCTCATGCAGTCTGCTGGCCAGCGGTAAGTTGAAAAATTAATTCTGTAAATAAAGACTGCATTTGATCAATTTTTTGTGCGCTCCTTTTGCTTTGCAGCTGGTCAAAGTTCCGAGAACAAGAATATTAACATTTGGGACACTCTGTTGCCGCACAAAAAGTCCTGTGTGTCGGGTAAGTTTACAGACATAATTCTCTGCATATGAGTTTTATGTGAAAACTTTGGTTTCTTACAGCCTTCACCTGCCACGATCAAGGCTCATCCTGTTTGGTATTTGCGCCACAGCATCAAGTGCTCATCTCATGCGGCAAACGCGGCGATGTTTGTGTCTTTGATGTGAGACAGCGTACACTGCGTCATCGTTATCAGGTACTAAAATTCTAATCACTCCACTCCATAATTCGTTCTAACAATCATCAATCAATCTTTAATGTGTAGGCACACGATAGTACCATCAAGTGCATAGCACTGGACCCGCATGAGGAGTTCTTTGTCACTGGCTCCATTGAGGGTGACATAAAGGTGAGTAGACTGGACTAACTATTACTGATTGGTACACAAAATTGATCTCTGTTTGTTATTGCTGCTGTAGATTTGGGATATGAACCAATTCATGCTCATTAACACTTTCCCACATGAGCATGCCAAGAATGGCTTCTTCAAGCACACCGGCCAGGGGGTCAGTCAGGTTTATGTGGATCCATTCGGACGCCTCTTCTCCTGCGGCTCGGACGGCTGTATGAAAGTTCGTCTGCTGGTCGAGAAGGATAATATTGTTCACTCTGTGTATTAGTTAGAAAACGAAATGAAAATCCAAAGTAACTAAACAAAACAAAAAATAAGTGAAGTTATGTAATTGTATCTGTATGTAAATTGTTGCACGCGTGTGTGAGTAAAATGTTTATTATTATTATTGTATTGAAATATTTTTTTTTTTTGTTAAATGTTAATTATATTAATTGTAATTTGTTTTTGCTGCTACTTTTCTTTTTCCAATCAACAACTTTTTGACGAACCTTCGTTATGTTTGTCTCTAATTCTATGAGTATTTCCTATACAGACTATATGCTATATAAATATATATATACATATATATATTATTATTATAATTATACATAAAACGATCTATATACATATACAAATACTACTTATTATATATACACAATACCACTATTATGCTTTAAATCAATTATTAAATTATCTGTTATGATTATTATACTTAAACAAACGAAACAACAACAAGACATTCGACAGTATGCTAAATTATATGCTTATGATTATATACATGTATATACACACACATATTAGGGCGGATCAAATTCAAGCCAAAAGCGTATACAAAAATCGGATCCATTCTAAGATCCGAGCCTAAGACTCTTTCACCACCAGAAAAAGGACGAGTTCGATTTTCGGAATAAATTTATGAAATTTGTTGTAAAGAAATGAATTACAGTTGACATAATCTAATTGGAAATAACTCTTAGTAGATCCACATTTTTGTATATGCTTCATATGTTTCTTTTTGTTTTTTTGGCTCCTTACAAATTGTCCCGCCCTAATATATGTATTTATATATATATATCGGACTACATAAACGTCTATGTATGTTTTGCCTAAACAAAAGTAAAAAACCCAAACCTAAATCAATTAACTAAATAAAGTGCAAAAATCGTAAAAGTATTATAAAATCGAATGTGTCATATTTATTTGTGGTCTCACGATAATACCCAACGATTTGTCATGATACGATAGATAGACTTACCAGGCCGAAAGCAAGAGTCCTTTACTTTGATCAAGTCAAAGTCCTTTAATAGCATAGCATAGAAGCCAGTAGCGGCTCTACGGGGGGGTGAAATAGGGTAAAATAAACGAATTTTGAAAACTGTTCTTAAAATTTTTGAGTTTATATTTGAGAACAGTTTAGTAGCCAATACTTTTGTCCATGACTGTATGATATATTAGACGAAATTGACTTGTAGACTTTTAGGTCCTATATTAAGACACCTTTTGAGGAACTCTCTTATTATTAAAGTTAATACAACAAGTCTATCTTTTCTAGCTGATAATGAGCTGAAGCAAGCAAAACAAATAACACAAAACTAAAAATATTCAAAATGCTATTATTTAAAATGTAAGTAATAAGTACTTCTCTAACACAATCATAAAAGAAGTCAGAAGGATCGGATTCCAAATTTCTGGGAAACAGAAGAAACACACGGCCTACATTTATTTTCAATTGAACATAACCAGTTTATTTTTCTTATCGATTTTTACACCCTTGCAAAAAGGGTATATAGGTTTTGGTTAGAAGTCTCTGTCCATAGAAGGTATATAGATCGGCACGACGAGACGAGTCCGTCCATCCGTCTGGATCAGCCCAAACTCCTCCTAGACCGTTAGAGCCACAGAGCTAATTTTGCATGTAGACCTTGTATATAGTGCACAGGTTGTGTATCTCTGATTTAGCCGGATCGGACCACTATATCATATAGTTCCCATACAAACGGCACTTTGATGGCTATAGGTAAGGAAAGAGTAACAAAAAACTTGCAAGGGTATACAATCTTTAACGCGGTCCAAGTTAGCCCCGACTCTCCGGTTTCTCTCTATATTTATGTTAAAATCTTACAAATCTTACTGCATTTTACGTATAAGTCACCGAAGCTATAGCTTTAAACGCGATTTATAAGGAAAATATAGAATAGTGCGACGAAATATGTCACTCAGCTTTAAATGACGGGATGTTCTACAACATATCCAAAATTCATCCAAATCGGTGATTCGCATACCTGAAGTTCCCCTTGTTAGTTGTTGATGCTTTAAAACGTCTCAATCAAAGTGAGGCAATTCGAATGATTCGAATGATTAGTACATTTCGATGCTTTGACACTCAATTTATTGCCTTTCATTAAACATATTTTATTTTCATTTTTAGAGAATTAGCAAGTACTTACATTCACACTCATTCATTTCATTGTTTAGCTGTCAACTCGATTCATTCGACTTTTTTTCTAGCAGTCATGTAACTGTAGTTAATTTACCGTGCAGTGAGTTATGCTCTTTCGCATCTTGAAAGCCTCATCGGCTTCTGATTATGAATATGATTACTATGTTGACACACAATGCGTATACGTTATATTTGATTCAATAACAATTCCAGTTTAAAAATGACATTGGGGGAACTTTCGAATTGGAGACATGGTTCAATAATGTGCCTAAACAATTAGTTAGTTGTTTGTGAATGTCTCGAAAACGGTCACCATCGAGTTCCTCGACTTCAGGTTATGTAACATCTCTTCAATTCGGAGGTTTACTTTTGGTGTAGACTAATGTAATGAGAGACAAATGAATCGCCGGCTTTTGCCCAACATCTCATCTCACCACTAGCTACTCCATCCAATCTGACGCTACCATGGTCCACAAACAGGTCCATGTGGGACCCAATCCGATCTAATCACTCGGATTCCCTCTGAATAAATAGAAATTATAGATTTTGAACAATATAAGATCAACTGCTTTCCAATTGAAAGTTACTTAGTGACCCTCAACCTGGTCCAAAATAAGCCAGAACAGATTACGATTGTGAGCGACTTGGTAAGTCGATGTTTTGAGTTTCATTAATCATTTTATTTGAAATGCTTCCTTAGCATAGAGAGCGAACGAGTTCAAAGTCAATTTGAATAAATTTCCCTTTTCCATTTTTCATATAGATTGTACATAATTCGAATGTGTCAGTTATACATTAACTATACATATATACATATGTATATGTCCATATGATATTATTGTATATAAGATATGAAAAGAGATGAGAGTGGAAATAAATGAAAACAAAAGAAGAAATGGAATTATCAAAATTGAATTAGTTGCTTGATTTCCGTTTAGCCATTGAAAAGTGTTTTTCTCATTTTGTTCTCGCTCTTTTTGGGTTGTTTTGTTTTTTTTTTTTGTTTTATTTTATTTTGTTAGACAATCAAACAAATTAGACGCCATATGCCACCATATATGGGGATATAAAATAAAAATAAAATGGGTAAAGAATGGGAAAAGAAATAATATTGGATAGCCAAAAGAGGAATTATTATGTATCGAGCGGTGAATCAACGGAAACGCATCCGTTGAAACAAAATAATAGAAAATGGGGAAAAAAATTAAATAATCAAAAAAAAAGATTCGAATAGAAATGTTGGTTGTTGGTTTTTTTTTTTTTTTTTGTTTTTCTTCTTTTTGGTTTTTTTTTTTTTTTTTTTTGTTTTTGTGTCGTCGTCGTCATCGTCGTCAATGTGGGCTTGTGAAGAGGGGAATGGGCGGGGGAGGCAGGAGGGTTGTGGGGGAGGGGAGATCCCCGCCGTCACCAGCTCGTCGATGGATTCATGACCTCGGTGGCTTAATTAGCTTACTGGTGGGTGGAGGCAATTTGCAGAAGCCAGCTGCATCGAAAACGGGAAGTAACTCGCGCACACGCCCCGGTATCGAGCCATCCAACATTCTGTGGACAAGACAACCCAAGCAAATGGCATAGATCAGTGGGGAATTAGATGGGGCAGGGGTAGGGCAGGAAGGGTATTTATGATTACCTCCGCTTGTAGTCGATTTTGGCGCCTTTTAGGGAGATATTCGCATCGGTTGGAAAGAATGTGGCGTCATAAAAGTTCAAGCCATTCTGCAATAATATATTATACTCGTCCATTGAGGCCAATGTGATGCGTATAACAGCCGGCGGCAGTTCACGTCTCTCCGGGCGTTCGGCCTTCTCGACCTGATCGGCCACTGAACCGCTGACACCACCTAGACCAATGTTTTTGGAGCTGCTGCCTGCAAAATATTGGTCAAATTGTTTATCAATTTGAATGGAAACCAATTTCCAACCAACCGAACTCTAAGATACTATTTCCGATTAGTTTGATTGTTGTTAGTAGAATTTTGATAATTTTTCATATACATATACATATATATACTTTACTTCTTATGGCCGCTCTGCGCAAAGTCTGCAACGTCTGCTCACCTTCAACGCCCACGCCCTTGTCGGATGAACCACCAGCTCCGGCAATATTGCTGCCCGATATGTTGGATGTGGTGATGCTTGAATAGATATGGAGACGCACCACCTCGACAACCGAGTCGAACTTGTACATGGCATGTCGGATATCCTCGACGGGCAGATCCTCGGGCACATCCAGTACATAGAGCGTGAAGGTTTTGCGGGGTCGGCAAGGTATGGCAATCTATGGAAATCGTACAAGATCAAAGTGGAAATGGGATATGGTAGACGAGACAAAATCACAAAAAAAAAACCAGTGGACAGTGAAGATTGGATTGAATGAATCGGAAAAGCCAATTGTATGTATGTATACCTACTTAGTATATATAATGCAGATATATGGATTTTATAGTATGTATGGATGAAGGATGCATTATACTCACACTTCGCGACAATGATTGCTGGAATAAATTTATTTGATTTTTTGTTGATTTTACTCTGATTTTTCGTTTCGTTTTTAGTATGATTGGACTTATGCGTTTTTTTGGATGGATGGTGGTAGGGGAGGCGGGGGTATATGATTGATTCGGTTTGATTTGATTTGATACTCACTTTGCGATAGAACCGTGCTCCAGTCACCTTGTGGAAACCCTTCTTGAACACCGCCTGATAGTCATCTGGATGTGAGAATTTAAATAGAATTCCTGTAGCGGTTTTCGTCAAACTGAAACAGCCCTTGAAGCTCATTTTTTCACAAATTAAAGCGGCACGTTCCATGGATAGTTCATAGGAGGGTGTCAGTAGGAAGGCCCCTAAACATAGTCATAATAGATGGTACGGATTAGAGAGAAGCGTTCTTAGGGCAATTAGTTTCTATAGATGTATGTATTAGCACTAAAGTTCATGCGGTTATATTTTCAAGTTTTAGAAAATTGAGAATTACCCTTGGTTAGGAAGTTATCCGGTGATGATATTTCCGAATCGGAATCATCATCTTGTTGTTGTTGCTGTTGCTGCTGTTGTCCAGAAATGCGCTTATCCGACCATTTGGGCTCTGCGGAAAGCTTATGGGCAGCCACTTTGGTCACTATGCCACTTGTAGGACGCGGCGATCTAGGATACTCATTCTTTTCACACTCCAGATCTGAAGTATTACCAATAAAAGACATTCTGATGCAAAACTATCAGTTACACCAAAAAAACAAAACAAATGGATAAAAAAAACCAAAACAAAAAAAAAAAAACAAAACAAAAATCTACTAAATAAAATTCGAATTCAAAACTTGAGATGTGTTCGCGAAAATTTTGTTAAAGCAACTGAAACATGGTTACAGTTTACCCATGGCTTTTATATGCTTCGCTGGCCTCAAGCTCTGCCAAATGAAAGGTTTAACTGGATTGAGATACATAAATATATATGTATGTACATATCTATCAGTATGAAAGAGTATCTTCTTCTACAGTGTGTATGTGTGTGTGTGTGTTTGTGTGACAAGATCCGTTCATGGGCATATTGACTGAAATTGGAAGTTCTCTTGCAATTAGACAATCCTCAACGAGTGGGCGGTGGGGCCTAACGATTACAATTACAGGTTGACGCCATCATAAACGACATCATCGACATCATCATCATCATCCTATCATCATCATCATCAACATCATCGAGCAACTGTCACAAAAGAAGCGCCAAATGTTGCGTAAATTTCAAGAACAAACGCAATTTTTATGACATTGAAAAATAACTACCATACATACATATGTATCTATACATACCTATGTACATTGCACATATATGTAGTTAGAATTTTCCCATTCAACTCAGAAAGACATTAAGAATTTAAGAACACAATTGAACATTTCTTTAATAAACAAACACACACCTCTGCTGTCTCTAAAGGGCTATAACAATCAGATGGAGACTGTAAATTGAATGGGATTCGAAAGTTCCGAGTCCTTTTCCGACTTGGGACGCGATATTAACATATTTCTACTGGCTAGTGACTTGCTGCAAATACACATAGATTCCTTTAAATTGAATTATACATTGAATACATAATACAACAATTAAAACCAGAAGGCCGGGGCTAATTTCTACCATGTCAAAGTTTATACCTTTGCAAGTTTTTCGTTACTCTTTCCTTAACTATAGCCATCAAAGTGCCGTTTGCATTGGAACTATATGATATGTATAGTGGTCCGATCCGGCTGAATCCAAGATATACAACCTGTGCACTATATATAAGGTCTACATGTAAAGTTCCAGCTCTGCAGCTCTTACGGTCATGCGTACGAATCGACAGACAGACGGACATGACTATTTGAACTCGTCTCGTCGTGCTGATCCAGAATAGATACACTTTATTTGGTCGGAGACGCTTCGAATTTAAAATAAGTATATATCTTAAATAATCAGATCGATCAGAATCTCAAATCTATACTTGATGGCTTTGTTTAAAACAACAGAGCTAATTGAAACAATGTTCATAAAAAGGATCCCATACAAATTACTCTTTGGAATACCAAAATAACCTCGAAGATTGCAAGTGAATCTAAGAAAAAGACATCTCAAGTCCGAGGACAGAGATTTACACACGGACATATGAACTCATTCAAATCAATTGGTCGCAATCTTCCTGAGAAGACTCAACAGGATTCAATGCTTGGATCTATCCCTTTGAGCTTTTGGTGACGATAACTTGAGAGATGTTCTTAACTGATTCCGACTGCATACTCGGTTTTTGTCAATCACATTCAGATTTTGTAGAATCAGGGGATTAGGGATTGTAAAATTGGCACCCAAAGGTATACTATAGAAAGTTCAAAATTGTTGTTTTTACATTTTTAACAGACTTTAGAATCTCCTGTTCAAGACAAATAGTTCTTGTTGCCAGCATTACTTATAAACAGTTTGGTAGATAATTCTTTGAAATTAATGAAGTAAGTCGACTCGCCGACTTGGGTATACCATGCACCAGGTAACACAAATATTTCAAATTTCGGAAACCGAATGAATGTCTGTTAAATTGTTTTTACATGCCTCATACCATATGCTAACTCGCTCACTCTAGAAACACACGAGCACTCTAGCGCCGCCACTAGCCAACGGCCAATTCTGCCCTTATGAACCGCGCTGTAAAATACGTTCATTCGCATATTTCGCATGTTTCTAGTCCGATTTCGATAAAATTTGGTAGTTTGGTAAAAATATATAAGATTAATTAATTTTGCACACTGAATATCTGCGCACCAACTTAGCAAGTATATATGTATACCAAATTTGATATATCTAGCTGTTATAGTTTTTAAGAAAAACAGTTTTATGTACATAAATCCTAGGGGCATAAGGGGGCGTGGCCAAAATTATTATTATTATTTTTCCAATTAACACTATACATTTGCATACTACACAAGTCTACATACCAAATTTGGTGGCTCTAGCTCTTATAGTCTCCGAGATCTGCGTGTTCATACAGACGGACGGACATACGGACATGGCTAGATCGACTCGACTGTTGATCCTGATCAAGAATATATATACTTTATGGGGTCGGAGAAGCTTCCTTCTGCCTGTTACATACATTTTGGCGACTTTATTATACCATTTCACCCTATGGCTGCATGGTATAAAAAGATGCAAATTTATGGAATACCTATAGCATACTTTTCGGTTCAAATTTTACTCATTGTGGAACCATATCCAAAGTGCATGATATTAAGCATTATAACAAAGAAACACCTCTTTGACCATTTGTAAATAGCTTTTAATCAATATATTAATAGGTTAAAATAATGTATGAAGTCGTTTTTTTCGAAATCCTGACGTGATGAATAAAAACTAAGTATAGAGCCGTGATCAGTACTTCCGAATTACTATAAGAGACCTATTAAACTTAAAACACTTTTTCATAACCTCAGAATTGAGGACATTTCTGTTGACCTTCAAATAATGAAATAATTAATGGCATTGGTGATGAAATTGCCACGGAATCGCAGGATTCATACCGCCCTCGTACTCAAACGATGACATGAATGAGACGATTAAGAGGGAAATTGGTGCTAATCTTTTCAAATCTTCTCACAGGTCAAGTTTATGGTACGGGGAAAGAGGATTCGATCCACGACATCCCATGACCATGTTTATCCCACCAAAGTAATGAAGACATTTAAATTTTGTTTTTATTTTGTTTTATGTCATTTCCATAATATGTGTGGGTTTATTAATAAATTATTTTGTTGTTGTTATTGTTGTTTATCTTTTTAAATGAATTTTGTCAGTTTCTGTTGATGTTGTTTTTCTTTGCTTTTTTTTATAGTTTTTTATTCTTTCGTTTTTTCTTTTTGCTTTTTTGAATATTTATAATATTTTCTTTCATTTCATTCCAAGTTGTTGTTTTTATGTTTCGGTTTACTTAAGAATATGATAATAATTATAATAATGATAATAATAAAAACTACTAAAGTGTTTTACATGGCAACTATAATTTCAATTTGCATTATCGGTATAATTTGTATAAAATCAAGGTACAAAATCAACTTAAGAAAAAGTTACGTAGAACAGATCCGTGGAGACGGATTTAGGAGTAAGATACAGATATATCGAGAGAAAGAGATAGACAGAGAGGACAACAGGGAGGGAGGCTGATGAGTATATGTATGTGTGTATATAGTTTAATCAATAAGCACGCAAAAGCAACTAAAACTAAATAAATAAATGTATGTATATATGTATATGCATATAGAATATTACTAAGAAACACAATGTGTTTTACATAGGTTCTCGTATATATGTATGTATGGGTAGGTATGTATATACTATGTATGTATATGCTTTGCTTTATATACTTTCTTATTTATCAGCTTTTACTGGCATTTGCTATATATATATGCCGTGTGTGAATGGGTGTGTGTGTGTGTGTACCTGGGATTTAATTAATAACTTTAACCCTTGAAATTTCACCCGTATACCATATTCCTATATATACACATACACATACATATATGTATTCTCGATTCTAAATTTTCAAGCCGACTAAAATCGGTTACGTATATAGTGTATATGTATGAACTATCTAGGGTCAGCTGCAAGGGTATGAACATGAAAATGAATCCAAGCTTTAATGGAAGATAAAAGTTGAAACTTAGGAGGAGGAAATGATATCACTAGATCTTAGATAACAACATGAATCGAGAGTATTACTTTCTATCGAATTTTGTTTGCTTCTTTTTTTCGTCGTTTCGCTTCGTTATGGTTTTTGGTTTTTTGTTTTTGTTAAAGTAAGCACACATCTACATACTTACATACATACATACACAACAACTACGTTAAATAACTGATACAATTTGTTAACAATTATGCGGCGGTGGCGATTTATTTATTCAATTTTTCATATCTTCTATTTGACCTTTTCTTCTTCCTTTTTGTTTCGTTAATCTCGAGTTTTCTTTTTTTTTAGTTTTTGTTTAGTTTGGTGCAAATCATTTTTTTTTGTTTTTTTATGGAAAATTGTGTGAAAATTGAGAAAAAATGCAAAGATGAGTGTAAGGGTGGGGGTGTGGGGGCGACAAAGCGGGGAGGTGAGGTGGTAAGTAAGTAAGTATATATAAAGTGAGGCTAGGCAGGTGGGACAGACATTCATACAATTTTTATGTATTTAGAGAGAAATTTTGGACAAAAAAAATCTTCTGTTTTTCTTTTTCGACGATTTGCATACAAGTTTTCGTTTTATGTTTTTTTTTTTTTTTTACTTTTTTTAAATTTTGTTGCTTTATTTTTTGCGTTTTTTTTTGGTTGGTTTTTTTTTGTATTTGTAGAAGCGAATTTTTTCATAAAAGCAGCATAAACAATTTGTATAACTTTTTGTTTTTCTTGATGTCTTATAGTTTAAATTTATTTAAATTTAATATATATATATATATACATATATGTATATATATTTGTGTATAATTTGTTGCTTTTGCATTACACTTAACCGGCGCTATACATATGAATATATATATATATATGTGTGTGTATGTGTGTGTGTGTATATCTATGTTATACACACACATACATGCATATACATATACATATATATATGTATATATGTACGTAGTACCTATGTAATTGTTACAAACACAAAAAAAATGCATTTTCATTTTGTTTTTTGTTCTTTGATATTACAAGTTTTAATATTTAGTACATTCAGCTTAGCCTTAGGTTTGAGTTGTGATTGGAGCAAAATGGCAAAATTGTTTGCTACAATGTGAGTGTGTGTGTGTGTGTGTGTATGTGTGTTGGTATGTCTGACTAGAATAGCTTACTTTATCTAACATTAAATTAAATTGATTTAAATAAACATAAAAAAAGGATTCCATGTATATTTAAAAATAACAAATAAATTCAAACCAGGATTAGGATTATAGGGACTGGGAGATTTAAGTGTCGTTCTATATCCTTGCAATAATGGCAAAGTTTTCCATTTCTTTAGTCTTTCCAAATTAAGAAATTTATAATCTTTAACAAGTTGAACGCCTTGCAAGGGCATTAAAAACTGGAAAGTCAATCAATCATGATATCAAACTGAATAGTCGTTATCAATATGCATAAATATGTGTGTCTGATTAACTATATATAAATATATATACTTCTTTTATTCTCATTCCCATTATAATCATTAAGCGCAAACAGTTAAGTAGGGAAGTTTAAGCTCGTGGCATGCCAATATGGTTCATTCATGATTGATTGCAAATAATTGTTTATTAACTTTGTGTGTGTGTGTGTGTGAGAGAGAGTGTGTGTGCTTTTATGGCACTTTGGAATCGCTGGAAGCTATTGGTTCTCATAACAAACTAATTTGGCAGTGCAGTGTGAAAAGAAAAGCAAAGAAAGATATGTGTCAGAGTGGAAAATTCTTTTACATTCGACTTGGCCGAATGACCGATTAAAATCCTTGCAAACTCATAGGACTAGTCCAACGAAACACCAAGCTAATGGTAGCTGGAAAGATGCAAGGTCTACGACATTGAGACCTATATCGGATGGGGGGGATCCAGTCAAGCCAAGAACGATTTGCAGAGGATCTTTGGAGTTTTGTTCATTTACATTGCTATAGGGTAATTCCAAGTCGATTACTTGGAAGTTTTGTTTTTCAAAAATGATTAGTTCGTTAAGGATTCAACATTTTGACACTAGAGATGCGAAATTGCCTCTCATATGTTTAAGGCCTTTTAGCATTGTAAACTGGATTGTGATCAAATAATTGCAACTAGTTTTGGGTCACATCGGTTTCTATATGTATGGCGTAGTGTTAGAATATGTGTATATGGCAGGGACTACAAAAAATAAAACAAACAATATTAAAAATAGAAGTAAAATTGAACAAAAAATATAAAATTGCTAAGGGCTAATAATGTTTAAAACTTCTTTTTCTTCTTTTCTTCTTTTTTTTTTTTTTTTTGGTTAGCATTTCGCTTTAATTTACTTTTGTATTGTGTTTCTTTATAGTATTTTCTTTTTTTGTATTTTGTTTTTGTGATTTGCTTTTTTTTTGTTTTTTGTTTTTGGACGGAACAATTTACAACATATGATTTCTATATAAAACAATGATGCTTTAACAAAACGAAAAAAAAAAAATCTCTATGTGTGTAAAAATAATACAATTAAAATTAAGGTAAACAATTTGTACAATAATACTTAGATGTGTGTGTGTATGTGTGTGTGTGAAGTTAATATTTTGACTAAGTGTAGAAAATTGGGGCTGATGATATGAAAAGATAGCTAAATTAATTTAATGAAAAAAGTTTTCGGTTTTTTCTTTTTCTAATGGAATGAATTATGGCTCAGCTTAGCAGCTCTTTTAGGCTGACAGAGGGAGGGGGTGGGGACATGGGGAGGGGAACAGGAGCGGTGCAATAACATAGAGCCTGGGGGGATCCATTCACATACATACATATATATATATATATGTATTTACATTATATATATGCATACATATATATTATTCATTTCTCATTTAGTTGGCCGATTTGAACGGAATCGAATAAATGATATATATATATATATGGGTATGTATGTATATATGCAATATAATTGTGGTATGCTTGTGTTTGTGTGTGTGTGAGTATATATATATGGATGTGTTTTGTTATCGAAACTCATCAATTTGCACAGCTTTTTGCTTAGTTTCCGATCGGTTATGGTATCTATATATATATCAATATATATGTCTGTATATATAAATATATATATATATGTATATATATATTTAATAATTTTAATGATAATACATACAATAATAATAATAAATAGGCATGATAAGTTGTCGCTTGTTTCATTTTATCTGGCTGTTGTAGTTATTATTACTTATATAAAGCTTGATCGCTCAGTTTTGTTTTGTAATATCATAGAATATTTTTTTGGTTACACATTTCCCATACTTTATTTAATGCCATCGACCAAATAAAGCTCATAAGCGTCTATATACTTGTTTTTTTTTCGTTTAAATTTATGATTGGTATAGTTATTTCGGCTTCATTACCAACTTATAAAGCAATGTTTTTAATGCATACTTTCGTTATAGATTTTATCATTTATCATTTACCATTACATATATATATTTTTAGATTTAGCGCCGGCTTTATCCATTATTCTGTTTTTATTTATGTATTTCTAGCGACTTTTGTTCGGAACGATTATCGACACATTGCTGCCTTTGCCTAAACACAAACTCACAAGCCTACAAGGTTAAAGAAAGAAAGGACCACAAAAGAGAAAGTGATGGAAAGTTGAGGCACATGCTAATGCAGAGGCTACCCAAGGACTAGCATAAATTTAATTTATACCAAATCTCACATATATTGTGAGTAAAAAATGACGTTCAATAACTCAAGACCCCATTGAGCATACCTATAAACATATATATGTATATTCCCGGTCAGCATCAACAGCCGAGGTAAAAGTATTGGATATGTATGTCTGTCCGTCTATCAGTTTCTATGCAATTTAATCAGACTCTACCCTGAATGAAATGTTGTTCGATTTATGAATAGAAATCAAAATTATTCCCAAATATATAAAACATAAACTATAGATTTCCCAAAAAGTTATTTCATTACAAGAAATGAGATCAAAACAAGTCAAACAGACTTAAGATATACAGGATTCTTTCTCGAAACTAGAAAAATATAATATGGAACATGGTTTTTAGATGAACAGTTCTCATACATGATCAGTTAGTTGATCAATGCGCTCAGATCTGAAGCCAATTGTAAGATTTAAGCCGTTTCTGTTTCAAAAATAAAAACCCACGAGGTCTTGGAGAGATTATGTGGGATGTCATTTGTATTGAGGCATGTGTCTTATGTTTTTGTTTCGGTTATAAGCAGAAAGTTGGAGCGATTAAGTTGAAGAAGTAACTAGATTGTTTTCTATGCTGATTTATAACCTTATTCTGTGGATTGTGGCTGCGTGTGTGTTGGAATGTGTCGAGAATGCATTCCTCGAGATACTTGCAAGAAATATCTGCAATATTTTATCTATTTTGTATATATATATATATATGTATATGTGTATATGCATTTTTTCTTTTTTCTTTTTTTTTTTTTTTATGAACTTAGCCTAGGGGGCAATAAATAGTTTATGATGTAGTCGTATCCAAGACGATTTTTCCTTTTTCTTTGTTTTTGTTGTTTTAATTTTAATGCATTATAATTGTTGCTCGATTTTTTGTTCGTTATAGATATATATATATATATTTAATATATTTGTAGATTGCTAGAATTGCGGTTTATATGTGTAGTTACCCTTAGAAATTGCGTTCATCATTCTCCGCCTGTTGGATTCAGAATTGCCTGCTTTCGATTTTGAATGCTTCATCGAAAGCGTCGGGGGAAGGAGTATTTTCATGACGTTCATCAAGCGCATTATTGCCACAACCACTTACTATTTCTGCTGCTGCTGCTGCTGCTTCTTCTCCTCCACCTCCAATTAGCTCATCGAGCAAATGATGCATTTGCATTTGCTTTCTTGTGGGCGTTGTCAGGGGCGTGACGACATTCTGGTATCGCTGATGAAATGTTGACAATATCTCGCGAATTTTAGCAATGATCTCTTGTACTCAGGCATTTGACTCCTGCGGTGGCATTGTGTATTGGGAAAGGATGCAAAAAAATGAAATTAAATCTCTCTCTCTCTCTCTTATGAATAATGTCGCTTGTCAACACTGACCTTTAAATTATCAAAATAATGCATGATTTGTTCGTAGTCCATGTCGAGATCATCGAGACCCAAACGTTCACCAGGTGCCACCGTATCATCGACAGTGGCCGAGAACATGGGATTACCAACAACTGTGGCACGCTTAATGCGTGAAGACTTGGTTGTTGGCTCACTGATGGTTGTTGATGCCGTTGCCGTTGCCGATGGCGATGCCGTTGGTGGTAGTCGGATTAATTCATCTGTTGCATTCGAATTGGCCGCATCGCCAATTCTGCTTACCATGCTATGATTCTCAGCTAATACACGAAACAGAAAGAGAAGGAGAGAGAGAGCGTGAGAGTCAGAGATTGAACTGTTTGACCAATTCTCAACCTACCTTTAGTTTTAACTTGTGGTGTGGGCGCCACAGTAGCTGTGGGCGGCGTTGTGGGTAAAGCAACACCGGCTGCTCCTGCACTTGTTCCTAATCCTGCTCCTGCTCCTGCTTTGGTTACTCTCTTTGGTGTAAGCGAATCGAACTGAAATGCATTCTTTTGATGAGGATTTGTATACTCCACTAGCTTCTCAGCATTGTGAAGTTCCTCATGCTGCTGATGTTGTTGTTGTTGTTGCTGCTGCTGTTGATGTTGCTGCTTGATCTTATTGTGGGCTGACTTAATGGCTGGCTCTTGACTAAAATTGTGGCTGTGGCTATGACTGCGCTGATGCTGCTGATGTGAATGTGGCGCATGTATATGCCCATGCGTTGGACGTTCCAATGGCTGTGTCGACTGATTGTCGGGATTGTTGTTGTCACCGTTGATATTGCCGTTCAAATGCTCGCGTTTATATAGTTGACTGTGGCGCTTGTTTCCCGACTCCGGCTGAAAAGAAATTTCCGAATGTCAGCAACAGGAAAGAAGGGAGAATTCCTTATCATTTTACCTTCATTGCACCAACTGCACCGTTGCTGCCGCCGCCATGCACTGCCAGGGGCTGTTGTGTTGGTAACAATGCGCGCGTTCCAACATTCCGATGCGGTGGAACTGGTGGCTTATAATCCAAAGCATTATCTTTTCGCTCATTGGCAAAGTAGCTGCAAAGAGCGAAATGACATAAGCAAAATTTCTAGCTAGATTTTTGTCTGGAGGAAGCATATAACTCACTGATCCGGATGCAGTTTATTCAAATTGGAAGCTGGCACAATGTGGGTCTGCAGTTTGGGTTGCTGATCGAAGGAGCTAACACGACGTCCATTGTCATTGTAATTAATGATGGGATTGCTAGTAATGCGCATGCGGGAGTCTGCTGCTCGTACATTGGGAGGATTTAAATGAACGAGATGTCTATCAATCAGTTAATTAATCATAATCTTACCACGCGCATGAGCAGACGATGATGAGGAGTCAGCCACCATGGATTGTCTATCGATTGTTGAGCGACCCAGCCAGACCCAGTCATGAGCATTTGTTGTTGATTCCTTGAGTCGTACATCACGAAAACCTCCAATGCCGCCATTGCCGTTTCCTTTACCAACCGCAGAGAGCGGATCGAGGCCAGATTCAATTTGTGCCGGACGGAATTTGGAGGCATACACCACACAGGAGATGACAAAGACAATGATGGCGAAACAGAAAGCTGTCAGTAGAACATACATGCCAAGTTCCATGGATGACATATTGCCATTGCCATGTCCCTTGCCACCGAAATGCGATTTGTGGACTGCTTGTATGTTGCTTCTGTGTTGCCGAGCCTGCACAGTGGGCTCATACTGTTGGCTGGAATCACGCAGAGGAATGCCCACTGGGAGAATGAGATCATTGATTAACACGATGACTTATGGACGGATGGATTTGATAACTCACCTATAATATCAGCTAAGTCCCCAGATTGACGATAATTCTTGCGTTCACCCCTGCCAACAGTGCCATCATTCTGAATGGCCTCCTGTTTGCTAACAATGTCAACATTATTAAAATCCACCTCAATTGACGCCAAAGCGCTGGCCAGCGGAGCTGCATTCGATTTGTTCTGCTTCGTTGTGGAGGAAGATAGAGTACCGCCACGACGCAGGCGACACTCTTCAGAGAGCAGCAGAGTGACCCTCAACAAATTTCCATTGCCCTCGCCAACGGCAATCACACGGGGATGATGTGATGCCAGCATGGGGGCAAAGGCCACCACCTCAGTATCCAAGCTCTCCACAAGCAAGAAGTAGTCCTCAACAGCTATGTCGCGCAACGGGGTCTTCGATCCATCAGAAAACTCTAAATCAATATCGAGCAGGCCCTCTTGATACTGAGCTGTCAGTTTGTGGGTCACCGATGTTTCAGCTAGGTAACCATTCTCAATGGTGTTATCTGGAGTAATTGTCAACTGCAAACCCGAAATGACACGCACTATCAGCTTGGATAAGGTCACCTTATCGCTGCCCACTCGTATCTCCTTGGTGCCAATGACACGCCCGGTAATGGGGGATAGAACCTGAACATCGGTCCGTCCCATCGATTTGCCCTGTAGAATTCGACCTTTGAGCGAGGCGATTTTTGGATCGGCCACACGCAGCAATGGCTGAACAAGATCCGTAACTCTCAAACCTGTGCGTCGTGATATGAAGTTGCTTGTACGGCCAGAGTTCTAAGCAAAATGAATTCAATTAAGGTGAGCATCCAAGGGATTAGAGGCATGTATGTAGATTGACTTACCTGATCAAAGGCCAGAAATTTGGCAAAGACCTCAACAGGACTCTGTTGATAACGTGCACGGCAAATGGTTTTGTCCGTACCCAAATTGTTATAGTAGTTACCCATGTTACCACTTGATCCACTACCGCCAATACCATGCTGGCCCCAAACATACGAGCGCTTCTTCCTACGACGGGACTGCTGCTGCTTGTTGTGACTGGACATGGAAACGAACGCAGAATTGGTTTATTTGCAATTGAATAGCATTCAATTGAATATCATTCGCTGTGGATTTAACTTACAGATAGTGATTGTCATCGGTTACTTTCCATCCTTTGATTTGCGACAGACGGAAATCAGATATGTAGACCTCAAGTGGAAATTCTGGCATCCATACAATAAACTTGGCCACTCCCACATACGTGCCATATTTCACTATGACCGACGCATTGGATGAGCCCCGTTGCTCGGAGCCATCGACATACACTGAACTACATGATGAAGAGACCTGAAATTGCCAACGAGAATTAATATGAATTGTAGAGTGCAAGCGGTTGATGTAATGGTTACCTTGATAACACTCTCATCCTCGGCATGGCAGGAGCTCTGTAGTGTTACGTCAGCTACTTTGCCAGCCTGCGAGACGATAAAGACCTTCATGGCCTGAGCAACTTGACGACCCGTTAGAACAGCGGTGTTCATAACCTCCCAAATCTTGGCCATTGGCAGCACAGCCTGGATGTCATCCTTATTGATCTCGAGTTTAGCAATTAAACGTTTCTTGGTATCATCTGTGGCAATTATCTCCGAGGAATCCTTATCTTTGGGGGTATCATAGACATGGGTGACGGACCAAACGATTTTGCCACCGTCCATAATGTCATTGTTATCATCGGCCACCTCGAGCAGCCAAGAGAAGACCTCGAATACTTCGTTGGTTAGATTAGTTGACGATGCGGTTGAAGCGGAGGTCATGCCAGATGAAAGTGACTCCATACTGCTGCTGCTACCGCCGCCCGACTCTTGCTCTTTACGGAACGCTGTGACACGGGCGGTTGTATGTTTGGGATTCTCCTTTTCAATTGAAATACTCCATTGATCGGTCGAGGCAGTCGCTCCCATAATCCGCAGACCAGCCTTAACCCGGGCACGTACAGTGAAAGCGGCCACTCGTTGGTCCACATGCTGATGCAAAAACACTGGGACATGTAATTTCGACATGGGATACAAGGGATGTTGTGGCAGAAGGAATGTAACCGAATCATCTGCTCGCAGCTCTTTAAATGGTGTCTTAGCTGGTATCAGGGGAACTTGAGCGAATGTTGTTAAAGGTTGGATCTGAACTTTTGGCTCGCATTGCTCTGGATTCCGAAGTGGTGGCTCAAATACGCTATATGACACCTGGGCATACCGCTGTGGCACCTTGGGCGGCGGCAACTGCTGACCGTTTTCCTTATTATGGCTGGGAGCAGGTAACGCAGGCCACCAACTGAGGGGGAACCACTACCTCGGCTACACAGACACCGTCCTCGCCTTCGGGCATACAACGGCCCTTAAGTGGCACCTCTAAACCCATGGCCACATGGAGAAGGACACAGACCTTTTGTCGTTGCAAATGACCGCCGGGATCAGCGCCAGCATGGAACAGAACACGCAGAACAGGTGAATCCTGAGAGACAGTGGAACGCACCAAATGAGCCGAGATATCCAAATGCATATTGGGCTGCTGCAGCTCAAGCAGAGTGGCCGTCGAGTTCTGGGGGAAAAAAATCAGATTTAGCTAGCGGCCAAGCAAATTGTAGATATAGATAAAACTTACATTCATATAATCCCCATTCTGATTCTCAATGGTATCCGGTACTATGTATCGAGCTGGCACTGTCTGCTTAGTGGAAAATGGACCATAGCTGGCTCTTATGGAGACAGGTTGTGTGGTCTCGACAACAGTGAAACGATCCAAAGATAAAACCGAATCATAGGACGAACGTGTCTTTACCGGTGGCTGTGAGGATGTCTGAATTTCCGGCGTCACAGGTGGTTGTCGGGCGTGTTTCAGGAAGAATCCACTATCCGGGGCTTCGAAATGCACTTCCACAGCGGCTAAGGAGAAGAGAGTAAAACCAAATCAGTAAAGGATATATATATTATTAAAGAAACTGAAGCCGTGACAGTAGTTACTTCTAATAACGATTTTTCCGAGAAATCGATACGAAACGAAATAAGTAAAATATAATTTATAGGTACCGTTAAATGTAAGTAAAAACAGGGCTTAATCCGGGGGCTCTCCCCAAATATAGAAAACGTTAAAATTGTTGGTCCTTATGCGTATAAACCTAATACAAACTCTTATTAACTGTCATTAAACATAAAAAATAATATATGCATATATTTATTTTTGTATATGTGTATGTTCATATAGTACAATTTAAGGCTCCCAAAGAGAAACAAGGATAGGGGTAAATGAAGGAGAGGAAACTTACTTGACTGTAAGGAAAGCGCCGTTACTAAAATCATTAACACGCAGAACTTCATTGTATTGTGTGTGTAAATGAATTGAACTTTGTTTAAGATTAGTTGATTTTTTTCCTTTTTTATTATTTGGTTTCCTTTCCACACACACACACACACACACACAGGTTCTAAATTCTCTCTTGGACTCTCTGCCACACACTATTTCTCTCTCGCTCGCTCTCTCTTTTGGCAATTTTGCAGTTATTTTATGTGTCGATTCGAACCGTTACAATTTCAATTTCATTTTACATTTTCATTGATACAAAAATCACTTTTGTTTGGTAGTGAAAATCATTTTGATTTTGCTTTTTATGCTTTCAATAAAACAAAATTTTCCTCGTTGTTGTTGCTGCCAGTGCTGCTCCTGTGGGGTTTTTCCAGCACAATATCTCTACAGCACATCCTTTATTGATTCTTTCAGTGTGCTACAGCGACCACCATCATCGCATACACATACACATACACACGCACGCACGCACTTCTTCATTCATTTAACTCCACAATATAGATATAGAGACATCCCGAGATCTCAATTCAATGAATCGTAAGAATCTTCATTTACGATTGGCTACTAACGGGCCAAAAATAGTTTCTGTATTAGTAACTCCAATTTTCTAACTACCACAGTTTGTAGGCGTTTTCATTCAACTTTTTGTTATAACTTTTTTTAACGCAAAATATCGAATCGAACATTTCCAAAATTAGTGTGGCCGTGGTTGACAATGATATCGATAATTAATTACAAAAATATCGATGTTTTCTCGTTGGTGTTACGATTTTGCTGTATTTTTCTTTTAGTCTAGTCTGGCCACACTTTCGCCTGGTATTTGTCATATTTTTAGCAAACTTCAAAAGACATAGAAATTGCAGCTGCTGTTGCTTAAAACGACATCTAGTTGCATTTTGCAGATATCAACATAAGTATTAACAAATCAGGATATACAAACCACTACAAATACAACTCCACAGGCAGCTGTAAGTACAAAAGCTAAGTGAGATGGATTAGCTCGGAAAAATAAAGACACAGTCAAAGAAAGGTTTACGGTTATTCCCTTTGCCTCTCTCTCTGTATTCGTGTATGTGTTTATGAGTCAGCGACGCGCCCAAAAGTTGAAAAATTTAAGTAAATTTGTAATTTTGAATTTGTAAAGCATTTTAAATTTTTGCCACAAGTACAAGTATGAAAATGGCCCCAATTGTAGCATAAATCAAGGCTTTCGGATTGATTTGTTTTTGCCTTTTAAGGCAATTAATTGAACATAACATTGAATGCGTAATTGTGTGTGTGTGTGTGTGTCAAATTTATTGTGTTCAACCGCAGCACAGTGGAAAGAATAAATAAAAATCCGAAATATCCGGCTTTTAGTGAAAATTATTCAACCAATGTTGAAGAAATATTTACTGTGTTTATTATATTTTTATTAAATCATATGAAAACGTAGATTTTAGTTATATATGTTTTAAGTAAATGGCTACAAAAAGAAAACGTTTGATTAATATTGTGTTGTTGTTTTTATAGCCATTTATAATATTTTGTTGTTTGGTTTGCCATTGTTTTGTTTATAGAAAAAAACAATGATTTAAACAGGAAAAACATAATTCGATTTTGGATATTTGAGAA
Organism: Drosophila equinoxialis; assembly: GCA_018150345.1. NCBI lineage: Eukaryota > Metazoa > Arthropoda > Insecta > Diptera > Drosophilidae > Drosophila > Drosophila equinoxialis. The sequence goes on along the minus strand of JAECWI010000002.1, from coordinate 6,222,367 downwards.
TTCGCCCACTGTGGGCAGTTCAACAACATTGATAAAAGCACACACACACACACACACACAGAAAGATCTCTACTTTGGTTGACGTTGTCAGGTTTATATATATCTATATGTATGACTCATGGTTAAGTGTGTTTGTGTGTGTGTAATGTTGACACAGTTTGGGGAGCACAGCAAGAAATCAACTTCAACGGAATTCACTGCTGCTGCTTGCCTGCAATATGTCTATATATAGACCTAAAACACAAACACAGACAAAGCCACACACTCATACATAATTTACTCATCAGCATTTGTTTGAAAAACCGTTTTCTCTCTGCTCTTCATTTTGCCACAGTTATACATCACCCCCCGCCCCAATCACAACATACACCAACTTTAGCTCCGGCTCCAGCACCCAGCACTAGCGACAGCGACAGCAGCTTTAACTTCACTACACTCCATTCATTTGATTCCACTCCAGCAAGATGTCATCACGTAAAACCGCCGGTCGTCGCGCCACCACCAAGAAGCGTGCCCAGCGTGCCACCTCAAATGTTTTTGCCATGTTCGATCAGGCCCAAATAGCCGAATTCAAGGAGGCCTTCAATATGATTGATCAGAATCGTGATGGTTTTGTGGAGAAAGAGGATTTGCATGACATGCTTGCCTCGTTGGGTAAAAATCCCACCGACGATTATCTTGATGGCATGATGAATGAGGCTCCGGGGCCAATTAATTTTACCATGTTCCTAACATTGTTTGGTGAACGCTTGCAGGTAGGATTCATAAAGAGTTTAGGAAGTGCCTTTGCTTAGCTAAGAATCTGTAAAGATTCTTTTTTTTGTTTGTCTCTCGACTTACTAAAACATCGATTTTGTTTTCAGGGCACCGATCCCGAGGAAGTAATCAAGAATGCCTTTGGCTGTTTTGATGAGGAAAATATGGGTGTGTTACCCGAGGATAGATTGCGGGAGCTGTTAACTACCATGGGTGATCGATTCACCGATGAAGATGTAAGTGCATACATGGATTTATTAATATCCAAATGTTATAATAATAACTTTATTTGTCTTTTAATCAGGTCGACGAAATGTATCGCGAGGCTCCCATTAAGAATGGACTATTTGATTATCTCGAATTCACACGCATTCTCAAGCACGGTGCCAAGGATAAGGATGAGCAGTAGAACACTGCGGGTTGCTCTTGCCTTTCCCATTCCCCCTCCCTTCCTCACAACAAATTCAACATAATTCACTCCAAAATGTTTAAATATTATGTCTATCTTATATTATTTTTTTCCAATTTTTTTTTTGTTTTGTTCCATTTTATTCTGTACTTACCTTTTGTGCATTTAACTACATTTAAAAATGAAAACTGAAAACACAAAACGATAAAAAATGTTATGTACCATATATCTTTATGATATAGAAGCATACAGTATATAGATTTGTAATTGCAGTGTCTGCGTGTCCAGATAACACCAATTTTCCCCGATGTTCCATAAGTATTAACTCATTGAATATAAATATTAATATATATATACATATGTATTGTCTATATACAAAATACATACATACCAACAACAAAACGAAAGGAAACCTAGAGTCCTACTTACATCAAAGAATGTGGCAATAAAATGTTGTTTCTTTTTTTAACACATAGGCAATTATAAAATAGAGTTATTCCATATACAAGGTGGGCCAAAAGAAGTCATCCGATGATGTTTGTCTCTCATTTTTTTTCTATACCAAAGATAAAGCCTAAAACTTTGAAAAAGAAGACCCTAGAGCAGCATTAATTTCGATCTGGCCGAAGTTTCCATACCCTTGCAAGTTTTTCGTGTTGATTTTTCCAGGCAAAAATGGATGCCTTCTTTTGGCCCACCTTGTATATGTACCGTTTGTTTGGAATTCGTTAGGAAAGTGGCTATGGTAAGCCAAAGGGAACCCCCATGGGGTCGTCAAAATGTATGTAACAGGTAGAAGGAAGCTTTTCCGACCCCATAAAGTGTATATATTCTTGATCAGCATCAACAGCCGAGTCGATCTAGCCATGTCCGTATGTCCGTCCGTCCGTATGAACGCCTAGATCTCGGAGACTATAAGAGATAGAGCCACCAAATTTGGTATGTAGGCTCATGTAGTATGTAAGGTGATCAAGTTTATTTCAAATTTTTGCCACGCCCCTTCCTTTCTACCTTGTGCTATCAAATTTGGCACACTTAAATTTGATACTAATATCCACCAAAGTACCAAATTTAAGTAAAATCGAACTAAAAAATAGCCAAGTTATGTATATAAACGCTTTACCATAAGGCCGGAGTTGGCCGTTGGGGGCGCTAGGGTGCTCGTAAGCTTGAATGAGCGAGACACTAACAATAAGATATGCTTGTAAAAAGTGTATGGTGTATGGTCGGCGAGACGACTTACTTCATTTTAATAAACAGTTGAAAGTTTTCAAATAAAATGCCCCAATCAAGTTTGAGAAGATTGCTCACCCAGTCTGGGTTGAATTTAAAAAATTTTATTTTTCAAAAAGTTCTAATAAAAAACAGAGACATTTGCGACACATTTTATATAGATACGAAACTAGGCGTATGTACAAAGAGAGTTACACTATATTTACAAGCGAATTAATTAAATAACACTAAGCAAAAAATCGTATATCATATTGCATGATGGCCTCTTGGTGGCACAATGTGTAGCATATTGACTGTATATCCGTATGATCTATTCAACCTTCTTTGCTCGTTTGGTCAGAGGAGCAGTGTCGAGATGCCGCTTGGAACGGCTCTGATATGCCTCAATCACCTGGGCGATGACATTGGCAAACAGAATGGTGCCAAAGAAGACCAGTATGGTGCCAATCCAATGATTAATGGTGAATGGATTACGGAAATACATAATGGAGAAGAGAAGGGATACGAATTTCCTAAGCGTTACCACAAGTGTCACTGTTAGGGAGGCGCATTCAGTTGTCAACACATAGACAGCTCTAATACACACATATTGGGTGATCACATTGCAGGCGAGATAGAAGAGCATTAGTGGGAATTGCCATCCAAGCAGCGGAACAGCCACAGTTTCCGATGCTATGGCTACATTGAAATGCTGGAATATGTTGGTGGCCATGATGAAGAAACCGGGCAATGGCAACATGTGGGTAAAGAATAAAGCTTCATTCGGATGTTTGCCGTATTTACTGTATATCACTTCCTGATATATGCCCATATAGGCGGTCACTAGCAGGGCAATTGTTAACAGGGCAATGCCCACTGACCACCAGAAGAAGTCGGAGAAGGATGTCTCCACTTTTAGGGTGGGATGTGTGTTATCCTGGACATTGCCACTAGATACCAGAGTGCACAACACAATGCCAGCCGTGATCATAGCCACTGAGGCATATTGCCGGAAATTATAGCGTTTCTTTAGCAATATAATGCCCATTATCATATTGGCCATCAGGGATCCGCTGCGAAAGATCATGTGCAGCGGCATGGCAATATTGAAATTGAACGCATAATTATTACACACATTCGCACCGAAAAACAATGCCACCAATATCAAATAGTCCTTGAAGGCAATTTTCGGCTTCACCGTAAAGAACTTTGAGGTAAATATGAGACCTTGCAGGGCAATAAATAGGAACTGAGAGAATGTAATCAAGTTGCCAGCACCCGGATCAATTTGTATAATCAGCTCCAGGAAGACCACATTGCTGCAGCAGCCGATGAAGACGAACATCATGGCCAGTAGGGCTTTTATATTGACGGCCATTTCGTTTGGACGGGATTGCTGAAAATCAAACAAAATACAAAAGGTTAGCAATCGTAATTGGCACTTAAATATTAGCTTGTTTTTGTTTAATTAGTGGTTTCGATTACACAGAATTTCATGAAAAAGTAGAAATCAGTTTTAATTTCCGGTTTAGCAAAAACCAAAACACAACACGGAAAACCTGTTTCTTAACAAAAAATCTCTTTTGCGTTCTTCAATCTTTTATCAAATAAATTATAATTCTTTTCCTGGTCACAGCTCAATTCCCATCAAAGTTTTGGATAAATGTATGATATTTTTAATATAAATACATACATACCTATGTACATACATATGTATGTATGTACATATGCAAACATAAAGATTAGGGGCTCTTAATCTTCATAATTCTGATAACATCACATGATATTTGCTTAAAAATTTTACTTTTTAAAAGACGATAAATGCTGTATAATTTTTATCCGATTTTGATGAACGAGTTTAAGGATACTTTAGTATAAATTTAAATCGTAAAAAGGACTAAAAAATGGCATACAAATTTCATCTATTGGCCACAAAACGAATATTGGGCCTAAATTAAAGATTTTTGGTATGCAGTTTATCTTAGATTTCCTACATCTACAAATTCTTTATAGAATACACATGTCAATCTATAATATTCAAGATTTTAGAAAAAACGTGGTACCATTTGTCCCGGGAAAATGGGGGCTTGATTCAATACAAAGGCATCTGTAGAAGAAACGGTGAAAGATGAGATGACCACATTTACGGTTTATCATCTAAATACAATAACCAACGAATTACCAAAAAAATTTCCACAGTAGGTTACTTGGGAATCGAGACAGTCAAAGTTGAAATTGAAAAACAAGAATCGTACTATGTATGTATGAATGTACATATGTACATATATACTATTTCGATTTTAGCACGCAAGCATTTAGAATGTCAATTCACATAACACGTAAATATGTATGTATAGCCCAAATGATTTGTGCACAAATATTGGCTACAAATGATTATCTTATCTGGTTGTAGAAAAAAAAAAAACGATTGGAATAAAATTCCATAAAATTGAGGGTCACGAATAAATGCTAATTTTGAGATGTTGAATATATTTTCGATTTAGATAGATAATTGTATATGTAGGCAATTGTAGATAGGAGGCATAATATATTTTTTAACAGATAAGAGGACGTGTTAATACGTGAACTGTGCTTAACTGATGCAATGGCAATATATTATTATGAAAATATAGCGCCGACTGCAGTACTAACCTGTTAATTGAGTCAAATATTATGCACTAGAGTATGTATGCCAGGCGTTTCTATAGACAAATAGATGTAATTAGTTAGTGGCACGCACATGTACAGTGAGACAATACATACATAGGCGAGTAATAAGTTGTTTGGTTGCGGTGATGAAATTATTGAACCAATCTGATTTGACCTTCGTTTGACAACTTGTAGGTAGCCACAGACAGACTAAATTTACTACTTGTACTACGACACTTGTTCTAATTATTTGGTTAGCGATGTCTGTACATGTGTCAGCGAGTTCTACTTCCCCCAGAAGTTGTTGTTGCTATCGCAATTGTTGCTGTTGCTGCCGCAGAGCACAAATAAAATGACAATAAAAAAACAAAAAGCAAACAGCTGAAATCTGGCGAAAAGTGTGACCGTACTTTCGTGAGCGAAATAACGTTAAAAATGAACGTATGCCAAATGGTTCCTCAACTGGTTCCGTTTGCCAAGCTTTAAGCTCTTGTCCAATTGAATTTTAAATAAATAACTGTCATGGAGAAAAAATATAACGTTAAAGGAATTTTTGTTAGAGAACTCTTTTATAGTTTGGTAGTAAATAGTAGATTAATATGTGATGTAATTAAAAATTATTTAAAGCACTTATAATTTCTTCTACAATTTTCTGCAAATCGAAATCAAAAACATTCCGTTTTTAAAAAATGCTAATAATTAAAGTCGCTAAAATCTTTGAATATTTAAAAAAAATCGCGGCACGTCCATCGGTGGGCATTATAGCTCTCATTCTCAGGTTCTTAAAACCGAAAATAATTAAATTTTTTGTTGCAAAAAATATTTGTTTTAAAAGTTTTTTTTTTTTTTGTTTTTGCACTTTGTGTGGTCTATTATATTTGAAATGCGGTGGGCAAGATCCGTGAATAACTTTTCGAGTTAGATTGATCCATACATTACAAAGAGGATTGAGAAACCATCTCGAGAAATATGTATAAGATATATGTACATATTCAAAAGAAGATTTAAACTTTAAATTTTCTGATCGGTTCATGAAGGATAATCTACAAAATTTATATAAAAAAGGCACCTCTTAGTTTTTATTTCTCAATTAAAAATTGTGGCAATTTAATACATAAAATATATTAATGTGGATAGCTTCTATATGGTAAGTCTAATATTTGCTGAATTTGCATTTCAAATTGTTAAAAAAAGAGTCAACAAATTAGTGTACAAAACTAAGACCGATTAAATGAGTCATTTCTGAGATCTCAAGATCATTAACTTTAAGTATCTCTGAAAAACTGGGTTTTAGCCGGCTTCAGGTCAATAAATCTTACTAATTTTCTAAGATTTTAAATCCGGCTAAAACCCAGTTTTGATTAACTTCAATAAGGTCGAAATCTAGACAAATATCTCTGAAAATATTTATTGCTTCAATATTTTTATAGGACTAGGACACTATGTTTTTGACTCTTAAACTTTAATTATGACCTTTTTTTTTTTTTTTTTTTTTTAAATTTTCTTCCCGAATGAGACGTTGAAAACTATATAATTTTTATCGGATTTTTATAAAACATTCATCATTCTTACTTAATTTAACTTAATTTACTTTCATTTGTAGATCAATAAAAAATTTGTGTCTTAAAACGTCAGGCTAAAAGACCCTAAGAATACAAAGACGCAAGTTTTGAACTCTCCCCAAAACGAATACTGGGGCTAAATTAAAAGATTATTCAAAAGGTTTAACAAGTGTGTCTATAATATTAAACATTTTGGAAAGCATCAAAACAAGAAACCTTATTTTTGAAGGAAAAGCGGCGAAACTTACTTGGGAGCCAAAACCAAAATGTGCTAGCCTAGTGACCACGACATAAATCGGGAACAAATTATAATTAAAAAAGTCCAAGTGCAAACTTCTATGTGTGCTCGTTTAGTATAGGCACTAAAAGGCAACAGTTTTTCTTATCGGACACACTTGTGACCCCAGCAAAATTCTTAGTATCTAAATAAAAATAGACTAGTTATAGTCTTACAATAGAATCGCAGCATGAGAAGAGAATTTAATGGATAAGTTTTGTCTTTTGAATTTGAATACGTCATTTTGTTTGCAAGTCTATAAAATTAAAAATATGAAATGTCAATGTTTGAGGCAATCATAAAGATAGTTTGGATTGAATAGATTTAATTTTAACAAAAGAAAGAAGAGAGAGCCAAGATTATCATTTCTTTGATGATACATTGTATAGAATCTACGATTTCCTTTTTTTGTGTTGGGTTTTTATTGGCATTTAATTATATTTGCGCAAATCGTAAAGTCGGAATTTAAAATGCGTTCTCATAGAGACATTTTTATAATGTCAGTTAAAGATAAAGAAATATTATGTCCATATACTGCAAATATATATATAGATATATGTACGTAAGTATGTACGTATGTTGACCATAAAACGTATTTTCGAGATGTTGACCTGGGTGCTGGTGGTCTGAAGGCTTCTTGCTGACATTTCGAATGGATTTTTGAACAGTCCAGTTTTTGGTGGGGTGAGAGTAAGATGGCAAGGAGTTCAGCTGTATCAATGCTTCTGCTTGTGTATATCCTTATTTTGCTGAGGGTTACCAAACAGGTGAGTATGTGGTGGAGTCCTTGACGTTTTCCACCTAGTGTAGAAGTTAAAATGTTTTTTTTGTTTGTTTTCAGTTTTCTCTTCCGAGTGATCCCACGTATTTTGCAGGCGTAGTGGAGTTTCCTGAATTGGAGGGATCAGATAGGCTGCACACCAATTTAGCCTCAGAAGGCTATCGAGCAATTTTGGAATCGGATCAAACGAACGATTTGGATATTATAGTATTTCCAGAATATGTTCTTAACAATCGCGAGACGGCAACTTTTGTGCCAGATCCAAATGATAAGATATCACCTTGCATTTCCCCAGACTATGAGATGTTCCTTGTGGAGCTCTCCTGTGTGGCTCGATCACGTAAACTCTATGTGGTTCTTAATCTGAAGGAAAAGGAATTATGCGGTCCGGCATATGGAAATGGCTCGAACACTTACAATGCCTGTCCCCAAACAGGAGTACGCTACTTCAACACCAATGTGGTTCTGGATAGAGAGGGCCGAATCATTTCCCGCTACCGTAAGACCCATTTGTGGCGTCACGAATACTACAAGAATGAAGTTTTAAAGCAAACAGATATCTCGTACTTTGACACCGATTTTGGCGTAACTTTTGGTCATTTCATCTGCTTCGATATGCTGTTCTACGAGCCGGCCATGCAGTTGGTGCATGAGAAGAATATTACAGACATAATTTATCCTACGTATTGGTTCTCGGAATTACCATTCCTAACTGCCATTCAAATGCAAGAGGGTTGGGCCTTTGCCAATAATGTGAATCTACTAGCAGCCGATGGAAGCGATCCATCTGGCAAGACGACAGGATCCGGAATTTTTGCCGGAAGAGCTGGACGTCTAGCCGCCGGCATATTCGAAGAGCCTACAACTCGTCTGATTACGGCCAGAGTGCCCAAGCGAAGACCCGGACAGCCAGCGTATGAACTCCCAACGGTGGTACAACCTATTTTCCAGCCCCAGTTGATTAGTCAACGCTTCACCAAATTGGCCACTTTCAGGGACTACAATGTGGATATTTTCAGCACTGAGCTCTTGGACATAGACTTCTTGAATGTCTCGAAAACCATATGTCACCATGACTTTTGCTGTGATTTCAATGTTCAACGCAATGTGATTGGTTTCTCATCGGATCATGCGGCATATAGATATCGTCTGGCTGCCTATTGGGGCAATGAGACCACATTCATCCGTGTCGATCGCAGCGAGCAGGCCGTTTGTGCTTTGTTCGCTTGCTTGGACAAGGAGCTCTATAGTTGTGGTTACACATTTCCAAGCAATCGGCAAGTGGCCAATCAACTGTACTTCAATAGCATCAAAATTCGAGGATCATTTGCAACTGCATCGCGTCGTTTGATTATGCCCAGCACCCTGGATGGCATGATGATGCCATTGTCAGTCGCCCAATACAATTGGACGGAAACGGAGCTAAGCCGGGAGACTCGTGTAGAACTGGAGCTTATTCAGCCGAAAAATGATTTGCTAACATTTGGCATTTGGGCAAATTATTTCACCAAAATTCCGACTCTACACAATTTGGATCACATGCAGCCATATAGAAACCAGCCACAATCCACTGGAACAAATAATAATAGCAATGTTAATATTAATGACGGTTCCATTACGACTCCTGGTTTCAATAATAGTACCAGTGCAGCTTCTGCCATAACCTCTCTCGGCTGCCTAATGGCATTTTGCCTATTGCTTCAGTTTTAAAGATTTTCAACCGTAAGGACATGGCTCTCAAGGAATACCTCTTAACCAATAGAAGACGCGCTAGAAAATTGGATCCACTTTCTTATTTAGTTCTAATTTCTAGACGTACATCTAATCAAAAAAAAATATTAAAATAGAATAAAACTACTTTTTGAAATGAAATTTACCTTACAGACAACATAGGCTCAAGTCTACTTGGTTCAATAGGGTATACTCCGGTCTTACCTGGTGCAATCTTACCGGAAGAGCGCCATACTCAAAGATCGGCCACAAAATGATCAATAGACATTAAGCCGCCGATCTCCGAAGCTTTAGTCTTACAATTAGTCTGGCCTCGGAACCAGATCAATAAACGAATTATAATGTTAAATCGAAGCTTCTGTGAAATTAATTTCATGGTAAAGGAAGCTTATGTGCTATCTTCCATGTGTAGGAAGGATCATAGTAATCCCACAGCCCGACATGGAGACAGGTATTTAAGACTCATAAATTATATATTGATATATTGACATCTTGAATTTTGATAAGTGTGTAGATAACAGTAAAGCCTTTAGACCGATTTTTATAACCTTGCAAAAAGAGTTTATTGGTTTTGGTCAGAAGTGTGCAACGCATAGAAGGAAGCATCTCCGACCATGTAATGTATACTTATATTCTAGATCGGCTCGACTAGATGAGTTCATAAAGCCATGTCGCGATCTCCTCCTAGACTGTAAGAGCTACAGAGTTCAAATTGAATCTCGGATTCAGTCGGCCCGCATCGGATATATATAAAAAGAGTGACTATTCTCAATGAATTTGTTATTTTCTGAGTTATTGTTATGAAATTCACTATTGGATATTGTTTCTTATACCTATGAACAACTGTGCCAAATTTCATCAAGATCGGGTGGCTATATCATATAGCTCCCATACAATTGTCATAAAAGTTATTATTTGTCATTTTTGTAATATGTATAACTATGTATATTAATGAAATGACATCCTGTGTGCTCTGCATTGCTCCACCCCAGATTGTAAGACGTAAGACTCTAACATTATTTACATTGACTACTAAGAGAGGGTAACAAAAAACTTGCAAGAGTAACTTAAGCGCGGCCGAAGTTAGCCGCGGCCCTCTGGTTGGGGTTGGATGAAGCAGAGAAAGTCCTATCTTACGATTTGTATACCCTTACAGAGGGTATTAGAAAATTGGTCAGATGTTTGTAACGCAGAGAAGGAGACGTTTTCGACACCATACAGTATATACATACTTATATGCTTGATCAGCATGCAAATCTGAGTCATACAGCAATGTCCGTCTGTCCGTCTGGGTAATGTAACGTATTTAAACTCAAACTCGAGAGAAATTTTTACTTTATTTTATATGTTTCGTTCCCAATTATGACTTTCAAAAAAATATTGCTCCAGGATTTTTGGACCAATGGGCGCGAGTCTTGACCAGGTTTGTCAGTTAGAGCTTCGATTTTTTTTAGGCTAAGGACATTTCTTGCAGATCATTTTACATTTTTACTGATCTATATGTATTAACGTCTTTAAAAAAAAAGATGACAATGTAAATAAGCTTATATGAATAAAATATTTTTTGTTCAATTTGTTTAAACAAAATGCAATTCAAAGAGACATTTCCTGGCATATAAACTATTACAAACTTTGTTGATAATTTTCGAAATTATCAAATTTCTGAATGTGAGTTGAATTGTGTGAATTTGAAATAAGTGGCGATTAACCTCCCCATCACCCCTCCCCACCCCACAACCCACCGGTAAATTTAAAAAAATTCTCCAAGGATTTTTTTCTTGTATGAAATTAAACCGTTACAGACTGAGCCGAACTGAGCCGACATCGTTTGAATTTCAAATTTCAATTGGCCAACATTCGGGTCCATATTCCGTTCGGCTTGTACCGCTTTCTGGTAGACAGTGTATTGGAGTGTAGAGTTGGTTCCAGCGCCTGCGTGTTGCGACTCAAGAGTTAGGCATAGGACACTTTGGCCCCTCTTTCCCCAGCAATCGTTCTCGCATGGCCACCTTGGCGCAGTCGAAGAGCAGTTTGTTTGCATTTCCAACAGGTAGTCCCAGCTGCGCAGTCGACGTCGCTGCTGTGCAACAGTGGCCGCTGTTTATAATGAGACGACTGTTGCTGCTGACAAGGACAGTCTGCGATTTGGGACGCCCGCTGGCTGCCACATGCCACATGCCACAAAAACCACACGCATCATCATCATCATCATCATCATCATGTCTATCTCGTTCGTTTAGGCCGATCAGAACATATATATTTGAAAAGAAATTCCTAATTGCTTAATAAAAATTATATATATTTTTTTTATTTCATTTTATTATTAATTTTGATCAATCTTAAAACCAACGAGTCCCCGCTCGGTCTTGTGGCCCTTAATCGGCTTAAAATGTTGCACGTGTCGCGGCAACTTCGGTCTTAAGGAGAGGCCAAGGGACATTAACTTTGTTTTCGGTGAAACACGTTCAACCCACGACTCTGTGACCTAATTTCGATGTTCGTTTTCATTTCATTAAGAAATTCGGTTAGACAAATTATGAACTGGGCACAAACTCCAACCTATTGTCATTGGTTCCATAGCACTTTCAAAATAGGCAACTTAAACGGCAAACAATACACATAATATGTAAATAGCGACAGTGGCAGATCTAACTCATAGTGTTGGTGGCGGGAAATCGAGCAATGTCATAGGTGAAATCTCGCTTTTGAGAATGAGAATGGAAGGACAGTGCCGGATTAAGCGGGCGCAGGGCCTGTAGTAATACTTTCTTCACCTAATAAAGTTAAATAAACTGCGGTAAATAACAGTTGTCGAATCAAACCTTGGTAATAAGTTGTGATCAAGCAATCAGTCAACGAGTTATCTAAGGCCCTACGAGTAACCTTAGAAATTCATCAAGTAAAAACAAGTCCTTAGAATAGAATCGCACAAAAAGAGCAGCAGCGCTATTCCTACTGCCAAAAAGGTCGCTTAGAACCCGTCATAGGCAGAGGGGGGTGCGGGGCCCGTAGCTTTTGCCACTCCTGACACTAGGAACGGGTGGTGCCTTGTTCTTTTATCAGGATATATGTATATCCTAATTTGACACTTGAATGGTCCTATGCAAAGGTTCCAATTTCTGATCTATGATGAGTTTGTTCTGATCCGATAAACGCATGAACAGACATGGTCTTAAGTCTTCATCTCGTCTAATCTCAGTTTATATTCACTTAACTTTTTTGGAATTACTTTTATATAACTTTTTTTAATCAATGAAAATAAGAATAGAGAGTAAAACTATTAATCCTAAACTTTTACTTGAGTGTTTCGCCGTGGCTGTTCCCTTGTCATTGTCTTCCTGATTGTCTTCATCAAAGTAGTTGCCATAGATGCCAAAGGCTAATAATTCCTGGGGCTTCGTAAGTTCTACTTCCGCCCAGGTTGTGCCATTGCTATGATCCTCTTGGAACCAAGTCATATTGGTTGGCTGTAGGGCATAAAGCGACTCTGTCAGCGAATTCGGCATAAGTAATCGGCGATTACGTTGAACAAAATTTCCTCTAATCCGGACTGCTTGGAACTCAACCATCTCCCTGTGTGTCTCTACGTTCAGCATGCCGCAGGACTTGACACTGGAATTACGACAGGCGTATAGGCCACAAATCCTTATCAGACTATACTGCTCCTCTTCATAGCTACGCTGATCCACTACTGCACCTACTCGATAGTGATATTTGGGGGGTCTTTTTCCATTCACAAACATCGATATGTTAAATTCACAGAACAGATCTGCATAATACATTTGAGAATACCATTTGACTAATCCGGGAAACAGCGGCAGTAGATCGCTGCTGAAGTGGAGAATTGATTGCTGCTGAAGTAATGGTAAATCATTTTGCAAAGGGTGCTCGACAGAGTCCAGGTCCACAACGGGATCAGGTTCGGTGGACCATATAGGTACACGAGCCAGCAAAAGCTTTCGTTCTCCTTCTGTTTGATTGGCCACCATAAGACGAGCTAAGGCACCGTGTCGTCCGGCATAGATGCCAGTGCCTGTTATGCCAGAAGTCGGCAAACTGGCACCAGATGCCAATAGATTGACATTGTTTCCCCAGGACCATGCCTGCTGAAATTGTGAGGCTAACGGAAAAGAGAATCAGTAAGTTTTCAAGTCGATTGATTCGCAACTAACCTGTTAGAAAGGGCAACTCGGAGTTGAACATTTTTGTGACGATTATATCATGTATGCCCAGGCGTTCGACAAGGCTTTGGGCTGGCTCATAGAACAGCATATCGAAGCAAATGAAATGGCCAAAAGTCACATTAAAATCCGTCTTAAAGGTGGCATACTCTGGCTCACTAGTTCGATTTGTGTAGGGCTCCAAATATAGATTCCATTTCCGATATCGTGAGACAATGGCACCGCGACGATCAAACACCACATTCGTGTTGTAGATATTATATCCCTGCGACGGACACGACAATGTGTCATTCTGGCAGGACGCACGCTCCTTCACATTCACAACCAAATAAGTGTGAGCCTCTTGAGCGGCACAAGCCAACTCCCGAAGAAACGGGGCCACCTTGTCGTCTTCTCCACCATCGTCGTCACATATACTTCGATTTGGGTTAGCCTCTGGCACAGCAGTCAATTTGAGTTGTGTATTGAGGGTTGCCTCGGGAAATACTATGATGTCTGTTGTGCCATTTGCCTCTTTTATTAAGTCCAGATAGGCCATCAGATTCTCCTCCAACAACTGCGATGAGTTTCCACCAGTAACAGCAGGCCGAAATTCCACCACACCAGCTGTATAATAGCCACTATCAGCAGAGCTAATTCTGCCACAGATGCTTAATATGGTAAACAAGTAAATCCATCCGACCATAGCGACTACTCACTTCAGTTTAAAGTCTCTCGCCTCATGCAATATGATTTATTCCTATCTAATCGAACGCCTCATCGGATTATCAGCCACTTGCCTTTAAGTTCGTCAGTAATCTGATGCGTGTTCACATACTTTTCGGCGGCAGCAATTAAAATTTATGGAAAGTCTCTTAAAAATAATGTCTATCAACAATTATATTGCACAATTAAGACCAACAGCCAGGTCCGCATTTAGAAGTGGCCACAAAGGGCCACTCCATCCCTCCCATGTTTAGATCCGACCCTGGCAAATCAAAAGTGTGCAAAAACGAAATGTGACCATGACTCTTAAAAATATAAAAATATTTTTGCAAAGTTATATATAATACTAATTGTCAAATACATAACCAAAATTAAATCTACTTAATCTGTACATCGGGAAATAATTCTAATAATAATTCTGCTTACTTTTGATCTTGTTTGGCAGTAAAATTAAATGCTTTCATCTCTATAATACATATCCATTCCATTCTATTTTTGATGTAACTACCTAAGGTGCTTCATTATATAGAAGTCCGAGCTGTGTGAATCAGAAATCACTAAAACCCACAACATTATAGTCGCAAAGCTACCATTCGAAAGGTAAATCTTTCATCACATATTTAGAAAATCTTATCTCATTATTCAATTATGTAATCAGCGAGGCGTTATCAGACTAGTCTGTACCTACCTGCAATTTGAAAATGCGACAAGTGACGTCGATGATCGGGTGACCAGCCAAAGTTCGAAAGAAGAAATGTGTGTACTTTCAGAGTGATTGAGAATTAAATGTTATTAAAAATAAACAAAAATAAAAATAACAACGATAAAGATTAAACGATTGCTTATCTGTCCCCCTTTTTTGTTGTATTATATGCATTACGATCTCATTTCAGTACTTGAGAAATGGCTGATAGATACGAGAAGTCGGGGTCTTCGACTCTAAGGTATAAAAACGACTTATATATATATACATATATATATTTAAACTATACAAAATATAGAAGGTTCGTTAATCAGTAAAAAAATCTAAAAATTTGCGTTTGTTTAACCTTGTAGAGGGCATTGTAAATGTAGTAAAATAACGCAGACAATATGATCAGTCTGTCAAGAAAACACTTAACTTTATTATTTCATACCCTTGCAAAAAGGGTGTATTAATTTTGGTCCGAAGTGTGCAACGCATAGAAGGAACCATCTCCAACCATATAAAGTATATATATTCTTGATCAGCACGACGAGACGAGTTCAAATAGCCATGTCCGTCCGTCCGTCCGTCCGTCTGGATCAACGCGAACTCGTCATAGACCGTAAAACTACAGAGCTACTGAAATTTTGCATGTAGGCTTGTATATACTGCAAGGATCGGACGACTATATAATATAGCGCCCATACAAACGTCAAAGTCACGAACAGTGACTTTTCTCGATAACTTCGTTATTTTCTCAGTTATTTTGAAATTTAATATTGGTCAGTCTATTGCACATATAAACCACTGTGCCGAATTTGTTAAAGATCGGGTGACTATATCATATAGGTCCCATAGGAACGAATGGTGAAAAACAGTGATTTTGATCGTTATTTCGTATGCTAAGATTGTATTCTTTTGCAAACATTAGCCTTTTTAGGTAAAACTTATTTCACTTTGATGGCTATAGCTAAGGAAAGAGTAACCCAAAAAGTTGCAAGGGTATACAAACTTTGACGCGGTCGAAGTTGGCCTCGGCCTTCTGGTTTTTAATGTTCTTTCCAACTATTATAATACCAATTCTTATTGTAAATTATATAAAACAATAACTAAAATTACAAAAATAAAACATAAGAAAAGACAAAAACTGAGTTAAACAATTTTGCAACTTTCAAGAAATATTCTTATAAATTATATTCGTGCTTTTAAAATATCTTGATGCAGCTTTAATCTTTGCATTCGGCTGCCTCGAAGTTTGTATACCTTCAAAGTTTTTTTTTGTTTATCTTCCTTCCCTGTAGCCATAACGAGAAAAAGATGTTTTACTTAAAAAGTTTATTTAATGTTCGCGAAAGAAGCAAAAGCTGAAGCAATCCGCCCGATGTAGCATGTTACCTTATCGTTCGTTAGTATGACAGCTATATTGCTTAGTTATCCGATATTGATCGAATTTGGCAATTAGGTATAATATGACAAAAGTTAATTTTTATGAAAATCGCGTCAAAAGTAACGAAGTTATTAATAAAAGTCACTGTTTTTGACCGGTCGTCTTTACGGGAGCTATATGATATACATAGTAACCTGATATTGAATAAATTTAGTACAGTCATTAATGGCAGTCTTTGCCAATTGGATTGGAGCTGTATTATACATTGGTCCGATCCAGCTGTACAGTATATACAAGCCTACATTCAAAATTTAAAATTTTTTTTCTTCTATGCGTTGCACCAGGCCTCAACCTGATCAACGCATCCACTGAGCAGTGGTGGGCCGAAAAATTTACAATCTATGGTCTATGGGAAAGTCACGGATGGATCCACGAGTATATATCTCCTATACGAGAACTGCAATCGAGTCGATTGGTTTTTTTCCCCAAAAGTCTTATTTTTGTTCCCAGGATCTTATCTCAAGGATACTTTACGCTATCTTTTCCTTTTTTGGCCCATCAGAGTTTCTGCTTTCGCTACAATTACAGGAAACCCACGCGGTACTAAGAACTCAGTTCCAGCAATGTCCTAGAAGAGAACTTAGTATCATATTATTCTTAAAACAAATGTTTCGGGCTACCCAATCCATGGTGTACTCATTGGCTGCTGCTACGAGGAGCCGTAAATTGTACTCCGCCACCGGAGTGACTTCATCAAATTCTAGACAGCCAACTTCCTTGAAGTCCTGAAAACGCCAAAGAATCCTTCCAGCAGATTGCAAAAGTGTTGGACGATTCCAAGGACGAAAAGCATTTGCAACCAAGTAACGTATAACTACATATTATTGATCAGCGCGTCGCGGCGAGTTTATATAGTCATGTCTGTTCGTCCGTCTGGATCGACGCCATCGCCTAGACTGTATGAGCTATAGATTTGAAATATGTAATGTAAGCTTGAACATATATACTGCAGGACTTGTATACCTCGGATTCAAGCGGATCGGATTACACAATCGGATAACACTTTTTCCACTTTGATACCTTTAGGTAAGGGAAAAGTAACAAACAAATTTGTAAGGGTATACAAACTTTGGCGCGCCCGATACTATCCCCGACCCTCTGGATTTACTCTTTGTCTTTAATTTTCATTTTACTTCTTTATGGTTCTAAATCCAAATTGACCCTGTATAAAACTATTGGCTGCATTTTAATGTTTGCTGGTTTACTTCGCAGAAGTCTTGAATCGGACAGGCAAAGGTTCGAATACGTCATCGGTAGACGCCAATTTGAATACCTTTTTATGTTTTCACATTAGTCATTGTTTAAGGGTCATTGTTTTAAAAGAATACGCTCTTATTTTTTCTTATTAGTAATTGATTACATTAAAGCCCACGTTTTACCAATAGTAAACAATTTGCTAGTAATAGTGCAGTGACAATGTTTACTGTAATGTATTTTGCAGACAGCGTGTCTATGAAAATGTCCATGGAAACTAAATACTACTAGTTGATACCGTTTCATTTTTCAAAATAGGGATCACTCAAGCGATTTTTTAATGAATTTCCAGCTAAGTTGAGGATATTTTTATTTTATAGAGAGAGAGAGTATCGTCTATATCTTAATCTGATCATGATTTAGATCAGCACGACAAAATTCCTTCAAAGACACTTAAATTGAATCGAGCCTAGGATCACAGCCAAGGGCATAATGAGCCAGGCTCCAAAACTTTGCATATGGGCTGCAGTGCCGCCCTCATTGTCTTCATCCGCATAGCCACATTGGATATTATCGTCGGGAGTGCCAGCTCCATAGGTACAGATCTCATCATAATAGTTACCATAGACGGCAAAGGTCAAGAGATTGCTAACCTTTACATTTTCGGCTAAGGCAAAGTGCACTTGATGTTGATATCTGGAGAGACGACAAGATCGATTAATAGTACTCAGACAGTAAGAGAGAGACGGGATAACTCACCCATTGTTAGTAGGTGATTGCGACCATTCAAATTGGGTTGGCTCTAGTGGCAAAAGGTTATCCAGTACTGTATTGGGCACAAACAAAAACTCTTTCGATTGGGGATAGGTTACATCGATAACCAAACGTGAGAAGGCCACTTGCGGCTGGGCATTATCTGTGATCAGTTTGGCACAGTCTTCGATTTCGGGACCCGTGCATGAGAAGATACCACAGTTACGTATATAATTGCCATCAACATTTTGCTCATTCCTCCAACCATTGTAGGCACCCAGACGATAGTAGTAATAGGATGAATTACTTTGCTGGTCCAATGGTTCCCATGTCACCTCAAAGTGACAGCAGAAGGTATCATCATAGCAAATATCTTGTGTCAAATTGCCGCTGTCTCGTTGGTTCTCATCGATCGGTAGCATTTCACTTTTATAATTTTGTATATAGTCCTGCTTCATCCGAAATTCGGACGATAGAACCCTTGGAGCCTCGGGGTCAACGGAGCGTCTCGAGCGGATTGATTTACGTGTCTGGCGGGTTTCCTTAAACTTGGGCACTTTGGCCACATAGATGTGACGTTCCCCAATGCCGGTGTTCATTACACTGGTAATGGTACCTTCGCGTCCATGATAGATACCCGAACCAGAACTACCGACCAAGGGATTACTAGCACCGGCGGCCAATAGGTTAACATTTTGTGCATAGGCCCAGCCCTGCTGGTATTGGACAGCTAAGGAAAATGAAAAGCAACTAAAGAACGATTCCGACTTGCAGCCAATTCGATTTGAGACTCACCTGTCAGATACGGCAGTTGCGAGAACCACATGGTCGGGTATACGAAATCTGTGATACCCTGCTCCAGGATCAACTGCTGGGCTGGATCAAAGAAGAGTATGTCAAAGCATATGAAATGTCCGAAAGTCACACCGAAATCGGTGGTAAACGTTGACAACTCGGGCAAATATGTAGAGTTTCGAGGTTCGCCATATAAATGGATCTTACGATACCGTGAGATGACAATACCCTCCCGATCGAAGACCACATTCGTATTGAACTGATTGACACCAGTCGAGGCGCAGGGTCGCGGATCTTCGGGGGTATCGGTGCACAACTGTTTCTCACTGAGATTCACCACAACATATTTGCTGGCATTGCGGGCAGCGCACGAGAGGCTAACGAAAAACTCCTCATAGTATGTGGCATTTGGATCCGTTAGACAGGGGGCAATTAGTTCTTCCGGCGGTGGGACGAATGTTGCCGTAGTCTGCGCATTCAAAGTGGCCTCCGGGAAGACAATGATTTCGGCCTCACTGGCATCCGCTGAGCCAATGATCTCCACGTAACTGTCAACATTATCCTTCTGGCTTAATACGCTTGGCCGAAATTCTACAACGCCTGCCGTATAGTAGTCACTATCGTAATCCCTCTTCAGGAATGCCGCCTAATAACATAAAAAAACACGTATATATTTAAACATTTTATGACCAGATTAAGAGTGTGTAGACTTAATAAAGTGTAATCAAGTGCCAAGCACTTTTCACTAATTGCCGATTAAGTCGACTTTGTTGACGATCTTATCATTGCACCCAGTCAAGTACATGATACACCGAACCAACCTGGTGACTCATCTGCGGCAATAGGCAAACCAAGGCCAAAACCAGACTAAATTTGCCTATGGCCCTAATGATTTTGGAGCTGGTGGCCATTTCGTGATCCGTCAATCGCTAACTGTCGCCCCAATAATGGGCCACTGAAGCTTTTATAGAACGGCTAGCCGGACAGCTAAACTGCCGACTGGTCGGCCAGCTAATCTTATCACGCTGTCCAGTTGGAGGTGGCTGCTGGGCAAGATCGGCAAAGAGCTATACCCAAGGTATAGACGCCACTGTTCGCACATATATGTATGTGTATATGTCTATTGTTCGTTGGGTTATTCTAATTTCATGTTTATGGACCGTGACAATGATAAGTTTTTGCAAAAATACTTTCTAGCTGTATGTAGTAAGCAGGTAGGTTGGCATACTTAGGTATGTTCATATATAGTATACCTAGACATTGAACGATTGTCCAAACTATTATTATTCACTTTGTTGCCTGCGGTTATCAGTATTCGCGCAGCTGATGATGTGATTATCCTATGTCATGGTGTTTTATCATTTAACAACCTTTTCTATTGAACAATAAACCATAATTCTACTTTGTTAAACAGAGATTTTATATATTCGACGAATATTGCCCAGATATACAGACACACGTGTGACCACTGACCGATAACACACAAATAACGAATTGTTCAAAAATTGCAAAAACTTTGCCAATTGAAAACGATTAAAAGTTTCGTTACCATGCTCTGAAACGGGTAAACAAATATATTTATCAAATATCAATCACATATTTGGAAAAACCTATACAAATTACTCTTACAAAAGCGGTTATATTTATTTTGCTCCGAAGTTTGAAACTTTCATCAAAAGCATTGTAGGACTTGAAAAACTGGTGCTGAGCCAAGAGCCGACACAACTTTTGGAAACATTTTCGATTAATCTCTAAATTTCGAAACTTGTATTTTCGAAACTTGTATTTTCGTACCCCATAGAAAATATATTATATATTTCAATTTAGACGATGAGATGAGTTTATATAGCTAACAGTCGATTTGTGAATAGTTTGTGGAATAAACTGCGAGGGCTACTTATACACTTCCCAATAGTCGTTAGTGAATCAATTAGGAATCATTGATAAATCATTCATAACAATAATAAAACGTTGGGAAAATCGTTAATAAATCATTACTGAACTACTAAAAACTAGATATGAATCATTTAGGAATCTTTATTGATTTGTAAAGGCATTATTAGAATCGATCATTAAGAGATCAATAAAGAACCATTAAGGAATCAACAATGATTCCGTGTACACATCATAAGTGAATAAACAATTAATCAATAATGAATCATTAACGAATGGAATAAGGAATCAAAATTGAATGATTAAGGAATATGTTGTGAATCATAAATCAATCAATCATTAATGAAGCATTTATCAATCGTTAAGGAATGAATGAATAAAACATGAAGAAATCTCTAATGAATCATCAATTTCTAGATTGATCAAAAGTAAGTTTAAGATCAAAAACATTTTATTTTTTAAAGGTAGTCTTATAAGATGAAGTATTTGCTCTAATTAGTACAAGTACAATTCTTAATGACTGTGTCAAAAGTCATAAAGATCGGGCAACCATTTCAAATATGTATGTAGCTCTCAGAGAAACGATCGATTTAAAAGAAAGACTTTGTTATTTTTTCGGCAAAAGTCATACTTGTCAGTTTTAAGTACTTTATGATGATTGCGATCGATTTACTCAAGATCTAGCGACTATACCACATAGATAATGGAACGATCAATAGTCAGGAAAATGTTAAGCAAACAAAGTTATTAACTTATGCTATCTTGCTATTTTATATATCTATTATATCTTATATAAGCGGTATAAGATAAAATGTCATAATGAATGCACCTCATTGTTTGAGGTCAAGTTAGCAAGGGTATACAATATTCGTCTGGATTATAGTCAACCCGATCCAACTTACCTAGATTTAGCTACAAAATGCCTAAATAGAAGTTTCATCAATTATCAATTATAATCGGGTTCGAAAACATCTCTTTATCTGCGTTATTAGTTGCCAAACGATTTGACTTTTAATATCTTTAAGAAAATATTTACATTAGTAGGTGAGTCGTCGCAGTAACATTTATATACTCTATATATCAAATAAAAAACAACTTCAAACTCAGACTAAACTCACACATTGAAGTTACTTCACATGAGAATCGGTTACACACTTTCTGGCCTCGTCAGTGCAAATGGTAGAGTATCTGAAAGTGCTAATACTTAACATGATGTTAATCCAGAGTCAAAAGTCCTTAAAATCTATTGCCTGCTTAAGCAGCTCCTTCACTGAACGCAACATACATAAATTCAAGTGGCATACCTCATCATCCATCCATCTCGGAGTCCGTGCTTTTTGTGTGTCAGGTCCTAAGCCCCAACCCCAATTTGGCAATCCTTTTTTTATGCATATTTGTGTTCTTTTTTTTGCTTTTGCTGGTTCGCCAAGGCAAATTGCTTTGTGGAAAAAAAGAAGAAAAAGAAAAAGAGAAAAATACAACAAAAAATTAAAAAATAATGTTTGAAAATTTCTTGGTCATATATTTTAAATACAAAAATTTACCCAAGGGAGTCGAGCCGTGTACACATCGTTGCACACACACACACACACACACACACACACACACACACACACACACACACAGACGCACATCACGTAACCTGCTCATTTTATGCGCAAAAAGAAACGAACGGTAAAACACGTTAAAAGCCAAGACGAGGGCTGCCGCCGCCGCCGCCGCCGCCGCAGCAACAGTAAGATTGAAACGGGTACAAAAACGGCAGCAGGAATGAGTCAGGGAAATATTGGCGCTAGATCTCAAAGTCTATTATTGAATACCCTTACAAAGGCACTTCCGAATCGTTGTGCCTGCCGAGTTGTTGCTTTATCTTTGCCACAGCAATTATCCCCAAACATTTCTCTCTCTCGCAAACTGTGCTTATACGGATAAATACGGCTGACGGTTCGATAACGTTGGTAATTTGACTAAACTCATTGGAGACGGTGTACATCGATAAATTGAAAATCGATGGAACTTTAAATTTTCGATAAAAACACACAAAGTCGAAGTTCTATTCGAAATCCTCGATAGTTTTCTTATTAGTTGTAATGCTAATAATATGTATTATTGAAACTTGTTTGCTTAGTCCATGTTTATATTATGCACCCAAAGTGAGAACATTAAAATAAGTCGCCGATTTGTATGCTACAGTTATTTTTGATCAGCATCAACAGCTGAGTCTATCTGGCCATATCTGATGTCTACTTCGCGAATTTGAAATAAAAGCTTTTTTCCCCAATATTCGATCTATATGGTAATATCTATAATATCTACATACATATGTCAATTTCATATGGAGAGTTTTATTAAAATTGGAAATTAAAATAACCAAAGTAAGAGGTTATAGGGGCGGAGTTGGCAGTGGACCGGTTACATAGCATGTAAAAAGATTTTTTATATCCAAGCGTTTCAGAAAAGGGCGAAACTTGCTAGTAGAACTGTCAAGAATTGGCCATTCGATTATTAGTCAATATCTTTCTAAAACATATAAAAAATCATCAATAAATACATATTGAGAAGTATCAGCAGTATTTTTCTGTGTTATTCGAGCATTCGTTTATCCTAGTTATGTTAAGCTATGTTTTAAAAGGTAATTAATCTAACAATAAGTGCTAGAATATGTATATGATTATTGTGCTGCAAACTGCTTATCAAATTGTATATACTCTTATTTGGCAAGGGATATAGCAAGGTAGATGAAGGCAGCTTCATTTAGTTTTTGGCCTGCCTAAGACCTGCCCCACATATGCATGCATGCCATATACGTTTATATATTGGTGTGTGTATGTGTGGGTAAGGATGCGGGTAAGAGCGGTTCGGTGAATGCTGGGCGGCATGTGGGCGGGGTCAACTTTGTGCCCGTGTGTGCTATTCGTTGCTACTTATGTTTAAGCTTTGTATTTAAGCTTTTTGCACGATTTCCTCTAACAAATGGATTTTCACTTGTTGCCCGAACCCAGGCAAAAGATGCAGAGAGGTTACAAGTGCGTGTATGTGTGTGCTTTTGTGTGTGTGTGTGTGTGTGTGTGTGTATGTGTCTTATGTAATCTGTATGGCCTTGTTGTCATGCTTGATTTTTTTTCTTCTCCTCTTCTAGATCCCTTTCGCTTGCTAACAAATAATTTAATTTCTTGGGTCGTATTTGTCCATTTTTTTCTGTCTCCTTTCCTTCTTCCTCTTGCTTGTTTCGTTTTACCTTCTATTCCTTTTGAGTATTTTTATTAAGGATTTTTACCGTGTCGGAAATGAAATTGCTTTAAGTGCTCGAGACTTTAAGATGTTGTCGTTTTGCTCGGTCCTGAAAAAGAGTTGCCGAAAACAAAATTTGGCCCATGGGCAGATCTTTGTCTAGTTGATTAATTGCAGTACATTGAAACAGAAACCCAAACTAAGACTGAAACTTGGCCTGTCCGCTGGACAGACGAGTGCAAAGTGCGGGGAAGGGCATGTCACACGCATGTATGTACATAGTTAATTTATTTGTATGTGAGTGTTTCTGTGTGTGTGTGTATGCAAAACTCAAAAATATGAGATTATTAATGATGGCAACAACTGGCGGCAATTCTCAGTCTCTCATACTCCTCTCTCTCTCTCTCTCCCTCCCACTTTTAGTCTCTCTGCTTGTCTGAATTTGACATTACTCATACGACTCGTTGTTGTCTTCTCTTTTTTGTCGAGATTTATGCCAAGCGGGCTTGTATCTTTCTTTTTTTGTTTGCTTTTTGCTTTTTTTCATGACTGATTAATAACAAATGCTTCAGGACTCTGCCCGATACAGAGTTGGGTGGAGATTTGCTGAAAAAGTGACGAATTATGAAGCCAACAATGTGCAAATGTGTGTACGTGTGTGTATACATACATACATTCATTCATATATGGGATTCAGTGATTTTCCTATATAATCGAGCGTCGATTTGGTGTAAACAATGTTAAGCAGGGTGCAACATGGCGTATGAGTAATTATTTTTAGTTCTACTTCAGAGTTTTAATTTTAAATGTTGTTTAGATAGACGTTAATCTAGCAAATCTGAATACAAGGACTTTTTGTATTTACATTTAGTAGATACTTACTCTCATCGGCCGATTTAGTACATCTTTGTAAACACTTGATCCGCAGTAAACGGCTTGAAGAAAAACAGCGAAGCAATAGAAAAGGGCGACTCGATGGCCAGATTTAGTATTTGAAGATTCACAAAAGTTTGGACTTTTACAGGTTAAAGTACCGGATTCTTTCTAGTTGGGTTAAATATGCTATAAAGCAACTTCTAGGATGCTTAAATGGTGTGAAGTTATCTTAATTTCAAGTATATAATAAATAAATTGCCTGATTGACTGATTGATTTTAGTTTCTGTCATTTAGCAAGTATCGAATAAATACGTTAAATAGTTGAAGTCAAGTGTTTGATAAGTCCATTTTGGAAGCATCAAAGGTTAGTCGATACGACTTGATCATTCCATTTCTTAGTAATAGCGATACATAAATGTATGTATTATGTGCTAGATATTTCTATAAATCTCGTTTTTGTTTTTATTTCTTTTTTTTTTTGTAGGCCATTCCTCTTCCTCACACAGTTAGAAGGGCGTTGGGCAGTGCAAACGACTAACTGGACGACCCCCCAATAAAGCGTCCGTTGTGCCTGGTCAAGTCAGGGCGCTGATTTATGGCCAAACCAGAAGCAAGCTGTTCCCTCCCACCCCCAAGTAACCTGTGTACTCCATATTCTCATTTTCTTCTTTACTGTGCTCTGACACCAGGGCGATTTAATAGCCTTAAACGGTACCTGGCTAATAAGTTTTACCCCTCCACCCGGCAGATGACACAAACACCCCTCACTCTTGTTCTCGCGCTTGGTCTTCATGGCCGGCCAAAACTAACATACGTAGAGACGTAAAGCGAATGACTTGGCGTTTGCCTTTTGCTCTTTTAAGATTTATTGACATATAAATTTAATGCCCCTCTGCCCAGATTCGCTGCCCCGCCATCATTTCCACTGCCCCACCCAACTAGCCATTCTATCCCGCCTAACCACTCGTTCTTAGTGGAAAAGGGGACAACAAAGTTTAGGGGCAATTGATTGAATGCACTTTATTGCCTGGATTTCCGTTAGTAAATTGAAACTTTAGTCGTTGAGAAACTGAACTGGTACAGGCCAGTCAAGTTTAGTTTGTTTCAATTAAAAATTGTACAATTTTTCTTATCAATTTTCGAGTATAGTTTATTACTTTTTGCTCGTTTTTTATTTTTTTTTGCAATTTGCGATTCATCAGGCCAAATATGATTGCAATATCCTGATTCGCATATTGCATTAGATAATTAACTTATGTACATGGACATTCAAAAAATCTAAATACCTGTTGAGAAACAAAACGGTTAATTGACCTAACTAACTAAAGGACTGATCGATGTCTGTGCCAATCTATGGGCTTAGAATAGATATTTTAATGGACGTTTGTTACTCATTGATTTGACATAGTAAGTCCCATTGAATACTCTGAGCTCTTTACTTAACTTACTGATTAAATGACATCTTAGCTAATGGATATGACTATTAAACCCTCGAATACAACTAAAATATAATTAAAACTGAATTCCAGTTAAGTTACAGGATATTCTTCGGGTTGCAACTCATAGAATTGTGCTCTTTTTCGCTATTGCTTTGGGTTGCTATTTCCCATTGAATAGAATCGAATCAAGCGCCATTAGTTTGACTGATTTTGCAGTCAGGTCAGAGAATGCAATTCTATGTGCATGCCAATGTCAAACCCAGCAAAGTCAAGAAAAGAAATGAAAAGAACAGGAAAAGAAAAGAAAAGCTGCGGAAAGCTATCATGTATGAAATGGAAAAGACCAGGACTAGGACCAAGACCAAGACCAAGACCGAAACCAGCACCGCGACAACCAAGGCTATAGCTAATGTTGGAGCTGTGAAAAGAAAAAAAAGAATGGAAAATTGAGCGTCTGAGGCCGAGGACAGGTGCGACCACCATCTACTCACCTATTGCCGTGTGTTAGCGAGCTGTTCAGAATAAAAAACCATAAGTCAGGAATGAGCACAGACCTCGATGAAGATGGCATTGGCAACGGCAACTGAAATTCAATTCAATTTGTTAGCTCATGGAATGCCGACATTGTTGCGACTATATCAACAGAGTGTTGATTGCGTGAGTAAAACTACAATAGTAGGTATACTATACATATGTACATACATATATAACAAATCAGTCATAGTTTTCAATTTCAATCAAAGCACGCCCGAAAGCACAAAAAACGTATAAAAACACGAATGAAATGTAAAGGTAATGGGATGTGTGTTGGAATTGATTGCATATAATTATATTCTATAGTCATAGAACTTTGCTAAACATGATTTTTGTTATTTTGTTCTATGGTTGATCTGTCCAAAGCAGATGCTCGAATATTGCAATCCAATGCGGAGTTTGTTACACTTATTGATTTTATGTTGCCAGAGAGAAAAGTTCTTTATGAGCTGCGTAATTAAAAGCTTAACATTTTTTTTGTTTGTAGTTTTCATAGTTTGGGGCAGAATGCCAATTAAATTCAATTGATTCCTTACAGTTAATCTGCACAACAAGCTATTCAAATCACTAAGGGAAAGTCGTAGGATTAAACAGTCATACGTCAGTTGGTATATTATATAGGAATAGTAAATAGGCATATAAAATTACAAAAAAGTATACCTTGACAGGTATTATCTTTTATTATCTTAGTATTGTATTGTAGTTTTGACTTCTAAGTTGATATATTTGGGATAGTTTAATCATACTTCCTCGGATAGTATGATTCTATATGTTATAAAGAACAAATGTGAACGATTTTTACAAATGTGCTGGGTACATAAACAAAATATTGAAGTTCGAAATTTCTTTCAAGTAGTTCCACAAATAGAGAGACTAATTTACAATGAAACAGACAGACATAATGACTATTCTTTTTATTTCTTCGATAAAGATATTAAGCTAGATTTAACCAAGTCAAAATTAGTAAAGGTGAGACCTAGAATCATTTAAAATTTCTGTTCGCAAACGAAGCCTTTTCAAATTCCCTTTCTTATTAAATAGTCAATAATTCCCTTATCGGGAGAAATCGGTACCCTAGCCACGATAAGTTATATAATAAGTTGATTATACCTCCATTCTTTAAACGGTTTCGACTCCTTTTTGAGCCTTATTTTTACTCATAAACATCTAGTTTTATCGATAATAGTTTAGACTTCATAGTTTGTATCAAAAGCCAGTCACTCTTAAGTTATATTTTGAATCAGACTTATTTTATTCAAGTCGTGTTTTAGTCAAGTAAATTTAAACTTGCATGGGAAAAACGCTATAAAATGTTGTTTTTAAAATCAAATTTGATGCTACATATATAAATCGAACTCCGAACTCTTTAAAATGCCTTTGAAACAAATGAAATGATAACAATGTGAAATCTTGAGAATATGAGGTTTGTCATTCAGATATTCATCATGTGCTCATCTCTAATGCCCAACTTTGTGCTTTCTGCTTACATATATGTTATTACCCTTCCCCTTCCCCTTCCCCACCCACTACAGCGATTCGTTTCACTCGCGCACACACAAATTTCAACTCGGTTTTCGATTTGGGTTTTTATTTTTTGGTAGTTTGTCGTCTGGAACGGTTCAATGCAGTTCAGTAAATATTATGCTAAATTGAGATAATTTGTTGGCTGATATACATAACCAACCTTTCAGTGTCGCCATTTTGGCTCCTGGCTGCTGGTCCTGGCGGCTCCTGGCTGGTTGGTTGGTTCGTTGGTTGGCTGGTTGGATGGATGCTACTGTCCTTGGCATGCTACAAAAAAATTGAATGGATTTGCATGTAAATTTGTTCGCCTTATAGTTACAAATTTTTGCTCGATTTTGCACATTTTCTAGATTTCTATCGTAATTGGCGGCTTGTTGGTTGGGGGCTCACACAGACGTAGTTACTACACACAGACACTTCGACAGACATAGAGATACATAGATACAATTGCAATTGCCGGAAATATGTGTGCGCTGCCCAATTTTCCGCTTTCATAATTTTGAGTTTATTTTTGCTATCTAACAAATTAGTGCACTTTAAAAGTCCCATTATGGTTTTTGTTTTATGAATTCCATTGTGTCTGAAGAACAGTAAGCTAAATTAGCACATTCTGGCAGCTATCAGAACAGAACAATGGCCCGATTTCCGCCATGCAAAAGTTTATATACTCTGCAAAGGATTTGTGTTTTACATTTTTAAGTTTAGGGCAAATACCGTAAGACACAAACAACTACCAAAACTAATCGATAATGCCTTTCCATATAGAGCAATAGGATTTGTGGAGATATATTTTCGGCAACTTACTCGGACCTCAGAAACTAATGGGACTGTCAGATGGAGAGAGATGGGATGGAAAAGGTTAATAAAGAAGCAGTTAGTTAGACATACATATACATATTAGGTGAAAAGGGATTAACACAAAGTATCTAATAGATTATTGTATTGCCAAACTAAAAAAACATTAAGAAATGTTTCTATGAAAACTTTAGATGTGATATGTCGAATACTCGCCCGATCCAGCTAAAACCGATTTATATCGAATTTTATATTAGAGAGCCGCGTGGACAGATACACAATGGGAAAAACAGACAAACAAATAATACTACAGCTATCTATGAACTAAATAGGAAAGGATAGATGTTTTAAGTGTGTTAATAGAAGACTCTGAGCAGATTACAGGGAATAAAAGGTTGTAATCAGAGCAGGGGACTCTAAAAGGTTCATGCATGGCATAGTTAGAAGGCCAACGACTAAGGGTTAAAGGTATAATAGGATGTCTACTCTGTCTACATGGTACCGACAAATTTACCTGAGCCAATAACTCAGGCGAGTCAATATCACCAATTAGGAGCTTGTGCATAAAAATAACACCAACAATATTTCTGCGGTTAATTAAGGAGGGAAGGTTGCTCAAAAGAAGTTTACTAGAATACGAAGGCAAATTAACATTTCGATCCCAGCTTAAACCACGAAGAGCAAATAGCAAGAACTGCATTTGAACTCATTCAAGTCTAATCTGGTGCGACTCATATTGAGGTGACCAAATGCAAGATCCATACTCTAAAATAAGACGGACAAGCGAAGTAAATAGAACTTTAGTTGTATAGGGGTCGTCAAATTCTTTTGACCATCTTTTAATGAAACCCAGAACACTAATGGCCTTTGCGACCGCGGTGGAAATATGGGTATTAAAATTTAACTTATGGTCCATAAGTACTCCGAAATCATTCATATTATTTAGACGTTCCAAAGGATAGACGTTTAGAAAATAAGTGACCAGTTGAGGAGAATTACGATAAAAAGTCATTACCTTACATTTGGTAGTGTTAAGATTTAATAAATTAAACTGGCCCCAGGATTGAAAATGTTTAAGATCAGCTTGCAGGCGACTAAATGAATCTGTTTCTTTATAAGTAAGACAAAGCTTAACATCGTCAGCATACATAAGCACACGCGAATGAATAATGACTGATGGAAGATCGTTTATAAATAAAGTGAAAAAATGTATACCTACTCAGACTGTAATACTCTTGTTATCGGGTTCAAACCCCAACGGAGGTGTAGTTATCATACAGTCATTTGAAATCAATTCGAATGGATTCATTTGAATTTGAGTTTTCTATCATTCATGCAGCTCTATATTTTATATTATTATGATTATATTAGCTCTTCGCCTTACTGGTCAAAAACCCGTTGATGGTCAGAGATGGCAGAGATTAATATACCCATTTTGGTTTAAGGATATTCACAAGAATGAACTTCAAGTGCTTGTTTACTAAATGAATGCCTAATTGTTTTAATCTATTTTGTATTCAAGTCAAAATAAAGAGATTTATTAAACAAACATTACTCGGATACGAATATGAAATTTTCGTCATAAAGTTGACGCCAGACATTTTTGTGGAATCCGATGAAATTCATTGAATTTGAATATTAAGAATTTTTAGAGATTCCAATGAGTGCAATAAATGTGTTGAATGCAAACAGGAAATTTTGTTTTATCTTAAAAATACGTTTCTTTATTAAATCGGTTGAATTTTGTTTTCTGGTTTTTATGTCATTGACCCAAAAGATGCTTTACTAACACACACCCATTCACATACAACGCACGCACACAAACACAAACACAGTATTAACAAATAGTATAGCCAAAAGCAAGTCATGTGTATAAAAATAGTCATTAAAAAAAGGACCAACATCCAAAGCGTACACTTAGAGAAAGTCAGAAATAATAAAGTACAAAATTAAAATGTTTGTCTGGCTGGGCAGTTGCGGCTCATATAACTGATAGCAACAAAATTGAAGAGAAATAATCAGTGAGATTATTCGTTAAAGTCCATTAGTTCAACATCAAATGTATGTATGTATATACATATTTAATACTTGTTAAATGTCTAAATTTCTTTCTCTGTGCTGGTCAAACACACACAATGCAATTAATTGTTTTTGTTTATCATCAGTTTATCAGAGGTTTACGCTTGATTTGACCTATGCCTCTACTTCTAATTCTAGTTTACTTTGCTTTAGTTTTCTTATTAGTGTCCATTACTTGTGTTTGGTCAAGCGAAAAAGCCAAAGAAAGAGCACACAAGAGAACGAAGAGGAAGAGAGATGGCTATTGAGAGAGAGGGAGACATCTACAAACTGTTGATGACATTTTTCAATATCAATAAACTTTGATAACATCTAATGATAAGGGTTCAACCAAAATTAAGCTCCAAGACTATTTATCTTTATCTATTTCGATAGATTTCAATTTGAACTTGGCTGCCTCTCAGCGCCATTGAATATTTGCCCACCCGGCTATCAGTCAGTCAGTCAGTCAGTCAGTCAGTCAGTCGGTCGTTCAATTGACCAGCTGCCCCCGTGGGGCTCAGGTACAACAAATTGGAAGTACATACATAATTATATATATGTGTCTATATCTATATATGGTATACATAGTTGGATATATAAGTGTCTGTAAATGTGTATACATGATGTATAATTTAACACACAAAAAAAAAAAAAATACAAATACGACAAAAAGATACACATCGGAAGTCGGAAAAGTCAACTTTCACATACACTGTAAAAAGAGCATGTGTATTTTATGTCTGTATGAGTCCCTAGTCAAATTTCGATCACAACAAGAAGGGGATAGATTTTTCCATGATTCAGAATATTGCTGAATATCAAATTTATGGAGTTGCATTTAAAAACTAATCACGTGTGAATAAATAATGGATTTTCATTTTCTACATTGTGATTAACAAAAAAAACATTGAACATTGCCGATTTTGTAATAATTGCAAAATTGTAAGGGTTTCATGGATAACAACAATGAAAACAAACTATAGGTCCTTTTTACATGAATACTGTTGCGTACTTTATTTTTTGTGCAGGGTATGGAAAAAACAACAAAACAAATGAGAGAAAGAAGTGGAGCAAAACGAATGAAAGAAGGAAAGAACAAAAAAAAAATAAACGCAGAGAGAAAGAAAACAGAATATGATTACGTATACGCAATGTGAAACTTCTTAGAGTTCAAGTGCGAACTGTATGTGTGTGTGCCTGGTCATTACGCACGTACCACTTGTATGAATGGCAAGCAAATGTCTCCTCCCCTTTCTACGCCCAGCTACCCCCATACCATTCACTCACACACCCCCCACCACCTGGGGTACTCTTCGCCTGGCTGAGCACATAAAAATAAATCAAGTTTTTCTTCATTTCCTTTGCGCTTTCTTTTGCTTTCGCTGTTACTGTTTGTGTATGTATGTATAGGTGTGTCTGTGTGTGTGTGTGTGTTTGTGATGTATTGTGCATACAATATGCCCTTTTAAGATTTTAACTTTTTATATAGCATACTTATAAGGTGGTAGCCGGTAACTCGAGTTCAGGTACCAAACAAAAAGAAATGAAACAAACACACACACACAAACACACGAATACAAACAAATAAAAGGAAAACGGAAAAATAAAAAAAAAGCAAAAAACAAAATTTTCGGCTGACCGCATATTTCGTTTTATGCGTTTTTTATGCTAAAATTAAATGAAGTCAACATGAATTAAAGTTTTCTTCTCTCCATTGTTGTTATAGTTGTTGTTGTTGGCGTTTCATTTTTTCCACCTGTGCATGAATATAGACATTTTTGGCTGACATTAAAGTTAAACATAAATTATATGTCTACATACATATGTATATATATCTTTTCTTTTCATGTATTTTTCGGCTCGCATTTCACTTGTCAGGTAAATTCAATTGAAAATCATTTAATGGCCAAATGCAACCGCACACACACACGACCACGCCTCCCATTCAACAAAATATGAACCGCCTACGCGATAAATTTTCAGTATTTTCAACACGTCTCGACTACGTGTCGATGATGATGATGATGATGACTGCCTCCTGCCACCTGCCACCAACCATCTGCAACTTGCCTCATGCTGTTGAGGCTTGGCCACAGCAACGTCTGACGATGTTAACAATTTTCATTCAACATAACGTTAACCGTTATTATAAATGCCACGGCTGTGAGAAATTTACACACGATTGCACTGTCTATATATGTATATATTTCATTTCCTGTTGCATTTTATTGTCAACAGATACCAACGAATGAGATAGTGATATAAACGAAAACGAACCGAAAAGTGAAGTTTCTAAGAAATTCAAGAAATTTCAGTTTAATTGGCTTTAGGGGCCACTCTAAAATATAAGCTAATATCCGGAATAGTGACAATTTCAAGTGCCTTCTCTTTTAAATGATTTGCTCGACCTCTACGTACGTGGTATGAGCTTCTAAAAGGGCGTCAAATATGTTGCTCTATGCAGTAGACATACATAGACACATATATACTTTTTATTATTACTTTATTGTGGCTTGTTATTATTAAATTGTTTTGTATTTATCACATGCAGCAGTGGCATACATACGTCGACCAGCTGGTGTCCTTCACACAGCCCGTAGCTGTAACAACACAAGCAACAACAAAAACGACGACAACTACAATGCATTGTTATCCTTGCTCCTTGATGGCATTGATACGCCCTTGCCCCCTTCCCTCACACAACACACCATTCCATATACACACACAGCAACTACTATCCGCACACTCGCACATTATATTCATATTAGTTTTGAAAAGCGCATTATGTGGCCCCAAAATGTCCAACAAATCTCCTCGTTGTCCCCTTCCTGCGGCCCGCATTTCACATCCCACCCATTCGGTCTCTTCCGTCCTTTAGCCCATTTAGTTAGGCATGTGTAATGGCTCGTGTGGGTTTGCCCATATTTGGTACATGTGGCATATGCACAAGGAACTACTCATATGTACATACATATGTATATGTAAATAAATACATACATGCATACTTACATATACATGCGTACATACGACAAAGGAAATAGCTGAAAAAAGGAGCTTAGTTTATTACAATCAGTTGTGTGTGAGTGCCTCATGCAAATTTGTCTGTGGCAAAAACAAATTCCATTTGAGGAATTGTGTGCGACTAATCAATTGGGTTGCCATAAATACATATGTATTAACAATATATTAGTATATGTATGTGTGCATGGTTAAAATATATCCATACATTCACATCAAATATAATCCATTTTTTTTTCTAATGTACTTTGTTAAAACATTGAAATCGATTTAATACAAAATTTTGCAAATATCCTAAATCTATTTTCAAATGAGATTTTCAATTTCCATTCCTTTAACCTAATTTATTTGCTCAAACTGTTCGCAGTGGTATATTTTGAGATCTCTCACAATCAATGACAGAAACAAATATATAAAAACATTTCCAAATTGTCTATATCAAGATCTTCGTCTGCTGTTTAGGAATAAACTCATTAGTTACTCTAGGTTTTCCCTTTGGCTTAAATATAAAAATTGTGTTTTGAAATTTATGTTTAAAGGGTAAAAACAGTTAACATTTCAAATTTATAAACAATGCATGCAATGTTTCATGTCGAAATATTCAATAACTCATATATGTTTTCTTCAGTTTGTTTTATTATAAGTCGTTTCAGACAACAATTACGTATACGCAAGGTATACCAGCAAGACTAAAAATATTCAATATAAGCATCATAATGAGCACTCTTTTCATATAAGTATTCTTCCACTCGGGAAAATTGTTTCTAATTTTAAAATTTTTGTTTGCATCTACATTGTAATTGTTGGCATAGTTTAACGACATTAATTGCATTTTTCATTACTCACTTAATTAAATCTAAGTTACATTTGTAGAGGTTAGAAAATGATATTTGAAATTGGATTTATTTAACCTTTCGAATCAGCGGGCTCGTGTTCTAAATTAGCAAGTTGTCTGTATAGCGATAACAAGTTCTCCCGTGGAATTGCAAGGCAACTACTTTAACACTAAGGCCAGTTGGGAATTGTAACTCGACGAAGTGAAAAAACAATCATTTCTTATATAGTCATAGTCCGTAAAGAAAAAATCGTTCAATCCAGTCGGTCTGATGACGACGCTCTATTACTTGTATACTTCATATTCTACTGCATACAAAACAATATTTTTGTTTTTTGGAAGCAAAGTTTCAAACGTTTTTTTTACAATTAATTAGTAATTGGCATGCCGTGCGCTTGGTGACATTTATTTTAGCGACCTTTTTATACCCTTGCAAAGGGAATTATAAAATTGGTTAGAAGTTTGTAACCCACATAAGAAGACGTTTCCGACCCCATAAAGTATAGATATTCTTGACCAGCATGAGAAGCTGAGTCGATGTCCATTTCTGTCCTTTTGTGTGTAAGCATTTTACTTAGCCATCTTAAAAGCTATTGGCCTGATTTATGCTTTTTATTACCTGGGTCAGATCAAGTATGGAAATCTCTCGGATATGACCTTTGAAAAAACAATTGTAGTAAAAATATTAATAGTTTAAATGTTTTGTTTGTGAATTGAGTTACAGGAAACGAATTATCAATATATAAAAATATTATTGCCAAGGATTGCAAGGGTATATAAACTTCGGCATTGCAAAAGTTAGCTTCTTTGATATTTTTATTTCAATCTTTCGAATGAGCAGGCTCGAGGTCAAAATAAAAAGGTTATATATATGTATGTATGTATAATAACAAATACACAGAGTGCGAAGAAATAGTTTACTGGGTAAAAATTCAATTTTTCAACTTTGAGTTCAACAAAATTGTTAGCTTAAAAAATTAAAGCGCTAGAAAAGTTGGCTAGAAAAATTAAAGCGATTTCCATGTGCATCGACGATACCGTAAGAGCATCTGGTTACTTACTAAGTCACATTCTACTTTGAGATCATTTTCAAGTGATTTCATCTTTGGTCTTTTCATTTGTGTATCTTGCTTTTATCATACGTCTTATATTTCCGTTTTTGGTGGGACTTAAAACAATCTTAATGGTGTTTCATGATAAGGAAATTGTTTTTACTAATTCTGGTGAAAGTCAATTTTTGGAAATTTATTATTTAAGAAACTAAAAAAAAACCGATATAAGTTAAATTGTATATTATATTATTTAGTAAGCTTTTCTAAATGCATTAAATGCTTAAAATAACTAAAGATATGACTTTTATTATTTGTAATATCTCTTTAATTAGTTGTAAGCATGAGCAAGAAAAAGTTGAACTTTTGGCTTGGTTTTCATCAAGCTTTCATCTCTTTGTCTATCTCTCTTTCTCTCTCTCTCTCTCTCTCTCTCTCTCTCTCTCTCTCTCTCTCTCTCTCACACTCTTACACTCTCAGTCACTCTGAGGTCTCTATTGTCCCACTCTTGTTTTTGGTAAACAATTAATAATAAAGTGGCCTTGCAAAATATTTGCTACAATCAGCCGATTTTTATGCTTACACGTATAAGTATTTGTATATACACACACACACAAACGCACAGTTACCCACATACGTATAAAGTGTGTGTGTATGTATGTATATTTGTGTCTACCTATGGTTATATGGAATGTATTTTAATAAAGTCAAGAAAACACACAGGAAAGACGAGCTCGAGGGAAATAAAAGCCCACTTTTTAACATCGTTCATCCTCCTTCCCAATGTCAGCATTACCACAACCCTCCCTCACCGCACCGACCCCTGTCGCCTCCACTTTACTCTCTCTTTCACCTACACGTAATAAAAAAATATGAAAATCAAGTAAAATCATTTCCATTTAAATTCAAATTCGGAATGCCAACAAGGACATGGCTTGCCTCAAATCGCGGCGCCAGCAGCTTGAAAACTGATATTCAATTCAATCAGTTCTGCCTTGGGCCCATTGGGGAGAGTTCCCTGTGTGAGGAGAAGAAGTACGTGGACGTGAGGAGGCATCATTGTGTGTGTGTGTGTGTGTGTGAGTGTGTGTATATGGAGCTGATTCTGCATTTCGTTTGAAGACATTTTGATTTTGCGGTTGTCGATAGCTGGACTCAACCATCACCATTCACAAGCAAGACCTTGGCCAGAAATCATCAGGATATTTCTGAATACCCTGTACTCGGTTGGATACAAAATTATATTCTAAGCTCATGACCCACTTATGTTTTGCAAAATAGAATCTAAATCCCATTTGACCAATTTCATAACTAGAAATGAATGCTTGATCCCTATTTGTTGGTTTATTTTTTTGGAAACAGGTCATCTAGAAATCGGCTCCCAATGTTTTTTTCCAATTTTCTTTTTTTTTACTTTTGTTATCGTTGTTGTTGTTGTTTTTGCTCTTTTCTAACTTTGCGCCTTGCCATTGATTTTACAATAAATTTCAGCAAATAAATCAAAATGTAAACCAAGCCGTGTGGAATTTTCAAGTGGCAGGTGACGGCAAAGCACCCCTTGTCCCCTGCAGCCCCCGCTACAGTCCTTCCGCCCCCTCTATCATCAACGACCAACTCATCAGCTCATCCCTTACAGGCAGCCAACCAAAAAGAGGCGGACAGGCAGAGTATTGGGCGCGGTTAAAAAAGTTTCTGATTTTTTTTCATTCTCGATTTTTTTTTTGTGAAAAATGTTGGCGAGTTTCTTTCGTTTTTTTCCCGATATTTCTTTGTTTGTGTGAAAAATGAAAATGTTCTGCCTGGAATCGAAAGTTTTGTCTGAAAATGAATGAAAATGATGACAGGACCTCTCAAGAAGAAGCAAGACAGCAACAGCCACAGCTGCTGGCTGTGCGAGTAGCTTTAAGATGTCCTGAACAGTTTTATGTGTACCCTGTGCAGAGGGTAAGAAGTGCCACTGGGAAATCCTTGAAATGAAATCATTTTGCCAGATAATAATAATCAAATGGAAATGAACAAAATGCCGTTTTAATTTTCAGCATAGTAGAAAATTTTGATAAGGGTATATGCATTTCGGTATACAAAGCGCAGTTTTTAGTACATTTTCTTTCAATTTTTATTTTTTTTTGTTTGCTAATTGACTTTTTTGTTTTTTTTTTTTGTGTTCCTCTGTGTATGTGTGTGTGCGTGTGTGTTTCAGTGTGTCTCTGACATTTGAAGAGGCTAAGGAGACAATAACTGTTGGAGGCGAAAACTGTTGAGTTTTATGAATCTGCCGCTGGGGGAGTGGGAGAAGAATTTGTGAGGGATGCTTTCCATTTCCAGGATACCCAGGTCAGCGCTTACAGTGTCTAGACAACAAATACGTAATTATGCTTTAATCGTATTGAGATGAGCCTGTTAAAACGTAATAACTTCAGCAAAATTAACGTGAATTCCGAGTCAAGTTAATTTGTACTTATAAAGATGAGAGTTATTTTAATGTATTCAGCACGAAGCTCAATTCAATTGTTTTTCCAAATGCTTTATTGAACATAACACTGAAAATCATGTCGGCCTATGAGTTTGAAACCTACTTATATATTAAAGTTCTCAGTCAGGACTAGTCTAGTTATTCGGTTACCTATGACTACGTTTCTTTGTCGATTAAGTGGAAAAGTTAGGTCATCTATTTGAGATTGACATGAAAATTATTGAGGCAAAAATTAATGAAAATTGTAAAATATATGTATGTATGTATGTATGTACAGTGGGAAGTCTATTGATGAACACATTTAAAGGGCGGGCTTGGGAATTGGGAGGTAATTGTAATTGTCATTACTATTAACTTATTTGGAGCAATTGAATCTCTGTTGAGGGCATAAGAATTAAATCATAATGGATGTCCGCCAGAAAGAGTATTCACTTTATTTAGCTGTATATGAAATTGGCGTACGTACAGAAATTTACCTAAATAATTTGTTACAATACATTTTAATTGTTTTGCGGTTTTTATTTGACACGAGTCATGTGTGTGTGTGTCACATGAAATGATGATTTATGTATTCTTACATACAGATATACATAATACACATATATAAGCACATACATATACATATATCCATTCTTGTACATTGTGTTTGCTTAGCTCATTAAAAGAAAGGCAATTGAAGATTTGACTGCCTGCTCTTTAGGTTAGCAAATTTGTAATTAAGTGTCATACACAGATACGAACTCACACACACACACACACACACACACACACACGCAAAATGGCCGGCCACAATGGCAGTTGGCAGAGAATCGTGAACAACAACAGCAGCATCATCGAAGAATAGTGTCAAGTTCATGTCATTAAGGTGTGATTAACAAAAATTAGTTGCTGCTTAACGTACATTTACACACACACACACATATGTATGTACATACACGCGAATACACGCACACAAATACAAGCTTACGTCCAGATTGAGACTGAGACTGGGTGGGATTGCGGT
Source organism: Drosophila equinoxialis (assembly GCA_018150345.1). Lineage (NCBI taxonomy): Eukaryota > Metazoa > Arthropoda > Insecta > Diptera > Drosophilidae > Drosophila > Drosophila equinoxialis. The sequence goes on along the minus strand of JAECWI010000002.1, from coordinate 6,182,498 downwards.
TGCATGGTGGGGGCAATGCGGGTTTTTGAGCAACAGTGTGAACTGGAATGGTTTAGGCAGTCGCCTAAGAAGCAACACATGATGACGTCCATTCCCAGCAGCAGCAGCAACAACAACAACAACAGCAACAACAACAACAGCATATACCGTTTCCTTCATTCATTTCAACTGTTGCTTTTTTGGGGTCGGTCTCCTCCACTTGTTAGCACGACGTCGACGACGACGACAACGACAACGACGACGACTGGAAATGCTATGAAACGAAACAAAACGATGAAATTCCAGTGTAGAGTTTTCGAACCACCTGCGTAGAGTTTTGATTGGCGCTTGGAGAGTTCTAGCGTTCACGTGTATGCGTGTATGTGTTGGTCTGTGTGTGTGTAGACTGCGTTATATTTGCGTTAAATTATTCACCGAAAAACACAGGAACACATCCCAAAAAATCCAAAAAAACAAAAAAAAAACGCAAACCAAAAACAACAAAATGCTTCATAGAGAGAAGAGCTGCCAAGATGTAGGAAAGGAAACGTTGCTGTTGCGCTTTTGCCGTCGTACAACGTCGACGTCGGACGTCGTGCGAAATGCAATTAAAAAGCGCACTACGAACGCGCGCGGTCAACCCGAAGCAAGAGCAATCGCAATACGAACAATCCACACTGGTCCAAAATTTCATTTTTCGTGGCATAAATTCGAAAAGTGAAGTTGCACAGCTGGAACAGGACAGAACGAAACTTAAAATAAGCTTTTAATATACTTATATAAGAAAAAAACATTTCATAGTGTTTATATTTTACACACATTGTTCAATATTTATTTTTACAAAATGTTATTCAAATGTGTCTAATTTCACAAGCACGACTTTAGCTAAAAGTGCGCCTAATTCCCAGGGATGCAATAATTTCAAAATTATATCTTTATTTGAAATATTTGAAGTATGTTTTTGAAGAATACTTTGTCAAAACTAGAAATTTTAAAATATTTTTTCGAATGGGACTTAAGTAGTACGGAGTAAAAACTAACTTAATGCCAATTTCTGTCAAATTATGTATTTATATGTGTTATGTTGCATGGTTCTAGCCAGGACAGTCTAACCGATTCTGAAGGCAAAAACTGTGAAACCCTATTCATTGGAATTAGATATACACGATAATTAAGATAACTTTGAAGTAAGTATTTGAATAAAAAATGTTTGCTTCCAATTATTATAATTAGTTGTGTATTTAAATACATACAACTACTTTAATAAATAAATTGTGATGAGTTAAATTACGCATACGCTTGATAGACCAAGCATGGAATCGGTAAACAGTATTTATGCTATAATTATTAAATATGACAAGTTCCAGAAATGTAACTTCATTTTTCGAATTCATTTTCTGGAATTTGAACCAGTGTGCAGTGTGCAATCGAAGCACATGGCTCGTCTCTGCTGGCTGCCGCTGCTGCTGCTTACGGTGCGTCGCTGCCTCTGCCGCTGTCGACGCGCTTGTGCGTAAGCGATGAAGCTTTCGGCGCGTTGTTGAACCATCCACGCCAAGCAGTAGGCGTTCAGCCTCCGAGCGGATAACATTGCGTTGTTGTAGTTCTCTCTCTCTCTTACTCGCACTCTTGGAGTTGATTTAAAAAGAAAATTCCCTCCCGTAAGACACATACACACACCATACCCATCATACTGTAAACATCTCCCCGTTGCCCCATCCAGACAAAACGCGTGAAAATTTGAGAGAAGTAAAAAAAAAAAAAAAAAAAAATTTTGGTCAAAATAAATAATACAAAATAAAAAACACAACAATCGTTTATGAATTTAAAATTTCGAGTTTCGGGGTTTCAAGTGATTTTTTGGTATAAAATAAAATTTCCAAAATTATAAATTTATTTCAAAAGTTTCCTTTATTATTTTCAGTATTTTTTTTTTTTTGTATTTTATGTTTGAATTATTGTTGAGTTTTTGTGTTTACCGACGGTGATTCAAGATCGATGAATATCAAATAATATGCATATTGTATACAATATTCAAAAATCGTGTCTGTTGTTTGTTGTTTTTTTTCGGTTCCACATAGTATTGTGATTTTTTGAAGAGACATAGGATAAAAGACCACAAAAGTAACCAAGAAAACAAACAAAAAAAAAAACACAAAGAGGAAACAAAAGTTATCGAGCAAATTGCCACCAAAGGCTATAAAGGTAAAATTCATATCCAAATCAAAAAAATCAAAACATATATTGCAATTTTCAAATTACTTACAACGGCAAAAGAAACAAAAAGAGAGAAACAAATTGAAATGTTATACGAAATTACACAAAAAGCCCAAGGTCAATAGCAAACATCAAAAAAGAAATGTTCAAAATGTGAATGAATTTTCAACGAAAAATGAAAAAAAAACTAAATTCGAAAAATTGATTCTGTGTATCTCTGTGTGTGTGTGTTTGTGTGTTGCATATGAGACATGGAACAGGAACAACCGATGAGTTAAAATTATTATACTACATACATACATATATATATATATACATACAAGAAGAATGCGATCCCCATTAAATTGCTAATTGCTATAAATCTTGGCATTATTCTCAATTGGAATACATTTTTGGGATTTTGAAACATGTAACATGTACATATGGCACATGCATTAACTTTTATTTATCGGTTGAAGGGACTAGAATATATAGGAAAATTATAAATGTCGAAGATGTTTTATAGATTTATCATTCTTCAAATTCATTTGCTCATGGTTTTTACTAATTTTTCAACAAACTTTATTTCCAAAAAAAAAAAAAACTTTTTATGAATAATTTCGACAGAGATACACATCAAAATATTCTTTACTACAAGCTCATCCTTTGTTTTCGACAAACAAAAATGTTCATTAAATTCGGAACAAAGTATTAACTAACTTTCCTCTTATTTTTCTTTCATTCATTTTTTTTTTCGACTAAGTTGCTTTTTGCTTTGGGTTTCATTTCGTTTTTGTTTGTCCTCCATTTATGAGTTCTTCTTCGGTTTCATGCATTCATGTTAGCTTTCGTTTGAGTGAATTTCATTTCGTTTTTGTTTCCTTTTCCTCTGATTTCCTGTCATTATTACAACTTAATTTCCTTTTTTCCTATTGCTCTCTTGATGTCGCCATCTGTTGCCCAAGGAGGCAAAAAGGCAAATGGGAAACACCTTTTACCTTTTCATTTAAACATTCATCCCATCCATCCATTTGTCCATTCATCCATCTAGAAGTCCATGCAGCTAGTCTGTCATCCATCTATAATTTGTAGCTTATAAATTTTGTAGTTTTCATTCACTTTTCCACAGTTTTTGTATTTGTTTCCTTTTCTTTCATAATTTATGTGTACTTTTTGATTTCTGCCAACTGTGCGTATGATTAATATTTTCATATATGTATGTTAGATCATACAGAATGACAACGCAAAAGGGAGAGAAAGAGTGTGGCGGGCATATTGGAAAAAGAACGGGAATGTTTTTGCCTTAATTATTGGCCAAACGGCATTAAATTTTCAAGTATTTACTAAAGCTAAACAAAACACAACAAAAAAAAAAAACCAAAAAAGCAAAAAGTACAAATAAAAGAAGAATAGAAGGAAAATGCAAACAATCACCAAGAAAAAAGAAATACAAGCAATTTTTTAATACTCTGTGTCCATTGGATAATCCCAAAAGGGTGTATTTAAATAATCCATTCAAGTAATTTAAACAAGTAGATAAGGATTCTTGATCAACAGTTGAACGCCTTCATCGAGTTGTCTAAAACTTTATCCAAACGTCTTAAATTTAATGTTCATCTTTATATAATGTAATGTTAATAATGTAAAGAATAACTGAACAATCACAATGCGCCGCCAGAGGACGCCAGATTTATAGGGTATTTGAAAACCCGGGTCTTCGACTTGGCGTACAAATTTTGTACGATTTTCCGAAATTTTTCAACTAAATAAACTGTCTATGTGTGTGTGTGTGTGTGTGTGTGTGTGTGTATTGTGGAAGCATTTGGCAATCGGCAGCTGTTCGATCTTTATATATACATTTCATTCTATATATGTAGATACATACATCCTATAGTATAGATACATGTACACATACATACACAGTATTGAATTGATTATAACACATATTTATGTATTTATATAAACAATTAGTGGGTATATCAACTGTAAAATTCTCAAAAATTGCGTGCTTTAAAATATTTGAATTGTGAATATTGACTATATAGGCATACTATATACACACTATAGTATATACTCATCGTCATCGGTTCAATCTGGCTCCCGTGGGGCCAATACCGCACAAGAGACAACAGCAAATTGAATTAACATTAATGGTAAATGTGTAATATGTGTGTGTGTGCGTGTGTGTGTGCATAGAGAAAGACCCGCAAAACCAAATCCAAGTACATATCGTATCGTGTTTAGGTAGAAATGTATGTGTGTTTGTATATATAGTAGAAAATAGACAAACAGATAGACCGAGGGACGAAGAGGACAGACGGAGACATGTAAACAGAGCCAAGCCAAAGGTAACAAATGGCTTTTCAAATAAATTAGCGGGCGGCAATTGTAAACAGAGAGTTTCAGCCATATAGAGGCAGTGATTGAGACAGAGATAGATATATAGAATATATAGATAGATAGAGAGAGAGAGAGAGAGCAAGCGAGCAAAGGCAAAGTCAGTGCAATGCACTGATTCAATATCCATTCCATTACATTTCATCAAATTTTCAGTATTTTTCTTTTTTCTATGCCTCATTTTTTTTGGGGTAGTTTCTAAAATTTTGAAAAAATAAAAGAAATTGTGAAATTTTACAGCAAATATTGAACTTTTTCTTTAGTAATCGAACTCGTTCCATAGAGTATTGAATGATAATAGACGAGATGTTTTTGAGATTATTCGCTTAGCAGGCATATATGATCTTTAATTGGAAGAGAAATAATCTCTTGAAGCACACCTCTGACCCACTACCCCCACTGATGGCCAACAATGTGTACTAAATTGCAGTTGCAGCTGTTTTGGCCAGTTTTAAGCGGTTCAGTTTATTGGATAGATAAATGTTTATTGTTCTCTATTCATATTTCTTTATTTGAAAGCCAAACCGATTTCAAGGATATTTGGCCACGTGCATTTCAATTAACTTGAACAATCCATGCGAAATTTTAAGAGATGAGAGGGCGAAGGCATGAGAAATACACACACACACAGAGAAAAAGAGAGAGGGGAGAAAGAGAGACAGAGTGAGACGAAAGCAATTCCATTAATTATACAATTAGAATTTGCATTGTGATTAAATGAGGGCGAGCTACTGCCAAGCCAAGGGGTCATAGAGGGGGGAGAGAACTGTGAATGAGGGTCATTCAACATCCCGTAAAGCAATTCGTCGAAAAGGTTTCATTCCCTTTCCCCTCAGCCTCATCTCACTCTTTGTTTCATTCTTTCTCTCTCTTTCTCTTTCCCTTTTCGCGTTTGATATGCAAAATTCAGAATGTTTACCTTGAAATATGCCATGTCACTTTTGCAAAGCGATGCGAATGCCACGCCTTACCGCCCCACTGAGTTGAATACTCTCAATGGTGATGCCAAAGGCTATGGAATATGATGGTATGTGGCAAGGTAGCAGATAGAGAGTGAGAGAGAAAGAGGGAGAGAGGGAAAGAGAGTTGTTGCTGATATGTGAAATATCCCATGTGTGTGTGCCAGTGTGTGTGTGTGTGTACATTATGTTACCAGCTCCATTTCCATTTCCATCTCCGGCTGCCTCTGACTGACAGTTAAGGTGGTGCACAGAAAGGCAGGTTAATGTTTTGCTGGCAGGAGCCAATTGCAGTACCATGAACCAAAACATGAAACAACAGTCAACTAGCAAATGGAGTTGAGGCGGCCAGGTAGCCAAGGATGCAAGTCAAGGGAGTAATACGAAACGGACACACAACATACCCACACTCCCTACCCATTCTCATTCTCATACCCATACCCATACCCATATCCATTCCCCACACCCATCGCATTCACAGAGTGCGCGAATGTAAGTGAGATTTAGTGCTGTGAGCATGCATAGAGAATTTATGCCTTCCCCGAACCACTCGTTAGGGGTCACTCAGTAATTATTGGGGGAGGGGTCATGGGTCAGGATGTGCCAATGAAATGTTTGATATGCCTATCTTCACAAGATGACCAAGATGATATGTGCAGTCGGGAGAGATCTCACATCAGAGTACCTTTTAAGTGGATAATTGATAATTACTCATACTCTTGGCTTATTATGAATGTATTGGATTAAAAAAATAAAGTCTTCGTTATGTTTTAATTCAATGTTTGGCATACTTTCTCGTTATCTTATTATCTACTCGTTGTTATTGTTTCGATACCTTTTTAATTTCACTGGAATTTCATTCATCTAATTAATTACTTAATGCTCTTACTTATTTTTACCGAGCGAAATCTTCATATGTATGGGGAGTCTTCCCACGTCTCTACCCTCATTACTATTTAACTCTTAAGACTATCAAATAAATAGGATTTCTTACTTGAAACTTGAAATCAACTCACATATTCCACATTCTTGTTAATTTTGGGTAAAAGTTCTCGATATATCCTTGCAGTGATGATGTCTTCTATGTATATTCAATTACATTTTGTGTTTATTTGTGGTTTGAAAAATTTAACCCAAAACTGAAGCTGAAAATTTGGTTGGCACATTTTCCTTTAAGGATGAGGGACGATGCGAAGGGGTGAAGTGCCCACGTAAGTGGTTTGGGCTGGGTAGAAGCAGAAGAGGAAGCAAGTTTTGTTAACCGCGAATACATTTTAATTAGCAGCTAAAATATTCAAACTGAAAATTGCCCTTTGCCTGAAGGCAGAGGGTCCTGCCTAAACCAAGATGCCTTCATCCTCACTTCCGCCTCCTACCGCCTCCGACTGCTGCCTCGTTGCCTACCTGTGTGTGTGTGTGTGTGTGTGTGTGTGTGTTTTTTTGTGTGAGCCAGCCAAAAGTTTTCCCAGCCACCTCAAACATGGCTATAAATTTTCCAGTGAGGACTAAATACTTGCAAAAATATGTCAGGTCGTACCCCCTGCATCGCGAGCAAAGAGAGAGAATGGAACAAAAAATAAATAAAATTAAAAAGTTCGCTTATGAATTTTTATTTTACCTCAGATCAAACGCAAATGTGAAAAACTTTTCATTCACCCATGTCCCGTACCCCAGCAATTTAAAATCAGTCAAATCTTTCTATAATTTTTTTAAACATTTAATCCAGGTAAAATTTATCTCACATACCAGAAATGATTAATTACACAAATCTAATAATAATCAAATGGAATGAATGATAAAGAAAATAAATATATATTGCGAGACTTGGAAGTGTGAAGGGGAAGGTGGGGATGAAGCTGAAATATGGCATAAGCTCTCAGACGGCTTATATATTGTATATGTATGTTCTTGGCCGGATGGGGCTTGATTAAAGTGCAAAACAGAGACATAGATACAAAGCCCGGGGAATACAGACAGACGGAGAGCAAATGAAACGGGTAAAACGTGTAAAAAAGAGAAAGAGTGACACGAATAAATAATTTAATTAAATTATAGCATAATAATTCATTTCAGTTAAATATTATTTATGTGGCCTTTGATTTTCACAGCTTTAATTTCAGTTAAAACTTCCATCAAACCTTATTTATTGCTGAAAGCTGAACTAGTGAATTTTCATTTTATGAAGAATGAAGATTTCATTTTAAGTGCTTAGATTAGATTCTGTAACATGTAAAAGAAGAATTCAGGCCACTTAAACGGACATCTCTGCTTGAGGAACATTTTATCTACATTTAATTTTAAAACCAGTATGAACTGCTTGATTTGATGATGTAAGTGTAGATTAGGCAATTGATTCTAAAGACTTAATTTTAATATTAGTTGGATGGGAATCGTCACCAAAGCAGGTTCAAAATGATTCCTAATAATTTGAATTTGATAACAGTGTGGGAATTGCCCAAGTCTCGCAAACTGGCAAGAAGAAACTGGCATATTTCTTACTCAAAAATACCTGGTTTCGCACAGTTTAGCTGAGAGAATACTAGGATAATACTAAGGAATCTGTGAAAGATTTGTTTCGATATATGTATGTCTGATTTATGATTCAAGATAGTAACCTTTTAGCTAACCTATGATTGCAGACGTAAGAAACTTTAAAGTGCTTTGAACGATAAAAAATATTCGTTTCTTTCAAAACATATAACTTTTCATTTTCCTATGCAATGCGTTGTGAATCAAAGATTGACGAAGATTCAATAAAATGGTATCCAGAAGAACTAAATATTAATGTTGTTCTTCTTTAAATGTTAACATCTTTTTAAATTACGCAATTTAGATATAACGCAAAAGAAATGTTTTCAGATATTTGCCTAATAAATAGCCAAACTATAATAAAACAACGAGTACGAAGAAAAAGTGGGTTAGAAGTCTATTGCAATTTGCACATAATAATTTTGGTACAAGTTCGAATTATTGAAAACGATTCAAAATGGATTTTTCTTAAGCCAAATTTTACAATTTACAATTACAATTTTCTCCATTTACATAATTAAGTCTCTGACAAAGTTTATTCGCTTTTCTAACACTTAGTAAAGATAGAGAGATCAATGTGGCTATTGAATTTTATGATTTTTTGAATCAATCTAAACTCTGTTTTTCGACATCTTTCCAGAAGAGGAAATATTATTTATATATAAGTTTAATATGTTGGATGGGAAATCTATCAACTGCAATGCTACTGATGACTTGCTGCCCAAGATGACTTTCAAGGAGATCTGAAGAAGGGTTTTAGTCTATACATTTTAAGAAAGCTTTTAGTAAGATCATTTGTGGACAACTTTCATTTCTCCTCGAAGCTGCAGTTAAAGCTCAATTTTTGTTTTCGTCATTTAAAGGTTTTTTTTTTTTTTAAATTAAATGTAAGCACGAGCATTTTTAGCCCTTTTGCCATATTTTGACAACTGTGTGTTACCACAAAAACCAAAAGCAAAACATTGAAAAAAAAAAAACAAATGACCTCGTAGATTGAGAATAAAAAAACAGAAAATAGAAGAAAAAACCAACTGCTGGCAGCTGTGGCATCCACTTGTGGTTATTGTGTCAGAACTTTTGCTCAACTTTCACTTGCGTTTTTCCATGTGATTTTAACCAGCGTTAATGTGTGCGTGTCTGTGTGAGTCCATGTCCCAGCATGCGCGCGTTTGTGTGCTTGTGTGAAAGCAAAAAGTGTTGCCTACTTTTCAACCAGAAGCCAGAAAGAAATGAGCAAAACAAAAAGAGACAAGATGAGATGAAATGAAAAAAAAAGCCTTTGTGGTTAACATTTTTGAGTGTGGTCAAAAGGGGGAAAGAGTAGCCAAAGCATGTGTGGTTCCAACTGACCTCCACTGTGCCTTCTCTGCCTCAATCTCTCAGCTATTGAATTTCCCTCAGATTTTTTTGGCTTTACTTTGACATTCCTTTTACCCCGAATACCCTGTAAACAATTAAACCAAGAGTACACTAGGATCAATGCAAATGTCATTCAGAGTATTCTAACAGTCGCAGTCTGATGAAGAAAATACCTTTATAAATTGCCAAGAAAAGAAGAGAAATTTAGAAAGTTTGAACTTGAAACTTTGGACTTTCTCTTGTGCAGGGTATTGCCTCCATTCAATCGGTATCAGAGACATTTTTCTTGGCGTTTGTGGGCCAACTGTTGCCATCTGGCTGGCTTCTCACATATCGCCATTCCCTATGTTACCCCAATCACTATATCAGCCCTACACACTAACCATTTCCCCCTCTCGATTATCCTTTTCCTTTTGCTCTCTCTCTCTCTCTCTCCCTCTTCTTGACAAACAATTCAATTTGCTGCCAAAGACTTTGCAGTGCAATGGCCCAATCCCTTGTCCTTCCTTTTATACTTTCCTCGCAGGGTTTTTCTCTTCTTTGCGTGCTGCAATTCTATTTAAAATTGCCAAAATATGTTCTGTTTTCCTTCCACGTAGTATGTATGTACATACCTGTATTATTGTTTAGTAACTGTGCACTTCTGATTGTTGTGTTTATGGTACAACTGGGTAAACTGTAGAGGTGACACAGGACTAACTGAGAGGGAGAAGGTAACAAATAATAATAAAACCAGACGGCCGGGGCTACCTTTGATCGCGTCAAAGTTTGTATACCCTCGCTACTTTTTTTGGTAACTCTTCTTTATCTATAGCCAACAAGTGGAGAAACGTTTTATCTAAAAAGGCGAAAGAACGGCTATTAGCATAGCAAATAACGTTCCTATGGAAGCTATATGATATAATCACCCGATCTTAATCAAATTTGGCACAGTCTTTTATAGCTATAATAAACTCACTAATATTAAATTTCATGACAATAGCTCAGAAAAGTTATTGAGAAAAGTTACTGTCGTGACTTTGTCGTTTGTATAGGAGCTATATGATATAGTGGTTCGATCCGGCTGAATCCTACATGTTCTTCTCGTAATGCTGATCAAAAATATATATATTTTATTTGGTAGGAGATGCTTCCTGCTATGCCCTGCACACTTCTGGTCAAAATGGATCTAGAATTAAACTATCTCATTTAAAAATTTACCCATTTTAATCGATAAACAATGACAAGAAAATTGTATTTCTCTTCAAATTTTCAAGTTACATCTCGATTATGATAAACAAGTATCTATGCTAATGTTGGTCAATTTTAGTTAAAGCGAATTATTAAATTTGCATATCAAGGTAAATATGTAAATAGGTATATCTAGTTTACCCAACATTTCCCCATGGTAATACAATAATTTCAATTTCTTTCAACACATTTTCCTCACTAATTTTCATTTGCGCCTCGTTTCGCTGCTTCTACCCATTCCGGTTTCCCTTTGTTTTGCAAATGCCTTCTTACTCCTATTCCCCTAGTCCTCTCTTATTTGCCATAAGGGAATATAATTTTCAACACAAACAACGCGTACAACAATTGTAATTGAGCATTAACATAAGCAGGACGAGCTCCTCCCGCCTCGTACTTTACGCAAAAATTCCCAAAATGACAAACATCAGGGAGCATCCCCAAAATATTTTACTCATTTTCCGCCACTGGCAGCAATCCTCTCCCACATCTACCCGTGTCCCCGTCTCTCCATCCCTCCCATTGCCATTGTACTTTGTGTCTATACTCTTGTCAGATTATTTGCAAATGCTTTTCGTTTCATTTGTTTTGTTGAATTTATTGAATTTTAATTAATTTGATTGCCCGCATTCCCGTTTAATGCTCTTTATGAGATGATAGTGAACGCAGATTGCGAGAGTTGACTGTACTTTGGGAAATATGCGAGTTTTATGTACAAACATACATATTTTAAGTGGTGGTGGTGGAGGAGCAGGATGAAAACCTGGATGGAAGACATAAAACCAAATGTGTCAAGAGGAAAATATGTAGGAGACCATGACGTTGGGTTACGTTTGGTTAGGGGTTTTCAGTCCTTTCCGCGTTTCTTCGCCACTCTTACCTTATCTCACCTTTTCTCATCTCACTTTGCCCCACCTCACCTCACCGCAGCCCAGATGTCAAGGTCAAAGCAATTGTAAACCTCAAGCTCTGCTCATTATGCCAAACGGATGAGGGTTGCTGCGCCCACTTGGCATACATTTCAAATAGTTAAAATGAAGATGACATTGCCTCAGCCTCCGACCGTCTTTTTCTACTCTCTCTATCTTCTCTCCCTTGAGATTGCCACTTTTTGGGGTCAGGTGCAAGGCTGGGACACGTCACTTAAACTCGATTTGTCACCATCACGTGGCCAATTAGCACGCAACAAACAATCAAAAAGACAACAATTCTATTTACCTACCCGAATAGGGAATCCACTTGAATTTACCCTACATCGAATAAGTCCTAACTGAAGCTAATAAGGGATTGTGTTTAACATCTCTTAAGGCATACCCTTCAGCCATCGAGTACCGAGTATGCAAAGGAACATCGAGTGTATTAAGGCGAGAATAGTAACACGTCGCATGTCTAATGGCCATTGCTTTACTTCAATCTCTTCATTGTAGGCGAACAAAGCAAATATTAGGCAGCTTGCCATAGCCAACTGGGGAAATAGAAAACCAGAGGGAACAGCGATAACTGGAAAAACGTAGAAAACATGAAAATAACTAATAAAATTCGAGTGGAATTACCCATTGAAAAGGTAAAAGATGGGAGTTGGAACAACAATTTGGAGCAGGTTGACAAGCAGTTAAATGCTTTTTAGGTGAAAGGCAAATAAGAAATTGCAAAAATGACCCAAAAAAGCTGGTTCATAAAATTGGTCAAAATGAGAAAATGGGAAAATATTACATTATGAACTGTGAGAACGACCAGCGAAGCTATCAAAAAGGTAACAAGATAAAAACATGCAAAAGGAAAGGAAAGAAGAAAAAAAAACCAGAAGGGAAACCCGAAATAGAAAACTTACTTAAATGGAAAGTCTAAGGCCAAGAAAGAAAGGGCAAATCATCCAATGGAAATGGGAAAATAAGGCGATTAAAGCCACGAAAGGAAAAAGTACCTCAGACGGGGAAGGAGAAAAAAAAGTTGAAAATATAAAAAAATAAATAAGTACTTACAAAACGAAACCAAAAATTTAAAGTTCAATGGTGAAGTTTTTATACTCTATCAGAGTTTCTCTTCTTAATGAAAGTAGATCGCTAAAAAAATGATTTCAAATAAATTGTTGGTATTGTTGTAAACGAAATAGTTAATCGACTACAATTAAAATTATAAAAAACTAGGGATTCAGGCAACATTTTATTTTACTTTTAAAAGCATTCAGTTTATTTAGTGAGCTAAATATTTGAAAATCTGAAAGCTTAGAAATCCATCAATCGATGGTTACGTAATTTCCACTGACCACTAAATGTCTGCCTACACTTAAGACTGCTAAGGAAATATGTTTAATATTGAAGATTGATTTAGTTAATTACTCAATTTCAATAGATAAATCATTGTACCATACACCCATAGGGTGAAACGGTATATTAAAGTCGCCAAAATGTATGTAACAGGCAGAGGGAAGCTTTTCCGACCCCATATACTATATATATTTTTGATCAGTATCAACAACCGAGTCGATATAGACATGTCCGTCCGTCCGTCCGTATGAACGCCTAGATCTCGGAGACTATAAGAGATATAGCCACCAAATTTGGTATGTAGGCTCGTGTAGTATGTAAAGTGATGTAGAGTGAGTTTATTTCAAATTTCTGAATGGAATACCTCAGTCGGCGAGACGACTTATTAACTTTATTTTTTATAACTATTTCTCTCTGTATTGTATTTACGATTCTTTGTATTGCAAATGGGAGAAAGAATAATTGGATTCAAGGTTTTAGTGAACTATTCACCCACACCTTTATGATCTTTTAATTCTTCTCCCTGCCACGCTTGCTAAATTACATTTATCTTCTTTAATTTCATTTAATTTCGTTTTGTTTTGTGCTTTTTCTTGGTGCTTGGACTTCCGACATTTGGCACTTGTTTCTAGATTGCAACTGCTTCCGGTATAACATGTTGGGGCCAACTTACATTACCTTTTTCATTTAAGTAGTTTACCAAGACTGGACATGCCAGCAATTTGCGCGGAAATTTGACGGAAATGCACAAAGTGAAAGTGAAAATGAAAGCATAAAGCGGGTGAGGTATGGGAGGGGATGGAAAACCTAAACAAGTGCCAAATGAAATGTCATCATATAAGCCACTCACACACATTTCCGGTAGTACTACTCACCCTTTGTACCGCCATCACCCTCACCGTTCATAACGGGGCCTCAATGAATTTAGTTAGCCCCTTGAAGTATGCTGCAAAAAAGGGTAACAAATATGTACACACAAATGTGAAAACTCGTTTTCCCTTATTCCATCGATTTGCGAAATTGACATTTCACATGCCATCTAATCAACTACAAATGGTCGCACATTACAAATATAGCCACGTATTTTTATTTTTTATTATTATATGCAAAAATAAAGTTGAGCCACCACCTAAAGGAATAAACGAAACACATAAGGGAGAACGAGGACACGCAAGGCTAATGAGAGTAACTATGTATATGACGGTTTTTTTCTTTCGCTAAAAATAAAGTGCAAATGGTCGACGACAAAATAAAAATATATCCAAAAGTAATCCGCTAAAGTAGTTTCACAGTCAACTACCAGCGGGGGAATGGCATACGATGGCAAAGAGTCGGTAGAGGATAGAGAGAACTGCCAAGATTAGTTTCACAGCTTACAGCAATTTGTTGCGAGTAACGACAGCAGAGAAAGGGACAGAGGCAGAGACAGAGGCAGAGGCAACTGCCAACAACAAAATGTTGCTCATATTGGGCTTGAGCAACAGCAGCACAATGAAAGCCGAAAGTCGTCGTCAACATTTGGCTTAGCCTTTCTCCCTTTACTTCTGCCTCCTACCTTTGCTTCAATCTCTCTCACTCTCTACATTTAAGTTTCTCTCTGTTTCTGTCTCTATTTCGCTTTTCCTCTCCCCTGTTACTTTGATTGAGCTAAAAGGAAGTAGGGGAAAAACTACTGTAACTGTAATACTTTAAGCCAGCTGTAGAGATGTGATGAAGAAGCGCAAGACAAACAGAGATAGAATGAGTAAAAACGTAAGGCGAGAGCGAGACAACGCGACCAAATGCCAACCACAAGCCAAAATGCAGTCGGTGTACCGTCTAGAGGGAGCAAGAGCCGGCACTTACTAAACAAGGCACAGTAGAATAAAACAAATTCATAATTTCCAAAAAACTAATAACAAAAAGTGTAAAACAAAGAAAGATCAATTGATCGAACTCTTGAGCTGGCACAAGAAATCTTTTATTAAACAGATAAGTTGGTTCTTTGTGCGATCGGCATAAGCTGATTACTGTGGTCACCTTCGAAATAATTTTGGAATAAATGTTTCGTTTTAAAGTTCGAAATGTTTGCTGCTTGCACCACGGTAAACTGTGAGTGTCACCGTGCGCTGTTGCTGTTCTATTTTTATGTGACGTTGGGTAAACTATGCTAAAAGTAGGCAAACATAAAACCACACCAAAAAAGGAAAAAATAAGAACAAGAAGAGAAAACAAAAAACAACTAGAGGACATGAAGATTTTTTGAACAGAACACAAGGGAAACTTAACTGAACTGTCTGCCGACATCTTAGCAAAAATACCTCTGAAACGTGTAAGGGAAGGGCAATAGTTGTCGGAAATATGGGTGTGGGGACACATCCCATCTTTGGCATTACACATCATGCCGGTAACAACATACATATGTGAGTAGATACATTTGTATCTGTGGGCACATATGTACATATATACTATATAGGGTATGCACTAATCAGGTTTGCTTCCCACACTCGCCACTCTGGCCACACTTCATCTCTCAGCAAGTTGTTAGACATGGGCTTCCGTTTGCTCTGTTTCCGTTGCCGTTTCCGTT
Source organism: Drosophila equinoxialis (assembly GCA_018150345.1). Lineage (NCBI taxonomy): Eukaryota > Metazoa > Arthropoda > Insecta > Diptera > Drosophilidae > Drosophila > Drosophila equinoxialis. Next base: position 6,167,016 of record JAECWI010000002.1, on the reverse strand, counting down.
TCCCGCCACAATGTGCCACTTCATTTCGCTGTTTCTTTCTGCTGCTAGTTGAATTTATGCGTGTCAGATTTTCATGGACATACACGCTACAGAAGCTGGCCCTGCGATGAAGGAGGAGTGGTCGTTGGGACTAGGGTTGATGGAGGTTACAGCAGCCACATGTGCACCATAATTCAAACTTAACGTTTTCGGGTCCAGACCCAGAGAAGAAGACCAAAAATATTCGGTTGCACCTGCTGCTGCTGCTTTGCCACTCTAAGGCTGCTACTAAGTCTCCTTCTGTAGAGGATTCCAGTCAAACTAACTGAAATGATTTAGGGAAATATGTTTACAATGATCCCTCCACCGCTAGTCAGCCATTCGCCTACCCACGTCATCCTCGCCACATTAGCATCCGGATTGTAGGCAGTAAATTACGAAAATTCTGGGTGAACATAGCTAGACAAGAGTAATTTTCTCATTTTTTGCTACTTTATTTAATTCAATTTCACTTTTACTTTAGGTTTTGTTTAAAAAACTTAAGTGATTAGGAAGTGATATGATTGAAACTCAAACTGTACATACGTACGCTAATCAATAGGTCAAAATATTCTAGTTTATTTTAGTTCTAGAAACTTGTAATAATTTTAGTGACCTTTTTTCGACTATGTTAATTGGTTAGTTGTGGCCAAGTATCTTATTAAAAGTAGAATTCATTCGAGGAGACTTTGGCTTAACTTAAATAAGTGAATAGTTCAACAGATATTTGAGATTTTCCATCAGTTTAATTGCCAAATTTTTTGATTATCTTTAGCATATGAATTTAAATTAAGCATGCGACAACTTTCTCTCCTGCACAACCTTTAATAAGTATCTTCTGCCCCATTCCATTTCGCAATCTCTTTGTCTCGCTCTCATTTCCCCACTCTTTCCATTTCGCCCCATTTCGCAATATAGAAGCAAACAGCAAACATCAGACAAATGCTTTTGTCCGGCATTTGCCTAATTTGTTTTTCTTTCGAGTTTAATTTGAAACCTGGACAAGCAGACCATGGTCACAACCACTCAACCCATTCTACCTAAGCGCAAGCTCAATCCCAATCCCAACACCCACCGTCCGTAGTCCACCTTATCCGCCCACTCTCTACCAACCGTCTGCGTTTACTTGTGAACATTGTTGTTGGTTTTTGTGTATGCCAGCAACAGTTTGCTTAGTGCCAAAGTCCAAAAGCAAATTTTCCAAACAGAAAAAAAACTCGAGTAACAAGCCTTACCGAACATCCTGTACCCTTTCAGATTCGAATTATAACCAAAAGGAGAAATTCAGCAAACGATTTGAACTTGTTAATCATGATGATCACCAATGTCTCATCAATTACAAGTTTCTTGAAATCTTGGGACAATGTGAAGTTATTTTCTTTAACTACTTCATGCCTGATCACGATATTCCTTTTCTCTTTAAACTCTTAACTTGGCTAAAAAGCTCGACTATATACCCTTTGCTAAAAATGTAAACAGTAAACGGAACAGAGGGTGACAGTGTATGTAAGTGAGACAGAGAGACAAAGGGAGCGAAAAAGACAGAGGTAGGTGGACAACTGAAGGGTTAAAGGCGAAAAATGCTTACGCTGCGTGCTACAAGCTTGGCACAAAATGTGTTTATTTAGGATAACTTAACTGATTCTTGTTGCTGTTGTTATTCTGGGGCCAAATGACAATTGCCCAAGAGAGAGAGAGAGAGAGAGACAGAGAGAGGCACAGAGAGGCACAGAGAGGCAGGCCGAGCAAGGGGGGGCGACGAAAAGATAACACAGCAAGAGCAAGTAAAAAGGGAAAGAGAGAGTACAAATAATAAGCAACAACAAAAATCCATTCATAAATCAACTGACAACCACAAAAAAAAAAAAAGAAATAAATGAAAGAGGGAAAAAATGCTCCAAAAGAAATCACTGTAATTAATTAATGTGTATATGTGTGTGTGTGTGTGTATGGGTATGAGCCTCATAAATTAATTGCTACCGCCCTTTTTCAGGTCACGCCCTCCCCGCCGTTTTCGCTCCCTCTCTCCTACTCACCAAAGGCACTTAATCAAAGGTTTTTGTTTCATAAGTCGTTTTGCATTTCATTTTCCTTTTTTGTTTGCCCAGAAAGCGAAAGGTTTTCCGTGCTGGGGATTAATGTAAGAGTCAGTTTACCATATGTGTGTGTGTGTGTGTGTGTGTGTGTGTGTAGATAATGCTAGTTCAAAATAGAAAATAAAAACTGGAATTACAAAATATCCCAACTAAATATTTATTAAAGTTGTCCAGAACTCTAAAATAATCTCTTTTACATAGCATACTTATTTGGGCTGCCATTTGGCTTGACTTTGTGTGGGTCATCAGAGTGTGAAACTAAATGCCATAAAACTAAATGACCATTAAAAGTCAGAACTTAAACATTTGACAATGTCTTTGCTTATTTATTAGCTGTCACATATCCGATACACATCTTTCTCTCTCTCTCTTTCCCTCTTTTCTTCTTTCTCGTGTTCCATTAGCTCTTATATTCTCCTATTTTAATTTCTTTTTCTGTTGGCATCGATCGTATTTTGTCACCTTTTTGTATTTGACATAAATATTAAATTAGGCTAGCGTCAATCGTCGTAGCGGTTTAACCAGAGTGGGGAGAAATGGTGTATAAGTAGAATTTGTGTCATTTGCATTTTTTATAAACTCGTTCGTTGGCTGCACTACGTACATATGTATAAACTTACATACAAATGTATGTACATATCTACATTTGGCCAAGTCATCTGCCATACAAAACACTGAAGAAGCTGGGTCAAGTGCACATATACAATACACATCCTATAGATAGATCTAGTATATATATTCTCATACGCAGCTACAGATACAGATATGGGTCATCATTATATATGTATGTATGTTCCTACATATCGTGTATATGGCATATATGACTAAAGTTGAAAAGGAGCTGGAGAATGATATTTATAAATTAGTATGTATGCATATAGCCACATACATACATTTGCACGCCTTCATACAGAAGTGTGTAAATATCTGAACATTTCATTTCACTTAACCATTACTTGAGCCATTTATATTTCTCACATACACAGAGAGAAAGACAAAAGCCATCATTCATAAATGACCCGACCAACATTGTCCTTGTGTTAACTAACTTAATTTGGAATTTGATTTAAAAATTAAATAATATTTATTAAATATTTAAGATTAAAATTACTAAGTGCTATTGGGAAATTGTCTTTTACTGATGAGTTTATGTAAAATTATAAACTTTTGTTAAATTTGAAAAACTTTTTATTCACCATAAATGGCACAAAAACAATAATTCTGTGCAGATTAATGTTACAAATTCAATTATTTTATTTAAGAATTTTGCTAATTCCTAATAAATCAGCTCAAAAAGAAGCAATCGTCCTAGCTTTAATTTTTAACCTTTTAAATTTCGTAACTTAAATTGATGAATTATATTGTGTGTAATAGGTTTCGGTCATGTGTTGGGCGAATGGCCTTGAAACAAAAAAAAAAAAAAAAAAAAAAAAAAAAACAATGTTCAACTATTTGTTACCAAAACCGAAATTAGTTTCGGTTGCATTGCGCTGGTATAAATATTTCGCGCACTTTGTTGTTGTTTAAAGTTGGGTCTATATAAACACATGAAATACATCTACATACATACATATACAAACATACACATACATACATAGACATGTGTTAGTGAGCGAATGCGTGGTGCATAATACATGCAAAAGGCTGCCGCTGGCATTTGCCCTGCACTGTGTGGTTATAGGTATGTGAGAGAAGGCGGGTGGTTTTTTTCTTTTTGCGGTTCTGTGCTGTGACCATTTTCATCTCACTGTCTCATCTGCCTCTTTCTTTCATTCATCCTCTCTCTCTCTCTCTCAACTCTCGGCTTGTCTGCATTTTTCTCTTGCTCCCTCTCCAAAAAATGGGCCATTTCATTTTTAATAGTTTCAGTCGGCGATGGCAACGGCAACGGCATTTCATTTGCCGCTTGTTTACTTTGCAAACTGGGTCTACCACACACACTCTACCTACCTATCTTACACTTTCCGGCACCAGCAGCAGTCCTACCCCCTTTTAGCCCCCTCCGGCCTACCCCCTCTGTTGCTATACTTTTTCGTACTTCTCCCGCAAATCAAACAAAGACGAGAACTGCAAAAAAAGTTGTCGATGCCTAAAGTTCGGGAATCCGACTCTGTGGTACTCTAACATAAAATGTTTAATCACTTTTCAAAAGTTTTGGGTTAAATTTAAATACTCTATCAACATAAACTTGTCCCTCTCCGCTTCTCTCACTTTATTCACATTGGCCAACATCATTCATAATTGGGATTGGATTTCAAATGTAAAAACGAACGAAAAGTGATCTGTTTAAAACGAATATGAATAACCAATGAATATATGTATGTAGATATAACTAGTAACCAAACTGAATGAATGAATGTGAATAGGGTATATAAAGTGATGTGACAGTAAACTGAAAACTACGTTTCTTGTTGATTTATGCGCTGCAGCGTACGTTGCCACGCCCACAAGGCGTTTGATAAAGGGCGTTTGGAGGAGCTTTTTGCCATCTTTTTGGCTTGTTGTTCTTTTTCTACCTTTATTTTTTGCTTTAAGCAATTAGTTGGTACCTGGCAGAAATTCCACTGAAATATGTTTAAGGCGGGCTAATAAGGGAGACAGCAAATAGGTGAGACAAAGAATGACAAAAATACGTATGTGTATGTATGTTTACAGTTCAAACTTTGCAAAAGGTGTTAACCCAAAAAACAAAACCTGCACAAAGGTGATGACAGCCTTCAGGTGATGCAAGAGGGCTGCGTTTCTATTGAAGGTCCTTAAAATATTCTTTCTTCGATAATGCCGCGTCATCGTCTCAATTGAATGATGTCACATGAGGCAATGTGCTATGAAAAAAAACAAGAACAACAAAATGACAAGTGGCGGCAGCAACAATACACAAATCAAGTAAAACACACAAGCACAACCACACACATCCACACACACACACTTACACCGATAAAAGGTTTAGCGAAGCGAAGCAGGAGATAGATATGAAGCCAGGGATTGGGAGGGAAGAAGGGGGAAAAGTGACGTTAAAGCTAACAGTTTTCGCATCTTGAATGTGAAACCAAATGGCTTGCTCCCTGACATCCCACAAAAGTTTCAATGTGAATTCGTCCGCCAATGAAATAGTCGATTAGGTAAAAATGCATTTAATGGATGTTTCTTCCGTTTCAAGTCAAAGAGATTTTTCATAATTGAATTTATTATCCACAAATAGTTATAATTGGTTGCAGTTGCTGAATCGCTTCGCATTAGTTTTGGAATTTCATCAAAATCGCCGGACACCTATCATGTCTTACTCAGAATCCGGTTCAAAAGATGGTCTGTAATCTAGATGATGTGGGATCGTTCAATGACTTTACATGGCTCACCCAATCCATATGCAAGTTATCTTAAACAAGAAAAGAGGATCTGAAAGAAGTAAAACTCTCTACAAAACATTTTATTTACACTTGGCAAGAATCAAGATATGATAAGAGCTTTCCCCCAGAAAACAGTTTGGGATGTTGCATTGCAATGATTGCTATATGGTAACAAAAAAAACAGTGGAATAAATTACTAAACTATGTACATTAAATTATGAATACTTGGATAATGTTTTATTCAATCTTTGGCTTGAAATAGAACAGAAATTTACTTTAAAGCGAATTAAAATTCTTTCATCAATTGCTTTCTTAAGCTTGTGTTAGGTCAAATCTGATGTGTGATATAAACGAGAGTTATGTAAATTGAGGAATAAGTGAATTAAAAAGCCTGACTTCAAATTCGATTCCCAGGAAATTTGGTTTCGAAGTAAGTGTAATATAAATTTTCTCATTTCGCCCGATAAGTATTTCTTATGCACTTGTCGCCTGGCTCAGGCAGGGCACGTGCATTGCAAGTGAATGTGCATATGGATAGAGGAGTGTGTGTGTGTGTGTGTGTTAATCTGTTCATATTTTATGTCCACATTATGCCATAAAATCAAAATAAAAGCCAAAGCTTGTCTAAAGAAGATGCAGAATTCAGTCGAAGCGAATGCCAGGCGAAGGCACACACAGACACATACTCTTCATACGTATAAATCGAATACATACATGCATGTAGGTATGTATGTATGTGTTTATGGATATATGTAGTTATAGTCGTACTAAGTCGTATTCGTAGTGGCAGTTGTAAAACAACATTTGCATAGCGGCTCATAAAGATTTGCATGCAAATGAAGGTAAATTTTGACGATGATGATGTTGCTGCTGTTCACGATGATGATGATGATGATGATGATGATGATGATGATGATGATGATGATGATGATGATGACGATGATGATGATGATGATGATGATGATGATGATGATGATGTTAATGATTATGATGATGGCATAGCTAAAAGTTTGACATTGTTGCTCATTGCAAGCAACGAGCTGCATCTAATGCAAATGCACAAATGCGATTTATGATAACGAAGAGAGCTGGCCCATTCACCCACTCACACGCACACTCACGTACACGCTCACATTGAAACGCAGACCCACGCCACTCGGCAAACATTGAGCCATGTCCATGTCCATTCGGTGACACTCAAACACGCCTAACTCGTACGTCATTCATCATTTTGTCTAGGACACATTGTGTGTCAGCTGGGCCATTAACGCGCTTAAAGCAAAGACCAGATCCCAGGCCCCAGGGCCCCAGAGGCCCATTGGGGTCTGTATTCTAGTTTAGTTGGTTCGGGGTCATGTGATACGGGAGCTTAAACCAAACATTTGTCGCTGCTTTAGCTTTTGCTTTAGCTTTGTTTGTGTCAGTTACATACACACACACACACACACACACACACAACACAGAAAATTCAATAAAAATATTTGATTAATTATACAAAATGCGCAATGTTTGCATAGTTTTGGTTTACCCATAATATACACACTAAACGAAGAGTTAGGGGCCACAAGGAATACCGAGAAGGGTGGCTGAAAGATGAAAGATTACATGTTGATCACATATGTATGTACATATGTATGTACCATAAGTATATACTACATACATATTTTGTATTATATACAAGTCTAATAAGTCAAATGGCTGAATATGACGAACAAATGCATTCGCTTGTTTATTAACTTGCTCACTTAATGTTTACTCATCGATTGCCCACCGGTTCTCCTAAGAACCCACTTGATGACTGGCTTCTTCAGACACTTGATCACTCACTTCGTCACTCATTCGATCAAGAACTGTTTGATAACCAATTATTGACTCTCTAAAGGAAGTTTTTGTTCCAATTTTAGTCCTCCATATTTATACGTTTTGTGAACCAGTGTAGTCACTTGGTCGCTCACCTGTTCTGTTACTTGTTTACTTAATTCTTTTCTCGCTTGAGGACTTACTTATTCTGTTCAATCACTAACTTCCTTAATTCTTATTTTATTTGATCACTCTCCTGGTCTCTTACTTGTTCCCTTGATCACTAAACTTTGCTATTTATAGGTCATATACTCGAGAAACTGAACAATTGAAAGATTCAAGACCAAGAAAAACATCAAGAAGGAAATTAATAGTCTTTATGGACTTACTAGTCCTCTATAAAGGAGTTGGACTAGTTGAGTTGATGTATGTAGCTCAGTCATAATAAGGATTCGGATTTGAATCCCAGTAATCGTCTAAGCTGATGGCCGATGCTTGTAAAAGTTAGTTAGGTTAACAGAATTGAATTATACTAGAAATTAGTTCAATATACTTATAGGGCTTGAGACTAGTGAATTTCGACAATCACAATAGTTGTACTTTTCTTGTTTAAGGTGGAATATTAGTGAATATGTTTTGTTCATAAGAATTCATGTGGCAGACAACATTTGTGTCCATCAACTCTAACCCTGGCTATTAAATAGCGTTGTTGGACCCCTTTAACTATAAATCTAGCCGTGTTATTAACAACGTTAGGGGTATTCTTGGAATCCTAAATGTCTATATATATGTATGTATGTGTGTATGCATGCTAATGTTGATTATCAACCGAAAAGCTGCTCATCTTACAGTTTTCCCGTTCGCCAATTTCTCTTTTCTTGTTTTTCTTTTTTTGTGAGTCGGTAGCATCATCTCTTGGTCTTCAGACTCTGCAGCAGCTGCTGTTGTGGGCAAGGCAAAGTATTCGATTTAAATATTTTATTGGCCGAAAGTTGTTTTTTTTTTCTTCTTTTGGGTCTCCACCTGGCTGCCTGGTTTATTCTCGACTGTTGCATTATTCATTACGATGAAAAGCGTTGGCGCCGACAAAGAGCAAGAGAGATAGCAAACAGGCGAGTGAGTGAGTGAGCAAGAGATAGAGATAAAGATAGAAAGAGAGAGAGTCGACAACTTCCGGGCACGGAAATTGCAAGCATGGCCAAAAATAATAACTCACATAGACAATTTTCATATAGAAAGTAGTTGGTAGATGGTAGAGCGGAAAAGTGGGAAAATCCAGCAGTGAGGTGGGTGGCAGTGGGGGTGGATGTGGGTGTGGGTTGAGTTTTTGGGGGCTTCATCTTTTAGCCTAAATATCAAAAATCAGCGCATTTGTCAAACATGTTGATGGACACTTGAAAGCCGCCTGGCACTAGCTAAATTGCTTTTAAAAATATTCAGCAAAAACAAAAAGCAATAAAACCCAACAGCAACAACAAAAACATGAGCCAAAAAATTACAAACAAAAACAAAAGAAAAAAAAAAAACAAAACAGAAACGAAAAATGCAAAAGAAAATTCTTTCATAAAATGGAAATTCCAATCGTCTTTCTCTGTCTGTTGTATACCTTTCTCGTTTCTGTACTTTTCGCTCTTTGGGGGGTGCCTAAAAATAGTTGCAAATGTGTATGTGCGTGTGTGTGAGTGTGTATGCAAAGATATGAAATATGTTGATCTCTGCACCTCTCTTCCCCTCCTTCACATACATACATCTGCCGTGGTTGGGCAAAACATATTCATATCCGTGCAATAGTCATTGCTTTGGCCGTATCTATATAGAAATATGAAGTATACGCCATGTGTTACGGGCAGCCAAACTGGCGCCACTTTCTGTCAACGCTACTAAGTTCAATTTAGCTTCAAGTGGTTCTTTTCCGCCCCTTTCTCGCTTACTTCCCTCACCGTAAACCATTTTTATTGTGTGTGTGACATGTGCTGTTGGAGCAAAACATATCCCATACATAAATATATGTATGTATGTATATCATATAGTAGGTACCCCGGCATATCATTCATCTAGCTATCTTTCTATCTACATATACATACATACATGTATGTATATATGTACATACATATGTATATCTAGTGATATCTATTGAGCTTGACTATGCACACAAAAATGATTTATTTATTTATTTACTTATTGCCAATGCCAAAATGACGCGAGTTTTTTTCCTGCCACATGGTGCGGCATCCCTACCGACACCTCCCCCCGCCTTTTGCCATCATCGGCCTGACTATTCTCCACTCACACAATCGCCAATTGTTGGGCATTTGTTTCTAGGCGCCAACAATAAGCTAAACAAATTGATAGAGACGATATAAAGATACCCTATAAAAAGTTTATTACAAATAGAATTTAAACAAACATAATTACAGTTCATGGATAATTCAATTTTTTTATTTTAATGTAATACTTGGTACTTAGTAGTTTAATTAGTCTCTCATCCTATATACCCATGTAGGGTAGCTTATAAATTATAGGGAATATGTGGAAAACTTTCCCGCCAAACAACTTAATTTAACAGGCAGACACATATTCATTCAGTCGTTCACACACACACACACACACACACACATTCGTAGACAGTAGTACATGGGAATTTTGCATTGTAGTCTGTTGGAACACATGTTTCGTTCTCTTTTATCTCTGTTGTTCAACGGAATTTGTTAGCATTAAAAAAGGATTTGTAATGCAGCCAACAAAAGGGTTAAATGGAATAATTAAAACAAGAATTAACCGGAAGTGAACACGAAATTTTGTTTTGTTTATTTATTTTCAAACAACTATTCAGTTCTTCAGTTTAAGCCAACGCAATGTCTTAATCAGATTATGAGAATTCGTGAGAGCTGCCGACATTCATTAAGGCCCAACTCCCTCTAACTAGGATCTATACTTTTAAAGGATCCTAGATCAGTAAAGTTATGTTCGTAATGTTCGTTTAAATGGATTCATGGGTCACATATAGTTTATACTAGTTCATATTCTTGTTGGGTCAACAGATTAGTGATCTTCTTTGTCAAGACTTCTATTTACTGCAATGGAAATAATTGGTCTGAAATTTTCTAATTCTCCAACAATAACAAATGAATAAGATCTGAAAATGATCAAAGAAAACAAAATCTTGCTTACGACTGAAGTGAGCCCAAACTTCTCTCTTACTATGTCACAATATTGCAGAGCATACTTCATATCCAACACATGCATATATACTTAGGAGTGGGTTTTCGGATCTGCAATATTTATTGCTTGATGACAATATGTATCCGTGCTTAAAGATATATAATTATACCTCTCCCTCGCAGAGAAGTCACGCAAGGAAAATTAATCATTTTGGGACCAGGCATCCCACCTCGATTGCCATATGCTACATACACATATCTATTTATATATACTGGGTATTGGGTCACAAATTTGAGCAACTCCCTTAAATTAGAGGGTGAACATGATCTCTAAACTTATTCTTTTATTACTCACTCACTTTTTCACTCAATGAATGGATCACTTTCCAATTAAGAAAAAGTTTCTGATGTTCGGTGTTTTCTACAAACTATATTTTGGTGTACAAAAAGGTACAATATCAGAGATAGTAAGCTTTGCCAATCCTTTTTTGCTTTATTTAGTTGCAATTCCCAACTAGTTTTAGTGTTTAAGACTTGGTATTGTAGTAGGATGACTAGTTTAAGCTGTAAGATCACCGATAAGTCTGCTCCAATTGACTACACTGTTGTCGCAGAGCATTGCGCACGTTGATTAACACGGGGCTTTATCTAATAAGATCTAATATGGAACTAATATATGTACATATATACGTAGATCTTTCCATATGTACGTATATATAGAGAGAAGGCACAACTTAATTATAATAACTTTCATTTACCACTCAAAATATGCATTTCAATAGTTTTACAATTGTAAAAGTTTGTTTGAATGTTCCTTTTGTTATTTTGCCAAAAGCCGCAGCAACAATTACCGCCCCCACACGAACTCACACACAAACACACACCCACACATACACACACACCCACGAAAACAGAGAAAGTAAGAGGGGGATAGGGTAAAGTAGTTGCTTGCAAAGGGGGGAAAGATGAACACATGTTGCTGTTGCCCACATTGGACATTGTTGCGGAAAATGCGTTGTGGCAGCAGCAAGGACATGGCAAATGTTGCGTGGGCGGAAAATGCTGAAAATGGGAAATTAACACTGGAAAAAAAGTCCTCAAGAAATGTGTCAACGAGAAAAATAGAATTGAACTTCCATTTTGCTAGGATTAGAAAAATTTGCCAGACTTATGCTTGCCAAACAACGAATAAGATGGGGCTTATGTCTCCATAGTCCCCAAAGTCTTTTTCTACAGATATTGGTAAATTAGTTTGAATTATCCTTGGCATCAAATGATTTGCGCTAATCCTACTAGATCTGTGTGTATGTCCGATTGAAAAAATGCATTTCGAGGAGACAACAGTTGATTGGCTCTTCTTTTTGTCAAAGTGTACCTGAAGCAACAGCTGCTCTTGGTAATTTGGCATCTCAGCTTTTGTCTTTGTCTAAGCTGTTTTACCACACACACACACACACCACTTTCCCCCACAATGCCCCTCACTCCTGACTAGCTCATTCTCATCCTTCGTAGTGCCGTCTAATTGCGTCTTTTGGCCTGACAACTTGCGGCGCTTCTTTGGTTCGTTCGGGTAACATTCTTTGGCGTCAAATGAAATTTACATTTTTGACTTCATTTAACTTGGCAGCATACTTTGTGGTTTTCCTCCCTCTCCCTTTCTCACTCTCTCTATTTTCTCTTTCTCTTTCCCTTTTTCTATTTTTATCTATGTATGTATATGTATAAAATATTTCTTCCTGTAGCTTTTTCTTCTTATTTTCCTAGTAATTTAATATGAGACTCTCATAGCTTTTATCTCCCTGGCTTTCTGTTTGATTTGGTTTGCCTTTGGTTTTGCCTCTTTGTTTGTCTAACTCTCAAGGTCGTGGCACATTGTTCAAATTCCTGTCACAAGGAACGAAAATCCTAGCAAAAATATAAAAAAAAAAAAAAAATGAAAATGGTGGAAGGAAGCAAGAAAAAAAATAGCATTGTCCAAATGCCTTATGCAACTTTAATTGAATTGCATGGTAAGCCCCAAGGCCAAGCATTTGGAAATGTTGACAGGTTGTCGCACACAAACATTGACACACACACACACACATTGACAACAATCTCTTCTTGCTTCTCCGCTTAACAGAAGTAAAAAATTTTCATTAGATTTATTGATTCGAATCCTTGAGTTGAGTTCAGAGAAGAAAAAGATTGAATGTAGAAGAAATTGGCTAATATTATCAATAAATTATTTTTTCTATAAAATCTAATCATTTAGAGTTTTTTAGTGGGAGAGTAATCAGTAACCATTCTCAAACGAAATGCATTACGAAGCTGGTGGGAATTCCATTAAATTGTGTAATTTTGACAACATTCACGATGGCTTTTATAAGTAAAACGCCTAATTAAGTTTTGCACAATGTTATAGCCAGTTGCATATGTATGTATGCATGTATGTGTGTGTATATTTACAATTTTAGGCATTTTGTTATTGATTTCGATTCGATTGACTTAATTTCGCCGGAGAGTTGTTGATATATCCGCTGTCGCTGTTGCTTTTGCCCATTGTCGGTTGGCTATAATTAGCATCAAATAATACCATTATAATGCCTAATCATTAAATATGCAGTGGTTGGACCCCAAAACTCACATTAGAATGCAATTAAATTCTGATTCATTGCCAAACAAAATTTCCACCATCAAGAATGCAGAACGTGGAATGTAGAGTGTAGAATATGGAATGGGGAATGGGGAATGAAATGATGGGGAGGCCTGCGGCTAATTATCGATTTTGTTTGTCCATTTGATTGAGTGCTGGTGCTGGCTGGTTGGCCTGATTAAACGATATCAACAAAGAGAGGGGCGGAAATCCATATCAGAGGAGGAGACACAGTTATGACATTTATAATAAATCAAAGTTCACCAGCAAGAGAAACAGGAAATGAACTGAATAATGGTTAAAGGTAAATTGATTTTTTATTCACATCAATTAACTTGCATTTTCTTCAAGTGTACGTTAGTAGATTAACTAAAAATTGTTGGTGCAGTGTAGGTGTAGATGAAATGCGACCTCAGCATCTTTTGAAACTTTTCATTTATGATAGTTGTTGTGTTGCTGTTCTCGGTTTGGAACTGAGTATTGTTTCACGTTGTTTAAGGCCATGGCCATTCTATCTCTCCAGTCTTCCTCTCCTTGGTTTCGCATACTATAGAATCCAACTATTGCGTTTTGTTTTTGTTAAGCCCCAACCTGGGGGCTGTAATTACAACGTTTCCTCGGCTAAGCCAGGGCATAGCTTCAATTGGCCATTGTCTAGGCTAAGAGACCAAGAGAGAAACAACGGGGTAGGAGAGGAGGGCAAAATACTGAGAAACAGAGGTAGTAGAATCAGCAGGGACCGACCAGGCTCACAATTGCATTGTATTGGCCCAAACAATTGCAGCTGCTCTTGCTCTTCTTCTCTTGTCACCGAAATACAGCTTTTGCTCTAGCAGCTGGTGGAGGGCAACATGGGTCGACTAAGTTGGGGTCTGTGTTTGTCTCACTGCCCATCCGTCTGTTCGCCTTTAGTTTGTTAACTGTCATTGTGTGGCCTAAACTGGCGTTGCTGTCGCCCTGTGTCATATCTTGTCTCATGGCTCCATTGTTGCCATTTATGCTGCGGGGCGCAACTAAATTGATAAATGCACCTGGCTAACTGCTTGCCAGAGATTCTCTTTCACTTTAGTCTCCTCTGTGTCTCTCTTTTGATTCCCTCATTCTCTTTTTCCCCTATGTTGAAACTTGTCCTCCATGCTGTTTGCCATTGGCTTGGCTCAGATATTAGTTAGTGAATCAGTGACTTTTATCTCCTCCAAAAATCTAGCCCAATAAAAGTAGTTATGTTTAATATTTCAAATATAACCCTGAATTTGGCTTTAAATTAGTTCGTCTTGTCTTCGACTTTCTCTATTTTTACTGGTATTTGATAAAGCTATCTATCAAGTTAGAGAGGCATAGACTACATCATTATTTTTATACATGTTTTAGGCCATTTCAATGGACTGATTAAGAACCTAAACCCTGTAGGCATTGTTTTTCTTGAGTTAAGCTGAGCCAAACAAATATATCCATATATCCCAATAAAGTGACAGAAGTAGGATCTAGTGACCGTTCATTTTGATTTCTTTATCTGTTAATTGTGAGTGTATTAAACTGGGAACGAAGCCTTTTAATTTTACACAAACAGTTCGTTTTTGGATTACATACATATATGCCAAGCACCTAGCTTCTTTTCATGATATTTCGGATGCCATATACATACATAGATGTAAACCAATTTCGACATGTTCCAAGTCCCTGATTAGGCAGATTCTAACACACGTGCTGGTTGAATTAAGAAGAAGTTTAAAAACTAAGAGACTAGTTAGACTACAATTAAACAAATGATAAATGAAGATATTTAAAAATACTGAAATTCTCAAGATCGCAACAATTTTGCCATCAGTTTTGAGTTCGAAATTATTGTTTTGTTGGATTACTGCCTGCCAATAACGGGTTGACAGTAACAACAATAAAAATTACTTGAATCCGATTTACCCTTTAAACCATGGCCCATTCACCTGACTTTGGAGCAAAGCCATTGCCTATTTTTGTGAGCTAGCAACAACTGGGCAACTTGTTGTTGCTGCCGTTGTCACCGCATTTGTGAATTGCCCAGGCACAGAGCGAGATCGAGAGAAGGTGAGGAGGAAAAAAGAGAGAGGGAGACGGTTACAGCACTTGATGTTTGTCAGTTGGCTTAGAAATGCGCGAGTGGGGAAATGGTGAAAAGGACAAAGTGAAAAATGAAACAACAGCAACAACGACAGCAAGGAAAAAGAAGGAGAATAAGAACGAGAATGAGAATGATGATACTGATGCTGACTCTGACGAGTCCTGAGTATAACAACGCGAGAAACGGCAAACGTAGCGCTTTGACACGATGTCGAGCAATGTCAGCGGCACTAATGCAACTGCATATACACACACACACACACACATACAGACATATGCTTGCTGAAGCACTTTCAGTTACCTTTGTGCCATTCCCATGCTTTGTTCTCTTTGCCCAACGTTAGCACTCCTATTCCCCATATATACCTTATTCACCTACTGTCGGTCTCTCTCTTTCTCTCTCCCCTCGATTTGGCCCACCTGGTAAAGGTTGCTTTTTATTTTCCTTTCCCTTCTGTTTTTTTCAACGCTGTTCACTTTTCAGTTTTAATGAAGGCATTTAGCAATATGATGCCAAAAAAATGTAAGCGAGAGAGAGAGACCAAAAAAAGACACGCAAATTGCTGGCAAATTGTCATCGTCAACGCAGCTGCACTTGACCTTCGGCATACACACACACACAGAAACGAACAGGTATAGGTTTCCACCCAGAACCTGACAGAAGAACTTCAGATTTCGATTGGTAGAGGATGAAGTACACCAGCATACGAATCGATTCAATTAGTGTTCAAATAGACTATTCCATATACAATATATGTACAATAGACAATCTTTTTGTGTTACAAAACTTTTTGTGAGGATGAATTTGAGAGCTTTTAATGTCAATAGATAATCTAACGATTAAACTTAATTAGAGCATTCTTTTTTGAATCTAACTTGATTGCTATATTGCAGTAACTCAATTATTTCATTACTTTATTAAAACTACTATAATTGAGACAGGACTATTGCATTTTTGCTTTCTTTTATGAATTTAATGACAATTTCTTACAACTGTTAAACTGATCAATACTCATAAGATAAGAAAGACTAAAAACTAGAGACTCTAAAATATATGAAAATTATTTCCAATCATAATCAGTGATTACCACTAATAGTCGAGTCAAACATTGTAATATTAAAGTTCTACAAATCTAGAGTTATTGCATTATGTTATGAAGTCTTCTACAATGATTAAGTTATTAACGTACATACCTTTGTGTCTCACATAGCAAGCCAATTAACTATCTTATCCAATTGATGCTCTAATACTCGTTGTTAGTGATGGTTTATTGTCGATACCTCAACGCAATCGATAGAAAAATGCTAAAGCGATCTATGTAGGGGTTTTATTTTCTTTACCCACCTTTAGTCAAATTTTGGCACATTAAAAGAAAGGCAGAGTATTTGCTGGTCGTTGCTTTCGTTTGTTTGTTTCTCTTGTTTTTGTGGGTAATTTCAGCTTTCATTCAACTGGAATAGACATTAGCTTCAAGTGCTGCAAGAAACTTTTTCGTTTTGGTCTTGTTATTTTGTGCGAAAAATTAATTAGTCTAATTAAAACGCTGAAACTGGTATTGGCCTTTCTAAAAGCTCGAGTAGCATCAGCATCAGCAGCAGCAGCAGCCAAACAAAACTTCAAGTTCAAAGTTCTTTTTCTTAGTTTTTGGCGCTACAGTTGATTGAATGAAAACTTTTCCACCTGACGAACTGCATGAACCATGAACAGTTGAACGGAAACGGAATGGGAAGGGGAAGGGCTGTTCAAGGGCAAAAGAGAGTGGAAAATAAAAATTAATTAATTTGGCCATGGCTCACTAAAGTAGAGAGGTTTATTCAATTGCCCAAAAAGTTTGTAGAAATGTTACTAGAAATGAAGATTTTACCAACTAAACTGAATACATAGTATATGCAGGGTCAACATCGATCAGTTCTTTGCTTATTATGATAAATATACACATCTGAATATTTGAAGAGTATATGAGTTTCGGTGCTCTCGAAGTAAGCTTGCGGGATGCCTTTTGTTGTTGGGTTTTCTTTTTTTGTCCTTTTTTTTTTTGCTCTTCTGCTCTTCCTAATGGCAAACAATTGGTAAAACTCGAAACATAATTAAGCTGTTTGTCGTTGACATACCAAAACGCGTGCAACTTTTTCCTTTTTTCTTTCCCTCGTTTTTTTTTTTCTGGTTGTTTTGTCGACGACTGTTTTGTTTTATGGCCCCTCGGGTCTTGAAATCAATTAGCGCTCACGTCAGTTCCTCTCCGTCCAACTGGTCTTGGGCTTGGGTTTGGGGTGGGCTGTGGGGTCTGAAACCTAAACTGAGAGACTAAAACTGGAATTTCGACTGAGTTTCAATTTTGTGTGTTTTTTTTTTTGGGGTCACATCCCGGCCTGATGTTTGCTTGCCTGCCCCCAGGCTATGAGCAAAAAAAAAAAAAAAAAAGTTGTCTCGTGTCGACAGCCCACACCCGGAATGTGTCTGTTGGTCCCATAAAACAAAACGTATATGTATATGTTTAAAAGCAAATATCCACTCGCTATATATATGACTATAGACCCGCTGGCTGATTTTCTACGTACGCCTCTGACGTGGTGTTACCTAGCTAATGGCTCTAACAGGACAAAACAAAAAACTGATCAAAATGAATGAATCAACGGTAAATTTTGTATGCTTTAAAGTTCATTAACATGGATAAGTATCATTTGAAATTGACAATGGAAATAGATATGTTAATTGGAAAGGCGAATCTCAGGATATCAAATGGAATGGCCCCTAGAAGTATGCAATGGGTTATCAATATAAAGTAATGATATGCAGATTTAATTGTATTTAGGATCGCTTTAAACTCGTTTCTAATATAATAATAACTAATTGTTAGATTCTTCTTAATTTACAATTTGAATTAAAACGCAATTTGGCGATGCCATAATAATTATAGTTTGAGACCGTAACGGATGATGAGGCAAGACGTAGTGGACAAACGCGTTTAGGAAGTGAAAGTTGGAAGCACTAAACGCAGGAAGGAAAGCGGAAGTGTGTAATTTAAGTAGCTGGAGTCAAAATGCGATAACGGAAACGAGCAAACCGAAAATGCAACAAGCGGCAAAAGCCGCCAATGACCAAACCGAACAGGCAATAGTCAAGAGCAACACAACAGGCAATCAGAACCACTAACCACCAGCAACAAATGTCACAGGTGGCCAGAATAAAACCAGACACGACCCCGAAAAGACCCTATCAGACTGTGGACCAAACTAAACCGAACAGGGACATGTTGAACTAAACATGGAGAAGGAGATCCTCTGCATTTAAATCCACTCCCAAATATGCAAAATGCTAAAATGCACTTAGTTTGGGCCTTGTGCGAGTTGTTAGTGTTGCTATTGTTGGAGTGTGGACAGACAGAAGAAGGTTGTTAAATTTGCCCTCCCTTTTAGCCACTCGAAAATGAAGTTCTGTTCGACTAGTCGACCAGTGTGGACCAGTGTTCAAAGAGCCGAAAAATGACATCTAATGCGGCAGCAGTAAGGGCAAAGGACGAGAACCAGAAACAGGACCTGACCAGGGACGGTGACGGGGATCGTAGCAGCAGCCACAGGATGAACAAAACATTTATGGCCAAAACGAAGGCATCTCTGTTGCCTCTGCTGGCATCGACTCAAGTGGCCATAATGGCATAGACGATGTGCAGGATGCTTTTCATGTTGTTGTTTGGGTTGTTGTTGTTGTTCTTGTTGTTGCTGCTGTTTGCTGGCTGTTGCCTGCCTGTGGAAGTGTCACAGGAAACCGGAAGTGCGGCAGATAGCAAGCAAAAGTTGGCTATGTCCCAGTTGGAGGACAACGACACGACAGCCCAACAAAAAGGCACAGAGAGAGAGAGAGAGAGAGCGAGAGAGAGAGAGGGACAGAGATAGACACACACACATACTTACACACAGACAGACAGATGGATAAAGTTGGAATATATGTTTGGGTTGTAAACGATTGAGCGGCAGAATAATGTTTTTTTTTTTATTTTGTTCTGCAATTTTCCACCTAACTACTTACTATATATGTATATTCCATTTAGAGATCTATATAAACTCAATTTGCAAACTTTTCATAAATGAATCATCACGTTTGCAAGTTTCCCTGTGTTAGTTTATCTATGAAATTCAAATAAATCTTTTATTTCATTTTATTACTGATTGATTTGATGTTGTATTTTTTTATTTTCTTTTTAACCTTGGTCACATTTTTAAATTAAAGAGTGTTGGCCACTTTGTTGCCATTTTAATTGCATAATATAATTCACTTTTTCAACAATTTGCACTTGATATAAGTTTTTTTTTTTTTTTGCCTTCTGCTTCTTAATTATGCGCTCATTAGTTGGACATCATCGTCGTCATAATTATGATAATCATTATCATGGAATATTTGTGGCAGCAACTTGGCTGGGCTTTTTGTCGAAAAGTTTCCTCAGTTTGTCTGTCAGTTTGTCGTTGCACTTTGTTTTTGTTGTTGTTGTTGTTGTTGCTGTTCAATTGAATGCATTCCATTTCATTCGTGACGGCAACTGACAAATTTTCGTCTTAATTGCAAAAAAAGGCAAACTCTTTGGCATGGCTTTTCATTTTCATTCATTCTAAAAAAAAAAAAAAAACAGAAAGAGAGTGGGGAAGAGAGGGAGAGAGAGAAAGAAAATCATTCCGAAAAACAACTAAAATCAGGCCAAAAGAACAGGCAAATGACAGATATGACAGAATTTCTATGCTGGAGGGTATCCTAAAAGGCAAAAGGGGTTTTCGGGGTAGAGAGTGTGGAGTAGTGTTGAGCAGTGTTGGGTGAGTGGTGAGGGGGTAAGGGAAGGGAAGGTGGGGAGGGTTCGTTGGACTTTTGCAGATGGTGGTCTGCCTTTTAATAGTGCCTAATGGCCGCTGGCAAATGCAAAAGGCTGTTGCCTGGTTTTATGTTCTTTTGCTATTTGGCAAGTTTGCAACCTTGATGCCAGCCAAACAGGGCAAGCTTAAGAGAAGGCGGAGGCCGTGAGGTGGCATGTGGAAGCTGGGGGAAAATTGAATTTAATTCAAATTGAGCTTGCCACAAAACGAACAAAAGAATGAGAACTGCTTCTACTGCTGCTGCTTCTGTTGCTCTCTAAAAACAGTTTCACAATGTCTTGGCATAGTTTTCCTTTACATCTTTGTCCCCCTTTTTTCTCTCTCTATCTCTCTCTCTCTTTTTACCCATCTCGTTTTAGGATCTGTTTATCTCTTTCTCCCTCTCTCTTTCTCTCTAGCCCGTTTTTTTGTTCTCTGTGCTAAAATAGACAAGTTTATTGCCAGTTTGGGGCTTTAGGGCAAACAATGACGAGGCTAAAAGGGTAGACAAGTGCTAGGCCATGTTGTTCTTGCTGTTGTTGCTTTGGCAAAGGTCAAAAGTGTTGTTGTTGTTTAGTTGTGTTCGTTTTGTTTTTTTGTACTTATTCTGACCTGGTCATAAGCTGACAGTTGGACTTTTGATGGCTGTGTGTGTGCGAGTATGTGAGTGGATGGGTGGATATGTGTATGAGTGGGTTAGTTGGTTGGTTGGTTGGTTCGTCTACTCTGTCTCTCAAGGTGACAGCAGCCGCCACCGTTGATGCCATTTCGAGCAACTTGAGCCAAAACCTTTGGCTTAGGCTTTTGCTATCTGACTCTAGCATATGGAAGGCCAACAAAGCTGGCAACAAGAGAAGCCAGATCAAGAGCTTGTCCAGAAAATGCACCAGTTTTAGAATCTAACTAACAATTCCGGTTTCTATCGCCTACAATGTGCAACTGTGACTCTGCTGCTCTTATTAGACTAAAGAATATTCTACTTCTAATACGACTTATTTTCTTCATAAATATATCAATCTTCACAATTTAAGAGCTAGTATTTGTTTTAGTGTCCCACTCCGATCTAAGCAACTTGTATTTGCTTAGCAAAACAAGAAATTGTTTAGTTTTTTGTACGTAGCGCCAAAAAATATGTTGATATACATACATGAATGAACTATATTATCCTTATATTGTTTAATAAAATGATTTTTATTCCACTTTTCAGGTAAATTCAAAATTGGTTCAGATGTCTGAATGTATGTATATATTGTATATATTGGAGGTCTTCAATTCGATTCTGATTATCATAGTTCATAAGCAAGTAAGATAGAGTAAGTATTATTTATTTATTTTTACTATGTATATCATATATTTTTGTTTAGTAAAAGGAAAGGAAGAACATTTAAGATCGAATACAATAATGAACCGATAATCTGGAGTGAGGGTGAGACTGGCTGTCAATAGATACTATTTCGGCAACACGCATTAAAAACTGTAGAGAAAATAGGTGTACAGCTTCTTATAACAAATGACTCAATTACCCTCTTAAATGCGTTTATGCAGATGTCTAGTAAACAATGAATTTCATTTGACAATGATAGAGATAGAAAACTATTACAAAGTATAAAATGACAAATGGAATCTAGTCTCAGCAACAAACTAGTGAGAATGAGTCTAAACACCTAAATGAAATGTTCATGCCAGACACTCGACCAATGACTCTGTGTTTCGGTTTGGTTTGCTTAAGAAGGCTGAACTCTTTTAGATACTGGCTATTTGAAAAGTGCATCAAAGAATTTGCAAACCTTTAAATTATAGATTCATATTCTTTATCAGCACCATGAGATAAGTCCATCAAGATTGGTTTGTTCGTTCATTCTCGGGAACTGTAGAAAGCTAGAACTATCATAAATTTAATGGCCAGACTCCTATTATATGCACGTAGATGTAATGTTTTCCACGGTGGAGCAAGGCAAACTAAAGTCAAATGGGGAATTGAGAACATTTTACACCGTGCCACAGGCTCTAAGAAGGGAACGTACTCGAGATGTACGTGGCTGGTATTTGGGATATCCCTCTGGTTGGATATGCATACTCTCTTACTTATTTACTTTAATGTACTTGTTTAGAAGAAACTTTTTGTTTTACTTACAATTCGAATAGAGACTAATTAAAGTTTTCAAAGTCCATAGCATTTAAGTAAGATATTTAAATAAAATCGGTTTGTCTATATAAACCAATGGACTTTTAGGTCAACTTCATTTTCTTCACATTTAAACTCAATTATAAATTTAACTAACCAAGCCAACATTTTCTCGCCCTCTCTCTCTCTTTCTCTTTCTCTCTCATTGTCAGTCATTTTGCTTCTTTTTTTTTGTTGTGTGTGCTAATTTCCTTCGGTTTTTATATGCCCGCAAAAGTAGGCAACATTTTCAAGCAATTAAAAGTTTCTTAAGATGTTCTCGCGCCTTCCGCCTACCGTATACCGCCCACCGCTCATCAACCACCAACCACCACCCACCACCCTCCGCTCACCGTTACTTGGGATTTTTCTTTTCTTTTGTATTGTGAAATATTCTTAATGGGACTTTCGGTCTCTAATCAACACAGCAAACATGAAAAACACTCAAGTACACGACAATATTTTTTCTGTTGTTGTTTGTTTGCAAATTTAATGTCGACCAATTCCAAAGTCCTGACAAAAGCTTTAAGAGCGATAAAAGTTTAATTGAAAATTATCAAGCAAAGATATTTAATTGAATTAGAGATATTTAGAAATTTGTATTTGCCTCTTTTTGTCTTGTTTTTTTTTTTTTTTTTTTTTTGGTTTTTCTCCATTCTTTCATTCGGCTTTTGTATTGTTTTTGAATTGTCGACTTTCAGTTTTGCGGCAGACTAAAAACGAAACGACAATGTGAAATACGTACTGGGGGATACTGCTAACCTGGACATAATGTTTGGCCAGGCGACACGTTTTCATTGTTGGGTAAAATGAAATTTTATGGCACACACACACACACACAAGGAAAGAGAGAGAGAGAGAGAGTGAGAGTGAGCGAGAGAGAGAAAGAGCAAAAGACAATCTCGCCTTGTATACAGGACATGGAGCAAACGAAAATTGAAACAGAGCGGCTATGAATTTTCAGTCAAGACAATAGCCTTAACGTGGCCTTAGCCATTGGCTTCAACTTTTAGCAGTTCAGTTTGTGTTTTTTTCTTTCACTTTTTGTTTGGTTGTGGGGGAGTCCGCAGAGGACTTCAGTTTTTGGGAGCTAGTTTCAGTCCCCAGACAAACAAACAAAAAACAACAACAACACCAACAGAAGTAGAAGGTATCAGCAAAAGCAGTCACAGACGGTGAAGCAGAAGCTCCAGCCAGGCAAATGTTCAGGATAATTGAATGAAAATTCATTCGTGTGCTTTTCGATTTGGGAGACACAACAACAGCAGCAAACCAAACATAAAATTTATCAAGCTTTATCGTCGACTTAAAGTTACCCATCACTATTCATTTGGAATTTCATTTTGCATCTGTTTTTCAAATAAGAAATTTAAGCACAATTCAATTTTACATAAACGTTGCTTGATCCATTTTAGTTTTGTTTATGTATGGGGTCTCTTATATATTGGTTTGTTTGAAGCGTATGTACCCTACAGCACATACATATAAGGGCGTAAAACTTTTGCTTTTGTAGTCCTTTTTCTTTTGTTGGTTTTGTCGTGTTGTTTCCTCTTTTTTTTTCTGTATATTGTTGTTGTCAACAAAAATTCTAAACATTTCCTTTTTTTCTTGTCTCTGTCCCATGGTATATGGGTGTGTGTGTGTGTGAGGCAAAAGTATTTACATGTTGTTGCCACTCCACATGGCAAGGCAGCGGGATGAGGGAGGCCGTGATATGCAGGAGTTGAGGGGTCAAAGCCATGACACAGCTCAAATCGAATTAGAGTTTGCTGTTTCCTTGTTTCCTTGTTGTCTTATTTGTTTAATTTGTCAACGCTGCCAGGCAAACTCAACAAGTTGAAAACATCAGAACGTGAAGAGAGGGGAAATGCCTGAGAGAGAGGGAGTTAGAGAGGGGTGTACAGAAACAGAAACCACCCTCTCTGTTTTGGAATCATCTCCAATAAAATAGCTAACAATTTGCATAAAGTTTTTGTCTTCTTCTCTTTTCGTCCATTTGAACTAGTCAGCGATTAATTTTGCTTTTCCCCAATTCTCTAGAGCATTTTAAACTGGCATAAATCTCGAATTAAAGTTGTGACTTTGGGAATCGTTACCTAGGTCTCCCTTTTGGCAGCACCTTTATCGTGCTCTGTATCCGTATCTCTTATTCCCTATTTGTCTCTATACGTGTTTGTTTTTTCTTCCACATTTGTATGTTGAGTTATTCCCTTTCTTTTTTATACACTTTGCAAGAGCCTTGAAGAGTTTTTACTGCTGCTGCTGCTGGTGCCGTAGCTGCTGCCAATGAGTTGTCCTTGTCGTCCTTGTTGTTGTTGTTGTTGTTGCTATGCTCATTACTTAGAAAGCTACGCCCGACGCCTTTGCCAAATGTTGATTGAATGTGTTGGGTGGCATTGAGAAGGCTCCGTCCTGGAAGTAGATGGCGATAAAGATGAAGAAGAAGACTGTCTACCTGGTCGTATGCGTAATATTTTCATTTGCCAAAGAGTCGAGCGAGTAAATAATTGCAGTGCCATCGTAACTCTATGTCTGTGTGTGTGTGTATGTGTGTTGATATGTGTGTGGGCTTGTGGTATAGGATTATAACATAAAAGAAAATAAACAGGAGACAAAAGTAACGTATTTCAGCAAAGCATTCAATTTGATTTATGCTTTTTCACTTTTCAAACATCAATATCTAGCAGATTTCCATAAATTATTATTAAATGATTGACCATATTGTTCGGGCCTCAATCTAAAATCAAACAATTGTAAAATTCTTAGAGCTTCTTTTTAAGGCTTTGGGCAACTTCCCAAGTCAAACGGAAATCGGAGCAAAATCCTCAAGCAGATTACAGCAAATTATGTTCATATCATGAAACTTTATTTTGGAATCTAAATAATATTCAGAAGCGTAATTGAAATAGTGTTACTCAGTCGCTTAGTTGCTCACTCACTGACTCACTTGTACGTATAAAAAGGATCTAATAACGGATGTTTGAAGTTTGCAACTATAAAAGTATCTCTGAGTTGAGCTTATCTTACAAATTCTATTTCATCCATATCGTCAATTTAGTTAAAAAAATTTATCAACCAGATGTGGTGCAGTTTGCAGTGTAAGAAAACAAAATACGTTAGTCTAGAACTAGTAAGTAAATGAACTAGTAAGACAGTAAACAAGTGACACGACGAATCAGTAACTTACTGACTCAATGATTAACGTACTCAGTGACTAACCGACTCAATGAGTTAGTGAATTACTGAGTTAACATGTTTAGTGATCATTTTACTCACTCAGTGAAATTTAGACTTTTTCAGGATGTTTTTTGTGCTGTTCTTATCTTTTTCATGATTTCAAGTCTTAAATCCTTTTGTGGTTCAGTCTTGTAAGTTTACTCGTTGTGATACTCAGGTGTTTTTTGATACAGAAATTTGTTCTTTTAAGAGGAATACTGAAATACTATAGGGTATATATTCTAAACAGATATCTGTTAATAAAGAATTTTATATGAACATGTTTATGTGCATATTCCAGTGAATATATTTTTGAGTTTTGCTTTCAGTTTTTATGAATTAACAAACACTTTTTTTCCTGTGCTGGTTGATAATCATAAGTTTTCATTAAAATTTGGCCAAGTCTTTGCATCCAAGTAATAGGAGCCAGATGAGAACATTTCAATGAAAATAACTTGCTGTCATTTAATCGGACGAGTCTTGTCCAATATTTTTATATTAACTTGTTCATATACTTGCATAAATACATATTTCTTATGACCTATTTTAATGTTTATTAACTGCTTAAGTAGAGACAACAAAAACCGAAGTAAAATTTAAAGAAATACTAGGTAAAGATGTACGAGTGAGTCATATGATGAGTTCACAATCAAATCAAATGATAAATTTTGTAGTTTTCAATTGATTAAATGATAATTCTATGGAAGATATCTTTAATATTCAGTTACTGTTTGCGAATAGACATTATTGGCCAAACTAAAGCGGCAACAGGAAGCAGCAGCAGCAACCAACGAAAGACAGGATATCTTTTATCCTTGGCGGATATTTAACTTACCTTACCGACGAATGGCCAATAAAAGGCAAGGCATAAAAATATGAATTTTATGGCTGTGTATTTAAAACGACAATAAGCACACTCACACACCCACACACACACACACTCAGCCAACCTTATACCGACACACACAGGAGTAAAATTCCCAACAGGCAAAGCAACAACTGCGCTCAATGAAGCTGAAAAGCAAAACACACATACAAAAAAAGAGAAAGAAAATATAAAAAAGGGAAACTCAAATTGTCAAGCCGACCCATAGAGTACCCTACATTAAATTTTTTTTCTTAAGACAAATGATGTCGCCTTCGGTGTGTCTGTGTATATATATATTGGACAGGACAGGACAGGACAGGACTGTATAGATATTGGGTTTTATATCTGATGTCAGATGTTAGCAAGATTTTTCAGGCCGTATTAGCTTTTTAGCCCTATATTCTGTGGGGTATTGCAAATGTTAGTCAGATTGAATAAAAAGGAAAGGAAGACAGAACCAATGAAAGAGAGAGAGAAAGAGAGAAAAAGGGAGATAGAGGGCAATGAAATTGGAAAATGAAATGGAAATAACTTTAAATCTGTGCGTGTGCTTCTGTATCTGTATTTGTATCTCTCACTCTGAATCTGTCTGGGTGTATTTGTGTGTGTGTGTATCTGTGTGAATTTGCTTGGGCAGGTGAAGAAAAAAGAAAATGAGTTTGATATTCAGTTTTTTCTTCCTTTTCTTTTCTTTGCGTTGCGTTTCGTTTTTGTTTGCCCTTTTTATGTTCATGCTATGCGAAATAAAAATAATAATAAAATCAGCGCAATAAGCAAGCAATGAAAAGAGAACAACAGACAGACAGAGAGAGAGAGAAAACACAAAAGAAAATGTTGGACAAAACAAAGTTATACCAAGAGTATTGGCTACTTTTACGGACGACAGGACAGCCAGTCGACTATCGATGAGCACCGATGAGATGGGCAATCATAAATATTAATGCTAAATATATCCCTGGAGAGCAGACCTCTCCCACACCCACACTTTTTGAGCCCTCTTCGCCACTCCTGTCCAATCTAATCTGTTCTGACCGCCCCAACCAACCGTTTGGTAACCATTTCATTGCCTAATGGAGGCGAAATGAGCAACAATCTACAGCAAAAGATAAGCAAACAGAGCAGACAATCAACAATTTTCATTTCTCTTCAAAATGACAAAAAATGAACTATTATCTTGATCTTTCATAAGTGTCTATCAGGAATCTAGAAAACTATAGTCAATTCCAGCTCATTCTCTGGCTTTTGCCAACTCAAAGTTAGTTCTTCGAAATGAAAGATATTTGTTAGAAGAAATTTTCCATTTGCTTATCCTGCATCTTACATACGCGGTGTGTTCAAAAACTATCTAATCATGAGCGCCAATACAAAGAGATAAAGAGGAGTTAAGCAAGGGTTAACCAAATGCTTGTAAAATTAGTTAATATTTTACTCAAAACGTCCAGGTTATTCGTAATAGTAATAATAAAACTTACTTGAAAGTATTTTTGATTTATAGACTTTATTTTTTGTTGCAACTAGAGAGATTTGAAAAGATTTCGTTTTTTTGCTTCCTCGCGAATGTGATCGGGTTTCAGATATTTCCTTTTTCTTCTATTCAATTCTGTCACTCCTGGCACAAAAGATTATCATATAAGTTATAAGAAAGAAATGTTAGCATAAACTCATATATCATTTGAAATAATCTTATTCTTCTTTGTTTTAGTTTATTTATGCTTATGCTAATATGTGTGAAAGTCGATGCCAATGCCAGAGACCAACATAAATTTCACAATCAGTTGACAAAAAACCAAAAACAAAAAAGTGAAATAAAAACGTAGTGGAATTTCAGTATTTCAGACATCTTTATTCTGTCTTCTTCTGTCTCCATTGCCTTTGCCATTTCCATCTCAGCGCTTTGGCGACAAGTCGGCGCGGGCTTTGATTTATATGCTTAAAGCCTGCACAACGCTGCGTATGCGTATTTTCCTTTACTATTTACTTCACATGGATGTTGTTATTTTGTGTTCTTTCTGCTGTTACATTGTTATTGCGACAGCTATCAATGACAGAGGCGTCGGCTGATTTTACATTTAAATGTGAATTATAACTGGATTTGTGTGTACTTTTTTTTTTTTGTTAGTTAGCCAAATACCATAGGTCTAGACATAGAATTGAGCATATCAGTCATATAGTTAATCTTTACTCTGGCTAGAGCTTAAGGTTCCATATACAGGGATCATTTCTTTATTGAGATATAAAAGTCATTAAAAAATTGCATTCAATAATAGTTGGACAGGCTCTCATATAGCAGTTTAGATTTTCATCTCATGAGTACGCTTAGGTCGATTTATTCGAAACAAAAAACTAAAAAAAATAATATGTATCCGTTCATGTATGTGTAGACCTTTATATGGGTATGTTTGTAAATTTGATGGGGATTAAATCGGGTATGAAGTTGTAATGCCATATCGATTACCCTGATACATCTCATAAATCCCAACTTAAGGGGTCACTTTTGTGTGGGCTCTTTCGGGAAGGGATGCGAGGGGGAGACCCATTTCAAAATGTTAACGAATTAATATTTTTTGACATATTTGGAGTGTCACATTGATCCCATTATTTTCCATTTTGCATTTGCTGTTTTTCATATCCTTAGCAATTCCCCTTCTGGGGTTAACCCCAAACCATAACATTCCTCTCCTCTCCACCCATCGCCCCTCCTTAGTCAATGTTCCCTTATGTTGCATGTTATTTTTGGGCTTAATTAAACATTGACTTGTTCTTGTTGTTGTTTTTGTTGCTGTTTTTGGCTTGAACAATTCAAATTTACTTTCCAGTGCGTGTGTGTGTGTGTGTGTGTATGTGTCTAGAGTCGATGGCTGTGTGGCAAAACTTGGCTTCATGTCCTGTGTTTGTCTTGGCCCTGACTTCCGTTTCCGGTATTGGAACAAATGGCGCCACTAAACAATTAATTATTTTGATTTCCAGCACACAAAAAGGCAACATTAACAACAACAAAAAAAAAAAACAAATCACTAAGACTACTTCCTTGTTCCTTCTATCTATGTGTGTACCACTATTGACACGTGTACGAATGGGCTTGCCATTATCTATTATTTTAAAGGCTAGAAATTTGCAAGTTCCTAGGAAATTTCGTCATGTTGATAAGGTTTAGGCTTCAGTTTCATTTGATTGGAAACTTGCCTGAGTATTATGTAAGTATAAAAGGTCTCAAAACAGGTCAAACATTTTTCACATTTCAGTTAGTGCTGACAAACCAGAAAATCATTCATCAAGTATTAAAGATATTACGCTTGGACCTTCATCATCCACTTATTCCCAATGGCATCATATTTGGCTCCATTTCGATCTTTTACATTACAGTATTAGATGGCTCAAAGATGATTAAAGAGCACCATAAAAAGCCAAATATTAGGGTCTCAAAACCCATAATATTCTATCATTTGTAGACAGAGGCACAAACTTTACAAAGCTACAATCTGTCATTAACTCTAAAACTAGTTGAGAATTATAACTCAGTTAAGTGAAATTGTGCATTTTAAAGTCTTTGGCAAAGCGGAAAAGTTATTGTAGTCGAAGAAAGTTTGGACTCCAATTTTCAACTTATGCCACGGTAATCTTAACATCGTTGCTAATGCTCATGCGAAATACATTTTGCGGGCTTTGTAGTTTCCGTTTCCGGTGCTGCTGTTGTTGTCGTTCTTGCTGTTGTTTGGTGGCAACTATGCAAAAGTTGTTTCTGATGTTGCTTGTTGCTGTTGTCCTTGTTGTCCATGTTGTTGTTTTTGCTTTTGTTGGCACAGCCCATCAACAAACCAATTTCTGCACAACTGCTGCTGTGTTAGTATGATTCTAGGTATAGACCCTCACACATACATAGGTGTAAATCTATATGTCTGTGTGTGTGTGTGTGTGTGAGTGTTAAAAACCACAACGTAGCACTTTTTGGCTCGTTAATGTGTTGTTCTGCCTCTAATATACTCACCCACTCACATGGTCTGTAATTAATGATTGAACACACACACAAACTTATACATACCCATACACACACATATATATATACATATACATACGCACGCATACACGCACATATACACTTTCACATACAAGTTTCGTTGCTTGAAAATTTTTGTTCGTTGGCTGCAAAATATGCTGCTCATTATTTTTACGTCCCTTCCACAGAACCCACACATACATAAACATACACAACACACACACATTCAAACGCACGTGTGCATATAAATTATGTTTTGGCTTCATTATATGGGTGGGGAGGCACTCTTCCACACAGGAGTCTGATGGTTTGTGGTGGGGAAAGGTTCCTTTTTGGTGGCTGGCGCCAGCTGAAGGCGTCGCATTAAAAATCAATTCACAAACTTTGCACGTAGACCAGACCCACCTCATCCTACCCTGCCCTGCCCTGCTATACCCTGTCCCACCCCTTGGTCTAGCAATCCTTCAAATATGGCGGGTTTTTGGTCTATACACACACACACTCACACATCTCTACACCTGAGCGTGTTAGTGATGTGCTTAACTGCTCTTTAATGATCAACTTGATAAATGTGATTACCATCAAGCAATTAATATTTGATAAAGAAGATGAAATCGGCAAAGATAAAAATGTATACGTAAGGTGCCTATATAGGTATATGTTATCATAACGAATGTAGATAATGTTATTTAGGTATATGTACATACTTCCATATACATACGCATTTACATATACATATGTACATATCTATCTAGTATGCAATCAATTAAGTAATGAGAATATTTGTCACTGTAAAATTATTAGCAATAGGTAAAAGCGAATGCATCTATAACAGATTTGCTTCACGTAAAATATTCTAAAACATTCCAAGCAAATATTAAATGCTAAAAGAACAGGGAAGATATAAATTTTTAAAAATCGTACAAATATTGGACTTTTTAAAGGAGTACAGCTATGTTAATTTCTTTTTTTATATTAAGCTAGATTACTTTAACTATCTTATTGCTAACTGTTATTAAAGGCTTGTGTTTGCAGTTTAACTCCGAGCAAATGTAAAGGAAAAAGTCAAAACATTCCGTTTTTATGTAATGACGTATACACTGAATGCTATATATACTTGGACTTGATATACTTTAGCCTTTGATACTTACTCTACCTGCTAAAAAAAAGTTTAAGAACGAAATGGAAATATATGTAGTTCAATTCAAGATTATAAAATGAACTATATTCATGTAAAAAAAATACTTCTATTTCAGAATGCATGCTTACATTTTTACAATGAACAAAGTATTTGCGACTCATGGGTTGTCTTCGTATTTGTACCTACTTTGACTAGAGATATTGTTGTCTAAAATTGAAAGATTGATAGACCATCAGTTGTTCAAAATATTTAGACTGTATGAAAGCACCACCAAATGTTTGGCATCTCCTTCATTCTCAATTCAAATGTATTGACTTATTTATTTAATGTAAGTTTAATGTTTAATAGGGAAGCTTACATTATCTCAAGGAAAGTAAAGAAACAGTTTAAGTTTAAAATAATAGTGAGAAGAAGTAGGGATTGGAGATTGGGGGAAAAAACCCCGACTGTTGGTTAACTATGAATAATCGTTTATTTTCCATTTTCTCTCGCCCTCTTTTGTGTTGCAGGGAAATGGAATGACCATAGCTGCCTTTGGTGGCCCAGACGTTGTTGCATAGCCAAAGGAAAATGCTGCAACAAGCGGCCATTATTGAGTCAGCAGCAGGAGCAGGCGTTGGCGTAAAAGGAGGCACACGAGCTAATCAAACGGCCAGCAATGGGCAGCGACGACGCGTTGCAGGATCATCAGCAGCAGCAACAACCGCCTACAATAACAACAATCATCCCCAGCAGCAACACCAGAGAAGCAACTCAAAGAAATTAAATCAAATGCATTCCAACGAAGAGCCACCCATGACAGTGATTGTCGATGGGGGCGATGGCACAACAGGGGCCGGCCAGCAATCACAGAGATCGTCACGCTCCCAAGGCAGTCAGAGAGTGCGGAAAACAAGTTCCTCCACCAATGCCAAGGCATCGACTCTAGTGCGGGCAACTAGTATAGCAAATTCATCCGCAGCGACAGCCACAGCAGCAGCGGCAGCGGCACGTCACCATCGTCCACATCGCCAGCCATCGAATGCCTCTGCATCGGCGGCACGAGATCGCCATCGTGATCGTGATCGTGACCGCGATCGTGAGCCTGCTCCTGTACGTCGTCGGACGGGTGCTGGCCGACGTCATAGTGGCGTCTCATCCACTTTGGGGCCATTATCCGGTGGCAATTCATCGAGTGCTTCCAGTTGTAATGGCAGCTGCAGTTCCGATGACGGTGACGCCTCATCGCACACTTCCTCATCCTCGTCATCCAGCTCATCGTCCGGAGAACCAAATCTACCCTATCCTGGCTTCCCGGAGATATCGATGATGGCACTTACTCAGTATACGCGGCCACGCAACTGGTGCCTGATGCTCATTACAAATCCATATCCTTTTCCACAAAAACAAAAACTGAAATGCATTTTCAAACCTGCATGAAGGGGCAGGAGCGTTAAGCGAGCTTTGCTGGGCTGGGATGGGATGGGGGATGGGGTTAGATGCATCTAATTGGCTTTGTCCTTCGGTCGTTGTTCTTGCCCGCTTGCGGGATTCTGACTGAGCAAACAGAGCGCGTCCTTGTCACATATTTTCGCAGGATATGCAAGCCTATTGATTTTTACAATTTGTGTGTTTCTCTTCTTCTTACCTCCCTTTACTCCTTTGTGCTACTTGCTATCCCCTCTCTTTTTTCCTCTGACTCCCGGGGTTCGGACTACCTTCGCTTTTATTCTTGGCCAGCTGTGAAGATTCAAGGACATGCAGCTGATGATGCAGCTAAAGTCCTTTAACCACAATTTTAAACATCTCTAACTATTGCCAGAAAATATTTCCATCCAATTTGTTTCTTAGGCCAGGATTATCAAATAAGTTAGTTAACATTTTTTCTCCATCGATTCCAAGCGAATATGATATCGATCAGAATTTCTTGGTGAAATATTTTCGTTTTGTATTCAGAGCGAAGAGAATTTTATCTGTTGTTGTTATTTTTTTATGTCTCCTGCCGTTTGCCACATGTCCTTGTCCTTCCTTCTTGTTTTTTTCTTTCTTCCTGATGCCTGATGCAATATTCATGCACCAATGTCAACGACAAGTGCAGGTACGTCTGTGTGGGGCACTCTCGTCCCCACCCCCCTCTGAGAGAGAGGTGTGTGTGTGTGTGTGTGTGTGTGGCATAAATAAATAGGCATACACATACATACATATATGCCAGAACGTAACTCATCATTCAGGAGACGGGAGTCAGTTGCTTCAGTCCCCAATGGGTAGTCAGTTCCTGTCCCAGTTGCTGCTATGGCATTTCCTTCAT
This sequence comes from Drosophila equinoxialis, assembly GCA_018150345.1. Lineage (NCBI taxonomy): Eukaryota > Metazoa > Arthropoda > Insecta > Diptera > Drosophilidae > Drosophila > Drosophila equinoxialis. The sequence goes on along the minus strand of JAECWI010000002.1, from coordinate 6,133,356 downwards.
AATATTGTTGTCGTTGTTGTTGTTGCTACTCCATCAACAGCAGCCTCAGTTTGCGGCACATATAATGTGCGCCAATCAGTGGGCTCAATCATTCTGTTCTCTCAGTCCCATCTCTTTTTATATCTCCCTTGCCTCTGCTCCTCTGCTGTTTATGGCAAGTGCATGAAAAATCGCTTTGCATACTTTTCTGCGCACTTCACATTTAATTTAACCTGAAATTAAAATTGACTGACGTTGATATTTATTTATACATTAAAAGCAAAAGCAAAGGCAAACACAATGTGGGAGCCAGTCAGTTAGTGAGTCAGCCAGTCACTCAGTCACCCAGTCATCCAGTCATCCAGTCAGCCAGTCAGTTCTGATGGATAGAGACGAACGTACGCTCATATGTGAGGATATGACATTGAATGGTAGCAAGAGATAAAAATTGAGATGGATATGGTAGATGCTTGATGGAAGATGGAAAATGGAGTGCAAAGTTAAGAGATGAAATAAAATAAATTATGATAATGAGTTAGCAATGGTGAATGCGAAATGTGCGAAGTAAGTAAGAGGGATAAGCCATGATGGCTGTATACCTAAATACATGTACTCGTATGCAAATGAAATTTGCATATTGTGGTCCTAATGGAGTTATAATCATAATTGCCATAGACTGCTTCTAATGAAGGATAATGGTTTCGTATATTTATAACTGTCATCTTGTTAGTTGAACCATCAAAAATACCTTTGCACCTTACATACTTAAATGCTTTTATTTTTTGCCTAGTGAGTTTTCATCTTTAATTATAACAACAACAAATCTAAAACTTGACGACTTACACATCTTTGACTATTGTGTTTTCGTTTTTGTTGCCATCTGGATTATTCATTGTCCCCAAGAGTTCGAGATTTGTTCAAGTTCTTCTTTTTGGGTTATATTCAAATTATTTTCGATGTACGCGGCCAAGATAAGTTTCACTTAAACTTTGAATTTATTGATATAATGACAGCATTGATAATGGCTGAGTTGACAGCAGTCAGTGACAGTGCACAAGTGAAGCCAATAAAATGAATCAAGATTTTTAAACTTTATGTTGAGAGCAAAATCAAATGGCGTCTGAAATTGAGAAAATATTAAATCAGATAATTGCCAGTTTGGTTAGCCATCTGTTGCCCAGTTTATGGTGAATAATTGCTTTTGCTAAATCAAAAGACGATGAGTTATTCGATACTCTGAAGTCGAATGCCAAACTTACAACAAAACTTCTCTCAATATTCTTGTCTAGTTTGTGCATTTTCAGATTGCATCATAATCGCTCTCTCGACACTTGCCATTTAATTGTTTGCCATAAATTTTGATTTCATTTTATGTATATACATACCTCGATTGAGGAATTTATTTGCCTCTCGCCTCTCCCCCTCTCTCCCTGTCTTTCTCTCTATCCCTCTGACTTTGCCATCATCCGAAAAAAAAAACAATTGTCTGGTCTGTACATATATTCAATATCATTGTCGTTTTATGGATGTCGGTTTGGTTTGGTTAGCTTTGGTTTTGCCATTGAAGTTTACGAGGATGACGCTCCCTCTAGACCTTTCTCCATTCGCCCGTCATCCAATTATTATGTATATATACTAAAGCTAAGGAAAACTTTGACTATTTCACTTGCATTTCAATTGACCAGAAAGTAATTGAATGCTTGGTTCCTGCAATTTTTACTAAAACTAATTTAAGTTTCTGTTTTTCCGTTCTTTTTTGGTCATTTTTTTATTTTTGGGTCTTTGTGGTTTTTTTATGGCTCCTGGCGACATACTGGCAAATCTTTTGGGCCAGTTGCTGCTGATGCAGTTACTAGAGCTGTTGTTGTTGTTGGAATTGTGTTGTTGTTGTTGAGGTCAACTGAGCCATTTGGCAAAAAGTTGAGAGCGCCATTATGTCGCCCAAGATGGAAAGACGAACGACCTTGCCTATCGAAGGAAAAGCAACTTTATGTTTTCTTCGATTGAAAAGTGATTTGAGACGCGAATACATTTTCGTGTTTTCGTTTCGAACAGAAAATATTAGTTTTTTTACGTAGCTTGCACTTTTCCCTGGGAGAACACGACGATAAAGCGACAGTGGGAATAATAGTGAGATAGATAGAATACAGAATTCACTCTAAAAGTTGTCGTAGCATTTTTACAGCGCTTTTAGCATGAAATGTGAGCGAAGCGGCACGTGCCTTGGAATATGGTGGCTACCTTGGGAAACGACAGCATGGACAGCAACTGAGAATGACAGAGAGAGAAAAAGCATAAGAGAGGGAGTATAACATTTTGCTTGGCATCCTTATGATGGGCAATGCCCATTAGGGGGCATCATTAGTATGTCTCGGGTTGTCGTCTCCTTTTTTTTGGGTTTTTTTTGTGCACTTCTCTTCTCTTTATTTGGTAATGTGAGACTTCTGCCACGCCCATAACTAATTATGCCATGTACGAACACATCAGATGGTTAGGTCAGGCCATTAGCCCCGTCGAGCTTGACGGGTATTCATTACATGCAGAGAAAACCACTTGAAACACTTGAGTCCAAAATCCAATATCAAGTACAATTTGGGTATTGAATTTTCAAAACTTCTATCCCATGAGATCAGTGTGTAGTATTAAGTGAGCTTTAGAAAGTTTTGCTGCATATGAAATTACTCAACACTAGGAAATTGGCACCTAGAAGTAGTTGGTGCCTCAAAGTATGCTTTAGTTCTAGCTGAATCTAGCAATTTGAGTCGAACTACTTTTCTCTCTTTCTCGCTTCAAATGAAAACTTAAGCTAAGATGATGGAGAACCGATTTCCACTTATTATGCGACTAAAAGGCCTTGCTAAACACTTTTGGGCATAAGTTTTAAATGCATTTTCAAAAGGCTGAGCCATTGGCACAAGCAAAGCCAAGGCCAAAACTACCAGCAACATCAAGGATACAAATTGTTTTTTGTTTTGTTGTTGTTTTTTTATTTTTCTTTTGCGTTCGTTGTGCTATTAAGCAACAAACAGCACCAACAACAAGAAATGGCAACGAAAAATGTTTACGCTATTAACGCACAATTAAAGATAAAACAACAAAAAGAAACTGGGAGGCCGCAACAACAGCAATAAAATGAAATAAAAAAGGCAAAACAAAACAAAGAAATAAAAACCAAGGGGCGACCAACAAAAAAAGGACAATTGCCCAGGCCTTGCAATTCATTAGGAGGCCACCAGTGGTAGTAGTAGGCATATGCAGGTCAGGTTGGGTTTCGGATCGCGTCTGTGCTATAAAAACAAATGTGAAAAGCACCAGACAACACAAAAGGGCAAACAGAGACAGAGGATGGGAAAGAGAGATATATCTATCTATATGAATGTAAGTATGTGAGTGTGTGTGTGTTTGTAAGAGCCGCCCCCTCTCGATTCTCGGCCTCTATAAATATTGCAGCAGCACAAATATGCGACACTCCCGCAGCAACAGCAACAACAACAGCAGCGCCAAGCAGTGACCCTGGCGCATTCATTTCGTTCTGTAAGAGGGAGAACGCTAAAGGGAGAATGCAGGGCACATTTTCGAAAAGGAGGGGAACTTAGGTTTCTGAATCGGCTGGCGAGCATTATTTTTGATTTGGCTATGACCCCCAAACCAACAGTAAACAAATTAAGTCGAGCGTAAACTCGGTCGAGTTGAGCGCATGGTGAGATGACGAAATGGAAATGGAAAGCGGAAAGTCGAAAACCGTGGTCCGGTGGTCTGGGAGGGTAGAACCTGGGTCAATTTGACCGGGCAACCGTACAAAAATCGCAACAAATTGCTACAACAACAACAGAAGCAAATGTGAAATGTAAAAAATGGAAATCATTGTGTATACCTATACAAAGCTATGTATTTGCGAATGAAAGCATGAAAATCAAATGCCATTGTCGAAGTGGAATTCCGGAATATTTATGCTATGGCTCATATTACCGGAGAGCCTTAATTGGCCACCAATTAAATTGATGGCCCTGCCAGTAATACGAATTTCAATATTGCACAACACTAAGCAGGCCGTTAGCCAACACTAGATACCTTTCCCTATTCTAAGGAGAAATCAATGATAAAATGATTCAGTATCATGCACAAAATAAACATCCCAATGTCAATGAATTTATCAAATTGAAAAAAGAAAGAAGGAAACGTTTTCCTGTTTCACATTGTGCAAATTTTAAAATCCCCTAAGGGTGCTTAAGCGATGAAATTTAGAACTGGATTTCTCTGTCCGCAATAGAAGTAGTCATATATTCTCCCTCATTCTGACTTCAACTAACAACTGGGCGACGTGATCGGATTTGGTTCGTGACCGCATTACGAACTTGTTTCGCATAATCTCCAACCGCAAATGTATTTTATGGACAAAAAAAAAAAAAAAAAAAAAAGAAAAAGAAAAAGAAGATACAAAAAATGTTGAGAGCGAAACAGACAGAGTTTGTGGGGCACGGGAGAACGCGGAATATAACGGGAGAGAAAGACAGAAAGTAGGATAAAACTGACTCTGAATGACTGTCATCAATTTGCGCTATTTCTTTACGAAGGACAAAATGCAATGGCAAATTGACGGGCACTTGAGTGAACATTATCTTTCTTCCTGCTTCTGCCTCTGCGTTTCCCATGGCTGAGTCTGTGTCTGACTCTTCTCCCCTAAAGTAGGCAACCGAAATGTTCGTTCATTCGTTTTGCGTTTGGTTTTATTCCTTAACTGATTGAAAATATTCACGTGGTTTGAGCGAGTCTCCATTTTGGCCATCCTCCTGAATTGCATTACCCTAGGCATGTATCAGCCCTGTGTGGACGATGCCTGTGTAACGAATCGCTGCAAGATACTGCAGGTGAGTAATATACATATATCAACCCATCCATCCATCCCTTCTCCGACGCCATCTTTTTTTCCCCACATACGTATATTCTTTTCTCTCGTTCTGCACTGTTCCGTTTTGTTTTTTTTTTTTTTTTTTTTTGCTGCCTCTCATCCTGTCACATTAAATGCCATTTATTTAAGCAATTTTTTGGCTCACTTCCTGCGTTTGCCTTGCCACACTGATGACATCAAACGAGAGGCACTTCGCCTCATTAGACAGAGACCTGGGCACACGGCACCAGGCACAAGACACATGGAGTGGAGTGGAGTGAAGTGTGCCGGGTGTAAAGACTGAATGACATGGACGAAGATAGAGGGTGGACGTACTCCCATCTACGGTCGTAGGGGCGAGCTGATGCCAATTACAGAGCATAGAAAAGAAAATGCTGTGCGCAACGTGCGAAAATGTTCTTGTTAAACATAAGAGCTTGTGTGTGTGTGTGTTTGTCGTATTTTTTTCTCGTTCTTGTGTTTTTTTTTAGTATTTTTGTAAGTCAGGCGACATTTTGGCCGCAGCGAAGTGTAAAGTAACACGACAGGACCCAAAAATTGGCAACAGGATGACAAGAGCAACAAAATGACAGCGACAGTCATGCCGTATAAGTGGCGCCCCAAATTACCAAGACGAAGACGCCGCAGATAAAGAATGAAACCAAGAGAGTCCATATGGGTGTGCATAAATGTATATTTGCGTGTGTGTGTGTGTGTGTGTGAGTGTCTGCGAGGTGGCTGAAATGTTCAGTTAAGCATGGCAAATGGCTATAGGAGAAAGTCCTTGCACTTCCAATGGCTTTTGAGTTCAATTTGAGGATCTCTTACTGCTCAACATGCACATTCAATGTAGGTCGACTTTAAGCTAAAAACCAGAGGGCCGGGCCTAACTTTGACCGAGTCAAAGTTTGTATACCCTTGCAACTGTTTCGGTAACTCTTTCCTTCTTTTGTTGTGCCGATTTCTTTATATACCGCAATTGCACACATTGAGTACTAGTTTTTATAACGTTTCAAACTCTCTCTTCTTTCTGGGTCCTAATGACCTTTGACTTAACATTGTCAGGATAGAAAAGGAAGAACTGGAATATTGGAAAAGGAGACTTAGCTTTAATAAAGTGGGGCTAATTTGTTTTATATCCCTATCAAATTTTCAATTTTCATTGGATTTTAAATACCTATTACATTCCCAATTGATCGTAGCATATATTTTATTCAATCCGAAAACAAAATTCCGTTGACTAAACTTGATGTTTAATTTAATTTGCTTCCCGAATAGCATTTTTTAACTATAATATCGCTTTGATCTTTTTTGTTTTTGTTTTTCGTTCGGGATTAGATCTTTGATGACATAATTTTTGCATTCTTCGCTTTGGAGATGACCATCAAAATGGTTGCCATGGGCATGTGCGGCAAGAATACGTATTTTGCCGATTCATGGAATCGCTTAGACTTCTTCATTGTGTTGTCCGGTCTGCTGGAATATGTGATGCATGTGGAGAATCTCAATTTGACGGCCATACGAACGATACGAGTGCTGAGGCCATTGCGGGCGATCAATCGAATACCAAGTGAGTACAGTTTTGAATTCTGGAGCTCCTATTTGCCATCTCTCTCGCTCTCACGCCTCTCTGCGATTACAGGTATGAGAATTTTGGTGATGCTTCTGCTGGATACATTGCCCATGTTGGGCAATGTGCTGTTACTCTGTTTCTTTGTGTTCTTCATATTTGGCATTATCGGTGTACAGCTGTGGGAAGGAATATTGCGGCAACGTTGCACTCTAGATCGTTCGAAGGGCATGATATATCCCATAACGTAAGTACCATCAGCAGCATCAAAAAAAAAAAAAAAAAAAAAAAACAAACAAAAAGAGGCATGAAAGGTGAAGGATTTTGTTTTCAAATAAAGATATATGTATATACATACATTACTGAATATATGTATGTATGTATATCTTTGTGGGATCGAGCCAAGCAATGTTAAAGATTGATGTTCCAGATTGATGGAGCATTCAACGGTCTTTGTGTCTTTTATCCGCAGGTGGTGGCCAATAAAATTTTCTCTGATATAAATATATTTAAAAAAATTTACTGTATATATCGTGTAAATGCAAATTCTTTTCGATTTTCTGTATTGTTTTTGTTTTTTTTTAATTACATTTTGTTTTTGTTTTTATCTTATCGGTTAGAATTTTCGGAAAGTATTGACGATCATCATCATCAGCTCAGCATCAGCTTTAGCTTCATATTTTGAGATGGCTTTGAGTGCATCTGGCCAAAATGGCTGCTTTTTTTCATGTTGTTTTTTGGCTTTAGCTTTTGCTTTTTTAGCCACTCAAGAGGCCACACTCACACTCAAGACACACATACGCATAAGCACACGCACACACTCACGCACACTTTCACACGCACACTTACACGACCCACTAAAAACACATAAAACACACACACACACAAGTGACTTGGTGCAATTTGCTTACCAAGAATTCAATTGATAGATGAAAGTTAATGACGCAATGCCCAAACATCAGCATCACCATCGGCCATCGGCCATCGGAGTCGGAATGGCGTCCTGTCAATTTGATGAAGTTATCGTCTGACACTGATTGCGAAATCTCTGTGGCATGCCACAAAATGCTAGTGGTAGTGGCATTGTGGCTCTACTGTCATTCCAATTGACAGCATTAGACATTCCACAGTGGCGCAAATGCAGTAACTGGAGTTCCAACGAACATCAATTCAAATGGCTCGATCAAAATTAACTCAATTTTGTTAAGACAAACACTCACAATGTGGAATGCATCGATTAATATCTCTTTTCTACTCTCTTCTTTCCTCACCCCTTTTCGGTCAACTTTCTTTCCTGTGTACTTTTTGTATGGGTCCCACGGTGCTTCTTTCTTACTAGCGGACTCAGTTTTCTACCTTCGCCTTTGGCAGCTGGCAAAGATTTTCAACTTGCCCCCAAACAATCATTTATCATTTGCATTGTTTGTGTATGTGTGTGAGTGTGTGTCTGGCAGTTGTGGCAGTGGCAGCAATGTCAGGAACAGCAGGACACACGCTTTGTCTCTCTCTCTCTTTCCCTCTCTTCATCACACACACACTCACACATCACATACAAAATTTTGCAACGTTTTTCACTGGCACTGCGTACCCTAAAAAGTAGGCAACACTTTTTTGTTCAGTTGCTGCTAAAGAAATGCTTGTCATATATTTTCTTTTGTTTCCTACCACCGACCCAAATATATATATTTTTGCAATGTTATATTTTCATAAACATACTACATGTTTGTCCTATTTGTCTGACTGTTTCCCTACGATCGATTTCTACTTGAAATACCGAATCTCGAATAGTAAATAGAATTAACATTCAGAAGATTTTTTTAAAATACATTGCAAGAATATAAGAATTTCACATGTACATATAATTTCTATTATTTTGCATGACATACATATATATGTATGTATGTATGTATACAACGAATTTTGTATTAAATTGTATTTTTTGATACCACCCCGCCCCGCTCCTACCGCTTAGCTTTTTGTTAATAAACTCCCCACGCCCATGCGACAAAAACTAGGCCGCACCTACATATAAACAATTTTAATTGCCATTAAGGGTCTTAATTTTATGCATATTTTTTCATTTGCATAATTATCTACATACATACACAAATGTACACAATGAATGGAAAATTCATTGGAAATTTTTTTAAGCGCCTCAAAGTAGGCAACATGTATGATGATCTTTTCACGTTTGTGCATAATTTTATAGATTACGTTTGATTGTTGGTGGAAGCAGAGGGCTTGATTACCCGATGTAATGTAAAAATATATACATTTATTCCCTTACTTTGAAGACAAACGTAGAGAAAATATTGAAAACGGGCTTGAATATCCTTGTTTTCAAATTGCAACAGTTTTTGGTTTTGGTTTTACCTAGATTATAGATTGTCCTACTCCTGCAGGCCTTGAATCAAGTTAGTTCGAATGATTCCTGTTTGTTCCTCTTTTCTGAATATTCACTAACTGTGTATATGGATGATTGCCAACTAACTGTAAAAGAACTGCAGGAGCACAAAATCTTCGGGGAACCGAATTGAATTTGCAAAAATTCGATTATTTGTACCAGTTTTTTGGTTCTTTCTTTTTTTTATTATTTTTCCTATGCTGAGGTTTGATATAATTTTGTACCAGCAGCAATTGTTATGACATTATAAAGTTTTAAAGTCATATTGTAAATAGACACACACACACACACACTCACACCCATTAACCCAACAAATCATCCAATCACCAATGCTCCACCCAAAACAACTTTCAAGTGGCAATTAATTTTTTTGTATATCCATATGCGGATATCATGCATATGTGTACACACACGCATACATACATACATACATATGGTATGTGTCTGTGTGTTTCGAAACATTTATATCAATTGTAGGCAAAAAAAAAAAAAAAAAAAAAAAACGAGACAAATGTAACAAAACAACAATGAACAACATCTACAAGAACAACAATAACAGTAACAATTAACAACAACAACAACAACAACAACAACAACAATAAAAAGCAGAGCAACAAACAACAATATAATAAATATCAAATTAGATATAGAAATATCTATATATATATTCAATATATATAAACAATATTGTTTTTGTTTTTCCACTTTATCATTTCTTCAATTTATTTTTAAGTTGATACCAAACAAAGACCAAAAAATAAATAATAAATGAACAAATTGGCAGCCAAGCGAAGCAAACTAAATAAGTATAAATAGTAAACCAAAAAACGAATAGCAAAAGAGAAAACAATTACATTACAAACTACAAATTACAAATTACAATAACAATTACAATTACAATTACAATTAAACTTACAATTACAATTACAAAAAACAAAAAATCATACCGGGAAACAAATTTTTTGTTTACAGGATACCTGAAGTGTACAGAGTTCGAGTCCGAGTTAACTCGTAAGATAAAATGATTTATTTTCTCCCTCCCCCTTCTAACTAACACACACACACACACACACACAGCTAGATAACGATACGAACACACCTATACTTAATCACACACACACACACAAACACAGACACACTCTTGCAATACTTACTACTTAAAACACTTGAGAATTTCTAGATCTATATAGCATACACCTTACACAGACACACACACATACATATATACAGAACATGTATAATCTTTCAATCTTTATAGTAAAACTGCAAAAAACTAACCAACTGAAACTTTATGAAGCTATCTAGCAATTCGCTCAATATATTGATTAATCTGGCCTATCAGCTATCATTCAAATTTTACCGTTTAACCAGACTAATAATTCCAATATCCGATAACAATTTCTGTCAATTATCGAAGATAAAAGAAGAATCCATATATATATGAAAATGTAAAATTTGAAACCTGGTTGCCAACAGAAATCTATTGAAATGGAATCGAAACAAGTACTCAAAGGCAATATCAACACAATTATTGCAACTAGCGAAAGCTAGCTACAACATTAAAGATACAATTTTGATAATACCTCATTGATAACATCATGATGAAGTACAAGACAAGTACAACAAGATGAAACCATACAATTAACTTTGGACTCTGATCTATATATTGTCTTCATCTCCGAAGATATGAGCAGTTCTATTGATAACACAGATCATGATAACGATAACAAACAGCTATCGAAAAACTCAGCTTCTTTGATCTATAACTAGATCCTTCCCCTTCTTTCTTTTCTTGCTCTGTCCAAACATTCTCACACAAAAAGGAAACCACACGAAAACCAACAACAATTAACATTAGTTTATTAGATCCACACAGATATTCCAACTATATAAATGTGCATAAGCTATACAATTTAGATGAACATTTTCTAATTAGTCGAATCTATCTAGCTCTATTTTTCTGTCTATCTCTCCCTCTCTCTCTCTCTATCTCTCTCCTTTTCTTTCTCTCTATTGATGTATCTGTTATTTGAAAATATATGAATATATATATAAATATACCATATAAGTAATTCTAATTATGAACTAAAAATTAAAAAAAAAACACTTAAAATAACAATATAAAGCTAGCATTTATACTAGTTTAAACAAAGAACAACATTATTAAAACATTCAAAAATATCTCAACAAAAGAGAATATTTGTTTCTGCCTAGAGCTTTTTTTTGTACCTGTCCTTGTTGTGTCTCTGTCTCTCTCTCTCTTTCTCACCACTTTAAAGAAAACTAAACACAACTGTACCGAACAAAAGCAAAAGAATATCTTTACGTGTATTTAGTTATCCTTTCTTATTCACACACACACACACACACACACACAAAACACACTTAACATACTGTTAAGACTATTTAGTAGCTGTTCTATGTTTAGAATACGAAACCAAAAAACCAACATAGAAATACTATATATACAAAACTAAATCTATATAGAAAACTTTATTGTTTCAGTTACTTTCCCTGCTATTTACGACTACTTCCTACTTGTTGTTGTATTCTCGGTGTGTGAGTTTTGCCGTTACCTGCTACCTCACCCACTTGGAACCAATCTCCATACTTGTAACTTTGCACAGAAATTTAGAGTTTTCCCCTTTTTTCCATTTTACTTTTTCTCCTTTGATTTTTGCCTTGATTTTGTTTTGTTTCCTTTGTTTTCTGTTTTATTTCGTTTGCCACTTGAGGTAAGATTCCCGTTTCGTTACATGATGTCCCAGGTTAAACAAAAATAAATGCACATACAAGTGTACTCAAGAGTACATAAAAGTACAACAAGTACACCAATCAGCAACATAAAATACATAGACTTATTTAGATGACCCCTGAACCCATGACTTAATGTAATTGAATAGATGCTAAAGTACATTATTTGATTGTCAGGTCTATTGAGATGACCAGATAGGACTAGAGACTATGAAGTACATGTCGTATACGTGATATTATTTAGTTGTCTCATTAGATACGACAATCCAAGAATAATATGTTCATTTAACAAACTGTAGAATTAGAAATCATTCTAAACAGTCTAGAAATTGAAGATTCTTTAACAAAATGATTCATTAACCAGCAAAAGCAGAATGTTTTTTCCTTACACCCTCTACACATGCACATACACTCACACACACACACACACTGGCACTAGAAGTTTTATTTACCTGATATGGCTTATTCATACATATATAACATGTATACATATATGTACATATACATACATATATGTGTGTGTGTATATCTTTTGTAAGCTCAACCCCTCTTTTGCAGGAAAAACCATCAGTTTCTATTGCAAAGGTATTTAAAGCTGCCCCCCTTTTCCAACCTCCAAGCCCGCCATCCCAGTCCCGTTTCCCCGTCTGACCCGGCCATCCGTCTGCTCTCTATTAACCAACTCGAATTTGAATCCGTACTCTCAAAACTTATTTCACTCACACACCAAACAAGTACATAAATACATATACCTACATATGTGCATACATTCATTCAAGCAGAGTGAAAATTGTTTCAAAAACAACAAAATTTTAACAAAATCTGCTTGCGGTTTCACACACACACACATACACACTCTCTCACAAACACATATGTGGCAGTGATTTAAGTGTCGATCTGTGAAATCAAACACAGTTTATATGCATTTCTTAAAAGTTATGGGAAACCTTTTCTGTGTGCCAGAAAAAAATCACTCTAGGCTAAATAATGAAATTATTTCAATTAAATGCCTATTCGAAATTCAAAACAAAACATTATGAAATGGATACTCAACTTCTTTAAACATTAGATTTCATTTGAGGAGTATAATATAGGCTAAGTTCAGATTGAATCAGATCAAATTCGTTGCATGCACGCAGGAGAATTCAAAATGATGGCACGGCCACAAACAAAAAACATATTTGCCTGGCGCCATTTAATTTTTGTGTTAAGTCTTCGACTTGAATTTACGTTATTTTTACTATTCAGCCTTTTAGTTTCATTCTTAATTCTAAACTAAACTAAATTACATACTCTGGTGCAGTTGTGTCTCTGTGTCGTAATGTGAGCCTGCCTTTTGACTGTACTTACGCTCTCGTTATCGTTCTCGCTCTTGCTCTTGCTGTCAATCGCTGTCTATCACTCGCTGCTTTGAATTCACTCGCTCACTCGTTCACTTGCTCACGCTCTCTCGCTCTACCTTACTCTAATTAGCCTTACAACTATGTGTTTGTCTCACTATACTTATGTCTCCCTATCTCTATCAAACTTTCTTTGTCCATTTCTCTAACTTTTAAGCATTGGTCAAATTTATCGTTAGTTTAGTTCATTTTCTTTTTGGTTTTCCCTTCGATTGGCTGTCTCTATTCTCTCTCTTTTTCCAAATTATTAGCACCCTTACCCACCCGAAAACGAAAACAAAACAACAAAACTTTGTTTTAATCAAAAAGAAAATTGATTTATTTTTTCAAATTTTTCTTTAAGTAAATATCGAAATTGTCCTTGTATGTAAATGTTTAAAATACGCATAAACTACATACTTTATATATATACGTATATATATATATATATATATATATATATATATATATATATAGTATATATATAATTAGCTAAATATTTTTATAAAATCGTATTATTAATTGTAATCTCTCGTTCTTTTTCTTACTCTATCTTTCTTTCTCTATGTCTCTCTACATTGATTCTATGATTTTTTCCGCTGTTTTCCAACATTTTCTTTCGAAAATTATTTTGTGATATCTGTCTAGTTTATCGCAATATTATGAGTTCTCCAAGGATCAGGATTATATATGCTCCACACCAAATGATTCTGGAATGCATCTTTGCGGAAATTTTCCACCCTATCGAATCGGTTCGCTTGTCTGTAATGGTAAGTGCCCTCGCCCCCAAAACTATATCTTTTCCACTTCTATCTAATCTTCTTTTGTCGTCCTCATTATGCGAATGAGGGCGAAGCGTAAAGAAAAGAAGAGCCTTAAAGAGAAAGGCGAAAAGCTAATGAAGTGCAAATTACTCGCACTCGGAGGCAATCAAATTTGATAGCATTTTTAATTGCTTTTGCACTTGGTTTAATGACTGAAAGCTGAAACAATCACAATTATAAAACTGTACAGCAATTTTCCATCTTTTTCCCCTCTGCCATAAAACCCTAACTGAATGCGAATCTCAATCTCAACCACCGCATCACAGACGAAGCCAAACTCTTCGACTTCAATGAGCCAACAAACACATCGTGCGTCAATTGGAATCAGTATTATACAACATGCCAACCGAGCTTTGAGAACCCATTTCAGGGCACCATTTCGTTTGACAACATCGGCATGGCCTGGGTGGCCATTTTCCTGGTGAGTTGCCAATTAGCTTTCAACTTTGTTAAACAAATATCAACACAGCGATACAACGATACAACGACAACAAGCCAACAATGCCAACAGCTGCTAAGTTGCATGTTAATTTGGTGTCAACTGCGGTCCGCGTCCTGACACATTTTCCTGTTGGCCCAACAAAAGCAAAGCATTTGCGAGTTACGGATTTGCATAAATAACTAATCCATACTTTAATTGAATTAACAGAGATAGTCAGTTTAGATAATTCAAGGAGATCTAAATGATAGACGATGATGTATGTAGGTGTAAAAGCAAAATGTTGTATCCTAATCACCCTCCAAGGACAAACAATTGGGAAATGCACTTTGGATCGATGGCGATGGAAAGCAATTCGGTTCTCTTTTCTCTCGCCTGGCGAAGAAACTGTCGATTTAATGGATCATAAGCTCCTTGCCCCTACCATGGCAAGCAGACATTCTCTTTGGATATGCCAATTACTTAGCCATGTCAAATGAACCTTTAATCATAATGCAAACAGACGAAGGGTCTAAGGCCAACAGGAGCGGTTGTGTGAACTTAAGAATTGCATAACAAGTGCTTCAAAATTATTCAGAGAGCGCTTCTGTTTACAATTAGATTGCGTTCAATGCGAATCACGTATACGTGACGTGGTACAAAACACCAAAAGGGCGAAACAGCGCAAAAAGGGAAACAGGCTAATTGCCAACAATGAAACGCAACGCAACGCAGCGTGGCATACGAACACACATACATTTATATATATATATACTCTAATTACGTTGAAATAATGCCTCCTTTTTTCCCCCTTTTCATATATATGTATATATATTCTTTTTTGTATTTTATGTGGATTTATTTGGATTTGCAGGTCATCTCACTGGAGGGCTGGACGGACATAATGTATTACGTGCAGGATGCGCACAGCTTTTGGGATTGGATCTACTTTGTGCTGTTGATTGTGGTAAGCCTAACTGCCAGACTGGCAGTTTGCCCGGCATCACTTTGATCTTGAATTGAATATGCAAACCGAGTTTTCGGAGGCCTGCCCCAAAAAATCGGAACACGACTCCCTTTGCCTGTCTGCCTGCCTCGCTCCCTATGTGGAGAGAAACAGTTTTGGCTAAGCATTCATGCTGTGTTCAAGCAATTTCGGCCAATATAAATAAGTAAATTTAAAACTGGAACCCGCTCACACATACATACACAAAAGCATTATCGACTTTTAAATTACACTCCAAGTCATCAAAGCTAATAGCCAAGCTGTCATCTAGAGTCTTAACTGTATAAGCCCCTTTTCCACTCACCACTTGAAGGGTATACAGAATTTGGGTTACTCAAATTGTATAGACCAATGATGGAGACGATGACCCAGAGTTGTCTACAGTCGACTCTTTTAGCCATCGGTAGTCTCATCCAGTCTGTTGCCAGTCATATGCCAATTCGTTCTCAGGTGTCCTTGGACTAATTAAAAGCCTTTAAGTGCACACATACTCACTCACTCACACACATACAGACACACACACAGAATATTTCATTATTTATGTTTGAAGTTTTCACTAGTTCTTTCTCTCTCTTTCTTTCTGTCTGTCTGTACCTTTTTTGCTGTTCATTTCATGTGCAAAATGATTTCACTCTAGCAAGACCAACAACTTTTCCTATGCAAATAGTTTTCAGTCTGTGCCAGACTTTTTCATCTCATTTCACACACTCTCTATCTCTCTCTTCCGTTCACTCTCTCTCTCTCTCTCTATCTCTGTCCCTCTCTCTAGCCCATCATTGGTTTGTATGCTAGGAAATTGCATATTTATGTTTTATGTGTGTGTTACGAAATTAGAAACATTCTTCTTTGTTTTGTTGCAAAATAAGTAACTCTATGAATTTTTTAATTTAAAGTTGAGCAAATTTGTCTTTAGTCGATTTCGAATGCAAATGGAATATTGATCATCTTTATATGTAATTAGAAGAGAAGAAAACTTCTTGAAATGCATAGGACGGGACAATTTGTTTAGACACAACAAGAAAAAAAAAATTTAGGAAAATGCGAGACAGACTTGAAAATCTCACCTCAACCTATCTGTTTTTCAGTTCAAACTTCTATAGATTTATTAAAACACACCTAAGCAATATTAGTTTCCTGATTTATAAAAATAAATATAGTCTCTAATTAGTTTTAGTCTAAATAGCTTTCAAGTCTACTCGTGTTATAATGGCGTCCCATGCATCACAAAAGCTAGGAATTCAAACCCGATTCATAAAGAATATATACAACAGTTCTTCGATATACACACAGCCCCACATGACGGGGTATTTAAACACAGATTCAAGTTCCATGAAACTCGCTTGTCTGAAATTCGTGTAGTAGGAAAAACTATTCACAAAAAAATGTTGGGCCAACCAGGTGAAGAAATATTTTGAGTTTCGAAAATGTCTACTAAATTCGCACACGAGCGCCGCCACTAGCCTACGGCCAACTCGTCCCTTATGAACTGTTTTTCCATGTTTCTAGTCCGATGTTAGTAAGTTTGGTAGGTTGGTAGATATTAATAGATATCATTAGTGTGGTGAATTTGGTTTTGATAGTCAAATAATTGCAAGAGTAAATCGGTGTTTTCTAGATTCTGGACGCAAAAGAAGGCGTGGCAAAAATGTTAAATAATCATAGTCTGCGCGCAAACTAAACAAATCCAACTACTAAATTTAGTCGTTCTAGTTTTGTTAGTTTTCGAGAAAACCAGTTTTACTTAATTTTCGGAAGTGGGCCAAAATCTGCGCGCAAGCCAGTACACATTCCAAATATGGTGTCTATAGCTCCGAGATCTATGTACGTATTCATACGGACAGACGGACGGATGAACAGCTGGCAATTTTTATTTTCCTGTATTTTACAATTTTTTTCATATTTCTTTCTGATGAAGCTGAAAAAACTATGCATGCAATGCTGTACTTATCTACTAGCGCGAAGAAATAATACTGCTGAGTATTTGATATTGTTTTCGCCAAATAGTGCCGGCTTTTGAAAGCTTCCTCATGAATAGCGTGGTCCTCCTTGATACAAAATTCATGCATGCAAAGTTTTTTCAGCTTCATCAGAAACAAATATAATGAAGTAAGTAAGTCGTCTCGCCGACTTGGGTATAGCATACATAGTTTTTTCCAATTACTGTAGGGGGAAAGGGGCGTGGCAAAACGCGCATTTACTAAGCAAATATACATACCAAATTTGTTATTCATATGAATCGAAATAGATACTTTTGAGTAAAAAATACTCAAATGCTATTTTAGGTGGCTGACTTGGAAGATTTTCACTCAAATACAAAGATGTGAAGTAAAAATTAAAATCGGTTAAAAAGTTTTGGAATAGTTAAATGAAGTGTATATTTTTTCTTACTTTGACCAGACCAACAAATTTTTCAAAGGGTTTAACGATTTTAGGTGATTGCTTTTTGCCAATCAGATTGTTGTTCAATACAAAATCAAATTGATGAATTGTTTCGACCATTAATTTTTGAATAGTTTAGTAATCGTACTTTCTGTTTTCTTCTGCCTCTTCAACAGATTGGCTCGTTTTTCATGATCAATTTGTGCCTCGTTGTCATCGCCACCCAATTCTCCGAGACAAAGAAACGTGAAATGGAGCGAATGAGACAGGAACGGGCCAGATATACATCGACGTCAACATTGGCCAGCAGTACAAATAATTCAGAACCGGCGACATGCTATGCGGAAATCGTCAAATACATAGCCCATCTCTGGCGACGCTTCAAAAGACGAATGTTAAAGAAGTACAGATTATATAAGTATGCTGCTTGTACCCTTATGATTTCATTCAATTATGTTTTACGTTTTATAGTTCTTGTTTGATTTTAAGTATAATCCACCAACCAACCAACTAACCAATCAACCAACCAACTACTACCACCACAATCAACTAACCAATCAATCAACAAACTAATTAACATTTACAACTGTTAATCAGTCTCACTTAAGGAGGCTTTAGAGAGTTTTTTGTCATAATCGAAACGTTTAATGTGGCCTAAACTAAAAAGACACGAGCTGGGAATTCACTATACATATATGTACATACTTTTGGCTAAAAGAAAACTATTTTAAATTTAATATAATGCAAATCTCCGCATACCTACACATATACATAACTAAGTATTGGTAATGCAAAAATATCGTAACGATTATAGAAAAGATATTGTCTCATAGAAATTCAAGCTGCTCTGGAATTTCACCAGGAACAATTGGGTCAAAAGCCCACATAGACCTCTCATATTATAATGTTTTGTTCTTCAGTGAATGATTTTACCATGACCATTTCCGAATCCTTTAAAGTCTTTGAGTACAGACAAATATTTTAGTCAAAAGTTTGTCTGGAATCTTAGGAGATCTTAAAGTTTCAATAGAAAGAAAGTTCCATATAAAAAAGTTCAAGAATAACTCATTAAAATCAAGGTACTCGACAAAGAAGTCTCATAATAATTGTAACCACATTGACAATTTGTTAGTAAATATTTTGTGCAAACAAATTATGCATAAGTTATAGGTACTTATACCGGAAACGATTTAAAAATTATAGATTAAATCTACCACGCTGTAATATTTCTCATCGAATTTCAATACTCCAACATTATGAATGTATGTATGAGAGAGAGAGAGATAGGGGGAGAGAGAGAGAAACACGGAAAATGTGTGTGTGTGTGTGTGCACAAATTTCATGATTTTCGTCGCCATTCTCCCCAAAAAGTAGACAACACTTTTTTGCAAAAATCGTCATTTGAGTCGCTTAAACGCTCAACCCACATTACAACCCTTGTCTGATCCCTCTCTCTCTCTTTTTCTCTCACTCTCTCTCTCTCTCTGTTACTCTCGCCACTTTTACCCCTCAGTCTCGCCCAGTCTAAACTCATTCACATTTGATTTCGCTGCATTTTATTTATGATACTTGAGTTTCCGTCTGTTGGTAGTTTCTCCATTTATTTGTTTTCCAATATACACATGTATTTTGTTGTTTTTCTTTTGCTTTTCTTGTGCTTTTTTGCTTCTTTCATTTGTTTCGCTTTTGATTTATTAAAAATTCATTTAGCATGCACTTGACGCTGGTCACGTACGTCACATACATACATACATATAGACATATGTACATACATACAATCATTTCTTTTTGCCCCATTTTTCAAAATTTTTGTTTTCATTTTGTTTCGTTTTGTTTTCAGTTTTAGTTTTCATTTCGCTTACAGTTGTCAACTTTTGGGTTTTGCATTTTTCATATGTTTTTTCTGTTTTTTCCTTTTCCCATGTTTATTTTGTATAGTTTTTCAATTATTTGAACTGTGCATCTGAAAGAGAAGACGAAAAAAGAAAATCAAAACAAGTTGTTAGTACATAACCATAGATTAGCAAAAGTTTAGTGTAGTTACTAAGTTGTGGTTTGGTCCCAGAGCATGTCTGTGCATAGACTGGGACAAATTAGAGAAAAATGAGTAGGTAAATGCCAATGACTAGTGCCAAGAGAAGCGATGGGCATGCTAGAAGCAGAGGAAACAACTTTGTGAACAAATGGTTTATATGTTAGCAATTGGAAAAGCAATTAGGGCTGAAGGAAGAACTTATCAGATATCCAATTTGTCTAAGAGTTAATTAGACTCAGTCACTTGATTTCGGTGTTACGATGGACACATGTATAACGTCACCCATTTGTAATATAAACCTTACTGACTTACATATACTATTTACATAGATTACATCCCAATGAATGTATCATGAAAATATGATAGTGGATAGTTACCTCTCCATGTATTTCTGTTAATTTGAATCATTTTTCAATGATTTGTGTTGTATTGTTGTCGTTTCAACTTGGTAATTTGCGTTGTTCATTTGATTGAATTATGTAATTGTTGTCTAATTGTTAAGCACAGTCACACACACACAGGCATAGACACACACACACACATATATATATACATATACATGCACAATACATATAGATACATAATAAGATAAACATATATGCACTTTATGTCCCGCATCCCTGCCCAATATGATACATCCCTCCAACTAACATTCCTCAAAACAAAGAACACGATGTTGTCAATCAGACATAAATGTGTGTGTGTGAAAAAGAGACAGACAGATAGATAGATACATAGATATGAGCGGTGATTCAATGAAACTCGATTCACTAATGAAAATGTCATTTCTACCCACCATCCGCTCCACCACCACCAAAACAAAACCCATCCACAGATATCAGCGGCAACAGCGCAAAGAGGGACTTTTGCCCAATGCCGATAATCTGACCTTTTCGCCATCACGCATCAAATGCCATCATCCAAAGTGCCCTAAGTACAGTGCGCGTAAGCCGTCCAGCATACAGGATCAGATGATAACTGTTATGGTGCCCCTGAATTCCAACAATAACAATAACAATAATAACAATAGCAATGGCAATGGCAGCACCAGCAATGGCAACAATGCGCCCAGTTGCACCACAGTAGCCCTGGTCAATGGGATCAATGGCAGTGCGGCAAGCGTAACGATGGGCCCAATGCAAGGCCAACAGCAACAGCATTCCTCTTCCGAAAATACAGAGCAATCAATGGGCGGCGAAGGCTCCGGCCTGGGGCCACGTCAATCCTCGCTAAGGAAGTCCCATCACAGTCACAATCTGCAGCAATTGAAACCAGAGGGCAGTGCTGCCGAACAGAAGACAATTCTATTGAAATTTCCCCAACAGGTGATCGATTCGGAGCAACTGATGGTGAGTTCATGTGCCAAATAATATTACTTATCCAAAATATGCATTCATAATAACATATGTAAATATTAGGAATAGATACAATATACTTACTATTAGATACAAGGCCAACTAAACTAGCAAATTCAATTCAAAAAATCAAGCCCAACAAAACGAACAACATTATCCGAACCAATTCGAAACAGTAAAGCCCCACTAAAACATATACAATATGTATTTCGTTACATACTGTTAGGCAAAACTAACTAACTTAAACTAACCTATCGTATTTCTCCAATTGTTAATTCCTAATAATCTAAATGCAATGTATGTACTTTTCTTGTAGCTGCAGTTGGGAAATTTGGGCAAGGTACTGGAAAATGTTATAAAAATGAAAACATACAATCATACATACAAACATACAGTATACCTATCCACATATATAATGTTTATAGTGACAAAAGCAAAATTGTCTATATATTAAGTACATGAATAACAGTGAAAACCATATTTTAAGGGTAAGGCAAACTAAGAAAACAAAAATAATTTAATCAGAAATAGTCAAAATATCTATAGAGTTTAGAATCGATATCAGTATCGGTTTTTTATCAGTATTTTTATTCGTTCTCGTTGACCCCATCTACAAGTTGTTTTTTACTAGTATTCATGACTTCCAGTTTACATATACATATGTATATGGAATGGCAAATTATCTGGACTATAATTTAATCACACACAAGAAATTAAGAACTCTTAACTCCGTAAAACTATTTAAAATGATACAGTTATGCTTAAATTTGTAATTCGATGAACATTAGGTGAAAAAAAAAACATAGATCGTAAAAGTCAGTAAAACGAATTCGTTCTCAATTCCGAACGAATTAGGAAATGCCAAAATCAAATTCCAAAACTGTGGGCAAACGGTCTCAATTGGGATCCTGAAACAATAACTCATCTGTTTGAATCATTAATCATTACAAAGGATTTCACTTTTAGTATTATTTGAAAAGTTAACCGCAGTCCCCATGACTATTGTTAGTGACAATAGTTAAATAATTAATTGGTGAGAGTCAGGTGTAAAGAATTAAACGATCAATGAGGGAGCCATTAGTATATCGAAGAAGTCTTTATTTAAATCTTGAAAGTTGGTCAATAAGACCATATATACATATGTATATCATTTAAGATGAAGAATTGTCTAAAAAACGATGAAAAAGAATCAACCACAAACAAAATAAAACACAAGACTGAAGACAAATAGTCAATCTATTTATGTATATTGCTTAATATGATATATAAATGCAAAAGACTAACATGATCTCCATTTAATCCATATGCAGAGTCATCCCTGCACATCAGGCTTTCTCAGTCCACCCACATCGGCCAGTCGTCGTCCGTCGGTGATGTTCAATGAATATGTTTTACTTCACACACCGCCAGCATTGAACAATGATGGGCCAAGTGGTTCATCGGCTGGCTCAACAGCAGCTGGAGTGATGCCGGCAGCAGGAGTCACATCCACATTATCAGTGGGGGCCAGTACGAATCTTAATGGAGGCGGCGTTATCGGCGGCGGAAGCTCTGCCAGTGTCGCATCAATTGATAAAAACAGTCACAATATATTTTCCACGGAAAAAATGACACAAGCGGGCGATGGGAGCATCTGGCAGGTAGTTTCAATCGTATACATAATAATTTGGTGGCGTATACTTAATTTTTTTGGTTTTCTTTTCGTAGGTAAACCTACCGCAAACCATTGGCACCATTGCCAATGCCTATACAGATTGCTCCGAACTGGGTATACACGATGCCATGACTTGTCAAGAGCTTTTAGCATTTTCTGTGGCCTTCTCGGCAGCCTTGCCAACGGGTCAGAGTACCCTGGAGTCGTTCTACACATCGCTTGCCCGCTGTGATCCACATACAGCGGAGGCTCTCAAGCAGCAAGTGGAGCAAGCAGCCTCACCTATGCCACCCTCCATTGTAACTGCCACAACGACAGGTGCAACAACGACAACAGCAGCAGCAGCATTGACCGCCTCTTCGGTGGCCGTTCCATCCAACGAAACGCCTCAAGTTGCAGTTGTGGCTGATGTTGCAACCCACCACGCCACCAGCGCCACTAACACTACAAATCCCGCAAATCGTCGCAGCAAAGACCATCATCATCATCACAACAACAATAACAATAGCCAAAGTCGCAATAATAACAATGGACACGGTCAGGGGCAGAGTCATCATCGCTCCCGTGGAGGAGGTGGCGGTGGTGGTGGTCATGCATCATCTGCCATGCCGGCTGTTGCCCCCATCACAGGCAACTATATGGAAGACTATGCCTGCTGCTATGATCTCTATCAGAATGCTCTCTCCCCTCTCGACGATCGCCAACGTCAGAGATCTCCGGCCATGCGGTGTCTGATTGCTGTCTATCGCTGCTTATCGCGAGTCTGCAGCTGGATAAGGCGCTACATCCGACGATTGGTCGAACATAAGTACTTCCAGCAGGGCATACTGCTCGCCATATTGATCAACACCCTGTCCATGGGCATAGAGTATCACGATCAACCCGCCGAGCTTACAGCAATTGTGGAAACCAGCAATGTTGTCTTTTCCGGCATCTTTGCAGTCGAAATGCTACTCAAGGTGGTAGCCGAAGGACCGTTTCGGTATATAGCCAATGGCTTCAATGTATTTGATGGCATAATTGTCATACTGAGGTAGGTGGTAACATTTATTTAACTAGCACAGAAATTCAGAAAGTTACATAGGAATAGAGCCAAAGTTGTTGATCTTCAATCTTATAGAATATGCAAAATTATCTATAACAGAGATTGCTCAGGGTTAGCACAAACGGATTAGCCAAAGTAGCGGGATTTCCTGGAGAATCTGGCGGTTGGCGGCATCGACTCAACTGAATTAACAGGACTAACCAAAGCATCAAGACAATCTGAGGACCCGTTACTAACATTACTGTCGGAGTCATCTGATTTATCACCAAGAGGCATTGCCTTTGGAAGAGGACGTCGTTTGGTTCTTAGTTTCCGCATCTTTCGGTCTCGAGATTTTCCGCGTTCCAAACATTCGGGTACAGGTTCATTATCAGGCTTAGGCCGCACGGTCGGTTTTCTAAGTTTACGATTTTTTGAATCCCAGGCATTGGCAGCCTTGACTGATTCCACCGATCCCGTTATATTCATTTTCTGGCGCTTCTCAAAGCTGATCATACCCCTATTGTGTAGAGCCTGTTTCCTTCCTTTCGCAACTGACCGTCTAACAGACTGAGGAGGCTTTGTGCTAGGACTGAAGCGGACGCGAGTGTTGCGAGGACGCCTGGCCAATTGGTTGATCAGAATTCCCTTGCGGCGCGGGAAAAGCCAACGAACAAAGCGAAAGCTGAACCAAAATATATTCACCATTGTTTTCCGTCTACAAAACAATCCAAAAAATTTATAGACAAAATTTTAATTTTTTTTTTTTTTTAAATAAATATGTGTATGGGAAACTAACGAAACGGGTACACGAATAGAACTGTTAATACTGAGAATGCCATTGCCACTCCAAAAAACAGGACTACTTTGATTGAATTGTATTCGAGAAAGGTTAAACCAGAAATTGGAAATTCTAGACATGCCAAATCAAGGTACATATATATGTTTAAGTACATGTTTGTTAATGGAGTGTGATAGTTAACCTTTTAATTAATCTAATTAATTTGGTAGGGAGTTATAGGAAAATGGGAAATATCATTCGAAGAGCCTTCTTAAGAACAGTATGTAGATATTTAAAGGTAACACATTTGGTAGGACATTCGGATTGTGTAATTGGCTGAACGAGCCAACTCCTTAAATTGTTCGTCCTTCATTTGTCACGCTTCTCTCTCACTCTCTCCCTCTCTCTCTCTCTCTACTTGCATCTCCTTCTTTATTGCAGCGCCATTGAAATATGCCAACAATTTGTTGGCAATGGCACTGGAGGCGGAGGTTCCGGCTTATCTGTTTTGCGTACCTTCCGCCTATTACGCATACTGAAACTAGTCCGTTTCATGCCCAATCTGAGGAGGCAATTATTTGTCATGCTGCGCACCATGGACAATGTTGCCGTCTTCTTTTCCCTGCTGGTGCTCTTTATATTCATATTCAGGTGAGTTCAAATTGGCCCAAAGCTCAGAAATCTAAATGTACATAGAAAAAAAAAACAGGAAAAGAAAATACATACATAAAAAAAAAAAACCAAAAAACAGAAAATACAAACACAATCAGTACAACACACAAATAACATATATATATACACACACATACACACAATAACATAACACAGTAACAGTTACTCACAAAAGAAGATGACCAAGCCGAAGGTATAAAGATATATCAAAAATTAATTATCAAAAAGAAAACAAGCAACAACAAAAAAGAAAAAAAAAACGAAAAGCTACCTAACAAGGATGATTGCAGACCACAAATTATATATGTTTATCACAAACATTTAACGGTGAACGCGTTCATACTACTAAGTACTAGTAATTACTACCCACTAAACACATAGACCCATGTTCTCACTCCAAAACTAAGTCAACTTACCACAAATAAGTTGAGTTTTCTGTAGAAGAACCCAATTACGGAAGTCAGTTATACATATATACATACATACTACATGCATATGTAGATAGAAACCATTTATGGATTCGCTTAGAGCTGTATAGAGGCAAACGAATTTGCCCTCTGTCCCCCAACACTCCCACAAACAGACGCGTCTTCTCTTTATCCTCGCTTTCTCTGTCTCTCTCTCTCTCTCTCTCTCTGTCTCTCTGCTATATCTATCCAAAAAAGATCTCATAAACACAAGGACACACTCACATCTAATTTTAACTAAACTGTCGCTCTCTACCTACTATTTTTCTACTATTTGTCTTTCTTCATACATTTACCAACACTATTCGCTCATACATACAACTCACATCACTTTGACACACTCACTACGCTCCCATGTATTTCTTGGCGTCCCTTTTCCTCCCACCAAAATTGTGCTCTGGTTATAACTGTACTCTCGTTTATTACGCTATTTTAAAAACACACACAACTGTACTTCTGCGTACCACCATGAGTAAATATTTGAGTAAAGATTTGCGTAAATGTCTCGTACCCGTTTCCGCTCTCTTGCTCTTGTCTTTCTCACTCTCTTTCTATCTCTCTCTCTCTCTTTCAATTCACTCCACTTTCTTTCTCTCTCTATCTGTCTCTTGTTCTGTTTTAAAATAATACGGAAAATAGTAGTTAGTTTTTACCAATCGAATTGTATCAGATCTGCGATCTCTTTACTCTAAATACATACATATATACCTCTCTATCTCTCTCTCTCTCTCTCTCTCTGTTTCTGTTGTCGTACACTTTGACTCACTCGCTCGTTCGCTCGCTTGCTCGCTCTCCCTCACCATATCAAACGAAAACAAAAAACAAGTATCTATCGATATTATCGATTTTGAAAAATATCATCAGTGATATTTCATTTAAAGATTTGAAAAATATATTTTTTTCTATATCTCTCTCTCTCTCTCGATTTCTTTCTCTCTCTGTCAATATTCTTTACTCATTATGAGCTTATTAAACACTAACGAAAAGAAAAAATAAACTAATCAAAAAAGAAATATATAAAATTTTCCAATTTGTTTTCCACTTGTTTTCATTTAGTTTTATTTCCACTCTCACACAGACAACAAGAACAACAGTTAAAATACTTAGTTAGTTAGACCAAAAGCTTCATTCAATATTCAGTATTAAATTAAATTATAAAATATGTGTCTTAGCTTTTTTTTAGCGTTTGCCAACACTACTAACACTGCTCCCCACACTTGAAGCTCAGCTCAAAAGTTTTTCTTTTTTGTCCCACACACTCACACACACACACACAAACACACACAGACACCGTTTAAAGCTATTGAGGCTTTTGACACAGAATTTGCCACATACACCCAAAATACACTCCCACACAAATGTAGTACGCTGCCGTTACAATACATATCTATATATACAAACATATATATTTATATATTATTTACTCGTACAAATATCTATTTAAATATTCGATTAATCAAACAATCAAAAGAACTACTAAATCAAAACCTAGTTAGCCTAGTTGTGTAGTTAGTATCGCCAAATAAATGACAATTAGCTAAATAAATCAACAATCACCATACAACCGAAACAACCGATTAAAGCCCAACTAGCGACGATATAAGAGTCCAACGTACGAAAACAAGTAAACAAAAGAAAACCAATTCAAAGTAAAATTTAAATTTAAAACCAGCATTCAAAGTCCTCTTTAAACAAATAAAAGAAATATATAAATAAATTATACAAATGGCATAACAACAATATTCTATACATCACTAAGAAACCTACGCTTCTTTAGCATCTTCTTTGATTTCCTTTGTTTTGTCTGAATTGTCCTTAGAATGGGTGAGCGCTATTGAGAGGTGTCCTCTCAATGAAGCGGAGCTTCTGAGTCTGTGCGAAACTTTATTCTTATCGTGGGATCCTTCACAAACTAAGAGCAACCCAATAGATCCTCGTATCGAACGAACGAATTGATTGATCAATGCATTAATTTATTCGTTCGTTTCCTACTTGATTTTGTTTTGATTCTCAATTAATTCATAGTTTCAATTGAATTGAGAAAAAGAGCAAAACGAAGCAAATTTATTTGATGGAACATAAATGTTGGAAAACGAACAAACTCGTTGCCTCGGCTTATCCAACACTAGAAAGCTTTGCTCCTCTTTTCTTTTCTTTCAGTTAAACACTCAATCACTCCTTTTTCACACTGGCTTTCTGCTCTCTCTCTCTCTCTCTTTTTTATATATATATTTTGTATTTCTCTCTCTCTCTCTCTCTCTCTATTTCTCTCTCTCTCTCTTTTCACACACACATTCTACATATAACCTTATCTAATTACTTAATACTAAACAAAAAAAAAAAAATACTTAAAATAAAAAATTAATAAATAAATAACAATAACAAAAAAAAAAAAAAAACTGTATGCTAAACACCACAAAACAAAAAAAATACCAAACCCTTCCAAAAGAAAATTTTAAAAAATATATCAACAAAAAAAAACACACCAAAAATATATAAGAATATATATAAATTATCGATCAAATATATATACATATATATATTTATATATATCATAAACCAAACCAATCACTTTAGTATACTCGGCATGAATCTGTTCGGATGTAAATTCTGCGAGAAAGTTAATGGAGAGATGATTTGCGATCGTAAGAATTTCGACAGCCTTCTTTGGGCGCTCGTCACAGTGTTTCAGGTAGACCCAAGCATATAACTAAATACCTTTATCTATATATATATATATATATTACATACCTAACAGATATATACATATATATGCACATACATATACATATATATGTGTATATTAACATCTATAAATACTCAACCTTAACTAATATATGCCCACTTAAACCAAAATGAAAATATACTACCCCACTACCTGATTTACTATACATATATATTAACTGTTTGAAAAAACCAATATTTCAAAACTGAAACGTTATTTAAAAATGAAAATCGAAATACCTAACAAAATGTAAGCATTTTGTTGTTTCATGTTGTTTTTCTATATCATTTTTTTAGTTTCTCTCTTTTGATTTGTTTTATTTGAGTTCTGGAACCCAAGTGTTAGGCTTGCTATATATCTGTGACTTTGTCTCGCTCTATCTACTTCTATATGCAATATCTATCTCTCACTCGCACTCTTTTTCTCCCTGTCTGTCTCTCTCTCTCTCTCTCCTTTTTCCCTATCGATACCTTTCCTTTGCCTTATGTAACTGTCTCCTTGCTATTATTATTTTATTTTTCATTTTTAACATTTGTGAATTGTGAAGATCAGACCAGCTTGATCGATTCTACTATAATGTTCACTATATATCCTATAATATAATCCTCCTTTGAGAATCCTGCTCGCTCGCTCTCTCGCTCGCACTATAATTTGTGGTGTGTGTTTTTGTCTGATCTGAGTGTACGAATTTTCAAAAACCTTTGATTTTCGATTCAATATCTTTTGATTTATCGATTCCATTTGATTTTTGATGGCATGCAAAATTGTTTAGCAAGCAGCGCGCATTTTGGCATGTTCATGTTCGACATAGATCTAGCTAATTAGCTTTATCCCTACCTAGATATATAGAATGCATCCGCAACAAATATATATATATATATACATATATCTATCTAGATAGATTAAGATCGATTAAATTTAAACATGCATATATATTTATATCTATTAATGTATATGTGTTTATGCAGGTAAGCATTATGAATGAGAGCTAGCATGATAATGGTTATAGAGCATGGCCCGATTAAACACTTTGCCACACACGATTATCAGACACACTTTTTTTGATTCCTTCCTTCTATGGACAATGTGCTATATGTTTCTATCACACACACACACACACACACACACACAGTCTTGTATCTTCTAAGCCATTTGATTTATCTTTTTATCCAATGAAACTGTTTTTCAATTACTTACTCTAAGTGTATACCTTTACCATTTACCATACAAATACTATATATTTATCTCTATTATATACACACACATATATAGAATTTAGTCTCTAAGTTGTCTAGAACCCAAGAACCCTACCATATACATACAAACATACATACATATACCCACATACATACATACATACATACATATATCTATACTATGACTATAAACTATGTACATGAAACATATAAAACATAAACAAAAAGAAACACTTACTTGACTTTACTCACAGTACTGTCTCGTTAGCGTTTGTCCAATTCAAGTTACCGTTAACTGAAGGACCAAAACCCAACTCAAATTGTAAAATAAATCCTGACTAAAATTTTATTACTTTTGCTCAACTTTCAAAAAAAAAAAAAAAAAACAAAAAACAAATACAAAAACAAAATAATTACCTATATAGATGAATTCAAAAACAAACAACTCTCAATTTATATATATGTATATACGTATACCACAAACTAGTTCTAGTTCCAGTTCGAGTTCTCCTTGAAAATTTGTACATAACCTCAAAGAAACAAACAACAGAAAGTATTAGGGTCAATAGGGTCAAACACAAACAAATATACACACACCACACACACACACACACACACACACACACACACACACCAAATACTGTCTATATATATTAAATAGTTTATATATATATATATATAAACCCCTAAAAACAAAATGAAGTAATTCATTGAGGGCCATTAGCTCTACCTACCAATTACCCGTTTATATATCATGAAAAAAATCAACAAACAAATTCTATATTTATTACATATATAAATACATATATATATATAAACACGATTCCACCAATATATATATATATATACATATATATACTACCTACTATATAAACCTACAGCATACTCGGCATGTATCTGTTTGGCGGTAAGTTTTGTAAATTTTTGGACGAATCCGGACTCGAACGTGAGTGCACATGTCCCGAAATAATCAGCCGTCATCCGCAATGTGAGTGCGATCGCAAACACTTCAACAACATTTTGTGGGCCACAGTCACAGTATTTCAAGTAAGAACAACCAACAAAACAAACAAATTGAATAGAAAAATTCCAAATCAAACCAAACCAAACCAAAACACACCCCTGCCCCCAATATGTTGACCCATGCACCGCAGACCTCAAAACACAAGAATATATATACATACATACCAAGAAATCAAGATAAACCAAGGAGAATTATCGGAGTTATACTTAGTTCCGATTCGTACACATGAATATATATATAGAGTTTACAATTGTAATCACACATTGTTTTTGTCACAAATTCGTTTTTGTTTCTCTTTTGAATTTCAACTTTTATATAATAGATCTTTCGATTATACTCAATAGACCGATTCACGATAATTTCAAAACTTTTTCGTAGGAAGTTTTACGAATCGGAATTGTGTACAGCACCGCATAACTCAATTCGTTAACGATTGTTTTCCCACGTTTTGATTTCGATTTACAATTAATTTAGGATCTATGCCAAATATACATATACATATTAACTGGCATACAATATAAACGTTTATTAATCACTTGTATTTAGTAAACAATTTGAGTTTGTTTTATCGCTCAGTTTGTTTTGTGTTGGTTACAAAGTTTTTTTTCTGTTTGATTTTACATTCAATTTTTACTCCCATTTCTCCCATTTCGAGGTATATATACAAGTACATATATATATATATTTGAGTTATATTATTTCTTTTTTTTACAAGTAGCTATAGTAATTTCTACACACACACACACAGGTCCACATACACACACGCAAATATAGACTCATTTTTATTCACTTGGCCCATATTGAATTAATTCTAAGGCCATAATTTCAATTGCCTTGTATACATATGTATATACACTAGATAATAAAAAAATTAAAGATACAGTCATGTCCGATATGAATTCAGTCCGATCTTCTCTCTCTCTTTCTCACTCTATATATATATTTCCCTCTCTCAATCCATCCTTTCTCTTTATTAGTCGCTATCTTCATAAGATTTCTTGAAATTTTCAACATTTCTTTATGCTCTTTCTCCCCTGCTTTCTCTCTTCCCTCTTCTCAAATATTCTTTCTCTCTCTCTCTCTCTCTTTCTCTTTCTCCCTCTCTCTTTATTTGTGTCTATCTCTCTCTTACTCATTATACATATGACATAAGCCAACATTTCTGTTGCATGGAATTTACCTCCTGCTACATTTTTGGTCGGCCTTCACTACTTCAGTTTTGCTTACGTTCCTGAATATATATATATATATACACATATATACGTATATATACATATATACCATATATATACAAAATCTTAGGCCATTCTTTAATATTGTTGATTCGTTGGCTTGTTGAACAGTTTTTCATTTCATTGTTCCAAATGCTGCTGCTTTTTCATTTTGGTTCCTTCATTTCGTTTAGGCAAAAATTGCCCCACTGTCCCAACCAACCACCCCTTCCCACCTCTCCCCCAAATAACCACTTTCCCAACAATGTATAGTCACACACACACACACACACACACACAAAACCCACCACATACAATTGAGAACGAAAGAAAACATATTTTAGATATCTTTTCTCTTACAAATCCATAGCAAAAAAAAACTAAAACAATTGATTGGCACGTACAAAAAAGAAAGAAAATTATATATAAACATACAAATATAAAAAACATTTTTTAAATTGAATTTCCTTGCAAGAATTTTGTGCGCTTTTTGCCTATTTTGCTCTTTGTCTTAGCCAAAGAGCCAGCTGCTTACTGCTCAATTTTCCAAGTTTTTATGTTTCACTTATGATTTTCGAATTGAAGTTTTCGTTTCCGTTTTTTGAATATTGTTTGTCGGTTTGTTTGATTGTTTTGAAATACTTTTTTTTTTTTGTTTTGTAGCCACACCACGAATTATTGTTTCAGAAATATATATATATTTAGACGGGCTGCGCCTTGGCAAATTTTTAACTAAAATCTAAAGCGTTTTTTAATTTTGCCACACTCATTTAGTATGTATATACCCTTGCAGTAGTAGCAAGATCCTATATAGTCAATTAAGTCTGGTCCGATCAAGAGAGAAGCTTTCAAGATACTAATGCAATCGGTATAGACACCCAAAGGATGTCCTGTTTGATGATTTGAAAAGTTACTAAACAAAAAACTGCAAGGGTATTCGGGGAACTTCGGTGCGACCAAGTTAGCAGCTTCCAATGTGTTATTTTTCTTTCGTCTAACTGTTTTCCTTCAAGAATTGTTGCCTGATTGCAATTTGCCATTGTTTGATTGTTTAATTTTAGGATTTTTCAATTCCAACACCTTCTAATGCTTAACCCAAATTTGTAATGATCTATCTGTGCGCTTTCGTTTAATGTAAAAAAGAAATGAAACGAGAAGAACCAATCGAACAAAGAGCAGAAGAAATTAAAGTTATATACATACTACTTACCTCCCTCTCTCTCTCTCTGTATCTCTCTCTCTCTCTCTCTCTCTCTGTCTTTCTTTGTCTACCTCACCCATAGTATGAGAAAAAAAAAACGAATGATTAATGATTAATGAATTAACACATTAACGTTTGCCGCTTTTTTTCTAAAAATCAAAACAATGCTCCCTTTTTTTCTAACATTTTATTTAATTCAAATTTCGTTTTCGTACTTACATTTTCTCTTGTACAAAATATATATACCTGCATATATATATATATATTTACATATATATATTTATACATATTATCACACACATATGTTTATGGTATTTTGTTCTTTTTTTCCCCGCTTTTTTACAATTCTCCATATATATATATATACATATGTATATTTATGCATATATACCGATATATATATATATATATATAAACATAATGCACCACCACGTTTTGCTGCTCGCCCACCTGCAACAACCAACGACAACAACAACTACAACAACAACAACAACAACCAATCATCATCACCACAACCACCACCACCACCAACAACAACAACTCCAAAACAACAACAATTTTCTAGATACTCACACAAGAGGATTGGAACGTCGTCTTGTTCAACGGCATGGAAAAGACAAGTCATTGGGCCGCATTGTATTTTGTGGCCCTAATGACATTCGGCAATTATGTGCTATTTAATTTATTGGTGGCCATTTTGGTTGAGGGATTCAGTTCAGAGGTAGAGTTTTGCCAACAACAAGCAAACATCCCCCCCCACCCAAAAACCTGCCCCGCCTCACCTTTTACTATCTTTATTTTCAACTATCTACCATTTGTTTCCATTTTTTTCTTTTTTTTTGAACTATAATACTTACATAGAAATGGAAACTATATTTCATTAAGACACTTGGCCCATTCTATTTACATGATCATTATTAGATCACTAGTTCCAGGATCTTGATCCGTTTAGAGAACTCTGTGTGTCGACTTGGATTACTTTGAGAATCCTTGAATTAAATGATTATTGGAAATCAAAAGCTAAGCGTTTCTGATATCAAATATAGTATATCTTACTGATATCTTTTGCTATTTTCCAATCCTTATGGATTACCAAAAACTTAAATTCAATTCAGAAGACCCACGGATTAAGAATATATATCTGTAAACTAGAATATTTATCTGAATAAATACCCTCTTCGCCCGATGGTGTCAGAATAAAAACAATGTTGGTCGAAAATGCTTCAGCTTTAGAAGAATTTGTATTACCAGAATGGAATGATCACGGACATGGCTAGATCGACTCGGCTGTTGATACTGATCAAGAATATATACATATACTTTATGTGGTCGGAAAAGCTTCCTTCTGCCTGTTACATACTTTTTGGCGAATTTAATATAACATGTTACCCGACTCATCAATAGGATGAAATGACTATTTTAATGACTAATAGAAAATAATTCGTAAATGATCAAAACATTGGGCAGGAACTGGTCGTCTTTAATGAGTCGCGCCTAGGTGCCACTTCAGAGTCCCTTAGTAGTCAGATTGCCATTTAAGTCTTTACACGAAGATGGCGAAAACTGTCTTACCGAACGGAGAGGTTAGGTTAGAGTCGAATCAGAAGGTCCTCGAGAAAACGTATTTTTATATAGGTTAAAGAAGTTGCTGCATCGATGAATCAAGTGCGCCGATCTAAAAGGATCCCATATTAGAAAATTTATTTAAAATTTTTCAAAAATAATTATTCCTTCGATGGCCAAGTTCTTACCCTCGAATGTTACGTGTATTTTTCTTTAAACTTTTTGGTCTCCGTGAAGATAAAGCTACCTAACATTAACCAAAACAGTATTAAAACCTAATGAGAGTAATTTGTGTCAGAATAATACCAAGTGTCAGTTAAAGTATTGAAATTCGTTTCCATTTGAATGCGTTTTGAAATTCAATTGGAATTCAAACTATGTCTATGACAATGATGCATAGGCATAGCGCATTCGTAAGTTATTCCCATCCTTGATCCTTGATTTGTCCCAGCAACGTTCATCAAAGGTTGACTCGAAAGTCTAATTTTGAAATTTTGATTCCCTCAGCGAAATGAACGTCGCGAGCGTGAACAACGTGAATTGGTTAAAAAACTTCGCGAAGAAACATTGGCCGAAAATTATAGCGATGGTATGTACGATGAATCGCGTAGCGAAGCGGATTCATCGACAACTAACGATAGTTACTATGAGGTACGCAATCGATGGCGTAGTGCCGAGGATGTGCGCAAGGTAAGTGGCCCCAAAAAGGACAGGTAGATATTGCTCACACGAATGGCATGCTCGGGTTGGGTTTATCTGGCATTTGTATACACCAAATATATGTACATACATAAATTTATTTGTGAGCCGAACGCCGCATGCAGGGCGTGGGTGTGAGTATGTAAGGTCCATAATCTGTAGCATGTCCTCCATGTAGCTGCAGGATTCGGCCGAGCTGATCATCGAGGCCAAGAGCAATATGCATCGTCAGCGGCTGTTGCAGCCGACCCAAGACTATCAGATTAACGAGCTGCCGTCGTCGCAAGGTGGCGTCGCTACCGCCTCTGGTCTGGCCGATGATGTTGCCGGCAGCAAGCTAATGTTACACCATGGCATGGAGGATGCCAAGCCACGGGGCGGTCTCAAAAAGGTAAGCGAAAACGAAAAGCCACCACACTATCCCTTCCCCCACCATCCTCCACCAGCAAGTCACACATTTTTGCACCTGCTGCCTCCACGCTTCCTACTCGCACACAGACATACTCCATCAAGGACAGGCGGGGCGATGCTTCGCGCCTTTCTAAAATCCGGTTGGTACGCGAACCGCCCATCATCACAACAACGGCAGCCACTCCACAGGACTCGCCGAGCACCACACTAGATCCGAGCATGAGTTTTCGACAATGGGGCGATGTTGAGGTGAGTCCAAGCAAAAACGAAACACACAAAACATAAAAAAGCAAATTCATTTGCCATGGAATGGTATGCGCTCATCCCCTCAGATCGGGCAAGGGTAGTCCTTTAATTCCTTTGATGCCTGAATTCTTAAGTTTCTGATCCAAGAAATATCGCTTTATATATCTGTCTAAACAGCCACCCTGCTCACCGTCACCGTCTTTGCTGAAGCCGCCAAACATTTTCAGTGGCGGACAAAGGACACTGGACGAGGGCCTGCCAGTGCCAGCCATCGATCTGATACCACCCTCGCCAGTATTGGCCCACAAGCCGTTGAATATTCTTAATGCCAGCCAACTGCAAGGACATCCCGGATCTGTGGGTGGATCGGCATTGGCAACGTCGGCGAGTAGCGGTATTGCCCAATTGCCCAGCACTTTGGCCAGCAGCATGCACAGCGTGATTATCGATGATATATCGAAGAACTCCAATACCACTGTGGCAGCGGGCACACCCATTTATGTGCCCACCATATCCTCGACGGCAGCCACACTGCAGCCGGCGGTGGACAGTCATCATCAGGGTCACAGTCATAGTCTTAGTGATCTGTCGCCATTGACGGTTTCTCTCACGGGTTCGGTTAGTGCCAGCTCATGTGCTGGTGGTGGTGCATCCACCAGTGGCAGTTCCTCCAGCGAACGATTGCCACCAATTGCCGCACCACCCACCACAAACAGTGGCAGCTTTAAGCAACGCTTTCGACGCAGTAGCTCCAAGAAACGTCCGCAACGGCTTCAAGAGGATAACAATAGTGTAGGCATCAGTGTGCCCGATGAGGAGGAGGAGCAACAGCAGCAGCAGCTAAACAACGGCACCGACAGTAGTTGCCTGATGAGGAGCTCAGGTGGTCCTCTCGCCAGCCCCATTCCCCAAGGGCCCATGGCCCATGGCTCCAAAGACACCAATCGATTAAGTCCACAGAATTCCATACGTCGCCTGTCCAACACCTTGAGCATTGGCAGTGGTCCAGTGGGCAGTCGACGGGCATCGGCCTGTATATTCAACTCGCAGGTTTACCAGAATCTAAATCAGCCACCCAAATTGCGAGCCGGAGCTGGCCAACGACGCATGAGCTCCATCGAGTTGGCATTCAGCAAAACGTCGCACCTCAATCTTCATAATTTGGAGGCGAATCGAAAGTCCCTATCGTATACCAACTCAAAACTAGATCTAGACAAATGGAATAAGTCCTATGGCAATCTCAACGACCCAGACAACATGTTGCAGCAATATATGGAGGCAAGGGATAAGCGCAAAAACTCAATTAGCCATTATAATCTCAAGAAGCGACTAGAGGAAAAGGAACTGCAACAATTGCAGCAACTGCATCAGCAAGAATTGATGCAACAGCAACAGCAGCAATGCCAACAGCAACAGGACACACATCAAATGTCAATGATGATGTCCAGTGGTCAGTTGCATCCACAATATTCCATGGTTCCATCCAGTGGGGAGCATGTGTCCAAATTAAAGATACTTATCAATCGTCTAACGCCCAAACATTTTACCGCCGAACGAGAGTCATACTCCATGTACATTTTTCCGGAGGAGAACAGGTAACTCCTAATGAAGAGATGGGAAACAAAAAGAGTGTACATATTTCTATATCTATGTCAATTCTAATAGGTTCCGGCAAATCTGCACATGGTTCGTGAATCAGAAATGGTTCGACAATGTTGTACTGCTTTTCATTGCACTCAATTGCATTACATTGGCCATGGAAAGACCAAATATCCCTCCAAGCAGCACCGAAAGATTGTTCCTGTCAACAGCCAATTACGTGTTCACCGTTGTCTTCACTGTAGAAATGTTCATTAAGGTGAGTTGGGTAACTGAATGTGAATGTGAGTGTGATTGGGAGTGTGATTGGGAGTGTGTATGTGTGTGAGAGTGAGTAAGTGAGACACTGAAGGACGAGAGCTAGGACGAATGCCAAATGGTCCGTGTAGGTCCTCAATAGTTACACTTATTTGCTTTTACTATATTGCCAATTTATATTTCCAGTCCACTAATTGAGTCTGAGTTTTGTTGTATTTTCACCAAAACAAAAAAACAAAAAACAAAACAAACAAAATCACACACACACCCACACCCACACAAACAATGGTTTCTCTTTACAGGTAGTTGCCACGGGCATGTTTTATGGTACGGATGCATATTTCACATCCGGTTGGAATATAATGGACGGATCTTTGGTTACCATTTCGATAATTGATTTGTTAATGTCATTGATTAGCGAATCGAGTCCAAGGATATTTGGGATTTTAAGGGTAAGTGCGTGGGAGGGAGAGGGACATTTTTGTGGGGCATCCATCCATCAAAGAACAAGCAAGAACCACATCAGCCAGGACAAACAGGCAAACAGGACCACGACCACGCCCACAATAACAAAAAACGCTATTAATAACAATCGATCGGCACCGCGTCCATTTTGGCTGCTGCGCAAGTGCACGCGGATCAAAAAAAGCAAAAAAATCTCTCGCTACTTCGCTCACACTCGCTAGCTTGCTCGTTACTCGCTGGCGTTTTAACAGTTTATTGGCTAACTCTCTATTCTTTTTTTCACTTAAATACAACTTTTTGTTTTCTTCACCAAAATGAAAAACCAAAGAATAATATTGATTATAAAATCAACTCAAAAAACACTCTTCCTATATGTACATATATTTTTTTGTAATCTAAAAACTTCAAATTGTGTGTAAATCGGGTAAAAATAATATTGCAGGTAAATTCTCGCTGCTATTATTGAGTTGCAAACGATCCCCCACCAAAAAACAAAAAAAAACATAATAATTAAACCAAAAAAAATACCAAAAACACTATTATCAGCTCTATATGTGTGTAGTCCTTCACCATTGTAATCCCTTAAATAAAATCCCCACAAAAAATACAAAAATTTCCTAAATTGTTGATCCGCTTTTATATTGTTCTATACATACCTTTTGAAATCCCCGTAAGCACTTGAAAACCTATTATATCAATGTTATAGATTATGATTTTTAATTCATATCCTCATTTCGTTCAAAATGGAGGTTAATTTTCTCAAAACACATTGAAATTAAAAATTCAAGATTTTGTTGTTGAGTGTTTTGAGTAAGTGGTTCCTTATGTATTAAAGTATGTCATAATCCTCACAATCATATGCTTATTTGTAGTACACAGTATTTCGCACCGTCATATTCATATAACACCATTCCATTTTTCCATTTCATTGATTTGTTGAATATTTAATCAATTAATATTTGACCTTCATATACTGGCTTTGCTTTAAGATCGCATTCCGTTCCGCATTTCATTTCGATTCGTTTCGTTTCAATATTTCCATAATCAAGAAACGTTTTTTACAAAAGAAAAAAACAAAAGAAGAAAAAACTTTTTGCCACTCGTTACTCGCCAGTTGTTATATTCTCGTTGGTTTTGTTCTTCTCTTCTTTTCCATGTTTCCATGCATACAGGTGTTTCGACTACTTCGTTCCCTGCGGCCACTGCGAGTGATCAACCGCGCCCCGGGTCTGAAACTAGTCGTGCAAACGCTCTTATCGTCCCTGCGTCCCATTGGCAACATTGTGCTGATTTGCTGCACCTTCTTCATCATTTTCGGCATTCTGGGCGTTCAGCTGTTTAAGGGGACTTTCTTCTATTGCGAGGGCGAGAACATCAAGAATGTGCGCACGGCGGCCGAGTGTCGCAGTATACCGGGAAATGTGTGGACGAATCGGAAATACAATTTCGATGATCTCGGCAAGGCATTGATGTCTCTGTTCGTGCTCAGTTCGCGTGATGGCTGGGTGAACATCATGTACACAGGACTGGATGCGGTCGGGGTCGATCAACAGCCTATTGTGAACTACAACGAGTGGCGTCTCTTATACTTTATTGCTTTTATTCTGCTGGTGGGCTTCTTCGTGCTCAACATGTTTGTCGGTGTCGTTGTGGAAAATTTTCATCGGTGTCGCGAGGAGCAGGAGAAGGAGGAGAAGATTCGCCGAGCTGCCAAACGAGCCCTACAGATGGAGAAGAAACGCAGGCGCATGCACGAGCCGCCGTATTACACGAATTACTCGCCGACTCGCATGTTCGTTCACAATGTTGTGACATCAAAATACTTTGATCTGGCAATAGCAGCTGTCATCGGTCTGAATGTGGTGACCATGGCCATGGAATATTATAGAATGCCTAACCCATTGAAATATGCGCTGAAGATCTTCAATTATTTCTTCACAGCGGTGTTCATACTTGAGGCGAACATGAAACTAGTCGCATTGGGATGGAAGCTGTACTTGAAAGATCGCTGGAATCAACTGGATGTGGGCATTGTCTTGCTCTCCATTGTGGGCATTGTACTGGAGGAATTGGAAACGAAATTCATACCCATCAATCCCACCATCATACGTGTGATGCGGGTTCTGCGCATCGCCCGTGTTCTGAAACTCCTCAAAATGGCCAAGGGTATACGCGCCCTGCTCGATACCGTTATGCAGGCCCTACCCCAAGTGGGCAATCTCGGATTATTGTTCTTCCTGCTATTCTTCATATTTGCGGCATTGGGCGTGGAACTGTTCGGCCGACTCGAGTGCTCCGATGAAATACCCTGCCAGGGCTTGGGCGAGCACGCGCACTTCGCCAACTTTGGCATGGCTTTCCTCACATTGTTTCGCGTAGCGACTGGCGATAATTGGAACGGCATCATGAAGGACACGCTGAGGGATAACTGCGATGACGCGGCTGATTGCGTACGCAATTGCTGCGTCAGCTCGGTCATTGCTCCCATATTCTTTGTGATATTCGTGCTAATGGCGCAATTCGTTTTAGTGAACGTCGTCGTGGCTGTTTTGATGAAACATCTCGAGGAGAGCCACAAGCAAATGGAGGACGAGCTCGATATGGAGGTGGAGCTCGAGCGCGAGCTGGTGCGCGAACAGGAATTCGCCCAGGAGCAGAAGCTGTGCCAGCAGCTGGCGGAGGCGCAAGCGAAGGCGCCAGCTCCCCCCGCGCCCCCTGGCCAAGGTTAAATCGCTGCCAAAGAATTTCATTTACAGCACACCGTCGCTAGACAAGAAATTCCCCCCACTGACCCTAGCGGGCAGCATCAACAGCACCAGCGCTAACACAAACACGGGCAGTCCGGGACCGAACCAAGGCCAGACGGGTGCGGCAACGGGAGCGGGAGCTCGCCGCCAAACCGTACAGTACTTCAATCAGCCACCATTAAGCAATGGCCTCGGCCTTAGTCTGGCCGAAATGGGCGGCACGCTGTCGCCTCAGGTGCTGGGCTCGCCTTTCGGTGGCCTTTCGACGACGGCAGGCGCAGCCTCAATAGCTGCTGAGTCAGCGAGTCTGCAACTGCCGCCGTTGGGACGCCGCGGGCGACGCGCCTCGGCCGCCGCCGGCTTCCGTAAGCGCGGCGTGCTGTCCAAAGAACGCTCGCTGGACGAGCAGGCCATTCGACGACGCAATCTGGAGGCCAAGCGCACCAGCTGCGACTCGCTGCCCTGGGGCGGGGACGCCCTCGACTGCAGACGGGGCACGATCTTCGAGAGCCTCGAGTCGGAAGCAGACATACGAAGCATACGCAGTGCGGATGTGACGCGACATAGTGAACCAGATGAATCTCTTGCTGTGGTCAGTAGCAGCAGCACTAGCATACCAGCTTCACCCACACCTACACCCACGCCCATGCCCATACCAATGGCGTTGCCGATTGGCATGCCCATATTTACACCCACCACACCGATAAGCAATCAACCGCCACCACGTCGACCCTTCGGCTGGTCACAGTCCGTGGATCAAGGATGCGGTCGGAGCAGCCTCTTGCTCTCTGTGCCACGCTCAATGCCGCCCAGGAGTCGTAGTGGCAGCACCAAACAGCTTTTTAAACAACAAGCCCTAGACGAGGATGCGGATATGGATGAGAGTTCACTACTGCTACCCACACTAAGTCTCAGTGGAGGCGGTGCTGGAGCAGGCGGCAGCAGTAGCAGCAGCGGTGGCGGCGGAGGAGGAGTTGGATCAGCCACTAATCTCGAAGATTCAAGTGCTCAGGCAGCGGAGATTTCCCCAGCCCTGACCAAATCCGATTCGGCCGATATTTTACGCATCATTAGCGAGCGCCGTCGCATGGATCAGCGGGATCAGCAACAAGGCGGCGACAGCGGCGGCACCGGAGCCAATGACATCGAGAACGAGGACAGAGACAATGACTACAACGAGTTATTGCTTGTCAAGTCTCCGCAATCTTCAATGGACTAATGATCCAATTTATTAAACTCCGCCATTCTGATATCCTGTCATGCTGTCTGTCACTGTCTCTGCAAACCTTAGGGAATTTTCTAACACTGAAACTTGAATGTAACTATGTATGTATAACTACCATTTAATCGATAGGCAATAGCACTAACAAATAACGGTAACATTATCGATAGCCATAAACTATTACAACTACAATGTGATAGGAAATCAATTGGATTTGAATAGTTAAAAAACAAGATGAAAATAAAAACAGAAAAAATATGAATTTGCTCTCTTACAGTGCAGTAAAATCTAAAACAAAACACAATTTTTTTGGTTTTTCGATCTTACGTTCTAATGTCTAGTTAAATATTATATTGCTGTACTTTTTACATTTGGAAACAATGAACTAGCTTTAAATTAACTTTCCAATATTTCGAGATTTTACTGTATCATTTTGTTGTTTCCAAATTCAATGGCGAAACTTTCAAAATCGTCACATTAACTATGTAGAGTGGTTGGTATTATACCTAAGCAAACATATACATACATACGAAATATGTATATACACATATGTATAAATATATATAGATATATTGAGAGTTCTCTAACGAAAATTTCAAAACAAAAGAATACAACAAAAAAACCAAAAAAAGGAAGAATCTGTTTTTAGTGCAATTTACGGTTTTCATAAGTTTAACAAACGACAAAATTTAGAAGCAAAAACAAAAAAAAAAACAGAGACAAAGCAAACTAACCAAAATGAAGAAGTTAAAAACAAGTTGTTTAGATTGTTTTCCGTTTCTACCAAGCGTTAAATGCGATATAAGCTATATACATAAATACATACATACATACATACTATATAGTTCTACTTACGTACATCAAAACACACATACACATACATACACACACACATACGTACATGCTTACATGATGGAAATTTGTGAAGAAAAATCATCAACTCTGTGATTAGCTCTTAAAAACCAAAAAAAATACACAAAAATATATAATGCAAAGAAACCATTGACATAGGTATACATACACACATACATATGTATAATTAAATGTGTATATGTACATATATACATACATATATAACATGTACTTGTACTTTATGTAGTTTAGTCAACAACAAAACAAGCGAAAGAAACAACTACTATGAACATAAACATTAAAACAAAAACAAAAAGCAATAGAGAAAAGTTATAGTTTTTAAGTTGGTTCTGATCCAATTATAAGAAACAATTGCTTGCGTTTGTTGCCACTTTTCATTCATATAATATGTTGCCGAAACTTCATAAAAAACGAATTTACTTAGAGGTACTAACAACATACAACAACAACATTAAAGTGAATAATTAAGTCTTTTCGACAATCTTTCAAACAAAAGGCACAAACTATTCTCTCTCTCTCTCTCTCTCTTTCTTGAATTCCACGCATCCTTGTCATAAGTTTTTCTCCCTCTGAGTCACAATTTATGCTGTGCCAAAAAACTAAAAACAAAAAAAAAACGATAAACAAAAGCTCATACAAACTAAAAAGAAGACGAAAATAACGAATGATATATTCTATTTTTTATATGTAAAAAGACGGGCTAACGGGCTAGATACGAAAAACAAAGAACAACAGCAACAACAAATTTACGAATCGACGTGTTAACTAAACTAAACTATGTAGAAATATCAATAAGTGAAATTCGATAACAAAAACCGATCAAAAGAAAGAAGGAAAACCTGTAGAAATAATTTCTCGAAGCGGCAACAACAAGCAACAATTTTAAAGTGTAGCATTTATAAAGAATAGTAGAATTTAATTATAAAACATTTAGTAGTATACATATACAGGCATCCATTATAACAAACATGGATACACAAACATATATATATATATATTTTATATATATGTATGAAATGTATATATGAAACTATCAACGAATTACCATAGAAATGACAGATTTTTTTTTCGATTTTTTTTACTAGGCACAATAACACAAAACACTGTCAATTTTCCAAACATTTGAACTAAAGGAAAACCAAAAACAAGAATAACAATTTTTACACTCTTTGTAGACACTATTACAAGAAAACCAATTCTCTCCCTAAACCCCAAGTTTAGATAAACTTTAAAAAGAAGAAATTAACAAAAAAAAAAAAAAAAAAAACAAAAAATAATTATATAATAATTTCATCTGTGCCTTTCTCTATATACATACATACATATATGAAACGAACAAATTATACGATAACTATACTAAAACAGAGAACTCACTATACAATCTGCCTTTCCTCCCCTTGACTTTATCTAATGCTCGATATCTCTGTATCTTTCACTCAGTCTCCTTCTCAATATATCTCTCTTTGTTAGACACACACACACACACACACACATAAAGAAAGTTATGCAAAGGCAGTAGACAAAATTAAAAACTAAACTTAAACAAAATTTATGTCATTGTCTTCTAAATTGAAAAGTAACAGAAACGACTTGACTAAGTTATCGATAGTTATCGATTTCAAAATATCAGTGCTAAATGATCAAAACTTT
This sequence comes from Drosophila equinoxialis, assembly GCA_018150345.1. NCBI lineage: Eukaryota > Metazoa > Arthropoda > Insecta > Diptera > Drosophilidae > Drosophila > Drosophila equinoxialis. Next base: position 6,088,677 of record JAECWI010000002.1, on the reverse strand, counting down.
ATATGTTTATTGTTTATATATAGTCGCGTCTACATATACTTTTATAAAAATAACATTAATTTCATGAAAATATTATCCCAAAATTATTCCAAAAATTGCCGTTATGTTAATATCGCGCGCTCCTTTTCGACCTGCTACTGCCTTTGCATGGGTAGAGTGTTTGTCTGTTCTTGAAACTTGAGGAAAAATTACCTAAAATGTATATGTGGGTACATCATCCCATTCATATAAACATTCACACTTTACATAACAACATAATTAATAACAATAATAGTAAAACAAAAACAAAAACCAAAAGGGTTTTTAGGTTAATGCGCTAGTAGTTTTGAATGCAATTTGGTTTTTGTAATTTTTTAAGGTAGCCCTGCTTGAAAATTTAATTTGTTTTTGTTGAGAAAAAAAAAAAAAACAATTTTTTTTTTAAACTATAAAACGAGCGTTTTTTTCTTGTTGATTAATAATTAGGTAATAACAACTTAACAAAAACAAAAATGTAACAATTAGACAAAACGTTTGCAAACAACAGAAAAACAGTAAGAAAACTAATTAAATCTAAACTAAATAAAAAATTATAGAAAATTCAAATAAGAAATGAGAGAATATTTGCTTTTAGAAAACCAAAAACTGAAACTAACAAAGTATTAACAATTAAAACCAAACCAAAAATGGTTCAAGTGCGCAACAAGCAAAACAAAAAAAAAAAAAAAAAACATCAGATGAAGTCTCTATAAACAATAGCCAACAAAAAAAAAAACATAAAAATAAAATTAAACAAACAAGAAACCAAAAATATGAAAGAAAGAAAGAAACCAAAAAACAAAAACAAAATCAAGTTGTTAACATTTCGTTGCGTACCTTTGCGTATAATTTCAAGTAAATAAATAATAGAGAGAAACTATTGCAAAGAAATCGCTATAAAACATATATACAAACAATAAAAACCATGCAGTTGATATAACATAACAAGTATTATTAATGGTGCTGGCTATTTGGGGCAAAACGTTCAAATCGGAGATTATCTATGGACCTGTTGCTCTTGAAACTCTAGATTTGAAATAATGTTCCGCTACGCGTAAGCTTACGTCGTTCTATTACGTTTACAGATGCGGTGGCGCCATCTGTTGACTTGCCATTACCGTTGACTGGCGCCTAACGGCGAATTCTTTGATTTGAAATTTGAATTTATGGAAACGAAAGATGAGATTGCAGTTAATTAGGGCCGGAAGTATGATTGTTTTGCAAATTTCTCAAAATCTTTTTCTCTATCTATCTCTCTATCCTGTCTCATAGTTTTGTGTAATTTTTGGTTATTGTATTTTTGCCCTTTGTCTTATTGTTAAATTTTCTCTTTATTGCATAACGAGTGCTTGGGCCGAATTTTTTTTATTTTGTTGTCTTTTAGCTGTGAACTTCGCGCGGCCATAAAAGTGAAATGAAAATATTTTGGCGCCTCTCTTTCTCACTCTCTTCATGCTGTCGCTCTCCCTCTCTTTCTCTAGCGCTCTCTCTCTGTGACTGTCTCAACTCTCACGCAATCTTTTGGACTCATTTGCCTCTGTGCGTTTGCGTTTTTAATTAACGGCCAAGTTTCTTCTATTGCCACATGAAAGATTGCAAATGAAGTAATTATAAAATAACAAAAAAAAAAAAAAAAAGACAACAAAAACGAAAGACGTTACGACTAACAAACGGCATATTTTCTTTGTTTTTTCTCCATATTTTTTTTTGTTATTTTGCGTTTTGTGTGTTTGATTCAATTTCAATTTCAACGGTTTTCCTATGCCAAGAAATGCGTTCATGGTCAAAGTGTCAAATCAAAACACCAAAAAAAAGGAAAAAAAAAAAACAACGATGATGCAACAGCAACGGTCGAAAAAACGTTGAATATCTCTGCAAATAGTGGCAAGTCATGCTACCCCATTCCCATTCCCTTGTTGCCCCCTCTGAAACCAACTTATTGGAGGATTATTATTACGTGCATTTTATGAGCGAATCGAGAAAGTTATTATCGAGGGCAAGACTATGATTCAATCGTTGTCTATTACCAAGTCTTGATTCTTGCCTAGTCTTGAAAATAAGTATAAATAAAAGAAAGAACTAGAAATTACCTCAAACTTATTAGAATAAGGATTAGGCTAAAGCATTCGAGATTAGCAGAATCCTTAGTAAAGGGTCATCACTCTCTGCCTAGTAGTTATTGCTGATCTTTTTGTTATGTATGGATTTCCGCGAATGGATAACATAAATTTATAGACTCACGTGTATGTGTGTGTGTCGTTAATGATAACACAACTTTTGTCATAGCCTTTTAGTAGCTCTTTGTTAATGTGGTTGTTGTTATTATTTATTCACTGTGAACTAAGGTTGTTGTTTTTTTTTTTTACTTTATTTCTTGACACTTTCACTTTTCTCATTTAAATATGAGGGTTCGACCTCAGAGTCTCTGACAGCGACAGGTTTAAAGACCATCATCATCTTCAAAAATTTTGCTCCCTTCACCCAGTTTTAGGCATTTTTCGATCATTTCATTTGCATATTCTCATTCATTCATTCATTCTCTCTTCCGCTCCCCTTTTTCTCAGCCACTGCTTCAAATCTCTCTTTCTCTTGCCGTTTATGACTCTTTTTCCCATCACTTATGTAGTTTGTGTTCATCATTATGAGTCAGCTTACAATGCAATTTTTACTGTGATGCTCAACAACTTCTGGATGCACTTTGCCAAAAAAGAAAAAACACCACCAAAAAGACCCAAAAACCCAAAACCTGTTTCAGCTTCTTTGTCTTCTTCTTCATTATTTTGCTCTTCTTCTTTACCACCTGCATCTCCTTCTGCTTCTGCTTCTGCTTATTTGGCCAGAAATGCAGAAATTTTGATTATTTTGTGGTTTTCTTGTGGTTAACATAATCTTTTTGCCAAAAGAACTGGTTTCTTTAACATGGCTAACGGTTATTTAGTCTCACTCTCAATCTCAACCAGCAGCTCTCTCGCAGTCTTTCTCTCTTACTCTTTCTTTCTTGCACTATCTCTGCCTCTGTCTATTTGTTCCCAACTTTTATCGAAAAATTTAAAAAGCATTGCCATACACTATAGATTGGAGGATGATTGCACAATTTATACTTGTATGTCTGTACATACATACATACATACAAACACATGTATATGTATCGGTAGAGTAACGGCGACAACTTGTTGTAAGTTGTATGTATGTAAGTATTTATTGTTGATATTTACAACGTTTGTCTGGTAAATGCAACCAACCAACGAAAAAAAAGTTTCAACAATTGGACAATTGGGAAGGCCTGTGGACTCACAACATCACGTATACGCCTGTTGGCTGTCCATTGGCATGTGCGAGTCTACATATGTATGTATGTGTTAGTGGTCTGGATGAGTGTGTGAACGTAAACAGGTCACTAACACATACATACATCCATACAATAGCAATTAGCATGCATCTTGCCACATTTCCTGGGCATTTCTTGTTCCTGCCACAATCACGAAAAAGGAGACTTTCTGATCTTTTTTTTTTGGTTAGTCTAAGTAATTTATCAAATTTAATTGCCGTCATTCATCCATCATGTGCATAAATATGTAAGTATGTATATATAGGTCATTTATTTTATATTACTTTTTTTTAATTTATTTTTTATCGATAAATATTTATTTTACAGTTGTTTTCACTCTGTTTAAACTAGTTCAACATCAATTCCAAATGGGTTAAATATATAACTTACTTTGCACAAAATCCTGCATATTTTATATCCTTTTCGTTTAAGACCTTTTTATAGATAAGAAATATTTGCAATTATTTTCATAAAAACATAAAAATAAACTATTTTTGTTGTTTTTGCTTTAAATGTTTTATGATATAAAATTCCAGCAATTTATTCGTAATTGCATTTATTCCCACTTTTGCTGCTAATTTGCTTTTTGCGGCCACTTTTGCAACACACACACACACACACACACACATAGACACATTCATTTGTATTACAACATAGGCGATGACGCAGGGCATTTTACACACAGGCGCAGCCGCAGCGGCAGTAACATTTCGAGCTCTCCCTCTCTTGGAGTCGCTCTCTCTCTCTCTATATCTGTGTGCTTTTGCAGTTAACATTTCTTTGGCTATCACTTTCGTTACCAGGTAAGCTCACTCTCTCTCTCTCTGGTCTTCGTTTAACGGTGCATCCAACTCCCAACTCCAGCTTTAGCTTGTAGCAGCAGCGTTATTCACTCACGCTCTCACTTGCGCTTTCAACTGCAGCTGAGAGAAACTGAGAACGAAGACCGGAGACACAAACGTATCCGTAGAGTTTTTGGCGTTTCTCACGCGTCGCAGTGACTTTTTGGGGCTACGCTTTTTTCATTTCGATGTGAAACTGTGTGTGTGTGTGTGTGTGTGTCTGTGTATGTGTTGTTTCTTTTCGAAATTGTTGGCATATTTTTACAGCTGCTCAAGACGCGCAGTCGCAATTCGTAGATGTGCGTTCATGCCGAGCGGTCGTGGCCTGAACTATTGCTCCGTTGATCAAACCTCCAAAAAAGATTGATAAATATTCAAAGTTTCGCGCGCGTGTCTAATAAAAGTAAAAGTGTCAAAAGCAGTAAAAAATTTTAAAAAATTTAGAATTTTCCAAAATTCTAACGGCTTATCAACACAATAAATCAACAAAATAGTGATACAATACAATTTTGAAAACCATAAAAATTTTAGTGTCTTCTCTGCATTTTTTGTCGTATTTGTTCCTCTGCAATTTTTCTCTGCGAAAATGTTGTAAGAATACAATTGGAACTTGCTGGATTAGCACCTGTAATAAATTAATTTTATTTTGGTTTTTTTTTTTGTTAACATTTTTTGTGATTTTGTTTTGAGTGAAAGTGAACGATACGCCGCAAAGACGTGCCCAGCTAATTTGATAAGCCAACAATAGAAAAGGAAATCAGATTTCTGAATCATGGGCCTAAAGCAGCCATTGATGCTGCTGCCATGGACGATATTGCTTCTTCTGCTGGGCAGCACCAGGGGAGCCATCGACAAGGACGAGGGCAAGGTGAAGCTCAACATCTCGGCCGCCAGTGTTATGGATAACAGTCAAAATCACAATGTTATCAACCTGAGTCTGCACACAGGACTCGTCGATACGGATCGCGATCTGTCTATCGATTTATCGCGCGCTCAACGTCTGCGCGATAGTCTCAACGTGTTCGATTTATCGCAGCTGGCAACCGCTTGGCCAGCCTTGATGGCAGAAGCCAAATTGTCCACGAACTGCAGCAAGGATATGCGCAGTTATTTTCATGGCCTCAGTGAGACCAAAATGTGGGCTATAAAAAGTAAGTGAAGACAACGAAGAAATTTGGTCCACACCAAAGAAAAGGGAAATTTATCAAGAGATCTAAAATCAATATATCTAAAGTATTGTCAGCCGATATTTCGCATATCTTAATAGCTCAATGTCATTTCAGTTTTTCTATTGATATTCTACAAATGATTGAGTAAACTTAAAACTAGTCGTCCAGCTGAAGACCTTTATCTGCCCTAAAAATAAAATTAGATCACAAGTATATACAAGAGGCTAGTTTATTGATTCGATCTGCAGATAATAAATCCTTCTTTTTCCATATAAATATAAACTTCTTCGAGTCTTCCAGGGACCATTTTGACAGTGTCAATTGCTTTTTGGTCTGAGAAGATTTTCTATAGACCGCATAGATCGTCTCAACTTTTCTTTATTTACCAAATGTCATTCGATATTGCGAGACGTTTTTCATATTGTATTTTTCGAAGAATTTTCTTTTTATTTCCTCAATGTTCCAGATTGCGGAACAACACTTCATGAAAACAATAACGTGACATCAGATGCAGTTTGGGTGCTTTTTGATTTGCTTGCAAATTTCTGTAGAATCATGTTCGATGGTGTTTTTGTTGCTGTTCTTGTCGATGTTGCATGTTTTCATGTTGTTTTCGGTGAACAATTAAAAACGGTTTATTCATTGATCTTTCACTTTAGTCATGCCTATGTATCTGTGAGAATGTACTTGCTTATGGTTATGTATGTATGTGAACGTGCCCCTTTATTCGTTCTGCCTTGTATGTCTATCTGGTTATATCTGTTTGGGCAGCCCATGGCATACAATCTACATAAATGCATTCGGCCACCGCCGCCGCCGCCCAAGGTCGCAATTAAGTTCTTGCCAAAGCCAACAAACTGCAACTCAATTGAATTTGCTAGTTTTCATTACAACTTTGGAGTTGTGTTGTTGTTGTATTTCGGTTTTTGGTTTTTCAGTTCAGTTTTTCAATTTACAATTTTGGTCAGACAAACTGCTTTAGTCATTATGTCAGCAGTTACAAGCAGATATCAGGGATTGTAATCGTAATGTACATAGCTACATATCATATATTCGTGCCGCAATGACGAATTACCGCTACAGTTCTTTTAAAATCTCTATTGAGATTTGACCTTTCAATCAATGCGCTATCAACAATTATCCAAAAATTGTAATCCCAAGTTCGAAACGAGTTTTCGAGAAGCTTGCGAGCTGATGACAATAATTATAATACCCTTTGGGTTAGAGTATAAGTAGATGTATGTATATAATATCAAAATATATGTTGTACAACTTGTTTTCCATTGCAATACAAGTCCAAGTCACAGTTTAATGTCGGCCCCTGTTGTGTTATGGCCACGCCCCCCGTCCACTGACCAACTTATCGTATCTGGCCAGCTCACAATCAGTTGGCAATTGCCGCCACTCTCCCAAAACTAGCAGCATACATGACGGTTATGTAATCAATTAACACAAAACGGCGCTCGAAAAGAAAGATTCAATACATCGTTGACTCCCACCCCCCTCCGCCGCACTCTCTCCACACAAAAATTAAGAAAAAATTGAAATCCAAAAAAAGGAAATGAAATGATATATTTGTTGTTTTCTTTTGCAAAGTTTTCTTTTTTTCTTCCGCCACACAAAAATGTGCTAAATTATAGACACCTGTGGACCACTCTCGGCTCTTACACTAAAGGCAGGAGGGGGACAAAAAGTGGTGGCCCAAGGGCGGCTGATAGGTGAAAGTCCGAGAAATCCAATTTCAAGACTCCAGTGATGTCATAGAGAAATAAGATTCTCAAACAAACACGCTTCTTCTCTCTCCGTAGAGGAAATCGGAACTGAAGAAACTTTTATGATATTATTAAATTTTGAAATTTGATTTCATTCGAAAGACTTGAACTTTGAATTGGGCTGAAAGATAAAACCAAAAATTACAAATACCGGTTATTATATAAGGTATCAAAAAGTTATGAATCTCAAGATGTGGAAATTCCCAAAAAATTTACCAATTTTTAAATGTGTACCAGAAAAATTGACAACTTTATAAATTGGAGTTTGTGATTCCTTCGTAAGACAATGGTTTTGCCTATTATCTTTTTGGCCAAGTTAATAAAGATTAGCAATTGTCGAATAGTTCTTAAAACTTCATATGATTGCATGTGTTGGTCTTTGAACCCATTTTTTGTGTTTTTAAAAGGTTTTTGGCCAACTTGCTGGCTGTTTGTGGTAAGATGTCAACACCATTATTATGATCATAACTTTTATTTTCGTTTTCAATTAGTCAACTCTGTGTTTCCCCCTTTCCACTCTCTCACTCCCTATCCTCGTCTCCCTTTATTTTGTTTTTTCTCTGTATTTTTTTTTTTTTTTTTTTTTCGATGTTAAAGTGTGTCAATGGTTTTTGTCATTGTCACATGAAGTAAGATTCGTTTTTGAATCGTCGGGTTGGTTGGCGGGGGGTCTGGAAGGCTGAAGCCGGGCGTTTTCCTGTTCAAAAGCAAGTTTGGGCATCATCCGCTCGAGCTTGGCCAACGCCGTGCAGCTTATTTAACTGGCTCAAATTGTTATTTAAACGTTGTTTTTTTTTTCTTTTTTTTTTTGTTCATTTTGTTTTGTTTTCTGCACTGGTTTTCCTACAACAGGCGAAACAGACGACAACCAGGCTTGTTGATGGCCAAGATCAATGGCTAATAAATGTTGCCACTTTTTTACCTTTTTGCTAACTGAATGTGGCTGCCGTTGCCGCTGTTGCAGCTACGCTCCGTTGCTTTAGCTGATTGCCAGTAGTTCAACTGGCGATATGTGTTGCTTTGACTCGAGTTGAAGGTTAGATCATGCCACTTGACAAAGCTCATGACGTGGGTAAACGATGGAATTACTTCAATCTTAAAGTTCTCGGTCAAAAATGCCAAGCATAGTTAACCTGAATTGCAAACTAAATCAATTTCGATTTGACTATTTGGTTCCCATTTTTCGTTTCGATACCAACCTAACCGTTAACCATAGCGGCTAACCTATGCAAATATTAGCTAGTTACATTTGCACTTCAACTTCAAGTTTAACCTTCTCTTCTTTGCGAAAAAAAAGAGGAAACCAGAAATTTTGTTTGTGGTTTGTCTCTTTTTTTCAAATTTCGGTTTCTTCGTCATTTTTTTGCGCTTTGTGTGTTTGGACATCGGCAAAAAATCTAAAAGGAAATGCAAATATTTGCACTCATCGTCATCATCATCATCAGCAGCAACGCGATGATAGTGATTTTTGTTAGTTGTGTATTTGCCATCTGCAAACTTCCTCGAAAGCTTTCACAGTGTTCCAGGAAAACTTGGCCAAAACTCTGGTAAGGAAAAACCAAACGCAATAACATCGAACAAAAAAAATTGTCAATAATTTGTTTGGCTATAGTTTAATTGGCAAATCTTTTAATTTTCACCTGGCATTTCACCTGCAAATGTGGCAAGACAAGACACACAGAAAGTTTTCAAAGTGCCGACTTAAATATACCCTGCAAACCTCATAGATTACATGAATTGAATTATCAAAGCTCTTGACTTTTGACTTGTGACTTGGCTTGGTTATAGGGTATTCCATATTCAAAACGACTGTCAGCTTAGCGAGGTCTTTGTCTCCGTCTAGCTATCTGTCTGTCTGTCTATTTGTGTCTTTGTTCACTGGCCTGTTTGGTCATTTGTTGGCTACAATGCACAGCAACAATATATTTTTGTGTCTGTGTAGTTTTTTAGGCCAATATACTTAGCCGACTTAGTTTTTGTTGTAGCAGCAGAAAGGGTGGTAGTGGAGCGAAGGATGAGGGGGAGAGCATGATGATGGGGGGATGGAGTAACAGGCCCCAATTACAGTCTTTGTGCGAAATGAAACGTCACGCAACATAATTTCTACGGCTTTCCCATAAAAGACGAAAACCGATAAAGCAGAAGAAGAGACAGAAGTAGCAGCAGCAGCAGCAGCAGCAACAACAACAGCAACAGTAGACAACAAAATTGCACAACAAACAATAAACACGCTAAGACAACAACAACAACAGCAGCAACAACTCTGGTCAGCTAACGAACATCAAAGCTAAGCCATGGCTTATGTAATTTAACTTTAATTTGATTGTTGCAATGTCTTGCAGTTTTTCTCTCTTTCTCTCTCTCCCCCTCTCTCTCTCACTCTCTCTCTCTCTCTCTCTCTCTCTCCCTCTCGCTCTCTTTCTCTATCTTTTTTTATTATGGTTTAATGTTTACTTTTCTCATTTTGTTTTATGGCCATGTCTGCTTACTGGCTGCTGTGCGTAATAACGGTTTATTTTATTCATATATTATACCTATATACACATCATATATGTATATGTATATGTACATATGTCTATAAACACTTTCAACTTTGACCGACATAGGAGATTTATGCATGTTCATTGAAACAAAAGACTTAGGCCACAAACTGTGTGCCCCCATGGCGTATGCGTAATGCCTTAGGTCTTGAGCGTTGTAAACTTGTTCAAATTAACATTAAATACTATCAGAATGGTGTGTGTGCAGGCGGGGAGCTGTCGAGGGGGTCTTTAAACTAATTAACTTTCAAGTTCAAAAAACACAAAAACTATAACTAACGACTGTCTCAGGGAATTCTTCCAGTCCAAATTGCTAGGCCAAGTCTGTTAGTTAAACCCAAACAAGACGTCTTAAAGATTAAAGATTAAAGTCGTTAGTGCAGAGTCAGATGAGGAGTTCATATTGCATTTTTACTCTCCTGGCATGCTTAATGCTAATCATCAGCCGAGTCAATGTCCACATAGTTCCGAAATTTGGTTAAATCCACAAATGTAATACTGGAATGGAAAAGAAACGAGTGACGCCTAATGAAACTTATTTATTAATTTTTTTTGGTTTGTTTTGTTGACAAATGAGTTAATTAGTTGTCTTAATAGCCAACAGAATTAAACAATGCTAGGTATGGTTTATCTCTCAAGAGATTAACCACTTAAAGTAAGTTTATATAAATCTTTTGACTATTATCATCAAATTAGTGTCAAGTTATTCTGATGATCATATTTATTTCATCTTACACAAAGAATATTTATACCTTCAAATATCAAGATATCCTTATTTGCTGTCCAGAATCGTACTCTATGAATCCAAATTGATTTCTCGATCGATTTTTGAAGGAAAGCAACTAGGACTACATGTAAATATTGTTATTCCTAGAACATTACAGATCTCGTATTATCACCTTGTAAGATTTCCAAGATTGAATTCACTTTGTTTATCGCCTGGTTATGTAAATGTAAATTCAATGCAATTGAGACTTCTCACCCCAAGTTAAACTCAATCTGAATTGCGAGACATTTAGCCACTTAAAGTTCACTTGTTGGCCTGGCCTAAATAACTCTTGTTATGACGTATGCCAAAATGCGACAATTTGCATTTTGTATTTGCGTTTGTTGTTATTTTTTTCCTTTAACGCGGCGTGCGACCATAACACAGCAGCAACAACAACAATTAAAATTATTAACCACAATGGCGAATAAAATAATTAGACTTACACTTAATGGCAATTGGACTCTGAATCTTAAAACAAAAAAACAAAAACAAAATATCATTCAAAAGATCATCATGAGATGGCGTTAATATTGTTAATTTGGTTACTGGGAAAACAGGAGGCTAATAGGGCCAAATGCTTAGACAATCATTATCTGTGTGTGGTTGTTTTCCACCTCCTGTGTGTGTGTGTGTGTGTGCTTTTTTTAAGCTAAATAGTTAAATGGTTTTCAAGTTTAATATACCAATTGGTCTTGGGACTGATTGTTAATCAAGCAATTTCTATGGCTGCAATGCAATGCGATTTGAAGGCTCACCCCCGTCTTACCTCCTCTTCGCACATATGTGTCCTAACTTATGTCTATGCCATAACAGTCTGCCATTATCATTATCATATACCTGAATATATCTAGGCGCTGGCAATTCGTTTGATTCAATTCGTTTCGATTTGATTTCATATGCATTTGCATTTGACACTGAAGTCTAAAGTAAAAGTAACTAAAAGACAACGACAACGACAACGACTAGTAATATTTCCGTTAGGTAAAAGTCGAAACGTGCCCAAAATTTCAAAAATATATACATACATATATGGATAGATATGGCATATAATATATTTACCTTCCACCTAGCGAGCGACCTGCCTGCTCAAACTTTATTTCTCACTCTCTTTCGTGGCATTATGAAATGTTACCAATTTGGGGTTATTGACCATAATTGCAGAGTTAGTTTTTTGGGTGGTCTTAAAGGTTTCTTATGCAATACGAAAGTTGGTCATGACTGAGGTAACAATCAATTAAACTATATATGTATAAACGACAACAGTTTCTTGCAATTCCTCTATGTAAATAGTAAGTAGTTGGAGCGAACTCAAGCCAATATTTGCATTTCAGTTTCCACTAAATCGTCCATTTTATTTTATTCGAATTTGACTTACTCATCTTGTTAATGAACATTCACATTGGCTAATTATTTGACTTTGATGATGTTTCATTTTTAAATTCTATTATACGAATTTGTATGGTTTTCATTATATGTATATGACTCAGATCCATAGTTGGAATATGCAAAATGCAACCCTGAGACTAAGTAATAATCGGACAAACATGGACCAAAAATTGAATTCAATTCATTACGCAAAAAAAAAAAAAAAAAGAAACTTGCCTGGCCTGACCGGGCTAGGCCGGACCGGGTTTGACCATGCCATGTGTCAGTCGTTCAGTCAGTCAGCCAGTCAGTCAGCCAGTCAGTCAGAGAGAGAAATACCAGTTAGTCACCGCATCAGCTGAAGATGCAGCTGACCTTGTGCTGAATCTCTGTGCAGAGGATAGACGAAAGACAGGCCAGACCAGGCCAGGCCAAGTCAGTGTACCTCTTTATATCTCTGTCTGTCCGTCTGTGTCTTTTAGGTCGGATCTACTACCACTCTCACTCTTGTTGGTTGTTTATTATTATTATTTTCGGTATTATGTATTATGTGTTGGGGCGTCTGCTTGTTGGTTTTGTTATTTTGGTTGGTTTTTACTCAACAGCTAAGCGAAAGCGCCAACGGCAAAAAACCAGAAGAGAGAAGAGGAACCAAACAAAATTCGCTGGATTCGTTTCAATGTCACTTCCCCCAGCTCTTTGCCCAAATGGTGGGTGCTCGACCCCAGGCCCCAGCATTGACATTGAAAACGCCTCAGATCTGAATTAACAATTACATCAAATTGCAAATGATATAACATATACTACATATATATCAACTAGATTCTTCAGGTAGTTTCAAAGTGGCGCAGAGATTAGTTTGATTTGATCAATTTGAACATCTTCAAGCATAAAATTGCTCAAGCAACTTGCACGTTTATTTTTTAGTTTTTTCTTCTCCGTTTTATTACTTTTATTATTATGAATTTTATTATGTGACTCAATTAGGCAACAACCACAGACAAAAAAAAAAAATGAAGTAAGTAAGTCGTCTCGCCGACTTGGGTATACCATACACCAGTAAAACAAATATTTCAAATTTGTAATAACTAATGCATTTGCCTATTTTAAGAAATTCTGTTCACATGCTTTTTACAAGCATATTTCAGTATCTCGCGCACTTATGCATATAAGCACCCTAGCGCCCCCACCCGCCAACGGCCATCTCTGGCCTTATGCAAAAACGTTTATATGCATAACTCAGCTATTTTTTGTCCGATTTTGATCAAATTTGGTATTTTGCTGGGTATTAGTATCAAATTTAAGTGTGCCAAATTTGATTGCACAAGGTAAAAAATTACGCGAGATATTCGAGTTTTTCAAATTTCGGGGGCGGAAAGGGGCGTGGCAAAATCTTTATACATGCAACATGAGCGCATTTACTAAGCAAATATACATACCAAATATGGTGTATCTAGCTACAATAGTTTTTGAGATAAACGTTTTTTTGAATTGCGGGGGCGGAAAGGGGCGTGGCAAAAATTTGAAATAAACTTGATCACTCTACATACTACATGAGCCTACATACCAAATTTGGTGGCTCTATCTCTTATAGTCTCCGAGATCTACGCGTTCATACGGACGGACAGACGGACAGACGGACAGACGGACGGACAGACGGACATGGCTAGATCGACTCGGCTGTTGATGCTGATCAAGAATATATATACTTTATGGGGTCGGAAAAGCTTCCTTCTGCCTGTTACATACATTTTGGCGACTTTAATATACCATTTCACCCTATGGGTGTATGGTATAAAAAATGTTTAAAAATTGTTATAAAACACACGCACATAAACACACAACACGCTGTAATTAATAACCAAGAGGACTAGGCCAACTTGTATCGTGCCGACGTTGTGAATACCCTTGCCAATTTTCATACTCATCACACGATAGTTTTCATGAAATGGAAATAAGAAAATCTTGGCATAACTTATTAAATAATATTCAATTATACATTTGTCTCTTTGAATAAAGATATTCCTCAATCTATTATTATCTAGACTTTGAAAAGTAAGAGAATATACATATAAAACAAATTTCAAAAATACAAATATTTCTTTTTTTCTCTTGTCATTTACAAACATTTATATTACAATGAAAAATTCATAACATATAATATAGAATTATATTGTTTTAAATTAGTATTCAACTCTTTAACCGATAATGAATACTTTATAATACATTCTCGTTTCCGTGTCGATTTTAAAAGTAAATCGATTACAGTTCCGCATTATTCTCGATCCCGAGGGAAATGCCTATTATTCTCGAAGTTAGGTTCAAGTTAAGCTTTTTAATTATTTAGGTATACATTTGTATTTTAATTTGATCTTTAAATGGACTTAAGCTAATTTGATTCTAGGCCCAACAAATGAATTTACATTTGTCATAAAGTAAGATAAAGGCGTTTCGAAAACGTGAACAGGATAATTTTATTTCGATGTTCGACATGTTTTTCCCACTTATAGGATCGAATTTCAACTGTTTCATCGAATTGTTCAAAAGATATTGAAGAGGGATAGAGACATATTTGATAAGTTAACGTAACCGAGAAATTTACATAGCAATCGAAAGCAAAGTCGAAAACAGGTCTTAAGTCCGATTCCTACAAAATAATACGAATAATATGAGAATCATAAAACCAATCATATCGAGCACATCTTATAATATAGAATTGTAAATATAAATTCAGATTAAAGCCAGAATTGGAGAATCTGTAGTCAGTGGCCAAGTAAAATTTATTAACCCTTCTTCACCCCCCGTAGATCCGATACTGTCTTTAGTGCATTATTAGTTCGTTGTTCGTTAGATTTGGATCGTTTTGTGTAAAGATTTTAGTCCTAGTAGAAAATTGACTTCCATCTACTATTTGTTTGCCTTTGAAGCTGTTTTCAAAACTATTTCATACATTTTAAAACACATTTAAGACACTTAAAGTCGTTCCTCATCAAATCACAAGACCATTGACTACTACAAGTATAATAGATATATGACTAAGTTATTTTAGTATGAGAATTACGTCCATTCTCATTATTTGTTGCAATGAAATTTAAATCCAAACAAATGTCGTTCAGGAATATTTTCAGGAATTTTACTTTCTTTGTCTCCACTGATTTGATCATTTGTTGCGACAAATTTGTCATATTTCTGTTGGTGGAACATGAGGAAGTTGTTGGGCATTTTGGTTTGTTATTTCATTGTTTGTTTTATACACAAATATTTAACAAATCTACAACACACGCCTTTAATGTATGCCCATTAGCTTGCTTAGAGTCCAACGACTCTTTTTTCCCCCTCCTCATTATTATTATTCTTTCATTTTTTTTTTTGGCAAAGGGTTCTAATGAGAAAGATACATAAATGATGGAGTTAACATACAAGTGCCCATAACTCACACATACATACATACATACATACATATGTATATATGTATAAGTATGATAGATAACGAGAGGAAATGGCTATGAGTTCTAGGTAATGAGGCGAAAATAAGATTGGATATATACACGCCACAATGACAAATCTAAGACTTCTATATATGGACATACACTAATGGTTCAGATGTTTGAGATTTGGTAAACTTTTCAGACTATATTTTGCCTGAGTACAACACAGAAACTAGTCAGTAATGTTCGTTTTGATGCTGATCAAGGATATAATATATATGGTTTTTGTGGCCCTCCACATTCCTCTACAAGGTTATAATTGAGTTTAATTGCTTAATTAGTTAGAGAAGAAGCAAATCAAGAATGTTAAGTGAACTTATCAAGTCAATACTAATAAACAGATAATCATGATGACGTTGCTAATGATGATAATGATCATCTTGATGAAGAGCAAATTGTATTTGCTGTAACTAAACAACAGCTACTAATCTCAAGTACAAGTTGAAAAACATGGTACTTACACACACAAAAAGTCAAGTTCATCATTGCAACTGGCAATAGGCTTAAACCGAGCATTAATACAAATTCTTTTTCAATATCTATGTCTACATATTCTCATCTGTCCTCTCCTCTCCTCTTCACTCCTCTCCACTCTTGGGCTTTTTTTTTCTTTTTTGACAATTTGTTTATTTTTTTATCATTCCTACATACTATTGATTTTTATAATTATTAACCATTACCCATTGGATGAGAGAGAGATTGATAGATAGATAGATAGAGAGAGAGAGAATATGGTGGTGGGGGGTTGGTAGTGGCGCCCATCATCGAAAAGTCTGTGCAAACAATTCGTGTGCTTTGGGTGAGACCAAAAAAGCAAAAATTAACTGCATGAAATACGCGTAAAGAAAAAAAAGAGAGATTATTACTTATATATAGATAGATAAATAAATATGCATAGACTCACTTTAATTATGGCCAAAATGTCAATACTCTACAAAAGATAAATTACTCTTCTATTACTGCCGATTACTAAAAACTATGCAGAGCATTGAGTTGGAACATGTAAAGGAAAATGTATATGTATATGGAGGTCATAATTTCATGGACTTAGGAAAGGAAACAAAAATAAACTAAAATACTTTATACTTAAGATGCTGTGAGATCGTTTTATAGATCTTTCAAACTAGGTTTCAAATTTGAAAGTAAACTGTAACTTTTGTTTAAACAGTCTTCAGGCTGAAGCTATTCAGTTCTCTTATTGGCAGAGTTTGCTAACAATTCCAAACTTCAACCAGTTGTGAATCATAAGTAACTAAATCTAAAGACGAGAACACCGCTAAGTTTAACTAACTTTTCATAAAATCCTCTATATTTGTTGTTCATTTTCCTAAATGCAGAAATACCATATACCTTATGGACCCGTTTAACTGTGTTAGAGTATGTATCAATTTGTCATGTGGGCAATTTTGTTTATATTATGGTTACGATGGCGATTACGGTTACGGTTACGGTTACGAGTTCTGACGCATTTTGTTTTGTATTTTAATTGCAGCAGTTTACATTTGAGACGCGTATCCATCAGATACATATACACAAAGTGCTATAACACATACACACATACATACATTTTGTATATATGTGTGTACATTTGGCCAACCTTTCGCAATCCGCCCAATATCACCATACCATAGAGGCAAATAATGTGAATGGATAGATATTATTGTATGTGTATAATGATAACTATTAATAATATTTATTAATTTCAGTTGTTGTTGTTGTTGTTAATATTTTCGACATAGCCTTTAATGTTTTAGTTGTTTTCATCTTTTTTTTTTCGTCCCCAAGTGTTAAGCTTATTATAAATAATTTTTATTGTTGATGTTGCCCGCATTTCATCAATCAAAAAAAAAATTTCAACAGTTTTGTCACTGCCACACCCAAAGTTTGTTTAAATTTTGTCGTTTGCAGTTGTAGTTGTCGCTGCTGTTGTTTTGTTTTTGTTGTTTTTGCTTTGTTTTTTGTCTTTTTTGTTTAAATGTTCACAGTTTTGTTTGCTTTGTCCTACCTTCCAAACAACATATTATATTTGTCTACGCTTTTTAGATGATGAGGCTTACTTCATCTTCAGCTCTTCAAAATGCAAATTACAAATATTCCAATCTAGTAAACACATATATCAAGGTACACACACATTTCTATGTATCATCCTGCTTACAACAATCCACAGTATTAGAAACTAATAATTTCATTTATTCGATATAGTTCATTTACAAATACAATTCATTTATAAGATGCCATGTTTGGTTTGAAATCTTCTTTAGGTTATAAATGGTAAAGAAATTGGTTTTATTTTCTTTATTATTAAATTTGTAGAAATATCTTTCTCCTGAGAGTATTTTAATCGGATTTTAAATTTCCGTCGCCGTAGAAAACATTTCATTCAATTAGACTTTTTAACTGATCTCTTTCAAGTTATTATTTCATGTCTAGTAAGAAAAATAACTAAAACTGATGGGAAACGGCAGATATAGACACAAAAATGGGCGCATCGATTCAGATCAAGAATATATATATATGCACAATGTGACATAGGGAGTCACCTCTTTCTCTGATTCGCGAGCATTTGCAAAAGTATATAATAATCATAATAGGCCTTTTGCCATGTTTCGACTCACTCTTTGTGGCTATAAAGTGCTGAGAAAAGTTAAAAATTATTTAAAATATTGTCATTTTATGAGGTGTATAACCACACAGGACTCCCAACTTGTATCCTTCAATGAGTTTGGTCTTAAATAAAATTAAATTTAACTTTCTGATTCGGAAACGAGAAAATCTTATGACCATTTCTTTGCTTAAGAAACGAGAAAAGCTTTTCCCTCATCTAACATGTTAAGCAATTTCCGATTTGCCATAAATCATGGATGAGTTGGACTTACCTAGGAAAATACTCTCATTGACATTCTACCTAGGACAAGTCACTAGATTAGTCCCACCTTACGCAGAGAAGTCAACTTATATAGTTGAGTCTAAGTAAGCAATTTAGTTTCTCAATTTTACTTTTAGCTTTGGTAAGTAATCTTCTTTATAGTCCATGAGATATATTATCTTGTGGTTAAATGTTAAACACTTTACAAGTAGCTATAATTTTCAATTAGTTGGTAGTGCATATTATTTCCTTAATTGTTGTTGTTGTTGTTGTGACAAATGTTTTTCAAATAAATATTATAAGTCTCTTTGCATTACTGTCAAAATGACCTTCTCTGGCGTTGACAAGAATACACAAATATAAATAATATGTACATGATCAAAATCAAAATCTCTTGATGTTGGTTTTCGGTAGCGTTTGTGTTGTTTTTTTTTTCTTTTAGATCGGATGTCTCTGGCATCTGGGTGACTGTGACTGGCAATCGAGCTCAGTCATGTTCAGTGGCTGTCACCTTGATAACTATTTTGTTGCCCCATCTTTGTGATCTTTGTATGTGCTACCAAAAAAAGAAAAGACAAAAACGACCAAGCCAACAAAATTGGTTGGTTTCTTTATGTGTGTGTGTGTCTGTGTGTGTTAAACGCCTGAATGACACGTTCAATTGAACATGAGTGAGACCAAACAACAATTAAATACAAAATTAAACGCAAATGAATCAACTGCCCCAGAAGAAGTCATGATGAAATGCAGCTCTAACTAATCAAATGACCTTAATCGACAATTAAAATGAAACCATAAAAGTTACAACTTTTGAAATGAATGCCAAATGTGTTTTTAGTTAACCTCTCCCTCCCCCCTTCCCATTCCACACTCCACTCTTAACTTTGCCTAACCCATTTCATTGCCACAATATGCCAATCACAAAATCTCTCTTGGTCAAGGCCTTTCTTCATCTCTCCCTTTCTCCTCTTGGCATTGCAATGTGACTTGTTCGAGAGTGCAAGAGAGAGACGAAATGAGTTTTCCCAAAAGTCATGTAAGAGTTTTGCATTTTTAAGGGGAAAAACATGTTAGATAAATGGCAAAGGGAAAATGCCAAAATGCAACAAAAGTCGACTCTGATGTTACCCCCTACAATCGAAAACTTTGAATTTCTGTATCCTATCTGTCCATTTGCATATACCCATTTCAAACCATGTTGTTGGATGCTGGGTATAACCAAAAACAAAAGCCAAAAGCCAAATACCCAAGACAACCGAAAAAGATTGCAGGCGAAACAGGTTCCACATTTTGACCAGCTTCAATCTCTTGCATGCCTTGGTCGTAACTGGTTACAAGACAACAACAGCAAATAAATCAAAAAACCAAAAAGGAGATTACTTCAATATATATACTATATATATGCATACATATATGTAGCTCTACTTGGGTGTGTATTTGTTTCAGTAGATTTTTGTACACTACAATTTTTCGAGTCTTGTACACTTGACACTTAAGTTTAACATTAATTTGCGCCTCTAATAAGACTATTAATCCTCAATATTATCTGTAATAGTCGAAAATTGGAATCATTTTCCATCTGATTATCTAGGACTGATGATCTGTAGATCATCCAGACATTTATTGTAGCGACTTCAATGGGTCGATAATGCTGTACGATATACGAAGATGATGAAAATGGAGATGGGGCATGGGCAAGGGGATTGGGGATTGGTTGGGTGGGCCACTCGAATGCTTTTGGCATCAACTGTTACATAACTTAAACAAAAATAAAAACAAAAAAGGAGACTGTGTGTGTGTGTTTGTGTGTAAGATGCAGTTCAACAATTTGTTTAATGCCCTTCTCCAGATGTGTTTATGTTTTGTTTTCCTTTCGTTATTATGTTTTTAATGCATTTGTACGTTTATTTTTTTGCGTTTTTTGCACAGTGGACGATGCTTCCGGTCATTACACATCCGGTTTCTTCTATGGTAACAACTATTGGATGGGTTCGTTGGCCCTTTGCGATGCCATTGACGATGCCATCGGATCAGATTCCGGCAAGGACACCAGTAACACTAAAAGCAACAACAACAATGGATTGCCCTTCGCCAAGGCCCATACACAGGCCTATAGCAGTGTATCCAATGCTCCGCCACCGTTTCTTCCTGGTTTCTATGTGATCAAAATGCAGTTAAATGAGACGTTGCCAACTTATGTGGTAAGTGAAAGGCAGGGATCTACTTCTCGGTGTAGGATAGGCTCCTTCATTGCTTCTTGTTTGCTTCCCGAATTGCAGCTGCGCACCATTTATGTGGGCATGTGTCTGCCCTCCAGCTGCAGCATTCCCGATGTCCACCTGATGACCAACCATGCCCATTTGACCATACCCACCCGGGAATTGATGGTACTGGATATACGAGTGCCAACCGATAAGGAGTTTAACATTTGGTCGGACAAGACCTTTTGTTTGCTAGTGTAAGTTTACCTTCCATCTGAATTCCGTATTCCGAAATTCACTTTCAAAAGCATAATTGTGCCCGATCGGCGACGCTAATGATCTGGTTAAATATGCATTAACATATTGTGTGAATTGGGTGAAAGGGAAAGCTTTGCATGGCCATGCCTTCCAATTAACAAGTATTAAATCTCCCAATCTCTCCCTTTCGTCCACAAACTCTTTGCAGTGTTGTGTCGTGCATAGTTTTGGGCTTGATTTGCTGTGGCACACTCTATGAGATCTATTTGACGCGTCGCCTGCAGGAGGCACTGCGTCGTCAGGACAAGGAGATGATGAACAATAGTGAGACCAGCTCGGGAATCGGGTGTGCCTCATCCGACTACAGCGACACAATGATGGCCCATGATGATCCGCTGAAGCAATCTTCCCATACTCAATCGAACTCGCTGAAGCAACTGGATCAACTGGTGCTCAATTTACCGCCTCCATTGAGCAATGGCGGCGACAGTGACAGCGGCAATGGACATCATGAGCACGAGCATGATCACGATCACCATCATGGCAATAATAATAATAGCAACTCGGATGAACATCTCGAGGGGCATCTGCATGAGCCGGAAAAGCTGAGCATCTACTCGGAGTTGTTGCTCTCCTTCTCGGCCATTACCAACTTCAATGCGATCTGTGATCGGAATGTGGGTGCCGACACGATACCCTGCATTCATGGACTACGCGCCTTCAGCATGGCCTGGGTGATATTGGGCCACACCTGCATTGTGGTTTTCAAGTATTCGGACAATATGGAAATGCGCAAAGAGGTCGAACAGAATTTCTTCTTCCAGGCCATTACCAATGGTCCGTTCAGTGTCGATACATTCTTTTTCATTAGCGGATTCCTCATCTCGTATCTGTATTTCCGGACCAATGCCAAGGGCAAGCTCAATAAGCTGAGCAAAGGTACAAATGAATTCACCGCCGGAACGGCTCACTTTTTGGGTTTAGTTGCCTATAGGTTTATGCGTCTCACCGCTCCTTATATATTCGTCCTTGGCGTCGTTCAGGTGACAATGAAATATTTGGCTACCTATTCCATCTTTGATCCCCCGACTATGGATCACATTACCTGTCCCGACTATTGGTGGCGTAATATTCTATATATAAACACATTATTTCCAGTTGATGAAATGGTAAGTAACTATTCGTGCAAACGTACATAACCATATCGCTTAAAACGACATCAGTGTGGGGCGATTTAGTTAATCAGAGATCGGAAATTATTATGACTCTTAAAACTGCAATTTAGTTTTAAAATTTACCATGCGCCTACTTGATATCGCAAGTTGAATAAACCCCGACACAGAAAAGAAAACCTGACAAAAAACTTGTTTGCATTCTCTTTTCGACGTAAAAGTTTAAATGCAATATAAAATTAAATTAAATTTTACGACATACATACATATATACATATGTATTATTAAATTAATATAAAAGTTATAGTAACCCAGTTTTTGATTGCATTAAGGAAATTTATAGAATTAAAACAAGTTTCGGGGACATTTCTCGAGATTATAGTAGATTATAATCAAATGGGGGGAAGAATCAAATGTAAAGGAAGCAATTTCAATCCCAATGTAGATAGCTCATCCAAATACCACGAACTAGGGCAACATAATATCTTACAACAGCAGAGTTGACCGCTAGGTGCGGTAAAGTGCTTGTGGTTTAATCTACCAATTAGGTACTTACTTCTTTGTTTCTTATGTTTGTTTTTTTTTTTTTTTTTTGCTCTCCATTGTAGTGTATGCTCTGGAGCTGGTATCTGGCAAATGATACACAATTCTATATGATCGGTGCCATCATTTTGATTGTGGGCGTGCGTCACTTTAAGCTGTCGGCTATAACAACATTGATATTCTTGGTGCTCTCATGGATAACCACAGCAGTTATAGCCTTCACGAACAATCATCGCCCCAATACCGATGATCCATTGGCTCTCTTCGATAAGATTTATGACAAACCTTGGACTCGTTTGGGTCCCTATCTTATTGGCATGGCCGTGGGTTGGATTCTCTTCAGGACGAATTGTAAAATCCGTTTGCCCAAGTTGACAGTGGCCACCGCCTGGATCTTGGCCATGTTGAATCTGTTTCTACTGGTCTTTGGACTGTATCGAGCGGATTTGTCGCAGTTTACGGCTGCTGCCTATAGCTCGTTGAGTCATTCGGCATGGGCGCTGTCGTTGGCCTGGATAACAATAGCCTGCTCTACGGGCTATGGCGGTTATATTAACTCATTGCTGTCGGCCCCCTGCCTATATCCCTTCTCAAGGGTCACCTACTGTGCTTATCTGGTGCATCCCATTGTCATACGTTCTATGGCACTTAACTCGGATGCTCCGCTTCATTTGGGAGGAGACATGATGGTGGGTCAACACAATAAATAAACAATTTTACTTATTTAAATAATCTACTTTCACAATTTCCTTTGCAGGTTGTCATGTTCTTTGGCCTGACAGTGATTTCTTATTTCCTATCATTTGCTGTCTCCATGTCCTTTGAGGCGCCAGTTGTCACAATGCTAAAAATCTTGTCACCTAGTCGAAAGAAACGTCTCGCTTAAGTTTGCAAAAATGTTTGTAAATTTGTAAAATCTATGTCTTTTTCCGTTTATTTATGCATAATTATCATCTATATTCCTATGTATATCAAAGCAATGTCCACATATTTATCGCATCGATTCATACATAACCTCACTTTTACTATGTACTTTCTATTTTTTACTTTCGCTCCTCCTTTACTATTTCTTTTTCATACATTCATACATATATTTGCCTTAATTCTACAATTTCAACTCCTTTATTATTTTTTTTTTTTTTTTGTTTAATTATACTTATGTATTGTGTTTCTTAATGTGTACATTTTAGTCTTTTAATTTATTCCAAAGGTTTGGAACAATTTTTGTGCGTGACGAAAACTTATACATAGTACTTAATAGTTAATAATTATAAAACGAACACAAAAACTCTAGTACCTAATTTTATAAATTCATATTGTATATATATATACACTATATGATACACACTATATATTGTTATGTATGTATAAAATAAAAACGAAATCGTTTAAATAAAAACTGCTACCAAATGAAAACCAAGTAACATCATTTAAATACCAAATTGAATTGTAACGGTCCACAAAGCTCTTGCGAACCAGTTTATGGAACCGGAAGAATGTTCCGCATGCGGTCACATTGTTGCAACAAAATACTACATTTTTTATATCCTAAAAAAATTTGATTCGTGTCCTCAGTTTGTTACAGTCAATGCAATTACTGGAAAATAGTAATGTTTTGTATGTTATAAGTCATTATCTTGCTAAAAAAAAAGTAACCTACACTCGAATCCATAATTGCACTGCCACTGTGCCTAGTGATTTGACTCACAGGAAAAGGGATGTGTTCTTTAGTAGCAGACGCGTTTATCCGACTTGAATTGTTTTTTCGTTTTTTTTTTTTTTTTTTTTTTTGTATCGTCGTCAATATGTATGTCAATAATGTGGTTTTAAAGCATTTATTTAAATTTATACCCGCCTAACGGATAAGTATTGGTCAGTGTTGCAAAAGAACCGCAGCAGTATCGATATATTAGAACTTTGCGATAGTATCGATATGTTTTCTTAATATCGATAAAATGGTCACACTGCGTTTGCAAACATTTGTAAATAATTGGACTCTTAGTTTGGTCTAATTGGAAACGAGACAATGAGTAAGCTTGTAGGCAGAAAACGTAAGAATAATTAATAAATTGTAATTGAAAGAAACGGCAAAGTAATGTTTTTATGCTTTAGGCACCGCAATAATTGCAGAATTTGGCTCCAGGAAAGGAAAATGACAATATGGGAACCCCAAAAAACTCTGGGAAAACACAAACCAGTGGGAAAATCGAATACTTCAAATAGGATCTTACAATAATGTGATTTAAACGGAGGAAGGTCTACAAAAGAAGCAACAGTATTGCTTGAAAAGAAGAAGAGATCTCTTTAAAGCTGCATGATCCAGGGGAACCGAACCAAAAAAAATGAAACATCGATCAGAATACCAATAATAACCTTCGGCATAACCTCTTTAATGTATTGAAAGGTAAAATTAGTTTTGTTATATTTTTGAATATCATTTTTCCATTAACATTTGTATATTTTAAGAACTCCAACAACTGGCAAACGCTGGCGCAGAAGTCCACAGAAAGCTGGACCGATTGTTCATTCCAATGCTTCACCCAAAGGGTTTTGTTTAGGTTATTTGTATTATTCGTTCAAAAACCTCAACCAAGCTACCATGAAGACAATTGTTTTATTTATGTACTCTAAGCCATTAACTAGTTGGCTTTTTTTATACCCTTGCAAAAAGGGTATATAAATTTAGGTCAGAAGCGTGCAACGCATAGAAGGAAGCATCTCCGACCATATAAAGTATATATATTCTTTATCAGCACGACGAGACGAGTTCAAATAGCCATGTCCGTCCGTCCGTCCGTCTGGATCACCGCAAACTCCTCCTAGACCGGAAGAGCTACAGAGTTGAAATTTTGCATGAAGGCTTGTATATACTGCAGGGGTTGTATATCTCGGATTCAGCCGGATCGGACCACTATATTATATAGCTCCCATACAAACTTCAAAGTCACGAACAGTGACTTTCTCAATAACTTCATTAATTTTATAGCTATTGTCATAAAAGTTGGAATTTGTCAGTTTTGTGTTCTTATTAATAATTGTGCCTTCCGTAGGAACGTTGTTTCCTATGCTAATATAAAAGTCCGTTCTTTCGCCTTTTTAGATAAAACTTATTTCACTCTGATGGCTGTAGCTAAGGAAAGAGTAACCCAAAAAGTTGCAAGGGTATACAAACATTGACGCGGTCGAAGTTAGCCCCGGCCTTTTGGTTATAATATTGTTTTTAAGCACAAGTTTTCAGATGATTTTTTAATTGATGTCTTGAAATATGATTTAATGATTCATTTAAGAAATTAATTTTTGAGGTTTAAGTAGAAGTTAAGATCTTTTCAATAAGAATGTAAATGCTAACACTTTGTCTAAATTAAATGTTCGTAAAGTTAAGAGCTATGACAGCTTTTTTAATTCAATTGTTAGTCAATCTGCCCATTTTTCTATATTTTGATCCATTTCTAAAGATGGCATATTTAAAAATGCTATCAAACACTTTGAAATTTCCCATTTAATGGTCCAGGAGAACTTAATTTAAATACAGAAAAAACAATACAATTCAAAACTTTTCTTTTATATTTTAAGCAAACCGTTTTTAGGTGATTTTTGTTGCAGTGTAGCCGGATAAACGAAAGGTTATCGACGCCTGATTCCCATATCGCTGTAAACCAGTTGTGTTTTTACCGCATCAGATGAATTATCAGTGGGTTAAAGTATTATTGTCATTGACCTCGATTTGGTGCATCGATATTATGCATGAAAATTAACATATGTATTATATTATATCACAATTTTTGGACTTTAATAATTTTAAATTTGATATAAACTGAAATTGACATCATACAAAAAAAAAAAACTTGGTTATATTTTAAGTTTATAGAAGGCATAGTTTGTTGCGTATCAGATCCGAACTTTGGCAACACTGGGCCATCTCCAAGACAGACAGGCCGCGGCGGATCTGTAACTAATTAAAACTAAGTTTGATCCCATCCCAGCAATATAACCGTTTTCCTTCGAACTTGTATATATGTTTGTTTTTAAGAGTGAAATATTCGAATGTTTTTTGGTTTTAGTGCTTTATTTCAAGAATGAAATTTGAATGTTTAAAGAGTTGTTCCACAGTTTAGTTATTGACCAAAACTTTCTGATTACAACTCCAGGGAATTTAGTCCTTCAGTGGTGAAACACCGGTAGTTGGACGTCTTAGAGGTTGGGCCAAATTAGTAGTTCGATTGTTCCATAGCTGCCTCACCGATTCTGCGGTCACTGTGCTCGTCTCCAGATGCTGGACTACCTGAATTTGGCCATTGTTCAAGACGGCTATTTGACGCGGTCGAATGCCTGTGACCAGCACTTGGCTATCGCTCCCCAAAGGACCCGCCACTAGGAGCAACAAAAGGAAGGCCAAAAGCATTTTTGGTGGTTGCTTCATTCGCATGAATGGATCATCCTTATGCAGTGAGTTTGGCTTTTATATAATTCGCAGATTCATATGGGGGAAATGTTCATGTAGGACAGGTTTTTAAAACGTTTTTAATACTTGTTTAGTGGTTCAGAGACCTTTTTAAAGCATACTAATTATAATTTCACCATATTAAATGTTAAATCTTGTAATTTAACACCGGCTTTATGTAAAAGGTCCATTTGTCTATGTGATATCTAATGCAACTAACAATTACTTAAACTAAATAATTGACAGTAATTTGTTAAAAGTCAATAATTTTCAAGTCTGTTGCTTACCGATCGTAACGAGACAAAATTTGTAATAATTTGGAGGCACACGAGCTCTTTGGCGCACCTAGCGGGCATTTCCGTATGGTGAAAACCATTTAAATATAACATAACTTGGCTATTATTCAACTGATTTCTATGACATTTGGTAGGAAGTCATTTTTTAGTGTATCAAATTTGATAACGATGCCTTATAAACTACCCAGCAATCCAGCCTCCATTATGCCCTTTCAGCCATTTTACACCTGAAAGACATGTGGACAAACTAACAAGTTAGCCCAGTTAGTCCATAACTAGATAAAGTGGTATGAAATGTTGGATTTAAGCAAGACCTGACGGTATAATTTGACTGCTGCATAACCTGGCGTCAAAATTGACATATACACAAACACGAGCACACTCACGCACTTGAGTGGGTGCGCGTGTGTGTGTGTGTGTCACACCTATGTAGACATTTAGGAAACCAGGTTGGGCAGACGAAAGCTATGCGCATGCCAGATACAAACTACGCCAGCGTCAACGGATGCTGCGTCAGACACCTTCGTCGAGTGTTGGATGGCAAGCTTGCGACAATGTGCGGCAGTTGGGCTACAGCACCAATCCTAGACACTGATAGTGTCAGCGGCTAGCAGAGATTCATTTTTGACTAGTAATTCAAATTTCCAATTCGGTTAGCCATTGAAATTCAAAACTATATTTAGCCGTGACTGTGCGGGCCGTGGGGACAAAAAGTCTCGAAAATTCCGAAAATGTTGACTCTGAAGCGGCCTGTATGGCTATTCGCTTGGTAAGTAGACGCATCTATAGGACCTTGGAGAATTTGTGAAAAACTCTTTCTCGAACAGGACTTTCCTACGTAATTCAAACGGCTGCTGTTTATTTTCGGTTTCCTAATTTGCATGTCAATCCCTTTGCAAACTTTCAACGAAAAAATTGCCACAAAGAAAAGTGCATTATGCCATATTTTTTAACACATATTTCTATGTACATATGTATGTATGTACATATGTTTATGTGTATAGTGCATATATGTACATACCATGCCAATGGCCCATGCACGAATAAGTGTCTTTGTCTGAGTGTGGGCATACGTAATAGTGTCAATCTGCCTTATTTTGCAAATCAAGCAATTTTTGACGCCGGCTCTTACACACGCGCCTGGCTAAACACTGTGGGTCGACAGACAAGTGGAAACCTGCCTCCAGCACGACATCCCCGTCATTCGGTGCAAAAGACAATCACTCAAATCGAATAAGATTTCCGCATACCTCTTATATCACTTGAACTGAAAATTGTACGTATACATGACTCTCCACCCAATTTTAATTTATTTGTCAAATGGTTACTCAAAAATTCTCCCCTTTGGGGGCATCAAATCTTATCAAAATAGTCTAAATAATTTACATAACAATTTAGTCAATGCGAAAGACAAACGAAACTTTTGATTTTAATATATACAGATTTAGCGTCCGTTCCGTTCTACTTCGATAATGAGTGAGATAACGAGGAAAAATAGCTCCTAAAAGTATGCAAAATGCTGGAAATGAAGTTAGTGTTGAAAATTATTTTTATCCACAGAATATTTTAAAACTTCTTCATTTGTTTCCAAAGGGAAATTGTATACTTTTGGAAGTAAATTTCCCTTAGTTCACCCCCCTAATTCGACTAAGTCTGTTAACAATAAGGCTTAGCCTTTTGATTATCAAGCATTTCACAATTTTCATTTCAAAAGAAGGAAAATTAAACTTTCAGAAATAAACAAAATTGTAAGTTCGGACTGCAATTAGACGTAAACTTACACTCAAAGTCAAAAAAATGTCTGGTCCAAATGGAGTTGCTCCCAATGTAGAATATGCCCCCAAGACAATCACATTTGAAACAAATTCTTAATTGACGTCTTTCATGTGAATGAAATGCTGCAAGCACTTGACTATGAAATCGAAGACATTTACGAGCTCATCGAATTTATTTGAATCTTACATGTCTCAATTACAATTTTCCGTTTCCTCTGCACCTACAAACAGACTGCCTGGTCTGGTCCAAATCACTTAGTTAACCCTACATGAATAGCAGCCCATCAGCAAGCGACAACTGTCCCCAACTGTTGCAGGGGGCAAATGTTACCCTGAGGCATGCATACACTTTTAGTTCAAGTTGGCAGTCAGTCACCCACCTGAATGCTGCCTCAGCCTCCGCCTCAGCTACAGCTCGTGGTAGTGGTAATGGTTTCGACGATGTCATGAACTAACATACTTTTGATTATTTAGCGTTCCAAAAGGAGGAAAACAAGGCAACTGCCTGCGGCCAGTAAACAGTTTGAATGTAGTTGTGAATAGCATGTGGCGAACATTATAATCGCAGTCGTGGCAAGTAAGTCGGAGAATGAGTGCAATTGAGTCGTGTGTGGACCAAGAAATTAAGCTGCATCCCAAAAACCAAAACAAAACCCCCAACATTGAAATCAATACATCATAACATGTAAGGCCATGACAGATAATTGCAGACTATGAGATACTTTTCATTAGGAATCATTACACATAAAAGTAAAGGGCACATTTTTTTGGC
The DNA here is from genome assembly GCA_018150345.1 of Drosophila equinoxialis. Taxonomy (NCBI): domain Eukaryota; kingdom Metazoa; phylum Arthropoda; class Insecta; order Diptera; family Drosophilidae; genus Drosophila; species Drosophila equinoxialis. Next base: position 6,059,062 of record JAECWI010000002.1, on the reverse strand, counting down.
TATTGATTTACGAAACATGCCCAAATCACAATGGCACATTTTTGGGGTTAGGCCTATCGCTCACACGGCAACAACCATATAAAATGATAGAGAGAGGGAGAGCAAGAGAGAGAGAGAGAGAGAGCGCGCGAAAGAGACTGTCTGGTTGCATTCCCAAAACAAGCAGTCAGTAATCCATCATATTTAGTGTGAGACTTGACTAATTTTCAAGGAAAAGGGCTAAAACTTATGATAAAAGACACTGCCAACGGGAGACTAATTAAAGGAGCTGCCAACATTTTCGTCTTTCCTCTAGTCTTACCTACTAGTGTTGTTTTTTTAATTATATTTTCGCTTTCGTTTGCCCAGCGAAAAGTTTGAATTTTAAGTGTAAGAGTTTCGGGGCGTGAGCGGGTAAAGACAGGAACTAGACCATACTAGAAAAAACTACCGTCAGTTCTTTATACTAAACATGCATTGTTATAGTCGTCGTCCATTTTCCATCTGGCTGCCTCTAAGTGCGCATATGCACTGTGCCTAGGTCCCCCCCCTTTCTCTGTCTCTCTATTCATACAGTCAGCCAGCATTTTTCTTATAATTTTCCAGCTCAAGTGTTTAATTGCTAACACCACATCAAGTGAGCAACAACAACTAAACACGGGGAGTATCTTAGAAAACAAAAAAAGCACCCACTAAACAATAATTGCAGCAGAACCTCTACCTCCTGCATACGTTGTGAAGGTTGCAGTGTCCTTTGCCATGCGAAAGTGCGAAAACTACACAATCTGCCTGTAAAGAGTTCCTTACAAATGTATGTGTACACATAGGCAGTTCCCCATTTCGACTCTAGAATACTCTAACAGACTTACAGTCTGCTAGAGAAATAAAACACTTGTAAGAAAGAAACGATTTGCTTCTCAAGTCCAATAAATAGCGCTGTGACAGTTTCCTTTTTTTTAGAACAGAACCTTTAGTACTTTCTTTGAGATTGTATAGGTAACGCGTCTTCGTTACAAGTATTCGTGTCGAGGTCGGGGCCTGACCAAGATCCTTCGGATACCATGAAACTAATTACACAGGAGTTTTGATTTAACGTTATAATTGTTTTTCAATTACCCGAGTAATTAAGAAGTACAACCGATTGTACTTCGGATTCCAAGGCCAGACTAAGACTGACTTTCCTCTGGAGATCGGGGACTTAAATATGTACATCAAGATGCCATTTGATCGTACTGTGGCCTATCTGGAGAGTAGGTCGCTCTTCCGGTGAAGTCAACAGAAACGGGCTGCATACAAAGGATAGGAAGTTAGTATTGGTAAAGCGTTAAATTCCTTACTCCAGGTATAGAAAGTCAATAATGGAACAAGTGCAGGTTCTACTTGCTCTAGAGGAGGCGGCGTATCATAGAGAGATGCCTGTGCTAACTTATATATCATATCAAAGCATCAATTGGGCATTCATTGAGCGTGTAACCACGATTTTCACCATTTGGTCAACCAAAATACGATGATCCATTCTATTCAATTATCTCATTTTTTTATTTACAGTTTCATTGTGTATATTAGTGTGATTGGATGGCATGGAAGTCAAAGCACACCCACACCTCCTTTTATGGAACAATTAACCCCAACGACTGCTTCATCGCCAGTATTGAAAATGCCAAAGATAACTAGCGAATTCCGGGCAGGACGAATTTACGAGTCATTTCGAGCTCTGCCATCGGTTAAGCCAACTCCGCAGATGCTAGCCATGCTAAGTAGGAGTCGGAGTGTACGTTTTGCCAATGCCTCAGAACCGTTCGCATCACGTACGATGTCTGCGGATATGCTTAGCCGGAATATTTCGATACTTCTGGAGAATCTATTAAAGCATTATGAACAGTCGCAACTGCCAACCCATGGACAGGGATTGCCAACTGTGGTGCGGACTAATATACTTATTCGTAGCATGGGTCCTGTTTCAGAACTCGATATGGATTACTCAATGGACTGCTATTTCAGGCAATATTGGCGCGACAAGCGGCTGAGCTTTAAGGGGCCCATTAAGAGTTTGTCCCTTAGTATCAAGATGCTAGACAAAATCTGGCGACCGGACACATATTTTTATAATGGCAAACACTCACATATACACACCATAACAGTGCCAAATAAACTTCTCAGATTGGACCAGGACGGTGGAATATTGTATTCCATGCGGTAGGCTGTTAATAGAATTAGCTAATTTTAATAAATGAGTATAAAAAAAACAAATCTGGTCTCTGCTGCAGTTTAACCATCAAAGCTACTTGCCCCATGGAGCTGAAAAACTTTCCAATGGATAGACAATCCTGTCCACTTGTCATTGGAAGCTGTAAATATAAATGACCAATCCGGTCTTTTGTTTTATCCAAAGGACTTGAACTTTCACCTCTTCTTTGCAGATGGCTACACCAACCAGCAATTGGTTTACGAATGGAAGAACCAAGATGATGCCGTTTCCTTTGTGCCAGGCATGACGCTTAACCAATTTGACTTGATCAGTATGATGCATCGCAATTTCACTTCCACGAGACGTGAAGGTGACTTTTCCGTTTTGCATGTTGCGTTCAATCTTAAACGCCATACAGGCTACTTTCTAATTCAGGTAAAATCAATTACTAAAACTAAATATAGGATAGTCATTCGAAATAAATACATCACCAAAAAAAAAAAACCATAAGCCGATTAATCTAAATTTAGAATATTTGGCCCAAAAATGGTTAAGACAGACAGTAGAAAGCATTTGCGACTCGGTCGATCACTCCGTATTTGAATCAATGAAATAGGTAATGATCTGAGTATCTGTTGGTTGCCGCTAAAGAAAATATAACTTCATGCACTGATGGCAAACTATTTGACTAACGTAAGTCTCCAGTTAGCTCGATTTTAGTAGGCAAAATTCTGGGTTGGTAGCTTAGTAGATAGACATACAATAAGACTTGGGTGCGTAATCTATCAATTCATTAGGCAAACTGTATGAATTGTCAATCTTTGTGTAGGGTATATATCCTAAGTTTGGCCGACAATTTAATTAATTTATTTGTCTTTTCTTATCTGCAATTGGAGGTCTACGTGCCCTGCATTCTAATTGTGGTACTGTCATGGGTCTCCTTCTGGATACATCGTGAGGCCACCAGCGATCGTGTGGGCCTTTGTGTGACAGCTGTCTTAACACTATCGACCATTAGTCTGGACTCTCGCACTGATCTGCCAAAGGTGAAGTATGCCACAGCGCTTGATTGGTTCCTCCTCATGAGCTTCCTCTACTGTATTGCCACATTGTTGGAGTTTGCGGGAGTCCACTATTTCACAAAGTTGGGAAGTGGCGAAATTCCCCGCGTGGATGACGAATGGGAGGATATTGGCGCAGTCAGTCTTTCGGAGGCCCATGCTAGTGACACGGGGGCAGATGCCAGTCACGTGGGTGTCGAAAGTGATGATCACCAGGATGATATCAGTGAAGGGATTAATTCTGATAGCGATGTTTGTGTGTGTGCTGAGCACGATGTAGTTGGACTTGAATGCGAGCTACCATTGCCAGCATCACTGAATGGGAATGCCAGCACTTTTCGCAAACGCAATGCCCTCATCTGCCCCATCTACAATGTACGTTTATTTGCTACTTACACAAGATATACTTATATGATATTTCGCTGATGTCAAACTGTGTTTATAACTATTAACAGGATCCATACATTTTTCCGAAATCTACATCTCACGGCTCGACCATGGAGCGAACCACCCAAACCGAGCCACCTGTAGTGTCACGTAAGCACCAAGTTTGGCTCTGCCTCAAGGGCGACAACAAGTTTCGAAAACAACGGGAACGAGACGCTGCCGCTGAGAAGAGTGGCCAAGGACGTGGGGCAACCTATGTGAATAGTGTCTCCCTAATCGATCGAGTCTCACGCATCGCGTTTCCTATGTCATTCGCCCTGTTTAATCTATTGTATTGGCTGGCCTATGGGATGTATAAAAAGGAATTCTCTTGGTCAACAATTAAAGCTTAAATTGTGCCCCACTGTACTGCGAAACATACCATTGTTTACATTTTTACAATTGGCTAATAATCTCGCTTGACTTGATGAAGCAAAATAAAAGCATAAATTTCTTTAAACTTTTAAACGTGTAATCTTGAACTTTAGAGCATTGAAGTTACCTATAAGGACATAAAATGCAGGTAAACCCTTAAACAAAGATATGATATGAAGTAATTCCAAGTAATGACAAGATAATTTCATACATACCCATCCAAATATTACCCATACGCAGTGTATGACAGAGAAGCCCACCATAAAGATTATGAAGCAAAAGATGTTCATAACAACTTTAGTTAAATTTGAAAATAGAACTGAACGAACGATCAATTAGAATAAGTAGATAAACCACATAACAACAATTTGTTTTTAATGCACAAAGTCGACGACCCAAAAAAGTATGCTATTAAAATTAATAGGGGTATTAGAAAATTCATCATATGTTTGTAACGCACAGAAGAAGACGTTTCCGACCCCATAAAGTATATATTTTGTTGATCAGCGAGAGATGCTGAGTCGATATAGCCATGTCTGCCTGTACTCAGCCATCTCAATAGCTATATTTTTGTGCTTTTTGTTACCTGCGTGGGATCAGGTATGGAAATCGCCCGGATCGAGCCACTGTATCATATAGTTAAATAAACGAAAATAGGTGAAAGAGTTAAGGTATCCCCATGAATCCCTAATGTCTTAGTTTTTGATATAAAACATCATATCCCAAAATTTTAGTAAGATTGCTCAAACGCTGACGGCGCAGCCATCAAATCACCAGAACAGCAGAGCACACACAGACATGGAGACGTGCCGATCGCTGACGTACATACATATATGCATGTACATATACATACAAATGGTTGGCAAAGGACATGAGGGAAGAAGAAGAGAAGTTTTAAAATTGCCTTTAAAAGTTTTGTCTGTGCATTGATGAATTGAATTACAGAAAAAGAGTTTGGAACATGCAAAAAAAATTATGCCCAACGACTCTAAGGGTATAAGGTTTGCGTTCTTGATAGTTATTACTCTCGCTGTGTCATTTCCCCCTTTTTAGTACTGAGTATTATGTTTTCTTATGCTGTTGTTTTCTAGTTGCACAATCCGGCACTGATCACATTGCATCTTGTCTTTGAAAATTATGGAAGAGACGTGAGACTTTTTTAAATGTAAATGATACATAAATTTATATTATAGTAAAAAGAAAAAGTTATTAGCTAATCGAGAATACTTTTCTATCATCCCCGAAAGGGTTTCGGGTTAATTTGCCACGTATGGTAGGAGGCTTTCACTCGAGAGTTTAATCCTCCCATTCCCACACCTTTAATACTTTAAAGGTTCTTAAAATTATACAGTTATAGCAATAAAGTTAACTATAGAAAGCGTAATAAATTACACAGGCCGACATTTCGGAGGTCATGAAAAAGTTTAAGTTCAGTAGGTATCCAATAGTAATTGTGGATTGCTGATCACGGCCCTGTACTTAGTTATTGCTAAAACGATGTGCTGAAAAAAATTCAAAGTAAAATCAGTAAAATTTAAACCCAAAAGTATGCTATTGGGATTCGAAGGATTTTCTGTTTTTCAATCTGTTTTGGAATCTCTTGCATCTAACAAATTGTTTAAGTGGCGTAAACAGTAATCTTCTATTCCTTAGTAGATTTGTTAATATCTATTGATCTATAAGTTGTCTAAGTGGCCCATTCATTTAGTCAACTAAACAACGAGTATCCGGACTCGAATCCCAGGCTAGCGTATGGGTGTAGTTTTCGTCCAAGCTGAAGGCCTTAGTTAGATTGATAGTTTACAACTATATCCTATACTTTAATAATAATAATAATCTATCGATCTGATATATATTGAAAGCAAATAAGAAGACAATTTTAAACCCTTTGAGCCTTTGGCACCCTGATTCGAATTTATGAATTGGAAGCTCTGTTTGTTTTAAGAATTTCATTGCATGCTCCATGTCACCTTTCGTTTGTCTTAAGTGCCGACATGGTTCAAATTATACGGTACGGGTACGGGTAAATAGCTGCCAACAAATTGGTGGTGGCAGAACGAATAAACGTTTTATATTTGCTTTGCCAATGCTGCCACTGATTGGTTGCCAATATTTGTTGGAGTCATAATAATCGAAAATATTCAAATACAGATACAGATAAATATTTGCCAACAAATGTATAACAATGGCAGGAACACAAATGAGAGGACCAACTCTGTATGAGTTTTTGGTTGGTTCTTGCCCATGAAATATGTAAATGGTTAGATGCCTTCGCCCATAAGGCACACATCAATTCAAAGGATTTGAGCTAAACTTTCACTTATGCTCTCCCGCTTTGATTGCCATTGAAATCGAACACCAGATGGCGTTAAGAGAGTCAACGACAATCCCATGACAGATGCCGCCAAACGTGATTGTTTTGAATGGAGGTCCGTTGTGCGCAGGTTGGACCCGAGGCCAAGCCGACCGATTGTCACAGGCAGCATCCTTGCACGAACAGTAATCATTCGTTAGATAGACACCGTGGATGCTCCACATGCAGCAGCGCATTTAAACGGCAAAAAATAAAATACACAAACGGGAAATTTCAGACACGAACGGGGAAAACGAAAAGAAAAAAAGTGAATGTGATTACAAGTATTCGTGTGTTGGCCTGACCTGACCAAGATTCAGTCAGTTTGCCTTTTTTACTTTCTGATTTTTTTTGTTGTTTGTTGGTTTTTTGTTTCGTAGCACGTTTTATGTGTCGTACATACATATATATGTTTAAACAAGTGTTTTTCCAAAAGCAACCTTTTTTTTGACAAACGTTTTTGCTACTACCAGACTTTCAAAGTCTTTTCCGTTTCTATGTGAGTGAGTGCGAATGTCTTATTTCCTGTATGCCCCATAACTAAATTGACAAACTCACAAATGACATTATAATGATGATGATGATGATGATGATGATGGTGGGAATGAGGATGTACGTTCGCTTGCTGCCTAATTGAATGCCCTTGCACTCATTTATTCATTTATGTATATGTATTTAGAAATCTATTTGAGTGCGCTTGCTGCACCTTTTGGGCAAATACGCAAATCTTACCTTATGTAATTAATGTTCATTGTTGTTCCAGTCAATTCAGTGGAATTTTTCATCACATTGACTAGCCATCCATTACCCATTTAATGCCACCCACAATGCTCCCAATATGCATATATATATAAGATGCTCATTTGTATGACTAGTATGTAATACTGTTTAATATTCATATATCCGTGCTAAGCGAGGTCATGACCCATAGTTGAATTCAAAATTTCCTTCACGTTCACACTCTATTGTGCACTTTGTGTGTGTGTGTGTGTGTACATTCCTTCATATACTACTCAAAACGCAGGGTAAACAAAGTGGGGCGCATTTAGCATAAAATCAACGTTGCATAAAATCAATGGAACGCTAGGTCACACAAAATGGATAGTTACAATCACACAGAACACAAACTGGGGTAACTCACTACCACATACAGTGGCATTAAGACACACAAACAAAAAAAAAAAGAGAAAAAAACGAGAAAAAAGACAAACGCAAAATGGGTCAAAAACAAAAAGCCCAAGGCACAGATAACAAACACACAACAATGACAATGACGACAGCAACGAAAAGCGTTGCTCAAAACTGTTAGCTAGCTGATGCAAAAGGAGCAGGCACGAGAAGCGCCAATTAAAGGCTCTCGCCTCCCTCTCGCTATCCCCACCATCCAGCATCAGTTGACACAAGTCATCCATAGCCATCCTCTCAAGGACTCTTTATATTCGCTACCTGCATTCAAATTATTCTTCAAAATTCCAATTGAATATCGAGAATAACCCATACGAATATAGAAAGCAGTTAGATGACAATATACCGAGTCTATTCAAAAACACAAACGGAATGAGAATTTTTATTTAACCTAATTTTGAATCGTATTCAAACAAAACAGAAATACGTTTTCGAAATTTAATTACTAACTATTTTTTCGTTTTACTTGTACTTCGTTTCATCAACATGTATTTATGAAGACAAATTACTTGTTTAGACAATTAGGCTCTGACACTCGGAATCGTGAGAGTGTGAATATATTTTACTTTACTTACTTTGTTTTATAGTCATGGACGTCAAAGCGATCTAAATCCTTTTTAAACTCAAGTTCCTTATCATGTTCCATCGAATCTAAAGTGGTATCAAATCGTTTGCCCTTTTAGTCCGAATATACAAAATCCGAAAGAGTATTTCAAACTACAAGCCTTTTCCAACACTTATTCACAGCAACGATTTAGAATCTATATATAAGAATCCGAGCTATTTTTTTTGGAAAATGTGTTACAAATATGACTATATATTCTGATGTGCTTTTCTTTCACGATAGTTTTAATCGATTTATTATACCTTAAACAAATTTCTTTGCTAATTATAATTCTTGAATGTTTTTGAGTATTTCTCAGGGTGCTAACGTGTTAGGAGTCCAAAACCATATACAAATTCTAGTGCCATATTATCCAAATAGGCGCCCAAGTGCCCTTTATATGCCAAATGCTTACACACACACACATGCATACATATGCACTTAACTAAAAGCAACTCATGTGGCTAGGGGAGAAAGATGCATTTACTTGTATTTTTTGCATTTGCACTGCAATTAAACACTTGATTCAATAATCAGCCACAGAAACCCAAGCTCATTCAATTGCAAGTGAATAATTTGTTCTTTTTTTGCACCTGTGTATGTAAATATATGTATGTATGTAGGTACGTACCTACCTACCTCATTGTATGAGAGTGTATGTGTGTGTGTGTGTGTCTGTGTTATTGTGCGTTCCATTTTTTTCACATCACTTGTCACGTGTTTAGCAGTTTGTTTCGTTTATAATTGCAACTACATATGTGAACATGTTCATTGCAATCACCACGAGCTGAGCTGCAAGAAAAATGCATTAAAAACCAAATAACAACAACAACACTCACACACAAAAAGGACGAAAACAACTGCCGATGCATCTGCATCCGCATCCGCTATGAGAGCAGCAGAGAGCGAACTAGAAAAGCGACAGCATCGACAGCCAATGCCAAGAAGTTGAGCCCTGAGAGCGACTAAATCCCAACAACTGCCACTATGACTAGTTTAACCAGCCTGAGTATCTGCTGTAGTCTGCTGCTCTTTCTACTAGCAGCCCAGTTGCATTTGGTTCGGTAAGTAATCACCCAACTGAAACTAAACATTTTTTTATAACATTTCAAGTATTGTCTTATTATCAAACCTACATGAACTCGGAATCTATAGGTTTTAGAATGTTGAAATTTATGTGTACTTTGTTTTTTGGATGGTTACACCAAAGGCAGATCTAGGTCTGTGCAATGAGAGATTTTTACCCCTTAAAGTATGCAAAAAGCTGGAAAAGTATTAATGATTTGCAACAAAGTTATAAACTTTCCTTTAATGATTTGTTTACCTACCAAATATTCCAAAACTTCTGTATATGAACCGCATACTTTTGGGAGAATATTTCACTCAAATGCTTAAACAATTGAAGTTTTAATATTGCCATTACATCTTAACATAATCATTTAAGTTTATTTTAAATTAATTCCTTACTTTTGCTTTCGGTTGTCTCAGAGATTTCTCGTTTAATTATTGTCTCAACGGTATGATTTTCACTTTTGCCTTTTTGAGTTGTTTAGATTGGCTAAAACTGGATACAAATTAAATAACTTTCTTCGTCTATGCAGTGGCGGATCTAGGCCTAAATTATAGTTTAGTAAATTTAGTTCGTTTGGAGGGGAAAGTTTACAATTACTTGGATATGTCTCTTCCATGGCAAATTAATGTTTTGTGATTAAAGCGCTGAAATTTATTAATAAACTCTTTTTAGATAAGAAAAGTTTGAGTTTAAAACCCAATCGCCTACTGTTTGTTTCTGTTCGCCTGGTATTTCATTTTTTGTGCAGCACAAATTTGGCTGACCGTTAAATTCAAAAATTAGCCTGCCCCAATCAGTATGCTATACTTTTTAAAATTTATTTTAAACCAATTGCTTATTATCAGACAAACTTTTTGAAGACGTCACATTATTTGTTTCTTCAAACTTTTGAAAAGTTTTTTATCAATTCTAAATTGAACATTTTTTATGATTTGTTTTTTCTGCAGATGCAAAAGAAAAGAGATGCTCGCCGGTCGCCTGGAAAATGTAACACAGACGATCTCAAAAAATACTACAGGGCTATGATATACGTCTCAGACCTAATTTCGGAGGTGAACCATTGCACGTAGGTATGGATTTGACCATAGCCAGCTTCGATGCAATATCAGAAGTTAACATGGTGAGTGGCCGAGTTCGATCTCTATGGATGTTACCTTTCAATATTTGACTACAATACAGGATTACACAATTACAATGTACTTGAACCAATACTGGCGGGATGAACGTTTAGCGTTTAACATCTATGGTCCGTATTATGATAACGATGCCGCTGACGATGGCGTTAACGATGTCCTGACCCTATCGGGCGACTTTGCAGAAAAGATCTGGGTGCCTGACACATTTTTTGCCAATGATAAGAACAGGTTAGTTTCACATACACATAAGCAACGATTTTCATTTCCCTACATATACATATATAAATATAGTTTCCTACACGATGTAACCGAGCGCAACAAGCTAGTGCGTCTTGGAGGAGACGGCGCCGTTACATATGGCATGCGGTTCACCACGACACTCGCCTGCATGATGGATTTGCATTACTACCCACTGGACTCACAGAACTGCACCGTGGAAATTGAAAGCTGTAAGTAAGGCAACGTAATTAAAAATCACTAGCCTTCACGCAAGCTAATACTTATAGGCAAGGCCAGAAAAAGGGATTTAGTAGTTTATACATGTATGTTCTGACACAGTTTTGGAAAAGTTTTTCCATACAAAAGTGGTTTTGCGGGATTCGTTAATGTGTTAAAAGTCGTGATGCACGTTTTTGCATAGAAATCTGGTATTGATTTTAGCTGGTGTTGTCCCCTTTGGGCCCGATCGTTAACTATGGGCCCCTCACCCTTGACCGTGGGCGGGCCTTGTCGGTGCATGGGATCTTTGATCGGTGACAGTGACCGGTGAATGAATGATCGATCGATGAGTCGGTAGCGACTCCCTAATAAAATAGATGGAAATGGTACTAGTATTTGGTACAGACAATGACAGCACAAAAATCGCTGTTGATAGCGTCTTCTTAATCGAATATACATATGGTAACTCGATCACTTTATATGCGACAGACAATAAAAGCACACAAGAATAAACCGCCGACTTTGGTATACCATGCACCAAATATTTTATATTTATAATGTACTTATGTTTGTGTTTAAAATTCTGTTTACATGCTGCTTAGCAAGAATATCTCACTATCTCACTCACTCTTAAAAGCAAAGGATATAGCGACCAAAGTTGGTGACTCCAGCTCTTATAGGCTCAGATATCTAGGTGTTCATAGGGACAGGAGGAAGGATGGACGGACTGACATGGCCAAATCGACTCGGCTGATCTGGAATAGATACACTATATGGGGTCGGAAAATCTTCCTTTTGCCTGTTACATAAGTTTTGGCGACTTGAATCAATTAATCATTACCGGTTCTTATGTTGATAAGGTAGTGCATATAAATGCAGCATGTCTTACTTTAACACGAATGCATTTGTTAAGGGTCTGTCGATCTGTTCATTAAATATTTACTGTCGTGCCACGAATGAAAAAGCTGTCTTACAATCCAATAAAGAATGAAACATAGATTGACGGAGACCAAGAAAAAGATTTAAGTTAAGATCTTTAAAGTTTGCGAAAGATTAGAAGAGCGTTGCAACAAAGCGTTTCTTTCAATACGATAGTCTTGAATTCGAACGATCCGTCGAAAACAGTTAATTTTATCATAACTTCGTTACTTCCCTTCATGACTGTTGTGTAGATCATTAATATAGATGTTCGGTGCTTTAAAAACGATATCAAAGGGTATTTAATTCTAGTTTCCTTTAAACTGAAAGTGAGTCGATCACGAAATTTTTAGTAAGTGAGTGAACATATTCACTTAACTAGTTTTGGTGTTATACCCTTGCAAAAATGGTATATTAATTTTAATCAGAAGTGTGCAACGCATGGAAGGAAGCATCTCCGACCATATAAAGTATATATATTCTTGATCAGCACGACGAGACGAGTTCAAATAGCGATGTCCGTCCGTCCGTCTGTTTGGATCGACGCGAACTCCTCCTAGACCGTTAGAGCTACAGAGCTGAAATTTCGCATGTAGGCTTCTATACAGATATACAGTTTGTATATCTCGGATTCAGACGCATCGGACCACTATATCATATAGCTCCCATACAAACGGCAATAACTTCGTTACTTTTTACGCGATTGCGATAGTGTAACATTTTCAGTAAAAGAACTGAACAATTAAGAGACGGGATGACTAGGCGCCAAAGTGGTTTGGCCATATGGGTTAAGTCAAATTTAAGTAATAAGGTAGGTTACTCTTCTCTCTGTTGTTTTGATTTACCCCATTGAAAGAAATTCCCTTCATAATCAGCAATCCAAGGGACTGATCCTCCCCCGAGGGTTAAGCCTATGTTTAAATGTTTATATGTATGTGTATATCTCCCTCAGATGGCTATACTGTCAGTGATGTGGTCATGTATTGGAAGCCAACACCAGTACGCGGCGTGGAGGACGCCGAATTGCCTCAATTCACTATTATTGGCTATGAGACAAACGATCGAAAAGAGCGACTGGCCACTGGAGTATACCAGCGACTATCGTTGTCCTTTAAATTGCAGCGAAATATTGGTTACTTTGTATTCCAGACGTACCTGCCCAGTATACTAATTGTCATGCTGTCGTGGGTCTCATTCTGGATAAATCACGAGGCGACTAGTGCTCGTGTTGCTCTCGGCATTACAACGGTGCTAACAATGACCACAATTAGCACTGGTGTCCGGAGCTCTCTGCCACGCATCTCCTACGTGAAGGCCATCGATATTTACCTAGTCATGTGTTTCGTTTTCGTATTCGCCGCCCTACTCGAGTACGCGGCTGTCAATTACACATACTGGGGCAAACGGGCGAAAAAGAAAATCAAAAAGCTTAAGGACTGTGATCGAGGAAAACTAGGTAATAATATCGATTCCACTTCACACTCCATACATACATATGTACATACAAAGATATATAAGACTGTGACTATCGTTATCGTTGACGATTAGGTAAAAATGAAAAATCCGAAACGTGTTCAACGACTGAGGACATAATTGAGCTGCAGGATGTACGCATGAGCCCTATACCTTCGTTACGAAAAGGTAACTACAATGCTACCCTCGGCTCCATTGGTACCGAGACCATGGACTTGGCAAAATTTCCCCCAAGTTTTCGCATCACTCGCAACTATGGCACAGGACGTAGCCAACTGCGACACCGTGGCCAGCGGGGTAAGTACAAAATAAAATACCACCGATTGAAATCAATTAATTTGTAATCCTATTTGCCACTCCACGTTGCAGGCATTTCAGCAAGGCCACGCATGTTGCATGCATTGAAAAAGAGTGCATCTGCTCTGAAAGCCACCATACCAAAGATCAAAGACGTCAATATCATTGACAAGTACTCGCGTATGATATTTCCGATTAGTTTCTTTGCATTCAATCTCGGCTACTGGCTTTTTTATATTCTGGAGTGAAATGTTTGCCTGTGAAGCCAACAGAAAGAAAAACAAAAATCAACTGTTCCATTTTCGCAGTCCTGTTACCATCTTAATCTTGGCCCATTAAGTGCAAACTGTATTCGGATGCTTTCTGTACAAGCATTTATACTTAGAACCAAGAATAATATATGTATGAATTTAAAAGATCCCCCACCCCCCCCCCTTATCCTACTCCCTTAACCAGAAAACTATATAAAAAAAAAAGAAACACATCATGTAACCCCGAGATCCCACATGATCCTGTAATCAAACATCTTAATATATAAAATGATACCTATATTATTTTTTATCTAGGGACCATTAAGATTATCAGTTTGTTCAATCAAATTGTAATTTTTATTTTTGAATTAAACATTTTTAAATAAGATAAGAACGTTTTAATAAAAAAAACACAATACTTTAAGTTTTATTTATTTCCATTAAAAAAGAAAAACAACAACAAAACTAAAGCAATTACTTATTTCTCTTTGATTCTTCCCAGAGACTTTTGTCAAAGAAATTAAAACTAAAAAGCTCGCAAAAGCCACTTAAAAATGTAAGTTAATAGGTATTTAAGTTCAAAAGGTACATACATATATTTGATCCGTATCATTATTCGAGTTAATCCACCAATATACATACCACGAGAACTACATATAAACAACATACTGGCCAAGATCCTTTATTGCTTTAAATGATTCGAAGATAATATTTTGCAAATGATTTAGTTAATACATTTGTAAGTAGAAATTTGAAAAAAGAACAGCCAAAATTGCATGACCCTTTTGAATATATTTAAATACAAAATGTTACTAATCCATTTTGCTCAAATGTTTTGTATATACATTTGTACATTTTTGTTTATGGTCTTATGCTGCACAAGTACATATGTAAGTGAGTGTGTGTGAACAAAATAGGAGCTAGTCTGATAAATGACAATATATGTATGTACATGCAAAGTGTGTGTGTGTGTGTGTTTTTTTTTTTTTTTTTTATTCAATTTTAAAGCTTAACTAACAGAAAGCTTGCTTGCTGCTAGGGATCCTCTTTCAGCGTCATATCTCGGGCAGTAGAAAACGGCGTGTTCAGCTGTTTCGGAAATGCCACTCCCACGATAGCTGCACTCGTCTGTGGTTTCGTGCCCGAACCGTTTTAGGTAACTCCTGAAGCAACCGTGTCCGCTCAGCATTTGTGTCAAATAAAAGTTTACTTGACCATGACGCCTCTTGATCGACGCCTCAATGTTCGGGATCAGTTTCCAGGTCCACCTGCTCTTGGTGGAGGCATCCCAACGACTCTGCCACCTAGCGAGGCATCGATGCCATTGCGAACTGCGCTCCGCTTGACGTGATGCGTTTAAGGTCTCTCGGCGACTAAATATGCCTTCTGCCATTGTTACTTGCTCGGCTATGCTCGGAAATAGTGCGAAAGGCACTGCAAACACGGATAGCGCATAACCTGTGAGTTGCCTCTAAGCCTCGTCTGTAGGTATTAACAGTCATTCCTTTGGCCCAGGCCCATGCTGCATACAGTGCCGCAGATTTGACGACGCTTGTTAGCAGCATCCTCCTCCCTTGTTTCGGTCCCCTAGTGTTGAGTAGAATGCGTGACAGGGCTCTGGCCGAAACCGCTGCCTTCTCGTTTGCGTAGGCTAGGTGTTCCTTAAAGCTTAGCCTTGTGTCTATCATTATCCCAAGGTAGTTGATAGCTCTTTTGGAGGTAATCTCTGAGTCGCCAACTCTTATTTTCGCAGTCTCCACCTTTTTGCGGCTTGTGACAAGCACCGCTTCCGTCTTATGGGCTGCTAACTCAAGGCCTGCTGTCGAGAGCTAGTTGCCAACTTTACTGATAGCTCTGTTGCATCGGTCTCGTGCTACTTCGATTTCCTTAGCCGCCACCATGAGTGCTACGTCATCCGCGAATCCGATTATGTGCGTGTCAAGGTCAAACTCGAGTCGTAGAACGCCGTCGTACATCACATTCCATAAGAAGGGACCGAGAACGGATCCCTGTGAAGCTCCAGCTGTCGCTACCTTCTCCATGACACCGTTATCTGTGTGGTACCGGATGCGAAGTAGCTACGTACACAATTGACCAGGTATTGAGGGACTCCAAAACCCAGTAAGCCATCTATTATGTGTGTGTGTGAGTATGTAACTATGTATGTGTTTTGTGATTTATGTTGGACAGAAAAGAGAAGGCAATTATCGTGAAGAGTAATTTGGTTCTTCCCCAGTCTTTGAGGCTAGCGATTCCTGGAGATTCCGGTTGTATGCCAAGAGCTGTGCGATAACCTCGTCGTTGAGCAATGGCTTTATTGCTTCTTGAAAAGAATCGCAGAGATCACTTAAAAAGAGCGCGGCGGTTGTCATTTTTGAAACCGTGACATCCTTCTCTTGGACCATTCGCTTTATGAAGCCAATTATATGGACTAGATGTGGTTCCACACGCGAGATATGAACCCCATCATCGATACGCACAAGTCCATTAATGATGCCGGTGTAGGCATCGAAAATGCCTTCATGCAACTCATTGATACAATTTTGTATGCCATACTCATTGTTATTGGTGGCATCGATTTGGACCTCACAGGCAACTCTTAGCATTTCGAGAACCATATCCAAATATTCCAAAATCTGTTTGCCAATTGTCAAGGCCATATCACCAATGGCCTTTAAAACACGGGGCTTTATATTGCGCGGAATATTAGGCTCGGCCAAGATGCGCATCCACACGGACATCATTTCACTGGAATAAGGAACCATCTGATGCTCCAAGGAACAACAAATGAGACCGCTTAGGCTAACAGCAGCACGACAGACCTGCGGCTGGGCATAGTTTTGCATAGCCATTATAAGAATATCTTTGAAGTCGGGCATATATGTGACAAAGTCCGTTCCCAGAAGCCGAACCAATGTGGATATAGTCATCAGGACGTTTTTTTGAAGAGTTCCTGATATGCCAGCATTCAATTGAAACATGATTTGGAGACATCGCATTGCGGCACCTGCTATTAATTTCGCTTCTCCACAAGAGAACTTGCCCAACACCGCTTTCAACAGGTCACAGAACAAATATTGCAACTCATTAAACTGACTATTCATTGGATTATTCACACGCAAGCCGTTTGCCAGGATATGGTCAAGATGTCCCAGGACTACTAACACTACTCGCTGCACAACCAGGAAGTCCATGGAAGATCTGCTTACCGTCTCAACCATAGCTTCGTATGCATTTCTGCGCAAGTTGGCGTGCCCGGCATCATAACGATCAGTCATGCTCAGCAACTGGTTCATGATACTTTGGAAATAAGGTAACAGGCAATACGTACTGGGAGGTTCACCCTCGATGGCAACGTCTTTATCATAGGCCGCCTTGGAAATCTCAACGATGATATCACAAATATTAACAGCCACACGAGGCTTCGAGTTCACACTGGCGGTACCCAGGTAATTGAGAAGCCTTGGCAAAGAACTCTCATGAATGACCACTTCTGGCATCAGATGGCAAATGCGGCTCATTGTCCATATTGCTCTCTGCCTGACTAAGACACGAGGATCCCCTACCAAGCCAATCAAAGTGGGCATGAGCTGTTTGACGACTGGTTTTAGGGCTTTCGTTTTGACGCCATCAAGAATCGAACCCATGGCCATAATAGCTGCATCACAATAGTGCCAATTGGGCGAATCAAGGTTCTCGCGAATAAAAGGCAGAACATGTGCCACAATCATATCCTCACAACAAGAGGCCAAGAGCATAAGACATACGGATGACGCTTTCGTTGGATTCCAAGTGTCCTCATCATCGTTCTCATTCTGCTGGGCCAATTTTTCCAATAGCAATGGAGCCACAAATGGGCAAGCACCGGAAGCATAATACTTCAACTCACATGTCCGCTCCTGGGCCAATTCGATCTCTTTATCACTCATATTCGACCAAAACTCGATGCCTTGCAATGATATATCAGCATTCTGCGATCCAATTGACAATAATGAAATCGGCAGCAGCATCTGCGCCATGTAGGGCTCTATATGCCGATAGTATATTGAAATCATTTTGACGAAGCACTGGAGTGCAGCCACGCAGATTTTTGGGTTTAAGTCCTGTGTTTGCTCGGTTAGGGCCTTCATAATGCTTGCCGACTTGTGCTTGAAGTAGGCCTTGGGGACCTCCAGCGAGTTTAGCAGTGCCTCCGTGGCTAACAATCTCACACGATTGCTGGGCTCAGAACTGCTCATGCCATGTATAATGGCAGTTAGCAGCAGATTTGACTGTTCCTCCGTAACATCGTACTGTACATCCTGGCATATGTAACCAATGGCCTGCAGAGCTGATCCTCGTTGCATTTCTGTGGAACTCTGGTCAGTCACCTGATGGACCAAATTGGAGATGATGTTGCTCTCACACTGCATCGGCAATTCACGAAGGGCTATATTCGCAGCACATTGGGCGGCACACGAGGGTCGTGTCTTCTCAGTACGCAAGGCAGAAAGGACGTTCCTTTTAACTAGATTCTGTCCGTCATCGGACATCTAATGCCAACAGATTTGTTACAGTTTGCAAATTATCCTATCTTTTCTCTATGTATGTACATACCCGATTCTTTAGCTGAAGACCAGCTGCCGCACGAGCAACATCACTTCGTGAAGGATTCGCCTGAATCTCGGACAGCTCCCAAAGAAAATTCATAAAGTTCTTAGCTGCTGCCTTCTCCAAGTAATCGTGCGCACGGGCAAGCACATTCGTGTCTGACGAAACCGTCCTTTCTAGCACATCAACCAATTCCTGGCTATTGAAATCCATTTTTTAGTTTGAATTACACAAAACTCGAAAATGTTCACTGGTTTTCGGACTAAACGGAAAAAAATACAAATCTATTCAACCGTACTCGACGCCTTCCGAAATTAGAATGAGAAATGAGAAATGTGCTCTGCTCCTTAACGTTGTATACTCTTGACGGATAAAATCAAGGACTACTTTGTTAAAAACCTGAGGGCCGGGCTAACTTCGACTGCGCCGAAGTTTTTATACCCTTGCAACTTGTTTGATACTCTTTCATCACTTATAGCCGTCAAAGTGGAAAAACGTTTTATAGAAAAAAAATAATGTTTGCGAAAGAACGGCCCACAATCTTTTCACCCGATCTTGACCAAATTTGGCACAGTCGTTAATAGCTGTAATGAACTCACTAAGATTACATTTTTACGACAATAGCTGAGAAAATAACAAAGTTATTGAGAAAAGTCACTGTTCGTGACTTTGCCGTTTGTTTGGGAGCTATATGATATAGTAGTCCGATCCGGCTGAATCCGAGGTATACAACCCCTGCAGTATATACAAGCCTACATGCAAAATTTCAGCTCTGTAGCTCTAACGGTCTAGGGGGAGTTCGCATCGATCCAGACGGACGGACATGGCTATTTGAACTCGTCTCGTCGTGCTGATCAAGAATATATGTATATACTTTATATGGTCGGAGATGCTTCCTTCTATGCGTTGCACACTTCTGACCGAAATTAATATACTCTTTTTTGTAAGGGTATCAGCGTCATTGACAACTGAATATGCGTATGTATATGTATGTGTGTACAAAGTGTGCGTAGAGCATGATGAAATAACATAAGGTGGTCCCGTCGGCAAGAGACATACACTTAACGTATGCTTGCAATAAGTGCGAGTGAAACGAATAGTATTGAGTGTTGTATTGAGTGTGAGTGAGATGGTGATGTGACTACACTGCCGCGCATTGAAGTTAAGTGTATACTTCGGTAAGCTTCGGCTTCCGACGAGACCACCTTATGTTATTTCATCATGGCGTAGAGTATGCTTTTATTTCTGACATCTGATTTGTCAAAATCACAAATCACAAAAACCCTAAGAATTTACTTAAATTCTAGATGGAATTGGGCAACTGGCCGGCTCTTACGGCTACCAATTGGAGAAGAACAAATATCGGTGCGAATACCTCGTTATATTCAAGACCCGTGCGACCCGATAAGTAAAGGCAAAGCATATATTTAAAGATGGCAATCAGTACAAGAAAATATTTACTCCACATGAAGTGATGTAGGGCCTTGCGTTTATTATCCGAATCCAGATACAATCGTCTACCCACAATGACACAAAAGTATGCATTTCAAATATGAATCAATAAAGAATAAGGGACTGAATATGGTGATCCAGTCGGACAACGTTATGGTGAACACCAATAAGCCGCAAAGGTTGATTAAGATTTCAAATTCGGTAAGGCCTAGCCAGCCGGATAGCTTGAACATGGTTTATTTCTGTGGCTGCTGCTGCTTTTGTTGTTCTTGATGATTATGTTGGCGGTGGTGTGGTTTGTGGTTCTTTGTCTTCTTCCTAGGTTGGGATGGATGGTCGGCAGTTTCCTCATCATCACACAATGGATGCAATTCATCCACCAGACGTACATATGGACCACGGATTATGGAGTATTCCATGAGGTGTATATAGATTTTCTTAGCTCCAGAATTGAGAATATCCTCACATCGCTTTTGCTGGGCCTACAAATACAATAAGCAACAGTGGTTAACCGAAAATGTGAGAGAATGTGACACCCACCTTAATGTCTGTTTTGCTAGTAATGTAAATGTTATTGCGGCTTTCGTTGCCGTTGGCCGCACGACTTCACCAATTAAAACGACAAGTGCACAGCCAACATATGCTATCCTGCTCACTCTTACAAGCACATGAGCCAACGGCCAACTCTGTCCACCTAGTGGAAAACGTTTATATGCATAACTTGGATATTCTCGGATTCCAATAAAGTTCGCCGTATTGATAATATAAGATCCATATGTGAAAATGAGAGAAAATAGAAGAGGAAAAGTCGAATCTATGTATGTCCCGAGGTCTATGTGCTCATACGGACTGACCGACGAAGATGGCTGGATCGACTTAAATATACAATTTCACTGTACATGCATGATAAACAAAAAATTATAATATCTCTGCAAGATATATAAATATTGGTCAGAAGTGTGCAACGCATTGAAGGAAGCGTCTCCGACCATATAAAGCGCAAGCTCCTTCTAGAAGGTTGTATATCTCGGATACATCGGACCGGATCGGACCACTATATCATATAGCTTCTATAGAAACGGCAAAGTCACGAACAGTGACTTAACTCAATAACTTCCTTATTTACCCATTAACAACTGCGCCAAATCAAAGTCAGATCAGATACGCCGCATTGCTCCAGCCAAAGATTATAGACCGTTCTTTCGCGATGATAAGAGTTTCCACTTTGATCCCAGTAGTTGAGGGAAGAGTGACACAAAAACTTTCACGGGTACGAACCCATTCCCTGGTAACCACCAGCCCTTCTGGAAATGTAATTTTCATAATAATCTTCATTTTGGATAATTTTCAATTTTTGACAATTATATTTGTAGCAAACTCGCTCTCTGAGCACTCTGGCATCTTTGTTCTCAGAGAGCGAGTGATTATGAATTCAGCCAGAGTCATGAGAGAGCGTCTGCGCGGCAGTCTAAAGCAAACGATTGAAAGAGTCGCGTAAATAAAACCTTAGATTACATATTATACACCTAACCGTAAATTGGACTTGTGTATTTAAAAGAATATTGATTAGATTAATAAAAATATACAATCAATTATATACTGTTACATATTTTAAATTTACAATCTGCTACGTGTAATAATATTATATTAAATTTACATATTTCTTCTCACTTTGTTTTGTTATCAGTGAAAGTAGATTAAAAATATAAGGAAAGCTCTTAGGGATTCAGAAGAACTTTATGCCAAGAGAGAGAGTGATCATCAGTGATCATTTAATGGCATGGACGCTTTAAACCTACAAGTTGTAGGCCATCTTCTAGTCAACAATAACGTATACGCACGGTGTGCCAGCTAAACTATAAAACATTCACAATAATTTCGCATGATTCTTATATTTAAAGTGAAATAGTGTATAGTATGAAAACTTTATGGTGATCTTTATAATTATTATTACCCTTCCTTAGCCAGTTTTTTTTTTATCATCATCAGAACCTAAGAATGATTGTAGTGTATATGAAAAAAAATAGAAAAATGAAATGAAACACACCAAATCTGCCATCTGGCAATCTGTCCAGTTGTCGAATAGTTCCATCCCGTGCTATGCCCATTCATCTCAATGAGAAAAGCTCATGGTCCATCCCATCCGAGCTGAGAGAAAGAAAATGAGAGTGAGAGATATGGAATTGACTAAAGCTCCCAAAAGGCATTTAGGTATATAGCGAGCTTTCAGATGTCGACCTGCGGAGTCTGCGTTTTACGAACCAATTCACCAACTCGCCAACTCACTCACTCACACACTCACCCACGAAGGAGTGCGCTTTGGCTGGGCGATGCTGTAATTCCTACTTACTTACATTCATCGTTGTACTGTGCACGGCAGCAGACATTCTGTACGTCATATAGCTCGCGCAGAACGCCGAAAATAATAATGTACATATATACCCACATATATGTACATTAAGTACCTATAACCACACAGTAAAAACCAAATCGCCATCGAAGTGTACTCTCAACGAATTTTGACAAAAAGTGAAGAGTGAAGTGAATTAGCAATCTATGCAATCTACCTAATCGAGATACAAATTCAAAAATTTACCATCAAAAAGGAGCGAAAAAAAGTTACCTTGAATCATCCAAAGGCGTCGCGTAAAACCTACGCTTGGCTAAAATTAATATACCTATATATAGGTATATGTATATATATATATATATATATATCCTCGATTACATATAAGTCTGTATGTGCATATGCGCATGTTCATTATTTTTCTTGTGCTTTTAGATCTCACAGTGGCAATAAGTAAATTTCATTTCGTGGCATCTTAACATTTAAACCCAAGTGTTAAAATTAATAAAAAACAAAAACCAACCAAAAAAAAGAAACGAAAATGAAATCAAATCACATACAATACAAGAATATAGAGCCCACAAAAATGTTTAATTGTGCGTGTTTGTGTAAATAAAAGTTATATTACTAACGAAACAAATGCCAATTGAAGAAAATAGAATAAATCTGATTCCAGCCTTGCGAATGCCAACGAATCTGTAGACGTTGGCAGTGGGTGTATCTTTTTTATTTGGAATGTTTCGAATGTGTGTGTACATCCCATGATGATGTATGTATGTACATATGTGCGGCAGGTCAAGTAGCCAGACAGTTAACAGTTAATTTTAGCCAACATACAATTTGTCAACAACTAAAGTGCAACGATAAATAAAAACTAAAATTAACTCTGAATCAAACTAAAGTCTAACACAAAAATCAAACATTTCTCTTGCCGCCCAAATAATATATTTAGTACATACTTATACATCAGTGTATAAAATTATGTATGTCTATGCAACATCATCATCGTCGTTGTCGTCGTCGTCGTCGTCGTCATCTTCATCATCATCAGAATTATCGTACGAAAGGGTAAAGCTACAGTGATTAAAACCCACAAATAATCATATATATATGTACATATATATGGGCATATGTATGTATGTATATAGAGACATGTTTATGTACTAAGCAATTTGTAACCGTCCATGGAATCAAGAAAACAAAAACTCGTCAATAACAACGAAGAGCATAAAAGTGATGACGTTGGCGTTGGCTTGCCTCGCCCTCGCTTCCACAGAAAAAAAGCAACAACAAAAACCACAATCACACACACACACACTCACGCACACACACACAGCCAACAATCAACAACAACAACGCAAGATATTCCCGACGCTAAGATAAACTAAACAACTAATAAACTAATTAAATAGATGCAAATTGATAATAATAGTAAAAAAGTGAGAATCAAATCTTGTGCAATTGATTATAAAACGAAAGTCTACTCAGCTACTGTGTGTGTGAGTGTGTGCGTGTGTGCAAGCAATAAAGGACTCGTAGGAGGATGTACATACAAATGTGTGGGTGGGTGTGTGTGCTGTGTGGGTGTGTGTATGCACCCAATGCAGCATAGATAATTGTCATTAAAATTGGCAAATAACAAAGAAACAAACAAACAAAAAGAAGAAGGAAGAAAACACAATTAAATAACATTTCGTATTGCAATTCGAATGCAATTGTGTGTGTATCTTGTGACTGTAACACCTACGCATTGGAAAACAAACACACACATACACTCTCTGTAGTGTGGGCATCACCAACAGCAACAACAATACACACACACAACGAAAGCAACACAGCAACGTCACACGCACGCGCTCAAATTGAATAAAATCTAGTCAGCAACAGCAGCCGCTAAGTACAACAATAACAACAACAACAACAACAACAACAACAGCAGCAGGAGAAGGAGCAACAGCAACAACAAGAAACAGCATCGCCGGAAGCTCGCACACCAGCACAACTTCTACGTGCCAGTCGGTGTACGTTGTGCGTGTGTGTGCGTGTGCGAGTGTCTGTGTGTGTGTCTGTATCCGTGTACGTGTACGTGTACGTGTGCGTACAGCAATGTATTGGACATCCCTTTCATTTTGTTCTTTGGTGTGCGTGGCGTGGTTGTGTAAGTATGCAAAAAAACAAGCCAAAAATCTTCCCCCAATTATCACACACATTCAATGCACATTCATACTCATTCAATGCATTCAAAAATAGATTATACATCACACATACATACATACATCATTCATGTTACACAGGAAGTTAGTTCACATTTCGAAAGTTTGAAACCCAAAGATCTGTTGGAAATTGTCTGGGCGAGTTGACTGGATTTTCACACACAACCACCACCTGTTAGTTTAACAAGACAGCTTTTCTATGTATCCATATCATGTATGTATGTATGTATGTACAGTATGTACACATGTATGAGGGAAGAAATGCCATGGGGTGTACAATGTCGAAATTGTAGGCAACTTCTTTTTCCAATTTCATTTTTTATCTCCATATTCTTATTTTGCTCTGTTTCCTTTTGTAAAACTAAACTTAACTCAAGAATACTGCAAAGTTTAAGCACAAATTTTTAAACCTATTCTAAAGCCGTCACCAGCAAACAGATTTCGGAATTCTTATTATTTGACATTACTTTATAGATCTCTGACATTAATATAGAATAACATCTTGCAAAACGATTAAAACATTAATTTAAATACATATATCGCTGTCTTATATGCAAATGTGTTTAATTCATTTTCCAAACACATAAGAGCCTGAAAGTATGCAGGAAATTTTCAAACTTCTTAAACTGAAAAGCGTGAAGCCAATTAAACAAACTACATCAATTAAGCAAATGTTATGTAAAAAGTTCATTATAATAAACATCTTTCCATCTCTTGTTTGCCAAATTCAACATTATCCTTAACGAGAAACCAATTTGAAGAAACCTTGCAGTCAATTTTATTTGCGGAAATTTTAAGTTTAGACCGCTTTTTGCCTTTCTTTGTTAATTGAGGGAATTTGATCATCTAAGCTGAGATTGAATTAATCTTATTAAGGACACATATACATACATATATGTATATAATTCGATTGAAGTTTGGTCCTTTCATTAACCTTTTACTTGGGCTAAGTTTGCTATCAATTGATTCATCGGTTGATAATAAAATAAAAAACCTCAAGTGCCTCTACTCATTTTAATAGCACTTTGGGTCGAATACCTGATAGTTTTGGAAACAAACATTAAATTCTTAAGATTGTGAATTATCTTGCAATGCAGTAAAATCACAATGGTATGTAGGGGGAAAAGAAGGTATATTTAGAAAGATAATTAATTATACTCTAATGATGAATATTCCAATCCGAGCAAATAGGTTTTAATATTTATGGCCTAATAAAAACCTTGTAGTTTGATATATTGTCATCTAACCCAAACAATATAAATATATTAAGAAATTTTGTTGAAAACGTTTAGACATCTGCGAGTGTTCTATATAACCAATGCACACTTCCCCAATATCTTTTTTTTTTTTTTTTGGTATAACTAGAGTTTTGGCAAAGGCAAAGTTAAAATTTTGAAATTCATTTCACCATTTAAAGCGTAAAACTAACCAACCAACCATAAAATAGATATATAGGCGATTTGAAATTGAATTGGATTATTGGATATGTATTGACTGTATTTCCTGACTATCATTAAGAAATCATTTAATGGCACACAATCAAAAGAGTTTAGCGCAACTCGAACTTGTCAGAAAAGAGTGGAAAACAATAGGCAAAATATTGAGATATAAAACTATGGAAAAACCCCAAGATAATCCATTAAACGTTCACTTCATTCGAAATAAACACAATTAACAAAATATTGAGAGAAAATTAAAAAGCAATCTTAAAATCTTCAGGTCTCAAGCTGCACATAATTAAAATACTCATTTTTAGGTGCATCCAGATAAAGCCCTTTTGAAATCAATTAACTTCATAGCTAATAGGTTTCATAACCAAAGAATAGTAAAGTATTCGATTGAATAAATCAGCATGAATGTGTAAAAACCAATTTGAAAAGGATTGACTAATCTGTCGGTTTGTTTGATGCCAATTTCCATCAGACGAGACGAGCACAAACTCTTTGCACTGATTTAGAGCACTATTCCAATTACCAATGACGGTAGTAAACTAAAATAGCAACCAGGTTGCTACCACATAAAACGACGAGCATGCGAAGGAGAGGAAGAGGGGCAGGAATGAATAGGCTTTCACATAGATACTTGCATGTGTATATGTGTTGATGTAAAATTTACACACACAAGCTAAGTTGAAGTCACAGACACTCTCGTTGCCGTTGATGCTGCTGGGGAAAAAATGAAATAAAAGTGAAAGTCCAAGTCATATGGGAATCCGGCGCATGCGTCAGTTTTGCCATTGAGGTTGGACTTGGGAGTAACCAATAAATGATAAGCACAAGCACCCGATGATGCCTAAAGCAGTGTTCGGCAAATTGTCATCAATGTACCATGCCACATGGCGATACTGGCAACCTAATGGGAGGGGCACGAAATAAAGCAACGAGCACGACAACAACAACAACAACAACAACAACATTGTCACGGTCAACAGCGCCAAGCAGACTTCGAAGCATTTCATTCATTAAAATGATGCTGTGTGTCCTGGAAGCTTTTTCGACACACACATACATATATACACTCAAACGAGCATACATACAAACTGATGCATACATACTTACATCCCAGCCATACATGTTTTCCTGATTCTGTTAAGGTATTTTCGTGAAATTGCAAAATCAACCTGTTCCTCTATTCAGTAATAATACATATTTCGAGCTAAATCAAACACAAATCATTCAAAGACCAAGAATCGGGAATAGTCAAATAACGTATTCCCCTAGAGTTTCTTTTTAAATAAACTTTATTTATATATATGTAATTTGAACAACCATACTAAACCACATCTTAAATCTCTCTAAATAATTTACAACTCGATTAACACAGAGTGCCCAAATAAGTATGCTATCTTATGCAATTACAATTACTGTACAAGCAAAGACACTAGAAAGAAACCTAACAAATAAATAACTAAAAGTCGATAGGCCCACCTAAACACATCACTCACATAAACACTTTAAGACTTTCCATAATGCATTAGAAACCTCTTCTATGATTCTTCTCTTTTCTCTTTTTGGTTTAAATAGGTTTAGGATATGGCGATTCAAGTCGCGTGTTTGCTGAGCAAATCGCTGCAGATAATGGAGGAGATGATATAAGATGGTTAACGAAGAGCACCCAGCAACATCTGAACTGGCATCAGCAAGGCCAATTGCGTTCGGCAAACAAGCCAACAAATCATCGGGCCAGCCATGATGTGGACGTGTTGTCCCCCAGTGGAGAGGATCACGATTCCGATTCAATTTCGGATACTTCGCCCCAACACAAGCACGATGACGACGACGATGCTGAAAGTCAGGAAGACGGCGACGATAAGCTTTATGGTCAAGTGTTTACTTTGGAGCCAACTGTACCAATTAAATCAGGTGGAAATGCCGGAACAACTAGTACAGGTGACACGCCCAAATTTCGAAATGTGGGTGCTCAAGGCGGGCGAAGTGATCTCTATGGGGTGCGAGAATCCGATCGCCAGTCGAACACAAGAGGACGCGATGGCTTCATTGGTGCGGCGAGCAATAAGCAAAAGAGCTTTCGGCCCTTCGCCCATCGCGGTGTCGTTCACGATGATCCCAGCCAATTAGGACAGCCTGGTGAGGGGTATAGTGCGCCGCCCTCGGATTGTCAAAATCCCTGCGATGAGCTGCAGTGGCAGTGCAGCAACTGTCAGTGCATCGACCTGCATGCGCGGTGTAACCGGGAAGTGCAGTGCACTGATGGGTCCGACGAGTACGATTGCGACAACAACGGAGATATGATGTCCAAGCTGCAGAAGGAATGCGAACAGAGCGGGCTACATGTAATGTGCCCCAAAACATTCCGGTGCATCAATAAGGAATGGCTTTGCGACGGCGACGACGATTGCGGTGACTATTCCGATGAGACACACTGTGGGGCTCGCACGAATTGCACGGAGGATCAATTTGAATGCCAAAATGGATTTTGCATTCCCAGGCCCTGGCTCTGTGATGGTGAAAATGATTGCAAGGACTTCTCGGACGAGGCGCATTGCAATCGAACTAGCTGCACAGAGGAGCATTTCGCCTGCAATGATGGATATTGCATCTCGTTGGCCTTTCGCTGTGATGGAGAACGGGATTGCGATGATAATTCGGATGAGTACAAGTGCGCTGCAGTCATCAATAGCTGTCCGGAGGGCGAATTTAAGTGCCGTGGTGGTTTGGGTGGAGCGGGAGGGCCCAGCGGACAATGCATTCTCAACCGCTTTCGTTGCGATGGAGATAACGATTGCGGCGATTGGAGTGATGAGGAGAACTGCCCACAAAAGCCATCCCAATGCACATCGAATGAGTACAAATGCACCGATGGTACATGTATTCCCAAACGTTGGAAATGCGACAAGGAGCAGGATTGTGATGGTGGCGAAGACGAGAATGATTGTGGCAATATGAGCTCTGAACATTCCTTGACCTGTGGTCCCGATGAGTTCACATGCCACAACGGACGTTGCATTTTGGTAAGCCCAACACAGAGAGAGAAAGAAGAGAGAATCTATTTTCATTCGTTTCATTTGTCCTTTTAGCGCACCTGGCTATGTGATGGTTACCCAGATTGCTCCTCAGCTGAAGACGAAGTGGACTGCCATCTCCAGTGTGATGCCGGGCAGTTCCTCTGCCCCGCAAAGAAAAACATAACCAACTTGAAGTAAGTATTCATCGCTCAAAAGGTTGAGATGTCTCTTCATTGGCGTTGTTTTTTTTTTCTCAGAATCTGTGTCCATCAGAAGCATGTATGCGATGGTCAAAATGATTGCCCACTTGGAGAGGATGAAGTTAACTGTCCCGAAGAGCAAATCTGTCCCGACCACAAACAGTGCGAACAACTTTGCATAAAAACAGCTCGCGGACGTGACGAGTGTGCCTGTCGACTTGGTTACCTCATGAACGAGAATAAAGTCAAGTAAGTTAAATCACATTGTTCGTAAATGCTTTTCGGTCTTCAAGAGATATTCAATCCTACAGCTGCACTGACATTGATGAGTGCCAGTATCTGACCAGCCCGGTGTGCTCCCAGAAATGCCACAATACCCAAGGCTCTTTTGTTTGCTCCTGCGAATCGGGATACATACTCCGACCCGATTTGCGAACTTGCAAGGCTCTAGGTGGTGCCATGACTCTGCTGGTGGCCAATCGATGGGACATAAGACGTGTGACTTTAAGCAACAACCGATACACGGCCATTGTTAAGGGTCTGCACAATGCCATAGCCTTGGACTTTCATCAGCGGAAAGGTTTACTCTTTTGGTCGGATGTCTCCACCGATGTTATCAAGATGGTATACATGAACGGGACCCGTGTACGGGATGTTATCAAGTGGGGCTTGGAGTCGCCTGGTGGCATTGCTGTCGACTGGATACACGATCTACTATTTTGGACTGATTCGGGAACACGTCGGGTCGAGGTGTCCAATTTTCAAGGGAATCTCCGCACCGTGATCGCATCAAATGATTTGGACAAGCCACGTGCCATTGTGATTCATCCGGGCGAGGCATTAGCGTTCTGGAGCGACTGGGGACCGAATCCGAAAATCGAACGAGCCCATATGGATGGATCACAGCGGCAGGTGATTATATCGAAGGGTGTCACCTGGCCTAATGGTCTAGCTATCGATTATCCGAATCACAAAATCTACTGGGCGGATGCCAAGCAACATGCCATCGAATGCTCCAATCTGGATGGTAGCGATCGCATCAAAATTCTCAGCACCCACTTGCCACATCCATTTGCGTTAACCATATTCGAGGACACCATGTATTGGACTGACTGGAATACAAAAACCGTATCAGCGGCAAATAAGATAAATGGCAAAGGTTTTCGATCGGTTCACGAGAATTTCCATTTCCCGATGGACATACATGCCTATCATCCGGCCCGGCAACCTGACTACCCGGATCGCTGTCAGAAGGATCGGCGGGGGCTACGTGGAGGCTGCTCTCATTTATGCCTGCCAAACAAAACGTCTCGTCGCTGCGGCTGCCCCATAGGACTCTCGCTTAAGGACGACGGCAAGACCTGTAAGAGTACGGCTGACAAGCTCGTCCTTGTGGCTCGACGCAAGGACATTCGACTGCGACAACTGAACAACAAGCCAGCTGAGTCAAACGAAATCGATATGATTGTGCCGCTCGACAATCTGAAGCATGCTGTGGCCCTAGACTGGTGCAGTGACACAGACTTCATCTATTGGACTGATGTGGAGCGTAGCTCCATAAATAAGGCACATTTGAATGGCAGCTATCAGCAGCGTGTTGTGCATTCGAATTTGGTATCGCCTGTAGGATTGGCACTGGACTGGATCACAGACAAATTGTACTGGACCGACCCGTCCACCAATCGCATTGAGGTGGCGACCACCAATGGAAAGATGCGAACTCTGCTTGTGTGGGAAAAACTGGACAAGCCCCGAGATATTGTTGTAAATCCTATCGGTAAGCTATGCCCCCGATCTCTAAAAAAAAAGTCCAATCTAACGTTATCTTTTCTCCTGCTGCAGATGGACTTATGTTCTGGTCAGATTGGGGAGAGGAGGCAATGATAGAGCGGGCCAACATGGATGGACATAACCGTGTTATAATCTCGTCAAAGAAACTCATATGGCCAAATGGACTAGCCATCGACTATGACAAGAGTAAACTCTATTTTGTTGATGGTGGCACCAAAACATTGGAAAATATGAATTTTGATGGCACTGGCCGTAAAATTATCATAAGTAAGTAGTTTGTTTAACACTCTCTGCTTTCCCTCTACCTCATCTCATAAGAATAAGAGGATAGAAAAGCCTCTAAAAATGTTTCTGTTTAGCATTGATGGCATTAAAAAACATAAAGTTGCATATGCAATATGGGAATTTGTAACAAAGAATGTAATATGGTACAATACCAAGACATTTGAGAAACTCGTTCTATTTCTTAATTTCGACTGCCTGTTTCCTCCTGTTGCCTCTCAGCCATCATACCATCAACCTTGCCGCCCATCGACAGAAAAATTGTTGCCCAAATTTTATATTTCTTCTTTAGTTTTAACCAAATTAACTTACTTGGTCAATTTCCATAAGATATTACGGTTACTTATTCGTCAATTAAGTAGTTATACTTTCGTGTGTTGCACAAATAGGTCCTCAATATGATTTAGAATTAAAAACAACCAATTTGAAACTTTATTCCAATAGATAATCTTGGGCATCCCTTCGGGTTGGATGTTAGTGACGGACGCGTTTACTGGACCGATTGGGACACAAAGTCAGCGATGAGCGCTGATAAGTTAACTGGAAAGGGAATTAGCACAGTTATTGCCAATAGCAGCGATCTCATGGACATTCGAGTCTTCCATCGAACCAGAAGGCGTGTCTTCAACGCCTGTGACAAACAGAATGGCGGCTGTTCCCATCTGTGTCTCCTGAATCCGACCAGCTACACATGCGCCTGTGCAGTCGGCGTACAACTGCGTGAGGATAAGCGCACCTGCTCGGAGGGACCCACAAAGTATATACTTTTTGCCCATCGGATCGATATAAGGCAGATCTCGTTGGACTTTGATCATCTGATTGATGTAGTCCTACCCTTGCCGCCCATTTCGAATGCGGTTGCATTGGATGTCGATAGAGCAACTGGTTACATCTATTGGTCGGATACGATTGAAAATGTCATTATGAGCTCCAGCCCCGATGGTCTGCACGTGCACAAAGTAATTGGGGAGAGCCTGGAGAATCCGGATGGCTTGGTTGTCGACTCAATTGGTCGAACCATTTATTGGGCAGATGCTGGTCGTCATACCATCGAAGTGGCCAATCTTGATGGCAGTAATAGGCATGTGATTGCCTACAAGGATCTCGAATCGCCGCGCGGTCTGGCTCTGGATTATGAAGCTGGTCTTCTCTTTTGGACCGACTGGGGGCATTATCGGAAAATAGAACGATCTCATCTAGATGGCAACGATCGCTCACGCATTGTGACTGCAAATCTCGGCTGGCCGAACGGTCTGTCACTAGATCTGAAAAGCAAACGCATCTACTGGGTGGATGCACGACTCAAAACCATCGATTCGTGCGACTACACGGGCAACCAAAGAAAGCTGATTATGTCATCGCTACACCATCCATATGCCCTGTCACTCACAGAGGACTATATCTATTGGACAGACTGGAAGTCGAAGGCTTTGCACATGGCAGAGCGACGTAACATTAGCGCCAAGCGAGACGTCATGACCAACATTGATGGTTTAATGGATATCAAAGTGATAACCAAACATCAACCACTGGCCGACAATGTGTGCGGCCGTAATAATGGTGGCTGCTCTCACCTTTGCCTACGGAATCCATCCGGCTTCACTTGCCAGTGTCCCATTGGCCTGCGATTGCGCGAGAATAGCACCACAGAGTGTCAAAATCTTCCAGACGTAAGATCCTGACGCGTCGTAAGATCCTGAAATGGAATTTTTATGCCAATTTTGTTTGTCTTTTTGTAGGACTATCTACTGATTGCTCTGCGTTCCGGCATTGGTATGATCTCGTTAAATAGTGGTGACTACATGGACGTGGTGTTGCCCATTAGCGGAGTCCATGGAGCCGTTGTTCTCGATTATCACTATCGTAATAACTGGCTGTTCTTCGCCGATGTCAATCTGGACGTTATCCGTCGAGTCAATTTGCTTAATTTCACTGACAACAAGGTGATTGTGAGTACCGATTTGTTGACGCCGAACGGCATTGCTGTCGACTGGATCGCCGAGAATCTCTACTGGTCCGACACCGATCGCAAAGTGATTGAAGTTTCGCGACTCGACGGTAGCTGCCGCAAGAAACTCATCGAAGATGGTTTAGGCGATCCTCGTTCACTCATAGTACATCCAAAGAAGGCGTACGTATAGATAGATAACCAAAGAGTCAAATGTCAAATTCTATCTTTAACCCTCCCCACATAGTTATCTGTTTTGGTCGGATTGGGATTCACCTTCAAAAATTGAGCGCAGCTACTTGGATGGTTCCAATCGCACAGCGATTGTGACCTCTGGAGTGGGTTTCCCTACAGGTCTAACCATTGACTTTACGTAAGCTAACCCCCACCGCAATTTGTTAGCCAATTTGATATATTTTTGACTACCCACAGTAATCGTCGATTACTTTGGGCTGATGCACTCGATGACAATATTGGACAGGTTGACTTTAACGGAAAACGCCGTCAGACAATCGTTCCCTATGCACCGCATCCATTTGGCTTGACCATGGTAAGTGACCCAAATCGCTGTTCCACGCTCTTCTTAATCACTTCGTTTGAATTCATTTGGACAGTTGGAGAACAATATCTATTGGACAGATTGGTATAACAAATCGGTTTATCGCTCACAACGTGCCCCTCGCATTGGCTATAGCAATCCATTCGAGGTCCGCGATGCGTTGAGTGGTGCTCTGGACATACGTGCTGTATCGATACACCGTCAGGCCAAGAGCTGGAACCAATGCGCCCAGGACAATGGTGGCTGTTCACATCTATGCTTCTATCGGGCAATCGACTATGTGTGCGCCTGTCCGGATAGGCCAGAACCTAATAATAAACATCCATGCTCCACCAAGCCAAAGGAGTTGGTACAAACACGTTTGGAGAGTGATCAGCAACCGGAGTATTCGGATGAGTTTACTGATGATTCGACGCCGCCCGATCCAGATGATGGCATTAATGATCCGGGTGACGATGATGATACCGAAGTGAACAATGAACGTGAATTCTTTGTTCTCGTTGCCCTCGGTGTGGTCATAGTAATGGTTGTCATCATTGTGCTTGTTATCTTCAGTAAGAATCGCAATCGCTTCTAGTTTATCACTTTCTTGAGAGTTTTTTTTTTTTTAAATTTTGTGTTATACTTTCAGTGCTTGCATTCAACACAAATCGCAAGAAGTCGAAACGTAACTCACGCGGTTCCAGCCGATCCGTGTTGACCTTCTCCAATCCCAATTACAATGTCGATGGCACACCCATGGAACCAAAGACAAATATATGGAAACGTTTTAAATACGATAAAAATCATGTAAGTAAAACTCAAAATCGTCTCATTTCCACCTCATTAGATTAGATAAACTTCATTACTCTCTTAATCTCATACATGTGTTTAAAGTACTCAAAAATGTCCTTGCATTCTATTGCCAATATTACAATTTGAGCCCCCAGTCAACTGTGTTCACCTTCATCCCAAGAAAAGAAACAACAAAAAAAGTGGACCTGCGCATTGTTAAGCATATTGATTTATGTATTTAGCAGAATAGTCCAACTTTGTTTCCCAATAGATTTAAACGGATATTTTAAATGATTTGATTTATATGTCATCTACATAGGAACGCCCGGGAGTCTATGAGGAGCGGAGCCTGACCACGGAGACAGCATCTTCCAGCTTATTCGTGCCAACTCCGTCGCCATCAACGAAGACAATGCAACTGACAACGCTGTCGACTATCACATAAATTCCTGTATGCCGTGTAAACACAACAACTAACAAAAAGACAACAAAAAAAAAAAAAAAAAAAAAAAATATTACCAGAATACAAAAAAAAAAAAAAAAAAAAAAAAAAGAAACTTTTAGCAAAATATGCGTTCCCCCTCCCCTCCCCTAAAACCCTACACCAACAAACCCCTTAACTAATGAAAATACTATTCTGTAACGATAGACGATAAAAGAAACAAAAATTATATATATATATCTATATATATATATATATATATATATATGTGTGAATCTTAAACTGTTTATAGGGAGACGCCATGGACTCGTTTCCCCATGGACATATTTTTTAGTTTTGATTTGAAAGCTGTTATGTCAACGAGAGAGACTTTAAATACCTCTATGCACTTATTGAAATTAGGCATTTTGTCAGTCTTGCGCTTACTGTTCAGAGATGGCAAATGGCTACAAATGCATGTACATACATACAAACTTAAAAACAAAAACAACAAAAGAGTAAAAATTAAAAATTAACAAACGAAAAACATTTAAACATACATACATACATACATATATCTTCAGTGATGAATACACTTTGAGTTTATTTAATTATTTCATTTTCTGTTTTCTGTTATTTTTTTAACACTAAGAGAAAAGATTAATGCTAATGAAAAACACAAACAAAAACAAAAAATGATAAACAGAGAATTTGATATTTAAGCTGTTAAATGCATTTCAAATTACAAAAATTGAATTGCAAACTTAATTTGAATACTGTGAAAAATTGAGAAAATTAGTTATGAATTTTTGCAAGTCAAAGGTGAAGGAAGACATCAATGTGCAGGACACACGCATACATACATCAAAGTTGGGTATGCAATTCCATGTGTCCTCATCCGAATGAGTCGAACGAGCGCGGTCCTTTCCCATCACTTTGGTCGTGTGCGTTGAGTCAGTAAACAAATGAAAAAAAAAAAAAAACTAAATTCTCAGGTGTAAAAACAACATCGGGCTGGAACACAGATCCGTCAAAAACTATATTTGTACATAAGTTATAAGAATAAACATTTTTTTTTTTTTGTTTTTAGATATGTATATCTTTGCAAAATTAAATAACATACATATGTATTTATTACACAAATTGCATCTAATGAATATAATATGTATTTGTCAGACCACACTAACAACCAATGTTCCAATCGGTCAAAAATGATGTTCTCTATTATATGAATATTTATGTGTAAATACAGATTTGAATTGGTTTGTTATAACAAAATCGTATTACTTTCGTATTTTTTATTGCCTTGGAAACCAAACTGAATGTATCATGTAAGTATATACTATAATATAAGCAATCAAAAGTAGATTTCAAAAATAACGTATACGCAGAGTGGGTAAACTAGATTTATTCAGGCTGACTTGTTAAAGTCGGCAGGAAGAAAACACTTAACTCAAAGATTAAATTGTCATACATTTAGGTTGATTTAAATATGTAAGTTACGAGTCTTATGTACGAGTCTGCTCCATTGATACGAATTTGGTCCCTGCTGTGAAGCCAGTTATGAGTCTATCATCCGTGTCTCCATGTTGGGGTATGGCATTACCATGATTCTTCGGATAGACATGGGAGATGTCACACAAGACTCTTTCTTTAACTAATAGTTTACCATGAAACTAATTCCACAGAAGCTTGATTTGAAGTTATAATTCGTTTATTAAATTCAAGTTCCGAGGCCAGACTAAGACTAAACTAAGACACTGAGGCTCTTCCAGAGATCGGAGCCTTAAAGAGCCTCAAGAGGGTGTTGAGCCGATGTTGGGAGTAAGTTGCTCTTCCGGTGAAGACAGCAGAAACGGGTTGGTTACAAAGAATAGAAAAGTGCTTACGCTATGTGATAGGAAGTTAAAGTGCTTACTATAGATATAGGAAGTCATTAATGGAACAAGTGGATAGTGTGAACCAAATGGGTCACATTGTACTTAAGGTTATGGGATGTGTGTGTTGTCAACGTGACTTTTAATGAGGGCGGGTATACTACCCGGAACTCATTCAGCAGTTTCTGGTATTGCGTCTTGTCTTGCTGCACCATAGTTGGTCCAGGTGCAGGGCACGGTTCTACTTAATCTGTAGGAGTCGGCGTATCGTGGCGAAACGCGTGTGCTAACTTGTATGTACAATGTATATGCGTATATAAATAACTAGCAAACACGACAGACTCCGTTCTGTCTTTTACTCATCCAAGTTCTGTGGCATCGAGTCAAAATTCGCTATAAATGTGGGGTTTCATTTACGAGATAATTATAGTCTAGGGGGTTTATATGAAAGTACAACTAAATAATCTCTATTTAGGGAATTGTAGTTGAATACTCCACAAGGTCCATAGATCATGTGTTTGGAAATAAAGTCAATTTTGGGTCGGTGAATGAAACAGATCTGCACTGTAATAAGGACTAACTTATAACATAGCATCTTAAGCGTATTCGTGGAGGAGGAGGAGAAGTGACGGGCAGATTATCATTCATCCCAGATTATTCACAATGCCATCAGCATTTCTAGCATCAGAGATCAGAAGATAAATATTTTACTCAGATTGAAGCTGTCGTTGGTTTAAACGGATGTACATAAGTTAATGGTTTAAACTTACTTGCCATGTCGAGTGCAAACTGATGGAAAAGCCGTAGACACTGTCTGAATCTGGGACTCCATCGAGGGACTCCAACATGCAATTCAAGACCAAAATTAGTTCCAATCGTTCTCGAGTTTTAACGAGATAAAGAAACATATATGTATGTATGTATGAGTATCCTTTTGTCTGTTACCTAGTATCCATAATACAAGTCCTATGAGTCTTTGCATGAAAATTCCTATTATTATTTCATAAGGGTTAGAAAGGGTGCAGAAAAAACAAAGTTTTTTCAAGCAAATTTTTTCATATAAAAAAGCTTGTCCTGACAATAAGGAACGCATAAAACCCCGAATCATCAAATTTAGTGGATTCATTTTGAAGTTAAGCGCGTACAAACAAACATTTCGGCGATCCATTTTTATTCATAGATTGGCCTTAAAGCCCTTATAAAAAGCATCCGAATTTGACCTAAATTTGAATACTTTTCACATGGCCAAATGCACTTTTAATAGATTTGTGTTCTATAATGCTAAATCTTGGTGCATCTATTTAAGTTCGACCATTTTGGTCAACATGAGAACACGTTGCGTATACGTAATAATATCGAGATTTTTGACTATATATTTTTATCCCTGTAACAATTAAAACTGGGTAATGTTTCGGAGAACTTTTTAATCGTATGTTAGAAAAATCAGCAATTGGGCGCAATGTGCCATTCAATAAAATCAAATAAATTTCATTTCTTTTTATGGTATTCGTTTTGTTTCGTTATTTCGGTCCATTTATCATCGGATAGAGTAATATTATTCCTTTCAATGAAATTTACACTAAACAATTTACAGAAATTAAGCTTAAGCTTAACGATCACACATTTATATACACCGACGGTTCGCCGAAAAACTGTATAACAGGGTATTCAATAACGACAGAAAACGAGACTCTTAAATTGGGGATTCTGCCACTATACTCATCGGTATTTTCGGCAGAAATCACAAAATATTAACAACAACACATATGTATTACCCAGACATAATTCGAAAAACACTAATCAAACAACAGCCTAAAATCATGCTCCTACGGGTCCCTAACCATGTTGGTATAAAGAGCCACGAATTTGCTGACGGGGCAGCAAAAACGGCGACTATATCACCCCTCTTTACGCATCCCAATTATAGCAAAACAGAAATAAACAGATACATTAAAAACTACTTCTCCAACCTAAATACACTACTAATTCAACAGACATCATGCTGGTATCAAGAGATAAACAGCCATAACAAATACAATGTTGATGACTATCTTAATAACTAGAAATTAGCCAAATACATAGAAAAACCCAAATAAAACTTATAAGGCTGACAAACATACCAGACTGATCGTTTCTGGTATGAGAATGAGAATCCTCCATCCTCATTCACCCTCGACCAACTCAAGAGCATACGTCAAACCACTTTGTCTGGACTACTGTGTGGTTCTCATCAAGTCGCTGCGGCCCAGTCCAAGGCCTTAAGGATAACTATTTGTAAGTGAAAGACAATAATTTGGTCATTTACCTTCCCTTATCCAACGCTTTTAATCTATTGCAGAAACTCTATCCTGGACTGCAATCAGCTGCCTGCTTTCGATTTGCCTCCATGGAGAATCAATAGTGACGACGAACTTCATGTAGAACATGTCGAGGTTGAACCAGACAGTAAAGAAGCAATTGCCGAACTTAGTCCCGAGCTTATTGAGGCTGCTGTAGAGCGTGGACATACGAGACTGACACACGAACACCGAGTCCTTTAAAATAATCCCAACCACTGTAAATTCTGCAACACAAACTCTATTATGAATATAGAACATATCATGAACACATGCACGGTGTTTCAAAGCTTTCGAAACCATATCCCAAACCAACACCTTATCACACTCCTAATCCAACCCAACCCAAATTATAAAATACCTCAATTTAACCAATATTATGAACCTCTTATAACAACAGACTAGGCTAAGCAAAAACTTTATGAATTATATTAAAAGAATGATTATCTAAACATAAACCAGCCGAAGGCCTTAGCAGCTAAGGCCGTCCCCCCTATAGCTAAAGATTTATCTATAGAAATAAATAAATAAATATTCCTTTCATACATATACAGACATACATATGTATGTATGTAGAGACTTGTCAATCTCTTTAAAGAGAGAGTCATCGCTGAATTTTCACTTTGTCTCACAGCTCTTAAGAATGGCTTAGGAATCAGAAAATTCAATCCTTGATGCATTTGGAACTTTGCCACCCAAACCCAACTATTTCTCGAGTCTCTCTTTCTCTGTCTGTCCCTAAATCAAGCAAACTTACATTATCATTTTTCCTTTATCATTTTAACTTAGCTGAAAGTTCATTTCAAATACAGATCGAGGAAGCAAATTATTGAGATGCCGTTTAGAGTTGTTTCCAACCTGTTCTATTCCATGCGTATGAAGGTCTCTCTCTCACTCTCTCTTTGGTTTTCCGATTTTTTTTTTCTTTCGCTCAAAGTATTTACTTATGTATGTATGAAGATGCTTATGTATGTACATATGTCACACAAAGATAAACCATTCTTTAACTCAATTTTAAAACAAATGTGAATACGAATGAAAACGAATGTTGATTTGTTTCCACTGCAATTTTTTGATTGAATCACAGCTTCCATTTATTGTTTTTCATTAATTCTATGTCGTTGATTTTAACATTTCATCAAGTGGAGGAGGTATTCATCCATACAAGCAAACAAACACGTTATACATTCACACATAAATGATTCCGTTTGCTTTGTTTTTCTACAATCAGTCTCGTTTTATATTTTATCCACTTCCTTGTTTCAAGCTATATATTCACTTAACAACTAATGTTATTTATACTACAATATACTTCATTCACATATAATCATCCGTTCATTAGTCAATATTCAATGCATACATATATATATTCCATAATTTCATATACAGTTCTGATCAATGTTTTGGCACATTTTGTTCTTTTGCAATTTAATGCGCATTTGTTCGATTTCCAAAAAAGAAAGAGAAAACATTTTGACGAAATTCGTTTTTCCATTGCGTTGTTTTGCAGCTCAGTTTTCCTGGAAAACTCTTTCGAAAACTAAGGTGGTCAAATTTACGACATATATTTTAATTGCCAACCAAACACTAAAATATTTGTGACAAAATGATTTTTGCGTTTCGATAAACTTAAAGTGCAAAAACAGAAAATATGCCAGAACATTGACCACATTATATATGTACATATATAACTCAGTATACTCCAGATAAGTGCGTGGTTAAACAACTTGGAACATAGCTCTTATCATAAGAGTTAGAAATGTTTGGATTGAGTAAATCACATAGACCCAAAGAAAAGGAATCAATGGAAATACAATGTTCAATCTAAAGTAAAGTCTGTTTAGACAATCGCTTGATTTTTCGCTACTCCATCTCAATGAGCTTTTTCTGTTCAAAATATTTTGAACCGATTCCAAAGTTGTTACTCACACACCTATCTCAAAGATATACACATATATGTATGTATATATGTAAATGCACTTGTTAATATGTATAGTATGTAGTTACATATATGTAAATACATTTGACAATGAGAAAATAATGTATAAAAATAGGTTTACTTTTATAAAGATATGTTACATATGCGACGGCCAATAATAAATTGATGGAAAATAATAATAAAGTATTAAAAAAATAATAATAATAATAAAAAAAAAACGTATTTATATATAGGTATGTATATATATTGTAAATGTTACGCTTTGTTTATATATACGTATATATATGTATGTATATATATGTATATGTGTATATATATGTAAATATATATATATAGCTATGTGTATATGTATAACTATTATAAAAAACAGGGATTTCAATTGATTGATTTGATGTGTTACTAACTGATTTAGTAGTATTTGGCGATCTGTCCTTTCGCACACACACCGCCCACCCCACCCACTCGATAGATGGATATACACAAATATGTGTACAAGTAAATTTTGATATATGTCGTGGTGGGTGGTAAGTGGTGGGCGGCCTTCAAAGAACAGACATATGTATATAGTTTTACATACCAACTTAATAGGTTTATATATATATATGTATATATATATATATATTGTGATAAACGAGCTTGTCTGCTGCCTGCGGGCGCAGTCCATAAAGTAGCCTAGCAGTACATGGGCTCATAAGCGAGGCATCTGAGGTATGTACGTGTGTTTTAGGTATGGGACCTTTTAATGTGGTGGCGCGGGTGTGGGGTAGTAGGAGAATGAGGGGGAGGAGGGGAGAAAGGTCGTAACTGAACTGCTTTATATGCCTTTATATCCTGTACAGCAGCTCACCTTGAGCCTGCGTCGGCGCGCATCTCACCTTGAGTCTGTGTCTGCGCTTGCATCTTGCATGTCTGTGTTAGATCTGGTCCAGCGGCGGATGCTGCAGATGCCACTGAGTGCGCCATCTGTTGACATTGATGTGGCTGAGAATAGTAATAAGCATTCTGCGTTCGCTGCTGCTGCTCAATCCCCACGAGATAAGGTTCCAGTTTGCGACTATGTTCTTGAAAAATTGCTTCCATTTGAAGCATACACTCTTGCAGCTGATCCTAAAGAGAAGAATGAGGTTAACTCCATATTATAGTGACCACCACTTCGCAGCACACATACCTGCTCAACACTGGTTAAGTCCGTTAAAACGCCTAAAAAATAATTTAAACTACAACCAGAGCGCAAATGTAATTTCAAACCGCTCATTGAAGCAGCAATGCTCGATGCGGCTATAGTACTAGCTGGATATTTTGTGAATTGATGCTCTGCGGAAACATAAAGTGTGTGGGTATTTAGCAGATCGGCAATGCATTCTTCTTAACAACAGTAAAACAAAACCAACCTTTGGCTGCCAGCGAAATGAAAGCCTGAGCATGTTGCCTGACCTTTGATGTATTATTTCTCAATGGCAGACGTATGATTAGAAGTTCTAGAAAATCCAGAGGGGTGACCGATGAAAGGTCCCAACCCAAACGGCTGAGTACATACAGCTCCCATTTCTAAAAGAAACAAGACATATAGTTTATAAATAAATTGAATATATCAAATGCAACAACAGAAGAATACAAGCAAGATGTTATCCTCACTTCATCATACTTGGACACATATTGTTAGAATGTGTATGTACATATACCTGAATACTAATGAGTTTAGTTTACATTTAACATTGACATTGTAGGTACTTACAATCAAATCTTTCTTATTAATGCTATTATCCGAATATACAACCAGCAAATCAACGGAGAGTGCACGACAACTTGGCTCACGCAGCTTTGAAGCGAGCAATAGACATGCGGCGGCTAGGATTTGCAATTGGGTTTTGCGAATCGATTTGGCATTTGGATTTGATAGAAATCGATCCATGTAGTTCAGGGCCAATAGCACAACCTCTTCTTGGCACTTTTCTTCGGCGCATACCTGTGTGGAAAGCATAGGGAGGCACAAGTTAGTTAATATATTATAAAATCATTATCATCATTAAATATTTAACTGAAGTTCCATTTGGAGAGTAACCTTAAAATCCTTCAGTCGATAGAAGGTTCGTTTGTAAAATCACAACCACATAAAGTCCTAATGAATCCTTCTATTAAAGACATTGAACACCATCTATCTATACACATGTAACCAGGCGTCCTTTCTAAAGAACTATTCAATTGTAAATGAATTGTCTATGTCCTAGAATTAACATATCATTAAAATGTTTAATCTGAAAACGGAACTCTATAAAAGAATAAACTATTTGCCATTCAAAGTAAAAGGCAATGCAATATTTTTATGTACATATACATACATATAGATATAGATAAAGTCACATGTGAATACATATTCCCCTTTCTCTTGATGTGTGTGTATGAATATATTGTAAATACTGTGTGAATTTCCATGTCAATATGGTCTATCTGTATCTGATTGCATTATGCATATGCACGAAGGAAATCATTCAACGTGTTTGAAATATATCAAATTGTTTCTATTTAGAATATTGAAACTAAAACCTACCTAAAGGAATAGTTACAAAAAGAATCCCTCAACCAATTCTCGGTCACACAACGAAAGAAAACACACACACACACAATATAAAATGATATGAAACTAATTGATCGATACCCCATGGGAAATAAAATTTATTATGGTTACACATATTTCAGCATGACGCTGAATCATCATCAACCATTATATTAAGTATGAATACATTTGTATGTATGTGCCAGAGTTTGAGAATCAATTAAACAAAATTTGAGTGTTTGAGGGAAAAATTGTTTACACAAAAAATAGAATTTTATAACCATAATTCTATGAAACCAGATTAATTTGAAACTCTGACTAATCTATCACCAAGCTATACAAGGGGGCAAGGGATGAATTAGAATACAAAAAATAGATTGCAAGATTCAATGAAAGATCTTGACGAATAGGGGAGTAACT
Organism: Drosophila equinoxialis; assembly: GCA_018150345.1. Lineage (NCBI taxonomy): Eukaryota > Metazoa > Arthropoda > Insecta > Diptera > Drosophilidae > Drosophila > Drosophila equinoxialis. Next base: position 6,015,138 of record JAECWI010000002.1, on the reverse strand, counting down.
GCCTTTATTCTCTTCTCTCCTTTTCGCTAGGGGCCTAAGATCCTATGATCCTTTGTTACACTATATTATGGTTGGCAATGTTGTTAATACTCACTTCCATCATCCATTCGGCAACAATTTTACGCATAGCCGGCGTAATGTCCCTCTGCACGGTGATGAAATAGGCCGCAGATATGTGCTGGTATTTCTCCTCGGCCTTCAAGGCAATCTCCAAACATCTATCCGAGTTGAAGGTGGGGTCCATGATGGCAGTGTTGACATTGTTTAACTTGTTGATATACTGCAAACTAATAAAGGGTGCCTGTGCCGACGTGGTTAACTCTCTAATGTCGCTCGTTGTGGTTGCAGCAAGTTGCTGCTGTTGCTCCTGTAATTGAGAGTTGCCATGAGGTGGTTGATGGTGCTGCTGTTGCTGTTGCTTTTGCTGTTGTTGCTGCTGGTGGTGGAAGTCATCTGATGTTCCTCCTGTTGTGTCGATTGCATCCGTTCCGGTATACACTAAAACTAGGGCACGGTCACGGTCGCTCATTCCATTTGAGGATGAGTTGGAGGAGTTTGTTATGCTAGCCACTGCATCGGCATCGGCATCACAGTTTTCACAAGCACCAGTAACCGTTGAGAAGGACGACGAAGATGCCGATGAACAAGACGAATACGACGAGGAGCAACTATTGCTGTGGTGCTTGTGTTTTGTTTTTTGTTGTTGCTGCTGTTGCTGTTGCTGCTGCTGATGTTGATGATGATGTGGATAGGTTTTGAAGTGGTATAACGGTTCGGAATCATTAACAAGGCTCTCCGAACACAGCAGATCCATATTGCCCACACGGCAGCTACTTATTGTTGTTGGATATTCAACGAGTCTTCCTGTTTGCTCTTCCTACAATATGTATTGTTTCATAAGTATGCAGGTATTGTACATGCACGTATGTATGTGTGTGTCTGTGTGTGTATGTGTACGTATTGTACATACATATGTACAAATATATGTGCGTCCCTGTCTCTGTATCTGGTTCTTTCTTTTAAAATGTAACTTACTCACACGATCACAGATCGAGCGGACACACACAAACAACAAACACTCACACACAGCCACAGACACTGTTGATTTTTTTCCTTTTTTTTTCGTTTTTGAATCGTTTGTCTGGATTGAAATTCGTTCTCCGAGAGCAAGAACGACACAACTGAGTATATACATACATACATACACTAAAGGTTACTAATATTATTTATGCATGTTTATATACTGCACGTATATGCACATACATACGTTGGATATAGTATATACAGTACATATGTACATATGCACAAAATGTGCCTTTTATCCGTTATTATCAATTTGCAAGACCTGTATGCATGTATGTATGTATGTATGCATGTACGTATATTTGTACAAATGCCTATACATACGTACCCGAAGTCACAATGTACAAAAAAGCTCTTAAACATTACGAATTTAACCTTATTTCATGATTCAAAATTCACGGACACAAATTGCAATACAAATCTATATACAAATGAATCTATTATATTCGCTTCTTTTTATTTTAATTATTTTTGACTTAGCAACATACGCGTCTGTTATTTTACCGGCGTGCACACTGGAAATTTATTGATTCTGGACCCTAACAACTAGTTCAACAACGTGTTGACAGTGGCAAAGATTCGACATACTGCTATTTGTTTCATTCCAATTGTTTCATAATTTTTTATTAACTTAAATTTATGTTACATTTGCAGAAATTATAAATATTTATTTTTCTCGCTGCACTTTACAACAAGTCTGCATACGGCAACTGTAAAATCAGCTGTCAAGAGATGGTGGATGGTGCCAGTGGGAATCACTATTTCACATCCACCGTTAATCCCAACCGTTCCCCGGAGATGAATCGAGTGGAGGGGGCCTTAGCATCGTACCGATTGAAGTTATCGAACTAGTATTTAAATTTGCTCCGATAGCCGATAATAAATCGGCATTGTTCCGATAACGGTGATAACGATAACTTTGCTTCGATAATGTCGATTACGATAGGTTGCTCCGATATATCGATTTCGATAGGTTTTGCTCCGATATGTCGATTACGATAGGTTGCTCCGATATGTCGATTACTTTGCTCCGATATGTCGATTACGATAAGTTTTCCTCCGATATATCGATTTCGATAGGTTTTGCTCCGATATGTCGATTACGATAGGTTGCTCCGATATGTCGATTACTTTGCTCCGATATGTCGATTTCGATAGGTTGCTCCGATATGTCGATTTCAATAGGTTGCTCCGATATGTCGATTACTTTGCTCCGATATGTCGATTACGATAAGTTTTCCTCCGATATATCGATTTCGATAGGTTGCTCCGATATGTCGATTACTTTGCTCCGATATGTCGATTTCGATAGGTTGCTCCGATATGTCGATTACTTTGCTCCGATATGTCGATTACGATAGGTTGCTCCGATAACCGATAATATCGTCTTTTTGCCGATAACATATCGACACATATAACTGTAATGGTGTACACATATGTATACATATAAACTTTTTTTTTATGTGTGTACACTTGTCATGTTTGCTCGATGCAAGGGGAGAAATTGCTATAAATCTTTGTTGTGTGTAAAAAATAAAAGTTGTGCAAATAATACAGACGTGTGTCGAATGTGAAGTAAATAAAAAATCTGCAATACAGAATAAACTCATTGTTGAAGCACTCTAGTTCTGTAGTTTTTTTTTCTGTTTTTGTTGCATCCAAATACATATGTATAGGCAAAGAGAAAAAAAACCTGACAAATTCATAGCAAGCTGTTTATGTGCATGCGCGATCCCTGGCACATTCGTATATATGTATATATATAAAAGCACTGTGTGTACATTCTTCTAAAGTACAAATGATTGCTACATGTACATAGTACATGTTGTAAATATACATATGTACTATATACATACATATATATGGGCTAATCTAAATTCAAAATTCACCTTCGGGATGCCACACAATACTCGTAATTAATCATAAATACATGTTGTGTTGCATTCATATTGGAATTATTTCTAAATCGAAACTAACGGTGTTGTCATTGTTGCCTAGTAATGTGGAGAATAAATAAAACGTGAGATAGAGATAGACAACGAGAAAGATTTCGATTTGTATATATATGTATGTATATACATATGTGCGTGTGTGTGTGTGTGAAAAGAGAGAACGGGAGACAGTGAAAGAGAGAGGACAATAACTAGTCATGGATTTTGCTGGTGCTGCTGTTACGCGATTCAACAAAAAAATAGGCAAACAGCCAGCCAGTCAATAAATTGTAACATTATTTATGTTGCTAAACATATGTATGCGATATAACTATATACATATGTAGATGTGCACTTGCATTAACAATTGTAGCAACCATAAACATCCATTACTAACTGTGCCAACAAAAAAAAACAAAAACCCCCAAAAAACAACAAAGAGCAACAAAACAAAAAAAAAAAACAGCTGTAGCTGCGTATAGCCCAGTGAGTGTCAGTCAGTGAAAAAATTAAGTGAAACAAAATTTCCCATAAACATACAAAAAAAAAAACATTATTTTAATGTGTCAACAAAAATAAAGAGCAATTGTTACGATGCAACAAATTTTCATTACACATTGAAAAGAGTTAAAAGTCCACTATTTTAATAGTTCAATGACAAAATGTGAAGCAAAAAAACAAAATTAGGTAATAAGATGCACAGAAAGAGTCTTGGCTAACATTTGTTGGTTGGTGCATCGGGCGAGAGCGAGGGGAGGCAATCGACCAATCCAAAACCCTGTAAGAACGTCAGCTTCATGGTCAAATTTGCCTACCAAAAAACAACAAAATTTTGTCTTGTATAAGCGGTCTAAACAAGGCACAAGGCACACTTGCCTAGTGACCTTCGTCAATAGCCCCCCATGGGTTTTTAATTGTGGAACTTCGTCATTCACACACACACACACACACATTATAAATTCAAAGAAATGCAATGTGCATTATATCTTCTGTTTCAACATTTTTACTTTGTATGAGCTTTGAAAGGTTAAGAAGAGAATTCCAATAAGCTACAAAACTGAAGAATTCAACCAATTTGAAAGTTTGGTCCTTAATTTACTAATTACTTTTGTCTGTGTTTGCCTTCAAGTTGAAGTAAGCTGTATAAAATATATCACAAGATTACCGACAAACAAATCTTACTAAAGGAGAGAGGAGGGTCTGAAACCCTTACTGGATGTGCCAATAAGAAGATTTTCATCCAAAATTTGGAAAATTCATAATTAAACAATCACGCATTGTGATAACAATCGGATTTTAGTTCAAATTGGGACAGACTGACACTCACTATATGTTCATATATATGCGAAGCCTTCTTAAAACGATTTAACTTGAAGTTTAATTTACTCTTTTCGTTTCTTTTTGTTTAACCCCAAGAACAATGTTGAGTAAGCGCTTTTAAGAAGGAGCTCTCCTTGTGTGCGTGCCGTGCAGCGTGTGAGAACGAGCTAGTTTTCAAGAAGAAGAGACTTGAATTGAATTACAAAAGAGAAGAAAATAAGAGACAAGAACCTGTGAAAACAGAAAACTGGCTGGTATCATGTCATCCACGTCGTCCATTGAAACGCCAACAACACCAACGGCTGAATTGCAACAGCAACAACATCACCATCATCATCATCATCATCATCAACATACTACCACGGCCATTGTGGCCAGTCAACAGAAGCAGCAGCCGTTAATTGCCAAACGCTCGCACTCCGTGTCATCGAGCGCATCGAGCGCCTCCTCAGTATCATATGGGGCGGCAGCCGCCGGATCGGGAAGCGGAATCGGAATCGGAACCTCACTATCAGCTAACGACCGAGGAGGCGGCAAGAAAGTTCAAACGCCGCCCATGCCACAGTCAGTATCTGCAAATGGCTCTGCCACAATAGCAGCAGTGCATCATCAGCATCAGCAGCAGCAGCGCCAATCTTATTCCGCACTGCTACAGAAGCAGCCGTTTTCCAATCGACATCAGCAGCAGCAACAACAGCAGCAGCAGCAAGGTCAGCAATTGCAAGCCCAGCCAATTTCGCAATTGGGAAATTTATCGGGCTCAACTGCGACCTCGACCGGGAATACGTTGGTAGGAGGAGGAGGAGGAGGAGCAAATTCTCTTTCCGAGTCAGCAGCAGCCGCTACCACATCATCATCGTCATCATCGTCATCATCATCATCATCATCATGTTGCACTGATATTAAAACTAATGTAACACTAACTACGCAAAAGACGCATCGACCCATACCGTCTGATAAAGTAAGTATAGAGAGATAATTACCATTAGCATATAAACTGAATTTCCTTTCCTTGGTAATCCCCCTCCCCCCCAAAGTTACAAGATAAGGCCATTCCATATCTGGTGACTGGCGACTTCCTACTTCAAACAGAAACCAAGTTCTTATCGGGTGCATTTCTTCTCTGAATGGGAAAAATAAATAATAATAATTATTTCGTAAATGTTGTTGCTATTGCTGCGCTTTGGTTCCTTGAACTTTAAGCAATTCCATTCTATAGATGCATGTGTATGTACTCATTGCGCAACCCTCGCAAATATGTACGCACATGTGACGACATGGCCCTTTAAACGGGTCGGTTGCATTTTAAATATTCAATGCACCATTTGCTCAGTAATTCCGAAAACATGACAGATAATTAGGATAATGGAATGAGAGTCAGGCATACAAGAAAGGTGACTCCAACCGACCCTATTAAAAGTGCTTACATAGATGCATTCTGATGTCTATTATTCAATAGGCCAAGTAGAGTAGTCTGAGGGCGATAATTGACATACAATGTGTCCTTTCGTGCTCAGAAACCTTGAATTAAAGCTTTCGACTATAAGCAGCATAGCCGACAAGGTCACAATCCCTGCAAAAATGTCAAGTTCACTGTGCACTATATATGTATGTAGATACACATGTATGACTTTTTACACATTGACGTCGATTCGTCAAATTTATTTATAACAAAAGAACAGAGGTCCTTGCCGCATGTTGTATGCCCTTGCAAGTTTTTCTGTTAAAACTCGGCCTCAACTTAGCCTCTGTGTACTATGAGAGCTATATGATATAGTTACACGATTTTGAGGAAATGTTCACTAATACCGCGTAAAAAGTAACAAAGTTATTTATAAAAGTCACTAATAGTAGAAGAGAAGCAAACATGCAAAATTTCAGGATATTTTAAGTTAATCTAGAGTCTAGACGGACGAACAGACATGATGAACAAGAATTTACATATATATACTTTATATGGTCGGAGATTATTCCTTTTCTGACCAAAATCAATATACCGTAGCCTACTTAATATTTCCTTTACATTCAATCAATTTCTTAATATTTGATTGCAGATCAACCTACGATTAATACTCGTTACTGGTAAAACAAAGGAATTCCTATTCAATCCATCAGATTCAGCTGGTGATATTGCGCAAACAGTATTTGATAATTGGCCAGAAGGTAAGAAATAATATGAACTTATATGACAGCATCATGGGCTTATACAAGAAATGGGCTTAGCAGACTTTGTTCTCTATCCATTCTATTAGAGAGTTATACTAAACTAATGTTTCTCACGCACAGATTGGGCACGTGAAGCTGTCTCTAAAGCCGAAATTCTACGTTTGATCTATCAGGGCCGTTTCCTTCATTGTAATGTAACTCTAGGCGCACTGGGACTTCCGTTGGGCAAAACGACTGTTATGCATTTAGTGCCGCGTGATAATTTGCCAGAACCGAATTCACAAGGTGAGTTGTTATGTCTAACCCTATGCACAGATATCCAGGGAACACCAGAGTTTTGCTTTTCCATATATGTATACAGTGGACCTTCGGTCAATGAACATAATTCGATCTAGCATTTTGTTTGTTGAGCTCAAGTTAATTCAAGACTTTCCAAGAACTCAAAAATTTACCAATTTACATATTTAAAGTTCATCTTTTATGAAACGTAACATTTTTCAAGGAACTGAATGTGTTTTTGACAAAAGGACACGTCTGAGGTGGAAAACAAGAGAGTTTGGAAAAGAATAATGCCTTTTTTAATCGGTAAAGTGTGTAATTCCTCCTTTTCGTTGCCCTTTTTTGTTGATCGTTAACCGAAACTTTGTTAGCCATGGGAAATGTTCGTTATACGAGGCGTTTGTTACTGTATTCATATATAATTCGTTCTTGAGATGAGCAAAATTCGATTTTTCAATGAATTTAAATACTTTAAGAATTTGACAATTTGACAAATGGTAGAAATCTTTTGACAACTAACAACAAAAAATAAGCACAAATCGAAATGATCCAAATTGGATCACATATCGAGATCCTTTGTATACATATATGTATGTTTGTATGTATATTATGTATTTTGATTAGGAAAGAAGGGCATAGATATCGACATCCTCAGACTGATTTCTCTACCATTATCACAGCAAGATATTAAATAATGTAACTTTTAAGTCTATAAATGATTAATTTGTTTTATTTTTCCCTCTCTCTATCCTCGTTATCGTGTTTAGATCAAAGACAAAAGAGCAAAGGAGGTTCTGGGCGTTGCTGTTCAACAACTTGCTGCATTCTGTAACTAACTTGGCATGTAGTTACATATATACATTAACTTAAATAATAATAATACTGAATGAAGTTCTACACATTATAAAACTTTGTGTGCAGTCAACAGAATTTGAATACTATAAAACAAAATGAAGTCCTGCATGAATTTGATTAGATGAAGCTACAACTGTAGCCAGTGCAAATGTTTGGTTGAATCGGATGAATCTATCGCCATTATCTGGGGATAGGATCTATGATCGCGAACAGCAATTAAGATGAGATTATTTCTGGGCCGAAAACTTTATTCCTCTTCGGTTTGGTTGACTCAATGGAGGAGGAGGAGGAGGAGGATATAAAATTCAACTAATCATTCATGCAGATCTTTTACAATTTAACACAAAAGTAAAAGTAAACAAATACAAAACTAGCCTATTCGTTGATATGCATGTAAATACATATATACAAAAATATATTTTATATATACACACAAGAGAATTTGTAAGCAAGCGCAAAATGCAAAGAGAGAAAAGAGAAGAAAGAAAAACAAAAACCTATGCTGTATTAATGTTGCTAGACTGCAAATATACAACATGTAATATACAAAAACATATTTTTAGCAATCCCCCAAAACAAAACAAAAAACAAAACGAAAATGTAAACTTATTTAGAACAAATGAAATATTTATTCAATTAATAATCAAATTGTAAAAATTAGGAAAGCGAAAAGTACACATGCCTACGAAATATAGATAACTCATTTCTGTTTGTGCTGGATTCCAACAAAATGTACAATTCACACACAAACACGTACACACACCACACACACACACCCACACACACATGATGATGTAATGTGGGGCGAATGTGTGTGTGTGTGTGGTTTAGTTATGTGAACAAATAATTGAAATTGTCAAAATACATATTGAGTCCAGAGAAAGCCATTTACATATATATTTCATCAATAGCCAAGAAGATTTTTTTCTGTAAATACTTATATAATTAATTAGAATTTAAGTGTTTTTTTGTTAAGTTTTAAAATAATATCTGTGAAGTGGTCTAACTTAAAGCCGATACAAAATAAATAATCATATTTAACCTTCCTTATGAACATTTTGTTCACCTTCTCCTTGCCCTTGCATAGAAATACTCCTCAACTAAAAAGGCAAACGAATATAGATACAAACGTTTATTTAGTTCTCCCTTCTGTTCTTGGTTTGTGTGTGCGCGTTATTTAAGCTGTAACTATTGAAAAGGGTAAGGGTATACGCGCTCGAAGGTTACATTAGCTAAGACGTTTACTTACCATCTTTTGCCATTGTTTAATTCAGACCAATTCGTGTGATTCGTTATTATTGTGCAATGTCATTTGAGACTGAATCCAAATTGTAACAAAATTGTTGTTCTTCTGTTTCACAGGAAAGGAAATTGCAAATTCATTTGGTCCGCTGAATCCTTTTCCATTTTCATTCGAAACAACAACTAGGCACATTTCTGTAGAAAATTTTCGAGTGCGTATACTCTTTCCATCAAAACAAAAAAATACACAAGTTTAGCTAATTAAAAAAATGTATTATATCAGATAATAAAAATAAATTTCATTCTAAGGGCTTGCTCGTAAAGTGAGCCACTTACGATTACCTTAAATTGCTTTCAAATAAAAATTGTGGAAAAATAGTGAAAATCGTAAACACATTAACAAGTCGTTTTGGTTTAATTGTTTGTTTTGGACTCATTCAAAAAAGGTAAAAATATTATTGATGGGCATCATCCGCATATGATGAGAACTTTACTTGTACCTTTTGCAAACACCAGGACAAAGCCCCTCACTTGCGATTCCAGCTGGATACCTATCCATCCACTCTTCGACCGAACGAGGAGATCAGACAAACAAAACATAATATATTAACTAAATAGAAAAGGATAGCTGATAGCTTCAGAGCTTACTCAGGTAAGGCTTAAAGGATATTGGAGGTTGTAATCATAGCAGAGGACCCTAAAAGGTTTATGCAAGGCATAGTTAGTAGAACAACTTCTTTGAGCAAAAGTGATAAAGGGATGTCTACTTTGTCTACGACATACTGAAAAATTAACCTGAGTCAATAGGCGAATCTAATTCTACGGTTAATAAAGAGAAAAATGTCTACTAAAAAGGAAGGCCAATTGACTTTGCGAAGAACGATTAGCAAAAACTGCTTGTCCAGTCTAAGGTGACCAAATGCAAGATTCATATTCCAGGATAGGACGGACAAGAGAGGCAAAAATAACTTCCGATCATGGTGGAAATTATATTCTAATAGACATAAAGAGCGGGCACGCATATCAAGTTTCTTTAGATTCCTTCCGTTTCTAAGTAACTCAGAAAGAATTCGAATTCACAGAACTTAAGACTATCCCAGCTTGGTTCAGGAAAGTTCCCCTCTTGGGTGGGCGTTGACTTACTTGCTTTGCTTTCACAGGTTTCTGGAAACGGCAACCAATACCAACAACAATAAAAATAACACATACCACAGAATAAACAGGGGTGAATCGAGTGGAAAACAAACATAAATTAGTCGAGACACCGGCCGGACATGTGCACCATAATCAAAATAGTCCCATCGCCTGAAATGCCGTCACATCGAAAAGGGCCAATTTTCAGCTGATATAAAATTCTCTTTTAAAATGTTTGATGCTTAATTTCTGAACATCATGACTGCGGCCCCCTAGGCGGCTAGGCTAACCAGGACTATAAAAGTCCTGGTCGCGATTCCGCATACTTGAATAGACGCAATAATGTTCGATCCACAGCCATATCAGGATGTTAGATTTCGTATTCCTATCCAATGTATCTGGCTTAAGATGAACGGGTCCTGGCCATTGGCAGTTCCTGGGAATCATCAAAACCGGTTTTCATTTCAACGGTCCATTTTTGCCGTGGCTTACACATTGTGGGCGTGGTATGTGATAGTATCCGTGTGCATAACGATTTGCTTTCAGACTGGATTTTTGATCAATCATTTCGGTGATATCATAATGACAACGGAGAATTGCTGCACAACATTTATGGGAGCCTTGAATTTTGTGAGATTGTTGCATTTGCGTCTAAATCAGGACAAATTTCGAAAGATTATAAAACAATTCGCCCATGATATTTGGATACCAGAGTAAGTGCCAGGCAAAAATTACATCCTCATGATCTTTCCGACCTCAAAATCTGCAGATAGTTTAAAAGACAAGGTTATCCTGTGTATCCTTCCTTTATTCGTCCTTATTTATTCTTTTTCTTCCTTTGGATAGCAACGCTCACTTAAATATCTCAAGAGATTGCCGAAAACGTATGACTACATTTAGTATTATGACGGGTCTTCTAGCTTGCCTGATACTTATGTACTGTGTCCTGCCATTGGTGGAACTATTCCTTATTGTGGGTCTGGAGGCAGAGGTGAAACCGTTCCCCTATAAAATGCAATTCCCATTTAATCCATACTCAAATTGGATCAAGTATATCCTTACCTATCTGTTCACCTCATACGCTGGCATTTGTGTGGTCACCACATTGTTTGCCGAGGACTCAATCTTTGGTTTCTTCATCACCTATACATGTGGACAATTTCGTTTGCTACATGAGCAAATCGATCAGTTGATGGTCACAAGTGATTTGAAATCCCAGCAAGAATATGCCAAGGATCATCATCATCGTTGGCAAATACAAGAGTTGCGACAAATTGCCAAACAGCATAATAGACTTATTTGGTAAGAATAGTTAGTGGAACCGATTGAGTCATGGCCATTTCCTACCCACACTTTTATTCCTAGTTTCGCCAAACGTTTGGAAGACTTTTTTAATCCTATATTACTGGTGAATCTATTAATCTCATCCCTTTTAATATGCATGGTGGGCTTTCAAATAATTACTGTAAGTGGTCTGAAAATGAAGATGGCTTTCTATACTTAATTTGCCTATTTCTACGATAGGGTAAAAACATGTTCATTGGCGACTATGTAAAGTTCATTGTCTACATATTGTCGTGTCTATCCCAGCTTTATATACTTTGTGGCAATGGCGACACATTGATTCAACACGTAAGTTTCAAGTCCAATCGAGAATTGATATGTGCTCCAATCCATCTTTCATTTTAGTCTACTATCACGGCATGGCATCTTTATGCTTGTCATTGGGAAAGCAGAAGCAAAACCCAATCCTCTTTGTGCGCACCGACCAACAAGGAATTTCGCACAAATTTGCAATTTATGATAATGTGCAGCCAACGTCCTGTACGGATAACAGCTTTTAAATTTTCAACATTATCACTTCAGAGTTTTACGGCGGTTCGTTTGATCTACGGATTGCTTTATCTTTCTCGTACGCTACTAACCTATATCCTTAATCTCCTAGATACTGAGCACATCAATGAGTTATTTCACATTATTACGATCCCTCTACTATGATAATAGTCCAAATGATCTAAAGGTTTAGTACTTGAACTCAAGGAAGGAAAACGTTCTAGATGCCATCTGGGAAACCTATTTTCATAATTTTCTAAGAATTCAACTCTGTTAATTAAGTTTAAATATAACATCAGCTTTTTTCATCATCCTTTACCCATAATATGAAAGGAGCACTCCTTGTAGGAGTTATTTGAGGGACTCATAAAATATTACGAATTATTGAGTGTTTGAACTATTAAATGGTTCGACATTTTTGAGAGAAAATAAATAAAACTTAGATTTTTACGATTACTTACTCCGATTACTTAATCTATACGGGTTTACTTTGAGCACTTTTAAGGAAAAAAATGTCTGTGCTATCAGCTTCGTTTTGTAGACTAAATCATTGCAAATTATCGAAAGAGGCTCTAGCTAGCTTAACTAACTCCTCTTCACCCTACTTCATCGTTGCCTTTTTGAATTTGTATTTGTTAAGGATAAAAATGCGACATTGGTAGGTGATCCTGAAAGATGAGCACTCGTCCACTTGGTCATATGAACAATCTCTTCTGATGTCAAATACTGATACCATTGATGGTTCTTTGTGATCCATATACATATAATACACATCTTTAATCTATATACATACCATCCAAGCGATTCGTGCGGAAATTATCTTAAGAGAAGTTCCAAAATTCAATTCCAAGAAACTTCAAATTTGAATTGTTCGGTGTTTGACGAACACACAAAAACGAAGTGCACAAAAATGTACGTGTGGATATAACAAAGAATACAAATATCTTTGTTATTTTGATAACTTTGAATTAAGGCAGGTTTGTATTAACGATTGTCAATTGTAATTATTGCAATTCCCAACTAGTTTTAGCGTTAAAGATGGGGTGAGGTTTACGATAGAACTTGGGGGTCCTTCATATAGCTATACAAACAACCTGATCACCTTTGCAAGAATCTTCAAAATATACTAAGAAAATGTCTAAGTATTTGCTATTTGAGGCAACGAATGCCAGCTCTTTGAAAGGCAAGAAGTAAATGTTTTGAAGATCAGCCAAGTAATGAAGGTTCATCGGAAGATCTTTTCTGTAACGACGAATTACAGGCATTTGCTGACAAAATTACATAGAGCTTATAGAATCCTTAGACCTGTCTGATGTCAAAAAACACTGAAATTCGACCAATAAAAAGTTTTCTTTTGCCTCTCCATGACGTTTCCCCGTGTTAGGCGATGGCCAGGTCCAATGTCAGTTTAAAAATTGCGAATCTAAGCGAGATAGAAATATTACTACACTTTGCTCTTTAATTAAGGTAAATCAAATAAATTTGTTATTCTAAAACATATTGGACCTTCGAGTATGATGAATTTTCATTTAAAGTGAGATGATGCCGATTAATCAATTGAAAATATGCAAATTGCAGTGGCTTTATTCATTCCAGTTATAAAAAATCAATTTCCACACCATCGTCTTCCGTCCTTGGGCATTTTATTTGATAAATTAGATTTTAGTAATGGGCTTTAAGCCCAATATATAAAAGCATTGGCGCAATACAATGGCTGTGGCTTCGCACAACAAAATTCGACTGTGATTCACTTTGACAATTTGTCCGGCCTTGTTCTTCTCGATGCAATAGCAACTGTCGTAGAATTCCGCAAACGCAGTGCAGACTTCATAGCAGAACTCGCACAGGAAGTGAAGGAAAAGATCCCTGGAGCATTTTACTAATACATCGTGCAATTTAAGCAGAGTAGAGGCCAATTTCCACTCCTTATCATGAGTCAACGTGATGTCGATTGTTTCCAGCATTTTGGACAGATTGCTGAAGTCTTCGCCAGAGTTACGGGCAATCGAGCAAATGCGAGTGTAAGTGTATAATAAATAAACGGCAGTGTTGCCACGATCGTCGAGCATTTTGTCAAAAGAGAACACATAGTCACTGATCCGATTATGGCATAGATCGGTGTATTTGATACAACCGTACGCCACTGCCTCCTGGGCATCGAGCAGTTCTTGCGGTGTTAGTACTTGATCACGACCCCGACTACGTAGCTGCTCCAAGGAGCGCTTCATTCCCTCATCAAGAAGATCGGACAATTTAACAGTGTCGCCCGAACGAGTTTTGAATTTTTTACCATCCTCGCCAAGAACAACGCCAAATTGTACATGGTCGGCCCGATGTAATTTTGGTTTGAAAATACCACAACGTTGGGCAGCCTTAAAAATTGTGGTAAAATGTGTATTTTGTCCAGAATCTACTACATAGACCAACCAATCGCAAAGCTCCTCTTCGATGCGATGTCGTATGGCCGCCATATCGGAGGTGTCATAGGTAAAACCTCCATCCGATTTAACAATTGTCAATGGAATGCCAGTTTTACTCTCATCTGGCCACATGATCTCACGACCATCGTCGACTTCCAGCATATTTGCTTTACGTAGGAAATCAACCACAGTCAACATGCGAGATTGATAGAACGACTCGCCACGCTCCTTAACATTAATGTCCAAGCGGTCATAAATCGTCTTGAATTCCTTTCGGGACACATCACAGATGAGCTGCCATGCTTTAATTGAGTTTGGATCGCCACCTTGTAAAGCAACCACGGCGTTATAGGCCCGTTTCTTGAAGACTTCATCCTCGTCAAAGCTATAACAAAAGATGGTAACGCATGGATTATTCATAGTTGACTTGAAAAGCGTTGATAAAAACGTACCGCTTCTTTGATTCCTTGTAAAATGCTTGGAGATCGCCAATCGGCGGACTCTCGTTAAGGAAGTTGGGGAAACGATCCTCCAAATGGGCAATCAGCATACCAAACTGGGTACCCCAGTCACCCAAATGATTAATACGGATGACATCGTGTTGCAGGAATTCCAGTAAACGGCAAATCGACTCACCAATAATCGTGGAACGCAAATGGCCAACATGCATCTGCTTGGCAATGTTCGGCGAGGAGAAGTCAACTAAGACACGTTTCTTGGGCACTCTAGGTGGTTTTACGCCATTGCGCAAAAGATCGCCTATAGCACGAACACCATAATCTCTGTAATGGAGCATTGTAAATAAGACTCATGGGTAAGGATTTCCGTCACGTATAGACCGGATTGTCTCACTTGTTAAGGAAAATATTAATGAATCCGGGTCCAGCCACTTCCAATTTACCGATACGTGGTGATACTGGACAACTGTTTATCAATTCGGTGGCAACATCTCGCGGGCTTTTGTTAATGCCAATATCTTTCAGTTTCTTGGCCAAGGCCATGGCATTATTGCACTGGTAATCACCAAACTTGATCGATGGTGTAAGTAAAACTGGTGTATGGGACAATTGTGGAAATGCCGACGTTATTGCTATAGCTAAAACCCTTCTCAAGTGCTCAATAATCGATAAGCTATCATCACTTAAAGAGAAACTGCTAGCCCTCGATGCACCCTTTCTGGATTCATCAGATATGGCCTGTAAGAAGGAGCAGAATGAGCAGGGGATTTATGATCAAATTCATAATACAAATTTCATAATTTACAACCTGTCGTATGAGTAATATTTTCAATTCGACATTTTCCAAAAGTTGCACAAAATTGATGCATAATTGTTACGGTCGTTGTTATTTA
Organism: Drosophila equinoxialis; assembly: GCA_018150345.1. NCBI lineage: Eukaryota > Metazoa > Arthropoda > Insecta > Diptera > Drosophilidae > Drosophila > Drosophila equinoxialis. The sequence continues at coordinate 5,999,524 of JAECWI010000002.1, read as the reverse complement.
AAAGTAAATATTCAAAATAAAGCAATCAGTGTCAAATTTTATCTTTGTCTGATGAAATCAGAAAAATAGATTGACACAGCATTTGTTTATAACGCTGACTTTTGTTTACATTATATAAATATGTTTTAAACCCTTGTTGCAAGTTCAACGATATCGAAATATAACATTCTAATTGATAAAATGACCCACCTGATGGAGTATAGCTAGCCGGTGCTTAAGTTTGGTATTTTCCGTTTGTAGCCTGATTAGTTCGTCATCTTGTAGGACCTGAACGTCGGTCGCAGTGCGATGGGGATTAGCCGCCTGCACTTGGGCGGACAGTTCTACCGTCACACGTTCCTGTAATGTTATTGTTTTACTTATTTGAATTCATAAAACTTATTGCCGACATACCAATTCAGCAAGCTTATTTAGCTCCACACTTAGTTGCTCCGACATTTTTGAAACTTGGTTCTTTGTGCTGTTGCCACTGCCACATGGAAGTTTGTGTCTTTTCAGGGAAATTATTTTATTTCTGGTATTTTTCTACGTCTGGTATTTTTTCTACTTTTTTAAATTTGGTGACCCACTGTTAACTTACTAAGTGGCGCCACTGGGAAATGTAAGTTAGCATCCCTGGCAAAGTGATGGAGATGCAGTGAGCAGGGGAAACTAAAAGAAAAAGTGTTCGAAAATTGTGAATGTAATAGTTAAACGAATTGATGTAGGCCAGCATCTAAAATCGGTAACAAATCAATTGTTTTAATACATATCCCAACTATAAATATGCCAAATGTGTTTAATGCATACACACAACTATATATAAATGTGCATACAAAACATACATGTATGTATGTATGTATCGTTTTTTTCTTTTTTTTTTTGTTTGAAGTGTTTCGTTGCTCAGCCGCTTTGTATTTAAACACATAGCCAGAGCTAGCCCGGAGACATCAATTGTAACGAATCAAGTTGAAAAGAAAAAACCAATCGACAAAAAAGGAAAAGAACTTTAAATCGAACTCTAACAAAAAGTTTGACAACAAAATAGATTCGTATGTTTGTGTGTTTGTATGTACATACCTTGAAGAAAAAAAAAACTCGAACCTTAAAAGGAGTTCTAGGGTTTCATTAATAAGCCCACACACACACAACACGCATACACGCGTCGTTACATTTTATGTATATAACGTATGTACATACATACATTCGTACGTCCGAACCACCAATACATCTAAATGTGCACGCATACACATGCATGCATATATGCATATGTACATGAATATACATATTTGGATGTTGTTTGCGTATTATTTTTGTCATCGCGTTGTGTGTGCATTCCTTTCCTTTAGCTAGCCGGTCTCTAGCATTCTCCCCCTAAACCCCCGCCTCAAACATTCGTCCCTGCAAAAAATATTGGCATACATAGATAAACATAAATAAATGGATCACAAGTGTAACGTCCCCTTGCACCGTTCTGCTTTTATCATTCACAACAGCAACAACAGAAAGACAGAGAGAGCGAGAGAGAGAGAGAGAGCGCGCGAGAGTGAGAGAGATCAGCATCACGAATATCAGGTGTAAGGGGCCAATTCAAACAATTTGGTGGCCTTGCCTTCTCCTGCCACTCCTCCTCCACCTGCTCCTGTTCCTGCACCGATACCGATACCGGCCCCGGACCTGGCTCCTGCCTTCAAGATCGCAAACATTACAAGTTGCATTTGAATGCCATGGATAGCACAAGCGCCACCGGTCGACGGCGAAACAATACGCGAGTCAATGCCGAGGATAATGCTCTAGATCAAATCACAAAGGAGGTATGTTGTCTCTCAACTATCATGGAAAGGGCTTACAAAAGTTTTGCATAATTTCTTGATGGGATATCTAAATGACTTAACGACTTCTAACCAATTTCGAATGAAACAGGGAAAAACCAATAAACATAATACATATTTATATATACATACATATGTACATATGTATGTATATCCCCTTCTAGTAACCACCTGTTTGACTTTGGAAGAGGAATGATTAAAAGATGTGTCTAAGAGCACACTATGTTCGCCTGAATAGGGATAATGGCTTAAACAAATTGAATGCGGCTTACAGAAAAGGGTCAACTATGAGCTTGTAGAATTTCGTTGCATAAAACATGATTTGTACATAGTGCAACATTATTATCACCTTATTTGGTAAAATGATTAAAAACTAGTTTCTTTTTGGTGGTTAGAAGGGGGTTATTTGCCCATTGACAAATGTTTTTTGTTATTGCGATCATTGATGACGATCGAACATCCAAGTTAACGCTTTTTTCTGACGTTCTTCTGTAGCCAGTAACTTGACAAAATGTTATTTTGTTTCTTCTTTTTTTATTTGTTTCTCTCACTGCTTATCTATATCTCAGACACTCAAAAACTCTCAGTTAGCTTTGCTTTGCTTTTAAACTGCAAACATACATACATATACATATATATGTACATATGTTTGTTGGCTTTACAACTTTTAGATTAAAATTTTCATTCACATTTTGTGTTTACAATCGGCCGATGCCATAGTTCTTTTAATTCTCTTAATATACTACTTAATAGTAAGAGTAATACCCATTAATGTAGAAATTAAAATGAGAGTTTACATATTTTAGAGCTTAAATTTGACAAAAGATTTGAAAATATGTATTATGTATATGACTAGATCTTCTTTTGCTTGTAAACAAGAATTTTCTTCTAGGGCACAATAAGTCATAATTAATCAAAAGAGACGATTTAAGAAAATGTGTACCCTACATAAACAAAAATATACACAAATAAAGATTTTAAATAGGTAAAGCAAATTGCTGATAAAGTGAATATAGTAGAAGCCGGCTATAGTGGCAAAACTTGAGTATCGTTACAACAGATACATATAATATATTCAAGGGTTTAGTCTATAAACCTGATTTGTATAAACTGATGCATATGTATATATTTGTATATCTGACGTATAACCTGACGTCGTTATAATCCAAACCTTATTTAGATCTTAATATGTGCCGCCTCTGATATTTTAAATAAAAGTCTTATACATTTCTCCTACAATCTTTATCAAAATTACTTCAATATTTACAATTTGATATGAGATTTGAGCCATAAATGTCAATTTGAGCCCATTGTACGCCCCATTATGGGCCAAAAAAGAAGCTTTTTCTTTTTAAAGCTAAAGCCAGATGACAGTTTATGAGTAAGCAATTACGAAAAGAAAGAAACAAAACAAAGCCAACCACACCAAACACATTCCCATATGGAGAAGGAGGAGAAGAAAGACGTTCTCCAATGGGGGGGAGGGCGAGTTTCATTTGTCATTAGGAAGATCTAGTCATGCAAATGGGCACACAGAAATGCAGAAAAGCAGTGACACTTAACTGGGTTAGGGTTAGGTGGATGATGAGTTATATATGTATGTATGTATCAGTCAGTGTGCAGAGTCTCGACTCTCAACCATATCTTGTTGAAGAAATCGAAACACAGAAGCGGGGGGCATCACGATGAAGTCATCGGAGAGTTGAGTTTTGGCGATAGCTAGAGCTACTCACTCAAAAGCTTTCGGCGTCGCCGGTTGCGTTGGCGCTTTCGTGAACGTTGCCGCACAGTCACAATGTTAGTTAAAAGAGCAGGCCGATAATAATAAGACGTAAAATCCAAAGGGGAATTCTAGAAATCTACGTATATATGTGTGTATAACTCATGTAATTTGAAACATCAGAAGCAACAATGGAAGCGATCGAATTGGGCGATCAAATAATGAACAATAAAGAAGATCATACGACGATCATGCCACCTACACCTACCACCACAGAACCTTGTCTAATTGACGACGGCGCCGATGATGATGATGATGAGAAACTGTCTGGCGGCGACGACGAGAGTGAGTCCGAAGAGGAAGTGTTAGTGCAATTCTTGGGCGAGGCAAATCGCATTGTAAGCTAGTCATTAGAACCGCAATTTGCCTATATATACGTTATGTACCTCTATATAGTGCACAGTCCACTGATTATACTCCACGATGCATTTCATTAGATTACACAATTTTCATTTGTTGTTTCGCTTTCATTCATTCAGGCCGAAGCTCGTTTAGCGGCGCGGCGTCAAGCTCGCGCAGAGGCACGGGAAATACGTATGCGGGAGCTTGAGCGGCAGCAGAAGGAGCAAGAACAAAATGCCGATCGTGTCTTTGACATGCAAAACACCAGCGGTGCCGGTGGAGACACAATTTCCACCCACCCTGCACGTCTTGTGTATGGCGGTGGCCTCTTGAATGTAACCCGTGCCACAGCATCGCGTCGCAGTAGCGAGGATTCATTGGAAGATGAAAGCCGAAGTTTACGTGACATGAAACATGAGCTCAAAGTAGGTACCTACCACCAAGCTGATCCGAAAACATCCCTTTTGCATGATGACGGTTATGATGTTGACGACTAATGTTCTTTCCCTATTTTCTTGCAGGACGTTGAAGAGCGCTTCCGAAAAGCAATGATAACGAATGCTCAGCTAGACAATGATCGCGCCTCACAAACATACGAAGTCAAGCTACTCAAGGACAGAAGCGAAACCATGCAAGAGTCTTTGGCTCAATTGCAACGCGAGTACAAGGAGAAAATGCGTGAATACAATGCATTGAAACGTAACTTGGATCGCACCACTTTAGAACTACAACTGGTACAGGGCCAGTTGAATGAGCGCGATTCTTTGATAGCGGAACAGGGTCTTGTGATTGTAGCTATTGAGAACTCCGATGGCAGTGATGCCAAGCGGGCTCTAGTCAGTGTTGATAACGCCAATGTCTTAGCCTCCGTGCAGGGTTCGTTAGGTGAGAGACTATTGAGATCCACTCGGATTTTACGTGAAATTTATTTCCATTTCTTCTTTTTTTTCAGATGTAAGACTTAAAAAATTTAGCGAAGATAAACAGCTGCTTCTTGCGGAGGTACAGAAGCTCAATGAACAACTGGAGGAGTATAAAAGTGACGGCAAAATAGGCCACGGCAATTCGTCGTACGGAACATTCGGCTATGACGATGATTATGAGGCTCAGAGTAAGACCCACGCAAGACGATCGTCGTTCATTCGTGTACTAATCATCCACATTCATTGCAGGAGAAGCAAATAAAATAATTTCGGATTATAAGTATAAACTGCAAAAGGCTGAACAAGAAATTGCAAGTCTGCAGGCGAGCTTAGCACGTTCAGAAACTCAGGTTATACGATACAAGAGCACGGCGGAAGCAGCTGAAAAAGCGGAGGCCGAATTGAAAGTGGAGCGGCGTAAGCTCCAACGTGAGGTGGGTTTGGATTAACTTTACTTGGATTAAGCAGCTTATCTTAAGCTGCTAACCCGGGTTGGATTCAAAAAGAACTCTTCGAATTTTCTTTGTGTGTGTGCGGTTTTTTTTTTTTGTGTTTCTTTTTATTTTTCATTAATTTTTCTTTTGTATTTAGAGTTTGTTAGTGACACATTTTTGGGATGAGTGTCATTGTCAATAGTTGAGGGTAAACCAAACCGACGTTCCAGTAATTGCGAATTGCTTAAACAATCACCAACAATGTGTGAAAAAGAGGCAAGAGGCGTTGAATTGTTGTTAAACCTAATTTTGCATTCCTTAATGTTCTTACATGTCTTTTATACTGTGCAACAAAATTGATAATTTTCATCTAAATGCCACACTCAACAATTTCTCGATACATTCACATACAATAATCAATTGAAGACGCTTTTAAGTTGGACGTAACTAAGGGAATGTCATCAGGGTTGGATACATCTTGGACTCTTTCCAGTATGAAAAGGATTTTATCTTATTTTTGAGTACCGAATCATTTAACGTGTTGGACATTGTAATCTGAAAGAAATAAGGATATTGTGATGTAATAGGGTTTATTATGAGATACAGGCCCCAAACTTATTCATTTTGAGAACGCCCTTTGTCAATATTGTCAATATTTTTTGAAGATCTTGGAATTGCGCTGTACATTGAGCGATGAGAAAACAAGTAGCTTGCTTATGTCCACGAAATGTGGATGCCAGTATATATAGTATAGTGTGAGCAGTGATATGTTAGGCTAAGTACATTTCAGTTAAAATTAAAACTACCTACTATATAGAGATAATGCAACCGGTTAGAACAGCATTTCTGGGGTCGACGTTCATCCAAACATCCCAATAAAAGACAAAGCCCTAACAACAAAAAGAGTCCGACCTTGACTGCATTTGGCCTAATGCTATCGCAAAATGCCACAACCACATTGGTCTTTTGCTTATCTAATGCTTATTCTTGGAATCAAATTATTGTACTGCATTGCTTTGAAAGAACTTGGAAATACGAACACACAGATAAATATAATATCGCTAAAGTCCAACCCTGACGACACTCGTCTACCTAAAACGGCGATTTAGGGTGCAAATTACCCAGATGGAAACTTACTTAAAACAAGAGTAGGGAACTAACTAGAAAACAATTGGAGGACCAGATACTTCTGATGTTATTGCCATATGTTTTATTTGCTTTAAAATCGGTTTCCTCTTAATTACTTTGTATGGAAAGGCAGTAATAGTAGGTGTGGTTAGTCAAACTTAATTGCCCATACGGAGACTTTGTTTTAGGCTCTTTCGATTCGGTTCGAATGTTTCATGTGGAATGTTTTCCTATTGTTTGTCATTGTGTTCAGTTGACAATTTTCTACTTTTCTTGTTTAATTTTTTTTGTTTTATTTCTAACATGTACAAAAAATCATTCTAACTTAACTAAATGAACTGCAGATATCGTTTGAAATTGATAACATTTTTCTTTGTTTCCTTATTCCTAATAGAACCGTGAAAATTTAGAGCGATTGGAAGAAGCGGAAACAGCAAATAATCATTTACTAAAACGGCTTGATAAATTAAAAAACGCAAAGAGTGCAATCCTGAAGGACTTATGACCTACGGTATCATCAACGACACAACCCAAAACATCTAAAACGATTCATCATCAGCAGCAGCAGCAGCAACAGCAGCAACAGATCGCACACACCGGGAGGAAGCCCATCAATGGCGGTGCAAATGTATATGGCGCAAACGATGACTTAGCCTAAGCCCAACAAAAATATAATCCCCGAATGTTATACTATTTAAACAAACAAAAACAACAACAAAAAAAAAAACAAACAAAAGAAAAACAGAAACAAAAAACGTGAAACAAGAAAATAATTCACCTACATACATTAGCTCACGCATATATGCATATATATTTATATATATATGTACATATACATATGTGTATAGAAAGCCTCTGCTTATTTTCCCACTTTTATGTTTTAGTTTAATTTCTGATCGCTTATTATCGGTTTTATAATATTGTATTACCAATTTATAACGTTAATTACAACTAAAAGGTTGGTTTTTTTGTCTCTGAATTGGTAACTCGGCTCATTATAAAATGAATCATAAGCGATAGGAAATAATATATACATACATAGCTATATGTATACACTTCATAATATGCACTTTTGAGCAGATGATTATGGGGCATATTATAAAGCGGAAGCATCAGCATATCCTTCGTTTTCGATTCGCAATTTGGACTGACGGAATTACATATATAACTTGGCGACTAATCATGAAAGGGATGGAACATCTGTTTATGTATGAATGTATTATTAGTTCTCTATATATAAGACTGGTAGACTGTTTGACAGATGACAAACAAAACTAGCATGTTTGGAGACATATTGTGAAGTGTATAGAATCTTCGGTGCAACCGAAGTTGGCACCGGCCCTAAATACATACGTATGTATATTATATGTTGGTGGATTGAGATTGCCTGACAGTTGCCTAGACAATTTAATGACATATATATATGTATGTATGACCAATTGACCATAAAGTTGGTTCGTTTTAGTTAGATAACCTATTTTAAATCACGCCTTTTAGCCAAGTCTAACCAAATGAATCCCCATTTACGGAACATCACCATCAAATGAGTCTGTCCTACTCTAATCTCATAGAGTAGACACAAATCCAAATTGGGGCGCATCCAAGTCTTGATTGATTGTACTCTACGACATTCTACATAGTTTAGATGCCCTAAACAAAAATGTCATTTTGGCATCGTCAAACAATTAGAGAGAAATTAGAGAAATCTGAAACCACAGTAAATTGGTTTTAATGGACACAAAAGATGAAATAAATGTAAACTAATAACCAAGACGTCTCTGACAAGCGTTTGCATCTACCAGCTATTCGGCCATAATCCAAATGGGCATCGCCGTTTGGTTAGATCCATCAACTAGGTATCTATTTATTGAGTTTGCTTGCAAACTAATCACGCTATCGATGGGACAAAGAGTACTCGGATTCCAGGTACTATTCAGTTATTGTAGGTATTCTAACAAATTTTTCTAAATTAACTGACTGAGGCGGCATTTAAAATATTTAATGGCCATAAGTTTGATGAAGCCTTCTTAGCATAATTCGTTCGATTCTGAAAAAAAAACAAAACATATTGAAAAGGAGTGCTATGAATAATTATGTAATTCCGGGTGCTATTCTATATAGACATTCAAACACTTGGCAGCAACTTTTAAACATAAGTACGAACTAATTTCTTTGCATTTCTGGATTATTAGGTTGTTTCTGTTCCTGCAAGAGAAAAATGCATTTGACCGCCTGTTGCAATTTGAGTTCTTCTGATTTGTTTAATTTCTTATTTATTTTTTGACTATTGTTTCAATATACAATACATATACAATCACACACACAAATTAAAACAATGCTGTCGAATAACAAAATCTTTCCGTTTAACCACGGAAATACGAACAATTTAATTACATTTCAAAAATGAAAAATGTTGGAAACCTACTAATAAATATAAAAATAAAAAAATTGAAACTAGAAATCAATTACTAAAGCAAACTTGTTCTACCTTTGTTTACATTTATTTTGTGGAAAATCGATTAAAAAAATTTGGAAAATCAAAGATGAAACGAAGAAGTGGATTAGACATCTGTCCTGGAGAGGGGTTTTAGGCCCGTAAAATTTTGCTCTGCCATCCAAGAATGAGATGTTAAAGCTGAGAATCCTATATAGTAATGCGATTACTTATATGTACAAATGCTTTATCTTTAAGTTATAGTTTTGATTAGGACAAGCCATTCTTGTAGACGTCGTGAAGGTATTGATTGGTATGGACTAAGTCTGGAAGTTTAAGTCTGCCTCCTTACAAGAACCTACTAAGGACCAAAAACATATGATTTTTAATTGTGGACAATAGATGAGAGTGTAATTAATATGCTCTGGAGGAGAAAGAATGAGGAATTGATACTACATTTTCACTTGTTTGATCAATACAGAACAAAATATTCATTAGATGATGTCGCACAATCGATAGAGGTCCCGGATGGGTCAACTAGACATGTGAAATCCTAGATAAAGGGAGAGCCAAAGAGCCGAGCAGTAGGATTTGTGGGAAATCCTGAACAGCTGATATCCAAAAGCAGAAAAACTTGAAAACATGGATAACATACCCACAAAAGGGGTGGACTTTTCCGACTATTTTGCATCCCTGAGGTCTTGAAGCCCACTAGAAGATTTATATGTATGACATTTAAACGATTCTGCATGATTGGAAACAAATTTAAATCTTTAAAGTGGAGCGCCTTATGTTTATATAATTACTAAATGATTTAGAAATAAATATTACAAATTTTGGCAATCAATACATACAATGTATAAAACAAATTTATCTTTATAAATTGATTCTTAATGTGCCCTTTTGATTTTGGCCTAATATTCAAGAATGACCTCTATTCAACCTTTCCCTTACTCCCAAATTCATTTCACTTTCACTTCAATTCGCTAGTGTGTGTGTGTGTGTGTTTGTTTGTGTGTGTAAAGCTTACACTCTCTTTTGTTGCTGATATAGCAAATTTATCGAGTTTCGACCCAGTTGGACCAAACTAATTTTAAAAATATAATATGCATATACATATTATATTAGAATAGCTCCAAACAGTAGCCCAGAAAAGGTTTGGAGAAAAACATTCGAAAATTTTGCAAGGTCTGCTGAATGCTCCTGGCCTTAAATATTGAAAAAGTCTTCACTTTCTATGTATGTATATGTATCCCATTACAAATTTAGCAATAACCTTAAATAATATAACCAACATAAAATTCTTCGGTGACAAAGTGATGTCGGTAGTAAGTGGTTACACGGTGTGTTTTAATTCTAGTGGGTACTTCAAGTGAGATGTATATACATACATACATTCATAGTACATACATATATATTAGATATACATATATATACATATTAGACTGGAATTGAAATAGGGTTGAATCCGAAATTCACGTGGAGCGTTTTGAATGATAGGCCTTAGAAAACTTTTTGAAAAAGCTTTTTTAGGGTGGCCCTTCTTAGCATTTACTGTGAAATGTCATTAGAGGTATGGTTTTGAAATAAATTTGGTTTCGCCCATCTTTCTGTATGATCTTGAATCTAAAAATAAAGATTTTTTCTTTCCACTGTCGAAAACTCAATAAGACGTGATGATGGGGGAGACAATAAACATTTTCGTACTGAGCAATGGCTGTTCCCACGAAATGGTATATTTATTTTTCGACTTTAATGTAAAACTTCATTCCAAATTCTTAAGAAAATTCTTGTTTCTATTGTCCAGCCTAATATGCATTACTCGTTCAACAAAGCTTTAATAAAACAACTCATCGGCAATGTTCGTTGGGTTGTGAGAGTACTGAGAGTAAAAGCTTTCCCTCTCTTACGAAGAGTTTGGTGGGCCCGCTTGACATGAACGTCCTTCATCTGACTTTGAAAAATTTCTCGCCATATTATACCAGAACGAAAGAGCTGAATTTCGCTTAGCAAAGGCAGTCGATTCCTTGCGAGCGAACTGAACGGTAGTGACTTTCCAAATTAGCAAATTCTCATTGCAATTTTCTCCAAGATTACTAACCTATTTTTTTTTTTCTCCAGAAAGTAAAAGTGTAAAAAGTAATCATGTCGAAAATCGGTATTAACGGATTTGGCCGCATCGGTCGCCTGGTACTGCGTGCTGCCATCGACAAGGGAGCCCAAGTCGTTGCCGTCAACGATCCCTTCATCGATGTTAGCTACATGGTCTACCTGTTCAAGTTCGACTCTACCCATGGACGTTTCAAGGGTACCGTTGCCGCTGAGGGCGGTTTCCTGGTTGTCAACGGCCAGAAGATCACCGTTTTCAGCGAGCGCGACCCCGCTAACATCAACTGGGCCAGTGCTGGCGCTGAATACGTTGTGGAATCGACTGGTGTGTTCACCACCACCGAGAAGGCCTCCACTCACTTGAAGGGTGGTGCCAAGAAGGTTGTCATCTCGGCTCCCTCTGCTGATGCTCCCATGTTTGTCTGCGGCGTCAACTTGGATGCCTACAGCCCCGACATGAAGGTCGTCTCCAACGCCTCTTGCACCACAAATTGCTTGGCTCCATTGGCTAAGGTTATCAACGACAACTTCGAGATTGTTGAGGGTCTGATGACCACTGTGCACGCTACCACTGCCACCCAAAAGACCGTCGATGGTCCATCTGGCAAATTGTGGCGTGATGGTCGTGGTGCTGCCCAGAACATCATCCCAGCCTCCACTGGCGCTGCCAAGGCTGTTGGCAAGGTCATTCCGGCTTTGAACGGCAAATTGACCGGCATGGCTTTCCGTGTCCCCACACCCAATGTGTCTGTTGTTGACTTGACTGTCCGCTTGGGTAAGGGCGCTACCTACGATGAGATTAAGGCCAAGGTTCAGGAGGCTGCCAATGGTCCACTGAAGGGAATTCTCGGCTACACCGATGAGGAAGTCGTCTCCACCGATTTCCTTAGCGACACCCACTCGTCGGTCTTTGACGCCAAGGCTGGCATCTCTCTCAACGACAAGTTCGTCAAACTCATTTCCTGGTATGACAACGAGTTCGGTTACTCCAACCGTGTCATCGATTTGATCAAGTACATGCAGAGCAAGGATTAAGCGGAATCTAATCTGATATTTATTCTACAAATAAATTTGAAATACATACATATAGAAATCCATGCATACACATATGTTTATTGTTATTAAATAAAGTTTCGCTTTGTGTGTAGTTGTCAAATTACAAACTTGTCTTTCTTTCGACCAATTTGTCTAGACAGATTTCCCGGATATACATACACACACATACAAACACCCCCACCATTATACACTCTACTGACTTTTCCAGTTGTGACCTTTCTTTCAATTTGAAGGTTACGGGAGCCGGCAATTTTTACAGATGCGTGATAAATAGATACACACACACATGTATATCCATATATATATATGTACATATGTATATGCATGTATGTATGTACTTAATATAGAGAAAAGGCAAGGCATTTCTCTCAACTAAAATGAACCACAATTAATTATATAATTGAACAAATTCGTCAATATTTTCCATAAGGCTGTAAATATGTACATATAACAAAGAAAAAAATTCAAGAAAGAAATGGAAAAATTTCCAGGCCACTTAAACAGTAAAAAAAAAAATTTGTTCTTTGTTTTATTTTGGCATTTCTTATCTACAAAACTTTAGCCGGTACATACATTTTGATAAGAATCTTGTTTTCATTTAAAATTAAATTATTTCAAATTGATTTAATTGAATACTAGATGTTCATTTTTATATGAAATGGTTAAAGTCCATATTAAGAAGTTATACAACATAAAATATTTGGAAGCTGTAAATACTCTAAAAAATGTGAAATTAGTACTGAAATCATGAAATAAAATCAACTTGCGCTGATTCAACATTTACATACATACATATGTATCCATATGCAATTTGTTAGGCATCAGATGAAATCCCACAGATTACTTAACATTATTTGTATGTGTTTACATGCTTACGTAGGCATACATACATACAATATTTAATTGTCGGGTTGTTCTCCATACATTCAACCGGCCCAAGTCCGGCTTGCCACACCCTTGTTTTGCACTTCCTCTCCTTACTAAAGGAGGATGTCATCTGAGAGAACGACCAGCTGATTCAGTGCGCAGTACTCAATATTCGACGTCATCGATGTAGACACACATGTATGTAGTTATTTCTGTATATGTCTGTATATGTATGTATGCATACAAACGCTTATCATTAATCATCGACAATAATTTATACACATTTAAGTAGACTTGTTTTCATAGAAGAGTTGTTTTTCGATCGACATTATCAATGTAATTCTACGTCTGCTATTAGATCCTACATATGTATGTATAGAAATCAAATGATAGGTACATACATTGCGTAATATGTAAACTTATTATACAAAATGGGCAAACATGTTTAGTTTTACATTTGTGTGTGACGACATTCTTATTTATATGTACAGGCAGGTAGGCAGGCAAATCTATTGATTATTAACCGAAAGAGGGTTATTTTGCTGGATGATTGTTTTTGCCGGCAGCTGCCTTGGTGTCTTTTAGGCTACGCTTGTATTGTTCTTCTGTGACCATAACACCGTCCATATCAACGAAACGAGTGTGCATTCCGGCGGCAATGAAACGTTTCGTAGCCGGCATATCTAGTCGCGGGGCTGCCAGAGATGCATTTATTTCCTTGTCGCGCGCCAACATTTCCTTTGCTCGATTTAGATCATGTATTATAGGATGCTACAAGTATTAATATAAAAAAAGACAATCAATTCGTGTATTTAACTGCAAATGTTTGTTGCTGCACGTACCTTGGATACATCTGTACCCTGAAGTTTAAGGTGCATCCAATATAAAGTACTGCTTGCGTATGTCAAAAAAGTATCCAATTTAATTTGATCATCAAGGCTTAATGTTGGAGAACTTCTTGCAGCAATGGCACGTTTTATATCAACCTCCAATGTATTGAGACTTGTCGCAAAATTGTCGACAATACCTCGAATCTTGGTGTCATTTTTGAGTTTCTCGCCAAGATCAAAGCTACTACTATGGGATTTCTTCTGGGTCTCGTCTTTCATCTTGAATCTTCAGTGTGGGTGCTGCTTCTTAACAGAATAAATAAATTCGAGTTCCTTCTATCTGAAATTGCAGTAAAAAATAAAATATTAACACACTTCCATGTTTATAGATATCAAGACATGTGTTCGTATACCAGTAGCCGCAAGATTTAAAAACAACTAAATCAAAGCAAAACTGATTGTTGGAAAATTACCGGCTTAAATGGTTGGTATACCAAAGACTTTTAATATGCTATTTGAATGCTTTACCACGCCGGGCCTTTGGATTAGGACAAATTTTTATTTACAAATTCAATATTTACTATTTCAAGTGGCGACATTTGCTCCGATAAACGATAACACAACTTTGGTAACATCGATGACGATAACTTTGCTGTGACAACTGAACCCAGTATCGGATCCAGAAAATATTTCGGAACTTGTTCCAGCTTACAGAAACTCGATGTGTGGCGCCACTGGGAAACTAAGTTGTTATTGTTATTGATGGCAACACTGATGCTAGTCGGTCTAAAAATAATAATAGTAACTAAATAATTAAATAAATAATATTAACTTGCTGGAAATGTTCAAATCTTCCTTTAAGCATTATAAAATGCGGTCTGTAGAACCAGATCTAAGTGAAGTCATAGACTTTGATAACTGTGATAAAGATATTGACGATGCACTCCAGTCTCGTGTGAGTATAATGAACAAAACAATGTCTCAAAGACTGACCATACCATATAGACTTCCAATTTTTCTCCTTGTGGAACTTCTAAGGAAACTTGTAAATTGTTCAAATACGCAGAAGAAATGTGGTCGAATTTGTTATATTATTTCTATATTGCATTATACTTTTTGACCACACCGCAGACGAGCCGTGAACCGGCTGTTTAGGATCCCAATCTTGGGGGTTCTTAGAATACTTCATGGCAATTTCATATTCGGGATCATCAGTCTATATAGGAATTCATATGAATTAAGATGGGTTCTAATAGATTAGAGGATGGATTCTAATAGATCGTCTCAACACATCCTTATAACCATTGCGCCATCTTTCGCCCATTAAAATCAGTAAAATTATTGTTTCGCATCTTGAATGCATCTATTTTTACCTGTTTTTGTATAGTTCGTCCAGATTTTTTACTTTTTAGCCCACAGGATATGGAATCAATAATTTTGGCGCGTGTTTTTTGAAAAGCTTATTTCCTTTTAGTGTTTTCGACAGAAAGCAATTTTAACTGAAAATACATTAGTTTATTTTTATAATATTGACAAAATGGTTGGGACAGAATCAAACGACATAAATACTGATTCCAAAAGTCTTCAAGACCTGAAAGATGTTTTTACCATGCAAACTGAATCAGAAGTTGAGATTGAAGCAGAAAATGTAAAAAACCGTTGGTCAAGCGATAAAAAATTAAACTTTTTAGGGGTTTGGATAAGTTTGTACTGAAATTGATAGAAAAGTTGCAAATGATATATAAATTATTATATTCCTGGTCTACCAGAGTGGTAATCGTTTTTTAGCAATGTTGCTTTTTGAAGAGCGAGTAAAAGTTAGAAGTTTGAACCATTTTTTAGGTGCTGTTTTAGGACGAAAAAAACAACGACGCCACGTTACTAAAAAATCCTAGTTCAGTTCATAGCCTATCCTGAACATATCCTGAAAATTTCAAAAAAAACGGATAAGCCGGTTTTTGGGTTTTACGTTGAAAAAGAAATTGGTTTTAAAAAAAAAAAGCATTTGAGGCGCCATAAGAGCAAAGAGCGAACGCCTCCCATAGACGAACAATTTTGTCGCTCTCAAGAGTGTTCGCTTATGGTAGTATTTACTGTCTGTGGAATCAGGGGTGGTATATCTTTAGGCTAAGATTCCTATACCCTTTCAATGTGAACCCTTTTTAGTCCTGTAATTCCTTCAATTAGTTCTGTGTCTCAAATATTATTCTATCATACAGTGGACCGATCCGTCCAATTTTCGAACATAAGCTACCTCTGGTAATCATGTACATATGTAGGTAGGCCACAAATATCGGGCATCACTAAGGTCCTTGCCAGGTTTCTGTGGGATTCCTGTCGTGACGATGCCCGGCTTAACCTACGCCACTTCTAGTTATCAGGTATCATCCGAATAGGTTTTAAATTGTGGACGAACGGGTCACATATGTAGATGTACTAAATACGAAAGGACGTAAAGAGGGCTGTAGCAGGGGAACACCAACTTATATTTTGCACGCATGTGAATAGGCAGGAGGAAAGATGAAGGAGAGGTACTCGTTAGGAAAGTTTTCACAATGACAGTTGAATTATGGACAAAGTGCACACAAAGTTAAAGCTTTTCCACTTATGATTGGCTAATTGAAGCTAACTGATTTTATCTGTGATTGCAAGTTAGCGATGCCTGTGACCATTGGCGAGAGTTCAATTTTGGCGCCTCCTTTCTTGCAACCTTTGTCCAAGTGGCGATGTTATGCTCTTGCCAAACACTCTGGCCTAATGGTTATACGCAATCCGTTCACAAATCTTGGCCAGCGATATTGGATTGCCCGCTGCCTGCGCGACTATCCGTGTGCTCCAAATATTGTCAACCTGCATGAGGATCTGTTTCCGCCAGCAGCCAGAGCAAACTGGTGGAGTGAGCTGCAATCCTGCACCGATACCCAAAAAGCTCACCGACTGAAGGTTGCAATGCGGTGGACAACATTGGGCTATCATCACAATTGGAATACCAAAGTCTACGACGAGGAAACGCATTCGCCCTTTCCACAAGACCTGGGCAAAATGTGTGAATTCTTCGCCACCGTCTTGGGTCACGCCAACTATGCGTCACAAGCAGCCATCGTTAACTATTATCCAATTGGCAGCACCCTATCTGGCCACACAGATCATTCTGAGCCCAATCAAACGGCTCCATTGTTCTCCTTTAGGTATGTCTACGTCTCAAAAAGAAACAGCTCCAAAAAATATCCACCTTGACTGTAAAGAAACACATTGCCCGATATATGAATACATTTTTATATTGATAAACTTTTAAGTACTCAAAAGTAAAATACTAAAATTATATCCATCTCTTGATTTCAGTTTCGGACAGTCTTGTATTTTTCTGATTGGTGGAAAGACTCTGGATGAAAAGCCAACTGCACTGTACCTGAGGAGCGGAGATGTACTTATCATGTCAAATGAATCCCGACAATGCTATCACGCAGTACCAAGAGTTATGAATGCGCCAGAAGAGCCTTGGAGTTCCATTGACGACGACGCCGACGATCCTGCCAGTCATTTAGATAACTTGGCGCTAAACATTGATTTATATAGACGAGTTAAGGATAAAGATTTCTGGTTACCATTTGGCAACTATGTAAAAGATTCACGCATCAATATGAATGTCCGTCAGGTGTTATGATGAAGCCAAAAGCACTTATCATTATTGTTGAGATCTTTTTATGTACATATTTGTTAGTAAATACTTTCATTGTAAATAAAATTACTAAATGAGATCCATAATATGGGGATTCTCTGTAATCAATTGTGTTGGAGATCCACTTTCCGGGAATTGACATATACATACAATATCATACAAGCTTTTCCGACCCCATGTATGTACATATATATTGATCAGCATCAACCACCACCCGTCCGTCTGTCATCAAGTTATGCACATTAACGGGTTTTCTCTAGGTGGGCCATAAGGAATGAGTTGGCCATTGGCCGGTGGCGGCGCTAGAGTGCGCTCGTCCTTGTAAGAGTGAGATGGTGCTTAAATATGTTGAGTTCAGTAATTAAAACAACGGTTTATGTATATATTTTTTTAGTTATTAGCAATGATTCTATTATCGTTTTCCCACTTTTTTTGTGTTTTGTTTTTGTTTTTTACATCAACGGCATACATGAAAATAGGTCTTAATCAAAACACACAATGCACGATTGGAATGAAGTTGTATACGTATATATGTACATACATCTATGTATATATGTATCTCTGTATGTATGTATGTATATTGCTGCGTCGTGCACTGCGGATTGGTTTCCACCAGCTGTATGTTGATGGCATACACATAGTATATGAGTTTTTTGTTTTGTTTTTGCGTATGCATATACATATATATACGTATATATATATATATCTGTATATGTATATTATGTATGTATGTATGTACAAACTAATTATAGTTATTTCATAGACATGTCTTCTTCATTCTCAATTTTTGTTTTTTCACATTATACAAATAATACAAATGCACTAAAATTATATATTGGAACCTAAAGGCCTAGTTAATACTAATAAGTATTATTTATTATAAATAAGTAAAGTTCGTACATATGTATGTGCTGTGTTGTGTATTGCCCCAGCGGCCAGACGTAAGAGGGAAGCAGCCAAATCGCCAAAATGTGCGGCTCAGTGCATATGGTCGATCGCTTAGAAAGTCTCCAAAATGGTGATTTTGTTGGAAGTTGTTTCTCCATATCGGGGACAACTAACTGATTCGCTATAACGTTGTAACTATAACTTTATACATTCGTTATGTTACGTGTTTCGTTTTCCTTTAACCATACTTGTCGTTTTTTGTTTCTTGTTTTTGTTTGTTTTGTTTTTTGTTTTTTTTTTTTTTTTAAATACATAAGATACTTTATCCTTGTTACATTACAAATAAATTATTAATTATTTCATTTATGTATAAGTTTTTAGTTTACAAAAGCGTTACGCTTACTTCCTTGGTGTTCTCTCAGGCTTGGGATGTGCTAGGGAGAGGTAGGACATAGGATAGGGGGGTACTTTGTGTGTGTGTGTGTATGTGTGTGTATAATTGTAATGACATGTGGTTGGGGTTGGTGGAAAGGGAGGACAGGGGGATGGACGTGCTCGAAATTTTAGAAATTTCTTTGTCTTATTTCCTATTTATAGTATTGCTGTATAGATTGGCCTATCATCGACTTGGTGCCACAGATGATGCTGGTGAGATTCCCATAACGCCGCCAGGTCCAGTGTTCAGACCAACACCGGGACCTGGGCCGCTCACCACCATGCCCATGGCATGGTCTTGTTCTTTTTTGGTGGTTATTGATGAATGATTCAAGGGATCGACAGCTATCATGTGTTGAACAGGCATACCAGTTGTTGGTTGCGGCGGTCCCGGAACTTTACCAACAACTATGCCAGTGGACATTTGCTGCTGTTGTTGCTGCTGCTGTTGCTGGGGTGTCTGCGCTCCCGACGTGACGACACCAACGCCCGGTGTGGGTTGCATTCGGTGATGCGGAGGCGGTGGCCCTAACGTGCCCACTGAAGGTGGCGGAATGGGGGCTTGGTTCTTTGCCCCGAAGATGCGCGGCAGACTGCGCTGCATAAATGCTCATCGCCTTTTGTCGCTCCTCATGTTCGTGTCGAAAAGCGGCTTCCATGATGGGATTAAAACGCAGGAGGGGAGCATAATAATCGCGATGATCCATGCCCCAACCCGGCGGACCAGGTGGAGGATAATGAGTGAGGGGACCACCAACACTCAAAGTAGGAGCCATCATTGTGCGGGAGAGATGAGTAGGCGGCGGTGGTAGACACTGTCGTCCAGCCGCCATAAAGTTAGCATGGTGATGATGAGCCGCTGCAGCTGCTGCACTGGCCTGTGCAGCCGCCAATGAGGATGGATGATACCGAGGATCTCCGACAGCTGCTGCCGCCGCTGATGCTCGCATCATCATAACATCCTGTTCTTCCTTTGTGCGTGGATGTTCCTCCTTGATCCTTATTTCCGCGTTCATCTCAACGACACTGCGATGTGGCGATCGATCCCGTACAGGCGCTGCAGCAGCCACTGCGGCTGCCTGGGCTGCGGCCTGTTTGTTACTCTCGTTTATGCGTTGCTGCTGCAGCATTCGCTCACGCTCCAGTTCCCGGCGCTCCAGTTCTCGGCGTTCACGCTCCTTGCGATCTCGTTCACGTTCCCGTTCTCGCTCGCGTTCCTGTTGCTCTCTTTTCAGCTTCTCTTCTTTCTCCTTCCGTTCGCGCTCCTCCCGCTCACGCCTTTGGCGGTCGCGTTCCCGTTGCTCACGTTCACGCAGTTCCCGTTCTCGTTCCCGTTCCTCTGCTTCACGGCGCGCATTGTCCAGTGCCGGATCGGTTTTAATAGGCCAACTATTAGAAGCAGAAGCAGATGCTGGATGGTAAGCCACAGTGCGTTGCATAGCGCTGGTTCTATAAAGGGATAGATCGTTAGTGTTATTCTTGTTGGAAGCATTATCCCTTTTGCATACCTCCACGCATCCAGAGGTCCGGCTAATGATATTTCACGCCCAAAATGTGTTAGCCCGGTGAAACCGAATGGTGTCACATAACGTCCATATGGCGCTACAGACGTACCTGTAATAGGAAAAGAGAATTTGCAATTATATGAAGAAACATGGGTGAATGCGTTAGAGAGAACTGACCAATATGACTAGGTGGTGCTCCAATGAAGCTAGCAGCCAATGGAGAAGCTTCAAATGGAGAACGTCCTGGTAATGCATTGGCAAACACTGCCGCCGGTGGCATTTCACCAGGACGATGCATAAGGTGCGGGGAAGTAGTACTGAGAGCCAACGTTGGAGACGCCTTAATGCCAATTGGCGGTGTGGGACCGCTTGGCACGGTAACACCAGGAGCACCAGCTCCTTGTACTGGTCCTCCTCCTCCTCCTATTCCAGCTCCACCAGGCACAGATGGCGTCCCAACGTTACTCACAGGCGTATTGGCGCCGCTGCCACTTCCACTTGCTGCACTGGCGCCGCTGCCAATATTGCCTGGATTTATGGGCACATTGGGTGTAATAGGATTACCACCGCTCACACTACTATTGCCAAAACTGGAGCTTCCTGGCATTGGGCATCCCGCTGCTTTGTCCGAGTTTTGCTTATTCTGATGGTAATAAATTTCCCACGCAATGCGAACATGCATAGCATTCCAGCGGCCAGATTTCTGTTGCGGAGAGAGAGAAAGAGAGAGAGAGAGAGAGAGCGGAAGGAACGCCTTTTGTTTAGTATCTCCCAAAAAAGAAGGATGCATTGGTTATGAAAGCGATATAAACATACCATTAAGCTGGACTGTGAGGATTTGGATGGGTCAATGGTTGATGTTGTGGGAATATTATTGGAATGGGGCGTTGATATAATCGACTGAGTGTTCTGCGTATATACATAAATATGAGATTTGTATGATGTGGTGATTATTTTAGTTTGTTTCTTTGTTTAAAGGTTGATGATACAATGAGAAAGTATAGCAGAGTAAAGTATTCTGAAAGTCATGCAAATAACTTCCAATTGACTTGATACTTACCTTGGGAGCGAATGAGGTTAAATGATTGGGAGGCATGAAGGGAGTTGGTCCACCGAGGCCGGCATGGAGAAGTCCTGCTGAACTGTAGCCAGTGTAACCAGGAGGTAATCCAATGCCAGTGCGATAGAACTGTGGATCGACGGCGGAGATTTTCGAAATATCCTTAAATAATGGTGGCGGAAAGATTTGCGCTGGGGTTGGCGGTGCAGTTGGCATAGCTGGCGTTGGAGCAGGAGCCATCGAGGTGCCAGGCAACAATTGCTGATGTTGATGTAGATGCGTATGCTGATGTTGGTGCAACTCCTGTCGCATATATGTGGAAGACGGAGGAGTTGGTGGCACAGCCAAACCAGAACGATCCAAGAACCGGCTGTCCAATTCGCGCCGCAGCAGATCAGCTTGATCATCTGAAAAGAAGATGCATATAGACATTATCATGAGGTAATGAAGATACGGGGGTGTTGTATCGTACTTTTGCTTGGCTGAAAGAGAGATTCTGCAGAAAACGGATGTGGGGTGGGTGTCATGGCATTTGCAACTGTTGTGACCGTCGATGGCATCGTTCCCACTGTGCTCGACGACGACGAGGGCGTAGTCGTAGTGGCTGCCGTTGTCGTCGTTATACTGGGGGGAGCATGTGACACCATGGGCATTTGTTGTGATACCATAACGCTATTAGGCGTAGCTGCCGTTTGGTTATTGTTGGCGGCTGGCGACAACGATGGCGGGGGCAGGGGCGCAGTGAAATACGATGGCTGATAGGTTGACACAGGCATTTGATTATTGGTAGGAGGAGCACCAGGCATATGCACATTCATATGCGGCGAAATGGCATTTCCAGCTGTCCTGGGACCAGCACCAGATCCTCCTCCTCCTCCTGCTGTCCCAACAACATTTATTGGCGGCGGGGGAGTTGGGCGTGCATTGCTACTGGACACTACAACCATGGATGGCGTTGGAGTCGTCACCGGCGCTGGCAAACTCGTCGCGGAAGAGCTACAAGTGAAGTACATTGTGTTATTAGTATTATTACATTCAGAAAATTTCTCATCTTTCCGAGCATACTTTAGCCAGAGGCCCGTCTTTGGTGGATATGGTGTGAGCCCCGATCCTGCTGACGTTGCCAACACCGTGTGCTGCGCGGTCGATGGTAATGTTGAGGCTGATGAGGCTGAAACACCGCCACCATAAGGACCCGGACCCGGAACCAGGCCGCAAAATGGAGGACCCAAATTAATGGCCGGCTGCACACCAGAAATGGAAGATGACGATGACGTTAACGCCCCCATGTTGGAACGCACAGTTGTAATGCTGGAAAATAAAGGAAAAACAAAACAAAAACAAATTTTACAAATTAGCAAAGTGAGTGCAAAACCTGTTTAGATCTTATATTTCTTATTTGCAGTATGTAACCTTGAACTATATATCATTTTTAATGTGATGACAATTGGGGACAGTAACTAAACTGACTTACTATCTCCCCCCTACCCACTCCCCACTCAGGTAGGCAAATAAATCGGTTAAAAATATTTGACATTCACTTTATAGCTTGCAAAAAGCGAACGATTACTTGTAGATATATATATTTATATTCACCTGTAACTGTTATCCCGATCCTTAATGTTGGTGTTGCTTTCGCTTTTCGGGGAGATGACTTTTTGGATCACAGATGTGGAAGATGTTGATGATGATGATGTCAATGCTGACATTGATGACGGAGAGGCTGTCACTGCTGTTGTTAAACTTTGAACGGTGAGAACCGAGGAGGCGGATGACGTGGAGGAGCTAAAGTTGCTTCCTGCAACTGAAGCGGCAGCAGATGTATTGATGCCTCGCAAATGGGGCTGGTGCTGTGATGGTATTGGCGTCGCGAACTGCGGATGTGTGGTCAACAAATGCGCCGGACCGTGGGATAAGTGCCCAGGCGCCGATTGCAACGGCAGCTGGACACTATTTGGTGGCGGAGGTTGAAGCGATTGAGATGTTATTGCTGCCATCGAGGTTATGGCATGAGGGGTTGGTCCCGAAGCCCCCGTCACCGAAGATGGCACCGAAGTCCCAACACCAAAGGGACCCGTTGCATAGACGGGCATGTGATGCGAATGAGATTGAGAGTGCGGGTGGTTTAACGAATGAGTCGAATTCAAGGGGAGCATTGTCGTTGCAGCAGTGGCCGCCACCACGGTGGTGACATTCTGTGCTGGAGGAGCACTGCTTGCACTGATGACACATCCCCCCGCCGGGTAATGGTGTAATCGGTCGCATTCCTGCCGGCACTGAGGCCAGACCTGCACCTGGTTGGACACTATTGCTAATGTTTGGTGGTGGTGCCTTAATGGACACTGCCGACGCTGGCGACTCTCTGCTGCTACGTGCCATGTCCGAGCTTCGGTGCGGCGATGAGGCTGTGGTTGGGGATGCAACTGATAACACTGGTGGCAAGTATGGCCCATGTGTTAGGCTGCCATACGGCGTGTAGAGCGGGTAATTGGGATACGGTGCACGGTAGGGCGCTGCCTGAATGAGCATGGGCAGATTGGCAGCCACATGAGACATGGGAGGAGGTGGTGCCCCAGGAAATAGCAATGGCGGACCAGCACCACCACTTGCACTGCCGCCAAATGCCACTTTACCCAGGCCTGCAACAGCAGCTCCAGCTGCGCTAACAGGTGGCGGCACCACCGAATTAGGCATTGTGGTAATTGCCGACATTGTCGTTGACACAGGCACCGGAACAGGAACAGGCACGGGCACAGGCACAGGCACCATTTTATTGGTTGTGTGAGGCGAAATGCGGGATAGCGCACTGTTAACTCCTGACGTTGATGTTGTCCCACTAACAGATGGAAACCCACCCAGGAACCCATTCACAATTTGAGTATTTGGTGGCATCGACAGGACATTTGGGTTCTTCAGCATATCCATGTTAGCTGGTGTTGGCGGCGTTGATGAAGACGAGGACGACGACAGTGCCCCCGTAACTGTAGAGGCGGGATTCCGACTTGTTGCAATTTCATTGGGTTTTAAGTTTGCATTTGCAAGCAATACACCAGCCGTTGATGGCGGACCGGTTAATCCGGCAGGAGGTGCTGGAATGCGCGTGCCAAATGTATTTCCCAATAACGATGCCGCCGCCGCCACAGTGACGGGTGCCATTTGTGCTCCTAACATCAATGGATTCGGTGGGCGTTGCCCCGCCGCTGCTAGTCCCTGTGGCGTTGTCATCTTACTGCTAAACATAATCGATTGATCGTTGGCAGATGGCGGCAGTACAAGTCCGCCGCATGGCATTGATATTGCTGGAGTTGAAACTGTGGTTGGTGTCGTCGTGCTTACATTCGCTTCAACACTAACAGGAACGATGCCAGGAAGCTGCATAAGAGAGAATGCAAAGTATTAACATTGTATATATACTTATATATATATAAACACTAATTAAACATACCCCAACATGTCCGGGAGACGGAGCCGTTGTTACTCCTAGCATGGGATGTGGCATTGTCTTCTCTGTGACAGATTTTTGGGCCATGGCACCTTGACTATTGCTACCATCAACAGGGGCAACAATTGGGGTAGCCCCTGGGGCTCCTCCAGTACCTCCAGTTGATTGTTGTTGTTCGCCATTTTCGTTTGTTGTTATTAAAGGCGACGAGGCTGACAACGACGCAACTGCGGATGATCCCACATCAGAGGCAGTGTTTGATGAAGAAGATAACGCTATATCACTCCCACTACTATGATTCCCGACTCCTGTTGGGCCAATGGGCTGCAGATGAAGAAACTCTGACGATTTGCGTGCACTTGTTGGTGCTGTTGTCGTCGTCTGCTGCTGCTGTTGGCCTTGCTGACTTGGTGAGGTATTCGGCACATGCGACTGAGTTGATGGAAAAACCACAGCTCCCACCAAGCTCTCGGAATTCTGGAGAACAAAAAAAAAAAACACAACATGAGTCCAAGTCGACGACTTTGTATATTTACATATATCGTATTCTACTCTAAGCTTGACAACTCCAAATTCCGGTCTCGTCGAAACTTGATGCACAAAATACACATCAAGTTACTGCTTTCCTAGTTTCGATTTCTGTTCTTCATGTGTACATTGATCTAGTGAGTATTTATGTCTATCGCTTACTCCAATATCTACATATCTGCACAAAATACCTCTTTATATGATCTTTTCCAAGTTGTATAGCTCTAACGCCGATATGGCACATGATATCATTTGGCATAAAAAAGTAGTTATTGGACTTTCCTTTGTCACGATGAAAGATATCTTTTTTTGTGTGTTTCTTTCTCAGTAAAAGCCACCAACACTTGTTGAGAACTCCTCTTTCTTTCTAGTTTGGTTCAGCATGGGAGAGAGTCATTTATTTACTACTATCTCATTTCGAATTACAATAATTAAACACACGATAAGTGTAAGGATAACAAACAAAAATGATTCTGCTAGAGATAACATCAATTGAAAAGGGATAGCATTATGATCAAAATCGATTTTAATTAATGAAAGATAAAGTTTTGACTAGACCCCTCTAAAGTAGACGAAAAGTAGAAGGTTTTCACACTTGGAAAACTTACGAAAAATGTTGACAGAATTAATTTCTTTCGATGCTGTTTATTTATCTGGATAAGTGTGGCTTGAAAACTATTCAAATACAAAAGGTTGTGATAACTGAAATATGCAAAATTGATGATGGATCGACTACATCATTTTTGTTTTTTGCTTGCTTTCTTAAACTAAGATTACTCAACACAATCGATGAACTACGATTTTAAAATAATTAACTATTACTAGGAATTGACGGCTCTATGCCACAGAACAATCAATCTAGAGTGGAGTCCTAAGAATAAAGAAATAGACTCACCTTGTTCTCCACATTGCCACTATCACACTGCAAAAAATGGAAGAAGTAACAAATACAGAGAAAAATTAATATAAATAAATGATGTAATATTGTGATTGATACATACGATATGAGTTCCTTTGCCATTGCTGTTGCAATGATTTGAAGCCTGTTTATAGAGAGAGAGAGAGAAAGAGATAGAAAAAAGTTATAATTTATTTGTTAAAATTAAAGCACTTTTAATACTCACTTCAATAAAACGTTCCGCATGATCATGATCATTCTTAAGCATATTATTGGTGGCACCAACGACCTGCGCTGAACCATTAGGCAAGTCTGGAATGCCCAGGGTCGGATGTGCTGCAATTGCAGTGGCGGGCGAATTGCTACTTATAGCACCTTCATTGGTATCCATAACATTTGTCTGTAATATTAATTAATGATAATTAACAAATTAAAGAAGAAACAAATTACAGACTCCCAGGGGGTAGCTCCTATTATCTTGTCCAAGACGACAACACAAACTGACGCTGGACAAGATTATAAACTAGAAGCTGGATATGTGATTGGGATTGGAATTGGAATGTGTGAAAATATTGGTGGGAAGGATTTGAAATGTTTCTTACTTTGCAACTTTGGGACGATGGTGATGATGATGACGAGAGTTGTGCAGCGCCTAGATGATTGCTCTTTGAAGTTGCTCCTGTGCCGATGCCGGATCCCGTTGTTGTCGCGGCGGCGGAGTCATTTGATTTAGTGCCCTTGACAGTCATATTATATTCAGTGCTGCTGTTGCTGCTCACGTCACCCGACGCGGTATTTGGTTGATTAGCATTACAATTACTGGTGGGATTATTGTGCTGATTGCTGCTTGCCACATCATTAGAATTGGCATTGCCACTGCCATTACCATTGCTGGCAGAGATGTTATTGCCGGCACTGTTGGTACTGGTGCTGCTACTGCTGGTGCCAACGGCCAGCGTTGGCCGACTAATATCCAACATATGCGAATCATTGCCATTGGTCTCCATTTCCATGAGTGCAGCAGCGCCACTACCACCAACACCAACACCAATACCACCGGCTGTGGGGCCAACTGCTGTTGGTCCGCCGCCATTCGTGACTGCCGTCTTATCCGCGGCATGCTTGGATTTGTTCACATGATTCATATTCATCACATGTTGTTGTTGCTGCTGCTGTTGACTATTACAACTATTACTAATTTGATTTTGATTTGCATTGCTACTGCTCATCAACTGATCCTGCTGCTGTTGATATTGCGACCGCCAATGTGCCACCGGTTCTGTTGCATGAGTATCGGTGGTACTGGCGGCCGATGGCAACATGTAAACTGATGTCCCGCCACCGCTGTTGTTGTTTGATGTGCTAGTGTTGTTGTTGTTGTTGTTACTATTGGCACTAATCGCTACACCGCCGCCATTATTACCACCTCCACCAACACCACCAACAACGAGGGGTCCGCCAACGGCACGATGATGCAGTTGCTCCTTTAAATTATTATTATTGCCCACCACTGATAAAGCGGATAGATTAGAGCCGCGCAATGGATGCGGTTGGCCTGTATCAATGATCTTTGGCATTTTCATTTCCTCTATGCTATAGGTGCAGGTCAGCTCCTCGAGCGCTGAAAGTCGCTTCTCCTTGCGCTTCTGGCCCAATTTAATGGCAAACTGTTTGTGTTGGGAAGGGATGGGAATAAAAAAAAATGATTAATGAGTTTGTCTGTCTGTCTCTCTGTTAAATGCTTACCTCAAGATCTTCATAGGTTTTAAATTCCAATATGGCAAATCCGTCGATTATCTCCTCTTCCAATACAGGAGAACGAGGCAATTTTCGCCGTACCGGAGGTGGAGGACGGGGCGGCGGTTTATCACGCGGAAGCAACAGTGTTGACGACGACGATGTCGATAATAGATCCTCGTCCAGTGACTCGCCCTCGCTGTCGCTAGGCGTGGCCATTAGACCGGAGTTGCATTCAGGGGAATGTGGAGGATTCAACAGCAATGAGGCAATGCTATCCGTGGGTGGCAGCAGATTGTTATTGCTCCCATTGCTGCTGCTGGTGAAGTTGCCATTCGAGTTGTTGCTATCCTCGCCCATGCTGCCAGCG
Source organism: Drosophila equinoxialis (assembly GCA_018150345.1). NCBI lineage: Eukaryota > Metazoa > Arthropoda > Insecta > Diptera > Drosophilidae > Drosophila > Drosophila equinoxialis. The sequence continues at coordinate 5,971,268 of JAECWI010000002.1, read as the reverse complement.
CTATTGATGTGATGATATAACATACCGTTGCCTGGACCAGCCCCTGGTCCTCCTGGTCCACTGCCCATTAATACAGATGGCGCTGCACCGCCGCCAACTCCTCCAGTGGCTCCCATGACACTGTTTTGCCCTCCTACTCCAGTTCCCATGCTGACGGCCGAGTTCATGGCAACACCACCACCACCACCGCCAGTAGCGCCACCTGCTCCACCGGCAATAAACGTGGCATTTAAATTACTGGAGGAGTTGCATCGATTATCCCGCTCAGCTTGCAAACGTTGGGCACGTTCACGTCGACGTTTCTGTTGACGCTGCTGCTTGGCGTTTAAGCTTAATTGAGCACTGGATATGCCATTGTTATGGCCATTTGTGGTGACGCTTGCTAGTCCACCTGCCGTACCCGCTCCCGTCGCAGATCCATGTACGATTGCATGTGATCCAGATATCAAGGATGCTCCTGACGAAGACATGCTAGTGTCCATCCCAATCCCAGATGTGGCAGCGGCAGCTGCTGCTGCAGCGGCGGCAACAATGGATAGCTCCGTATCGGAGTCAAAGTCACTAGCGCTGGGGCCCAGAGACACTGAAGCAGCTGCAGACATCGATGCTGGGCAGGTTGATGCGGCGGCGGAGGAAGCTGTAACTGATCCAGACGCGCACCGATCCACCACCGGTCCGATACTTGGAGCCACTCCACCACCTCCTTCTACAGTTGGTGTTCCCATTTCTATGGAAACTATTAATGGTGGCGGCGGAGGGGGTGTTGATGCGGTCAATGCCCCGGATCCAAGTTGCGGATCAACTGAATCCGGGCTACCAGCACCAGGACACGCAGCTTGTGTCGTTATGCCGGCAACTGTTGCCATAGGTGGCGGCAAATTGATGGCCAGAGATGCAGATGTATTGGCTGCGTTCACCCCTCCACCACCTAACCCTCCGCTTCCACCGCCACTACCTACAACCGTATCCGTTACAAAAGTGGTCGCCTCATGTTTCTGATCCTGTAATCCGCCCCTCGGCGTGAAAGCTCCGCCAGAAATAGCTGCTGGACCACCCGGCTCTTGGAGTTGATGTGAAGGATCCTGAGCCGAGCCGCCGACTCCTATTACGGATGTCTTCATTTCCGGCGATACATTGGCGCTGTTGTTCGGGGTTGCGGCGGCGGTGTTGGTGTTTGTGCTGGTGGTGATGGGGTCGGTATCCATGTCCATGACGCATAGGATTGCACAATGTGACAACAGTTTCAACAATGCTCCGCTTCCACCTGAACAAAAACTAACGAGATCCGTGCAATGCGTTCCCCATCGACTGCTGCGGATGTGGTCCTTCCGATTCCAGATCCTCTGTGTGTAAGATTACACTAAGCACGCGGCCATTCAAACTAGCCGTAGCTATCTCACGTGCTATCCCCCGTCCTGCAGGTGGTAAGTGGTCCGAGTCCTTCTCGCACTCGTCCTTTTTTGTGCAAAAATCGATGCAGGGCTCCCGCTGTTGTTTTTGCTGCTGCTGCTGTTTCTATTGCCGCTGCTGCTGCTGCTGCTGGTGGATGTGGATTACTCTCTCTGCTCTCTGCTGCTCTGGTCTGTGGTCTCTTCTCTTCTTCTCTTCTCCGCGATAATCAAAAAACTTCACAGCTTTTACATTTTTTGCTTTTGCACGTTGTTCGTTCATTCGGTTCGTTCTTGTTTCAAATTTTCAATCAATCGGAATTCATTTATTTACTTCTGGCTACATAGAAAAAATTCGAGTTGTTAATTATTTTCTTTTAGGATTTATGCATTTCAGATTCGGTTAGAAATTTTATAAATTACGATAATATATTTATTATATTCATTTTCCATTATTATCTTTTGCATATGTATGTACGTATATAAATACAAACATATCCTATGTATATATACATGCATATGTACGTATGTATATACACACATACACACACACACGCTCACTCGACAGGCACACACGAACACACATATATATCTATATACTTATGTATATATTTTCCATTATGAATTGAACTGTTTGACGTTTTGAGCCCTTTTTTACACTCTTTTCTTTAAGTACATACATATGTATGTATGTACGTTCGTGGGTATGTACACACATACTTATGTATGTATGTATATATTTGTTTTAGCATTCAACACGAACTAAACAAAACACAAACACAGAAGAAAAAGAATAAAACGGAAAACCAATACAAAAATACAAATAAAAAAAACAATACAACACAAAAGTTATATTACACTGCATTTTGCGATTTGCTTTTAAATAAAATTCTCTTGTTTGATTTTATACATTCTCAATATTTTGCACTTATTCGTTGTTCTTCTTTGGTATGCTCTTCTCTATGCACGTACGTACGTACACACACACACACACACACACACATACACGCGCGCACACACTCTCATACATACATACGTGTGTGTGTAGGTACGGCCGATTTTTTTCTTTTATTTTTCTCTATGCTGACGATGTTCGTCGCAGTCGCAGTAACAGTTTTGATTCTCGGGTTTTAGTCGGCCTTTTCTTGAAACTTTTTGGCGGTTTTTTAATTATTTTTGTTTTTGGCTGTTTTTTTCTAAGCTTATTGAGCCTTTTTTTCTTTTTACTTTCAACATTGCATTATTTTCCTTTTTTAAACAGAGTATTATTTGTTCTCTTTTGATCAGAGCATCGCTTTTTAGTTAACAGCTCAATAGCTATTTTTCCAGCCTGTTAAAAGCAATTTCTGCTAACTCTTTTTTGCTGTAAATTAACAGCACGGACCAGACTGAGTTTGTCTGTTTGTGTGAAACATATACAATTATACTTTAAGATATCTCACTTATTTAACAACACACTTAGCACAAGTACTTTAAATTGAACATCAAAATCCATCTTATTGATATGACGTTGTCATTATGTTTATTATGTTTGATGTTTTGCATAAAAAAACAATTATTGTGCCCCGTAAAGTTTTTTAACCACAAAGAACGAACATACAGTGTGTTAGCGATGGCCGATTTTTACGTTTCTGTGTATGTGACCTTTCACAGTTATTTCGATAACGATAGGTTTGCTCCGATAATGTCAATTACGATAACTTTTCTCCGATAATGTCGACGGCGATAACTTTACTCCGATAATGTCGATAGCGTTAACATGAGCTTAACGGTATCGTTCAGTGTTGGATAATGTCTTATGATTTTAGAAATGTAACGTTTTAAAAGACGGATTTAGAACGTGCTGGTGTGGGTGTGCAATATGTGCGGAATAAAACTGCGTGGGAAGTGCACTTCTCTTTACAACTCCATTTCAAATATAATAAGAAATTTAATATCCTATCCCTATCCGTATTTGTTTTCATTTTAATTCCATACTTTACTCCCGAATGAATCGTAAATCTTAATCATTAACATTTAGAACATAAATAAGGAACAATTAAATTACTGTGATCCAGTATTCTATATTTGATTGTTAAGTACGTAAAGGGTGTAGATAATCATATATAATCTTTGTTTAGTTAAAAATGGTTCGTTTTAAAATTTTCAATCTATCGAATTTCGGGTGATGATTTCTTAAATCTTTTTCTAATACTTTACAGCGTATATTCAATATCATAATCATTCCTTTGAATCGAATGTGATCAACTTAGATATTCAATGACCTACGATCGTAACTCATATTTAGCCAAAATCCGCGAGAAGAGATCTCCGGTGGTTATTACTAAAGGACACAGATCTTGTCTTTGACACAGAAAAGCTTCAAGAACAGCCAAATGAGCAGGAGGATGAGTATGAGATTCTTCGAAATTGATAATCTACTATTCGATCCTATTCCGAATAAGCGGACTGCTAAGGAGACTCCAAAAGATGTTTCAGTTTCGTCTTCTTCATCGTTGACTACCAGCAAGAGCAAAACAACACCGTCTCGTCGCAATCCGGTTCGAAGTCGTTCACGTGGCATCTACTCCCCACCTTCAATCCAGCAGTATCCACTTGTTAAAAAAGATGTTAAATCCAAAGCTGCAGCCAAAACAGTTTTATCGTTGTTCGATGAAAGACATCAGCCAATAATTTTGACCCTACCAACGAAACAGAAATGAACTTACAAGCTTTAAGTAAAGGGATTTTGAAATTTAACATTTAGATGTATATGATTTTTAGGTTGTTCCGACTTAAACAACATCTGGTTCCAATATATTTACATATATTTGTCAATCTATTCATTTTCGTTCAAGTATTAATATTATAGAAATTGTTCTTTTTAGAAAAGTATTCGATTAAAAGTGTTAAGTATTCTTCTTATTCACCTTTAATTTTTGTTACTTGTGGAGTCAACTCCTTATAAGATTCCTGTAAGAAAACCAAATCCAAAACCTTTAAGGACATCGATTGAGTAAATTTGTATGATTTGAATTTTATAAAGAAGAGATACAATACAACGGCTTGAAACGGTATTGTTCGTCATTGGAAGTCTTAGATAAAATGAAAAATTTTTTTTTTAATTTTTTGTTTCTTTAAAGAATTTCTAACGTTTCGATATATCGATAATGTCTATCTAACTATCGATAAATCGATATATTTCAAACTAGTATTTTTGTTATACAGCTATCGGTATCGTTATCGTTTTCTCTTAGTTTATTCGTGACGTTGTTATTGTTTTGTTTACATTGTAAATAGATTTGTATTACTAAATTTTGTATTCGCAGCGTATTGTATGGAGTCCTTTTAATATTTAACTATATATGTACACCATAGCTATACACACATGTAAGTTAAATTGTGATAAACTAGTTATTGTGCTTAAGTGTTAATGTATGTACATACACATACGTACGTAAATATACATATGTATATATGTCCATATGTAGTTAAATACATGAATCTCTTAGATTTTCCATCAACAAGTACATATTGTTTGTATGAGAATAGAGACTCAAGTGTTAACGAATGAATCACTGGTTATTCCTTAATAAATATAATTAACAGATATGTGCATATACATACATACGTACATATCATTGGACCTACAAATGTATGTATGTATTGTACGTCATAAATGACTCGTCCAGTGGTAATGGCTTTTTGACGAACTCGTTGACATACATAACAACACGTATCGCATATAAAGAGGTTTACGCATAAGAGAAGAATAGTTAACCCGATAAACCTGTCTAAATCCTTTGGTTTGGCTCTTACGGTCTCTTGCCAAGAATGCGAAATCTCCCCCTTCTAAAGTAATCAACTCGTTTTATTTTATCTTGACGGCTGTTGGGCCAAAACTATGCAAAGTTATTAAGCCAAGTTAATGACTTTTCTATTGTTAGCTAATAATTTAAAATTAGTTATTTTCTTAACGAACGTTGCTTATCAGGAACCGCAATACTTATTTATTTTAAAACTATTTATATTCATTCTCAACTTATGAGTAATAACAATAAAAAATAGAATCGTAGTACATGGTAAAACTGAAAGTGAACATTTTTATAATGATTATTTAATAATATTGCATCTTGGGACTTACTCTCTTTCTTTAAGGGGGGCAGTTGATTGTTTTAGATTCCCAAATGGTGATGTGTTTTTTAAATTCTTCATTTATTTAATTGCAGAAAATGGCCGAACGTCGGGGCACTAAAGCGTTGGAACACTGGTGCCGGCGCATGACAGAGGGTTACGATGGAGTCAAAATCGAGAATATGACAACATCATGGCGTGATGGGCTTGCCTTTTGTGCTATGATACATCATTTTCGTCCGGATCTTATGTAAGAACTCTCCCCAAACATTTTCATCCCATTCAAGGACCACTTTTCGAATCTTATTGATGTTGGTAGACACCTTTGGTTCACATTGGTCAAACTTTCTCAAGACAAATCACGACCATTGCTTACGTGAGCAGATTTTTACGTAATTTTCAATTGTACTGTCCTCACTACGCACACTGGTCCAGATGAAGAAAAATTTGGCAGTTTGACAATCTAATGGAGTATTGTCAGGGGCATCTAGAAATCATAACGAAAAGATGTACTTTAAATAGCTATATCTATATCAAAATGGAAAATGATTTTGAAGGCATCTAGTTTTAATTTGTTGTATCGCAATCATTGCTCGTCTCATGTAGCCTTGTCCATTTCCATTCTTGTGTCAAATTTTTTGCAATTGTAATCTCAAAGTGTTGTGTTTCGTGGAGTGTAAACAAATTCGCATTCTTATTGTCAATGCGATGGTATTAATTTTTTGTTTTTGCACAATTTTGTGAGAATAGATGATAAATAAACGCTCGAGTTTTGGCTGGAACTTTTTCAATTTCTGCCGAAATTGAAGACTTTTTAGACTTTCAGATCGTCTATCATCCGTTTAGTGCATTATGACTTATTGAACAATTTAAAAAACAAGCCTAAAAGTATGCAATTTGGTCAAATTTTAAATTTTTCTGCTAATTACAAGAATGTTCAAATTGCAGCAAAGAAAAAACTGCCTGACAAACTTCAATACGCTAGCATTAAAATTGTAGTTTATGCCAAATTTTTCGACATCTAGACAGTGCGCTTTGGTGAGATTTGCTCAAATTTCCTTCGATTATTTCTCACTTTAAAGCATACGTAATTAATGGACCTCCCCAAAGCTATGACACATCTTGTATTCATTTTGGCCAGGCCCTATTGCAGTAAAAACAGCTGGTTCCCAATTCGAAAGAGTTATTTTTAACAAACACAAAAGTTTTCGTGGACTCACATGAACGTGAATCCCCGGAGAGAGTCCGATAGACTGACGGGAGATCGATCTGGAGCCATTATGGGAATCACTGCTCTGGATACGGCTTTTGGTAGTCCAATCGTTGCTTAATGGTTTTAATTTGTTTTCTATTTTCAGAAATTTTGATGATTTAAAGAAAGCTGATATTTACGAGAACAACGATTTAGCATTCTCGACAGCCGAAAAGTATTTGGGTATCCCAGCACTCCTTGATGCCGCCGATATGGCCGCATATGATGTACCTGACAGGTTATCAATACTTACTTACTTGTCACAGTTTTATAAGGTTTTTGGTCAGTCACAAAGTAAGTATATATCAGTTTATTACTCAATAATTGATAACATCATCTTATCATATGTGTGTGGGGGGAATAGTCATAGAGTTTATAACAAACAAATTGATGCCAAATCTGATTAAAAAAACATGTCAAAATACAAAAAAAGTGGTGGAAACTAAATCAATAATGTAACACTTATTCCCCTCCATCCCTTAGATCAAACTATCTGATGGCAAGAAAGTTTCAATATTTTAACAGTTTTATTTACAAAGAGGACACTGAAGATTATGTAAAACGCGTATTACATATATGTACATATATTTAAATCTTTGTTGTTTCGTTTTGTAGCGAGTTCAAAGCTATTTGCCAAAAGGAAAGCCTTAACGGTATGTTAGATAAGAGACTAAATATATAGTATGTATATATATGCCTGAACTATAAATACTCGACTTATGCATGTTTTGAATTCGATAGCATTAATTTTGTAGAAATTATCAAACAAAACTAATTTGGTATTATTTTCATAATATGACATGAAACTTATACGCATACATATGTATGTATATGTATGTATGTATGTATGTATGTATAAAAAGTTTATTTCTTCTTTCAACAATCTTAATTTTATACTCAAGTGTAGTCTGATTAGTTTTAGAGAAAGAGCATGGCAAATCAATAATATTCTTTCAGATATAGAGAGCTCTTTCTGTTGCATCCAATCTAATTGTATTGGGATACTCAGGAGCTAAACTCTTTATGATTTTGAAGTAACAGCAGACAAATTGATCCTGGCGAGCGTTTCAGATGGGCATGTGATTGTAATCGTTTACCTAAATAGTTTAGTTGATGTATTTATTTGTAACTTTTGTAGATTGGGTTTCACATCAATTTTGTTGATATTTTATTTCATTAACTTTAATTTGATAGCTTTTCATTGTTCATAATCAATGTATACTATATATATATATATATATTTTAGATCAAGATGAGTTACTAATTTCAATAATTTATGTACATTGCAGATGCAGCAACCAGAAGTATTTCAAAACAGAGATCCAGCTCCAGCAGCACTGAACAAAATAGCGAAGAACAATTATCCACAAGTAAAGAATCATCGCCCAAGGTAAGCACTACAAAACTAACTAACATAATTGTGATTCATATATTTTTAGTTATGATTCTAGATATTTTTTAAATATTTCTTTGATATGAGCATATCGAGATGATAATTTGATTCTATGTATGTAGGTTGGGCATAGATTGCTCATTTTGATGATCATATTATTTAATCAATATGAATTTATGTTCACTCACTCAATACTAATATAGTTAAATAGTTAGATATCCTGAGAATAATTTGAAGATAACAATTATGATTGGTTTGAAATAGAATCCATTGATAAGTCGTAAAACGTTTCATTCAAATAGTCTTTAAAGTTTAAACGGGCTTTCGTTTGCCAAGCTTCGCCGATTCTGGATAATTTTATGCACATTTTAAGATCTCTTAACTATACCATAAATAACAATTCAATTTAAGACTAATTTGTCCATGAAGGGCAAGTTAGATTGAGGTTATTTCATAGTAAAGTAAGCCCACGTCGAATTCAAGTGAGCTACAATTGCTATTGAAGTTAGTGTAAATACCCTGTAATATTAAGCATTGCCTATCTCCTCGTAATACATTTCAATTAATGGCAATTTTTCGCTTTGCAGATGACACCAACTGTGGGCATCCTACGGCGAGATCCCTGCCAAAAGTGTCAACTGCCAGTATTTTTGGCCGAACGGATGCTAATTGGCAAGCATGTCTATCATCGAACCTGTTTAAAATGTGCTCGGTGCGCTTCGCAGCTGACGCCGGGCAGTTTTTATGAAACTGAAGTGAACAATGAATACTGCTGCGAGACCTGTCCCGATGAGGATACGGACGTTGCTGGCGGTGGTGGTGCTGGTGCTGGTGCTGGTGGTGGTGATGATGGGGATATTAAAGTCATTCGTAATAATAATTTAACACCCAGCCATAATTCAATATCGGAACGCTTGGCATTCTTCGAGCAAAACCGAGTTCTGCCATCGAAAGTAAACGCAAAACCAACTAGCACCGAAGGTCAGGAGGTCCTTGAGAGCAGTGTGAGTGATGAAATGAAACGGGAGCACATAAACGGCCTAGACGATAAAATGGCAAACAGCGAACAAAATAAAATTGGAATGGTGTATAAGCAGAATTTGGCATTAAGCTCATTTTTGCAGCAAACCGTCACGGAAACGGATAGTGAGTCAGAGGCCCAGCCAAATGGACCCGAGGCTACGCCGCCAGCAATTGAAACGCCATCTCCACGTTTCACAGTAACCGCCCAACTAAGTTTACACAATGAAGAAGAGGCTCCTTCAATACCCAGTGAGCATGTTGTTCCTGAGTTACCAGAGGAGACGGATGTTCCTACCCCAGAGGCGATAGAAAATCCGGATGATAGTGTAACTGCTGCCCTGCCGCCCCATGTAGAAGAAGCAACTGATGATGGTAAAGATGCGGAAGAGCCAAGAATAGATGCCGCATTAGAGCAATCTGAAACAGAACAAACAAAGGAAGATGCCAAGCATCATGATGACGAGCAATTAGAAGAATCCCAGATAAAATCTGAGGCAGTTGTAGTACTCCCAAAATCCACACCAAACGAAAAACACTATCCGGAGAGCTTGAATCCATTCGACAGCGATGATAGCAGCGGTGAGGGAGAAGCCGAGAAAGTAATTGGCCCTGAGAGGACAGTCCCCAAATCGGAAACAAATGCTAAAACCGATGAAAGCCTCAATCCGTTTGATAGCTCTGACGACGAGGTTGAACTGGAGAAACAAAGATCCGACTATAACAAGAAGACTCCAAGTTCCAAGATACCACCGCCAAGGCCACCTCCACCTCAAATCTCACGCAACGTTGTCAACGGTGATCCAAGTGAAAGGCAACTGGACGCAAGTTCCTCCAGTTTGTCATCATCTCATAATAAAAAGATACCGCTGCCAACTCCAAGGACGAGTTTGTAAGTAAAATACATCTCCCAAAACTACATTTGCATATATTTTATTCCTTTTCACGTAGATCTCAATCGCGGACTTCCACGCCGGAGTCAACGCCTGTTCAGAGTAACCGATTCGATAGAACTCGCGGAAGCACCCAATCTCTACAACGTAACACTGATGGTCGCGGCTCAAGTACCTCCCTACCATCTTCAAGCGAGGGAACAGTCCGTTCTCGAAAGACACATCGCGCACCTGTTGCACCGAAAGCATCTCAAGAGCTATTTCCCTCCCTCAAGGCCGCCGGCAGTGGCGATATTATGAACTCAAACGAAAGTCGTCAGAATTCTCCAAAACTATCTAACAAAAAACGTCAGGCGCCCGCTCCACCTAAACCAGCGCGATTGGACACATCTGAGGCGGCCGAGGCCACGAGTGATTCATTACCGAATACCCATCGGCGACTCATTCCTCTTGACCAGAGTCTGCTAGCCGATGATGTTGGCAGCCTAAGTAACTGCGATGACGACCTGAAGCAGCATGTGAAAAACGAAGAGGATGTCGTTTATCGTCGCATCTTAGTGCCGCCAGCCATCGAGACTCCCACTCATGGAGATAGCCAGCCACTGAGCCATAATCGACAGCTCGAAAAGCTCAAGGACAACAAGGAAGCCCAAAATCGCACTCGTCAAACTCAAGTAGTGAAGACACCTCTAAGTATTGGCGGTGGACAATTCGCCACTGCGACAGAGTCGCCAGGTTTCTATGACAAGTCCATACATGGCAAATGGAAACGTCGAAAGGGGCCAGCTCCTGGAGTACCGATACCGCCGCGTAAGCTCCCACAGATGCTACCGCTGCAAGAGATTCGACATGAACTAGAAATAATCGAAGTCCAACAGCAAGGCCTCGAGAAGCAAGGAGTAATTTTAGAGAAGATGATACGAGACCGTTGTGAGGGATCGTCGTCCATTGAGGCTGCCAAATCGAATGATACCCCCAGTGGGTCGCACTCAGAAACTCCCGCAGCTTCGTCTGCAGTTGAACAAGCTCAGAATTCTAAAGAGGTGGAGGACCTTATATTGCAATTGTTTGAATTGGTCAATGAGAAAAATGAACTATTTCGTCGCCAGGCAGAGTTGATGTATCTGTAAGTAGAATTTCATAAATCTGAAACCCAATTGAAATGTTTTTATCCTTTTAGACGTCGACAACATCGATTGGAGCAAGATCAAGCAGATATTGAGTATGAAATACGAGTATTAATGGGTCAACCAGAGCACAACAAAACCGATTCGGATAAAGCGCGGGAGGAGCTTTTAATAGCCCGTCTGGTTGAAATTGTCGAACTGCGAAATGAAGTCATTGATTGCTTAGAAACGGATCGTCTGCGAGAGGCCGAAGAAGATTTGGTAAGTGATTTATTTCAATTAGATTATTATAGAATCTAGACCATGTGCATTGGGTTAGATTCACTTTTTTTGCAATCAAATCAAAAGAAAATTTGTCGTTTTTACACACTTTTCGACTTGGGTTGTTTGCAAAAGTTTTTAATGAATAAAAATGTCATATTTTCTATGTGATTTTAGTTAGTTCAAGTTAGTTTAAACATCAATCCAACGCATTTTAGCTATAATCCAGTTGAAAATTACATTTTCATTTCGATTTTTATTGATCTAGAATGCAGAAGTCTTTATCCCAATTGCCTTATTACTTTATGTTGTTTGTTTTTGGCGACTTTTTTGATTGATATCAAACAAAAGGCCCATTATTCCATAATACACGAACACTTTTTGAAGATCTTTTCTAAAACTAGACCACAAAGATTAGAAATATGTTAATATCAATATCAATTTCTATTTGGTCGACAAAGATTTAGATGCCTGATGTTAATACAACAAATGCGCAAAGTTGAATACAAATTTTTGCCAATTGGCCTTTCATAGTTTTAAGTTCGTTATACAGTTTACAAATTTATTCAACTTTATCAAAAATCAATTGTTTATATATGTTTAAATATATATATATTATCGTTCTACAGAGCATTAAGGAACGTTTGCATATATATAATGCCAAACGTGAAACTTCCGCCATACTCGAGAAATCCAAGACACCAAACATCAAATTGTCCAAAAAGGAGAAAAAACAATTGAAGGAAGTGAAAAAATTGAGCAAAAGTAAAAATCATGATCTTGACAAGGTAAGAACCATACAATAGGGTCGTATAAATATAGAGTTTATGTTCTTAAACTTTTATCTTTTCAATTTAAAGGATGCTGACGAGTCAGAGGTGAAAGTTGCTCTGGACAAGGTGAAGAAAAAACGCAAACTGTTTTTTTAAGATCGCATACAAAAACTACATGTCACACGGCCAAACGATGTCCGGCAATACAGTAATCTTTCAATACACTATAATTTCTTATCCTCTGTCATTCCTAAGTAGCTAATTCATCCAGGATGTGTGGACAACTGTTTTAACTGCAATTCAACATTATTTTGAATAATGAAAAAAACAAAAAACAAAATTTCAAGCTCGTGTCAAGTGTAACTTTCCATGTGTAGGTTTCTTTTTTCCATATACAGATATATACAATATATTTTTTTTGCATATTATTAAAAATATTTTTATACAATACATTAATATGCAGTTTTCACTCAGAGAGAAAGAGAGAGATTATGAGTGATTGAAATAATCTTCCTTATCTAGAAGAATCTACACCGATCAGTAGATGCTTAAACCTTTTGGCATCAGTATCAAAAAATATTCTGAATCAAGGATCAGAAACTAACTGCCCACTGTAGCAATATTTAAAGGTGAATAAGAATATTACTTTGATTTGTTGGGTTTTTGTTTTGCATACATAGTATATATATTTTTTGGTTTTTTTTCTTTGTTTTGTTTGTTTTTTATAAAAATCAGTACAAAAAAATGATATTTCTATTAGTCTATTTATACTTGGTTTTAAGTGTTTTGTTTACTTTGCCCCAAGAGAGATATGGGACAAAACAAAATTGTGTGTGTGTGGGGATCTAAACAAACAGACGTTCGCCCAAAAGCTGTGCAAGTGTGTATAGGTGTTGTGTGTGTGTGTGTGTGTTTGTGTCGGTGTGTTTGTGTGTGTGAGTATATATCTATGTATGTGTGTATGTATATATTTATTATTATTATTTGTATGTTTGTTTTTTTGGGTTTCCTCCAGGCTGAAAAGCATTTATTTACTCGCCAGTCATCATTTCCATGAATTCTGTAAATTGAGAAATGAAATGGCTGACATTAAAACGATGCCAAAAGTGAGCAGCAACCGCTATATATGCATTTATAAATAAATATTCAATATTCTATAAAAACAAATAATCAAAAAAACTCATACACACACACACACAAAATATCCAAAAAATTAAATTGAATTTGTATGTCGCGCCTAAAAATAGCCAACGATATGCTCCAAAAAAAAAAGCGACGATCAAGTTGTCATAATTGAGAACTCAAGATCAAGAGAACATGAGGAATATTTATAATGATGGGTTGTGTGTGTGTGTGTGTGTGGGTGTGGGTGTGCCTCAGTGCCTATGTGCAAGGCGGCGCAAGCCACTAGAATATTTGGAATAGACATAGTTTTTCCATTTCCCGCCCACGCCCACTTACCATCGAAATCAACTGTACCGGAACCGTCACTATCGATTTCCTCAATCATAATGTCCAATTCTTGTTCGGTCAACTGATCATCCAATTCCTTAAGGATCTCCTTAAGGCAAGTGGTTGGAATGAAACCGTTGCCTTGTTTGTCATATAAACGGAATGCCTCACGCAATTCCTTTTGCATTGCCTCGGCATCTTCCTCAACAATGAATTTGGCAGCTAGCTGAACGAATTCACCGAATTCCAAACGACCAGACTCTGGAATAGAAATTTTAGTTTATTAAAATGGAATTTTCAAATAATTCTGTATGGAACTGGATGGACTGAAGGCTAAACTAAAAACTATTCGATATCAATTTAAATAACAATTTAACAGCATCCTTTTTCCAGTTAAAACTATTTTTCACTTTACATTTCTCAGTTTTATCCATTAAAAGGATGTGACAGCCAAGAATAAACATTTCAATATATAAATATAGTTATTTTTTTCTCTAGTGATTGGGTTAACAAATTGAGCCAATTATTTCCATTTTGATTGGTGAAGCAATGGAAATTTTTTGAATGAAATGAACCATCGAAATGGAAACTATTAGCCCAAAGCAATGAAAATGGGATTCAAATTCTTTACTTACTATCTTCGTCAACTTCCTCGATCAGTTCCTCCAAGATTTTCTTATCGAAGGGTTGACCCATAAGGCGCAGGATATCAGCAACCATCTCTGTGGGGATGCTGCCAGTTTTCTGGTGATCGAAGCTGTTGAATGCCTTCTGGAGCACAGCGATTTGCTCAGGTGTCAGTTCTTCATCCTGATTATTGATATAAAATTGTTTTTTAATTATTATTTGTTTGTTATCCTTTCAATCAATTTGATGCTGCTTACAATGCTGCTCATATTGTTGCTGGTTTTTTCTTCGACTTTGCGATTGATTTGGCCAAAAATAAAATTTTGAAATCTCACGAACCGATCACCGTGGAATACTCGTGCTAACTACAATATTGCGATGCTGCGTTTTCCAAAATATAGCAAAAAAAATGATTTCAAATTAGGCTATCTCACGAACCTGATCCAACGAACGATACACGAACTGCCTCCGGAGAAATATTCATATGCATATGTATGGGTAATTGTGTGTGTATAGGTGTGTGTGTGTGTGTTTTCCACTCTGATGCCTGAATTTTATTGTTTTTTAGAAAAAACTGTAAATGTGCGATCAGAACGAAAGCGACGACAGCGGCCAATGGCACCAGGCACTAGGCGCTGGCAGTCTGAATGTGAGCCTTATAGTGGTTTTCCAAAAGACCACGATCGGAGTCGAGCGAAGCGAAACGGGTGTGCCAGGAGGAGTATGAGGTAAAATCGAGCATCGAGCTAGTAACTACATACAAACATGTGGGCTAGCCAGCTATAATGCGATGCGTTGCGTTCTTCCATTCTAAGTATACATATATCTACCGTATACATATGTATATATAAATATATGTTTATCATATGTGTGTGTGTGTGTGTGTGTGTGTGTGTATCATATATATGCAGCAGATATACCCAGCAGATGCACAACAACATTTGGAGAAAATCCCCATTGAACCATACGACAGACAAAACCATAGCCAAGTGCACGCTCTGAGATAAATGTCAGAGCATTCGGATTATTGAGAAACGAACAACAAAGAGGCAAATATCGTAGCATTATACCCGCTTTTGATTAATGCACTATACTATATATGTATATATGTACACACATATGCCGTTGGATATACAAATATAAACACATGAATCTTTCAATTTGGCTATAACATTTCCAAAAATATTATCCATGGAAAGTGTAAATATTCATTGCGAACAGCTTTTTGTTTGTGCGATTTGCTTTGAAATTTGTGTAGATAAAGGATAATACAGGACAACAACTATTTGATAGATACAAATACATTTATATCTATTTTAAGTTGATTGACCTTCAGTTGAAAAATGAATCAAGTTCAAAACAAAATATTCTGTTCTATTTTTGGCCAAACAAATTGTAAGATGTGTGTCAATTTTTGATACTGTTCGACCAGGCATACATATATACTTATATATATCTCACTCTCCATCGATCGATGGATGATGATGCTTTTAAGTGATCGCACATTTTGGTGCCTCTGATTCGATAATCAATCACATTTTGCTACATTGCAATGTGTGTTTCCCATGGCAATGGGTATAACAAAATTTCATTGCATACTTCACGGATAAGAACAAAACAATTTGAGGTAAAATCAAATGTGCGTGCAATGCACAATTACATTATAAATATTATTACTAAATAATAATACCAGCTTCAGTCTTAGTAATCGACTAATCCAAATGATCAATGTTTAAATTTTCTTATAAATTGTAGTAAGCTATAACAAAAGGGGCAAGTATAATGTAAATTTGACATCAATCCGAAACAGGAATCGGATGCATTTTCAGTTAAACCTAGAATCATAGGCCGAAATATAAAAAGTTGAAGCCAAATGAACATTTTAAGATTACAAAAAGTTTGGTAAAATTGGTAAATAATTCAATTTAATTCAATGCAATGTAAACTGTAAGTCGGTTCGGTCTTTGTCTTTGGAAGAAATTTAAAAATTGCCAATCTATAGTTTTCAGGAATTTGAAAATGTGTACATACATATGTATGTATGTATATGCTATATTTTAAGAGCTAACACAGAGGTCCTTACGTTAGGTGTGTGTTTGAATGTTTACATATCTGATATTTACAAGTTTCATCATCGTCAATCATCAGAACAGAAAGCGGTTAGGTTAGCTGGTCAGACGATGCGTATACGCTATTATTGTAAAACGGTTCAGAAACGTATGTATATACAGGGCCACCGAGGGGGGACGAGTGGGTTTCCCCCCCAACGATACATCACAGTCGAAAATAGCGGATTTATTTGAAGGAACGTAGGGGGCCCGAACATGGTTACCCCCGGACCCTGATATTCTCTCTGCGGCCCTGTGTATATAGTATGTAAAGTAGAGAAAATTTGTCGTCTAAAGTAAGTATGCTACGCAGTTAAAGACATTAAGCTTCGACAATTTGAATTCACTTTTAGAACGTCTGATAAATGGTTGAAGTAGATAAGTCGTCTCTCATGCACCAGGTGAAAGAACATTTTAATATTTTCAAACAACAAATGTATCTGAACATTACGCTTAAGCCTGGGTTGAACCAGGGTCAACTTTAGGCAGGACCTGTACCCCATACACCGACGAGCTGCTTGAAGTCCAATCGGCGTTTCACACGGCTTCAACTGACGGAGTATTCTACAACATATCCAAAATTCATCCAAATCGGCGAATCGCATACGTGAAGTTCCTCTTGTTAGCTTAGTTTTTTGGCACAATGTGAACTAATCCTCTTTTTCGGTGTCGAACGGAACTTATAAAAGTTCATTCGATTCGATTTGCATTCGATTTGCTCATTACGATAAACTAATATATTCTCAAAATACATAAAATATTAAAATTTAAACAGTTTCTGATTAAGATTTTCCGCGTTGCCCATATTGATATGATCTTGCATATTAATTCTTTTTTTTTTAATAATATATTTATGTTTAAGTTCAGACATATATGCATAAATGTAAGTACCCCTTAAATATTGTTGATGAAATCTTATTTTAAACTTATTTTATTCTAGTTACATTGCTATGGATTTTGCTCTCCCGATTCCATTTCATTTGCCGTTTTGCTCGTTCCTCCTGAATTGCCCCGCACAGTTTTATTATCAAACTTTCGTCGCAATATACGCTCCAATGCATGAATGGGAGACTCAAATAGTAAACTTATCACAATTGCAATCAGAAATGTGTTAAGGGAGTGACTAAATACAATATTGGTTAAACTTACAAATCCCATATAGGTGGGATATCTAATGCTAGCCGAATGGTATAGTTCCACAATTCCATTCGATAGATATGCACAGTAAGTCAGGCGACTTATGGGCGCAAAGACCTGACTGCTAAGTGTTTTTTGGAGCCAATTGGCATGACCCGTGGTTATGGCTATGACTAGCCAGCCCACGGACAAATTCCATCCAAGCTTATGGAAGCCAGCATAGAGGCTACTTTCGAAATTGGTATATGGGGCTATATAAAATCGGGTTACACTGTACATAGAGCCCGTACCGATGAATATGGCACATAGCCAAATGGTGTGGACCAATCTATGGGATAGCCTGATGTGCTTCTTCTGTATGACATGAACCAAATATCCAGCCAGTAAACCGATTATATAGGCAGATGCTCGCATATGTGTTTTTATATACGAATTGATGTAAAATGAATTCCGTGCCAGATCGGATAGTTCGCTGTGTGAATACAAAGGAGTTTTGAATGTTATTTCTACACCACTAAAAGTGAACTCTCTTACCTTGGATATATCATCAGTGTGGGATCGAGATGTTCCACATAGGTGGACAGAAATGGTATCACAGCAGTTAGCACCACCAAAAAGCAGAGTAGACGCAAACCCATACGTTTCCATTTATATAGGACATAAACGACAAAGGGAGCCACAAAGAACAATTGAGAATCGACCGATAGATACCATGATTGGAACATGCACTGCAATTAAAATACACATATGTACTTATTTAGAATACTTACTTTATGTACTTACTGAATGATTATGCTCTTACCAGTTTATCGGTACCAAAATAATTATTTATGTAGAGTATATTAAGCCACCAAGAAGTTTGGCAACGTTCCTTCTCCAAGCCAATGCGCTCATTCCAAATGGGTCCGCTGCCTATGTAGGGAAACCATGTCATATAGAATCCAATTATCGCAATATAGGCAGGAGTGAGACGTATATAGCGAGCAACATATAGCATCAGAGGATTCACTTTGCCGCCCCGACGTTCCAACTCGAATAGTAAAATGCGACACAGCAAAAAGCCGCTTAACAGCAAGAACATATCGGCGAAGAGCAAAGAATTGGTCAGGAAGGAAAAGACAGGAAGCCGTAATTGCTGGAGTAAATAATATAAATGAAATATAATCAACTTTCTCATGGCATAAATCATCTCATGCTTACTTCATTTATAAAGCTAACATTGTACATTGGTCCACCCAGAATAAAGGATACCGCATGGCCGGCAATAATGAGAAGCATAGCCAAGGCCTTGATGCCATTGATGCACTTCAGACCCATCTCATCTTCAGTGACTTGCACCAATTTGCGACTGTTTTCTAATCAAATCAGAGAGATGCATCACAAAAATGTATATAGAGAGGTATGAATGCGAATGACTTACCAATAATTGAGAAACCAGTCACAATCATGGTCAACAAATCCTGTTGCTTTGCCTCCTGGTTCAGCTCCTTGGCCGTTTTTCCTTGGTCATTTCGCATCAGCAGACATATATGACAGACAGTGCTAGTCAGGGCTAATACTATAAAGAAGCATATGATCCCACTAAAATGGGCTAACCAATGAGATCACAAAAAAGTTTGTATGTTTATTTCTATACTTACGCATAGATGAGCATGCCTTTAGTTACATTCAATTTCCCTGTATCCAATGATTGACACTTCGGTTGAGTTTTGCCCTCCACCTCTCGTTGTAGTGACATGGACGCATATTTAGCTATATCTTCCGCCGTACAGCTGATGGGCATACAGAGAGCCCAATAGGAGGTCACATTTTCATCATAAAAGGCAGTCTGAAATTTAAGAGCAAAAGTCAAACGTCTATAAAAAAGTACATCAATTCGCATTCAAGTTAGCCACTCCCCCTTAATTTAATTCATTCCCCTGAATCTCGGGGAAAACCTAATTGCTGCCCGCCCACTACACTAATTTGCCCTTTCAATCGATCGAGTGACTAGCTGATACTTCTAGTGATCGATTGACTTTGCAATCTACCCTCGCTTGATCAATGGAGTGTGCAGTTGATGCAATGTGGCCACAAGTTGGCCCAGCCAGTTGCAATTTTCGGAGGCCGCAACGTTTTGTTTGTTAACCTAAATATGTTTACACTTGCAAGACACAGCCCAGCCATTTGATATTTCAACAAGTTGTGTGTTTGTTCTTGTGCGTCTGCTACTTTTTAGTACTTGGCCATCTCGTCGAAGTACTCCAAAATGTTGGAGTATGATGAACCAGCGAAAGAAACCCAGTAGTTAGAATCGTTCAACAATTACGCTGTCCTAGGTATACACTTCCTGTATTGCTAGTTTTGATACCCTATAAAGACATACGAAAGTCGCGAAGAGAGTATCTATTAAGGCAAAGATCGGATCATAGAGGATCAGGAAAACCCTTATTTAGCCCAAAACGCGCATAAGTCTGGTCAGGCCAGGAACGTCAAAGTGAAATGTGTCCTATTTGAAATTCCCACGCTTTTGGTACAGGGTATTCCCAGTAGCAGACTACCCAAAAACATTCATTCTGGTGTTTTTGTTTTCAAAACTTGTTTGCGGAGATCAGTTTTCCAAGCAGTAGCGATAATCACTCATACACATTATTCACGTATAAGTTAGTATATTGTGCAAATAAGTAACAACATATGTGAAGTAAAAAAAAAACAATTTTGCTTGCATACCTCTTTTTTTACGTGAGCTAGTCTGTACCACGATTCCATTGACGGGTACTTGGAGTAAACAGTATTGGGGCTGGACTGGCTGATCGTTAAATATCTCTCGATTGAGACATTGGTCATAATGCCCAAATTGATGTATGACTCCACTTTGTAGGCCAATTGCAGACTTAACACTTGCATCGTAAACTGAAAATGACAACAACCGAGACAACACTTAAATAACAATATACGAAAATTTTACAATTAAAAATAGTGTAAACAGTTTGCAAACCAAAAATTAAGTGAGAATATTAACATAAATCTCCTTTTAACTACACAAAATGTCACAAATAAACCTCGAACTTGGCTATGACAAACCTGGCAGGGAAATATAACCAAAGTTCATTATCTACTATATAGAAATCGTCATAGTTTTTACTAAAGTCTGACAGGTCTTTGGCCATTAGCACTAAGCAGATGCATTACTTAGAATTACTGACTAGCTGATAACTGATACTTAATGACTCATCCATCGATTCATAAAATTGTTCAGTGACTGGTCAGAACGTATTCGATTCGATTTAATGGATTCCGATCGATCGATATAAACTAAATCCCTGAAGTAAAATATCCTAGAATTCTATAAAAAACCAAATGATTCCCTTGGTAAGGGCAATTACGATAATATTTCTTAGAATTGTGATTCAAAATACTATTTAAATGAAATTTATTAATGATAATGTTAATAATGATAATAAAGATGACGTCCCTATTTCTGAGGGCGGAACCGAAAATAAAAATTCTAGATAAACAGACGTCAAAATTTCTTCTCCCTATTTAACTGCATGACAGTGTTGAACTTAGAACTTAGTTTCTTCTAAGCTGTCCAAATTCCTAAAGACTTGACTTTTATCTTTTGCTTTTGTTGTTATATTCGATTTCTGGGATTCCATGTTTTGTTTTTATGTATGATCCAGAAACTGTTTGAAATAATCCTTTATATAGAAAGACCAAAAAAGGTATGAAACCAAAATCTTTAAGCTCAAAAATTACCCATCATAAATAAATAAGTACGAAAACTGAGGGTATCAAACTAAATTTGAAAAACTGCGTGTCTGTAAGTCCCATTGATTGTATGTATGAACAACTTTATTATATAGAAGTTGATCATTTATAGTGTTCGATTGTGAAAGATGATTAAACCAGTCACATACTTCAATCTCACTTGGTGTTCTCGCCCAGTTCAATATGTTAATAATACGTTTTTGTTTATAACCAGCAAGTACTGGTGTTAAATCAGCGTTTAAATGGCAATCATTAAGAAACATAGTCGCACATACATTATTATCTTATGATTGCTTTTAGTAAAATGCATTTCCTCTACTAAATTAAACGATTTTTTTAGACTGAGGGATGTAATCACTACCGGGATAAAGACTAATAATCATACACTATCAACTAATAATGAAGCCATAATAAGAAGCTTAATTGTAATTTTAAAGCCCATTTCTATTGTTCAAATTTTAATTATACAAGAGCGGATTTTCAAAAAAAAAAAACCCCGCTCTTTTTTAATATTTGTGAATAACACAGTCTTGCTTAACCTACGTCAGTGTTCGAACTCAAGAGAAACAGAATTGTAGATATGAGTCTGAATCTGAATTAGTCATATTCCGATATCGAATAACGACTTTCCCTTCAAAATGCTCGACTTGCCCAACTAAAGTTATAAGCTACATAGATTCCCCACTGGATAGAAACCAATCTTAGGATCTCCACATATGTATACATATGTATATATTTGTGTATTTATGATGTCTACTTTTATGTGAAACAATTGATTAACAATCAACAAACTTAACATTAGCTGTTTTACATATATCCTTTTCGTGCGAGCCATTTTAAAATCTTTAAATCCTTCAATGTCCTTGAATAGGTTTCGTTATAAGATTTGCGATATTTTCCACGAAGATTTCTGTAATAAAGTTTTTCTATATTTCGCTCGATGGCAGGTATATAAGTGTTATAGTGGTCCGATCTGGCCAATGGACAAACTTGATCTCAATTAGGCAATAAAATGTCCATTAGTTTTTCAATTGAGGCCTCAAAGACATGGGTATTAAAACTCGGTTTCTCATGCTGTTCATGAATATATATGAAATATAATATATATGAAATATATACCTAGAATTGCCAACTTCTCTGTGTTACACATAACTGATTAAAATTATATAATACATAAAACACAAAGCGAAAGATAAGAATGAGCTAAAATAGAAAAGTCATTTGTCTCAGAAACGAAGAGTAAGAGACTTAAATATTTTGTTATGTCATATCTGACCACTGCGGAGCACTCAACCGACTTAGGCTGAAGTTTCTTAACTAAGCGATTTGTCCAATCATTTGTAGGGTTTCAGACTTACTAGGCTGCTTGACTGTTTCTACTTTATTTACTTTAACACCTCGGATCTATTGCTATATCGAATTGTGAAAATCTGTCTATGTATTCTCAACATTTCTCTATAAAGTAATCCCCCTGATGAAATTGAATGGGATGAGACACAATTAGAGCAAGTTTGAAGCCAATTCCATAGAAAGTAATTCATTTTCCAGTAATAATACGAATTAAAAGTTACACCGCTCTCCATCCCCCGCTTGCTAAGTACTGGCAAAGAAAGTTCCTTCCGGCCGGCCGGAAAACGTTATCCACATTGAAGGTCTCAACGAGCTTATGCGGAATTCATCCCACTCATTGTATGTACATATATAGATACATACATATGTACATATATGCCATCTGTATCTGCTCTGATGTCATCTAATTCACGCACTTTTACTTTCAGACACACACACACACGCACAAACAAACCCAAGCAAACGAGCTGATAATTAATTATGTACATATCCTGAACATTTTGAATAATATAGACTTGTATGCATGATATGATATGTACCTATGCCCATAATTCAAATGTTCATGTCCCACCCAATACGGGGTGGGGAGAACGGGGTTTGGTTTTTTATCACACTCACTTGCTGTGGCCCATTCGTGGCCATTCCTAATGCCCCAAAGTGTGGTATTCAAGTCACGACGACATCGTTCACCGGTCACAATTGATAGACTTTTTGCATAATGATCATACTCCGAATTGCTCATTATGGTTTCAAATATTTTTGGGGCGTTAACTTGCCCCACGTTTTTCGGATTCAACTCGCTGGACACATTCTGTCTATAGGGGAAATCCGTTACATTTTCATGTAATTTGCTTGTTCTATTAACATTCGATGTTGCCAAAGCAAACAAGTTTCCCCACATAATTGCAAACAATGCGCAACACAAAATTGATGGTTTAACATAATAATAGCACATTTTTAGAAAACGTTTCACAAAAAAAAAAAAGGTAATATAACAAACAACAAGAAATCAATCAGCTTCCACTACATATCAATTATCATATTTTCACAATAAATATTTCAAATTTATAATGCGCACAAGCGACTAACTAACTAGTTGGGAAATGTCTAATTCAAGACCACAGATTCTCTCAATTCTCGAAGATTAAATTGGAATTAAACTAGTTTTTCCTTTCTGCTTATTGCTTATTGTAGACCGAGGTAATACGCGTGAGTTAACCCGACGGATATTGAAAGCCGAGTGCGAACGCGGATACAAATCTACAGTTTTTAAATGCAATGCACAGTGCATATATAGTTATAGTTTATACTACATAGTTTCTGCGAGGGCAACTTGAGACGTAGTCAGCATCAGCTCTTCGAAACTCTAGTCCACCTAGAGTACCTACACGTGGCCCTTAATTAATTGGGACAATGGCTTCATACAAAATTCGGACTTACGTTCCAAGACATTCACAGAGGCTAAGAGTTTCAACCGACGATTTCAGGCTGTTTGCTATAAGTTCTTTGTGATTTTGAATTATTATTATCATTAACGTATAGGATATAGTTGTAAACTATCAACCTAACTATATTTTACAAGCACTGGAAAGTAAGGCCTTCAGCTTAGACGAAAACTACATCCATACACTAGACTGGGATTCGAACGCGGATCCTCGTTGTTCAGTTGACCAAATGACTGGCCCACTTAGACAACTCATCTAACGAGGACTGCGATTTTGAATTAATTCTTTTACTGTCAGCAAATTCTAGTAATATGTCACCACAGAAACGATCATGGGAACTCCAAGAAATCTTGCACTCCACTCGTTGTCCAATCTTCCAATCATTTATTAATAAGCAGACACTAATCTATCATGAAGTTTCGATTGCATTGAAAGAGGATAATTTTTGAAAAGTTTTTAACGGAGAACTGCTGAATATCGATCATTGGGGGCTTGTTTATCTTAAAGTGCTCATAAGGTTAAGGTTTGCCGTAATATCAAATGATATCGTAAGGATATTGTTCAATTCCATTCTGAATTCCAGTTTTGGACATTTGACAATATTGATTTTTAATCTGCACTTATTGTTGTGTAGAACATTTGTAGAACAAATGCATGAAGTTGGCTCAGTAGTTTTTGACATATTATATGCACCGATTTGAAAAACATGATTTTAAGTAAAACGCGTTTAATGGATTCAGTAATCCCTTACACACACTACGACGTGGCCCTACAAATTCAGCTATATTTCCAGGTGTATAGATCAAGGATTATAGCATGGGAAATGAAAACAACTCCAAGAAATCCGAAACCATTTCAAAATTTACTTTAACCAAAGTCGGTTCAATGCTGTATAATTGAGTTTTAGGGCGAGTTGAAACAGAAATGGTAGCAAAATCACAAATTGTAATACCGAGTTAGTGATAAGAGAGTCGGTATTAAGCAAGAGTCAGGTAGGACTTTATAGTCCCCACATCATTTCCAGCGTCATCAACTATATACACGAACCACGCGACCAAAACTGTAAGGAAATGGCTCGAAAATCAAACATTTTTGATGATTCAGTGGTCGGCTCAAAGCCCAGATCTAAATCCGATCGAAAACTTATGGGTTCTGCTAAAGAAGCAACTGTCGCTCTACGATACTCCGGCAAGGACAATGGACGAGCTTTGGAGTCGAGTCAAAGCGGAATGGAGCACTCTATTGCGCGGATTTATAGAAAAATTGATGGAGGTATGCCCAGACCGTTGATAGCGTGATTAAAGCCAAAAGCCTTTGGGCTGAGTATTGAAAAAAAATCATTTATCTATAAATTTTGTTACTCGTGTAGGATAATTTTTGTTAATATTAAACTAATTTGGTATAACAATATGTTAATGGGTCAAATTTCATAAAAATCGGAAAAATACAATTGGCAAATTATACGTAGGATGCTAATGAGTAAGTAAGCATGCCATCTGCATTTTGCCTTTGAATTTACTTGTCGATTGTATAATATTGTTACTTTTCAATTAACCCTCGTACAAGTCTAAAAAAGCTAATGAGAAGCGAAGCTCAGTTCCAAAAAACCGGTTTGAAACGGTCAGTAGCTAAAATGTTTCCATTTGTCTCTAAAAAAGTATTTAAGATAGGAGTGTGAAAATTGCCAGAAATACATATATTCTTGTATGTTCATATATAGAAAAGTATATATGTTAACCAATGATGAAAAAGTCCATGAATTTGACCATAACCTTGTGATCGATGGCGCTAAATAGCGGAGGATTACAAGATCAAAAATGAAACAGAGAAGAACTTCCGGTATATCAAAAATATGATTGTGAATTGAAAACGATCTCAGCATATAGATAAGTTATCATTGTGGGTAATAAAAAGGCAATAACATCTTACATTCTCTTTCCTGAACGACTCCTTGACTCCACCTGTTGCCCCTTTTAGTCCCATCTATTGAAGTTCTTTTCGAGATAGACTCACGCTGCATGCTTCGTAATGAAAAGATATTTGAAAATTTGTTTATCTATGACGAACAGCAATGTATCTATAGTATGATTTATAAAAATACTATGTATCTCTGATGTACCCAGTTACAACTTACATATGTATAGATAAAAACGATTACATACATATGTATGTATGTATAAATAGCGTGGAGACCCGGGGTGAGAAATGTATGTGCCCAGACTAGAGCAGAATCGATGGTTTCGCTTAAACGAGGGACTGTTTATCCCATTGGATGTTGTCACTTTCAAATCTTTAATGAGTGAAGAAACTCTAGTTATTGCTTTGAAATTAAGAAAAACAAAAGCACAGGAATTATCCTTAGAAGATGTAAGCTTTCCCTTTAGCCTTTCTTCTAGACTTAATTTGTTTTGAAACTTCTGATAATCCACCTGGAGCTCATTGGAACGTTTGAGATTTCAAGTGACGTCAAGAAGTGTATTCAGGAATTTCATTACGAACAGGTTTCATTAGGGTGGGTACAACTAATGTAAAAATTGAATATTATAACTAAAGAAATGGCCCTCAAAGAACTTGAGCAAAACATATCGAACAACCCTCGAACATGCATATGCATAATATTTGCATCTTGGAAAACATTCTTTGTCGCAAAGCAAATAAAATTAGTTGTGCTCAGTCTTTGCATAAATGTAAAAAAGAACTATTTTGAAAGCATTAAAACTTGTTGCGGTTCTATCCCCCAGAATAAATCGGAAAGTATATATATATATAGAGAGAGAAAGAGAAAGTGAGAGAAAGAGAGATTGGGTATTTTTTATTCCAATCAACAGGAGGGTTTTGGTTTAAACTCAGGATAAGGGCAAAGAGTTAATAATGATTGTTTATGGCCAAACGCAACGATTCCTTTGGGTGACAGTGTTTCTTGTCTTTCACCTCTTTTTGGCATTGGATACCCCAAGAGGCAATGTATTTGCCCTAGCAAGTGGAACGGATGACGATGATGCCAGTGTCGAAGTGGAGGACAATGCAGCAAGTTTTGTGCAGGACAGGAAAAAGACCGGCGGAAGGCGCACGGAGTCCGAGCGCAAGTTTAAGTTTCGTAAAATCGAACGCATTTATGTGGACGACTACATTGAGGATGAGAACGACGATGATAATGGCGAATCGAACGAGAACCCTGACGAGGAGAACGATTATACGAGATCGAACGACAGAGAGAAATCACGCAATAAAAGATATCAATCAACTGAAACCGACAACGAGGTCTCGGATGAGGCTGCCCATGACGATGATGATGATTCATCTTCGATTTTCAGTAATATTCTAGATTTGTTTGCGGCCAGTGAACCCGAAGAAGAGCCAGAGACACCCACAAATAATATTATCAACTGGCTGCAATGGATTGGGGAGAAAATCTCAAATGGTCGACCAACCAAAGACGAGGAGCCGCCGGTGGTGGACGAACCCGGCTGGCTGGCCTATCTCAATCGCTGGCCCTTCAACATGATTATGTCGGATGATGGCGAAAGCGAATCGCAACAGAATCAAAAGAGATCACATCACTCCAAATTGGATGAGGATAGCGGTGGACCAATGGCATCCAATCCCGATGAGTATTTCGATCAAATTTTGCATTCCCTGCCCTCCTTTATAGCCAATTTCTCCAATACTTGGACAACGGGCGCATGTCAGCAAGATCTTCAGATATTCCATAAGCAAATGCGCGCCTATAAGATCTGGACTCTACAGAGTAAGTGCATCATGTCAGAGGAGTATAACATCTGATTAATTGTTCGGTTCTCGCCTACAGTGATCGATGCCACTGGAAAAATCAGTTCTGGCCTTCTCCGGGGATATATCAATCAGTTTGGGGACTTTGATTTATGCACCCAAACATCAGCAGTGGCAAAGGCAAAGACGTCGTCGGGTAGCTCGAGGCGCATTCATGGCAAATATTGCTTAGCTCAGATTGAGATGAAGACTAAAATATCCGAATTGAAGGCGCCATTGCACATGCTACAAGGTTTTGGACTGTGGAACTCCCACATAAGTAATGTAAGTACAAATTCAAATATGTCTGTGTGTAGACTACTTATGTATATGTATATCCATCCAACCATCAGCCAAAGCACTTTGTGCCACGATACACCGTGGCGAATTGGGGCGTGTGCATACCCAATGCCTGCTCCTCGCAGGTGGTACAGGAAATAATGGAAAACAACCTGAGGATATACAACAACACCGGCATCAAGTTCTACATCAGAGTGGAGGAGGATAACTGCAGCCTAAAGCGTAAAGTGAATTATATAAAGCTCTTGAGGAACGATAGAATGTTTGGCCTAAGCATGTAAGCGAAGAAGAGACGCTTTCTAATGGATTCCAGGATGTTTTTGGTCTGCTTTCTTCTTTTAGATTGGCTTTCGTTACGCTGGGTTCAGCTTGCGTATTTGCCTACTTCTGGGAGAAACGGGATTGGCTAACGGCTACGAGTGGTAGAGTCATCAATGCTCTTTGGCCATCGAAGCCAGCGGATGGTGAAAATGATGCTGTTGAGGAGAAACCAAATCCAGTTACCGAATCATCGGAAGAGACTAGTCAGTTGTCGACCCTTTTTTAAGCGTATTCACTGAATTTTCCCCCAAACGCACTTTTCAATCGCTCATTGCGGTGAAAAGTCCTGAACAGGACTTTCCATTCTTTCATCTGCTGAGAATCTGTGTGATCTTCCTGTTATATGTTAGCCTTAAGTTTATCATGGTTGGCCATTTGCCGATTATCAATCGTGATAGCTTAGTCCAAGCTGTCGACAATTACTGGAGCCTTCTGTTCCGTTTGCCCATGCTCTACAGCGATGCCCTGTTAGTGATCAGTGGTTTTCTGATCGCCTATCAGTTGTCGCTTGAAATGGAGCAAAAGTCACAAATTCACTTCTTAAAGAATGTTGCCTTGAGGGCAAGTCGCTACCTACTCACCCTATACGCTCTACTCGTCTTCCAAACTTGGATTCTGCCCAACCTGGGAGCTGGTCCACTTTGGGGTCAATTGATACGCGAAAATGCTCAATTTTGTGAACAGAATATGTGGCGTCCGGCATTGAGCCTTCACAATTTGGTCAGCTTTGAAGAGTCGGTAATGCTGCGAAATCCACAGTGTCATCAGTTTGGATAATTTTTTTTCCGTCCATTCCAGTGCTCTCCGCCGGCTGTATCCCTTTCATTGGATGTGCAATTATACTTATTGGGTCCGCTTATGGTTTGGCTCTTTCATACGGACTCCGAGGCAGGATTTTTCATATATGGAGCCATCAATGCCATCTCCATTGCAGCACGCTTCTCGCGCAGTAATCAGGAACATCTGGCCCCCTCGCTATTTCATGGTATTCAGTACGTCCTTATGCTTAGTCTATCTAACAATAAACTACAATTCCTTTCCACATTTCGCAGTGTCAGCAAATTTTATCGTACGGCCAACATGATCTATGGATCGCCAATTAGTCGGGCTACTCCTTATCTACTGGGCGTTGGCGGTGGTCTCCTCTATCGCAGCGAGAACGGGGTCCTGAACATAGCTCAACGTTTTCGCACCGTTGGCTGGAGCATCACCCTGCTGGCCATCGCTTGGTGCTTCTGGGAGCCGTTGGCTAGCATGCGAAGCGAATTTGTTTATAACACCAATGATGCGGCCTCCTATCTGGCTTGGAGTCCACTTATTATGGGCTTGGCCATTTGCTGGTGCATTTTCATGTTCCAGCAGAGACCAATTGTGGCCCAGGGATACCCGTATGTGGCTCAAGCAATCGTCTTTCTGTCGCGAATAGCCTTTCCATTGCAACTAGCCATCTATTTGGTGGTTCTTTGGAATACAGCTTTGGCAAAGGAGCCACAAAAGTTTCAAATCACAGATTTAGTTAGTGTCCAGTATTAGTATTAGTAGTAGGTTGGCTTAATTTGATTCCATGCAATCTTTACAGGTGGACATAGGTGAAATGATCACCATAGTCTTGACTGCTGTTGCAGTGGCCTTTCTCATTGACATTCCTGCAAGACAAATACGCTGTATGGTCATTGATAAAATCTTTAAGGAACGCTTGGCCAGTGAGACCAACAAAAGTCAAGAAGATGACAAAGATGGTTCAGGAAATACTAAAGAAATCTCATCCGATTCTGCAGATCTAACTGACCCATGGTCCTCCGATGGAGATGAACAAGAAAAAGTCTCTGACAATTCGAAAAAGCATAAAGAGAATTCAGAAACTACTAAAGAACAGTCTCCAGAGCCATCTGAAACCGAAGAAGAAGAAGAAGAGGAGGAGGAGGAGGAGGAATAACTACATGTTATGATAAATTCGTTACATTAGATAAAGGAAAACAAAACAAAAAAACAGAGAACAAAAAATATGTTTGTGCATTTTTGAAATACATATGAGTTTTTGTATTATATTGTTTTTTGAATTCGAGATCGTAAAAACTTTTTGTTTTGGCCCAAAAAATAAACAATTTGTTTGGAAATTTGAAAATCAATTTTAATAAATGTTTGAATTAAAGCCAACATCTATTAACTTATTAAAATCTTCACCATGGATTGACCTTGATTTAAAAATTCAAAAGCATGTTTCATTTGTGTTTTATATAACTTACAATTGGTTTTTATTACAAGAATTGTGATTTGTTTAAACAAGTAATGTTCACCGAAAAACTCTAGACCATTACTACAAATATTTATGTTTTAGAAACACTGTGGCCGGCCCAACCGCCTCTAATCCATTCCGAAATTTAAAATACATGACGATAAAATGTTAAATTTGTTTTTTTAATTCATAATGAATATTGTGTGTACGTACTAAAACAATATATATAAGACAAAATCACAACGTGAATGAATGGGTGAGATAACTGAAGCTGGACCATTGGATGATAACGCTGTAAAGTATGGGGAACTGGGTGAAATGGTATATTAAAGTCGCCAAAATGAGAATATACATTCTTGATCAGCATCAACAGTCGAGTCGATCTAGCCTTGCCTGTCTGTCCGTCCGTATGATCACCTAGATGTCAGAGACTATAAGAGCTAGAGCCACCAAATTTGGTATGCAGTCTCGTATGGTATGTGCCACGCCCATTTTCGCCACCCCTAATTGGATAAAAGTGATTTTCTCAAAGACTATACTAGCTAGACATATCAAATTTGATAGTTACACTGGGTGATTAGGCGCGCAAACTTTGCCACGCCCAATTCCAACCTGCATAATTTCGAAAAAAAACCGATTGTCCCTCGCAATTTGTTGACATCGAAATCAAATTCAGCATAATTTCTTCTAACCTACGGACTAAAAACATCCAATATATACGCCCTAAACGAGATTTACTAGGGAATCTATAA
The DNA here is from genome assembly GCA_018150345.1 of Drosophila equinoxialis. Taxonomy (NCBI): domain Eukaryota; kingdom Metazoa; phylum Arthropoda; class Insecta; order Diptera; family Drosophilidae; genus Drosophila; species Drosophila equinoxialis. Next base: position 5,939,802 of record JAECWI010000002.1, on the reverse strand, counting down.
AAAACGAAGGTGGCTGTAGGCTAGTGGCGTCGCTAGAGTGAGCGAGATAGCATATAGCTGAGGCATGTAAAACGAATTCAATACATGTATTTGGTGTTGGAAATTAAACATAATTTTGTCACTTGGTTTATACCGAAGTCTCGCCGACTTACTTCATTGGTTTCTTTTTTCTTATGATGATTTCTTGATCCAACATTTACACCAATTTGGCTGCGTTCAATGGTATTTTGCTTCATTTTTAGTTTTTGTTTTTAGCACATATTAATTTTAGTTTGCATTAGTGTTTTTCCGCTCGCTTCCTTCTTGTTTCGGTTCGTTTTGAGTTTATGTGTTAATGCTTAATTATATTCTTTTATTTGTTTTCTCTCTGTGATCTCAACTCAATGTGTGTTCTTTCTTGTTGGTTCTTTTAGTTGCAGAAGCTCCCGAATAACACATTCTACTAACAATCGGTCGAGTCGCGCGCAATCTGGCTATTGGACGTTGCGCTTAAGGAAATGTGGCTACCTGCTGCTAGATTTTCATTGGAAGTTTCTAAATCCCTTTCTGTTTTCAGGCTATTTGATTCAGTCATCTTTGCAGTTGTGTTCGGTTGACGCTCGCGCAAGCCATCGCTCTGGATGTTGGCAATGTCCTCCGGCTCTTTTGGTAAACAGGATGCTTCCTCATTGTTGCCCACATTCTCGTCTTCTTCATCGTCATCGTAATTGGTAGGCTGTTCCCCTTTTCGTAACAGCTTGCCAACCAAATCGTATTTCTCTGTGTAAGACACATAAATTAAATATTTCAATTTATTACATTCGACTTTAAAGGCACATACCTGTAAATTGCATTTCCCACTCCCGCACTGAATCCATTTCTACTGCACTAAGATCGCTTAGATCGTCATAGTCATCCTTGTCATTGGCTTGAACACTAAATGTTGCTAGATTACGTGATGCATCTCGCCCAGCGAATGTGGCATAGGGACCACCTGCAAATTGAATAATTCAGAAACGAAAATCAGTAATTCTGTGAATCGAATCAAATATTGTTGGGTTTTGGTCAATTAAACACTTGTTGGAGTAGAAGAAAAATGACGAAAATTTCATGATTCACGTATTTTTTAAGAATTCTGTTCACATGCTTTTTAGAAGCATATCTCAGTATCTCGCTCACTCAAGCATACGAGCACCCTAGCGCACCCACCAGCCAACGGCCAACTCCGACCTTATGGAAAAACGTTTATATACATACATAACTTGGCTTTTTTTGGTCCGATTTTGATCAAATTTGGTGTTTTGCTAGGTATTTGTATCAAATTCAAGTGTACCAAATTTGATTGCACAAGGTAGAAAATTACGTGAGATAATCGAGTTTTCTCAAATTACAGGGGCGGAAAAGGGCGTGGCAAAATCTTTACATATACCAAATATGCGCATTTATTAAGCAAATATACATACGAAATTTGGTGTCTTTAGCTATTATAGTCTTTAAGAAAATCGGTTTTCTTTAAATTTCGGAGGCGGAGGGGGCGTGGCAAAAATTTGAAATAAACTTGATCACCGTAGGTAATACACTAGTCTACGTACCAAATTTGGTGACTCTAGCTCTTATAGTCTCTGAGATCTACGTGTTTATACGGACGGACGGATAGACGGACATGTCTATATCGACTTGGGTGTTGATCCTGATCAAGAATATATGTATATATGTATGTACTTTATGGGGTCGGAAAAGCTTCCTTCTGCCTGTTACATACATTTTGGTGACTTTAATATACCATTTCACCCTATGAGTGTATGAGATAATAAAAGATTTTGTCAAAGGTGCCAATAAAATTGAAATAAAATGGAAATACCCCTTATAGCGAATATTGATTATAACAAAGTAACGTGGCCTTGGGTATTGTTATAACCGGCATCTACAGTAGTATAAAAGGATACTACAGAATGAGGAAGATTCTCTAACCGATTGGGCTTTGAATATCTAACAATGTCCAAGCAATGTCCTTACGATTCTTCTTACCTGGGCCATAGAAACGTCTTCCTTTGCTAACATCAAATACATTTCCATTGACAGCCATTAGAACACGACCATCTGGCTGATTGCCATCGTAGTGCCTCAGCTCCTGTATAGTAAAATCGCGCCTAATTTTAGGCAAGTGTGGCTCGACCGGCTTTTGCGAGCCTACACTAGGCACTTCGGTACGATCTCTTACTATTTTGTAGACCAGAAAGCATATTATTGTAAGCAGGAGGAGATTGAAGGGATTGTAAAAGATTTCTCGAAGAATATCGCTTATGAGTGTGGTATCGACGTCCGGTGGAGTGATGTATGATGCCTTTGCTTTGTGATAATTTTTGAGAGCCTCGTCCTCTGCCGAATGTATTAGTTCATCGAGTCCGGAGCCAACATCAACTTCCATATTGTGCAGTAAATTTTCTTCTGCCATCTGAAGTACTGCAATAAAAAACAAAAAGAGAGCAAAATAAAGGGTCTTTGCTTGAACTTTGCACTTGTTTGTTGTTTTCGTTGTACCAACATATGTATGTATGTATGTATGCATGTACATATGCACATGCAATGCATACACATAATATGGGCAAATAAACAAGAAGAAAAAAATTGCGACTCAAACACCGACATCCACATACCCACTTTTGTTTATAATAAATAGGTGTAATATGCACAAAAACGTTGAGGAAATCAGATGTTTAGGAATTTTCCAATAATAAAGCTACCTTGTGAACTTTGTTTTCACATTTAGTTCTAAAATTATTTGACACAGACTTGTAAACGACATTTGCCGCACAGATACTAATACACTTTGTGTAGTTGAATGTTTCAAATTGAATTATGTACATATGTATGTCTCCTATGCGTAGGTACCTACAAAAGCAAAAACAAAAAAAAAACATTCACAGGTGCATGTGTGTATGATGTACATATATATGAGATTTGAGGGCTAGCAATAATACCTTTCGCGGCGTTATTTCTCCATTCAATTCAATATTATATTTTTGTATTGTAAAAAAAAACATCGATGTTTGGCCAGCTCTAGTAAAAATACTAATTCGGAATCGATAGAAAATACCATCTCGATAACTTTGCTCCGATGTCGATTACGATAGGTTTGCTTCGATAATCAAGCATAAAAAACGGTAATTTGGTTTGAATTTAAAAAGTTAGTTTTGTGTTGCCTTGGAATAATCTTCTTTTGAAAGATTGACCTCGAGTCGAGTAAACTAACTTTTGCTCCTAGTTTAAGAGAATAAGTACTTCAGTTTAAATTTGTGTCGTATAACGGCCCCAGCCAATAGACCCAAAAATTACATACGAAATTCACAATTGCAAATAGCTCCAAGTCGAATGTTAAAAATATTTGTGCCATCTCAGTTTTGCTAGATCTAGAACTTTTGGGATTTCTTATTCAAATGAACCTTTAGAAAATATAGAAAACTGAATAAAATAACCAACAAATTACTGTAATAAAATTGTTTATAAGTTACTTGGGAGCTGAGACAACCAGAAAATAAATTTGTGGCCAATACAAAGTATCAATATTTTCATACCCTTGCGAAAAGGGTATACTAATTTTGGTCAGAAGTGTGCAACGCATAGAAGAAAGCATCTCCGACCTTATAAACTATGTATATATATTCCTATTCAGCACGTCAAGACGAGTTCATTTAGCCATTAAATTAGAACGGATTTCCGACCATCGAGTTTCAGCGCGCCGAAGTTAGACCCGACCTTCTGGTTTTTATTATTTTTCCACTTTATCCGTTTTAGTTATTACACATTGTAAATGTACTTACATTTAATATTGCTGTAAAATTAGCTTATATGTATATTTCTTGAAGTATAATAAATATAGAGGCGCTAAGACAAACACAGACGATTTTTGCGTCGACTCCTTCGATTGAGAGTAAATTCGCATTGTGTAAGCTACAAAGTAAAGCCAAACAAAGTCTTTGTCCTAGATAAGGATCAAACACTTAAGACACTCGCTATCTGAATGGATTACTAATTCAAGTGCAAAAATTCTTTGTTGTGGTTTAGTCACCCAACAGAGTATTATACACACTCCAATACCAGGATAAAATTTCATTGAAATCGGCTGACTACATCATATATATGGATGGATGTATGCTTATAGAACATCAGAACCTTGAATCCTATCCTGTTTTCCGTTAAGATCCAGTTATTGCCACTACTATACTTAACCAAAAGATTTATTTAATGAGTCAAGCCTCGAAGCATATATACCATGCATATATGAATAATATATATATATATATCTTGATATCGATGTCTATATATATGTATATATATGGGCATACACACACACGATATTTCAACTGAACGGCATTCACTTAACACAATTTATTTTATTATATATTCTGTGTATAACGCTGAGCTGACGGTTATGACACAAGTTATATATATATATATATATATATATATATATATATATTAAATTATCAGTGAAATTTAATTTGTTTTCTTTTCCGAATATGTTTGCATATGTTATTTTTACATGATCATGTACCCTTTTAGAGTGTCTATGTGTCTCGCTTGTGTGTGTGTGTACCAATTTGTTTTTTTCTTCCTTTTTCTTTGAATTCTTTACTGTGTTGGTGTGGGTGTGGGTGGTGGTAGTGGCTGTCACTGTGTCTGTGTGATGTCTGTTAAAGAACTGTTAATTGGATTACATAGTGCATTTCTGTGGTGTATGTAAAGATCTAATTACAAAGATACGTTTTTGTTTTTTATTAATTTCTTTCAATCTGGGTATAGATATTACACAAAAAAATTGAAACTAAAAGTACTATATATGTGCATGTATGTGTGAATTTGCGGCATATACATATCAACATAATAATAGAATGTATATAGAATTAAATTACATAGTAACATACATACATAAAAGATTCTGATATTAACATATTTCTTTCGAAGTTTGTTGTTGTTGTTGTTCTTGTTCTTGCTGGTTGCTTTTTCATTTCATAATTTCCGATTATCAGTTATTATGGACACATCCTTTTATTCTCTATACAACTATCTATAACCTTTAAAAGAGCAGACAATATTCAGACAAACCGAATCCATTCACCGATTTCCACAGTGAATAAAAACTATATGCCTTTCAAATAAAAAAAAAAAACAAAATATATATATATATACATATATAGGAGTATATATATATATATATATAAACATAATATATGTCAAGTATGTAGTTATTATTATTTTGTGCAATCTGCGCTTTATCGAGTTATAGGCGGAAGATGGATGCGGATTTTGGACAAACGGAAACGGGCCAAACAATTCAAAGAAATCAATCAATCAATCAAATAAATTAAATAATAATAACAAAAAGCATTGTATACTAGTTTTATTATTTTTTTTGTTTTGTTTTTTTTTTGTTTTTTTCATCATCGTTAGCTATTTGGTACACACAAGTTCAAGTATTTAGTAATAAAATTGAATATTATTAACTTGTTGCTTCTTTGTGCTGGCTTAAAAACATTATTCTGACAAATTAGTTTTGGTTTCTTTCCATTTTCATTTTGTATTTTATTTTTTGTATTATTTTGTTTTGTTATAAGATGTGCGTCCCGATTGCGTTGCGCTTATCAATCACATCGATTGAATAATAATAATCAGCAATTGTGAATGATTAAATAAACAAACGCCTTAAATCACAACTGATGAATCGGGAATCAGAAATGTTGTTGATGCTCAATCCTGTGACTGGACTGATGCAAATGGAACCATTCATTCATTCATTCGTCGTTCATCAATTTGTGAGTAACGTGTGATCATTCAATCAATTCGATCAATCTCAAATCAAGTTATTAAATCGAGACAAACAGTTTACGAAACGAGAATTATTTTTGTTCTTTCTTATTCTTTTGTTTTTGTTTGATACACTGTGTATATTGTATTGACTGTTGGGTCTTATTGTATTACAACAAATGAAACATAATTCTATAATATTAATGTTAAATTATAACCAAGAGAAGGGCGGGGCGGGTTCGTTTGTTTGGGGCTGGGTTTGATTGGGTGAGGGTGGGTGTGTGGTACAATCATAACATATAACATGATCTTGTATTGCCTTTGAACTTTGTTAAATACATCATACATATATATGGGTGTGTGCTTGCGTTTTCTTCTTGTTTCTTTTTGTATTATTACTTCTTATTAGTTGTATTGATTTAGTTTTAATTTTTAGTTTGTTTTGTTTTTCGTGTGTGTATAGGAATCAATTTCTGTTTGTATTGCTGCTCCTGCTGCATTCTAATTTAAGGATTCCGATCGTTATACAAATTATTCAACGCTTCGATCTAAACTCAAACATAACGAGTGAATTCGATGAATAGTAAAAAAAAAACCAAATTGAAATGAAAACAAACTAAGAAATGAACCTATTCTCTTGTTTTACTATAGATCCGTAATACAAATAGTGGTTTGTGTGTGTGTGCGTTTGTATGTGTGTGTGTTTTTGTGTGTAGGTGTGTGCGTAAATGGGGGGCATGGCATCAAAATGAAACTTTTTACTTATTTTCCCTTACTTTTCATTTTTATTCTTATTCTTTTTTATTTATTTATTCATTTTGTTTTTTGTTTTTTTTCTTTGTTTTTTGATTCAAGTTTAATTCACCACATTTCAACTCTGTTTCTTTCTCTTTCTCGTTTTCTGTCCATCATCTGTTTATCTTAGCAGTTTTATAATTTCCTTGCCTTAAATTGGCTATAAGATTATTGCACTAATATATATATCTATATATATACGTAGATCCAAAAGTACAAACATAACTCTCTCATAAAGTATAGCAAAATGCATATCTCTGTGCTTGGAACTCCAATTATTGGACCAGCCACTTTACATCTCATATATAGAAAAACTAAAAACAAAAAAAAAAAAGGGAAAACGAAAATAAAATCATGATAATCATAAAGTTTACGAAATACAGTAACATGTTTTAAATTGGCCCACATCTACTACACAAAAGAAACCTCATCAAACTCAAATGTAAAAACACATAATAAAACTGATTGAATATGAATCAATTATAATAATATATATGTATATATATAGTCAATGGTTGTTTTTTTCGTTTATCTTCGTTATTTTCTAGTTTTCTCTGTGGATCTGAATGCAACGAATGCTTTTAAATGGTGAGTGGTGTGAGTGCTAGAGGCTGTTGCTATTGTTAATTGTTTTTGTTGTTGTTATCGATTCATATATATATCTGTTACATATATGTATAGATGCCTGTCTGTGAGTCTGTGTCCAGTGTGGATGTATGCATGTGTGTGTGTGTGTGTGTGTTGGTGTGTTGTACTTTCACGATCGTTATTTCTGCTATTCTATGTATGCATATGTATGTTAAGAGTTCGTTAAACATTTATAAATTGTTTAGGTTTTGTTTTTTTTTTTTTTTGTTTTGTTTTTCTTTTTTATAGGATTTAAAGTTAATTGTTTTCTCTTTCTTATCTTTGTTGTTTTTTTTTTTTGTTTTGTTTCAATTTATTGTTGTAGCTTATATGGCCATCATCATTATATATGTAAATAGTTTTTTCACTAATACATAGGTATGTATGTTATTTAAATCATTCTTATATTTTTTGTTTTGTTTTACTTTTTTTTTTTTGTATATAAATTAAGGACTTAAACATAATAAGAAAAATGTTTTATAAAGTGTTTTTTGTTTTTCGTTTTTTTTTTCTTTTCTTTTTGCTTTTGTTTTGTTTACTTTTACTTGATCATTTAAATTTACGCAATAATTTTAATTTACCTTTTTTGTTTGTTTGTTTTTTTGTTTTTTTTTTAATTTTTTTGTTTGGTTTTTTTTTGTGATTTTATTTTGTAAATGCTTTAATTTTATTTGACTTCGCTCCACATCTCAGGATCCACAGTGTTCATCATCTGTTTCTTCTTCATGTGTATGTATGTGTGTGTGTGTGTGAGAGTGTGTAGACTTGAGAGTGAGTGTGTATGTTTGTATGTGTGTGTGTGTGTTTATGAGAAGGATCTACCGTCATACATACATTTTACACGATGCAAGCAACGATACCGTTATTCTTACTATATCTTTATGTTGTATGTGTGGCGTGTGTGTGTAAGTGTGTTTGTGTATTGGTGTGTGTGTGTGTGTTTGTGCAGACAGACAAGTCGCATATCAAATTATATATACCTATGCATGAATGCACAAATATGTACATACATACATGTATATATGTACATGTGCATAATTAATATACATAACTACATACATACATACATAATGCATATATATATCAAAATCGTCGAGCCCGTGTATCGTCGTCGTCGTCGTCGTCATCGTCGTCGGTCGGTCGTGTGTATTGTGAAAATCATCTTTATCATCAAATCATCTCATTATCATTATCAAATTATCGTCCCCAAACGCACGATTTCTTTACGTTATTGAACTAAGTTTACTCTTTACGTACTTTTTGTTTTTCATTTTCATTCTCATTTTGTTTTTGTTTTTGTTTTTTTTCTTTTTTCATTGTTTTTTGTTTTGTTTTGTTAGTTAAACTGTAGCTGTGGTAATCGAAATTCGGACTAAACTGACTAAACAGCTGACACTGACTCTGACTGACTCTGATTATAATCAGCGGCAGCTCTCCTCTCACTTATCGTTTATTAGATTCTGCTTCCAATTCGAATTCCTCATTTACACTAATAATATACTTGTATGCGTGTATGTCTATTTGTATGTTTTGCCATGTTGTATGTCTGTGTATTTAGTTTTTTTTGTTTTGTTTGTTTGTTTGGTTTGGTTTTGTTGTATAAGTTTAATAAGTATATAGCAATATAAATAATTTTGTATATAAAGTTCTTGTTGTTGTGGTCTACGTTCCAGTCAACATTGCTACGCCGCACTCTCTCTCTATCTCTCTCTTTCTCGCTTTCATTCTCTTCGCGTCTTCCTCTATCATTCTCTATACATCTCTCCTCCTCATTTGCCGAATGTGTCGCTGTTTTGAAATAATCATAATGGGGGGGATTGGGGGATATAGAGATGATGAGGAAGATGAATGGGTGCATACGGGTGTGTGTGTGTGTACGAGTGGGTTAAGGGGAACAGTGTCACACACAAATACCACCATAGACAATGTGGTTTGTGCCTTAACACTATACCCCCACCACCCACCACCCAGCACCAACACCTGCACCTTTCACTCACCATCATCATCATCATCTATAATCCACCATTCCCCATCCACATCCGGTTCTCCCCCTTTCTCACACTACCACACCAGTTGCTGCACCACTGTGGCGCTGCCGCTGATGCTGCTGCTGCCGCTGTTGCTGCTAACCCACTGCGCGCACTGCCCACCGTTGCCACGTTGACCCCGCCCGCCCCCCACCCTTGAATACGCATGCTAAATGTCGCTTAATTCCACACACGTAAGAATGAGTCCCATGATCCTGTTGCCACCGCCATGCCGTTCTCGGTGACCCCCAGACACGACACACGATTGTCGTGGCCAGCCAAAATGCCAGAGCGCTCAGCCTTCATCGTGTCCCACACGTTGCAGTTGAAGTCATCGTAGCCCGCCAGTAACAGTCGGCCGCTCTTTGAGAACGCCACCGACGTGATGCCGCAAATGATGTTGTCGTGCGAATACATGGCGAGTTCCTGATCGGCACGTATGTCGAATAGACGGCAGGTAGCGTCATCCGAGCCGGTTGCGAACGCTTGTCCATTGGGGAAGAAGGTGACAGCATTTATATCCGATTCGTGTCCAGGGAAGGTCTGCTTGCACACGCCCTCTCGAATGTCCCAAAGTTTGGCTGACGCATCGCAGGCGCCTGAGACGAATGTTTTGCATTGGGGTGCCAAGGAGAGAGCCATCACATCGCCTGTGTGCCCAAGGAATGAGGTGACCTGCAGACCAGTCTCAATATCCCACAGCCCGCACGACATGTCGCCCGAACTGGTCACAATCTGATTGTCGTCCAGGAACCGGCAGCATGACAGATAGCCACCGTGTCCGGGCAGCTCACGGGACACTCGCACATTGCCCTCGCGCGTCTTTAGGTTGTAAATTGAACACATGTTGTCGAGGCCACCGCAGGCTACATAGCTGCCAGAGGGGGCATATGCACAGGTCATCACCCACGATGATCGCAGCGGAATGGCGTGCACTTTGTTCGTGGTATGCGAGTCCCATACAATCAGCTTGCCATCTTGAGAGGCTGATACAAGATTCCTGGAATCGTTGCCCCAATGCATGGCGTAGATTTTTGCCAAATGGCCGCGCAGTGTGCGTCGCGTGCGCATTTGTATGCGTCCAATGGGTTCCAGCGAGGCGGCTGCCTGCAACAGCGATGTGTCGCAGGCGGCCTTTCGAGCATCTCGGATGGCATTCTTGAGGGATTCGGCTTCCTGCCTGAGACTGTCTAGTTCATTCATTTTTTACGTCGGAACACGATCGTCGTATCGCAATGCTCGCTCGAATTGATTCTCCAATAAAGAGACAGATAGACTTTAAATCACTGAATAAGCGGCTTCCTGTATTTCAAAATGGAAATTAATGAAAAATTGTATTAATACATGTAAATTACATTAAGCATCTAAAGTTAGGAATGCAAACAAAAAACAAATCAACGAAACTATATTTCAATATCTTTGGAAAACACTTTGATAATTATCTATAACGATCTGCATTCCCAATAAGAATTGGAAACTCGATTTACTTACGTTTAGTTTCTTCCTAGTGTGTTTGGTTGGTTGGTTACTCCTCCTGGTTAAATTGTTGTGGCTTGCGCAGAGAATTAATAGTTGTAGTTGCTAACAACGGACATTCAATTTTTCCAGGTGCTGCCAGTGCTTTTGGGTGCGTTCGTTGGGCTTGGCCTTCCGTGTTGTGTTATTTTGCTTTAGTCGTTTTGTAGGGCAACTACTTAGTCGGTTTCAACATTCCTTTACTTTGGTAGTACATATATTAAGAGAAGAGAGCACACACAAACTTTACGCCTTGCCAGTAATAGTGCCTAGCATGCCTTGGTCGATTGTGCGTTTGTGTGTGTGTGTGTGTGTCTGTTGTTGGTGTGTGAGTGTATGTTTGTGTGTGAGTGTGAGTGTATGGGTGCCACTGAACGATTTGTAAAGATCGGCTATGCAAAATGTGTTTGCTTTTTCAATGATTCTCGACGAGTTCGAATGGAACGTTGTCTCTTGGATGCTGCTGCTGCTGCTTTTGGGCTGGGCTGGGCTGGGATTTTTTTTTTTTTGTTCGATTTTGTCACTGGGACTGGGTAAAGAACCAGCTTACTCAGCACACTCAGCAAATCAACAGTCAGGAGTCAATTAACCGATAACACAACGGATTACTTTCCTATGTCCGCGTTCAGTTCCAAAATAATGTTGTACACTGTAACTGATTTTCCGGTTTCCTTTTCCGTTTCGCTGAAATGCTAATTTTCGCTGGCAGCTTGAGCGGCATACAGTTTTTTTTCTCTTTTCTTGGGGTTTTTCGTTTTTTTTTCTTTCTTTTTTTTTTTTTTTTGTTTGATAAGCACAACTTGTTCCACAGATCTTTTAGTTGTTGTGTTAGGAACCGGGATTATTTCTTTATAGCATTTTCTCCCTTTTTATTTTTTGTTTAAATTATTTTTCCATTTAGTTTTACTGCCACAGATGAAAATTTTCTTTCCTGCTGCTGGCTCCTGCTCTCTCTCTCACCCTTGCCTTCCTCTCCGCTGTTTGCTGCTGTTCACTTCGCTTTTTTGGTACACCAAAATTGCAATTTTTGCACCACCACCAATGATAGCGCTAACGCTAAAACTGATGAGAGCAAGCAGCACAACCAGAGTGACCAAGTGGTGCGCAATTGAAAGAGCGTCAGCGAAAACGAGCCGAACGTAGACACGAGATGGTAGCGATGTCAATTGTTTGTCCCGTTCACACCAATGGCAATTGTCGAGTAGTCGATACGATAGTAAGCGAGAAAGAGATAGAAAAGAAAAATCAATTTGAAATACTAAAACTTTTTTTTTTTTTATAAGATTACAATTGCTCCGTTACGAATTTTCACTGTGCACCCGCTCAGAATTAAGCCCCACATAACGAAATATATCCGGCATTTCTGAGATTTTATATGCATATACATACAATCATACTTGGGTGTATGTGCATATGCATACATACAGATGCACACACATACATACTGACAAAATATTTTAATGGACACATACACACACAGGCACACTGTTCAATAGTCACTGCAGCAGTCTCGGCATCTTATCCATTCTGATGTCTTTTAATCCGATCTGTGGCAAACATATTTTACTTACACTTAACTCTGGTTACTGACACTTTAAACGCGTTTTTGGTAATAGGTAGATTTAACTACACAAATAAAAATATGTTTATCAAATTCTAGTAGACGAACACAATCCGTAACTTTTCATTTGCACTCTACAATTGGCAGCCAACACCTAGAAGCATCTGGGGTGTATTAAAAAAGTATCGGTGTTATCGATTTGTTATCGTCGACTAAGTGGCCCTTCGCACTAGTTCATCTACACTGTTATCGTCGCGACATCGATAACTAGTGTATATCGATGGTTTAGGTTAATCGAAATGTGAAAAAAACTATTTTTTAAAGTTTATTTAAAGAGTTTTGAAAGCTTTTTAAAATATTTAGAAAACTGTATACATTTCCCGTGAATTAAGAACGGCGGTCGCTGTGTAAGCGACACGAAAAAATTTGCAAGCTATCGATAGTCTAATCGATGGTCTGCGACCTCTATTGTTTGTTGAATTTCGGACGTCCGTCAATTAGTTACATAAAAAGGTTGGCAATTATTATTTATTAGAAAAAGCTATTGAAACGCTTTACTTGTAGAAACCAAGGAACGACGAAATGCTGCGCTCGGCAACAGCCTCCCTGGGCACGTCTAAGATACTGCTGACAGCGTGCAAAAACTGGAGTATCTTACCAGCCGTTGTGACGGGATCAGCACAGAATGCGAACGTGAACGCAAATGCGATTTGGGTTCGCCAGCAGCAAACCCTGCCTGTGGTTGAATCGCCAGATACATTGCCCAAAAAGGGATATTCACCATTTGGCACCAAGCAAAGCAGCATGGCCGAATGGTCATTGGCTCGGCTTGATGATCTGCTAAATTGGGGTCGCAAAGGCTCCATTTGGCCGCTAACTTTCGGTCTTGCTTGCTGTGCGGTCGAAATGATGCATATTGCAGCACCCCGATATGATATGGATCGTTACGGAGTTGTGTTTCGAGCATCGCCGCGACAAGCCGATGTTATTATTGTAGCTGGAACGCTTACCAATAAAATGGCACCAGCATTGCGTAAAGTCTACGACCAAATGCCTGAGCCACGTTGGGTGATCTCCATGGGTAGCTGTGCCAACGGTGGCGGCTATTACCATTATTCGTATTCCGTGGTTCGTGGCTGCGATCGAATTATACCTGTCGACATATATGTGCCCGGCTGTCCACCCACTGCTGAGGCGCTTATGTACGGAGTCCTTCAGTTACAAAAGAAAGTCAAACGCATGAAGACTCTCCAGATGTGGTACAGAAAATAAGCAAATAACATAAGCATAATACATATGTACATATATACAATTTAAAGAATATGTGAACTATGGAAATACTTTCGCCTTTTCTTTGTTTTATCATCGATTCAGCGTGAATTTATATCGCGAGAAATCGAATAATAGCCGAGAAATTTAGTTGAATTCTTTTAATTTGTTGCTTGGGAATAATAAATACTCGTTTCGAATCAACAAACATTCAAATGGACTAAATACATATTTACATACATGCAGGTATTTTGCGACAACAATTATAAGCTACTTGATTTAAGTTTTAAATCGGCTGCCAAGGCAACATGATCCGATGGAAAGCATACAGAAGGTATAGCCTCGTTGGCTACTATTTGCTCATGGGTCGGCAGTGGTACTGATTGCAGCAGATCGAAACTGTTCCTATTGTAGAATATGTAATCCAGGCATCCAGAAAATAAGGTTGTGTAGTTTGTATACTCCGGCGTACCACAGGCTGAGATCATTTCGAAGGGTTGTGAGAGCTCAACATCGACAACAGCTTCCTCAGTATCTGAATATATATGTATGTAGTGTAGAGTATTCAGATTTAAAGTTCTTATTCTAAATAGTGCAAACTTACTACTGGACCAGTCTATGAAATGCTTGTCCACAAACTGCTCCGTCATTAGCTTATAGATTCCACATTCAGGCACACTATTAAAATCACCACAATATAACAGGCCCAACTTGTTGGGGCAACTAATATTATAGTCCTTCAGGTATTGTTTGTAAATGTGTTCGACATATATAATCGAGAATCCAATTTGCAGCAGTCGGATATGGTCAGCATCTGGATGGAAATATAAGTGCGTGTTGGCCACTAAAACGTAGCAATCCGTGTTCTTTACCTTAAGCAAGCACAACTGAAAGATAAGAAAACATTACCAAGTCTATGTCCTTTTTGGAACCTGAAAACTTACCTCTAATGTTGTGTTTCGCTCACAAATTCGCTTTGCCAGTTTTTCATTTGTCTTGATTTTGTCCCACAGGTCCTTGAAAATGGGTAATGTTGATATGTTTTTGCCTAGATTTACCACATGCGTAGCTAGCAACTCGAAACGCGACTCCCGAAAGAATATGGCAAGACCTTCAGCGCAATCGCCTTTAAGCGCCATAAATCCTTGAAATTTGTGAGGCGATTGTCCTAGCACAGTCTTTAGATCATATTCAAATATCTTTTGATCCACTTCCTGGAGACAGAGCAGATCTGCATTATATCCGAGGAGTTCTTTGATGAAGATCTGCTTACGGTAGTCAATCTGCAGCAGCTTGGGTGGACAATAGGGAAAGAGGACTTTGCGGGAATGGTCACTATCAGCATACAAATCAGCTAGAAGATTGTATGTAACTACACGAATCTCAGTTGGATCCTCCAAAGGTTTCGGTGTCACCACCTGCCGCAATTCATACGGACAGGTACCTGGTCCAGGTTGTACAGGGCATTTGGTGATCTGCTCCACTGGAGGTCCTGACAATCCCTCTTCATTCATTGGGGTCACAATTAATTTTAAATTATAGCCAACATCTTGTTGCGTCGTTCGATATATCAAACCCTCGCCGCACAACTCCCACATGGATTCGGTTGGCAAGGCTCCTGATGCCGGCTGTAAAGGCGAAAGAAACCGTGAATTACTATGGGAAATAATGTATCAAAATTGTAAATTTACCATTATCGCTTTATACCATAGACCCTTACTGTGCTCCCGAGAACAGAAATGCAAATCCAATTTAGTCGGATAAACCAGGTGATCGGCCAACACACAACTTGGCACTTGCAGTGTTGTTATCCAAGGCTGGTTGTAGAGTATATCAAAGTTTTTATCCATCACCCGCAGCCTAATGCCAACGGGATTCTCATGCAGTAACTCCGCAAAGGTGATATCGGTCACGCTGTCTTCGCAACCATCACGATAGAGCTCGATGTTAATCTAGGCGGCAATAGAGTTAATGAGAGTTGAAACACTTTTTGTTTTCATAAATGTATGCATATGTACATATATGTACCTCTTGTTCAATTACTTTTTTCGTTTGAACTTCTGCATTTTTCTTCTTTTTAAAGCGCTTTTGTAGCTCCTTTTCTATATTACTTCGTATACGGGTGAGAGCTATGTCAATTGGTTCGTTGATCCGCCGACAAAAATTAAACTGACGATCCACGTGCAATTCTTCGTGGACAAAGCGGAATGTTATGTGCAGATCTTCAGAATCCTTCAAGTTGCGTAAGTACACTTTTTCCATGTCTACGGACGGCTTAAGATGACCAGATTTAAAATACGCCGCACAAACAACGAATTTTGGGTTCAGTTGGATTCTCAGTAGGGGCAAGTTTTTAAAAATTCTTGTCAACATTCCTTCGGGTCGCCGGCGACATATGCAGTCATGTTATCGTTATCGATAGTTCTCTAGTTTTTGCATACTGCAGTTAATCGACGAACAGTGGGCAACGACTGGTAAAAAACTTGAATGTTTGAAAATAAGTATTAATCACAACGCCTAGGAAAACAGTTGCAATGTTTTTTATTTTTTAAATATACATTTATTCATTCTGGTTTACTTTTTCGGGCTTTCTCGGACTTTTATCACAAAGCTGAATTTATTAAAATTTTACAAACTGAAACTTTTTTAAACAAACCACTGTGCGGCGATAGACTTCTAAAAATAAATCAACTACTAAATTTATGTTGTTTAACCATATTTATTGTTTGCTACCACACGAAAGAAAAAATCAAAATTAAGGTTTCTCGTGATTATCTAATATTGAAGTAGGCTCAGTAAAAGGTAAAAAAAAAAGCCCGCCTCGAAAATAACAAAAGCCAATAAGTTAATTTTTAACTGTTTAGTAGTCAAAATCTAACACTCATTTGTTTTGCCAACCCCTTTAAAATTGAAATTAGCATACATCAAACATTTCCTACAACGCAAAAGAAAGAAAAAAATAAAAAAAACAAAAAAAAAAAAAAAAAAAACAACAATAACAACATAAACAGCTGTTGACCATCAGCCGAAAACGATTAAAACGAACGCATTCATAATTATCGATACCATATAAGCGAAGAGTTGGAAAAGAAAGAAGCACGAGAAAAAAGGAAAGAGAGAAAAAAAAAACAAAGAGGAAAAGGTAAAATCAGGGGAATCAAGTGTGTGTGCATATATTATTTACTCCAACCCACTCTAATCTACTTATGAAAAAGGGTGTTGCCTATGCCTACAGCCCTAAATCGAAGACGTTGGTGTGAGGATTTGGGAAAATGTCCGTAAGACTTTTGACAGAGCGACTGGTCAAACATGGTCGCTTTATTTTGCGCAGCTATTGGAAACGCGACATACATACCAACATTTTGGAACAAAACCAATTAAAAACAAGAAGTAAGCGAGGTGTTCCCCTAACTTCCTCCTCGTTCAATGTCATCAAGGTGAGGCTCGAATCTTCCATCTATACATGGATATATTTACATACATCTATGTATATCGTATATTATTTATTCTCCCCTTTAGAATGCCCCTCAACAGGTAGCACGATCAGCTCCTAACCCTGGGCAAACGGTGTTATCTTCCCGATCACCTGCCACAAACAATCTCTTTCGATTTGGTCAGCATGCCCGTAAACTATTCATTGACAACATATTAAGTCGTGTTACCACCAACTATTCGGAGGATTTGCGTCAACGAGCCACTCGCAAGCTGTTCTATGGGGATTCGGCACCATTTTTTGCTCTAATTGGAGTTAGCTTGGCATCGGGAGCTGGTGTCCTTAGCAAAGACGATGAACTAGAAGGCGTTTGCTGGGAAATACGAGAAGCTGCCAGTCGATTGCAGTCAAACTGGAGTCAAGATGAAATTTCCGAAAACTTAAATAGCAATTTCACCGTAGATAATCTAGATGTTGGCCCAGCCATAGCCAAAGGATGTGCTGCTGTCGTTTATGCAGCTAATTTCAAGCGACAAGAGGGACATAATCAAGTGGAAGTACCACCTCCATTATCCGCGCTTGAGGAAACATCACCAGATGTGGAGAATGTGGCTTTCCCTATGATGTCACCATTGCAAAATATGTCGCGATTTGTACATAATTTTGGAGGCTCCGCAGATAATATCTATAGATATTCACAATTTACGGCAGCTAGTGATGATTTCGTAGAGTCGGATCGACTTAAGAAAGAGCAGGAGGAATCAGTTCCCAGACCCAGACTTGAGCCGTCCAGTTTAAATCGCTACCCGTTGGCCCTGAAAATGATGTTCAACTACGATATCCAAAGCAATGCCTTATCCATACTTCGAGCCATGTACAAAGAGACAGTACCCGCCCGACAGCGTCGCATGAATCTGGCCTCTGAGGAATGGGAACGATTGCTTCAACATCAAACCTTATCCTTGCCCACTCATCCAAATATTGTGTGCATGTTTGGTTTCTTTTGTGACGAAGTTCGTAATTTTCCTGATGGTCATCTACTCTATCCAATTGCCCAGCCTGAGAGAATCAATCCTGAGGGTTTAGGCCGCAATATGTCGTTGTACTTGCTGATGAAACGCTATGACCATAGCCTTCGTGGCCTTTTGGAGGGTTCTCATAAACTGAGCACCCGATCCAAGATTTTGCTCTGGGCCCAAATGCTGGAGGCTGTGACACATCTAAGCCGCCACGGTGTTGCCCATCGGGATCTTAAGTCGGATAATGTCTTAATTGAAATGCCTGAAGATAATTCTACGCCAATTTTGGTACTATCAGACTTCGGCTGCTGCCTGGCGGATAAAACGCACGGCTTGAGATTGCCTTATGTGAGCCATGACATAGATAAGGGTGGAAATGTTGCCCTAATGGCTCCAGAGATCATCAATATGCAACCAGGACCATTTGCTGTCCTTAATTATAGCAAAGCTGATCTGTGGGCCTGCGGGGCAATGGCCTATGAAATCTTTGGCATGCAGAATCCCTTTTATTCGTCTGGCGGTGGCGCCTTGGCCCAAAAGAATGGTGCGCTCACTTATTCGCTTAAGAATAGCGACTACAGACAAGAGCAACTACCACTATTAAATGATACCTGTCCACCACTTGTGCAGCAGTTGGTCTACAATATCCTTAATCCGAATCCCTCAAAACGTGTTAGCCCCGATATTGCAGCCAATGTGATGCAATTGTTTTTGTGGGCCCCGTCCAATTGGCTAAAGGCAGGCGGCATGCCCAACAGTGGCGAGGTATGCACTATTACATATACTTTCAATGAATCCTTTTAATAATTTGTACATTTTTAGATTCTTCAATGGCTTTTGTCCCTAACTACCAAAATTATGTGCGAGGGACGTCCACAATTTGGTCAGAAAATGTCAGGAGCGCCGGTTGGACGTCGTCCCTATGTGGAATATTTGTTAATTTGTAGTTTCCTGGCTAGAGCTCGCTTGCGACGCATTCGTGGTGCTCTCAACTGGATTCAGAACGTTGTCGCTATGTGAAGGGAGCCAAACAGAACGGCAGAGCCCAATCAGCGGCAGGATATGATTATTTGAAATTCAATAGAAGAGTCGAGATAATGGGGAAAAGCGTGTGATAAAACTATATATTTTACATACATATATATTTATAAATAAACATTTCAAAATTAACTGCATTTGGTTGCTGGTTTTGTTGTACCTATTGTTTTGATTGCAATTAAGAGACCCTTTAGATCTTGACTAGATGCTAGCTCATTTTTTATATTTTCGAAATTCTTCTGCATGGGAGTCATTTCAATCAGTTTCATTTGTTTGTCTGGCATTTGTACGGTCACCGAATGTCCGTGGATGTTGAACCTGTAAATTGGAGGCTCATCCTTAACAGTGGAGGGCAACACAGTGCAGCTAAGCCCAAGCAGCTCCGAAAGGTTTTGTAAATCACTTTCAGCTTTTTTGTTAATTTCCAAATTGGTTAATTGCATATCCAATTGTTGGCACTCAACAAGAGCATCCTGGTAAGCGCGGCATAGATTCTGAAGTGGATTTTCCAACTTGGCGGCTCTCTCTAGTATTTGTTGGCTCTCATCCCTAGTGGTCAGTATCCACTCGTTTTGAGTTAATAGTTTTGTTTCTATTTCAATTAATTGTTCCAATTGTTTGTTTTTCCCCATTGCGATGCTCCGAGATTGTAGTAAATATATAATTACGCTTCTTTTGAATTTCAGTGTTGTAAAACGTCCCACAGGTGTGGAACTTGTTGATAAACACCACCAAGTGGGCTGTATAAAAACATTCAGTGTTGCTCAACCCAGGCAAACAAAAATATTTAGTTGAATTAATCAAATTTTCCCCAGGCAACGAGGGAAACATAACACAAATAACGAGACGAAATAATAATAACGAGAAATTAGTTAATAACAATGGATTTTGGGGAACTTTTGCATTTTGCTAAAAAGAAAAATGACGCAGCCACAAAAGATGAGGTAAATTAGAGTCGCCAGCTGTCCGGGTGAAGAGCATGGTGACTGCATGGCAGGAAGGGGGTGAGATCGCTGACCCCAATCTCCTCTCCAGCAGAGCAACACTATCAAATCAACAACAAGTGTTTCATTTTTTTTGTAATCAATCTTTTCACTTTTCTTAGGGAAAATTCTATTCCACTAAATATGCGCCGCCGAAAAAGGAGACGAATAAGAGTAAACAACTTTCAATAAATATACAAAAATTCCTTAAGAAACGTGAAGCCGAAGAGGCTGAGCGAAAACGTGAAGAGCGACAAAAGGTGGCCGAACTGATGGCCAAACGCGATGAGAAGTCCAAAAATAAAATTCGTAAAATGCTGAAAGTCACAAAATCGGCCAATAAATCGGTGCTAGATGATGCCAAGGATATTGATGTCATGGAAGCTGAGCTAGGACCTGATGGCCAGCCCGGTGACGGGGATGATTATGGTTACGTGTCCAATGAGGCTAATGCCTTTTACCAGAAGTATATAGAAAAGGTACGAAATGTTCATGAGGACAAGGGATTTGCGCCCAGTCGGCCACAATCCTTGCGTGATCTAACAGGAACCAAAGAACGTGTGAAAGCGGCCATTAACAGAGATCGCGAAGATGCCAAAACTGGACAAAGAACAAGAACAGTTGTACCAACTTCATCAAGCTCATCTGGTGGTAGTAAAAGTTCCAAAGATCCTCAAGTCGCTCGTTCGTACCAGACTTCAAAGACTCTCTATGATCCTGATGCTGAGCGGCGTGATCAAGAGCGCAAAAAGATAGAGGAAGAGCAACAGCGCAAAGCCAAGATCAAACGGCAGGCCCAACCACCTCCTATGGACTTTCAGGCTTTACTGCGTCTGGCCGAGAAGAAGCAACATGAACCGGTTGTTTTTGCCCAGCCAGAGAAGAAGAAGGAACCAGAACGTCTTCTGTCAGCCAGAGAGAAGCGTGAGCAAGAGGAACGCCAACGGCAAAAAGAACAGAAGGCTCAAAGGGATCGTCAACGCGAGATTGACTCAAAGACTAAAGATCAGCAGCCGACAACAGTATCGAAAATGGTCAACGGACGTATACCCAAATTGTCCTCATCCACAGCTAAACCATCCGCAAGTGATACGAAAGCCAAGCCAAGTTCTAGCTCCAATTCAACCGCTTCAGCCTCGTCTAGTTCTGCCAAAACTAATATAGCCTCAAGTACAAAGATTAACCCAGGTAGCAAACCTACTATCAATCTCAACAAGCCATCCTCTAGTTCATCCTCTTCGAGTGCGGCTGCCCCAAAGCCGAAGAATCCATATGCCAAATTATCAGAGAACAACTCTATTCGCGAGTTTCCACCTCGAGATCGACCAAGTAATTCCGTGCCTAACAAAACTCGACAATTTCCACCAGCTGATGTACGAGGACGTAAGCCGTCATCAGCTCGCAAAACGCAGCAGGAGCAGAACAGAAATAAACGTCAGTATTAACACAAATTTTACAAACAGGAGAATTATTTTTGTATACATTTCTATTTTTATAGGTCGCATTTATGATGATGACTCGGAATATGATTCCGATTTGGATGATTTTATTGATGATGGTGATTG
Source organism: Drosophila equinoxialis (assembly GCA_018150345.1). Lineage (NCBI taxonomy): Eukaryota > Metazoa > Arthropoda > Insecta > Diptera > Drosophilidae > Drosophila > Drosophila equinoxialis. The sequence goes on along the minus strand of JAECWI010000002.1, from coordinate 5,918,186 downwards.
TGAAGAGGATATATCCTCGCATATACGCGATATATTTGGCTATGATAAACGTCGTTATCGTGATATAGATGACGACGATCACGGAATGGAATCAAGTTTTGCTCAAATGCAACGTGAAGAGTTTATCAGTAAGAAATTAGGTGAGAGAATCTATTTCCAAAATCCCATTCGTTGGAGGCTTGAAAATTTCAAAGTAATGTTTATTTTGTTGATTAGGTTTACAAGAGGATTTGGAGGATATGCGTATGGAAGCCATCCATAAAAAGCGCAAACTGGCCAAAAAGAAAACCAGAGCCTTAGATGACGACGATGATGATTAGGAAAGATGTTGCCTTGTCAACAAATCTCAATATTTGGGTACAAATTGCCCAATGTTAACAATAAAATGATTCCCTGTGGCCCCTTCCTTTCATCATATGTACATGTATAGAGGCGAGTGCCCCCAATTTATTTATTTGAGTGAATTGATTGTTAATTTTTAAAATTTTTTGGCTTTAATTTTTTTAGTATACACATACATACCTAATTATACACTTCTACACTCACAACATTGTAGTACTAGGCAAAGATATTTTTTGGCAATATAAAAATTAAGAAACAAACCTAATTATATACTTGTACACACACAACATTGTAGTACTAGGCAAAATTATTTTTTGGCAATATAAAAATTTAGAAACATAAACCAAAATGTGTGGAGTCATTCTTGCGGGTGATGTTTAAGTTAAGAATTATTGAAAAATGAATTAAGGTTGAAAAATACACTCACATATTTCAGTTTAAACTGTTATTGAAAGAAAACAATATGAACTCGCCACTATACATATATTAAATTAAACTTTTATTTAAAGTAAAGTGAAGTAAAAGTATGACTTTTTCAGAAGATGAGTATGACTTGACTAAATATGTCTAAAATGGAGAATGGAAAGGATAAAATAATTTTTTTATAATGGTTAAAATGGTCACACTAGACAGCTCTATAATGTATATTCGGGATTTTCTCTTTTCTGTTGCTTAACACAGACAGAAACTTTAAATGCGGTTAAATTTTTCAAACTTTTATTATTTAAACGGATATAGATGTCAGGGCTTAGCCAACACTCCTTTTTCACAGTGTTGCCATAAGCTACCCATAAATTATCGAATAAAAATGATCGATTGGTCTAACGTTAGCCAACACTCCTTTTTTCGCAGTGTTGCCATAAGCTACCCATAAATTATCGAATAAAAATTATCGATTGGTCTAAAGTTATTCATGGCACTACACTTTACGCTAACCAACACTAGTGAAGCATATACTCCAAAACAAACCAACTAAATATAAGATATCTTCAATAAAATATTCAACAAATAAAGTTGCAGCTTAGCGGTACAAATAAGGAACCTCTGAGCTTAGCAATTTAATTGTCTGCATAAGAAGGAGTATCAAAATACAGAGCTAAGACATGAATTTCCTGCGGCAAGCCTTAGGCACCATTACGAAACAGCTGACAACTATAACGCCGACCCCAAGTGAGTTCCAATTGGTATTGGAAATGTTTAAATCTATTTAAAGTACATTTTCTAAGTGTTTAGATAGAATTCTGTAGCTACATTGGGTAATTATTTGTCTATATATATTATCGGTCAGTCCTTAATACATATATGTTTTTCCTCAAAAGGTTATCTATATTCTCATTTCTCTTTCAGATACTTTAGTCTCTTTGAAGTTCTTAAGGGATTGGGATAGAGAGTTTGTTCTATAGGATTCAACATCGAATAGGATTCATGTTTATTTCACACAAAGTATATCGAAGCCATCACATGATTTGACCATCTTCTATAAGCAAGTAGCCTCGCTGCCGTTATCCTTGTTATTTCAATGACTAGGCGCATTTTCTACACTCGCTCCCCCTTTTAAAACGTGATCAACAATGTGTGCCGTGTCCCCTGCCCAATAATCATTTGTTCAATTTGTTTGTTTGTCTAGGATCGTCGATTGGGTTCGTTCCCAACTCGTTCGTTGAGCATAGACGCGTGGCTGACGCACTTACGCCCCCATCCCATAACCAATACCAAAAGATCGTCGATCCCAATCATGCGGTGAATGTGAATATTTGTGTGTCCATGTGAATATTTTCATTGGCATTTTCTCAAACTGACTAAACCCCAACCACCAACAGAAGCCTTTTATTCAATACAAAAAAAGGACTGCAAATACTGTCAATGCATTGAACAATAGGAATTTGCATGCACCTAGACAGGTGTGGGTCAACTTTCGCCTATGATTTATATTACCTGCAATTTTGTTATGTCCCGGCGTGCGTGTGGCATATATTTTTTTTAATTAAAAAGTTCAATCATTCAACCTTTTGTCTGAACTTCGATGGCGTGGGAGGGGGAAAAGGCTTGCCTGTTGGCTGGACATTTGCGCATGCGCGTCATTTGGTTGCAATTATTCCATTGCTGCTTGCTGCACATTTTCAATTTTCACAGAGATTAGCCATAACAAAAGAAGATTCTGAATTTGGTTTTTGCTTTTGTTCGTTTTTGTTTTGTCTGACAGGACAACGACTGACTGGACAACTGGCCAACTGTCCAACTGTCTGACCCTTTTTTCGCACATTTGCCCCTTTTGTGATATGTTTTGTGTGTGTGCAACGTTGAAGAAACAGGAATTCCATCGGTACAGTCGTGTTTGGTCTTCTATGCACCCGATTCAGAGAGTGGGAAACAACAAAATTCGTGAATCTAATGTTTTATTTCATAAATTGTTTTATTTTTTTAGGCCAACAATATGTTTTCGGCAGCCCCATGATGACAATGATGTCGAATGTGTGCCAGCGGAGCATGGCTTCTCTACAGCAAATGCATCGCAGTGGTCCTCACATCAAGAAACGTCCACCACGTCAACCTCTGGATGGTAAACCCTTTGCCAAGGGCGTCGTCCTTAAGACTCTAATCAAAAAGCCAAAGAAACCGAATTCGGCAAATCGTAAATGCGTCCTGGTTCGTCTCTCCACGGGCAAAGAGATGGTGGCCTACATACCAGGCATTGGTCACAACCTGCAGGAGCACAACATTGTCCTGTGTCGTGTGGGCCGATTACAGGATGTTCCCGGTGTCAAGTTGAAGGCAGTGCGCGGTGTCTACGATTTGGCGCATGTTATCAAGAAGACCAATTGATTGTTACAACCATTTTGATTGTATTGTATAAACATTTTTGCCAACTCAGTTTGTGTCTCATTGCTATTGCTTTGTTTTGTTTTTTTTTTATTGGAAATTATGTGGCTAATCCCAGGGCTTAGTGTAAGTAGCAGCAAGTGCATGAATGGGCCAATGCCAAAAAGAGACTCGAAACCAACAAGAAGAACAACAACAACAAAAGCAAGAGGTTGAAGGGGCAGGAGACAGAGGACCAACATTGTGTCTTCATCTTGTCCTAGTCCTTGTCGTAATCTTAAGTCAACAGGGTTTTTGCCTTGCCTTTTGTTTTCTACCTGTTCAAATGATTTTAACAGCATTTTTACACTTTAGCCAAGTAAATCTTTTTTCCATTTTTACTAGAATTGCCCCAGGAAAAAAGAGAAAAGAAAAATTTAATGCCAAATTATCTTTAACCGAAGATGCTGTCCGCCCATTTTCACAGCGTCTTCGTCAATTCTCACTTCATTGGAAATTATGGACACAAGATCAATCTGAACAATTTGAATTAAGTAATCGTATGATGAAAGTCTCTTCCAAACGACTTTGAAATTATGTAATTTTCATCGTAACGATCTTATGAGTCGTTAATGATATAGTTTTCGATTCCAAATCAATTCTTTGAAATCCACATTCAAACATAGCCAGAGGGCCAAGGCTAATTTCGGAAGATTACGTACCCGTGAAAGTTCTTCTGTCACTTTTTTTTCGCAAAAGAACGGCCTGCAAATTTAGGATGGAGCAAATGCATGGATGGAGCATGGGCATGATGCATGATCTTATTGCCAGAATTATAGAAAATTAAATGCGTAATTGAGTTTTTATATATAGGGGAGAGGACCCAGTTGTGACCCGGGTTTATATGATATAATCATCCAATGTGCAGCCCCCGATGAATGAATTCAAAAACGAATAACGAGGATTTCGGATTTAGTTTTCGTCTAACCCGAAAGACATAGTTAGTTGCTAGCAGGGCCGCAGAGAGACAATCAGGGCGTAACCATGTTCGAGCCCCCCACCTTCCTTCAAATAAATCCGCGACTGTGATGTATCGCGGGTCCTTCTGAAAACTGAGGGCCCGGGGGAAACCCACCCGTCAAATTTGGCTTCTACTGGAAGCTTTGTGATGTGGTTACAGATGATTTTGCCGTTTATATGGGAACTATAAGATAAAGTGGTTTGATCCGGTTGAATCCGAGATACATAATCCCTGGCGTATATATCAACCCACAAGTCACAGCGATCTAGGAGAAATTTGTGCTAATGCAGATGATCGGACGGACGGATGGAATTGAACTCTCTCGTGCTGATCAAGAATTTCATCTCAATCAGAGATTCCTTCCCAACATCGAGAGCAACCCGAGGAGTCCTTAGGAAAGATTTCCATGAATATGTTTTGGAATTTGTAATTTAATAGTTTTTTAATTAAAAACAAAAAACAATTTACAACTCAAATGTAATCTTGTTTTTATTTTGATGACAAATCTGTGAAATATTGAGAAATTATTTTTTTATATTTTTATTATATTAATTCGTAAATGTAATAATTTTTTCATTTTATTTATGCTTACAACAAACAAAATAATTATTTTTGATTTATTTCATCTAAATCATATTATAATTTAGAGTTTATAAAAACTTTTCAATATGTAAAATAAAAATTATCAAAAGAAAAAGTTAAATATAACGATGAATCATTTTTATATTTTATTAGTAAAACAAAAGTTCAAACTAATAATTTTAAAAATACAATTTAATTGACTTAATGTAAGTATTTTGCCATGGTATGACAAAATCATTTTGGAAAAGAAGGCACATTATAAATATGTACATATATATGTATTTGCTTTAGATCTAGGCATATGCTAGAAGTATATAACTTTGTAACTAATTGCATTAACTTTTCACTTCTTTTCTATAGCCATCAAAGTGGAAAAACGTTTTATCTAAAAGGAGTAATGTTTGCGAAAGAACCGTCTACAGTCTTGGCATAGGAAATAACCAAGATATTAATCATAGTCACTGTTTTCCACCGATCATTCCTATGGGAGCTGCATGATATAGTCACCCGATCTTGATCAAATTTGGCCCAGTCGTTTATAGGTGTAATAAACTCACCAATATCAAATAGCAATAACAATAGCTCAGAAAAAAACGAAGTTATTGAGAAAAGTTACTGTTCGTGACTTTGCCGTTTGTATGGGAGCTATATGATATAGTGGTTCGATCCAGTAGCTCTTACGGTCTAGGAGGAGTTTGCGATGATCCAGACGGACATGGCTATTTGAATTCGTCTCGTCGTGCACACGGGATATTAAAGGGTATAAAAACAATTATTAACTTTTGCAATTATTTCAAAATCGTGAGCTTAAATGATGGCTCGTTTCGCCGTTTTAGTTTAAAGAGTATTTGTCTAATCTTAAGACCAAAAAGTTAATTTTTTTATCGCTGGATTGTAACTACTTAGGAGTTTTTGAATGCCAAGTCAAGTGAGGTAATGCTCGAATCTGTTCTAGATTGTTCAAATGGATTGCCAAATGCTGTTTACATATTTATAGTGAAGGATTATAAAATATCTCTCTATCTATCTTTCTCTCCGACTCCTTCTCTCTCTCTCTCTCTATCTCCCTCTCTCTTAAAATGCGTTGTGTTTGATTTTTTTGCACCTTTCCTATGGGAACAGAAATGCGAGAATTGCATGGAATACAGTTATTTGTCGGTGTAAATCAAAAGTCTGGAGACATAAATGTCTATATATACGTACATGTACATAATGTAGCTAAAATGTACCGTTAACAACACACACACACACACCTACACCTATGAGCAGAAACAGTTAAAACAAACACAGCGAAACTGAGTAAAAATCTACGTTTTATGTAAGCCGCCCCCGATGACCAACTCTCAACTGTCGCCGCTGACCACAAAAAGGCAGAAAGAAATATCCTTTTCGTTTTTCTCCCTCTCTCTCTCTCGAGATTTTTGTGTCAACAACAATGGAGCGAAGCGGAGCGGCGTAAACCGTTAACCCGACCGACAAGGATGAGCACTGTCCATCCTGATTATGACACAGACATCATTCTTTCTCTGTTATCCCATTTGATTTTTTGCTGAGTCAAGTTGTCGCTGTATCTCTTTGTCCTGGAAGCGTACATAATGCTTATCGAGGAAGAATCACATACATACATTCATCCATCTATCCATGCATCCTAGCACATACGATGACATCTCGATCCTTCCGGGCACCAGGACCAGTTGCTTGGGACGTCTGCTAAATAATAATGGTTACTAACAACTGTAAAATTTCCTAAATGACCTATGATTTTGTGGTTATTTGCAGACACAAAAGTTTTTTGCAATTGTTCAATTTGTTTGCACATTATATCTAGGTACATATATATTTCTCTATGTATGTGTGGATCCCATGTTTTACGGAAAGGATAACACTTCCACAGGGATTTCTCCTACAATTAGATAAATGCCATTTTCCATAAATTAAATGTTAGTCAAGTAACAAACAAATTATGAAATATTTGAAACGAAGAACAAACAAGTCAAATGTGAATACGGAATCCCTGTAAAATGGATACATTTAATAATTACTAAAAATTAAAAAAAGATAATATGTCTTCCAACAATTTGATTCGTTTGCCTTTTACGATCTCACAAATATTTCAAAATTATTAACAATTCAGAAACGTCTTATGCTTAGAAACAATTCGAAAATAAGAACACGTCTGAATACCTTCCATTCGATTGTGTCGCTTAGATATGGAAATGGATTGATGAAAAAATGGTTTTATTTATCATAAAATCTCAATAAAAGTTATTAATTATTTACCAACACATCGGCCGACAAATTCGATTGGAAAAATTAAACCTTTTAGATCTATGGATTTGATAATCTCGAATTCAATTTTCGAATCCAAAACGAGTCCCATTAATTCTCTTGCCGAAAACCCAAATGATATTGCAAATATATAAAGCACTTTGGATCAAGTCAATAAGCAAATTAACAATAATTTTAATAAAAATAAGATCCGTTTGTATTGTACAGGTAATATTAACATTTTTCAGCGCTTTTGATCGATTATTTCTTATTTTATTTATTTATGTACAGTTAACTTACAATGTAAAAACTAACTAAAATAATAGAGTGCTGGCTGCTGGGGACTTCGGCTCTCTTGTTGTGATTATATTTGGTTTATAATTTTAGTTTGGGTGAGGAACTTAAGGATAATATTAACATTCTTTGGAGTTGGTAGGGAAAGGAGTTGAATTGGGTCAAGATTTTGGAATATTTTAAGAGGTTTTTAGGGATTGACATCCTTTTAGGATATGGCATGAAGAATTTAATGTTGGGTCGAGGTAGTCTTGGTGGGTGATGTTGGTGTGGCCAAGTCTAAGTCTTGTGATTTCAATTTGTTGGGATCTTGAGGTGTTTTTTGGGGCTTTGTATTCCTGCGGGTCAAGAGTTTGGTACCAGTTTGATGTGTTGTGTATTGTGTTTCTTGTAGGTGTTTTGAGGGAGTTTTTTTTAAATATTTGTTTATGTCTTGAAAGTTATGATTTGGGGTTAGGATCAGCAAGGTCGGCTAACTCGTTACCCTTAATGCCTACATGGCCTGGGATCCAGATGATTTTAAATTTTGGTTGGTATTTGGTGAGGATGTTTCGGATGAAGGATGCATAATAGGATGAGTTGTTGATTGTTCTAATGCGTCTATGGTTGAGAGGGAGTCGGTGTATATGGCATGTTTGCCGGGATTGTGTTTAAAAATATTGATGGGCTTTTGTGATCGCGATAATTTCAGTAGAAAAAACTGTTGATTATTTTTATTTGAACTGTTTTAAAGTTTTTACAAGTGATAAAACTCATATGCAGTCCTGTTATCTTGAGATATAACAACACGATCCAAAATGTGATAGGTGTCCTAAGATCGCATTTTGGTAGGCTATATTTCGATGTTAAACTTACAATTAGACGTATCCAATGTATCTAGTAGTATCCAAAATATCTGGAGTTTTGTGATTTTTAACCTCGAAAATAAGTTTTTGCTCGCCAAGAAAAGGTTTCGAGAACCTTGTTTATCGTGTTCTAATTTGTAGTTTTCTTTTACTATTATCGGAGATAGGATTTAAGGAAAGCCAAACGATAAAATTGTTCTATTATGGTTATTTCCATGACCTGCGTTATATTGTTCAACTAAAAAAATGGATTATTTTGCAATAACTAAATAAAAATAACATTATTTTCTCTTCAATTTACAATACAGTCGAGTCTCGATAATTCGAAATGGCAAGGGAACAAAATTTTTACGAATTACAGAGGTTCTCGATTTACCGGGTTTTCCAAAGGACGAAGTTTTTTCAAGCGACCAGCAATTTCCTACGAAATATTGAGGTTTTCGTATTACTTTCTTAATTGTACTCAAAAAGCAGCTAAAAACTGAAGAGCCCCACATTACCCCACGATTTTTAAAATCATCAATTTTCGGTTTGGTAACTTTTTAACAGTAATTCACATTAAAATGAAACAAATTCATTGTGTAACTATGAATTCACATTTCATTTGAGTGCTTACTTCCCCTAAAAGTTCAAACACGTGATCAAAAAGAAAACCAAAAACAAAACCTTGCTGTTTTTTACTACATATGTATGTATATTCATATTTTTTTTAAGTGTTAAAACTTGAGACTTTTGGGTACCTAATTGTAGTGAAGGAGAGTTCATTTGAAAAAAATAATTGTAAGCGAATTTGAGTTTTATCAAGAACTTTGTACGTTTTATAATAGGTATACAACGTTATAATATAGTAAGTTTTTATATAGAATTAGATATTTGCATCTCAGAAATAGTCCTTAATTATTTGGCTTGTATTTGTCTCTTAAATACTAGGGTAATGCCTTTAATTGTTAGTGTAACTGCACACAAAGTTAATGTGGAAAGACCATTAGTTCTATAATGAAGCTTGATATTTTTAGATTATGGAAATATTCCAAGATTAAAATTCTGACACAGTTCGTAGACATTTCCGATTATTAGCAATGATTCCTAAGTCCTTGTCTATTTGAAGGCTCTTAACTTTTCCTTACCATTGATAGTACTCTGAAAATAAAACAACAAACTCTTTCTTTCTTTGTTTAACACATAAATTTATATTTGACCTTCGAAAGTCGTGGAAATGGCCATATTTGGCAGTTTTGCATAAATAGGCTAAAAAAATTTATCTAATTTTTATCCGATTTTAATGAAAAATATGTCATTCGACGGGAAATTCAATTTACTTTCTTTCCTTGTTCATGGAAAAAAAGTGCTTTAGTGCAAACTAATGTCGCAAAATGTCTTCGCCCAAAGGACCAAAAATTTCCATACAAAATTTAGATTTTCAATTGGCTCTAAATCAAAAGTTGGGGGCTAAATTAAAATTTTTTGTATGCTAGATTTGTATTTTTGCTAGATCTACAACTTCTTCAAAGAGTTCATACTTCTATCTTTAATATTTAAGATTTTGGAAAAAACGTCTTAAATATATGACCCCCAAAAAACAGACTTTTCTTTGTTCAAATGGACCTGCGAAAAAAAAAAACAGATTAAACTATGAAGACCATTTTTACAGTTCATCATCCGAATACAATAACCAATAAATCACAGAAAAAATTATTGCATTAAATTATTTAGAAGCCGAAAAAATTAGAACTAAATCAAAAAAAAAAAAATCTTAAATTCTTGTCCGCCTCTGTATATACACTTATGTATATACATTCATGGTCAAATTAATAGATGTGATTCTCAGGATTCGATTCGATGTCCATAAATATGTACATACATATAGTATATTATGAACCTACATCTAACAATCATAATGTCATAAAGGATTTGTTTCTTATATACTTATGTACATTTGAAATATCTGTTCATAGTTTAATGGTTTTTCGATATGGAAATGACGAGATTCAATTCAATTTTTGTATCATGCAAATATATTCCTTAATTTAAACAAAAAACACAATTTTTACTTCTTCGTACAATTTATTTATATTTGATGTGTTTCTTCATGTGTGTTTGACTTTAAAATAAATATAAAATATATTCCTGATCAGCATCAAAGTCCGTATGAACATCTTCAAAGAAAAATGTTTTCAAAGTTTCTTTTTCCGACCAGAAATTCATACTTAACGAATCGAATCTTGTTGTGTCTAGAGTTAGATTAGTATAGTCTAGAGTTGAGCATTTACTACTTTAATAGTTAATTGTGTGTGGCTAGAGTAACTTGGGGAGAGGGAGAAATAAAGAACACTGGGCAAAAAGTTTTGTCCAACAAAATTGCCAAACATTTTATTTAATCATTGGCACGTGTGACCAGTAGAATGTCTAAGGGGTTGCGAATTGAATTGCAAAACCAAAGAAGAAAAAAAAGGGGTTGGATTGGATGATGTGATGAGATATAAATGGAAAAACCGCAACCCCCAAATTGCATCCGATGACTGGGCTCAACCCCTTTCTCGTTTTTGCTTTGGCAAATCTCGTAATTTCTGTTTACACAAAATGGCGAACGAGGGAAATGAAAATTCTCATTAAAAATGGGAGAAATATGTGAGGAAAATGAAATCATCAATCCTTTGGGATTGGTGTGTGAGTTATTGTCTCGTTTTTTTAAATTTTTAATTATCATATTCTACCAAGTGGCTTTGCCTTTGTCTCTGTCAAATAATTATGATGCATAGCCCTTGAAGATAAAGACAAGACAAGCTAATTCCTAGGATGAGGAGATTATGCCCAAGTCGAACATCATCATTTTCCTGTAATCGATGGCAACAAAAAAGAAACAGAAAAAACCAAAAAACCGTTTGCCAAGTGAGAAAAAAATGTTGGAAAAAAGGACTATAAGGAACATAGAGAGCTGACAGACAACAAAAACAACGGGCGGGCCCTAAGCCACACAAAAGAAAGAAGATCACTCTCTCAGCCACTCACCGAGTCACTCAGTCAGTCTGTCTCCTTTCCTCTCCGTACACTCTCTTGCCTGTGTCTGGGCCTCCACGCGTTGGGCACACTCCAATCGCAAGATCGTCCTGGGCCAGGTGAGAAAATATCATGATGCCAATGTGTCCCTGTCAATCACAAACGATCGTGGGCTAGTTGAGTGTGCCTAGGCCTTGGATCGTGTCATGATGATGAACATGATCATTGTCAACCCCCATAAATGGAAATGGAAATGGAAAAAGGATTGAATGTCACAGATTTCGCATTTTTGATTCGCTGACAACGGCAGACAAAAAGAAACTGTTTACTCATGGTCCCTAATATAATCCCACCTCCATAGGCATTGAGGCATCTCTGCGATCTGCGTTCAGCGATCAGTTCCATGCTCATGGGGATCGCGCATGCCTGGCACGTGACGGATCCGTTTCAATGGCTTCAAAAGGGTTTAATACACTTCCTAAACTTGTGATATTACAGTGAATTTTCATTTTCCAAGTTCTGTTCATGACCAAGTCAAATAACTACTATTACGAATTTATGATTTTCTTTATTATGGAAAAAAAAACAGTCTCAGGCGCTCTAGTGGCCAACTCCGCCCTTTCACTTAGCAGGTCAAAAAGTTACTACTCATTACTTGATATTGAAATAGATTTTTATGAAATTTAGTATACCGATAAATGGTAATAACAAATATTAGTGTGCCAAAGTTCAAAAGGATATTGCCGAAGGAAATATCAGTATTTAAAAAAGTATGAATTGGGTTTTGGGAATTGAATATTCGCTTATTACGATTTTAAGATGAGCCTTTGTGTGGCATATTAAACTCGATCCTTTGAACAATCAATCAATGTCTAGTTTAGTATTCGATTTTTGAAATTCTGTTTCTGTTTTACTTAATTGTTTTTTGGGAAGAGGCGGGATACTTGGCTATTGCAGTAGTCTAATCTGATTTAGCTTTAGTGGGCTTGATCGATGGCTTTTAGCTAGTCCCAGTTGCAGTTCGAGTTGCAGGTTACAGAAATCATTAAACGAAGATCTTGAGGCTGGGCTAGCTACTCAACTAATTTTTCAATTGACCTACAAATTTGCCTAAGCCACTCCACATGGACTTAGACCATGTAGATCCTCTTCGCTTAATCTTATGGATTTACGTGAAACTTTTGCAATAAGCAGAGCAGGACCTGCAGGATATGTAAGAAGGATATGTGTGTATGCACACATTTTGCAATATAAGAGCAAGACCGAATGATGGTTATGTGTTGGTGGTGGCCTAATCTTGAGTGCAAAGCACTGATCCATATGGGTATAAGCTGAGATTAAATTAAAATGTCGCAGGCGCGCATTCAATAATCGGGTCAAACTCACGCTCACGCTCTTTCTCGGCCTAATATTTGTCTGTCCAATGACAGCCTCCTAAATCCCCCTTTAAAACTAAAACCCTGTCGACACGGGCTAATCCTTTCACCTACCTAATATACATCATCTATGTCCATGTCTATGTACATATCTACCTGCCGGTCATTCTCTGACCATGCAACAGTCGCGACGCTCTGCGAATTAACCTGATTAAAATTGTATTTTTCCCAAATTTATGGGATTAAGTTCCGTTCAAAGTTCCTTTAACTCGTTTAAGCTACCGGATTTACATAGTTCAAGTGCTCTCTATCCAGGCACAGGCCCATGCCCATGCCCATGCCCATGCCCATGCCCATACCCCGGCCCAAGATCAGGATCAGGCCTAGTTTTGAGGTATTGAGCCGAGTTTTATTGGGCTGGCTTAATTAGCACAATTGTTTACAAAATTTACCTTTCGTCATGCAGCAAAAACGCGAGCACTGCGCTGCAGTTTAGTAGAGAACGAATCTCGACCATTCCCAGTCCGAATGCCATTCCGAGTTCATGTCCTCAAAAAGAGTAAAATCCATCTAACGCACACGCCCACAGCTCGACGTGGGCCAAGCAGCAATCCATAGAGATGAAGAGAGAGAGAGAGAGAGAGAGAGAGAAAGACCGAAACGAAGACCAAATTTCAAAATTTCTATTTAAAAATTAGGCATAATCCATCGAGTTGCCGTGTCCGTCTGTTTGTCGGTCTCCTGGAACCACAGAACCCGCAGAGTACACAAAAGTAAAAAGGATACGAAGGGGTTTTTGGGTCGTTGTCTTTTCCTTTTTATGATCATCCACCCACTCACACACACACGCACTCTCACACACACACACGCACACAAATGCTGTTTCTCATACACATTCACAAGCAAATTACATCATAGCAAAAAGCTACTTACCGATACCTTTCTTTAAGTTTCAAGGCTAATTTCAGAAGTTTGAAATAAATATCTATTACTTAATCTATCTATAGAATGGTATTTCAATGGAAAGTCTAACTAGACGGAAGAAGAAAGCCAAACGGCAGAAGAAGGACATGTCCAAAATTACCCCAAACCGATTTGAATCGTAGTAATCATAATTTCGGTACTTCTAATATCTTGATTATGACATCGTAATGATTCGAACCGGAGGACATTTCATATTTTTATACTGTTTCATTTTGAGACAATAACGAAAAGGCATGTTCAAGACCCAACAACCCCAACCCTTGGCTACAAGCTGATCTTAAAAACTTTCAATCCTGGTGCCAGTTTAATCTACTAATTCTTAACACTACCAAATGTAAGGTAATGACTTTTTTTCGTAACTCTCTTCAACTGGTCACTTATTTTCTAAACAATAGTCCTTTAGAACGTCTTAAGAATATGAATGATTTGGGCGTACTTATGGACAATAAGTTAAGTCTTAACGCCCATATTTCCACCGCGGTCGCAAAGGCCTTGAGTGTTCTGGGTTTCAATAAAAGATGGTCAAAGAATTTGATAACCCCTATACAACTAAAGTTCTTTTTACTTCGCTTGTCCGTCCTATATTACAGTATGGATCTTGAATTTGGTCACCTCAATATGAGTCGCACCAGATTAGACTTGAATCCGTTCAAAAGCAGTTCTTTTGAACTGCTGCCTTCGTATTCTAGTAGACTTCTCTTGATTAACCTTCCTTCCTTAACTAACCTTAACACAAGCTCCTAACTGGTGATATTGACTCGCCTGAGTTATTAGCTTAGGTGAATCTGTCGGTACCATGTAGACGGAGTAGACATCCTTAGTCGTTGCTCTTCTAACTTTGCCATGCATGAACCTTTTAGGATCCTCTGCTCTGATTACAACCTTCTCTTCCCTCTATTGGCTCAGAGTTTTCTATTAATATACTTAAAACATCTATCCTATCCCATTTAGTTAATAGATAGCTATAGTATTATTTGTTTGTCTGTTTTTTCGTGTCGTGCGTTATACGGCTGCACCCCTCGGTCGGTCGGGTGGGAGGTGGGCAGTTATCTGCTTGGGCTCGGGCGTAACAGGCTTTGTCCTGGAGTCTCCGTATAGTATCGTCAACGTCCGCTATTAAGAGAGACCACCACGGACACCCTTCTAAGGCATCCAAGGGAGTTGTCTTTTGGGTTTTATCAAAGGGTTCAATCAAACAAGTTTCCAAAGTAATAATATACCATTTCACTCTAAAAATGCATAACCTAAAACCTGAATATAGACCATCATCTTGTTGGACTGGAGATCAATGAGGCCTATGAAGAAAGTCTAAATTTCGTTTGCTTGTCCAAACCAAAAGTTTCTTACGAGTGGCTTGTATGTGTTGTACATGGGCATTTGTATGTGTATGCGTGTGTGTAAAAGGAAAAACTTATGCTCTTGGCCAGCTGTAAAGGATTATTGAGAGAGGCGCCTCAATTCTGTGGAAAATAACCCATACAAGGCATAAAGGTTAGGCAAATGAAAACAAATATTTTATTTCCATAAACAAACCCCCAAAAACGGGCTTGTGACTGGGACTAGGAAAACAACAAATCGTTTTGCCTCAAAGTGACTTGAATGGGCATCGAGTAACCACATGAAGACCAGTCGGAACTGGAAACACGTGCCCACTTATTATGTTTTTCTTAGACGCTCGAGAGTTGGAAAATCATTTTGCGCACTCTTTTCCTCCTAAACTAAATCGCATTTCATTCAGGAGAAGAAAAATACATACATATTCTAGAATTTTTCCAGTTTCCTCTTATTTATTTTCCCTCCTCCCCCATCCGAGATATTTATGGTATGGTACATAAAGTTGCAATATGTTGGGTATTAGCCAGAACAAAACGTTCGTTCTATACGCACGCGTATGACAAAAACACAGAGCACGGACAACGCCCCTCTCCCCCTCCATTCTCATTCGCTTACCCCTTGAGATTAATACGAATGGGAATAAAAATGGTTATAACTATAGATGAAATGGTCAGCGTTGTGAATGTTTATTTATTTGGCACTAGAATCCTTTCACTTAACATGTGTGTCTGTGTGTGTGTGTGCGCATGAGCCTGTACCAGCTGCTGACCACACTGGGATCACCAGGAACAGCAGCAGCAGCAGCAGATCATTAGGGCCCCCTCCGGTCACATTCCTTGTCATTCTCCTTAAACATGAGTCGACTATTTTTTGTGTACATCCTTACGAGTATTTTCTTTCACCTTTTGATCAACATTTGGCTCGTGTCGTGGGTTATATGGAAATGACATCAACTTAAAGGAATCCAATGAATCAAAACTCCGAAAGAAGATATATATTTATACATATATCTTGGCTAAGACTGAGAGATATATTATGTTAGTTTCTGTTGAAACTTTTAGAGACATTGCGATAGTTCTTTCAGGATCTTCCTAACTCATCAAACAAACGCGGTGATCTTAAAGTTGCATCTAAAATTTAACTGCATTCATTCCAAGACACTTTTTTTGATACTCTTTAGGAAGACAAAACTGAAGAGATTGAATGCTAAAGGTGAGAATTATATAGAACATTAGTGTTTTTCTTTAACTGATATAATTCCGACATCCAAGGTCGATTTCCTTTTCAAATTAAATGATTTCATCTACAAAATTTAATCAAGATCAAGAATATATATACTTTTTGGCGTCGGAATAGCTTCATTTTGTTTCCTTGAAGACTTCACCGTTTCACAAAAATGGGATTAAGAGTTCCAAAGATATAGCTATGAACTGGGGTCTGGGGATGTCCTCAAAATATCTAATATACAGTTTTTTTAGTCTTTAAACCAATTTTAAACATTTTGTCATTTAGATCTAACTCTCTCTGTTCATCATGGATTCATTTTCTTAGTTTTGTACTCTTTCAAAACGGTTTGAGCCATTGTAAGAAATTATTCAGCTGATCAAAATACATTGTAAAGTAGAGAGAATTATGGTATGGCTCGTGTGACAACTAGAATCACTGGACAATTGCACAGTCAGTGGTCGTCAAACCTGATGTCCTAGTGTTGGTCCTTTCTCTAATTGTTCATTAAAGCGCCTCAAATTACACGCGCTCAGAACTGAGAACTGAAAGTCAGACAAAAACGCAACATGAGCCATGGCCAAATGAAGATTTCGGAATGCAAATGCAAATGTCCTAGATGAAAGTCAATTAATCATTTAAGCAAACGTTTCTCCATCAACTTGTGGCAAATTGTATGCAAAGTAATGAAGTTTAGTCTGAAAATCGAACCGGAACCAAAGATCATTAGGGCACACATATGTGAGTTGAGTTGAGTTGAAAGTGATTTGATCTTGCTGCGTTCTCCAACGATAATTTGTAAGAAATCTCTTTCGTCTAATGATCTCCATCGATGCTGACATATGCAACAAAAGATCGGACATCGGCACACAAGGATATAGGATGTGTTGTCAGATGGAGAAATTCGGGTTAGCTGCACGAATAGAGGTATAGAGGCATAGGAATAAGGAATGCAATCCGAACTCCTTTCCATTTGCACGCCTCATTGCTCTATTTGATAAACAGAGTGAGAGTAAAATGCATTTTGTCTTCTCTCGATAATGACAAAAAGACTACGATAAGCAGCCATTGAAGGGTAACCGAAAAACCAAAAAAAAAAAGAAGGAAAAAAAGGATACAGCAGGAAGTGTTCTCTTTTCAAGAGACTTTTCCACTTGTTTGCCCACAAAATTGAGGTAAAGATAATCTTGTAATATATTTTTCTCTTCATTCAAAAAAAAGAAAAAGAAAAAAGGAAAGAAAAGTATATATTAAAAGAAATACTCGTATTTCGTTCTCATATAGTTTTTGAATAAACGAATCAGTCAAGCAAATGGAATGACATTTGACATTTTAGCTCAACACACTTTGAACTCCCTCTCAACGATATTATATATGATATTGTTAATCAAATGTGTCCAAGTGGAATACGATGTGGAAGTTCAAAATTCAAAACTGTCAAAGTCCAATAATAAGTCCAAAAATCTATCTAAAACTGTGTGTGGAGTTAAGATGGCTTTGAGATGGACATGAACTTGAAGTTTTTCTATACCCTCGCTCCAATGCCTCAGGATCAGGAGACAAGTTTTAGTTTTTTTTTCAGTTTTAACCGTACCGAAAACTGTATACTCTTGCAAGAGTAGCCTGACAACTTAAGCCAGAATAATGTGGCCCATACAGTGACCCTCTTGTTCTCAAGTTTTTCTGATATATATATATAGTGATTCCACTTTTCCTGATCCAAAAGGATATAAACCTTTTGCAAGGAAATAACAGTAGTTAAATGTTTATATTTATTGTAAATTTAGTTCTATATATGTACTTGAATTTTAACTATTATGTGTGGAGCTTCTTTTTTTAAAGCGTTCTATCAAAATGATCATAAGAAATTGTAAGGATTAGTTAGAATTACGATTGCATTTGACGTAAACAAAACAATTTTTGGGTCGACTAATTTTAGTCTGTTTTGCTATAAATGTGTCAACGCCGACCCAAATTGATGAATGAAACCAAACCGTCACCCCCCACCCATGTCTCCTTCTAGCATCTAGTCCAACTCCATTTATGACTCCAACCCCCTCCTCCTTAGGGCATACTGAGAGAGCTGAAGGAAAAAAAAAAGGGTTGCTTCTTGGTTGTTGTTCGTTAACAATTGTAGGAAATTGCCAAAAATGACCGAAAACAGCGGTCAGCAATTGCGGTCCATATACAAACACACCCACATGCACACACCTACATACATACGCATACATGTATAAGTATATATGTATACTCTAATCAAACCATCCGACCCATCCGGTTCTGGGGTTTCTGTTATCATTAAGCAACAGCAGGGTGAATAGGAGTTAAACCCTTTTTTTCGTGCCATTTCTAATAAACGCTGGGAAGCTGCCGCTGTCTCTTGCTATTTATTTATTAAATGACAGACCAAAGTCTTCCGTATATAAGAATGGACAATGAATCTTGGTCAGGGGAGTGAGAGGTCAGTCAGTCAGTCAGTCAGTCAGCTGGCACAGCTGTCACTTTTTTCCCTTAATCCCCCATCTCTCCATCCCATATTCCATCTCCCCTAAAACTGAGACTCATACACACACACACACACACAGATAGCCCATCTCCTTGTTGAACCATATTTTGTGTCTTTAATGAAGTTGCCTCAAAACTCGTTTCCGTCGTCATCCCAAAATGAAGTTAAAGTAGAGCCCGAAACAACAACAACAACAAAATAATGTTGGTGGTGGATTTGGTTTTTGAAACTCCGTTTCTGATTGGTCGATGGGTATGATGATATGATTTCTACGCCTTTTCTTACTTACTTCACATTTTGATAGCCAGTTTTTGCGTCATAAAATGGCGTAAGAGTTTCCCTACAAAATGGCGTAAAAGTAGATATCTTCAAAATGGGGAACTGCTGGTTATAAGAATAAGTTTGTTTTCAATAATTTATCTAAATGAAATGCTGAAAGTGAGAAAAGCCCATTCTGAACTCATTGATTATGAGTTCCATCATAAAACTGATTAATAATTTCGAATAATTTTCATAATTTTCTACGTTTTCCAGTAATTTTAGCAAGATAAACTTCTGACTGCTTAACTTTAGAGTTACCACCAAAAAGGCAAATGACAAATAGTTCTTCGTCTTCCATGATCAGATCCAAATGCTAATCTTGTGCGATTAGAGAAAGAGATTTTCAAGCATGCTACGTAATATTATGTGAGATTAACTTGGGCTTAAGCTAAACTACTCGTTGTCAGTAAGTACCTTTACCTTCAGGTTAAGTACCTGTTCCTGTTTCCTATACAGAGAATTCAGAGGGAATGACAGAGAGAGAGCTTCTTCAAATATTTGTTTTTCAAGGGAAAAAAATGGGAATTGATAGAAAAACAGTTAGTACAAAAATTTTGAAAATTATGAAATGATCTTTTTTGTGAGAACAATGGGCCAAACATTCGGGCAGTTCATATTTTTGCCACCTAGAAAACACTCGCCGGACAAAAGGCTTTAAACCGCTTAAAGACCATTTAATCTCACGTTTTTAGTTTCATGGGAAGTAGACACACACACACACCGGAACATAGTGTGTATACAATGGGTGTGGCCCAAAATGTGGCTTTACAAGATTTAAATATGCTCATATTACCGAAGTGGCCAAAAGAAAAAGGAGTCGAGTCGAGCCGAGCCGAGTCAAGAGAAAGGAGAAAAGAGTTATGCGGAAAGGTTTAACGTTTTTACCGTTTTTAACGTTTCCTTTTTCCGTTACGATTTTATCATCATCATCATCTGAAGGTTCTCCAGTAGCTGTGACAATTGACACAGCAAAACTGTCATTTTGACAGATCAACAATGGAAGGGCAAGAAAGGATACTCCACCTACAGTCCTTTATCTAACGGACATTTTGGTAGGCGAAACTAAATACAACAAAACTAAGACTATAAGAATGGGAAAAGTGAGCAAAAAGGTGTGAAAAATGTTGTCAAGTGAGAGTTTTAAGGCTCAGCCTCATAACTCTTTTTGTTGTGTTGTGGTCGGAATTGAGATTCATATATGTACATACATGATGAATGTGGGCCTCCCCAACCCTGCCCCTGACCCTGACCCCCACCCCAACATTCCTTTTTGATTATTAACTCCGTCAGCTAGCTAACGGTTCATATATAAGAGAAAGAATTACAATAGATATTGGGATGGATGAAGGGCAGCTAATCAACAGCAAAATGCATAAAATTAAGTGAGCAATAGAATAGATTGAATGAGTGAACGATAGAAAGGGAAAGGGGTCCATAAATCCCACATCCATATCCACATCCATCGGGGCAGACCTCTATATCTCTTTTGTATTCAACTGTCCTGTGTGTAGTGTGTTCCGTTGAGTTATTAGAAATATTTCACTTCTTTGATTTTTGCCCATTGTAACAGTACATCCGCAGTACATAACTGTACCCCCCACACAAACACACACAGACAACTGTCAAACTGTTCTCACACACATGATTCTGGTTATGACTATGGGTGAGAGATTTGACAGACACACAGAAAGTGAGAGAGAGAGAGAGCGAGAGAGTGAAAGCAGTTGACAGTTCATCAAAACGAATGATGCATGCCAAATTAACAAACACTAAAGGACAAGACAGAGACAGAAGATGTGAGAAATCTATGATGATAACCTACAATCAGGGTCGGATTTAGAAAAATGGAGGCGCCCCATGTGGACAGCACTTCTTAGGGGCCGGAGCTTGACAAACCTTTCAAAATGATTCCAAAATCGAACCTAAAAGGTTTTTTTACGACTTTTTTCATTGAGACTTTGAGATCTCTAATAGATATTTCAATTGACTGTTTAAGTTAAAATGAAACTTTTTCTCCCTCCCCCAAATTGTCGATCATAATTGATTTTAGTTCTTCCGGAATTCCATATTAAACTCATTCATTCTATTTCCATGTACATACGATTCCTAACTCTGTGATTTGGCATAAAATGTTTCCTCCTTTTGTGCCACATTGTCCATAGAGTTGTTGTTGTTATTTTGGTCATAGAAATATGTGTTTCCAACAGTTTTTGGCCAAAAGGGAAAAAAAGAAAAACGAGATGGGCGTTGACATAGACAATCGGCTGGGTTTACTCCCACAACTTCGTTTCGACATTGCTTTTGGTTTTTTGCCTTTCATTCTTTCTATTTCTGTTTTTGTTTTTCTTACAATTTTCAAATTTTTGTTTGACTGGGGCCCACTGATGGTCGAATCACAATGGCCACAATGGCGTAAGGAAGTAGCCAGTTAGTTTTGGCCATTTAAATAACACTTTATTACGCATTCGAAGAGTGTCTTTTTGTTGTCTTTGCGTTTTGGGGTGGTCCCATCGATCATTGGCTCGAATCGTTAACCTTCAACTCGAATTTTCTTCTTATCAATATGCCAGTGTAATTCAAACACTCAACTCAGTTCAACTCTTTGGTGTTCGATCATCAATGGTCAATATTTGAGACAGATTACATTACTTCAGCTGGGCAAATTCTAAACTGATAGCAAAGCCAAACTTGAGTAATCAATTGAGAAATATTAGTTTAGCTTTTCCCATATGTATTTCTTTCTGAGAGCTTCAAGTGCACTTAAGTCTATTTAGAAACTGCTGAACTGTAAGATTCAATTACTAAGGGAGATTAAAGTGATGATCTAAAGATATAAACATGGCTTTTTCTGCACACTAGAAAAGAATAACGAAAGAATCGCTCTTTATTTTTGCATATTTAGCTATATTTTCCATATTATTTATTTTGTTATTGATTATAAAACATTGAAAGTTAAATATAGTTATATATCCTTCAGAGCACTGCGAAGGCTTTTGTATCAAAAGTATAAAGAAAAGTCATACAAAAAGGTAAACATCTAACCTTCTAAACTTCGTTTCTAATATTCCCCTTTATTTCGCTGTAATTCTCAACTAGTTTTAGCGTTAAAGTAATGACATTCTGCTGATAATGAAACTTGATGGTTTTTGAAAAACCTTTCAACCTACTTATGCCATCCACAATGAGAGTTTCGAGTGGCTTCAGTACTTATGTATGTTTTATTACATTTCATTTTGAAAAATGATTCAATTGTAGACTGTTTCTACTATTGTTGTTTATGCTTGAGTTGTATGTGGTTAAAACGACTTTTAAAATGCTAAGGGGTTGGTAAGATATAAAATCAATCAATCTTATTCTCACTATATTCTATTAAATTGAATTTATTGTCCGCCTGCGAGAGATGTTTTCGTGATCGTGTCCACATCCGGACCTAAGGGAACGGATTTTGTATGAAAATTATGTTAAAAATCTTTGGAGAGTAGGATGTAGAGATGTCCGCGACTAGAGCTTTAACTATATATGTACATATGTACATACAATAGGATTAAACTTGAATCAATAGTCCAAGTTACCCTACAACAATGATCTGGGTGTGATTCCCAGGCTAATGTATAGATGAAATGTTCATTGATCATTGTGAAATATAGTTAGGTTGATAGTTTTCAACTTTAGCCTATACTTGAATTAGGCTTCAAAATCCTTTGAACGATTTTTGAGAACCACGAATTTGAAATTTGAAGCAAAAATTTTCAACTACTTCAAGAATCCATGTTAAAAAATGCGACATTTTCGATTAATAAATCAATTCTAAATTAATTTTATCAAGAAATCTTAAAGACCATTTATGACTAAAGCAAATTTTAGAAGGATTATTATTAAAAACTCATCAATGGAAAGCCTAGAAAAGAAACTAGCAAAAAGAAGACTTTAAAGTTTGGAAACTTAATTTGTATATCCTTTTTATTCTTTTGAAGATTTCCTTGAAATACAATATTATTTTCATTCATGGCAATTAGCAAATGACCATTTGTGAATGGTTCCAAAGTTCTTTGACCACTTCCACTTTCTTTTCCATTTGCCATTACCATTTGCACTTGCAGTTCCATTTTGGCCAAATGTCAAATCCATTATTATGGGTAATCAAAACCGCACTAATTGGCCTAGTAATGTAATACGCCTCAGAGCCAAAAAGAAATAATGAAAACCGAAATAAGTCTCTCTGTCCTGTCTCCGTCTCCGGCCGAGGAGATCTCAATCTACACGCTCCAATGATCAACTATGAATGAACTGAATGAGTTCTCTTTCATTTTTTTCGTCATTCGTCTCTCTGTCAATTAAAGATCTAATAATTGAGTAGTCTTTAGTTTTGGTTTTTGGTGGGATTATGTGTATGAATGCATATGCACAAGTCTGGTCATGGTTTTGGTCTTGGTCCTGGTCTGGTCTGGTCTGGTCTGGTCTGGTCTACTCGGGTCATGGGATAACAATTAGCAAAAGGATTTAACATCGACAGCAGGACGGAAGCTAGCTGGAGCTAGGACCTTTGTCTGGTTTTAGACTTAGCTTGTGTCTTTTTTTTCCTTTTATTCTTGTATTTGCTGTCCACTTCCGTGACGGAAGTGAACCTACAATGGCCCGGCCATTGAGTGTGTTTGTGTGTGCGTATGGGTGTGTGTGTGTCTGTTGTGTCCGCTTTGCATATGAAAGAAAATGAACAAGTGAAGAAAGATCAACTGAAGATCTCTGTTGAGAGATATCCTTTAACATGTTGGCTAGTCTTTTTATTTGATTTTTGTTGAAATGTTTGTTGCCGTTTGGGCACGTGTAATCCTACTACCACAACGACTACTACTACTCTACTCCTTGGCCACTTTTTTTTTTTCGTTCTTTGCTCTTCTGAGTACTAACTACTTCCTCATTAGGGGCTCAGCTTAGGCCCTAATCATGCACATATGCATGGACCATGTATAGAGATAATCCCATTGCCCCTTAAGGAAGACAACAATTTGCTGCATTTCACTGCAATAAAGTTATAAAAATGAAATATATTTATGAAAATAAATTCTCGACTTGGAAAAAAAGGAGTTAAAACACCTTTCCGCGAATAACAAAGTCGCACCCTTTTTCCCCCTTTCAGTCAATTAGTCAGAGTTTTTGCCAAGAAATGTAAATGCCTAACAATGGGTCCGAAAACCGTAACCGAAACCCTTTTCTTTCCCTCCTCATTTATGGACAGATCGTCTTTATGGCTTGACAATTTTCACATTTCGCCGAAGCCTTTTTCATTATGCAATAAAAACACATTTTTTAAAAGTGTTTTTTTTTCTACTTCTTTTTTAGTTAATTTGGAAGCCCTAATGTAGGTCTAGAACAACCCGTTCGGCAGTCCCTTTACCCGCGTGATTTTACCTGACCTCTTAAAAAGAAAAGAACGAAGCTCAAGGTCATGGGTCAAAGGATTGCACAAATATTGCATCTTTGGTAGCGACGGCGGCGGCTGTCATCAGTACCAAAAGGCAGACGGTATGTGACACTTTTATGACCTTTGTTTTTTATGCATGTTCGTTTTTCTCCCTCCCACTCGCTCTTGCCTTTGTGTTTTTGCTTATTTTCGCTGAATTTGGTTTTTACACTGAAAAAGTGATGAGAACAACAAAAAACGTTGCCAACTCTTTGGCTTTGCGACTTTTTATGGCCATGAGCAGCAGGTAAACTAGCCAGCCCACTCAATGAGAAGGGCTAGAATACGTGTATGTGTGGGTAGGTGTGTGTGTGTGGAAGAGTTTTTGTGACACTTTTAGTTTAATCCACCATTTTTACAGTTGGATTAGGCACATCCACGAGGTGGATTAGTGGGTTAAGTTCGTGGTTTTTTATGCGGCAAACAAAATGAACTAAAAAGTGAATGAATTAATGGAATTAACAGTATAAGAAGATATAAAGGAAAATGGCAAATAAATTAGAGGATTATTTTCCTACATTTACCCCTGCATTTGACAGGCAGATGGCAGAGTTTTCGAACTCGTACGTATTCTCGCCGAATCGATCTAGTCATGACTCTTGTGTGCGTCCGTCTGTATAAGCACTTGGATCTGGGAGACTATACAAACTACAGTTACTAAATTTAGTATGTAGACTTCTATGGTAAGCACGTCAAACAAGATTGCTTTCACGCTTACTTCCTTGTAGTTTATCAAAAAGAAACTGATTATCTCCTTAAATGTAGAAAGCAGCATTAACAACTTTAGTATACTAATATGAGATGAGTTAATCTATCGGCCTACCAAATTTCATAAAAATCAATTTAAAAATAGCCAAGTTATGCATAGGAGTGAGATATTTTGGTCTACAAAATTTCAAATAGTTCTTATTTCACTATCTTATTAACGGTAAAAAGTGTATATATCAGCTGAAAACACTTTACAGTATTTTGGTCTTGTCTTAATCATATCATCATGTTTTATTTATTTGATTATTTGAATTTTCATTTGAAACTCTACATAATGCCAGACAATTTGCACTTCCGTTTTGGCATTTGAAGGACCTTTACGAGGCGCCGTCGAGAGTAAATAATAAGAAAACAGTTAAGTAAAGTTAAACAAAGGCTTAGAAAACAGCCAACACACACACACACACACACACAAACCTATAGAGAACGAGAGAGATGAAGAGAGATCAATTTTATTTTTCTTATCCCACGCTCAACAGAGATACAACACGGAAAGGGGCAAGTCTAAGGCAAACAGTAAATAAAAGTCATAAAGGACACTTGTCATCATCATTCCTCATCACAAAAATGATATCTACAACAACAACAACAACAACAAGACCCCAAACACTGATTAAAAGAATGTCCATAGTTTTTGTTTTAGATCCTCGTCCTTGATTTACACGATATGCTGGATTCCTGGAAGGCGTACTCATAGCATTTGATGGCGCAAAAGCCAGCCAAAGAGGTAGCCATTCTGCATATTCATACAAGCCTAGATACATACATACATAAGTAAGTGTATGTATGTATGTATGTACATATACTTAGAGACAAAATTGCAATGACATTGGCAAACGAAAGTCTAGCCCAACCTAATTTCGCATAATTTGTCACGGCACAAACAATTCGACAAATTTTTGTGTAAGATATTCGCAGGCAACCAGAATGGATTTCTAATTTCCATAGATGGGCTGGACACCGAAAAGGATTTAGAAGGGACAAAAGTGCACAAACAAACGAACGGATTTTTGCATTCGCAACCCTTCGGAGGACATCATCATCTTCTCTACTACCATTTGAACATTAACTCTCATCCATGGACATATCTGTCTCGCTTTACTCCTAACTAACCTCCCGCTACCTCCCGCTGATGTCCTTTTTTCCCATTTCCCTTCTTAAGTCAGAAGCATGATTTGCTTTAATTACCTTTAACATTTAAATATTCAAGATTTCAACTAGAATGTCTATCAAACACTCCTCTCATCTTTACAAATAATAATTATGCATAAAAATGAATCAAAGTATTTTTTCCACCTTTCATTGCTGGGAAACAAAACAAAAAACAATTTTAAAAACATATTTATAATTATATATATTTAATCTTACTTTTGTGTAGTTTTTATAAGATTTTGTTTGACTTTCGTTCGATTGAAGCGAGATATTTGATTTGAATAACGATCTCTAAAAGCAAAAAGTCATTTGACACAAGATCTTTCTTTTCGGATCTTTTGAATTTGTTTAATTTGAATGTTGATTTTCAAATATTTGATTTCAACTGAAACAAAACATGCACTAAAACACTTTGTTTTACAAATTAAAGTGATTCAAAAGGATAAATAAAAATAGACAAGCTAAATAATAATTTCTTATATACATAAATATGCTTTTTAACAATTTCAATATCTATTGAAATAACGTCTTTATAATCGAAAAGATTGTATGCCATTTGAAGATTTTGGAATGAATCAAAACTATTTCGAAAAATTCAGTAATAAGTTACATATAATTTTGTTTTTTTTTTGGCCAAATTACGCCAAGTGACGAAGAGAAACAATGAAAAACAAAGAAAATTTGGAAAAAAGTACAACAAATTTTTGCGAAAAACAAATCACAAAAATCTTGAAAAAAAAGGTTTTTCTGCTCAACATTATAAAACCCTTTGATGTCTCAAGGGTGAGACAACAGACAGAAACGGAGAGAGGGAGAGAGAGATGGAGCGAGGGAGAGAGAGAGAGAGCGCGCAACTGTCACCCCTTTGCCAAGGGCCATTGTAATCGCTACCTGCCTTCTTCGGCAACGTTTTGTGTGTTTCGGCTTCGCCCTCGGCTGCCTGCCGCCGCCATTGCAGGCCAAAGGTTGGACCAATGAATGGGAAAATGTTAACTAAGGGGTAAGGGGTAATTGTGCGTCAGCGTCGGCGTAACCGACTTTGGTCCAGGGTCCAGTATAAAAGGCAGCCCTATGGATGGAATGAAATCAGTTTACGTTTGACATTCGTCAGCAGCAAGACATTAGACAAACCAAATAGAAATCTTTTTGGATTCTCTGCTCTTTGGATTACACCAACAACAATTTTGAAATCTTCCATTAACGAAATAAAACCAACCACGAACACAATCAGCATCATGCTTATGCACGAGAAACTAATGGCCGGGCAGTTCTTTGATTTAAAAACTGGTAAGTAGCAAAAAAAAAAAGGACCTGATTGAACGAATTTCGACTAATACTTAATGTTTCGTTTCGTGTTTTGAATAGAACGCAAGCCCTTGTTGTTACACCAGCAACATCATCATCACCATCATCATCAGCAGCAGCAGCAGCATCTGCAACAGCAACATCATCATTTGCAACAGCAGCAACATCAACCACATTTGCAATTGCCACAAAATCACTTGGATTTGTATGCAGCCTATGCCTATCAGCAACAATTGCTGGGAGCAGCACTTAGTCAACAGCAACAGCAGCAGCAGCAACAACAGCAACCCGCCGCATCGGCTGAGGTTTTGGATCTGTCACGTCGCTGCGATAGTGTGGAAACCTCTCGCAAGACACCATCACCATATCAGACTAATTTCAGCTATGGCAGTGGCTCGCCTTCGGGTTCTCCCAGCAATCTTATGTATGCGGCACAACAGCAACAGCAGCAGCAGCAGCAGCAAGAGCAACAACAGCCACTCTCTTCGCTATATCCTGCCTTGTACTATGGCAGCTCAGGCATTAAACAAGAGCCCCAAGGATCAAGCAGCACCGCAATCACACCAAAGGCCAATCCAACAGCCAGTTTATTGCAAACATTTGCCGCCGCCTCAGCAGCAGCGGCTGCAGCTGCTGCAGCTCGTCCTGCCAGCACGGCAAGCACCATGCAAATCGATATCCTGGAGACACCACAATCACCACCAGCAACATCTAATCAGCAGACAGATAGCATTGCACCACTGACAACACCCACCAGTTCCTGCTCCACAGATTCGGCCCTGAAGAGTACACGACCCTTCAAGACATTTCCCCGTGATCCCTTGGTAATTGCAGCAAATTTCGCTGCCACCGATGTTTTGTTAGACAATCCACGAGTGGAACGCTATACCGAATACCGTAAACGGGTTCTCGAACAGATCCGTAGCTCGAATGGCGGCCAACGAACAGTGACAAATCCAAAAATGCGACGCACCAATTCACGCAGTGGCAGTGTCAATGAGGGCAGCTCATCGAACAATAACAGCGAGAGTGAGGATCGTGTGGAGGAATCGAGCGATTGTGATTCGCATGCGGGCAATATGGACAAGGTAATGCCATCACCAGCATCTGCAATAACAGCCAGTCCCGCCACCAACTTGAGCGTCATCTCTGGCAGCCAAGTGAAGGATGCCGCCTATTATGAGCGGAGACGCAAGAACAATGCCGCCGCCAAGAAATCTCGTGATCGTCGCCGCATCAAGGAAGATGAAATTGCCATCCGGGCTGCCTACTTGGAGCGTCAGAATATTGAGTTGCTATGCCAAATCGATGCCCTCAAGGCTCAACTGGCTGCCTTTACCCATGCCAAAGTGGCCACAGCCTAAATGGAAGCAAATGGAATAGAATGCAGATGATAACAGGATGGATCCGAATCCGTTGCGTTGAACGTTTCCGATTCACGTTTTGTACAATTCTTTTTTTTTTATGGCCAGCTTATCTGTGAATATATGTTTTGGGGAGGTTTCTATAAAATATGCACTTCATATACTCTAACACTTATACTAAATGACATGACTTATTCTATCAAGGTACTTTAAGTTCTTTTTGGAGCCACTTGTATACGTTCGATTTGTAAAACTCTGAGTCGCGCAATTCCCACCAGTAACTATGATATATAACATCCAGAATACTATATACAACTTGTATACCCAATATCTCTCTCACATTTAACTATATATGTATTATAATTCTTTTTTTTTAGTATTTTTATGAATCTAGTTAGTTTAGAAAATTATTTTTTTTTTTTTTACATAAGTACATACATCTATCTATATGTATTTGATAAGTGAAAAATAATATATGGAAAAAAATAAATCAAAATCAAAAAAAAAATTAAATGTTTTTCAACCCAAACCAAGTGCAGAGAAGCAAATATTAACTTTTCCAATCAATTTTTTGCTTAGATAATCCTATCTTAATCACTTTGGCAACATGCGATTCAAGAGCTGTTCAGTCTTCTTTCTTTCAATATCCAATTGTTCAGTTCGCTCACTTATTAGTACTTCAAAGTTGTTGGAATCTTTCTCCAGCATTTGGAACATAGTGTCCACAAAATTCACTTTGCGGCCATGATAGTATGAGATTAATACGAGTAGATGGTGGATGGTAGTAATTCACTTACGAATTAAAGTCTGGCCTCATGACGGGCTGTTCCGCTCAACATTGACGCATTATGTTGATAGCCTCTGGCGGAGCTGCACCCTTCGACACCGAAGGCCGTATTAGAGGTGGTGGCTTCTTTACTTTGGCTATGACATCCTCCGGAACCATGGAAAGCATGCAATAGGGTTTACCCGGACTACAACCTTCTGCATAATGATGCCAAAGGAGTAAACATCGCCAAGTTGGGTGCCTAACTGAATGCGTCCATATTGATGATGATGTGTGCGTCACAAACATCTGACCAATTTTATAATACCCTCTGCAAGGGTATAAAAACCGAATATCAACAAACAATTTTGAAAAAGTTAATGGTAATGGAAAATAGAAATGCCAGCAAGATTAAAGAAAACTAAATTGCAAGTTTTTTATACCATGCACCCATAGGGTGGAATGGTATACTAAAGTCGCCAAAATATATGTAACAGGTAGAAGGAAGTACAGTTGTGTTCAAAAATATAGTAGCGCATCATTTACAACATTTATATTAATTTTTCGACATGTTGAACATTAAAAATTAAATTTTTTTTCATATTTTTCAAAGAATGGGATATAAAGATGAGAGTAGCGATAAGATTCCGTTTGTTATACCCTTGCAAAAAGGGTATATTAATTTTGGTCAGAAGTGTGCAACGCATAGAACGAAGCATCTCAGACCATATAAAGTATATATATTCTTGATCAACACGACGAGACGAGTTCAAATAGCCATGTCCGTCCGTCCGTCCGTCCGTCTGGATCAACGCGAACTCCTCCGAGACCGTAAGAGCTACAGAGCTGAAATTAGGCTTGTATATACTGCAGGCGTTGTATATCTCGGATTCAGCCGGATCGGGTGACTATATCATATAGCTCCCATACAAACGGCAAAGCCACGAATAGTGACTTATCTCAATAACTTCGTTACTTCTTAAGCTATAGTCGTGAAATTTAATATAAGTTAGTTTATTGTAGCTATAAACGACTGTGGTCAAGATCGAGTGACTATATCATACACTCCCATAGGAACGATCGGTCGAAAACAGTGACTTTTGTCAATAACTTCGTTACTTTTGATGCGTTTGCTTTCAAATTAAACATTTGATAGTTAAATATACCTGTTAATGACTATGCCGAATTTGGTAAAGATCGGGTGACAATATCATATAGCTCCCATAGGAACGATCGGTCGAAAACAGTGACTTTGATCAAAACCTTCGAAATTTACTATGTTAAGATTGTGGGCCATTCTTTCGCAAACATTACTCTTTGCAGAACAAACGGCTATAAGTCAGGAGAGAGTACCAGACAACTTGCAAGGGTGTACAAACTTCGGCGCGGCCCTCTGGTTTTTGTATACTTTTGGAAAGTGTAATGATCTCTCAAAAGAGAAGCCTACAATCTTTGGCTAGAACAATGCGGGGCATGTAGCATGCCGTTTCATTGTAAGTTTATATGACAGCTATATAATAAAGTTATCCGATTTTGATCAAATTTGGCACAGTCATTAAACACACAACTAACAAATAATATAAAAAAGTTAAAAAAAGGTAAGTTAATGAAAACTTTGCCAAAAATTTACCTAGGAGTAAGTGAGTTAAAATAAATATTGAATGTATATCTCATATATCGGGATGTATTAACGTATGAATTATGAATTAAGTTAGAATTGTGTCAGATAAAGGGGATGAGAAAGGCTGAGACAGAGAGAGGAGGGAACCCACATGGCAGCTGTGTTTACTTGAGACAAGTGCCAAGTGTTTGAGACATGAAATCATTTCAAATAGAAGGAGAAACATGAATTTTAAATGTTAATCCTGCAAAATGAAATTTCCAACGCAAGAAAAGAAAACAATGAAAGTAGCACAGTGGAATCTACATAGACGGAAAAGTGATGTCAGGTTGGCCTTGCTTTTCCCTTCACTCATCTTGCCTTTGCTAAAGTCAACGTTATGACAGGATAGATTTGTAGTCTCATTTTGTTTTGAATATCTCTACACTACAGAACTTTTGAAAATTTTGAAATTTGTAATTATTTTGGTTTCTACCTGTTATTAAGATGTCGGAAATTAGAATAAGCGAGTGGGAAATTTGGCATTGGCTTCGAGATAAGATCGAACCGCAACATTTGGACGAAATGATTGAACATTTCGCTAATAACACAACGAATGCGATCGAGCGTAGAGTGGTGAAGAGTCAGGTTCGTGCTGTCTTGGCGAACTGCTCTCGATGCGGTCTTGTACATGAGGTGAATAAGTATTTTTATGCCAACACCCATGTGGGTGATATGCTCAAAATTTTGCAGTGGGAGGAGGATGATGATGATGATGATGACGAATGAAGACGTGTTTCAAATATATTTACCATAAACTAGCGGATAACCGACTATTTTCATTTCTAGCTTGTAAAGCCGACCTTTTGCTACGTATGCAAATTATTTAGGTAAGTTTTAGTAGAGTAACAAGCAGTGGACTTCTTAGATGACATTGCATGGGCAAATCAGTCTTAAAATTTGTTCTACCATTCATAAAATGGTTCCTTGCAGGCAACTGCCTGATCTTTGTTCGCACACTTTATGCAGTTAAAAGGTTGCCACGGAAAATGCATTAGAGGAAAACCCTCCTTGTGTTACCTTGCAGATAAAAAAGTATGTCCTTGGGTTAACCGGGACATTGTGCGTGATCAGCTGTGCGTTTGCCCTTATGAAAATAACGAAATGTGTGTGTACATTTGGTACATATGCATATATTTTGGGTCTTCTAAATTATACAGTCGCTTGGCATTGCAAGTGCCACTGTTAGTTATTTTATATTTTGCTTCAGCAGCGGTTTGGAGTCTCTTTGGTTTGGCTATATTATAGTCAATATATGTATAAAGCTTATAGAAGATGTAATAGTTTTGTTGCTCAATTAAGACTGTTTTACTGATCTTGAGTATATAGCGCACTCAGCCTGGCTGATATATATATATTCCCATTGGTAAATAACAATGACAGAATGCGTTCTAGTGCCAAGTGCTTTTCAAAACTCGGCCCTAGATAGATTCTCTTATTGTTCACTTTCTTTTTCAATTTTTGTGCAGAATTTTTTTAACTTTGCTGTTTAACTGTTAAGACATACATATGTACATTGGAAAGCTTATGTATTGATTGATGTAGACTCCTTTTCATTTTTCCTTTCGTTCACACAAGTCGAGCATTTAGTGTTAATATTTTTTGAGTTATAGGATATGGTAGCGTACTAATAAGCGTGAAATCTGGTGATTCGGGATGGTTTCGTGGCCATCCAGGTGTGCCAGTACTTTTCCAAAAAGCCTTCTCTCGACTACTTAAGAGAACGCAGGTAGCTGTCTAATTGAACGGTAAAAAAAGAATAATTACAGAGTGCTCCTAGACAAAGAAAGTTATTTAGCATGGCACAGGACAACGAAGAAGTCCATAGCTTTGAGCATTTTTCTATCTATAAGATTCTAGTATTTCACTTGTCGGACTTTCTCCGCCTTGCTGCCATAAGTTAAGCTTAAGGGACGGGACGGCCCTACTACGTCATTCGAGATACGTCCTTTTGTCCCATAGGATCAATGTCTCTAATAGAATCGAAAATATATTCCCGAATGTTTATTCTTGTTGGGCTACAAGTTCTGGCTCTAGGTTTAAAAATAAATTTGTACTATTATTCTATGTACCTATGTATATATGTTCTCTAGTTACACAAAACTACTAAACTAAATGATAAAAGTTGGTATATATGTACATATCTTTAGAAGGTTTGTATTATATGCTCATTGATACCCATCGCTACTAGGGGGGCTGCAGAGTAGCAACTTCTGCCCGTTTAAAATCGGCCATGTATTTGTTGGAATATTTATTACCGTGAGCTGATTATATTCATATTCTACAGTGAATTTCTGACGATTGTCAAACGTGATGTGAAGCATTTGACTGGCGACTGACTTCGCGAACGCCTTTGCAGTTCTGTCTCCGGCGATCAGTTGCCCACAATGCTCGGTCGGATGTTGTCGAGGTAGAGCGACAAAAAGTGAATATTGCCACGCTTTGGATTGTGCCATACTCGCCAATACTTGTCCAAAACTTTCGAAACTTACATCGATGTGTATTGGTGATATACTAGACTACTCCCAAAGGATTAAAGCAACATTGATGCATATTTATATGTGTGTTCAAGGAAATCAAATAATGGTTTCGATTCACAGTTTCGTTTACTTATTGTCACACCGCGGGTGAATAGAAGGCTGTGTTTTCCAAGCTATCAGCTAGTACTTAAAAGCGACAAATCTTGTCAAAGATCGATAAAAAACATACAACTTAGCTGCATACTTTTAGGCTCTACAATCAATCGCGTTGAAGAAAAGCATAGAACCGCAACTTTTAGTTGTCGTTTTATCAGTTTTGGGTTAAGAAAAATAAGTCATTTAAAGTTTTATCTTAACGAAGACTGGTTCTGCTTCGAGAAGGATATGATAAGGTATCCTCAAACTATCTTTACTATATAAATTATACATACCTTAATGTTTTGCTGCGTATTTGAGTAGTATTTTCAGAAACGATGCCATACTAAGCTGAGAGTAAATGGACTAGCTATTATATGTAACTCCAAGTAGAAGATCACAGGAATCCATTGCTTTATTAAAAATATCAGTGAAAATATTTAAACTTGTATACTTTCTGAAATGCGATTTGAAAATCGGGCCGCCCTTTGATATAGAAATATTGAAGAGGAAACAGTAATAAATCCTTGGAGATTTTGATACCATGAAATAAAAGATAATTTGCACATTTTGTTTTTATTTTGGTATTGTTTTTTTGTTTTTTTTTTTTTTTTTGATCTTTCTGTATTTTGTTCATTTTAGCATAATTTTTATTATTATATACTTTTGTCCATTTAATTTGTTATGTTTTTTTTGTGTTTTGGTTGTTCATTAAGTAACGTGTATTAGTCTGTCTGTGTCTCTGGGTGTATGTGTTTGTGTATGTGTATGTGTGTGTGTATATATTTGTTCATATTTGGATTTGTATTTGTATTTTTGCATTTGATTGGAACCAATTTTTATAAGTTGGAATTTACAATGATTAAAAAAATGTTACTTCTGTTATATTTGAATGCAAGTCGAACTGTGTGGATTTTGTTTCATTTATCTTTCTGCTCTGTGCTTTTTATTGTATTCTTGTGTATTTTTGTTCGCTTGTTTGTTTTAGTTTTTTATACCCTTGCAGAGGGTATTATAAAATTGGTCAGATGTTTGTAACGCACAGAAGGGGACGTTTCCGACCCCATAAAGTATATATATTCTTGATCAGCATGAGAAGCTGAGTCGATATAGCCATGTCCGTCTGTCCGTCCGTCCGTCCGTCCGTCCGTCCGTCCGTCTGTGCAAATCAACTTCACGCCGGCATCTTAAGAGCTATCGGAATGAAATTTCATATTTGAGCTACTTTTAGCCGGGAGATGATAAAGTATGAAAATTGTGAGGATCGGACTACTATATCATATTGCTCTAGAACAAACATTTTTGCAAAAATTGGAGTATCCCCATGAAATTTACCAATATAATAGTATTTGGCATAAATTGACAGATCCCAAAATTTGAATCTGATCGGATAAATAGAACAGAAGTAACACAAATCGGTTAAAATGATGACCTAGTAGACAGCACGCAGCGCTGCCGGCAGCAAACAGCGCTGCTTGCTGCTCAAACAGAGCACATGCATACACACACACAGACGCAGCGCTACAAGAACTGTATGTGTATGCGTGTTGTGCTTTGCTTAGGGAATGATGCAAGAAGAAAGAAAATTTATTATAAAAAGAGAAATAATTTGAATGTTTTGTTTGTGAATTGATGAATTCAGTTGCAGGGAAAGAAATTTCAAAATGTAAAAAAATTATTGCCAAGGACTGCAAGGGTATATAAACTTCGGCATTGCCGAAGTTATCTTCTTTGTTTTTTTTTTTTTTTAATTTATTTTTTAAATTTGATTTCTCATAATTTTATTTTTATATGTATATATATATAATGTATATATATATATTCCTTTTTATATATATATAATTTCTTTTGGGTTTTAGCTTTCTTTTTTAGTCATAAGTAGTTTTGCATATGCCATTTGTTTTTATTGTTGTACGCATAATTTACATTGGAGTTTTTTGTTGCTGATGTTTTTGCTACTTTTTTGGTTGTGTGGGAAATGTGTGGGAGTGGAAGGAGGGAGGGAGAGGACTTTTGATTTTTGTTGTATTTATCTCATTATGTAAAATGAATCTTTCAGCTGGGTGTCTAATTTGTTTATGTGTATCTATGTATGTCTGATGTAGTTTCCTAGTGTAGGAGATGCGCGAATCTGCGACTGGGACTGGATGTCGTAGTTCCTGATGGGGTAAAATAGTGACAAAGTTTTGTCTCATATAACCCACATTTACATTTGATAAGCTTAGAACTTTGAGGGTTTCTTTCCTGTTGTGTCACAGATAGTGGATTATGTGTGTGTGTGTGTGTCTGTTTGTGTGTTTCAAGCTTTATAATAACTATTTGCCATAATTGATTTAGTTCTTATAAATATTTCCCATGCTTGAGGTAAATCATCATTTGTATTTGGTTGGATTCTTGTTGTGACAAAAACAAATGTCAACGGAAAATCGATAAAGAAACTATGATATACATATGTATAAGATAAACTGGTTTTGTTTGGACTTATATAGATATATATATATATATATATCCTTTGGTTTGGTTTTGGGTTTGTTCCTTGTAGTACATACAGTTTGGATCTCTGCAAATATTGATGTACTTACACACACAAACATATACATACATAATATATGTATGTTCATTTTGTGTTTTTAATGCATCTTTTTTTGTCTTTTTTATTTTTATATTCCAGTCTTTGTTTTTTATGTTTGTGATTTTAATGAATTCAGTTTTCCTGGTGGAGAAGGAAGTGGTTGTGGTTGTGGGGAAGAAGGGGTAACGAAAATATTAGGGCAACAGAATGAAGAAAAACAGGACAAATTTAAGTGAAACGTTAAATCTCTTCCATCTCTTGCTAGCAGCTCGTTCAAAAAGTCATTCGAATGGAGTGAAATTTATCAAATATTCTTAAAAGATTGAAAATATAAAAAATTTAAATTTAATGTGAATTAGTTGCCAATATATTTCAAGAAAAATTCATAACTTTCAATATTTGGGCAAATTGCATAGATAAAGCAGTGATATTATACCGCTTGTTGCACTGCTTTCCAGAAATAAAGCAGTGATTTTACTGCTTTCTATAGATAAACACTGCATTGCCCAACTAAAATGTAAGCAGTAGAATCGTAAATGCCAAGCAGTTCTAGCATCAAAGTCAAAGGGCAAAGATTTGGACTTGAGAGAAAAAGGCATAACAGACAGTAGCAGCACCACAACCAACACAGCCGATTCCTCTACAGCTGGCAATTTACCCAAAATGATGGCCCAAATGGGCCAGAATCGGCCCGGTCAAACTCTCGTGAATCCTTCAACCGATGAATCACAAACCGTGCAGCTGTTGCCCTTCCGTTTGGGCGAGCTGCTGCAAAAAGCGGAACGTTACGCCCGTGGAACCCTGCTGCCATTGATCTCTGTGCAAGCTCCGCGATTTTTTGGTTTCAATGTCACAAGCCA
Source organism: Drosophila equinoxialis (assembly GCA_018150345.1). Classification (NCBI taxonomy): domain Eukaryota; kingdom Metazoa; phylum Arthropoda; class Insecta; order Diptera; family Drosophilidae; genus Drosophila; species Drosophila equinoxialis. The sequence goes on along the minus strand of JAECWI010000002.1, from coordinate 5,880,769 downwards.
AGATCGCGGAGAGTCCCGCAAGCCCCGTTATATCCCACGATACGAGGAAGCAGCCTTCCTTAATACCAGTAGCAAGTCGCGAGCGGGTAGGAAACCATCAAGGGCACAGCAGCGTAATCTTCTTCGACTTTTACGTGATCGTTCGGCCCAAAGGCGTCTAGCACCAGCTGATCCAACTGGTACTGATTCCGCTCCTGCAGCGAATGAGCCACAGCAGGAGGTCACTTACTATACAAATCAACTAATTACGGAGTCACGGTCCATGCGGCCAGAGGTACCAGAATATCAAGCCGTTTTCATTGATCTGCCGACGTAAGGCCGCAACAGGACGTCGTAGAGCCAGAAATCTATCTTAAAACTTGAAATTAAAAATCCATATAAAATAACTAACTAAATACGAGGAAGAACACAATGTGATATGACAATCTGGCAACAACCGCACAAGCATTCAGCACCAAAAAACAAACAGGTGGCGCACCAAACCCCCTTTCCCAACACTTCTCCCTAATCTCTCCTTCCTACCTTCCTCGCCATCCCTCATTTTAAACTCGGCGAAGCTTTGTATATATTTCCAATCTATCTAAAACCCACAATAACAAAAAATTAATCAATAAAAAATAAGCACAAAGAGAGAAACAACAAATTTCTAAAATCCAGACAAAACAAAAAAACACATTTTGCTGTTGACAGATTTTTATTAAGTTAAGCTATTTAGTTGATAAGTTTATTAAATGAGAAATATAAAACAAATTAATTGACATAAACAATGATTCTCCATCATTCATTTTTATTACCATTCCGTAATACACGGCCAGTTTCGCCCGTATATTTTTTTTTTGATACTTTTTATCTAAAAAGTGTAATGATCTCTCAAAAGAGAAGCCTACAATCTTTGGCTAGAACAATGCGGGGCATTTAGCATGCCGTTTCAATGTAAGTTTATATGACAGCTATATAATAAAGTTATCCGATTTTGATCAAATTTGGCACAGTCATTAAACACACAACTAACAAATAATATAAAAAAGTTAAAAAAAAAGGTAAGTTAATGAAAACTTTGCCGAAAATTTACCTAGGAGTAAGTGAGTTAAAATAAATATTGAATGTATATCTCATATATCGGGATGTATTAACGTATGAATTATAAATTAAGTTAGAATTGTGTCAGATAAAGGGGATGAGGAAAGGCTGAGACAGAGAAGAGGAGGGAACCCACATGGCAGCTGTGTTTACTTGAGACAAGTGCCAAGTGTTTGAGACATGAAATCATTTCAAATAGGAGTAGGAGTAGGACTACAAGAAGGAGAAACATGAATTTTAAATGTTAATCCTGCAAAATGAAATTTCCAACGCAAGAAAAGAAAGCAATCAAAGTAGCACAGTGGAATCTACATAGACGGAAAAGTGATGTCAGGTTGGCCTTGCTTTTCCCTTCACTCATCATGACTTTGCTAAAGTCAACGTTATGACAGGATAGATTTGTATTCTCATTTTAGTTTAAACTCCCGTACAATACGGATCTTTACAAATTACAACTTTATAGTTACAAGTTTTAGTCATATACCTCTATCAAGATGGCGGAAGAAGAAATAAATCAGTGCACAATTTTGCAACTACTGCGCAATAAGATCGAGCCGCAACATTTGTACGAGATTATTTATCATTTCGATGATAGTACGAATGCGATCGAGCGTAGCGCGGTGGTGGGTCAGGTTTGTGCTGTCTTGGCGAACTGCTATCGATTTGGTCTTGTACATGAGGTGAATAAGTATTTTTATGCCCACACCCATGTGGGTGATGTGCTCAAAATTTTGAAGTGGGAGGAGGAGGATGATGATGATGATGCAGAAGATGATGATGATGATGCAGAAGATGATGATGATGATGCAGAAGATGATGATGATGATGCAGAAGATGATGATGATGATGCAGAAGATGATGATGATGATGCAGAAGATGATGATGATGATGCAGAAGATGATGATGATGATGCAGAAGATGATGATGATGATGATAATGATGACGAATGAAGACGTGTTTCAAATATATTTACCATAAACTAGCGGATAACCGACTATTTTCATTTCTAGCTTGTAAAGCCGACCTTTTGCTACGTATGCAAATTATTTAGGTAAGATTTAGTAGAGTAACAAGCAGTGGACTTTTTAGATGACATTGCATGGGCAAATCAGTCTTAAAATTTGTTCTACCATTCATAAAATGGTTCCTTGCAGGCAACTGCCTGATCTTTGTTCGCACACTTTATGCAGTTAAAAGGTTGCCACGGAAAATGCATTAGAGGAAAACCCTCCTTGTGTTACCTTGCAGATAAAAAAGTATGTCCTTGGGTTAACCGGGACATTGTGCGTGATCAGCTGTGCGTTTGCCCTTATGAAAATAACGAAATGTGTGTGTACATTTGGTACATATGCATATATTTTGGGTCTTCTAAATTATACAGTCGCTTGGCATTGCAAGTGCCACTCATTTTGCTTCAGCAGCGGTTTGGAGTCTCTTTGGTTTGGCTATATTATAGTCAATATATGTATAAAGCTTATAGAAGATGTAATAGTGTTAAGTTTTGTTGCTCAATTAAGACTGTTTTACTGATCTTGAGTATATAGCGCACTCAGCCTGGCTGATATATATATATTCCCATTGGTAAATAACAATGACAGAATGCGTTCTAGTGCCAAATGCTTTTCAAAACTCGGCCCTAGACAGATTCTCTTATTGTTCACTTTTTCAATTTTTGTGCAGAATTTTTTTAACTTTGCTGTTTAACTGCTAAGACATACATATGTACATTGGAAAGCTTATGTATTGATTGATGTAGACTCCTTTTCATTTTTCCTTTCGTTCACACAAGTCGAGCATTTAGTGTTAATATTTTTTGAGTTATAGGATATGGTAGCGTACTATGCTGTCCCAATAAGCGTGAAATCTGGTGATTCGGGATGGTTTCGTGGCCATCCAGGTGTGCCAGTACTTTTCCAAAAAGCATTCTCTCGACTACTTAAGAGAACGCAGGTAGCTGTCTAATTGATCGGTAAAAAAAAGAATAATTACAGAATGCTCCTAGACAAAGAAAGTTATTTAGCATGGCACAGGACAACGAAGAAGTCCATAGCTTTGAGCATTTTTCTATCTATAAGATTCTAGTATTTCACTTGTCGGACTTTCTCCGCCTTGCTGCCATAAGTTAAGCTTAAGGGACAGGACGGCCCTACTACGTCATTCGAGATACGTCCTTTTGTCCCATAGGATCAATGTCTCTAATAGAATCGAAAATATATTCCCGAATGTTTATTCTTGTTGGGCTACAAGTTCTGGCTCTAGGTTTAAAAATAAATTTGTACTATTATTCTATGTACCTATGTATATATGTTCTCTAGTTACACAAAACTACTAAACTAAATGATAAAAGTTGGTATATATGTACATATCTTTAGAAGGTTTGTATTATATGCTCATTGATACCCATCGCTACTAGGGGGCTGCAGAGTAGCAACTTCTGCCCGTTTAAAATCGGCCATGTATTTGTTGGAATATTTATTACCGTGAGCTGATTATATTCATATTCTACAGTGAATTTCTGACGATTGTCAAACGTGATGTGAAGCATTTGACTGGCGACTGACTTCGCGAACGCCTTTGCAGTTCTGTCTCCGGCGATCAGTTGCCCACAATGCTCGGTCGGATGTTGTCGAGGTAAAGCGACAAAAAGTGAATATTGCCACGCTTTGGATTGTGCCATACTCGCCAATAGTTGTCCAAAACTTTCGAAACTTACATCGATGTGTATTGGTGATATACTAGACTACTCCCAAAGGATTAAAGCAACATTGATGCATATTTATATGTGTGTTCAAGGAAATCAAATAATGGTTTCGATTCACAGTTTCGTTTACTTATTGTCACACCGCGGGTGAATAGAAGGCTGTGTTTTCCAAGCTATCAGCTAGTACTTAAAAGCGACAAATCTTGTCAAAGATCGATAAAAAACATACAACTTAGCTGCATACTTTTAGGCTCTACAATCAATCGCGTTGAAGAAAAGCATAGAACCGCAACTTTTAGTTGTCGTTTTATCAGTTTTGGGTTAAGAAAAATAAGTCATTTAAAGTTTTATCTTAACGAAGACTGGTTCTGCTTCGAGAAGGATATGATAAGGTATCCTCAAACTATCTTTACTATATAAATTATACATACCTTAATGTTTTGCTGCGTATTTGAGTAGTATTTTCAGAAACGATGCCATACTAAGCTGAGAGTAAATGGACTAGCTATTATATGTAACTCCAAGTAGAAGATCACAGGAATCCATTGCTTTATTAAAAATATCAGTGAAAATATTTAAACTTGTATACTTTCTGAAATGCGATTTGAAAATCGGGCTGCCCTTTGATATAGAAATATGGAAGAAACAGTAATAAATCCTTGGAGATTTTGATACCATGAAATAAAAGATAATTTGCACATTTTGTTTTTATTTTGGTATTGTTTGTTTGTTTGTTTTTTTTTTTTTGTTCTTTCTGTATTTTGTTCATTTTAGCATAATTTTTATTATTATATACTTTTGTCCATTTAATTTGTTATGTATTTTTTGTGTTTTGGTTGTTCATTAAGTAACGTGTGTAGTCTGTCTGTGTCTCTGGGTGTATGTGTTTGTGTATGTGTATGTGTATGTGTATGTGTATGTGTATGTGTGTGTGTGTATATATATTTGTTCATATTTGGATTTGTATTTGTATTTTTGCATTTGATTGGAACCAATTTTTATAAGTTGGAATTTACAATGATTAAAAAAATGTTACTTCTGTTATATTTGAATGCAAGTCGAACTGTGTGGATTTTGTTTCATTTATCTTTCTGCTCTGTGCTTTTTATTGTATTCTTGTGTATTTTTGTTCGCTTGTTTGTTTTAGTTTTTTATACCCTTGCAGAGGGTATTATAAAATTGGTCAGATGTTTGTAACGCACAGAAGGGGACGTTTCCGACCCCATAAAGTATATATATTCTTGATTCTATCTATAAGATTCTAGTATTTCACTTGTCGGACTTTCTCCGCCTTGCTGCCATAAGTTAAGCTTAAGGGACGGGACGGCCCTACTACGTCATTCGAGATACGTCCTTTTGTCCCATAGGATCAATGTCTCTAATAGAATCGAAAATATATTCCCGAATGTTTATTCTTGTTGGGCTACAAGTTCTGGCTCTAGGTTTAAAAATAAATTTGTACTATTATTATAGTATATAAATACTAAAAATAAATTTGTACTATTATATATATAAAGTATATATATTCTTGATCAGCATGAGAAGCTGAGTCGATATAGCCATGTCCGTCTGTCCGTCCGTCCGTCCGTCCGTCTGTGCAAATCAACTTCACGCCGGCATCTTAAGAGCTATCGGAATGAAATTTCATATTTGAGCTACTTTTAGCCGGGAGATGATAAAGTATGAAAATTGTGAGGATCGGACTACTATATCATATAGCTCTAGAACAAACATTTTTGCAAAAATTGGAGTATCCCCATGAAATTTACCAATATGATAGTATTTGGCATAAATTGACAGATCCCAAAATTTGAATCTGATCGGATAAATAGAACAGAAGTTACAGTCAACACAAATCGGTTAAAATGATGACCTAGTAGACAGCAAGCAGCGCTGCCGGCAGCGAACAGCGCTGCTTGCTGCTCAAACAGAGCACATGCATACACACACACAGACGCAGCGCTACAAGAACTGTATGTGTATGCGTGTTGTGCTTTGCTTAGGGAATGATGCAAGAAGAAAGAAAATTTATTATAAAAAGAGAAATAATTTGAATGTTTTGTTTGTGAATTGATGAATTCAGTTGCAGGGAAAGAAATTTCAAAATGTAAAAAAATTATTGCCAAGGACTGCAAGGGTATATAAACTTCGGCATTGCCGAAGTTATCTTCTTTGTTTTTTTTTTTTTTAATTTATTTTTTAAATTTGATTTCTCATAATTTTATTTTTATATGTATATATATATAATGTATATATGTATATATATATGTATATATATATTCCTTTTTATATATATATAATATCTTTTGGGTTTTAGCTTTCTTTTTAGTCATAAGTAGTTTTGCATATGCCATTTGTTTTTATTGTTGTACGCATAATTTACATTGGAGTTTTTGTTGCTGATGTTTTTGCTACTTTTTTGGTTGTGTGGGAAATGTGTGGGAGTGGAAGGAGGGAGGGAGAGGACTTTTGATTTTTGTTGTATTTATCTCATTATGTAAAATGAATCTTTCAGCTGGGTGTCTAATTTGTTTATGTGTATCTATGTATGTCTGATGTAGTTTCCTAGTGTAGGAGATGCGCGAATCTGCGACTGGGACTGGATGTCGTAGTTCCTGATGGGGTAAAATAGTGACAAAGTTTTGTCTCATATAACCCACATTTACATTTGATAAGCTTAGAACTTTGAGGGTTTCTTTCCTGTTGTGTCACAGATAGTGGATTATGTGTGTGTGTGTGTGTCTGTTTGTGTGTTTCAAGCTTTATAATAACTATTTGCCATAATTGATTCAGTTCTTATAAATATTTCCCATGCTTGAGGTAAATTATCATTTGTATTTGGTTGGATTCTTGTTGTGACAAAAACAAATGTCAACGGAAAATCGATAAAGAAACTATGAAATACATATGTATAAGATAAACTGGTTTTGTTTGGACTTATATAGATATATATATATATATATATCCTTTGGTTTGGTTTTGGGTTTGTTCCTTGTAGTACATACAGTTTGGATCTCTGCAAATATTGATGTACTTACACACACAAACATATACATACATAATATATGTATGTTCATTTTGTGTTTTTAATGCATCTTTTTTTGTCTTTTTTTATTTTTATATTCCAGTCTTTGTTTTTTATGTTTGTGATTTTAATGAATTCAGTTTTCCTGGTGGAGAAGGAAGTGGTTGTGGTTGTGGGGAAGAAGGGGTAACGAAAATATTAGGGCAACAGAATGAAGAAAAACAGGACAAATTTAAGTGAAACGTTAAATCTCTTCCATCTCTTGCTAGCAGCTCGTTCAAAAAGTCATTCGAATGGAGTGAAATTTATCAAATATTCTTAAAAGATTGAAAATATAAAAAATTTAAATTTAATGTGAATTAGTTGCCAATATATTTCAAGAAAAATTCATAACTTTCAATATTTGGGCAAATTGCATAGATAAAGCAGTGATATTATACCGCTTGTTGCACTGCTTTCCAGAAATAAAGCAGTGATTTTACTGCTTTCTATAGATAAACACTGCATTGCCCAACTAAAATGTAAGCAGTAGAATCGTAAATGCCAAGCAGTTCTAGCATCAAAGTCAAAGGGCAAAGATTTGGACTTGAGAGAAAAAGGCATAACAGACAGTAGCAGCACCACAACCAACACAGCCGATTCCTCTACAGCTGGCAATTTACCCAAAATGATGGCCCAAATGGGCCAGAATCGGCCCGGTCAAACTCTCGTGAATCCTTCAACCGATGAATCACAAACCGTGCAGCTGTTGCCCTTCCGTTTGGGCGAGCTGCTGCAAAAAAGCGGAACGTTACGCCCGTGGAACCCTGCTGCCATTGATCTCTGTGCAAGCTCCGCGATTTTTTGGTTTCAATGTCACAAGCCAAGATCGCGGAGAGTCCCGCAAGCCCCGTTATATCCCACGATACGAGGAAGCAGCCTTCCTTAATACCAGTAGCAAGTCGCGAGCGGGTAGGAAACCATCAAGGGCACAGCAGCGTAATCTTCTTCGACTTTTACGTGATCGTTCGGCCCAAAGGCGTCTAGCACCAGCTGATCCACCTGGTACTGATTCCGCTCCTGCAGCGAATGAGCCACAGCAGGAGGTCACTTACTATACAAATCAACTAATTACGGAGTCACGGTCCATGCGGCCAGAGGTACCAGAATATCAAGCCGTTTTCATTGATCTGCCGACGTATAGACCAAAGGTTAAGGCCGCAACAGGACGTCGTAGAGCCAGAAATCTATCTTAAAACTTGAAATTAAAAATCCATATAAAATAACTAACTAAATACGAGGAAGAACACAATGTGATATGACAATCTGGCAACAACCGCACAAGCATTCAGCACCAAAAAACAAACAGGTGGAGCACCAAACCCCCTTTCCCAACACTTCTCCCTAATCTCTCCTTCCTACCTTCCTCGCCATCCCTCATTTTAAACTCGGCGAAGCTTTGTATATATTTCCAATCTATCTAAAACCCACAATAACAAAAATTAATCAATAAAAAATAAGCACAAAGAGAGAAACAACAAATAGAATTTCTAAAATCCAGACAAAACAAAAAAACACATTATGCTGTTGACAGATTTTTAATAAGTCAAGCTATTTAGTTGATAAGTTTATTAAATGAGAAATATAAAACAAATTAATTGACATAAACAATGATTCTCCATCATTCATTTTTATTACCATTCCGTAATACACGGCCAGTTTCGCCCGTATATTTTTTTTTGATACTTTTTATCTAAAAAGTGTAATGATCTCTCAAAAGAGAAGCCTACAATCTTTGGCTAGAACAATGCGGGGCATTTAGCATGCCGTTTCAATGTAAGTTTATATGACAGCTATATAATAAAGTTATCCGATTTTGATCAAATTTGGCACAGTCATTAAACACACAACTAACAAATAATATAAAAAAGTTAAAAAAAGGTAAGTTAATGAAAACTTTGCCGAAAATTTACCTAGGAGTAAGTGAGTTAAAATAAATATTGAATGTATATCTCCTATATCGGGATGTATTAACGTATGAATTATGAATTAAGTTATGAATTGTGTCAGATAAAGGGGATGAAATTTCCAACGCAAGAAAAGGAAACAATCAAAGTAGCACAGTGGAATCTACATAGACGGAAAAGTGATGTCAGGTTGGCCTTGCTTTTCCCTTCACTCATCATGACTTTGCTAAAGTCAACGTTATGACAGGATAGATTTGTATTCTCATTTTAGTTTAAACTCCCGTACAATACGGATCTTTACAAATTACAACTTTATAGTTACAAGTTTTAGTCATATACCTCTATCAAGATGGCGGAAGAAGAAATAAATGAGTGCACAATTTTGCAACTACTGCGCAATAAGATCGAGCCGCAACATTTGTACGAGATTATTTATCATTTCGATGATAGTACGAATGCGATCGAGCGTAGCGCGGTGGTGGGTCAGGTTTGTGCTGTCTTGGCGAACTGCTATCGATTTGGTCTTGTACATGAGGTGAATAAGTATTTTTATGCCCACACCCATGTGGGTGATGTGCTCAAAATTTTGAAGTGGGAGGAGGAGGATGATGATGATGATGCAGAAGATGATGATGATGATGCAGAAGATGATGATGATGATGCAGAAGATGATGATGATGATGCAGAAGATGATGATGATGATGATAATGATGACGAATGAAGACGTGTTTCAAATATATTTACCATAAACTAGCGGATAACCGACTATTTTCATTTCTAGCTTGTAAAGCCGACCTTTTGCTACGTATGCAAATTATTTAGGTAAGATTTAGTAGAGTAACAAGCAGTGGACTTTTTAGATGACATTGCATGGGCAAATCAGTCTTAAAATTTGTTCTACCATTCATAAAATGGTTCCTTGCAGGCAACTGCCTGATCTTTGTTCGCACACTTTATGCAGTTAAAAGGTTGCCACGGAAAATGCATTAGAGGAAAACCCTCCTTGTGTTACCTTGCAGATAAAAAAGTATGTCCTTGGGTTAACCGGGACATTGTGCGTGATCAGCTGTGCGTTTGCCCTTATGAAAATAACGAAATGTGTGTGTACATTTGGTACATATGCATATATTTTGGGTCTTCTAAATTATACAGTCGCTTGGCATTGCAAGTGCCACTCATTTTGCTTCAGCAGCGGTTTGGAGTCTCTTTGGTTTGGCTATATTATAGTCAATATATGTATAAAGCTTATAGAAGATGTAATAGTGTTAAGTTTTGTTGCTCAATTAAGACTGTTTTACTGATCTTGAGTATATAGCGCACTCAGCCTGGCTGATATATATATATTCCCATTGGTAAATAACAATGACAGAATGCGTTCTAGTGCCAAATGCTTTTCAAAACTCGGCCCTAGACAGATTCTCTTATTGTTCACTTTTTCAATTTTTGTGCAGAATTTTTTTTAACTTTGCTGTTTAACTGCTAAGACATACATATGTACATTGGAAAGCTTATGTATTGATTGATGTAGACTCCTTTTCATTTTTCCTTTCGTTCACACAAGTCGAGCATTTAGTGTTAATATTTTTGAGTTATAGGATATGGTAGCGTACTATGCTGTCCCAATAAGCGTGAAATCTGGTGATTCGGGATGGTTTCGTGGCCATCCAGGTGTGCCAGTACTTTTTCCAAAAAGCATTCTCTCGACTACTTAAGAGAACGCAGGTAGCTGTCTAATTGATCGGTAAAAAAAGAATAATTACAGAATGCTCCTAGACAAAGAAAGTTATTTAGCATGGCACAGGACAACGAAGAAGTCCATAGCTTTGAGCATTTTTCTATCTATAAGATTCTAGTATTTCACTTGTCGGACTTTCTCCGCCTTGCTGCCATAAGTTAAGCTTAAGGGACGGGACGGCCCTACTACGTCATTCGAGATACGTCCTTTTGTCCCATAGGATCAATGTCTCTAATAGAATCGAAAATATATTCCCGAATGTTTATTCTTGTTGGGCTACAAGTTCTGGCTCTAGGTTTAAAAATAAATTTGTACTATTATTCTATGTACCTATGTATATATGTTCTCTAGTTACACAAAACTACTAAACTAAATGATAAAAGTTGGTATATATGTACATATCTTTAGAAGGTTTGTATTATATGCTCATTGATACCCATCGCTACTAGGGGGGCTGCAGAGTAGCAACTTCTGCCCGTTTAAAATCGGCCATGTATTTGTTGGAATATTTATTACCGTGAGCTGATTATATTCATATTCTACAGTGAATTTCTGACGATTGTCAAACGTGATGTGAAGCATTTGACTGGCGACTGACTTCGCGAACGCCTTTGCAGTTCTGTCTCCGGCGATCAGTTGCCCACAATGCTCGGTCGGATGTTGTCGAGGTAAAGCGACAAAAAGTGAATATTGCCACGCTTTGGATTGTGCCATACTCGCCAATAGTTGTCCAAAACTTTCGAAACTTACATCGATGTGTATTGGTGATATACTAGACTACTCCCAAAGGATTAAAGCAACATTGATGCATATTTATATGTGTGTTCAAGGAAATCAAATAATGGTTTCGATTCACAGTTTCGTTTACTTATTGTCACACCGCGGGTGAATAGAAGGCTGTGTTTTCCAAGCTATCAGCTAGTACTTAAAAGCGACAAATCTTGTCAAAGATCGATAAAAAACATACAACTTAGCTGCATACTTTTAGGCTCTACAATCAATCGCGTTGAAGAAAAGCATAGAACCGCAACTTTTAGTTGTCGTTTTATCAGTTTTGGGTTAAGAAAAATAAGTCATTTAAAGTTTTATCTTAACGAAGACTGGTTCTGCTTCGAGAAGGATATGATAAGGTATCCTCAAACTATCTTTACTATATAAATTATACATACCTTAATGTTTTGCTGCGTATTTGAGTAGTATTTTCAGAAACGATGCCATACTAAGCTGAGAGTAAATGGACTAGCTATTATATGTAACTCCAAGTAGAAGATCACAGGAATCCATTGCTTTATTAAAAATATCAGTGAAAATATTTAAACTTGTATACTTTCTGAAATGCGATTTGAAAATCGGGCTGCCCTTTGATATAGAAATATGGAAGAAACAGTAATAAATCCTTGGAGATTTTGATACCATGAAATAAAAGATAATTTGCACATTTTGTTTTTATTTTGGTATTGTTTGTTTGTTTGTTTTTTTTTTTTTGTTCTTTCTGTATTTTGTTCATTTTAGCATAATTTTTATTATTATATACTTTTGTCCATTTAATTTGTTATGTTTTTTTTGTGTTTTGGTTGTTCATTAAGTAACGTGTGTAGTCTGTCTGTGTCTCTGGGTGTATGTGTATGTGTATGTGTATGTGTGTGTGTGTGTATATATTTGTTCATATTTGGATTTGTATTTGTATTTTTGCATTTGATTGGAACCAATTTTTATAAGTTGGAATTTACAATGATTAAAAAAATGTTACTTCTGTTATATTTGAATGCAAGTCGAACTGTGTGGATTTTGTTTCATTTATCTTTCTGCTCTGTGCTTTTTATTGTATTCTTGTGTATTTTTGTTCGCTTGTTTGTTTTAGTTTTTTATACCCTTGCAGAGGGTATTATAAAATTGGTCAGATGTTTGTAACGCACAGAAGGGGACGTTTCCGACCCCATAAAGTATATATATTCTTGATCAGCATGAGAAGCTGAGTCGATATAGCCATGTCCGTCTGTCTGTCCGTCCGTCCGTCCGTCCGTCCGTCTGTGCAAATCAACTTCACGCCGGCATCTTAAGAGCTATTGGAATGAAATTTCATATTTGAGCTACTTTTAGCCGGGAGATGATAAAGTATGAAAATTGTGAGGATCGGACTACTATATCATATAGTTCTAGAACAAACATTTTTGCAAAAATTGGAGTATCCCCATGAAATTTACCAATATGATAGTATTTGGCATAAATTGACAGATCCCAAAATTTGAATCTGATCGGATAAATAGAACAGAAGTTACAGTCAACACAAATCGGTTAAAATGATGACCTAGTAGACAGCAAGCAGCGCTGCCGGCAGCAAACAGCGCTGCTTGCTGCTCAAACAGAGCACATGCATACACACACACAGACGCAGCGCTACAAGAACTGTATGTGTATGCGTGTTGTGCTTTGCTTAGGGAATGATGCAAGAAGAAAGAAAATTTATTATAAAAAGAGAAATAATTTGAATGTTTTGTTTGTGAATTGATGAATTCAGTTGCAGGGAAAGAAATTTCAAAATGTAAAAAAATTATTGCGAAAGACTGCAAGGGTATATAAACTTCGGCATTGCCGAAGTTAGCTTCTTTGATATTTATGTATATATATAATAATTAGGTTTTTGTTTCTTTCTTTTCTTTTTTTATTTTTGTTTGTCATTTTTGGTTTAACTATTTATAAAACATTTTTCATCTTTAGAATCTTAACAACTTTTTTTCCTTTTTGTAATTTTTATAAATAATTGCTGCGGCGTTTTTTTTTTTTATTGTTGTACGCATAATTTACATTGGAGTTTTTGTTGCTGATGTTTTTGCTACTTTTTTGGTTGTGTGGGAAATGTGTGGGAGTGGAAGGAGGGAGGGGGAGGACTTTTGATTTTTGTTGTATTTATCTCATTTGGGCCTTATGTAAAATGAATCTTTCAGCTGGGTGTCTAATTTGTTTATGTGTATCTATGTATGTCTGATGTAGTTTCCTAGTGTAGGAGATGCGCGAATCTGCGACTGGGACTGGATGTCGTAGTTCCTGATGGGGTAAAATAGTGACAAAGTTTTGTCTCATATAACCCACATTTACATTTGATAAGCTTAGAACTTTGAGGGTTTCTTTCCTGTTGTGTCACAGATAGTGGATTATGTGTGTGTGTGTGTGTCTGTTTGTGTGTTTCAAGCTTTATAATAACTATTTGCCATAATTGATTCAGTTCTTATAAATATTTCCCATGCTTGAGGTAAATTATCATTTGTATTTGGTTGGATTCTTGTTGTGACAAAAACAAATGTCAACGGAAAATCGATAAAGAAACTATGAAATACATATGTATAAGATAAACTGGTTTTGTTTGGACTTATATAGATATATATATATATATATATCCTTTGGTTTGGTTTTGGGTTTGTTCCTTGTAGTACATACAGTTTGGATCTCTGCAAATATTGATGTACTTACACACACAAACATATACATACATAATATATGTATGTTCATTTTGTGTTTTTAATGCATCTTTTTTGTCTTTTTTATTTTTATATTCCAGTCTTTGTTTTTTATGTTTGTGATTTTAATGAATTCAGTTTTCCTGGTGGAGAAGGAAGTGGTTGTGGTTGTGGGGAAGAAGGGGTAACGAAAATATTAGGGCAACAGAATGAAGAAAAACAGGACAAATTTAAGTGAAACGTTAAATCTCTTCCATCTCTTGCTAGCAGCTCGTTCAAAAAGTCATTCGAATGGAGTGAAATTTATCAAATATTCTTAAAAGATTGAAAATATAAAAAATTTAAATTTAATGTGAATTAGTTGCCAATATATTTCAAGAAAAATTCATAACTTTCAATATTTGGGCAAATTGCATAGATAAAGCAGTGATATTATACCGCTTGTTGCACTGCTTTCCAGAAATAAAGCAGTGATTTTACTGCTTTCTATAGATAAACACTGCATTGCCCAACTAAAATGTAAGCAGTAGAATCGTAAATGCCAAGCAGTTCTAGCATCAAAGTCAAAGGGCAAAGATTTGGACTTGAGAGAAAAAGGCATAACAGACAGTAGCAGCACCACAACCAACACAGCCGATTCCTCTACAGCTGGCAATTTACCCAAAATGATGGCCCAAATGGGCCAGAATCGGCCCGGTCAAACTCTCGTGAATCCTTCAACCGATGAATCACAAACCGTGCAGCTGTTGCCCTTCCGTTTGGGCGAGCTGCTGCAAAAGCGGAACGTTACGCCCGTGGAACCCTGCTGCCATTGATCTCTGTGCAAGCTCCGCGATTTTTTGGTTTCAATGTCACAAGCCAAGATCGCGGAGAGTCCCGCAAGCCCCGTTATATCCCACGATACGAGGAAGCAGCCTTCCTTAATACCAGTAGCAAGTCGCGAGCGGGTAGGAAACCATCAAGGGCACAGCAGCGTAATCTTCTTCGACTTTTACGTGATCGTTCGGCCCAAAGGCGTCTAGCACCAGCTGATCCAACTGGTACTGATTCCGCTCCTGCAGCCAATGAGCCACAGCAGGAGGTCACTTACTATACAAATCAACTAATTACGGAGTCACGGTCCTTGCGGCCAGAGGTACCAGAATATCAAGCCGTTTTCATTGATCTGCCGACGTATAGACCAAAGGTTAAGGCCGCAACAGGACGTCGTAGAGCCAGAAATCTATCTTAAAACTTGAAATTAAAAATCCATATAAAATAACTAACTAAATACGAGGAAGAACACAATGTGATATGACAATCTGGCAACAACCGCACAAGCATTCAGCACCAAAAAACAAACAGGTGGAGCACCAAACCCCCTTTCCCAACACTTCTCCCTAATCTCTCCTTCCTACCTTCCTCGCCATCCCTCATTTTAAACTCGGCGAAGCTTTGTATATATTTCCAATCTATCTAAAACCCACAATAACAAAAATTAATCAATAAAAAATAAGCACAAAGAGAGAAACAACAAATTTCTAAAATCCAGACAAAACAAAGAAACACATTATGCTGTTGACAGATTTTTAATAAGTTAAGCTATTTAGTTGATAAGTTTATTAAATGAGAAATATAAAACGAATTAATTGACATAAACAATGATTCTCCATCATTCATTTTTATTACCATTCCGGCCAGTTTCGCCCGTATATTTTTTTTTGATACTTTTTATCTAAAAAGTGTAATGATCTCTCAAAAGAGAAGCCTACAATCTTTGGCTAGAACAATGCGGGCCATTTAGCATGCCGTTTCAATGTAAGTTTATATGACAGCTATATAATAAAGTTATCCGATTTTGATCAAATTTGGCACAGTCATTAAACACACAACTAACAAATAATATAAAAAAGTTAAAAAAAGGTAAGTTAATGAAAACTTTGCCGAAAATTTACCTAGGAGTAAGTGAGTTAAAATAAATATTGAATGTATATCTCCTATATCGGGATGTATTAACGTATGAATTATGAATTAAGTTATGAATTGTGTCAGATAAAGGGGATGAAATTTCCAACGCAAGAAAAGGAAACAATCAAAGTAGCACAGTGGAATCTACATAGACGGAAAAGTGATGTCAGGTTGGCCTTGCTTTTCCCTTCACTCATCATGACTTTGCTAAAGTCAACGTTATGACAGGATAGATTTGTATTCTCATTTTAGTTTAAACTCCCGTACAATACGGATCTTTACAAATTACAACTTTATAGTTACAAGTTTTAGTCATATACCTCTATCAAGATGGCGGAAGAAGAAATAAATCAGTGCACAATTTTGCAACTACTGCGCAATAAGATCGAGCCGCAACATTTGTACGAGATTATTTATCATTTCGATGATAGTACGAATGCGATCGAGCGTAGCGCGGTGGTGGGTCAGGTTTGTGCTGTCTTGGCGAACTGCTATCGATTTGGTCTTGTACATGAGGTGAATAAGTATTTTTATGCCCACACCCATGTGGGTGATGTGCTCAAAATTTTGAAGTGGGAGGAGGAGGATGATGATGATGATGCAGAAGATGATGATGATGATGCAGAAGATGATGATGATGATGCAGAAGATGATGATGATGATGCAGAAGATGATGATGATGATGCAGAAGATGATGATGATGATGATAATGATGACGAATGAAGACGTGTTTCAAATATATTTACCATAAACTAGCGGATAACCGACTATTTTCATTTCTAGCTTGTAAAGCCGACCTTTTGCTACGTATGCAAATTATTTAGGTAAGATTTAGTAGAGTAACAAGCAGTGGACTTTTTAGATGACATTGCATGGGCAAATCAGTCTTGTAATTTGTTCTACCATTCATAAAATGGTTCCTTGCAGGCAACTGCCTAATCTTTGTTCGCACACTTTATGCAGTTAAAAGGTTGCCACGGAAAATGCATTAGAGGAAAACCCTCCTTGTGTTACCTTGCAGATAAAAAAGTATGTCCTTGGGTTAACCGGGACATTGTGCGTGATCAGCTGTGCGTTTGCCCTTATGAAAATAACGAAATGTGTGTGTACATTTGGTACATATGCATATATTTTGGGTCTTCTAAATTATACAGTCGCTTGGCATTGCAAGTGCCACTGTTAGTTATTTTATATTTTGCTTCAGCAGCGGTTTGGAGTCTCTTTGGTTTGGCTATATTATAGTCAATATATGTATAAAGCTTATAGAAGATGTAATAGTGTTAAGTTTTGTTGCTCAATTAAGACTGTTTTACTGATCTTGAGTATATAGCGCACTCAGCCTGGCTGATATATATATATTCCCATTGGTAAATAACAATGACAGAATGCGTTCTAGTGCCAAATGCTTTTCAAAACTCGGCCCTAGATAGATTCTCTTATTGTTCACTTTCTTTTTCAATTTTTGTGCAGAATTTTTTTAACTTTGCTGTTTAACTGTTAAGACATACATACATACACTGGAAAGCTTATGTATTGATTGATGTAGACTCCTTTTAATGAAGGATTAATAAAAAATGCGCCGATTAGCCCCACCCCTCCCCTAAGTCTTGTCGCCGACTTAATTCAAAAGTAAGTATTATTATTTAAACATAGTCAAGTTCAAAATCGACTTTGGGAACAGTCGAACAGTTCTGCCCGAACTAAAATAGATCGAATTTGTTTTACCACAGGTTTTGAGTCCTTGAATCCTAATTACCGCACGGCCTAATATGGGTTAATTCTTTTTAAATATCCAAGTGATTGATTTTAAGATAAGCTGAGTTAAACTGAACTATAACTTTTTGTATTCGGTTAGAGATCCGCGCAAATGCAGTCCAATTCTTTTCAAATTTTTAAATATGCTTAACTTGAATGAAATCGGACAACTGCATTATACATACATATATCTATCACGAAATGTCACAAACAAATCGTTCCAGCCCAAGATTGGCGTTCCTTCGCGTTCTTTCCTGAAAGTAAGGAGAGCGGCTTTTAGGAATACCATGTTCATATTCGGAATCAGCGAACCCAAATTACCTTAACCCTCCATCGCACACCTGTGTTTGGTTTTTAACCTAAGTATATCTACTATGCCTAGTGACTTGTACTTGTAAGTAGCTTCAAAAAATTCAATCCAAAAAAGTCATGGAAAAAAATGAACTGAAAATGTTACATTTTTCTGGTTCGGACCAAATCCCCATACAGAATGAATTTGATGCGTTTTGATTCCTGTTATCACATATTTTAATATCGAAATCAATCTTTTATTTATTTACGTCAACTAATACACCAGTCGACGAAAATGTTTAAGCTAAAAGGCAGATAACAATTAATTAGCTTTATACATAACTAAACATCCCCGACCCGATGGAGGTGTTTCATTTGCTCAAGGTGCCAGCCCGATTCACAGCCAATGGGGTCAGAGATGTGTTGCAGCCAATCCAAGTCCAGAATATATTCAGTGGTTTCGTTGTAGATGATCAAAAAGTACAGAGCGGAGAGATAAGGTAAGAAAGGTTGTTAAATGATTGGCAAAGAACACGAAAAGGTTTGTGAAGAGAGTAGTTAGTTAGTCATCTACTAAGGTGAATAGGAATAAAGTTTCTGGTCCCACGTGAGGCAGAAATTACTTCGCCGTTGACTAGTTTATGGAGAAAGAGAATGCCAAATACGAGCCTACGGGAAGATTAATGAGAAGTCTGTCAGAATAAGAAGGTAGGCAAAGACTCGGTACCCAATTAGGACCGCTTGCGGTTTAGAAGAACCGATTCAATACTACGCTGGAGAACATCATATTGAGGGTTCCACACTGGGGAGCAATATTCAAGAGTAGGACGAACTAAAACCTTTGTTACGTAGGGATCATCAAATTCTTTCGCCCAACTGACTGCATGCTCTATTGACAATTGAAGATATATGAAAATGAAATGAATGTTTGGGTCAAACATAACGCCTAAGGCTGCCAACACAGTGCACGCTGAGACGAAGACGAAGATGAAGACGAATTGGTTGCTCTTTTGTTATGTTAGTCCCAACGGATTCCTCATCAGATGATCACCTGCTGATTGAGCAAAGCTTATATTTTAAATTAAAACGTATGAAAGTAAATAAAAATGTACACCCTATAAATTTGGGAAGAAAAGCATTTGGTGAATTTCATCATTTGTATGATGAGCTGCGCCACGATGAAAAGAAATTTGTGGAATATAACAGAATGACATTTACCACATATGATTATATTCTAATTAAATTTGAGCCACTTATTATTAAATCTTACTTATGATTAATCACAAACTACAACTAAATTTGAACACGTGCTAAAGCATGGACAGCGATTCGTCTTCCAATTCAGTACAGCAGCGTTTGAAGCTGATTGCTTGCGTTTCGTCATCATCTTCGTCTTCGTCACAGCGCGCACTGTGTTTGCAGCCTTAATAGAGTAATGAGCTAGGAACGTCTGACCAATTCTATAATATCCCCTGAAATGTTATAGAGAAACAAACTTCTCTTAACTTCAGGCGACAAGTAACATGTTTTTTGGTTTATCCCAAGGATGTCTCGATCGACAAACTAAATGATTTTCCTCTCCAAGTACATGGAATGTGTTAAAAAGTAAAACAATAGTTTAAATATATAAATTTTTATGAACTGTTTTTATTTTCAATTGGTTTTTTTGTTTGTTTTTTGTTCTTTTCTCTTTTTTTTTTTTTTTTTTGTTTTGTTTTGTTTTTTTTTTTTTTTTTTTTTGAATTTATATTATATCTTCTTGTATGTATATCTCAATTCTGCATCGTCCTGCAGCGTCACATTTAATACTAAGTTGTAAGAGTTTTGTTTTACAAACATTTCAAAAGGTAAAATTGATGTTTGCATTTGGTTTTGGTTTTCTATATATATATATATATGTATGAGATAATGAAAAGAAACCCAAAAAACTATTTAGACTCACTTAAAAACAAATGCCTTGTGAAATTTTCGGTTGTAAAATGTTGTTCAATGGGGCATGGATGGCGAAAGTTTTCCATGACACATTTCATCATCATTGTGGTTCATTTTGTTTTGTTACAATTAATTAAAGTTAAATTTTATTATTTTAATTAGCGGGTAGGCGCTTTAAGGCTAAAATTTTTTACTATATGAAGTGTATGATACATGGGGATTGGATTGGAATCGTTCATTGATTTCCCGTTAGTGTTAGTTTTTAAAGTTTCAACAAGTTTTATTGCTAAAAATGTCAACCAGATCGAACCATTGCTTTAATCATTTGCGTTGCATTTGCTCTGATCGTCCTCTGCATTGTTTTAGTATGCTTTTTGTTTATTAAAAAATACCTACATATACATATACATTAGTTCATATTTGTATGTATGTGTGTAGCAAGCATTAATCGTGTGTGTGTGTGTGTAAAATTAAAAACTGCTTTTAATTAGATTTTTTTGTTGTTTAATTTTATTTTCATAAATTTCTTTTTTTATTTTTTTTTTTTTTGTTGTTTTTTTTGTTTCGTTTTTTTTTTTTATTTGTATATTTTTCTTTTTCTCACTTTCGTCTTTCTAAATGCTAAAAATTAAGTATAGAAAAAAATGGATTATACATATAATATACATATATATATATATATATATAAATATACACGAAATTATATAGTCTATATATATTTATATATATATATATAATTATATAATTAATTATTAAAAAAAAAAAAAACTAATTTACATAGTAAAATTAAAGTGACGTGGGAGCAGACATAACAACGTAAGGTTTCTGTGAGTTTGTGTGTGTGTGTGTGTGTTTATGGTGGGGATGGGGGGACTGGGGGTTGGGGGTGGGCTTGGTATTCGCGCATATATATATTAAACTGTTAACTGATCAGCCGAACTGTCGCATTATTGGTGTATGTACAATTTAAGCAAACAAGGAAACAAACATTACGATATTCTTCGTTATCCTTTTTTATACCCTTGCAGAGGGTATTATAAAATTGCTCAGATGTTTGTAACGCACAGAAGGAGACGTTTCCGAACCCATAAAGTATATATATTCTTGATCAGCATGAGAAGCTGAGTCGATATAGCCTGTCCGTCTGTGCGTATGCGTTTTACTCAGCCATCTTAAGAGCTATCGGGTTAAAATTTTTGTTGGGGGCTTTTTATATTTTATTGAGATAAAGCATGAAAATTGTCAGGATCGGACTACTATATCATCCCCATGAAATTTACCAATACGATAGAATTTGATATAAAATCTCAGATGCCAAAATTTGAATCTGATCGGATAAATACAACACAAGTTACAGTCAATACAAATTGGTTCAAGCACTGCTTGCTGCCGGCAGCGCTGTTTGCTGCTTACTACGTCATCATCAAATCAAACAGAGCTTATGCATACACACACACACACACAGACACAGTGCTGTAGGACTGTATGTGTATGCGTGTTGTGCTTTGCTTAGGGAATGATGGAAGAAGAAAAATTTGTAGTAAAATTTGAATGTTTTATTTGCGTATTGATGACTTGAGTTGCAGGGAAAGAAATTTCAAAATGTAAAAAAATTATTGCCAAGGATTGCAAAGGTATATAAACTTCGACATTTCCGATATTTCTTCTTAATTTTTGTTTTACAAAAAAAATATGGAAACTAATTAAAAAAAAAAAAAAAAAAAAAAAAAACTGAGGGCGGGGCTTTAAGGATTTAGGGTATTTGACATGGCTAATGTGTTGTTTTTTTGTTTTGTTTTTGTTCTAAATTTTAGATCATACCAATATATATGTATACGGTTACGTTACGTTACGACGTTACGTTATCTGTGATGCCATATTACGTTTGAACTACTTGTCGCAGCTTTTGACGGCTCCTGCTTTGAAAATGTCTGTCTTCAAAGCAGCGCACTGCTTGACTTGTATTTCTAATTATTTTAATTTTGTAAATGTTACATTTAGATTAATAGACGTAACTTATATATTATTCATACTGCTGACTATACAATTTTTCGTGCAAAAAACCTATAAACCTTTCTCTCTCTCTCTCTCACACACACACTTAAAAACGAATCCTCAGGCGCTAAACACTCAAAAAAGTTAAACATATTTACAATTTCATTTTTTTTTTTTTTTTTGTTACAATTTTCTCTTAATTATTTGCTATTACACACATGCATACGTAGGACACAGGGGAAGGGGGACACATAGGACAATTTCTCAACGACAAGGACGACACACAGTGGTCAATTAAAGTTAAAAAACAAAGTGTTTAGTGAAAACTAAAGTAGAAGTAGAAAGTATTTAAAAATTGTATGTCCAGTTTAGATATAGATTTTTGGAAGACTAGCAGCAGTTAAAGCCATAGTCTAATAAATTAGATATATATATATATACATATATATAGGTATATGGGAGAGCAAGAGAGATGGAGAGTCGTTTGGACTTGAGAATTTGTTTGTTATGTTATTGATATATGTATGTATATTATGTATATAATTGATAGTTCTGCTTCTTAATTAATCTACAATTGTAGTTGATTAATTGTTTTTGTACAATTGTCGTTGAAGTTGCTTGATTCAGTTATTGCTTGTTGTTGATTAGTTAATGTTGTTCTGTTGCTACTTATAGACTAAGTTTTTTGTTTTATCTATTCATTTGCTCCGATTACGACTATGTCTCTCTCTCTCTCTCTCGCTTTCTCACTGCTAAGCCCTCCGCCTATATAGATTTGCATATATATATATATAGCAATTGTGTGTACGTGTGTGTGTGTGTGTGTTACTGTGTATATATAAATTACAAGTGTATTTGTTGTTGTGGTTCGTTTTAAACAAAATAATTAGATTTAAAAAATTACATTACAATTAATTGGATTTTTCGGTTTTATGCGCAAGCCTTCGTTTTTGTTCTTATTTCTTGTTTGTTTTTGTTTTTGTTTTTTTGATTTTAAATTAGTTAACAATTCTATATCTATTTATAGATGCGCGTGTGTGTGTATAATTTCTTAATTAAATCTGATTCATTGTGTGAATATTACGCATACAATTTTAGAAACTAAAACGACTATATCAGAATAATATAATAATTATAAAATTAATAATAATAATAATATTAATAAATCAAATACACAATAAATGAATAGACGTATTCTATGGGTGTACACATATGTATAATATGTGAAAATAATATTGGAAAACGATCAAGTATAAATCAAAATATAAAAAACATAAAAAGGAAAATTTGCCTTTTTTTTTGGTTGGTTGTTTTGTTTGCTGATGTTGCCGCCTTGTTGTTGTTGTTGTTGTTGTTGTTGTTGCTGCTGCTGCTGTTGTTGTTGTTGCTGTTGCTGCTTCTGCTGTTGTTGTAGCAGAAATGATATACATATTGACCACACAGTGTTTCCGCTTGCCGAACTCCCATCCTGTATATATTAGGTATAAAATTGCTTAATTTGTTTCAACTTTCAATTTTGTTTGTTCAACAATTTAAACAAATTGTTGTCGTTGTTTCATGTTGTTGTCGCTGAGGAATTATTTGTATTCTTTTGCTAGCCCAAGTCCAAGCTAATGTCCAACGCTGTCGCTTACTGTGATTGCTGCTGCTGCTGCAGCTGTGGTTGCTGCCTACAGTGTCTCCTCGAAGGCAGCCATGAGATCGCTCTGCATGTTCATATCAATTTGACCAGCCAACTGTGAACAAAACAAACAAAATCAAGTTATAAACTGCTTATAAAGCGGCTCAAAGCAATCTTGTCATACATTTCTGGTACAAAAAAGCTAAATAAATCTATATAGAGTTTTCTTTTGTTGTTGGTTATACTAATTAAAGTGTGCTGATTCCGAATCTGCGCTCAGTTCCTTCTTTAGTTCATGAGATACAAATAGAATCTTGAATTTTGATGTATAAGTAACTAATGATTCCGAATCTGCGCTCAGTTCCTTCTTTAGTTCATGAGATATAGGTTGGAATCTTGAATTTTGGTGGATAAG
The DNA here is from genome assembly GCA_018150345.1 of Drosophila equinoxialis. Lineage (NCBI taxonomy): Eukaryota > Metazoa > Arthropoda > Insecta > Diptera > Drosophilidae > Drosophila > Drosophila equinoxialis. The sequence goes on along the minus strand of JAECWI010000002.1, from coordinate 5,856,871 downwards.
TAACTAATGATTCCGAATCTGCGCTCAGTTCCTTCTTTGGTTCATGAGTTACAGATAGAATCTTCAATTTTGATGGATAAGTAAATAGTAAATGACATAAATCTTGCATATGAGTTTGAGTTAATATTATTAAATCCCATTTCTTCTTAATTTCTTCTCTTAATGTTCAATTGCATGTAGCTCTTCCCAGCCGATTGACTCAAGATATTTAATCGGCAATATATTCTCGGTTTTCCATGTTTCAACTAGTTTTATTTGTAAATGTAGTGGACATCAGGGATTGATGTTCGCAACTATGTATGATGGATGATTGCTGTTTAGTGCAATTGCTGAGTAGTACAATAAATTGAAAATTCAATTGAATTGATAAACAGATAAATGAAAATAGATATTTGATGCACAATAAAGTTGAAAAAGAACTACAAAATGTTTAAAGCTTTGCATAAACCGCTAGGTTCAAAGTCAGGTCTGAACCGAAAAAAGCTAAAGTGACAGCACTAGCTCACAGCTTCATCTGATCCGAGATCCCTTTTTTTAGATATTTGATATTGGTAGAGAACTTACCGCTTCCCTTCTACGTCGCTCTTGCTCGGCCCTTCGCTGTTCTGCCCGCTTGGCAGCTGCCCGATCCTGCGGCGATTGCTGCGCTGGCGAGCTTTGGCCCTGTCCTGGTGATGCCTTGATGTCGTCTACACGAGAATTCTGTGGCTGGGCATCATGAACGCTTTTTCTAAACACAAAGAGAGGGGCGAAGAGTGAGGAATAAGAAACTACTGAGTTCGTTGGATCTTGGGCGTCTGCTTACCTGCCAATTTCCATGGCTCCCAGTGGCGAAGCAGCCAAGATGGCAGCTGCCTGAGCAGCTACTGCTGCAGCGGCCGCATGTTGCGCCTGGGCTTGAGTCACCGATGACGCTAGATGACCATTGCCAGGTGCATTGCCGATGGCCACACCACCGGGACCCCCGATGGCCATGCCAGTGGTGCCACCACCACCAACACCGCCAGCACTGCTGCCCTGACTATTAGAGCCGGCCCGGACTCCATCCGGAATGCCGCCTAGGCCAATGCCGGCGCCCATACTGCTGCTGTTGCTATTGCTACTGGTTGCTCCACTGCCAATGAGACCGCCACCGCTGTTGCTATTGCTGCCAGTGCCGCCACCAACAATGGCAAGGCCACCGCTTGCGACGCCAGGATTGTTGTTGCCACTGTTGGCAGCGCCGCCATTGCCTCTATCCCGTTCGCTGCCCGCACTGCCAGGACCATTGCTGGTGGCGGAATTGCTGCCGCCATTGCTGCCGGGGCCACCATTACCGCCAACGCCGCCGCCGCCACCGCTGCCAGAGTTGCCAGAACGTGTGTTGTCAACCGCATTGTTTTGAACACCACTATTGCTGCCTCCAGCCATGCTGCCACCGCCTCCTCCTCCACCTCCTCGTTCACGGTCTCGTTCGTTGTTTTGGCTTTGCGCCGATGACAGATTTGTGGATATATTCGCTGAACTAGAAACACCTGCTGATGGTTGTTGGGACTGAGAGACTGCTGCACCACCGGCTGCCACCGATGTGGCAGTTGACGCCGTCCCTGATGCACCACCACTAGATGTTCCACCAACGGCCGCTGCAGCTGCCGCTGCGGCTGATGATGACGAGGATGATGTTGACGACGATGATGAGGACTTGTGGTGTTTGCGCTGTTGTTCCTTTTCGGCTGCTTCTTTCTGATGTTTCTTCTCCTTTTCAGCTGCCTCCAGCAGCTTGAGGCGATCCCGTTCTTTGGCTTTATTACGAAATTGTTGGAATGAATCCATGGCGGGCTTTGTCTTTCCACTAGAGCTGGTGCTAGTTGTGTTTTGCGGTGAACTGGCCGATGCCAAAGACGACCATGAGCTGGCATTCTTTAAATTCTGGGCAAAATTGGCACCTTGCGCATTATTACCATGCAATTTCATATCGGAGGGCGATTGCTGTGGTGGCATTACCTTTTGCTTATCCGTTGTGGGCGGACTGGGCATCATGGATTCAATGGGTTTTGGAATTATGAGCATTTTGTTGGCTGCAGCAGCCTGCTGTTGCTGTTGTTGTTGCAAGTGTTGCTGCTGTTGTTGTAGATGTTGCTGTTGCTGCTGTTGTTGTTGCTGCTGCTGCTGCTGTTGTTGTTGGAGTTGCTGTTGTAATTGCTGCTGCTGCTGATGCAATGTTGGTTCTAAATCAAGAAATGCCGATGCTGTGGCCATATTGAGATTATCAAAACTAGGCATTCCAAAATCGGTTACATTATAGCCATTATTGTGAGCCTGTTGCTGCTGCTGCTGTTGTTGCTGCTGCTGCTGGGGATGTTGCTTCTGTTGCTGCTGAAAGGCAGCCGCCATATCCAAATTGAAATTGAACAAATGATTACCATTCATTCCAGCCACATTTTCAGCTCCCTTTGACAATAATTCCGTCATATAGTCCATGTGTTGCTGTTGCTGCTGCTGTTGTTGTTGCTGTTGCTGCTGGTGTCCGAATGCCTGTTGCTGCTGCTGCTGCTGTTGTTGTTGTTGCTGCTGCTGCTGGCCACCGCCCGGCTGTTGCATTAGATGTGCCTGATGGGCCATTAGAAAATTATCTGGCAATCCACCGCCAACCGATTTAACTCCCGTCGAGCTAGCCGCCGCACTGAATTCCAGCGAAGCAAGCGACTGCTCAACAGGATCATCAAATTGTGGTATTTGCTTAAGACCTGCGGCCAATGAGGCAGCCACAATGCCCGTAGGATCGCCCACCAATGGATTTGCCCCATTATTTCCCCCACCTGATGATGCCAATGCAGCCGCCAGAGCTGCATGATGATCGCTGAGATCTCCACCCACTCCACCACCTAATCCTGCCGTCGCTACTCCTGTCGTACCCATATTGGGTTGCTTATGCAAATTGCTGGCTATTCGTATGCCACCTCCCCCACCGCCTATACTTGTGGCGGCATACAAATTAGCCGGCGGCACTTGCTGCCCCATCACCGATTTACTGCTACTTCCACTTAAATGATGATCGTTTGGTCCATTCTTATTGTGATTAGTATTTGACGCCGCTCCTGCTGCATGAAGTATATTATTGGATGAGGCACCGCCAGCAGAACCAAAATTGTTATTGTTGTTGTTATTATTATTATTATTATTGTTGCTGCCGCCACCCCCAGATGAAAGGGGCGTTGTCTTATTATTGTTATTAAGCATGGCTGCTGTTTGCATAGCATTTGGATTCGCATTTCCCAACAAATTTGCTGATGACACACACACACACATACACACAAACAGAGGCACACACAAGGAGAGAGGAAAAGAAATGATATTCAAGTTAGTCATCAACAGTTTTTTGGGGCGGGGAGGGGCACTTACCCATTTGCGATGCGGCTGTACTGGCCGTTGGAACACCACCGACGCCGACGCCGCCACTGCCAGTTGCTGCATTATTAAGCACATCCAGACCCATGTGGAGTAAGGTATTCGGTGTTAGGCCACCGGCCAAATTAAGATTGGGATTATTTACCTGAATCACACAGAAGGTACATAATCGAGCATAAGATAATGACAACAAAATGTTTGTTGGGGGGAGAGAGGGAGGACGGATACGCCATGGGTAGGACGACAATTGACAGAAATTAATGAATGAATTTCTTTCAAAAATATATGCTTAGCCCATTCGAATTCAATCTAACCTCAATCTCGTGTAAAAGACCTCAAAAATTGCCCATCAATCATGGAGCAAATCCAACCCACTTTCTATTGTCAGACCCAAAAACTAAGCCTTCGTCTTTAGCTTTGACTGAAGCCAAGCCAATTCACATTAGAATGGGTGGAAGGGTATATGGATGATTTAATTCATTCAATACTCACATTTACAGTGCTGCTGCCATTTGAATCACGTGCCTTTTTCTTACGTGGCGGCCGCCCATCGCCGTCGCCTGGAAAGAATATATATTTATTTGTTGGGAACATAGATTCAATCAAATATCAAAGAAATCTCACAAAAACGCACATTATTAGGATATGGGTAAATTGATAGAGTATAAAGTAGAAATTTATTAACATCGGCTATGCCGTAGTTGGACATTTTGATCTAGTAGAGTAATCGGGTTGAAGAAAAGCTATATGACAAAGGTAATAATGTGGTAATGGACTTGAATGGATGAACAATTGTATAGAAGAGCGTCAGAGCTTCTCGTACTTTGCTTGTTGTTCTCATTACATAACCTTGACTGCTTAGGATCTCAACCTCAAGCAGTGTTTGTTTAGGTAAAATCCGACTTGATTCAAGTCCAGACTATAGGTTAGAGGTTATATTCATTTAGACAGACAAACGGAGAAGTTAGGGCAGCTCATCTTATGGCTTGTTGCAGGGATATTATTAGTGTGGCAAGCAGTGAGCAAGCAGTGCATTAAGCTAATCGCCGTGCAGACGAAGAGTCTAAAGAGCACATTATTAATATAAACGTTAATGTTAATTTCTACACATTCTCAAATAATCTATTTAATATTTAATACTAAAAAAAATACCTTTTAAAATGCCGAGATCGTTGAAACAATTGTGTGTTGGTCGGTCGTGTGCCAGACCAACGTTGGGGGCGAATTCTCTTTTTCACTCTCTCAATTCTAAAAGTAACTGTAAATTAGCAAGCGGCACCACCACAGAGGAACGACGTACCACGAATGGGGGGGAAGGATGGAAAGTTTATGGGGGAGAGCTTTAGTTGGAAGGGCAGCAAAAAGAAAAGAAAAAAGGGATCTAAACAAAAGTGAGTAAAAAGCGACAAAAGGCAGCATCGGACGGGATTGAAGGCGCCCTCAATGACAGAAAGACGAAAAGGGATTACCCGAGCGTCTCTCCCCCCTCCAGCAAAGACGATAAGGACAAACAAGGATAGTGAAATTGAACCAAACCAACCAAAAGCAACAAATCGCTCTTCGTTTCGATCATCAAGATCAGAGAAAACGCTATTTTTTGTGTGTTTTTTTTTTAGATTTTTCTTTTTTAATAAACATTTTTCATTTCTTCATATTTCTCGCCCTTCTTTTTATTCTTTTTTTGTGTTTTTTTTTTCTTCTTTTTTTATTTTGGAGTTTAGTTGTTTCGTTTGCTGCTTTTTTTTTGTATTTTTTTTTTTTTTTGTATAATAATAAATATTATTATTTGTTTTTACTATAAATATTTATATTTTTATAATGCTAAATGTGTGTGTGGGTGTGTATGTGTGTGTGAGTAATTGAGTGTGTGTGTGTGTGTGTTTGTGTATGTGTGTGTGTATAGGTGGCTGTGTGAGCTTGTCCTTGCCTTTAGCTAAGTTTAAGATTTTTACTATTTGATCATTTGTGTTTTTTTTTTTTTTGTTTTTACTTTATTTTTTAATTTATTTTATATATTTTTTTATGTAATTGATTTTTCTTTCGTTTCGCCTGCTGCTGCCTCAAGACAAAGAGATCCCCCCTCACCGCAAACGAACAAAAAAAAAGTCAAAATTTTGTTTTGAAATTAAATTACAATAAATCATCATTTTTATCCCCATGTTTTTCTTGTTGTTGTTTTATTCCTTACACGAGGCTTTTTGAGCGTGTTTGTATGTGTGAGTGTCCTGATGTTTTGTGTGTGCGCAACTTTTGTTTATGTGTGTGTGTGTGTCTTTTGCTTGTCTGTGTGTGGTTTCTCTTTGCAGGTGTAAATGATGACAAAGTGTGGGGAAAGGGGGTCGGGTTGAATGTGCGTGTATTAAACAAAAGAAATAACAATAAATAACAATCGTCAAATTGTTTAAAAGTCGATTCGATTCCTCTCTCTCTCTCTCTCTTACACCGCTCAAATTTTGTTTGTCAATTTATGTTTTTTATTGTGTTTTTGTTGTTGAAGAAACAAATTGCCATTGTTTGTGTGTGTTCGTGTGTGACTGTATGTGTGTGTGTGTGTGTGTGTGTATATATTTCATTATTATTATTATTGTTGTTGTTGATTTTGTTGGTTTCTTTTATTTAATTTATTTAATATTAAAAATTTTTATATAGGTTTAAATTTTAGTTTTATATGCAATTTTCTTTCTTTTTGTTTCATTCATTCTTCCATTTCTTTTTTTCTTATTTTTTTTTTTTTTTTTTTTGAAAAAAACGTGCAAACAATGTGTAAAGGGGAAAGCCGACAGCCGAAATAATTAAATCATATATGTATATATACATATATATAAATATGTATATGTAAATATATATATGTATGTATCAAATGTTTCCAAAACACATTTGAATATAGTCCGATGAAACTTTTTTCCCTTTTGTTGTTTCCTTTTAGTTGTATATTTTGTTTATATACATATATATTCATTTTAGCTATAAATTGTAAAATCTAATTGGTGTTTTCTTCCTCTTCTTACTTATGCATGTCTGTATGGGTGCGTGTGTGGGTGTGTGAGGTTTGTTCGTTTCCGTTCCGTTATAGTTTTGCTGTATACATTAAGAATAGGTGACAACCCTAGAATTGGCTTCATGTACCTGTGTCTTGCCTTACGTCATTTACGTTATATTTGTATCTACAAATTTGTGTGTGTTGTGTGTGTTGTAGTGTGTGTTTGTTTGTTGTTGTTGTTGGTAATTGTTGATTTGATATTTTGTTTCGTTTTTTTATCTATTGCAAATTATATAGATGAAGTTTTTGTAGTTTGTTCAACAACTTGAAGAAAAGGAATCTTACGGTATCATGTAATTCACGATCAAATGGAAGCGTTACATTGTTTTTTTTTTTTTTTTTTGTTGTTTTTTATTGATTTTTAGATGAAAAGTTCAAGTGAAAATGGATAGAAGTGATGGCTCGCCCAGGCTTCAAATATGAAGTTAAAACGGAAGTGTATTGAATCCATCTTACGATCTATTATATGGTGATCAATGTTATATCGTAATCGACCAATTGCGTCTAATTGAGAGTTTCTAACATCAGATAATCGGTTATACAAAAAATATTGTATGAAAGAACCAAGTGAATGATTGGCGTTGATATAATGCGGTTTATAACAATCTAATTTGAAATATTAACGTAGAAGAACAAAGATAGAAACAAAGATCCAGGGCAAGAGGGTGCAGTCTTTGTAGCCGTCGGGGTCACCACCACAACAAAGCAGTTCTGTTTTAATAGCTATAGAAAAAAAATTGTGTGTTATCTTGCCTCTGTCCTCCCTTTTGTTGCCTTGCTAATCTGCTTTCTTTATTCCTTTTGGTTTTGTTTTGTAGGATTTGTTTTTTGTTTTTAGATTTATTTACAGTTTTTACTTTTATTGTTTATGTTTGTATTTATCTCTTTTAGTCGTATATTACGTTTCATTTAGCTTTTCCAACTGATATACACATTGTCTGCAAGTGTAGTAGATCGTTCTTGAAAAATTTGCCATATCTTTCGACACTTTGTTTTGTTTTTTTCTTTTGCATATTTTGTTTCTGGGTTTTCATAGTTCATACATGTACACATATATAAATATATACATACATATATACACATACGTGCATATACTATATATATATGTACATGGATGACTTTGTTTCATTTTTTGTTTGATATTTTGTGATTTAGTTTATCGTTATTATTATCAGGTGTTGATTTTCAATTATACTTTATATGGCATACAAACACACACCCACTCTCTCTCACACACACACACACAGGCACGCACACACACTGAAATGTATGCTCTACAACGAAAGGGGACTCTTTAGTGTGTGTGTGAATGTGTGTATGTGTCCGTGTGCCTTGAGGTGTGTATGTGAAATGGTGTGTGGTTGTGTGTGTGTGTGTGTGTATTATGAACGTAAAACGAACAAACAAATAATAAGGCATTTAGTTATTTATTATTGTGAAAAAGGTTTGCACATGAAGAGAGAGAAGGCAAGGCAAAAAAAAAAGAAGGGAAATGCAAGAATTTAGAAGAAAAAATCAATTAGAAGAAGCAGCGAAAGAGAGAGAGGAATAAGAACAAACAACACCCCACACAAACAATATGATGGGGGACAAAAGTTAAAGTTATAGTTGGTATGTATACGCATCAAAGTATTATAACGAAAACAAAAAACACTACTGTCTGCTTTCTCATCCCTGCTCTGCTTGATGCTTGTGGAAGGACGTGTAACAACGGCAGTGCAAGCAGTGTGCCTGATGGCAGGTGAATTTACATCCACTGCTTGTATATCTGCTGCTTTCTCTTTTGAAATGCGGGTAAATGACAGACGACAAACAATCGTGGAATAATTTTACTGAGTTTGCTAATAGCGCTCATCATCTTCCCCCTTTTCCTGGACATTATTTGCACTAATAACTTCACATCTTGAAAATCTTATTCATTGAAATTGTCTTTTAGTATATTAAGTAGATAAAAATGAAGTGTTCAATTGAATTGTTGTTAATATAAAGAAAACCCAAATAATAAATGATAAGAGTGTAGGAGAGAGGAAAGTAAAATAAATATGAAAATGAAATGTATGTATATAGGTAGATTGGATGGTAAATTGTGTAAGTAATGTGTGTGTGTGTGTGTGTGTGTGTGGTTGTGGTGTATTTGTATGTGTGCAGTAGTAGTAATAGAGATATATAGAAATAAATTTTGTTGCGTTTGGCTTTTGTTTTTGTTTTTTTTTTTTTTATAAGTTTTGATTGAAGTAATTTTGGTTGGTTGGTTGGTTGCTTAGTTAATTTTTGTTTTTTTTTTTGCCTTTTTTTTGGTTGTTGGTTGGTTGGATTGGTTCAGTTTTCATTTTAAAACTTTAGCTTGGTTTTTGTTGTTGTTTAACTTTCAGATTGGCTGCCCCCAATACACAATTGCTTCACGATTTTTTTCAGCATTTTCTCATCATCATAATAATTGGTAATTGGTAATTAATAATTAATATAATAATAATAATCATCATCATCATTCTCATCATAATAATATTGGTAATAATAATCATAATTCAAGACTTAAACTATTTGTTTTCTTTTCTTTTGATGTTGGTTTTTATCTCATTTTTTTAATATTTCCTTTTTTCTGTCTGTCTGTGTGTGTGTGTATATGTGTTTGTGTGTTAGTGTTACGTGTATGTGTGTATTATTTAAAAAATACAATTCGTTTAATACCTAAAAAATGCTTAAATACAATATCTATATGCATTTGATATATATATATATACATGTATATATATATAAATATATATATATACCTAATATAAACCTAATTAGTATTATATTTATATATGTATATATATACATATACATATATATATATATATATATATAGTTACTATGTGTTTGTGTGAGTTTGTCTGTATATATATTTGTGTGTGTGTGTGTGTGTGTGTATGTGTGTGTGTAGAGGGGGTGGGAAGGGGGGATACAGAAAAGAAAAATAGTCTATATTTGCAAATTGAGAAACAACCAAAGAACAAAACTAAATCCACCTTTCCTATGCCTGAACATAAAGAAAACGAAAAAGAATGCCAACCAATTTGACCAAATCTACATATAAATATAGAGAAATTTAGTTTTATTCATTTGTTAAACAAATGCTATCCAAAAGAAAAAAAACGCAAGGTTTTAATCAAAATAAAAATATATGTATATAAATGTTTGGTGAACAGTTTCAAGGACCCTTGCAAATTAGGTGCTTCCCAGTCTTTTTACTGCTTGTATCAGTCAAAAAGCAGTCAATTTTTGTACTTGCGCTCATATTGAAAAGAAATCGAATTGCAGGCAGTGCATTTTAAGTAGCCCTGCTTTCTCTCTCAGTAGACAACATATATTTAGAATAGAAGCAGCAATTCAAATGATTAAAACCAAAACTAGCTCAATAATTTATAATTTAAATTTTCCTATTTTTGGGGCTAAAAATCGTTTGTAGAGAAATCCGATTATAGCCGTATAGTAAAATTCGGCAACGAGAATTTCCCAAAAGTACTAAACAAACAAAAAAGAACATATTTATATTGCACTACTTGAAAAGCATAATTTAATCTTCTTTTCGCATGGAATTAAATATTGAAGTATTCCATATTGAAGCTACTCTATTGCAAGTAAATCTAATCTGAAAAATGCAAAAGTTATTGCACTAATTGATATATAGATTCGTTCATAGTCAGACTGACAAACAGGCAGGCACAGACAGACAAACACACGTGACTATAGCTTATCAGAAGATCATCGTAAGCTCTCGTAGTTCGTAATGTTTGTATAAACTGTGAACCGCCGTGCCCTTTATTTGCAAGGGTATACTCAAAAATTGTTACTATTTCTCAATTTAAAATTAAATTTTGTAAATTTTTTCATTTCCGTTTCATTTTCTTCTCTTTTTCTTCTTCACACCATCGTCTTTTATATTGCACTTGGTCTTGGAACTTGGTTCTAAGCAGAGGGGCGAACAAAAAAAAAAAAAAAAAAAAAACCCTTTTGGCCAGTCAGCAGTCTTGTCTTGTCATTCTTATGTTCAGGTTTGGTATTGGTGGGTGGTTGTGGAGGTGAGGTGGTGGCTTGAGGAGGGGTGAGCAGGTGTTTCTAAAGAGCTCTCTCTCCAAACTATATTCGATTTGCTCCTTTCTTAGCCAATTTATTGTGGTCTATTCTTTCGTTTCTCTTTCTCATTGATTTTCTTTTGGATTTTAGCACACCAAAAACATAAACAAAATGCGCTAAATGTATTCAGATGGGATAATATATTCTTTCTGTTTCAAATAAATAAAACTTAAAACAAAAATGCACGAAAAACTCATATAAAAACATTGGATTAATCAACGAAAGAAAGATAATTTGAATTCGTCTTCAAAACGTGTGCACGGAATTGCTTTCGATTCATAATAAACCCTCAATAATACACTACACAAGTAAAAGTGTATGGGTCGGTGGTAATGTCCTTTGAAGGACAATTATTAAGCAATTCCGCGTCAAGTGTTAGAAGACAAATTCAACACAGCTAAAACATATAGCTCTCACTCTATCTCCCTCTCACTTCTATTTTGCTCTAGGTGCTTAAAAACAACAAAACAACACAGCTGCAACTATCTCTCTCTAAATTATAAAACTATCTGGCTATCCCTATCTTTTTCCTGGCCGACTGGCAGGAGCAAACCTCCTCTCTTTGACACAATCTGCGGCAGCAGCAGCAGACAACAGACAGCAACTATTTTTTTTTTTTTTTTTTTAATTTGTTTTTTTTTTATTAAATTTGTTTTCCTTTTACCTAGGAGACGACTTTTTACTTAGGTCAAAACTAAATTAAACATAATATATATTGTTTATATACATACACGAATATATATATATATATACATATATATATTTATATATATATATATTATATATATGCACATATTAATATTATATTCAATTTGAATTTAGTTAAGGTATTCTTCATTAAACTCTGTTCAGATTACTTGACCTTTTCCAACACTTAACTACATACATTACGTACTTTACTTACGTTACATGACATATCTCCCGACTCCCACACTCTCCTCTCCTTGTCTGTCTTCTAAACTAAAAACTGTTCATCTGTGTTTTCTATCTCTCTCTCTCTCTCTCTCTCTCTATTTCTGTATTTCACTTTTTGTTTCATTTTCAGCGAGCTAAGCCTTAAAATAATAAATCATAATCTGTGTATGTATGTGTGTGTGTTCGTGTATGTGTTTGTGTGTGTGTATGTATAATCTTAGCTTATATATAGATCTATATGTATGTATATCTCTCTCTCGCTCTATGTTTATCTATGTATATATACATATATGTATATATATACACAATATATATATATGTATAAATATATATATATATTGTAGTAATAGTATAAAAAAGTGAATTATTACAAAAACAATTAGTTGAAACAGTTAAGAATTAAAAAAAAAAAAAAACAAAAAAAAACTAAACGGCGTCCTCTAACCTGCTTCACTGTCACTTGAGTCACTCGAACTGCTATCACTCGAACTCGATGACGACGAATCGCTGGAACTTGAACTTGATGAAACGGGATTTGTGGGTTGAACAGCTTCCACCTTATTTGAAGTATTTTCATCTGCAACAAAAAACAAAACAAAAAAGCATGAATAAAAACACAAATTATTCAAAATCATCAAATTTCGTTCACTTACCTTTCTTGGTGGTTTTCTTGCTTGCTCCCAGCTGGACGGTTACATCCTGTAAACGTTTTTCCAGCTCTTGTTTCTTTTCAGCCATTTGATCATCCTTAGATTTACCCGAGGGCTTTTTATCTATTAGAAACGAAAGAAGAGAAAGTCGGAAAGACAAAACCAAATTATATTATTTTTTGATCATCTGCTTCTTTTCAAATATTTCGAAAACAAAAGTAAGAGACAGAATAGTAGGATGAGGATGAAAAGGACTATATATATATATATACCATATATACACTAGGAAATTAAGTTGAGAGGTTCTGCAGAGACAGAGCGATAGATTTTACAAATAGAAAAACATGCTGCCCAAAATAAAAACAGATTCAACTCAAATATCTAGGCAACTCTCATTATGCCAGAAGAAACACTTTTTCAATATCAAGATCATTGGGTAGGGTTGGATTTTCCCCTATTCAAAAATTATTAGACTTCAAAATTTGGTGTTCTTTGAATGAACAAATCTACAAGCTTGAACCATATACATAGATTCAACAAAATCGGTGACATTATCTAAAATTGAACTTGTTTGAGAGAGCACAGCCCGACTTAAATTAAATACTACAACCAAATACTACTACCATATAAAATATACTAATAGATACAGAAGAAGAAAAAAAAAAAAAGGGAAACATGCTTGGTCCCATATATGTAAAGGCAAATAGGAAAGGCGGCCAATTAGTATGAAAATGAACTTTGGATTTCAGGGTCTTGTTTTGGGTCTTAGGAAAAAGAGCGAGAGCATGCAAATAGGACAACTACAGAACAAACAACAAATCGCTTTGAAGGAAAGTCAAACAAAAACTTAGTATAAAGATCGTTGTTTTTTGGGTTTTTTTTGTTTGGTAGTTTGGTTTTCTAACTAAACATGACCACTATTATGAATATTTTCAATATATATATGTATATTTTGTATACATATATATACACATTATATATGTTGTATATATTGTCTTGTGAAAGAATTTAGAAAAATATATCTGTTCTCAAATCTCATAGAAGTAACGAACAAAAAAAACAAAATTTAACAGCAAAAAGCTCAACAAAAATATTCTTTTCAATTTTCTTAATCTGTTTCGTTTCTTCGTTGTTGTTCTTGTTTGGTTATCTCAAGTTGTGTCTCAGCTTTGCCGTTTTCTCACGTAATTTTTTCAGGTGTTTTGTTTTTTTTTTTTTTTTTTTTGATTTTGTGGTCTCGGTTTAGTTACAAACTTACAATATGGCTTACGTGTTTTTTTGCGCAAACACGACGCCACATAGCTTTCTAGCTCGCGCAGCGTCGACGGCTTCAGTGTCTCGAAATCGATTTCAATTTCATCGGGATTGGAGTCGCGCAGCGATGGTTCACGATTCTGGATGATGTGGACCACACGGCCAAGTTTGTCGCCTAGAAGGAAAATAAGGAATTGTATGTTGTGTGGGAAATATTGTTGATTGAATAATATATTCTCTTACCTGGCAGCTTATTGATATCCAAGGAGAGTTGTCGCTTCTCATCGTAGGACATTGGCTTCGCTGTGTCCTCCTCCTCGGAATCGAAATTCATCACCTGACTGGGCTTCTTTTTACTACTGCCGCGTGCACCGCCAGCGCCAGCTCCCGCTCCACCACCAGCAGCGTTGCCAGGACCGGTTGCATTGGCGGCCGCATTGCCCGCCCCACTGCCGCCGCCGCCACCTTTGCCGCGTTTAGAGCCCGTCGTTGATCCGCCACCGCCAGCAACAGCTGCTGCCATATTGGCCGCTGCCGCGGCTGCTGCAGCTCCGCCAACGCCGCCGGCTGCCGCATTTGCCGCACCCTTTGCGCCACGTTGTCCCTTATTCTTAGCACCTTTACTACTGCCACCCGAAGAGGCACCACCAGCGCCAGCTGCTGCTCCGGCTGCTAAGGCTCCAGCCAATGCACCTGCCTTGCCACCACCGCCAGCACCCGTCACATTGCCCGGATTAAAGCCGGCTGCTCCGCCAGTCAATTGGCTCATGGCCAAGGCCATTTCGTGGGCATGCAGGGCAGATGTTGGTGTGTTAACACCACCGGCACTAGAATTGGCACCCATTACCAGGCTGCCGCTAAGCAGGGCAGAGAGATTGGCTCCACCAGTAGCTACTGCCGCTGCCACATTGGGCGGCACCGAAACCGGCATGGATGATGGTCCACCGCCACTGGTAGCTGAATTGCCGCCGCCAGCACCTCCGCCAGTTGATCCACCGGCACCGGATCCAGCTCCGCCTCCCATACCCATGCCCTTCTTCTTTTCTTTGAGTTTTTTCTTGGCCTTCTTTTTGGCAGACGCCTCCTCGACAAGTTTACGGATCTCCTCCTGCAGGCCCAACAATTTGGACTCTAGCATTTTTAAGCGTGCACTTCTTTCCTCATCGGAATTAGATTCATTTTCCGTGTCACTTGAGTCCTCACTAGATGAATCGCTAGCATCGTGCTTTATGCTGGTAGTGGAATAGCCGCCATGACCATGACCATGGCCATGACTACTGTGACCATGCCCATGCCCGTGACCATGCCCATGACCATGACCGTGTCCATGGCTGTGACTATGATGAGCCGCATTGGCCACTGGCTCATCGGGTATATTGGCGTAGCGCATTTCGAAGACGTCCTGCAGTTTTCTGCCCATTGCGACAACATCATGATCTGGTGGATTGTATTTGTAGCAATTGGTGAATATCAATCGCACATCGGCCGCGAATTCCGGCGCACTCTTGTACTCCCGATTGTCCATTTTCCGCTTCACAGTACCCAAATCCATTGGCTTCTTGATGATATCATGATAATCATGGAGGCCTAACAGTTCCGCATCCACCGGCTTATAGAAGGGCCAAGCATAACCGGAATGCTTCTTTGAGAATAGCTCCTTAAGGATCTCATTGCATGACTTGAGAGCATCCGATAGTTTTTCCTTTGATTTCGAACCGGCGCTGCCCAATACACCACCGACACCGCCAACTCCACCCATACCGATGCCACCGACAGCGGCACCAACACCAGGTCCAACAACGCCTGGTCCCAGTAGGACACCGGGCACACCGGCCACACCCAGCGGTGACATGGGATAACCACCCGAGCCCTGGAATGTAAGATCCTGCATTGAGATTTTCACCATTTCGATCGATTTCGATTTGTTGTGGATTGATTTGTGGATGGATTTTGTGGTTTGCAGGAAGCAGCAGCGCGGGCGCGTTATGAAAAATCAACATAAAAGAAAAACAAAATAAAAACCAAAAAGAGAAACAAAAAAGAAGCGTTTGGTTTGTGGTTAGGCGCAGAAAATCGATAATGAGCGATAAATGATAAAATATATTTAAATTGCGTTGATGCAACATAAATATAAAAAATAAATAACACAAATGAAAGAGTAAAAGGCAAGGACAAGGCAGCGTGTTCTTTTGTGTGTTTTAAAATGGGTGCAAAGTGTTTAGGAGAAGAGAGAGAAGGTGGGTGGAAAGTTATTAAAACACCCGAAATCTACTCAGTAGTCCATAACCCTTTGGGAAGGTCCTCCGACGTGCTGTCGTGTCGTGGAAATCGGAAAAGTCCCCTATAATGGCTTTCAAATACTTAAGACAATATAAGGATACAAAAGATTACCTTTCGATGCACTGAAGTTCGCTGATGTCTATGATTACTATGCCTGTGGCGACATCTCTTCCTCCCACATTGAGTAGCCTTGTCTTTAGACATTTTAATGCTGAATATCAAACACCGACTATACTGACTGATTGATTGAATCGACTGAATTTCTCCTAGAGGTAAATGTATGCCAATGACAGGAATATGAAAAGAGGCCTACTTGGATTTCAGGGTTACTGTAAAATACAAATATCTTACGGGAAACACAACTCTGCCAAAGGAACCTTGTCATCTGTCACTAAATTTCGTAGGTAAGTGCACCATTCCATTCTACTCTCTTCTCTTGTTGAAAGGAAAAGTATTTAAAGGGATCGGTAGGAACGTTAATTTCGCTTTTTTATACCTTTTCTAAACCTTTTACTCTTACCTTCTTGCCAATTACCTGACGATTTGACTCCCGTCTTGTTGCTATTTTCGCCGATTTGGAATCCATTTGGGCGTAAGGCGATTCAAATGCAGTCGCCGTGGGTGTCGTTGTGTCCGCCTTCCGTTTGACGCCCTTCTTCAATTTGGCTGGTTGCTGGGGTGGTATAACGGCGCCATCTACACCTACTCCGACGCCTACATTGACACCAACTCCGGCCGTACTATTGACGTAGGCTTGTACGGCATTGGCAGTGGCCACAGCAGCGGCTGATAATTGACCTGCTGCCGCTCCTCCGCCGGGTATTACGGCCGCCGTTGGGCCATCTAAAAGGGAGGAGCTATTGACCACAGCGGATGATTGATTAGCACCGGGATAGGCGGATGATGGCTGCTGTTGAAGAAGGCTGGCCATAAGGGCCACAGAATGCCCAGCTCCAGCTGCTGCTCCTCCAGCTGCTCCCATGGCTGTGGTGGTGGTATTAGTGCTACCGGGTACGGAATGCGGTGGCATTGTGCTGATCGGTGGTATGGACGGTGCGACTCCCACTCCTCCTCCTCCTCCTGCAGTTGACGAAACAGTGCCACCCAAAGAGGAAACGGGTCGAGCGGCAGCTCCTCCTCCACCACTACTACTACCACCACCTCCTCCTCCTCCTCCAGAAGATTGACCAGCTGTGGGTAACTTATTATTTGAGCTACTGCTACTGCTGCTAGTGGGCACTGCTCCAACACTTCCGCCTCCTCCTCCCCCACTGCCTGCTGCCTTGGGTGTGGCTGGTGCGCGTTGCTTCTTTTTCCCACCCTTTGCAGTTACCGGCTCCAGTTCCAATTCCTCTTTAGGCATTGATTCAATTTTTTGCAGGAATACTTTTTCCAAGGTTTGTGCCATTACAACAACGTCCTCTCCAGGTTTGTTATACACATAACAATTGTTGAACATTGTATTAAAGTCAAGTATCGCCTCCTTTGCCGACCAATAATAATTGTTCTCTAAACGTTTCTTTATCGTACCCATATCCATAGGTTGTTTGATTATCTTATGATAATCGGGTAAATTTAATTTCTTAGCATCGACCGGCTGTTGGAAGGGCCACGAGAAATGATGTTTCCAAATGACTTTCATAACGGTTTTTATTAAATATTGCAGTTGATTTGTATTCCGACCAGGTCGTTCCGCTGGCGGAACTACTGGAGGCTGGACAATGCCATTAATTGGCTCCACAGGAGGTTCATAACGCGGTGGCGGCTGTTGATGTGGCGGTTGTGGTTGGTCATTTGTCGTTGTTGCTGCTGCTGTACCACCAGCACCACCTCCCGCCGCCACCGATGATGACGATGATGATGTGGTGGTGGTTGTTGTTGAAGCTGCTGTGGATGACGACATGGTGGCTGCTGCTGCTGCTGCTGATGTTGATTTAAACAAAATCTTCTTGCCCTAAAACAAAGAGAGAGACGGCCGGACGACCTCAAGCACAGGCTCCTTTTGAATCTCCGATCCTTATTTTCTTCCTTTCTTCCGTCCGTCCGTCCGTCCGCCGCTCCTCCTCCTCCGCCGCCTCCTCCACTTAGGTAAACTTTATTAATTGTTGCTTCTGTTTTTTCTGAACAATTATTGTTGTTAATCCTATGCTTTCTGTTAATGCTTCTGCTCCTGGTCCTGCTCCAGTTGCTGTTACTGCTCCTCCTGTTACTGTTGTTAATAATAAGAATCCTTTTTGGCCTAAAGGTTTTCTACAGATCCTTTGATTCATGCCTCTAGCAATTGGTTTGTCCTATCAAAAAAATTAACAATTATTACAAATTTGAGTAAAAATAATTATGTTTATATATTTCTCAGAAGTTGAATACTTACCACGGCCGCCTCCTTTGGCTGTGGCTTTGCTTCTTGTTGTTGTTTTTATTTATTATTATTTTTTTGTTTCTTTTGTTGCAGTTTCATGGACACGGCAATGACATTTTAACGGTATTCGCTCTCTCTCTCTTGTACAGCGTGAGCTGAAAGTGTACAGATAAAAAAAAAAAAAAACAAGTTAAAAATATGTAAGTAAAACAAATTTGCCGGCTCAAAACACACACACACCCACACACACATTAACAACTCTGGCGGTAATTATCTTACATAAACACAATTATTTTTGAAATTTTTCTAGATTATTTTCACATTTTTTCCATTTTATTCACTACTCTATATACGATAAAATGCAACAACAGTAGCTACTGCACAAGGCACAAGGCGGGTTGTTTAATAATTCAATGAACAACAATCACACACACACACACACGAAAATAAAAAATGCAAGCAAAAACCAATTCACAAAATTTGTTGCTTGATTATTGTTATTATTACTATCCTTACCACCACACACAGTTCAGTTTGTTTCTGGATTTATATTTTGCATTTTTCTTTATTCTACAATATTTTTTTGTTCTTTTCGAAATTCTTTTTCTCTGTTTTCCCCCATTTGTGGATGTGTGTGTTTGTGTTGTTGTGATGTTTGTGTAGTTTTTAGTCGTTACTTTGCCGCCGTTTTGCCAGTTCCCAAAATTTCGATTTTCGAAATTCGAACACAGAGAGCAAGATACATTCAGAGGAAGAGAGCGTGCTCTCTCAAAAAACACACACACACACACAGTTATGAGACACTCACTCACTATTCTCCCTAAGCGCATCCATATCTATATTTGTCTCGCTTGCGCTAGCATAACTTGTTATTTGCCTCGCATATCAGATTAATAAAAAACTATATTAAAAAATGCGCGAAAGACATTATCAACATTAAACAAGAACAAAAAAAGAGAAAAAAAGGCTTAAGTATTAATTTAAAATCTATGAAACATTGAAAATTTTAACACTAAAACAATTATATTACAAGCGCGCTGCTCTTAGGCTTTTTTTTTGTCGTGGTATATATATGTATGTGTGTGTGTTTTATTCACCACGACACCTTCAAAAGTTTTTTTTCAAGTTGAATTTGTTTTCTCTTTTTTGTTTTTTTTTTTTTTCAAGAATGAATCATTTTGGCATATAAAACTGGCTTCTTGTTTGTGTCGTTGCAGCAAGTAATTAATAATTTTTGTTCATTTTCTTTGGGCTTTTTTTCAAACAAACCCTATTATTTTAGGGTCTGATGTTAAAATCGTTGTGATAGCTAGGGGAGAGGAGGAGGAGGTGGCTCTGAAGTGAGATGGGGATTTTCGTTAATGTATAGATGTGTGTGTATGTATGCATCTCTCTCTCGCTCTCTCTTTCTCCATGAGTATTTTACTACCACAGTGGCAACTGGATAAATGAAAATTGCATGTTGAATGAAAACACGTATAAATACATAGTATTATTTCGGAGATAACTCTAATTTCTTCTATTAAAAAACATACACTGGATTTTTTATCGAATTTTTCTTTGTTTATTTGTTTATGTATTTGCCGCCATGGAGACATATGTTTATTATTATGTACTCTGTATATGATTTGTATAATAGGAACAATGTTGATTAATACGAAATTTCGCTTTAAACTAAATTAAAAACTAGCCCATTTGTTTTGTTTTTTTTTATTATATCGATTATTTTGAATACAGAGAATGGATCCCAACAACAAAAATAGCTTTACATGTTGCTTGTTTACAGTAAATAATTTCATTATTTTGACAAAGTTTTTAATATTCTGAAGGGATTTTATTCATTCGATATTTTTAGTTAAATTTCACTTAACCCACTGTAGATGTCATTTATATGTGTTTGTTTCCGTGCATGAGTGTGTGTATGTGTGTGTAAGTAAATGTGACGCAAAAATTAAACGGAAGCAGCAGCTAGCAACAACAGCCCACATAGTCAAAATGATTAACGTAAAAACATACAAAATTTTAAAAGAAAAATAAAACCTAATTGTTTTTATTTAAGTTTTTTTTTTTGTAGCTTTTTTATAAAATAAAGTTTAAACAAAACAAAACATGATTTGAGAGAGAAAGAGAAAATGAGCTCTCTGAGTCTCGCTCTCTTATTTATCTCTCTCGCTTTTGCTCTGGCTCTCTCTCTCTCTTGTAATTATGTAGTACAGTAGACGACTAAAAACGATTTTCACGTAGTCTTTACGTCTCGTAGCGAAACAAATGTTACGAACAAACTTCGGCTCTTGGTTGTTTTACGTTTGCGCTGCTCGGTTTGCGTTTCAAGGCAAGCACGCGATGACGTAGAGTTTAGCACTTTTTGTTTTGTAGGAGGCGGAGGAGGAGAATGGAATGGACTAAAAGGAGGGACAATAATTTTTTTTTTTTAGCAAAGAAAATCTAAGTAACAAATCGAAATACTCAACAATATGTGGATTTAACACACATATATCTTTATTTATACATCTTCCATTCATAGAAAAATTCATTTTTTTCCCTCTCTTCCCTTAACACCCTTCTCTCTCACTCTCTTGTGTCGAACCGGCATAAAATTTTTGGTTTATTTTTTTGTATTTTACGAGTTGTTGCAGCTGCTTTGAGAGAGTAAGCGAGATAACGTTATGGGCCTACGTAATATGTAGTCAAATGCAAATATGGCGGCATGTTCACACACACACATATATATATATATATATATATATACACAGACAACCAGAGAGAGAGAGAGAAATGTTGTGTATCTTCAAGTATGCGCGGCGCTGCTACTTGCTGCCTCTAGGTTAATAAATCGTGCTAATAGTGGCACGAATCTTGAAGCCGGTTTCTACGCGGGGAGCCCACACGGTGGGGCAGAAGGATTGACGGCGGAGAGAAAAGAGTTGGAGGCGGCGGCGCTGCAGCTGCATTAAAGGAGGGCGGGCGGTAGCAACGGTTGCATCAATGAAAGTTTAATAAGTAAACACACACACACACAACAAAATTAGTTTTGGAATAGTTTTTTATTTGGCAAATGCCAAATGGCTCAAAGATACATTAAGTATTTGTATAAACGCACAAAAAGATACATTTTTATTCGCTTCTGTTTTGTTCTCTTATTGAAAAATGTGTCGCAGCTGCAAGCAGTGTCAGTGGGTTAAATGTCATCCTTATCCGTATCCGGGGGACAATTCAAAAGCTGCACTTTAAAACGGCGGCTATTTAATATTTAAATTAAAATAACTGCACCCACCCACACACGTACATGCCTTTTGGAACATGCAATCTGTTAGATAAGAAGCGCGCGCGCTTTTTTCTGTAAAGCCTATTAACGCATGCGCCACGTGCCTTTAGATGCATTTCTTATTGAATTTTTTGTATAATTTCTTGATTGTGCTTTTTGTTGTTGTTGTTGTGTGTTGCACTTGCTGTTGGTGTTTACTTACATTTGGCAATTTGTTTTTAATAATTTAATCCACAAAAAGCAAATGCTGCCCCTACTATTATTGTTGCTGAATTTGTTGCGTGTTGCAGCTGCTGATGATTTTTTTTTGTTTTTTTTTTTGTATTTGTTGGTTGTATTGCGTTTGTGAATGAAGAATTGGGTGGTTGTTGGTTGCGCAGCGGAGAGAGAGGAACAAACACACACGATTTGTTTTTCTGCTTTTGTTGCCTTATTTTGTTGGTTTTTTGTTTTGTTTCCTTGCTTTGGTTACTATTTTTTAACCTTCATATTCTCTTTACTCCGTGTAGTTGTTGCACTTTATATTTTTCTTACTAATATAATAAATGACGAAAAAATGGAAAGTAAGAACAACAACAGAAAAAAATTAAAAAGTAAAAAAAAAAATAGAAATTCGCTCTACGTTGTTTTGGCTAGCCGCGCATTTACGTCAAATTTGTTAACGTCATACCGTAACGTGAGCGGCAAAAACGGCGGCGGCAAAAACACACGCGCCCCGAACAAACACACACACACACACATACATATATATATATATATGTATGCTCACACAAATACACATGCACACACATTCAAGTAGCAGCAGCACGTAATACCAAAAAAGAATTTTAAAAATGCTTATTAAAAGAACTGCAGAATTTCATAACAACTCCTGAAATTGCAAATGAATTGCAATTGAAATTGTTTGCCGTTTCAGTTATTGGCGGGTTTTTTTTTTGTATCCAAGTTATCTTTTCTTTTTGTTAATATTATACATTACGGCTTACTAATACACACGCACACAGTCAGCTCTTTTCTGCTTCCTCTTACTGCTGCTTGCTTGCTTTGTTCCACCACCAAAAAAAAAAAAAAAAAAAAAATTGAAAAAATGTCATGCCCATTGAAGTCTCACATTTATCTCTCGCATTTTTATTTTTTGGCGCTAAACTGTAGGCATTTTTTAAGAATTTCCATTATTTATTCACTGTTCACAAATAATTGTGATTAAAATTTATATAATTTTAATTCTCTTTTAACATTTACCACAATTTGTTGGGTTTTTTTTTGTGCTACGTTTCTCAACCGTAGTTTTCGTTACTCTTTTTTTGTGCTTTTATTTTTTGGTAAGTTATTTCCCACACACACACACATCACGGTACATACGGAGGATTTTGTCGCTAAACGCGCGTTTCTGTTTCTTGTGAGTAACAAAAAAAAAAAAAAAAAAAACCGTGTTATAAGCAGCCGCAGCCCGCCGCAGTCGTCGTCCAAATTGAATATTCGCCCGACCAAACTAAATGCGAATACACAGAGCCAGCGTACACACACACATGCATCTATACGAGAGGCGCACGCGCCTAACACATATATCTGGCTCACTCGCGTACATTGTCTATCAGATGGTCATTAAAGAGAAAGAAAGAGAGCGAAGTAAATATAGAGACAGCCGCCTTCTTCTTTGGTGGTGAATTTGTTCGACCGACAGCGACATCGACGACTACAACCACGACCACGATGAACGAATGAAAACAACGAAACAAAATGGCGAACCTGCGGAGCGTGGAAAATGTCGTATAGAGGAAAAAGGGAAATGTTTTTTGTAGATCGTTGCCGCTGTTTTGTTACTTTAATTCTTTACTTTATTGACCCTAGACTAATGTAATTTGCCTAATTTTCAAATATTTAAACGGCAAATTAAGCAAATTTACGTAGAATTAGAAGAGTAAAGAAAATCCAAGTTGTTTACCGATTATTTTTTGTGTGCTAATAGAGCGGTGTACGATAAAAGTTATCGAAACACCTCTGTAATATTAAATCGATTACTTTAGTATGACACTACATTTAAAGGGGGATAAGAAAATAAAATTATTGGTCACAAAGCATTCGATTTAAATATTGCAGAAATATGTTAAACTTTCATTTTTACTGAATTCTTGTATTGAATATATAAATTTTATATCCACATATTTCTTCACATAGATGATGACTATTTAAATGTCTAGTGTCATACCAATTTGAGATTTCACATGATTAGTTTTCTATCGAATACTTTATCGATATACAATTTAGGGTTATAAGCAGACATTATACATATATATGTACAATATATATATATATATAAAATTTATACATATATATATACAGCCTCAGTCTTAGTTCCAGGTTGCCATCATGCCACGAGGAAAATTCGTTAACCACAAAGGCCGTAGCCGTCATTTTACTTCTCCGGAGGAACTGCAACAGGAATCAGAGGAGGATAGCGATCAGTCAAGTAGCGGTAGTGGGAGCGATGAAGATGATGATGGTAAAGCAGCTGCCTCAACATCCAAACCGAAAGCCAAGCCAAAACCCGCCGCTAGCAGGTCAACAGCCGCTCAAAGACAAAAGCAACGCGGCGCCGGAGACGATTCATCGGAATCTGAGGATAACGAATCCGAAGATGACTCTGAGGCTGAAGCACGTGATGCCAAGAAGGGTGTGGCATCTCTCATCGAAATCGAGAATCCCAATCGTGTGACCAAGAAGGCCACTCAAAAATTGTCCCAAATCAAAATCGACGACTCTGGTCCGGGTGCCTCGGGTAGCACCAAGCCGGAACTGTCTCGCCGCGAACGCGAACAAATCGAAAAGCAAAAGGCTCGTCAACGCTATGAAAAGCTTCATGCCGCTGGCAAAACTACCGAGGCTAAAGCAGACTTGGCCCGTCTAGCTCTCATTCGCCAGCAGCGCGAGGAGGCGGCCGCTAAGCGAGAAGCCGAAAAGAAGGCAAACGAAACGTCCAAAAAGCCGGCAAAGTAGTAGCCCGCAAACCCGCAAACAGGGACGTATGGCAATTAGAAATAAGATCCAAAACATAAAAGAATTAACTAGAGAGCATCGGATCGGATTGGTTTATAAAATTCAAAATGTACGTTTCAACTGTTCTACAATCCACTGAGCAGGATAAAACACGGCGTATGCATCTATGTATCAGAAAATTTATCCAATTTAACATACTTTTTTTTTTTAAAGTTTTCTTTTTGAAATTAAACACTTTTTGTATTTTGTAATTGAAGATAATATAAAGTAATAAAGAAAATATACATAGCTATCCTATATATATATATATATTTATATATATCTATAAATATGTATATTAAAATTCAAACCTGATTATCTTAACAAATTATTATTATAGATTTAAAAGGGGGAAAAAACGGACCTTAATGCATCCGTCTTGATACTTTTGGTTTAACATTGATCAAATTCCATCGATTAGTTTATTTATCCTTGCATATTGTAAGAAAATATATATTTGTATCTCTATATAAATTACATGTAACTTAGGGGTAAGAAGGAGAGACCTTGGTTGGCTTCATATGACCCCCCAAACCTCTTCGAAGGCCGTGCAGAGTTTGGAGCAGGCAATTGCCGCCGATAAAGGATAATTGCTTATGGAAAACAATTCCTCTGTATAATCTGTCTTTAGGACGCCATGAGCAAATGCTCCGATGACCATAACCACAGGCTCGTCATAGTTGGCACTGCCCTCATCGCCATGGGGAACCAGTTCGCGGGGATTGTTGACTAGTTTGCCGGAGAAGGACATGGCGTATTTCTTGCAGCCTACTGGCAAATGATCGGTAATAGGATTCTTGATGACACTCATCAAACGACGTGACGAATCGTTTGCACGTATTTGAAACTTATGTAAAAGTTGAACCATTAATCCTGCAAATCGCTTAAAAGTCCTTGGAATACGTGTCTGTGGATTGATCTCGATGAGAACATTGTGTTCGGTACGTACGAACACCTGAAGGAGGCCAGCACGATTTAGGGGGGAATCGAAGAGCATTAGCAGGCATTGATGGGTAATATCGGGACGACACGAGCCAGGATCACGTTGATTTTTACGCATAATTCCGGCATGATCATCGCAATTAAGCAGCTCAAAGGTATTATGGACCTAATGGGCACATGCCAGTGAGAGAGATGGAATGTGTTTAAGTAGATTCCTAAATCATTGTTCATAGAACATCTTACCTTAACTGTCTCCAGTTGTGCTCCCTCGAGGACAATGATCAAACGTTTCTCAGTGGCATTGACGTGAAGCACCTTAAAGTGCTTTTTATCGAGATCGAATTCGGGGTCATCAGATTTGCGTCCAACAAACTTACGTTTCCGATTTATCATTTTCCCTTGTCCACCCATTATCGTATCTGTATTTAGCTAAACAATTTACTTTCACAAAAACAAAATAGAGCGCACATGTGCACGTTCTGCTAACTTAACAGTAGGTCTGTTAACTTAACAGTGAGTTTTGTTATTTATAAAACCAGTTCCGGAACTAATTACCAGTTGTTCCTTCTGTTTATCGACTTCTTGTTATCGACTACATATCGTTATCGTTATTTGTTCGGCCAGATAAAAAATTTCATATTTTTTTTATGAAGAAAGTTTTCTCGTATATGTATATCATAGTAGTATTTCAATTTGTCTCTAAAGTATGGCAAGGAAGTGGCAAAAATAAAAAAAGCGCATATTATTATTTATTGCTGCCATCAAAAAATAACTGCAAATTTGAAATTTTAAGAATTATCTTACGCGCTTTTTGCATTAACCGGCTCATCGATATATCTAGTAGAGAATTTGTTTGCCATCCCTAAGCAGCTGACAGTTTCGTGAGTGTGTCGTGTGTGAGTTCGTACGTGCTTATGTGTGTGTGAGTTTGCGGGCGGCGGGCTACAACAATAAAAAGCAAACGAATCGGAATTCTATTTTCATTGTTGTTCGCCAAATTAAACAAAATCTGTTCATCAATTAAAACTAAAGTAACGACAGATGCAAAAGTTTCTGAATTAAATGCAATTAATTGATGTCCCTTGCTTGTTGGCCACAAGGCAAAAGGTATGAGAACTTTATACAAAAATACAACAACAATATTGTTGAGCAAAACGAGAATATTAATTATACGGTAGTATGTCTGTGTGCGTGCGTGTGTGTGTGTTTGTTGGTATATGTGCGTGCGTGATGCTAGGCTGCAAGTTAAGTTAGAAGTTGTTTAGGATGTTGTCTTGACCAGGGGGGCGACAGGCAGACGGGGCATATACTGCGGGGTGAAATCTTCGCCTTTCTATTTATGTCCATACATACATACATACATATGTATGTACATAAAATTAAAGAGGGCAAATAATTTGATTTGTAAGAGGGGAGATGCCTTGGTATGTGTGTGCGCGGTGTGTTAGAGAGATGATTTGAAAGTAGTAGTAAGTGAAACCCTACGAAGACGGAAATGAAATTCTTTGCTAAAGCTAAAAACAAAAACAAAAAACCTCTTGTCTTTGTCTGATCTTGGCTAATGGTGGCTTGGACCCGTGACTGGATGACTCAATGCAATACTAAATACAAATACACATTGTGTCTTATTGTCGTTGTTGTTGCAGCTTTTTTTTTTTATCAACTCTTGGAACTTGGTCCTATTGTAGATAGACACATTCTATGCATTCCTTTTTAATGGTAGTCAAATTCCAACTCATTTCACACCATTAACTTGTATGCATTTTTATTTCTTGTTTCTGACCAATTGGTTTTTTCCTGACGACCTACAAAAGATTCTCATAAGCGTCGTGGGTACACCTTCACCCAGGGGTACACTTCATGGGCGTAGTGTGGCTAATGGGGGCCATAAACAATACATAAAAGTCGAAAGGGAAACATATTCATCTTAATACATAGTTATCAATTTATCTTTAGATATGAAGCAAAAATAATGATCCCAATAATCTTCAGAATACGTAAATTGCATACGTCACGAAATTCTCATCTACCCTCCTTTACCTCACCCCCTTTGGCGGTGCTTCCATGTTCGTCTTGGGTAACGGTAACAAAATATGAATCATAATTGAACTGAAGTATAAGGGGAAAATCCGTTTGGTTTCTGTTTTGATTTCCAAAGTTTCGCCAATTGCAAATATTTATGGAAAATACTCTTACAATGGGTGACACACGATTATTAAAATTTCAAAAATATCCAAGAAGCTAACTTTGGCTATGCCATTCTTTTCCTGCAACTCAATTCATCATCAATGTGTGTGTGTGTGTGGTCTGCTGCTCTGTTCATATCGACCAATGACGTAGTAGGCAGCAGGGCCGATTTATATGATTATAACTTGTGTTCTATTTATCCGATCAGATTCAAATTTTGGGATCTGAGGTTTTGTATCCAATATTATCATATTAGTAAATTTCATAGGGATACTGCAATTTTTATGAAAATGTTTCTTCTAGAGCCATAAAATAAGTGGTCCGATCCT
The DNA here is from genome assembly GCA_018150345.1 of Drosophila equinoxialis. Taxonomy (NCBI): domain Eukaryota; kingdom Metazoa; phylum Arthropoda; class Insecta; order Diptera; family Drosophilidae; genus Drosophila; species Drosophila equinoxialis. Next base: position 5,829,111 of record JAECWI010000002.1, on the reverse strand, counting down.
GACAATTTTCATACCTTATTTTTCCCGGGTTATAAGTAGCTCAAATCCCAAGTTTCATCCGAATAGCTCTTAAGATTGCTGAGTAAAACGCATACGCACAGACGGACATGGCTATATCAACTCAGCTTCTCATGTTGATCAAGAATATATATACTTTATGGGGTCGGAAACGTCTGCTTCTGTGCATTACAAACATCTGACCAATTTTATAATACCCTATGCAAGGGTATAATTACCCTCATAGATTTGAATGACCAAGATATACTATCATTCCATGTTATATCACTTTAAATTTTTCATTCGCAGTTTGTTAAGTACTGTTTCTTTATCCGAAAAATCCGGATGTCCAAATATTTATTTAGATTCGGATAATCTAAAATAAATAATCCTTCAAAATAGTATACTTTATTGTGGTTCTCCTTCTTGTACTCTCTTTCACTCTCGCTGCTTCTTTCATTTATTATTTACTGTCGCTCAACTCACATTTTTACTTGGAAAAACTATATAGTTGGTATCTGGATAATCATCTAGTACATAAACTGTAAAGAATGGTTAAACGGTGTAAGGACAAGAGACATTCCTACATAAGATTATAGCAAAAGTAATTAGAAGAGTATCTGTATGTTGCCTAAGCGATATTTTAGATACCGGTATGTGTTATATTAATATTTGCGTTTCTTGTTTCTTTCCCCACGATGTCTCCAATCGACCAGAAGCTTTAGATAAGTCATCATCATCTTTATCATGAATAAGGCTGGAAAGCATATACAAAGCGGAGTTACTGCTGCTGCTGGCAGCAGTTGCAATTCAGCTTCACCCACATCAGCTTTGCTTGGCTCACCACTAGCCGCGGCTGTGGCTGATGCCCCTCCGGGGACTGGAGGAATTCTTGGAACCGGTACAAATGTGTTCAATTCAATAATGAGCTTCCTGCCCGATAATCGTCCTATAACTTCGTTACACATTGTCGAAGATTCCGATCGGTATGCAATGCATAAGCACACACACACACACAATACAAACTTTATTCTAAATTGATTTCTTTCGTTTTTTCCTACTTCCTGCAGCTGCCCCAAGAATTTTAGTGCCATAAGTCGTACCTATGATCAGGATGCGGATGCAGATCTATGGCGTGATTATAATATACTGTTTGGACGACAAACCACACGTTACTTGTGCTTATCCAAATCGGAGGGTTTACCGGAATATGTTGTCGAAACATTAAAGTGAGTTGAAACTAACTTACTAATATTTCTATTTATTTTTCTTACCAATCATAACCATAACATGTGACTCCACCACATTACACTGACTATTCCTCAAATAATCAGTCAAGTATGCCTTGTCTTATTTCCCAAACCTCGAAAATAAAGGAATTTAGGAGTTTTCAAGTTTAAAAAGTTTTGTAATAACACTGCCCAACAAATTTGTCAACCTTTTTTGTGATCACTGATCAATTGATTTTGATGAATTTGGGATCGGTGAGATCCAAAGAGAACCCTAAATAGTTTAATGATTCTGCAGCTTTCTCAATAAAATTTGATTGTAGTCTTCAGTTTCAATAAAAGAAACTTAGGATGATCATCTGGGCAGAATATCATTCCGGGATGGATCGAACGTACGTAGTTGGATGTTCGGTAAAGAAACAAGATTGTTGTTCAGTTTCAGTTACATATTCGAAATGATTAGATTCATTGCAAATTACACCAATATCTTGTCTAATTATAACCTAATTCATTAGAAATTGGTTTTCCCAAATCATTCGATTTCGAATGTTTTTTCAGATTTGAGATCTGTTCTCATTTCCGATTCCTAGTTAAATTATCCGACCTTTGACTGAAAGCTAGTGGAATGAAAAGAAATTGCGAATAAAAATGATTGGCTTTTAGATATTTGTCTACTTTTATATGTAAAATAATGAGAACAACTATAAGTATTAGGAAATTATTTCGATCCAACGATTATTCTTAGCTGGCAACCAAAAAAATGAACGTGAAAAAGTTAAACGAATCTCGGTTCCAAAAGTTTTTAATCGAAATGATTAGTAGAAATTAGTCGAAAAAACAGTTAAGAGAGTTATTTTTAGTTAGCTATTCGTTTCGAAGTTATTCGAAAGTAGTTTCGAACACGAAAACGATTGATAGGATCGTAAAAGTAAACGTAAGGTTTGAAATCGACTCGAATACGAGAACAGTCCTGAATGAATATTTTGTTATTTTTCCTTAACAAAAGATATTTTGTTTTGTTTTTCATCATATTGAAAGGGTCATTGCGGAGAAGGTGCCACCGCCCAAGGAATTCTCATTGCTCTCTCGGACAGCCGATAGTGATCAGAAGGCCTGGCGTAAGCGTCAGATTGCCTACAAGCTATCGAAACGTGGCTCGGTTACTCAAGCAGTGACTGATATAATACTCTGTTCGAAATTGAAAATTGCCCCCGACGGCTTTAAGCTAGCCGGTGATATAAATGGAATACTTATATGCTATAAGACTGGAGCCATACCCATGCGCTTGCCACCACCAGTGCCAGGATCGGCCAGCTTGGCGAGTGGAACAATATGTGAGGCAGAGCAGGCCTTGAATCGACTGAATTTGCAGGGTCAACGCAACTCCAGAGGACCGGTCTGTATCCAAAATTCAAATCCAAATTAAACACAATTTGTTAAACATTTATATAATTCAATTTTAGTTGCCTGAGTTGCCAATGGAGAATCAAGATCATGACTATGAGGAAATCCAGGCCCATTATCAAATAAATTCTCCACAGCGGCCAGCTCCGCCACGTCCGGCAACCAGTGTGGGGGCCGCTGGAAGAGCCGTGGCTAATGGTTCCATTGTCATTTATGGCGGAACTCTGGGAACCTACACAGAACTAGAAGGTGTGCCATTCGTCATGGATGTGAGACTGCAATCAAGCAATCAATGGTCAGCCGATGATGTGAGTATAAGTAAAAAATAGAAACTAAAGAACCACTTGAGCATATTCTCTTCCTCCCCTCTCTTGCAGTTACCTTCATTTCCAGATACTTCCAAATTATTGAAATCTTTGGACTATGACTTTCAATTAGAGCGTCAAATATTATGCACCATGAAGTCTTCCGCCTCGAAAAATCCATTTTTCAAATAGACAAGATCAACAGAATCATCCCACAAAATGTATTACTTAGTCGTAAGAAGAGGGTCCCCAGATGAAAGGAAAACAAATGCAATGCCTAAGTGGACTAAGAGAAAGGAATAGGACGCCGACAATCGGTGAATCTGAAATTGAAACCTTTAAAGCTCATCCTTGAATGCGTCTTAGGTAAATCGATATGGGAAACGAAATTGTCTTTTTTTCCGGATTTCTGGTTTCTTATTAAATACTGGAAGCAAAACAAAACAAATAAAACCAATTCACCCAATTCAATTCCCTTCAATACCCCACAACCCCCCATACCACCCAAGAAAAATCTGTGTGTAATATTCCTGTGCCTTTCCCCATTTACGTCATGAAATTCTATTATGTTTCAGTTTTCAATTTTTTTTTTTTTTTTTTTTTGTGATTTATGAAAACAGTTTTAACACTTTAATAATCTCTATATATCTATATAAATATATATAAACAAAATATACAATATTGTGATTGCCCGATGGCAAGAGAGAAGAAATAATGTTTGTCATGTCATTTGTTTTAACACAACAGTCAATAAATATCCGTTACATAACCATATATGTATATATATATACATATATATAGGTGCCACTTAGAACTTAAAGAATTCGGAATAAGAGAAACCAGTTGGTTCTCTTTATAGCATATGTTCAAACACATATTAGCTATGCTTAGTTAGTAGACACAAATTAGACTGTACGTGAAAATCATAGATTCTTCCTATATCCCAATATGCTACAGATGCACTGCACTGCTTGATTTGGATTCTGATTGAAATGTTTTATCAAATTCAATTGATTTTTTTTCAAAATCTGTAAAGTCTAGAGTTCTGAAACAAAAACCACGAAAATATAAGTACAAAAAAAACATTTGAGCAGTGCATTTGGCAGCACTTCCTTAAAAATATATATGTACCTACATATGCATATACAAAAAGAGAGAAAACAGAAAACCTCCCCCAACCCTTTGTCCATTCCCTTTTAATAGATATACATATATACATATACAACCACATCATGTTCAATAAGCAAGTTGAAATATATATACTCTATAAATAATAAACAATTTATTACATGTTGTTTATAATTTTTCTTCTTTTTTTCATCAAGACATTTCTGTAAGTATAATATTAGAATTCGGATTTGAAATTTGAAACAATAGTTCAAGTTTTCTCATTTTGATCACCTAAAGACATATTGGTTCTTCTTTTATACTCTTGTTTATTGAGGCCACGCGGTAGCAGAACGCCGTTTGATTACTGTTTAAAAATGTCAAGAATATCATTTGAAAAATTGTTTAAAACTCTCAATCTCTCTTTGCGAATCTGTAGCTTTGTCAATTTTTAGCCGATTTGTGAGTGACGTCCCATTTTAAATGCTTTTTTAATGCATATCATGGATGGTTTTCCGGAGGAGATCCGATCAAAATATCAAGATTTTCGTCTCAGTAATGCATTTTGAGGATAATGATTTAGCAAACTTATTGAAATTTAACGAGCACTTTCAGGACTTACCATACACGGCGAGTGTTCAGACCCCCAACCCCTTGTTCTAAATCGATTGATTGTCATTGTCGTCAGTTTGATAGGGGCCAGAACCGAATTAGCCAACAAAATGAATGAAATGAAGAAAAAAAAAAATTCAAACAAATTCTGACAATTCTTAAGAACCTTTAACTTGGCGAGTCTGAACGTTTGCCAAATTCTAACCAATTCTCAAAAGCCGATATCTCATTTTAATGCTCTAATTATAAAGTTCATCTACTACTCTAATGCAAGGATAGCCACGTTATGGCTCTCTACCGGCAGAGGCTGGGCAGAGAAAAGCCCACTATTGCGAGTCACATAGAGTTTATGTAGCTTTGCGTCTGTGTGTGTGTGTCTGTGTTGTCTGCTGCACTGTTCATATTGACCATGACGTAGTAGGCAGCAGGCAGCGCTTGAGCAGAGCCGGTTTATATTGACTGTAACTTGTGTTCTATTTATCCGATCAGATTCAAATGTTGGGATCTGGGGTTTTGTATCCAATATTATCATATTAGTAAATTTCAAAGGGATACTGCAATTTGTTCACCTATGTTTCTTCTAGAACTATATGATATAGATTCCTAAAGATTTTCATACTTCACTTAACCCTTGAAAAGCATAGAACAAATTTCAGCCCGATGGCTTTTAAGCTATTAAGATGACACGAGTTCAAATAGACATGTCCGTCTAGCCGTCTGGATCCTCCGTACAGAGCTGAAATTTAGTATGTAGACTTTAGTATGTAGCACAGTTTGTATATTGATTCAGCCGGATCGGACCACTATATCATAAAGCTTCCATACAAACGTCCAAGTCACGAACAGTGACTTTTCTCAATAACTACTTCGACTGTGCCAAAGTTGATCAAGATTGGGTGACCAATAGGAACGATCTGTGAAAAACAGTGACTTAGGCAATAGGTGAGGAAAGAGTAACAAAAAAACTTGCAAGGGTATACAAACTTAGCCCGGGCCCTCTGGTTTTATACATATGTAAAAATCATAACTATAATACCGACTTTCAACTTGATGATGGATAACAAATACATTGAGAAAAGAAGAAGACTGCATCAATAGAGACGACGAGAGAGACGGATCAAGCTAAATACCTGGGACTGACTATGGACAGGCGCCTAACTTGGGCCTCCCATATTAGTAAACAGCTAGACGTTAAACTGAGAAAAATTTACTGGCTCCTGCGTGGCAGGTCCAAGTTGAGACTCCAAAATAAAATCCTGCTATATAAGACGATGCTGAGACCAATATGGGCATATGGAGCTCAACTTTGGGGCACAGCTAGCGCCTCCAACATCCACAAAATACAAAGCTTCCAATCCAAACTGTTGCGGTTGATAACTGATACACCGCATAAAATCCTACACCGTGAACTGGAGGTGGAGACGGTACTAGGGACTATCCAGAGCAGAGCGAAGAACCACATAGCCTTCAAACTACGGAAAAGCAGCCTACAAACCAGAAGACTTAAACTTCATCACCCACTAGACCTAACAAAAGAAAGAAACCCCCTGAAAGAAACTGTAACATTGGCTCTGATTTTTTATCACAAAAGTTGATATTAAAATCACCGAAAGTCGAAATTAGAGAAAGTTCGAGCATATTTCGCTTATGTGTTTGAAGTCGAGAGCGTGCTTTAGTATATTCTAGTAGTTCTTGAAATGTGTATCTTGTAGCTGTTGGAGAAAGAGGCGTTTATATGCCCCGCCCTAGAGTATGCCATAGTTTCGCTTGGGTACATTTGTTTCTCTTGGAAGGGGGCATGAGGCCAAAGGGTAAAGAGAGACCTTGGAAGGAGAGCTAGGATAGGTCAGCATCAAAAGTGAGAGGAATTATCCGGGGGAAGAAAAAAAACTAGAAAGAAAGCGGCTTCGGGTCTAAATAGAGGCGATATGGTCGCCATACTTTTTCACCATAAAAAAATCTGCCTGGCAACAAGTCAAATCCAAAAGGAAAAGAAATTACAATTGTTTTTTTTTTCTACCCTACGTACATATATTTTATATTCAAAGTAAATTACCCGAAGCAATCAAAAGATTGCAGATTGCATCTTATTTCGATTTTTTTTTTAGTCTGCAAATACAAAAAAAAAGGTAAGGGAAAAAAAATTAAGAAAAAAAAATTGCGTGAGCGCTGGCAGAAAAAAAATTCAAAGTCCTTTTTCATAGGCATATAAATTTCCCAACATAACTAATAAATGACGTCACAGTGGCCAACCAGCTGCGATTGAAGAGAGGCCCACCTAACGCATAATTCGCAAATATATTTGGGAGAGGCTGGAGAGTGGTGATTTATGGGAGCGGAGTTAGCAGCAGCAAACGTCGGGCGAGAATACAACAAAAAAAAAAGAACGGAGCCCCGTGATCGCAGCCCAACGACGGGGGTAACCTGCCTGCGGGGAGGTTATGTATAACAAAAAAAAATTAATTAAAAAAATTATATAAAAGTAATATAATTATAACTATAACAACCAGAGATATCAGAAAAAATTTTAAATACCTAAACACCCAGCGAGATCAGAAAAAAATTTTTAAATATATAAATACCCAGCGAGATCAAAAAAAAAAAAAGTAATACCTACATACCTACCTACATATCTACATACATATGTAAGCAGTTAACTCCTTAAGAGGAAGAAAAAAAAAGTATATAAGAAAAGAAAAGTGTAAAGTTTAAAGTAGAAAACAAAAAAATCAAGTCTGTATAAAATCTAAAATTTCGTCTGTATAAAACAAAAAAAAGAAAAAAAATCTAAAATCTAACTGTACCCCTAAGCAAGTTCCCAAAATGCAAAAATAAGTGGCTGATGGCTGTGTAGCGGATTTGTGTCGCGAAAAGAAAAAAAAAAGTACCGCTTATTACCGTCTCTCTCGATACCCAAGAAAAAAAAAAAAAAAACAAAAAAGTCAAAAGAAAAGAGAGAAGCAAAAGTAACATTTTAAGAGAATGGTATAAGCGGGAGTAATTTGTGGATCGTGTTAGGATAGTGGAACCTGAGTAATGAACTTGACCTAAATTCTGATCAGCTGTGGTTTTTTTTCGATTTTTTTCTTGTGATTTTTCTTCTTTGGTGAACAATATGTTTTAGCTTTTCCAGCAGATCGAGAAGCGCTTCATCGATAGACCCAATGTTAAAGCTGTGAGTTAAAACGAACTTATTTTTCATTATATTTGATTTCTTATTGCGATATTAAAATTTTGTTTGAACATGGCGTAAATTGGCCACAGAAAAAAAGAGAAAAAAAAAACCCACAAGAAAAGGGGGGAAAAGAAAAATTAAAGAGAGAATTATTTAAAAGAAAAAAAAAATCAGACCGCCCCACCATAGTCCCCTTCGGCCATAATTGTCTCTTCTATGAAGGTTAATGGAGATACATATGATCGAAAAGAAAAGTTAAGAGAAAAAAAAACACCCCCTAAGTCCCCGAATTTTGTTCGGTTTTATTTTACCAATTACGCTTGCCGATCCAGTTTTTTTTGCACAGCCATAGGTCAATTTTTTTTGTCAACTTTCTTTTAGCTTTAAGTAATACAATTAATACCTCGATTATTGGGATAATGTATTTCCTAATCTTTTACTTGGATTAAAGTTTCTTTTTGTCAGTTTCCACTTATAAGCATGCTTGTCCATAATTAAGATAAATTTTAGTATATGCTTATATATAGATAGAAATAAAAAAATCATATATATATGGTCTTCGTGAAGAGTTAGCGGCTCAATGGAGTTATGTTTAGAATATTTTTAGTATTAATAAATTATTTTATAATGTCTTTTTAAAATCTGTTGTTGTTTGATCTCCTGCAGGCTACACCGTAGATAGAGTTAAGGTTTCACACACAAGGGGTCTTGCAACAATTTTACTTTTTTTTTGGTACATGCAAGGCCAAGGAAGGGTGGGCGGATAGGAGTCCTCTAGACCATCTGAGGAATCTCGTGTGTTTTTTTTGTTGACGATAATGGAGGATATTTTCTGTTTTCCTTCTTTCTTCTGGTATTGTGGATTCTCCGGTTTAGTTATGGCATTCGCAAGCACGCATTTATTGTAATAATAAGCGGTAGGCCTCAGCCTAAGGAAATAAAAACAACAACCCACACTCGTGGCCGACGAGCCAGTAGCCGGAATTCCGTAAAATGTTGAGACCACTGTGTGACGAGTCACATCTTTATTGCAGTTTAAACTACGCCCATGTGGGGGCCCTCTTTATTGTTACTTCTATTTTTCATACGCCCATGGAGAGCACATTAAATACCTCGACATGAAAACTAACTGTAGTTCCTTTTTTCCAATAGTCAATACTTACGATCGACGACTCCCTCTCTTTCTAGCCACCGTCTTGATGCGGCCGCAGCTACGACGCGTTGCGGAGAGAACAACTTCCCGACAGCGGACGCTGCGCTGCATGCCGACGCCAAAGAGCCCATGAGAAATTGAAAGTGAGAGAGAGAGAGACGGCGATCATGACGCGTGCCAAAGCACAAGACGTATCGAATGTTTTCGACATTACATACATAAGTAGGCCGAGCAAGGTTGGGTTTCGGCAGCGAGTGAGAATTAGGATAAAATCACTTCGCCAGTAACCACGAGAGAGAGTGATTAGTTGTCCAGTGAAACAAACAAGAGAAGTTTCAGTGAAAAATCAACAAGTGTAACCAAGTGTAGCAGAAGACAAAAGACAGAGTACCCTAAAGAGATCCTTCAGGATTAGCAGGTGAGCCCATGACCAAAGTTCCCCTTTATTTTTGCTTGAGTGCGGTAGGGACCCAGATTTGAGAAATTTGTTTAGGATTAATTAATTATTAACTAACGTTTTAATATGATCATTTAACCCGCCCGGCATTATTTCTTTATTCGGCACTGAATCTATGTATACCATTTCCCTTCCCTTCTCCTAGGCCACTTAACCATTTGAGTGGAGCCGAAGGACCAGCGGACTTCGGCAGGATGAGTTATTCTCCTGCAGACGAAGTCAGTCGCTGGTCTCTAGGCTCAGTCACTCAAGGTGAAGAGGCAACGGATCTTGGCCAAGCGGGCTTCGCTTGGCAGACGACATCAGTCGTTGCACCCAAAAGGGGGCATTGGCCTTCTTATGCAAATCAAGAGCATCAGAGAGGCAAATATGCATGCATGCATACGCTGAATAAGCATACACGCATGTCACACGTACACTATGCGTGAGGGAGAATACCGATGACCAATAGCATGCTCTGCCTACGTCACGCTCATGAGAACAAAGCCGTTAGATTGCGAGCAGCCAAGAGAATAAGAGTGAAGGCCAAGCAAGCCCGTGAGACGGGTGCGGGGCGTGTGTGGATATACAAAACGATAATGGTTTGTGGATCGGATAGGGGAATATGCGAGCCGAAGGGGGAGTGAACAATGGGGAAGCCCTACATCTAATAGATACGATATGCGTATGAAAGAGGATGGCATATGAAATTGAACGATATTATATGTTAAATCAAGCAGGCTAATTATTAATAATCAATAAGTCAAGTTAATACAATTAGCATATACGTACGTATATAAATCTAATATGGAGCGAATATGGGCGAAAGTGGATATGACGTGTGGATCAAAGGGAGCGACGGGCGACGGCAGCGCTGACAGAAGCCGAGAAAGTCAACGGGATACGATGGACGGCCAATAGGAAGGCGACGCCAATGGGTGAAAGTGATGGAAGCACATAGATGCAAGGGAGCTAGACAAGGACAAGGAAATAGATGGGCGCGCAGCCACAAAGAAAGTGGACACATATGCGTCAAGAATACGGGACTTTCACCACGCATGGCAACAAGTAGATGCGTGGGTGAAAGTGGACGGCGGATGGAAAATTACCAGCTGTATAGCGGTAGTACACCAGCCAGTGCCTGAGACCGGAGGAGCTACCTATATAAAGGCGGCACAAATCAGATCAAGGCATCAAGTCATCGAGGCATGATCAAGTAACAAGTAATTAAGGCCTTACGAGTAACCTTAAGGACTTACCAGGGAAATACAAGGAACAAGCAAGTAATTAAGGCCTTACGAGTAACCTTAAGAACTTACCAGGGAAACACAAGGAGCAGCAAAGAAACTAGGAACTATACAGGCCTTACGAGCAACCTGTACAGTTCATCCGAAAGCAATAAGTCCTTAAATAAGGATAATAAGCACAGTACGCAGCAAGGGGAAGACGAGAAAGGACGACGAGGGATTCGAAGCGACTCACCAACGCTACCCAAGTCCAGAACTACCGTAGAGAAACCGTCATATACAACCGAGCCCACTAATGATTTTGAATAAACATACGTATCAGCTCTAACAACTAAAATCAACGTGTTTTTAATTTCACCGGGGCACAAAATAAATTTGTTGTGCCGAACCTAGCCCACGAGATATTGTAAATATCCCGAAGGACGAAAAAAGGATCGTTACACTCTGTAGACTGGACTCTGGGACTGAGAATTGTGCCCCAGCCAGAGCATTCCATACTCAGCTACAGAGAGATCCGCAACTGTTGTACGTCGGAGAAGCAAGTCCTGAATATTGTTCAAATTTAAACCCGCCCTGGCCCTATCACCGCATATTCAAGCACCATAGAATAGCCAGGACACGAACCATTAGAACAACCTACACACACCACTTTCGATATCAAAACGGAAAGCTCAAGGTAAAAAGCGAGCACAGATTTGAGCAGCAGCAACAATGCTGCCGACTGCATTCGAGAACTGCGTCAACGTCAGCGTCGACGACGCGTCGTCGCTTACGATTCGGCTACGCTCTCGCAGTTGCTTCTGTTGGACGTACATTGGGTTGTTGTTGTTTTATTTTGTTCATTGCTTTTTTGGCCTTCGTGTCGCGGTTTGTCTCTGCATCGTCTGGGGGTCTCCAGCGTAAAAGCTGCGTCAGTGGCCAAATAGTCGTTGGGTATACGGCGCGATGTACAGAGCCGCGAGGAACGCGAACGCAAGCAACAGCAGCAGCAGTAGAACAAACAGCAGCCGCAGCAGCAGCACCACCAGCATTAAGCCGTAGCCCCTGTCGTAGTCCCTCTATTAAAACAAAAAATAAAAAAAAAAGAAATTTTAAATGAATAAAGAGAAAATTTACAACAAAAAATTTGGAAATTTGGAAAAAAAATTTCGATAAATTTAGAAACTCAGCCTAGATAAAAAAAACCCCGTCGCAGGTTTAATCCTTGTTTCCCTCTTCCCCGTCGTCGTTGCCGTTGTCGCCGTCCTCCTCGTCGTCGTTGTCGTTATTGTCGTTGTCGTTGTCTTCGTCGTCGCGTTAAGCCGCAACGCCTATGGCCAGGAAGAAAGCTCAAGCCTAACGGTTAATATAAGGCCAGCGAAAAAAAAAGAATAAAGAAAAAAAGAAAAAGAAAAAATATATATTAACTTTCAATTCAAAAAGAGCAAATATCCAAAAATATCTAAAGTAATTTTTTTTTTAAAGTGCAACAAATTTTGTTCCTCGTTATGAGTCCTTAACAAAAAAAAAAAAGGAAGAGAAAAAAAGAACCAAGCATAGAAATATATGCCAATTTGTTGTTTTTGGTTTACAAAATTTTTTTTTTTTTTTGTTTGGTTAATGGATGCTGTTATTAGGCTTTTAGGCTGTTGAATTGAATCTTTGAGGTAGGTGCTGGCTTTTGTTTAATTTTTCATTTTTGTTGGCGTTTTCTTTTTTTTGTTTTAATATTTAAAAACACATAAAACTCTGGTGACGTAAATACTGAAAATCCGAAAACAGTTTGTTTTCACATAGATATACACAAATATAACCATAATATGCTCTATGTGTGTATACATACATACACATACACACATACATATGTATATATGTATATATAAATGTGTATATATGGAATATAGGTGTATATTTTTCAGTCGACGCATCGCATTATTAAATTAATTTAATCATATTTATAACAGTCTCGACTAGACTATATGGGATCCGTGTGGGAAATCCAGCGTATCAGTGTTCCCCTTCCCATCTTTCCATTTTTTTTAGTTTTTGCTATGGGATTAATTTTTTTCCCTTTTCTAGTTTTAGTTTCTTTTTTTAATGGTTTTCACATGCGAAACATAATGTAGAAGAAGGAATTGGATTTTCGATTATACTTGGGGGGAAGGGAAGGAAATAGAAATATATTCACATTGGAAATGTCCTTGAAACGAGATGCTGATGAATGTTGTGTACCTTGGCTTCTCTTCCTATCTACATTAAATTGGCGAAATGGCAGAAATACTCAACTCAACTCAACACAGCAAAGAAACAATTTCAATTTCGGGCTTGAATTGTTTAAAGTACAATGAAGGTTAGAGGCAAGGGTTGACAAGAGTGTTGGTTGGGGGGTGGGGGATGGGGGAAGCAAAGACTGAACCTTTTTTACCTAAAGATGCTGACAGCATCTTGGGGCCCCCAAGGGAATAAAACGAATTCTTTAGTACACAAAATGAAAGGAGAATGATACGATGACTTGAACACTAATGGGATGAGATGCTAAAATGTTTGACGGATACGTCTGATTGGGGGCCAAGTGAGGCATTTAACATTTAAGGGGTAAATAAATTCTCAGCATTTGTGAAAAATCCAAATATAGCCTTAGTAGCTGTGCAACTCTCAAGGTAGTCTAGTTGAAATATTAAAATACAGCCATCATTAAGTGATTTATCGTTATTTTTAGGCGCCAAAGGATTTTTTCTCTCTTTGATTCATTCCTTTGAGGCACTGACTTGGTCATGCAAGGGTTTTGAGAGGATGGAAAACAGAGTCGATGAGTCGTTTTATTAATTGGGAGTCTTCACGCAAATGAGCCAATCTACAGTGCGTGGCGATTCGTTGAACTCTTTTGGTTATTTCTTTCAATTATATCAAAAGTTCTTAGCAAGTCTGCCGATTCACGAGACTGTATATAATCTTTACGAGATGCATTTTGCATCATCTACAATTGGTTTAGGCAATCCTTACCATCTTCTCACAGACCGACTTTGTGTATATTTAGGATCTATTTTCGATTGTTGTGAATAAATATGTACATATAATAAATGGGATGATAGAAAACAAAATTTAACCATAAACCCAAATGTTAGATCTAGTTGGCCAAGAAACTGATATTAGATATGTGGGGGTTCTAGGGCTATGAAATGAGGAAAATTCGTCCCCGAAAGTATGCAATAAGCAAACCTTTTTCTCCTCCCAGACCCTTAGAGCTACAGATTTCAAATTTTGCATGTCGGCTTTGTATATCTCGGATTCAGTCGGATCGGACTACTGTATCATACAGTCACGAATAGTGACATTTCTCAATAACTTCGTTATTTTCCAAGCTATTTGACTTTATTACACCAATAAACGACTGTGCCAAATTTGATTAAGATCGGGTGAATATATCATACAGCTCCCATAGCTAATCATTCTGCCAAAATTGATCCAAATCAGACAACTAAATTATATAGCTGTCCTATAAGCTTATGATGGAATTGAACACAGTCCACAGTTCTTTCGCGAAATTAAGACTTTAGGCTATAGGGAAGGGTATATAAACTTCGGCGAGCCGAAGTTAGCCCCGGCCTTCTGGTTATATTTTGTGTTATTAACTGCTCAATTGAAAACTTTTAAATTACTTTCTTTTTTTTTTCTTAAATTCAATTACATGTAAAAATTATATTCACAGTTGATGAGGGGGAAAAAATGAGACTGAAAACCATTTACAAGACTTAACCAACCAGAGAGCAAAAACTACTTTGGGCACATAATTTGTTGCAAATTTATTGAAAAACCATAAAAAAAATATCCGTTTCCTTTTCGATTTCCGTTGTTTCTTGCAGCCAAAACAAAGTGAAAAGCAAAGAAGTGGTGTAGAAGGAGGAGGAGAAGAAGAAGGAGGAGAAAGGAGAAAGAAAAGAAGGACGAACAGGAGCAAGTTGTGTTCATAATATTGAGAAGGGAGAAAGAGGAAAATCATCCCACTCACTTACTCATTCAGTCACCGTGGCGCAGCGCATTAAATGAGCTGGAAATGTCCAAGTGGCCGCAATGAAACAATTGGATGATGATGATGATGGTGCCAGCCACCATGGGAACAGAACCAGTAACGATAGTAGCAGCAGCAGCAGCAGCAGCAGCAGCAGTAGACAAGCAAAAAGTAATAGCCCCCATATAGAATCGATCCCCTCAGCCGTGTTAGATTCGAAAATGAATGGTCATTAATTATCAATAAATGAAAAGAGAAATATATATGTATGTATATAGAAATCGCGAGTGTCAGTGTCAAAAGTGCCAGTGTATGTGTATGTGTGTTTCCTATGTGTTTGCCTGTTTGAGTGTGTCTGTCTGTGTGTGTGTGTGTTAGCCAAAGTGGGCGTATCCTTTTGCTTGTAAAGTGAAATTCGATTCGTTTTATTCCTTTCTTCCATTTTTTTGGGCTTTTTTTCGGGTTTTTTTAAATGCATTTTTTGTGCTCAAGATAATTGTAATAATAATAATAATAATAACAATGTTAATGGTTAATATCAAAGCGAAATTCAAAGTGAAAACAAACTAAACAAAAAAAAAAAACATATTAAACATGTAAAGTAAACATAAATACCTACAATAATATATGAAATTTGAAAATTCATCGACGATACTACAAAATCATCTTCTATCTGTCTCTTTCTCTTACTCTCCATCTCTCTTTCTCTATCTATCTCTCACTGTCTCTCTTTATCTTTCTTTCTCTGTCTCGCATGACCGGGTCTCGTCTGTATATAATATAAAGTAAATACTACAAAATATTTCAACAAATATTATCAATGAAACACTTGACAAATTGATGTTCATACACTATAAAAATCAAATATACACCTGGCTACTACACACATTTGTGTAGAGAAACATCTGAATATTTCAAATCCTACGGACTTAAGCTACAGAAACCGCAATAAGGTAAGTGCAAATCATTTGTAAACTTTAATTTTTAAAATAAGCATATCAAGATGACTGACAAATTCATACATATACACTTCCGGGCGCACGAATAGCACCACTTATTATTACTTTTAATGGAAATTATTCAATTTTGGCTATTTTCAAAAACTTTTCTGAAAAATAACCCAAACTTATTGTAAGTTTTAAAATAGTTTAGAAATATTTTTAAGTATTTCTCAGTTATAGATATAGTAAAGTACCAAGTTCTATAATCAGCTGACTTTGCTAAACAGTTTCAGGGTTATATCCATGTACTTAGCATATGTATTTGTTGTATAGTCCAACGATCTTTGGTTCAAAATCACGTTTTCTAAAAACTTGTTCTTAATATAAATTTTTCTCAGAAAAACTTTTTAAAACTAGTTACAAAAATAGTTTGAAATGGATGAACGGATGGTAATTATCAATAGTTTTCTATGTGGTAACAATAAGATAAGGTCATCAATATAAACTATAGTTGTGAAATGGCATCAAAATCGAAAAAGTTTAAAGAAAAGCAATAAATCGTTAAATACCACTATTAGTCCTCAATGCGATTCAAATCAAAATAATATTAATATTTTTATGTTTTAGGTAATTATCGAAGTTTGTGTTTCATAATTGCTTAGTGCAAAAATGTTGTGTGAACTTCAGTTTCTGAAGCAAATTTCAAACATATAATATCTACATGGAAATTAGGTTTTAGTGAGCTTCTCTATGAAATATATCTTAATAGTTTTGGCGTGTTAACTTTTCGAAAGGTTTCTTAAGTAAAATTCAAAGCAATTGCCAATTTTTTGACTCTTTGAGGAAAGTTTTTAAGTGGTTTTTAAACGTATTTATTCGCTCAGTGTAACTGAATTCAATCTTGGCTACATTGTAGATCAATTTTGGCAAGAGAAAGTAAAGTTTTTAAAACGAAATCCCCGAAAGGTTTGGGGTTTCATGGAAAGTAACGAAAGTCCAAGTCAAGTGGTAAGTGGTGTCCTATTTCTTAATGGCAAGTGATTGCTGAAAAGTGAATTTATGTGACATACAACAACCTACATATATTCGCGATATTGTATTGTAGATAATGCTACAAATTGTTTTCTCACCACCAAAAAATAATTCAATTTGCGTGCATTTTATGAGCAGCAAAAAGCAAATCATTGACAATAATCAAAAAGATATGGAGACAGGAAAGGGCTTAGGACAAAAGGACAGGGGTGTTGAGTGGGGAGGGAGAGGATGAAGAGGGGCTAAAATTGAATGGAGGGTGACGGAAGCGCAACAGCCTCCACCACATTGCCTCGTAAATGTGAATGATGTTGATGATGGCCATCCAGGGACCTGACCTTACAAAGGGGCGTAGCCAAGAACTCTTTCAAAGGGGGCAGGGCCACTTAAAAGTCTACGATATTTCCAATCAATTGAAAATGTTTCCTTTGTCTTTATCATCTATATCATAGGCATCAATATAACATCCATGGCTTAGACTACAAATATGGGGAATATCTTCGATCATTGTTCAGAGCTTAGAACTGAATTTTGGATACTTGAAGACTTAATAAAGTCATTGAGGTTTCCATTCAAGCGTTAATTGAAATGAACAGAAAAGTTCTTTAATAACATTTTTCTATAGTTCTACAAGATATTATTGTTTGTATTTTGTTTTTGTTCTTAATGGTGAGAATTATTGCTCTGGTTTTTTTTTTCGCTATGAAAAGTGTCATCAAATATGGAATAGTTTTTCAACGAAGACATAGAGAAAAAATTTAATTTTTAGTGGTCATCTTTTTATTTATTTGATCTTTAGCGAATCTATTTCAGCAGATGTGCTCGAAAATTGTAATTATAGAATAGTTTAATGATGGAATATTGAAAATATGCCAACTATTAACCCACACCGCCACAGCACCCCCCGCATACCCATTTTATCGACGCCTTTGCTGGGGACCTGTTTACTGCAGGCATGGATAGAAAGAGACCCATGGTCGAGGCAAAAGTGCCCATAAACATTTTGTATCCAGTTCTTCTCATCTCTCTGTCTCATTGTGTGTGTGTGTGCAAATTCGTGAAAAGGTTCTGGAGGTCGGTATTTGGAAACGGGTGGCAAAGTGAGTAGTAGGGTCCTCTTTTTTGGGGAAAAAGGAACTGCAGCAGATTTTGCCCAAAAATTTGCCAAGGCCGTGTCTTAAGCATTTGAGCATTCCTTTACCCAACCACCCACCCACACACACACACACACACACACATCTCACACACACAAACATACATATTATTTTTATGCGTTTGTTTGCTTTTTGCGAAAAAAATAAACGAAGAAAATTTTGCTGTGTTTAATTTGCTCAGCTGCCCAGCCCCAGACCCGTCCACGAATCCATCCCTGGATCCATCCCTGTTCTATCCTGTCGCCGCTGCTGCTGTTGCTGCTCCAATAAACAAACAAAAACAAAAAGAGTCCCGCTTCGCACAATTTTACGACTCACTAGAGGCGTACACCATGCCGCTCCAACTCCGGCTTTTTATACAGCCACCGCTTCTCCCTCTGCCGCTTCAGCAGCAGAAGGAGCAGCAGCCGCTTATGCCCAACCAATAGCCCTCCATCACCCTCCTTCCCCCACCCCCCATCGATGTCCATATCTTGTTGTTACTCTAACTTGCTTATTGTGTGTATGTGCTTGGAATTTTGTGTGTTTTTTGTTTCGGTTGTTTTGCGGATGGAAGCCTGCCGACAAAACCACCAGCCACCATCACATCACCAATCTTTACACACACACACACACACACACAGTGGGGTACCTTCTCCACTCAACCAGTCGCGTCCCCATCCCCCTACTCCATACCCCGACCATCCATTCCATCAACATATTTAAGCTGCCGCAGAGACAAGTGCCGAAATCCGCCCGAACTGACTGTTCCTTTTCCTTTATATATATATTTTTTATTTATTTTATTTCATTTTCTTTTTTATACACTAGCCAACAAAAAAAAAAAAAAAAAAAAACACGGGGTATATATGGTCAGATTTCCCAGCCAACATATATTTTCTTAGAAATTTATGTATTTTTCGTCCTTTATCCAATTTCAAAATAAAAAAAAATTGTGAAAAAAGATTTTTAACATATGGCTAAGTGAAGCTTTCTCTTTCTCACCCTCTCGCTCTCTCTCTCTCGCTCGCTTTGGAAAATATTGTGCAGAACTGAAAATCAATTAAAGTGGCAAAGTGTAAAAAGATAGGGTATAGAGATTTCGTCATGACTGATGTTGGTTCGTAACGTTGTCGTATCATTTTTTTTGTTTTGCTTATTATCCTTTTTGGTGCTATTTGGCGCGTGCCAGTGCTTATAGATAAAATATATATACAAAATTATATAGATATACTAAATTATGTAAATATGTATAAGCAAGTCGCTCGCTATGGGGTCAGTTAAAGATGGGTTAGACTAAAAATAATACAAGTATATATGCATACAATGTTCGCACTAATTCTATGCATTTCGAAAATGATATTTAAGTTTTCGTATGAATGACACCAATGTGTTCTCAATTTCTGTTGAAAATTTCACGGCTGTCAGTCAATAACAATTAAATTCGATTTCACTTTTATGTTCAGAATGGTTTCATATTTATATGAATGAGAAAAAACTTTTATGTTGTAAACACTTAAAAGAATTAATTTACTATTTATTTTGAATGTTAGTTCATTATGGGATTCGGTGACGTCTTACAAAACTCAGCAAAGTACTCAGAGTACTCGAATGATTTGTCAAGTTCAATGATGTTCCTACTGGATTTGATCGGTTCAGTTGGAGTTTTCGAGCGCAGAGTCCTTGCCCTAACAAGATAATTCTTTCGTGATGACATATGTATATGGATTACAAAAAGATCCAAGTATGACAACTTGTTGCCATGGAATGCCAACAGTTTTCATATTAACTATGTCTGTGGTTGTTACCTTTTGGTTAGTTTGATTTGGGCTGGCTTACTTTGAAGTCCGCTAACTTTGTTGATTAACCGCTTGTGCAATATTTTTATTCCATTTGCACATGTGTTTTAATTTGATTCAACCTCCAGAGTTGCTTCATTTAGGCACTCCTCCCCCCCTCTCTGTCCCCTGTCTGTCTGCCATTTTTTTGCTGGGCACTCTGCGGTCGGGCATTTTATTCATATGCACACAAACAACAAAACAACGCGACAGAAACACAACGACAGCAATTTGCCACCGCAAACTGGGGGTATGTTAAATATGCAACGTGGCCACAGTTTTCAGAAAGCCACAAAATAAATTGACCAATCTGGTGTACATTATTCTATTTTGCATGCTCCTCCTTCAAACGTACGCCGTCCATGCACCTCCACACCCCCACATCTCCGTACACCGCCTACCCCAACCACCCTATCATGGGCTCTCTTCTCTGGTCCCTCGATGAAGTCGTGTGCGCGACAAATATACAAAAAATTTTAATGAAGCAATATCCTGTTGTTGTTCCCATACTAAAAACAACAACAACACAAACACACACAGCAGCAGGAACAAAAGGACACACAGATTTTCATCTACAAAATGTTTGGGATGTGGAAATGCTCGAGGGAAATTCTAAATTGAAAATTTTGTTTGGATTTCAAACTGCTTTTGATTAGAAACAATTGCCAGAGCTGCATCTCTTTCTCTCTCTCTCTATCTTTCTCTCTTTCTCTTTATTTTAAGGTCCTATTTTTATATTATTTATTTTATATAAACCTTTGATTTCTTGATCATTTTAGAAATCGGTTAATGTGCGATATATTGAGATTTTGGCTAATTTTGGTTTTTGCTTTTTATATTCCATATCTTCTAATAGTATTCAGCATTCTATATTATTAGAATTATCCACATGATTATCCTGACTATTGTTACCATAGCTGGCACATGTTGCGTATACGTTATTTTAGGCTAACGAGCCGAGAAACATCGTCATGGACTCTTTGTTGAGAGGGAAGAATAATGATGAATGAAAAATCTAGTTATTATGCAGTATTCTTACTTCTTAGATACAATTCTTGCACTTTCAGAGTGCTTTCTGATTTCGTTGCTTGTTTTG
The DNA here is from genome assembly GCA_018150345.1 of Drosophila equinoxialis. Lineage (NCBI taxonomy): Eukaryota > Metazoa > Arthropoda > Insecta > Diptera > Drosophilidae > Drosophila > Drosophila equinoxialis. Next base: position 5,808,418 of record JAECWI010000002.1, on the reverse strand, counting down.
ATCATTGAAAATCAATCTATCAATGGTCATTCTTTTACAGTCTAATTGCAAGCGAGACAAAAATGTCAAAGAACAGCAAAGTACTCCACTTCATGAAGCTCCAACAAAGTAAATTCTTGGAATATTCGAAAAATGCATATCTTTATATTCAAGTTCAAAAATTGCGATTTTGTTGAGATTTACCATTATGACATCGGTCAGAAATTGGTTAAAAACCAGTCAAAGCCATTATCTTTGCGAATCTGTTTGATCGATCTATTAATTTGCGTTAAAGGCCGTAAACTTATATTTCCACTAAGAGCATAGGCTAAATACTAGACCATGTATATAAAGGGATAGCATGTGGTAATTTTGACGATATCTATTGGAAAAGTTGAACAACAAAAAATACCTCATAAAGACCTAAAGAAATTTGTAATCTTTACCGCTATTTACTCTATTTAACTCTAGAAATCCTCGGAGTACTTGTAATAAAATCATTTGTCCTTAGGGATAAATAAAATTTCTTTGGAACTTGTTTGAGAAGTTTCGCACTAAATTCCCCTTGGATAATTGAGAGCAGAATTTTGGGAAATGTTAAAAACTAACTAACTTAATGGAATTCGTTTCCTGAGGGATGCAATGACATTGTTTTCCTTTGTCTTTTCATCTCTTTGGCATTTAAAGCATATAAGTACAAAACAAACTGATTTTGTTAGTTAAAAACACAACAAAAATCGTATATAAATGAAAGAATAAAGTGTGATATAGAATGAAGTAAGTAAGTCGTCTCGCCGACTTGGGTATACCATACACCAGTAAAACAAATATTTCAAATTTGTAATAACTAATGCATTTGCCTATTTTAAGAAATTCTGTTCACATGCTTTTTACAAGCATATTTCAGTATCTCGCGCACTTATGCATATAAGCACCCTAGCGCCCCCACCCGCCAACGGCCATCTCCGGCCTTATGCAAAAACGTTTATATGCATAACTCAGCTATTTTTTGTCCGATTTTCATCAAATTTGGTATTTTGCTGGGTATTAGTATCAAATTTAAGTGTGCCAAATTTGATTGCACAAGGTAAAAAATTACGCGAGATATTCGAGTTTTTCAAATTTCGGGGGCGGAAAGGGGCGTGGCAAAATCTTTATACATGCAACATGAGCGCATTTACTAAGCAAATATACATACCAAATATGGTGTATCTAGCTACAATAGTTTTTGAGATAAACGTTTTTTTGAATTGCGGGGGCGGAAAGGGGCGTGGCAAAAATTTGAAATAAACTTGATCACTCTACATACTACATGAGCCTACATACCAAATTTGGTGGCTCTAGCTTTTATAGTCTCCGAGATCTAGGTGTTCATACGGACAGACGGACGGACGGACGGACGGACAGACGGACAGACGGACAGACGGACAGACGGACAGACGGACAGACGGACGGACAGACGGACATGGCTAGATCGACTCGGCTGTTGATGCTGATCAAGAATATATATACTTTATGGGGTCGGAGAAGCTTCCTTCTGCCTGTTACATACATTTGGCGACTTTAATATACCATTTCACCCTATGGGTGTATGGTATAAAAATTAGTATAACTTGATGTTAAATTCTAAGTAATACAGCATTTGGGAAATTTTGTGTGTCTTTAAATTTTGATAAAACAAGAATTAAACCAGAGGGCCGGGGCTAACCTCGAACGCGCCGAAGTTTGTATACCCTTGCAAGTTTTTATACCATACACCCATAGGGTGAAATGGTATATTAAAGTCGCCAAAATGTATGTAACAGGTAGAAGGAAGCTTTTCCGACCCCATAAAGTATATATATTCTTGATCAGTATCAACAGCCGAGTCGATCTAGCCATGTCCGTCTGTCCGTCCGTCTGTCCGTCTGTCCGTCTGTCCGTCTGTCCGTCCGTCCGTCTGTCCGTCTGTCCGTATGAACACCTAGATCTCGGAGACTATAAAAGCTAGAGCCACCAAATTTGGTATGTAGGCTCATGTAGTATGTAGAGTGATCAAGTTTATTTCAAATTTTTGCCACGCCCCTTTCCGCCCCCGCAATTTAAAAAAACGTTTATCTCAAATACTATTGCAGCTAGAGACACCAAATTTGGTATGTATATTTGCATAGTAAATGCGCACATTTTGTATGTATAAAGTTTTTGCCACGCCCTTTTCCGCCCCCCGAAATTTGAAAAACTCGATTATCTCCCGTAATTTTTTACCTTGTGCAATCAATTTTGGCACACTTAAATTTGATACTAATACCGAGCAAAATACCAAATTTGATCAAAATCGGACAAAAAACAACCAAGTTATGCATATAAACGTTTTTCCATAAGGCCGTAGTTGGCCGTTGGCGGGTGGGGGCGCTAGGGTGCTTATATGCATAAGTGCGCGAGATACTGAGATATGCTTGTAACAAGCATGTGAACAGAATTGTGGAAAATAGGCAAATGCATTAGTTATTACAAATTTGAAATATTTGTTTTACTGGTGTATGGTATACCCAAGTCGGCGAGACGACTTACTTACTTCATTTTGGTTACTCTGCCCTTAGCTATAGGCGTCAATGTGGAAAAACCTCGCTAAAGAACGGCCTTCAACAAAGTTGTTGAGAAAAGTCTCTGTTCGTGACTTTACCGTTTGTATGGGAATCATACGATATAGTGGTCTTATACGGCTCCGATCCGGGTCCAGTAAACAGAAGCCCATTCAGCTCGTTGGCTTTTACGGTCTATCAGGAGATCGCGATTTAGACTGACGCACATACGAACAGACGGACATGGCTATATTAATTCGCCTCGTTTTGCTGATCAAGAATATACACACTTTATACCCTTTATATATACCCTTTATATATACCCTTTATGCAACAGTATGGAAATTACATGTAAGCACATTACACTTGGTTGAAGATAATCCTTTCATAAACTTCGGGAAGAGGATACTTGTAGATTTCTTGTCATGATCATAATGTACCTACTTTGTGGCAGCTCCTTTGAAAGTATGAAAACTGAACTATTCCTAACTCTTCCCATCTCATTTCCTCTCAAATCGACTCCTATAAACTGCTGTATCTGCCGCTTGTTCGTTACATCGAGTGTTATGTCATAAACAAAAGTATCTCCTTTGTTGGTAGTTATTTGATTTTTATGGCAGATAGATTATAAAGTTGGCCAGCCCTTGGTGGTTCAGCGATCAAGAGTTTATATACTATAGAACATTTATAATTCAATGGATTATACTACACTCCGACGGAATCTGCCTAGTTTCTATATGTCTGTCTATGAAATCTTTTAATGGGAACTTCTTTGAATTGGTTTTGCACCTGCTCAGTTTTTTAAATGAAGTGTGTTAGTGCCGTAACTAATGTAGAAATTAATGTTTTCAAAAAGTTATTTTTATTATTAAGATTTCTAGCCAAGATTTATATTTTGAGTTATGTGGAATTCGTTTCATAGAATATTTGTTTTTTTGCTTTATTTATTAACGATATTGAGATGCGGTCTTAATATTGGTCAAGTGCTTGTCTCATTATACAAGTGTCTTTTTGTTTTGTTTTATGTTTTTGTGTGTTTTTTTGTATATATTCTATATCGTTTCGGTTTTGTCCAAAAATAAAGTGCGTTTTTGGGAGCGACAGCAGCCGCGACAAATGACATCGCCTTTGCTCAGTCTCTGTGTCCGTCTGCGTCTCCGTCTCCGTTTTCGTCTTTGTAGCTCCGTTTTGCGTTTCCTTCGTCTCGGTTTTTGTAGGCTTTTTTTTCTTCTAAATTTATGTAAGTTTTATTTATAATTTTGTTTGGCCGTATTTTGTTGTTTCTGTTGTTGCATTTCGCATGTGTCGCTTGGTTGCATTTTGCGTTTTGTCTATTTATAAGCATCATGCTCATACCACACACGTGTTGTTGTTGTTCTTTTTGTTTTTGTTTTTGTGTGTTTTTTTGTTTCTTCTTTTTCATACCCTTGCAAAAAGAGTACATAGATTTTTCTATTAAATGTTCAACTTTACCGCTTAAAGAACCAAAACTTCAAGTTGATTTAGAAAGAAAGACAAGACATTTAATATTAAACTGAATTAGTCCTCTAGTAGGACTGATTAATTATGTAGGGCATAGGGGAAGAGTATTTAAATGTCGCTAGGACTAGAGTTAATCTGCACCTTGTTTTCTTTTTTGCATCTTTTTTGAACGAATTTCGAAAAAATGTAACGCAAATCTAATTGATGTACGCAGCAAAGCCATGAACAATAGCCCCAAAAGTGGTGACTCGATGCTAGGTATTTTATTAACTAGCAGGATGCCTCGTTCCTTCTAGACAAATGTGAGAATGTAAAAACTCGGAAGGAAACCATTACAGATTTCATAACAACCTATATTCATATATGTGATGGATTTGATAAACATCGTTAAAATGCAGTTCTCGGTAGATGAGTTGGCTAAATGGCCCAGTCATAAAGACAACTGAAGATCCTGAGGATCCTGGTTCGAACCCCAGGCTAGTCTATGGAAGTAGTTTTTGTCTGAGCCGATAGCCAATAGTTGAAAGTCCTTGGAAAAGATAGCTTGGTTGGCTACAATTTTGTATATCCTTATACTAAATACATATTAATAGTAAATGTACTTTTTTAAATGATTGACTTATACCTTATGAAAGGCAAGGTGAAGGGTTCATGTAATGATAAGCAGCTCTCTGCTTGGGTTCAAATTATAATTCCAAATGCATTTCGAATACAAAAAGCTTGAATTTAAACAGTCTCGAGTTCAATCTTCTGAAGAAGATTATTTCGAAGGCACTATATAAGGTGAACATGTTATCTGTAGGTTATTTAAAAAAATCCCAAAGTTCTATTATAGGATATACTTTCAAAAACTTTCAAGAATTACTTTCGTATGATAACATTTTGTAGGCTTTGTAAAATACTATAAGGAGTGAATCAAATGATCGAGTCAAAAGTAATAAATTTATCGGTAAAAGATACTGTTTTCGACCGATCTACTTTACAAAGAGAGCTATGTATATGCTATAGTCATAAGATCTTGATCAAATTTGGTACAGTCGTTAATATATATACAAAACTAAAAAGTATTTTTATGACAATAGGTTGGAAAACAACAAAGTTATTGAATTTGCCATTTGTATGGGACCTATATGATATAGTGCTCCGATCCGGGTATACAAGCCTACATGCAAAATTTCAGCTCTGTATCTCTTACAGTCTAGGAGGACTTTGCGCTGATCCAGACGGACGGCCCTAAGTAAGTAAGGTGACTTTGAATAATCCCAATAATTGTTAGTCCAGGACTACTTCTGGATAAGTAGATTGATTACAAGGCTTATTCCTTAAGAATAAGCTCGATTTAGCCATTATTTGATTCGACTTTTTGTAGTAAAAATTGTAAATTTACACACAGTATACACAGTTCCTTTTCACTGATTACATTTTTGCATTGGCTTGGAATCGATTTGAGTAAAACAAAACTTATATTATTTTTAAGGTTGAAAGAGACGCATTTTATCATAAACATGATAAGGATACTTATTTAGAAATATCGTGGATACAGATTTGTATACAGGAAGCAAACTATATCAGCATATTCTTAGATACTTTTATGAATATTTAACTTTCGATTTGTCCATTCGCAACCTTCAAATTCAAATTAAGACTTGGATACATAGTCGTTGACCTTTAAAACTTGTTCAAGGTAAGCATATTGAATGTTGTACTATATGCCAGCCCCGATCAAATTGATCGACACTAAAAAATGTAGTTTCTAGGTTAACAGCTCAGTTGGCCAAGTTTGGCCAAGAAAGCTTCAACTGCAAATTATTGTCTGGCCGCTCTCCATTAGGATTAATGGCGGCAATTTAGTAAAAGTTTTTTCTTCTGTTTTTTTATCTACCAATTATAAGTATGTGTAGATACGAAAATCACATGAAAATTGGCAAACGAAATCAATTCGAAAACAAATTGAAAATGGGCCAACCCAAAATCAGATGAAAAAAAAAAACAAAAACGAAAGCCCAAACGAAACGATCAAATGGCAGACGTTTTATGTTCTTCTTGTGGCTGTTGTTCTTCTTGTTGTTGCTCTTGTTAATTTTCTTAGATACATGTGTATAGGTATGTGTTTGTATATATACATACATATTATATGTAGGCAATTTTATAGGCTCACGCACAAAACGACATGGGGAGTGCGGAGTGGAGATGGGGTAGGGCAAGAGTAGGCGGGTAGACAAACAGTTGGACAGAGGTGCAATAAATTTGTCGCCGATATTTATAGAGGAGTTTAGACGCACCCAAAAGAAAACTAAATAAATAAAAGAATCGAAGGACACACAATGTGCTTCTTGGGGCCCATCATCATCATCGTCGTAGTCATCGACATCATCATTCACATCGCCCAAGATATTTTATAGTACGCGCGTGTCTTTTGATAAGCAGCTAAAAATTAGCAGCCCCTTCCCCATCCCCTTCCACATCCATCTACCATCTTCTACCACTAAGCATTGAAAATGTCGTAAAAACCAACAGCCAACAAAAAAAAATTGCACACTGACATTGTAAACTGTTAGCAAATTGAAAACAACATAATTATTACAATGCAATTGACCAATTCATTGACAATTACTATACAATCAAAGTCGAATATTATTAAACAAATATATGTATTAATTTGGCTAAGCACTGTATTTTGATAAAGAAGTCCTCTGAATAACTTCTTAATCATTAACTCTCAGTCACTCAGTTTGATTGGATCACTATCTTCAGCCTGTACTGGCTCGTTAATTACTAAACTATTAAGTCAAGGACCAACAGAATCAGTGAGTTACTGAATGAACATTGGAGTGAGCCAAACATTAAGTTGTTCACTCACTCACTGAAAGGAATCGTTCAATTTAGTTCACTTACTCACAACCGACCCAACACTAATCCCAAAATAGGTCTAAAACAGTGGTCGGCACGGCCCAATCCCCGGACTAGGCCCTATCTCTGCCGCAGCACTGTTGTTTCACATACATAATGGTCCTGCAGGTTCGGCAGGTTTTTCCTTTATTGAAAATTTGGATTTAATGTGCAATGCGTTATATGTATAATCAATTATTTTAGTTAAAGCAAGAAAACGTTTCGAACTTCGTTTGTGTTGCTACATACACAAATGCAAAAGACCCATTTCTGGCTGATCTAAACCTACTAAGTTCTTAGAATTTACTTTTTGTTTTGTTTTTTGTTTTGAGTATTGAACAAGTAGATTACAGTAGGTACTTTTCATTGTTTCCAATTCTTATTCCAAGGCACATTAACGATCTTCCATCAGTCATTCAGCCCTGCTCTGGATTTCGATTGCGAATAAATCTGTACGATTTAGAATTGGCTTATTTTTTTTTGGTTTTGTTTTCGAATAAATTTGAAATCTTTAGTCTCGTTTGTCATAGTTGTCTTAGTTATTTGACCGATTACAGTTTGAAAACGATTAAGAAAAGAGAACACACCTGAAAATTTATTTGCATGTGCCTTTGTATGTATATAGATGCAATCAATTTTTACAATGATATAAATTCTTCTAGTCTCTGCAAGTCGATCTTTGAAATTTGTGACCTTGGTGCCAGCAAAATTTCCATAATGAGCTCCTTAACAGGTCCAATCAATCTATTTACTAAAAGACAAATTGTCTACACAGCTTATAGATAGATGAAATTGTAATGCTTCTAACAATTAATGTATTGATTATGCACATATTATATTTTATTGATCAGGTTGTTTGTCTGCCCATCTGTAAGCATTCGTATCTAAGCTAAGTTGTTGGGCTTTTCCAATCACTGTAAGATTAAGCTGCCTTAAAAACAAACACCTAAAAATAAAGTGATGAAAGTATTTTCGTTATTCGATTCCAACCCGCAGAAATTGTTGTGCTTTTCACCGTTTTTACCCCTAATTTGTTAAGATCGGTTTACTATATCGTAAAGCTCAGATTGGAATACCAGGTTTTCGCCATAAGAACATAATTTGCTATTGCCAAAGTTAAAGTTAATATGAGGGGACAATTTAGTCGCTGAGTCAGATAAGTAATCATTTTCTTTGATATGAAGTGTCTGCCTGTCGATAGAAATTCGATTGAAATTTAAATTTATCTAATGTGTTTTTGTTTTTTTTTTTTTAGATAATTTACTTTATATATATATTTTCCAAATGCGTGTATTACATATGTATGTACATATGAATATATATGTATGTATGTATAAACAAAATAAATCCAAATATTTTTCATCAAAAATTTTGTGTTTGCTATATTTTTTTTGCTTTGAATTTTCCATTTTTATTTATTATTTTGAAATCCAAAAAAAAAAAAAAAGAGAGATTGATGTTTATTTATAGAGCCTCGCACATAATGTGTGGGCGTTGTTGGCCGCCTCGGGCGACATCAGAGTGACAAATGGAAGAAGAAAAAAATAATTAAGCTTAACTATCATTTAATATAATTGTTCAATTTAAATCATAATCGATAAATCAATTTGCAATTGGAATAAAACAGAAATCGATTATGTAAGTATTAAACAAGCCACAGGTGTCTGTGTATCCCATCATCGGGCAGCCAGGCGGACGAAGACCTGAGGCAGGACAAAGCCAGGCAAGGTGAAGACAAAGAACGAACAATGCATTTAATGGGCGAAACTAGAAAAATGGCCACTAATCAAAAACTGGCACGAACATTGTGAAACGAAATTTAGCAATTGGACATTAAAATACCCTTGAATTACCAAAAAAATCGTTTATCTTTATCGTTTTTTAATCTTTACTCTAGAGTATTGTCGAATTGAAAATCGAATTCCAATTGGAGACTCCATTTAAGCCAAAGTCAAGAACTAGTATATTTTATAGAATATAATGCCAATTTGTTTCTCTTTGACGATTTGATGATTCTTCTGATCATATGATCATGCCAGGCATTATCTAAGTCGTGCTTTCCTTGTTTTTATCCTATTTCAAATAGGAAATTGGCATAGGAACATTCTCCTGATCATATGATCATGCCAGGCATGAAAATTCTTAAAATTGAAAACTTCTTCACATCAAGTGTCTACAGGGTATATAGAAAAACCAAGAGTTACACCAATAACTAATCAAAACGGATAGCAGAGTGAAGTGAAGCAGTTAAAACAACAAAGGTATAGAAAGAAGAAAATAGAGAGAGAGAGGGAGAAATAACATGGATTCAAAAGTTGGCTCCAATACACACACACACACACACACACACACACACACACACACACAAATATAGCCCAAAGCCGGCAACAGCTGTAGACTCATTCAGCAATTTGTCGCTTCTTTGTTGTTGTTCTTGCTGCCAGAATTCATTTTAAATTGAGAAAAATCGCAGCACGAACTCACGAAAAAGTTTTAATTATTTTCTAACAGGCAAACATACATGTATATGTGTGTGTGTATGTACGTGTGTATATATGTACATATGTGCTATACAACGTGGGAGACCGATAGAGAAAGTCAGAACAATCGAGGAGTGGTAAGAACAAAAGAGATAGCATATATGTATTGCTATCCAGTGATTTGACAAGTTTTATTTTCCATTTTGCCCAAACCTGCCAAAATTGCGTATCCGTTCTTAGCTCATGATTCCAAGTGACTGAATTATGATTCCAATGCCGTGCAATAAGTTTCATTGGGTGTTAGTTTCCAAAATTTTGATTTCAGTTGCGGGTCAAAATCGGTATCTTTTGATAGAAGCATTACTAATCATTTAAATAATAGGCATATTTATTTATATTCTTCTCCAAACTCATATCCATTTCTGGATCAACATTAACTCCTCTTTGAGTATGTATGAACATAATGTCCGCATTCAGAATATATCCCTGCGATGTCACAGATCGCAAATAAATATTTAGCTCAAAAACGTTTGTCCTTACATTGATCATATAGGAGTGATTGATGTGAGAAAGTATCGTATTACATTTGTAAAAGATTCGATTCCATTTTCTTAAAATTTTCGGAGACAAGTTTTCATTCATCTGAAAACTTGTCGAAATATTGAAACTAATAAAAAAATTAATGGTCCTCCTTGTTGTAAGAAAAAATGCCACACAAAATACCGAAATGCCTATGGCATGCACATACATATGCTTTCGTTTGTGTGTGTGTGCATGTATGTGTGAGTGTATAAAACTTTTCCGTAAATGGGAAAATGAAGGAAAGAGTGCGGAGTGCGCCTTTTGAGTGGCTATAAAGAAGAGAACGAGAAGAAAAATAAAAATGAGGTGGAGTGCGGGAGCATTGTTGTTCCTGTTCTTGTTCCTGAGTTCTTTAGGCACGCCATGGCATGGCATGATGTGGCATGTGATGCAGTGGGCAAGGGGCAGGGGCTGATCAGGTGGAGTGAAGCTTTTTGCTATCTGTGGGTGAGTTTTGGCAGCAAAATTAAATACGTTAAATAATCCATATATGTATGTGTGTTAAAGTACCGGCACACACATACATACATACACAGTCACACACATTTTCAAAGTCCCATGGCAATTTGCGGTCATTTGCTTTTCATCAGCTTGGGAATTTTCTTTATCCTCAATTTTTCTTCTTTTTTTCCTTTGACTCTCATCTCGTTTTCTTCGCTTCGTGTTGAGGCTCCCGTGTGTGCGTGTGTGTGTCTATGTGTATGTGTGTGTACGTGAAGATGCTCAAATTATTTATCTATTTGGTCCATGGCCTCCATACCATCTCATCTTAATCTTCTTCTTTTCTTTGCTTTACTAGCAAAGAATCTTTTGATTACAACAGGACACACACATACACACAAGAGGAAAACAACTCAGCCAAGCACAAATACATATTTTGTAGCTCGCTTTTGGGATTTTCTTCCACATACCCTGTTTAACTCGGGTATATTGGAGTCAAAGTTAAGTTAAGAGGGCTTCTTGGCTGGGAGAAAAATGTATTTACAAAAGGGATAGGAAAATTGCGAGGAGAAGTAGCTCACCCAGGCGTGTATCCACCCGCTTCCTGCTCAAAATTTTTGAATTTTTTTACGTTCTTGTTTTTTGTAACACATGAAGAAAACATTGACTGAAAACAAAAGGCATCTAAAGGATTATTAGGACGATCATCTTAATACTTCAAAGTCAAATTAAAGGAAAAAAAATTTTGACAACCAAGAAAACCTAAGGGTTTAACTGATCTTAGTAGGGTTTGTTTTTCACCCATCTAGGTTCCTGAAGAGTAGAACCTTCAACAATTTCAGCTCAGATCATGAATGTTTACTTTCAAGGAATTAAAATATTGAAGATAGTAGACTTTAAACAAAAACCCCATAAAACTGATTTGGTTTTTATATGTAGTTTAATTTCTGAAAAAATCCTCGTTTGGTGTTTCATTTCGCTGGATCTAGAGATATTTTTGTCATCGCAGAACGCCTCATTTTGGAGATTTGATGTCATTTCTTAAAATAAAAAATTACGAAATACTTTTAAAAGTTTTCTTTAAGTTTTTGAAATGATAAATCTAGGTCTTTTAAGCCCTTGTAACCCCTTAGAAACCTTTCCATGCATTTCAGAATAGAAAAGGAGAGAGTTCAATCAAAGTGTTTGAAAAAATGTGAAATTAGTTCAGGATCCTTGAATACAATGAAAATTCTTTGGAATTTCTCTTAAATAGTAATATTAAAACACACGCACCCATCATTATGTTACATAGTTCTGAGAATTCGACTTATACCATCGCTATCCTTAATAGGCTGAGGGACAATATGCATTATTTCAGCTATAGTTGGGATTTCTTTGCCTTCTCTCGTGACTGTTTTGCTTGCATCGCATCGCATCGCCTCGGTTCGCCTCGAACTTTTGCGGTTTAAAGCCAACAATTCAAATTAAATACATAAATTGTAGAATGCAATTTGGTAAACTCATGTGGAATAATGTACACAAAAGCACACAGATGTGTACACACGCACACAGCCATATGTATGCATGTGTGTGATACATACAAACGTATATACATACATATATTATGTGGCCTGTGGTTTGCATGTGCAAAAAAAATTAAATGAATGACAAAAACTTGTTTTGTGTGAGTGTGTGTGTGTGTGTGCCTGTGCAGCTGCACGAAGACACAGTTGCCCCAGGCTCCTGCTCATTTTTGCTATCCGTCGCTAGGTGGCGTCGCTGTAATCAAAATGCCAACGCATAAAAGTCAAAAGTCGTCGTTGTCGACGTCGTCGACATTGTCAAGCAAGGCAAAGGCAAGTCAAATTTTAAGCACACACTCATACACACACGCACACACACACAATTTCAAGGCAGGTGCTGTGGTCCCAACATCTCTCAGGCATCTCGGGCCCAGCTTCAGTGCAAATTGAGGTTAAAAACGAAACGAGGAAGGGAAAATAATAACAATAACAACAACAACAGAGAAATGAAAAGAAATGAAGTAAGTAAGTCGTCTCGCCGACTTGGGTATACCATACACCAGTAAAACAAATATTTCAAATTTGTAATAACTAATGCATTTGCCTATTTTAAGAAATTCTGTTCACATGCTTTTTACAAGCATATTTCAGTATCTCGCGCACTTATGCATATAAGCACCCTAGCGCCCCCACCCGCCAACGGCCATCTCCGGCCTTATGCAAAAACGTTTATATGCATAACTCAGCTATTTTTTGTCCGATTTTCATCAAATTTGGTATTTTGCTGGGTATTAGTATCAAATTTAAGTGTGCCAAATTTGATTGCACAAGGTAAAAAATTACGCGAGATATTCGAGTTTTTCAAATTTCGGGGGCGGAAAGGGGCGTGGCAAAATCTTTATACATGCAACATGAGCGCATTTACTAAGCAAATATACATACCAAATATGGTGTATCTAGCTACAATAGTTTTTGAGATAAACGTTTTTTTTTGAATTGCGGGGGCGGAAAGGGGCGTGGCAAAAATTTGAAATAAACTTGATCACTCTACATACTACATGAGCCTACATACCAAATTTGGTGGCTCTAGCTTTTATAGTCTCCGAGATCTAGGTGTTCATACGGACAGACGGACGGACGGACGGACGGACAGACGGACAGACGGACAGACGGACAGACGGACAGATGGACAGCCGGACAGACGGACGGACAGACGGACATGGCTAGATCGACTCGGCTGTTGATGCTGATCAAGAATATATATACTTTATGGGGTCGGAGAAGCTTCCTTCTGCCTGTTACATACATTTGGCGACTTTAATATACCATTTCACCCTATGGGTGTATGGTATAAAAACCTAAAGCTGTCAGCGTGACACATGCACAAATTTATGTGTTGCTGTATGTGTGAGTGTGTGTGTGTGCAAAATGAAGAGAGGAAAAGAGAAGTGGTTTTTATATGAAATGCAGACAGGTGTAAGGTAACAGCAACAAATAACGGCAAGCCAAATCCAACTACCGCTGTCGTTGTTGTTGCCGCCTTCTTCTACGTCTCTGCAGGACCTCCTCTTCCTCCTCCACAACACCATCACACTCAGCCGCCACTCATCTCGTTCTACCTTCATTTTATTCTCCCTTGTTCACCTTCTGCTTTTCCGTATGTTATATTCACTTCGTTTCTTTTTTGTTTGCTTTCTTCTCTTTTTCTCTTCCTCACTCTCTCCCCCTCTTTCTCTTGTTGTAATTGACACTTAAACTCGAAATTTGACGCAAATTGCTAAAAGTGACAATAAGCAAGAAAAACGTCGGCAAAAAAATGTTTGCCAAGAAAATTCTACGATTTGGACTTTCAACTGTGTGTATATACCCTAAACTATCGAGAGATCTAGAAAAAAACTAGCTCATAAACAAAATGCAGGTACTAAGAGTTGCAGTTGAATAGAATAGCCCAATACAAAAACGATTATTCATTTTACATAAGGTCAAAATCTTTGTTTTTTATTAGAAGAACACGAATCCCAACGTAAGTCATTCTAAAAAAGTAAATTTCTACAAAGTATGTATGTATATTAACTAACTTATTTTAGTTTATACTACTATATTGCTTGGTTACAGGTTATAAACCATGTGGGTCTGGGCACGAGATTAAAACATTTTTGAGTATATAAATATGTCGTCTTTTGATGCCGATGTGGAAAATTTCTAGGGAATTGTATGTGCCACCAGACGAAGGAGCTTTGCTGTTTAGCTCTATGTCAGATTTAGCTGCTTTTTGCTGCTGCTTCAGTTGGGAGCAAAGTGTTGCTTTTTGCCTTCACTCACGTCATGAGGCTAAGTCTATCTCTGTCGCACTTTAATGTACCTGTATCCATATAATGAATTGTAATTTGAACAGACGTGAAAAAAAACTTGAATGCGAATAACAGCAAACATATGTACATACGTATACGAGTCTCTCCGTGTGTGTGTGTGTGTGTGCGAATGCATGAATATATGTTAGTGTGCGAGTGTTGAAGAGCCTGGCGGCTATTAACTTAAATTACGTAGCATACTTTTTGTGCGAAGCATGCGGATTTAACGGCTGCTGCTGCTTTCTGCTGTTATTGTTGTTGTTGCCGCTGCTTTTCATATGTTACAATAGCTAAGCATTAAAGTCCGACATACATACATATACATATATGCAGAAATAACACACACACACACACACACACACACACACACAGATGTATATCTACATATGTGAAAGTGTATAAGTGCATATGTGTAGCTGAGCAACGAAAATTTATTGTTTGTGCGCTAGGCAACATTTTTAGTGTGTAAGCTGTCTTGATTAAAGTACACCAACATATACACACACACACACAAACACTCACATGGTCTACATATGTATGTATATACATATATGTAAATACATATGCATATAGTCATCTGGCATAGTTGTGTTTGTCATTTAACACATGTGATACCAGGTAATGGGTTTTACCTATTTGCTTTTGGCTCTTAGCATTGTTGCATTTTAAAAATATATGACTAGATTTATGCAAATATTTACAAATATACGTAAACACGGACATATACATTCATATAAAACCAAAATAAAGCCAAATTATTTGACGTCACAACTAGTTTTATGAAATATTAGTAGGGGAAGTATACCAGTAGTGGGCACGCTCTGGTTACGGGCACCCCCATCCAACTTTTGACCGAAGTTATATCTTATTAATCTGATTATTTTAAGTTGTGTTAGTAGCTATGACCATTATAAAGTAAAAACCGGAATAAATTCAGACGTAAAGTGATTTATACTTATACCCTTGCAAAAAGGGTATATTAATTTTGGTCAGAAGTGTGCAAAGCCTAGAAGGAAGCATCTCCGACCATATAAAGTATACATATTCTTGATCAGCACGACGAGACGAGTTCGAATAGCCATGTCCGTCCGTCCGCCCTGTAGTCCGTCTGTAGGCTTGTATATAGTGCGCAGGTTGTTTATCTTGGATTCAGGCGGATCGGATCACTATATCATATAGCTTCCATACAAACGGTCAAGTCACAAACATTTGTTAGTGTAAATATACTTGTTATGACTATGCCGAATTTGATAAAGATCGGGTAAATCGGTGATATCATATAGCTCTCATAGGAACGTTCGATGGAGAACAGTGACTTTGATCAATATCTTCACTATTTCCTATGCTAAGATTTGGGGCCGTTTTAGATAAAACGTTTTTCCGCTATGAAAGAGGGAAGAGTTACCAAAACAGTTGCAAGGGTATACAAACTTTGACGCGGTCGAAGTTAGCCCCGGCCCTCTGGTTTCCGATTAACCGAATTTTCAAGGGTACAAAAGTAATAAGGCAAAAACAAAACTAGGCCCACAACTGGCACTCTTCCCCTATCTATGGATAATAATACTCAGTATATAAGTGGTTTTCAATAATAATATATATTTTAATAAGCAAAGTGAAAAGGTAATCACCACTTGAAACCAAAAAAGAATCTAGGGATGTAAAATGGGATTAACCTTTAAATTTTTGTATATGACAAAGAGTTCATTGTTCTTACTTAACAATATTGAACGTTTGGTATGACACGCAACTAAGTTCTTCAATAGTTTGTCTGTTTATTCTGCCCGGCTTAAAAAATCTTCCTTACTGTTATCTCGAAATTGTAATGGGTTCGATTTGGATAGTTTTTGCAATTTCCGGACTGACTAAAATTGTTATTATTGCCATTTCTTCTCAGTGTAACAGTCTGTTGGCATCTGTAATCCAAATGATATTCTTTCTGGTTTTGTCTGGTGGACTTAAAGTAGCTTTAATAACGCGTGATTGATCTGTAGATCAGCCTAGGTCATGAGTGGATCTATGACGAAGGATTATTTTATTTTCTACTGGATTCTCAAAGTTCGCTTCAAAAAGTTAATTTTTGTAGAGGTATTGTATACCATGGGAGACAACCCTGGATCCCTCCTTTGTCATCTACCCATCGAAATCTAGATTATAGCCATTAATTTTTTGCTATATATTTGCTATTTTCTTTTGTGGATAGGAAATGAAAATGAAATTTTAAAATTTATAATTCTCACAATATTGACTCACACTTGATGCGTCTCGTCTGAGTTCCATTATCGTTTTCTTTGATATTGAATTCTCTTATTATTCAGAAATTTATGTTGGGGAAAAAAAGTTAAGAGATTAGTGAGTTCTCCCTCGGCTTTTTGGTTGGTTTGATTGTCAAAGGTCACATTTGGAAAAAGTCAGAGAAAAGTTTAGAGCGAAGTTAAAAGGCCATCGAGAGCAAAAGCCAAAGTCATAGTTATAAAGTGACAGATAGAAAGAGCAAGGAAACGAGACAGAGAGAGAAAGAGAGTGAGAGAAAGGTAGATAAATAGGGATTAGTACTAAAACGGATAAAGGATTGGAGGCAAATTAGCACCTTCTTTTCTACATTTCAAATGGCTAGGCGTGAAACAAAAGCGACCCAAAAAAAAAAAAAAAAAAAAAAAAACTGTGTCAGCTAAAAGAAGAGTCAAAGAAGTGGTAGGGCAAATACAAACAGAGAAGCTTTTGGGCTCATTATGAATGAATGAAGCTACAAATTGAAAAGATGAGAGCGAGATGTATGTGTGTGTGTGTGTGTGGTAGGCCTGTTGTTGTATGTACATGTGAATGTTGGTCATGTTGTTCAAGAGTCAAGTGAGTTGACATCCAGCTGGGTCAAAGTGCAACAGGAAAAAAAATCACAACATAAATTCTGATGGAGGAAGCATGAGAAAGCGAGACAGGGACACAGTGGGGAAAAACGAGAATGTGTTAGTGTATGTGAGAAAAAACAGCATGAACGAAAACCAGAGACAGAGACAGAGAGCAAGAGAGGGAGAGGAATAGAAAACTGGTACACAGCTAAAATGGAAAATTCCCAAATGACATTCAACACTCGAAAGGCGCGTAAATCAAATGAGGACAGGGACAGAGGTTTCTGGCTGAGATAAGGGTGTGGAATGGAAGCCGGGACAGAGTGCTGTTCCAGCTCCTCTTCTACCTAACCACAATGTTGTTGTTGTTGCTGTTGCCTAATGTGTTTTGGCATTTGTCCCCTTCTTGCCGTTCTTGTTGTTGTTATTATTGTTGCGGTTATGGTCATGGGGCCAGGTGTCAAAAACGGAAACGGAAACGAAGTTTGCACTTAGTACCACAAAAAAGTACACACACACACGCACTCACACAGACATAACATAACACATAAATACATAGGTGGTTAAAACCATAGAGTATACGATCCCACTGGGTATAAGGGACTGGTTATGGTAGTGTAAAAAAAGGATTTACCAAAACAAACCGCAATCAAAAATGTTTCATAATTCAAACGACATGAGCCACATTCATGTAATAATGTGCCAATAATGTAACGTTGTCTGTGACGACACATTTCTCGATGAAACCTTCTTCATTTTTTTTGCAATAAATCCCTCCGTCGAAATTGGGCATTATTAATCAATATCAATAATCAAAGAATGCATAATAGTGAAAGAACTAACTTGGAAATTCAATTTCTAGTAGGGTAACTTTGTTGTTGTTACATGTTTTTTCCAAGAAAAACTTTTTATTGCATTAGAAATTTATGATTTAAGGCTTAAGAAATTCAGTAAATTTCGAGGGTTCTTTTTGATAGTTTGATGTTTTATTAAATTGTATGATACACTACTTTGGCGACAACAAGCGATGCAGGCGATGGCGCTGTCGCTCGAAAAGTAACAAAGTTATTGATACAAATCATTGTTAGTGTCCTAGTTTTCTCTATATCAGTGCTATATGATATAGCGCTCCGATCCGGCTGAATTCGAGATATATGTATAACCCGTACAGCGCTGTAGCTGTCTAGGAAAAGCTTGTATTGATATTGCTATATAAAACTCTCTTCTCGTGGTGTTGATCAAGATGATCGGAAATGCTTCCTTTTATGGGATTGAAGAAGAAAGTAACCATTTTTCCGTTCTCCAAGACGTATGTAATCCCTTGAGGAAATTTTAAGCAGCAAATCTAAATTATTTGTCTTTGACCAGACGTCAGAGATTGTATTTTACGCCATCTTAAGATTTTGAAAGGTTAAACAAATTGAACAAGCTAGTTTAGCAGCAATTAGTAGATAAGTTTATTTGTATTTGTATAACTGTTCGAATGTAACTTTACATAATTTTTTTTAATTACTTAAGCAGTGAAAATTTAATTAAAACACTTTGAAATACTTTCAATTAAATTCAACATTTCTCTTTTCTCTTAATAGCCAGTCGAGGTGAATGTGTAATGGGCGGAGGGGTGGGGGTGGCGTTAGCCAAAAGACGGAAGGCAGGAGGTATTCGCTCATTAACATAACTAACCTCAAAGGCAATAAAATAAATGGCGGGGAAATGAGGAAAAGAAAGCGCCAGAGGCAGTTTCACATTTATTTGGCAGTTGGCAGACAGCTTGGCGCCAATTGCTGTACACACACACACACACGCACATACACGCACCCTCAGACATACTGAATGACCTTCAAAAGGCACACGCTGGGAACCAGAAATCATTCATTCCTTCTCTCATATCATCAACCTTATCAGCATCCCACCCACCCATTGGATGATGTTTGCTAGCTGGCGGAATGGGTTTTTGGTTTCATTCCCTAAATGACAGACAGGCCAGCTCGAACGAGCATTGAGGGCTTAACTCGGACAAAGAATGTGTTAATTTGCGAGCTAGACAGGATGGGAGAGGATGGTGATGGTACAAAAAGGAAAATTACGCTGACAATGAGATTCTTATGAGTGAGAAATCATTAGAAGTTATTAGTGGAAAGGGATGTGTGTTCGAACGATTTTAGAAGTTTGTGGATGAAGAGACTCAAGATGCTCCTAAAATTTCCATTGTAAAAGATTTGTATGTAATTGAAACAAAAACGTTGTCTAAAATTATCGTTTCGCTTAACAAAAACTCAACGGTCTTATGCCCATCAGGATTCTTGATATATTATCTCTAAGCACAGGATTCATGATTTTTTGCTTCTCCAAACTTGCTGGCTGGGCATGCGCTTGAGATAGCTGATAGAGATCGGCATAATATTCCATTCCGGGTATACCAACTGCATTGAAACTAGCTGAGACCTCTGTGCAATCAATTATCGATGTCTTCAATGGCGTTACCAGTAGGGTCGAGTAGTATGGCACTTTTTTTCCCTCAATCAGTTCACGAACCAACAGCACTGCCGTCCTCGATCCGGCCAAGAGGTTCCATCGCGACCAACTGAAATTGTGGGATAGAGCCAATGTGGACAGACATGCATAGCAATGCATTTCCATTACATAGTTTTTTTCTCGCACGATCCCTCTGTATAACAGAAGGCATCCTCATCGGGAAATATATCCACAGCGGAAAGTATAAGCGTGGCTTTCAATTCGCTTAACGACAGAGTTTTGCCAATCATTTCGGTTATGCCCTGAGTGCTGCCACCCTGAAAATTATTTACTGTATAACCCTCCGCAGTGATGGTCATATCCAAACTGATTAGTGAGGCGGTGAAACTAAATAATATGGTTCCAGGACTACAAAACAAAAAGATTGCAGTACAAAGAGATTAACGGACATTTTTGACTTACTTTTTCATATCCGGTCTTAGATCCCAAGTCTGATAGGGCATATTGCTGTATTTATTGAGAGCAAAACCAAAAATACCTGCAACATAAATTATGATTGAAAATCGTTAAATATAAAGGCAAAAACTCATGACTTTAAGAAGTCATTACCCATTCTTCCTGTACGAAATTGTATGCATAGTTTGTCCTCATTAAATTTTGTATCATGGACATCACGTGTACTCCATTTGCCTTGTGTAATGGCAGCCAAATTGCTTTGCTTCTGTCTACGTCTGAGCGTAATATTGTATTAGGTGTTTTATGTGGTATATCGTGGTATAATCGTAGAACTTACGCCTCACTGTCACTGTTGTCACTTTGACTGTTCCGGGATAAAAACTCGTTTAATGTATGACCAGCTGTGGAGTCGCCAGCTGCAGCTTTGCCGGCCTCAAGTAACTCGAGTAAGCTATCGGCGTCATCAGCATCATCGTCACTGCTGCTATCAAGGCTATTTGAGGAGGTTTTGCCCATCTGTGTCTCTGGGTCTCCAATCTCGTCTTGTAACTGTGAGTCTCGCACAAAGGAGATGCCTGTGTAATAGGCAAAGGCAGCAGCTGCAGTAGCCGGTTGTAGCACTTCGACTAGCTCTTGGCTGAGAGGACGTACATCATCGGGTAGTTGCTCCTCATTTCCTAGATCGTCGGCATGCTCCGAGCTAGTTGGTGATAGTTGCTCTGATATCTGCTGCAGCATTTCCTCCTGCTGTTCCCTTGGCAATTGCAGACGCCACAATCTATCCATGTCCTCAATCAGTTGGGAGAACAGATAGCATTGGGTACTCCGGCCAGCTTGGCGAGCTGGCAATTGCCGAAATTTAAGTAACTTATCAAAACAGAGGGGCGGAAAGAGTTCAGCTGGCTCATCAGTGTCCAGAAAATCAGCACCAATGCCAATATTTTGATCCAATTGCATAGCTTCAATTGTTTGTTCGGGATTGATGACTATCTCCGGCTTCCTGCAGTTGCCCCAGTCGCACATGAGCCTGTCGGGCCAGAAACATGACCTTTCGTTGCTGCTTCAGCATGCCAACTGGTGGCGTATGCTGTTCAAGACGCACACAGAAGCCTTGTGGCAAACGTGGTACTATGAAATCCTTGACCAATCCGTATAGGTCCACATCACTGGGTATGGCACGTAGATTAAAGTCGCTGATCTCTCGCAACGGTGGAGCCAAGTCCGATTTCTGTGAACGCAGGCGAACCGGACAGCGGGGTGAGCTCTTCAATGGACTCGGTTGGGCGTTTGTTGACAATGGGGTGGCTTCGGTCGGCGTTGCTGTGGCACCAGCTCCAGCTCCGACTCCAACAGCACTGCCAGCGCCAGCATTTGATGTTGATGTGGCCTCTGGTGGCTTGACTCCATCGGCTAGCTCCATTTCAAAAGTCTCGACATGTGTCTCCCAGCGACAGGCTATTGGCGGCTCAAACCATATAACCGAATCGGGCAATCTGTATGAGTCAGACGAAGGGGAAGTCTCTAAATCGAGAGTGTTGCAACACCTTAATGCACTTACTGAAGAGTGACTAAAGCCAATTTATCTAGAGCAGCCTCAATCATGCGCATTTCCGCTTCTATTTCCTCGGGCAAACGACGCACTCCAGGCAAAACGGGAGGCGGTGGCTTATACGTCTGATAGTATTCCTTATGGACCAAACTATTGGCCACCATAACTGCAAAAATGTAAATGTGTGTGTGTCTCCCACTTCTTTTCATTATACTTACTAGTTCGAATGAAGGATCTGGCGTTTAATTGTTTATCCTGTTGCGGTGTCTCTAGAAAATCAATGCAATAGACTCCACCTATAATGCGATATTTACGTAAGTTTACATCCGTTTCTAGCATGCCATATGCCTCAGGTCCAATTGCTCGTCGTCGAGCCTTATTCAGTTCATCCTCATACTCGGCATACAGTTTGTCCACATCATAGGTGCGTTCTTTTGGCGGCTGCGAGCTGGTTGAGTGTTGATCCTGTGTCAATTGTTCCAATTCTGAGAGAGGTATATCACGGGCGCATTCATCCAACATGGCCTGTAAGATCTCCTTACGTTTACGCCATTCGCGTTTGGTTTGCCTCAAAACCGCTGAGAACAAACAGAAGGTAAAAGAAAATGAAATGTAATATGTATCCATGCAGGCATCATACTTGCGTTCTCAGAGCGTGAATGTTTCAATTGAAAACTACTGCAATAGTCACTAAAATGATCATAATTTAGCCAAAGTCCACGCAACGCTGAACTCTGTAAACGAACTGTGGGCGGCAATGAGATTTGCATTTCGATTGTGGGAAAATCGATTTCATTATGCGCCGATTGTTCACCAATGCGAGCTTTGGGATTGACAGCTCTGAAATGAATTATTTGCTTAGATGACATAGTGAGATAAATAAAAGGACTCTTACATTTGAGCATCTTTGGAGAAGGTCCAAATAAAACTTTGAAATACTTCTGAGCTGTAGATGTGCTTAGAAACGCCCGGTCTATCAATTCTAAAAGAAGAAGATTTGTTACACATTAACACATAATATAGAAGAAGATATATTTACTCCATATCGCGTTCAATGTGCGACATTGTCTTATAGGTGAATTCATCCAAATGCTGTTTGAGAAAAATTCTCATCTCAGTTTTGAGTTTGACCAAATCGGCGGCCACATTTGCTGAACGCTGTTTATAAGGCAGCATGTCGTCTAGTTCATTGAGAATCTAAGAAGAAAGACAAAGTGTAAGGAGTTTGTATCATCAGCAAAGTCCGAAAATTCCATTCACGCTTAAACCAGTTAAGAATTACAAGAGCGTTAAGTATAATAATTGAGAAAGCTCGCGAAAACTGGTAACTTGTGCAAATTTAAGACACTTAGAGAGTAAGGAATAAACAAAAATACAATTTTTTAATAGTCGAATATCGATCATTTGGCATTCTTTCTTTTCATTCTTCTTCAAGTTCCTTGTCGACTTACACCAAGAACTTCCTTGATGCGCTGCGCATAGACATCACCCAGTTTGCCCTGCTGTTGCCGTAGTGATGCTCGTGTCAAGTCCGCCACCTGAGAGTCTTGTGTAAGAAGTGTCCGCTCATCGGTGCGTAATAACCAATTTCTGGATTCCTTTTGCCTTTGGGCAATGTCCGCATGCCATTGATGAATGTATTTACGCAAATCACTGGGGCTGGCCGCATTCGGTAGGCCATTGCAACGCATAAATTTCTCCCAATCACGTTCATGCCGCTCACCATCCTTGATGGCGTCAATGGCCAGGCGCACAGCATCGAAAAACAACATGCTATCCTTTAGCTGGGAGCGACGTAATCGATTTTCGGCCACCTCCTGCTGTTGTCGATGTTTGGCTTGTTCCATTTCCAATTTCTTACGCTGTCGCGCTTCCTCCAGTTTCTTCAATCTGCGAATATA
Source organism: Drosophila equinoxialis (assembly GCA_018150345.1). NCBI lineage: Eukaryota > Metazoa > Arthropoda > Insecta > Diptera > Drosophilidae > Drosophila > Drosophila equinoxialis. Next base: position 5,784,921 of record JAECWI010000002.1, on the reverse strand, counting down.
ATGAAAGCTAGTGGCTATTATTTATGGGATGTGTGAAAACTTACTTCTCCTTTTCCATTTCAATGCGCAGGAGTTCGGCTTGTTCGGCCTCCAGCCGGGCCTTTTCTTTCTTCGAGAGCTTCTTTTCGGTGGCTACAAAGTGCAAAATGAAGGATGAAGAAGAAACGAGAGTAACACATCATTTGTCCCATCTGAATCATTATCATAATCATAAATATGCACATCGTACCATCTTAATCCTCTGCTTAAAATCAAATGCCGCTTTCGGAGTCTTTTTATTGATCCAACTTTTAGCATAGACATGGACACCATGGCGACTTCTTTTGGTTGTTAGGTAAAGTCAATGCTCAGGTGCAGTCACACAATCCTTTTGCCACGAAAATGTCTCTGCGTCTCTAGGGTGCTAGTTTCTACCTCCATTTCCTTATTTCCTCCCTCTTTTTATCTGAGGCTTTAGTGCCATAATTTCTTCAATTAAATATTCACACAACAAGACCAAAAGAGATGCGGATAATGGGGAGAAATGGCATAGCAGGGGCAACACGTGTTCGCCTCCGGAGCTTGCCTTCTTCATGGTGGCCGGATTTACACGTTGTGGCAAAACTGTCATGGGAACAAGTTGAGTCGAAACCAGTCGGCGGTGATGAGGCTTAAGGCATAAGAAAGAACAAAAAAAAAAAAAAAAACCGAAACCAAAACCAAAAGCAACAGCAAAAAAAAAAAAAATAACCGAGTCATTTCCCCCTCCACTTTCATACATATTTCCATCCATTTTGACCATCGCAAAAGCTTCTGTTCTGCTGACAAGGGACCAAAAAGAGGCAGGACATTGTCTGCTCCTTAAAAAGTTTTCTTCTTCTTCTTATTTACAGACTTTTCCGCTATTTTGATTCTCTTCCGTTTTTATTTTATATTAAAACTTTAAATTTCCGAATCGTAATGATATGATATTTTAGTCATTCCTATTTTCGATACCTATAAGTTATTCAGTCCGTTTAAATTCTATATAAAGATTTAAGTGTGAGCATAAAGTGTGTATCCATATTAAGTACCTCTATATCAGACTGGGAAATTGTTTTTCGATTGCAAAGATTGTTTTCGTTTTCCCAAAAGTTTCCTATTTGAATTTAAAGCAAAACTTTTTCCTGTTCCCTAAATATAATGTCTTTACTTACTACCCCTTAGTCTTGGTATCCTACATTCTTTATTGTTTTATGCCTAATTTAAACTTTTTGTTGTTGTTTGCTGCCTGCTTTTCCCTCATACATATAAATTGTCTTTTAAGGGTTTTGCTCTGGATTCATTTTTTGTATACTCTTGCAGAAGGTTACAATAAAACTGATCAAATGCAGAGTATGATAAATGTCCGATGTCATTAAGCATTCGGAATGAGATCGCTCCAAATATTCCTAGTATTGGGAATTTGACTTTTTGTTCCTAATTTGTATAATCGAATGGTGGAAAAAAGTGAAAGAGTGTACAAACATCGGTGCTTTTGTATTTACCTAATTTGATATTTTTATTTTGTTTGTCGTTTACTTGGCATAAAAGTTTTTCATGTGAGACAAGCTTTTTGCATAAGAGTAGAGGAAAAGTAAGAAGTAAAAGCTTAAAGGATGGTTTGCCAGGAAGATGGAGTCAAAAGAAAAGAAAGAGAAGGTCTCGAGAAGGTGGCAAGGTGACAACGCTGCTTAATTACCAAGGCAATTTAAATGCCAACCCTCAGACCAAGACCCTTGCTCCGAGCGTACTCTCGTTTCCCGATTCTCAGCTAATTGCTTACCACACACATACGCACAACCCTTACACACACACACACACACACACACGCACACTCAGAAGTCACAGGCGGCTTATCAATTTAATGAGCTTCGCTTCGTTTGCAAGTAATAAGAATCGCCACAGAGATACTTTCAAATGGGGGTAACTGGTTAACTATGCGGTTAATTTGCATAACTGTGAAATTAATTATTAAAGTGGCATCGAATCCTATATACCCAGTACTAATTTAAATTGTACTTAGGGTGGAAAAAATTATTCGTTATTATTATTCGATATTATTATTATCGTTTCCATTATCCCCGACGGATCTACCTTTCAGTATTGCTTCATCGGGGGGAAAAGCCACCTACGTCGGGATTCGAACTCGAGGGTGGAGTTCTATTTGGTTTGCTTTAGCTGAAAATCCATTCTGACAATCCTTTTTTCAATTTGTCTCGGCTTATGAAAATTTGTTGTTTTATTTTAGAATACACAAAATTCATATTATCTGCTTAATTACGTAAATTTTAATATCAATGCAACTATCCGGGTGATTCCTTGGTCATGATTCTTTCTTCCATATCACAAGTATACATAATCCTTATGGGTAAGCACTTTTGCGATTCAATATAGTTGGCATTTGTTGTCATGCCCATATGAATTCGTTCAAGTAATTAGCTACAATTGGAGTTATTTCCTTCATCTTTCCTCTTTCATATACAAATCGGAGGATTAAAGAATAAGTATCAAATTTTTATATTTCTTTCAATAAAATAAAGCATTTTAAGTAATATCTCAAACGATAAGAAATATTTTATTGCTGGACACTTGTGCATAATTGGAGTTTTGGTTTTTTTCCTCTTCTGCTGACGCAGCTGTTGAAATGAAAAGCATACATAATAAAAATTTATCATACGCACCGTTGACATTGACAGATCGTTGAGTTGAGCTGCAAGCATCTTTCCATCTGTCCATCCGTCTGTTTGTCCAGCCTCTTTGTCAGGCGACAAGCGTCTCACTCACTCAGACACTCACTGAATGTGTCATGCTTGGGTGAACTTTGCAATATGATGAAAAATTCGTTTTCTTTTTTTATTTTTTGGGATATTTCTTCCTTTTTTCATGCTTGGTAAATGAAAATTTTGCACAGCGCCGTTGCTGGTTTTAGTGCTGATGTTGTCTATTTAGATAATCCGTAGGGCGTACGCTAGTCGGGCATATTTTAACCCATTTGGTAACTCTTTAGTCGTTAAATGGACTTAACTAATACTTCACAAAGTTGTTCATATTTCTTTAACAAAAGATAGTTTTATTTCGTGTTAGGGTTAAGTTCTATATTATTCGGTGAAAAAGGCTTGGATTTGTCGACTATAGAGGAAATAGTTGCAAATTTTCAAAGTCAAATCTGATTAAAGTTGTTTTGTCATTGGGGATTTTTTTTTTTACAAGCAAACGGTTTCATGGACATTGCATTTGTCAAGTTGAAGCAGCTTTTGCAATTGATGTCATCATTTAATTTCTTTTACTTTTCTTTTAAATTTACATACTTCAGAAAAAAAATTTTTTATACTTTAAAATTGATTTTTTTCCGGCAGCTGCTTGACAAATTGCTGTGCTTATAGCAGATGCTGCTGTTGTTGTTGCTTATGCTGCCTTGGGCTGAAATTGCTAGCCAGTTAAGCTACGAATTTCGTTTTTTGCCCATCCTGCCCCTTGGCAATCATTGCAGCAGAAAGACACACACACACACACACATACACATACACACATACATGCAGCAGTGATTATTAATTACTGTCACGTTGCATGTGTGTGAGGGTTGGACGGTTGGTTGGTGGGTTTGCTCGGTGGCTCTGTGACATTTTCGTCATCATCATCAGTTGAGCCTCTTCTGTCGCTTCATAACCATCATCATCATCTACATACCCTACATGCATACATAGGTATAGCCGTTTGTGCCATACGTATGTATGTGGTGAGAATCATTTGGTGAAAAGGTATGGTTCAGATAGATATGTATGTGAAAGAATCGATGGAAGGAGGAAGCCTTCTTAATGTGCTTACTGCTACGTTGATGGCATGGCAAATGTTCTTACGCCTGAATCACTCTTTTTCCTCTACGTATATCGAGTACTTAGCAGTCTGTATGTCAGACTGACAGTCAGCCAAACGAACATAGAAAGACTTCCTATGTTCGATGTCAGATTTGCCAGACATTAAAGCTTATCCACACCGCTTTTTATGTACATATGTGAGGTATGGCATTGTACGCTTGAAATTGGTCTTGATTTGGTCAAAGGCCTTGGTGAAATGCAAACAAAATCATGACCACAAATTTATAACATTCTGGCCTGACATTGACATTTTGACTTTGCTTTGGGAAAATATTGCAATTAAAAGAACAACTTTAGTTTAATTTACCTAAGATTTTACGTTAAGCCTCAAAGTCATTTAACCTAGTGTCTTGTATTGACATTTGCATTCAATTGAATAAGATTTTAAACTCTTTTTAATCGAAACAATCTGTGATTTCTTTATTTACTATTCGGATAAGTATATTTTTTTTAATTTCACCAAATAATCGATTTTCTTATCTCTCACTTTTCAGCTATCTGTACAAAAGAAATTCTCATCCATATCGTATAACAGCAAACCAATAATAACTAGAAGCAATTTTGGAATACCCAATTATGTACATATTTCTACATATATAAGATTAATATAATATCAACAATAATAAATTGAATTAATAAACGTATTAAACGGTAACATTTTTTGATAACTAAATGATAATAAGGCAGACAACTGCAGCAAATATATCAATTAATAACAAGAACTTAGCTAGAACAAAAGAAAAACATAAATTATAATCATACAGTACTTTATTTTCAATTAAAACTATCATAAAGACGTTACAATAACTAGCATTACCAACAAAAACAACAACAAAAACAAAAGAACATTAATAATAATAACAATACTAAACATAAAAACTTTTGTTAACAATCAAATTATGTAATTATAAAATTAAAACAAAACAGAAAGAAAATACAAAAACCAAAATGCCATTGTGATTCTTAATTTTAGACAATTTAGGCAAAACAAGAAAAGCAAAGTTAATAATTTAGTAAAGTTTTAAATATTAATAAACATTCAAAAATAAAAACAAAAACGCGGCAATAAAACGACCAACACAACAAAATTCAACAAAATTTGAGCAATATAAGCAAACGAAAATAATAAAAACAAAAGAATAATATTTACTAAACAAAAGACAAAAATCAAAGGAGACTTAAAAATCAGACGGAGAAGAAGCAGAGCAACGCCAGCCGCCCAACAACAACAACAACCACAGCAACAACAACAAAACAAAAACAATATTCTTGGTTGTACTCCATCCAGAAAGCGAAGAGAAAGTTAAATTCAAATTGAAACGGTTAAAAGAACGAACGGTCAAACACCCGCCCCAAAAAGTATGCAACAGACAAATGTGAGGCCATCCAAAAACTGTTTGCGCCTAGTGCTTACTGTGTTTCCTCTATTTCTCTCTATCTATCACTCTCTCGCTCTTTTTAACACTCTTTCTGTCTCTACTTGTCACTTTATCTTGCTGTGTCTCTGACTTGCTCTCTTCCTCTCTCCCTCTCTCTCTCTTTCTCTCTCTGTCTGTCTGTTCTTTGTTTCTTCTTTTCCAAAACGACAACAACTTTTGCTGCAAAAACTTTTTGTCAGGTTTCTTAACTAGCTAAATAATAATATAAAAAAAAAACAAGGAAATAAAATAATACAAAATATATAAATCAAGAAAACTCAACAACACCTTCAGCAACTAAAACTAAACCAACAATAATAACAACAACAACCACAACAACAACAACAAAAACAACAGGAACAACTTTAGCTTTTTGCTGCTGCCCCCCACTGCCACTTTTGAAAGGATTAAAGGGTAAAAAAAGCCGCCAAGATGACCATGTGGCAGAGTGGTGGTATGGGAGGCCATGGCTCCCAAAATAATCCATGGATGAAACTAATGGGCATTGTCCATAAGGAGCGACGACATACGGATAATGTTCAAAGTCAATCCGGTTCCAATGAGCGCAATCTAAATCAGTAAGTATCCCAAACTCTTTAAATATATTTTCCCTCTATTATGATTATTACATAATTTACGTCTATTCTTGTTTGGTCTAACAATAAGTCCTATTATGTTTTTTAAATCGATTCGCAATTGTTTCTTGTTAAAAGTCAGAGTTTAATGGGAAGTTTTAAAAGGCTATCATGATTTCAACAGGGATATAGCTCTTTTAGTGGATAAAGCATTCGCTATAATGCCGAATGCGAAATAAGTGCCAGCAAGAGCACTTGTCCAATATTACGTATACGACAAGTACGCCACAAGTATTTAATGTTAACAATAAATTCAATTGGCTGAAGTAAGCTAGATTCTCTGATAATTTTCAAATCCTGAATACTAAACTAATTAAGGTGTTCAGCTTTTTAAATATAATATTTTTCCGGAGCTTTTACCAACTTTTAATATCATTGAAGTTCATCTGTATTGAACAATTTAAGTATAGATCGGTCCTTGACATAATTTGATCATATTTTCAAGGGAGAGGAAATGTACCTCATTTTTTCGTCAAGTATTCGCCACTAGCTTTATGTGGAACCCGGAAACACGAAGACAAGTCAACAAGTCTATACTTTTTGTTTAAAAAACCAGAGGGCCGGGACTAACGTCGACAGCGTCCAAGTTTGTATACGCCTGCAACTTTTTAGGTAACTCTTTCCTTAGCTATAGCCATCAAAGTTAAAAAAACGTTTTATCTAAAAAACACCTCTAAGCTTAGTAAAGGCTTTGCAATAGCAAAAGGAAAGCAGCAGGACTTGTGAAAATATCTTTTACTTCCGCATCTGCAGTTAAAAATGATACCCATAAAAAAATAAATGTTTAAATCAAATGGCTTATTACACATGCCTTTGTTGTTGTAGTAGTCCAGCAGACTGCTGGAAATGATTGTACAAATAGCTGTAACGTGTTATCATCTCTGTTCCAAGAATCCAAAACAAAGACGCCTTCTAACCACACTCAAGCATACTCACAGGGTTGCACTTAGGCTCCCAATCTACCCCTGACCTGACCTTTACTCTCGCATATACCAAACCATGGTGATGGTGATTGTAATGATGATTATCCCAATGATGCTACTAAGTATGAAAATAAAAATATTATTATCCTTATACTTTCAAGTGCCTTTCATTATGCATATATAAATTTAACCGTATACCCTGTATTTGTATATACATACTGACTAATCAAAACCAAAGAGCATATTAGCTTTTAGTTGATTACACAAATGTATACAAAAGTCGTTATATACAATAACTTAATAGACAGTCAAAGTGTTCTTTTATATAGAATTACTTCAATTAAATGTTACGTAAGAAGAAAAACGACTCCAATTGATTGAAAAGTCATTTTTCCATTTGTTTTAAGCACATAATTAAGAACCATTTTCTCGCTGGAAAAATTATTATTGTAAGAAGTCAGAGAAGCATTGATCAGGTAAAACTAGTTAAGAATTACAACTAGGTGAAGCAAAAAATAGTTTGGCAAAGCTCACAAGGCGAAAGTTACTCCCAGAAATTAGATTAAATTAAACAATAAAGTTACAAAAATATTCTGGAAAGGGTATGAGTATGATGTCACAGTTAAGTAAGCCCTCAAAAGAATAAAATAAACATAACTTCTTTCATCGTAAAGACACCAATTTTGATGGAAAGATTTTGTAGGCAATCGCGTGGGCTTATACTATGAAAATAATGAAAAGTTTCTACTCGACATATGCACCAGTAACAACAACACGAGTTGTACAATTTTTATAAGCCCCCACACACACAATAACACACACACACACACACACACACACACACACACAGAAACAGAAACGCAATTACACACAGCACAACACACACATTCATGCAAACACACATCAAATATTAAGAGCAATATGCGACATGGCAGAGGAAAGAATCGAGGCAATGCAGAGAGTTTTGGTTTTTTCTTTTTTTTTTTCTTTTTTTCTACTCTTGCAAAAAGGGTATATTAATTATAGTTAAGTTTTGGTACATGTGTATTAAGCCGTGTCTATCCGTTCGTCTGTCTGTCCGTCTCTCTGTCTGAATCAACGCGAACTCTATATAGATTGCAAAAGTAAAACATCTCAATCTCAATCGAAATAGGTCTATGTGGGACTTTGAATGGGTGTCCACCGGCTGAACATCATAGTGTCCCAAATTCAGGGGAATCGGGCTATAATATCGGATAATAATTTCGATTTTTATTTTCATTTAATTGCCAAAGTTGGTTTATTTTCGATTTAATGCCTTTAGTTGAGCAAAGAGCAACAGACAAACTTGCAAGGGCATACAGACTTCGGTATAGCCAAAGTTAGGCTGACACTCTGTTTTTATTTTTTGTTCTTGTTGTTTTGTAATTTCACCCGCATGCAAGTGCATGGAAATGGTAAATGGATGAACGAATGATATGGCATAAGTTGAGGGGCAAACAGAAGGTTAGGGCGTAAATGCTATGTGTGCGTGTGTGTGTGTGTGTGTGTATGGCCCGGGCAGGCTCTTGCAACAAGCGGCATGTGTGTAAATCCATTTATGCTTCAGTGCATTTATAGCCAATTTAAAAGAAAAGCAAAAACAACAGAGAAAAAATAAATAAAAAGAGGCTGCAGAAAAGAGAAACGCGAAGAAGAGTTACAGATGCAGGATGCAGATACAGAGGAATCCTGCAGTGTGCAGGTTCGTCGTTCGTTGTTTGCTGTTCGGTGTTCGGTGTTCAGTGCTCAGTGTTCGTTTGAGCTGATTTGTGGCACTAGCACAAGCATATACGAGCAATGGAAATGAATGCGATGTTGTTCTGTTCAACAATCGAGATCCCAACATGTTCATGGGACAGTACATTCCATTTCATTTGCATTGCAGGGGTCCATTTAATTGCGCAGTTGGCGCATGTTTTACGAACTGACCTGCTCCAATAGCCACTCGCGAGCTAGCTAGCCCTTTCATTTCCATTTCCACTTCCATTTCGATTCTAACTTGCCGACCCCATCCCCATTCCCCTTCCCATTTACCATTTACCATACAGTTTGTGTATATGCATAGCATGGCATCTAACATTCACATTCAATATGCTAAATAGTACGAGTCCGAGACTCCTTCATGGCATAGTTATGTGCACAAGCAAAGCCGCCAAATCAGCTGGAGTGAGTTTCATCACGTGCCATCTTTATGCTCATTCGCATACACATTTTCCATTTACATTGCCAGTTCCTCTAGTCAGATAAGTAGTTAGATTTACAGCACCCTTAACAACGGAACAAACTCTGATTACTTATCGTCATTTGTCTTATTTTCCTCCAGCTCATATAAATAGACATGTTTTTTACTAGGAATCTTTAAAACTTTTTAAAGCAACAAATCTTAATTCAAAATAATAGTTTTAGATTAGTCATAAATGTTTAACTACACAAAGGTAAAATCAGGAGTTGTGATTTTGGTGTTTGACAATTTTTGTTTTGATATCATAACACGTAATCGTTTAGTAATTATCGTGGCTGGCTTATAGATGGCGACTCTAAAAAATAATAGATAAGCCTGTCAGCCAGTTTCGTTTTTACGATTTTTCGTTTAAAAGTTAGAGTGGTTTTAGTGGCAATGCTTTTGTTAAATTTAACAATTGGACCGTTTTCCACCACAATCCGCTTAAAACTAACGGAAAATGCGCCTTCCGATAACACAGGCCGACATGTTTTTTTTTCGCCACGTTAACCGGAGAGATGTCCTTACCTACATATATCGGATACGCTGATTCTGATTGTATACTCGGTTTTGGTCCATCACATCTAGATTTTGTGAAATTAGGAGTTCTGGGGTTTGAAAATGGGCACCCAAAAGTATGCTATAGAAAGTTAAAAATTGTTTTTCTACATTTTTAACAGAATTTAGAATATCCTGTTCAAGAAAAATAGCTCTTATTTTCAAACATTACCAATAAATAATCAAAACTGGGCTTCAGCCGGCTTCAGGTCAATAAATCTTACTAATTTATAAGAATTTAAAATCATAGGCAGCACAAAAGGTGAGCAGGTTGTCTGTATAGCTATTTCAAGAACCACCAAGCTCTATTATCAGCAGACTTTGCTAAAGAATCCGCAGTTGTAATGGCCATACCATATCTTCAACGCTAAAAGTAGTTGGGAATCCAAACGACATGAACCAAGAAAAGAACGGCAAAGCCGGCTGAAACCCAGTTTTGATTAACTTCAATAAGGTCGAAATAAGACAAATACTTATAAATAATTTGTTAGATGCATTAGACTAAAATAATTCTTAAAAGTTAAAAAGCAACAAATTCTTCGAATCCCTATAGCATACTTTTTGGTTCTAATTTTACTCATTTTATAAGATATTATGCATTATAAGAAAGAAACACCTCTTTGATATATTAAAGGTTGCTCTTAAATCATGTCTAATATATTGACAGGTTAAAATAATAATGTTTTTAGTATCCTAATATATATATTTATAGTATAAAATATTGCGACTGAGGTCATTTTGAATAATTCCAACTCATATTTTTCGAAATCTTGACATGATGGACAAAAACTAATTACAGGGCCTTGATCAGCTACTATAAGAGACATATTGAACTTAGAACACTTGTTCATGACCTCGAAAATGTCGGCCTGTGTAATAGATGATCAAAAATTAAATTGGATTAATATTTAGCCCACTGCTCCAAAAGTAATTTTAAAACGTAATTTCGAAAAAGTATATTACATAAATTTCTGAGCGTGCTGAAGCAGAAATCAAACTTGCCTGAATATTAGAAATGAATCAGAAAGTTGCAAGTTTTTAATGCATGATCAAAAAGGACATTCACAAGTACAAAGTGAAGCATTTCCACATCATTTTTAAGAGCTGTGAGACATTTTATGAAACCAATAAAAGTCTTGGGGATAATAATTAATCGTTTTTGTCAATATTCTATTCTGCATAATTACTCTGTTGGGTTTAAATTTTTGTCCACTGCAAACGATAAAAGTGCTTTAAAAGTCATCGAATACATCTATTGTTAATGTATATTTATTAATGCGTAATAAAATTTAATGGCATTAATGAAAAGTCAATGATTTTAAATATTTAACTATTGGATACATTAATGCCGACACAAATATTATTAAAGATTTATAAGGTTATGTGTAGGAAAAAATGTTCGATATTTTAACATTTTGATTTAATGGTATTTTAGAGAGACACAAAATTCAAGAGAAAAGATGTTTAAGACTTATTTCGATTTCGATGCTTAAGAGTTAGTTTTCTTTTCGCTTGGCAACTTTTTATTTTGGCACAAAAGAAAATGCTCTGGACTTGGGCCAAGTTAAGGTCAAATGTAACGCCTTAATGTAGGAAAACACAGGCAGTTTTTGCTGCCTCTTGTCGTTGTTTTTTTTTTTGTTTTTTAACTGTTGCTATTTGGATATTTATGTAGTACGCTACTTCTGACCTCTGTTTTTTGGTAATAGCAACAGTTGAACATTTCGAAATTTGCATAAATTTTGTAACAACTATTAGGCATGGAGGCATGTGTGTTTGTGTGTGTAAGTGTGTATACATATATAAATATATTTTGGTGAAAGGGGCAAACTTTTTGAATTTATAGAAATGTGCACGAAACTGTTTTCATTTGGGGTTCTTCTCTTTCTCTTTAAGTGTTTGTGTGTGTGTCTGTGTGTGTGTGTGTGTGTGTGTGGGAAAGTGGAAGGCATGTCTATATGAATATTTTATAAGCCTTTTACTCTCTGTAGGTCGAGTCTCTATCACATTTATCTCTTGCTTCTATCGTTCTCTGCCTTTACATCGCAGTTGGGTGTAAAAGGGGCCACAGTATCGTGACATTGTATACATACTCATATTTGACGTATGAAAGTGACAAAGCCCGGAGACATAATATTCAACATCTAAAATAAAGGGAAGCACAAGGTAATGGTTGCCATCGTGGCATGTCACATTAAGTTTATCGGTTCATCCCTTCAAATGTCTTACATTTTGCATAGAAATCGAACGTATAAGAACACATCGTTAACAACATGCTAATGAAGTAATGTAAAAACTTTAAATTGATAAAGGCAATATTAAATAACAATTTTCCCTTCATTTACCATTAACTGCAAGCACCACAAGGACCATAGAATGGGTATCAAAACTTAACTAAGACTCATAGGAACGACTGTCCTTTCAGTTAATTTATTCATGATAACAATGTCGAGCGTATTGTACACCATATATATATTTTAGCAAGTGGAAACAAAATAAGTGTTTGCCTTAAGTTACAGTAACTTAAAGAACTAAGAAAAATGGACAGGAAACCAAAACAAAAAAAAAAAAAACATACATATGGATGTTCATGTATGTATGTGAGGAGGAATGACCTAAATTTCGTTATATCGTTATATCCAAACTTTATTTTGCCGTTTGGTTTCTGCCTAATTGCTGGCCATTCTTTAGCTTTCTTCGTTAACTTATCTTAGCTTTTTTTTCCATGGACACTCCCGTTTTCTTCTGCTTAGAATTAACTGTTATTATACCCTTGCCAAAATCGTGGGTATAACTATTTAGTAAATCGATTGACCCGCCGACCCCTGTGTGTCGTACTAATTTACTTGAGGTATTTTCCTCAACGTTTGTATTTGCTTTTTAAAAAGTATAAAAGTAGCATAAAAAACTAGTGAAATAAACTTAAAAAACAAAGCAAATGACTTCTGAAAGAAATGAAACAGAAACAAAAAATATATATTTAGAGATTGTAACAATCGAGCTCTAACTAGTCAAAACTAACTAGTATAGGTATCAAGTAAAAGTAAGTAATAAAAATAATTCCAAAAAGTGTTTTCAGTTTCTGGAAGACAATTTTGTTAAGAGACAACCGCTTCGAGGGACATGAAAGCAAATCCTTTCTGTCTTAGCTTTTGCGCACATCTGCTACATTCCTCCTCCGTTTTGTTTTTTGTTGTTTTTTCTCCTTATTTCATTTTTTTTTTTTTTTTTTTGTTGGGTTGTGCCAACGTAAGTAAATTGAAAACCATTTGTTAGGCTGGGCTCTGGGCTAAAATCATTTTTCATTTGCCTGTTGAAATTTGCAATACTTTGTCTGCCACCTGTCCAGGTGTTCTATGGGTGGATTTGGTGTAACGTGTGTGGCTGTGGGTGGCTCTATTGAACTTCACTCAGGTGAAATTAATGAGCGCATTCCATACATGGACACGAACTGGCCACATCCATGCATACATACAACACGCGCCAAACTCGGCTCATTACCATTGGAGCAAGACCATGGGAGTCCACTGAAGTGCACTAAAGCGCAAGTAAACCGAGTGGGGGAGCACTGAATGTGGCGTTGTTAGGGGCAGAGTTGTTGGCTTATTGGGCTCTCATTTTATTGGCAGCTATAAAAACGTACGTAAAGTGTCAAAGCGAAACGTTTCGTAAATGTTGCAGCGCAGCCAAAAAAAAAAAGAAAGAAAAACCCCACAGAAACCCACACGAACAAAAAGAAATAAACTTGGCCAACATTTCTTTTGGCTAACATTTCAATTGGGGCTGGCCATAAAAAAAAAGACAAAAAAAACCCAAACAGACAGTGCTTACATGTAATCGATTAGTCATAGAAATCATAGATCGACGAGTTGGCTACTCACGAAAAGTAGCGTTGATTTGGTTTGAAACCTGATTCGATTCAAGTTCGTGGCTTGGAAATCGAATTGATTTGAAAGGAATCAATCTTCTTTGCAAGAAATCAGATGTTCATCGACAACGAAAGATCGCCAAAACATTTCAAGCTCAACTGATTGCAAAATATATTGGGATTTAGGTCCATCATTCCTTTGATTGAGTACATTTACAGGTAAAAACATTTCATTGACCATTTGACTTTGATTTGTATTGTTGTTTCGGTGATGTAGTTGAATATTCGCAAAACAATTCATTGTGGCACTCAATTAACGCATTTATACAATCTAATGAAAGGCAGTTGACAATACAAATCCGATCTCCCTCCCCACCTCATCAGTTCTGTTCTGTTCCCTCTCTTGCCATCCATCAACAATTCCCTTACCTTTTCAGTTCTCTAGTGTCCTGGGGGTTTGAGGGGTTGGATAAGTACCAGGCAAAGGTGGCAATGGCAGAGGAGAGTCGCGTGGGAACTGGGGCGGAGGAGGAGCCATACCACTTGTGTGTTTATTTTGAGCCTCAACTGACTGGTTGTTGTTGTTGCTGTTGTTGCTTGTTTGGCATTGTGCATCGACAGCTTTTGTCTGTGGCACGCGGCAACCAGAAGCAACCAAGAGAAGCGTCAAAAGAGGCATTGTCTAAACTCAGACAATAGGTACCTACCTACTCTTCTACTAATCCCTCGACACGAGCAGCCGCCCAACAAATCGTCCCAACAACATAGTTGTTGTCCGCCCTTTGTGAGCTTAGAAACCGGATCCAGGCATTTTTGGCATCGCATCATAATCAATCAGCCGCCCAGTCCAGTCCAGTTCAGTTCAGTTCAGCAGCATGTTACCTAAAATGGCAATTTAATGATTTTAAAATTTTCAAAATGGCTAATAAATTGTCAGGGACTCATGGGCATAGATTACTTTTAGTTTAAATGAACAACAAATTCACAGGAAAATGGATAAACTATTTAAATTGTGATGATAATTTTAAATTAACATCATTAAAGGATTTCAAGTCCCATTCAGAATGGACATTTGGTTAACAATAGAGGGATTGCGAATTGAGCCTAGGCAACAATTTGAAACACACTCGATCTGCCTGCTGCTCGAGTTTCCTGGCTGGATATCCTGAATAAATCGACTCGACTGGAGATTCTTATCAAGAATATTTATACTTTAAAACTTTAATACGTCATTACATCGCATAGAGAGGAGTATATCTATTTGATATTCGAACAGTAACATTTGGTTCTTTATTGGTCCGATGGACTTTGTCTAGAACTTTTGATATCGAGTGAAAATAATTTAACGCATCAATGATTACGATTTTTCTATGTGTGTTTTACGTCCTGATTGTTGGCTCAACTTAAGTTGGTGTCCTGGCCCTATCCTTCATCTTTGGTCTTGTAATTGCCATTTGCTTAACGTTTTTAGGTTTTTATGGATCAGTGAGCTGACACTGGCACTGGAATGATGGTTTTGGGGTTTTGTTTTTCATTTCATTTAGCATTTTGATTAAAAAGGTAAACATAGTAACAAAGGGAGTTAAACAGGAGGAATAAGCGAAATATGAAGGTAGGAGAGAGAAGGAAAGAGAAGGAGAAAGAGAAGGATTCAGTAAAATGAGCCTAAGAGAGAAGGCAGACAGTCAAGCAGTTATTCTCGTTTGCTATTTAATGAAGCAAACTGTTGCTAAACAGCAGACAGAATGGCCTAGGTTTGAGGCATGCAACGGACGTGGCACCGCTCAAGCATGAAGAAACAGAAAGCAAGAACACATGCCAAGTCTAACCATACTATTTAAACTAATCTTGCCAAGTCGAATTCAATATACTCTTCTTGTAACATTTCTGAGAATTATGGGGACGCCCTGAAAGTATGAAACGAAACTCATGATCTAAATAGTTTAAGCAAATTAACCCTAAATTGTCTGCGGCATAAGAAGTTTAAAAAAAACGTGGCTTAATACTTCTAATATAACTTTTTCTTTTTTTATGTTACATCAGTTGACACTCAGTAATAAGATTATTAAATTATTCACGTTGACCAAAAATCGACGTTAGTGTCTAAATTTTGCCTTGTTCCTTTTTGCTGTAAGCTGACTGAAGATAACGTTGCCAAAATTGGCGAAAAATGTAGCATACTTTTCGCCAAAACACAGACAGATTCTTAATCATCATGTAAAAGTTAATACTTAAAATTATTTCTTAAGTATTATAATTCTTTGTAGATTTTCTAATGTCATGAGACAAATTTCTATCATTAAAGGCACTTGATTTGTTGTAAGAAGTCTTTCTGGCACCCTTCTGAGTATTTTATTTTTGGTTCCTGTGTTTCTTTTGTTTTTTTTTTTTTTTTTGGTTGTGAGGGTATCAAAAAGTGTGAAAGGCAAGTGAGTGTACATCTGTTTATTGTCCTTGCTCCTTCTGCTGTCCTGTCTTTTGGCAATTTGACAAGAAAGCATTATCCATACAAATGAGCTGAGGGAAGTGAAGCAGCGAAAACAGAGAGATGTCGGCGGAAAGGGGAGACAAAAAAAATGAAAAATGATATTAAATACAGTGAAAGGGCGGAGAGAGACAGAAACAAATAGAGAGGGAGAGCAAGATAGATAAAGAGAGGGATATGGTGTTGGCAATATGCCAACAAATTTCATATGTTTAAAATGAAATAAATCAAAGCAACACATGATGGAATTACAGTAACTAACCCATGCCAAAGATTATAATTGATGAAAAATGACAAATTTTGTATATCCTTGTGCGAGCGAGACCGATATATGTATATACATCTACCGAGAAATGCAGTATAAAAACCTCGTTTTATCTTGTTGGCATTGCCTTTTAATTACAATTTAAATGCCACAGAATTAAAACTTTGTAGACACAATGATTAAAAGATTTAAAGACAAGTTTGATTATTTTCCCCCTTGTTTTTGATTGATATAATTAAAACTTCAGCCAGATCCGAAATCAGATAAGGACTAAGGCCTTTATTTGACTTTGAGAAAAACAATAAACAAGTTGGATCACAAAAATGTATAGAAAGTTTTAAGATTTGAAAAGGTATTAAGGTTGAACGAAAATGACAAACAAATAATTGGTATTTGCCCATAATGGAATATGGACTATGGAATATGGGAAAATAAAAACAGGATGGCGCGCTGAAGTAAGCAATGCTAGAAATGCAAATTGTCAAACATGCAAAGCAATTTAGCTACACTGGGACACTGGCACGCACAAAAGTGCAGAGCAATCAATGCAAGCTCCTCCTTCCGACTCTGCAGTTCCTGCCGACCCTCCCAGTCAGTCGTTTCTCACCATCCGCCTTCAGTCACCACCCACATAGCCATCTCTTCTCATGCCGCCCAAGTGACCTGCCAAACATCAAAATGCTTTTGCAGTTGAAACTGTGACACGCGCACGCTCATTGACAAGCCTTCAGTCTGTCACTCTGTCACTCTGTCATTCTGTCAACTGGAGGCTTCAGTTGCATTTTTGGCCTACATAAGCGAGGCTGCCACACCACTTCACTTCACCACTTCACCACTTCCCATCTCCATCCCCATTCCCATACACACTCACACATCTTGCCCATTGGTTCTTGATTCAGTGTAGCTGCTTGCAAATTAACTCGAAATTGTTCATATTTGCCTTTACCTCTGACTTTAACTCCCACTGTGCGCATCTCTCGTTTGCAGACATTTCCATTGGGTTTAGTTTTCATTTCTCTGGGTACTTGTTGCTGTTGTAATTTACCTGCATCATTCGCTCTGGCTCGAAATCATTTCAACGCTTCTTGGCCAATTGTCCTTCATTTTATTAGCAAAACACAAAACGAATTAATTCTAGCTTGGCTTATGCATCGAATAGGCAATGGCTAATTATTAAAGTCGGGAAAAACTAAAGTTCACCCTTAAATATGAATGAAAATATGCTGGCATCTTGTCACCAGATGAAATCTAACACACGCCGACAATTTTTTTGTTGACTTTAATGTGAAAGGCGCCCCCAACTTCGGGTTTGCTGATTCTGGTTTTTGCCCATCACATTTTAAGAAATCAAAAGAATTTGTACAATTTCAAAAATTTTAATTCTGGACATTCGTCCAGTTTAACAAAAAAAACCCATTGTTGAGCTAACCCTAAAAGAGTAAGTAATTAATGGAGTAGTTAGAAGTTTAAGATTGGATATTGATGCAAGTTCGCAAAGATACAAATCACGAAGATTCAAGTGCCCCTTTGCACATCTTCAGGTTACGTTTAAGTATAAGTATAATAAAACGTTTCTAACTACTTTGGAGATATTCCCTTTAATTTTATTTGTATTGTTTGTGAACAAATTAACTTTTCGCACATGGCTAGACTATTCACATTGATGATTATCAGTTGATAATAATTGAAAGAGACAACATTTGGTTAATAGAGTAAAAAAAACACTTATTTATTTTTGATTTTGTTATTGTAATTGTTGTTGCTGTTTGTTTGGTTGATTCGATCTTAACTATTGTCGTTAACCAAACGTTGTTCGTTATAGCGTATAGGATATGTTAGAGCATTCCCCTTGTCCCACGAGTAGAGTTCCTAGAATAATGATTAATGATTGGCAAAATGTAGAAATGATAAAGAGAGCGGTGAACTAGCTTACCACAGTTAATGGATTATATCCCACAGTGGTTGTATGACTAAATGGATTCGAGAATGGTAGATTTGTATTCAACAGTTTACCCTTATAAAGATCGACAACATAACGAATTTGTGTATTCTTATCGGTGCCGGAATCAATGGCATATAGATTACCGCAAACGATAAACATTTCTCCGAATTGATGATGATCGAGAGTGATATTGAAATTATATTGCATTTTTAGGGTTTTGGCATCCAACTGTAATGGGTAAATTCATTTCAAAATCAATTGGTTAAATCCTTCACCATCATTCGTTACCTTGGCCACCATAGTATTATTGGAATCGTAAGTTGAATAGATAACCCATAGACCAACTTCATCTACATTGAAGTCCATGTAGTTGTAGTCAGTTTTGTATAGACGATTCGAGGCAGCTATTCCGGCATAGGGTAATTGTGTGGCTAGAAAATGAATGTAGATTGAGAGACTTTATAAAAACAGCATGTCCATGAATACTTACTTATTTTCTCATTGGTAAATAGATCAAGTTTCACCACAAGATCGGTATTCTTTTGCTGATAGTAAAACGAACCATTGAAAACTGCATGAGCATTGCCCTGTGTCAAAGACAATGACTGATAAGCAAACCACTGAACCATTATAGTCACGATAGACACTTACGTGGAAACCTTCGGGTATTTTATATTTATGCATAGGCACACTATTCATGCGATACTGTGTCCTTGTGGTGAATTCAAACAAGTTGTATGGATCATTCTCGTTGGTCACAAAAGTCTTGTCCCTATCCTTATCACTCGGAGCAGCATCTCTCAGCCATGAACCGAACTTCTCATTGACAACTTTATGGAACACGGGTTTACCCACAGCATACAGATAACAGGCTAAAAACAAACCGCTTACAATGCTGAACATTTGAGTATCTAAGTTGACTCACTTTTTGGTCTTTTCGGTAAACCGGGATAACTTAAGTTGCCAGTTGGTTGTATTTCAAAATTATTCAATATCGAATCCTTACATTGATATAAACTGTAAATAAAACGTGTAAGTCAACTGATTTCGTAGTGTATAAAATTATATTACTCTCGTACCTGGGATCCGGACATTGATCGCACACAGGACACTCACTTTCGGGTGGTCTCTGGCCATAAACCTTGATGTTATTACCCACATAGGGCGTTTCACTATTGGGATCTTGGGCTGTAAATAACCAATTAACGAATATAACCTTGGAACAAGAAACGATGGAAAAGTGTAAGTTGAATACTTACGAGCTATTTCAAAATTAACCATTGTGGCATTCAACTCATTTCTGGCCACACAATGATAATAGCCGAAATCATCTTTACGCAGATTATTAATGGTCAAACGCATTGAGGTCTTGAAGCTAACAATGAATTGTTTATAGTAGTTTGAGTAAATGAGTTAAGAATTATTCAAACCTACCCATCGGGATACGATTCGATGCGATATTTATCGCTTGGATCTAATATTTTGCCATCGTATGCCCGTTCCCAATAGCGTATCGCCTCGGGGAAAGCCTCAACCTGACATTCCAGAGTGGCGCTACTTTGATATTCGGCATAGATCATTTGTCGATACACTGAAATCATCGGAGCAACTATCACGAGAGAGAGAGAGAGAGAGAGAGTGGTAGACAGAAAATGAAGATCGTGGCAGAGAAAATCGTTCACTTTTACTCACAGTGCACTTCCACAAGGAACGTTGCATTGGCCACTGGAGCTATGCCATTGTTGGCATAACATGTATAGGCGGCCATTTGATGCCTGGTTATGTTGGTAAACTTTAAGAATTGCCCGCTAATGGAGGCCACTGCAAATATAAAAGAGTATTTTAACGATCGGCAAAGTTAGTTACTATACTACTCACTCTCCATGCCGTTGACATTGATGGTGCGACCATCGTCACGTCGCCACTCAACTTTGGGCACCGGATTTCCAGTGGCTGAGCAACTGAGATTCAATGTTCGACCCTCTTCCACAATGACCGAACGTTGGGCATCGGGTGAGCGTAAATCGGTTATGGAGGGCGGTATGAGTAGATCATTGGAGGCGCTGCCATTGGGATATTGCACTTTCCAGGCATTGATTCCTGGTATGCCAGGTGTTCCATTCGTTCCTGGCTTACCAGGACGACCACGAGGTCCAGCAATGCCTAAACATGAGATGATCAGATATTTAATTATATGCCAATCCCTTGCACTTGCTCACCTTTGAGTCCTCGTTCTCCAGGTGGTCCCTGGGCTCCCTTAGGCCCAGTAATAGACATGCCGTCCTTGCCATCTTTGCCATGAAGACCATCTTTGCCATCCCGGCCGGCCAAGCCATTCTTACCATCTGCTCCGGCCCGGCCTGGGACGCCATCAAGTCCAGGCTCGCCAGGCACTCCATCGCGGCCATCGAGACCAGCTCGGCCCACGCCGCCTGCATCACCCTTGGGCCCACGAGGGCCGGCCGGACCCTGGACACCAATACCATCAACCCCCGGAGCTCCTGGCAAGCCGACGTCACCCCGGTTGCCCTTGGGTCCGGGAATTCCAGGCAATCCGGGATTACCGGTGGGTCCCTTCGGTCCGATATCACCTTGTGGTCCCTGCGGCGCAGGAGGACAATAGTCTTGAGTACCCTTACAGAATCCCGTGATAATTTGCTCCGGCACACGACAATATGTATTCAAATAGATCCACTCATCGCCCCCCGGCGCCGCTCCCTTTAATCCGGTGCGCTTTCGTATCTCCGCATCCTGTTCATCCAGCACCTTGCGATGATTAGGATTAAAAACTCAATCAATGGATCCGCTGTCGATAAAGAATTGTTATATCAATTATAGCTTTTTGCTTTTAGTCCTATTTACCGTGCATAGATGCCGTTGGGGATGTGACATCCCTGCGCATCCTCTTCCCATGTGGTCCATGTGTTGTATGACTTATTTGATTATCAGTAAATTTACGCTCATTCTTTATGATGGTTATATCCGGAGACTTGGGTATACTCTGTGTTGTGGAGCTGTCGAAGAATTCAAAGAGTTCAAAAGTTAGAAGCAACAAACATCGAAATCCCTATACATTATATATGTATATAGTGATATATCTACATATGTATGTGTGCATATACAAACCTTGACTCCATGATGTCATCTCTGGTCAAGATCTGTAGAACCATGGCTTTTAGCATATGTTCCGATCTGACTAGTTCATCCTGAAACTGCTTATGAAATGTTGTAATCCTTGTGCTCTGTTGGTGTGTGTGCGTGTAGAAACTTATACCCAGTGTGGCAATAATTAGAGTCAAGGCACCCAGATAGATATAAACGAGAACCAATGAGGTACTACGAATTTCGTTAACCACAATTGGTGACTTTCTAATGCAATTGCAGGGGCAAGGGCATGGCGCCTCTGTGATATGTTGATCCTCTATATCCTTACACGTTACTGATGATTGCCTCACATGTTGACAATTCTCACATAGAGATTCATTCTCGCTGCTGGTGGGGCTACTGTTATTGATATCCTTTAGGATATTGGTCCTTGAATCTGATGACTCCAAATAGGGTGGCTCATTTGCTGTTGTTGTTGTTGTTGTTGCTGCTGTCGTTGATGGCAATCCTTCCATCATTTCGTTTGCATTACATTTTCGTTTCTTTTTCATTTTGGATTTGTGCAAACTTTGATTAACAGCCAAAAACATTTGTGCGCCTGTTCGAAAAGCAATAGTAGGTAATAAGAACAAAAACAACAACAGCAACAAGAAGAAGAAATTGATCAAATAAGATTTATGACCGGCAAATGTAATTTAACATGAATATTTTTAGAAACTAAGAAAAAAACACGAAAATCAAAAATAACAACACTACAAAACGATTAGATCTCTATATATATGTATATATAAATATCTCTATATATATATATATATATATATATGTATGTGGATATGAATCGGAAAGAGTTGGGTGGATGGAAGGTGGGTGTTTGGCAAGGGAAATCAGAATCAAAAGAGTTGCACGAGTTGCATTTCTGTTTGCTAATTCTCACATTTGTTTAAACAATTTGATTTTCTGTTGTATGTTTTTGTTTTTTTTTTTTTGTTTAGATACTTTTTTCACACTTTTCCTACGGAGCTACGAATGAGTGAGGAAGTGGGAAAAGGCGAAACAGAGACCCGTAGATAGACAGGGGGAGGAGAATATTAGAATGGAAGAGTGAGCGATAGAGAAAGAGTGTGTGAGAGAGAGAGAGAGAGAGAGGAAGATGGAGAAAGATATATGTATAAAGAAATATGTGAACAACCTCCGTTCGCGTTGGCGTCTAATTTCCGACTAAATTGTTGTATGTGTGGCGACAATTTTCTCCGGCACAATTCGCCGGCAAAACTTTTTCTTCCTCCTACTCGAGCGTTTGACACTTTTTCCATGGCACCAAGACACAAACAAGAAAGAGAGCAACAGAGAGAGAGAGTGAGAGAGAGAGAGTGAAAGAGAGCATAGCATAGCGAGAAATCAGTTAGTACGTCAGCTAAGTTAATGCGATTTGTTAATTTATGGACCTTAAAAATATCTGACACATTTAATAATCTATTTTATGCATATATGTATATAGATCTAAAAATTCATTTTCGATTTGCAAGTTTGGAAACATTTTCGATTTCTATCGTTTATTCGTTTGGATTTTCTTTGCCTGTTTCCGCATTTATATATTTTTGTATAAAGAAAAGAAGAGAGAGCACTGTGAAGGCGACTCTGGGAGTTTCAAGTTTGACGCATGCGCTGCCACTTTTCGCTTTTGGATGCATGTCGAGTGAGTGGCAAGTGGCATTTGGCATGTGGCAAGTTGTCGTGCGTCTTTCAAATTATTTAAAACAAACGCCAAAATAACCGACTTATACTTTTTGTCAACAAGTTGAAAGCATTTTGAATTCAGCTGATTGGAATCGACACAGAACACTTTTTTCTTCTTTCCATCGGTTTTTAGATTACAAAAACTATTTATCAAATATGAACTGTTTCTTACAAATAGAAATTGCTAAATACATGCCACAAATGTTGTTTGCATCCTGTTATCTCTACTCTAATATAAACTGACCATAAAATCTATCGACCAGTGAGTTGGACAAAATAATATATATATTTTTATACAAAAATAAGATTAAAGGGCCTAAACTTGATAAATAAAATTTCTTGAAACTCCGGCTGGACATACATTTGAGTTCGATTTAGTGATGTAAATTTTAATAAAAACATCGATGTATGTATGTATGTATATGTTCATTGGTGGTACATCGGGCTAAAATATCGATGCATCGATGTAAGTTGTTGATGTTTGTTGATGTTTTGCTTAAATAAAGTTCACTGTTTGCTTATAATCAAAAGTTCCCATAAAAGTATTTAACATTAATCGCAAATGACTAAAATATTAAAAAAATATTGAAACCCGTTGGTCCCTTTTCTTAATATTAGTCTTATCTTTCAAAAACTAGTTGATAAAGTATTTGTGAGCTTTACATTCCAAATAAAATTTCGTTTTCCTGATATGGGCTTTTCAAATTTATTATATGTACCATACACCCATAGGGCGACAAAGTTTTTAACTCAATTCATCAATGCCCCGACAAAACCTTCCACATATCTTCCCCAACCCCTTTCACATGCGTTCCGCGATTGGCACGCATACACATACAGTTTATGCAGCGTTGCGTCTGTGTGTGTATGCGTGTGGTTCGTTGATTCGAGGAATGGCGTAGTAGGCTGTTGTAAGTATATTTGTGTATTTTTGGTTTTATCTCTGTACCATACCGTTAAAATGATTAAAATGTATTAAACTAAAAATAAAGTCCTCTGCCGATGCAGAGCTAGAAATGTCTGATAGCTAATTGGGTCCTCAAGTCGGGATGATTCTTGACGAAGTAGCGATAGCGCATCCTCCGGGGCAGAAGGTAATACAGACTACGTGTCCACTTCAGCGTAAAAATCGTAAAAATCGTAAAAATTAGGCAAATTATCAATTCAACAATATACACGATATTGACATTAAGTTGGTAAATCAACCCTGGATGTTTCTTAAATATATAGATAGCATTCGGATGCAATATATAGCGGTCTTTTAAAATCTGCAATTGGTCACAGATTGGATCCCAGATCATGACCATTAAGAACTGAGAGCTGAGATACAACAAAGCCATTTGCACTACGAGTTCCCATGGTTTGACTATGGCGGGCAACTTGGCCACACAAAAGCAATGAAGCCACATCACGCCGCACAGCAGTACCAAGGTGGATGGCAAATCCGGAGGATGTTGCAGGTCCCAGATGTTCCAGCTTAGCCAATATGGAACCACACAGAGAACCAATCCAATGTTCAGCTCGCAAAAGTCACGCAGTTTGATTGGGATGTTCATGTTGCTAGATAACAAGGAATTTTATTAAAATTATATATTTAATTTTTTTTATTTTATTACCAGAGACTTTTTTTGAATATGTGCGTGAGGCTAGAGAATGTATTGGATTGTGACTTCAGTTGGGCACTGAGTAGGAAAACATATTTCAATGCCTACTTTGCTTTGGAATTGTTAAATTATTTTATTTTATTGAAACTGTCAGATGTGAAAATACAACAAATTTTAAGAATAATTAATCACTCATGGGAAAAAGTTGCGCTAAAATGATCTTGGCTCAGATTTAGTGGTTCGATTGGCAAAAACAAAAAGTTTTTTATAATGTACCCTTGCAAAACGGGTATATTAATTTTGGTACGAAGTGTGCAACGCACAGAAAGAACCATTTCCGACCATATAAAGTATATATATTCTTGATCAGCATGACGAATTCATATAGTCATGTCCGTCCGTCCGTCTGTCTGGATCAACGCAAACTCCTCCTAGACCGTTGGAGCTACAGAGTTTAAATTTTGCATGTAGGCTTATATCTCGGATTCAGCCGGATCGGACCACTATATCATATAGCTCCCATACAAACGGCAAAGTCACGAACAGTGACTTTTCTAAATAACTTCTTTATTTTCTTAGCTATTGTCGTGAATATTGGTTAGTCTATTGCACATATAAACAACTATGCCAAATTTTGTTAAGATCGGTTGACTATATCATATAGCTCCCATAGGAACGATCGGTGAAAAACAGTGAGTTTGATCGTTATTTCGTATGCTATGATTGTGGGCCATTCTTTCGCAAACATTAGCCATTTTAGATAAAACTTATTTCACTTTGATGGCTATAGCTAAGGAAAGAGTAACCCAATAAGTTGCAAGGGTATACAAACTTTGACGCGGTCGAAGTTAGCCCCGGCCTTCTGGTTTTTTTTACATCACTAGGTCAAGTGTTCAAAATAGAAAATTTATTAACTTAAAATATTTGTCTAATAGCTACCAATCCACATGAATCAAATGATGTTGATAATGAATCATTACAACATCAGAGATAAAGTAGATCATCTCAATAGAATGACCAATTGAACGCTACAAATTAACACATCCAAACTTTTTACTAACATTAAATAAAAATCGCATGAAATCAGAATTTAAGGTAAAAAAATGCAAAAAAACCCATTTTTTGTTTCGGAACCATTCGAACCACAACCATCTCATATTCCTAAAATATCATTCTCATTCAATTCAATAATTCCATTGAATTGGAGAGTCCGAGACTATAAAAACAAAATTAAGTACAATAGACTTTAGTAATATAGACTTTAACATACAATCTGCTTTAGTTTTAGGATTAATGTACTCAAATTATCAATAAAACAAAAGACAGTAGAATCCGGTTATAACGACGCTCAAGGGACCGACGATTTTCGTCGTTACATCCGGAAGACGTACTAACCGGAGGCCTTTTCATATAGGTTTGTATTGGGACCAACCAATCACTCATCGAACTTTAGTCGCTATAACCGGACAGACGTTATAAGCGGAGTCGTTATAACCGAACCCTTTATACTTTTCAAACGGATACATTTCTTATAAGTAAAGTCATAATTAAGGTGGATGGGTAATCGGCGGACCATTTAAGCTGAAACTTAAAAAATTGTATTAATTCTCATCACACTGGCCAAGCAAAACTTTTCTTCCTTCAATCAATACGTTTGAAATTTTATGTTGTAGTCAAAACTTACCTAGAATTTAAATTGTCTTCCGCATTATTTAAATCATTAGTGCTGTCATTTCTCTTGACTTTTGGTCATAAATTGTGATTCATGTTATCCTTATCTTTCGAGCATTTCAACTTTTAGCTCTATCGTTATCCTTGGCACTTTGCACTTCATTTGATTTGCATGTCTATTTGTATTTCCATTTTGAATTTCAATTTACATTAGCTACGAGGCAAAATGCAGCATAAAACACATAAAAGACGAGATGAGAATTTGGCCAAATGAGCTGTGCCAAGCAGTAGCAGTAGCAGGAGGAAGGGAAGGAAAATAACTCAGGGCATAGAGCATAGGACATAGGACAAAGACCAATACTAGGTTTGTATTGAAGATGTCATTTGGCAGACCAAGCTAAGACTCTGATAAGAGGAGACTTTCTTTTTCTGGTATGCCCAAATATAATAAGCTGCTTATGGCCAAGGCTAGAAGGATAAGAAGCAACAAGCCGCAGGAACAAAAAGAAAAAACTTAAACAAACCAAACATTCAACAGCAACAACGAAGCCAATAAATCAAAACGTCAAGATGATGGTCTTTGAAGTGCCTTTTAAACAAGGACAATAAGCGGCAGTCGAAAGCATTCAGTGGGAAATGTGTTGCCTGATGCGTTGGGTGCTGGGGGTGGCGACTGAAGAAACAACAGACAACGCTTAATTTTCCCTTCACTTATCCGGAAATGACAAATTAAATGACAAGAGCTGAGCTGTCAGCAGCTCAGCAAAACGATTCAGTTTCATTCACTTTGCCATACCCTGTACTTAGCGTGTCAAAATGAAGAGTGCGTGCATTAAAGTGGCGGAAATGAAGCCTCACGTTGGTTGAGAATCAACAGTATATGAAGGATAATTTATGGTTATAATCATTCCACCTCAAGCTTTGCATACAATGTAAGCAATATTCATTTTACTTTTGAAGTTTAGGGTATTTGGAAGTCAACGTCGCTGTTTAACGGACCAAAATTCTTACTGTGTATTCTGTTAATGACAAATTGATAATTTCGTTTACATGTGCTTCTTCTTATGCTTAACCAAACTGTACAATGTTGCGTATACGTAATAAAAGTTGCGAACTCCTTTCTTCGGTTTTTTATGAAGATAAAATGAGGGAGACATAACTCTTTTGCAGTCTAGTTTTTTTACGACTGCAAAAAAACGAAACGAAAGAGAAATTTACTACCATAAATGCCTAACAGAGCCAATGGAATTGGCTGCCAGGCTTCAAAAAATGGTTAAGGTAAAGGCAAAAACTTTACCATAACCCAAGGCTTCCATTAGGGAGAACATTTCGCGTACTAGTCCATGGGGCAACGAGAAGGAATTGTTGCATACTCTTAGGGAGCGTTTCGGGGCAACTTCGAATGTATATATTTATTCTTAAACTTTAAATGGATCTTAGCAATAATACTTTTCAAATGGGTTGATGATTTTTCTAAGTACAAATTGCTTTTACAAGGGATTGATAAAGTCTAAAGTCTAGTTTAACAACTAAATAACTAATAAATATTAATGGATTGGCAGAAAGTCAATATAACACTATCTCATTCGAGAGTGCACAAACGCAGATTGATATCGTTAATTTAAAGGACAATTATGAGGGCTTATGTTGTTGGGTAATTTATTTTGTGTAAAGCAAAACTTTTCAGGGCCGTGCTTTTCAATGGGAATTGAAGCCTAATTGATGTTTAAATTTTGTTGGTCTTTGGGCGTGGCAATTGAACAATTGAAGGGCGGCGCATTCATCAAGCTGATGAAAGTGAAGGATAAAGCAGCATCTTGTCGCTGGGTTCGTCCTTTCGGTTTGCTAGTCTGGTCCTTTGATTTTCTTGTTGGGGTTTGCTTTTAGGTTGGTTTGCATTTGGCTTTTGCATATTTATGAGGCTGAGCAAATTTAAAGACTGGATGAGAGATGCCAAGGAGATAGAGACACAGAGATAGACAGAGAGGGTAGAGAGGAAGAGATAGAACACGTAATGGTACGTATGTACGTGGTACAAAGCTCGCAGCATCCTATACCGGCAGGCAGTGCAGCATTTATTTTTCCTTTCTTCATTTTCGTTTCGTTTTTTCGGACTTTTTTTTTCCGTTTTGCTGCTTTTCTTTCGATTTGCTTTCGTTTTATTCTTTCATTTTATTGCTCAAATATTCTCTAATACATTGCGAAGGAGGAAAGGAGCAAAAAGGTATGCAGAAGAAGATGCCCTCGGAGCACGTGTTCGCCTTTGCTACGAAGCAACAAATGCCGACAAATGAGGCCCGAAGGGGCCCAACGTCGACGCCGCAGTCATCGACGACATCGCTGTCGTCGGTGTCGCTGCTGCCGTCAACGTCGAAACTCTGCGGCAGCGATGCGTCGTTTCGCCTGTTGAAATGTTCGAAAAAGCATTGGAAATGATGCACAAAGTTTTTCCTTTTCGATAAGCTTTTG
Source organism: Drosophila equinoxialis (assembly GCA_018150345.1). Lineage (NCBI taxonomy): Eukaryota > Metazoa > Arthropoda > Insecta > Diptera > Drosophilidae > Drosophila > Drosophila equinoxialis. Next base: position 5,756,124 of record JAECWI010000002.1, on the reverse strand, counting down.
CTTTCGTTCAAAAAAGCTTTGCTCGATTCTATTTCCTATCCCCCGAAAATAAAGCTGGCTTCCATGCTGCAAAACTTTTGGAAAGATCCGCACCAAAAGAGAGGAGCTTCTTGAAGATAAATCAAAAGCGTCTGACGTCACAGTTGCCCCTTTCCCAAGAGTTGAATCTATAGTATATGTACATATATTTACTGTAAACCCCATGTGTTTGTGTGTATGTATGTACATACATATGTATCTGTGTGCCAATAAATGTACCAACTTTAAATAAGGTCATTGGGTCACTGCGGCTGTGACGTCAGTGCAAGTACTTGACCTCCACAAAAATAAAAAAAAATAAACGCAAAAACAAAAACAAAGTGAATATAAATCTGCAAATACAGAGCCAACAAAATAAACTTTACTGAATGCAATTTCCCTGTACTAATACTTGATTTTCTTTTTGATCTTCTCATTGCAGGTGAGTTAACCGAAGCCTAAAAATATTATAGTACCGATATACATAATTGGGGGTTCCCCAAGCAAAGGCTAAGTATAAAAATGTTGTTAGCTTTTGATTACTTTCTCTTAGAGGTTAGTTTTAACAACTGAGACCATTTCTTCCCACAATTTCCTATCTCTCATATAATCATTATGTCAAGGAACATAAATTAGTGTTGGGTCGCCTATGAGTGCACTGAGCTATGAATTAGTAGATCTAAGCTAAGCCCTATAAATATTTTAGGCGGTGATGTTTCAATCATTGCAATCTTTCGACTATCCTTAACAGGTGATTTCCACAAGGATTATGAGAACTGATTAGGAACCTTAGAAAACAATTAAGTCAATGCATAACTGAAGAGAGTCACAGAGTCAACTAAATAAGCCAAATTTTCCAGCCAAAATGATTCGTTTGGCCCTTCATTGTTATAATTTGTTTAACTAAACTTGATTTTAGTTGTCTTTTTCAGATAAATTCTAGAGAGTGATAAAACCAGGCATATGTCTGTATATGTTAGCCATTTTTATAACCAGAAAGTTGCTTAATGAGCAGAATATCACAACCTTAAGGTCTAAGCTAATTAAGGATTTTGTTCTGAAATATTTATTGTAAGGTAAATGGGTAAATGGTTCTTTCTTAAGTCTTTTCATGAATTCCCAATTTAAAAAAAAAGTTTAGCATCTCAAATATGTTACGATTAAACCTTATTAACATATTCATGATACTTTGGCTAGTTAGAACTTTTGCCCACTTTGATTTTGTTGAACTGAAAAATCACGAGAAAAAGATGATTTTAAATTTCCATGAATGAGTTTTTCAAATATTTATATATTTGATAAGCTTTTTCCATATTATGAGAAATTTATCAGAGAGTACCCAAGGTGATAGGCTCCGATTTACTTATCAATGGAAAGGTCTTGCCCAAATGGGATGCCTCAGGGCAGCTGCAGATGCAATTACTGTTTGACACTTTTAATTTTTAACATTAAGTAAATCTATTACTCTCACAACTCAATTCTTCTTACACTATTCCACACTTTCCAAGGGGTTCCATGAAGGAGAACTTCCTTAGCTACCTTATCTATGTCAACCGTAGAACTTTATCTTAATTGGCGAATGAAAAAATGAACAGCCAAGTTTCATTCCAGTAGCTTTATAACTGAGAGCTTAGCGAAGAAATGGGCAGACGGATGTGGCTATATCGAGTCGGCAGCTCAAGAATACACATAAATAGTTTCTCCCTCCTCTATATTACATATGACTAAAATTATACTATACCTCAAGGGTATCTCTAGGCTCTATGGGGAACGGTGAGTGAAACAGTTTCTGTTTGAGAGATTGCTCACCTTTGTCTAAATATTTTTCTGTTGCACAGTGGTTGACATTCAACTTTATATTGTACACTTAAATAATACTGCAATACAATGAAATAAGAGGACCTTTATTAGTTGTCTGAGATGGGAACAAAATAGGAAACCCAAAAGACTCAAAACAAAGTATTTACAGGATCTGACAAATTGAGCTGGTTTTTTAGAAGTAAACAAATTTTACAGATTTTGTTGATAGATTTTTATGAACGAATTACTAAAGTCTTTAAAAAACACTTGCAAATTTGTTCTTCTCAAATTTGAAACAAGAAAAAAGATGAAATTAAAAAAATACTCTGCCAATGCATAAAGATATATTTGATTCAGTCGCCATTGAAGGTGTCAGATATTAGTTGAAGTTAAGTTTACTTAATGTTTTAAACATAAACCAAAATACGAAAAGCAATCAACGAGCCATTGAACCGTTCAATTATACATCAATCATTCAATCTTGTTAAGCATATGGACCAAGAATAAACAATATTAAGATAGATTCATAAAAAATCAAAAGTGTGTGAGATGAGAAAAAGAAACCCGGAGAGGTTGAGTGGAATCGAGCAGGAGAAAGAAATAAAATGAGGATTATCATTGGTCATTGGGGTTATGGATATAAGGCGAATTGTCTGTTTGCTCTCAATGAACACTGCAAATGATCTACATCCATTTACGCCTAAGCGAATACCCATCTCCCTGTCACCGCCCCTCGCCTACCTCCCCGCCCTCACCACCTCTTGGAGCCTGTTGCTGTGCTTCAATCAATCGGCAAAAAAATCAGCAATAAACTTGGCAATCGCTAAAATGTGAAAATGCATTAAGAATGATGCTTAAAAATGTTCATCTGCCAAGCATTAAAAACGATTTTTGTCGGCAATTGACGAAAACAAGGCAACAAATCGAATACGATATTCCCTTTCTCATGTTTTTCGTCTGTCCCATCATTCCTGCCATGGTCGATGGCCGCTTTACGCAACTTTCTTCAGCGTGGTAGGGGAGGTGAGAGGCAGTTGATGGGTGGGGTTGGGGAAATTGTTTGTTTGAGAGAGAGAGTGTGAATAGGCAGATGGATAGATAAGTGAATGAAGGTCGACACATGATTTTTTTTAGTTTTTATACTCTTACAAAAAGGGTATATTAATTTTGAACAGAAGGAAGCATCTCTGACCATATAAAGTATATATACTCTTAATCAGAACGGCGAAACGAGTTTAAATAGCCATGTCCGTACGTCCGTTCGTCTAGATCGACGCGATCTCCTCTTAGACCGTAAGAGCTACAGAGTTGAAATTTCGCATGTAGGCTTATATATACTGCAAAGTTTGTATATCTCGGATTCATTTGGATCCTACCACTATTTCATATAGTTCCCATATACATATATGTAGATAAAACGTTTTTCCACTTAGTCGGCTTGCAAGGTATACAAACTTTGCCGCGGTCAAAGTTAGCTCCGGCCCTCTGGTTGTTTTTTTGTTCTAGTTCATTTTGTTACTCGTGTGACAATATTGCCCTATCCTATACATATGTTCCTAGCTACTAACTATTAGTATATCAAAGGGAAACACGTAGATGCAAGCCAATCTGTATAGTCCGTGTGTGAGGGGAAGGGAATGCTAGTCTGTGCATCTTTGAGTGTGAATGTGTATACAACGTCAACATTTTATTTATCGTCTTACTAATGAAATAAGGCAGAAAGTTTTTGAACATGTATTGCGTTGTGGTTAGAATGTAATTTCGAGGGTTGTTTAAGAAGTATGCACAAAGAAAATTCTGCAAAAATCCAAAGTGTTCAATCTCGTTTCATTTTGCCAAAAAAAATATTTAACCGAGAAAGCACCATCCAAAAGGACAGTTTATCGCTAGAGTTTGCTGAGGGTCGTCTTAAAACGCCATTGATATAACATGAACAATTAGTTGTGAAGAAATTTTGTTCTCATTGGATACCCCATGATTTGCCAACCTTTTAAAAAAAGACTTGTATCGATTGTAGTAAGAAAATGCTTAAAAAGTTAGTGACATTGCGAGCTTTCACACATATTTGAAAACATTTCAGTTTTTTGGAGTCAAAACATCACATTGAAGACTTGGTAAGAAGTCATTAGGTGACTGATTGTGTGTGGTCAACGTTTTACGAGAGCCGAGGAAGTATCGGGGGAACCTCAGAAACCAACAATTCATTTTCATTTAAAAATTGTTGTTCTTAATTGCTATTGCCGGAATATAAATAGCAGCCCTCGTATATTTTCATTTGCTTCATGCATTTCCGACAATAGATACATATTTAATGCTTTCGCTCTTATTTTGCTCTTTGCGTTAGGTAAACCTTGATGATTCAGTTAAAATGGAAAGCGAAAGATATTTATGGGTTCTATGATACTTTTTGGATGTATTGCATTTCAAAAGGAATTTTCGACAAGGTCTAGGCTCATGTCCATCTAACTCAGTCAAAATGTTTACATTGCCATTTGTTCCCAGAGCAATTTGAAACAACTTAACAAGGCCACATTTCAACTTGAATATGTTTATGCGTTGGTGAAAAGTTCAACAACACGAATTTAATGTTTTCAAAACTTTAATATAATCAATGTATGTAGCTTCGAAATTAACAATAAGCATGCATTTTTCAGCTTTAAGATGGAATGCTCGAAACCTTTCTGATATTCTAGTTTTGGTTTTGAAAATACGTAATTTTCTAACTCTAGATATCACTTGATACACTTTACGTATACGTAATTTTGATTCAACAATCGATGTTAACGATCCTATAATCGCGTCTCTCTATTGCTTACTGCTTTTGCAAAGAAAGAAAATGAAAAAGTGTAACCCCTAAACAAGGTTCCCAAAAAGTCTAAAATATATTTGGGAAAACTCCCGTTCTTTGGCAAAAGTCTGACGTATCGACAATAAGGCATAATTTAAATGCTTTTGGTATAAAACTTGGTACTTGAGCTATTTATAACCTGGGTAGGATAAAGTATGAAAATTATCTGCATCGGACTATACGGAAAATTGATCAAGGAGTTGGACTATTTCAATAAAATTGACTTATAAGTTAATATGATAATCCGATAAATAGAGCGCAAGTTATACACAGCACTACATTATTGCTTGAAAGGACAAAGGACACACAGACACATACATACAGACGCAACGCTACAAAAAGGCAGGCTATAGCGAAATAGAAAGGGATGCTAGTCATGTGACTACATCTAGGCAATGAGGCACAGAAAGTGTTCAGAACCTTTTAAAATAATATTTATATAAATTGCAAAGGTATGAAAACTTTGGCATAGGCGAGGTTAGCTTTTTTCATATTTTCATCCTTTTTTTTTTTTTCGTAAACTGTAAAATAATCAGAAAAAAAAGTTATCAATGTGAAATATTCAGTGAGAAGGGGGCGGAAAGGAAGATCCCATGGTGTGACTTCGTCTCCGTGCGGACGTGAACTAATCTAAGGTTGATTTTCATACCTTGGTTAAGAACTTGGTTAGAACTACAACCCGTTTGAATATAATGGTCATGATTGTCTTTATTTTCCATGAATATAAAAAAGTCTTTTGTTGGAAAATCATTGCCACCTACATACATATGTACAGTGGCGGACACGAATTGTTTTACGGAGTATTCAACTACAGTGTTTCCTATTGAAGTTCTTGTAGAAAGTCCTCAGAGTTATCATTGTTGACATTTAATTATTGATATTGTGTGAGACATATCAAAATGTTGGAGTTATCTTTTGTATAATAATGAGTCTTTCTATTTCTATTTATATGTAAGAGCTATATGTAAGAGTTGTAAGGATTTCTAGTACAACAAACAAGTTCCTTGCAAGCTGCATAAGAGATTAACCATTTTGTTTGGTCACTGACCAATAAGTATCTAACTAGACTAGCTTATATATTAGCTTATATATACATAAATGACTTCTAATTTGTATTATGGACTAAATATAATGGCAACTATGATTGAATAAAAAAGGTCATGGATCTCATTTCATGAATTTGCCACGTATAAACCTGGCTAAAAACCGTTTTAGCCGGCTCGATTGTCTAGAAAGTGGCAAAACACTTTTACCAACATATACACTAACATATACACTTACACACGAGCTGGATGGATTCACTTTTCGCCTTTGTTGTCGTCGTCGTCGTCGTAGTCGTCGCCGTAGCCGTAGTCGTTGTCCATTGTGTGCTTCGGTCGGCGTCTCGGTTGGCGCCTGATCTCATCTGATATTGATGTCGATGTCCATGCCATGCCATGCCGGATCTTCAGTAACGCGTACGCCGGTGAGAGCTAAGCACTTGCTGCACAACAAAGAGCAAACTAAGAAAGCAAATATACAATAAAATTTCCCAAAAACATAAAAATTAAGGAAAATATTCAAGAAAACCAATTAGAATTGCATTCTTTGCTGAATTATAGTATAGTTTCTAGTTCTGTTGTTGTTTTTTTGCTTTTTTTTTTAAGTGTTTTTCTATTAGTGTGGAAAATGTGATTGTTAATTGTCAGCTAAAGTGGCAAATATTAAAAGAAAAATAGAAAGAAAAAAGTGTCGCGATTGATGACGTAGCCATTATACCGTCTCTCTCTCGCTCTCTCGCTCTATCTCCTTCGCCATATCTACCCGTCTCTTTTCACCATGTCGGCTCTTCTCTTTCTAACACCATCTCTGTGTCTCAGAGTCAGGGCGTCTGTCTCTATCTTCTAGTCGAATTATTGTGTATGAAAATAATATATATATATACATATATGAAAATTTATGTGTTGTTTTTGTTCTTGTGATTTCGTTTTGGAAAATGTGAAAAATGTGTGCGACAACTGACTGCCCCTGCACCACCGCGAATGCCGTTGCCCAAAGCTGCCACCGCCCTCTATGTCTATGGGTCTAACGGTCGCTCGGTCGCTCATTGCTGCGTGGAGTGAGAGAAAAAAGGCGGCCAACAGTGAAAATGTGAAACAACAAAAATATATACAAAAAAACACAAACCAAAAAAAATAACAACAAAAAATGAGAAAAAGAAAAAAATAAATGAAAATTGTTTCGTTTCATTTCTTTTGTCATTTGAATATAAATAAATATATATCTACTTTAGAGACGACGACGTCTGTCTATTTGTCTCCTCGTACATACATACATACAAACATACATTAATACATACATATCTCTACTACAACACATACAACCTATGTATACATATACATATACATATATTATATATACATACATATACATAAATCGCTGATTGCCATAATATGTATATCTGTGCCGAAAAGTAGATGCCAGCCAGCAAGATTGAGAGATACAAGATAAAATATATACTACAGCCCAACTAAGTTTAGTTTAGTCGATTCAATTTTGAATGGATTTTGCCCTGCATGGCCCACATCACGACGACGCACGGCAGCTTAAGCCAAGCGCCAAGGTAAGCAACAAACATGGTCAAAATAATAACCAAAATATTTTGCTATCAATATTCCATTCTAATTGCCACCTTAATCCACTCCCTAATTTTTATCCGATGCCCAAGGCAATCGACTGTCTCTTCATTTTTCTCTCTCCTATTTCATTTGTTTGGCCACGCGTTTTGCTTCATTTGGTTTTTGCTGCGCCTTCTTCATGCATTGAGAGAAAAAAAAAAACAACAGATAAATTTGTGAATTTTCCTCATTTACTTTTTATTATTCTCTAAATATTTACTTTATCACTTTACGACTTTGGCTATTTATTCAAATATGGGGCAGCCGGGAATTGAGTAAATAAATGAAAGTGTATCTTTAATTTCGAAAACATTCTTCGTCTCATTCTACTAAAGTTCGGCAGTCTGAATGACTTTCAAAATTTTTATATACCCTATAAATTCCTTACCAATTTCAAGTTGTTGAAACCTTAAGAATTGTTGAGCACCCAATCTAACACTGGACTTACCATATCTGTGAGGGGGAAAGAAAAAACTTGTTCATCCAAAACTACTTTAATGTCATCACAAATTCTAACCAACATCTGATTTACATTCATGCACCATTGATCAGAGCCTATCTTTTTTATAATTTTGCAATTTTTCATCTTTATGACTTCTTCATTATGGTGAATCAATAGGTTTAGTTTAGTTTTGGTTTATTTTTCAAAACTCAAGTTACAGTGAGGATAAGTAATCGCATTCTTATCGATCATTTTAGCAATCAATTGATATTGGATTATGGAGTATGTTATATTTTCGATACTCTTTTATAACGTCGATAACATTATATCAGAAATGGATATAACCTACATTTGAGCATATGTTAGAAATGTATTATAATTGTTGTGTCAATCGCGGCTTTTGTTTTGGTCTCTACGTCGGCCTCAAAAGATAATAATGATGAACATGAACTTATAGATTTCTGCCTTCGATTTTTCGTTGGCCAGCAAATAAACATAAACCGAATGTGCGAAGATAGACCAAAGAATGCGAGACCACGAGACGAAACCACCCACCCTCAAGACATACCTACATATCTACATATATGTACATATATACTAAGGGTATATACTTACAATTAGTAGAGGTTAAGCGATCGACCTTGACAGGGTTTTAAATATTGCGCCAACAAGCGCGCGTGCTTGTCACAAAGGTTTAAGCTCGAACTGGGACTTGGACTGTGCCGACGCTCTTTAACCCATAATTTCTTTGTCTTTCATTTTCTCGCTCTCCCTCTCCCTCTCTCTTTTTGTCTTTTATCATCTCTCTGGGTCACTCAGCTGGTCACTCTCTTTGGGGGCACTATTTCCGGCATTTCCAGCCAACCCCTTGAAAATTCAATTAGAAAACAAACAAAACCCACACTGCGCCAATCCAAATAGCCAACATTTCTGGAATTCTAGCTTGTCTTTGCGCCTCTGTACCTCTGTGGCTAGTCGGCACTTTAAAGTGGCGCGCGCGCCCGTTAACATCGCCAAATCAACCAGAAAAAGACCAAAAGAACCAAAAAAACATATAGAAAAACCAAACTGAAAAGATTCTTGTTTTCTCTGTTTTTTTTTTTTTTTTTTTTTTTACAATTTTGTCTTGTTATTGTTTGTGCAGCGCGTTGGGTTAACCCAAACAAAAATTTGCAAAACTGGTGTCGGGAATTATGCATGCGGCGCCCACTGTGCGCTCGCCAGCTGAGATGAGACACAAAAAGAAGAGGTATCCCAAAACCAAATGAAACGTCAACTCCAACTTGGTCAACAAAAGTGACCGATGAATGAGTGAAGCAACTATAGTCTCTGTTTGTGTGTGTGTGTGAGTGTGTGTGTGTGTGTGTGTGCATATGTGCGCGTGCGTGATTTTGTTTATGTTATCGTTATCGGTGATCCACCGATCAATGTGTTAATGGCAAATGATAATTAAAATAGTCATCATTGCAGGCAAAAGCAGTTCGTCATGCAGGATAACTTTAAAATGATGTAACTATAAAACAAAATTTTATATTTTCATTTGCACTAAGTAGTAGTTCATTAGATTTAAAGAAATTTGTTACCTTTCCCAGTCATTTTCCCAATCATACACACAATATACGTGGATTTGTGTAAATGTATCGCTTTTATTACGCATTGAATTTGTCGTTTTGACCCATAAGTCAATGCTCGAGTTGAGTCACCCAGTAGGTTCTGAAAACTCTAGCCCTTAAACTATTTGTGAGTTTTAATTCAGCAAAGTCACAACATTAATCCGAGTTGTTGAAACCTGAAGTGATATGTAGTCAAATATGGCTTTTATTTAGAATATTGTTATTTCTAAATTGCCGAATATTTGAGCTTTACATTGAAAGGAAACGATTCCATGGGAAATTATTATGTTTGAAATGGAAAAGGAAAGCTTTTTCGATTCGATAAAATACATATTCTTGATCAGCACTACTAGCCTACCGTTCGCCCGTATTAACACTTACAATTAGATCGCGGAGACTATAGGAGCTAAAGGTACCACAATTCCTAGGTACTAGATTCCGCTCCCTTAATTCAAAGTCATCAAATTTGACACATTAACTTTTCTTATTAATCTCTATTGGTCCAATCAAATAAGAAATAACTTAAGTATACCTATAAATGTTTTGCACAAATTCACAAAGTATCATAGAGGAGGAGTTGTAAGAGTGAGTGAGATGGCATATGCGTATATATCATGTAGCAAAAGGTATGTTATATACAAACATTTGGTTGTGGGATGGAAAAGAAGAATGTATTAATCCCAAGTCCAAGAGTTTTTCTCCTCTTCATGAGGGTTCTGGGCTCTTTCATCTGCTGGTTCGTCTCGGTGAGCTAAATGTAAATTCTGATGTAAGGAAATGAAGAGTTACAAGGCATTTCTTCCCATAAGTTTATAGCTCAACTCACTTGTTTGTCCACATTAGTCTACAATTACATACATACATATCAAAATTTCGAGTCATTCTTCCTAATAACAACCTCATTCCGGTTTAAGGCATTCACTTTAAAACCTACCTCAAATGGGTGAAGGTTATAGTTATAATATTCTATTGGGGAGTTCTTCTTTTAATGCTCTGGCTATGAGCCATCATAAGGCATTGTTTAAGTAGTGTATTTATTTATTTAGAAATAAAATACACATATTCAAATTTGTTTATAAGATATATTTACCATACCTATATACACATATACATACATTAATATGTATGCAGATGCGCTAGAGATTGATATGACTAAATGCATTAACTATAGTTAGTGAGAAAATTATAATGCTGGGAACGTATGTATGTGTGTGCGGGTGGGTGTCAGTATGTGCGCGCGTCATTGAACGGTCGGAAATAATTTTATGGCCCCGTGAAACACTTTGTTCATTGAATTCTTTATTCTGGGTGTTTTTATTTTGCGCTTTTGTTGTATACACAGCATAGAAATACTTTGGTTTTGTTTTTTAATTGATTTGCTTGTTTAATATGTGTGCATGTGTTTGTAGGTGCATATGTGTTTGTATGTTTGGTGGCCATTTCGCCTTCAACGTGGCCATGACCAGCTCGCCACCGGCACTTCGCCCATTCTTCAGTCCGGCTCATTTTGACAAACGCCTTCCCCGTTTCAGGAACCAGCAAACGTCACGTTTTTTATGTGGCCCACACACGCATGCAACGATGTCTTGCGGTGGAGCTGAATGTGGCAGTTGAGGTAAAGTGGCAGAGAAAGTGAATGGGAGGATACCAAAAGTTGCCGTCAATTGGTTGTTGTTGTTGTTGTTGTGACGGTTGCTGTTGCTTTTTTTTTTTTTTTTTTTGGTTTATTTTTAGCACACAAAATAGTTTTCAACCTTCAGCCTTCAGCAACAGCAGGGAAAATTCATTTTCCATCTCCAGCTGGGAGATCAACTGATGATGATGATGATGGGGAGCTGCAATAGGTCAAGGAATGAGATGCAGACTGCAATGTGGGTAACAACAAAGAATGATGTATGATGATAGAATTCCAGTGGGTCTGATAGCTATAGGGAGGTAGTTGGCTGTAAAGATAAAGTGAGGGGACGGGGGGATGTAAATTTATTTGTTTGTTTGTTCCTTGTGTCTTTTGCTGGCTCAATTCGTCACATTTGCTGTGGCAACACAAGAATTTGATCAATATTTTGTGTGTGTGTGTGTGTGTGTCTCTTTTTTTGTTTGGGTGGAATGGAGTAATGGAGCGACCCTCTCACTCTTATCCCCTACCCACGCCAGCCTTCACTAACACCCTTTTGAGTTTCCCTTCATGTTTCGCTTCACGTGCCGTGACTACTTATTGGCCATGAAGGTTGGCATGCAAAACGGCAAAAGCATACGAATATCCACCATACTGACTGACACTGGGCAATTTGCATGGCAACAACTGGAAAAAACCTGAAAAACAAAATGAAAGTGCTACGATACAGGGGTATTGGGAAGGGAAAAGTGATGGTGATGGTGATGGTGACGGTGTCGGTGTCGGAGACGGGGAGGTGGGGAAAATATTAAGAAAAGCGCTGGCCATGATCACCCCTCGACCGGTGCCGCCGATGCCCTTCTCTATATCCAAGCAAATGGCAAATGGCCGGCAACATTGCGTATGCGTCATATGCTTTTGTGCCACCGAATTGCAATTGTGCATGCAATCATCATAATAAATGCACAAGACACAACAATGAATAAATGAATGATTGATTGAATGAATGAATGTAACAAATGATGAACGCAACGAATGCATGAATTGCACACAGTGTCAGTGAAAATGTCATTATAAAGAAAAAAATATACTCAAATTACATTCACATTTTTACATAATCTATTATAGTACCTATATATATTTTTACTGTACTTGAACATCGTTTAAAAATATTTCATAATATTAGTTTTCAAGTTTATTGAACCAGAATGTTATGACAAAAAGAAACGCATCATATATGGATAAACTTTGATTTGGCTGGAAAAAAAACTTATGAGGTCTGTACAATTTTCTCCCCACTCCCGCAACATTTCTTCACTCCTTGAATGTACCCGCATTAGTGGGTATGTTCCTTGATTTATGGTCCAACGGATAAACAATGTTTTCAAAACTGTTGTTTTAAGGTCGTACATTTTTGAAAGATTCTACTAGTATCAGACAAAGGAATAAAGTCTTCAAAAATTAGTTAAGCTTTGCTTTTAAGTCGGCGCTAGGTCAATCTTCCAATAAAGATCGCCATCTTCAATGCTAAAACTAAAAATTATAATTAAGTAAAAACAACAAGAGTTTGAGAAAAATGTATCTGTTTTTATACCCTTACAAAAAGGGTATATTAATTTTGGTCAGTAGTGTGCAACGCATAGATGGATGTTAAGTATATATATTCATAATCAGCGCGACGAGGCGAATTCAAATAGCCATGTCTGTCCGTCCGTCCGTTTGGATCAACGCAAGCTCCTCCTAAACCGTTGAAATTATGCACTTAGGCTTGTATATACTTCAGGGTTTGTATATCTCGGATTCATTTCGATCGGACCACTTCAAAGTTTGACGCGGTCGAAGTTAACCCCGGCCCTCTGGTTTTTTAAAGTATTACAACATTTATTAACAAACATTTGTGTGGAATGCTTGAAACGATAATATTTTTGGTTTTTTGAGAGGTAAACGATTTTACGGCTTGATTTGGCGGCCAACGTGTGGAATATGCGTACATATGTTTTTATTTTAGGTATTCCTAAAAAAAATCTGAATAGTTTATTTAGTATAAATAATAAATGATTATTTGCCATAATGATGATGAAGCAAGCCAATTGTTGTTGCTGTTGCTGATGCACACCATTAACATTAATTGCGACACACACACACACACACACACACACACACATACAAATTGCAAATGTTATGAAACAGAAAAGCCAACAAGAAAACATTAAAGAATGGCAACAACAACAACAAGGAAGACGACGATGAGAAAGGATGACGACGGGGATATGGATGAGAATGTGAATGTGAATAAGAATGTGGGCCAGGACATGGACGAGAACGTGGACGCGGATGAGGACGCGGATGAGGACGCGGACTACGGCAACACGACGAGAAATTGAAATATTTCGTTCGGCTGGCAGCAAGAACCCCAACAGCAACAACAGCAACAACAGCAACAACAACAACAACAATAACAGAAACACACACAAACACTACAACGAGTTCACGAGTTCGAGCCTCTAGCCGAGAGTTCAGTTCAGTTAAAGTTGAGTTGTGAGCATATGAAAAAAACGCGCGCACACACACAGACACACACACACACACACGCACACACAGATACCTAGAGGAGGGAGGCTTGTATTTGTTTGTATTTGTGTTGTCGTTGGCCGCCATCTGCAGCATTTAGTTAAGTTAAGCAATGAAGTGAACCCAACTGAACCGAAACTGAACCGAAATTGAAACGACGACAAGAACCACGACGACGACGAGAACCACGAGCAGAACTTTCCTGTGTGTATGTGTGTGGGTATGCGTGTTTGTGTATGTGTGATTCAAGTGGCTGCTGCTGACTTTAGTTTTTTTTTGGCTTAGATTTTCCTGGCCGATTGTTTGGCATTTTTGGTTGAAGAAGTCGCAAACGCTGACAGACAGTGCCAGGGCCTCCTCAGTGAATAGTTTGTCCCGACCAGGAAGCCAGTTAACAACGCGCGCTCTCTCTCTCCTCTCTCTTCTCTCTTATTTAATACTTTCTTGCTCTCGCTCTGTCTCTGTCTTGCTTTGTAGAGTCGGTTTTGTGTGTGTGTGCGTGACTTCATTGCTTCTGCTGCTGCTGCTGCTGCTGTTGGTGCTGGCATTGTCAACAATGCGGCCTAAAGTTCATACAATTCTGACACGCGGCGCGTTAAGCACGTGGCTATCCTCTAGTTAACTTGACAGACAGTCTGATAACAGAGACCAAGAGAGAGAAAGAGATAGGCAGACAGAGTGTGCGTCTAAGGCAAAAAGCCGAAAGAAAAAGTGCAAGTGCCATTACGATTATTTATTTATTCATTTTTTTTAATGTCCACTCTTTTTTTTTGGTTCACCTACGCCAAAAAGTGGCAATGCTAAGTTTTAAGTGTTTATTCAACAGATTGAACTGCCATGAATTGTAAACCAAATGTGATAAACAAGTGGCCTATGAAAAGCTAATACACAGTGTGTTTTGTTGTTGTTCAAGTGCAAATATATGAAAAGTGTTTAAGCAAAAGATAATGAAAGAACGCCGTAACAAATAAATAACTCAAGTAAATCAAATTTTCCAGTTTTGCATAAATAAAACTTGAGGATTTTGTGAGGAAAAGTATTAATAAAAGTCAATAAATTTGAGTGCAACATTTGGAATCCTTATAAGCTTGATCAAGTATTAAATTGGAATTTAAAAAAGGAAAAGCCACAAAAAGAAGAGAAAACAATTTAACCATGAGCTCTCATAATGGCAATGGCAATGGAAATGGTTCCCATATGAACAACAATAATATCAATAACAATAGCCATAATGAACGGCAGCAACAGACAGCGCCAGCAGCAGCAGCAACAGCAGCCACAACAGTTGCAGTTGCAACAGCAACAGCAGCAACAACAACCACAGCAACATCAGCATCAGCATCAGCTGGTGCTGAAGGTAATGGAAATGTGGCAAATGTGGTATCAATGCCACGTCCATCTACTGCCCCGGCACGCAGCAGCAACAACAACAATTGCCACAGCAGCCACATGAGAAATATAAGCCATGCTAGTAATAACAATCAACAGCAACAACAAGATAGCAATAAAACCACTTTATTGGTGGTCAACACAAATCCATCAACGTCAACAACAGGCCTTGCAACAGCAACAACAACAACAGGATCAGGTCTGACTGTTGGAACAACAACGATCAGCAATAACAATCATGACACCAGCAATACTTCCAACTACAATAATAATAATAACAATCATATCTATATAAATCCACATAGCTATGATAGTAGCA
This sequence comes from Drosophila equinoxialis, assembly GCA_018150345.1. Classification (NCBI taxonomy): domain Eukaryota; kingdom Metazoa; phylum Arthropoda; class Insecta; order Diptera; family Drosophilidae; genus Drosophila; species Drosophila equinoxialis. The sequence goes on along the minus strand of JAECWI010000002.1, from coordinate 5,740,852 downwards.
CAACAGGATCTGTTAGCGGATCAACAGCAATAATGCTGCCAATTGCAACCGAATCGAGCAGACAAAATCAATCGCAATCACAGCAGCAACATCAACAACATCAGCATCAACAACAACAGCAGCAACAACACCTAAATCTTGGTGCAATTAGCCATGCTGGCACCTCAACATCAACAACTCTGAGTACCCTAAATACATATCTTTTTCCACTAGATGGCAGCAATAATAGTGCCAGCTGCGATTTGGATAGCAATTTTAGTCAAATGGTCGCCGGTGTGAATAATGGCAGCAGCAACAGTGAAATCGGTCGAGCCAGCGGAGACAGTGGCGGCAACAATTCCCCCCATGCGGCAACAACAGCCGGCTTGGGTCTGGGTATGCAATTGGGATTGGGTTTCATCAATAAGCGACGCATTCGACGATTATTTGGCGTGGGCAACGGAGCCGAAAATGATGGTCCCTATGCCTCAGCCTTGAGGCGTAGCAGTACACAATTGTTGCAATTTCACAAAAAGAAAGAGCAATTAGAGCAGCAGCAACGTATTGCCACCGTTGCATCGGCTAATGCGGCATTTTTAGAGAAGCGCGAGCTGCAACAGCAACAACAACGCCAGCAGCAGCAACAGCAACTGCTACATCAGCAACAGCCAATACAACATCAGCAACTTCAATTTAATCTCCTTCAACTGCAACCTGAGACAAAGAAGAAGAAAAAGCCACCTGGTCCACCGCCTCAAGTGCGTCAGCAATCCTCACGCACCATGGATGATCCCCTGATGAATCGTCCAAGAAAGCAACAACCCAAAAAGAAGGAGAAGCAACCGCTACCCATGTTTTCCTCCTCTCTGGACCAAGGAGGCTATGAGAAGTACCCAAAAAAAAAAAAAAAAACCAAGCACACAAAGTTACTTTAATTAAATAATTCACGTGCCTTAATTAATTATTGCAAATATAATATTAGCTACATACATATATATATAATTTTCAATGCAATTTTTAATTTAATTTTTATGTAAATGAAAGAAAAAAAATTCAATACAAAACAAAACAATAAATCAAATATAAATTTGCTTCTTAAGCTTCTCTAGCTTTAATGGCTTTTACATAACTTAACTTAGCTAGTTTAATTCACTAAAAACACACACACACATATATATAGATACATTTATTTGTTTGTTTAATTTTCTGCTAATAAGATAAACAGTTGCTGGGGCCACAAATCTCTGCCATTGAAAGTCAATGGCCTGAGAGTTGTTGGAGTTTTCGCATCGAAACGGAAGTACAGACGCGACGTCGCCAGAATATGTTTTTTTTCTTCATTTATTTGGAATTTTCGTTTATTTTTTTCTTTCGTTTTTCATGATTTTTTGGCAACGAAAACGCGTCGTCATTTGTGCGTCTAACTGGAGCCGTTATATGTCATCTACCCCGTCTCGGTGGCTCCCGACCGGCTTTTGTCATTTGAGTAAATGAGCAGCCACTGTCAATGCCCCTCACATTGCGTATACGACAAAAGATAAAATACATATACCTACATACATACATACATACATATGTATGTGCACATTTAGTTTATCACTTGTTTCTTTTTCGGGGTTTGCATAGGGTCAGAAAGTTTAATTAGGGTTAACCACAATGTAAGCAATGAATTTTTTAGTCACTCGCAATTTGTTTACATATTTAAACCAACCTACACAAATGTACATATATATAGTTGATATACCTATAAATACATATATACATATATATTATTCTATTTTGCTTATATAACATCAAAGATTTGCAACTCTCATCATTTTGATCAAATTGAAAATTGTTGTGTTAAGCAATTTTTAATCAAACACACACACACACACATGTAGAGAGAGTTCTAATGGGTTAGAAATTGATTAAAGAGCTTGACCAGAGTGAATGTTGAAAACTTGAATAATTTAGTTATATTTAATCTTGTCTTAATGGGAAGACTACCAAAGGAATTAAGTTTATATACCCTACACCTGACAGTTGATTTTGTCTATTATATAAGTTTAACAAAATTGAAAAAATTGCAAAGGTTTTGGTAGATATCACAATTTTTCTATCGCTAAATGTATTTCCGTGATCTGATCCAGTCAAATTTCTTTCTATGGTAACAAAAGATGTTAATGACAACTTTTATCCCGATAGCTTTTATACTAAGGAATAGATTTGGTATATCGACTTAGCTTCTTTATGCTGATCAACCAAATCTTATATATATTTATGGAGTTTTAGAATTTATAATCTTTGCAATATGTAAATTGTATTTTTTTTTGTATATATTCTCTTATAAGTTGAAGCTTAAGCAAAAGAATTTGCAGGAGGAATCAAATCATTGATTTATTTATATTTATATATAAATATATATTTATGTATATAATGTATTACATGAAATTTACATATATTAAATAATCGCTTTGTTATATTATTGTATTGTCATTTATGTAATGCATGGCAAAAAAAACGAAAACAAAAAAAAAAGGCAAAAGATTTTGCTATAAAAATTGCTTTAATGACTTGCGTGTGGCTTTTGTGTTTTGTGTTTGTTTATACCTTTTACACACTTTCTCTCTCTTGCTCACTCGTTCTCTTTCTGTTGTTTTTGTTATTTCTGTCTAAAAGAAAGCAACAACAATAACCAAAGCAAATCAAAATTGATGTCAATGCCAACAGCATTATAATGACAGGAAAAAAAGAACAGGGTCGACTGGAGGAGGGATAAACAAAATGTACGAATGAAGTTCACTAACTACCTCAAACATTACTCTACAGTTTCTGTTAATTGGCAACCTTATACCTTCTCTTTCCCTCCGCCATTGTTGGGTGTACCCCTCTACACGCCCCCATCTATACATATAAAGCACGTGGGAGTCGACAAAAAAACACACAAAAAAAAAAATAAACGAAATACACGCGACGCCATTTGATGCGACATATAGCCGCCATTTAAATTGCCCGGCAAAAAGCTAGCGACCTCGCCTAGTACACCCTGTACTACGACTTCTACTACTACTATTACCAGAGCTAATATACCCTATACTCGTACATAACTACAAAACAACACCCCAAGTCCCCTCTTGCATGGCTTTTGGCCTAATGTAGACCCGGAATGAGACATGTTGCCCTTGATTTGTGTGCACGGCATGTGGCGGCGTGTTGACTATTTGCATTGCATGTCCACATCGGGACATATATATTTACTGCTTATACATATGTATATACATATACATATATGTACATACATATATCCCCATGTATATATGTATATCTAATAATTTCGTAACATGGCCTTTGTGGCGATCTTTGCTATGCGATAAGAGAGTCCACGCAAGTGGGAGGAGAAAAAAAGCCACTCATTTGAAGTTGGTGGCCAACTCGCAACTTTATTTTGCACTTTGCTCCAATGAAAAAGCGGGGGTGGTTCGGAGAGGAGTTGGCCTAAGGGCTACTGTACTCCAAAGGCCTTTAAGGCGGTCATACTCGCAGAGAAACTTATGCATTACTGGGTACATGCACACAAAGAGATGGGTAAGCCATCTATAATAGATTTCCAAGCTATATAATATACATACATAATATGTTTCCAAAAACAAAATTATAATATATGTAAGTAGAAAAATGACCATATCATTGAGTTAAATCAAATTGTGCAAATTATATTGATCTCATTTGTTAATTACAAGGATTTTTCATAATGGATTTTAAGGATGTAGACTTGCTGCTTCTGAAATGTTAATCTCTTCTCTTGATAGTAATCAAAAGTTCACTTAAGTCACACTTACCAACATCTCTAAAGCCATGAAATGATCACTCAAAGAGTACAACTTACCACCTATTTTATTTTTGTTTTTGTTTTGGGGTAACAGTAAAAAATAATCTTGTGCACTTAACTCATAAAAATTAAGGATCTTTTTTCCTATCAGAATGTGTTTTTATGACTATAAAATTTCAAATTTGTTCCGAATAATATGTATCTATTTTGTTTAGCCTCCAAAAAAGCATTATGAGAATATATTTTATTGAATCTTCTTACAGTTTTAAAGTTTTGAAGTTCTAGGCATAATAATTTAAATCCATTTTGGATTAGATTTGACGTTGAAAGAGTGTTAACAATTCGTTGCTGGCTTTAACAAGTATTTTTTTTGTTTGTGTGGGCAGTGCAAGTGGTTGAACATTTAGAGGTTGGTGGATTTTTGGTGGTGGTCGGACCATTGCCAAAATGATTTGCATAATTATATTTTTGTGTGTGTGCAGTTTTTGTGATTTTTGTTTTTTTGTTCCTTGACTTTTGTCCATTTGGCTCCTAGACGAAGCAATTATTCATTATACATAGTGGGATTTTACCACGCCCACTTATGTTTGCCCCCGACAGTGTTTGTGCAAATTGAAAACAAGGAAAATGAATTTCCTTTAATTTTTCTTCTATTTTCTCTCTTTCTCTCTCAAAATAAACTTGGAAAGTTTTCACAATTTGCCAAATAAGCAAAGTGATATTGAATAATTTACCTCAATTGTTATACCATTTGCTTTTTGTAGTTTGAACTTTAAAGTATTATCGATTTGGAAAAAAGAGTTTGATTTTGCAGGGGCAAATTTAATTTTTGAAATAAAAAGTTTAATGGGTATGCAACAGCCAAAAGATGTTTTCCACTTTCCCGTTTTCAATTCTTTTTCCTTCCAGTTGCGGTTTGTGACTTCATCTCGTTTAATTTCGTTTTCGAACCCTAAAAAGTATGCTATAGAAATTGCAGTAACTTATGCCAACATTGGCACACACACACACACGTGAGCGCATATGTACAAAAGTATAGCCTAGCGTATGTTTAAATGTGGCAAAACTTCATCTCGTTTAATTTCGTTTTCGAACCCTAAAAAGTATGCTATAGAAATTGCAGTAACTTATGCCAACATTGGCACACACACACACACACACGTGTGTGTGCATACATATGTATAGGCTAGCGTATGTTTAAATGTGGCAAAACTTTACCTCAAGTGCCCACCAATTAGCTAACTTCTCTTTAACCCTTTCCACCCGTTTCTTTTTTGTCAGAAGTAACCTTGAACTCGCCGGCAAGTCGAAGCACGAAATACAAATACATACACACACACGGATACACACAAATCGAAAACAGAAAAGTAAAGAATGAAAGTAAAAGCTACACGTGCTCCTTGCTCTTGTTGTTGTTGTTGCTGCTGCTGGTGTTGCCGTTGCAGCTGCATGAATAATGCCTAATAGCGTCGCTTACCCCTCATTGCCGCCTGCCATATTCTTGGATGGGTGTGAAGGTCGTAATTTGCGGCGCCAAAATGCAGGCCGAAACGAAACTGAAATTGCATTAGAGCGAAACTTGATGAACTTTTCTGACGTCATAGTCAAAGTCGGAGACCCCATCACCTGGGCCTAGTTATCCTCCATCCATGCGACAGCACCTCTACCGCCGTCAGATTTCTCTTTGGCCTGGCCGCCGACTTTTTGCATTTATTTATTTTTTATTGGCCACTGCGACAAATTTATATTTTCTGCATTTTCTTCAATTTTTTTTTTTTTGGTTTTCGTCGTGGGGTTTTTATTTTTATTTATTTTTTTTTCGTAAAGAAATGTGGAAAGTTTACTTTTCAGCGAACGTCAGCAGCGATTTGGCGATTTGCGCCAATTTGTGTCGTTCATCTTTTTTGAGTTTATGGCTAAAACCGCCCCAAACAAAAAAAAAAAAAGAATGCGAAAAACAATCACCCGACCTCAACTTATACTCATACTCAAACCCTGCAAATGTAACATTGACTTAAAAGTTGCTGTTGTCAATTTATTTACAATCATAAAGTTTTCAAAGAGGCAAAATCACGCAAACAATTCGCCAAGTTCTTGTTGTTCGTCTTTCGGCCTGCTGTGTCTTTTATTGAGCTCAAAGTTAACATCATCAGTTTTTATATGGTCAGGAGTGGTGGCACTCCTCTCTCTTGCTAAATCTATCTCTTTCTCTATATATGTATATATGTGTAACACACTCTTACTCTCTTCCCAATCTTTGTATACATATATACCATAATATATGTCTTCTAAATTTGGGACAAATTCTTTGTGTTCTTTAGACATGACTTTGTATTCTTTAGACTTAATTTTTTCCCCCATTCTTCTTTTGTTTGTTTGTTCTTGTTGGTATTTTGCATGTTTGACACCAAAATAAAAAAAAAAAAGAGGAGAAAAAAATAAAAAATTAAACAAATCAAAGTTATAAAGAACAGTGAAGCCCAGTGAATTTTGATTATGTTGCAGTTTCTATACCCTTTGAATCCTTAATAAGTATAGAACAACTAACTGCATATTAATGTCTTAGATCAACGAATTACATATACCTACATATAGAATCTCAGATGATCTATATCATATATGTATACGATATATAAAATATGTCGTTGCTCATCATGACGATCATGCTGCTCACTTAAACGCATAGACTCTCTCTTTGAAGTACATCAATTGTTATGGAAATGTAGAACAATTAGCCACAGTGGCGACTACAATATATTCTCTATCTTAGATGCTGCAAGTGCCAAGAAACAGCAGCTAAAATCCGGGCTGATCTATGGCTAAACTTTCATACAAATCAAATATGGAACTTTGTTTAGAGATCTAATGAGATTGAGAATAAGTGTTTCGACTAAATCTATTATGTATAATTTCTATGATTTTCAGTTTCGTAAACTAGACACAGTTAAATGATTTCAGTTCTTGTGGTATATACATAGAACTATTATAAATGCTCTAACTAAAATGCATCAGAAGTAATTGCAGTTAGTTAATTAGGGTATATAAACTTCGTGAGAGAAAATGTTGTTGATTTTTGTACTCAGTATACATAAATGACATTTTTGTCAAGCGCCTCGTATGACAAAGTGTCTCACAAATACTCATATAAACACACAAACACACACACACACACACACACACATATAGTCATATGTATGTGCATGTATGTGTATGTCTGTATATATTCAAACATAGGCCTATTGGGCACTCAAGTGGCCGGAATTGTTGCTGTTGTTGCTGGTGTCGCAGTTCAAACGCCAAATGGCAATTGCAGCAACAACAGCAAGAACCCCAGCAATAAAGCTGGCGTCAACGTCAACTTTGTTGCTGCTATCTCCGTGCTGCTCTAGTGCTAGTCAAATGTCTTTGGTTGCTGTTGTTGCTGCTGTTGTTGCCGCCTTTCGCCAGTTGGATGCCCACAAAAGTGTCGTCTGCGTTGCACTTTGTTGTTGAAGTCAAAAAAAAAAAAAAAAATCCAGCAAAATGTTTTTTTTTTTCTTTGAATTTTCTTTTCAATGTTGATGTTGTTGCTGGCATTGTCGTTGCTGCTGCCGCTGCTGTGGTGACAAACAATTTTTGTTGCTGGTGTCCCTTAGTGTGTGCTGCTACTGCAGCTGCTGCTGTGTTTGCTATACATACATATATATTTCTTTTTGGTTTTTTGATATTTTTTCGGCAGTCAGGCAAAACATTTTCGGTTCTGGGGTTTGTCGGTTTTGTCGGCTGATGGTCTGATGGCTGATGTTGCTGCCGTCGTCGTCATCGTCCACGTTGCCGTTGCCGTTGCAGTTGAACTCGGCGCGGAAAGCGGAAGCATTGCTCGCTCTTGTCTTGATGCGAAACTCCTCAAAACTACAAATGTTTTGAATAATAGAAAAAAATAAAAAGATATATTCTTTTATTTTTGTTTGGTTTAATTTGGTGTGGTTCAATTCGCTTTGATTTGGCCTTAATACCAAAAAGATCTTAAACAGATCAAATAGTGAATTGTTTTCAGTGCGTCAGTGTGAGTGTGAGCGTCAGTGTGTGTGTACGAGTGCCGATATATGTGAAAAAGAATGGAATCTAGCCAAGCGCTGGATTCTCGATGGGCCGTGATTTTTTGGCTTTTGCCCGTTCTCCTTCATTTTTTTTCTTGTGCTTTTCACCAAGTTAAATCAATTCTATTAATGTGAGAGAAGTGAAGTGTGTTTGTGTGTGTGCGTGTGTGTGTGGAAAGAAATGGTAAAGGAATAGCCCCAGCAGCACCAATCAAACAACAACACCAACACGATAGCAGCAACAGCAACAACAACTGCAATAACAGCAGTCGTTACTCCAGGATGTTCATCTACCATGCCATCAAGGATGAGCTGGAGAAAATGTAAATATCTAGATGCATATGAGCGAAAATTTAATTTCTTGATTGATTTTCCAACCATCAAGGCTTTTCCTCTTTTTGCTCCTCGTTTGGTTTTTTGATTTTGTTTTTTTGCTTTTGCTTTGTCGTTTGTTTCTTTTGTCTTCACTCATTCTCTTATTCGCTCTTGTTCCGTTTTCCTGCTTTATGATCTAAATAAAATTAAAAAATTACAAATTTATGGCTAGCAGTTAAATTATGCAGATATCTTGTTGTCCCTTTTCTTTAGGTAGATACTATTTGATTTTGGTGGAAAATCAATTGATAGTATAAAATAAGTTAGGACCAAATATTAAAGTATACATATGTGTAGTGTTTTTTCTATACATATGTACATACATGTTGTATATATATAGATACTATTTGTGTGAGTATGTGTGTGTATGGACAACCACTTCTTGTGCTAAATACTCTTTTCAATTGACTTTGCTAGTTGAGTGTGTGTCTGGTTTTATTTTATTTTTCTGTTTTGGCTGGTCTACTGTGTAGCTAAAAATATATTTCAGTAGTCCGTTTGCATACCCAGCACTTAAAACTCACAAAAGGGTATAATGGGCATGAGTATTGATATAACTTCAGATTTGCTATGTAAAACCTTGTAGTAGATATACAAACTCACTTCCTATAAATAGATTCCAATTGCAGGATATTAAAAAGCCGACACTCTTTCTTTTATATTTCGAATTTGTATTATTTTATACGTACAAGGAAATTTAACAACTGGAACAACAACAACAGTTATAACATGAAACTGAAAATAAAAAGGAGAACCTGTGCGCGTTTATATGTATGTGTATATGTATGCATAGGCAAGGGGTAGGCATTATCTGTGAGCTGTGATGGTATGAAAAACATAAACATTTAGTACAAACAGGGCGAGGAAAAAGCAAACAACAAGCCATGGAGGTATCATAGATTGTTTCCAAGCTTGATAAAAAACTGTTAATAATACACTATAAATGGTTAAAAATGGTTGACTACTTATTTAAATTAAGCATAAGTTTATCTTTTGGAACAAACCAAAGTCTTTTGACAGACTGACAAGTCTAGAGTTGTAATGTTACGACACTTGCGAAGGGCTAAAACTAGTTGACAATCGTAACAAAATTAAGCAAATAATAGAGACAGAAATTTCTCACTGCTTTTAAACTAGAGTTTTCTTTTCTCAATTCTTAGTGAAATGTAAGCTGTATCAGTTTACAGTGCTTTTATCCTGATATGATAGCACAATTTTATTTCAATTCAATCTCATTAAATGAAATTAATTTAAATACAATTTGAAACATAAACTTCACTTTACTATTGCGTAAGCATTGAACTCGTTTGGAATTGAAAATTGATACATAAATGTCCTTCTGTGTAATATTAGAAATTTGTCTACAAACTATTGTTTAAAATTTACACATAAGTTTTGGAATAAATTTCTTTATAATGTTGTATGTTCTACCGGCGTTTACCAGATATTCTAATAATGTCAAGTCCATCGTTTATTGTTATTTGAGGTGTGTTTCGATTTGAAAGCATTAAGTGCTTTAAAAAGTACATTTTAATAATTAGTATTGGTCAGATTTTGCCACTTGAATTGGCCTAATCGAGCCCATACATTAAGTTGCGAAATGACTATAAGGATGGAAGAAAGAAATGCAATGTTTGGAAACTTTGTGCAATCGTGATTTTTACGAATTTTCATTGACCTATCTTGAGTTATTTATTTTGCTGATATCCTTTGTCATTCACTTCCGTTTCCTGTAGATGTTTTGTTCTTCTTTGGTTATCAAAAAGCTTGAACCATTAGGAAAAACCTTTGCGTGCTTCTACTTGTTGTTGTTATTTGTTGTCTATTGCGGCGGATTTTGTTCCTGTTTTTGTTTTCCTTGCTGTTTGTTGGCCTTGTGTTTGTTGTGTTTGTCTGTGGCAATTGGCGCTTTTTGTCTCTTGGCTGGGCGCCGTTGCCTTGCACCTTTTAGCTCTGAGGCTTTGGTTGGCCTGGCACCTTAAGCCAGGTGGCTTAAGCTAAATACATGTAAAAGTGTCTATATATACATATGTATATATATTTGTTTATATATGTATATGAGTAGTACATATACAGTAGTATATCTAAAATGTGGAACAAATGTCTATAATTATAACGTGTCTATGTGTTTGTTTGTGTGAATTGTGTAACCATTAGAAGACTTAGACAATAAAAGTAAAAGTAGCAGAAAGTCAAAAACTTACTTTGCCTTTTTCTTAGGGTTGATGACAGCGTGAAAATCGTGTGAATGTAGTGAAGAGGGGGCACAAGAAGGGGCTTGGGGACGGGGGCGAGAGTGGGCGCGGTAAGTGTTGGGTGGTGTAATAGGTGCCGTTTAAGAGGCGTTTAACATTTTTGCCATTTCCATTCTCATTTTCGTTTTCCTTTTTGCAATTGCAATTGCATTTCATTCCTTTTCGCCAATTTACCAGTTTTAGTAATCAATTTTTGTTGTTTTTGCTCTTTATCGATATGTTTATGTGAGTGTTTGTGTGCGTGTATATGTGACAGCTTGTGCTTGTGTGTGTGTGTGTGTGTGTGTGTGTGTGTGTGTGTGTTTATTGCGACTAAAATGGTGCAAAATGTTGTAGGAACTTGGCCAGTTGCATAAACGTTGGCACTAGCAGCGGAACGTCTGGAGAAAGTAATATGAAAATTTAATTAAAAGAAAGGAAAGCAAAGTTAAAAACGAACCCGCAAAAAGTGAAAATGTGTAGAAAATCAAGTGACAACAAATTAAGGGATAACATGCTAAGTGAAATAAGTCGAAACGTTAAAGGAAAAGTGTCAAAAAAGGGGAATACATAGTACACATTCGCATTTACGCATACACAAACACACACACATGCTCTAAATGTGTGTCGGTGTATGTCTGTCGGTGTGTATATATACACTCACACACATGTGGATGAAAACTGAAATTGAAACGGTTAACTTATGTTTTGGTCCATCATCAACAATGGAATGCCATCTCTCTTTTGTATATTGCCTGTCTGCTCTTACTCGTTAATGTTGTCTAACTTTCTCTGTCGCTTTCACTCCGTTATTACGCTTATTTCACTCTCTTGCTGCTCTCACTCTTCATGGCTCGTACTCTCAGTTCCCTAATTTACACACTCTCTCTCTCTCTTTGCTAAAGCATCCAACGACAAAATGCGAGAGAGATGAAACGAATTGGAAATGTGTGAAACACTTAAATACTAGAACTTAACTTTCACGTTACTTTAGCTACATATTCCAACTTGGGTCTAGAATACATATGTATACTCTATGTATATATACATACAGAGACGTGTGCATTAAATTAAACCCACAACAAGATAAGCTAAATGACCAAAATTAACTTTGAAATTAACCTTTATATGCTTAGTTACAAAGTAATTAATTGGTATAAAGTATTTAATATTGGCTTTGTTACCTCGCTCGTTCAATCAATGCAGAAATTTGATCTAGAACAAATGGTTTACTTATGTATGTAGTAAAATGCTCATAGGTTATCATTTTTACATATATTCCTAGATTTTGATCAATGACATGTGTGTGTTTCTTTTAATTAATTCTGTCTACATATACATACAAACCATTTGCTTCATATAGTAATCAAACAAATTAAGTAAGTTTTTTCCTTTTTAATGGTGTTTTAGTTATTTAGGAACTATAAATTATATAACTTCAATATCCCTGCTTCTTTTAAATTGGATATGTCCAATAGACAATCCAAAAACGGAAATGATTAAAAATGGTGAAATAAACTTAGAATCGACTTTGATCTATCGAAAAGCAAAAACAAACTCTAATTGCTTTTTATATTATCATGAACATTCAGGTTTATTGAACTATAGAGACTCGGTCAGAAGAAAAGCTGTGAACTGTTGAAATCTCTGTCTATATACATACTTTTTGGGAATATCTGTTTAAAAAGTTTTCATATTTTTCGAGATTATACACTTTTTGATTTTTCAAATTTTGTTGCTTTTAATAACTTGTGAGCCACTATATAATGAGATTTTGTGGCGTGTGTTGAGTTTCATTTTAAACGATGAAACGATTTCAGGTGTAAATTGAATCATATATCGACGCTGAAAGACAATTCACCGATGTATGATTGTCTTCTGTTAAATAAACCATGTGTATTTTAACATGTTTAATTACAAACTTGGTGCATTAGTGAGTGAAGATTATGTCCATACATTGCTATGTACTTAGACTTCATGTGTAGACACTTTACTACGGTTGACCCTTGGTTGAGCATTAATTTCCTCCATCCACCCGCTAGTCACCACATGTCACATGCCACACGCTTCGCTGCTGTTTTCCTTATTTTGACGTTTCGTTTTTCTGGCTCTTTGGGGCACATACATGTTTGTAGCCTTTCTCTCTCTCTCTCTTTAGCTTTGTATTCTCTTTCCCTTCATCTGTCTTTTTCCACATTTTCTCTTTCATCTTGCTAGCAGCAGCAGCAGCGGTAGCATGGTTTTCAGTGTGTCAGTGTTACACATAAATGGTAAAGCCGGCTAAATACGATGATTGCCGAAGCCTTCTCGGTTGTCCAATGTTTCCCTCCACCGGTCAACCCCTCTTCCAGTTTGTTCTCCATCCAGAGAAAAAAAGAAACATAACGAGAAACGTTTTGGTAAATGAAACATGCTGCCTACTTTTTGGTGCTGGTGGTGCTGCTGCTGCTGCTGCATTTACAAAGCTCGTTGAGCGGCATTTTTTCCGTCTTTCTTGCTTTCTTCTGCGTTACGTAGACAACGCAATGAAATGTGCGAGGAAAGTGAACGAAAAAAAGGAAGAAAAATAAAACAAAATAATCGGAGAAAGCCAACGTTTAAAAATCTACAAAAATTTAGTTAACTAATTCATTGTGTGTGTGAGTGTGTATGTGTACATACATGTATTGTAATGTGGCGGCAAAGTGTAAACAAAAACATTTTTTTAATTTGTCTTTTGGCGCATGTCTAATTCTAAATAAAAAATACGGTCAAATGAAAGGAAACAATTTCGGAATGCCAAGGCAATATATCTATAGCAGCTGTGCTTTCTCTATGTGTGTGTGTGTGTGTGTGTTGTTTGAGTGTGTATGTCTGTCCGTTTAACTATTCTCTAGAGAATTTCGCACGACGCCAGCTTGACCCAAGTTGTATGCGTAATAGTTACATAGTTCTCGTAATGAATTAGACGAGCTAAACAAATGAAAATGTTGAATTAATTAATTGCCATTTGAGGTCATCAGTAAAGCAAAAGGCGCCAACTTAGTCGGAAGTCACACAAGTCGTTTGTTGTTTTCGGTTTCCTTTTTTTTTTAAATTTTTTTTTTTGTTTGTTCACTCTGGGTGAAAAATGAAAAAGAAAAAAAACGAAAAACCAAACAGCTGATGGAAATAAAATAACAGCTGTATATATGTATATAATGTATACTATAAATAAGTGTATTTGTGTTTGTGTATATAAATCTCTATTTGAAATATTTGCTTCCATTTGCATCCACCTTAAAGACGACCTTGGTTGGAGGAGAAGAGCAACGGTTGGCAAAGAAAGCGCACAAAGAGAAAGCAAGCGAGTCAGAGAAATGAAAAGCAAGAAAAAGAGAGAGAGACACTGCGAACGTCTGAACGTGTGAGAGAGAGAGAAAGAGAATATGCGAAACAAATTGGCAAATGAAACACTAATAAACCAAACTACACATTTATAAATATGTATTAATAACAAATGACTTGAAATTACAAAATGATCCCTTGCCCAAATAAATAGGCAATGTTTTTTTTAAACAAAGTTTTGTTGTCCGGATAATACAGCAAAAATTGTAAAAAATAACTGCTGCAATTGAAATAATGCAACATGTGTTTACACACATGCATACACCGAAAGACCCACAGACTCCCTTCTTCGCACACACACACACACACTTTAACACATATGCATATGCATATGTATTTACTTTCAATAAGCCGCAGAGAGCAGCAACAATAAACAACAATAATCGATATGCAACTACAAAATTTGAAAAACACTGCACACGAATTGAAACAATTCAACCAACTTGATGACCACTTTAAACCATACAACCACAACGACAACGTTTCCAGTCAATAAGTTTAAATAATATAACAAGAACCGCAAAAATTAAAAACAAAATAAACACATGTACATACATACATATATACCTACATACAATGTGGTACATCGTGATGCCTGTCATGAAAAGTTGCGTTTACGAGTGGCTGTCGGAATCAGCCATTGAATACTGCATACATACATACATATAACATGTTTATACATGTGTAATTTGCAGTTTTATTTGTTAACTAAAACAAATAATTCACACATTTATTGTGTGTTTGATTTTGATCCTTGTATCCGGATATCAATTCCCGACAACTTGTTACTTTGAAAAGTTCAAATCACGGTTTATTGTTTATAAGTATTGAGAGTTTTAAACAGATTAGAAAGCAGTCCGTTCCGTTGAATAGATAAAGAGTTTGTAAATTAAAAATTATAATAACTCATAAAACATGTAAACAAATGCCATTTAAAATATGTAGATAATATTCAGACTTTAGCTAACTTTTATTGATGTTACTTGCTCGATCTTCTATTGAAAAAAACTATAACAAAGTACAACCATTTATGTATGTGTGTGCATGGGAGTGTGTCTGTGTGGAATCATGTTGATTAAATTTAATTTAAACGGATTTGTTCTCTGTAGATGTTGAAAATGTTCAAAAATGTCATTAAATTCAAATAGAAGAACTGAAATAACTGAGATTCTAGTTGGCATGCCAAAGCGACATCAAGATTGTTTTACAGTGAAGCAAAGCTAATGTGGACATTAAATAAAAAACAAAAATAGTAATAAATAAATGCATAAATCAATGAAAAACGACGACAAATTACAGAAACAAGGACAATAAATAAAGGAAGTCAAGCAACGGCACCGGCCGTCATGCAGTTGCAGGCGGCCAGGGCCAAAGACCAAGAAGCAGACGACGACGACGAAGAAGAGGCAGAAGGCGATAGAGGAGATAAAGAAGGAGGTGTAGCTGTAGCAGTAGCAGGAGACGGAGAAGAAGAAGAAACAAACGAGCAGGAGAAGAAGAAATTTGCATTTAATTGGCACACACACACACAGACACAAATACTATATCTAAACATAAACACGCACACACACACACACATACACACACACACAACTACACATACGCACACACAAACATACATGCATAAGCATAGCAAATGAAGAAGAAGAGAAATCATTGAACTAAAATTTTTATTGTGAATCAACCAACAACAAAATACAACAACAACAACAACTATAAAAATGCAGATGATACTTGTTGCTGGCGGGTAAGTGTGATTCGTCGCCCTCCCCTCCCACTCACTGACAAACAAATCCACCCAGCCCCTATATCTCTATGCGTTTCCCCCACCCCTTCCCCTGTTCCCATCCTTGTCCTTTTTCCATCCAATTGACTTATGTGTTGTTGGTTTCTTACGTGTGACTGTGTGTGTGAAAAATAACCTAAGGCTAAGTTGTATCTCTTTATATAACCGGATGTCACTTCACATTGAAATGTCTGTATATACAGGAAGATGTATTTCCTGATTTCTTTTTTTATATTCATATCTTCTTTAACAGTTCACTAGATCTAAGGAGAAACTAAAGTCATCAATGCGCTAATTGTTTCAAATTGCTTTCAAAAGTTCTAATTTCTTTCTTTTTTTGGTAGCTTTAAGCTTAGCCTTTGCTTGGCACTTTTGTACAAATCGAAATAACTTTCTTAATAAATGTGTTTTAATGATTGATTAATAGATCTTACTAATCTTTCCTAACTTATTTTACTCTTCTCTTTTCCATCCATATGCAATGTTTGCTCCGATGACATTTCGACCAACCTCACTTCCGTCTCCAATGTGCAGGTAAGCATTAAAATTAGACATCAGACATAAGTTATAAATTTAAAAACATGTTTTAAGAAAATCTTACCCTAAGCTTTAAGCATATTAGTGAATGCTGATATAGCTTGCAATCTATACTCATCTGTGTTTCTTGCCATTAATGAATAGGTATATATACATATTTTTATTTTCATCAGAATTATAAAATTGAACACTCGTAAGAATGTTTATTGACAATGATTCACTACGTTCAGATGAGAATAATTAAAAATAGCAATGTTCATGTTGAGGTCTTATTAGACCATGGGGAGAGTTTGCAAATTTTGTTGTTCTTTTTAGACCTTGTATAAACACTTTGTACTTTGGTCAACTTTGTTGTTAGACATTTGCAATTATTTTCCAAAGTTATTTGTTAGATTCAAAACTATTATTTATAATTTAAAACAAACAAGTAATCAGCAGTCATAGAACACATAAAGATAGATTTTATTTTACCATTTCTTGTGCAAACTTATGCATCTTTAAGTTACAATATCATCTACAATCTATACAAAATGAAGTATAGAAGTCGTCTCGCCGAATTCTGTATACCATGCACCAGGTGAAGAAATATTTTATTGTCTATATGTCTATTAAATTCGCCTCATACCATATGCTAACCCGCTCACCATCAAGAAACACACGAGCACTCTAGCGCCTCCAGTAGCCTTCGGCCAACTCCGCCCTTAGTAAAACTCGTTTATACGTATATTTTCTATGTTTCTAGTCTGATTTCAATAAAGATATTAATAGGGTCCTGAGTGTGCTGAATTTGGTTTCGATAATCAAGGTGCAGAAGTGCAGTAGGCACTTCTATATTCTGGAGGCGAAAGTAGGCGTGGCAAAAATGTTAAATATCAATAATCTGCACGTATGCTATAACCAAATCTACTTGCCATATTTAGTGGTTCTAGCTTTGTTAGTTCTCGAGAAAATCAGTTTTATTTAATATGCGGGGGCGCAAGACCTTGAACACCGTAGGTATTACAGGAGTCCAAGTACCAAATTTAGTGACTCTTGCTCTGATAGTCTCCGAGATCTACGTGTTCATACGGACGGACGGACTGACAGATGGACGGATATGGCTATAGCGACTCGGCTGTTTATCCTGATGAGGAATATATAAACAAATATTAAAATAAATCGAAAATTCCAAATTGTGTTGGCTGTAGCTTCAAATGCTTTTGGTATAAGGGAAAACAGGATTTGTTAAGCCCCCCCAAAAAATCATATTTAGGGATGTCATGACAATTTGGACTTTACAGTTCTAATTTTCGAATTGATTGATTTTTATTCCCTTTGACAAGGGGGTATATTTTTATACCCTGGCAGAGGGTATTATAAAATTGGTCAGATGTTTGTCACGCACGATATTCCTGTTCAGCATGAGAAGCTAGCTCGATATAGTCATATCCATTTGTCCGTTCGTCCGTTCATCATTTCGTATGCCATTCATCGTATGCGATGAAACTTGGAATTGAAGCTTTATATTTATAATCGAGTGAGACAAGGTATGAAAACCGTACTGTAAGAAAATCGGTAAAGAAGTTGTAATATCATTATAAAATTTACTATCGACATAGTTTTTAACGCTAAACATCATATCTCCAAATTTTTAATGAAGTCGGATTTATCCGAACACAAGTTATATTCTATACAAATCGGCTCTGCTTGAAGTCAAAGTCAGCATAGCACACATAAACACACCAGAAGCAACACTTAATAAACTTCATAAGTATGCGTGCCGATCACTTTTATATATATGTATTGTAACATAAAAAGCGTTTGCAAAAGAGGCGACAAACGTCGGATATGGCAAAACAGAAACAGATACAATGAAAGTTTGAAGCTTCTGTATAGATGAATAGATTGAGACACAGAAAGAGTTGAAAACATTTACAAATATTCAGTTGAATCGGATATCTTTAAGGGGATAAGCCAATTTGGACGATGATCAGAAAACTATATCATATACATACATAGCTCCCATGGGATCTGTCAAAACAGTGACCCAACAGGTAGTGTATATCGGTTTAAAGTTTTTTTTTTATGTTAAGAGTGTAACACCATAAAATTTGTATTTCATTTAATAAGAGGAATGGGAGGAAACGTGTTTGGAGGCGTGAAGAAAAGTAACTTATTCTTATCCGATTTTAAATTCAAGCTCCGGAGGTTGGTATTCGGTACCTCTTCAGGCTAGAAACCCGTGTTAACGCACTGACTGCTGGTAAACTGCATGCAGAATAGACGTTTGAAAAGAAGTCACCCACTTGGCCTTCCATTTAGACCAGAGACGGGATGGTGATTCCACCCCTATTTCAGGATTATCTTTGACAATATTTGTTTAATGTCCATTTAGGACAGATGGCAAATAAAAATAAATATAATAAAAATCAGATTTTAATCAAAGTTAAATCATTTGACTCGGAATAAAATTTACCTCTTTTCATAGTTGAAAAAAATACTTTGGAATAAATTAGTGAGTGAAAATGATTTCATTTAAGAGTCTTTGATTCAATTTGTATTTTTTCTAATCGCTTTATTAGACCTGAAACTTTCTTTAAAGGCATTGCAAGTATATGATCAATTTTTCTAAATTTAGGGTAATTTGCAAAGTCAACAGCTTTTAAGATCACGTTATCAATCCATACTTATTTTTGACTTGTTTTTGTTATTCCCCCAATATCACGGAAGAAAATGTGTTTCTCATGACTCGCTGATGTATTTGGATAAATTTTCGGACACAACCGAAATGAAACCGAACCTGAAATGGGCTTTTGTGCATTCCTTGGTGCATAAATTTCATTTTTGAAATTTTTCAATTGTTAATAATAAGGGCACCCTGTTTTGTGGACATGCTAAAGCTAGCCCATCCTGGTAGAATGCTTTTTTGTGGCCTTAGGTTTTTACCGAAAAGCTTTAGATGGCGAGCTTATAGCTTTGGTGTCTAGGGTGGCGTCAAAGTTGTATTGCAAGCTCAATTATCCTGGAAAACACAAGTTAATTGCGCGGAGCTTTCGTATTACGCTCGGAAAAGCTCTACTTTAACATAAGCTTGAAAGCTCATTGAGACTGAGCTGAGCGGTTGTCTCTCTCAATGTGTGTGTGTGTGTCTGTGCGCAAGTGAATGCTCTTTGTCGTATTTATTTATTAATAATTGCATTACTCATACGCCACATTGGCGCTCTTTTGCCTTCTGCTTCTTGTACCTTCTGTTCAAGTACCACACACACAGAAATTCACGCACACGTGACACATACATACATATGTGACATAATTGCAACTGTGTGAGTGAGAGTATATAATAATCATGAAGAGCAACGACAACAACAAGAGGACTTTAAAGCCTATATAAATAAACAGGAAGGACACTCGCATAAAGGGAAATAGTTAAAGAGAAAGAGACCGAATCCAAGTGGGAAAGAGGGTCAAAACTGTAGAGGAGAGGGCAACCAGTAGGCCGATTTGGGACTCCTGTTTATGGGCTTTTCGCGGTTTCATACCTCAATTCGATTTTCACTTTTGTTGTGCCGCCTCCCTAGCGGCATTTTGTTTGTTTCCCTTCACACATACACACACCCATACACACACACACTCACACTTGGAGTAAGAATGAATAAAACAAAAACGATGATATTGGTGGCCTGGCCCAGTGTCCATGCTCTACTGACGACCGACAACTGACCGACCGGCCCCGGTCAGAGTGTCGCCAGTTAGTTCTTTTTTGCTTAGCCAATGTTCAGTCAGGCCTTTCGGTTTACATATAATTTTGTTGTTGGTTCTGGTTCTGGTTTTGGTTGTGTTCGTGCCAAGTGGCACTAAAAACTATTTGCCTGAGCCGAGCCTTAGCCTTAGCTTAGCTAAGCACGCAACAACGCAGAGTTTGAGAGTTTCAAAAAACAAAAAGCGAACCCAACAACAGCAAAAAATAAAACTACAAAAAGAAAACAACAACAAAATCGAAAAACGAACGAAAACCGAAAACCAAGAAAGGAAAAAATAAATAAATTCGAAGTCGGAGTTGGAGTCGTTGAAGTAGCTATAGGAGTCCTAGTGAGGAGTCGCCAGGGAGTCGATGGAGCTGTCGCTGTCGTCGTTGTCGTCGTTGTGGCTCGTCGCCTCTCGGAATGCAGCTGCAGTAGAACAAACAGCAGCAGCACCACCAAAAAGCACGTGCTATATGCGGCTCGGCTTTCGGCAATCGGTGTTCGTTTCCCTAGCCGACGCAAGGCCATTTCCAGCTGGCTTTGAAATATTTTTGCAGCATTTTTGTCGTTCAGTTGTCGTAGTCGCAGTCACGTCGTCACAACGGTTTTTGAGTTGCGCGTTTCGCCGACGACGACGACGACGGCGACGACTACGGCGGTGGCGTTGGCCAAGTCAATCAGAGTCAGACGTCAGTCAGTTTGTCAGTCAGTCAGTCGAGTCAGTGAGTCGAGTTAAAGCTATTGGTATTAATTTTGTGTGTTTTTTTTTTTGTTTTTGTTTTTCATTCTCTGGTTACTCGCCGTTTTTACCAATTTTTTTTTTTTTTTTTTTTGTTGTTTTTGTTTGTTTTTTGGTATTTTTTTTTTTTTAGACAGGTGCGTGCCAACGATGTAAAGTCGCGCGTGATACTTGTTGTTGTTGTTATACGCGGTTGTTGTTGTTGGTGGTCTTGTTTTTTTCGAAATTTTTTTTTTTTTTTTTTGGTGCCAATGCCTGGTGCGTGCCACATAAAACTTAATTTAGAAAGAAAAAAAAAAAAAAACAAGAGAAAAAAAGGTGTTTAAAGTTGCTTAAAAAGCCATTTGAGCAGCGCCAAGAAGAAGCGGCAAAAGCAGCGCACAAAAGGTGAAAAATAAGCAAGCGCAGGTGTTCTTGCAGGCGGAGCAGGACGAGGTTCAAGTGAAAGAGCACACACACACACACACAGACACACAAGTGGTAGCAGCAGCGAAGCCTGTGTGTGCTTCAATGGGTGTAGGTGTGTGTGTTTGTTTGTTTACCTTAATTAATGCACTGACAAACGGTAAATGGTAAACTCAAAACTGAGGTCCCTATAGGAGGGAACAGTGAAAGCAAGGCAAGCAGAAGCTTAGAGCTTTGGTTCTAGCCAACTGCCACTGCCAACTGCAGCTGACTGGGCTAATTAATATTTCAACATAGCCTTAATTTCCATCCAACTTGGCCATATAATCAAATACCTATAAACACAACATCAACTCCCCAATTGCATAAGCCACAAGTCTATCTCTCGTTCCCTCTCTCCCTGTGTCTCTTTACTATCCTATGGTCACTTCGTCTATTCATCAATAAAATGGTAAAAGAGAAAAGAAATTCAAAGAAAAATTACGTACTAAATGTTGACCCAATTCACCATCAATAATAACAAGTTCAACTCAAAATTTTCAATTAAATCACACATTCTCATGTACCTAAAGTTTTTTTTCTTTGAAACATCAAAGAACACAAAAAGGAAAGAAACGAAAACAATCGTACGAAGAATGCAATTTACAAAAACTTTATTCAAATGAATACTGCAAATGGGGGAAAAAAAACTTTGCATCACAATCGCACAAACTATCTAAATACATATGTTTACCTCTGATCAAATGTCTCTGAAAATACAATTTGGGAATGGGCATAAAAGAATTCCTTGCAGTTGGTCTGATTTCCATTTTTTTCTCTAAGCGTAAGTCCAAAAAGATTTTTGTATTGGTAAATCTTTAATTTCGAAAACCCATAACAAAAATATTACAAAATATGACATCATTTAGTTTCCTAAAAAGACTTTTCCAATGGATTTTCCATTCCATTTCTATAACTTTTGTACTTATTGATACTCATGGAGAGTGGGAATGATATACACCTATGTATATATAGAGAGAGTGAACGAAAAAAACTAACCCAATTTCAATTTGTGGTAAAAAATCTCATGATAAAGTTAGTTTCCAGTTCTGAAATTTCTCTTGTTAAATTCTCTTAGTAAGATTACATAATTTAATGGGCTTCTTCTGCAACAAAATTTGCAGCACTTGAAATCTTCCGCATCTCTAAGGTTCCACATTAGAAAAATCATCAGATATCAATAAAAATTGGCAATCGTAATCAGCGACAGTTCAATTCATCAGCTGTCGCTCGGACTAAAGTTGCGAATCCTTTTCCAACTTCACTCTTACTTAATCTTCAATCTGATTTGGCTTCAATGCATACATGTCTTCTGTTCGAAAATCAAGTTTACTTTGCACACGCCAAAATTAATTGAGCACTTCAAGAGTTTGTTGGATACCTATACACATACTTATACATATATACATTTGTGTATAAATTTTTTTGTTGTTTTTGTTACCTGAAAAGGAAAAAAAGGAAGAGAGAATATAAAAAGAATGGAAAGAAAGCTGCCGTGACGGTGTTAACCTTCTTACCTATGCCAACTTTCGGCGCACTCACACGACTCACACAGAACTCAAAGTAAACGCCAGCCTTAGTACCCAAACCAACCCTTCTTCTCTGCCCCCTTCCGCACACGCCTTGCCCCTTCGTCATAATCTACTAGGCAACTGATTTATTTTGATTGAACTTTGCATGCAAGCAGCAGCAGCAACAACTGGCAAGTGGAAACATCATAAAACAAAAGCAGTTTGTGGTTGAAAATTGACGAGGACGGAGGGATTGGTGGTCTGGGGCATGGGCAGGGGGAGGTGTTTTGGTGGCATAGACTAAAGTCCATTCGCACACGCACATTACCCAATGGAAAGCCGCTTTTTAGGCGCCACTGCTAGAACCAGAACCAGAACCAAAGCCAAGTTAAGCCCAAAAAAAAGTCGTAAACGCGTTCTTCTTGACGAGTTTGAGTGGCTAAAAAGTGGCTGGTGGTGGGGCTGATGGTGGTTGGGGTAGTGGTTCTTCGGTTATGAGAACAACTCTGGCATTAGAATAAAAACAGCAATAGAAATAGGAAGGAGACCGAGTGAAAGAGAGATTGTGAATGGAGGGGAGAGAGATGTGTAGGCCATCCTCGCAATACTAATAAATCCCCTTACCCAGCAAAAGCAAATTCTAGAATTATTCAAGTATCAAAGTGCCCATGGCCATGGAAATTTAAACAATAAAAGGAACTCTTAGATATGCAAGAAGGTAGGGAACGCAACCAAAATAATAAGCATAAACAAAACGTCAAAACGACAAAAAGTAAGAAAAATTCAAACAACTTAACCGACGACTTTGCACGACGTTTCCCAGAATTAGACTATGCAAGAAAGTATCTATGTTGTCTTCTCAAATCTAGGTAAGCAGCACATTAGGAGTAATCTAATTTTTCAAAAGGTAAACTCAATTCCGATTCCACCAAGACTTGCCAAAGTAAATATATATCATGGAAAATGTACATTTAGTTTCCAATTTTCCGGAAAGCGCAACGTAAACTCTGCTGGTCATCGATACGAATTAAGGAATGACTATGCTAATTCTTAAAACTCACACACACCGCCCACCGAATGCCCCAATATATATGCTATACATTTTTTGATATGGCGAGCATATGTTTGTACATATGTACATACATATATTTGATGACGGAATACACATGGCATAGCAAATTAATTTTGGAAACCATCTTAAAAGTCCTTGCCCAATCCAACGATGATGCAATAATTCACTTGATTGAGGCCTTGCCAGGCCACACAAATTGCAAGTTTCGTCAAGCTTAACATGTTTATTTTGAAGAGGTTCAAGAAATATTCCCGCACTGGTATGACTTATGTACTCACAATACTAGCATGTTTCATTCTAAAGACTTTTAATAAAAATTTGACAACTTATTCGTGTTGTTTGGAATATCGTTCTCATTGAAATATCTCCATGCCGTTTTTTTTGGGAAATTAAAGTTCATGAACGGACCAAAAAGGTTTAAAGGACAACTTCGTAAGGTTTACAATCGAGCATGAGAATACTCTCTTGTTGTACTCTATCTTCTTCCTTTTTCACTACTATGGTCCACTTTAATCGGATAGTTTCTTGCTTGAATTCCATTATATTTTGAGCACTCAGAAAAGAATACATGAAATAGTGAATCAATAGTCCAATAATACGGACATTGCTCGGAGAAAAGGACTTAACCACAACATTGTAGAGTGTGCATTTTAACATGATTTCTTTCTCCGACCACTTAAATCTTTTCTGTCTATGGTCCAGCTTAATCGGCTTGATTAGTTTTTGTTTGCTAGACTTTAAACTGTGAAGCGATTCGTGTGGAATGCAATCAACTCCACTAGAATTGACCAACTTCTTTCAAAACCTTAACCAAATGTTATTTTAGATGTTTCCATAATCCAGTCGACTTTGGAACAATTTCCCGCAGACTGTAATTACATCGGGATGAGAGAAGGTCGAAATGATTCCTTATAACATTATTCCTGCTTGCTGATTATGCTCTAAGGTTTTTTACGTGTGTATTTTGTCTATTCAATTAATATGCTAGCCTGAGGGGTCTTTACTTTTTATTGGGTTTATATTTAGCAAAAGCAAAATATTACTGGGCGGGGGGAATTGTAAATTTTCTCCTGTCTGTTTGTTGTGTTTGTTCATCGGCATATTTTTTTGGTTGTGGCACAAAAAACAAGAAAATTTACGCACTGCGGAGGCTTTACTTTCTTTTTTTTTTTATGCGACGCTTTCAAGCATTTTCATTTGTGTGTTTGTGTGTGCAGTTTGCACGTGTTCCATATGAATTTAATTTGAAATACACTAAAGCAAATGTGTGTGTGTGTGTGCGTGTGTTTTAGTGTTTGTTTGTATGTTTTCTGTTTTCATTTTTTGGTTTTTGGGTTTTTCTAGTACCTTGGCTTTTCCCGCATTTTATTTGCCTTTTCCGTTTCTTCCTCAGGCTCACTCTTTTCGTTTATTTTCCTTTTCGTCGCTTGTTTTTTTTTTTTTTTTTTTTGCAGTTTTTCTTTCGTTAGTTTTGGTGCCTTTTCTTTCTTTTTTTTCTTCTGTGTTTTGCGTAATTCTTTTTACGACTCAACAAGCAGCAGAAATACATATAACCAAAAAAATAAAAGACCAGAAAGAGAAAAAAAGGCAACAACAATTTATTGATCTGTAGAAGCGGCGCTTGAAGCCAATTTCTGAAGGTCAAGCAGACGCATTGTGGGAGCAAAATTGAAGGTACATATGCCGGAATGGAATATGTGTATGGATATTCAGTTAGGGCTTATTATTTGTGCACTATTGTTCTTATATAAGCATAAATACACATGTATTTGTATGTGTATATGTATGGGTATGCTGCAATAAGAAATGACGTCATTGTAAATTAGTTTTAAATTTGCAGCTGAACCAAAATGCCAAAAACAAGACACGAGCTGTAGCACCGTCAGCTGCAGAAAAGCGGAAACGGAAGCAGCGACGCACATACAAACACACACACATACACGCAAACAACCACACACACACTGACAAACACACATGTATCCAATGGACGTGCAGTTTGTTCCTGCTGCTGCTGCTGCTTCTTCCGTGTCAAACATTTTCATCCACTTGTAAGCACAGTAGGATGAAAAGGCAACGAAAAAAAGAAAAATAATAAAAAATGCGAAGCAACTTCAAAAGATGCCGCCAACAAGAGCTGCAGCAATAGCAACAGCAGCTTGCAGCAATTGTTGCCGACAATAGCGTAGAGCAAATACATACATACATATATAGGCAAAAGGATGTATGGCAAGTGATACGAGACAGAGAGAGAAAGAGAGAACGGAGATGGAATGAGCGAAAGAGAGGGGAGTAGTGAGGTTAACAACTAAAAGCCAAATCCGGGAGATCCCAAAAAAAGAAAATGAACAAAATAAAGTAACAAGCAAACCAAGCAAAGAAGCGTCAACGGAAAAATAGCAAAAACTTATAGCCAAACCCCACAGTCTGTTTAAATTACAAAGACGTGTTTCATTCCCTAACCGCTAGAACAAGTCGAAGCCAGGAAATGAGGAGAAACTTGGGTAAATTAGATAATGCTCGGATAAGTAAGGTATCCTCGAAGAGTGAAGTACATCTTGAACTGGTTAATTTGTAATATCCAATATCCCCTTTACAGTAAAGACCCTAATCCGCCATTTCTAAGTAAAAGACTTTGCCATTTAAGCATTAACTCATTAAATTTTATATCTTCATATTGAAATTGTATTTACGGAATCTTTATGAATCCGTTCAAGATATTTCAGTTAGCCTGGCTGACAGTCATATCAAGAATTCGTGAAAATTATACATAACTAGATCGATATACACTATAAGGCAATGATTTTCATTTTAAAGCAAAACAATTCCTCTATTTATATAAAAATATAAAAACGTAAAGAAGTTTTATCTCAAATCACATTTTAAACAATGAACGAATGTCTTGGAAAAAGTATTCATGGGAAAACTCCACATGCCATGCCAAATCTGTAGAGGAACTGAAATTGCCATTTCAATTGTGAAAATATTTTTGGCCATCTCCCCCCCAGAAACAGGTTCCAAATCCCTTTCAATTGTCACAACTTGAACATCCTTCCATCCAACCATCCAACCATCAACCATCCATCTATCCATTCTTGCTTACTTTCTTCTATCCATCCAAATCCCAGTTTTTGCTCTATCGCTTCAAATGCTTTGCCAAATCAAGCAGAAAATCGCAAAAAGAAAAGAAAACAATTTAACAAGGGGGAGAAAGCCAAGGCCCATTTGAAGGTGCGGACTGGATGGAAAAAATCAGGAGTGCTAAAAGGAGGTTATTAGTGAGAAGTAGAAGGGGAGTAAGGCAGAAAGAGCGGGTGCTGAGCGCACACACTTAAATTTTATTTTTCTAGTTCTTTTTTTTTCCTTTTTTTTTCATTCGTTTGTTTGTTTTTTGTTTGTTTTTTCTTCTTCTCTTTTTTAAGGGGTTTGAGGATTAAATTTCATTAATGCTTAAATAAAACTTCGGTTGGCATTTTGAAATCGATTCCGCATTTGAATTGAAAAGAGTAACAAGTAAAGTTGTCGAAATCAAAATACCCTGCCCTCAACACAATAATAAATTTACTTTTAAATGCTCTTCGATTTTTGTTTTAAATTGTTTTTTAACTTCATGCGGAATGCAGAAAGACAGACTAGAGTCTTCTCCTTATATCTATGTAAATGATTCTGATATACCCGAATGCAGAATACGTTCAGAGAACACAGCAAATAATGAGAATTGAAAACGACAAATGGTGAAAGGCCGGATGGGGTTTGGCTAGAGGGGTTTTGGGTGAGAGTTTTGACTTTGGGTCAGTCAATTGGATCGTTTGCGTTTTAATTATGCAGTCGGCATAAAAGATTGGGTCGAATTGAATAGAAACTCTCCACCTGGTTTAACTTCTCTCAATTTTCAATCTTTCCTCTGTAGCTGTACCTGACATACAGATGCTTGCTTCCTGAGTAAAAGTTAAGTACATAGCTAATACATGGAACTAATTCAGTTCAATTCGCTTAAACAATGTTTTCCATGCAGCAATTGATTGCCTAAACACAAGCGTTAGAAGAGAGAAGTTGAAGTTAAAACTAACCAAAAGTAAAATTAAAACTTTTGGAAAATGGAATCTCTCCTCCTTCCTCTTGCCGTTCAGTACAAACTCTTCAATACAATTGAAACATTTTAGTAATAGAATTAAATAAAACATATACTCGCCTGTTACCAAATTGTTTGAAACACAAACCGACTTAAGTTTTAACTTGTTTTGGTATTGTCCAAGGATTTGATATCATTGAGATATCAATTTCGATGGCGACAAATGTTTTATAGAAATCTATATGTTTATTTTCCGAATGCTGATCGAAAAGCTATGTCAATTTCAATAATTGTGTGATTACATAATAAATTATTCACAAATATTGCCTATTTAGTTTAGCAAATTTAACAAATTTTCGCACATTTTCAGTTCATTTCAAATCATTTCGAATGTAATTTTTGTGGTTCCTTCGTATTTTTTTTGTTTTTGCCTGCGCCCCGCTAACAACTCAACCCCACCCCAACCACCGGTTACCACCTAAACATTAAATTAAGAAAAAATAAATAAACAAACGAAAAAATAATAACAGCAGCAGCAAAAAAAACAAAAAACAATACCAAAACCACACAAATTAAATAAAATTAATTCAAATGACACAAATGACAGAAACAGAGAGAGAGAGAGAGAGAGAGAGAGAGAGAGAGAGAGAGAGAGAGAGAGAGAGAGAGAAATAAAACAAGGAGCAAAAGAGAGATAGACAAAGAGTGGGAGTGAGACAGAAAGAGCCAGTGAGCGAGGGATAGGGACTAAGAGTTTTTTCCAAATAAAAATGAGCGATAAAAAATTAGCATAAAAACAAAACAAAATACGCGAATGTGAAACCAAAGTAAACTTTATGTTTATGTAGGTATGCATGTTTGTATGTATGTATATGTGTGCATGTATGCTTGTGTGAGTTGTATACATACACATATGTACGCTTATGTATGTGAGTCATAAAAATTTGTGAAGTTTGCGCCAAGTCTTTAAAGCAGGTGAAGCATTTTCTTACCTCCTTACAAAGGTTATTGCAATTTCCTACTCATACATACATATGTATGTATATATGTACATACATACATATTTTATTTTCTTAAACAACATTCTGCCGTCCTCTTCTTCCTTTTGTAAGAATATGGAGACCATTTTGTTGTATTAAGTAAAAATTTATGCATTTCCGTAGATTTTCTTTGTTTTGGTTAATGGAGAAAAGTGAATAAATTATTCGGCAATAGATTTTCCTTTATGCACTGGAAAAACTCTATTTCAAAATCAAATTGTGTTTGCTTATCGTTGGAATCAGTAAACTTGTGTTATTGTGTTAAAAATGCATTCCTTTTTCAAATATTTTTTTTTAGATCGAATTTATGCAAATTTATGAATTTGCTTAGTAATTGTATTAAATGATTTAACTCTTTTATTTTCGTTTTGTTTTTTTTATTTTACAACTCATTAAAAAAATCTTCTACTTGAACTTTGACACTCTCTCTCTCTCTCTCTCTCTGTCTCTCTTTCATTCACAATTATTTGCCGTGTTAGGCAGGAAACATCTAACCTTATGCTCATTGATTTTCAAAGCACTTAGCCTAATTAAATTTTCCCGTTTTGGGTTAATAGAAGAACATTTTTTTTTTTTGGTCTAACCAACATCGATTTGGAGGACTTAAAGTGTCGCCATGAGGTTCTTTGCTTTTCCACTTCCGCCTTTTTTTGCCCCTGATTTGTTGTTGGTTTTAGGAACCACAAAAACCTTATACATATACACGTATACAAATATAATACATATGTATATGTATGTAGATAAATATATGTACGTGTGTGTGTGTGCAGAAAGTTCATTAAATGCTTGGTGTACCAAACAAAAGAAGCACCAAACAAATCGAAGTTTGAAAGTCACGTGCAAAATGAACGACCAACAACAACAACAAAAGAAAAGACAACTAAAAACAGGAGAAGAAATATGGGGGTCGAGAAGAAGGTCCTTCCTAGGCCGTGTTTCAGTCCCTCATATATATACATATACACATATATACATACGTATACCATATAGTCAGACAGTTAGAGCAACTTTTGTGAGCTGTCAGTTTACAAATTTTTCAGTTCCAGTCACAGAGAGAGAAAGAGTGAAGGTGAGAAAGAGAGAGAGAGAGTTAGAGAAAGGAATGGACAAAGGGGTAGGAGAGACCGACTGGGGACTCGCCTCGACACGAAACTATAAATGTTAATAACTAGCAACATTGTTACCCGTTTTTTTCCTGCTTCATTTTTTGTTTTTTGTTGCTATTAGTAGGTATTTAAGGGTATATAAATATTAATGATTACGAACTGGCATAGACTACGAGACACCGTAAGGAAGGAAAGAAACAGAGAAAGCAAAATTGAAGAAATATTTTATGTCTTGAGATAAGTTAACTACTTAAAAAATACAAAGCAATTTCAAATATTTCCTCATTGTTGTAAACACATAAAAAGAAAAGGCTACGAATAGTTTTTTGGCTTTGAAATGACTATGAAAATTGTCTTCCCTTACCGATCTCTTACTATTTTCGTGTATATAAGATTGCAATTGATTGAAAGCTAATATAATCAACTTAACTACTAACTACAAACAACAATAGAAACAATTTCTATAAATTTAGAGTCAAGAAACTTGACAGTCTATTTTAGAATGTTTTTTTTTTTTTTTTTAATTGTTTAAAGTCATGCCTTCAAAGGTGAAAACAACCCTCTTCCCTTCGGTTGTTAATACTTTACTGCATACCTTGACTACTGCATAGAAAGGAAATTATTCTGCTTCGATGTAATGATTTTGGAATACCCTTTGCAATTGCTTGAACTTTTACTATAAGTGTGTAGTGTCTTGATTGTGGTTGTTGTTTTTTCTCCTTTATTGTACTTCAAAAGTGTTCAAACCAAATGATATCTTATACAAAAGGATAAAGGTATAATTCAAGATACGTTTCAAAGACAGATTCACTTGCAGGCATGCAGGTAGTCTTTTCAATATTAAAGAGAAGACATGGAGGGTAAAAGGGGGCAGCGAGAGATCAAGAATCGAGGCCATCACTTACTTGCCTTTGGTCAGCTAAAATGCATTGGGTAACAACAAAGTCGAATCGCTTTGGCTTGGCAGTTCTTAATTGTTTTGCTCCACCTCCAGCCACACCTCCCCCCACCACCTGCCTCCCCCCTTAGCCGCCCCTTCTCACCGCTTGAAGGGGTTATTCTAGCAGTTTCATTTCGCTCCGTTCGCTCCTCTCATCCGTTTAGCTAACTATAGTGTATGCATCGTGTTGCTGCTGCTGCTCGTCCTCATTGCGGTAGTTATTGCTCCAGTTGTAGTAGTAGTTGTTGCTGTTGCTGTTGGTTTTAGTCTGTTAGACATAAAAAGAGGAGGCCAAAACAAGAAGAAAAAAAGTTTTAATGGTATTAGGCAAAGCCAAAAATAACACACACAGAAAATAATGAAACACACCCACCCACCCACAGCACACCACATACAACAAGAATAACAACAATAATAAAATTGTGAAATTAGAAGCAAAAGAGTGGAGTTTAGGAATAAAGCAGAAACCAAACAACAACATGATAGAGAGAGAGAGAGAGAGAGAGAGAGAGAGAGAGAGAGAGAGAGATTAAGAAAAAAAGCATAGCATGCTTTCAGTGGTTTGTTTGTGGGCGGGAGTTTGCCCGCTTATTCATTAACCAAAGCCTTGGGAAAAGGCGATTGTGAGAGAGAGAGAGAGAGTGTGAGGACAAGGAGTCCAATAGAAATTGAAATATGCAGTTTGTGCAAATGGTTCTTACTTATTGTTTATACGAATTTCATTTGTTTCATTTATATTTGTAGTTTAATTTGTATTCCACCTGTATTTGCATTTCATATTTGGTTTCAATTTGATCAACAAAGTTTTCAAAGGGCGGACGGGGTTTGAAAAAAGAAGGGAATTGTATGAATATACGACTAGGCTGATATATTCATACATAAACGCACACACATACATATGTACAAACATACATAATTAATTTGCATTTCATATTTACTCTTGCAATTTTAAAGAGTTTTAATGTCTGACCAATATGGAAAATTGTAATTTTCCTATTAAACTTTAAACATTAGGTGAAAATTTAAATGGTATCATATCCAGACTAAGCAAACAAATGAATTTTCCAAGTGAAGAGATGAGAAGGGCACACAAATTGAAACTAGAAATCAACAATAAACTACCATATTAAATCTGACAAAAAAAAAAAAAAAAAAAGAGGAGTAAATGAACTAATCTAAGCTAATCTCTTGGCTAACACACACACACACACTGACTCGATGTGCTTATTAATGAGACAAGTTTGTGATAGTATATTAATTGATTTATGTAAATTTATCCATGCGAAGGGTGTCACACAATTTACAGCATAAATTAAGCACCTTAAATTAATACTTAAAACTAAGTTTTACCAAAGTTTTTAATGCCCAACAAGTTATTGAACTCTGAAATTCCAGTGGAATGAAACTGGGCCCAACTCCCGATTATCAATCTCCAGGCACACACTTACGCTCATTATTTATTTCAACATTCTTTTTTAATCATTTGAATTAATTATATATGGAAACAGAGAGAAAAAGAATGAATGGTCGAGTTTGTGTTTTTAGCCGTATAAACTAAAACCTAAATTAGGTAAATGAAATGATACCCACATTTGTCTACTCATGTCAGTTCTTAGTTTTGGGCCGAATGAATGCCTGCCTGATGGTCTATTTAACCTGACACTATGTATGCGTGTATATGTATGTATGTGTATATACATATGTATTTGTACGTACACACATATATGTTCGGGCTAGTTTTCTGATATTTGTCGGCGCTTGTCAGTCAAATCAAATTTGTTTTCGTTGTAGTTGCCCCTAGCCTTTTATTTTCGTTTCTCCAACCCTTAGCCAGTTGCCGCGCCCCTCGCATAACATCTCCCTTTTACCTTTTCGCTCTTCCTCTCTCTATGTCTCTGCCTCTGTCTATCTCTATCGCTCTTTCTAGCTGACTATCATTCATTGGCATTTTCCTGCTGTCATTTAAGTAAATCGATAAAATTGTTGTATTTGGCTTTGGGCTGGGTAACAGTGTAAATGCTTTGCATTTAGATTTCAGTTGCATCTGTATTCCGCGCTCTCACGCCCACTTAAGAAATTCTATATTTCTCTTTCTCTCTCGCACTCGCACTTGCAGACGCACTCTTGAATCAATCAAGATCTATTTGACTAAATGTTGAGTGGACACTTTTCGCAGTCTTTTCTACATTTTATTTACATATTTATCGTTCCCAAAAATTCTGCAGGCTCTTTTCATACTTCACCACCTTTCAGAAGGGCAACTTTCAGTACTCTGTATATTGGTTTTTTGACACGCCCCCCGCTGTACGCCTAGTTTTGCAGTTTCAGTTTTGTCTCTTGGGTGCTCATGAAATCATAATTTTTGTGTGGATAAAGCAAGCCAGTTTACAAAATGTCGTTGTTTATGACTCTTCTGGGATAAAGAGTTAGTTTAGTGGGCCAAGGAGTGTTTGCGTTTGCATTTGTTTTCCTGTTGGTGTTGGAGCAGCTCTAAACAATATTGCTATCCCTATTATGGTATACTATGGAATGTTAGTAAATAATTTAAGACTGAAAATATTTACGTATGTATATGTAAGTACAAAATGTTTTGCGAAACTTTCACTGCCCTTTGAATGGCAAATAATTGCTCTGGAATTTTTAATGAAATGAAAGAAATTGAATTTGATTTCATTTCACATGCTCTCTTGCTTTCACTTCACTTGGCCACCTTTCAACAAGCTGACCAACTGGCCAAAATGGGAGGACATTGTTAAAAGGATGTCCCTCATTCAAACAGAACCTGCCATCTGGCACCTGGCCCCTACCTTTCCCTTTCTTTTTCCCTTTCCATTCCCCATTTTCTTGTTGGCTTTAAATTAGCGCGCTTAACTCAATTAAATGCTGGAGTGAGGATTGGCAGAGAGTTAGCTGGTTTGCTGAGAGGAAGGTAAAAGGATGGAAAACTGGATAAAATGTGGATGTATATACATATATATACATATGTGGTTATGTGGTAATGTGTGTGGTTGTGTCTTTACTTGTGTGCAAGTGTTATAAGGGTGTGTGTGTGTGTGGCGTTTGCCTGGATGCGCTTCAGCGAGCATTTTATGCTTCAACACTCACACACACACACACACACACACACACCACACACGAATTTATATATGTCGCTCTCCTTTCCACACATTTCGCATTCAATTTACTTGATTCTAATTTAATAATGAGCTGAATAGCAAAAAATTTTGGACAAAAATCCACTTGTATCTAAGTAAACCACAAAATGTTAAAGTTGATGAACATCGAAATTGGAAATATACCAAATGACAGGCAAAAGGATGGCCGGGGGCGATAGAGAGCGAAGGCGGGATAAAGCACCGATATCAAAATACTCTTTATCGATTTTGTGTATCGTTAGTCATCTTCACTTGTCAACTTTGCAATTATACATTTCACTTTGTTTGAATTAACAAATTTTAATCAGTCACAAAACAAAAATACATATACAAAGAGTGAGTGAGGGTGAGGTGAAGACATATTTAATTGAATGTCCATTGGACTTGGCCTTCGCTTTTGCCCTGACCTTGAAGCGGCGTATGGCCCATACCTCCTCCCCCAAACCCAACCCCATGTCTCGCTCAGTCTCTAACTGCCTTTTGCCACATTTCGGTTAATGCGCTTACATGAACAAACGTCTAACCTAAAACATCAACAAATGCGCACACACACCCAGACACTCACTCACACACATGCACATTAAGTGTGTGACACAAGTGTTTGACATTGCATTTTAAGCTAGAGAGCAGCCGAGCAACTGTCACTTAATGGCCACCACAACAGCGAGATTAGTGCAATGCCAGCAACAGCCACCTGCA
Source organism: Drosophila equinoxialis (assembly GCA_018150345.1). Classification (NCBI taxonomy): domain Eukaryota; kingdom Metazoa; phylum Arthropoda; class Insecta; order Diptera; family Drosophilidae; genus Drosophila; species Drosophila equinoxialis. The sequence continues at coordinate 5,706,188 of JAECWI010000002.1, read as the reverse complement.
ACCGCACACGGGTCGTATACGTGATGCGGCGCCATGCTCTGCTGTGTGCGATGTGAGGGCGCATAAATCAATAACGAAAAAGAAAAAACCCCCTACCAACCACCAGCCCTTTGCATTTCGCCCTAATCCTACTCTTTGACGTATTCTTCATCCACCTTCTGCCTTGGCGAGTTAACAATAACTTAATTTCGACACGGAAGCACAACTACCAATGGCAATGGCCAGTGCCAACATTGTAGACAACAGTGGGATGAAAAAAGAGGTTCTAAGGCTTATTAAATGTTACCCAAGCAGTGCACTTTTCAATTTTGTCTTTTAATGATAATATAATAGGTTAAGAAAACAGCAGGAAAAAAGGATACTAGTCTCTCATTTTCTGTCTCCCTGTTTTGTATGTAGTCGGTACATACATTTGCTACATGAGTATAATATTTGATTTCATTGATGATAGATAATAGCCCTCAATACACATTACTTCTTCCGCCTGTGTGTGTGTTTAGAATGGAACATATGTATTTTTTGATTTTGTTTGCTTTGTCTTTCTCGCTGTTGATTCGATTCGCTTGGCTTTCGATTTTCGTGGTTTCTTCGACTAGCAATGGTTGTCATTCGCATACCCTTAGCAAATAAAGATATATGTATGTATATGTATACATATGTATGAACACAATATACCTTTTGATCAAATTCGTTTGTATTTTCGCTCTACTCCATATATGTACATATGTATCTACCTATCGAAGAAGGACTTTACGAAATCATTTAAGATACTAAAAAGACTATTTTATTAGGTTTTCCATATTCCCGCTAGATTCATTGGATTTGTATTTACTTTCGGTTCGACGTTGTCCTTTCAATGTTTACTTATCAATTGACAATTTTCTCATGAGATAAGCTACATTTAAACATAAGTAAGTAGACGAGACGACACGAAATATGGGAAAAATTTTACTAGGAGTAACAAGAGAAAAGTTACCAAATTATAATATTTAAGGCCTAAGGCTTTCACACCATAAATTTCTTTTTAAACATAGTTAATTGAAGTTGTTGTCATGGTGATGAAAGTGAAATAAATTGTGGGTAAATTTAAAGTAAATTGATTGTCATAATCCAATTAAATTAATTTCGAAATGACTACGACCAATGCAAATTTGTCATTTAGTATGATCTTGATGAAAAGTTATATATATTTAGCTGGGAGAATAAAATTAACTCGTAAAATGAAATGCAATAATTATTACGCAACAATAACAACAACAACAACGACACTAACGATAATTATTCCGATAACAACGACAACAAGAAAAATTATAATAAGAAAATATTTAGAAATGAGTTTACCGATTCAAGTTTGTTGCCGCCTTAAAGTGCAAATCGAAAAAGTGTCAAACAATTATCAAGTGACCTTCTTCTTCTTTACTTAAACAAAAAGAAAAATTAAACCAAAAACAACAACATAATCACAGCAACAACAACTGTAATCAATCATTAAAATAGTTATAATAATAATAACAATAAAAAAGTAATAATAATAATAATAGCAATAGTAATAAGACAAAGGATTACAAGGAGGTGGTGCATCATCATCATCCTTAGCCTTAGCAGCAACTGCAGCAACATTAGCTGTTGCCATGGCTGCCGTTGCGGGCCTTTATGGTCTTGGCGAGGATCGCCAGCATCGGAAAAAGCAGCAACAACAACAGCAACATCAAAAGGAACAACTCGAACAGAAGGAGGAGCAAAAGAAAATTGCCGAAAGAAAACTACAATTGAGGGAACAACAGCAATTACAGCGCAACTCCTTGGATGGATACGGGTAAACACAATAAAAATAATAATGAACACACATTTCATATACCAATATCGAATATCTATATACATACATACATATGTGCATACATATACATATATATACCAATACAAATATATATACATATGTATGAATTAATCGCATATTTCTAATACTGGCATGGTAATTGAACAGTAAATGTCACACATACGACCTGTGGTGCCATTTTTATTTTACCTCCTGAACGCAAATTCCGAGAAGGTCCACTAATATATATGTGTATATATATGTATATATATGTCTGATCCGCTTTCAGGCGTTTCAGGTGCTTAGAATAGTCTGTGCACTTTGACTTCGTATTGAGATGGTTTTGCTGAATATATGCTAACGATTGAAATTCAATTCCCTCTTCATACCAATGAATGAATGTTATTTAGTTTATTCATATCAGCGCCTGAGCATTTGAGCAAACCTGTTTCGCAATTGAAGACCTTGCATTACTTTTATAACTTTTTTTTTGTTTGAGTGTTGAAGTCTGAAAAGTATGGACATATAAGACAACATGACGTATGAGTGATATTAAGCAAAAGAGGTCCAAATGGTCTTTTGCTTAATAATTGCTTGAGTTATAAGTAAAAGCGACTACAGATTTTCTTGTAAGAACCAACATGACGTATGAGTGATGTAGATTTGGAATGTGCAACATGGCAAATACGTGATCTATATATTTTTTGTATACATTAATTGTTCTTTGAAACTTCAATCACAAGATTGTAACATTTTCATTGCATTGCAACAAAAAAGCCATGTCTATCTACATAGGTATGTATGTTTGTATGTGTAGGTAGATAGGAAACTCAACTAAACATTTCGCTTTGCACTTGAAAGAAGAAACAAGAAGAACATTTGAGGACGAGTGGAAACAAAAAAGGCAAGAGGTAAAGCCAAATTGTTATTTTGCTCAAGTAGCTGGGCGCCAAAGTGGCAGCAAAGTCGGAGCAGGAGCAGGAGCAGGAGCAGGAGTTGAAGCAACCTTTCGCTAAAATGTATGCAGTGGATTTCAGTTGTTGCTATTGCTGGCTTATACACACATGTACATAGCTATACATTTTTACTGCTAGGACAAAGCCTGCCTCTGCCTGCCTGGCGTTTGCCTGCGCCATTTCTGTCTTTCTTTCATTTTTGTTGCTGTTGAGGAAGTTTCTTTATTGGACTTTTGCTTGGGCTTAAACTCGTATTTTATAGAATGATATTTTTTTGGCTGAATGCCAAAAGATACATTTCAATGTGTGTGTGTGCATGTGTTGGTCCATGTGTGTCTTTCTATGTATGTGAGTTTTGGTTGGTTGGTTGTTTGGGTGGTTAGCTGGTTGGCGTTCGTATGTAGATGTGTTTGGCTTCTATGCTCATGTGTTTGTGCATTGAAAGCCTTTTGGTAATTACATTAAACATGCCCAAAATGTAGTAGCAATTTACACATTTCACCCTGCAGTTGCCAAAAAAAACAAGAAAAATGCAACCAAAATGACAGAAAATAAACCTAGAAAGAGAGAGAGAGAGAGCGAGCGAGCGAAGGGAAGAAAAGTGAACACAACTGCTGCAACTGCAAAACTCTTGCGGCCATAAAAAGTAAAACTTAGCAAAACAGCAAAGAAGAAGAAGGAGAGAGAGATAGAGAGAGAGAGAGAGAGAGAGAGAGAGAGAGAGAGAGAGAGACAGAGAGTGAACGAAGGAAAACACGAAAACAAAAACAAGAACAAAGGTAGAGATGGAGAAAGCGGACAATAAAATGTCATTGTGTTGTCTTTGGGGCAACGGTTAAGCGGCGGCATATGTGAGACTTGCTCACTCATTCACTTACACTCTAGCAAACTGACTAGCGGCTCACATGTCTTTGCATTTCTCATTATATGTATGTGGATTCACAGCAGCCCTCAAGGACAGTTGCCCCTTGCTCGTGCCTTCTACTTCAATTTTTGCTGCATTAGTGTCAGTAGGCAGTTATTTTTCCACTTTCTCTCTTATGTTCCATCTATTTTCTCCTTCGCTCTAACTTTCTCTCTCTAGTTCTCGCTTTCTCTGTGTAAATAGTTTAATCTAATTCTTTTCGACTTTAGGATTCTTCCGAGCTAAAACTTTTAAATAATACTTAGAAATAATAATGAAATAATCATATATTAGCTAGAATTTAAAAAAAAAAACATGAGATACTTCTTTTTTTTTTGTTGAATTTTCCCATTGCCAAGTGATATACTTGAACTCCAAAATGCTAAATTATTTAACTACATCTCATCTATGTAGACTTTAATTGCTTTCTAGAAACTTCTTCTTACTCTTCATCTTGCTGAAACTCTCCTCCAAAATGCTCATATCCCATAATAGGCATATGCTACAGCAATTCGATCTATGAGGATTACTTTTGATCCATTGCCAAATATAAAATTGTACATAATGGTGAACTACATGCTACAAAAGAAGTTTTTAAAAATGTAGCCTACTTTTCAGGGTATTTTATTCTGAAGTTCACTTGAAATTTATTGCTTTTTATTACTTGCTGTTAATTGTGTGGACTCAAAAATAGACTTTACAAGTGCATTGAATAATGTTAAATATTCTTGTATAGATTTATGCAATTTTATCAATTGATTTTTAGTGCAAAACAATGATTCTTGTGGTGCCAAAAAAATAAAAGTCAATTTGTTGTTGTTGTTGATGCTGCTGCTGTCGCAGTTGCAGTTGTAGTTGCCAAATGCCTGCCAACTGCCTTGTAACTGTCAGCAAAATGCAGACAAACTGACGACAAGGCCCACAAAAATGGAGTCAAAGTGACGCCATGGTTCTTAGTTTGCGAAACGTTGATAGAGACAGAAGGCAGAAAGATAGAGAGAGAGAGTGTGTCTGGAGTAAAGAGGAAAGGAGAGGAGAGGAAAAGGTTGGTTGGAAGACACATAGGCTGGTGGTAGTCGTTGTAGCCGACGGTGCTGCAAATTAACATCATGACACACATTTAAATGCAGCTACAAGGCAGATGGTCCCCTTCCACTAGTCTTTCTGCTCCTCCTTCAACTTTTTGTTTTTCCTTTTTTTTCTGCTGCAGACTTTACAAATTGAGGTTATAAGCCTGGTCGCACACACATCCTCACATGCACACACACACATACACACACACACTTATAATCAGTCAGGCAGGCAGAAGATGTGGAAGCAAAATTTGTATAGAAAATTGACCAAAACAAGTTTAAGTTCGCTTAAAAAAGAAAGCCACATTTAAAAATGTTTGCAAAGAAAAAGGCAACCCACTTAATTCACATGTTAATGTATTAGTTATGTTTATAGCATGTAATTATTGTAATAGCTAACTGTTTTATACGGTCTTGCTTACCGATAAAGTGGAATATATCTCATATATTTACGAGTTTGGAGCAGAAGAACAAAACTAATGTGGGTCAACACTTTCTGTTTTTCGCTTCAGTTTCACTTTGTTTTTTTTTTTTGAGGTTTCTTTTTTTTTTTTTTTTTTGGCTTAATTTTTTTTTTTTTTTTTTTTTTGGAAACCAAAAAAAGGAAAGTTGGCCAAGTTTTTTCCCCAATTCTTCTTCTCTTGCATAATCATGGCCAACATCAATATGCAATTGTTATGAGAATATCGAAGGCCAAGTTAAGCAGCGGCTATGGCTCCAGCGTCAGCAGCATCGGCAGTCATATTTCACACGCCCAAAGTGACAGCGGCAGAGAGAACGAAAAGGGAGAAAGAGAGAGAGAGAGAGAGAGTTGGAGATGGAGTGACGAGATAGAGTAGCCAAGCAGATGGCAACAAGAAGGAGCAAGCACTCAGTTAGCCATGAGGCCGGAAGTGACAAGCAATTTGACTAACGGCACAGCTTGCCGCTTCTACTCCCTGCTTCTGGAGCATAGCTTCACTCTCCACCACTTTGACTTCGACTATGACTTCGTTTCTTCTGCTTAGAGTTCTCCTTATAGTATCTCAATCGCTGGCGCCAAATCCTTAATGCAAAATACATATATGCATGTGAATATACACACACTGCTACACCCAAAGTTGCCTGCAATTCAACTATAAATTTTGCACGTTGTTTTGCTGCGCCTGCACAAATTTGGCCAACTAAATCCCCAAAAGCCCCAAACCATAGTTTTTTTGGGTGTGTGTGTATACACACGATGCTTTCTCATTATATATGTATGTATGTGGCAACCATTTTTTGCACATTTTCTCCTTGTGGCCACCTCTTGTAGTTCTAGTTGTATTTTTAGTTATTGCGGCTTCATCTCCATGGAGGAGATGCAAAATACTATGCGACCAAAACTTGATTGTTATTATATAGCTCATACGCCCCATACTCCATACTGATCCAAGCGTTTACCACTTTAGAGTGGAAATTGGTAAAAATCAACAATTAGTAGCTTATGCTAAATAGTATATAAAACAAACATTAACCTCCTGATTTAAATTTCTATTCGACATTAATTGAACTTTGTTCAGTTCAAAGAAGTGTCTCAGGATAAAACTGATAACTGATTTTATGAGGACATCAGCATCACGTGAGAAGCCTGTTTTCAAGCAAACACGCCAGTTCTTAATATATACATACATACATATACATATATTATTTCAATAGATCATATATAATTTAAAATTAGCTTTTACCAATAAGAATAACTCATGAGCTTGGCAAAGCTTTCCATTAATTTGCCTTTATGGCCCACATACATACATACATACATAGATAAACTGATGCACTTTGAAGAAAGCTTTCGATGGTCTATCTATAAAAAATCTACTGTCTACAATTTTCTATTAATTCGTAATAGTTTTTGGCATTTTTTGTTCACTCATTTTAATGGGTTTTTAAAAAAAAACCTATATTATTTCATGAACATAAATTATAATTATAAATATAATATATTATGGTTAACCATCAAAGTGCAGTACACTACAATTTCGTATTTTTAGTGATATTTCAGTTAACAGGTAGAAGAAAAGTGGTCTTATTAAATTTTCAGCAATGTGAAAAGCATTTAAATTCTTTTTTTGACTGAACCAATTGGCTTTTCCTCTCTGCTTGCCCTTTGCACCTTTGGCTTTGCAGCTCTACCCCCACACTCTCTTCTCTTTGCCTCTCGGTCTGAGTCTCGGTCCTCTTGTCACCCTGTTTGCTATGAGAGAGATGAGTGCTGCTGTTTGGCCATCGTTAGCCATAAATTTTTGGCCAGCTTAACAAGCGAGCGCCCAAAAGTATGCAGCAGCACCAAAAATGCAATCATCTTTCTGTCTTCCTTCCAACGCTCTCTCCCTTTCGCTTGTTCTTTCGCTTGCTATCTGTTACTCTCCTTCCGCTCTCCTTCTCATACACCCTTTTGCTCGCTCTGTCTTTCGTTTTCTGTGTCTGTGTGAGTGTGCAAGAGTGAGAGTGGTTTACAAACGTAAAACATGACACTAAAATTTTTATGACTCCCACCAGCCTTTGACTTTGGGTCTAGCTGAAGAGTCTTAGCAGAGTGAGAGAGAGAGGAAGAGAGGGAGAAATAGAGTAAGGCAGAAACTCGCACCTAATGGCATATAATTATACTAAATTTACCCATAAATTGTGCACATTGTTTGCTAATTGATCAAATGTAAATATGTTTTCCAAAAACTGAGAATAAATTTGTCCACACTTTGAATTACTTGAGTAATAAAATTATTGTATCCATTTGTAAAGGCTCGACGATCGAATTTCTAGTCCTGGTCAAGTTGTCCTTAGCTTCAGCCAGAACTTTGTCCACCTCCATTGACTACAATTCAATTACAAGCTTCTCGGCTAATCAACTTGCGCCACTAGAATTGCACCACAGAATGACAGTCTTTCGCAATTACTGTGTTTCCTTTTGTCCTGGCAAATAAGTTTAACCCTTCTGTCAGTGTCATGAACTGCGTTTTAGAATTTCCACACGACCTATTAATTGCATTTCGAACACTTTTAGTTGCAAATATTTGTGACAGAGATCTCGCACAAGTTAGTTAATCGGGGTTTAAAAAAACGAGGGGGAAAGAAAGTTAGATGTTGTCAGGAGACTGCACGATATCAAGGGGTTAGGTCGAGACTAAGTTTTGACGTCACATTGAGTGGAGAGAGCGGTGAACTGTGTTGAACTCTTAGCCCCATGCAGGGACAATCCAGCAAGTGAACTTATTTTGCCCCATGCCAGCGTGTTTGTTCATTGTCTCGTCATGGAGAGCTTTAATTCATATTTCTAAATGCGCGCCCAGCATCTGAAGGTCGCCGCCATCGTAACTATGTTTGCTGCTCAACTTCCGTTTCCGTTGGTGGCGCCCTCTGCTCGGCAAAACGCAAGCAAGAAAGCTCGATTTATGGAAGCTGGATAACCGTAAGCACAGCTTCCCCGTTTCCAGTTGATGGGAACACGAACACGCATAGAAAGCTTTAGTCAAATGACAGCTGCGAATGTTCCATTCCATTTGTTTTCGTGTCGCTCACACACACAGACCCACAAAAAGCATCTTCATGTTATACGAAACCTTTTCTTGTATGGAGCCAGCTGACATTCTGGAATTAGGAATCCGATATGTGAGCAAAACTTCAACTGTCACAGCTGTCAGGTGAATGCGAATTAATTTAGGCGCGCAGCATCAGAGAATGGGCCCAAGGAACGCTGCGAATGGAACACAGGCAACACAAAAAAAGCTTCCATTGACAATCACGAAAACTCTTCGGTGAGACAATTTTTAGTAGCTAACAACCAGCAGCCGACAGAAGATGCCGACGATGAGAGGATATGGTGAAAGCCGAGCACAACGAAATTGAGAAAGTGCGTGGAGTTCCTATTCTATACCGTTCCCCATTGCATCAACAAAACATATACTACAAACACACAAAGCGTCGAACGAACTGCCGCGGGCAACACAAAAAAAAAAAACGACAAACAGAAAAAGCGAAAAAAAAAAAAACAGTAAACGAAACGACGAATCCTAAGCAAAAAAAAAAAGTTAAAGTAACTGAATACATAAATAAAACGGCAACCAAGTCAAGTATCTCTATTCCCAGCAAAAAAAAAAAAAACCTCTTTAACATTGCCAACCTTAATAAACAAAAGTAACAAAAATCGTTTTTCAATTACTTTTTTTCAAGTGAATTCCAAGAAATGTGTGCCAAAGTGTGTTAGAAAATCGAAATGAAAGTTAATTGACAAAAAAAAATGAACATAACATAAATATTTGCGCATTTTTGCAATGTGTTTTATATAGTTCAAGTTACTAAAAGAAAAAAAAAATTGTTTGCTGCTGTTTTCTGCGTGTGCTTAACCTTGACATGTGAAATAAAAAACACCAAAAGAAACAAAAAGACAAAGATATATATATAAATAAAGATTTTAAATTCAATTCGATTGGTGCTTGTCTCTGTTATCAATTTGATATTGTTGATGCCAAATCGAAAATATTTGTTGAGGCCATGAGACATGACAAAATGCCGATGAATGTTGTTTTTTTTTATTGTGTGTCGTTTTCGTGGGCTTTGTCGATTTTAAATTCAATCGGCATGCCAAACATTCTTCTCTGTGTGTGTGCATGGGTGTGTGTGTGTGTGTGTGAAGAGGAATATGACAAACATACAGACATATTGACCGAAAGTATCTAAAAACAGCTGAGATTTTACCTGAAGAGCAGCAGCAGCATCATTATTACTTTGCCTTATATTTTCCTTCTTCTTAAGGACATTCCAAAGGCAATTTGTGTGTTGGGCCTGTAGCCGCTGCTTGCCACATATATCTCTTTCTTCCTCTTCCACTCTCTCTCTCTCTCTCTCCCTTTCTCTCACACTTTCTATCTCTCTCTCTACCTCTCTCTCTCTTTCTATATATATATATATATCTATATGTATAGCTCTCTCTCTATTTAACTCTCTGGGTGTGTGTGCGTCTGTGTATTTTGTTCTTCAGTTGCTTGTTCTTCTTTTTCTTCTTCTTCGCCATTGTCGTTGTCATCTCCTTACACCTTCAAAGACAAAATATATATGTACAAAAAAAAGTTCATGTTCCATCATTAAAATAAAATTAAAGTGAATACAAAAGATCTATAATTCAAAACAGCATAAAATGGAAACAATATCCAGTGAATAATCCATATAATTGTATAGTAATAATGGAAATAAATCTGCATAGAGCACTCGTATAAACAGAGTCCATAATAGAATGCATTTATTTTCCATTGACATCGCCCTAAAAGTGAGATATGTATATCTATGCAATTCACATAAAGTTGATTTCTTAATAGAAATAATACATAAATTGCTGTCTCCCTTCCACCCAGTCTACCCAGATGGCGAGCCTTGGCTAACTATGCCAGCCATTCCAATTATTCGTACTAATTTCTTAATAATAATTAAACAACTAAAGCCAACTAAATATACAATCGGCAGTGGATGAACTTTAGCAAACAAACAAATTATAAAGTGCTATACATATTGCACTCATGTGTCATCGCATATTGAACAAAGAAACTATTGACCTTTATATGATGCCCAAAACTTACACACTCACACACACACACACACATGTGAAGAGACACAGAGAGGAGGAGATAGAGAAAGAAGGGTAGAGAGTGTGAGTGAGTGAGTGAGAAATTGATGGATGAACTTTCTTTCAATTTTTTTTGTGTATTAGAAGGATGTGTTTAATGAAAATGAAATGTGCTCCAAAGTGAAATAAAGTTCAAACTGTTGCTGGTATATGTATTATCGTCTTAGATTAAAAGGCTGCTCTAATCAAAATTGATGGAGTGATGTTGGCCTAGAAGCAAAACTCAGTTAAAAGTCAATCAATCAATTTACTCGCTTTCATAGATTACAATTCAAACATCAGCAGCAAATCAAATTCATTAAACTATCTCAACAAGAGTAAAAGAAACCCAAAATCGTGAAACAAAGTAAATTCTAAGCAAGGGAAAAATGTGCTCCTCATCGTACAGCGATTTGTATGTATTTCTTTATAATTTGTTAACCTGTTTTGGTTTTTTTTTATTTGTTTAACTGTTTTTTTTTTATTTTTTGTTTTGTTCTTGAAAAGTTTCAGTTTCAGTCTCAGTTTGAGTTTTCAATTGAATTTTCAGTTCTTGTGTTCTTCTAGAAATGGGGCGAGAAAATAAAAGCGAAACAAGCAGCGGCGTGCGGAAAATGAAATCAAAGCATATGAAAAGAAGGAAAAATTTTGTGAAAACGGAAAACTTAATAAAAATTCCTCCTTCTTTTGTTCTACTATATGCTAAGGAAGTGTGGAAAAGAAAGCAATGAAGAACAGGGTTTAGGTTTAGCTATATGCCTCAATTTTTTCATGTTTTTTTTTTTTGGTTGTTTCTCTTTTATTTTCTTTTCCATTATTTTGCCCACTTTTTTTGTTGTTTTTTTGTTACTTTGGCTTTTCTGTACCCGGCCCGGCCCTTAGAGAGGGATGCAGCCAACAACAACAACAAAAAGACGCAGACGCATGGAAATAATAGGAAAAGCAGCAACAACAACAACAACAGCAACAGCAAAACTGACAGCTGCTTAACACCACAGCTAAGTCTGTGTGTGTGTGTGTGTGTGTGTGTGTGTGTGTGTGTGTGTGTGTGTGTGTGTGTCTGTATAGGGACAGAGAGTGAAAGAGAATGGCAAAATGGGCGTGGGGTAAGGTGGGTGGTAGGCAGGAATAGGAAGGCGTTGCTTTCTGTAGCTGTCCGATAATAACTGCAAAGATAATGGCAAAGCAGCCTCGCTGCTGGTCTGGTCTGGTCTGCGTTTGCTATACGCTTTGACTCTAGCAGCAGCAGCAGCAGCAGCAGCAGCAGCAACGAAGCAGCAGGCAATGAGAGAAATGCCAAAAATACACACAAACACATCCGCACAATACTCCCACACAAGCTTACACCCACCCACTCACACATACACATACAGACGCGGCTAACGGTAAACGCTGAACGGTAAAAGGAACACACGACACGAAGCACGCACAACGCACGAGCGTGCCATGTGCGTTTCTTTTGCTTGGCTCTCGTTGGTCTCGTTTCGTCCCTTCGTTCATTCGTTTAGTTGGTATGTGTGTGTGTGTGTGTTACTGTGTAGGTGTATCTTCGTATTTGTGTATATGTGTGTTAGTTGCATAAATCCGCCAACAAGTTTCCCATTGTGGATGGCCCCACACACAAACACACACACACGCATATGTGACGAGTACAGTGTATATTTACAGTGGTTTAAATATATCTACGAAAAAGTCAATGTCAATATATAGTAGCATCAGGTTAATGCACAACAAACTGTTTCCAATCAGCAGCTAAAGCAAAATGCATATTCGTTGCATTGTTAAGAAAAATATACATACATAAAATTATTAAAATAACATATATACCTATGTATATTCTATTATATTATATTCTTATCCAAAACACACATACACAGTGCAAATCTCGTTTCATAGTATGAAATTATTTGTCAAAGCCGTTGAAGTTAATGCAGAGAGGTTACAGAATCATTTAGCATAGGAGTAAATAAATAACAACAAAAACACGTTAAAAGTTTGCCAATACGATATAGACAAGTTAGAACCACAATAGATCCTGAAGTCTTGTTGTTCCAACTTCAAGCTCAAAAACAAATTACATTCGATTGCTTTTAGGTGTTGTAAAGATATCCTAGTTGAGATAAGATGGTTAGGATGCAAATGCGAGTTGGCCCCTTAAAGTATGTAACAGGCTGGAAAAGTATTAATTATTTGCAACAAATTTAAATTTGGGTAAAGTTTGCTTTAAGGTTTTTTTGTACACTTCGACTACTTATTGCATACTTTTGAAAGCAAATTTTCCTTATTTGTATGTAGTTAAAGAAATTTTTTGACTAACTGTGTACGCTGCTCCCTATTGCCACTTTCTTTTTGCTTGCTTATTCTGTCGTTTGCTCCCGCGCTTTCTCTCTCTTTTAAGCTCCCGCCTGTTTTTACAATGACTCAGAGCTGGGTGTGTGTGTGTGTGTGTGTCGATGTATTTATTTTTTTGTGTATGGCTGTGTGGGTGTGCGTGTTCGTTGCCCTGGTATTGGTGTCATTACAACGCCAGTTAGGCGCTTACACGCTTCAATTTCTCGCTTGCCACTTATGGCCCAGCAAACTCGTCGTCGCCTTTTTCGTTGTCCTTTCATTCGCCATCTGCTCCCTCCTTTTTTCGTTTCTCATGTATATTTCTTCTACTTCTACGTATTCGTCTCGATTCCTTCTCGTTTCGAGTCATCTTGCTACGTTTCCTCTTGTGTCACTTCGTTTCAGTTTGCCGTTGCTTTTGGTTTCGTCCTGTGTTTCATTTACCAACTCGTTTCGTGTCTCATTTCGTTAGTGGGCTAAACACGTTTTATTTCATTCCACCTTTTATTCTTGTGTGTGTTGTTTTTTTTCTTCTCTTCTTCTTGTTTTTTTTGCCTTTTTTGCGCGCGGTCTTTTTCCAGGCAATGTGTTTTGTCCTGGAAAATTGAAACGATAAAGGAAAAACAAAAAGAAAAACAGAAAACGACATACGGATATATTTTTGGTGTCACTTAATTTTTTATTTTTCCGTGTGACCACTTAAAATGCAATTTCATGTGAAGCAAATCCCTCGTTTTTTATAAATATGCCTAGAAATATGCAATAATTATTTTTACTTCAGCCCTAGTGCTGTGCCAATAGCAAAGTATGTGTGCGCGCTGTGAGTGGATGTGTGTGTGTCTAGTTACCTGAGCGACAGCTTCTTTTTTTCGCTTTCTCTAACCTTTCTCTCTCACTCTTTATCGCGCTCTCTCTGTCTCACTTTCTCTCTCTCTCTCTCTCTGTTTTTGTGTCTCTCTTGCACTTGCTGTCTTATAAAAAGGTTCAAGGTTGTAGCGCCAAGCAAAGGTACAAGAGTGAAACAACAATTGAAAAACACAAATGAAAAACCATAAAATAAAAAAGAAAACAAATTCAGTTTTCACTGATAATTCATTAGAGGGAAAGTATTCAAAGTGAACAACAGCGAAAGAGGAAAATCACATCAGTTAATCTAAGATGGAGCCTGAAAATCAATAGGTACAAAAGGACATACAAGGCATGCTCTACATGCCTCTCCCTCTCGTTCTCTCTCGCTCTCTAGTTTAGTCCCGCTATCTATCTCTTTCTGACGCTGCAAAAAAACACACTCACACACACAGACACACATTTTTGGGCCTATTTTTATAAATACAAAACAATAAGATAAATATCTGTGTGTGTGTGTGTCTGCGTGCGAGTGGAATTGTACCTATGTGTGTGTGTGTGTTTGTGTGTGTGTGTATGTGTATGTAAAAGCGGAAATTAACATTTTCACTTGCCTAGTTCCGGTTGGCAGAATAAAATCAATGAAAATCGTTTAAGCACAGCAAGAATTCAAAAAAAAAAAAACAACAACAAAAAATACATAAAAACCACAAAACCAAATAAACGAAATGTGAGAAAATAGTGCAAAAGAAAAGTGCAATATATAGAAAGGAAAAACTTTGAATAAGTAAAGAGCAAACAACAAATGGAAAAGCGCTGCAGGCAATGCCAAATGTAAAAACAACAAACAAAATGCATGGCCCGAATAAAAATCAAAAACATTTATAACAATGAGCAACAACAGCAGCAACAAAAAACACAACTTATATGCATTCCACTAGACAACACAAGCAACAATAACAACAGCAACATCAACTGAAACAAAATCAAACACAAGTCTTCTTCTTTCGATATCAACTCCATTATTAGAAACAAATTTGCCAAATTGTATAACCAATCAACAACAACAAACAAATGACCGTTAATCTGCAACTGACCAAAGGAAATATGCAACTACAACAACAATCCAATCAAAACAACAAACAAAATAATTATTACCAAAAAATATCTAGCTGAAGAAACTGGCCAAAACGTAGTAGTGCAACAATTGTGAGCAAAAGCTGTGGCTGAAACAAAGGATATTCATTTTCAGCGAAATTGATTAACAAACAATTTGCTCCAATTCAACCATTTCCCGCATCGATTTCATTGAGAGATGGGGTCTAACACCAGTTCTACGGCCGCGTCAGGAGCAACCCTTGAGCGGTGAAAATTTATCAAATGCCTCGCCCCCTCTTCTGCTTGATAGGTAAACAACAAATACATATACATATCTCTAAATTCATTCGTAAAAACAAAAAACAAATCTGTTTTCTATATAAACTTTGTGTCAAAGTTGGGTATAAAGTTGGGGTCAGTGGACCTTAAGGATCTTTTACTTCCCTATATTCGCCCAAACTTTTGTTAATTGTAATCTAACTATTTTATGTAATATTCAAATTTCACAATATATACAGTTTACAGTGTCCTTTTGGGCCAATTAACCGCAACTTAATGATAGGAAAAGGCAGTGTGGAAATTGATTTTAATATGAGAAACAAATAGGAAATATTCTGATAAAGTCATTTTAAAATTTGTTTGATTTTATGCCAAAAATCGTGTGTAGAATATTAGCTAAAGGCAAACAAGCCAATAAGGCATTACCCCCTGCCGCACTTAAATGCCTCTCGTTCGCTTGTCTCTGGCCCTAATGATTGAGTCATAACCATATCCTTTGATGACATCCTGTTATAGGTCCCACAATGAATTGACATCAGTTTGACATTGATAATGAAGATGGAGATGATTGGTAAAGGGAAAGCAATCTGAGGTTATACCTCGATAGAAGGAGTCGGCGATCTGATGTGGGTCCTTTAGATGACAATGAAATAAATGGAGATGGGAGATGGGGCACAGGATATTGGGCGTCTATAAAACTATTGAACTATTGAAAACTCTTAACCGTAGACCGGAATTCAGACACCTTTTGTTTGGGCACTTTCGCTTTCCTTGCCACAAACAACAATTGCCGCACATTTCAACTTGCAACTTGACTTTTCAACTGCTTCTTTTTTTTTTTTTTGGTTGATGTTGATGTTTTTCTTAGTAGCTAGCTTGCTTTGTTGCCTTGTCATTGTTCTTGACTTTTTGATCCTTTCCTGCTGCTGCTGTTGCTGTTGGGGACAGGGCGACATGACAAGCTACAACAGCAACATCAACGTCAGCAGCAATAGTAACAACAAAGCAATGGAACAATGCCAGTTAACAATGGAAAACATAGACCCCCAAATACGTATATACATCCCCACCCACACACACACACATACACACACACACATGCATTCATTATGTTTCGCTTGATGTCTGCACTTTTTGCACTTTGTTTGTCTGGTTGTGTGTCTCTTTCAATAGTTTTCAATCGCTCCTTCTCCATCAGACTCTTTTCTCTATCTCTTTCTATAATTTCTGCATCTTTTGTTATCTATTTACTTGTTGTCCGAGTTAAATTGAAGGTATAAAAGTTAACAGTCTTCACTATAAATGTGAAGAAAAGGAAAAATGCAAATGAGAAATTTGAAAAGACTGTCACTGGATGATGCTAGGAGAGTGACAAAAGTTTCATTTAATGACACAACAAATTAAAAATAAAATAATCTGTTGTCCGTAATCATTATGACTAAAAATACATTCGTTTAAAGTTCACTTGGACTCTATAGGTAATTGGGACTCGCTCTATAGTTTTTGTGCAATTAATAAAACAATTTTACATTTAAGCCGGCTTTTGTCAGGAGGATGGAAATCTGTCCTTTTATAATACCTTCCCAGAGTCGGACACCAATTTGCTCATTGTAAATATTTAGTAATAAATCAACGAATAATCGGACAGATAGAAACTAAATATGAAAATAGTACAATTCTCATTCAATTTTGAATCCTTTAAGAATTTTATTCAATTTTAAAATGATTTTGCCCTTTTGCTTGGACCATTTAAGTGATCAACTTTAAGTTTACAGACTATTATAGTTGCTTATATCCCAAGTTTCCTAATTAAATTTAATCGGTAATCTGTTCAGCTATTTTCCCTCTCGCTTGATCCCACGTGATCAAATGGAAGGAGATACTTTTTCGTAAATGCTTTACAATTACATTCAATTAAAAACTACTCTTAATTGTACAGTAAATCAACGAATTCC
This sequence comes from Drosophila equinoxialis, assembly GCA_018150345.1. Lineage (NCBI taxonomy): Eukaryota > Metazoa > Arthropoda > Insecta > Diptera > Drosophilidae > Drosophila > Drosophila equinoxialis. The sequence continues at coordinate 5,689,316 of JAECWI010000002.1, read as the reverse complement.
TAAGTGTTGGTATGTGAGATCCAACTTATTACAAAGAAAAGACTAAAAAAGGTACTAGGTGATGATTCAGGTAGAAGGCAAGTGACTAAGATCTAACTAACCAATTGGAGGACTTTAATTTCCATTTAAACAAACAATCTTAGATATTTGTAAACAAGAACTTTTTATAAATTATGAGACATGTTTACATATACGTACATACATATGTATACAGTTACAATCTTAAGTGCGCCACATTATGTTCGAAAAAACCGCTATAGCTTTGTAACGGTAAATTATATCGAAACGTATCTTTGATCATTAGTTGGACAATGAATTGACCTTTCATTTAAGTGCTCATATGAGAGGATACGAGCTCCCGATCAGGATATATGAAGGCCTAAAAAAAATGCGCCGATTAGCCCCACCCTCCCCTAAGCCTATATATAGACATACCCGAAATTGCTGATTTCAAAAATCGCGGGGTAATGTGGCGCACTTAAGTTTGTAACTGTTTTTAGTACAATTAAGAAAATAATGCTAGCAAAATCCAATAGAAAATGTAGTTTATTTATTTATTTATGCTTTTTGTTCAAATTAGTAAATTTTTTCAGCCAAAAATAGAAACCCAGTTCCTAGAAACAAAGTTAATACAAAAATTTATGTCAAGGAAGAAAAACATCTTAAAACTATGAAACAAGTTGGATATTTCAAAAAGTTAACAAAAATTATTTCGAAGTCTTAGCTCTTTTTTTCATTTTCTTATATGCAATCTTTAATAACAGTAAAAAATTCATTTTCTGCTGATTTTAGTTATTTGGCTGATCTTTACATGTGTAAAATTACCGCGCCATATTACCCCATCACCAAATGCGCCATTTTGCCCCACCCTAGCTTCTAGCTTAAAAAACTAAAAATTTAAAAATTGTGTTACTTATATAAAATAATCGAATTACACATCATAAGTTAATACATTTCGGAACCTATTTTAGTTAACATCGATCAAAATTAAAAATTTAATCAATGTTTTTGAAACGTTTTCTTGGCGAACCAAAATTTATTTTTGAGGTTAAAAATTACATATTCCCAAAATTTTCCGATACTACGAATTGGATACGTCTAAGTTTATTATCCAAATATAGCCTACCAAAATGCGATCTTAGGACACTTATCACTTTTTGGACCGTGCTATTATATTTCAAGATAATTCGACTGCGCCGGATTGCCCCATGCGCCGATTAGCCCCACTCTCCCCTATGTATGTGAAATTGGAATACCAGCTTTTGGGACATGTTACAAGAAGCTCAAAGTTCATAACACCGAATTCATATTTCTAAAGACTTGCTTAAATTTAAGCTTTTCGACTTTTTTGCACCATCTACAATCCCGGCTATTGTAAATAGTACTGCGTTTAACATTCTACTTTTATTTGCCTTGGTAGTTGGCCTTTCTGTAGCCAGCTGCACCACTCCATCAGCCCACACTCTAACTTCCTTTGCTTACATTGCGGGGTGTGTGGGAAAGAGAGAGAGAGAATGCCGGGATCAGAGAAAGATGAGTAGAGTTTGCTTGCCAACTGGCCAAACACGTGCAAAGAACCAAACGAAACATCAGGCAGAACAGGCAACAAGCTTCTTAACTTGGCTTGCATGCTTCTGCATGCAATTTCTGTAATAGAAAGAAAAAAGAAATCTGGATACAAATGGTAATGGCCAGAGGAGGAATTGGCAGGTAGAAGACTGCCGAAATTGTGCATGAAAACAAGAAGAATAAAAAAAAAAAAAAATAAAACCAAACAAAAAAGTAAAACACATACAAGTTGTGCACGCAAACTCGAGACTGTGGCCAAGGTCAGGCACAGTCAGTCAGTCAGTCAGCCAGTCAGTCAAGTTAACTATAGCCTACCTAGAGCATATGGGTGAGACCCACTGGCTTTTGGCTGGTAACTGCACAACTGGGTCGTTCCGAGCATTGTGAGTGGTGAGGCCCTTTATTCATTTCGCATTCCCATTTTTGGCAAAAGTTGTTCCGCTTTATGCGCCTCCATTTCAAGCTGAATGCCATTTGTGACGTCAGTTCTTTTCTTCTATTATTGCACCTTCATATAATGGTGGCATGGTTATTTTTTGCACTTCCGGTTTTATGGCTAGTAGACTGCAAGGAAACTAAGTGAAACGAAACGGAAAGAAAGTGAAGACAGGACAACGACACGCAAACTTTAAAAACAAAAAAGGGATTACTTTTACGTGACACTTGGTTTTTCTTTTTTTGCATCGAATACTTTATTTAATTTAAGGAATCTTATTAATTGTAAAAACGTTCGATCGAATTTATAAAATACTTTAGAATTAGAAAACTGCTTATCAACAACAAGCGGCTTACAAGCAGTCTTTGATATCGTTGTTTAAGCAGTTTTCCCTTTCTCATTTGTAATGTGAAAGTGTTTCAATTTCAAATTCAATAACAAATGCATTAATGTTTTTTTAAAATTCATGCAAGCATGTCTTACTATCTCGCTCACTTAAGCATACGAGCACCCTAGCGCCCCCACCAGCCAACGGCCAACTCCGGCCTTATGGAAAAACGTTTATATGAATAACTTGGCTATTTTTAGTCAGATTTTGATGAAATTTGGTATTATGCTTTATGTTAGAACACTTACCAAATTCGATTACAAAAGGTACAAAGATGCGTGAGATAATTGAGTTTTTTAACATTTCGGGTGCGGAAAAAGGCGTGGCAAAAATTTTAAATAAACTCGATGACTTTACATACCACACGAGCCTACATACAAAATTTGGTGGCTTTATCTCTTATAGTCTCCGAGATCTAGGTGCTCATACGAACACACAGGCGGACTGACGTACAAGGCTAGATCGACTTGGCTGTAGATGCTCCTCAAGAATATATATATATATATACTTCATGGAGTCGGAAAAGCTGCATTCTGCCTGAAACATACATTTTGACGACTTTAATATACCATTTCACCCTATGGGTGTGTGGTATAAGAAGGTGTAAAATGTTGGAAAATATGACAAATTTCTTTCTTATATATAAATGAATATGCTATGTTTGACAGCTTATATGTAAATGCTTATAATCATTTCATCATCAGGTTTTTCTACTGCCGATTATTAAAAATAAAATGACTATTTCGGAAACTTAATAAATGGAGCCGAATTGATAACTCTTACGCTTTTCAATGAGAGTCCAAAGTAAATGTTAATGACATTTACTTGAATGTCGAGTGGAATGCACTTAAAATCCTTTCTCTCTCTCTCTCTCTCACTCTCTTTTTCTTACTCCTAGCACTCTGTCTATCTTTTTGAGTTTCTATTTCTCTCTATGAAGCTTAAAAGCATTTGTTCTCTTTTTAATTCATAAATTTTGAAAGTACTTAATGGTGTTGTTGGTGCTACAAACGAACAAAACAAACAAACAAACACGCACACACACACATTAACACATACATGCATGCAAATCTAAAAGAGATGGCAGCCATGGAGGGAGAAAGATAGAAAACAGCTTCCGTTGTCAGTCAAGGCAAGCGCACACACATACACACAGGCATAGCGAACTCAATAGAGAGACACAGACCCAGAGAGAGCAAGAGATAGAGTGAGAGAGAGAGAGCAAGATGAAGGCCATTATTGCATCTAAAACACGCGCCGACAGAAATATGGGCAAAATATGTACATATATTTATACATATATATGTATATGTACCTAAATACACACATATAGAACTTGACTTGTGAAATTTTCCAATTTCTCGATTTCCGATTTGCGATTGCAACTTCCATTGAACTTCAGGCTTATGTAATCTATTCGCCGCTATGGCCCACCTGCCGCTCAATGAAGTTTACACGCAGACACAGTTACAGACATACGTATATGCATTTTCTATATACATATAGTATATGTACATGCTTCCACGTATGTGTGTGTAACATGTATTTGGGTCGCTTGCTGCAAGAAGCAATAACTCATCGACGGCAGGCGACTGGCGACGAAGCAAAAAAGCTAGAAAAATGCAGGCGACAATGACGTCACAACATTTTTTTGCTGCAGCATCAAATGTGCGGCAAATGTGCCGCTGACCTATTTAAAAAAAACACTCTCACACACACACAGACGCAAGTAAAATAGATATGGGAAACAGATTGACCGAGAAAGACAAAAAGGACGTAGAGAGAGAATAAGACAGACGGACAGAGAGAGAGAGAGAGAGAGAGAGAGAGAGTAACATGAATGGGGTCAGCATATCGAAATACCGACTTGAATATACCCTTCATCGAACTATCTAGGTTATGCTGTCAAATGGGATCCTTGGAATCTGTCTCTGCATCTGACTCACACTTACCTTAAGTTCCTAAATACCTAATCAATTTGCTGAGTTCGATAAAGATCCTGGGACAATGTTGTGATCTACATTTGGTGTCGTTTACAAATAAGTTGAACTCTATAATACAAGGATCTGTGTTATGGAGCACTCGATTCATTCGTTCACAGAATGCACAGCATTCAAGCATCGAATGTATACAGCTGAGAGTTCATAGAGTTATTTGCTTTATTTGATTTGTTAGCTGCGTTTTTTGATTGGCAAGCATATCATGCCTTTTTCCACTGCTTTTACTTCAAGATCCCTGAAACCGATTGGATATCATGGGTGAATAACCAACCTTGCCCTTGATTAGATCTTCTTTGCTTCAGCTTAGCTTTACTTCTAACTAAAATCGAAAATTAATTGCGGCATGGTGACTATAATTCGTACCTATGCACTATGGAGTATTCGGAAGATTTTTAAGCATTTAATTCAAAAATCTGTGTTTAACAATAATTTTCATTCTTATTGCATTGGGTGAAGTAATAAATATGTTTTGCAATTGTTTTTCGACAAAATGGGTGTGGCATCTCGCCTCCACGGTCAAAACACCGCGTTTTGCCCAAAAAAGTATGCTAAGTATATTATTAAACATAATACGTTTCCTATAACCGTTGTGATTTTAATATTTTCTTCAAATTTAGGGCCAAGATTCATAGAAAAATCTAAAAAACGTTCTTAAAGTTGGTCAACCAGCAACTGTGTAATACTGTGATTCTTACTCCTCTTTGTGGATGCATAAATGGGACATTAAATTCGCGCAAACGAATTTGGTGTTGTTATTGGAGCTATTCCATTCCATTGGAGCTATTATTCAAAAAGTCGTTTGGGTCGGCCATCTAAAAAACTGAGCTCAAAAACATTCAAATTGGTCCTATAAGTTTTGGTGTAATTAAAAAAAAAAAACGAATACTATTCAATAGTAATTTTGCATCCAATACAACTGGGGCACTGTACACTACATGCGCCTACAACCTATGAACACTAACTTCATATACTTCATTCCTAGTTCGTTGTTTCCTGCTATATTAAAAGCTTCTCCATATGTAGGAATATGAGGTTATGCGCTAAAAAGTTAAATTGTGAAAAAAGTGGTTATGTGTGGACATTGAGAATTTGATATTACAAAGAATTTATTATTCTATCCAACAGTAGAAGTTTTAGACTGGACACTGGTAGACATTTTTTTATAACTCTCCCTAAAGTTGAGATTTCGTAACAAGTTTTGTTTTTGATAGTCGACAAGAACTACACAGATTTTAAGACACACGCCTCAATTTAGAACAAATCAAGTCTATTAACACATAGCACAAGCTCGATTTTCAATTGCATCTTCAGTTTTATCAATAACGTTTTTCTTTTAAAAGTTATATACACTCAAGGTCAAGCAACAATTTGCACCAAATGCAAGTAGTTTTGTTTTGTTCCCAACACTTGTTTTCGACAGCGTTATTCTCACCAGTGTTAAACAAATTGGAAAAAATTAGTATGCAGAAATGTGATTTGATACATTATCTATAAATTGGCATCAAAAAACTTGGGTTTCAAAAACTTTGAGAAATTGACTTAAGTGCTTCAAAATCGTCCGAATACTCCATAGTGCTATGTATGTATACCCTCTGTATAAATATATTATACTTATATATATATATATATATAATTGTATTGGCGCCTAAGGGTAAGCACATAAAAAAGGTGGAACCTGCAGTTCATTTTTCGCTTTATGTAGCTTGAATTCCCAACCAATTTTAGCGTTGAAGATATGGTTCTTTAGCGAAGTTTGCTGATGATAGAACTTGGTGATTCTTGAAATATATATATTACAGATAATCTGTTCATCTTTTGTGCTGCCTATGATTAAAAAATCTTATAAATTAGTAAGATTTATTGGCGTTAAGCCGGCCAGTTTTGAGTAACTTCAAAAAAAAAAAAAAATATATATATATATATATATATTCATAAGCACGAATCTACACAATCAAGAACATGCACTAGGTAAATTAGATATTTAGTGTTTTCAAAATGACTTTGAGAAACGAACAATTTCCTCTTATTTTACCATGTTTTATGATTAGCTGCAGCAATTAGTTAGTTACAATGCGGTATGCGCATACATACCCATCCGATCATACAGATGAGAATTGAAATATTGCCATATAGGGATAATCTTTCCCATTATGGGATTATAGTATTCGCTTTTGACTGGCTTAGCTACAATAAATATATATATACATATCTCAATGGCCATAGATTTAGTCCTAAGCCAAAAAGTGTTGAGAAGAGGGTCAACGAGAGGGGTGTAGTGGTCGATCCATGCACTTACACGCTTAATTAAATGGCAGGACATAGAGAGCTCAAAAAGTAGGCAACATGCCCATGCAGCAACGCCTTGCTTCGCGCCAACCAACAAAAAAGCATGCCACCAGCAACTTAGCAACAAATTGCACATTGTCAGCAGCAACATCAGCGATAAGGGAGACCATTTTGTTGGGCACATAGCCAAAACGATGGGCGGGATATATACATATGTATATATATGACTGTAATAGAATTTGAATCGCAAGTGTAAACATATATTGCACTTCCTCTTTACAATGATGATGGGAAGAGAAATGGTGGGATATGATGATGATGGCGATATGGATGTGGTTGTGGATATTGTGGCCAGGGTTAGGCTTACGGTTAGTTGTGGCAATGAAAGTGCTTGAATCATTTTTGGGCCCGTAGCCAAAAAATAAATTCTTGCCGCCTTTAAATGTGAATTTAATCCCAGCAATCACACACGCTTATCCATCCTTTCTCAATCCACCACTTATTCTTTGCCATCTGTTTCGACTTTGCCTTCTCTCGATGGAACCGCCTTTCCATAATATATATAATATATACACACACATATATACATACATACACATATGTTTATATAAATCGATTGTAACTCAATTACAATTGCATTACGGCTTTTACTTTTTTGGTTTTTTAATTCACTTGAGTGATTTTTATTTTCCTACTGGACATAAAATACACAAGGCAATCGGCATAAATACATAAATAAGTCAAATTCATATTTAAATGATAATTAAGAATTCGCAAATATTGGAAAATACATACAGAAAACTAAAGAACACATACAGCATATGTATGTACACTTAAAAGATGGCTTTAGTTACACCTGATAAACTAGTTCTAGCTGATAATTAATGATAATGTGCAATCAAGCCTCTAAATATTAATAATTCTATCGAGATTTTTCCGTCCGACACGAATATGGGCGTACTGGCTTTCTCTCTGTGGAGTGAGTCAAGCTAGAATACTTCTCAATATTGTGAAGTTGTGAGTTGCCACGCCCATTATTGGCATAATACTCTCAATGAGATAATTTTTATGTGATATGTCTTTTGCATGTTTTGATTCCTAACAACAATTGTCTGAATAAGCAACTGCTTGGAGAATTGATCAGATATTTTAAATGTTTTTGGTTTTGTACTCATTGGATGAAATTTTCTTACAGGTCTTTGCCCAAATTGAGCAGTCAAGACGAAGAAGGGGGGCTGGTCATGGCTTTGGTGGCGGACCTCAACACTTTGAACCCATTCCTCACGATCATGATTTCTGCGAAAGAGTCGTTATAAATGTGAGTACTAAACAAATTCCCTTCCTTATAAATACTTACTTATATATCTATGTATGTTTTGGTTTGTGGTCTACTTTCTATTTTAGGTAAGCGGGTTAAGGTTTGAAACACAACTACGTACGCTAAATCAATTCCCGGACACATTACTTGGGGATCCAGCTCGGAGATTACGGTACTTTGACCCGCTTAGAAATGAATATTTTTTGACCGTAGTCGACCGAGCTTCGATGCGATTTTATACTATTATCAGAGTGGTAAGCAAAATTCTAATAGAAGAAACCAAAAACTCTTGAATTTCAATTGAAAATGATTATTGCTAACAATTGTTAACTTTTTCTCTTCTCTTCCGTAACTCCAAATACAATGATACACATAAAAAAAAACAAAATAACAAAAACGAAAACAAATGACCTTATTCAACTATTTGAAACATAATAACCTATCACATCACTTACTCACTCACACACACACACACATACACACCGATACCAACTTGTCATACTCTTGACTCTCGCTTTACAGGTGGCCGACTTCGGAGACCGGTCAATGTCCCTTTAGACGTATTTAGTGAAGAAATAAAATTTTATGAATTAGGTGATCAAGCAATTAATAAATTCAGGTAAGCATGTGTTGCCCACCCCCTTTACCCACCTACCTTCCCCTAGCTCCTACTCACATTAAAACGTTTCCTCTAAAACAAAACAAAATAAAACTAAAAATAAATTAAACAATTAAATGCAAAATTAACTTGCAAGTTTGTTGATTTTCGTTTTTCTTTTCTTATTGGTAGCAGCAAAATTCATTTTATTAAATCAGCTGATTCTAATTATAATAATAATAATAATGAGGCAGGCAACACTGCATACAATACACAGACATAAGACAAAGACACAAGTACACTAACAAAATACACGTGAAAACAGATAAACAAGACGAGTTGAAAACTTTATGTAAAAAATCGTAGTCTACTTTTTTTGGGCGAATACCAAACCAATTTTCATTCTACAAAAAACATTTTCCACAAATTGTAAACTATCTTGAAAGAAAACTGTTAAACATTTTTTAGTTATTTGTTTAAATTCTTTTTATTATTATTTTGCATTAAGCAATATATAACAGAGCATAACGTATGTGCCGGGTTTACAAATGATATTGAGATTGATTCTGACTAGGACTAACTTTTGGAGAAATTCTTTCATATAAACAAACAATTTATTTGTGCAATTAATGACAATGCATTTGTTCAGTAGTAGGAAATTTATCAAATGTTTAACATACTTTTGGCAACTTGTGCCGGGAAATTCATTTTCCTTAGACACAATCATACACAGACACACACATACACACAGATAGATAGACAAGCAAACAGACATACAAATACAGACAAGAGAGCCGACATGTAAAACTTTTTGGCGGCCAACCAACAAAAGCAAAATATAAAAAGTTAAAGTTAATCACTTGACCACCAGCTTAAAATTTTGTTGATACGGCGAAACAGAGGGTCAGTGTGGCCGGTATGCCGTTGGCATTAAAGATAACGACGACAAAAACAAAATGATGATGATGATGATGCTGATGCCAAAAAGTGTGCGAAGAAGATGATGCCAGAAGCATAAGATGTCAATCAATTTGCACAAGTTTAAGCCCAATTGGCAACGTTTGATAAATACATACATACATACAAAGTTGAAAAGTTGAAGCCTGGTTGAAGCGAAGCCAAGATAAGATTTATACATTTAAAACATGCCGGTTTTTTGGTCACACCATACTAAAAGCATGTCCACACATATATACACATACATACATTTACAAATATACATATCCATATATAAACTTACACTGCTCATTGAGAAGAAATTTAGCCATATTAAATACTAGTTAAAGCTTATATTAACTGCTGCTGCCATAAGAGAATTTGGCAAAACGATACACAAGAGATCGAAAGCACACTAACACATATCTGCTCAATATACAAAATAATAATATGTACTAAATATAATCTATAAATGATGATGTCATATATGAGTTTGGCAATTTGATTGATTATTCTATTTTTGCTAATTACGTTTATCTTTTGCATTCTTTCCACAGAGAGGATGAAGGCTTTATTAAAGAGGAAGAAAGACCATTACCGGATAATGAGAAACAAAGAAAAGTCTGGTTACTCTTTGAGTATCCAGAAAGTTCGCAAGCCGCCAGAGTTGTAGCCATAATTAGTGTATTTGTTATATTGCTATCAATTGTTATATTTTGTCTAGAAACATTACCCGAATTTAAGCATTACAAGGTGACTAAATCTTACACTATTTCTACACCGGCATTGAATCAAAACACTTTATCCATCTATTTGAACTTTCAATTTCGCTTAGGTGTTCAATACAACAACAAATGGCACAAAAATCGAGGAAGACGAGGTGCCTGACATCACAGATCCTTTCTTCCTTATAGAAACATTATGTATTATTTGGTTTACATTTGAACTAACTGTCAGGTAACTATAAGTGAACACTCACAAGCCACCAACATAATCTCAAAACCAGTCTAGAGCTCCCAGCAATTAGAAGATCCTCTTATCTCTATTGTAAAGCTGCTGCCGGCTCCCATCCCAATATTGAAACGAAGACATTAATTGGTCTTTGCAAAATTTGTCAATATTATATGAAATTGTTCATATTGCTATGTACTTACTTACTTATACTTATTATTGCGCGACATTTCATCATCGATATGTGTCTTTCTGTCTCTCGAATTTCGATCTGTTCACCAGGTTCCTCGCATGTCCGAACAAATTAAATTTCTGCAGGGATGTCATGAATGTTATCGACATAATCGCCATCATTCCGTACTTTATAACACTAGCGACTGTCGTTGCCGAAGAGGAGGATACACTAAATCTTCCAAAAGCGCCAGTCAGTCCACAGGTATGAGATTTTTGTTTGGCCAAAACTCCAAAAACCAAAAAGATAATAAATATATGTAATCAACAATCACAATCAAGAAAAAAGAAAAACAAAATCTTTAACATGCAATCAATTAAACAACCAAATACTCATTAAAACATCAATCACAAAAAAAAAAAAAAAAAAAAAATAAAATCAAAAAAACAAAATAAACCAAATGCAATTTCTGTTTGCTCATCTATATTTAAATATCATGATTTATCAGTTTGCCTGCCCTTATTATTTGAACCTTTTGAAAAATATGCGTTTTGTATTATTTCATTGTTCATCTGAAACTCATTCGAAATTTATGTTAAAGTTTTCGCTATTTGCTTTTTGTATTAAAAAGAAGAAGAAATCCTAAAATGAATCATTGTTGTAAATTTATTACTAACACCAAAACAAAAAGAAAAATACTCTTGCTTATATATATTTTTCAATATATATTTATATATAATCATGCATCTATCTAACTCTATAATTTATATACACATACCTACCCTATATATATATATATATCAAGTCTTTTTATATATATATATAAACAAAGCAAAAAAAAATCTTCTATATATATATATATAAAAACAAAAAATAATTTAAAATTTTTAGGACAAGTCATCGAATCAGGCTATGTCCTTGGCAATATTACGAGTGATACGATTAGTTCGAGTATTTCGAATATTTAAGTTATCTAGGCATTCGAAGGGTTTACAAATATTAGGACGAACTCTGAAAGCCTCAATGCGGGAATTAGGTTTACTTATATTTTTCTTATTTATAGGTAAGTTTCAAACAACAACAACCACAAAAACAAAACAAAAACAAAAACAAAACAAATATAAAAAAAAAACCAAACAAATAAAACACCACAACAAGCAAACAAATACCAAAAATACAGTCAATGATCTACTTACTACTCTTTTATATGCTCAAACAATACCAACAAAAAATATATACCTAACTTAAAAAAAACAGACTGCGACACCTTCAAATGCACCATCACAGACCGAGAGGGTTAAAGCGAATACTTAAAACAACCACAAAAAATACATACAGAAAGGAAATATATTCTTTGTACAATATACAGATATATGCCTATCTCGATATCTCCTTTAAGTAACCAACAAGCACATTTTCGTTATCACTATATAATCATCATTTGTCCATATCCCAATCCTTTTTACTCCCTAACTCTAACTCTCATCAACCAATCAAAAACAAAAATCAAATCAAATCAAATTCAGGTTTAATCAGCTTAAAAGTTAAAACAAAAACGAAAATCTTTCAAAAATATCAAAATCAAATACAAAGTAAACAAGAAAATATGCTTCTTAACACAAACTTTTGTTCTTTTAATTGTTATTTACGTTAACCCACAAATACAATGCCAAAGAAATACGATATACGAATAATAGGACAATTACAAAATACAAATGCATACAATATACTACATAAACATATACCCAACCATATACATACATATACATATACCTAATTTAATAATAACAATAGATGCTCTAGGGGATCGGGAACAAAGTGAAAATTCATAACTGAAAACTTACTTATATAGCGTATGCTCTCTCAGTAAAATTCGTAATATATATATCTACATAAATATAAATGTATAGTTTATGCTATTATTACAAGTATCAAACAGTATTTTATGTCTACCAAACCCAATTAAAAAATACAAAAAGAAAAAACGCAAAACATAGCCCAACCCCGAAAAACGAAAAACTTACCGCAAAACTTATCTTAACTAAAATTAACTAAAAACTAATTAGAATTACCACTACCAAAATCAAAAAACCCAACACATACACAAATCAGTTGAATTGAGCAACAAGTAATACAACAGACATTTAGCCTCATTCCCAAAACTTTAGACTTAAGTAAGTACAGTCAGTGCACTTCTTGAATAAACTACTTAGATGATGTTTGAGAAGCAGAGTAAAACATTCAGACTGATTCTTAATTGGTTACTACCAATTGCTGTCAATCTTCTATAAATGTTTCAGCCTTCAGAAAAGCAACAGCCTATGCTAAATATCTTCTCTACCAATTCAATTGTAGATCAATTTGATCAATTTAACAAACCGAGAGAAAAGATTGATGTTAATGCCATTTATCGATCACTTGGAAATCGATATTGCTTCCATTGAACCGTTGTCAGTTATCGATCATTAATAGAATGCTGACTGACTGTACTTGCTAACATATTGCTTAATCTATACAATAATATAATTAATAATTGTCTTACACTAAATATTTATTTAGCGATAAGTAGGTAATATATTTTGGGACTCAGTATATATGAATAATTTTGGAATTTACAATTTTGTTTTTGATATAATCAAATACATATAAATAGTATATCTAAAATATGTATACCTAAATATGCCTATTAATTTCATTATATTTGGTTTGTCGTTCCTTTTTTTTTTGGCTAGAAATTTTTTTAAATCAAAAACCAAAAAGAAGCCAGCAGTGTCCAATATGTACTCGAATTTTAGTCTATTACTCCTGATATACTCTGACAAAGTAAAAAGTGCAATTTGAAATGCTTTTTATAGAATGCCCCAACCGTCTAAGTCGTTGGCAATTTTAAGGCGTCCATGCAGATATTTTGTTGCAAATTCCTTCTAATTTTTCTCTATATTCATACATATATTTTCTTCTATTCTATTCAATTTATCTTACTCTCTTTCTCTCTCTCTATTCTCTCACTCTATCTTCATACATATAAATTATATATAAATATATCTATGTATACCTTCAACTTCAACTTTCGTTCTTTACTTTTACATATATCTTTGTAACTTTCAGTTTTGACATTTCTCAATATTCTTGCACAAACTGCATTTCACTCAAACCGAAATGCCTTAAAATTGGCAAACTTCTTGGCGTTCCAATTTGTCCAAATATAATGGAAATGAAATGAGAAAAACAACTTTTAGGATAACAACAATATGCAATACGCAAATATTTCAATAAATATATATTTATACATGTTCAATATATGCTTTCCGTTTTTCATTTCGTTTCTGTTCTATTGTTGTTCACGTTGTTTTTGTGTTAACACATACATATATTGAAAGTTGTAACCGTAACCGTTAACCGTAACCGTAACCGTAACCGTAACTGTACAAACAAACAAAATTCTATTGTAAAACTACATCTACGTTGCCTTTTTTTGATGTCCGTTGTAAAGTTGTTGGTTTCTTTGTATTTTCTATTATTTAATTAAATAACTATATACATATATCTCTATATACATTAATACATAAATATATGTATATACATGTGTATATATCTATGTATGTGTGTATAACTTACAATTAGTTTGTGTTAAGTTTTGTATTGGGTTTCATTTCGTTGCGTTGTTTCTTGTGTAATATGTTTAGAGCCTTAACCTAATGGAAAAGCGGTTAAATTTACCGCGCAATTGTACAGATACCTACATGCATATACATATGTATATGTATATACATATATATATGTATGTGTATATATGTGTATGTGTGTTTAGCATTTTGTATAATAAAATAACTTATAGTTAAACTAAATACAAACCATGCACTCTATAGTTTAGTCTAGCCTATTCAAACCTCTCACATCACTTCAAGAAAAACTATTTATATTATACACATAAATACATGTGTACTACTACCTGCCGCTTTCATAATTTAGCAAGTTGATTACAATCTTAAGCCCAGTTCTGAAATACCAATAATAATAATCCTTACCAAACCAAACAGCACGATGGTCATAACAGTCAGTCTTAAAAAAAAATCACTAGATGAAAACTATTATCTCTTTCGAATAACTCGATGCTGTCAAACTTTTGTTCTGTCAGATTGACCCAAAGAGTTACAGTTAACACCTGTTAGCAAAAGTCAATTGTTTAATGTCTTGATCTTAACTATACTTATAGTTATTCTGCACACTTAAGAATCGACAAGTTTCTCTTATTGTATGTTTGTTTAGAATCTTAACAAAAACTTAAATGAGATTCCCCCTTTTTGGGGAAAAACAAGAATGACTATACAAAAGAAAATCGATATATCCATATTCCATATAATCAGAAATGACATCATTTAGTAGGAAACATTTACAATCGCTTCATAAAACATTTTCAAAATGCTTCGATGGGCAAACGCATACAAAAATAACTATAGATTAGGACCTAATCATTAAATGATAGACTTTGAGTAATCCTCTATTATGATTCTATCGAGGTAAGCTGTGCCTAAAAATGTGGAGGAGGTTGTGTCTTTTAATTGACTGTGTCACTTTCCATATACATATACTTACCATGAGTTCACCTAATTTTCTTTAAACAATATTTTTTTCAATATAATTTGTCTTGCCGTAGTGTAGAATACCAAATATTTATATACTATAACTATAACTAACTATATATACATAGATACGTATAACTGATGATATTTACATATAACATATGTATATTGTAAATGTACAAATGTGATAAACTACATACATACATACAATCTTTAGATAGTTTCCATATAAATACATATATATATATACATATATATATATATATATATATATATATAACAATTAACAATTAACAATTAACAACAGCAACAACAAAATCCATAATTGCCATAAATCTAGTGAGTTGCAACAATCAAGTAGAATTACTAACTTAAATCGATATGATTATCGATTTTCTCTATAAAATAGACAAACATTTCTCGTCTTAACTTAACTCTCCACCTTCACACACAAACAAACAAACAAACAACAACAATTAAACAAACATACACACATTCGAATGATTTTCATTTACAATTTGTAATATTTTGCAATCTATTTTAGACTATCACACCCATAAACACTCATAACAAATATACATACATACATACATACTTGCATACGCATCAAAACAGATCAAACAAAACAGACAAAATCTTTCAATACAAAAAGAAGAAAAAAAGAAACATACACAAAATTAACTTTGGCATGCCGAAGTTTCTATACCCTTGGTTGCCTCTCTAATAAAAAAGCTATCCACCAAGAGAGAGAATCAATATATGTAAATACAATAATTTCGTGATATGCTCGATCGGCAGATTGGATGTGATTATTTCGATCAACTTATGTTTTAAATTTCAAATAAATTAAAGTCAATCTAAATATCCGATGCACATTATCCTCGGAGTGAGATATTATCGATTACACAGACCGACATTTTTGAAGTCATGAAAAGTGTTCAATTGCATAGTAATTGGCGGGCTCTGATCGCAACCCTGCACTTAGTCAGGTTTACGAAACAAATGCATTGAAATTATTTAATATTACCGAATTTGCGGTATTTCAAAGAAACCTTATTAATAAATTAGGTTTTTGAAACAATTTTCAAATTACCAAAGAGATGCTTCTAAAATGTGAAAAATTTGAACCAAAAGTATGCTATAAATAGTTAGTGAATTTTATATTTTCATTTCTAAAGTATTAGTTAAGACTCTTTGCAAACAAGAGCCATGCTTCTTCAATAGGATATTCTACTTATATATTTATTGAAGATATCCTTTAACTCTCTATAGTATAATGTTTGGTGTCTACTTTCCAGTCGTATTTCACAAAATGTAGACGTGGTGGGCAAAAACTGAGTTTATATTCAGAATCAGAGCACCCGAATTATATAGAATTCAGAGGCATCAAAATTCATGTTGGCCTGTGTTTGTCCTCATTTCACTTAATTGTAATAAAGTTTCTTAATCAATGAAAAGTTTCTTCTCACAGTGGTCGATTTTGTGAATTTTATAGGCATACAGTCCAAAAATAAAAACGTAGCTGATCTTTTGAATATTTATTTCACTTTTTTTGCTTTAACAAAATGTTAACAGCTTAGAAGCATTTGTATATGATATGTATTGTACAATTTGAAACCAATTTCTATCATTATGTCTCACTAGCTTAAGTGGAAAAATTATGAGTGACTCCACAAAGTATGCAACGATTTTTCTTATATCATTATTATTTTCCTTTTAAAAAGAAAACACTAAATAACATTAGTTGGCAAGTTTATGGACACAAACAATTATATTTGTGTGTCTTTTTTGATTCCCCCTGAGCGAATTCGAGCAAAATCCATTGATAATGCACATCATAAAACAAATATCGTTCACTTTATGCTTAAGTTTAGAAAATCGCCCACTGTATATCGATATACGATTACTACATATATTTGTCATTTGCAAGGGTATACGAAAACATTCTTCATACAACTTTTTGTTACACCTCTCTCTCTCTCGTTTTATAGTTTCTGTGCACAAGTCAAATCAATTCAATTCAATTAAAACGAAAAATAATAATAACAATTTTCAAGAAAAAAAAAAAAAAAAACAGAACTGTATTTATAACAAGCAAAATCAAAAACAAACAAAAAATTATAAATGAAATAGTTTTTATGTACGTATATCTTGTAGTTGTTTTAAAAGGTAAATCAAACCAAAAATGCAGTCGACTTTTAACACATTAAACACACACATATACACACACACACATACATGCCATACACCTAGACACAGACTTGAAACATACATACATATACATATAACTATCTCCTATCTTTATATATTATTCTCACACTCTCTTCTATATATACATACATATATGTATAACTTATTTGAAACTTTTCTTTTTTTTGTTTCTTAACGAATTTCGTTCTGTTTTTTTTTGTTGAACAAACATATGTATGTATGTGATGTATGGGATGGGATGGGATGGGGGAGGGGGTTGGGGTTCTATAGTACTACTTACTAGCTACTTACACATACATATGCGTGCATATACAATACATGCATACATATTGTTTATAACAAAATTTATTCCCAAGCAGAAATTAAATTTACTATTAAGAGCATCAATCCTTTTTGTTGTGTGAAATCATTTTCTAATTTTCAAATTGTTTGTGTTTCATTGTTTTTTGTTTTTTTCGAATCAATCTGATAATTGGAAACGATCTCGATATATTCTGTATAAATAGGCGTGGTCCTATTCTCATCGGCGGTTTATTTTGCGGAAGCCGGCAGCGACAGTTCGTTTTTCAAGTCCATACCCGATGGCTTCTGGTGGGCTGTTGTGACCATGACTACGGTGGGATATGGTGATATGAGGTATATAGCCAAAAACCAATCAATATCAACAGCAACAGAAGCAACAACGTTACAAATATATACACTTATGTATATATATACATGTTATAATATATATTAGTATTTGCATAAAGAAAAGCTTTCACTGATATCCAGAATCTGCTACTTGAAGCTAATCCTAGATCTTTCACTCTCTTGCTCTTAATGTCTCTCTCTCTATCTCTGTTAACCATCTTAAATGTTGTACAGTGGGTAAAAAAAAAAAAAAAAGCATTGTGTATAATTCACCTAATTCTATAACCTTATAGCTCTCTCCCTCGCGCTCTCGCTCTCTCTTTCTCTCTCTTCCTCTATTCCTATCACTTTAAGTGTTTTTCAGTGTGTTTTCTCTTGTTGTTTTTTTACTATTTGAATCCTGAAATTGTATATATAATATTTGGTTCTCTCCAAAAAACAAAACAAACCAAAATAACCCAAAAGCCAAGCAAAAGGAAATTTGTCAACCTTCTTTGGGATAGAAGAACTGACTTTGAGAATTATATATTATTTGTGTCTGTGTGTGTGTGTGTGTGTGTGAGTGTGCCTTTATTGTGTTTGTTAGTTTGCTTGATTCGATCCACTCTCCATCTCTTTTTAGAGCTCTCCCTCTCTGTTGCTCTCTGTTTCTAGTAAATTTACTTATCTGCTTAATTTTTAAGTGTTTTATTTTTTATATTCATACATAATTATATATTTCTTTCATTTATTCATTTAAATCCCATTTTATTAGCATGTTTTATTTTGAAAAGCTTTTGTTTAATGTAGACCAACCGAATCGGTTGCATATATATCCATATATAATAGAATATATCACCATATTTCTTGGCCAACAGAAAGTGCAGCCCACCAGAAACTATAAGATTTATGTTCAATTTGTGTTTGTTGTTTCCTTTTCAACTGCGTTTCTTCATTCTCTATTGAAATCTTTTCAAATAATTTCTATATTCAAAAACCGCCGAGAACATATCGTTCGAATTCTGCTTGGGAATATCAATACAACAAGAAATATAAAATATATAACTGAACACAAGGAACCCTCAATACTGTTTCGTTCCGTTTTGGATCGTCTCGTTCCTTTTTTCTTGATATTATCGTCCTGGTAGTAGTAATAAAAGTGCCCCGCCCCGCCCCCGAGTTAAGTACATATTAAATACATAACATGGATAAACAGACTGACTAAACGACAATCCAAAACACTATTAACAGACTTATACAAAAGAAAAAAAAAACCGTTTTATATTCATTTTTTATTTGAACAAAACTTAAATGAAAAAAAAAAAAAGTTATTTTGGTTTCGGTTTTTTTTTTTTATTTTGTTTGTTTTTAAATACAAAAACACCTCTTTGTTAATAAAATACAAAATGAAAAAAAAAAAAAACAAACAAATACTTTATATTTTTCGGAAATATGAAATGCAAATTCTTCCATCCAACTTTTTTATAGGCGTCGTTCTCTTCTCATCGGCGGTTTATTTTGCGGAAGCTGGAAGCGAAAATTCCTTCTTCAAGTCCATACCCGATGCATTTTGGTGGGCAGTCGTTACCATGACCACCGTTGGATATGGTGACATGACGTATGCAAATCTATACAATTCTATAACCTTTAACAATTATGATTTATACTTTTCGATTGTCGAAACTTTAGTTAGTTTAATTTGCCGCTCGAAAAGAGTTATGTTGATTTCTTACTCGTCCACGCGAGTTTTTTATTTCAATTTCTTTCGTTTCGTTCTTGCGTTCTGTTGTAACTAACTAACTAAGCTAAAAAAAAAAAAAAAAAAAAAAGAAAAAAAACTATACCTAAAAAAAAAGCAAAATATTAATATTTATGCAAAGAACCAAGCTGAATTGTCTTGTACAAATTTGTCATATGTAAACTTTGATTTTGTATTTCTAATTGTTGTTTATATATTACTATAAACTATCCTTAACTCCCCTCTAACTCCTACGATTTAGTTTTAACTCGCTGAGCTGTGTGTTTGTTTAGATTCTTTTCATGTAACTCATTCCGTTTTGTTTTCTATTTGTTTTTCATCTCATTCCGATAAGTTTCGTTCAACAAAATGGGTTACCTAAAGCAAAATAAGGTGCCATGTCATATTTGCCTTCAAGTTTTCATTTGCATTTGCCTAAGCGATATTTATTTAACATATTGAATTCTTTTGAAACCACCAAAAAAACAAAAGTATCAGTGTAAAGTTGTGTCGTTGTTTAGAAAAAGAAAAACCACAACAAATGAAACAAAATAATAACAAGAACTTCATGATAAACAAAACATAATTACACACACACACACATTCAGACACCCACATAAACATGGCTAAAACCAATAAGAGAAGAACAAAAACTGTGCTAAACTCAAAATAATTGCAGCATGTTCCATTCCATCATCTCTCTCATCTCTAATGCGATAATGTAAACTTATCGTTTCATTCGCATGTTTGCATGCTCCAGTTAAGCAGACAGCTACATCACACACACACACAAATCCATTTACACCCACATCTGCACACACAGAAACAATCACCGATATATTTATTTAGCCAATACCTAAACCATATGTGCTCCTCTTGTGTATTCAGCCTGAGCTTATCCTCCCATCTAAGTTCCCCACCTAATTCCAGATCACCAACTTCTTTTACACCTGCAGCGACAAATTTATTCTGCACTTTTCCCCCGCCCATCACCACAAACCTAGCTGTGTGTCTCTCTCTCTCTCTCTCTCTGTCTCTGTTTCTCTTCTCCGCCGCACTTATGAAATAATTATGTTATATGTAATAGCTGTATATATATATATAAATATCCTTAACTACACAACCATAAGACTTCCCCCTTACCCCCTCTACACTCCCAGTACGCTACTACTCCTTCTAAGTGTTGTGCCAAGTCGAAAAAAAAAACAAAAACAAATGGTTTTATTTAATCTTAATCTTATCTAGACTAAATGCCTAATAACAAAAGAAAATTACATACTTACATATATGTACTTTCTCTCTATATGTATATGAATATATATAAACATACTTACTTATCTATAGTTTTTCTAATGCCTATGATTTTGCCAAAAAAAAAAAAAAAAAAACAAAAACAAAAACAAAAAAATTACCAAATGCAAAAACAAAAACCAAAGAAAATACCAAATTTTTACTTTACATTTCTTATATATTTGTATTTTCATTTTATTTATATCGTTAACATCGCTCGCTTCATCCAAAAATACCAAACAAAACAAAAAAAATATATATATATCTATATATATATATATATATAAAATATATATCTATATATCTCAAACCAAAATCAAAACATAAACAAAATCTAAAACCCACAACAAAATTACCAAAATCAAAAATCCCCAACAAAAAAAAAAAAAACGCAATTCAAAATCGACGACAAATATATATATATATATATGTATTTATACGCACAAAAAAATTAATCTGACAATAATATTTATAAACCAAAAACTGGCCTCAAATCAAAATGTAATGCAAAATGAATGCGGAATCATAAAATTACAACAACAAATCTACCAACAAAAAAACAAAATAAATAAAACAAAACCGAATACAAAAAAAATCAACAACAACCGAAATTCTAATTCGTTTGATATACGAATGAATAAATTTGAAATTTGCGAAAATCGATCGAATTCGAATAAAATGAAATGAAATATATAAATAACAACAATGAATAAACCTAAATGATAATGTCAATAATACAACAACAATAATCGGGAACAAAAACAAACCAAATAACAGACCCGTCGGCGTTTGGGGCAAAATTGTGGGATCACTGTGTGCCATTGCTGGTGTACTGACAATCGCACTGCCTGTACCGGTTATCGTCAGTAATTTCAATTACTTCTATCACCGCGAAACGGATCAGGAGGAGATGCAGAGCCAAAACTTTAATCATGTTACTAGTTGTCCATACTTGCCAGGTACATTAGGTAAGTTGGAACACTGCCAAAAATCCGAATTTTGTGTAGGTGTGTGTTTTTGTGTTGTAGAGCCATGAAACAAAACTCTCTCGTACTGACAATCCATACTACATACCTACATACATACATATATAAACTACTATATACATACAGACATACACGCACACATGCATATCCGGATAATGTATTCGCCAGTTAAGCTCGTGGGACGCTATTGCGCATTGGTACATCCGTATGTCAGCAAGCTGCTCGAACGAGTAATGCAACGAGTACACACTCGTTACTCGCTGTTGATTACTCGTCCTCGTCGTGCTGGTGGCATGTACTAGTTGCAAATACCGTCTAGTTTGGCCACTTGTACCTACTATTTGTGCGCATCATTTCACTCGCTGTACTCGCTGCACTCGTTGCTTGTATTCGTCAGTTACTACGAGTAACGAGTAGTGATCTATAGTGACTTGTGCTAGTAACCACACGTTACCCATTTCTTACATTCATTCTACCCACCTACCCACTCCCACCGTACCCACCATCTATCTAATCCACCCAAATAGACCTCTCAGTTTTAAGCCGAATAAAAATAGAAACATTTACGAAGAAAGAATAAAATGCGGCTGGGTAATCACAAGAAAACAAAAAAGAAACCAATAATCAAGTGTACCCAAACTATTGATTGATGAAATGGGTGATATTGCCTTGTACTGAGAATACCGGCAACAGCATTCATCATCATCAATACCAAGGAATCATCATCATTCAAAATGCACACAAAAATGATGATTCAAATTGATAGATAACTGCATATACACATACATACAAATAATGTGTACACGTACTTTGTGTTTTGTGTAAATTGTATAACAACAAAAAAAAAAAAAGCTTTTTTGTAATTGAATTGCATTACAACTGTATGTGTGATCTTCTCTTTCTCTCTTCTTCTCTCTCTCTCACACTCTCTCTTCTATTTTGTTTCTCTCTTTATTCCGTCGAAAAAATCAAAAAAAAAATAACGAAATCAAACCTAAACCCAAAACCCGAACCAAATATCAATTGTATTATGTATCTCTCGTTCCAACCCAAATAAAAAAATACCCGTCATACTCCGATCCTCATCCAACCCAACCACCCAACCATCCACCCATCCGCCCATCCATCCATTCCACACACCACAAACACTGAAACAACTGCAACACTAAAACCAACAATAACATAACACTACCAAGTAGGTCAACACATGAAGAAATCATCGTTATCTGAGTCCTCATCGGATATGATGGATTTGGATGATGGTGTTGAATCGACACCAGGACTAACTGAAACGCATCCTGGACGTAATAGTACGGCAGCTCCATTCTTAGGAGCCACGCAAATGCAGCAGCAGCCGCCTCAGCCACCGCCGCCGCCGCCGCAGCAGCAGCAGCAGCCAGCGTCCACCTCTCTCGATAAGCAGCAACATCTATACCAACAGCAGCAGCAGCAGCAACATCAACAACAGCAAAATGGCTTCAAGCAGCAGCAGCAGCAACAACAGTCCATTACAGTAGCTGCAGCAGCAGCAGCAGCAGCTGCCGGTGCCGGTAGCAGCAGCCTCACCTTGAGGCATAATAATGCTTTGGCTGTTAGTATCGAGACCGACGTTTGACTACTGGGTAAGTTTACTGGGCCAATCGACTGCACCAATGTCACAATCTTCTTAATCTTGCCTCACCTTCACACACCCACACACACACATACAACCTCTCGCTAAACATACATGCAAACGTCCATCCTAAACTCAGAAACTATAAAGTCAAGTTTCACCCCTGAGATTCAATCAGGCAATGCCAATGTAGTCAAATGCAATGTCTTCCTATTAAATATTTCGAGGCCTGTTCTCATTCCTCCTTATTGTAACTTTCAATTTTAAACACATTTGATAACAATTGATAAACTACAGTATGTTACATGTGACATACATGTAGTCGGACTATTTTATATTTAAAACATGTGCGAATATCTCAAAGGCATAAAAAACTTCACCATCGAGTTCTTTGAGTTCGGGTTAAATGTCTTCAATTCGAATTTACTTCGGTAAACTCGTTTTCATTTCAGTCGAACAACATTTCATTGTAAATTATTCCATAATTATATCTGGAATTGTTTCTAACATTTCGAAATCGAGTAATTTAGCTCGGGACTAAAATCGAGAACAGGTCAAATCATTCGGAATTAGTTATATATGACTTTAAATAACTTAAACTTAACTTAAGGGATTTTGAATACAAAAATACTGGATGAAACAAGAACTATGTTTTATAGTTAAGTCCTATCCTATCCTTTATTCATTCACTTACTCTTTTTGTCTCTGTCTCGCTCACTACCTTTCTCTGTCACTCCCAGACATGTTTGTTTTTATATATATGTTTACACTGAAACAAATTTCAATTAATGGTGAAGAGTTTACACTAAAAATGTTGAGTGAACGCAAACAATTGACTCATGATTAGTGTTAGCTCAACACAAAGTATATGTCTCTTTAAACTGATTAAAATTACAATAATATGGATTTTTATTAGCATTAAAAACTATTTTCTCTTTTCTCTCTCCACGTGATGCGCGCTCGCTCGCTCTCCTCCTTCTCTCTTCTTATCATTTTGTGTTCCATGTGCTTTTTTGTTCGCTACCCCCATGCCCCCGGGTCATGAATATCTATGAATATCTAAATATCTATATATATATCTATATATGTATAATCTATGTCTATATCTATGTCTCGATCTTAATGTATATTTACGTATATATATTGCCGATATCGATATATAACTTTATATAAACTAGTACAAAAGACGTTAAGTGTTATCAATTTGGCCTTGACAATTGTTAAAATGGCTGCCAGAAATGACTACAAGCAACAGCAACAACAACAACAACAAAATGAACCTGTTTATATATATTTAATTTAATATAAGTAGAACAAATAACAAAAAGAAAAACAACACAAAAAAAAAAAACAACCAATTTAATGTATGGCTAAATCTAATTCAAATCTAAAGAAATAAAATACCAAAGAAGAGGAACCCATAAAAAAAATAATTATAGTATTGTATGTATAATTTATTAAATTAATAAACAATTAATAACTTAAAATTATTAAAATAAATTAATAATAAAAAAAACTAAACTAAAATTTAATTTACATAAAAAAAACATCGAATAAAACCAATAAACTAATGTCAACATTGTTTTTTGGTTTACTTTTGTGTTTTTTTATTTTTTATGAATAATTCGAATTAAATCGTAATTCCAATAATGGAAATTTAAATGTGTAAATACAATAAAACAAAATAAAATAAAATTAAATAAAATTAAATATCCAAGGTATACATACACACAAAAGCATACACTCATACACATACACACACACATACAGCAGCATTAATTAATAAAAATAAAACCAACTAAAGCTTTAACGAAAACCAAAAACAACTTCTATTGCTAAGTGATTGAATTCAGAAAAGAAAAATAGCTAACCAAAAGAAAATGTGTAGAACGATTTCCCCCATGAACCGAAAAGAAAATGAGTGTACATAACACATACAATCATACCTTCACACGCAAGTTCTCCTACCCCCCCATGGACCACTCTACGATCCCTTGATACATATCCTTTAAGGTGCACTTTCAGTCCACAGCCCTCATTCTTCATGGATCCATAATGGATCTTCACTCTCAGGATGGCTGAACGCCTGAAAGCTGTCCGTACTTTCGTATTCTAGATTAGCCGGAGTAGCTTCCATCTTTGTATTTAGACTGCAAGATGGACCAGAAGAAAGAAAGTTGGCAATAGTTTACCATTTGAAGTTCTTTGGTGTCCGTCTATTTCATAGACGTTCGTTTTGGGAAGCCGACTTGCTACAACTGGTTGGGAATTATAATTACCATAAAGTCAAAAAGATAGAGCTATTTGCACTCTTTGGTTGCTTTCCTTTCGATTCACTCATCCGAAATACCGAAACTCTACAAAAGAGTGCTTAACGAAGAATATTAGTGAGGGAAAACTGCCGTAAATATTAACTAAACATTTTTTATATTAAGGCTAAATCAAATTCAAATAATATGAAACAAAACATAATACAAAGAATATAATGAAAATCAACCTCTAGCCCCTTATACAAGGCCTCAGCAAAAGCAAATCGATCCGACCCACACACACACACACACTCATATATGTGCACTCACACACACACACACACACACACACACACACAGCCAGCTAGCTCAAAAGCGTGTTCTGCTTAGAATCCCCCCGATTTTCGAATAAACGAAATGAAATGTAAAAGCAAAAAGTACAAATATTCATCAGATATCCGAAATATATATGTATGCACATACATATATTTGTGAAACTATATAAATAGTATATTCTGATGCTGCAAATATTTGTTTTTGGTTAAAAAATATAAATAAATAACTAAAGAAACGACTGCAATTAAACTAAAACTTACCAAGTAATATTAAAACAAAAAACAATGAACAATGAACAGCTTAACCACATACAATAAAAGCAGCAAAAGTAACAAACAAACGGAAGCAAAATTGAAAGGAAAAAAAGAGAAAAGTATAGAAAGAAAACGCTCTTATGATTTTATAATACATATTTATGTATATGAAACTAAAAACAAAAAAGGAAACAAACACATATACAGAATGTACATAGAGAAGAGACCATTACAACAACAACAACAACAACAACCAACTGAAATGCAATTAGGAGGCAACTCAAAAACAAGACACAAGTGCAGTGAATGTCTTTCAAAATCTTTAAATAAGTTCGAAAACACATAGAGACAACCAGAAACACACACACACACACACACACACACACACACTCACACACACATGCCAACATTCCAAAACCATTCTTGTCACCAGCAGCCCAAACCGCCTAATCCAACCATCCACACAAGTCCAGAACAACAAATGAATAGAAGCGAAAATATATTAATCAAATAATACAAATATTGACTGAATATATAAATAAATAAAACATTTATAATAAATGTATATAAGAAAAACAAAAAATTAAATTATATTAAACAAATAATTTATTATTAATTGTATCTAAATGTAAAAAGGAAATTGAACAAACAAAAGCTTTGAATACCGTCCACGCACACACACACACAGCCACTCACACTCACACCCACACCACACACTGACTTACTACACCCACACATTCACACACTCATATACACACACACACACACACACATGACTTTTCAAAGATACGAGGTCTGTCCAACAAAAAGAAGTCTTGAAACTTTTCGAAAACAGCCCATCGATTCAAAATTGACGAAACAAGAGGAAAGGCAAATCGAAGATAACAAAGAGAGTAAAATGTCCTGCCCACAGGAGATCTGTTATCTGAATAAGCCCGCACATTCGTGTCAATGTCGATCATGTGGAAATTGCAGACTGATCGCCGTTCAAACTGCAATGAAAAACTACGCCCCAACAAAAAAAAAAACAGAGCAAAGTGCCTTAAGGAACCATTGGCGGCGACGCATTAACTGGGCCAGAAAATACATCGAACGAAGCGGAGGATCAGGCTAAATAACAAAAAGGGCACACAAACACTTCTAAAGTATCTTTTCGATTCTGTATGTACAATATGCTTCTTGAGAGCCTTTTCGCCCTTCCCCCTTAACCACACCCCCGCCCATCCAGGCATTTCAGCAAAGACAAAAGTTATCACAAAGTTAAAAATCAAATCAAAGTCAAATGCTACATAGGGCCAAGTCAATCCGCACTCTCCCCTCGTTGAGCAGTGAATCATTCGATTCTCTATGTATATAGCTAGATGTCTTACTACTTGAAAAATCATATACACACACATACATATGTATGTACATACACAATGTGTATGTGTGTTTTTGTGTGTATCATATCCAATCCAATCTTTGGCCGGCCCTCACTGTAGTAGTCCTTCCTTTTTCCTGCCACCTAAAGCTGTAAATACTCAACGACAACCATAACTACAACTACAACTACAACTACAACAATAAACCATTCAACTATCAAATAAATTAAAAACTAACAAATAGTAAATAATATTTTTTAATAAACAATAAAAAGAACAAAAAAAACAAAACAAGTAAACTTACAAAAAGTCAACCCTAAAGAAAATAATATAAAAAAAAAAAAAACCTCCAAACACCAATAAGCTTAAAAAGAGCAAAACAAAAAGAAATATTAATAATAATAAACATAAATAAATAATAATAATGATTTTCTATAATTTAACAAAGAAACCCGATTAGCTTATTTAGTCGAAAAATCATCAACAAAAATGAGAAAATGGGCCGCATGTAAAAATAAGGTTGTTTTTTTTTTTTTTAATTTTTTTTCCTAGCCTTAAAGTAGACAAATTGCCTAAAACTAAGATTAAATGAAAACAAAATGGAAAACTAAATATTTCAAAGGAAATTACCTATACATACATACATACATACATGTATATGTGTGTTTATGTATTAGTTAATAGGACTGGAAATTGATCGTTTCTGAATTATTTTTGATTTCCATTTAACCTACAGAAAATGAGCCATTAAAATTAAAAAAAAAAAAAAAAAAAAAAAAAAAAACATATGAAGCAAACTCGTGTTAACTTTAAAATTAAAAAAAAAAAAAAGCTTAAAGAAAAAAAAATTTGGAATAAATGTGTTCAGCAAAAATTGAAAGAGAAGCAAAAACCAAGAAAATGTTATTATATGTTTAAAAACTAAACAAAAAATAAGAAAGAAATTTAATTAAATTAAATTCTTAACGCAATTTCAAATTGTACAAAAAAAAAAAAACTAGAAATGAAAAAATAACAAATAGATATTGTATATTTAAAAAAAAAAAAAAAAAAGAAGAAAGAACAACTTTAGCTCAGTTTATAGAAAGAATTATTGATTGCTGATCCATCAACAAAATCATCAATGGAAAACCAAACCAAAACAGAAAGTGAATAAATTA
Source organism: Drosophila equinoxialis (assembly GCA_018150345.1). Lineage (NCBI taxonomy): Eukaryota > Metazoa > Arthropoda > Insecta > Diptera > Drosophilidae > Drosophila > Drosophila equinoxialis. Next base: position 5,660,273 of record JAECWI010000002.1, on the reverse strand, counting down.
TAAATGAAAAAAAAAATTACAAAAAAAAAAAAAAAACAAAAAAAAAAAAAAAAAAAACAAAGCGAAAAATAAAAATTGAAATAAACATGAGTTTTTTTTTTTTTTTTTTTTGAATTTTATTCCATGACAAAAATTAAAAAAACATAAAAAAAAAAACACAAACCACTTGTAAATAGAATTCGACTCAGTTAAATTATTAATTTGTATTCCTTTTCATACAAGGCAAGGTTTTTCACGAGCTCTGTAGATCGGTTTTGATTCCACTTTCAAATCAAATCTTCTCAAGAATCATTTAGTTTTTTTTTTCAGTATTGATTACAAGCAGGTAACACATGTCTAACACTAATTCTGCGTCTAATGTCTGATCTAATCTTGATCATGTACTGCAGATATTTCTATTTATATCCAAGCCGATTCAAGATTAATCTTATAAAGAAGAATATTGCAGAGTCAAGAGTCACCAAGTTCTCAAAAGACTTTGCTTAAAGACTACAAACTTACAATGTCCAAACAATAAACGCTAGAACTGGTTGAGAATTATAGCCACAATTTACGTATTTTACTATACCATTGACGACGTCCTCACTTCAGTACATTTAATTACATAGAACAGAGAGAAAACCGAACTCGAAACTGGCAACGATCGCAAACAAAGATGTTTTTATATATCCGCAAACCGATATTTCCTTATTTCAAAAACACATTGTGTCTATATTCAAGATTCGCCAAAAAAAAACCAAAGTAGTTTTTTGAGAATATTTAAGAGCTCTTTAGAATAATGGCTGGCAATTTCAGGTAATTCCTTTAGACATGTATTTTGGTCAATTTCGAAACGATTTGAAAACTTTTGATTCGATTTTTCGATTAACTGGCCAAAATATTAGTTTTTGAGATCTTAATGCAAGATTTTCCAATAAGGAACATAAGACATGAACTAGAAATATATTTGATGGTTTATTCATTTCCAATATTTTTTATTTTTCATTCGTAGAATATCGTTGTCCTTCGATATTTATAATTTTGATTAAAAAAAAACCAACAAACAAACTTGTGTAGAAAATTTCTTCTAGTAGTAAATAGTCAAAGAAGCTAAAACAAAACAAAAAAAAAGTAAAAAGATAACAAAAAAAAAGTAACCATGTAAATATCCTAATTTAATTATTATTCATTTAGTCGTAACTTGAGCGCTCAACTTTAGTCTTGTACTTTATATGGAATACTAACTCACTAATGGATGGCATATCATAAAAGCAGCAAAAAACAAAAGATTTAGACACTTACACACACACACACACACACATACAATAAATGCATAGTTAGGCACTTAGCTGAGAAAAAAAGGAAAACAATCATTTAAATTAGTTTTCGTTGTTTTTGATATGCTTTAACCTATGGAACTACAAAAACAAAACTAAAAATGTCACCAAAAACAAATACTAAATTAAACCTACTCGGAGACAGAACATCAACAAACAAAATGAAGAAGAAAATTGCAAAAATTTAAATAAGAAGCAAACATATCCACATAAAAATAATAAAGTACCTACCAAAATGATTAAAGAAAACACAAATATGAACAAAAAAAAAAAACTAAAATCCTATAAAAAATACCAAAAACATAACGAAAAGACAACAACAAAGTCTCTCTTTCTCTCTCTCTCTCTTTCTCACACACACACATGATCGCTCTTTCTATGTCTCACTCTCTCTCTTTCTTCTACTTTCTTCAATTTAAAAAAAAAAGAACCGTAAAACAATCTTTTCAAGTTTTCCATTAAATTTAAATAAAAAGAAAAATACCCTTAAAATTTATTACGGAATAAAAACTTATAAGCTCTATGCAAATAAATCAAAGCAAAAACCAAAAAAAAATAAGAAAAATTTTAAATTTAAAAAACAAAAAACCAAATGCCAGACAAAAAATTCATAGAACTTGGCACTTTTCACCTTTCAAGCTTAAATAAATAAAACACAAACAAATTTCTATTAACGACAAAGACTGGAAATAGAGATTTACAAATAACGTTAAAAAATAAAACCATAAACAATTATTTCTCTTCTTTTTTTCTTCTTTTTGTAACTTTATTTTCTTTTCATTGAAAAATGAGAAAAAGGTTTTTTGTTTATAGTTTTTAGTTAGTTAATGAAAAAAGAAACCCAAAGCACACTTAAAATACAAAACAATAAAAAAAAAGAAAAACAGCAAACAAACCGTACATAAAAACAACAACAAAACAAACTGTTCAAAGCAAATAAATAAATAAATTATAAAATGAGCAACAAAAAAAAGAAAAAAAAAAAAGAAAAAGAAAAACTAGTATTACGCATAAAAAGATATTACGACAAACAAAACAAAAATAAAAACAAAAAAAAATACCAAAATGAATTGTTGTTAAGATTAAAAATGAAAATGTTTTATAATCGTTATTCAATAAAAATAAAAATAAATTAAAAAAAAAAAAATCATGAAAAAGAAAAAACAATTTGACCGGACAGATACAAAATTGAAGAAAACGCATTTCCCCATTATCAATCACGTATATAAGTATCTTGATTTAAGCTTAAGTAGCTGTAATACCCTCAATTACCCTAGTAATTAAGTAATTATTTAGCTAGGCTACAGACTTAAATACATATCTAATCGTAGTACCATAGAGTACATCACTTTTTCAATATCTTCCCGATGCATGGCATTAATCAACTCGTTAGGTATTCCACTGCATTCCCATTACTGTCCCGTAATCCCGTAAAGTACTTATTTATTAGACGTACTATATTCATATTATAAATAGAGAATAGTGTCAATATGTATAAACCTAATCGATCAGCGACAAGAGCAACAAAGAAAATTAATTAGAATACAATATAAATATATATACCAATCAAATTCTGAAGCCCAGGCCCGATATCTCAAGAACGAGATCCAGCTGAGACTTTTAACCCAAAACAAGATAAATCAGTGGCAATCGGTGAGTGTGTCTAAGCCCCTCCTACCTATCTCACTCTCTCTTTCTCTCTCTATATATATACATTTGTAACTCTCTCGACACCTTTGTGTTCTCCAAAAAGCCGGACCAACATCGGCTGTGGCCTTGCTGCTATACTCTTGCAAACTCGCCTTGAATCAGATATTTCCTATAAATATCAGTTCATCGTGTCTCTGCGGCCTGTTTCCATTTTCGTGATCTTCGTTTTTTACTTTGGTTGTCCGCTGAATTGAATTTACAACTGGTTTCTAAATTTAATTTTCTTTTTATGCTTAAAAACCATTCCGAAAGGGAAACAGGCCCAGCTAAATGGATTTGGCGTGCGTCGATTGGTGAAGATCCTTTCAGATTTTCTGGTATTTGCAAGGATATACGAGCAATTGATACAATTCTTTACCTTATTGTTGTTTGTGTGAATAAAATCAACTTTTTTTCATTGGATTTTGATATATGTACAAACATTTCTACACACTTACATTCCTACCTGCCTACATATATATATATATATATCTTTTATATATATTTTTATATATATTTATAAGTAATTGTGCTTTTCTATAAATTCTACTTGATATATATATGTGAATTATAATAATAATAATATATCAAATATTTTTGTACATTTTTTTGTATGTTTTTTTTTTTTTGTTTTTTCTTGGTTTTTTTTTTATATTAAACTTTGTCTTTTTTTCGTAACTGTCTTGAAAAATAAGCAAAAATCGAAAAAAAGAAACTGCTTTAGCGCTGCACTTCAAAAAGAAGCCCCGCCTACTGCCTACAGCCGCCTACTGCCTACAGCAACAGCAACAGCAACAAGAACAGCAACAGCTATGCCATCAAATGAACAACAACAAGAACAACAACAACATCAACTGCTCTTCATATATAAATATATATATATATTTCATACATACATATATATGTATATGTATATATCCCGACATATATATATGTATATATATACATGTATATATGCATATATCTGTATTTCGATCTCCTGGCTATAATGGCTACGGCCATAGAGCTCAGGCTCTGCGGCTCCTGCTTCTGCTCCTAAGTCCCGTTTCCCTGTGCTTTCCGATTCCGGTGCATGTGCGTTAAATTGCTATATATATATACCTCTATATATAAATGAAAAATATCCAAAACAAATGCATAAGTCGAAATCGAAAAGAAAAAAATAGAAAAACCAAAAGAACAAAAAGAAAAACAAAAATATATAAAAAAGAAAAAAAAACAACCGAAAGTACCAGCAAAGCAAAACCAAGCAAAGCAAATCAAACAAAAAGCCAGAATGCAACAAAAACTAAAGCCAAATCAAATAATTAAAAAAAAAAAATAAGCGAAATTTAATAAAAAGAAACCGAAAAAAGATGAAAAGAAAAAAAGATTCACAATCACACAGACACGAAAGAAAAAAAAAAGAAGGAATTTACCATGGTCGCACGCTTAGCACATCTTCTAACTCAACAGACACCCCGCCACCCTCCGCCACCCACTCGCTCACACACTCACTCACACAAACACACACACTTACACACACACACAGGAATGCATACACTCGAAAATTAAAATCGTATAACAGTTAAACACACAGTTTTTTCTTCAAATGCTTTGATTTTGCTAACTTACTAACTTTTCTTTGTTATCATCACCAACCAAGAAAACCAACTAACCAAACTGCTTAAAAATAAATAACTAACCAATTTACATGCATATATACCTACATATATACCTAATACTATATCTAACCACCCAACAAAATATACTAAGCAACCAAAAGTTCATCTCGCCCAACAATTAAGAGAGAGCAAAATGCATTGTTGGATTGTTTTCAACAATGCAGCGCTTTAGCAGTGCTCGAAAATGAAAAACAGAGACGACCAACACACAACACTCACTTTCCAACACCAACAACATTGAAAATGAATCTATTAAGTACAGTCATCACAGAAAATGAAATGCCATCTTGTTTTTCTATATCTTCTAATTTTATTCAATCGAAATGTTCATGAATTAAAGAAAAACAGAAACATACATATCAACATTTGTATATCTCTCTCTCTTTCTCTCTATCTCCGTTTGTTTCTATTTATATCTGTCTCTGTCTTTCTGTGGCTCGTTCACTCTATATATGTATATTTATCTCGCTCACTGACTTTTGGTGGTGACTGTACTTAAATTAAACAATTAAACAAAAACCAAAAAAAAAAACAAAACAAAACAAACAAAATTACATTATACCTTATACCTAAATATTTAACTCTTCGTAGTTTTTGCAGTCATCTATTCACGCAGATGTTGCGCTATGACGATCGATCGAACCGACCGTTTCCGTTTCCGTTCCAGGCGATTCAAATCGTTTCGGCTCGGTTCGGTTCGGCTCGACTCCGATTTGCTTTGGTTCTTTTTTAGCCCAACGCATTCATTTTTGTTGTATGTCAAGTTTAACAGCGACGACGCCAAACGCCGGCACATTTTGTTTATACCAACTAACCAATCAAGCAATCAAGCAATCAAGCAATCAACCAACCAACCAAACAACCAACCAACTAACCAATCAATCAATCAACCATATACATACCAGTATATATATGAAATTATATATCTTCTATATATAAACAAAGTATATATACCCAACATATACAAGTACTATACCAATACAAATACAAATACTATAAAACTAACTAACTAACTACATTTTTGATTTCTTTTTGGCAATACGCTTTCCGGTTTTTTTTTTATTTGTTTTTTTGTTCGCCGCAAATCCACCACCCATCCCCACCCTTACCTCACCCTGCCGCGCGTTTTATGCCCTTGCGGAAAGGTTATATCAATATAGATCGAAATGAACTATCTTTTACCAGCATCGCGACGAGATGAGTTCATATAGCCATGTCTGTGCGTCTATCTGGATCATTAGAATACACTACTCAAATTGGAACAATCAAACAAGAACTCGCTTCTTTTCACGAGAAAATCCTCGAACTAAACAATTATCCTGTATTACACAGTTTCCATCTTTCAAGAACTCGATTTTAGAGCAATAACTTTTCCATTTTTGTGTAATTTATGAAGATAATATACATAGATTCTAGATCTTTTACTTTATAGAAGTGTTAGGGAAGTATTAACCCAAAAACATGCAAGGGTATACAAACTTCGGCACGGCCTTGTGGTGTGTCTTTTTGTGTTTTACTTAGATCCGTTTGTTTCATTTCGTTTTGTGTGGATTTGAACGCGAACAACAAAGCAACGAACAATTTCAAAAGCAATTCTAAAACAACAGCAACACGAAACAATCAGCAACATTTACTAACTAAATATAGTTACAATAGCAATTTGCTTTCAATGTCAACATGATTTACATGTATTATATTTTTGATTTGGATTTGCCAACTAACTAACTCCGAGCAACCGAAAATCCTGATATTCCCAGACCCAACCTAACCCACTCCCAGCTAACAATAGTAATCCTGATCCTAAAAACTCGTTAATCTCTTTTTTTGTTCTGGTTCTTTTTTGAATAAAAATTTTTGTGTGTTTTTTGTTTTATTTTTGGGTTTCGTCTGTAACGTTTCCGTTTTGAAATGTTGTGTTCATATGTTTTTGTGTTTTTTTTTTGTTGTTGTTGTTTTTTTTTTTTTTGAATTAACCAGCCTTATACAATATACGTATAACCATATATTTACCAGCAAAGCAAAAAAAAAAAAAGCAAACGCAAATTATATATAACTATAAACTTATAACTTGTTTCTACTTTGTTTACTTTACTTTTTTATATACCTCAATATATATATATATATACATATATATATATATATATACACACATATATCTACATATATATATATGTATATGTGTGTGTGTGTGTATACAACTTTATTTCCACACACTGCGTTCTTCTACAACAACTTCATACCGAAATCCGATATCCGAAATATTCCAAACGACATCAATTGATCGAACAAAAACAATTTGCATATTTGAAAATCGAAATTCTGAAAATTTCCAACAACAACAAACGAAAACTATATATTCATTATATATATATATATATATGTGTACATACATATATCTATTGCCAATCGTATAAAACCAACAACAACAAAAACCACAAACAAATTTGACAAAAACAAAAAATAAAAATGACAATCGAAAAATCAAAAAAAAACCACAAAAATATCAAAAAAACAAAAATCTAAAATCAAAAACCAATCAAATATAAATAGGCCCGTCGGCTTCTGGGGCAAAATTGTCGGCTCTTTGTGCGTGATCGCTGGTGTGCTGACAATCGCACTGCCGGTACCGGTTATCGTCAGTAATTTCAATTACTTCTATCACCGCGAAACGGATCAGGAGGAGATGCAGAGCCAAAATTTCAACCACGTTACAAGTTGTTCATATTTGCCTGGTGCACTAGGTACATATAACTAACTATATATCCTATATATAATATGTATTCTCTCTCTCTCTCTTTATATTTATCTCTCTCTCGCTGTCACACACACAAAAAACTGTGTCTTTCTCTATAAATGTATATGTTTTTTTTTTTTTCATTTTTTGTTATAATATTATCGTGTATTGTTTCATTGAAATATCATATAATATTGCTCATTTTAAATTTTAACCATAAGGTCAACATTTAAAGAAGTCCTCACTATCCGAATCATCATCGGATATTATGGATTTGGATGATGGCATTGATGCAACCACACCAGGTCTGACTGATCATACGGGCGGAGGCCGTCATATGGTGCCATTTCTGAGAACGCAGCAATCCTTTGAGAAGCAACAATTGCAATTGCAATTGCAGTTGCAACAGCAGCAGCAGCTACATCAGCCACAGGGACAAGGCCAGAATGGTTTAAGGAGCACAAATAGCTTACAATTAAGACATAATAACGCCATGGCCGTTAGTATTGAAACCGACGTCTGACTACTAGGTGAGTGAGTGAAATATCCTTTGTTATGCCCTAAATTGCTCTTGAATCTATTTGAACTTTGTCTCATTCCTATGGCCTTAAAAGAGGTGATGAGAATCTTATATGTGTCCACTAGAGTCCTGCGAACTTATCAAATGGAACTCCACCCTTCTTCCAAGTCCTAAAAACCACTTGACCTCACTCCTGAGACACAGTTCTTAAGCAAATCTATCATACTTGCTCTTTGGGGTCGTTTCGGCCATTTCGTTCAACGATTCTTCAACTACTTCAATCCCTTTCAAACGATATTCCTTTGGATTTAGACACAAGTCTAAGTATAAACTAGTGGTTCTTATATGTAGCGGATTGTCGTCAGGGTTGAAGCTTAACAATACCCATGAAGCTATCTGTGTGTAATTGCGATCATTACAAAACAAATTTCGAAGCAGATATCTTCTTTTCATCTTTTTTCTTTTGTTAGCATTAGATAAGGTAAAGGATTTGTGGTCGATGAGGTTGTAACATTATGCCAAATGTCGCCAAAGTCGGTCACTTTCTCTTTTACTGGCATGTTTGTTGAGACATTCACGCTGTAAAACATCAACAGAAAGAGATAAAGTCGTCCCAGTCACAATTTTGGTTAATTCTTTGTTCTGTACAAATTGACTGAAACTATTTGCGCTTTTCCTGTAACAACACCAGGCTTCTTAATCTTTGTCGACAGCATTAAAAGAAAAGGTCAACGTATGTCAAATATATGTATTAATAAAAAGCCTTGATATTGTATTTACGCATTGTCTTTGAGTAGATTTTTCCTAAGGTAAGACTCTATCCATTTCTGTATTGATAGACATGTGCACGTGTAGTTGCTAGCTGCCCAATTTTTTTCTACTTTGCTAACGATAACACAAGTGTATGCTAAAGATCGGGGTCGTGCACTTCTAGCGTTGTTCCTTCCTACTCTAGACATACGCACGGATCATACAGAAAAAAAATAAGTTAACTATCAGAAACCTAAAGGATGTTAAAATCAAAATGCTGAACCAGATCGGGATACTATTAATTGTGCGGACGACTTCTCTGCGGATTAGCTAAAGATGTTGCTCGCTAACCCTTTCTGTACCCATATTGGGCTTAATTGATTCCCTCTTAACAGACATTTAAACAATCTTAGACGGCGGATTCCTCAAAGAATTAGTTTACACAAACATGACGATAGATAGATTAGATTTTTCCTAAGGTAAGACGTGAAGTTGCTGTATTATACAGTGAAAAAGGAACTTCGACCAACTTGGCCAAAAAGGATTTATGCGAATGTTTACCCTCATTGTTTTTACCCAAATTTTGCGCATTCTCTTTAAATTTCGTAATTTAACCAACATTTTAGGCATGATATTATGTTCTACTGGTGTCAATAAAGCTATTTTTGATTGTATTCTTGGTAAAATGCAATAAATCAAAGTTCAAACTAACTTTTGAGCTTAAATCTTCAAGGAAATATGATATTTTCACTTGTTTTTTGTAACAAATTTTCCAACATATTTTAAAAGAACAAATTCAGCCTAAAAGTAGGCAAACATAAATAAATCAAAATTCTATTTGGTCATGTTGACAATTCCATTCCACTATTTCAGACCCCTAGCCTTTCAATTTTCAAAACCAAAATCTGTCTCAAGGGGCATCCATGTACATAAATAAAGTAACATTCGCAGTTTTTAACTGTGTGAAAGTAATTTTATATGTAAAAATGATTGAAAAGAAACGACAAGGATAAAGATCATGATCACAATTAACAGCGGAACAGGGACTAAAGCATGCCACTTTTAATACAGTGACAAATAAAATTAAGAACGACGATAAACATCCAAATTCTGACGCCTTTAGAAAACATTGGCATATTAGAAGAAAGTTCGGGATCAGCTCTATGTATTCGTCATATAATATACACTATCAGATCAAAACATTCTTTTTACTACAGTTTCTTAAAACTAACCCACTTTGACGGCAATGTTCAACCCAGACTATATTTAATATTTGTTTTTTTAAATGTTTTTTAACTTTAAATCAATGGAAATCGAATCCTTATTCTTCAACCTTTGAAACTTCATCCGATAATAATACTAATTGCTTTTCAAACTGAAATTATGACCAAGAGTCCACCCTAATAACATTTTCTTTACATTTTTCATCTTACAAGGATACTCCATCAGAGAAGGATTCAAAATTGTACATATTTGGTTGTAAGAGGGAATAAATCTCTTTCTTTTTTGGGAAGTAGTTGAAGTTTTTGGTTTTTATAGCTGAATTCTCTCATTTCAAATGCCTTCGATAACACATCAACAGTTTGTCATTGATTTCAATTTTTGGTTTTTGTTTGTTTTGTATTTGTAGTAGTAGAGAATGGGAATGAGAAAGGTAAGAAATTTAGATTGTGTGATGTATGTATATAATTCTATATAGTGGCTTGATCAGAGCCAGGTGTACAACCGAAGGTTTCTGTTTATCAAAATATTTGACTTTATTTAAATTTCATAACTTTCGTTTCAATTCTCAGTCAAACAAATGGAAAATGGACGAAAATTGCGCAGTGAAATGTTACGTTGGATGCCAGAAACGTCATCAAAAGCAGTTTAAATATAGAATTTTATTATTAAAAACAAATATGATTAAAATAATAATAATAATAATATAAATTACAATTATAATGATAATAATAATAATTAGTAAGCAGCGTAGTTGTAAATTAACAAAACAAAATGTAAAACACCTACACCAACACCAACACCAACACACACACACATACACAAACACTCACACACACACACACACACACACACACACACACACAGAACCACAGATCCAGTTTAATAGTCTCATTGAAACGAATTAAACTGGATTCAAAAGGAAACCAAAATGAAAAGGATTTAATCGAACTGGTTTACACAATTGTTCAACTTTTTTTGTCATTTTTTAAATTTGCAATTCAAATTTCAAATTTGGCATTTTTCAAATCTATACCTACACACACGCACACACACACACACACACACCACTAGTAAGAGAAAGGCGAAAGAAAACCAAAAACTCTACTTGATACCTATGTTCAAATTTAGCAATTAAACAAACAACTAACAATTGTTATAGTCGAAAAACAACAACAAGAATTATAAAAAAAAAACACACACACACACACAAAAACATAAAATATAATAAATGAAAACAAAACAAAAAGAACAAACCAAAACAAAAAACAAACAAAAAAAAAAAGACAAAACAAAAATTAAGTCGACTTATCTTAGTAGAAAAAAAAAACTAATCTAATTGGAGTTTCTTCCCGTTTTCTATAGAAGCTAACTAGCAAAATGAAAAACGAACAACTTAAAAAATAAACAACAACAACAAACACACAACACAATGAAAAAAACAAAAAACACACACCACAAAAACTTACAAATACTTAAACAAAAACGTTAAAAGTGTATAAAATCTTGGTTAATTTTCTTCATTTTCCACAAGTGTTTCAATTTGGTATTATAAAACTATTAATAGACCAAAATGACAACTAATTATTTATATATACATATGTATATACAACATGAATCAAAGTAGAATTTGCAGCAAACGGAAAACAGTTTTCCAAGTTTCAATAGAAACCTGCAGGAGCCTTCAAGTTTGCGAGGGGAAGTAGCTCGTGTGGTACTGCCAGCGAGGGTATTGCTTCTCACAGTCGTGCTTTCCACCCGCTTCCTGTTCTTAGGTCATTTGACTCAGCTGCTCCACTCTGCGGAGGTCAGTCATGGCGAATGCCTCCCAGTTTTCCCTGCGACGAATAATCATTGGGACCAAGTTGGATACTGTGATTTGCTCCCCGAGTTCCGCCTCGAGGTGTTCTCTCTCGATGTCGAAGCGTCCGCACCTGAAGAGGACATGTTCAGCCGTCTCGTCTTCTCCGTTGGCGCACCATGCGCACTCTGGGCTTGTTGCGTGTCTGAGCCGGTGTAGGTAGCCACGGAAGCAGTCGTGACCGCTCAGAAGTTGCGTCGAGAAGTTGACTTCTCCATGGGCCCTGGCCAACCAGTCTTTTAGGCTCTTAGGAGCCTTCAGTCTGTATGTATGTATGTATGTATGATACAAATTGTCAAAAAGTCAAAGTTTTATTTGAACAAAACTTCAAATACGTTAAGTTCTTGGTGGAAATGATGAACAGCTGCAGCAACTGTCAAGTTTATGATTTATATTTGCTTTTATTGAGACCAAGTGTCTCACCTCTAATCCCAATACGAATATGACTTGAATTATCATTTCAAATTGCTCGAGTAACTCTATGGGGAAAGGACTAATGGGAGAATCGTAAATACCCTTTAATGCCTCGTGTGAGTCCCTGCTTCGACATGAGTTTCTCTTTACAAAATGGGACTTTTATATGGTTTTGCAAATTTTAATCAAGATATTATACATTTGCCCCAAAAAAAACAAAAAAAGAACAAATACAGATATTCATTTTTATATAATACACAGACACACACACACACACACCCCGTACATAGACACAATATCCACACACAAACAAAAGAATGCTAAAAAAAAAAAAAAAAAAAACAAACATCAAAACTGCCGTTAAGTTTAAAAATATTGAGTAATACAATGGATATAAAAAAAAAAAAAAATATATATATATATATATATATGTATATATAACTATATATGTATATTCTTATTAATAAATATACATAGATAAACTAAAACTAATACTAAAAATGCTATTTTGTAAATAATTAAGTCATAAAACTGAAACAGAGCTAAAAAAAAGAAAAAGAAAGAAAGAGAGGCATAGGCAGCAACAACAAATCACAGGCGAGACGAAAGAGAAAGAAGGCAGAAAATGTAACGGAAATCATAGCAATCCCCAAAATGAAATAAAACTAAATAAACATCAAGGAAATACAAAAAAAAAAAAAAATACCAAAACCAAAGCTGCTAACGATACAAAAACAATAATTAAACTTAGCAAACCAAAAACAAAAACAAGAAGCAAAACTAACAAAAAAAAATAAATAAAAAATTACAAAAAAAAAAATATCAATAAAAAAGCAAAAATAATAATAAAAAAAAAGGGAAAAACCAAAAACGAACAAAATTAATAAACATTACATTTATAAAATGAAAATCGCAAAACAAAGAAGCAACAGGAAAAGATAAAGCCGAAAGATAAAACGCTGATCTGATCTTCCATAATATTATCGTTTCTTAACTCAAACACTTTTCCTATATGTCCATCAGCCTAACTTCCTAACAATCCAGTAGTGGATACTTCCTTCTTACCCTTTTATCCTTCTTATCCTTCTGAGTTAATTTCCAAGCATAAATATACGAGTGACTAGCAATTCCGTATCGATTTAGGTGAATCCTGTTTTAATCACGACAATTGAGCCGCAAATCAACTATAGACGCTATCTAGATTATTGCCCACGTCTTCCATTCGTTGTCCGAAATAATGAACTAATAGAGATTCTGCAAAAATTTCAATTTAGTGTGGAATACACATTATAAGAAATTTCAAAGATTTCATTTCAATCAAATGTATTTTACGGAAATCGAATTGTGATAGTTAATATCATCATTTTTCTACTATAGAAGGACATGGTTTGCAATTGAATCTGTATAACTCTATACATATGTAGATCTTATTATATCCATCTATCTGCAAATTAAGTTGAGTTGAGCTTATCATTGTGTCTTTTTGCGGAAAAGGTGGACATCAGCGCTGCTTCTTTCGGTTTGATTCACTGTTCAAAAGTCGTTCGAATTTATGTATATTTAGTTGTTCACATAAAACCAAATTGAAGCCAATGGTCAAGCAAAAGGAAATCAGATGATCCCAAAATGCAATTCCGAATCAAAATATTGGAGATATTATTCGATGTTCAGATGGTTTCGTAAGGATTAACGCAAGGATATTGGAAACAAAGTGGACTAACGTTTTCTGTTTGTCAATCAAATCCTTAAATGAAAACGAAAAACCGAAACAAAAATAATAAAACCTATACAGATGAATACGCCAACAAACACACGCACACACACACACAATTTGCATGCCTTATGCTTCAGATATTTCTATACTCGATATTCTGTATTCTAGCAGTTCACAAATGTCCTTTTTCTCTATTTTGCCATTTCCCATGAGGATATCCTGGGAACCTATCATAGTTACAAATATATACATAAAATGCATATATATGTATATATTGTATTGTACTTAACTCTAAACCTCTGACTAGAAAGCTTTCTCTCCTCATACTAATGCCTAACCAGATTCATATTGGAAAGAAATACATATATATAGATATATACATATATGTATGTGAAATGATTGAACATACTTTGGACCACAAAACAAACATCTCATTGAAAAACCAAAACCGAAACACGGAAAAATAACAAAAAGAAAACGAGCTAAAGCTAAATATTATATAAAACCCAAACAATATCATAAAACAAAATAAAATTATACACACATATATATATATATATATATATTGTTTTCCTTTTATTTTTTGTGTTAAATATGCGACTGAACAACAAATTATTCTTACATTTTTTGTTAACATTTTGCTTTTTATTTCTGTTTTTTTTCGCTGCTTGATGTAATTAAGAAAAAAGAGAATTTATACAGCAACAACAACTAAACAAAATATAATTATGTAAATATGTAAAAAAAAAAAAAAGAAAAAATAATAAAATAAAAAAACGAATCAATTTTACAGCTTTGAAAACCGTCCACACGCACACAGTAAAAAAAAAGGGGAAAAACAAATAAAAACAAAAACAAAAAGGAAAAGATAGAAGAGAGATAAACACATGAAAATTAGTTAATATACATATTCTTATTTAATTTGGCCTAGCAAATATTTAGTTACCAAATATCAAAGTAATCAATTTTGAGTTAAACGAAATCCGATCTGATTTAATCGTATATATGTACCTATGTATATATATGCATAGATAGTATATATATGTATGTATCGTAGCAAGAATTGAGGAACTAACCTTTCGTTAGTCTTTGTGTCTCATATTTCCATTAGGTCATAAGTCCCTTATTAATATGAATAAAGACCTTGCAATTAGTTGGTACAGGGTATCCCGTAGTCGGCACTTCGACTTGCTTACGTATAATTTGTAATTTATTAATTGATTGATTGATTTTAGTTTTGTTTTTGTTAATTGTAGATTATTTTCACTTCAGTTGAAACGATTTTTGTAAGCGATTAGTCCACGAAAACAAATATAATATCATGAGAAAAGGAAAATCTATTAAAATTATATATATATTTATATATATATATGTATCTTACATAAATTAATATAGTAAATTTAGTATAAATACATATACATACAAACATATATGTATGTATGTGTGAAAGAAATGAAAATGAAAATAAAACAAAAAAAGAACATATCGTCTTCGAAGTCATGTAAAAATGCAAATAAATAAAACAAATAAATTTATTTTTTTTTACAACAAATAACAATTAAATATAAATTAATAAAACGCTAAATAACATAACAAACAAATGCTTAAAACTACTCAAACAAACAAAAAGAAAATATAAACAAGGAAAAAGAAGAAAGAAGGCAGAAGAAAGTGCAGAGCAATGGTAGAAAGTAGCAAGCGAAAGAGAAAGGTGGCTACCACTAAAGGTGATATTAATTACACACACGCACACACACACACACACACACACACACACACACGGATACACAGAGACAGACACACATACAACTTGCCAAAATTAATTAAGTAATAAAATCGAGAAGAAACCAAAAACCAAAACTGCTTCATTTCAAAACCAAAAGTAAATATATATAAAAAAGAAAAACAGAAAACATAGCAGAAAAGATAAGAAACTAATTCAGCATATTCTACATACATACTTAGTATATAATACTTAGACCTACTCTATAATAATGATATTACTAATAATACCAACAAATTTTTAATCTAAACATTAAAACAAAACAAACAAAGAATACAAGAACTTAAATTACTTTCTAGCTGAGCTTTTGCTTTATTCAACCTCCTCCTCCTCCTCCCACCCTTCCTTTTAACCAAACACGAAATACACAAAATATTTAAAGTATACAATTATCCTATCCGTATATCGATATCAAGTTTTACGAGGGTTGTTCAAAAAGTCACGGCTAAAATTTATTTTGACTTTGATGCTAGAACTGCTTGGCATTTACGACTCCACTGCTTACATTATAGTTGCAGTGTTTATCTATAGAAAGCAGTAAAATCACTGCTTTATTTCTGGAAAGCAGTGCAACAAGCGGTATTATATCACTGCTTTATCTATGCAATTTGCCCAAATATTGAAAGTTATGAATTTTTCTTGAAATATATTGGCAACTAATTCACATTAAATTTAAATTTTTTATATTTTCAATCTGAGACTTTTAACATTTAAATCATTTTAAGAATATTTGATAAATTTCACTCCATTCGAATGACTTTTTGAACGAGCTGCTAGCAAGAGATGGAAGAGATTTAACGTTTCACTTAAATTTGTCCTGTTTTTCTTCATTCTGTTGCCCTAATATTTTCGTTTCCCCTTCTTCCCCACAACCACAACCACTTCCTTCTCCACCAGGAAAACTGAATTCATTAAAATCACAAACATAAAAAACAAAGACTGGAATATAAAAATAAAAAAGACAAAAAAAGATGCATTAAAAACACAAAATGAACATACATATATTATGTATGTATATGTTTGTGTGTGTAAGTACATCAATATTTGCAGAGATCCAAACTGTATGTACTACAAGGAACAAACCCAAAACCAAACCAAAGGATATATATATATATATATATCTATATAAGTCCAAACAAAACCAGTTTATCTTATACATATGTATATCATAGTTTCTTTATCGATTTTCCGTTGACATTTGTTTTTGTCACAACAAGAATCCAACCAAATACAAATGATGATTTACCTCAAGCATGGGAAATATTTATAAGAACTAAATCAATTATGGCAAATAGTTATTATAAAGCTTGAAACACACAAACAGACACACACACACACACACATACCTACATACGATTTGCGCAACAATCCACTATCTGTGACACAACAGGAAAGAAACCCTCAAAGTTCTAAGCTTATCAAATGTAAATGTGGGTTATATGAGACAAAACTTTGTCACTATTTTACCCCATCAGGAACTACGACATCCAGTCCCAGTCGCAGATTCGCGCATCTCCTACACTAGGAAACTACATCAGACATACATAGATACACATAAACAAATTAGACACCCAGCTGAAAGATTCATTTTACATAAGGCCCAAATGAGATAAATACAACAAAAATCAAAAGTCCTCCCCCTCCCTCCTTCCACTCCCACACATTTCCCACACAACCAAAAAAGTAGCAAAAACATCAGCAACAAAAACTCCAATGTAAATTATGCGTACAACAATAAAAACAAATGGCATATGCAAAACTACTTATGACTAAAAAAGAAAGCTAAAACCCAAAAGAAATTATATATATATAAAAAGGAATATATATATACATATATATATATACATTATATATATATATACATATAAAAATAAAATTATGAGAAATCAAATTTAAAAAATAAATTAAAAAAAAAAAAAACGCCGCAGCAATTATTTATAAAAATTACAAAAAGGAAAAAAAGTTGTTAAGATTCTAAAGATGAAAAATGTTTTATAAATAGTTAAACCAAAAATGACAAACAAAAATAAAAAAAAAGAAAAGAAAGAAACAAAAATCTAATTATTATATATATACATAACAAATATATATATAAAAAAAACTAAAACAAACAAGCGAACAAAAATACACAAGAATACAATAAAAAGCACAGAGCAGAAAGATAAATGAAACAAAATCCACACAGTTCGACTTGCATTCAAATATAACAGAAGTAACATTTTTTTAATCATTGTAAATTCCAACTTATAAAAATTGGTTCCAATCAAATGCAAAAATACAAATACAAATCCAAATATGAACAAATATATACACACACACACACATACACATACACAAACACATACACCCAGAGACACAGACAGACTACACACGTTACTTAATGAACAACCAAAACACAAAAAATACATAACAAATTAAATGGACAAAAGTATATAATAATAAAAATTATGCTAAAATGAACAAAATACAGAAAGAACAAAAAAAAAACAAAAAAAACAATACCAAAATAAAAACAAAATGTGCAAATTATCTTTTATTTCATGGCATCAAACTCTCCAAGGATTTATTACTGTTTCTTCCATATTTCTATATCAAAGGGCAGCCCGATTTTCAAATCGCATTTCAGAAAGTATACAAGTTTAAATATTTTCACTGATATTTTTAATAAAGCAATGGATTCCTGTGATCTTCTACTTGGAGTTACATATAATAGCTAGTCCATTTACTCTCAGCTTAGTATGGCATCGTTTCTGAAAATACGACTCTTTGCTTTAAGGTATGTATAATTTATATAGTAAAGATAGTTTGAGGATACCTTATCATATCCTTCTCGAAGCAGAACCAGTCTTCGTTAAGATAAAACTTTAAATGACTTATTTTTCTTAACCCAAAACTGATAAAACGACAACTAAAAGTTGCGGTTCTATGCTTTTCTTCAACGCGATTGATTGTAGAGCCTAAAAGTATGCAGCTAAGTTGTATGTTTTTTATCGATCTTTGACAAGATTTGTCGCTTTTAAGTACTAGCTGATAGCTTGGAAAACACAGCCTTCTATTCACCCG
This sequence comes from Drosophila equinoxialis, assembly GCA_018150345.1. Taxonomy (NCBI): domain Eukaryota; kingdom Metazoa; phylum Arthropoda; class Insecta; order Diptera; family Drosophilidae; genus Drosophila; species Drosophila equinoxialis. The sequence continues at coordinate 5,641,544 of JAECWI010000002.1, read as the reverse complement.
CGGTGTGACAATAAGTAAACGAAACTGTGAATCGAAACCATTATTTGATTTCCTTGAACACACATATAAATATGCATCAATGTTGCTTTAATCCTTTGGGAGTAGTCTAGTATATCACCAATACACATCGATGTAAGTTTCGAAAGTTTTGGACAAGTATTGGCGAGTATGGCACAATCCAAAGCGTGGCAATATTGACTTTTTGTCGCTTTACCTCGACAACATCCGACCGAGCATTGTGGGCAACTGATCGCCGGAGACAGAACTGCAAAGGCGTTCGCGAAGTCAGTCGCCAGTCAAATGCTTCACATCACGTTTGACAATCGTCAGAAATTCACTGTAGAATATGAATATAATCAGCTCACGGTAATAAATATTCCAACAAATACATGGCCGATTTTAAACGGGCAGAAGTTGCTACTCTGCAGCCCCCCTAGTAGCGATGGGTATCAATGAGCATATAATACAAACCTTCTAAAAATATGTACATATATACCAACTTTTATCATTTAGTTTAGTAGTTTTGTGTAACTAGAGAACATATATACATAGGTACATAGAATAATAGTACAAATTTATTTTTAAACCTAGAGCCAGAACTTGTAGCCCAACAAGAATAAACATTCGGGAATATATTTTCGATTCTATTAGAGACATTGATCCTATGGGACAAAAGGACGTATCTCGAATGACGTAGTAGGGCCGTCCCGTCCCTTAAGCTTAACTTATGGCAGCAAGGCGGAGAAAGTCCGACAAGTGAAATACTAGAATCCTATAGATAGAAAAATGCTCAAAGCTATGGACTTCTTCGTTGTCCTGTGCCATGCTAAATAACTTTCTTTGTCTAGGAGCATTCTGTAATTATTCTTTTTTTACCGATCAAATAGACAGCTCCCTGCGTTCTCTTAAGTAGTCGAGAGAAGGCTTTTTGGAAAAGTACTGGCACACCTGGATGGCCACGAAACCATCCCGAATCACCAGATTTCACGCTTATTGGGACAGCATAGTACGCTACCATAACCTATAGGGACACACAATGTGTGAACGAAAGGAAAAATGAAAAGGAGTCTACATCAATCAATACATAAGCTTTCCAATGTACATATGTATGTCTTAACAGTTAAACAGCAAAGTTGACTAAAATTCTGCGCAAAAATTGAAAAAAGTGAACAATAAAAGAATCTGTCTAGGGCCGAGTTTTGAAAAGCATTTGGCACTAGAACGCATTCTGTCATTGTTATTTACCAATGGGAATATATATATATCAGCCAGGCTGAGTGCGCTATATACTCAAGATCAGTAAAACAGTCTTAATTGAGCAACAAAACTTAACACTATTACATCTTCTATAAGCTTTATACATATATTGACTATAATATAGCCAAACCAAAGAGACTCCAAACCGCTGCTGAAGCAAAATGAGTGGCACTTGCAATGCCAAGCGACTGTATATTTTAGAAGACCCAAAATATATGCATATGTACCAAATGTACACACACATTTCGTTATTTTCATAAGGGCAAACGCACAGCTGATCACGCACAATGTCCCGGTTAACCCAAGGACATACTTTTTTATCTGCAAGGTAACACAAGGAGGGTTTTCCTTTAATGCATTTTCCGTGGCAACCTTTTAACTGCATAAAGTGTGCGAACAAAGATCAGGCAGTTGCCTGCAAGGAACCATTTTATGAATGGTAGAACAAATTACAAGACTGATTTGCCCATGCAATGTCATCTAAAAAGTCCACTGCTTGTTACTCTACTAAATCTTACCTAAATAATTTGCATACGTAGCAAAAGGTCGGCATACCAAGCTAGAAATGAAAACAATCGGTTATCCGCTACTTTATGATTGTTTAAATATATTTGAAACACGTCTTCATTCGTCATCATTATCATCATCATCATCTTCTGCATCATCATCATCATCTTCTGCATCATCATCATCATCTTCTGCATCATCATCATCATCTTCTGCATCATCATCATCATCTTCTGCATCATCATCATCATCTTCTGCATCATCATCATCATCTTCTGCATCGTCATCATCATCATCCTCCTCCTCCCACTTCAAAATTTTGAGCACATCACCCACATGGGTGTGGGCATAAAAATACTTATTCACCTCATGTACAAGACCAAATCGATAGCAGTTCGCCAAGACAGCACAAACCTGACCCACCACCGCGCTACGCTCGATCGCATTTGTAGTATCATCGAAATGATAAATAATCTCGTACAAATGTTGCGGCTCGATCTTATTGCGTAGTAGTTGCAAAATTGTGCACTGATTTATTTCTTCTTCCGCCATCTTGATAGAGGTATATGACTAAAACTTGTAACTATAAAGTTGTAATTTGTAAAGATCCGTATTGTACGGGAGTTTAAACTAAAATGAGAATACAAATCTATCCTGTCATAACGTTGACTTTAGCAAGGTCATGATGAGTGAAGGGAAAAGCAAGGCCAACCTGACATCACTTTTCCGTCTTTGTAGATTCCACTGTGCTACTTTGATTGTTTTCTTTTCTTGCGTTGGAAATTTCATTTTGCAGGATTAACATTTAAAATTCATGTTTCTCCTTCTTGTAGTCCTACTCCTACTCCTATTTGAAATGATTTCATGTCCCAAACACTTGGCACTTGTCTCAAGTAAACACAGCTGCCATGTGGGTTCCCTCCTCTCTCTGTCTCAGCCTTTCTCATCCCCTTTATCTGACACAATTCTAACTTAATTCATAATTCATACGTTAATACATCCCGATATATGAGATATACATTCAATATTTATTTTAACTCACTTAATCCTAGGTAAATTTTCGGCAAAGTTTTCATTAACTTACCTTTTTATACCCTTGCAAAAAGGGTATATTAATTTTGGTCAGAAGTGTGCAACGCATAGAACGAAGCATCTCAGACCATATAAAGTATATATATTCTTGATCAGCACGACGAGACGAGTTCAAATAGCCATGTCCGTCCGTCCGTCCGTCCGTCCGTCCGTCTGGATCAACGCGAACTCCTCCGAGACCGTAAGAGCTATAGAGCTGAAATTTTGCACGTAGGCTTGTATATACTGCAGGCATTGTATATCTCGGATTCAGCCGGATCGGACCACTATATCATATAGCTCCCATACAAACGTCAAAGTCACGAAGCAGTGACTTTCTCAATAACTTCATTAATTTTATAGCTATTGACATAAAAGTTAGTATTTGTCCGTTTTATGTTTTTATTAATGACTGTGCCAAATTTGATCAAGATCGGGTGACTATATCATATAGCTCCCATACAAACGGCAAAGTCACGAACAGTGACTACTCAATAACTTCATTACTTTTTAAGCTATTGTCGTGAAATTTAATAAACGTTAGTTTATTGAAGCTATAAATGTGCCAAATTTGGTCAAGATCGGGTGACTATATCATATAGCTCCCATAGAAACGATAGGTGGAAAACAGTGACTTTCATCAAAAAGTTCGTTATATCCTATGCTAAGATTGAAGGCCGTTCTTTCGCAAACATTAGTCTTTTTGGATAAAACGTTTTTACACTTTGATGGCTAAGGAAAGAATTACCAAAACAGTTGCAAGGTTATACAAACTTCGATGCGGTCGAAGTTAACCCCGGCTCTCTGGTTTTAACTTTTTTATATTATTTGTTAGTTGTGTGTTTAATGACTGTGCCAAATTTGATCAAAATCGGATAACTTTATTATATAGCTGTCATATAAACTTACATTGAAACGGCATGCTAAATGCCCCGCATTGTTCTAGCCAAAGATTGTAGGCTTCTCTTTTGAGAGATCATTACACTTTTTAGATAAAAAGTATCAAAAAAAAAAATATACGGGCGAAACTGGCCGTGTATTACGGAATGGTAATAAAAATGAATGATGGAGAATCATTGTTTATGTCAATTAATTTGTTTTATATTTCTCATTTAATAAACTTATCAACTAAATAGCTTAACTTATTAAAAATCTGTCAACAGCAAAATGTGTTTTTTTTGTTTTGTCTGAATTTTAGAAATTCTATTTGTTGTTTCTCTCTTTGTGCTTTTTTTTATTGATTAATTTTTGTTTTTGTGGGTTTTAGATAGATTGGAAATATATACAAAGCTTCGCCGAGTTTAAAATGAGGGATGGCGAGGAAGGTAGGAAGGAGAGATTAGGGAGAAGTGTTGGGAAAGGGGGTTTGGTGCTCCACCTGTTTGTTTTTTGGTGCTGAATGCTTGTGCGGTTGTTGCCAGATTGTCATATCACATTGTGTTCTTCCTCGTATTTAGTTAGTTATTTTATATGGATTTTTAATTTCAAGTTTTAAGATAGATTTCTGGCTCTACGACGTCCTGTTGCGGCCTTAACCTTTGGTCTATACGTCGGCAGATCAATGAAAACGGCTTGATATTCTGGTACCTCTGGCCGCATGGACCGTGACTCCGTAATTAGTTGATTTGTATAGTAAGTGACCTCCTGCTGTGGCTCATTCGCTGCAGGAGCGGAATCAGTACCAGTTGGATCAGCTGGTGCTAGACGCCTTTGGGCCGAACGATCACGTAAAAGTCGAAGAAGATTACGCTGCTGTGCCCTTGATGGTTTCCTACCCGCTCGCGACTTGCTACTGGTATTAAGGAAGGCTGCTTCCTCGTATCGTGGGATATAACGGGGCTTGCGGGACTCTCCGCGATCTTGGCTTGTGACATTGAAACCAAAAAATCGCGGAGCTTGCACAGAGATCAATGGCAGCAGGGTTTCACGGGCGTAACGTTCCGCTTTTTGCAGCAGCTCGCCCAAACGGAAGGGCAACAGCTGCACGGTTTGTGATTCATCGGTTGAAGGATTCACAAGAGTTTGACCGGGCCGGTTCTGGCCCATTTGGGCCATCATTTTGGGTAAATTGCCAGCTGTAGAGGAATCGGCTGTGTTGGTTGTGGTGCTGCTACTGTCTGTTAAGCCTATTTCGCTCAAGTCCAAATCTTTGCCCTGCTTAACCCTTGGTGTGGTGGCTTTCAGAACGGGTTCCACAATCTCCTCTGTGGTCGAGTCCTGCAGATTACGCCCCCGATTGACAGCCATTTTACGATCCTTTAGGACAGGCTCCACTATCTCAGAGGATGCATCGGGGAAACTGCGACTAGTTTCGCTTGCCGACGCATCGGAAGTCTCATTGTCCAGCGAGTTGCCCACTAATATTGGTTGCCAAGGTAACGCAGCTGAGTGACCCAAGGCGTACGTCTGATTTCGACCCAATTTGAAACTGGTTCCCAGATTAAAGATGTCCTTACTTTGCTTAGCACTCTCGACTCCATCAACTGAGGACGACACACTTAAACCAGATTCCTGGACACTTGAGTCGGGTATATCTGTGGGGGAATTGCTTGGGCCGTTGGTGAAAACCGATGGTGTTGCCAATGTTGTATAGGATCCATAATCCTCTTGATTGTCCAATTCGCAATTACCGGCCTGAAGGGGCATACGTACGGGATTGCCACTGCTAAGCTTAGTTGATGGACGACACAGTGAGTGACTGCGGCCAAAGCTATCCGTAAGTACCACCTTATCGATATCCCAATGGGGCAAACCCTTGCTCAGCCATCCACTATAGGACTTGTACAGCAAACTCAGAGTAGTGGGAAACCCTAAAGCGGGATGCGGTACTATGATCTTGGACACAATATCACCGGCAAAGAACTCAGAATCGTCTTTCCTATTAAAACATCAACATAACAATCAACTCAATACTATGAAATCTGATCGAAGTCACTTACTCTGATATTTCGAATGTCTCATTGAGGCCGCCGTCGCCCTCTAATATGGCTTCCAGGCGTCCAATTGTGCGCAATGGCAAGTCATTAAAGGAATTGAATATCTGCAATTGAAACTGATGGGCACAGAAGGGCTCCTCTTCGCGGGTCAATAAATAGAGTTGACCCCGTCCTGTGGATCGATCGGCATAGTAGCCCATATTGCCACACCGGGGAACACCCTCGGCCAGATCCTCATCGTCTTGAGCACACGGAAAACATTTGCCCTTTAGGAAATCATCATAGCTGGCACAGGGAAAGGCGGGAAACATGCAGCGAGGTGCCACCGAATCAATAAAGAACTTGTAGGCTCTACGATGATTGCACAAGGATCGTCCCTCTTCATCCTCGGCTGCCTGGGCGGCTGTACAAAGAAATATTAGAAAGCGAGAGTTAATAAAAATTTGTCGAGTTTTGGCTCTATTAAAAACTCACACCAAATGAAATCCGTCACAGCTCCAACAAAGAGATTCGAGCACCCTGTCTGCACACGTCCGCCATTTGGATAGTAGTCCACATGACCCATTGGCTGCCATGAGCCCAGGCCACCTAATATGAGATTCTCACCATTCGAGTGAATCACATCAACAAACTCAGCATCTTGACTATCCAGACGAACCTTGGGATGTTGGGCCTCGAATAGAGGACCAGCTGGATCTAGGCCAGTAATGCGAGATAAACCAGGTAATTCGGCACCAGCGAAACCAGAGACATGGGCACCTAGGCTAAAGCCAATCAGATGAGTCCGCTTCAGATTGAGGCCCTTGTGTTGTTGGAGATTCTGAAGAAGCATCGCCAATTGTTTACCCACCAGGCGGGTATTGGCCGCCGCTCTCACATAATTGGGAAAGGTTGCTCCATTCTCCCAGTCCACACAAATGACAATGCAATCCTCCTGCACAGAAATGACAGAGATTTGAATTTATGGTAAAAAGTTGAATCTTTCGTTAACCCACCACAGCCATTAGGGCCGTCTTCATCTCGTAGATCCACACATGGGGGCAAGCGGAACCAAAGCCATGGACGATTACACGTACAGATAGCTCATCGAAACCCTCTAGATCAGCAATTGAGGGCATCGCTTTCTTTTGGCTGCCAGAGGAAGGCTTCTCCGTGGTGGAACTGAAGTTGCTAGTGCTCGATGTATTTAGGCCCGCCGATGACTGTGTCTCGTTCATTTCATTTAGGTCACGCTTCGATTTGCCACCGAATGCCGCTGTCATATTGAGGAACGACAACTCCATCAATGGCCGATCGGAACGCTGGCGGGTCGAATAGAAATAGAACTTTGTGTTGATCTCCTCGGGTGCTGAGGGCAACATTTCAAGATAGGCAAAGGGTCCCGAATCCTCAAAGCAGCCAAGTTCGCCATAGCAAACCCGTTTCACTGCGGCCCTCTTGCTCCGCCGCTGCCGCAGGCGTTGACGCTGTTCGTGCTCCAGCAGAGAGGCACGCACAGCACGCGATAGTTCCGTATAGTTGGCATATGCCATACCAGAAGACAACAATACATCCTGGGCGAGGTCTATGAGATGATCAGATATAGATATTTGGAGAGATAAATGTGAGTAAAGCAAATGATCGATTCGTTATTAATTTACCATAATTTCAATGCGTATCACGATTCAACCAAATATTTTATTGACAATTTTAATGACTATTCCGATAATCTTGTGGATGGAGAGAGGGAGAACAAACCTGGCCATTTGACGTTTCAATCTTATAATGATATCCACATTGCTTTTGAATTGAAGGAATTTACCTCATGCTTTTAAATTTGCTTCAACACATTTGTTAGCTCTAGCTTTGGCTTTTCGTTGCGTATGACTTAATCAACTCTGGTCGGATTGATAAATTGTCGAGTCGTGATTTGAGTTTTTAAATAGGCCCAACCCAGGCCCAAAAACTAAGTCTCTCCTCCCTCTTTCTGGTCATATTAAACTGCCGCCACACACAGCGAGTCTAGTTCTCTTTAAGGCAACAGTACGTAGATGCATATACGGATTTTGGTTAATCACGTGGCCACCTTATAAGCAACTACGGAAGGAATGCAAATTATTCAACAATTTAACGAATTGACTGGCTACATGGGTAAGAAAGATCTAAAACTATGGCCCTCATTGGCTTTATCATGAATGATGTAACAAAAACAAAAATAAAAGATGCAGAAAATCCTCAACCATGATGGAGGCAAAGTGACAAATAATGGTTTACGCTCGGATGACAAGGCAATTATTAGACTCACTTGTATCATTATATCTCTCGCACATTATCCAACTGCAATTTTGCAAAAGGTGTACACAAGGTAAACAAACAAATAGACAAAACGTCAGAGGAATAGGGAGGCGAATAGGGAGAAGGAAAGACAAAGCGCTTTACTAAGCTATTGTAATTCCTTGTTAATACGTAACCCCAAACTCATTTGGAGGGGATACAAGTTACACAAAAATGCCATTATCTACCCTAGACAAGTATTCATTTTTAAAGTACAAATTATTGACTTCTGCCTACCTCTAGAGTCTGTTTTCCTAGCCTAGTCATTTTCCAGTAGTGAGTAATAAGTAAACAAAATTTCTCTTATTTAGCTAAAACTAAGCATAGAACAGCTTTTAATAAGCCATTGCAGTGGAGGCACCAGGGCTAATATACTTTGACCCGCTTTCGAGAAATTCGTCTCAAGATCTTTGATTACAAATAAGATAGTATTAATCCTAAACAGCAGCGGATCCTGGAAGGTGGTGTAGGCGGTCTGGACCCTTAAAAAACCTTTTATATTCCAACCTCATTAGTTTGAATATGTTTTATGCTTTTTCACTTGTAGCTGGAAGTGAATGAATTACAATTCATAATTTCATTATCTTCTAATCTTCATTTATCATTGTAAGACAAATAAAAAGGTCAACATAACGGTTACGTAAATACTGCACCTACATTTTTCTTGCTGGAAAAGGTAAGTAGGCACACTTATATTGTATTTCAGATCTCTACGACGACCTTTTCGACTTTATGATTCTACCTTGAAGAAGAATTTTCAAGCGTTAAAAAAAAAGGTTCTCACTTCGAGCCAGCGGAAAAGATTGCTGATAATAATCGTTAGCACTTTCCCCTAAAACAAGTAAGCAGCTCATTATATCCCAACACTTACATTCCTAAACCAAAGTCAATGTGTATCACCTTCAATGTAGTCAACAATTTGCCATTTATGCAATTTGTTTAAATTGCTCTTCATTATAATCATTGCTGTTCAATGGCAAAAGCAATAGACCATCAAAAAACAAAAAAAACAAAAACTCAAAAGACATAAAAAAAGAAAGAAGAAAGAAAAAATAAAACACATTAAACACTAAAAGCGGAAACTTCCATTGTCTCTCTATCTCTCTGTCTCTCTCTTTCTCTCATTCGTCTCCACCCACTCACAAAGCCACTCACTATGAACATCATCATCATGATTTGAGATTGAACTTGTTGTCACTTGTGAAAAATAAATTTGAAAGCCTTCTCATGCTCTCAGCAAAACAAATAAATTAATTAACTAATTTAGTTAATGAAAGGCAGGTTCACTAGACGTATACTTACTATTGCTAGATGACTGCTGATGACAGAGACTTGAGGAGACGAAGAAGGGCAAAAGTATGAGTAGCAGCATCATCATTGCCTTCCCTTTGTTGGATTCACTTTGGTAGGATTTGGTTGTTTTCTCGTTTCTTATATATGTTGTTTGATTACTTCAGATCTTTTTTTTTTTTTTTTTGTTTTTTTGCTCTTGTTTCTGTTTAATTTTCAAGATTACAATGGAATCTGGGATGCATTGATTTGTTTCTGTTTGTTGAAATGTTCGTTTTGTTTCTTCTTCTTTTTGTTTTTCTTGTGGTGTGTTGGGTGGTGAGGAGAGGGAATGTGGGGGTTTTGTTGGTTTTTAGTGTCTGTTTGGTTATGCGAGCAAAAACCACACACAATAAACAAATTCACTTTCACTTGGCACAGACGATGAGGCCAAAACGCTGAAACGCTATAACCGCTAGTGTGGAGACAACGATGGCCAATGGCAAGTGGCTTGACGGTCGTGACTGGTTCCTGGACTATAACTTTGCCTTCAGTCGCTAACTGACTCACTGACTGACTTTGACTTGGACTGTGACTCCGTCTAGGCGTTGGCTATATGCTTTGATTGAATTATGTGGCATCTCCAGCAGCATGAAAAGTCATCATTGCCAACCTCATCATCACGACGAACGTCATAATCATCACCATAGTCTCTGGCGTGGCTTTCTCCATAGACCAACTCCGATTTGTGACATGTTTGCTTATAGCATTTTGATTGACGGTTGGGTCTCTTCAGACCAGATCTGCAATTACAACCATATATTTTAGTTATATACATACATTTAGCATCACATCACATACTATAGAGCATATTATATGTAGTATATATATATGTATGTAGTATAGGGTATGCATGCCAATTGCCATATGAAAACGCCAGGCACATATTGTATAATAAGCCGGTTACACACATTTAAACTGGCTTAAAAACAGGATATTGCATTAGTTAGTTAGACAAGTCTAAGTCTAGCTAGAGCTGGCCATTGACCTTTATCACTGACGTCTTCAAAATGGGCTCATGAAAACAAAGCGTACAATTGTTATACTTAAATCTTGTAGGCCCCTTTTAAGCGTATAATTAAGGTGAAACAATTTCTATAATTTTCCATAGCGAGGTTCTTCGAACATCACAATTTGTAGGTGAATTTCACTAAGGATAAACTCTTTTTTTTCTTTTAATGCATTATAGAATGTGCAAAAGAATGTCACTAAGGCAAAAGCTTGTGCAAGTTAAAGCTAGTCTTGACTTCTAACTTGTTTTGTTCACAGTTAATTTAATTTCCTATTAATAATACTCTTCCTACTTTATGATCACCGGTATGTATAGTCAAAAAGTGCCTATTTCAGCACATTTGGATCCATCCACCCTCCATTTGGGTCATAGTCAAATCAACTAAACACCAACACACAGCCATAACTCTTTGTCACCGTTTTGCTTTCATTAAAGCTGCAAAAATTTCTTAGGATTGACAAACGAAAGTGAAAACTATCATAAACTGATATAGCTAAAAGTCATAGAAACCGAAAACCGAATAACTACCATCCATATCATACTATGTATGATGTGTCTGTTTTCTTATTGATTAACAAATGTTGTGGTTGATGTTGTTGTTGTTTGGGGCCCTCTTTTTTTTTCTTTATTTATTTGTCAATTTTTGTTCGTTGCATTTGTTGATTCACTTTCGTTTCGCAAGACTTTATGTGTGATTTTTTAATTAGCAAAGTGTTAGATGGTTAGGTTATTGAGTATTAGACAAGATCCAAATGAAATGAATGCCCAAAGTGGTAAATTGTTTTGTCAGCCGATGTTAAATAATCTATAGCTGGTCTTCTGCTGATGGGCCAAGAGATAGTGGGTCAATGAACGAATTAAGGAATGAACCGAGACAGCACATTGAATAGAACTTAAAGGTTAATCAATTGGCAATTTTTGCAAAAGATTTCTTTAACGTTAGCTGTTTTCTCCCTTTTTCTCTTTCTCTCTCTGTCTCTCTCTCTCTCTCTTGTATGTGTCGGATTATTAAGGTACCTGGCGTGGGAATTCCCACGGAAAGCCATGTTTATTCTCCACTTCTATGAACATTTGATGACAGAAAAGTAAGTTCAAAAAAGAAAAAGGAAAGACATCAATTAAGGGCCCTTTGAGTTGACTTCTTGTCCATCATCTCAACATCGGATCATCATCATCATAATCATCACTTCTAACACTTTGACAATGACAATGAAAGCGGCAAAGAGAAAGAAAATGGAAAGTTATCTTAACTTTTAACAAAATGCTTCTAAAGCAACAAAGGCGACAGCAGCTTTAGCGACAAGAGCGTCTACTTCTCATTCTGTTTCTTTTTCTGATTTTAACTTCTGCGGGTTAGTTCCAGTTTCTATGCCACAACTCCAAGACTTAACCACTTTCAAATAGATTAACCCAATTTGGTTGCTTGGCTTTCAGATTGCTCATTTTCGCATTTGGCGGCTGCTAATTTAAGCTCATTAAATGCTGAAATCGCAGTTGAAGTTGAAGTTGCTGTTGCTATTGCTGTTGGTGTTTGAGTTGGCGGAGAAGGTGTCTAGCATCTGAGGAAAAGTGAGTCGAGAATTGGCAAAGCGGTCACGTCTCAAGCTGAATGGAGTGAGGTAAAAAAAAAAACCAAACCATGCCAAGGAAAAGCGCAAATGATGTGTGCCAGAGAGTTTTCCAACCAAACAACATCTAGCCAGTTAGCCAGCCAATCAACAAAACCAACTAAACGTATTAGTTGAATGAAGAAATGTGATAGACAAAAGACATTGCTAAACGAACAACCAAACTGTTTGTAGGAGGGCGGAAAACAAGAGCAACATCAACGATTGGCGGTTGCCAATATCTTTGGTCAGAAGTGAATTATTCGGGGGTAATGTGAACACAATCAAACAATAAACCGAAAGCATCTGTCTCTCACTTTAAATATATATATATTTTGTAAGCAAATTGCTGAATTTGAATGAATGTTGCTGATTGATTTGTCCGGGCGACAGACAGACAAACCCACAAATTCGCAAAATGTTTTCCATTTTGTTTTACCAACACTTTGCAACAGGCGGTGACTATAAATTCAGTTTCGATTGATTTTATGTACTTGCCAAATGTTGTTTTTTATTACTGTTCAATAACTGTAGCTATAAACAATGTTGTCCGAAAAAATACTGAAATTTCCTCAGCTAATTTTCGCCACTAGCTAGTTTCCTGTTTTCCGTTACGAAAAACGAGCAGCAGAAAATCAAAAACAAAATAAAGGGAGGAAGCAACAAACAGCTGGAAAAAAAGAGGCATCAGTGCATAAAATTTCCGCTGTTTTTCTTCTTCTTTTGTGTGTGTGAGTGTGTGTGTGTGTGTGTATACCCTAAAAGAAAATGGGTATATGCCATTGTGGATCTAGGGATCTTCGAGCATTTTTTGTGATTTTAACAATTTTCATCCTATTGTATTCTATAACCCAGTAAAGTCTTGGGTTGAATGATAAAAAATCAAGTTAGAAATCAAATTTATTTTTAATTCCACAAATTGTCTTACGGTAGAGTATAGAATTTTCGACACAAGCCCAAATTAGCTGTATCATTTGGTTTCAAGTTAGTCGCACTTATTATTGCCATACACACTGTATATAGTTTTTATGACTTTTGTTTTATGGTACCATCTGAAATTAGTTGCTTCTATTACATTTTTATAGGTTTTTGTTGTTGCTGTTGTTTGTTTTTGGCCCGTTTTTATGTGGTGCTTCTCTTTCACAAGAACTCATAGCCAATGCATTTCATTGGCTAATAACAGAAATAAGAAACCATAAATAAATTAACCATAAATCATTTGTCATGAAACCCAAGTCAAACGGTAAAGTGCAGCAACAATAGCAACAACAACAACAACTAGTACATACAATTACAATTACAACAACAACAACAAACAACATGACCATTTTCATGCAATGGAATGAAGTACCTAACAAGCGAACAGTTCATTCATTCATTCGGTACCGAAGAGTGACACAGTTTTTGTTTTTGGAAATCTCTCCCACTCCCTCTCTCTTTCTTGCTCCTACTCTTTTCCCCACACACTCCAGCTCTTTCTTTTGTTGACTACTTATTCCCACATCAGCATCAACTTACCAGTTTTAATACCCTACACACAAAAAGGTTCAAAAGGTATATATAATAAATATATGCACGGACTTTGTTGTTTTGGATTTACCTGAATAAAGACTAAATATTCCTGATTGATTAATCATTCTCTCTCTTGCGCCTTTCTCCTACATATGACAAACTTCTTATGGAGTTTATTTGCTTTCTAATTACAAATGTTTTGCATTATACTAATTCTAGATTGGTTATGGATATGACTAAGAATTTCAAATGACCTTAAGGGCACAGGGTATCTTAAGGCCGGTACTTGGAGTCTGAAAGTACGCAATTTTAATGGTTCACCAATCATGTTATATGAGCAGAGCGGAAATAACTAGAGCTTTGACCTAATCAGCTTCAGCTACTTAAGACACACACACACACACACAAACACATTTAGTTTTTTTTTTCTTATGAAACATTTTGACCCAGTTTCTAGAGCAATAGAATTAATTCTCAAGCAGTCAACAAAATGTAGGTAATATTATTAAAATAATATTCATTTGATAAGTGAATTTTTAACTTTAAATATTCTCTATAACTGAATAAATGTATCTCTCAGGTGTAGTCAACAGTTTTGCAGTTTATTAACCCCGTTTATTGTTGGAGTTTACGTTAATATGTAATTTGAATTGAAAGTCCATTCAATTTACAACGAACTGTCGGCCTAATTGTTATGATATACTTAGTCGGGGTGATATGTTAACGAACTACTGCACCTGCTGAATTAAAAAGTAGTCACACTTGATGGCTGCTCCGCAAACGGATGGGAGGGGGTGGTATAGTGTTAGTTCTGCAACATATGCAGATTGTATGCCTTTTCAAGAGATTGCATCTAGCAGTCATTTAAGATCACAAAGAAACCAATTGAATTTAAATCTCCTACCTAACCGCACTATATAAGATTTGAATAGTCTTAGAGGCAATATACTTTTACCCATTGTCGAGGGTATTTCGAAATAAATCAATTTTGTTATTAAGTGTTTTACCAAATTAAAATGTTTAATTTATTACGGTTAGTGGTTGTTGCTGTTGTTGATTAGGCTATGGTATGAATGGCATTGAAGGAATTTTATGCACTTTAATTGAAAGAGCTTGATAAATATATACAAACAACACACACACACACATACATACATACACCAGAATGCGCTTATGCTCATACACAAACACATATATATACATTTATATATATATATATGTGATGATTTTCGTCATAAAAGTCAACTTTAAACTACAACATTTAGTTGTTGTTGTTGTTTTTGTTTTTGTTGCTGCTGGTGTCTACAATTCGTGTCAATGTCAGCATGATTTTTTCTAAAAAAAACCAAAAAAAAATTATCTTGTGTGTGTATTTTTGATTTTTCATATGAAAAGAAAAATCAAAAGACTTAGGCGACAAACTTGCCAGTCAAATGCAATATAAAGAAAAAAACAAAAATTGAAGGTCTTATCACATCTCAAGATTGTAAATAATCTAAATAAATTATATTTGTTGTCGAAGGGAGTCCCTCGACAAGTCTCAAAGTCTCATCCGCACCATATAGTGACTATCACTATCACAAGCTTGAAAAGAGTTTCAGTCTACAGTCTGCAGTCATATGTAAGTATATATAACACGACAAGTCCATTACACTGTAATTATGCATGATGTATATATCTTCATATATACCAATGTATTAAACATCATTCGATCCATGTCTAAAATCAACGACGCTGTGCAGGATTTGTTAGCCTTGTGACAACAAAGGGACAGCAGTGTTCAAATGTTGCCCTATAAACTAACTTCTCGATTGGCTTTACAAATACACAATTCAAAGGCATAAATATATGAATGTACATATGTTTATACATACATACATATATACAAATATGTATATATACATATGTATGGATGTATATTTCGTACGTTGGCGGCGGCTTCTTTGCTACTCTTCTCCCACTTTTTTATATCGGACCCGGCTCACAGTTTCACTTGAAGCTCGTGAAAGTTGCGCTTCGGCGGCAACAGCAGCAGCAACAACAACAACAACAAAAACACAGTAAACAAAAAATACAACAAAAAAAAAAAAAAAGTGCAGAAGAAAAAAAAGGTTGACTTAGAGGGCCCAATCCCATTAATAAATGCAAAAAAAAAAAAAACTTTATGTAGAAGAAAATATCACAATAAATATACGCACTTTTTATACCGTTTTGTTATTGCTTTTCGCTTGTTATATCTTCCTCTCCCTCTCTCTCTCTCTCTTACTCATAAATTGCGCAAAGAGAAAAACTAAAAAAAAAAACCTTAAAATTTGTGTTTTTTTCTGTTTTTGTTTTGGTTTTGATGCATTCACGTAACGGCAAAACAAAAAAAAAACTATTCACTTTGAGCAACAACAATAACACGACTGGTTGACGAAACGAACTGAACCGAACCGCTAGCCACCGCAGCTGAACAACAACTGAAACTGAAATTTAAGTGGAGGTAAGACAATAACTCGATTGGGGCACCAACAGGGGCGGTTCGCAAGGGCCCGAAGGGCTTGGGCCCACTTCGAAACAAACTAAATAATGTCATGACTGGATTATTGAAATATTTCATTGATTATATTCATGAAATATTTGTACACTTATGCAATAGAATTTATGCAAATAGTATTAAATAGTTTTCGAACATATGAAAGCATTTGTTGTATTTTTTGAACTTGTTTGAAGGCTTATATAATTTAACCCTACTTCCTTGTTTAAAAACCCCCTTAGTTCCTTGTTAGGGTCATAAATGATACTTTTTAATTTAACTAACAAAAATTGGTATATACTCAGTTTCTAGTTGTGCTTTTTTTATGTTTTAGTTATCAACGTCACAATCAGTGCACAAATTGTAGCATTTGTGATGATTAGAACAACAAGCCTTCTGACAAGAACAGCAAAAGTTCCTATACTTATTTCCGTCTGCGTTGTAGGGTCATAATTCGCATCAAGCACTTATTTTCGGGTTTGTCATAATAGGCTCCATTGCTGATCGTTTTTGGCTAATTGATGGCAATTGATTTTGAGTATTCTTGATGAAAGCAATAGCATTTCCTGCGTGAAGCCTCTTTCTCGTCGAAGAAAAAGCGACTTGGCCAGCTTTTAAGCCACGTTTTCCAAATACTCTCGTCGACATATTACAACTGCGGATGCAGTGCACATAAATGATAAATACACTAATACCAGATATGCCTAGGATACCTACATATGTATATGAAAATGGGTCATTCTGTATGTCTGCAGGAGAATATACCAATCATTTGGTCACAAATTTCAACACCTTGTTTTATTGTTGTATCATGATTATGATCGGTTTTTTATTATCTTCAACACTGACGTCCTTCATGTGGTGCTGTGTGGGAAACGCGGTTTTCGCAAGCGCAATTATCCTCTAATGTTTTCAACTTATTTGTGTCTATTTACCTGTCGATTTGAATTGATAGATTCCTATAACTCAGTTGTTTGGGGGTCGGTTCTGTATGCTAATAAACTTTCCCATCTTCGGAGTCCAAGTCTGGATTATCCTTACATTTGTGCCCGATATGTGAGTCTTCCAAGTCTAAATTGAAGACAACAATGAACTCCCAATTAGAACCTATTTCTTCAATTTTGTCAGAAACGTAAGGTCCAAGTTCATTCAAACAAATAGTCTTTACTGTGGACTTATTTTTTCGCAAGAGTCATACATCTGAATTCCATGAGTGTACTAAGCCAAGTTAATGATTGTCTGCTTTCGCACACAAAAAAACGAATTATTTGAACATATATTATCATGTTATAAAACATCGGAGCATTTTATGTAAACACTTATTTTAGGACATGGGTCTTTAGTAACGTAACCGATTAGATTTTCATGTGGGGTCAAATTTGACCCTAACAAGGAACATGTAACTTTTCAGTTTTTCACGTTCAGGAAAACCAGATATGCAAAATAGGTTTATGAAGAGATCGAAAAACAAGATATTTCGAACTAAAAAAAAAATTTATTTGAATCAGGCAATTAATAAAAAAAATATTAAAGAAAAACAAAAAAAAAGTGTCAAAAATGATACTCTAAGGAAGTAGGGTTAAATAATTAAGTTGATTCTACTACTATGTAGGTTTCGCCAACTCAATGCGGGCCTGCTTTGAAGCAGTTGAGCACGTAGAGATGCCAGATCGTTCATTATGCGGCGCACGTTCAATTGCAAAAAGCCGCGGCGCTGCCCGAAAAATAACAAACTAGACTTGAATGCGAACAAACTGTCCCTACGAACAGTCTGTGAAGTAAACCGATTTGGGTGATTTCAAACTGCTGAAGGCATTCGCAGCATTGGGTCAAACAGAAAGTTCTAAATTGGCCCAGTTAACAAGTGAGATTGCAATCTTTGTCATGCTCCAGTTCAGGGAACGTCTCCCTGAGCAGGTTCCAATCGTGTAACTGCCTACATAATGTTATTCATTATTTATTATTTAATTTCCTTCTCTGGTTTCAATATATTACAGATTTATGCTTAATTAAATTGAAATTGAACTTCTTCAATGGAAAAGAAAAATAAATGTTGGTTTCCCAATAAACAATGTCTTTACGTTTTCGAAAGTTATAATTTTATATTAATTATTCAAATCATAGAGTTAAGAATTATATAAGCTATGAAATCAAAATATCTTATTGACAATACAAGTTAAAATTAACCTTTTTGAAGAGTCTTGAAAGTTATTTCCCATATTTATACCAGTTTAGATGGCAGTATAAAATTGTTGAAATGTACAGAACGCAGAGAAAGATAGGATCTAGAACGTAACGAGTGCAATGTGTTTAGATCAGCTCTTATTAACTACAGTGAATAAAAAGGTTCACTAGATACAACTTTTTTTATGGGAAAGTATGCAAAAAGAATCCATTGTGGATCCCACTGTTGAGCTAATTGTCATCAGGGGTATAGGTTCGTGCAAAGCATAAGTTGCTTCGACATTTAAGGAAATACCGAAACAAAAATTCTAGAAGTTCAATATACGAAGAGTTTTTTTTTATGTGTTTAATTAACTTGCAGGAGAAATACCGAACTAAAGTTTAAATGTTAAACGAAGAAAGCAGAAGGGGAGATTTTGAATTATTTTTTAAGTCCAATCACTATTTTATATGGAATATGTGTGTGACACAAGCATTTTAATAAGTGGTAAAAAAAAGTCAACTGCTTTAACAAATAAGAGAACTGCTTCGACTGCTTTGGCTTCACCGACCACAAAATCTCGATGACTTATGGAGAGTGTTTGTTTGGCCTTTAATGCGAAGATAAAATATAAGAAAGCTGCACAAGAGTTTATTCATTTATTCAAAGTTACTGCTTAGTCGATAAGCAGTCGTGTTTAAAGCAGTTTAAAATTTTGGCATTTTCAAAAGTTGATAGAACCTGGAAAGACGAATCTTGCATTTCACTAGTAATGTGTACATACATAGATACATTAGCATATATACTTGCATTTTGAATTAGAATTTTTTGATATTTAAAACAAAAGATGCGTATTTGGCTTAAACATATTATTTAGAAGATATATTATATTGTTTTTCTCTATCACAAAGCCAAAATATTCAGATTATTTCTATTGTGTTCCAGTAAAACGAATTGTCAATTGAGTGGATATATATGTATATACATATATAGAGTAATATATATATATACATTTATATAATTTGATTTAATACATAGACGCGATTTCGTTTATTATTTTCATACATTACATTTTTAAATAATTAGATTTATTTGCTTTTACATTTTGCTGAAGATGATGGCTGTTCCTTGATTTAACTTTAGGTTTATGGAGAGGTTGACTTGGCTGTGGCAATATGTGGGCACTAAGTTTCCAGAATATGCCCACGCGATCGGTTCATTTTATTTCTTCATCCTTTTCCTTCTTAACATTAAAAGTACAAAAATACATAAGACTTTATATGATTACAACAAATCCGCATTTCTCTCGCACTCTCACGACAAAATTTGAATAACAATTTTTCCGTCTTATTCAGCATCAATGTACGCATATATGTATGTTTGTTTATATATATATATAATTGAATCCTATGTAAAACATTAAAAAAAGAGTTACAAATAAAAGAAGAGCCAGAGAGAAGAAAACGTTTGTTTCTTTTTAATTTATGCAATAGGCAACAATTAGAATTAGCAAATGGTGCAGCAGGTGGTGCAGACTTGCGGACCGGCTCTTTAACCCTCCTGCCCAAAGTCCTCTGTGAATTTGCGCAGCTTGCTCAAATCTTCCTCGTTGACAGTGGGTTTCGTGCGCGACAAAGACTTCAGCATATCGCGCTGCAACGAATTAAATATGATTTAGATATTTTAAGAGTCCGAAACTAATCACTATCACCTATTAATACTTACCATAGTCACAGGGGGTTCGAACAGTTTATCGCTGGGCACATCCATCCAATTCATTTCAACGGCTCCATCATCGCCTGGCGAACATGGGACCAAAAGGTCATTGACAGTTTCATCCTTATTTGTGGGACTGGGACCCGTAACCCGCTTGAAATGAGTTGCTGTTTGTACCTTTCGTACAGGCTCCATGAGGGCATCGCGCACCACAATGGATATATCTGCGCCAGAGTATCTAATCATTGGCAAGAGAGACAATGACAATATTGAGATTTTATTCACTGCAATTCAGATGGTTGGATGGATTTCTCACCCCTCGGTTTTGCCGGCCAGTTCTTTAAGATCCTGTTCGGTCAAGACATGTGTAGTATTACCCAAATGTATTTTAAACATAACCAATCGAGCATGAGCCTCCGGCAAAGGAATGTATATACGCTTCTCGAAACGTCTCCGAATAGCAGAATCCAATACCCAGGGTATATTGGTGGCTCCCAATACTAGGATACCATCCGTATCATTGCCCACTCCTTGCATTTGCACAAGGAACTCGGTCTTGATGCGACGCACGCTGTCGTTCTCATTGTCCGATCGGGCCGAGCACATGGAATCGATTTCATCAATAAATATAATCGATGGCTTATGCTGGCGAGCCAGCTCAAAGAGATTCTTAACCAATTTCTCGGATTCACCCAGCCATTTGGACATCAAATCCGAACTGGATACTGAGAAAAATGTCGAACGATTCGCTTCAGTGGCCACAGCCTTGGCCAGATAGGATTTACCCGTACCGGGTGGTCCAAATAGCAATATACCCTTCCATGGTATTCTTTTACCGGTGAAGAGCTGTGGAAATTTAATCGGCAATATAACTGCCTCTTTGAGGGCCTCCTTGGCAGCATCCAAGCCAGCCACATCGGACCATTGCACTTTCGGTTTCTCTATGACAATTGCATCCGCCAATTTGCTTTGCAATTTCTTCTTTTCAGGATCATCGCCATCATCATCGTCGCTATCAGATTTCTTATCCTTATCATCCTTCGATGTGGACTCGCCGCCCTCTTTGAGCGGTTTCTTTTTGCCCTTCTTCAAGTATTCCTTAAGTTTTTCGGCCCGATCCAAATACTGCAGACATTTTGCCCGTATAGAATCTTTGGCCTTCTCACCCTGAGCTTCATCTGAATTTGTAAGTGGATGGCAAACGAATAAGATAATCAATGATACATTAAGGTTTTCTATATTCACTTACACTTAATGGTATGCAGAAAATACTCAACGCCATGCTCATACAGCCGCAAGGCTTCGGCATAATTCTTATTACGATCCTCTTCCGTGGCCTTTGTCACCAGATCAATGGCCTTCTGTAGGGTAGTGCCGGATGCCATGGTGACTTTGATGCTAAAGAAAAAACAACGTCAAGGACGTATCAAAACAGAAAAGTAAGTAAGAGATCGGACCAAAGCCTTCAACGACAACAGATTATTGTTTTGACAGGAAAGGATCTAAACACAAAGTAGATATAGCTCTAAATCCAATATAGCAAATAGTCCTTAACTAAATCCGTTTTTATAATTTCTAGTTCCTTCGTTTACCCATCGGATATCCGTTAACGATGCGTCATCAGCGGGCCATGGAAATGCGTGAATGCTTCGAATGGTAACTAATCCCGGATGGGTATTGGAGGTTACATTTTATTGTCCATCATACATTTACTCCATCGAATTGTCAAAGCCTTCCCAGCATCCACCTCTTTAATCAATTTGCCCCCCAAACAATCATGGTCTTTGTTTTCTTTTCGGCATGTCGATATCAGTTCTTCCGGTATTTCGTTTTAATGGAATGAAATATTAGTTTAATTCTAAACAATTCTTCTTTGCCAAGGAACTGAGTGGTTGGTATCGAATTTTCATTTCATTTTCGTCGTTGTTTTTTCCTTTTTTTTTTTTTTTGGTGTTGCGTCTATGACTAATAGGGGGCCAGGCCAGAGACAAAAACAACTTGGATGACGTTTCTTCTTACCCTTATTGTTATCGTATTTTTGTTGAAACTCACTTGGATTTCGTAGATATGACTTGCCCCTGGCTTAAATTTGGAACAGCCCCAAGGAATTATTAAATATTATTTGCGACTGCGATGTAAAACAACAAAAAAATAGTTAACTACTTTTGTTAGTTGCAGGGCTGCAGAATCATCGATGCCGCATCGATTAGAGTTATCGCTATCGACGTTATCGAAACAAAGTTATCGCTATTGTTGGACCAAATGTCGACTATTAATCTTTATCGGGTTCCGTTTTTTTTTTTTGCGCCTATTTTTAAAATGCTATGCTCGAAGCTGAATTTCACATTGGCTAGGATTAAAAAAGAAATTAATAATTTAACTATATATGGGCAATCCTCTACTATCGAACATGAATTCTTACAATAACAAATAACGAAGTTATTATGGGAGCTATATGATATAGTCACCCGATCTTGATCAAATGGCATAGTCTTTTATAGGTGGAATAAACTTAACAATATTAAATTTCGAAGTTATTGAGGAACTAACTGTTCGCGACTTTGTAGTTTGTATGTAAGCTATATGATATAGTGGTCCGATCCTGCTGAATCCGAGATATACCTCCTGTGCAGTATACATATACAAGCCTACGTGCAAATTTTCTATAGCTCTTATTGTCTTGGTGGAGTTCACATTGATCCAGACGGACGGATAAACGGACGGGCAGACGGACATGGCTATTTAAACTCGTATCGTCGTGCTGATCAAGAATATATATACTTTATAAGTCGAAAGCTGGCAAGACGACCACCACAATATGTACATACAGTACATGCATTTGTCCCAACAATGTAGTGTAGGAATACTAATTTTTCAATCCGGTATACGTACATATATTTAAAATTTTGCTTCAATATGTTTTTTTTAGTAATTCCTTCTAGATCCCTATTTTTATCCACATAGCTCAAAGTTAGAAATTTGTTTAAAGTGGTCCTTGTTGAAATAAGTAGTATATTTCTTAAATTTTCTTTCGGCACTATCGATAGTTTTGAAAATCGATAGTTTAATAAGTAATCGCGTCAATGACTTTTTCAACACTAGTGCAATGTTGCCAGAATTCGAATGTCAAAATAAGCTACATTTCGAAAATTCAGAAAAATAAGCGAAAACGCACAAACGCAAGCACAACATGTAGTTTAAATATACATAAATTTTATGTGTAATATATTAATAATATCGTTTAATTATTTCACAGTTATGGCAGTAATCAACCAGTGGCATCACTGATAGTAGAGTTGCTCTTTAAGAAGTAGAAGAATCGCCAGATAACACAAGGTAGAAGAAGAGGTGTGGAGGAGAAAGCCTGTGTCAGGGACAAAGCAAAGCAAAAAAAAAAAACGGAAAAACGGAAAAACCATATAGAGTGTTTTAAACATGGGTGTACCAAAGTTCTTCCGTTATATCAGTGAGCGGTATCCGTGCTTGTCGGAGTTGGCCCGAGAACATTGTGTGAGTACTGGCAGCCACATCTGCATTTGCCATGGGTGCACTAATCCTTTTACAACCACCCTCATCTCCCCCGTGCCAACAGATACCTGAGTTCGATAATTTGTACCTGGATATGAACGGTATAGTTCATAATTGTTCCCATCCGGATGATGCTAATATCCATTTCCACCTTGAGGAGGATCAAATTTTTCAGGATATTTTTAACTATGTAGAGAAGCTATTCCATCTGATCAAGCCGCAGAAGCTGTTCTTTCTGTCGGTCGACGGAGTGGCTCCACGTGCCAAAATGAATCAGCAGCGTAGTCGTAGGTTTCGAACAGCCCGCGAAGCTGAACAGCTTGAGACCAAGGCATCGCAAAGGGGCGAGAAGCGTCAACACGAACGTTTCGACTCAAATTGCATTACGCCCGGAACGGTGTTTATGGAGCGCTTACAACTGGCCTTACGTTCATTTCTACGCACCAAAATCTCGTTGGATCCTCTATGGCAAAAGTGCAGAGTTATCCTCAGTGGCGAAGAGACGCCCGGAGAAGGAGAACATAAAATAATGGACTATATACGCTACTTGAAATCGCAGCCAAATTTTGATCCCAACACCCGTCACTGTCTATATGGTTTAGATGCGGATCTGATAATTTTGGGACTCTGCACACACGAATTGCATTTCGTTGTTTTGCGCGAGGAAGTGAAATTCGGAAGGAATGTTAAACGGGCTACCCTTGAGGAGACGCGATTCTATCTTCTCCATTTGGGCCTATTGCGAGAGTATTTGGAATTAGAGTTCAATGAATTGTCGACGAAGGAAAAGAAATTGGATGTAGCTCAGTTAATCGACGATTGGGTCCTAATGGGATTTATGGTCGGCAATGATTTCATTCCAAATTTACCCTGTTTGCACATCTCCTCAAATGCCCTACCATTGCTGTATAAGACTTACATTCAGGTCTATCCTCAATTGGGCGGCAATATTAACGAGCATGGCAAATTGAATTTGCGGCGATTGCAAATCTTTATGACCGCTTTGTCCGAGGTGGAGCTGCATGAGTTTGATGAGCATTTCGATGATCTCAAGTATATGAATGCTAAAACAGAAGCATTTGATGTCGATGTCAGTGAGATTCAGAGTGCCAGTGCCAATGGAGAGGGTTTTAATTCCGATTTGGTTGCATTGATTGATAATAGTATGAAGGCAAGTAGCGAGAATGATTTTATCATAACGGTACAATTTTTTTCGTTTTAACCTCAATTAAAAAAAACAAAAGAAAAAAATATACATGTACATAAATACCTACAAAAAAAAAAAATGGGTATACTTGGATTGTTAATCTGTCTTTTTACCATTTAGCTCTATGACAACGATAGCGATGACGAGGACTACTCCGAGGCTTTCACTGATGAGGCAGCAGCCCTGCAACACGAATTCCAAAACTATAAACGAAACTATTATAGGAATAAGTTCAAGCGTGAAATGAAGTCTGATCTTGTCGAAGAGCTAACACATCATTATATCACTGCACTGCAATGGATTCTAGATTATTATTATCGTGGTGTACAGTCCTGGGATTGGTATTATCCCTTTCATTATGCACCATTTATAAGTGATCTCAAAAATATCGAAAACGTGAAAATCAATTTTCAATTGGGCAAACCATTCCTGCCCTTCCAGCAGGTGAGTCTCAACCCATCCAGTTGTTAGCTCTGGAATTGAATTTATTTATTGTGTTTATTCTTTTTGGTCTTGCTCTTTCGCAGCTTCTAGCTGTTTTGCCAGCGGCTAGTTCCAAGCTTTTGCCAATAGCCTATCATGATCTGATGTTGAATCCGGACAGCCCATTAGCCGAATTTTATCCCACTGAATTTGAAAGTGACTTGAATGGCAAGAAACACGATTGGGAAGCAGTCGTTCTGATACCTTTCATAGACGAGCGACGTCTTCTCGAGGCCATGAGGCCGTGCGAGAATTCCTTAACAACAGCCGAACGATCACGAAATCAACATGGACCCATGTATCAATATGACTTTAGCGAACAGTCTGTGGGCTCAATGCCATCTCTGGGTCCCATCAAAGCCCTGCCACATGTCTTCTGCACGGAGACCGCAAGGTGGGCCAAAGAAATCGCTCTGAATCTGCCAGAGACCGTCTGTGTGGAGCTGCCAAATAAGGCAAGGCATGTCTTCTTTCCCGGATTCCCCACCATGAAGCATTTGCCATTTAATGTATGTTCTTTTTCTTGACAATTTGACTTTTATCTAATCGTGAAAGTGCATCGTAAATATCATTCAAAAATTTAGTTTGAGCTTCGCAATGATCGCGTGAAAGTCTTCGAGCAAGTTAGCCGCAATCAGAATATGGTATTAATGCCATTGAAGCGCACCTTGGAGGACACCCTGACTGCAGTTGCTGGAGAGTATTTGGAACAAGTGGTTCACATTGGCTGGCCGCATCTGATCAAGGCCAAGGTGGTAAAGGTCGCTACAAGAGATGAGCGTGTAGATGAAAACGGTTTATCAGCGAATGAGTCACGACGATTTGATTCGGAAAGCAAAGCACTGCAGGAACAGTTAAGTTTTGTGCCCACTTTTACCAGGTTCCATTGGTGTTAACACTTTGTTTGTCGATTTCCTACAGTTTCTCCACTCGCATGGGCATCAAATTTGATAACTACGATGTCCTGGTCTATGTACGCACCTACGCTGGGAGCTCCGTTGAATTTGGAAAAAATTTCTCTGTGTATACAAAAGATGCCTGGAGCAGTACTGTCACTGGATATCCAGCCCAAGGATTAGTTTCAAAGCTGGCCGTATACGACAACATGAAGAATCAGTTCCGGAAGATTGAGGAACTTTTTCCAGTTGGCAGCCAAGTGTTTTTCATAGGCAATCCATATTATGGCAGTGAGGGAACTGTCCTCGATCCCCTTTTGGTTTACTCCTGCGGTCGGGTGCAAGGTGAGTGTGTTATTTCCTCTGCTGATTCTGTAAGAAATTTGACTTTTCATTTTTTTTTTTTTTTTTTTCGCAGTCAATATTCGTGTACACCCAGAACCAGATCTTCAGGCAGCTCGTTTGCTACAAGAAGAGCGGGACAATGACTACATTAACTCCTATGAGGCTTGCCGGTATCTAAACATCAATAGCAAGGCTTTGGGTCGTCTTACGGGCACAGTTTGGGTTGTCCTTGGACCGCGTCGTGAGAAAATGGAAAATGTTGCCAAACACAATATTGGTCTCCAACTGAAGTATCCACGGCAAAATGAAGAACGGGCCGGCTACTGTCAGCGTTCGAATAATCAATGGTACTTCTCGACTCTGGCTTTAGAACTCATGCAGACCTACTGCGAGCTGTACCCCAACGTGGTGTCCTATTTCTCCATTGCCAATGATCGCAATGAGTTCATCTACGAGGAGGATATATACCCAGATGCCGTGGGTCAACATAATATTGAGGATCTGGCCAATTGGATTCGCCAGCAGCCTCATATGAAAGTGGAGCGCAATACCTGTGGCTCCAAGACTGTTTGCAAGGAAACAGTGGAGCTCCTGCTAACGACTGTCGATGAGTTACGCTCACTGCCCGTGAAGGATGTGAAGCTGCAAGTGAAGCCTCATTTGTTAATTAAACCAAATGTCACACTACCCGATGTATACAGAGCGCGTCGAACCGTGCGACTGTTTGATCGTGTCATTGTAGTGCGCACAATTTACATGGTGCCCCTGGGCGCAAAGGGTACTGTGATTGGCATACACCTGGTAAGCGATCCGAATCCTGTGCGATTGGAGTGTGTCAATGCCGTCGAGACATTCTGTGATATTCTGTTCGACAAAACGGTTCCCAATTGCAATGACATACACGGTATAGCCGAGGAGCGGGTCTACAGGGTGCCCGAAAGTGCTCTCGTCGTGATATTCACTTCCAATGGTAAGTGGAGTATGTTAGTCGAATCATTTCGCTATATCTATTGAACTCAATTCTCAATTATGTTCTGGATAGACGGAAAGGCACAGAAATCCCAACCGCTGCAGCAAAGGCAACAGGATACGGTCCAAAAACCACAACAACATCAAGCCCCAGCTGGCAGCTCCAGCAGACGGTACATCACTGCTGCTGGCACCAAAACTTATCAGATAACGATGAAGACAGATATAGCCGATGAGTTCGTTAAGCCACTGGACAACAATCCAAGGCCCGGAGTTGGTGCCAATTGGCGAGACGAAACCAAAGATCAGCGCCAGCGGCAACAGCAGATGAAGCAACACAAGGATATTCAAAAGCCAGATCGGACATCGGAACCGGGACCGGATAATAGGGCCAAAAGGCGGGGCAGAAATGTAGAAGCTCCTCAGGATCAATATTTGCAGTCCACATCTTCACCCAACAGCGGTGCCAACTGGCGAGAAACTCCTTCGTCACAGAATCAAACGTCCATATCGCTACCAGGGACTAGTTCCGCCAACTGGCGTGAACAGGGCAAAAGTAATCAGCGTCAACATGAAACGCACCAATATAAGGATGGCGGAACATCAAATCGCCAGCAAGGCGGCTCCAACGATGGCGGCAATTTTCAAGTTCAAACTGTGGCTCTAAAGAACCTCTTGGGTATACAGAAGTGTGATCAGAAGCCAAAAGCACCTGACCAGTACCAGTCCCAGCCAAAAGCACCTGACCAGTACTCACCCTTACCACCGATGGCACAACAAATGCCCGTATGTTGATAAGTGATTGCACTTGAAAAATGATTTATTGTTAATTCTTTGGTTTGCATGTTTGTTTCAGAAATTACCGAAGCCTCCGTTATTTTGGCAACAGGAGGCTAAGGCTGAACGCATTCAGAGTCAAGAATGGTATCGTAAGCCGCAAGACGAAAAGCCGCCAGTGATGCATCAGCAGCATCCGTTGCAACAACAGCAACCACAACAACAACAACTACAACAACAACAACTTCAGTATCAAACACAACAGCAGCAACAACATCAACACCAACTTCAATATCTTCAGCAACAGCAACCACAACAATTCTACAGCAACAGCAATAATGTTTCGGTCCCGTTTCATCAAAATGCAGGAATGGACACTTTCATTGGCAACAAGAACCATCCGCAGTATACGCCGCCACAACAACAACATCACCACCAACAACAACATAGGGCACAACAAATAAAACAATATCAACAGCATCAGCAGGATCAGCAAGCAAGCCGGTACTCATCTATACAGGATTTTGTGCCCATTCAGGCATATCGTCCAAAGAAGGGTCAACGCAAAGACGGCGAAAGCAATCAGGTTAGTAGGTTTTCCATTAACATAACAATTCCTCTCATTCGCTATTTACGTATGTGTGTCTATTATCCTTTTCGTTTGTAGTCAGCACAAGCACCAGCAAAGGAAAGCCGCAAAGAAAATAAAAACAGCCAACCACTCGAACAAAGTGAACCAGAAGAAGCAAAATGTTCGACAGCTGATGAGCAAGTTGGAGCAACATCATCGCAAAATATCACCAATAAGGTAGGATAACAAACAGAAACCAACAATAAAGAGTTCCTGGTATTGCTTTGACTATATAATTATCGCTCTCTCTCTCTCTTTTTCAAGATAATGCCCCAACGTAAGCAGCGTGTGCCCCGGATTGGAGCTAAATTTGATTACGACTATATACTCCATTAAAAATCACAAGTGTTCATTCAGGCAGCTTTTTACACCTTTTATGATATATATCCCGAATATTTAAAAGGAATTAGTTTGAATTTTCATTTTTTTCAAATATTTTGGTTCTCATTCGATGTTTATGATATAGTATATAGTTATATATTTTTTTTTTTTTTTTATCATCACTCACTGTATCACGAAGTCCTAATCCTCATTTCGAGTTGGTTTTTAAATTTTTTTTATTGTTAAATCGTTTTTCTATTCGAGGCAACGAAAGCAATTCGTTCTGTAATGGAAATTCTTGAAAAAGTTATAAGTAGATTAGTATTATTCGAAATGATTTCGAGTTGCATCACATGCAACTTGCAATATTTTGAAAAATTTGACTAAAGACAAACAATAAGATGAGCGCAGTTGAGATTGTAATTAGTTTTGCTCATCGAGACATAAAATGTAAAGCATGAATTGTACTTTTAAGCTTTGGCTGTACATTACATCACTACATCGGAAATTTAACTACATGTTATGTATATGTGTGTATTTTAGTTATTTTAAACTTAAAATTCCACAGAGAAATCTATTTATGAACAGATGGCACTGAAACTCAAATATATACATATATGTATAAAAGAAAAAAGACAACCCACGAATAAATAGATGTTAATTTAGAATTAATCATGTTTTAATACGGAATCTATAACTGGAACTCCATCTAAAACTCAAGAAAATGTTTCGATTATATTTTTATTTGTCCTTCTCACATTGTTTTCGATGGCGCAGAATGTCGACTTTGCTTAACTTTAATTCACATTTACAACTTTTACAATAATAATTGTTGCCTGTTGGTTCCTTCGATTGGTTTTGGTTTATCGTCGCCTCAGAAGTTGAGGGAATTTCTTTAGATTTTTTTTCTTTGGTGCATCCCTTCTCCTATTACACTTTGTGCGATGCATTAATTGTTGAACTATATCGTAGTTGTCCAATTCAAATTCACACTTGTTACATTGCCATGGCATCGTCTGCAAATAGTCCTCCATTGCCAAGCTCCAATTGGCTTCATTTAGGCAAGCGTAAACCACATTTTCGGTAACATTTAGGCCGCCCTTTTCCAAGTTTGGAGTCATCGGATAATCCCTGCTGAAGGGATTGTCATCAAGCTTTACAGCATCCGTATGGTGGTTATATAGCTTCTTCAAATCGGCAGGCAAAAGTCGTTTTAGGCCATAAGTAACATCCAGAGACATAAAATCTAAAATATCT
Organism: Drosophila equinoxialis; assembly: GCA_018150345.1. Lineage (NCBI taxonomy): Eukaryota > Metazoa > Arthropoda > Insecta > Diptera > Drosophilidae > Drosophila > Drosophila equinoxialis. The sequence goes on along the minus strand of JAECWI010000002.1, from coordinate 5,611,188 downwards.
TGCCAAAGATAATGACTCTTTTCGGTGTGGACATCTTTTGATGGAGACTTTGTTGCGTCACTGCTATTAAGTTCTAAGAGAGGCAAAAAAAAAAGAGTAAAGGAAACTGAATTAAAAAAATGAATGTTATCGGCCGATGAGACTTATTTACCGTCTAATTTGGCATAGAGCTGTCCGTGCCATTTGGCGCGCAAGTTTATGGCTTTTGTTAGCAACTGTAAGCCACTTCCCGGTATGGGCAGGTCTAAGGCGAGCCAACCATCGCACACAATTCGACTTAGGCCCAAGTTGGTATCAATGCTATAGCCAAACAGCAGCAACGTCTGAGCAGCTGGCAAACGAATGCAGTTCATCAAATAGGGCTTGGCTGTTTCCAGCAGAGATCTGAATATAAGGAGAACAGATTTCATTAATCCCGATGAGTCTTGGGCTTAGGAGGGGCACATACTGATAGCAAATTAATTGATGTCTCCGACTAAGCGGCTGCTTTGGTGTATAGTAGTTCGGTTTGCTCTCAAAATCACTTTCATTGAGTTTGAGAAGATCAAAATACTTGGCAAAATATGAATTAGGATGCAGCGATAGGAACGGTTTAAGGCTGGTATGGAAAAACTGCTGGGAGCCGCCTTTGCAATAGTTGAATTCATCTGGCAGTGCCAATTGGGGATAGAACCCGCTGACAAAAAGTAGTTTGAGCAACACCACATCCCGATGTCGTTCCAAATGGGCAGAGCGCTCCAGTGTAACCAGTTGGCGGTGATCATTTTGGAGGCGAAAGTCTACATCACGTATATCTTCACTATGATCATCCTCATCCTGCTGGTCCTCCAGTTCTCCATTTGACTGATGTTTTTTGAGCATTTTTCGTTGACGAGGTTGCTCGAAACGTTGACGTCGCTTCAACGCCTTCAGCTGACGGAGTTCACCGTGACGCGTGGCCCGCTCGGAACTGCTTAAAGCCGCATTCGATTGAGGCTTGGCCATGTTGCAGCTTTCCAAAATGCGCTGGAACTGTTGACGTAGTTTTGTGACTTCGTAGAAGCGTTGCTCTTCAATCCCTAGACCATGACACCACTTTCTGGTGTTCTCTCGCCTCATCTTAAGCAATAGCCATTCACGATAGATGCGTATCAAGGTGAATAGATCGCCCTGATCCGACTCCAAGGGCTGACGCTGCCGCTCACAGCGCTGATCCTGATGCGCACGAGTCGTTAGGGGATTTTGCACACTCAGCATGGCGGCCAGTGTAAGCAATTGTTCTACTTCGGGGAAAACACATCCCATTAGCAGCATTTTGCCAATCGTTAGATCCACTGGTAGATTCGACAATGATCTCCCCAAGGGCGTTATCTTCTCATCCACACTTAGAGCACTCTGTAAATATACAAACGCATTAAAGTTGCATGATTTAGATTTCATGGAACCCATGTTGCTTACATGCTGCTTCAAGCCCAAAATAGTTTGCTCTATGCGTTCGCCTTCTGGCGCTTCAATAAAGGGAAATTCTCTGACATTTGGCAAACCCATTGATACCATTTGCAGTAGCATTGTGTCTAAGGGTACACGATAGATTTCTGGGGCTGGATACGCCTCGAAAGCATCAAATTGCTGCTGGGGATAGAGACGGAAGCATACCTAAAACAACAAAGAATATAAATATAGGTGGATTGAAGTCAACTGTTGACCAACTGACGACTTACTCCAGGTCCAGTGCGGCCTGCTCGACCCTTTCGCTGTTCGGCCGATGATTTAGAGACCCAAAACTCTTTTAGACGTTGTCCCTTGCAGATGGCATCGTAACTCATTTCCTTCACCTTGCCGGAGTCAACAACAAAACGTACGCCATCAACAGTCAGTGAGGTTTCGGCAATATTTGTGGAAACAATGCACTTGCGATTCCCTTCGGGAGCATAGTCGAACACCTTATCCTGTTCGGCTAAGGCCAAGCCGCTGTGTAGGGGTAACACCATCCAATGGGACTGTTCCCTGGCATATTCTCTAATGGCCTCGCAAACCGAATCGATTTCATTGACGCCACTAACAAAGATGAGGACATCGCCTCGTTCGGTAACTGGAGAAAATATAGAAAGAGATTGCCGTAAAGAGAATATAGAGATATGCAGATCCATTACCCACGTGGATACTGTTGATCAATAAGAGTCAGAATTTGTACAAATGGAGCCGGATCTAGACGTGATCCTTGCATACGTTTGGATTTGGCACTAGCTTGACCTGCTTTTAACTCCAAGGCAGGCGGCGGCATATATCGTAATTTGATGGGAAACAGCCGTCCTGGAACTTGCACCAACGTGGCTCCTTCATCTCGAAAATAATTGTGAAATAGTTCAACGTTTATCGTGGCCGACATCAAAATCAATTTGAGGTCAGGCTTAGCTCTCAAAAGACATTTGGTAACACCCAACAAGAAGTCCCCAAAGAGATTTCGCTCATGAATCTCGTCAAGAATGAGAACATCATATTGCTCGAGATTAGCCGCCACGGCCAATTGCCGCAACAAGAGACCTTCAGTGATGAAAATAATGTTGGTCTGTTGGGTTTTACTTCGCTCGAAGCGTATCTGAAAACCAACTTTGGAACCATAGTCGTCTAGCAGCTCGTGGGCCACACGTTTTGAGAGGGAAACACAGGCCAGGCGGCGAGGCTGAGTGCAGGCTGAGGGGATGCAATTCAAGGCACTTAGCATGATGCTAGCTGACAAATATTTCCTCATGCTCACCTATACTTTTGAAACCGAATTCGTAAAGAAATTGTGGCACCTGAGTAGATTTTCCACATCCTGTATCCCCGGCCACAATAACTACTCTTGAGGAAGGGGAATCCAATGCTGTTTTCAAATCTTCTTTGTATCTGGCTATAGGCAGTTGTTTTTGGGCTTCTCTCAGTTTCTTAATTTTCTGAAATTTTTCCTTCTGCTTGAAGTCCATATAAATTAGCACTAATTGCTGGAACTGTGCTTCGATTTCGCTTAGTTTCTCCTGCTTATCTGGTTTCTCTTTCATTATCATGGGCAAATGTTTTCCCTTGTGATAGGGTTTCACTTCCTTATATTCGGGTTCACTGAGAAGAGAAGGTAGCTCTGGCTGGCCCATGGAACGCAGCATAGATTCATATTTCTGGACAAACTTCCAAAAATCCGATTCATTCTCCACCAGACTGCAGATCTGACGTTTTTGAACATGTTGCAACAGGTAACTCAACTGGGATTTATGATCGAGAAAGCTAAAGTTTACAAGATTAATAGGAACGTTCTTTTTCCGGCTCTTTGAAGACATTTTCTAAACAAGATTTGAGGGCGACAGTTGATAGTTTTCGATAAAACAACATCAGTGTGAACAGCTGTTAAAGGTATCGAGTACTTTTTACAATATTTATTTAAGTTTATATTGGTCAACAAAAAGCCTTAATTATCCTGCAATTGTATTTCTACCACATAGCCCGTTGGACTCCCGAGAGTTTGTTATAGTCAGCCAGGTGACGCCAAACAATACGACTTAGGCGATATTTGTGGACAACGCCGCGGGGTCGTGACGTAAGTGCACACCGCTCCCGCACTCGAACTAGCGAAGAATCTCGTGGAAATGCGGCAATCTCTGCGTCTGCTACTTCACGCAACTCCACGGGCAATATATCATTCTTACGTAGAGAATTTACTCGCAAACGCTCTTTGGCATGTTCGCTCACACATTTCCGGCGCTTTACATCACGTATCATTTTCCAATCAGCATATTTCGTCCGGACTTGCTGCATCTGCAATACATTTTTATAAATTAACATTTATCCATTTGACATGGCCCTAAAATACTCAAATACTAACCCCACAACCGGCATATTGTATGGTTTGACTAACAAAACCGCCAATACGGCCCAGGGAATTCATGGCTAGTTGTTTTGTTTTTCTTCAATACCCTCAAATATAATCCTGATAGGCAGTGATATCGATATTTTTTACAAGTGTTTGACTTGATAGCAAATCAGCTGACTTTTTCTGTCAGTGTCTGCTTTTCGGGCGAACTGCGATTTGTTGAGTAGGCCACTTTTTATAGTTCAATTTTAAGCTAGTTCCAATTAAATGTGATAAAAATAAGCTTATCGGCTTGTCTCTATTATTAAAAGCAATGTTTTCTCTGCCATAACTGACTAAATTGTTGCAGTTTTCATTAATAACTCTACGTTTTACATAATAAGTGTTCACTCTGTTTGTGTGTGTGAATTGTTGGACTTTTACTATTTTAATTGACAATTGCTAAAAAGTATTTATACCAATCTATAGGTAAGTGGATATTTATATGCAATGTTCATTAGCTTACATATATATATATAACATATAAAAAATACAAAAAAAAAAGTGTCTAGTGCATGGACATATCGATAGTTGAATATCTCTGCATTAAACTCAGTGCTGAAAGATTAGCTTTTATTATTAAAGCTGTACATATTGTATATATACATTTTACTACCAAGTGATTAATTCTGTCAAATTGATTTTAGTCAATTTAAAAAAAATTAACATATATATAAGGCAAACAACTACTGTAGAATTATAAAAATAAAAACCTCAAACCTTTTCGAATTATTACAAAAAAAAAAAATCAAAATATCCAAATAGCTATATAATCTTGTTTGGCATCACTAATACTAATTCATGAAAAAGTAACGAGCTATTTGCCACTCACTGGAGCACGTTGACAAGTCGCGTGCTTGAATGGGGCAAGGAAAAGTCATATTGGAGAAGTTATCGATGATTTGTCTGTTTTTGCCCCCAGTTGTGCATGTGTATATCGGCTCTAGTGGGAACCCGAACCCTTCTCCTCACTGACGACTTTTTTCACCCCAGTAGCGAACCGATTAGAAAGCAAATGTAATACAAAAATTTTATTTAAAAGAAAAAAAGATGAAATTAGGAAAAAATAAAAGAAATTACATATAAGAGAACAATACAAACTAAACAATCGTGACTAATTTACCTTTCTCATCTCGTCCTCCTTCATTTGCCCGCCAGTTGCCGCCTGCAAATCACAAATTCGAGCCGAAGTGGAAGAAGCAGACAGGAAACAGCAGAAGTCGAAAATCGTGAGAGAAGATGCCTTCCAGTGATCCATTGCCACCCAAGGAGGGGGCCCTGTTCCGAAAGCTACTGGTAAGTGGCCGGGCTTCAAAACAGAACCAACTATTGGGCAGCACCAAATGGAGTGCGTGAGTGTGCGCCTGTGTGTGAGTGAGTGTGTGTGAGCATGTGAACCTAACCTCAAATAGTTTTTGACTTCTTTTTTTTTTTTTTGCGGCAAAAAAAAAGAGATGGAAAATTGTGTTGTTTTGAATTGTAATTTTGTGCAAATCTTCTGCAGAAATGCTACGAACTGAAGCAATACAAAAATGGCCTGAAGTTGGCCAAGCAAATCCTATCAAATCCTAAATACACGGAGCATGGCGAAACCCTGGCCATGAAGGGTCTAACCCTCAATGGTTTGGGCCGTCGTGACGAGGCCTATAAATATGTCCGTTTGGGTCTGCGCAACGATTTGCGTTCCCATGTCTGTTGGCATGTCTACGGGTTGCTGCAGCGCAGCGATAAGAAATACGACGAGGCGATCAAATGCTATCGCAATGCCCTCAAATGGGAAAAGGATAATTTGCAGATCCTGAAGGATTTGTCACTGCTGCAGATTCAAATGCGTGATCTGGAGGGCTACAAGGAGACCCGTCATCATCTGTTCACCCTGCGACCATCGCAGCACGCCTCATGGATTGGCTTCTCAATGAGCTATCATCTACTTGGCGACTATGAGATGGCCAATAACATTCTGGAGACATTCAGTCAATCTCAGACATCGATCGTGAGTACAAAAGACTGGCGGGTGGCCTGATGAACTTGCATATATGTAATACCCCTTCTGTTTTTTTTTCTGTTTTGATTTGTTTTTGTTTTAGGAGGCCCATGATTATCGCCACTCCGAGTTGTTGCTCTATCAAAATCAGATACTCATCGAATCATCGGATCTGCAGAAGGCACTGGATCATCTTATTAAATATGAGTCACAAATTGTGGATAAATTGGCTGTTCGCGAAAGTATGGGTGATTTGTATATTAAACTGAATCAAGAGGAGAAGGCAGTGCCTATTTTCGAGGCATTGATCAAACGCAATCCCGAAAACGTCTTGTATTATGAGCAGCTCTTGAAAGCAAGAAAGCTGGCCGAATCCAGTTCGATAGTGGCTGCGTATCGTGAATATCAAGCTCAATACCCATATGCCCTGTGTCCACGGCGATTGCCATTGAACATAGCTGAAGGCGACGAATTCCGTCAGGTGGCCGATGAATATCTCCGTCGTGGTTTAAGGAAGGGCATACCCCCGTTGTTTGTGAATGTGCGCAGTTTACATCAGAACCCGGAGAAGGCATCGATTATAGAGAAGCTGACGCTCCAGTACTTTGAGAATTTGACTCGCTCTGGTCATTTTTCGCGCGAAGATGCCGACAACGGTGTTGCCGTGGAGCCGGCTTCAGCTTTGGTTTGGACTGCTCTGTTCTTGGCCCAACATTATGATTATATGCGGGATACGGATCGAGCCTTGGAGTATATTAATGCTGCCATAGACCATACGCCCACCCTAATCGAGCTTCTCATAACCAAGGGAAGAATATTCAAGCATGCTGGTGATCCTGTTGAGGCTTATGTCTGGTTGGAGGAGGCCCAAAGCATGGATACAGCAGATCGGTATGTGAAATAGCGTTTTCGTATCCGTAGTATCTTTAATATCTCTGTTTTCAATTTGCCAGGTACATTAACTCCAAATGCGCCAAGTACATGCTGCGCGCCAATATGGTCCAAGAGGCCGAGGAGATATGCTCGAAGTTCACTCGCGAAGGTGTCTCCGCCATGGATAATCTGAATGAGATGCAATGCATGTGGTTTCAAACCGAATGTGCCCGAGCCTACCAGCGCATGGGTCGTTGGGGCGACGCCCTAAAGAAGTGCTTTGAAGTGGAGCGTCATTTTGCTGAAATCATTGAGGATCAATTCGATTTCCATACGTATTGCATGCGTAAAATGACTCTGCGCGCCTATGTTGGTCTGTTGCGTCTCGAGGATGTTCTCAGGCGACATCCATTCTACTTTAAAGCAGCCAAATGTGCCATTGAGGTTTACATTCGGTTATACGACAAACCACTCAAAGCGGAGACAACCATTGAGGAAATCGGTATAGGTATGTCTATAGACACATCGATTTAGATATACGCAGTAGCACTGAATTGGTTATCTAAATTTATTGTTTTTACAGAAAATCTGCCACCTTCCGAGCTCAAGAAACTGCGCAGCAAACAGCGCAAGGCCAAGAAGAAAGCCGAATTGGAAAGTGCCCAAGCGGCCCAGGCCCAAGTGAAGCGAGAGCAGCATCAAAAATCCAAACAACAGGCGAATCAGGAAACCGATCCAGATGCCCCACAACTGGACGAACTTATTGCCGAGAAACTGGAACGTCCCGATGATCCGCTGGATAAGGCCACCGAATTCCTTAAACCGCTGCAGCAGTTAGCCAAAGAGCGCATCGAGACGCATTTACTGGCCTTTGAAGTTTATTATCGCAAAAATAAATTGCTCTTAATGCTGCAATCGATCCGACGTGCCCGTTCGTTGGACCCAACGTATCCGGTGCTCCATAGTTGCATAATACGTTTCATGAAGGCCCTGCAACAGGCCACCAAGAATGGCCCTCCATTCAATGCGCATGTCCAGCAGGTGCTGGATAAGGCCACCAAAGAACTGATAGGCCAAAAGACGCCACAGCAATTGAATGATGAGTTTATAGCAAAGCATAACGCTTCCATTCTGCATTTATACGAGGGAGCTCGGGGATTATACGAATTGGATCCCAGTAAAAAGGATCAGGCCGTCAAGTTAATAACCAACTACGATCTGAGCAAGCTTAGATTAGAGGTCAGTTTACCGGTTACCTGGTTACCCGGTTACCCATTAGAATTAACTTTTTGAATCCTTGTTAAATGATATTTTTGTACCTCATTTCTCTTGCAGGAGGCCATTCAAATCTACACAGCGTTGCGGGACGGCGATGTGTTTGGCGATTGCGAGACAGAGGCTAATGACTATCAACAGGCTTGTCATAAGCGTTTTCAATACGCTCGCATATTCCGCAACATTGAGGAGCTCGAGGCTCAGTTGCAGGAAAAGGAGAAGGCGGCAGCTGCTGCTGCTGCTGCCAAATTGCATGCCGAAACGGAGGATGAGCAGCAGCAGCAGCAACAACATAACCACCAGCAACAGCAGTTGAATCATTTGGACTCGAGTAAACTCTCTTCAGTTGCGGCTGGGGCATCCTAAAATGGAATGTGAGAGACTGGTTACCATCACTTATACCAACAACCAACAATAATTACAACAACAAATCAACCAACTTAACAAAAATGAAACATCAATCAATCATTCAATCAATATGAACAGCAAAAAGCTTCAATTCAATAAACAACAACAAAAAAAGAAAACCCCAAAAAAAAAAAACGAAATGAAACTAAATGAAGATACTACTAACATTCATAATGCACAAGCCATAGACTCCTACCAATTCATCGCATTCATTGTGGTCCTCCTCGTCGTCGTCTGGGATATCCTTTTTCTCGCTATTTTTGTTCTTAAGTTGTTCATTCTGGTAATTTTTCTAGGCCATTTTGTAAGCATTTTCCTTGTTTTGAATGCGTTCTTTATTATTTCTTTTTTGTGTTTTTTTTTTTTTTTTTTTGTTTTGTTTTATTGTATGTACATATAAAGTCGTAAGTAATTCTACGCCAATTGAAAGAGAAATAAAACCTTAAGTATAATAATTATTATGTTACATGCTGTAAACACAATCCACCACCCCACATTGACTATATTATCCACCAAAAACGTGTCCAAATCATCTGCCCAAACATGTATATGTACTTGCAAATACGTATATATTTATTATAATTTTTTGTTGTTCTTTTCCTTGAAAACTAAAAGAAAAATACCTAATACAAGACTAATGATATGCATCTGTAGTACAATTTTGGCGGGGTATTGGCATGGTGGCTTACTAGTGATGCCAATGAAGTCAGTTGGGTACCTTAAAGATCAATTATAGTTGATAATTATTAAACATGTCTATATCCGGATAAGAGAGCTCTACGAGCCCTTTGATCGATGTTTATAGATTTCCCCATTGGTCCAAATGTATCCAACGGAGTTCCGTTTATTTGTTTTCTTTCTCTTTTATGTTTATTGGGATATACAGAGTGTGCTGTTTGCCTTTTTGTGAGAGCTCCGATCGCAGTGAGCTTCTAATTTGTTTCCACGAAATCAGCTTCAACTTTCCTTACAACGAATGGCTAGGACATGGGCGGAACGGGGACAAAAACGTCTATATTGCTGCGAGAAACGTTGACTTAATGAAATTCACTGTGTTTTAGTTAGTCTTGTAATAAGGGCCAAACAAATAACACTTGAGAATCAGAGAAAATCCGTCTAACCATGAAAGGGTTTTAAGGGCAAAACAAGCTTATTCCAAATCAGTATCTCCTATTAACGAAAGATGACTTTAATTCTATAATAGATTCTATTTAAAATTCCTTACATTAAATCATTATTATTACACTTGTTCATTGGGATATTGGGCTAAAAACTTAGGCAAAATAGGCGTAAGAGTCGATTTTCTGCTATATCGGGACGTATTTACGTATGCGTTATGAATTGTGTTAGATAAAGGGGGTGAGAAAGGGTGAAACAGATAGAGGAGAGGACCCACATGGCAGCTGTGTTTACTTGAGACAAGTGCCAAGTGTTTGCGGCATGAAATCATTTCAAATAGGAGTAGGAGTTAGACTAGAAGAAGGAGAAAGATGAATTTTAAATGTTAATCCTGCAAAATGAAATTTCCAACGCAAGAAAAGAAAACAATCAAAGTAGCACAGTGGAATCTACATAGACGGAAAAGTGATGTTAGGTTGGCCTTGCTTTTCCCTTCACTCATCATGACTTTGCTAAAGTCAACGTTATGACAGGATAGATTTGTATTCTCATTTTAGTTTAAACTCCCGTACAATACGGATCTTTACAAATTACAACTTTATAGTTACAAGTTTTAGTCATATACCTCTATCAAGATGGCGGAAGAAGAAATAAATGAGTGCAAAATTTTGCAACTACTACGCAATAAGATCGAGCCGCAACATTTGTACGAGATTATTTATCATTTCGATGATAGTACGAATGCGATCGAGCGTAGCGCGGTGGTGGGTCAGGTTTGTGCTGTCTTGGCGAACTGCTGTCGATTTGGTCTTGTACATGAGGTGAATAAGTATTTTTATGCCCACACCCATGTGGGTGATGTGCTCAAAATTTTGAAGTGGGAGGAGGAGGATGATGATGATGATGATGAGGAGGACAATAACAAAGATGGGGACGATGATGATGAGGAGAATGATCATGATGAAAATGGGGATCAAGAAGATAATGACGATGATGAAAACAATAATGACAATGAGGATAATGAAGATGATGATGATGATGATGATGACGAATGAAGACGTGTTTCAAATATATTTACCATAAACTAGCGGATAACCGACTATTTTCATTTCTAGCTTGTAAAGCCAACCTTTTTGCTACGTATGCAAATTATTTAGGTAAGATTTAGTAGAGTAACAAGCAGTGGACTTTTTAGATGACATTGCATGGGCAAATCAGTCTTGAAACTTGTTCTACCATTCATAAAATGGTTCCTTGCAGGCAACTGCCTGATCTTTGTTCGCACACTTTATGCAGTAAAAAGGTTGCCACGTAAAGTACTGGGGCTCAACATAATTCATTAAAGGAAAACCCACCTTATGATACCTTGCAGATAGTTTGGGTTGCCACAAAAAAGTATGTCCTTGGGTTAACCGTTGTGCATTACGGTTTATGCCATTTTTCTTTTTGCCCATTGTGCGTGATCAGCTGCGCGTTTGTCCTTATGAAAATAACGAAATGTGTGTGTACATTTGGTACATACATATTTTGGGTCTTCTAAATTATACAGTCGCTTGGCATTGCAAGTGCCACTCATTTTGCTTCAGCAGCGGTTTGGAGTCCGGCATCCACACTTATTCCCACCTACCACTACCGACTCCCTGCTCTCACCCCCGAGTATGGTCTGGTCTGGCCGTCTCATACACTTTGAGTGTGTAATTTGTGCTCTGCGCTTTCTGAGCGCGTGTGTGTGTGTTATTTTTTTCGCTGTTTGTTGCTGCTTGCGGGCTTTTGAGCTTTTAATCATTTTTAAACAACAACTCAAGTGCCATGTATGTGTGTGTGTGCGTTTGTGTCAAAAGCCACGCACCATGCACGTATACACACACGCGTATGTATCGGTGTGTGTATGTGTGCATAATGCAAGTGCCACTCAACGGTAACACACGAAAAAAAAATATTTTTTGTTGCCTACCCAAAAGGGGCTAGCCAGCCGCCGCAACAAAAGCACTTGAAAATTCGTATACCCTGCTTTAATAATGTTGGTTAATGGCTATATGGAAATGATTAACAATATAACAATGATAAATATATAGTCAGGAATCACCTGCAAGTTGAGGAAATTCAAAAATAAAGAAGTCGAAAATGTAGAAGACACAACGCTTGAAGTTATGAAATTGAAATGTTTTTTGTTTGATCTAATGTGAGGAAAGTCGCAAAAGTGTTTGGCGATTGCCTTTAGAAAAGAGAAGAAATTATTACATAAATAAATGAGTTGTGAAATGAGATCAAAACTGAGAAATAAGTTTCAATCTTTTGATTTCTTCCATAAATAATTGTATCCCGTTATATATTTAGTTTTCAAAATATTTATTTTAGACGCTCAACATTTAGCTGCATTGTACATACTTATCGATCGAACGAAATTTCTGCAACGATTGACTCATGCTGCATTTAACAAAATGTGAAGTAATCAAGGATTCAACATTGATAAGGAAAATCCTTAAAGTAGTGAATACTGTTAAGATGCTAGTATAAAAAAACTCGAAAAGGAACACAAGTTGATTTAGGCAAAACCACTTTCAAATGTACACACTTATTACACGTCTTCAATTTTACCCAATCTTATTAATTGTAAGTTGAAATGACTTAGGCAATAACTTAGGATGCATAATCTTCTCCACAATCATGTAACTCAGAATTCAGCAGATTCTGCCAAGGATCGAGGAATATTTCTTATACATACATATATGATGAATATATAAGGTAAGGGAGCCTTCCAGTTCCAGTCCAGTCCAGAAGGAAAAAAGGATGGGGAGAGAGATGAGCAGTTTCCAGTTGCAATATTGGTAATTATTCATGACAAAAATTTCTCTCGGTGCATATTCTCGGTCCCTCCCAGTTCCTGTCCGCCTCCTCTGTCTCTTTCCTTCTGTGTTGAACCGAACACACACTTCCGTGTGTCGACTGTGGCACTTAATTTTTGCGCCTGCAAAAGTCCGGAAATGTGGGCAAATGTGAGGAGACACAGACTGAGACTTGCCGCTTTTGGCATGGCAATTTTTTAATGTGCTTTAATTGTTGCTGCCGGTATGGGGGAACGAAAGAAAGAGAGAGAGGAAAGAGTGACGGAGAAAGTACATAAGGTAGGAAAAATGACAATGGCAAAGCCAAACAGATAAACAAATGACAGGCAAGGGGAAAAGTAGAAAGAATAACAAGATTTCGAAAAAAATAGCAAAAGCCACTTGGAAATTTAAAACATAATTGGCAGCCGCCATCATTGTCGTCGTCAGGTTGTCAAAAGAATGTTCAGAAAATTGTCAAAATGTCTAAAAATATACAAAGGCAAGTTTGCTGATAGATTCGCAAAGGGAAATACTTTTAGATTGGATAACAGTAGCCATGCAAGAAAAAGTTAAGCAAAAATTCAAGATTAAATTAAATTAAACGCTGATAATAAGCATATACAGATAGATAGAAAGATAGTTAAAACTTGAAACCTCAAGAAGTGGACATTGATTAAAGCGATTGTGAGACGAAAGAGGTAAATTTTAACACATTTTTTATTCCACGAATTAAACATATCCAGATTTTTACTTTGCCTTGATTTGCAGTGAGGTCTGCAAAAATATTGATTACAGATTGCCAATTAATTGACTCGAAAAAAGTTAATTAGTTGACTATATATACATATGTACAAACAATATAGACATGTATGCACATAGACATGTATGTATGTATATCAAGCTGGACTACATCAAACTTTGGGGGTTTGAATCACAAAAGTTTCATTCATTATATTTTTTCGTCTCGTTTAAAGCTGTAAATGTCCAAAGAAGAAGACTTCTGGTAACTTTATCTACAAATTGGACAGTTTGACAGCCCCAAAGACTTTTTCATAAACTACCAACCAACTTTTTTGCTCTTCAAAATGAAAAACACACCCACACACAGGCAAGACAACAAAATAAAAATCAAAATCAAAGGGTCCAGCCAACTTTCGCCGTAGCGAACTTTCTATACTCTTGCAAGTTTTTGTTTAAACTGCTCTCAAACTACTGAAAAGACCCTTTAAGGTCCAAGCAAACATATTGCCCCAAAATATTTAAGCAATCGTCAAACAGAAAAAACAAGTTTTTCCAACTTTAGCCAACCTTTTGGAAACGATTGTTTACACAACCTTAACCAACAAAAATTGTAGTATGCACAATTAAATTGAATTTAAAGGCACAAGTTTCACTGGCTTGTATTTGTTCACTAAACAACAGGTACGTAGGTATTGGAATATATTTTAAGACATTGTTAATGGTTCATTGAAATTACTATCTGAGAATTTTCTGAAAACTTGTAGTATTTCATTTTTCTTAGAGCTTCTTCAAAATCCAATCTTTCGTAATCGTTTCAAACAGAAAGAATTAGAACTATCTCCTTGATTTTCTCAAGCTGTATTTTGCCCAATTTTCAACAGATTTGCATAAGAAGCTATTGCATTTTGAATGGCGTTGGCATGTCCTGAGCTCTTGGACAATCCCGCTTTTTGTTGCAATACAGATACCACAAAATATTGTCCTTTGGAATTTTATAACTAAAACATGTATACAGGTTATACTGCTTGAAGGATATTTATCGATTTAGTTAGGACATCATTGATTGTCCTTAATCAGGACTAACAAATTAGGTTCCCCAGTCGTGTTAAAATTTGCAGACTGGAAAAAGGTGAGCAGATTGTCTGTATAGCTAATTCAAGAACCACCAAGTTTATCATCAGCAGACTTTGCTAAAGAACTCCAGAATTGCAAGAGCCATACCATGTCTTCAACGCTAAAACTAGTTGGGAATTGCAAGTAAATGAAGCGAAAAAAGTTGGTGAAGCCTTGGGCGCTATGAAAAATTAGTGTAATTGAATTTAAATTTTTCATTTAAATATAATTTGGCATATTTTATAAAGTATCAAACACAAATTTGTAATGAAGTTGGAACATTACAGTGTGAAAAACTGAACAAGTGAGTGATCTAGTAGGACAATGAACTAGTGAGTCAGTGAACAAGTGAGTCCCTGAATGGAGTAGGTTAGTAAAAAGACAAAAGTTATCGTCCATTGAAGAATAACCATTGACGAGAATTGTCCATGATTGTTTGCCTGATAATCACTCATAAGGGATCAAATACAACCACTTATTGACACTGATCAAGAATGTACATAGGTCCTTAAGGTCCTTAAAACAAGTCAGATTCCTTTAAATCTGGGTGTTGCATACTTTTTTAAAAATTGATTGTACCCTTTCGTTTGTAGGGATGCAACGAGAAGGCAAAAGGCGAAGGAGCAAATTTTATAGATTTATAACTTTTGGTAGATAAAAAAAACGAACGCAGCTGGAGCAGTACTTAACCCGTATGAAAAGACATAGGCAGGCACGGACTTAAAGGAAAGAAAGGGAAGTAATATCAATATCAATTAGGCCAAAAACGTTTTCATTATGCCAACCGAAATAGTTATACAAATTATCTATTCTCTGGATGATATATTTTACAGCCTTTATGCCACTCACTTGGAGGTTTCTTACTCTTTGTTTGTCTCTTTCCTTTGCCAGTTCTTGATGAATTTCCGCTCAAATTGGTTAAACCATATTGGGTGAGGTGCATATCCTGTTTATTCATAGCGAATACATAATTTGTGCTAATTTTTACTATTTTGTTTTCGCTAATAACCCATGAAAATTTTGATAAATATGTAAATCTATTTTGTGGAGTTTCGGCTTCCAGTCAATGTAGGCGAATTGGTTATGAAAATTTTACAAAATGCGGAAGCTGCTCCACTTTCTCCACTCCTCAACACATGCGAACATGCTGAGGGAAGGTATGAATGAGGGTGGGAAAGGAGGTGACGGGGTTTATCAACCGCAACAAACTCTCATAAATTCATTTTCGGATTCCATATTTTACATGACACAAATTTTATGACTGCCACGCCCTAAATAGCCTCTCAGACAACAACAGAACTGTTGTTAAAATACATATATATATATATAGGTACCTATCTAAGCAGATGTATGCGTGTGTGCCTCTGTGAGTGTGTGTGTTTCTGTGCGTATGTGTGTGCGTAGGGAGCCTGATAATCAAAGTTTAGTGCCTTTAATTTGTTGATGTACAACCAACACCACCAAAAAAGGCCGTAGGCTAACGAGTGCAAAAGATTTAGTTCGAGTTGTCCCTCTCTCTCGCTCCACCTCTGTGCCCATTTGTGTGTGTGTGTGTTTGTGTCTGTGTGAGCCTCATATACACAAAACGGTAATTATTACTTGGCCAAAGTGTTTTTGGAAAAGTTAAGCGGCAGCAGCAGCCACAGCAACAAAATATGCAAAGTTTTCTCTTACATGCTTCATCCACTCGGTCTGGCTCTGGTCCGCTTCTTCTTCTTCCTATCTCTGTGTGTGTATATTTTGGTTTTGTTGCCTACTTTTGCGGGCCAGGCAGAATACTTTGAAGTTTTGACACCCAAAAAATGGAAAATATCTCATTGGTTAATTTTTCTTAAGGGAAAAACGACATTGCTGTACCCTCCACTTATGAAGGTTTATAACATTTTAATTAGTCATCTTTTATTAAATATATGTACATCTTTTTTTCTTGATCTACAATTGCAATTCGAATCTGAATGAATTTAGTTTTAGTTCCTAGTTCTTATGGAATTCTAATATATGTTCATATAGTTTTGACCACACGGCACAGTCTCAAATGGAGTACAGATCTGATGGTTTAGATCCTTAAATACCCTTTTTGTAGCCTTTATGGAAGCAATGTTAAAATGAAATCTATTTAAGATGCTTTTAATAAGATCACAAAAATGTGAATACAAATTATTTATTTATTTATTTGAAACATATTTTGAACAGAATTAAGTTCTATCAAATTTGTTTTGTCCTATTTAATTAGTAAGAATTAATATAGAGTAACCAAATTGACAGAAGATTAATAGAGGTATGTATATTGGTTAACGAAATGAGCTATCCTGATCATTATCTTGATCTTCAACAGAAAGTTTGTGGACTCTTTTGATAGGGAACATCTATTGAGTCTTCTGTAGATTTTGAACTTTCTGGATTATAACCTTTGTTTATTCTTTGGCTGTTTAGTTGAAATAAAATCCGAAAAAGCAATTTAAATTGTGTTTTTTTTTTTGTCTTATTTGTATATTTGTATAATTCATAGACTATGACTAACAAGATGCGATAAATGAATTGAGAAAAAAGCTAGCTTGGAACCTAATCCCAGCCAGCGCTGCCACCGCCAGATGACCAACCACCGCCAGAGGACCAACCGCCGCCGTTGTAGTGGGAATGATCATCACCAGAGCTAATTACTTTAATGATCTTCACATCTTCTTGGAGATGATCATGATGTTCATGATGCTCGTGATGATGATGATGACCCAGATCGATTGGTGAGCTTTCCTCATGGATAACCTTAACAATATTGATCTGGTCATCGGAGTGGCCGGAATAGCCACCAGAGTAACCACCGGAATAGTCACCAGAGTAGCCACCAGAGTGGCCGCCATCTTCGCTAATAACTTTGATGACTTTCACTTCTTCGGCTGCACCATGTCCGTGACCGTGACCGTGTCCGTGACCATATTCGTAGCCACCATGACCACCATATCCGTGACCAGCATCCTCTTGACTAATCACCTTGACAATGGTGGGTGCTTCTACCGAAATGGCTCCACCACCACCGCCCGATGACCAACCACCCGATCCTCCAGCACCACCAATAAATCCAGCGTGGACCAGGCTCACACAGGCAATAAGGCAAACGAAAACCTAGCATGAATCAATGAAACAAAATTAACACTAAACTTAGTTAAAGTTAGGTTCATTTACCTTCATTTTTATCTTGGTTGTGTTTGGGTTAATTTGAAGCGCTTGTTCGATGAAGTTCAAACTTAGTTACAACTGCCCGGAGGGCAGCTATTTATATCGAAAGTGACATTCGAAAAGTGTGTTCAAGATGGGGTTAGTGTTGTTGCTTTGGTATTGTGTTGACCTGACTAGTTATAGCTAGTTGAACAGCTGATTGCAGATCAGCTGATTCAAGCGAATCACAAACAAAGCCAACGGCAAACCGGTTTCTGGGTTTGAACTACATATATTTATAATGCAGATTATTTGCACCGAATTGGCAAACTATTTTAAATGGCTTAAAATATGCAAAAAATTTAATACCTTTTACTACCAAAACTCTCATAGTCCATTAACTAGATACTCTTCAGCCTTAATCTAATACACATATGTATTTAAGAGAGTTAAATCTTAAAGATTTTGCTGAAACAAATTTATGTTAATTAAATCAAAGAACTTTATTTACCATCGTTTCGAAATTATCCACTCAAGTAAATTAATACACAAACAAATTGGTTTGCTTTTGAGCTTTTCGATTTTTTTTTTGATGCATTGCAAACAGTTTGCTCAAACGTATTGACCCCTCTCAGAGGAGGTATTAAAAGGGGTCAGAGTGAAAGATATAAAAATGAATTAACATTAACTAATGTTACGCTTTATAGTAAGCATCTGCTGCTGCTGCTTAATTAACCCAACAATAAATTATATTACATATGTATATGTATATATATTTTATTTTTTGTCCAATTTTGCAACTTTAATGGTGTGCCGACGATACAACTAACTCTGTAGTAGATCATATTTGGCAGATTAATTGATTCAATTAGGCCAGGTCCAAATATACATAGCTCCCGATTAAACAAACATTTGACTTTAACATTCTGCGATAAGAAAATGTTACAAGTATTTTCTAAGAAGCATAAAGCTATTTATGTACCCTGCATGCATAAGTTAAAAGGGTATATTTAAGGCGCTATAGTAGCGATAATCGATGAAACTAAAGGAAATCACACTGGGCCACCTAAGGGAAAGGGCCATCTCAAAGATGTTGTTGAAGAAAAATAAAAAAATAAGATTCTTCTGTTTAATATGTATTAAAAAACTTTCAAATGTTGCTCTTAAAATCTATCAACAATCACCTGCAATCACCTGCAATCATCATCAACATCTACACTCATCTAAGCATGAATATCTGATCATAAATGAGAAAATGTGAATAAGAATCGGTCTCCATCGATTCGCAAATATAATGGGGTTTTTGGTGATATGTATACATAGATAGATATACATATGTACATATAGATATATACATATTTTTAATAACATACATCATGAATTTTTGGGAAAAAAAACTTAGTTCTTGAGGTTTTTGAGTTTTTGATGCAAATTTAAAGATTATTTGAAAAGACTGATATATGAGTTTGAAAAATCGGTTGAAAATTTACAAAACTACAGATCCTCAAAGTTTGGGTTTCTTGAGAATAGTTGAGGTATTTTCTTTTAGAAATAATCTTTGGATTTTCCTCAGACTGTATTTTCGTCAATTTCGAAATGATTACAAAAAGTTATATTATCAATTAAATCGCAAACATCAAACACTTGGATATCTGAAAAATAAATTTTTAACCGATTTTTGGAAAAAGACACATGATTAAACATCACAAGTTGATGCGCAAGTTTGCGGAATTCACAGTAATCACTCCTCACACGAACCCTTTAGGTCTACTTTGCCATTCGTTCAACAAATTTACCCATCTCATGTCTTCCCAACTTTCTGTTTTTCTCTGATTTGGCTTAATTAACAATCGGTTCTGCTCTTTAACATTTTCCCCAGTGTCATTTCGTTTCCATATCATTCCATATCATAATATCATAATCTAGAACTGGCGGCAGGACAAACTTCACCCCTTCCAACTACCTAAACACCCATTCTCATGAATTCAAAGTGCTTTGATAACTACTTCTTATAGCAGGTTTCTCAAGTGCTAAGAATATTAAAGAGGAACACCCATCAGGTGTTATGCTGAACTTGTAGGCCATGACAATTTACAGGTCCTATGATGTTTTGAAGGGATAGCCAGTGGCTATTAGCCACTTCAGTTTATGGGATGACTGCACTTTCCTGGTCCTCATTATTCGCCAATTTCTATATTATAGGAACAAGCCCGCTGCTAGAGTCGCGAAGTAAAAGAGCGAAGAGGATTATTAGACTGACCTGAGGCTACAACAATTACTCAAACAAATTACAATTGTACATACGATCATTTTTAACCTTTGATTGAATAGCAAAGCAAGCTGATTAAAAACTGTCATCATGTGTTTTGTTTTGCAGTTTGTAGGTAGCTAAGCAATATTTAGTTGATCTTCCAACTGGCCTAGTATAACATTATATATTTTGTAAAAACAAACTTTGAGTATTTTGTAATTTTCCTACGAATATATTTATTTTGCTAATTATAAATATTTATAAATATGGCATTGGAAGGGATTTGCGGCATGAATAATTTGGATTATGCGACTCCACGTGAAATTCTCGAGCACGGACAGCGCAAGCAAGTTGCAATGGGTTCCATCAACTTTCAGAGTCCATTCAGATTGTTGAAGCCAGTAACACTATATGTGAGTGAGTGAAGTATTCTGTTTAATTCATTTATCTGAAGTTTTTGTGCTTAATGTCTAGCCTCTTGGGAATATAAAGAAGCTGTTCGAGAAGACCAACGGAAAGATTAAACTTACTCGTGGCACCACCGCGCTCGGTTTTATATTCCAAGGTGGCATCGTTTTGTGTGTCGATTCGCGTGGTAAAATGATCGAGATCAGTGATACCATGCTGGGCGCTATGGCCGGTTGTGCCGGCGATTGCTGCTACTGGAATCGGGTTATAAAGCGGGAGAGTCGCCTCCACGAATTGCGCTTCAAGCAGAAACTGCCAGTGGCGGCAGTCACACGCATCATCTGTAATACGGCATATCAGTTGCGGGGAATGGGCTTGTCAATGGGCATGATGCTGGCAGGCTGGGGTCCAACTGGTCCTCAACTCAGCTATGTCGATTCCTATGGCGACCGCTTGTATGGCAGCAATTTCGCAGTGGGAAGCGGTTCAGATGCTGCTTTGGGAGTATTGGACTCCAATTTCAGATTCGACATGACTAACGAGGAGGCCTTCGAGTTGGCAGAGCGTGCCGTTTACTATGCCACCTATAGCGACATCTACACGGGTGGACTTGTGCGCGTCTATCATATCACTGAAACTGGTTGGAAAAATATCCCATGTACAGATTCTGTCGTATTGCACGAACGCTTTAAGAGCTGTGGCGACAAACCACCGCTGGATATGGACTCTAAGGACAAGCCAATGGAATGCTTGGTTCCAAATGAAGCGGATGAAGACAACAATGAGAACAATAATGGGACCAAATAATGGAAATAAGTTTATTTTCTCGATTAAAGAAAAAATAAAAGAAATAAAGTTTATCTTCGAAAGAAACAGGTGAGATTAAATGAACTCTATCTTTGAGTTCTTGTTACTGTTCCTTATCAATTTGCTCTGGTTTTAACCATGTTCGGTTGGATACATGAAAGATAGTACAATTTCACAGTGTACTCCTTATTCCTTAAAAAACAAAACTGCCGAAAGGTCAGCTAAAAGAACTGTAAATCTCAATTCAATTTTTGTCTTCTCATCTTGAACTTTGAAGCCAATTGTTGACGACCTAATTAAATGTTATTGCATAAGTATAGTATGATTTTATGTCAAATGAGATAAATTAAGTAAAATTAACTGAAAAATGGCCAAGCTATATAAAATTTAGATCATTTTACTTATTTGACTCTCAAGGATTTTTAGCAATTATTATTTTTAGATGTGGATCATAGTTTCAGGCTCGGGATCAGCACACTCAAATTATTAAACAACGGTAGAAAAACTCCATGACATAAGGAAAAAGTGTCATTTTGTTGTTATGTGTAATTGATTAAAAATTTGACTCTTTTTCCCGTTCAAATAGGTCAATGACTTTTTCTTTTACTTCAGCCCTATTTTATTCAACATATCTCAACAGTTTTTTAAACTGATTGTTTAGTATTGTATTATCATTAAGTTTTAAATATATAATAAATTATTTCAAATTTTAATTCATTTATTTTTAGCTCACTGAATATTCTTGCAATGATCCAGAAGTAAGTTAATAAATTTGAAAAATTGATTTAGAAAGGTTAACGAGGTCTTTACAGCAAAACTTGGACTTGCCTAAATATTATTAAGTTACTGTAAAAAAGTCAAGAACGGCGCAAAGTTATTACGAGGGCAGTTCGAAAAGTACTTAGCCTACAAATGAAAAATGAAAATTTTGGAGAATTATCGATTTATTTCTCAACATAGTGTCCTTTAAGGTTGATACACTTGATCCAGTGTATCCAACTTTTTTAACCCGTCTGAAAAAATTGGCCTCCTCAAATTTCTGCCCGGCGAGTGACTTCAAGTTTGGAAACAAAAAGAAGTCGCACGGGGCCACATCTGGAGAATACGGTGGATGGGGCAGCAGTTTGTAGCCCAATTCTACCAATTTGGCCATGGTGCCTTGTCATGGTGAAAGAGCACTTTTTTCTTCGTCAAATGGAGCCGTTTTTTCTTCAATTCAGCGTCGAATCGGGTCCATAATTCAGCATAGTAGGCGCCTGTGACTGTGTTGCCTTTCCCCAGGTAGTCGATGTAGATCACACTTTGTGATTTGTGGACGTCATCTTTCCGGCTGATAGGAAAGTCTTCGCCTTCTTCTGTCTCTGTTGTATATCAGCGAACCCAAGTTTCGTCGACGGTTACAAAACGACGCAAAAACTCCTTCGGATTGCGTTAAAACAGCGCCAAACACTGGTCTGATGTCGCACCCTTCGCGCTGACAGAGTTCTCATGCCCAAAATTTCTTGTAGGATATAACCCACGGTCTTTCGAGATACCTACCGTCTCAGCTATCTCACGCACTTTCAATCGGCGGTTGCACTTTCTGGGGCACTTGGACGTGGCTCATCAAAAACCGAAGTGCGACCACCAATTTCTGACGGTCGCCATCGAAGGAGAAGAGTCACCGTACACAACATCCAAACGTTCTTTGATTTCACTTCGCGATTTACCTTCGAAAAACAATCGAATCACCGACCGATATTGCTCTTTCTCCATTTTTTTTAAAAAACCGTGGCAACGCTCACTTATACACGGAGTCAAAACAAAACCACAAATTCGATTTGACTAAAATTTTTAGCTTTGTCGTCTTTAAGATGGTTCTACACGACAATAAACTTTTCTTGCCATAGTGACGCCACTGGGCGGTGAGGCTAAGTACTAATTGGACCACCCTCGTAGTACGCTGTGGAAGGGGAAATATAAATTACATACTATGTACATGTCAGCTGGTTAGTTCAAGTTCTGAAATCTTGAAACTACACTTTGATCTTTTGTCCGTTTTCCATAATTTTATACCTATTCACATATTAACTGTCTATAAATTGTAAGAACTTGTCAGACTTTGATTCCGAGTCAAAACTGAATTTTTGTTCGATTTTGTGTTCCGGGTATCTACTTTTAATATTTCTTATCGAAACTTTACCTGAAAAGTTACAATTTTTTACCTTAGAAGTGTAGTTTTCGACCATAGTGCAAAGGCGCCACATATTCAATATGATTAGTAAATTTAATTATAATTTCTCAAAATAAAAATATTTGTTTTTTTTTTTTTGTTTTAATGATTTTCTTTATTTTCGTAATATATGTATGTATTTTTGTTGTTTGTTTTTTGTTTTTTTTTTTTTTGCATTTTTTGTTGTTTGTTTTTTATATATATTTTTCGTTTTGTTTTGTTGTTTGAAAGGTGTTAGGAAAACAATGCAAAAAATTATATGGTATGAAACTTATGTACTTATATAGAGAACCCTTTACAGTTACAGTTAGTTGGCTAAAATTAAATGTTTTTTTTTTTTTTTTTTTTGATTTGATTTTTGTGCTAATGTGAACAGTTTTTTGTTTTCTGATGCTGGCAATATGTTTTATATATACTTTAATTATTTTTTTTTTTTTCGTTTTGTTTTTTAAGCATTTTTCGAGATCGTTTTTTATGTTTTGTAGTTTATTTTCGATTTATGTGGCGCTTGTTTAATTAAAAAAAAAAGGCAAAACTTAAAAATACCTATGTGTAGATGTGTATAAAAACCGAGCACGACAAAAAAAAAAAATATTTTATATTTATATATAATTTTAATACTTTGCAAAATATTTTTTTTTTGGGTATTGATCTTTACGTTTCGTTTTGGTTGCCTCATTGCGGGGGCAAGTTTGGGGCTTTTTTTTTTTTCTATTTTTTTTTGTTTGCTAAAACTAAATATAAACTGAGCTTTGCATGTGCCTCGCCAAAGAATTTATAACATAAATTTAAATTGTGTGTATTTGTGTGTCTGTGTGTGTGTATGGTTTAAGCTCATTTCCAATTGGTTGGGTTCCTTCCTTTCTGTTCTTCATGTCAGAAGTTTTTCGATTCTTTTTTGCGAAATGGTTTACCAATTTTCTGTGTTCCATTTTCCCTTTGTTTCTCAAATGATTGCAGTTTATAGAGTTGCCACTTCAAAGTGCAAAAACTATGCCATTTGCACAGAGTTGCCACTGTGACATGGATAATAATCGTATGAGTATGGGCACATCTGCTTTCTCTAAGCTCCATGCGCAATCCTAAGAGTTTTTTATTAGAAGGTTAATTTCTACAGATTGTTGGCACCTCTGATCATACGCCCTAGCAAATGCTATAGACCACTGTGAAAAAATGATTTGGGAACTTCGTTGGGATAACTTTTTACGATATTCATCTAGTAGGGTAGTAAGATGTACACTTAAATAACTCTATATTAGATATAGGTACACCACTTGAGTAATATCCCTTTGATAATAGGCGTTGCCACCTTTTTGTATGATCATTAACGATTGAAAGCAGTGAAAAACATGTGAGAAAAAGGAATTTGCGATAACCCTAAGGTGAGTGTGTGTGTGGGTGTGTCTGTGTGTATCGAAAAGTATATGTTACTACCTTTAGCCTGTATTTATATTGTAGTTTGTTGTAAGTATGTATAACTAACTATTTTTCATTTTCCTTTCTATTTCGCACAATGTAAAATTTGTTTGCCGCGTTCTGTGTCTATTTGGATTAAGATTTGAAATGTGTTTGTGGTGTGTGTGTGTGATTAGTACATCTAATTATTACAAATAAAACATATATTTAGTATACATATATATGTATGTATATTCAATATATGCAGATCGATTCATGCTTATAATATATACAAATACAGTTTCTCTTAATCGTAATACATATTATTCTTCATTCGTTAGCTTCTGCTTTTGCTTTCGCATTCGTTTCCGCTTCCGATTCATTTTCTTATGCTGAATTAACATGTTTTTGTTTTAGTTTGTTTTTCGTTTGTAATTGGTAAAATACATTCATATACATATATATTTATGTAAATTTGATTTAATATAATTGTTTGTAATAGCTAGTAGACAATTTAAATATATATATATTTATATATACGAATTATATTAAGTTTAATTATTAATATTTTCTCCGTTTTTTTTTTTTTGTTTTCTGTTTTTTCTGCAGTAATCTTTTTGCTTTTTAGTTGCGAATGCAAATCTTATTAAATATCTGTTATTATGGGCCCCATTGAATTCTTGTAACCGGTTCGATGGCCATTAAATTGGTTATAGGAACCAAAATATCGGCGCTAAAACCTATCGAAAGAATTCGATAGAAACCTCTCTACATACCTTAGACCATATCATTTTTGCAATTACATTCATTCATATAAAAAAATTGAATTGATTGTTTAAAAATGAAAAAAAAAAAAAACATTTCTTTCTAACATAATTTACAATTTATACTATAAATAATATTTTTATATATATATAGAGGTGTATATATATATATATATATGTTTGTGTATGTATATAGATAAGTATGTAAAACACTTTCACTTGATGTGGAGTTGGGATTGGTACAGATTTTTTTTCGTCTTTTGTTTTTAAATTGTTTAGGGAGAGGAATTTTTTTTTCTTTTTTCTTTTTAATTTCAAAATTTAATGTTCGCTTAAGGCTAATATTCCTTTTCTTAACGCATTCGTAGTACCTAATTATCGATATATATATAGGTTTATATATATTTCTATATCCATATATAATACGCTTTCTTTCTAAAAAAAAAAAAAAATTACAAAAGAATCGCGAGTAGTTTAATAGATGTTAATATTAAAACTTGAATTCCTCTTTGCTGCTCATTCATTCTTCTAATCTATTCTCTGCTATCTGCTATCTGCTATCTGCTGTCTTCTCTGTTCTCTCGTTCTTTCTTATTTCTTTTTTCGGATTTCATTTTTGAAAATTGAATTTCTCTAAAAATCTACAATTCAGTCGTTTGGCACACACACACGCTATCGATTCATGCAACCAAGGTGGCAACGCTGTGCCTCTTATTTATGTATTGGTTTATGCAGTGTTGCATATTCCCATCTTTTTTCTCCATTTCGCGCTACTGTACTTTCACGTTCCATGTTCCGGCGTTTCGTTTCGCGACTTCTATTCTTTACGGAGGAAATGGAAATGGGAGTTGAAATATTTTCTCTTTTGTTTAATTTTTAAATTTAAAGGCAATTGAATTGTCGTTTTTTTTTCTTTTCTTTTTTTTTAGTTTTCCCCTTTAATTGTTAGCAGTTAGAGCTTAAACCTCGGTGCCATCTTCGCCCTCATCGTCAAAGAGTTGACTTGTACTACCCTGACCCCGTAAAGTTGTCGTTACGGACATTTTCTTTTTGGGCTTCGGTGGTGGTCGCGGGGGTATTTTAGCCACTTTCGGGGAATCACCGATATTCGCGGTGGCGCCATGAGTCGGCGAGGCCGATGAACCTACCCCGCTAATTGTATTTGCTGGCAATATGGTTATGCCATGACCATGATGATGCCTACCTCCACCATACAATGGCTCCGAATCGGAAGCGAAGAGATGCTGCTGCTGTTGCTGTTGTTGCTGTTGCAGTTGCTGCTGTTGTATTAATTCGTGTATCGGCTCATAGATCTTGCTGTTATTCGCCGCCGAGGCCACTGAAGTGAGACTGGGCGTGGCCGGCAATGGCCGATCCCGCATTGTATACTGTTGTTGCTCCCGTTGTTGTTGCTGCTGCTGCTGCTGCTGTTGGTGTTGCTGCTGTGCTCCTGCACTGCTGCCATTCACCTTATTCAAATTGAGGGTAGAATTGCCTCCAGCTGTGGTACGTAAACCCAAATTATCATAGACCGGCTCGGCTTGCAATTCGGCTGTAGTAGCCGTTCCCGTCTCACTGGGATTGGGCGATGTGGGCGATTGGAATTCACTCAAATGCGTTGCCGCCACCGCCGCCGCAGCTGCTGCCCCAGAAGTGCTTGGGGCCCAACTGGGTACACGGGGTTTTCGAGGTATGGTCATGTAACCTTGTTTCATTACCACTGCCGTTGCGGCTGGCGAATAAACCACTGGGGCTGGCAAAAATGGTGATGCTTGCGAAGATTGCTGATGTTGCTGCAAGGCCGCCAGCTGCTGCTGTTGTTGCTGCTGCTGCCGGCTGTTTGCCAGATTCGCTATCAATGCGAGATTGCGAGTTTTGGGATGTTGGAGCGTCATGAAGCCGTTGTGTGTGTGGGCCGCCGTTAGTGTGGTTGTGCCATAGATGCCGTGCGGAGTCATGTGAGCATAGACGGGACTGGTTAGCGGCGGTGGCGAACGTATTCCATAGATCACCTGATCGGGTATATTAGATTGCGACGACTGCATCGATGGCGAAGTGGGCGGCACGCGTGCCGGAAAGGCCAGCAAGTCGGGTGGCAAACTATTGCCATACGTATCATCCACATAGGTGTGACGAGAGCGGGGTGTGGTTGTTGTATCCGAAAGGGCCACCGAGTGTGTCTCATCGTCCCGAGAATGATTGGCCACTGCGAAAAGAGAAGTAAGAGATGAACAAAATGACTAATTAGGGTTTAAGGCATAATGTTTTAGTAGCTAATATGCATTCCATCTTTCACATTCATCTTTCGATTTACTAAGATGGCTAAACGACCACACAGAGTGCACTCTAGCATTATTACTTACTTTATCTAACCTAATGACAGTTGAGAGAGTTAGAGAAAAGGACAGTTCACGCAATTCGATCTATTTATTGAATAAATATTAACAGTCCAATGACAAAACACTTTGATAATTTAGCCTTGTCCCATTCTCCTCCGCACACTTATTATTTCCACAGCATTAGACAACACTAGATATCCCCTCACCACTTACTCCCTGGTAGCACACACATACACACAAGGGTCATACGAAAAGAAGCCAATACAAACACACGAACAAAGGCCAACGGATGTTTGTTTTGAAATTTTTCGATTTGCCAATTGCCGCAGATGGCAATTGAATTGCCAACGACAATTGAAAAGCCAATTGAATGCAATTGATGCAGTTTGCTTTCGTTGGTGTTGTACTGGCTGCTCGTAATATGAGTTAAGTGAAAGTTGGTAAGCGGGGTGAGTGAAAGGGTTTAAGGGCAGCAGATGGAACATTTGTTGACATGTGCCAAAAGCTGTATCGCATTATAGCCAAGGTTCCAGCTAAGGGATAATGTTGACTGTCCAAATGAATTTAGTTTAAGAAATATGCAACTAACAATCCACGATTGTCTCATGACAGAGACAAGAAAAAGATTTCTCTTCCATTTGACATTGCTGCTGAAGTGGCAGTTCAGCTTTAAAATTTCACAAGCAGAATTCAAAAAACGAATTCCAATTTTGAACAAAAAAATAGTTTGCAAATACATTTACTTCTCTGCCACTTTTAAATCTTATTTCTTAATTCAAACTTTTGGCTCTTAGTTTGTACGGTTTTTCAGCCTCAGCCTAAAAGTATGCAGGCAGTTTGTATTGTCACACGAAAAGCTTGGAAACTGTAATATGATTAGTTCAATTTGGCAAAAATCAAACGACAGCTAACAGAATTTTAGAACTGTTTTCTTTTTAACTTGGCTCACTTACCATATACTGTTTCGTCCAGCAAAGTTTTCTTAATCTCATGCCCATCATCACCACCATCAACACTCTCGATATCCGTACGCCTGGGCGGCTTCTCCACCGGATTGACTTCGTTCAGCAAACTCTTTTGCATTTCCATTATAACCGAACCCTCGAGCATTGAGCCGTTGTGAGTTTTCTCCAATTTGGATGATATCAAACCATCGTTACTCATCATGGTGTTGTCCTTTTGATAGGTCTTAATGCGACGACAATACCAGAATAGGGTCAGTACGGAAACAATGAGCAACAGGAGAATCGAAGTAGCGATAAGGCAGATAATGAGAATGACATTGGTCTGCGGATCACTGGTCGAGGCGCCAATGGAGCCACTCATGCCACCCAAATTGAGGCCCAATCCATCGCCACCGATAACACCGCCATAGTCTCCATTCACCAAGAGTTGGAACTCTGCCTCGGCTTTGCCACCACGATTATCGGCTATGCAGATGTAGGAACCCTTGTCGGATGGTCGTACTCCAAAAATCCTTAGCTCCGATGTCATGGCCTGCCGATAACCCTGTTCGATGGTGTTCAGGACTCGTATCCTTTGATCATTCAAATTGACCGGCCTCTTGTTGTAAACCCAAGTGACATTTGGCCTGGGGGTGCCAACAATTTGACAGGGCAAGGTGATATTGTCGTGATTGGCCTCCACAAATGAACGCACCGAACCCAAAATTCTTGGGCGACAGGCAAAATTCTCAGTGGGCACTTCGCTCCAGAGTTTGCCCCGCAGCTGAGGCGGCTCCTGGCAATCGGTGGGCGGTGTATACAATCTCTTTGATATGGCAAAGTCGCGAAACTCTTGCAGCTCACAACTGCAATTCCATTGATTACTTTGCAGCGACAACGAGGTCAATTTCTGCAGATCCTTGAACGTTTCCTTGTGCAGGTGTGTCAATTGATTCTGATCTAGAGCAATGCTCGACAGAGGCAACGATCCAACAAATACTCGCAACTGGACCTGTTTGAGGCGATTATTTCGAAACTCGACACGTACCAAAAAACTCAAATTCACAAATAGATCATTTTGCAAGACTTCAATCTCATTATTATTGATGAGAACATTCCTGAGCTTTTCCAATCCGGCAAATGTACCCGGATGTAGATCGCGTATATGATTGTTCGATAGATCCAGTTCAATCAATATTTGTAAGCCACGAAATGCCTCTCGATGGACCTCCTGTATGGTACAGTTGCGCAAATAGATCTTATGCAAATTGGGCAGATCGGCCCGCAGGAACTCTTCGCTACGAAGTTCGGGTATTTGATTAGACGAAAAATCAACCACTTGCATTTCATTGCTCATATTTTGTGGGATTTTGATGAGTTTCTTATTTTTACAGTCCGCCGACTTCTTGCCCGAATTCCAATGGCAGTGACAACTGCTGCAATTCTGCATCCAATCCGTGTGGGCCATTGTCTCTTGGAGTAGAATGACAAGTAATACTAGGTGGATGCCCATTAAACGGCCAAATAGCCGTTGATTTTTTTGCTCTTTCAGTTCCATTTTCGTTTGATTGGTTACTGTGGTATTTGCTTCTTTTTTCTATCTTAGATAATCCCAACACGTTCCAACGCAGCGTTGAAGCTACCTAATCCTGTTCCTGTTTTCCGTTTCAGCGTTTCCTTTACGCCCTTTTGCGTACTTTGTGTGTGCGCGTTGCGTGTCACGTATTTTTTTAAGCTGCTCCCCCGTTCCTTTGGTCAGACGGTGATTAGGGGGGAGTAAGCCCACTGTTTTCGATGGGTTTTGTTAATCCTTTTGACGCCTTGTTAATTTGATTTTTTTCTTCCTCCTTACTTGTTTGCTCCCTTACAGAGCAGTGTGCGGGTGTGTTTGTGTGTGTGCATCCGACAGACAAGACTGTGATTAATTAATGTCCCTTTAGAGACCCTTTTTTTCGTCGTCCTTGCTGTTCATTCGTTGTTGTTCCTCGCAATTAGCAGCCGCACAGCATTTCCAACTGGAAAGAGATGTAAAGAAAACAAAAGTGTGTAGATTAGTAAAAAGTTAACCAGCAAGAAAGAAAAGCCAACAGTTTAAACAAAAATTTAAACGACCTTTTTTTGAAAATTATTTACCGTTTACAGTGGATCGATCGGAATAGAAAAGGCGTTTTATCAGATCGGAAATATTAAAGAAACATTGTCTTCAAATCTGCTTCTTCTAGGTTGTCTAATGAATCGAACTTATAATTTTCATACGAGCTTCTGCAGAGTTCAAAAAGCCTTTTGATTTCATCGATCTGCCTAAGATGGTAAAAGATTTATGCATAACTCAGTGTAAGAATCATTTATTGAATAATTGACAAATGACTGAAAAAACTTTTAAAAAACAAAAGGGACAAACCAGAAACCAACAACCAACCACAACAGCAACAACAACAACAATAACCACATACTGGTTTTCCTTTTGCGCTTTTTCTTGGCTTAATTTCTGGCTCAACAAGAAAAAGTGGTAAGGCGACTGAAGGAAAGGAGGGATGCTTGGAGGATGGCCGTCAGGTGGGACTTGATTAATGAAAATGTTGTTAAAGTCTGACAGCAGTTTGCGGCTGTCTAACTGACAACTTTTGCCACGCCCACCTGCTGTGCGCTCTGCGGTACGGATAACAAGAGGATCCAAAAAGGGGAATGCGTAGGATAACAAACAAAAAAATAAACACAAAACCCACAAAAAAAAAAAAAACAGGCAAAAAAAAAAGTGTGAACAAGCAACATGACAAAATTCTTTGTTAAAGGAAAACTCAAGCTGAGGTTTTCTTTTCGGTTGCAATTTTAATTAAATACTGATTCCCGTCTTCACATCTCCCGCATGGCCCATTTCCCTGTAAATATATTCCTGTCTCAGTTTTCAACATGTAACGCTTTCAGTCAGTGCAGGCAGCCGCAAATGTTTGCGGCAATCCACATCCTCCCCCCTCCCTGAAGCTGCTCCCCCCACACAGGCTTTCCCCAGAAAAGGCAAGCACATATAAAATACGCGCATTATCATTGTAAAGTTTGGACCCCAAAAATAAATTATTTACAAATTAATAGCAATTGCAACCAAGTTTTAGTTGCCAAATGCAACAGCAACTGCAATGGCGATAATCAGAGCTAACATTTTGGCTAGTTTTTGGCTTTTGTTCACCATACTCTGACCCTTTGCCTTTACCTTTACACTACTAATAAGCGCTATTAGCTATACTTAACGATGGATTTTAAAATAAATCAGTGTGACCATCATACGCTAGACACGTTTAAGTAACGAGAAAAAGCCTGACGAGAATGAGAAGAAAGTTCTTAGGAACCTTAATCAAAGTCTACAAGTGTGTCCTGAATTGATTATCAACATTATAAGCAGGACAATTTCCTAATGATTGCTCAGATATCAACTAGGGATTAACCAGACAAAGATATCGGTTTCAAAATGCTTGGCTTCTCAAAAAACCGACTCAATATCCAAAGTGTTTGAACTAGAATTCAGTTTGAAAAGAACAACTTAAAGTTAGAAGATTCATTGAATACTTTGAATGGAATGTTTGGTTGCCAAAGTAGTCACTACTCAAATAGCAACAGGATAAATTAATAATTTGAGTAGCCATTAAGTTAAGTTTAAGTCTTTGATATCATTTGAACTTTTTCCTCCTCCCCGACATCAGAACTGATATCTCGCATCAACATTTACAAGTTTTTTTTGTTGCTAAGCAATGATGTTGGTTTGCCTCCTTTTCGTCCTTGTAATCATCCTTTTGCAGTTTTCTACCTAACACAATCTAGCCCTTTTAAGCCATTTTTCTGCTCACAATCGACCCATAAAACGCGGTTCGTTGAGGGTTTTTCTATGTATTTTCTTGTTGTTATTGTTGTTCTTGTATTTTTTTTGTTTTTGGGTGTTTGTGTGTGTGTGTGTGTGTGTGTGTGTGTGCATTTGTTTGTGCACATTTTGCGCCCCTTGCTTTTGTTGTTGCTGTGTCAGCGGTTTTTGTTCGTTGGCAAGAGAAAAAACCACAAAACAAATTAAATATGCAAATAAAAAAGAAAGAAAAATGCTGCAATTTTGCGCTTTGTTAAATATTTGCTCAATGGGTTTTTACCATTTGCATTGTTTACTGAGCAGAGACGAGGCGAGACGAGACTAGACGAGGAAACAAAGTGGAGAAGATAGCAGTTATGTGAAGTGAAATGATGTAGAGGTACGTAGATGTTGAAACTCAGAATGAATGCAGATCGAAAACAAATTCTATGGCAAAACTTGGCTTTTCTTCATTTAAACATTTTCGTCCATTTCATTAACATTCCCAATAGCCTCCTGCCACAGCATTCATGCATCTATTACTAAATAGATAACAGGATCTCATGATCGAAGGGAACTTAAATGGCTGTCAATTTGTATTTGTGTTTAGCCCTCGAGGCATGTATTTCTTTATTTCCTTTAGTTCAGCTCTTCCCATTGTCATCAATTGCTGCCATTTCTGCCTAGGTGACCCTAGGTGATATACCCTTTACATTCATTTCGCGAATCAGGCATATTAAGATCGAACACAACCGCAAAGTATAGTTAACTTCTCTGACAATGGCCCACGACTTTGCATGTGTGTTTGAGCTCTTGGTGTGACTATTAAAGTGTGGCAGATTTCGATGTATCCAACTACAGGGTATATCGAAATTGGCATCCTGGTTTAATGTAACGATTCGTTTGTTTTTGCTGCTGCTGCTGTTGCTGTCATTTTATTGCCATTTGCGGTTGTAATTGCTATATAGAGAGAGAAGTGCCACGCCTCCCGCTACCCCCTTTTGGCCTCTGACCATTTAGCTAGCCCGGTTGTGTCTATTGTCAGCTTAAATCGATTTGAACAAATTTAATTGCTTTGGTTTGGTTGCTGCTGCTGTCGCTGCTATTGTAGCTGCGGCTGCTGCTTCTACCCATTTCCATTTTATTCGTTTCTTTTTTTTTTTTTTGTTTTTTTTGGGTTCGATTTTTTATGCGCTTTTTTGTTTTGAGCTTTTTTCTCGTCGTATTCCAATTGGCAATTGCTTTTTAAGTGTGTTTCGTGTTTTAGTCTCTTTCTATCATCTCCCTCTCTCTCTCCATCTGACTTCTTCCCTATCTTTTTGTGCGACAAAAGTTGTTGAACCGTCAAAAAATGGACAACAATTTCCACTCGTTGCCGCCAAAGTCGTCGTCGTCGTCGTCACAACAATTTGTTGCTAAATGAAGCGCATTTCTTTTTTGTTGCTTTTGTTTTTACATTTGTTAGAACAAATTGAAAGCCTATTTGCAAATTGTTTTTATGTACCATTTAAGTTTTTGAGTATCAAAGAAAAACCATTTGCCTGCTCGGTTAGTCACGCCTAATGATGGCGTAACAGGAATGAAATGGAATCGACAGATCTGGCAACACTACGCCAAATCTGAAGGAAGCAGGAAGGATCTGATAAAAAATACTCTGATTCTAGAAAATTGAATTGACTCTAGCCTATATGAACTTCTGTGACTGTTCTCTAAGCTCACATTACACCCATGTGGTTAAACTTGGTTGTTTATGAAAATATTTCAAATGAAATCTATAAACTAATCGCCAATCGATCGTCTCGTCGTTCAATGTTAGAGATGTTGATCTACTGCTTTCATTGTTGTCGACAAAAGTTATCGATATACATATGTATTCATATTCAACTGAAATCAATGCAGTTAAAGAAAAATGATTTCATATTTCAAATGTTTCCTAATATCGTTAATTTTGTGTACCGATGATTTCAGTGCTTAAAAGAAGAGAGAAGAAGATTGGTTTGATTTTTGTTCACCTAGATTTTCATTTAGACCATTTGGGCAAGTGTAAGTTGGGTAATAAACGGAACATGAAACTAGTTTCTCATAATTTGAAGTGGTCCATAGGAACATAATGTCTGACTTATCTTCTCAAATTTTGGCTCTGTCTTTACCCAATCTGAGATTCAATATTTCGTTGAAAGCAATTACCTGTTTTGCCGGAAGATATCTGTTTCTGATTTTAAGTGAAGCGTTTTCAACTAACATGGATTTTACTTATGAGCTTGAAACATGCCAAAGTCAGAGGTAGGCAAAAATACCTACTTGAAACGGAAATTGAAACGATGCAAAAGACTCAACTCAACTCAACTCGACTCGTCTAGTCTCGACGCTTTTTACAGTTTTCTTAGTACATTGCAAATGCCAAGGAAAATTTTCGTTCAGATGAATGTTGTTTGCATTGAAGTTCCCAGACTTCTGTTAGTCGATTATGCATCTGTATTTCTGTCGGCTGTCGGCTGTCATGTCTCTCTCTCTCTCTCTCTCTCTTTCTCTCTGGCAATCATGAGGGAAATGCAATCAAAATTTTAACCACTTTTTCAAATAATCAAATATTCCATTATCAATTGTTGTTTTCATTCGATTGAGCAACAGCAGTGACTGATTTTACATCCCATTGTTTTTTCTTTTTTTATTTCAAGTAATACATTTTAATATTGTTTTTTAATCTAACCAACCTAATCCTTGTATTAGACGTTTAAACTTTTACTGAGAAAAAAGAAACCCCAAAGGAGATAGAGACAAAAAGTGTGGTTGAGAGAAGATTGAGTAGTTTGCAGCAAAAAAATTGCTTTTTTCAAGTTAAACGATACTGAGAGAAAGAGTGATTGGAGTGGTCCTTCATCCTTTGCCAGCTAAAAATTCATTTTCTTGGCTGGCAAAGTTTGAATTTAATTTGAACGCCAGTAGTCTAGACACTTCACCCACAACTACGTGGTTCGACTTGATTGGAATTGTGTTCACAGTTTGAGTTTCAGTTAGGGGAAAACTTGATTGCTGCTGCTGCTCCTGTTACTGCTGCTCTTGAAGCTCTTGGGCTAACTATTTTAGGTAACACCATCTGGGTCCAGGATGTAGCAAGCAAAACCACTATAGACAGCTGGACAGATGGATAGACAGATAGATAGACTGACAGACAGACCAACAGATAACCACACAGTCGAGCTATCGACGACCCTACAGAAGACCGGATGCAGCAGGCAAAGGTGTTTAATTCAAAATGAGCAATTAATTTTTCGTAGGGTCATCCCAAACAGTTTCCTCTACATATTAAGTGCTAATACTTTGTCAATTATCTAAAGTTACCCAAAAGTGTTGGACGTTAAGAACTATCTAATTGAACTTAAATTGTACATATTGTTTCGACAAATGATTATTCAATTAGGTTTTTAAGTCGAGCGATAAGGATACGTTTCGGTTTGCGTGACTACATTTAAATTTTGGTGTAGAATTCTTCATGTTTCTAATCAAGATCTTTATGAATATTAATATTATAGTAATGATATTGAAATATATAAACACACACACATTGTGTACCTACTTAATGTATTGTACCATATCTGGACATATGTTTCCGACGATTTCAATCTTTCCGACCGAATGTATATTGCTTATGTAATGGTCGCACATTTGACATATTCGTAAAAACAAATACAAATACAAACAAAAAAGAAAACTAGAGAGAGGCAGAGAAAGAGAGTGAAAAAGGAATGGGTAAAAGTGGCAATACAAAAAAAAAAGAAGAAAAATGTTTAGCATTAATGAACTTTTTGCCTGAATGGACACACAATGACCAGGCATAAAAGTAAAGTGAACATGTCAATAATAGTTGAAAATAGGCGATGAAATTCATGTTTCTGTGTGCGTGTGTGTGTGTGTTTTTTTTTTTTTTGGTTGGGTGGAAGTTTGGGTAGTATCCTATCCTCTCTACAATTGGCCAGACTAGAGGAGCAAATGCGAGAGAGTGGACAATCATAAAATTGGCCACACGCCTGACCCATTAATAAGTGGAGTGGATACCAAACAACTGACCATTGATGACCGGTCATTTCGAAGCATAAATAAAGCATACTCGTTCGACTTTTGTATGATGTATGCCCACAGTCCATTGAGTGGGCGGAATGGAAGTAGAAAACGTACACCAGACCTTTCTACTATGGGATAAATGGCAATTTAGTGAAGCAGCTTATACAAATCTAAAAAAAGCCATTACATTAGGTCTACAGTTGTTGGTTTTTGGACTCATTTAAATTTAAATATGTTTATAGTTTAAGAAACTTTTGATGGAATAATCAATTTTTGTTAGGTCTCTGTGGCTGTCAGGCCCATTGTAGAAATTGTGTGTTGGAATATGGTGTGTAAATTATATTGTCCATTTTGGTATATGATATGATTGATGAACTTTTTGACATATGCAACCTATAGAGAACAACCTATGTATATATAAGTCAGTACATATGTATGTACATGTGTATGTGTATATGCTTGTGTATGAATGTATGTAAGTACGTGCCATGGACCTATAAAGAGCGATCAACTTCAATCCCTCATCTTCTGTATATTTCCTCATTCCTCTCTCTCCCTCTCTCTCTCTCTCTCTGTCCATAAGTTACTTTCGGTGCCTCCTAGCTTCCTTCCGTTTCTCCATGTGTTTCAACCAGAGTTTTTATTATTATGCATATTAAGCACATGTCATTACGTGAGTGCCTCCGTCCGAACTCGCACACACACACACACATTTATATGATGTATGTACATGTGCGTCGCATTAAGTGCACGTCCATCCAACAACGACAACAACAACGAGAGAAAAATGGAGAAATAAATTAAATTGTATTACCAAAATTGGCCAAAATGTTGGCACAAAATTACCAAATGCGCGCAATTTTCTGTGTAGCACTTTTCTGGCACAAAATGGCAACAGGCAACAGCCAATTGGAAGCGAGTGAAATGCATCATAAATGGTTATGGGTGGGTGGATTAGCTGAGGCTGAGGCCTGAAGCTGCCATTTAACTACTGCCGACACATTAGGCATCTGCCGTGTAGTGTGGATCAATCAATCAATCAACCAATCAATCAATCGATCAACTTTATGTCAAAACTAAACATAACCAAGCGAAACCAAAAATTTGAAAAATGTCAATGTCCTCGAAAGCCTTGGTTCGCCAAAGGCGAACATCACTTAATACTCGAATTGTTTGTTTTACACACATAAATAACAAAACAATAAAACAAAAACAATGAACTAACTATCTAGAATAAATTCATCAAAGTATCAGCAATATTTATTTTAGTTTTAATAAGTTATCTTATATCTCAGATCATTCATTAAACATGCCAAAAAATAATCTCCCATTTTGAATCAAGGCACATATCGATATTTTATAAAATCATTAATAATTTTTAAAATAATTTGCAAAATGAAACATAAATAAATTTGCAAAATTTTTAAAAAACCATTAGTTTTCATTATTTGTCAAATTACATAGTATATGACGATCGATTAAAAACTCATAATTGTTGGCCATTAATATCACAGATAGATATTGTTATATTATTGAAAAATCTATAGCTCTGATAAAACTCTTTTAAATATATGTATAGGTTATTATTTTATTGAGGCTAAAAAGAAAGACGCATGCATCGATTAAAAATTGTCATAAACAATTGGCGTTATCAGGAAACCTTTAGGAATTTTCGTGAAATGGTGCATGGGGAAATGGACTAAATAGCCAAGCATTTTAAATTTTATGTGTGATAGTTTCCATAGTATTTCATAGGATGGCTAAAATACTTGCCTCCTGTCTTGAAAGAAAAAACTGAATGCTAAGATTCTCTTTCTAGCTCATAAGTTCCATCAACGATTTGCTATTTTTTTGGTTGGCTCTTTTGTTAAATTAAATGCCATAATTCATAACTTTGAGGCTTCCAAGGATATATGACAATCCTTTTCAGCTTTTCTGTTTTTTTTGTCGTTTTGTCGTTTTGTTTCTGGTGCTTCCACTTCAACTTCCACTTTTGTCATGAAATTTATGTGCATATGCATTAACATATGGCAGATTGTGTGAAAGTAGCAAAATATGAACTAGAAGAAGAAGAAGGCCTTTGCCTTATCTTCCACATATGTATGTATGTGTATGTATTTAGTATATACATATGTAGTATATAACTGCTGCATATTCCTACCTCTCGTTATCCATTTACCCTCCTCTCTGTCTCTATGTAGTATCTGCCCCATCTCTAGCTGGAGTACTTGGCCTGCCAACAAACTTAACAAATGAGCGCTTGAAACTTGTCTATGACCAGAAAAACTAAAACAACAACTAAAAAGCTGCCTAAACTCTGGCGCCAAAACTTTGTCAAAAACAAAATGTGTCCGAAAGAGAGATAGACATTAAGAGAGGGTGACAGAGAGAGAGAGAGAGAATGAGAGAGAGAGATCTGGAGTTGGAGTTGAAATTGGCGGTAGAGTGAAACAATAGGACCAACAGCCGTAAAGGCTAAAGCAAATAAAATTACTATTGTCTCACCCCGGGCCGATGCCCGCTGCCCATCATTTCCCTCTACCCCTCTTGCCTTTGACACTCTGTTACGAATGACAGCTGCAAATAAATGAGAAAAAGCTGACATGAAAGAAAAAATTCAACTAAAAATCATAGAAACATAAAGAAAACCTACAAAACTAAAACTAAAAAAAAAAAAAGAACCAAATATGCAAATTCTAGTATGTCAAATGGAAATTTTTGCAAGAAAAACAAAAAAGGAAATTCAACAAATGCAAAAAACAAAGTGTAAAGTGGTTAGACTATAAAATAAAGTTGCCTAGATTCATATATATGATATGGAGTCAAAATTAACTAGATGGATGGAAGAATGAAAATTCCATAATTCAATTGGTAATGCCGGCCCAAAAGATACCCTCTGACAAATATTCAATTTAATTTTTTGTTCAATTTTAAGAAATTATAATCCAGGAAGAGAAGCGTGGCAAAAGCTTTATCCATAAAGAGTTACTAAAATTTATCGCAATGTTACCAATCTTTGACAGACTGAAACTATAATTTTATAGACGATTTTGAACAATATTTAAAATATTTATGCTGAAATTCTGAATGCAAACCGAAAACAAAAAAGAGCTGGGAATATGAAATTCATTTGAGATCTTTTTTGATTTATTATTTCTCTTAAAGACCCACCACTGCAGTGGTGCACTGGCACCTTGGTAAATGGTATATAGGAGCTTATGGGAAGGGTCTTTTGTTTCTTTTGGCAAATATTCGTCTCAATTACTTGATAAATTTTCTTTCAGTGTAAAAGTCAGATGCGTTCACTGGACTGTCACATAGTAAACTGGAAAATTTGAACAATTTTTGTTGTTTTCTGACCCCGTCGTAAATCTATCTTGATGGCAAATGGAGGAGCCACAACAGTATGTGCATATGTATATTTGTATGTATGTATGTATGTATGTTTGCATGGTTGTATGTGCGGGTAGATATAAATTCCATTGCATCATCAAGTCAAAAGAAAATTCAAAGAAACCAAACCACAAATTGCTGTTAGCAACGACAAAGTGGAGAATTGTCCACGATGACCATTACCACCAACACCAACACCAACAACAACGCAATGCAAGAATGTTGACAGTATAAATGTTGGCTCGAGCCCCCGCATCGGCCGGCTGTCGGGGCCCTCAAGTGTATGGAATGGTCGGCCAATGTCTAATGTCTAATGCCTAATGCCTAATGCGAAATGGCGGCATGTGCAACTAACAGGTTGCCTGCCAAGTCAAGTCGTTGTATTAATAGCAAGCAGATTGAGACACAGCACACAATATGGGGTAGGTGGGTCGTTGAGGGCCAATATGGAGGCGGGAGCAGACAATGTGAATGGGGGCGGGGGGGTGTGGTTAAGTTGTGGTTACAATGCTTAGGCTTTGTTTACAAGCAATCTCGTTCAATATGCATGAGATACAAAACGCGAAGCACACAAACACACACACACATACACATGGATATACACATGTGTTTGTAATGACTAGCCATAGAGGGGATGGTTGGACAAGAGAATCAATGTATGTGAATGTTACAATACAAACACACTCACACACACACGCACAGAGAGAAGGAGGCCAATGCAAATGTTAACTGCAATTCATCATTGGTTCAAGATTTACGTTTCAATCAGCTGATAAGTAGGCAACGATTTTCGTTCAACATTTATTTTTAATGAATTGTTAAACATTGCAAATTTCCTTGCCAAATTTCATGTAAAACAGTATTTCATTTATCAATAAAGGCACTAGATCAATATGCATTAGCATATGGAGGTATTTAGACCCATTGTAGACATTTAAATATTCATAACGAAAGAAACTTTTAGCCATTTCAGCCATCATCTTCTAAGTGAAATCCAGGGCTTTGAACCCATTTGAATGGGATTGCAGGAGCCTAGAAAAATTCTTTCAAAAGCTCTTAACAAATGGAAATGAAATTAATTTTTTAAGCAATTTTTTTGTTGTTTCGTTTTGAACTTATTGCGTTTTAAGGTAGCTTTTTTTCTCTCTTTGTGTTTTCTTTCGGCTGTTTCGTTTTCGTTTTGTCTAGCCCAATTTTGTGTGGTCGGTTTTTGGTCTAGCCAAACCGGATGTGGGCTTTGACCTCACTTTGCCAGTGAGGATTGTTGTTATTGCCGTTGGTGCTATTCCTGCTGCTCTGTGGCCAATACGGCGTATGAGCATCGTAGCAAAAAGTCAGAGGCTGCGAGCGAGAGAGTGTGTGTGATGTAGAGACGTTTTAGCTAGGCATTTACCAAAATTTAGAATACATATGTACATATGTATATATTATATACATAGAATGCAAGTGATAGAAAGTCATTCTCTCATTCATTTCATGGAGGTACTTTCGCTTTTTTTTTTACACTTTTTATTTTCCTTTTTACCTCTCGACTTTCGTCTATCGCCTGTGTCCTGTTGATGAGTTATTTAAGCTATTAAACAATACGTCTTTTTTATTGTTTTCGCTGTTTGTTTGTAGAGCCAGCTTTAGTCAGCGCAGCAGCTGTGGTAGAGAGCTGGTGCTGAGCTTGAAAAATTACTTTTGACAGAAGATCCCATATTATTTATACCTATTAAAACGTAAAGTGCTTGTGCAGATTGTTTGAGCTTCTGTCCTGTCATCAATATGTTCTTGATATTTGCCTGATGGTTCTCAATCAGTAATAATTTCTGATACCTGTCCCGCCTTTCCTATTCCATCAAAAACAAGTCTCTGGCAACCATTTGGCGTCTTTTCTATTCGCCATGCTAAAGACCTGAGGGTTTAACCGGAAAAGCATTTTGTAACCCTTTTTTTCTGTTTATTTTGGTTTTTCTCCTCAAATCTCGAGACAACAATTTTTATGGCATAAAATTTTAGTTCTGGTTTTTATAGTTCTCCTTTAGTTTATTCATGTTTTTCTTGTCGCTTAGTGAAAAAAGATGAGAAAAATACCCAGGAAAAGTAAATTGCCATTTCTCTTTTCTAAGCAATTTTTTTTTTTACTGCCGTTAAGGGAATGTGTTTATTTATACACACATATACAATTTTTCGCACAGTGTAAAAAAAAAAAAAAATACCATCTAGCGGGCAGAGAAGAAGTGGAGCCATTTGTCGCGTCTAGACGACCACGGCGGCGACTACTTTGATGTTGAGAAGAACAACGACAACAACAAAATGTTTGAGAAATGGATAGAATAGAAGAAAACGAAAACACACACACACTTTCAAGACGAAGTCTGAGCTGCTTAGTAATTTCATTTCTCTCCTTCTTGTTCACTATCTATGTAAAGCTAAGCCCTTAGTTAGTCTGCTTATTCAGTTGCCTCCCACAACTCAACAAAACGAAGGCGTTGACAAATTGATAACAAAGAGAACAATATGGCTATGACGTCACTGCTTTATCCTGACAAATTGGCCAGTGTTGTTCAAGTACTCCAAGTTTCATTCCTGGCAAACATGTTATGCTTTTCAGGTGAAGTCAATAGAGTTTAAATTTTAAATCAATTTTAAGCAGATGTTGCAACAGCCAAGTTTAAGCTTTTCTACAAGTGAAGTGATACCTTATTGCCGTCTGGTGCTTAATGCCTTAAGCAATATGCTAATACCAGGGGCCAAACTTATCTAAACTAAATCACATACTGAAGACTTGTCTAATTTTCCTGTGCTCCATTTTTTGTCTTAACCTGGGCTAGTGAATTATTTTAGTGTCTAAATGATTTAATTGCAAATTTATTTTGGTTGGCAGTGCATTTCTCTCTTACTCTCTCTCACACACACACACACTCTCATTTGAGCTTTCTGGCTCTAATGAAAATTAAAGGGGTTTTCCTTTTGGGGCTTTGGTTTTTGCTTTTTGGGCCACACGCTAGCCGTAATGCGGAAATTAACAGATACAAGGATAAATGTGAATTCTGGTTGACTTGAGCTCTGGCTTGACCCATCTACTAACTACTAATTAGTAGTATGTAGAATAATCAAGGTTGTTTAATAAATTTCACTCGCTATTTTTTATCGCAAAAAAAATTACAATGAAATCCACGATTTACTATGCCTAAAGTTATAAATATTGTTAACTTAATATGGTTAAAATACTGATGGACACATTGATTTTTAATTATTCCTGTCATTTTTGAAGTGTGGTTAATTTACCGGGTATTGTATTTTGATTAATTTGTCGAACATTTGTGTTGAAATGTTGTAAAATGCAATTAGGTCAAATGTCATTTACAAAGTTAAATTAACCAGTTCGATGAATTGGGGCAGCCAGAGGCAACAAGACAACAGAATAATCATATTCTCTGTGACGTTTTTTGTTTTTCTTTTATACTCTGAATAAATAAAACAGAAAGAGAAATATTGTTAATTTTTTT
Source organism: Drosophila equinoxialis (assembly GCA_018150345.1). Lineage (NCBI taxonomy): Eukaryota > Metazoa > Arthropoda > Insecta > Diptera > Drosophilidae > Drosophila > Drosophila equinoxialis. Next base: position 5,567,934 of record JAECWI010000002.1, on the reverse strand, counting down.
TTGCTTGACGACTTTGTTCTGTTATTTGTTGTTGTTATATTATGCATAAATATCAATAAGGCAATGAAGTGAATGGCAATCCTTTGTTTGGTCTTGCACTGAATGAGCACCAAGACTTGATTTCATTTTGAATTCGATTTGTCATCAAAATGAGGTAAAGCCAAAGTAGGGGGCTAAAGGAGTCAATCGAGATAATGTTGTTGGGTGGAGTAAAAAGAGAGCTGAGCTGAGCTGGAGAGGAGTTAGGTAAGAGTAAAGTTGCATTCTGATGGGGCATGGGTCTGTTTCTGTTTCTGTTGCTTTAGCCACTGCTCATGGGGGCTTTTCATATAGAGACATTGACGTCACACACACACACATGTATAAGTGTACACTGCATACGAAAAGTATGCAAATCGAGTGCAATTTGCATACAAAGTGCCGTCAAGAGAGACAACGATTGAGAGCGAGAAAAAAAGGAACCAAGAAAGAAGAGCAGACACCAAATAAAAGTGAGAAATGCAATAGATGCAATGTCGTTGACATTTCCGACATTGTCTGGCTAGTTCAGCTCATTAAATATAGTGAAGACAAATTGAAAAGTAGACATGACTAAAAGATTTTTAAAAAGTATTATCTTGGCAAAGCTATAACATTATGGAATTGGGCAGTTTTCTTTAAAAATTTACTTGGTTAACAAATTTGATAAGTTTTTTGAGTTTTAAATTGTTCAAATATTTGTTAAGCGATTTTTATAAAAATTCTATTATAAAAGTACCACAGAGTTGTATTTTCCCTTCTTTTTTTACATGCCAAGTCATTTTAATTGGCTTCGGAAAGTTTATCTTTTATATACACCTGGATATGCATTGTATATATATGTGTATTTGTATGTATGCTAAACTTGAATTCATTTCATTTCCATATTTATGGCATTTGGGAAATGTTTTCAAACTAAAATTATATTTTAGATTTGAAGAGAGTCGAAAAAAATAAATAAAAATATGATTTTAGCAAAACTAACTAACTTTGTCCGCCTCTTCAAAAAACGCCATAGGGAGGCCGATCAGATCTGCATACATTTTGCATGCACTGTGCACGTACATATGTATGTATGAATCTATGTAAAGGATGTGAGCTTGTTTTTAAGTTTCTTCCTAAACATATAGAAAGTATAGTATATAACTATAGTACACAAAGAAACAAACAAAAATATATGTTTGCGTGTATGTATGTGTATGTTTACATATATTTACGACTATTTGTATACGTCACTTATTGTTGCTGCTGCCGAGTAGTTCTCATGTTGTTGCCGCTTTTGCTTTTTAGCCAACTTGTTTCTTGTTGCTCCGGCTTTTCCTTTTTCTTGCCTTTTCTTACTGTTTGCATACACTTGCTTAAGGCAGGGTATATCGACAATCGTTGCCACCAACTGACAGCTGGAGCTCAGTCAATTCGTTTGTTATCCTTTCGGTTTGTCTACTTTTGTATTTATTAAGTTGGTTCCACCTTTTTGTAGGGCATTTGAAAGTTGTCGTAATGTTGCTTGCTTTATTTTTACTTTCCAGTTTATTTTTATACCATACACCCATAGGGTGAAATGGTATATTAAAGTCGCCAAAATGTATGTAACATGCAGAAGGAAGCTTCTCCGACCCCATAAAGTATATATATTCTTGATCAGTATCAACAGCCGAGTCGATCTAGCCATGTCCGTCTGTCCGTCCGTCTGTCCGTCTGTCCGTCTGTCCGTCTGTCCGTCTGTCCGTCTGTCCGTCCGTCCGTCTGTCCGTCTGTCCGTATGAACACCTAGATCTCGGAGACTATAAAAGCTAGAGCCACCAAATTTGGAATATAGGCTCGTGTAGTATGTAGAGTGATCAAGTTTGTTTCAAATTTTTGCCACGCCCCTTTCCGCCCACGCAATTCAAAAAAAACGTTTATCTCAAAAACTATTGCAGCTAGAGACACCAAATTTGGTATGTATATTTGCATAGTAAATGCGCACATTTTGTATGTATAAAGTTTTTGCCACGCCCCTTTCCGCCCCCCGAAATTTGAAAAACTCGATTATCTCCCGTAATTTTTTACCTTGTGCAATCAAATTTGGCACACTTAAATTTGATACTAATACCGAGCAAAATACCAAATTTGATGAAAATCGGACAAAAAATAGCTGAGTTATGCATATAAACGTTTTTGCATAAGGCCTTTGATGGCCGTTGGCGGGTGGGGGCGCTAGGGTGCTTATATGCATAAGTGCGCGAGATACTGAGATATGCTTGTAACAAGCATGTGAACAGAATTGTGGAAAATAGGCAAATGCATTAGTTATTACAAATTTGAAATATTTGTTTTACTGGTGTATGGTATACCCAAGTCGGCGAGACGACTTACTTACTTCATTTTCTTTCATTTCTCTCCTCGTGGCATGTTTTGATTTCTTACACATTTTTGCCATTAAAATGCAGAAAATTTTCTTACACAAGGAAAAGAAAAAAAAAAAAAAATAAGGCAAGAAAAAGAGAAATAAAGGAAGAATCAGAAATTGTTCAACGGAATTTTGCGCTCTCTCTCAGTTTGTCCCTATATATGTATCTAGATATATAGAAAAAAATATATATATGTACATATGTATATACCTATATAAAAGTGTGTTTCTACATATGTATGTATAGGTTTATAAGGGCGGAAGTGGCTGTGTGTGAGTTTTTTATGACTCAAACTCAAACTAACATGTTAATTATTTTTCCCATAAAGACGAAACGATGGAAACTGGCAAAAGTGGAAAATGAAATGTTTATATTTATAAGATGAAAATTGGGCAATTTTTATGCACATTTTGCCTTTTTCTCTTCTGATATTTTTCTGGTCTGTTTCAAACAGACGAAATAAAAATTAGAACTAAAAAAAATAAGCTCACTAAAATGTTTCGACCCTTAGATGAAGTGTGAAAAGTTTCCTTTTAACTAACTAACGATAGACTTATGTTAAGTGCCCTCCAACCGAAAGTCGTTTAGAGATGCATAAGATACACTCGACAAGATGAGAATTTCTTCACAAGATCTTGAAAGTTAACAAAATTTTGAATTATTTTAAGAAGTTTATTTTAAAATTTTAAATATTCCTATTAGTCTGATTATAAGAAAACGTAGTTGTTCGTGAAATAGAGCAATGCAGATGATTAGGCAATAAATCACCTCGAAAATGTTGAAAAATAAAGTTATTAAAACTAAACTAACTAGTTAACCAGCTGTGTGTGTATTTCTATTGTTCTGCTACAAACTGACTTTATTTTGGCGGATAATTGGAAAATCCGACTGCGAATTTACCTAAGGCAAAATTGAGATAATGTGTTAAATGGTTTAGCTGATTGTTTAAGTTTAGATTGTGGGGACCAACAAGGAGGATTCAAATGTTAAGTCTTCCAGCAATACATGGATAACACACTCACATAGGCAGACACACATTGGACTTCTACACAATGGTAATAGAAGTAAGAGGAGTGCAAGGAGAGGCAATTGGTCAAAAGGCTAAGTCCTCGATTAACATAAGTTGCCCGTGCTTTAAGCATTTGAAAGCGTAAGAACAATGCAATTTTCTCTACGGCTAAAGGGGGAGTGTTAGGGGGTTCAACTTACCCGTTGTCCAGCGTCAACATGTTAATCTGCAAAAAATAATACAAATATTACAAAACATTACACAAATGAATAAATGTATTTACTTATATATATACATACATATGTATATACATATGTGCATACGATATGTATAATGCGCATTTCATGTGTGCATTGGTTGGGCTAAAATGTTTCCTTTCCTTTCATTTTCGATACCCTGTATCCACCCGCAGAGATGGTAGATAAAGCTCGACAAAATGTGATAAGCAGAAGAAGCAAGAAAATAAACTATAGAACTGTTCTTTTTTCTTCTCTAGAATCTTCACGCTAAGCTTCCACATCTTAACATTGGCAACGTTCAAATGTATTGAACAGGGTATTATCAATAGATATATATTGTCCGTTTGTTTTATTTATAAGCCAACTATATGGATTATTACAGGGTATTTGTAAGGTCGGCTACTTCCCCCTTTGATGGCGTTCATCGACTGGGCTTTTTCTTTATCCACATTTTGTTTTTGTTGTTTTTTTTTTTCAGTTTTTCAGTTGAACAATTGCGAAAATTGTAATAAATGTGGGTAGTAGAGGGATGTGAATGGTACGCGGAGTCGAAGGGTGCTGCTGTTGGCTCTGGGCAAATTGATGTTGGCTTTATAATCAAAAAAAAAAAAAAAAAAAAGAATTCAATTCTCACCCAAAAAGGATAAAATCGCACGAAATTTGTTACTCAACTTGGCGGCATTTGGGGTATTTGAATGTTTTATGGTTTCAAACTGGAAATAAAATTCATAAAATCGACAGGCATTTTGGGGGGCGTTTGTGCCACGGATAATGGCGAGAGGGAGGGGGCGTGACTCTGTGTTACAATCAAACAATAAATCTTCTTTTTTATATCAATCTGTGTGTGTGTGTGTGTGTTATTTTATATATGTATGTAGACATTTATTTTTCTTTTTTTTTTCTCCCAAACAGTAAGCTCATTTAGATTTATATACCCCGCTGCCTCTCAAACTGTTTGGTGGAATATTTCCCATTCGCCCCTCTCATCGGGGTGTGTATGTGTGTGTGTAAAAACTGAAAAACTTTTCTGATTCCCATTTTCTGTGTTTTTTTTTTATTTTTGGTTTTGCATTTAACTTTTTATGCTTATTTTTATTATCATTTTTTTTTTTTTTTGTTGTGCACTCGAAGTGATTTGAAATATTATTTCAGTCAGTTTCATTGGAGTTTATATTCGATTTTACGCTATGCGTATCCCTGACATGACTTTAGCTTTATCTTTATCTCTGGCTTTAATTTTATCAGTTTCTATATATAGCTTAACGTTGAGATTGTCGCATTGATAATGAGCTAAATATATCAAAGTTAAGCCTTAGCAATGGGCCATTTGTCAGCCATGAAGAAGTTAACTTAAGCCCAAATGCGAAAACTCATTTGAAACAATTGCACATCATGTGAAAAGCCTCAGGAAATTAAATATTGGCAAACGATCAGTTAAAGCTTAACTGAATTTGTAGAACTATTTTTAATTTGATGCACAAAATTGATTAAAAAAAAGCAACTGGCTTTCATTTTCATATTTAATACAAATGCAAAACGATTATCATGTATACATATATCTCTCATTTCCATTCCAAGTACCCGTGTCCCCGCTATGGTACTTTTTTGTCAAAACAATATCCATGGTTATGGTAAAATATTTGCATATTTCAAATGGTAACAGGACCAAGTTACATGTTTGAAATTTCACCGAAATCGTGAACATAAACAAAAAAGATGAGCGATTGGCATTTGTACATGCATTGCATTTTGCCATGGCAACTTAATCCACGTTTTCTTCCGTCTAATAGTATAATTCACATTGACAAATTATCGATAAATTTTTACAAAATAAACGAACAAATGAGCGAGCGAACGAACAAATAAACGAATAAACGAACTAACGGATAAACAACATGACATGTCAATGGAAGGAAGGGTAAAGAGTAATGGTGTAAGCTTTGTCTAACTATAAATGGGAAAAATGAAAATGAAATGCAACAACTGCAACGATAAGAATAGAGGGACAGAGCCAAAAGCATGGACAGCAAACTAGTGAGGAGATAAAAGCCAACACCAATGCTCCAAAGGCTGAAGCCAATAACGAAGGAAACGATGCCAACAATATCGACAAGGAACACACACAATACGAGTACATATATATATGTATGTGTATGTATGTATCAATGCATGGACTTTGAGGTATACGCAAGAATGAAAGAAAGAAAAGAATGCAGTAGAGCCAACGGAAATCCCTCTTAACTCAAACCAAATGAAAAGTTGGCGCCCAACGTGGGGCAACGGAAGGTTAATACTTATTGTCAGGTAGATGTACGAGTTTATTCGGTACGCCTGTGTGTTACAACATATAAACGCCATGTTGTACCATTTATTTACGCTATATCAGCGATTTCTCTATATAAAAGAATAACCAACAAACGGACAAACAACAAACAAACAAACGCATTGCCTGGCTTATACGTAGGTAAACATACATGCTTACATCTATGTATATATATAGATGTGTGTGTGTGTATGTGTAGTAATAAAAAAACAATTCCATGAATGTGCAAATGCCATTTGATACGAATGCGAAACAAATATAGAAAAAAGCTGATACGCCAACTATAATAAAATGCTGTAAAAATATGTGTACATATATTCCTCTATCGGTGTGTATGTGTGTTTGTGCGTGTGTCTGTTGTGTTGTTTATGGAGCTAATGATAGCTACTGCATGGGGCAAATGGCCTTTGGATCTCCATTGTTGAACTTAGCACCTTCAACATTCCGTTTCTATGTCAAAGGTCATAGAGGAGCTGAGACTGAGCTTTTGATAACCGTTTAGGGGCTCAACAACTAATTTAATATCAATTTGATGGGATATTATTATTTATTTTCATACAACTTTTTTGGTTTAGTAAATTGCAGAAAGCTCTCTCCACCTTTTTGGTTCATCCAGGTTGACAAATCACTTGAGCCTCCATCGAGAAATATTTAAGGGTCTGAGATTAATGCCAAGGATAAACGAGCGTCGATGATATTGTAAGATCTATATTCCATTTTAGTTTGATGAGAATTTGTAGAAAAGAACAGCCTGTGTACATGTAAGTTCAGGTCAACAAACAGCTCACATCCTGTTCACAAGTTTGCTAAGATAACTTTTCGATGGATTGACTCTTATTTATGGTCATGCGTGTGCAGTGTATTCAAGGACCATGGACAAATATTGCGGATATGTTGTCCACTTCTGTTGGCCAACAGAAAGGTAGCTTCTTGAATTGAAATATGAATATTAAAGCAACACGAACGTGAGAACGTTTCAAAGAGGCCATTGAGACGTTCAATGGAGGAGTGAACAACAAAAAAGTGGCTCAAACCAAAGTTGAGCAAAGTCTAAGAAAAGGGATCAAAGGCAGGAGAAGAGAATGCGAAAAGGGGAGTGAGAGAACTGCTCTTAGCCCTAATATAATTATAGGCATGAGTGAACAATGTGAAGTAGCAGAAGGAGGAGCAGCAGAAGGGAAGGACACACCACGAAGGAGAAGATGAGCCATCAGGTAAAGGTGGAGACTGAAAAGCTGGAGCTGAAAGCGGAGCATCTCTCGCCACTTATTCACTCAACAACAAGAGCAACAACAAAAGTGACAAACAGGTGTAAAAATTGTTGAAAAGCTGTCTTGAAAAAAAAGGAAAAAAAAAACAAAAACTGGAAAAAATTAATGGCAAGGACCCTGGCTTTTCACTTAAAATTATTAAATTCCAGCACAGCGATTAAGTATGAGACGAAAGCAACAAAAAAAAAAAAAAAAAAAACACAGACGAACCAAGGAAAGAATACAGCACAAGGACGTGAAGAAAAGAAAAAAACATGAGAGAAAAAAGAGCAGGCGTCATCACCCACACAAAACAAATATTATTAAAGAGGAGCACAGCCGGAAGAAGTGCAATGAAATTTGACAGGAAGTTTGGGAAAACCCCCTGAGAAAAAAAAGAGACAGGAATGATGAGAACAGAAGATATAGCCAGAGACAGACTCAGTGTGAGAGACAGAGACAGAGACAGAGAGAGAGAGAGAGAAAGAAAAACTGAGACGGCTTACCACAGGCCGAAAAAAGAAAAACAAAGAAAGAAAAAAACACAGACACCATACCGAAAGCCACTGGGAAAACTGTGTGTTATACGTGTGTTTGGGTCCTCTGAGCTGCTGTCAACGGTACCCCTCCCTTATTTCTTCATCACACGCTTCGCTCTGTCCCCATTGTCTACGCACCGGACCCCCTGAGAGCACTGCTTCCCGAGGGGAACATGTGGTGTGAGCAGTTCGTTTAGGCATAACAACCTGGTCCTGGAGCTTAGAAATGTCACAACTGATTGTTGCCAGATTCAAGAGAGTGTCGAGCAAGCGAATGGTTGGGCCGACGATTAGGCCAGCTCGTTTGCCGCTTGGGAATGCAGCGAAGTGACAATTTTTTCAATTGGGCTGTAGCTACTGCTAATGATAATTAGATATTGGATTGGAGCATAACTAGACGTGTGGCTTCATATTCGCAACAACGGAATGACAAAAGGCAACTACTAATATCGGCGCACAGTTGTCTTGTCGACACATTTTGAATGATTTATGAAATTGATTCTCTGTTTTTTAGCACACTCCTTCAATCCGTCACGACATCACTCCACCCACCCACAACCATGTCAAACACTTGATACCCATGCAATATACCGGCTAAAAGGGAACAGCATTGACACTCAAGAAGAGAGTGCACTATGTGTGCAACATGATCTAATCCTATACATATCAACGAGGTTTGTTTAGAAAGTAGACAACCACATTCCATTCGGCTTGTTTACTTCGATATTTCGGTATCAATTCGTTGTTTGAAAAAGGGCCAAGGCAACCCAAGTAACATTCCACTTAAATGACAAGGCTTTCTTCATAGTTTTCTTCATCAGGATTCTTTGTTAGACTGCCTGCTGTCAGGCTAACTGTTAGAACCTACCTCGTATGTGCAAGGCTTTCATTTTTTTGGTATTTTCTCTGCTTCTGTTTTTTAGGCAATTGGCAAAGTGTGCACATGTTTTATAGTTGCTCGATTGCTCACTTTGAAGCCACCTTGGTAGGTTTTGCACCTACATGGTAGTAGTGAACAACAAACGGAGAACTAACGGAAACTTAACATAACGGGGCCGTTCACATAATAACACAAATCATTTGGGAAACACGGGAAACGTTTAATTGTTTTCAAAAATACACAATTTGGTAAATATTGGTAAATATTTACTTAAGCTACTCGGGCCAAAAAACGCTCTTAAACTACATAAATTTCGTATCAAACTAAAGAGAAAAAATTCCACGAGCCCGACTTCAGGTGCGCCTTGGCGATTTATTATGTAGTTTTTGTATAATTAACAAAAGAAAAATTATGTTTTTAGCGGAATTATAGCTAAAAAGAGCATTTTCCAGCTAAAAAAAGCTGTCAAATTTTGAGATGGTGTTGCCAGATGCCAAATTTCGGATGCTCGAATACGCGGGTTTTTTGAAACTTTTGTTCTCACTTTTTTCAACAAACGAAAATATTGTTGGGTTTACAATATTTCTTGATTTTATAGAACAAATATATGCCAGAGCAGTCAAACAACGCGTCGAAGAAAACTACAGTCTGGCAACACCATAATCCATAAAAAATGGCGTTTCCCAACACTGAAGTCTAGCTTTAGTCGTTTTTTTTTACTTTTAAACACTGAAATTTCGAGTAGCTTTAGTAAATATTTACCAAAAACTTTGTTAATTGTTGCCAGATATCACATTTTGGACACAGAAATACGTGGGCTTTTTGACACTTTTGTTCGCATTGTTCTCTACAAATGGCTGCCAAATATTCCTTGATTTTAAAACACAAATTGTAATTCGGAGGAAAACATTTGGCTACCAGAGCTAGTGCCACTAAAAAACAACAGACTGGCAACGCTTTAATCCATAAAAAAAAGCGTTTGGCAACTTTTCAACACTGAAATCTCGAGTAGGTTATGTAACTATTTATCATTTTTTGGAACTTAGCCCACAGTTTTACTTTTTAATGTTCTTCATTTTAAAGATGATTTCATGCAAATTCGTTGACTCTTATTTTTTTCAATGTGCCTCAAAATTGAAAATGCTGAGGTTTCAATCTCGATTCGCCGCCACTGAAATGGGCAACTGATTTCGATTTGATATAATGTTTATATGTTTTAGATAAATAATTATGTATATTTATGCAGTTTTTTCAGTGAGAACAATTTCTGTGGAAGACGCGTAAACAATAAATGGTGTTTCCATACAAATGGCGGCGTCTGGACGAGAGTATAGAATTTCAAGACTCAATCGTATGGTCTCAAACAAATCAAATAGTTCGAGTGAGAGAGATAGAGATAGAGGGAAAGGGGGGATAGCAAAAAAAAGAGATGGAGAGCAATTGAGTGTTTCAGCAATTTGATTGGAAGTAGGCTGTGGAGTTTGAGTCAAAAAGCAAAGTCAAAGTCAGAGCTATACAGGGTAAGGGGATAGCATTTGCTTGCTTCAGCTCGTACCTGGCAGTTGTTCTGCAAATTAAAGGAAAAAAAAGAAAAAATGGAATCAAAAAATATGGAGAAATGGCAGGGGAGCCTAATTAAAAAAACTGGAAGTGAAACTAGTAAGTTTGTCATTTAATATCCCAATACTTATGTACATATATACCCATAATTATATTTATTACATACATACATTTATATATACATAGCAAAAGCGATGCCCATTGAGAGTCCAAAGAAAAGCAAACGAACTGCCTCGCCATTTATTAAAGAACGTAAGAGCAGGCGTCTTCAAATGGACAAAGAACTCTTGGAACCGATTGCGGAAGAATTGGAAGAGAATTCTGTCATCGAATTGCCCAGTATGCCAGTGTTGGCCGAAGCTGATTCTATGCAAGACAAGTTTTTGGAAATGCGGGTTAAACGCAAATCCAAAAAGTCGAAAAAATCTAAAAAACACTCAAAGCGGAACAAGACTCCAGACGATGGGCAGCTGGACGAGGTGATTGATCCAATCGACACGAAGGCCGAGATAGTGGAAGGAGATACAAAGGCAGAGGTTGATGTAGATGCAAATGCCCAACAGTTGGAAGACATTGTAATAAATCAACTAATAAGTGTGTCCAACTCTTTGGATGAAAAGAGAAAACGACGACATCATCATCATCACCACCACCAGCATCTCCAAAACAACGAACATCACCACCATCACCATCATCATCGTCACAAGCATCATCATCATCACCATCGGCATCATCATGGAAATGACATCACAATGAGTGGAAACCTGGTGCACACTACTCTTCCATCATCTTCGTCCACATTCTTCTCTACAACTACAACGGCAAATAATTCTAATTCACCAGCTTGCTTCAATCAAAAGAAACGAATCCTGGAGCAATGGCGTAGGGAGCATTCACAACCCTTGCAGGAAAAGCAGGAACAGCAGGAACGAGAGCAGCAACAACAACTACCTTCCGATAGTGACTAGGAGATTTGGAGGTGTTTTTTTTCCTTCGATTTTATATACATAAATATATATATATACATATATAGATTTATAATTTATATGTATACCTATATATTTATCTACAAAGGTGGCGCAAAAAGAAGTCATCCGGGCCAAAAGAAGTCATCCAATGTTATTTGCCTCTCATTTTTTGGTTCTGTTTTTAAATTATGTTTATTTGAACAATATTTTCAAGCTTTAAATAGACATTATTTAAAAACAGAATCAAACAAATGAGAGCCGCACAACATGGGATGACTTCTTTTGGCCCGGATGACTTCTTTTGCGCCATGTATATCTATCGATACACATATACATACATACATCAAAATCCATGAAAAACAACACTCGGCGGAAGTTTCCAAGAATTTAAAAGCATTTATCAAGTGTATTAACTGTAACTGGTACCTAATAATAATTAACAATTTGCATTAATTAAATATGTATGCGGTTTCAAAAAGTCTTGAAGAAAATACTGAGAAAGCGCAAGCAACGTCTAAGCCACAGAGAAGGTATTTCTCCTAGCCAAGGATCTATTGGTCTAGGTGTAAATCTCTTGGTCTTTAATAACGCCACGTGTCACAAGGCGGTTAGTTATGGTACTTGGATGGATGACAGGCTGCAATTATCTGTCAACCTATTTAACTACCGAGTGTCTTTTATATACGAGTCATGCCTTAACTAAATTATGCATTAATTTTATTCCACTCTCCTCGATTTCAAACCATAATAACAAAAAATTCTTTCTGATTTCGATTGTCTGATAACGGCAAAGTAGAATGAGACAAAAAGGAGGCCACAGGGAGTAAAAGGGGTCGCCAGGAGAGAGAGAGAGAGGGACAGAAAGAGCAGGAACAAGAAATGACAAAATAAAAGTCAATACAGAAAAAGAAAAACAACAACATTAAAACGCAAGGGCTCAAGTGGAAGTTGACTATGGATTATACCTTTGGGGCAAAATGGAAAAGTAGAAAAATTGTAGCAATCAAATCACTAGGTATCAATTTGGGGCTTAAGACCATAAATAACTCGAATTTATCGTCCCAATATTTATATACCAATTACTCCATAAAATTAATTTTGAAATCTCTATTCCAAAGTCCTGCCATTTTAATGCATGGGTTACAGTAGTCAAAAATCAGCGTTGCTTTAGCACAGTTAATCGATAGAAATGTCAATGCATAATCGAATCAATTCAAGGGGTACACCGATAGTTTATTAATTTGAAATCTAGTCAACTCTAGTTATTTTACTTTTTTTTATACCATGCACCCATAGGGTGAATTGGCCAAAATGTAACACGCAGAAGGAATCTTTCCTGACCCCATAAAACATATATATTATTGAACAGCATCAACATCCGAGTCGATCTAGCCATGTCCGTCCGTCCGTACGTACGTCTGTCTGTCCGTATGAACACCTACATCTCAGAGACTATAAAAGCTAGAGTCACCAAATTTGGTATGTAGACCGTGTATCACGCCCCCGCAAAATAGCTATAACCGATTTTTCTCAAAGACTTAACTAGCTAGAGACACAAAATTTGGTATGTATACTGGCTTATATTGCGCGCAGATTTTGTTTCCTCAAAAAATTGGGCCACGCTCACTTCCGCCTCTATGAATTAGAAAAAAAGACCGATTGCCTCCCGCAATATTTTGGCTATCGAAAGCGAATACAAGGGTAAGAGTGATCGAGATAGCATATGCTATATTATGTGAAATAGATGTAATAGACAAACATTTTGATTATCTGGTGCATGGTATCCCAAAGTCGGCGAGATGACTTATTTATTTCATTTTTTTTCATTGTGTTGCACTTTGTGTAATCGCAAATTGACGAAATGGCATCGAATGAACGAATAACTGTTCCAATTTCAATTCCAATTAAATGCACAACGGAATCAAATACGTAAAACGAAATCAGAAAAGGAATTCACAGAAACAACAACAAAGACAAAAAGAAAAGCCATGGGAGTAAAAAATGATGGAGAGTAGGACCCAATTGCAACTAAACTGAATGCGCAGAAAATGGTGGATGGAGGACAGGGCAAAAAAAAAAAAAAAAAAGAAAAATCAAAATCGAAAACGAAAACGAGGTGGGAGGAGACAATTTAATGCCGGAAATAGTTTTTCCAAGCTATGCCTACAGGCTACAGGCGTTTCTGCTTTGCTTTGCTTTCGTTTTGTCTGAGCGTTTGAGGGTCTCAATGTTGTGTTGTCTGTTCGTTTGTCTGTCTGACTGCAAATAAATTTACTAATAAAATGCCAAAAATTTCTTGCCAGGGCACAAAAAGGGAAAAAAGGTTCTGATCTGTTGAGTTCTGTGACGGGTGGGACGACGACAACAACGGCGCGCGGGGGAGAAAAAGGGCCAGAAAACATTTTTGTAATGAACATATTTTAAATGCATGCCACGCACCAAACAAGCAACCAGTTGGGCTCCTTCATCGTATCCTTTTTCAGCTAGAATAACAACAACAAAAATAATTTGAGCCCCGTGTGCCATGCCATACGCCCCTCATCATCGTCATCGCATGACTCTGCCGACCGTTCAAATAAATCTGAAAATGAGCGTAATTTAGGCATTCTGACCTTGATAACTTTGCTTCTACAATAATTTGGGTAGACATGAAAACATTTCATGTGTATGAGTGTGTGTGTGTGTGTGTGTGAGATTTGACTTGAGATAGGGTTCGCCAGGCATGACAAGGTCATTCGACCGATTGATGTGATGTGGGATAGTTGTATATTAAAGTGAAAAAGGACCAGATAAACGGTCATTCATTTCATTTACTTAAAGCCTCAACTTTTAAATTTGCCTAATGAAAGCAATCATACAGTATAGGTACACTCAAGGTAAATTCTTCAAGACATTATCTAGAATCATATACTCTTGACCATGTTGGACTATGAATAAGATGCATCTTTTAATAAGTTTTTTCGATACGGGATTTCCCTTATACATATGTACATCCTTGAAGACAACCGGAAAGTAGATCAATCGCTTCGGATGGTAAAAATATTTCACTTGGCTCTGCTCAAGATTTGGTAAGAGACACGCCAAAAACTTGCCAACATGGTCTATATAAAAGATTGAAAATAAAACACAAGAGGAACGATAAGACCAATCCTACCGAGCTGATGAGTTTTTCATATATACTATGTCTGGTGATTTATGTATAATAAGATGCTAATTTGCATGCCAGAGATGGAGGCCACTTTTCCGTCTATATAAGAGATGGAATATTCAAACGCAGTCAGAGAATGGAGCCGTTTTATTAACTTCAGTGTCAATGAACTGCAACTGTCTTTAGGGTTTTTGCATTCAACTATTATTAATTATTTTTTGCAACCAAGTACATATAGACATATGACATAGAGCTGGGAAACCATCGATTCTACTGTTTATCGTCCTCTATTGTTGAAACTGGTAATTTTGGTATAAAATAAACCTACAGCTCTTTCTCAGTTTCATACTTTTCTTTTAATTATTTTATTAAACGAAAAAGAACAAGGAATTTAAAACAAAAATTCCAAAAAACTATACAAGATTACTCCAAATAACATTAAATTTTGTTCAGACATTCATGTTAATAATTATTTAACAATTAACGATCTTAAAACTATACCTCTAAATATTAGGCAGAGATCCATTATCGCTTTCCAACGAGTTCATCCAACTATTCGATGCGATCAATGGATTTGTCACATATGTATGTACATATCTATGAATATATGTAGAGGCATTATTTAAAACTAATTAATAATTGCGTTCACTTTGGTTTGTATCAAAAAATTCGAATTTTATGAAACGACAAAATATATTTGCGATAACTGTTAAATACGAAAAAACTAATTCGATACTTCCACTCTCGACAAAATCCATCGATACATCGACAAAACAAAAAAACTATCGATATTATCGATGATTTCGCAGCTCCATGACTCAACAAACTTACAATTAGTTGTAGTCTAGTTGGCCAGCAATTCAATACTTCCACTCTCGACAAAAATCCATCGATACATCGACAAAACATAAAAACTATCGATATTATCGATGATTTCCCATCTCCATGACTCAACAAGCTTACAATTAGTTGTAGAGTAGTTGGCCAGCAATTCGATACTTCCACTCTCGACAAAAATCCATCGATACATCGACAAAACATAAAAACTATCGATATTATCGATGATTTCCCAGCTCCATGACTCAACAAACTTACAATTAGTTGTAGTCTAGTTGGCCAGCAATTCAATACTTCCACTCTCGACAAAAATCCATCGATACATCGATAAAACATAAAAACTATCGATATTATCGATGATTTCCCATCTCCATGACTCAACAAGCTTACAATTAGTTGTAGAGTAGTTGGCCAGCAATTCGATACTTCCACTCTCGACAAAAATCCATCGATACATCGACAAAACATAAAAACTATCGATATTATCGATGATTTCCCAGCTCCATGACTCAACAAACTTACAATTAGTTGTAGTCTAGTTGGCCAGCATTTTACTGCTCATTGATTCAACAACTCGACAATCATTTTAAAGAAAACATCTTATTCAAAATCGAAATATTCCATAATTATTATGATGGATGATCAAAGCGATCAAAGTTCGGCTGATCTTTATATAGAAGAAGATGAGGAGGAAGCCAAGGCTACCGGCACTAATCAGGAGGACACTGAGGTCCCGCAGCCTTCAAGTTCGACTAACCAGGTGAATTGCATGACAGATGAAGAGAAATTAAAGGCAATGGAAATTTTGGACGATATACCGACTTGCAGTAAGTACTGTCAGCCGAGCAACAAACGATTTGCCGTTAAGAAATGGAATGCTGTAGCACTGTGGGCCTGGGATATAGCCGTTGATAATTGCGCCATTTGCCGCAATCACATAATGGACTTGTGCATCGAGTGTCAGGCAAATCAGAATTTAAATTCCTTTGACGAGTGCACCGTGGCCTGGGGCATGTGCAATCATGCCTTTCATTTCCATTGCATCTCGCGTTGGCTGAAGACGCGACATGTCTGCCCATTGGACAATCGCGAATGGGAGTTTCAGAAATATGGACGATAAAACTGGCAGCAATTTGGTCTCCAATCATTTAAGCAATCAATTTTTCCATCAATCAATCAATAAATACAGTTATGCACTTGGATTCCCCCCCCATATAAGTGTATAATCGTTCCCGCAAAAAAAAATATATAAAAAACATTTTTATATTTCTTATTTTCCTTTTTTAAGTGTTTTTATCCTTTGCTTATTTTTCTATTCTAAAGAAAGGCGACAACCTTAAGGGCATAAATTAATTTAAAGCTTAAAATGAAATACAAAATATTTATAACCAGAAATTCAGTTTGCCCTGAAGGATATAAAAAAAGAAGAGTGTCAAAGTAAGAATAGACAGACGTAGAGGAAGACGAATGCAAAAATTTCAAACGGGAAATTATTGAAGAAATTGGCAATACACTTGCCAAAAACGGGTACACAAAATTTGTATACAAATTGGGTCTTCCCAAATACATATATTAGTTGTTCTTGCTATAACTTGTATCGAATGAGTAAGCGTTATACACAGATGGAGATTACAAATTTTATTTAGGTACATTAGGGGATGTAATAAATATTCATAAAACATTTGAAGCAACTCTCATAGTTCATATATAAAATCAATTCCCTGAGAAGTTAAACAATTCGAAAGGGTGTTTACAAACTCGGTGTGCTGAATCTTTTCCAATTCCTTCTGTTGGCCAGTGTCATTTTCAAGTTTTTTGAAGTTTTTCTTGAAGCAATTAAAAGTCCAGCTAAAAAGAAAATCTATAGACAGAAAAACTTACCAATTATTTGCTTGCAAAATTTTCCTTCTCTTCGGTTTTTCTTATTTTTTTTCCTTTAATTTTCGTTTTTTCTTCTATTTCTTCTCGCTGTCTTTTTCTTTGAACTTTGACAACGACAAGGATAAGGCAAGGACCCTGCAAGAAAATGGCAAAATATATTTTTTAATAAAAGCTTAAAAAAAAAAAAAAAAAAACCAAAGGAAGCAGAAAACAGGGAAATTGGCATTAAATTGCAATTGGCAAATTGCGTTTTATTGCGAGTGTTTTTAATTAGCTTTGCTGATATTCGATTGAAGTCAAATGGCGAGCCGTTAAGCAGCCAAAAACCCAAAAGCAACCGAAGACCCATAACAATAACCATTAACAAAATGTTTGCCTCCCATCTCGCCACCTCGAGTTTCTTCTTTTGTTCGCTTGTGTTGTCCTCAATGGACAATTAGTCCCTTAGTCTCTCATTCTCTCTCTATCTCTCTTTCTCTATTGTGTAGTTTTTCACAGTTTAAAGATCAAAACATTCTTTCCAGCTTTCCATTTGATTAAATGTAAAAAGAATGATACGAAATTCTAACGAGTCCAGAGGGTCCTTTCTTAAGTTTCGCCATATCAATTGCAATGTATGTAAATATATGAGTTCTCACTAACCGATCGATTAATAATTGCATGGTTCTGTCTTCCATGCACATATAGGATGAAATGGCATATTAAAGTCGCCAAAATGTACATTTGTAACAAATAGAAAGAAGCTTTTTCGACTTCTTATAACTGTTATGGCCATGTCCTTATGAAAACCTTAATCTCTCTTCGGCAACAAATTTGGTCAGTAGAATTAGAATCCAGGTACTCGGACCTAAATGTGCCTTAAAGTACATACATTTGATATGAAACCAGAGGGCCGGTGCTAACTTCGAGTAACTCTTTTATCTAAATCAAAAAGGTAATGTTTGCGAAAGAACGGCCTTCAATCTTAGCGTAGGATATAAAGAACATTTTGATGAAAGTCACAGTTTTCCACCGATCGTTCCTATGGGAGCTATATGATATAGTTACTCGATCTTTACCAAATTCGGCACAGTCATTAACAGGTATATTTAACTGATCTTGATCAAATTTGGCACAGTGGTTTATAGGCTGACCAATATTAAATTTCACGACATTAGCTTAGAAAATAACGAAGTTATTGAGTCACTTTTCGTGACTTTGCCGTTTTGTATGGGAGCTATATGATATAGTGGTCCGATCCGTCTGAATCCGAGATATACAACCCATGTATATACAAGCCTACATGCAAAATTTCAGCTTTGTAACTCACTTTATCCGATTTCTCGCAGTGTTACACTGAATTTTCACGTCGCTTAAGTAAATATTTGCCAAATATACATCAAAATTGAATATAAGGTCACAGATTTCATTTGTTTTTAAATTCTGTCACGCCTCTTTTTACCTACTGTAATTTAATTTGGAATATTTTTTTCCCAAATTTTAATAAAATCGGAAAATAAGGTCGGAGTTGGTGGCTGCCCATTAGCGGCGCCAAAGTGCTCGTATGCTTGTAAAAATTTCATTGAATTTGATTTATAAACCCAAAATAATCGTTTCACTTGGTGCATACTTCATTCTATTTGAATGAAACTCAATAATCAGCTATGCGGTTCGAAATAGAGAGTTCTATGGGAATTAATTTTTGAGTGCAGCTACTATGCAACTTACTTCTGCATGCCACATTAATGTCTAATTATCTGTATGAATATAAAGAGCTATATTCAATTCACTCGATTTAATGAGCTTAATTTAGAACAAATTTGGAATTGGCTTCAACGTTTCGATGTTGCCTTAATGATTCACTTACATTGCGCACTTACCAGAGACAATGAGCAGCAGCCATGAATAGCAGCAGGACCATGAGCTCCACGACCAACTCCTCCTCAGCTGTCAGCTCATTTAACACAATGGACTTAAAGTCTCAGCACCTTTCAGCTTAGCTAACTGAATGCATGTGGAACAGCAACTAAACGCATTTGGTAGACCAAATGATGGTAAGAAGGGATTGCACTGAACTGAACCGAACCGAAGTGGAGTAAAGTAAAGAGGGAGGGCAGCCAGCATTGACTACGACATGGATACGTAGCGACGTGCTTATTGGCAACCACAGCCAATTAACTAGTCAGTCTCTCATTTTGATTAGGATGTGTTACTGTTGATGTGCCAATATGCCAATGTGATGCTGATGCAATTGTTGTTGTTGTTGTTGCAAATGTGCCTGCAAATGCTGCCAATGTTGAACTAACAGCGACAACACCAACACTAAAATATATTGTCCGAGTATCTTTAACTTGCAATTCGACTGTTTTCATTGCTAAAAGTGTTGATGCAATACAAAGCCAAACAGCTCTGAACAGCTGCACTTTTTTTTCTTGTTATTCTCCTATTGCCATTTTTTTTTTTTTTTTTTGCAATAGCAGCAGCAACAGGGGATGTTCGGCCCTACCTACATACATATACGTCCCTTCCTTCAGGGCAGCTGCAGCAGTTTGCCAGCTGCAATATCAAACACTAACATCAGCAACAAAAATGCATCATGGTCAATGTTGCCTCCTTCTATCCCCGCGCTCCTTTCCTTTCCGCAGCACCTCCCCTTCCTCTTGTCGATGTGACTCGTGTAGTTTTCACAGAAAATAAATATCAACAAATTTTCTATTCTTTTTTTTTACTCCAAAATTGTTGCAAAACCAGAGGAAAATCATGTCAGAAAAACAGAGAGAGAAATGGCAGAAACTGTTAAAATTTGATTGTCAGCTTAGATTTGAATAGAAATATTCCGTTTGTGACTTTCATGAACAATCAACAAATCGCAAGCAGCAAAAGTTGACTCTGCCTGAACCGAAGTTTGTATACCCTGACAGTTGTGATTCTACTAGTTAAATCATTTTAAACACTCATGCCATATTGCTACAAAAATAAATAATCCTTAAGTCCTTCGCTTGAGGGGCAATGCCTCTAAAACCTAAGTTTCCACTCGCATCACAAAACATCTGCCCAATTTTATAATACCTTTCGGTAGAGTGCAAAAAACTGTTGCATATTTTATGACGGTTTTCATATTTCTTTATCAATATATCCGCAGAGGAAATCTGTCAGTTTAACACAAAATTTAGAGATGAAAGAAATTGACCAAGCTTGGCAATTGTCTGAAGCAGTATAAACCAGCTCTGATATGCCAAAGTGAAAGAATAAAATGATTGAAGAATCAATAAACATTTTTCTCCATTGCAAATATAGGTAAGAAGATTTAAGTGCCAATTAACTCGATTGAAAGTTATATAGTCAGTTGTTTTGAAGAAATTCAAGAGTTTTCTACATATAAACTCACCAATGTATGTACCTATATATATGGCAGTTAATGATAATCTGGAGATGTCCTAAAAAATCAGAATCGCAAACATTGCAGTTTTCTTTTGACCATTGACCTAAATAAAAGTTTGCTGTTCCTACACATAACAAATAATCTCAGATTGTGGTGCGACTTCGTTGATTTTTACTATAAAAATTACTGATGAATTTTTGAGTGAGTGAAAAAGAAGAAACAAGAATATAAATAGGAGTAGAAATAGAAGCAGGTAGGAGGCGACTAAGACGACTAAGTAAATTTGCATGACTTAGCTCTAAGATGCCCCAAAGGCTGTTTTAGTTCTTCTTTCCATCATTTTCGCTCCATCTCTTTTCTTCCACCTTCGTTCTTGTTGTACTCTGGTGAAGCTTTTTTCCCACCTTTCAGCTTAAGTGCAACAAAGTTTCCTCCGGGCGATGCCCACTGTTGTTATTGTTGTTGTTGCTGCTGAAGCTGCTGCTTGATGCATTGCAAATTTTTCATGCAACGCACTTAGACTCAAAATGCAACCAGTAAGTGCGAGAGAAAGAGGGAGAGAGAGAGAGAGAGTGAGGGGGAGAGGGAGAGAGAGACGACAGACTGCAACAGGGAGGGAGATACCGAGAGACCTTCAAATGATGTCGAGAAAAAAGGACAACAGCCAAAGGATGCCAAAAAAGGTGGGGACGGACGGAACAGACCAACAGGCGACAATGTTTGCCCATCCCTCGCTCGGCAGCGTTTTCGTAATTGCTTATGCAAATTTCGTTGCAGCTTTTCATATAGCAACGAAGGCGACAGAGAGAAGAGAATCGAGTGGATGGCGCTTGGGATGGGGATGTGTTGCAGTGAGGAGACGAGTTACCAGTTAACCAGAGCGAGAGAAAAATCAACTTCTTTTTTCGGCTCCTCTAGATGAGTTTGATGCTACTGCTGCTCTTCTTCTTGCTGTTGTTCTTGCATTTCTTACTCTTCCTTCGATACAGCACAAATGGCCGTTCATTACCTACGAGTGGATCACATTTTCCCTTGGGAATGACGTTTCAATCTTATCATACCATATCCTATATCGATTATGGGGTCGATCATTAACGTTTGTTGACATAAACACCAACATCTTTTTCTTGTCCCACTATAATGAGCCATAACATTTCATTGGTTGAAATAGGGTTGAACTAGAATTCGATTCTAGAGACAATCTTGAGGGAACTTTATCGATTATTTATCATATGTCAAAATAAAATAAATCGATAATTATACATAGTTTTACACATTGTAGAACAATATTTTAATTTTCTTAAACATTTGAATATTGCTGTTAAAGTAACAGAAAAAGAGTATTTCAATTCGTATAGTAATCGTTTCTTTAGGTTTTTGGTTCACATTTTCTTTTTTTGCTGCATTTTGGTTGTTTCGGATGAAATTTTGGTTGAAATTTTTGCTGGTAAGTAAAGTTTACTTTGTTGCCTTTACACATACTTTTACCCCGAACGCCCTATACATACATACATATATAACTCTATATATATACATATATATATAGTATATGTTCCGCGCACTTGCTTGCCTCTTGCCCCTTGGTACCCGCATAAGGTCCCGTCCCTTCTCGACAAGCTTCAACCCATTGTCAGCGTAGAAAAGGAGGTGAAAAGGGTGGAGACTGTTTCCCCACCCATTTCCTTTTTGGTTTTTTTTTGCCAGTAAATACACTTGGTTTGTCTGTGCGGAATGCATTATTGGTCCTCCTCACCCTTCTCACATAACCCCCCCACCCAGTGATCACCTTCATGCTCATCGCTGCTCCAAACAGTCATTTTTAATGTGTTAAACAAATAGAAATTAAAGTAAAGTAAATAACGAAAAGAAAAATAAAGTAGAATTGAATAAATTTCAGCAATATGCAAAATGTACACAGCGTTAAGAGAAAATGAAGTTGCTAAGAGAAGGGAGACGGGAGCAAAAAAGAGGACAGGCGGAACAGTTTGGGTAACAGCTCGAAATTTGCATAATAAACTATGCAAGTGTGGGCCATGAATTTGGTATGTTCTTCTTGCGTTACAGAGAGTCCAGTGCTTGCATCTTGGCCAACAAAAACAAAAAAGGCCAATGACTCTCAAACCTATATGCATACATACAGAATGTGTTGGCCAAAACAGTTTGAGAGTCATAAATTTGATTTAGCTGCACCAATTGCGATTAAAATTGCAGTCATCCTTCACTCCATTCCAACTGCACTTGGCTCTAGTCCATGGCATTTTACTTCTATCCTCCTGTTTCTTCATTCATTCTTGGGCCATGGTTCTTTTACACTTTTCTTTTTTTCTTTTTTTTTTTTTTTGTTAGCCTGGCTTTTATTTCATTTGCCTGTTTGTTTTATATGCCTAACGGCAATTTTATTTGTTCTTGGTGTATGTGTCTGTATGTAAGTGTGTGTGTGTGTACGATGGGGTTAGATAGAGTGAAGGGTAAGGGATAGGAGTTGGGTGGCACAGGCGTGGCAATGCAAGGACGTTCGTCCAGAGTTTGCTTGATTTATGGCCAGCGGGTGGAATTTTTTTTTTTTTTTTCTCTTTATTATCGCCCCCACCTCACCTCAGCACAACTTCACCCATACCTCTCTCCGCTATGCTTTTTGCCTGCCGAGTTGCTACCTTTCATGACTTTATGCAATCCAATCCAAGTCAAAAAGTGGTGAGAAGGGCCTCAGGCCGGCAGATTTCGGAGTAAGAGGTTCAACATTATGTTGAGTCCAGTTGCAGAACGAAAGCTACAGATATTAAAGTTCTTGCCTATCAGACATTGACATGCAAATTGTGTGATTATAACGATTTGACTTAATGGCAAAACTAAACCTACATTTTAAGACACCACTGAGACCTTATAAAAACACTAGCATATCATATATGTCTCCAAATGTCTTGGACAAGGCAATTTCTGTCACATCTCCGAAATTTCACAACATCAATTTTCTTGTGTCATCGCACCACTGTGCCTACAATGTCATAACTGGCAAATAATGAATGCTATGTGAGGAAGATTCTCAACCGCGATTGCATAGAAAATTGGCCAAAAGACTGCAATTCACACACTTACCCACATATAGTGAGACCTATTGATAGTAAACAAACTTGTAATTAAATGTCATAATCTTTTTTTTACATCTAAGACCTTCTGCATTTATGTACATAAATTACAATCAGCCTGAATCATGTCATTAGTTTTGTTAAAAATACTTCTCCGTGCTCAGCAGATGCATCTTGATCTTGGTTTTGCAATCGTGGGGCTTACTGTATCGTAAATGAGGCAGGGAGAGTGGGCGACAACCCTTAAATGAGGGCTCTATGAATGGGCGTGCATCATATGCGTTGCAATCAGTTGGAACAATGTTGCATATTAACGCGCCGCTGGATTTGCCTTCAGGTAACTCCAACTCCAATCAATGTGGAACCCTTAAAAAGCATTCAGACCGCCCATCGCCCGTTGCCCGCTGGCCGCTAACTTCCGTAACTTGGCTCTTTCGGCTCATAGGAGCAGCAAAACCAAGCGCTCAATGTCTGTGCATAAATAATACATAAATAACTGACAGGCAGGGTCCTGGTCGGGGTCCTGGCCTGGGATAGGGGGTCTGAGGTCTGAGTTCTGAATCCTAGTGGCTGGCTGCCTGCCTTACTGGTGGTTGGGCCTTTCTGGTCGGTTGGCTAATTAAAACACTTGATGGCCTCTTTCAACGAAATTGGGACTAGAGGGCTTCGGGGTTGGGTGTCAAAATTTCTACCTTCCAGCGATGTAAATTGCAAATTTCAAATTCGTCTGAGGTTTTTGGGGGAACGAGGTACGTCGGGGCTGTAGCTGTAGGATGATTGTGGCAGGAGAGGCGTGTCTGCCTTATTGAGCGGCAATAACAGCTGCTTGAGGTGTAAGTTTGTGTGTGTGTGTGTGTGTGTGTGATAAGTGGGCACGGGGTTTATGCTTTTCCCCATTTCCATTTTATCAACCCCCATTCGAAAAATTTGCGGTGGGGTCAATTGAGGTTGAGGTTTCAGTTGTGGGATCTATAAGAGGTTTCGGTGGTCGTGTTGGGGAGAAGCTTTTGGTTTTACACCTGTTTCTTATGGCAAATTATTTATTGATATTAAGTGATATTAATTATGATGCCCATTTAAGGCCCTTGATGGGGGGGCGTGATCCAAATGACACTGCCAATTAACTTGCTGGCAATCAAAGAAAATATGATAGAAATGTGCCGCAAATGCGTAAAATGGCAATGGAAATTACAGCAAATTGATGTACAATACAAAAACTCTTTAATTAAAGTTAAGATTAGAAAATTTCGCAATTTCATTTCATTTAATAGAATGTTTTGCTTAGGGAGTTATGCAATTTTATAAGTTTAGGTTATGTGATTTATGGTATATGTATGCGAAATAAGAGTTTATGAGATTTTTGCCCAATGCTCTATCGATTGGATGACTATATAATGGGGCTTTCAGTTGACTTTATAGTTGGCAAATTTTATGCCTGTAACTCCGCTGGGCACGTTCGCTTTTAGTGTTCAAGCTTTATTGAGCGAAACCATACTCTCATGGCCTTTATATGGCGAACATATTTTAGTTCTAAGACAATTCCATAGAATCGAGACACAAGAGAGGATGAAGGAGAGACGGCTTGGCGGCAGAAACTATAAAAAGATTGTGACACAAAATTTAAAACAATAAAAATTTGGCTCATAAAAAAAAAGAACTGCAACTGAGAGACAAAATCGCATACAGAATAAAAACTGAAACAGAGCCGGGAAAGAGACTTTATGCAATTGGTCGCGAGAGACACAGATAGAGAGAGAGTGTGAGAGAGAGATAGAGAAAGGAAGCAGTGAAAGTTCTTAAATCCCTAGAGCTTTACGCCGAGGATTATTTGCTTTCAAGCCCTAAAAAAAAAAAATCTATTCAGTAACGGGCCAAAAGTATTTAGAGGAGCAGGACCAAAAGTAGGAGTGAGTGGGAGTAAAAGAATATCGAGTTGAAGGAGCAATGTGGGGGGAAGGGGATAAAGTTTAGCTTACTCTAGTGGAGAACTTTTGGTATGATATGGTTATTACGTGTATAGTCAGCACATTAAACATTTCTCACTTGGACATATTTTGAGGTGCACCCACTTACCTACTACCACGAACATTCTGTCTCTTTCACTTGCACGCACTCTGCTTCTTTCTCTTCCGCCACCCTTACTCTTTTTCTCTGCGTTTCTGTCTTTGTCGTACATATGCATACAAATGACTTTTATGACCACAAAGGTTTTTGCTTCCCTGTTTCTTTCGTGGTTTTAACTAATGCCACGCCCCTAGAAACATTAGCATGTTTACGCCCACAAAAACACGCGGCTTTTGCTTGACTATATGCCTTCTTTTTTTTTTTGTAACTTTTTATTATTATTTTCTTTTCTTCTTTTTGCATACTTTGTTGACGCCTAAAAATATGCAAGAAAAACGGCAAGGAAAAATCTATTAAGTGAAAAGTGTGTAAAAAAAAAAAAAAAAAAATAAGAAAACTCAAGAAAATTTCATTACTGCGGATGGACTGTATCGGTGTCGGGGTCTTACTAGTAATCATTGGACTAAGCACTAGCACTCTAGGTTGCTCCAAAGACTCAACTCCCTCGGTCTTAAGAACGGGGAATAGAGAGTTTTTAAATCGATTGGAGCGTTACTCAACACTGTTTTGCACATGATGGCTATATATTCCATAGATTATGATCAATCAAACCGGTGGCAAGTTAATGGACCCTTATGGGCTTTATGTATGTATATGCAATGTCGTATAGCTTCGTGTGGATGAATTTTTAGCATACGATTTAATCAAGCGAGTTGCGTGCGAATAAGTCCAACGGCAATGTCCTTGATGAAAAGAAAGCCAAAATGAGGCAGAGCCATAGAGAAAGAGGAACGCGGCGAATTAAGTAGAGTTTGTATTACTTCAATCAACGCAAGCTCAACTTGATTTCCTCTCGCGTCCTCTCTGGCTCTAACTTCAATTTGTGAATGTTTTAACGAAACGTTGCCAATTAATAAACAGCGCAAAATTCATGTAAATGTCGAAATATATAGCATACATGCACATTTATATATACATATATACATATAGATCTGTATATATATGCATATACGTATACATGTGAGGTAAGTTGAAAAAGTGGGAATTTTTATAGCTGCTGCGTTTTTTTGAGCAATTAAACAATGTGTGGGAACTGGGTCTATGTTTTTAGAGAGTCAAACAATGGAATACAATGGGCCACAAGTAATGCCGGAGTCGATGTGGGCGAGTTTCTGCTGTCGCTACCGACGCAGCTTTTGTCTGCCAAATTGAAAATTGGCATAATGAGGAAGTAAAAGTTTGCCTATAATTGCCTGGGAGAGTGTTTTGAATGCATACGAGGCAAGTTAAGTGCGTGTGTGTGTGAAGGGGGAGAACTGCGTTGAATCGATTAAATCATACAATTCTTGTCATTCAACAGAAGACCTAATAGAAAAACAATTGCATCGATCGATGCATTGTTCTTCGATAAACATCTACATAAAAACTAGTTTCAACTAATCTGTACTGTTTTTTGTCTTGAAATTGTTTTCTCTTGTCTTCTATGAAACTTCATGATTTTATGGTCTTTCGATTTAAGAGCTAAGCGAATATATCTACATGTATAATAAAACTTTTGCGCTTTGCAAATATTTGTCAGACCCGAAGCGGAGGGGCGGCATTGGCATAGAGGTGACCAAAGGAGGACCAAAAGTGTGGCAGCAACAAAAACTACAAACGGGATTCGGGGTACCCATACAAATATGGACGTAGATACTGTTGAAAACGTATGCCAGATGCCAGTCAGCGGGGTCATTAACTTTGCCTTTTGACAAAACTCAAACAGACACAAAATTCGGTTGCAAGTTTTATATACTTGTTTTTTCCGGTTTTCATACCCTGTGCTAAAAGAGAGTATATATGTATATGGTACAGGCGTAAGGAAGTCTCGAACTCTAGTTTACATATATAATATTTAAAAAGGTATTTTCATGTTCACTGAAAACGATGCACAATTTTTTTTACTAGTGTATTGATTCCTATTGGTTATAGGGTATCTCAAAGTTCATAACGATAATTTGCTTATGTGATATTTTCCATTCAGATCAGTACTTTTGGACTGAGCCTGGTATGTGGTAAGAATGGGTGGGTGGATTGGGTGTTGGGTTGTTTTCTTTTTTTTCTCTTTCAGTGAGTTGTTTTTCAAACCATTTAAAAGGCAATTTGATTTATTTGCGTTGTGGGCGGTAACAACAATGGAAGGGAAAACATAACCAGATAGTCTGACTATCCCACATATCGCAACTACATATATGGACCCTTATATACATAATTATAAATGGCATTTGGCCAAAAATGTTTTCAACTCACACACATATGTATGTACATGTATGTATACAGAGAGAGAGAGAGAGAGAGAGAGAGAGAAATGGAAAAGCTGATGGAAAAGGGAACAAATTGGAATACATGAAACTTTTTGGTTGATGATGCTGCTGATTCTGTTGCTTATGTTGATGTCCACCGACAATAACATAATCCGTTTTCAAAATTACATAAACGAAAATGAAAATATGGCAATAACTATTTCCTGTAGCAGTGAAAGAAATACATATAAATACCTGTTTCACAGGGGGTAAGAAGGATAAGCCTCGATTAAAATTTATAGTTTCCACTATTTTATAACAGAAAGCCGAACTAATAAAAGATTCTACCTACGGAGTATATCTGATCACATTTACATTATACGATGCATCTGTATATCGTTCATAGAATTGTCAACAATTTTAATTGATTTTAATTAGCATTAAGCTAATCATTTTTAATTTAATTACCATTCCATAAAGAGTTCGTTTCCAGTTAATTTCAAATTAATGTCAAACTGCTTACCTGGAATTAAGAAGAAAAAAAGAATAAATTATTAAATTGTGAAAACAGGATTGATGTAGATATTTGTATAGATATCCGCGATGGGGAATCTTATGTTTGTAACCATAGGAATATTTAGGCATACATATGAGAGCAAAAACGAGGCAAATCGCAAGGCAAAGTAGTGGCCACGAAGTTTAGAGTTTCGGACTCTTCTGATTTTATCGTCCCCTAAGTAACTCAATGAAGAAATTTTTTCAGTAATTTATTGGTTTTTGTCTTCGAATGACCAACCGTAAATGTGGTCATCCTAGATTTCGGTGCTTGTTATAGATTTGAACAAAAAATCCCCCTTTTAGGTTACTACAGGTACACGGATGATCTCTTTGAAGAAGTTGTAGATCTAGCAAAATTAAGATAATCTGTATACCACAAATTTTCACTTTGGCCATCATTTCAAATCCAACATTCTCCAGTCCCAACGTCATTAACAGACCAAGAACAGAGTAATACAGCAGAAACTCGTGAACTGGGAAGGAATATTTAGACGAAAGACAAAGCAGTAGCTAAAATGAAGATAAAGTTTATAGAGTAACCGTCAAAAAATTAGTCACAATATTCATATTTGAATCCCATTTGGAATGATCGATCCTCAATTTAAGAAACTCTTCAAATTTTCCATATTATATAACAATAGCGCTAAAAATAATTAAAGATCCATTCAATATCGGCTTACAAATAAATACCCTGTATTGACAACTAATCTCTATCACATTAGGTTATTAAAATGTTTTAAATTCGATTTCAATTGTAATAGATAACAAGTATCTAAATGACTATTTAATGCTTGTGCTGAAATCCTTTATCAAATCCCAAATCTCACATAAACTTGATTTTTGAGATTGTCATTCAGATATTGGCATGGGCATATGCTGTTTATCTACCACATTTGGATCTGTTGGTCGTTTATTTGCACAACTGTTTTATGTCTCTTGAAGCGTTTGTTAATGTTTATTGTTTTTGTTTCCATCTACACTCCCCTCCACTCTCGACTCGACTCACTTATCATATGATGGGGCAAACGTACATACCTCTATATTGTACATACATTGTCTAAAAGAGATAGAGGGAGGTAATAATATGCAATTTGTAAAGCATTTTGTTAGACGACAGACAAAATGGGACAGCAGGCAGAAGGCAGAGAACCAAGTGCGCTTGACATATCCCAGGCTGCTGGCAACGAAAGCAACAGCAACGAGATACAGGCAACACTCACTAAAAACAACAAAATACAACATGCAATACAAGTCTAAAGCAGAAAGGCTGGAGACAACAAAAATATACGGATGTATATACGTATATTTAAGGGTATACGGAAAGAGACGACAACTGACAAATGTCAGCAAAGTTGATTTATTTGCGTTTACATTTATTTATGATATGCAACATTTTTCAAAATGCAATTTTTGTGTTGCCCATGACAACAGCAACAGCAACAGAAACGTCAAAAGCCACGACAATGATACCGGGAACAACGGCAATGGCAACACCAACGAGATTTCCACTTAGTGTTGTTGTTGCTCTGCTAGTCTATCTGCCTGTTAGGTCCAAGTGTTGGCAGAACTCTTCTTTTTCGCCTTTTACTGTATATTCAACAATTCGCAGGGCAACATTGCCCTCATCATCATCATCATCATCATCATCATCCTCATCATCTGGGCAAGTACTGAGCAAATACATAAAGATAATATATTTATGTACATTGTACATAAGAATTTCTGCAAGTGAAGGTCTTCCCTGACGATAATGTCTTAAATCTGTCAAAAAAAGTCCATAGAAACATCTAACATATTTGAAATATCTCTCTATATACAGACAAGTGTTGGTTGATCACCCAATAAGCCGCAATCCTACCACGATTTTTAATTTCTTTTGTTTAATAGAAATCTGGGTAATTGTTTTCAAAAAAGGGAACTTTGTAATTCATTTCCATCAAATAAAAAAAAAAAAAAAAAAAAAAAAAATGAGTTAAAACTTTACCAATTCAAAGTTCTTTCACACAGAAAGAGCAATAGAGCGATAAAACGCGGAAAAGTCCAACAAGCATTTTGATTGCTTAGACTAGACCCATTAGAGGACAAAACGTATTGGCTGCTACGGACGAAAGTTAATATGTGCACGAATAGGTATGGGGTCGCAGTTTCCAAGTCTCAAAGAGAGAGAGAGAGAGTCACAGACTCATTCTCAGAGTTGGAATCGAAATCGGAGTCACAATTGCCGCCACAGTTGAAGAAGAAGCAGAAGCAGCAGCACCAGCAGCGATTGTCACGTTTGCAACAAATGGCGCATGGCACGCAAAGTGCAAATGTAATTCGTGTATTTTACTTAATTTCATGTTACGTGGCACAATCGTGCCAAAAATCGCAAAGAATCGACTACAAGCCACTTCGAAACCCCACCCATTTTAACCCAAAAATTCAGCCCACTCGTTTCCACCCATTCGTTTCCACCATCCATTTTATATGTACATATACCCCATCCACCACCCATGACCCACAGTCGATTCGGCTTTCTCATTTTGGCATTGTCATGGCCAAGGATTTAGATTGCAATTGTTACCTGTCTTGCAGCATAACCTCATCCTGTTTTCTTATCCACCGGAAATGCATTTATTAGCATTTTTATATGCCAAAAGAAAAAGTGGAAATTGTTGTTGTTATTCCATTTATACCTTTTGCTTTATTTTATCACTTTTTTTAGTGGGATAGAGATGGAAGCTTTTAATTAGGTTTCCAGAAAAGCAACAACACATGGAAAAGAAAATTTTAATAATGCGTAATAACTTGTTCGATTTGTTGTCGTTCTATCGATTAAAATAAACCACGTGAATTTCGAGACAATATTAAATTACTTGGCAATTTGCTTTTGGCAATTGACATTTATGCGATTTCAATGACAAAAATCGAACAAAGTCCATGATGACTCAAAGAAAATGCTTCTAAAACATTTTACAATAAAAGGCAGAGGCAAAAAGTTTAACAAAGAAATGTATCTATCTCAGATAATGAAATTCAAAATGAAATTTAAAGTCATACAATTGAAATTATTTAAATTTATGGAAGAAGCAATTAGTTCAGATTCAAATTGCTTTTTTTTTTTTTTGCTGCTTTGTTTT
Source organism: Drosophila equinoxialis (assembly GCA_018150345.1). Taxonomy (NCBI): domain Eukaryota; kingdom Metazoa; phylum Arthropoda; class Insecta; order Diptera; family Drosophilidae; genus Drosophila; species Drosophila equinoxialis. The sequence continues at coordinate 5,536,419 of JAECWI010000002.1, read as the reverse complement.
GTTTTATAATCTAACCAGAAAACTGCATTGACAGCATTTGTGAAATTGTTTTTGTTGCTGGCATTGCCATTCATAATTATCAACATGTAGACGGAAATTTGCTTTTCATTGAATAATTGTGACAGCAGCAACAAAAAGAACAGACATTCATATATGGATGGAATTGGCCAAGTAATTTCTGGCTCACTCGCATCATCCAACATCAACAACAATATCATTGTAAGCTGCTACTGCTGATGATGACGATGACGATAATGTTGTTGCGGTTTGGTCGATTTTATTGCTGATTTTTGTTGTTAACAAACGGCAGCAAAAAAATATACAAAACAAAAAAAAATCGAAGAATTATGTTGACATGAATTCTGCGGTAATTTAATGTAAATTAAGCCATTAGGTCAGAGCACAAAATTGAAATCAGAAACTACTATATACACAAACCATATACATAAATGGCTTTATACCCTTGAATATGCAGATAAACAGATGAGTAGATATACATACATACATATTTATGTATATGTGTAATTGAATCGACATGTAAAATCAAATGATAAACCCTGCTCAAATAATGCCAAGTATATCACGTTAATATATCTTATATTTGGTATATAGTAATGTATGATATGGAAACCTTCAATTTTCACTTTGTGTAGGGTATAAAAACAATGAACAAGTGAAGCTATTTGTTTCTTTTTTTTTTTTTTTGCCTATTGTTCCTGCTGTTATGTTTTGTTGCAAAGCAACCGCAAACACAACAAGTTCAATTTTAATCTGGCCAAAAACAATTGAAAAACAAAAAATAAAAATGCCACTCACCCAAAGGAAATAACGTGGCAAAAAACTACAATAAATTTCTCTAACGAGTTGATATCATCAGCTGCAATGTATAACTAATTATAAAACCTGACTACAATTCGATTGCTATACATTTTTTTAGTTAGTGATTTATGTAGATTGTTGCATTTCTTTGTTCCTCTTCCTATTTTGAGTGTCTTATTCTCTTTGGAAAAGATAATCCAGGTCATATGCCGAACAGATTTAGTTCATTTATTTTAAAACACAATTTAAATGAAATGTCTTAATGTTGCTGTCGTTGCTAACAATTAAATCTAAACACATTTTCTCTCATTCTTTAGATATGTTTGTAATTATGTATATGTATATACATACATCTGTGGGCATATAAATGAGACTAGGGCTAGGCGATTATAGTTACGATTACATTAAAAGTAAACCGGCTAAGGGGTAAAATGGCGGGAAAATCTACTTCTACAATCGCCAGCTTATAATTTTCTATGAATTTTGCTTGCCTCAGCAGCAACATCATCAACAGCCGCAGCACCAACACCCAACACCCAACACCAATGGCAGCAATAGCAACATCAGCAGCAGCAGCAGCAGCAAGCAGCGTAAATTATTCATTTTGGGCCAAGCCGGGCAGCAGCAACAGCAACAACAGCAACAGCAATGCGAATCAGAATGAGAACGAGCTGCGAGCAACGGCGACGGCAACGACGACGACGACACTATGAAAATGCAAAATGAAATGAAAATCGTTTCATTCTAATTAGAGCAGCAGCAGCAGCAACAAATTTATACGCTGAGACAGCAAACAGATGAAGAAAAGCAAGCAAAAATTGCGAGACAGAAGATGGAGATTGGGTGAAAAGTGAAAGAGTAGGTAGAATGGTAGGGTGGTGGGGGCGGGTAACAACGATGGGTATTGCCTTTTTGGGTGGGGTAGGCTGTTCAGCTTGAGATAGTCGACAATTAGGCTAGCGGTGTGGGGTTTAAGGGCTGATGGAGCGGGGCAGGGCAAAGCGTGGGGGGGTAGCAACAAATTAAATGAGTTTGCCACTGCTGTTGCTGCTGTCGTTTGACTATTTTTTGTCTTTTAAAAGTTAAAAAGCTGCTCACTTGTAGGTAAATCTCTGACTTTAAGTATCTGTGTATAAATGTGTGAGTGTGTGTGCGTGTGTGCATGTGTGATACTTAAACGCCTCATTTCTAAGCCTTTTGCATGGAACATTTCAATGATGTTGCTGCCGTCATTTTCATCGTCGTCGTCGGCGTCTCACTTCAAGTTGTTTTTCTCACATTTTTGTTTGTGTTTGTTCGTTGTTTGTTTATTGTCGAAGGGGTTTTTTTCCTATCTTTCTCCCTCCCTCTCTCTCACTTTGTCTATCCCTTTCGTTTCCCTTTGTTCATTTCACTCTCTATTTCTCTGTGTCAATCTTTCTATTGAAAGTGCTTAAAATGCGTTTAAAAAACAATTAAAGCTGCTAACAACACGCGAGAACTTGAAATGAGGTGATTTTTACTGGCAACGCCAACATGCCAAACATTTTGCTTGAGTCTTCTAATTTATGTCAAATGAAATTGTTCAAATTCCAAGGTAAAAGGCTCTTAAATGACATGAGAAACAAAGAAACAAAAGTAATATAACAACAATTAAAAATTGCATCTCAATATATGCATATAAATGAGTTGGCAATTTGTGACAACTGACATAGTCATTTTTAATGAAATTCTCTTTAAATATTCTAAAGTCGCTTTTGTTATTTTGCTAATACCCTGTAACTTATCAGGTATAAATATAGTGTTTGTTTGTTGTTAGCTAAGTGGTTATTTTTGATGCTTTTTAGTTTACCAATATCGAATTTGACCATAAAGATTTCCCTTTGGTGTTGATATGGATAAACCCGGTTGGATGTCTGAGAATTTTACAGGGTTATGAGATTTTGCCATTTACTTTCTCCAATGCAAATGAAAATGCTTCAATCTGTGTTTATATCCCTCCTTGGACCAAATGCGGACAGTGTACTGTCAATTGCTAAGAGTCTGGTCTATTTGGTCACAAGAGATTTTCATTCATGTTGCTAATGTTTCAGCAGCAGCAGCAGAGGCAGCAGCAATTTGATAATAAATTATTACCAACAAGTTGATTGGGTTTCTCTCTCTCTCTCTCCCAATTCCTGTCTCTCTGTATGGCTGGAATAAATGGGTTTGCACTTTAGTTTACTTAATACATTATTTATTTATCTTTAGTGTTCTCTCTCTCATTCACCTTCTTTTTATCCCTTTTTTTTTTTTTTTTTTTTTTTTTAAGCAAATATCTCAAACGATTTGTAAGTTTTTCGATTGCATTCGGTTGAGATTGCGTTTCATAAATAAATTGATTTTTGACTCTTAGCAATCTATCAAAAGATTGCAACTGCCCCACCCGGCCGAGTGCTCTCGCTCTGGCACTACTTGCCTTTGCCTTTAGAATTCAATTGCAATGGGGCAACACAATAGCAACAACATCGGCAGCAGCAGCAGCAACAGTAGCAACGGCAACAACAATAATGGCATAAGCAATGCGCAACATAGCAGCAAAATCGTTAAAGTGCATTTCATTTTCTACATTTCAAAAGGACTAGCGAGAGAGGATGTTCATTAATTTTATCATGCAGTGCCCAAAAAAGTCATCGTTGCCATGTCAAAAAACGAAATCAATGAAGAAATTGTCAACAGCACCACTTCAACCCATTCAACTCTCACCTTTCACCCCTGGATACGCCGTTTCCATCGTTCAACCTGCTTGTAGTAGTAGTTTTTATTTATTGTTGTTGGCGTTGACAAACATAGAAATTGCAATCCCTTAACTGACAACACTTGACTTTTCCCTTGATGCGCGGATGCAAAATGCTTTTTGCCAGCCCCCGTAACATCAACAACCAACAACAACAACGAACTTGCTGAGAAACATTTTATAAAAGGCTTTGAAAAGAAAGTAAATGAAATTCTTTCATGAGCAGACAGCAAAATGGTAAATGAATGAAAAAAACAAACCCAATTAAGGCAAATTCAACTGCAACATAAGGTAGAAGAATCAAATGTGATTCTTGCATTACTTAGATTACCTTTAATACTTTCTCTTTGGAGGGACGTCTACTCCTTGAGCTCAGTTCCAACCATTTTCTGTCAGTTGAAAATAGAAATAAATTTTCTATCGAACAGAATCGATTCCTTCTCAGCTTTTAGTAACAGATTATTTAACTTTATCTTATTTAACTTGACTATTGACTAAGCGTTTTAATGCTCCACTAGATTTATGATAATTACATATACATATATGTAAGTACATACATACATATACATATATACATAAGTCAAAGTGTGTACAGAAATATGTCTGTAAGTAAAGGACAACAAATTGTTCATGTCTTTTATTTTTTATTGCTGTTTGTTGACTGAAAATGTCAGAGAATTGTTTTGTTGCCGTTGGTCAATTTACTGCTCCTTTTGTGTTAATAAACAAATAATCTACTTAAGGCCGAAAACAACATGTAAGAGACGAGTATGGGGGAGATGGATTGGGTGCTTCGGCGGGTGTTGTAGAAAATAAGGAAAATCGTAAAAAAGAGGCACATAAAAAAATTTATTTCCACACAATTTATTTGCTCACGCAAAAGAGAAAAACACAGGATGTGAGAGCTACTGCTGTACGAATATCTAATACCCTATAGCTGTCATTTTGTCAAAAAGACATTTACTTTGAAGGGCATATGATGTAATCTTAAGAAAAATGTGAACATTACAAACAACCAAAATAAAGACTCGTTCTTGTATAAGTTCCTCATAACAGTATTTGTTTATTATTCATAGTTTAGATAGATAGAAAGTTGCAAGGCTTTAATGAAACTGAGACCCAACTACAAACTGGACGTAACTTCTTATAAACTTCACAATAACTCGCACCATCTAGAGTGTACGATGTGATGACGGATAGGAGAGAAACAGAAATGAGAAAAGTTCTTGCACTGCCCCTTTGATTGATTGACTCTAGCTTAATTTTCATTTCATTTTATTTTATTTTTCGTTGTGTTTTTGTAGGCTTGTTAATGCTTCTTTAATTGGAGGCCCCAATCCCTGCATGCAAACTCCATTGCTCATACGGTCTTTCCTGAACTCTGCCATACCTTCAGGCACCTTCCTAATTAGTCATTCGCTTGGTTACACATATTTGCCCTTGTTATGCACTTTAAGTCTACACTTTTCAAAGGGAATATTAATATCGAAATATCCGACTATTTATATGTCCTATGTACGTATTCCACAAGCCTCTACAGAGAAAGGCTCTTCAAACAAAAATAGTTTTAGAAATTGTTCTAAAATATTTACAACTAATTCATAAAATGTTATTCAAGTAGAGCACAGTAGTGTAAGGGCATGACACAGTCGTTAGTTTTATTTTTAAAGGGGAGGAAGGCTCAGTAATTTCATTTTTGATTTATGTATTTTTTGCTGATTTTGTTGGCTTTTTTTTGTTTTCCTGTGTGTGTCGGGAGATAAGCCGCTTTTGTGGCATTTATCAAGCCGATTTAAATATTATCAAAGCGTTCGAAGAAACAACACAAATGGCACACTGACCCAATGAACCCCAAAATGCACTACGACTTGTAACCTCACTCCTATCTCCCTCTATCAGGCACACTCACACATTAATAAAGGGAGACAGATAGAGAAGAGTTTTGTGTCTTTGTCACTCTTGCTTTCTGAGTTTATATTTAGAGTCGGTGATAGTCACTTGGCACCAGCGATTGCAACATTTCGGTTAGCATTTTTATGGCCGCTTGATTTATGGTTAGCGATTGCATTTCAAATTGATTGGCTTCGAATGTTTTACGATGAGAGTTTAACAAATTTTCCAAAAAAGAATTTAAATGCAGACATAAAGATATGAATCTTCAACATAAGTGGGAATAATTAAATGTTATATGATTTAAATATGATACCTAACACATAAAAAAACCATTTATTATCAATTTGGCTTTATAATACTAAACTAAACTGCCAAGTGAATAGAATCGATAAAATAAGTCAAATTCTCTCATCAGCAGACTTTCCCTACGACTCTAACATAGCAACGCTTAAACCAGTCGCGAATTATTATTGAAAATTTGAGTTAGGGTCTTATCTTATGCAGTTTTCCAATCAACTTTTCGGTATTTTTGTTATACATAAAATAAATGACTTTAAAAATAATCACTGGATGGAATTTATGATAATTATTGTGGACGGCCGTGGCGGCATCCATTTTGTGGGAGAGACTTTTCATTATTCATACAATTTTGTTATGCTCGTAATAAAACTTTCATAATCTACTATAACTTTTATAGTGATTTTATTAGTTTACCCGAAAGCTTCTTAAATTTTTGCCATGTCCATCAACAATCAGCAAAGTGAAGAAGGAACACCAGAGAGCTAAACGCTGAAAGAGACAAAATGTGTGGGTTGGCAAACCGAAGATGAGATTATCATTAAAAAGCATAGCAAAAAAAAAAAAAAAAAAAAATAAACAGAATCTGAAGTGAAACGAACAACGAGCAGTCTATGGTCATTGTCGATGGATAGATGGATGGATGGATGAATGGGTGGGATAGACAGATATGAGTAAATACAAAAACAGAACATAAAATCCTCTTAGACAACATGATGATGATGATAAAGATGAAGATGGTGTGGATGTGGTTGTGGATATGGATGATGAAGGAGGAGACGCCACTCAGCCTATCGCCTTGTAAGAAGGCACCTCAAGCTCAGCCTCTCAGCTCAGTGCGTTAAAGAAGCCACAAACAAGCAAATTAAGTAACTCATTCCAGAGAGTTTTCCCCACTGAGTTTTCCACCCAACCCCCACCCCAACTATCATTTTCCCTTTCCATGGCGGTATTGGCGGTGGTGACTGTACTTAAGGCAAAAGTTGGCAAACCAACAGAACTTTTCGTTTTTCTTATACTTATGCTTATTTCAGGTAAAACCGAAGGCGGAATGTAATAATGCCAAGATGATGTTTGCATTTTGCAAAGGATGGGTGGCATTCGGGGCGCCTGGTGGGCGGGTGAAAGTTGCGGAAAAACAAAGCGATGACTTGAGTAGTATTTTTTGTTTTATTTTTTTATTTTCATTCTATTCTGGTAGAACTGCAAACTGCAAAACTGCAGCAGCCAAGTTAAGTAAAGACAAAAACGCGACAAAAGCCAAGGCAAGGCAAAAGTTTCCACTTTCAAGTGTTGCTGCCACTGCCACTGCTGCAGCTTTGTTTGACGTTGTTGGGCGGGGACGACGATGCCGACAACGAAGGCAAAACTTTCCGCCCGTTGGCAATACTTTTCACTTTGTACATACTTAACGCTTACTGTCATTTCTATTCCCTTACCAAGGTCCATGCCATCTTTCTTCTCATCCTCCTCGTCTTCGTCATCGTTATCATCATCCTTTCCATTCTCATCCTGTCCTGCTGCTCTTTCCTAACATCCGATTTTGTGTCAGGCAATAAAAAAATAATTTAGCTGCTTTTTGTGGCGCCTTACCACTCACACACTCCCTCCCAACTTTCGGTCGGTAAATGTCCCCCACACCCTTCAACCATATGAGTTATAGACTTTTGGTTTCATTTTTGTAAATTATGCTTGTTCTTCTAAATTATATAAGTAATTTCCATGATATACTTTTAGTCTTATTTTTGTACATTTTGTATTTTTATGTAAAAACTTTTGCTCAAGGTCAATTGTTCTTGGAATTTGAATTACCAAAGCGAGAATGAGAGAGAGAGTGAGGGGGGGCAGAACCATCAAAAATTTTACTCGTAAAGTTAAAGTTATGAGTTTATAGCCCAAGCTATTGGACAAATAATATATATAAAAACAGAATGAAACAGCAAATAAACAAAAACAAAGAATAAACAAAAAAAAAACACTTTATAGAGATTTAAGAGGTTGAAATTTTGTAAGGAAATAATGAATCTTTGCATTGAATTAATTGCCTGGGAAAATGTCCAATGGGAGGCATAAAAAAGTAAAATAAAATCCCCCCCCAAAAAAGCAAAGCAAACAAATTTTGATTAAAGAACTTTTTTTGGGCTTAAAAAGATAAAATGATATATGTATACGGGTGCAATCTGGCAACGCCACAGGGTCAAAGATTTTGAATACAAGATCGTCAGATACAAAAGGGAAGAGTTAGAAAGGAGTTGGTCTTCATCAAAGAGATAAATCAGTAATAAAGTGAGTAACGAATCAGGAAAAGAAGTGAACTCATTTTTCATCCTGATTTTCAAATTTGTCAGCTTTTTCAGAATATAATTATATTCTTTTAAAAACTATTCGGTTATCGTTTTCGATATGATAATCATATTACTAATGATTACAAGTCTCTACGATTATCTTATTAAGCCAGTTATGACTACGATTTGGCGGATAAATCTATTTTCATTTTATCGTTGATTGAGCGAAAATATGTTGAATATAACTTTTGTGGAAAAGTTCCTTATTGCTTCGTTCCATTTCGTTACTTTCGCTTTTGACCCCACTCTGCCTGAGATTCGTTTCCGGCGTTCCTCTTCACGTCGCTTCCATCATATCTTACGTTTTAAGTTGCCAGTTAGGAAGTGCAATCATAATTCTCAAAAATAGTTTTTCTTTTTTATTTTCGGTCGGTCACTCAAACTGTGCGAAACGAGCACCTTCCAACTTCCTCTCGACCTCCTCCCATGGCAACAACCCCATCTAGCCAAGTGTACGGCCCACAAGCCACTTAACCCTTTGATGGACAGTCTCGGTCTCTCTTTCCTCCTCAACACTGGCCACAAATGGGTCTGCAAAGGGGCAATAGCAGAATATTGCAAAGGACGAAAGCCGAGAGAGGATGAAGAAGAGACGACGAAATAGTAGTAGTAGTACTATAGAGTAGTACAAGAAAAAGATGAAGAAGGGGCAATTGTAGTTGCTGCTGTTGCAGTGTTTACACAACTTTTGCCAGCGACCACAAAATCTGTTATTAGTGTCAAGTGGACTTGTGAGAGACTTTTGCCTTCACTCTCTCTGCTCTCTGCTCTTCCTCCCTCTCTCTTTCGTTCTATTCCTTTGGTAAATTTGCTACTTTCCCCATTCTGAAAATAAGAAACTTTTGCCAAAATATTATGAGGCTGTTAGTTGGGCGAAATAAAGGGGATAGATCTGAAGGCGGTGTGTGGGGTTGAGGAACGGAAGAAAGAGATATTACATTTTGTATAGTGGTGATCAAATTAAGTTAACACTTCGATTGGAAACTGGCTTTTACTTAACAGAATTGTTAAAACTTTGCCTAGTGTTGGAAAATGTGAGCGGAATGTGTGACGAAAAGTTCCATTAGTAAGAACTTAAATGTGAAAAATTTTGAGACCATGACTTATACATTTCCTAATATTATCACTTACGCTTATATTACCTGACAAATTGTTGACTAAGTCCTATCTTAAATTCTTAAGTACTCCCACTTGGCCCATTTATGGCTGCTTGTCTTTGGCATCACTTTATATTTAATTTCCTTTCATTTCATTTAATTTCCTCACTTTATTCATAGGCCAAATCTTGCTGTCAACAGTTTCCACTTCCAGCCATCCTCATTTATTCATCCTTCTCCTGCTCATCAAAGTCCTGTGCCAAGACTAACCAATCGTCAATCTGTAGTCTCAAGTAAATCTGTTTGTCTTAACGCATAATAAATCAGCCACAACAGAAGAAAAACGAACAACAAAAAACACTAGAAAAAAATTAAGATGAAGATGAGAAGTAAAACCAAAAAGAGAAAGAAAGCTGGGGAAAAGAAAGGGAATATTTTGAATGACCATTCAGTTGAGCTGATGGGCTTCCTTTTGGCTCATCTCCTTTTCTCTCTTTCTATCTCTGTCTCTTTTTCTCTCTGTGGACTTTCGACTTTGAGACTTTGACTCTGAATGGCGACAAGCAATTCTCAAATATGCCACTCTTAACTAAGGCAAACTGTCTGAATCTCAATTTGAAGCAATCAATCCATCAATCAGTTTGCTACTTCACCGCCCTCTCTCTCTCTTTTTCCTCTGTCCCTTTGAGACGTTCGAGTTATTCTTAGTTCTTGTTTCCATTTGGCTAATTAAAGTTGCTCATAAATTCAAAAGGCCGCAAGAATCGTCATTGCCATTTATTCATACATACATAGTTCGTTTTGCGTCTTCTTTTGTTGATAACCGCAAAAATGGCAGCCAGGCGTTTACAATGGTTTTCTATTTCACTAGGAAGGCCTGACGAATGACTTATCTCGAGTTTTGAGTCAATGCCAAAAGTGCCAGGGACAATGCGCTTTCTTGGCATCGTCATCGTCTTTGAACTTTCAATCCGTCTACATCTAGATGTATGTATGTATGTATGTATATGTACGTGTGCTTGTATGTATATATTTCCCCAATTCTTAGTGCAGCTTATGTTTGAGGCTCTTCTCTATTAGACCTTTGCCTTCATCACTCTTTTGTGTTCATTGAGTGCTTTGTTGTTGCTATTGATTGGTAAAAACGACGAACACCAAGACGAGTCGGGTGGGTGGTTTACCAGCTCAACTTTGCTCACAGTCTTAAATGTCAATAAAATCAGGTTCTTTTCTCCATTTCTCTTCTTTGCATTTCTTTTCCTTGCGTTACATTTCATTTTGTTTTCGAATGGTACTCACAGACGCCCTAAGCTGTTTACAGTCAGACCCTTTTCAGCCGCTTTTCGCCGAAGAAAAGTATTGCTCTCGCATTTGGAATGACTGCATAAACGGCTAAATACTACGAGCTTACCTAGGACATAATGGACTAGGTCAATAAATATCTGTAGAGTAGAGTCCAGTTTAATTATCGGCGAACTTTCATATCATATCAGGTCGATGTCTGTGAAGAATTCTTTACTCAATCTAAGCAGATTTCAAAACCTATCTAATTTTGTTAGAATTTAGAATGGTTTGAAAACAAAGCTGATTTTTGAATTTTTAAATTCAACCTGCTAGAGTCAGTTTTGAAAAGTTAACGAATTCTGGACATGGGTGGCAAAAAATCGTTCAGGAGCAGAAAAAGTTGCAATCGTAATACTTTGATAATACAGGTTTAGTCGGTAATGCGATCCAAGTTCACAATATTTAACTGAACATTGACTTCCAATTTGCCTACTTGGGGATACAAAAGTCTGAGAATATGTTTCAGTGTGTTGCTCATAAAAAGCAACTTATGGGTCACACATAGCCCCATGACGAATCTCACACTCAGAACACACAATAGGGAGGCAAAAATGAGGAATCCAATTCCAACTATATCGCACAATTTATCGAGACATTTGGCGGTGTAGTCGTATTGCCCCATTTTCGATACGATTTGTGCATATTATTGTCTTACTTATGTAACATTAGTGTTTTATTTATGGATGTTGCCACGACTGAAATAACCCCTAACTTCTGGCCCATACCAATACCCATCTAAACCATATCCATTCCCAATATCCAACCAGAAACTGAAACCGAAACTCAAACCCAAACCCCAATTCGAACTTCAAGTCGAACCTCCGAGCCCGAGCCCGAGCCCAATCTTTCAATCTGGTGCGAAAGTTTCCGCCCGGCGCGTGAAACTTTTCCTTTTTTTTTTGTGCTTTCTTTATTTTTATTTTTTTGGGGGAAAGGGATGGGAGGGTGGTGAATGGGTGTGGGTTGGGGGATTTGGTAGGGTTTCCCTGCTTTCTGCTGATGCTGCGACGTCGTGCCTTATCTTGGTATATCGGTAAATGGGCGTGAGTGTGGGCGTCGGCATGGGAGTGGGCGTGGGCTTTCGGTTTGTTCACTTAACTCGCTCAGTGGGCACCTTTTGTTGTTGTTGTTGTTGTTGTTAGTGTTGCTGCTGTTTCATGTGGCACGTTGTCCTTGTTGCTGTGCCAGATTTTTGCTTTTGGCTCGGTTGCTCGTTTTTCAACCATTTTTGTCGCCAAGTTGGTTGACTCTGAAGAGGTTATTTAAATTAATTTCTGCGGTTGCAATAAATTTGTTTGTGTGTGTGTGTGCGTACTTTGTTTTTTTTTGTATTTTTGGTTTTCTTCCTTGCTGTTGTTGTTGTTGTTGTTACATAAACCATTATTTACTGGCTTTCGACTTCTTTGGGTCGGTGGTTCGATAGATGGATGATTGGGTGGTTGGCCTCCCCATACATATATATATATGTATATATGTATATGTAAGTATGTATATGTAAATTTTTTTATTTATAGACTGACTCGGGCTATCAATATTTAACGTTTTAATGTTTGTTCGCCCTTTGTTATTGTTCTTTTTGTTTTTAATTTTGTTGTTGTTGTTGTTGTTGCCGTTGGCGTGGCCGTTTGTGTGCTATAGGTCCACTTATAAATTTTCAATTAATTTAATTTCATAATTAAATTTAGGCTTGTGGCTGGGTTGGCTGGTTAGTTGGTCGGTCTCGTTCTCGGGTTTCGGGTTTCGGGTTTCAGGTCCCAGATCTCTGCCCGGTGGCAACGTTTAAAATTAGCTTAAGCCGCAAACATTTTTAATGCCATTTAATACAAATTTGTGCACAAATTGCCAAAAGGTTAATTAAAACTAAATTAAACGCACAATTTCTAAAATCAAGCCAATTAATTACAGTCGCCACTCGAAAAGAAAGAAACCTCAAATGCACACATTATCTCATAATCAAATAGCCATATAAAGTTTAGTTTTAATTAACCGACCTAAAATCCAAGCTGCATTGTTTACACTATTGTTTCACTTAACCAAACACCAAACATAAATCAAAACATAGAAAAGCTTACCTAAAAGAAAACGGTTTGATTGGTTTACCTGAAAGTAAAGAATATATATTTCAATGAATTTCTGTTTGAAATGTACATAAATAAATATAAATTGCTTGATTTAGGTAAAGTATTCTCATGTCACGCCCTTTCTCTGTTTGCGTACTCTATGAGTTTTCAGCACTGTAGATTAAAAATAATAATAGCAACATTTAAGATAAATCAAATGGCAAATAATCAAAATGAGTGAATAATCCTTGCCCAACGCCCCCCAATTCTGTCCCCGCCCTGCTCCATCATGAAACTGGCCACACTTAATTTGCATAGAAAATGTCCAAATGAATAAATCAACATACATCAAACATCACACAACGAAAAAAATTAAAGTAACAAATGGGAAACCCGCAAAAAAAAAAAACTAAACTAAATGGATTTCATAGTTTGATGACCAAAACTATGGTAGAGATTGGTTAGAAGGGGAAATATCCATCTAAATAAATAAATAAAACAAATGAAATCAATATAACCATCAATTGAAAATGTCATGGTGAAGAGAGTAAAATAAAATAAGTGCATAATGCGGCCATAAAATGCATTAAAATTAAATGCAAAAATGCAAATTCAAATTGACACTAGCCTCAACTCAGTTCTCATCTGAAATCGGCTAACTGCAGATAAAGATACAAAATATATACACAAATGTACACGGATATTCGCATATAGATAGTACATTTCCCATGCAGGGGCAATAACCCTCAATCGACGGATGAATGGCTACGGACAGCGTGAACAATCAGAAAAAAAAGAAAAACATATAAAGAACAGAAAAATAAAAAAATACAAAAAAAAAAAAAAACACCGAATGGTTAACAGCATTTAATTACATTGATTTATTTGTGGTAAGTTCGAGTAGTCGATGAAATATTGAGCAACAAAAAATCGTAATAAATAATATTTGTAAATAAAAACCACAAAAAATGCCAGCAATGAAAAAGAAGCAATATACATACAATTTAACCTGCGCGAAAAAAATATAAAATATTACAAATTCAATAAAAACTTCAACAAAATATTCATATTTTGATTACACTAATCCCGATGACGCAAAATGAGTTATCATTTTCAACTTCATAGTTTTATCATCGATGATATGCCAAATGCATTGCAATTGTAACCAGAGGGCCAGGGCTAACTTCGATGGCGCCGAAGTTTGTATACCCTTGCAAGTTATTTGGTAACTCTTTCCTTACCCATAGCCTTCAAAGTTGAAAAACGTGTTATCTAAAAGGAGTAATGTCTGCGAAAGAACGGCCTACAATCTTAGCATGGGAAATAATGAAGATTTTGATCAAAGTCACTGTTTTCGACCGATCGTTCCTATGGGAGCTATATGATATAGTCACTCAATCTTTATCAAATTCGGCACTGTCGTTTATAGGTGTAATAAACCCATCAATACGAAACTTCACGACGATAGCTTAGAAAATAACAAAGTTATTGAGAAAAGTCACTGTTCACTGTTTGCCGTTTGTATGGGAGCTACATATATGATATAGTGGTCCGATCCGGCTGAATCCGAGATATACAACCCCTGCAGTATATACAAGCCTCGTCTCGTAGTGCTGATCAAGAATATACTTTGTATAGTCGGAGATGCTTCCTTCTATGCGTTGCACACTTTTGACCAAAATTAATATACCCTTTTGCAAGGGTATAAAAATTCATAATTAAGTCTGCAGATGATGAAACTTAAAATTTAACTATACACACAATATGTCATATGACTTTATTATCTTATTTGTAAGATTAATATCCAGTATACATACATATATCTGGGCATTTAACAACTTTTGATGATATTTGCAAATTATTCGATTAGATTTTCATCTAGTCACATTAAAATGATTAAAGTCTATTTTACTATATTTAACACAAATGATTGGCCCATTAGCCAAGTAAATGTTAATTTACCAATTTGAAAATACGTTTTGCATATTCTATCAATTAAGCCTTTCCATAAACTCAACAGCACCAACAAGAACGAGTGAATAACTTGAGAAATTTATTTCTTGGTTTCGGATTTGACTTAATTTTAAATATTTTGTAACACCTAAACACATACATACATACCTAAGGATATGCAGAAGAATGCATATTCAAAAGGGAACATTGCATATTCATTAGAGAAATGGCCAATAGACAGAGAGTGGAAGCGAAAGATAGAGAAAGAAGAACATTTGGCAATGGAAGTCGTCATTTTGGGAAAATGCCACCGATTTGGAATACATAGACATAAATTTCGTATACACCCCTTGACTCCTTCTTGAAGTAATGAATTAATTTTGGCGGATGAGTGCTGATTAGGATTGTGACTTAAATTGAAATAAAGCAAGGCGCAATCCACTAAAAGGAAGAGTCATTGCCGAAAAGGTAGACTCAGCCACAGCTGCAACTACATATAGTTTGTTTCCTTTTAGAAGTAGAAGTAGCAACTCCATTAATATGACATAAATCGACAGAGAAAATGTGCCATGAACAGAAACGAGACGACAACGACAGTTGCAGACAGTAGCTAAAGCAGAAACTGGAGATGATGGTACAGTCACGCATTTTGGCAAAAGGAACGTGCACGTGAAAATGCGAGCCATGTAAAATAAAGTCACTCTCCAGTTTCGTCAAATTTATGCATATTTTATCTAATTTTTAACACTTTCATCAAATTGCCATGACAACGTCGCATCGTTACCCATCTTGATGTAGCGAGGGCTGTTTTAGAAAGTTATTACAACTTACGTTCATTCTTTGTTGTTTTGAATATTAAGAGGAATGTCTTCCTTGTTTAGTTTTTTTAATTTTGATCTGGTTGACTTTACGGAAGTTTGTAGAAACCCTCGTTTTGGTTGCAGGAGTATCCTGTGCGTGCACTTATCACACTACTCTCCAGCTATGTATGTTTTTATGTATATGACTCTACCTTTGCTTCATTCCTGGGTTTTAATTAAACACTCTGCTAACAATGTAGATTCACATTCCTTGGCTCGTTTAGTTAGTGTTTACCACACGCCCACACCACACCACACCACACCAGAATTTTCAACTCATTCCACCATATTTCACCATATACACAACACATTTGCCCATTTCGCTCATAATTATTCTGACTTTATTTCACCTTTTCTGCATGCATTGTAGACACGTTTAATTAATATTTCCCACATTTCCAATTACAACGCTCAAACTGAGAAGAGCGAAAGTATTTCTTAATTACTAAAAGAGAGAAATATTTTAAATGCAACTCGCTAGATAATGAGTTCTTGTGGTGAGAAGTGAGAAACTGGCCAAAGAAGGAAAGTTGTTTGTTGCCACAAGAATCAAGAAAAATCTGAGAAAGTATTTACATCATATTTTACGGTTTCATCATATGTACATATATCATAAATTAACATTGTATTGTTAGTGTGGGATTACGAAAGTATGTGATTAGAAGTGAGTGTTAGATAATGAATGAATAATTAAGTAAAGTGGCCAACACTGGAAGCGTAAGGCCTTGTTCACACTAGAGAACAATATATTGAACCCACTTTTGAATGAATTCGATAATAGTCGGGATTGTGTCAAGTAAACAATTGATATATGTATGTACATACTGTAGAGAACTGTCTGTATGCAATGGCAAGACACACAAGCAACTAAGGACAGAACTCTGATCACTTTTTTTTAGTTTGGTCACATTTTAAGTTCTTATATTTTTCGACCCATTTTTTCATCTCTGCTTTTTATTGCCCTCCCCACAAATGGCCCATTATTCAAAAGTTTCGTATTTCGCAGCCTATGCGTTCACTTCGATACTTCACTTTGAAAATGGAAAAGTCTCTGTGATTTCATATCAAGTTATAAATATATGATGTTTAAACAGTAACAAGGAAAAGTTTTAGTTCTATGAAATGTTGAAGAACTGTATACGTGGAGAATTTGAACGTTCGTTTTGATGTTGGCAAACTTTTTTCAACGAAATTTTCAACAAAATGAACTTTTGCTGTGGCTTCAAAAATAACCGCTTAATCATATCAAATAAATGAAAAGCCATAAATTATTGATACCTTCAAAAATGGGGGAAAAAAAAAAACAAAAATGAAATTTTCAATTGAGGCAACGGCATGGCATGGCAAGTGTGTGGCAAGTCCAGGAACCTATATCAGCTGTCATTTACGGAAATTGCTAAACATACTGGAAAAACATATTACGGGTACGAGAAACTTTTCTCTCTCATTTGATTGATTTGTGTGGGAAGGAAACAAAAAGGGTATAAAACCCACCCATGTAAACACCCGCACACATCGTACACACACAGACGCACACACACAGACACACATGTTCATACATATTAAAGAATTCGCTCTAATTAGTGACAAAAGTTCGATTTGGCAGAATACTTTTTTCTTTTGCAAACACAAAATTGAAGCCAGAAACCTTTCGCCTTGACCATTTTATGTCGTATCATTCAGAGCAAACGAATGAGAGTGTAAATGAAAAATTCCTTTTACATAATACCCCTAACGAGTGTACCCCATCAGACCGACCTCCTCCTCCTAGTATGCCACGTCATGCATTTTCCCAGTCTATTACCAACTTTTACTTTAGCTCTGGCAATGCCAAGCCCTTTCATTCATTCACAGAACGAGATAACTTCATCAACATTTTTGTGCCTTTCAATAGCATCTCGTATTATCCACTCGCTTGCCATCTCTTTCCATTCATTTTCAATTTCAGCATTTCCAACAGACCAATGTCCATTTGTCTATTTGTCATTCGGTATATTTAGACGTTAAAGTTTCCGGTATTACATAGTACAGAAGTTTTGCACTAACTAAAAAAATCATAGGGTTTCCTTTTGCAGCAACGTTTTCTCTAGCGGTTTCTCACATACATATGTATATCCTAGAAACGAATATATATAATACATATATCTCAATTTGACTGCTGTCTATTGAGTCATAGGAATTGTTGTTAGCTTCAGGATAATCGATTATCAATTTTTGTTGGTTTGTTTGCGTGAATTTTGATAGATTTATTATTAACGATTTCTTTCTCTTACTTTCTCTCATTTCGTCTCTCTCTCTCTCTCTTGTTTGTATCATATTCGAAATAATCTCTATCTCTGTTTGACAGTTTGTATAATGGAAAAGTTTATAGATATACGCGTTTAAAGCACTTCAAAGTCGCATTGATCTTAGGAGGGCGGCTTTACCCCCTACCCTTTCCCATAATCTTCTCTGTACTTTTTGAATGCAAGTGTGTTTGTGGTTTTTTTTAACCCTTTATTCTTTTTTTGTTTTGGGGATACTTGCAAAGAAATCGTAGCAAAACCAATAAAAGTGTAAAAAATAAATATATACATATATGTATGTATGTGTATATAAAGAAACATGAAAATAAATAAAAACGAAACCTGAAGGAAAACTATAACAGAAAGCGAAACAGCAACAAGAAAAGAAAATCATAAAAACGATATGAAATTTATGCGCATATTTCATTTCCTTTTGGCTGAAACGGTTGTTTCCTGTGCAAAACGAGTTGCTTACGGGGCCATGGGTATGCGAGTCAGCGTGTTTGCAGATGGATTTGAAGAGCCAGAAGAAACATCTTCTTTAGATATAACGAGGGTCGTATGACAAGTACCACGGCCTGACCTTACCAATACACCACACACCACCTCCATCCTCTATAGAGATTGACAATCTTTTGTATATTTCATGAAAATATGTAAATGAATGAGATTGTAATCGCATCTCATTCATCTTAATGTGACAATCTCGTCTGTTTCTTGTCCATGTGGCAAATATTCCGAGTGATCTGTTAGGATACTTATTAGGCAGCCCTTTTTGTTGTTTTTAGGCATTGGGTTTTTGTTGAGTTTTATTTTTCTACTCTCTGTGTGTGTGTGAGAGAAATTTGGGAAGACAACTGCAGTGTCTTTTACTTATCTATAAACCATTCCTATGCAAGTTTGTATGTACTATATACATAGGTCTGGGCGGGCAAAAAATGCAATTTCAATAAGAGTTTCAACCGGTTTTTATTCACAAATATTTTGGGATGTACCTTCTAGCATACTATATGGACGGTTGAGGTTGTTTTTTTGGCGCATAACTTGTGTCTGTGGCCATGCATTTTTATTGCCGATGGCGACGACGACGAGGACGACGACTTGACCTCTGAGTGCTGGGCAAATGCTGTCAAGATATTGATTCTGAGGTCCTTTTTGGCTCTTCCTTCTTCTGGCGTACAAAAACAAAAAAAAAAAGAAAAAAATCTTTTGGCTCTTGCAGTTTCTGTTGGTTAACATCGTAAAATGTTTTGCCGGAGACCTTTCTTGTTCGATTTCTCTTTCTCTACGCCCTGTATGTGGTAACCTACATACACATGTGAATCTATATACACACACACATATATATGTACTAATCATAACCAGGAACAACAATAAAATAGTGGAAAAAATCTAAGGTACAGTAGAGCATAAAAGAAGCAGCAGTTGAGAAGCAGCTGGTGCTGCTTCTGGTGCTACTTCTGGTGCATTTAAAGACGCTGACACGCCCACCTGCTGCCCATTTTATGCATTACGTGAGAGAGTAAGAAAACTACGTTTTATGACGGTAACGGTGCTTGAAAACAATACATACTCGATTTAATAACCTCTCAGAAGGAGAAAACTCCTGGAGTCTGCTGGTCCTCCCACACGGAATCGCACTCGCACTTACATTTCATCTTCTGTTATTGTTGTTGTTGCTGCTGCTTCTCTTTCCACTTCTGTTGTTGGGTCTTTTCGAACAACGTGCAAGTGAATTCGATTTGAGTGGAGAAAAGGCAAAGAAAAGAAGCATTCAAAATCCATTCCTCTCACACACACCTATTGTCAGTGTCTGTATATGTATATGTTTATAATAAACATACGACTTACCGTCACCTCACACACCTACACATAAAAAAGAATTCGGCTAATTTCCACTTAAGCTGTAGGGTAGCGGGGAGGAGCCTCCCCACCTGACTAGCTGTTGGGTGAAAGATGAGAAGACGGCGGAGAAGATACTGGTGGTGGAAGTAAAGCCAACGGAGTCGGAGAAAGAGAAGGAGGAGGAGGAGGAGGAGACGCCTGTTAAGGTACAACAAAAGATGCAATAATTTACGCCACAACAACGCATAAATCTGTCAAAGTTGTTTAAAAATTAAATAAAAATAAATAAAATTCAACGACAACAAAACGAAGACAGCGCGTGAAGGCGCATCAAATGAAGATGGGGAAAAGCAGGCGAAATTTGTGAATGGCATTGGGAATGGTATGAGTATGGAAATGAGGAAGGCGTCGACCTAAGAAATACTATGTACCTAGATGAGGACTGGTACAGAGACTAGAGATGGTAATCACGACCAAACTGGGTAGCAATGACTATCACTAATTCTACATACATCTATCTGCAGCCGTAGTAAGCGTTCTTTTTACTTTTTGAGCATTCAGATGGCTACTCCACTAATTCAAGAGACGCAACCACAAAGATATTCTAGATCCAACCTATCGGAACACTTTTAAATGCCGCTATAAAGAATACCGACTTATTGCCATATATGATTAAACTTTCTTGTGACCCGAGAAACGGATATTTCCCATAAATAAATTGAATCTTAATAATCAAAATTGATATTTTTCGTGCCGATAGAACTGTATATACAGAGCTATGTATAGGTATAGTGCTGAGCTTTAAGGGCTTATAGATGCATAGCTTTAGTGAAATGAAAAAGAAAGAGAGGGGAGATATTTATGGTGTCTTAAAGAGACGTCGACGATATATTTTTGTAAGTTCAATTTACTTTCTTTAGTTGTTTTATGAAAAATAATACTTCAGAATTAATTAATGACGTAAAATGAAGCCAGGTAGAAAAACACAAAAAATGTATGCAAAATTCAGATTTCAAATGACATCGAATTGGATTTGACGCCCTGGGCATTTGCTTAAAAGTGATTCTATTGTATATGCAGGGCTGCTAATATGGGCTAGGAGGAATATAAAATACCTACTCATACTTGCTAGGCCACATTTTTCGAAGTAAAATTAGTGAACAAAGTAAACACACCGAATAATAGAATAAAATAAATGAACAAATAGCACCTCACACAAAACACACATCCATACAAAAACATGACAAAGTATGTACTAACAGCAACAACAACAACAACATCAACAGATAATATAAAACTCTGCGTAGACATCGTGACAATAGAGCAAGGAAAATTGAATTTTATTTTCTTTTACGCGTTTTTTTTTCTTTTTTTTTTTTGCCGGCATCTTTTATGTTTATGTTTTTACATTTTGTTGCTTCTCCAGCAGTAAACAAATTATATTATTTCTTGTTAATTGTTTTGTTTCTTACAGTTTGTTGGACGCATGGCATAAAGAGCAGAACGAGACCGTTGAGGGAGCGGGAGCACGGGGGCGAAAAAAAGAAGTCATCAGGAATTGTCTAATTTATGTTGATTTAAATAGTCGTTTGGGAACCATAAAAAAATCTCAGCCTATTTAGTGGTAAGTGTGAGAAATTATATTTATTTTTATTTTCCGATTTCTGGAAATTAAAACAAAAAACAGAGGGCCGGGGCTAACTTCGACCGCGCCGAAGTTTGTATACCCTTGCAAGTTGTTTGATACTCTTCTATTCAGAAAAGTCACTGTTTACCGTTTGTTTGGGAGCTATATGATATAGTGGTGCAGTATATACAGCCTACGTGCAAAATTTCAGCTCTGTAGCTCTGACGGTCTAGGGGGAGTTTGCGTCGATCCAGACGGATGGACGGACGTGGCTATTTGAACTCGTCTCGTCGTGTTGCTTTCTTCTATGGTATAGTGGTCCGATCCGATGTATATACTTTATATGGTCGGAAATGCTTCCCTCTGCCTGTTTCATACATTTTGGCGTCTTTAATATACCATTTCGCCCGATGGGTGCATGGTATAAAACAAATCCCAACTCAAACGTTGGCGGAGGGAGGAATAAGACTTTGAAACAGCAAGCAAACAATTTGAAATCGTCAGCCTAAGGACCATTGCGCCATAGACAGAGCCCAAAATTCTTGGGATTCCCTCACTTCACTAATAAGTTTTGCATTTTTAACTACTACATAACGAAAGATGAAATTGGACTTTGCTTTTTATTAATTTTGTCGGTCTCTGAAACTGAGAAGAGCTTAATCAAATTCTGAACTGAAAAGCAAAAACACTTTAAGCAATGAAAAAGTTTGGCTTTAACCTAACAATAAGAGGGTATACTTACTTTTTGTTATACCATAGATTTCGATCACAATTTTTCTACTCGAAAGTGAGAGAAACTTCAATGATACTGCAATTCCATTTCTATTCCTGTTTCATGAAATAGTCAAATAAAGCACACATGCCTAATACTTTTGAAATTCAGGTTTTATTGTAAAATCTGTTTAGATTACCACACCTGTTTAGGTGTAAAGATAATATTTTCATAAGTTTGAAAGAAACTTTAAAGTGTTATTTCTAAATTGAGTAAATCCTTAATAAGGGTATATAGACTACGGCGGCACTTTCAAACTTTTTGGTTTTTCATTCCCTCCTTGATGATGATGCCCCCTTTCCCATCACTCACATACCGGCTAATGCAAACAAAACCGCTAAGAGCGCCACGTCAATCAAATGGCCAGACATTGTAATGTACACGTAAGTTTTTCTTTCGAAGAAAAACAACCAAAAGTTTGTCTTTACCACCTCTGTCCGCTCACCTCTCACTCGAAGCTGTCAGTAAATTGCACAGAAATTTTTCTGTAAGTTAGAAAAACATGTGGGGAACAACTAACTTTTTTGTTTTCCTTAGTTTTTGTTTTCCATCCAAGAAGTGAACAAAACGAAAAAGAAGAAAAACCGTATGTACACCCAAAAGAAGAAGGAAAATGCAATTTTTGAGAGCTGAAATGAAGGCAACTTAGGGAAACCCACCCATTTTATAGGGCAATCTGCTGCCATCCAGCTTCCTTCCCTTAATATGCCCGAATGTCAAAGAAAGTCTCGCAGACTTCGACGCATTTTAATGTAATTACATTTAATGAAATTACATTAAATAATAAGAAAGTGTCAGCAGGGCGGGTGGCAGGTAGTGGAGCAGGAGGTAACGAAAAATGAAAGAAAAAACAAACAAGCAACGAAAAAAAAAACAGTTCCCAACGAAGAAGATGAAGAAAAAGTAAGTCCCGCAAATTTCATCCAATTTAATACACTATGCAGCATCTACTTCTAGAATACACTAAGCGAAAAGGAAGAGCGCAATGGAGTGACTTGCAATGCGAGAACTCCCAGCTCCTGGAAACCAAAAAAGCTTAGCAAAAAGTGTTCAAAAAGTATTACTGCAATTTCAATAATTCAGTTTCCAATTGAAAACTTACACTGCTGGTCAATTAACTTTTTGCAGTGTATCTTTGAACTTCATGATGAAGCAACCAACAACAGTCTTCTTGTAGTTGGATGATGGCTTGCCTTTTTTACACAAACATTTGACATTTGAAGTCTAATAAATAAGTTATGACAGCAAAATGTGGCCATGTAATGGTCCAAAGAGAACACGGAAAGAAGGCGGGGTAGTGAAAGGGAGTGGGGGGATGTGGGGGATGGAGTGGCCAGAAGGTAGTTAGCTGCCTCTCAGCTTTGGGCATTGTTAATAGCTTGCGACGCTGCCACAGGCGAAGGAATGCCACCACCAAGTTTCAGAATCATCAGAGTCAACATCCATTACCCAAGGAGAGTTTCGGAACCATAGAGGCATGAGGATGTGGGCCCTGACTATGTCCAGTGCAATATTTTCTGCTTGGTTGAGTTATATTTTCGTTTTATTTTCTTTAGTTTGTCTACTAATGAGGTGGTTTTTTTTTTTTTTTTTGCCAACCCAAACCAAATCAACAAACCACCGACCAACAAACCAACCCACTCTCAAGGTGTTGTCATTAAAAATGATAAATACAAACTAGAAACGTAAAGGAAGATACACCCAGGTGTTGTTGTGTATGAAAGGGATGGCATAGAACAAGATTTTGCAGGATAACTTTTCCTCAACAAACAACATTGTTGTCATCAGCATCATCATCATCATAATCATCTTCAGCATCCTCACCAGCGTGCTTTTGGGTTGTCCCTTGCCAATAAAGCAAAGTTGTTTAAGCTAATTTGAAAGATGATTGGGCCAAGGAGAAAAACGGCAAGAAACGGCTTCAACTTGACAGTAAAAACTCGCAAAAATATGATGAAAGGAGATTGTGATCACCATAATGACTAAATTATATATAATGACCTAGAACTTATCTTAAAAATGATGAAGTGATAATGATGTGTGGTTGTAAATTAATAGTGGGGGATAAAGAACAAGGAATGAGATTTCAAAGTTTTGGAGCTAAGAATTGCATTCAGAATTAACATTATCGATCATTTTAATTCATCTTTGCCAATATTGACACCTTCTCGTATATCATAAATCATGTTTGATAAGTATGTCATTAAAATAATTAAGTATTTGCTTTTGTGTTATCGAAAAAGAAGATATCGATCGATTTCAAAATTCAATATTTCGTTGGAGTAATTTTAAAGTACTTTTGTATATAAAACGTATGATAAATACTTTTATGTTCTCAGTTAGGTGTGTGATCGTACAAATTCTAAGTTGATGAATAAATATTAACCGATTATGTCATTTGGGTTACAATGCAATCAATTTTCGTTGGGGATAGCGGAAACTATATAAAATGGGAAGATTGTCCTGATATTTCTTGGATGTGGATGGTATTAACAGTCACAAATCTCTACACTTTTTAATAAAAGATTAAAAGATTGGGAATATGTCTTCGTTAAATAAAGAGCATCCAATTTATATGAACTGACCCTCAAGTACCAATAATGAGAAACTGATTCTTTCAGTGGAGTTCGTTTGTTTTAATCCACGGAGATTTTGTATAAACAACATGACAGCAAAAACAAGACAAAAATTAATTTGTTATGATGAAAGTCATCACTTTGATTATTTTTGATGATTCCCCTAGCCCCAAAACACACACACACACACACAGGCACATAGACACACGCACACGCACACACGTTTAGATTGTTCTCCCCTCAGTCAGTCAATCGATTCTTTGTTAATGATTTTAATTGCTTGCAATGGGACCTATTAACCGTTAATGACTTAAGAGAAAACCAAACAAAATTGTTCACACATTTGCACTTGAACAAAGCAAAAAACCAAAGAATAAAAGGCCTTAAAAAAACTGTCAGTTCATTGAGAATTCCTCACATGCAGCAGTGATCAGGCATAAATGTATACATATACACATATAGTATATGTATGTATGTATGTATATCTACCTACATATACATATGACTATAAATTGTTGCTTTATGTTCATTTCACGCATGCGTGACCCATTAAGTTCCCTCTTCTGTGTCATGACTAATTTCATTTTCATTGACTGAGGTAGAAGGAAAGGTTGAATTTGGTTAGGCTCATGTAAATGCTTCCCATTATGCATAATTTACCGACCATTAAATGTGACCACATAGAACCGATTACATATTGTTATCTAATGGATTTAATGATATATAAATACACCGAGCGAAAAAGAAATGGTAATACATAATTTCTATGCATAAATTACAATTTAATTGCATTAGAAATTTCCAAGATGTCAGATATGAAATGACAAAACGTCTAGAATGTTAATACAGAAAGGGTAACTCGGTTATTTCTATTCAATTATTTATTTATGTGCAACATTTACGTCAGAATTATTATAAATTCTCCATTGAAAATATTCATATGAATGAATAAGTTTGTTAAAAGGGTCCAAAGGCTTCGTTTCTATCGCAGATTCACTAAAAATTTATGAATTGTAATAAAGTTTGTTAGTATGTATATGTTCTACAGACTTTAGAATATTTTTATCCTTAAATATTAGTCGATTTTCTTATGTGATCAAAAAGTGGATTGATTGCACTTGTATTTTAGACTCAAAGAACTATCAAGTGCATAACCATAGTTTGTTTATAAAGTCGGTTGCTCAATCTAAGTCTATCCAAGAGTAGGTATTTAACAATTGTATTTGCTTTTGCCCTGATTGGAATTCGAGTTTCATCAACGATCGACACAAGATCGATAAGAATATGTAGAAATCTTACCATATAGGTCATTGAGTACAGGGTTTTCAAAGTGTTTTCCATCAAATTTTTGTTGTTGTATTAATTAAATCGAACACGAATCAAGTGCATGCAGCTGCTGTGGCGCTCCGACATATTTATATGTACATAACAGAATATTACAATATGTGTTTTTTTTTTTGTTTTTTGTCTGAGGTGAAGGTCAACCACTGAGTCAGTCAATCGGTTGGGTCGACGACTGTGTAATCAAACAAATATACACGTACATATGTATATATACGTATACGTGTGTCTTGTGATCATTTATTATGAAAACTATATAATAAGAGGTTTGAATAGACATGAATATCTACTTACTATATATGGTATGCACATATGCTATACTGACTACTATTGCATGCTGACATACTTAGCCAGGTGAAAATTTATATTGTTATAACGAACCTGCAATGAAATAAGAAAATAAATGAACAAAAATTAAGAATTATTCAATATGAAAAGGTAGATTGGCCATAGCCATACGAGAGGGCAGGAAGGGCAATGGCATTGGGCCTGGGCCTGGGGTTTTAATATCGTTTGAAATTGTTAAATTGGAAAATAATTTAATTTATGGCAGGACGGCGGGCGGCTCAGCATGAGAGTTTTCGCTTTCGGTTTTTTGTGTTTACTCCAGTTTTTCGTTTTAATCAAAAATAGACAATACAAGCAAGCAAGGCAAACGGTCGGAGCAATGGGAGAGGTGGGTAGGGGTGGTTACTAACCGGTACCATATGTAACTAGGTTATCAGTTGATGGGCATTTTGTTGGCTAGATGGGTATGGGTTGGGTCGGGTTAGGTTTTGCCTTGGCTTGGCTTGTTGAGGGTCTTTGGTCGTTGGATGATGGTTAGTTAGTAGGCGGCATTTGGGATTGGTGTAGTTCACAAAAAGGTTCACGCGGATGTCGTCGTCGACTTTGTTGTTGTTATTTTTGTTGCCGTTGTCGTTGTAGTCGTCACGCCATGCCACGCCCCCAAAATGCGGCTGAGCCAGCTGGCTCCCACATTTCCATCAAACTTTGGCCTGGCCTATTCACTTTTCTCTGTTTTTTTTTTTTTTTTTTACCCCCTCCCAGTACTTTGATTGCTTTTCATGTTGTTCGAGCTGACCTTTAGCCATACATATATCGACAACACCAGGAAAAGCTGAAGTAGGAGTAGGATTTGGAGCAGGAGTAGTAACAGCCACTGCCAATTATGTAATAAAAAAAATATACTATGGAAATCATACAAAAAAGGAAGAAGAAGAAAAAAACACGGAAAAAGGAACACGAAGAAAGCAAAAAATAGAAATAAAACGAGAATTTTAATTTTCTGCTATAAATTGTTGAGGCTATAAATTACAATATCGAAACAGAACATAAAACATTTTTACATACAGAGTGTCGTGTAAATTGGCTATTCAGAGTGTGTAGAGAAAGAGAGAGAGACAGAGAGAGAGAGAGAGAGAGAGAGAGACAGATTGAGTGAAATACAACGAAACAGAAGACCAAAAAGGGCATAAAGGAAAACTAGTGGGCGGTGTTTGACCTTGCCCATAAACAAGCTAGAATCAACACTGAATAATAATCAAATTAGAATGTTTTTTTTTTCACAGTTTCGCACTCTTTTTTGCAAGGTTTATTGACATAAATTTATTTGTATATGTATATTTAAATCAATTATGGTTTAATCTAAAAAAATTTGGCTGGAATTGCAATCAACATGCAATTGTAAAACTATTCTATCAGAAAAAAGATAACTGATAGGTAGCTAAATAGAACTTTCTATCATGTTGTTATGACTTTTATACGTCTGAGAAAAGAAACACTTTAATATGATTATAGTTGTGACCTAAAAAAAAGCTCAATTTCGCAGGACCTTTTGGATAAGCATTCTTTAGAAAACTTTGGGAGACGACAAACAGGCGATTTAGACTTTTAATTATAGAAATGCTAATGAATTTGAAAAATGTTTGCATTGTAAGAGACAAAAACAGTTTGCATTCCATTTACAAAATCCATTAGACTATTCCTGATAGTGTCTAAATAACTATAAAGAAATCAATGTGATATAAGAAACTTGTTTATTATCTACCAATAGCAAATGAACCTTGTCGACGGGCGTTAGCAACATTAATTAGTCATTGATTGATTGTTGTGGCTATAATTATCTACTCAAACATTGGTATAACAATTTGTTTGTATATGTGTATATCGTAAATATAATGCAATTCAAAACCGATTTACTCAGCCATTTATACCGAATCGAAACTCTTGGGGATTCAAGAGCAACTGGCAAAACAAAAGTTACTTTTCCTATTGAATTAGAAGGAGGAGAAAAGAGGCTAAAAATACGAGGTAGAGGCAACATTGGCGTCTCCCTGGAGAAATTGATGAGCTCAGCACGGCAAACACGCACCCACATAGCCCTACACACACACATATGCAACCACAATTTACACACACACACACACACACAACATACGCCCACATAATTAACACTTTAGTTGGTTCGCTTGGTAAATAAATATTTAGCATGTGTGTTGTGTATACAGAAAACCGATGTGAGCAGCGAATTAAGCCAAGGAAATGAGATTTATGCACAAAGTGGCTAAGAAATGAATTCCAAAGCCATGTGGGGAGTTGCCTCTTCGAACTAGGTTAATCAATGGAAACTTTTTGTGTCCCAGCAAAGGCAAAGATCACGCATTGTTGTCTCATCTGTTCATTGTTCTTATTTTTTGATTTTAAATGCCAAAGAAAAGGCAATTTTTATTGAAAGAACAATAGGTTATGTCGAAAATTAAACACATGGATTACAAAAGAGTACTGAGTTTTTGTTTGTCAAAAGCTATGTTTTACCTTTTTTCTTTCATACTGCTCTACATTGTGTGTAAAATATTAATTTATATTGTATATGAAATTTCTTTGGCTTTCCCTTCAGGAGGCTTTCTATTTGAATTTGTTGTTGCTTGTTGGCGAACTTAAATGGTAATCTCGTTGAATAAGTAAAAGGAAGGAAAGTAAAAATCTGTTGCTTGGCCATCTAAATTCATTTATGACAAATTCCTTCGGTACATTAGTTGTTCTTGTTTTGGATGCTGTTGTTCTCGCTGTTGTCTGTGTTTTCACATAACTTTGTTTGCCAGCAGTCTCTGACAGATATGAAAACCAAAGGAAAAATACATACTGGAAAACAAAAAAACAAGAGAAAAACGTAGAAAAAAATCAGAAGAAACCCCCAGGGGGTTGCCTCTTTTCGCCTGTCTTGAAATGGTATTTCTCATTCTCTTTCCTCTTCTTTTTACATTTTTCATTTTTGGTGCTCAGTGTGCGTCATAAATGCTTTTGAGCTTTTGTAAAGTATGAGGAGCACAGGAGAAGGAGCAGCATCATATGGTTGAGAAGGAGTATAATGTGGGGAAAAGCAAGTTGAAAAGGATTTCAAACGAATTTGTTATGCGCATTTTGATGTCATTATCCTTAAAAAGTCATTGGCCTCTTTCGCCTTGCCCTGTCTTTCCTTGTCATTATCATCATCTTCATCCTCTTCGTCGTCGTCGTGGTCGTGGTCGCCGCCGACATCTTCATCATCATCCACTTCCATCCTCAACGGCCGATACCCCTTTTCCATGAGAAGAAGTTGCTCCTACTTTACACACGCACAAGTTTTTGTGTATGCAAATCTATTTATATGCCAACTACTTATGCGGCTTTGTTTGGGTGCGTCGTCGAGAGTTGCCCTCAGCCCTGGGGGCTGACAATACACTGTCCTCCGTCGTTTAGGCAATTAATTTTCAAGCTTTTCCAGTTTGAACTGAGCGTGTCCTTTTTTTCTCGAGTTGTTTTTTTGTGTCGTTTCTCCTTTTTTTTTACCAAGTTATTGAAGTGATTACAGCGGCTAAGTTGGGTTAAGCACGGTCGTCCTTGTCGACCGTACAACGTATCCGTGTCTCTGTGCGTATTCGTGTCCATTCTCTTGTTGCTTCACACTATTCCCATGTATGTTATAAGAAGGGATTACATGTGTCTTAGGCCAAGAAGCTGTGACGCAAAGGTGTTTAATGGGTGTCGGTTAATGTTGTATAATATCATCGCTCTTCATAGAAGAGTTTTCCCTTTCCCCCATTGTGTGCATTAACGGCTTAAAAATAACTTATCGTTGTAAGCCACCCGTCATATTTTTAGCTAATTATGTAAATGCGTATACCTAACCTTTGCCAACAGAGGGCATCCATGGATCGCAAAAAGGAAGAAAACCTCCCAATGACTGAAATGTAGTATCGACCTTTCTATGATGAATGACAAGGGCTGACACCTCGCCATTTAGAAAGGAGAGCTTAAGGCACTGTTGGCTTTCCCCAAGAATAATTATATCCTAATTACTCAGGGTTGCTAGAATCAATGGGGTCTATGTGGGGAGAAGTCTCCAAAAGTACCAAAATGGTATATATGTATGTATATACTGAAGGCGTAACCAATGGGAGTATGTAATTAGACTTTGTTGCCAAGGAATAATATTCATAATTTAATAAGCCTTAACGAAACGTGTTGCAATAAGACAAAGAGAGCAAGGACAATACAAAAATTTATAATGATCCCAAAAGAAGTGGCAATGGACAAAAATTGTCAGTCTACTAATCAAAATTTATTTGACATTGGCCACTCGTTACTCGTTAGAACTCAATGGGATTTGTTACTCGTTACTTGCACCTTAATGGTGTTGCTATTTTTGTATCTAATTTACTGGAAAAGATACATTTTGTTACGGAAAAGGACCAATATATACTAAGAGCGGAAGCTTATATTAATGAACGACGGAAATGCTTAGGAACGACCATCGACCGACCAACCGACCAACGGACCGAAATACCATCCAACTGACTGATTATTAGTTGCGTGTTAAGTGTCAATTGTCATAATTAAATGTGACATTCACAAGCATTTTGGAAATTAGAAAAAGCTTTTAGCGCAGCGAAAAACAAAACAAAAACAAAAAAGGAATTCCTATAGACCAAATGTCTGGTTATGTGAACTTTATCGCATCTAAAGTGGGGTGCTAATTGTATCGGCATCGGCAGTAGATGTTTCGATTTACGTTCGTCCATTCTCGTTCTCATTCTATTCATTGGCCTTCATATATATATCTAAAAATATAAATGTATGTATATATTTCATTTAGTATTTGGGGCAGTCAATGTGGGTATCAATTTCATACATTCGTCTGTGTGTGTGTGTTTGTTGTATTTTTTTCTGCTGGTGCTGTTGTTGTTGCTATTGCTGCTTCCTTTTTGTTTTCTTTTTTTCTAATCGCGATTAATTAATCTGTTTAATGGGCATTGGGTAACGATGAACCGATTGATTGGCACCAAACCAACCAAGCAGTCAATTCGCCAACTGCCAGACGCCGGCAACCAGCCAACCGACTAAGTCACCGACTAAACGACTGACTGAGAGACTGACGAACGTGCTCTGCCCTTACCCTGTCGAACGAGTGAGTGTGCGCGTCCAAATGAATGCATAATGCCATCAATCAAATGTAATTATAAACTCTCTTTATTGCGATATCTGTAATGCACACGTGCAAAGTCCAATTGGGATTAGATATGTATGGGTCTATAAATGTATGTATATACAGATGTGTGGATCTAGTTACGTATTGTTATTCTGGCATACAACATGTGTCGTGTGGTGTGTGCTATGCTATGGCCTGACCCGAAAGCTAACTTATGCCAACTAGTTATGGCAAGTAATGACGTATAATTGCATGGGACATTCGGTGGTCTGAGTTTTGAGTTGAGTTCAACGCGCGAGCAATTTGTTGGCATTCGTTTATAATCGATTGAACCCATATGTATGTATGTACATAGAGGGGGGAAGCTAGGCAGTTATAAAGAATAGCATAGTATATAGGAAGAATAGGAAGTGTGTCCATTATATACAGGCAACCGACCATTATGACAATTTAGTTTATATTTCGTGAATAGTTTGAGTGTTTTGTCATGTCTTTTGACTTACTCGTTGCCTGTTCTCGTAGCTTCTCTTTACTCTCTCTACTGTCAATCAGTCATAAGAGTTTGATCCATCGATGTGTAGTTTTTGTTACCTTGATTAGTTTTATATATTAATTTCTACACATTTCAGCACTGACCTACATAATTCCAACACAAATGCTTATTTGCCTATTCTTTGTTTTAATATTCCTGTTATCCTAATTATAACAAACTAGTTGTCAACTAAAATAGCAATTGTTTGGTAGGACGCACACACAGAGGGGCGCAACAGAGCACCAAGCAATGCATTTCAATTTGCAAAAATATTTAGCAATTGAAGGATATAGTGAGTGGAATTCAGAGACTGTTACCAGTAGTTGTAGTGCCACTCGTGCAAGTACTAGTTACAATATAGCATTTCATTTCAATGCCACAGAAATAACAAAAACTTTCTAATTAAAACCCTCCGTGCATTCAGCATAACAGCAAATGAATTTTTGAGAGGTTGACGTAGCATCAGGGAGCATGCAAGAGGAAGAGGAAAGATGAGGAGAATGAGGGGGGAGTGGTTGAAGAATTTGTTTTTGGGTTATTATTATTAAAATGATAATAACCCCAAAAACCCCACCACCAAAAAGCCCTCCCTCATCCATCCATCCACTTTACTTTCTACTCTACTCACTGCCAGCTATGGAAATGTGGGTGAGGATGAGGGGCTGCTGCTTCATCCTGGCCATGGTCATGCGTATCCACAAGTCCCTTTTATGCCATGTTTGTCATTTATTTGTTTGTTTAGAATATATACATATATATATATATATATGTATATATACATTTTTTTGCCATCTTTTTGTCGGTTGGTCAAAAGCAGTACAAAAAATTTGCATAAAAACAGAGAAACAGCATGGGGGCAGCAGCCAGAGCAGAGCCTTTAGTTGGAAAACCCTTAATCAAAAGTTTAAACAATATAAAATATGAAAAATGCTTAAACAAAACTGTAAAAAAGGCTGGGAGACGTACCCAGAGAGAGAAAATGAAATGAGCCAAAAAAAAAAAAAAAAGCCAAAGCAAGACGAGGCAACAAATGCGTCCTCTACACACACAGAGAGACAGACAGAGACACACGCACACGCAGACAGAAATCGTAATAATGGATAATGCCAAACGAGCTATGGACAGGACAGAGAGAACAAAGTTTGGTCCAAGAGTCCAACAAGCAGCATTGCCCATTTTGGCAGGCAAATAACGTCCCGTACAGAAGCTGCTTACCCAAGCAACCCCACCCCGCACTCAACTTTCCCCTATAACTTCGGCACTTCCTTCAGTGTCCACTTTTTTAATACCTCATACTTTTGCTTTGCTGATACTCCTGCCCCGCCGTGCCCTCTCGTGTTCACAAAGACCCCATCCTGTCTGCCTGCATTTCGGCTAATGCAAAGAGCCTTGAAATTGTATTTTACTCGTTGGGTATATACATATACATACATATATTACTTTCAGGTTTTATATTTCTTTTGCGTCTCTGGATTTTTAGTTTCGATCTTGGTTTCATTTTGGTTAAAGTCTTAAAGTTTCTATTTAAACTTAAACAGTTTGATACTTATTAAAGTGT
This sequence comes from Drosophila equinoxialis, assembly GCA_018150345.1. Classification (NCBI taxonomy): domain Eukaryota; kingdom Metazoa; phylum Arthropoda; class Insecta; order Diptera; family Drosophilidae; genus Drosophila; species Drosophila equinoxialis. The sequence goes on along the minus strand of JAECWI010000002.1, from coordinate 5,502,990 downwards.
TTTCGTTACTTGTTCAGAAACCGTAAATATGCCAAAAGCTCTGTAAAGAACAAAGTTTCCACCATGTCGACCATTATGACTCCATCTCTGATGATTCTTGAATAAGCAACAACTCGCCAACGTCAAAATGCAACAAACGACACTCATGTCTCTCAACTCTACACCGATTTGCGAGCAAATATAGCCACATATGACCCCCTCCTTATCTGTGAATATAAAACTGTTTAATTGTTTGGCTACTCTTGAGGATTTTGACTCCCTGACTCTACCGCTTTGGTGCTAGTTAAGAAGTCGCCTTTTGATTGGATCGTTAAACATTGAGCGACGTTTTATGCAGAGTGCTTCAAGTTTTATTCGCTGCACTTTACATCCGAAATGGCTGTAGCTTCAATTCGACGTGTGCCATCAGAAGGGACGATAACCGAACAGAAGATTTTGCAGAATGTTATTTTGTAAACTTTTATTTCAATTTTTAATGCTATCCATATGCCATTGTCAATTACATTGTCCCTGCCTTCCTCTTCTGACAACGCAAAGTTATCCATTAAATATGCAACAAATTTTGCTGATGGAAAAGCAAAATAAATATTAAAAAAAAAAAAAAGGAAGAAGCAAACACAAATGAATAAACAAACGAACAAAAACAAAACAGTTGGAACAGAACAACAAGAACAAGTTACCAAAATTTAAGGACTGGACACGACCAACAAAAGCAAAGCAAACCCAACCGGACTGAACTAAACCAAACCAAACCAAACTCCAATTGCTGTGTGTTATGCCATTCGGTTCGCTTTAGTTTGTTTCTGTTTTGTCCTGGCCTGGCCAGGGCTTTACTGCTGTCTAGTGTCCTGTACGAGGACGAGAACAGCAACATGAATACAACGGACAGATGCGACTGGCTGGTAAACGAGCATCAGTGGCAAAACATAAACGTGTAGCCATGCGTATCCATGAGATACTCGCACTCGACCTCATCCTCTGTACATTTTGTCTATGTATCTGTGTATCTATAACTAAAATGTATTATGCATCCAGTTGAGTTTTTCCAATACATTTGTGCATTTTGTATACACGGGCCCAAAGATGAAAGCACATTTTCCCTCACAAATACCCAACAAGTTGGTAAAAATGTGGATTCACACAAATAGCTCTAGCTTTTTGAATTCCCAATTATGCATTTGACTGCAGCTTCTACATAAGATAAGCATTTGAACGATTTCAGAAATTGCATATATTGAACATTTTTGAAATTCCCATCGTAAAAATGTTGATCAAGACAAATTTACAGAAATATCCACGTTTTAGCCGACTAAATAAATCAACTCATCATAGGCAGACCTTAATACACAAATAGGACTGGTTTTTTTACTTCATAGTCACAGCAGTTTTATTGAATATCACTCACACAATATTACTCAAGCAGCTACGAGGAACACACACTCGATCATGACTTCTCTGATATATCTCTGAGTCAACGATAGCGATAGCTTGCTATTGTTATCTTTGATAAATTCTAACTTACAGTTGGTTTAAAACAATTGTCAATTGACAAAATGTGGCAGTCCATGAGGATAAATGATACGATGGCCTCAAAACTACTCAATTCTATTATAAGTTAATATTCGGTTATTTAATTGAATTCTTTATATTGCATAACCTTTCAATCGATTGCTGTCCATGTCGGTTTTAATCTCTTGCAGAATTCTTTAAATCAAGATATGGTAAACTATCTGAAAACTTTGGTGACACAATTTCTAATGTCTTAATGAGGCGTAAGCCTCCTTTTCCCATAATCCACATAACATGTTCAAGGCAGAGGAGAAAAGCCAATGTATGTATATGGTATATAGAATGGGTATGCTCCTCGACAAGACTCGATGTTGATGTTGATGTCGACGTCGACGTCATCGTCATGGGCGCTTTCCTTTTTGACAGACAAACAGTCAGAGTTAGATAAACGACAGAAGAGAGAGAGGAAAAATGTGCGAATATATCGTATAGAATATACTAAGGACTGGTGCTGGGGCTGGGACTGCGACTGGGGCGGCGGCAAGTCGATGAGGCTGACTGGTTACTGGGCTCGTGTTTGTCTCCATGTGAACAGCATGTGACAGTTCCATGATGTATGGTTTTTGTAATATTTTGTGTCACATCAACGGCAACGGCAATAAGAGAAAATATCTAAATATTTAACTCGTTGTCCCACAACAGAACAGAACAGAGCAGAACAGAACAGAAGAGGGCATGGGTATGGGTTGTGGAAAAAATGCGGTCATTGGCTGGCGTTTTCTCCGATCTTTTGATGTAACATGACCGTAACTGACCGTTTTTTGATTTTGATTTTCGGGTCTCACACTCACACACAATAAATGTTATTGGCTTGGCCTAGGTCAACAAAAGGAAAACTTGTTCTTTATTCCTGAATCTCTTTCTTTCTTTCTCGGTCTTTTGGCTGAATAAATTTATGACTCTTATAGCTTTATTTTTAACCTGTCTCTTTTGTGGCTTCTTTTCCTTTTTTTTTTTTTTATTATTATTATTTGTTGGTCACTATGGACAGGGACTTTCTTTGGTTCTGTTTCATTCTGTTTGCACTTCCGCATTTTGTTTATGAGCCAAGCCAAGCAAACTCAAACCGACCCAACTAATTAGCTGCACTTCTACCGGATTTGAAAATGGCCAACTTAGTGACCTAGATATATATCCTACAAACATTCATATACATATAACTTTAAGTGCTGCAAGAGCACAATCTAATGGCCAACGAAAACTGATTTCAAAATGAGGCAAAGCCAAAATGGTCGAGCAAGTGAAAATGAAGTGGAACCAACCAACCAACCAGCCAGCCCAACAACCAAACAACTCGACACTCCGACAACCCCAACAACCACCACAACAAACTTAATGGGCGCGTGCCTGTTATTAACAGATTCAACACGAAGGCTAGCAAACAGACAAACATTCAAAAATGTGTGCTGATATACTTACACACTTGTATATATATACATATATATATATATTGTTATATGTAAATATTTAGCACCAGCACTGGGTTGGCCAAGAGCCTTGTACACTGACCTTTCGCCAGGCACACAAATAGACAAAAAATAAAAAGATGAAAAACAACAAAAATCTCAGGATGCGGGCAAAAGGAACACAAAGAAAGAAACTACCCAAAAAAAAAAAAAAATGTAAAAGAAAAAATGAATTAAGTAAATTGTAGCAAGGACTTGGATATACCCTGCATCATATGCAATTCATTCCCATTGCAGCTTGCCATATCATTGACTGACCACTTTGTCTAATTCTTCTTAATATCTGGTTAGATTACGACCTATGTGAAATTTACATCAAACCTTGCAATTTAGCCGGCTAGACGTCAATCTTCCAAAAGAACATTATTTCAATCTTAGACAATAATATCTGATTTATGCATTTTAATGAAACAAATAAGAACTAGAGAATTTACATTCCAAAAAAGGATTCTCTATATACAGCTGCATATCGAAAGTTGGCCAACTTTTCTTCTGTCTATCACATACATTTTGCAGCTCTAAGATAAACCCTTTTAGATACAGGGTACAAAAATTGCTAAAAGGGTCAGGGTTTTTTTTCGACTAGCCAGCAAAAAATACAAGATAAACATTAGATAACCGTATGCCGTCCTAGCTTCCTATAATTGCAATAATGTGCTGCATAAGTTTTTTTGAGGATATTTTTCCAACAACAAACTAATCGATTGTACAAGGCAATAAACACAAATGTGTTTCATGTAAACCTTTAACTAACTTTGAAATGTCAACACAAATATTCCAACAACAAACATGGATTAAAGGATTGAAATGCATTTGTTAAAGAATGTTTATTTTTTTTTTTTTTAGAGTCTACAACTGGCTAGATTTCATAACGAATTGATGATGAAAATTTTGATTTATTTTGGAAAACTCGCGCGATTGTCTTTAAAGGTGTGAGATATTAACCTTTTGTATATACATTTAAAATAATTTATATTTCTAAGTAAAATATGACATTTTCTTTATGAGTTTTGTTGGCACTTTTCTTTTAGTTTCAAGACGACTTTACATTTTCACAAAATAAATTCACAGAAATGAGTAATTAATAATTAATACAGACAAAAGTTAAAGAAAAGGTTCATTTCGCTAAGGAAATGCGGTGGGATATCTATGTATAAATAAACACAAGATTCGGTTTTGTTTTTCCTGTCTTGCAATATCCCATCAAACTTGGGCACAACTAATTTATTACAACTATTAGTTCATAGAATAAGCCCAAAACATTATTAATGTGCCTTCAGCGTCGTTTATAGTTTACACATTTTCACCATAAACTTATTCTCAAACAACAATATAAATTAGTAAAACGAATGAGAGGTAAGGATAAATTTAAGGGGCAATGCTAATCACTCTAAGAATATTCAAAGTTTTTGCTTCAACATTCCAAGTTCCAAGAAGGTGAAACAATGGAAAAGAAAAAGAGAGCGAAGAAAAAAAACAGTCCCCATCTGAAACGGTAAAAGTGCAAACATAAAATTTGCTAATTTGAATAAGTCACGTGACATACGACAACGAGGACGAGGACGAGTATGATGAGTGCAAGGATGTGGACGAAGACGGGAACTCGTTGCTTTCAGCTTTAACCTTGACAAATAACATCCAGATGGGTGGAGTAAAATGGGGTCGGGTGTGGGGGTTTGGTTGAAAGGCACACACGCACTGTAACCCATATGAATGACATACATACATATATATGTACACACAAACACATGCATACGTCTATATGTATGTATATATACTAAATTATGAAAATGCTTTATATGATGTTGGTAAGAAAGGTTAGGGACAGAATAAGGAGTTGGAGGTGGTAAATCAAGAATGGTAGACGGATAACAGTACATGCATATGGCATATTGCACGATTTTATTGTTGTCATGAGATAAAAGTGATATACATCATACATATACATACAAAATACTACATACTTCACTTGTTATTTATTTGCACTTCTTTTCATTTTAATCATAGCTGACCGAATGGGTGTACCATAAAATATTTCTGTCTGCCGGTAGCTCCCTCCCATCACAATAATAATAACAGTAAGAATAAAGTCCAAACAAAAACTGCTGTCAATTTTTATAGCAACTTCATTTTACTCGTTTTCCTTGCCATATGAGGTTGAAGATGATGGGCATTCGGTCATTCGGTTTCAATTGATGCCACTGTGGGGGAGGTGCTTGGCCAGGGAGCCCACACACTTCAAGTGCAATTCATGCAAGGAAGCGATATCAAGTGAAAAGAAAAAAAGCCACATTCTTTTCATTTTTTCTTCTTCACATTTACATTTACTAATTGATTACCACAAACAGTTTATCGCATGAAATCCCGTTGGGCCCTCTTACGTATTGATTAATTCAATCCAAGATGATTTTCGATTGTCTCCTTTGCTGTGTTTCTTAATACTTGGCGTATGCGGATACGTATGAGTGAACAAATGTGAACGACTTCTTTTAGTGAGTGAGTGAACATAATTACTAAACATGATCCTGTTTAACTCACTCAATTGTAACCCATGACGGCACTGACTAAGTGGGATAAGTATCCTGATGACTTCTATTTTTAATAAACATAAGCTAAAAACATATCTGAATAAATGGTTTCATAATTTTATCGTCGCTAAATTTCGACTACCGATAATGCATCCTTTTCACATGAGTAAAAGAACTGTTCAGGACCCTCAGAAAGGATTCACAAAGTCATTTCAGACTGAACAAGTGTGTCAGTTAGTCACCTGAGCAAGTAAGCCAACCTAACAAATGCGTCAGTGATTGAATTACTGACTGACTGAGTGAACTGAGTATAATGAATGAACGAGTTAGTAGATAAACTTTTTCTTTCATTAGGAAGTGACTCAGTGAAGTTCTTCATCAACATTTGTCATTATCTAAATATGCTTTCACTTTATTTGTTGATATCATAAAATGTCCCAAATACAACACAATAAGAATAAAGTCCCTTTCCACTAATCCTTTTCATTTCCTCAGAAACTTCGGTTCCCTAACAATTAAAGAATTTCTACAAGAAATCACCATGTTATAATTCTCATCAGTAAATACGATTTTAATTAAATTTATCTAAAATGATCTTCCATAAGACTATAGTTAATTTATGAATTAAGCATTATTTGCAATTACGTTCCAATACAGAATCTAAATAAATGCTGTCAGTACTAATCATTAGGAAATTATTGAAAAACTGGCAAATTATGAAAGCACTATGTTGAACCATCTAGATTCTAGAGTTACATTTCATATAGGGTAGAATACATTCTTTGGAAATATTCCCAATCGAAGATAACAGAGGTAAAAACATTGTTGAAGCCAGAAACCAAGTAATACAAGTAATACAAACACAATCTCAATAACTCTCTTCTCTACTCTGACCGACATTCTGAGGATCCTCATTCAGTTCAGCTGTGGATATATTTTCTAGTAATTTCTAGTAATTTCAATAGGTAAAAGTAAATATTTGCAATCATTTTCGGTTTACCGAGACAAAAAAAATCAACTATCAACACTATCTTAACCTTTGTATTACACATTTCTTGGTCTATTTTCTTCTGTAATTAGTTGTTGTTGTTTTTTTGCATTACGCATTGTACTCTGACTTGCCTTTTTTTCGACTTGTTGTTTTAGCTTTCTTTTCATCTACTGGTTCTTTATCTATGGTTGGGTATTTGCTCTGCGAGTGTTTGCATTTCTTAATTAATTACAATGCGTGACTTTCATACTTAGCAAGTATTAAATTATATAAGTATAATATTCTTTTTTTTATGACCACGCCCCACACTTAACTCTGGAGAAGGGGGGAGTTTAGAAATTTGCCTACATTAGCTTTTTTTTCAGTAAGAAGGGGGAGAGAGAGAGAGCCAGAGACTGAAAGGCAGTGAGAAAGAAGTTCAGGAAGAAATATTGTTGTCGCACCCATGGGCGCTGCTTAAGTTCTTGTTGCTGTTGTCGCGGCTGTTTGTCATTTTTCTACTTATAACAAGAGCTGCCCTCTGCCCCCTACCCTAGCACTCCCCCGTCACCCATCATTCTTGCTCTGTCGCCTTCCACATCTTTGCCACTTTATCCCCTCTCTAGCCCCTCTCCTGACTTCTGATTCTACACGGTTTTCTTTTTTTGCTCGGTTTTTGCTGCATACCTTGTTAGTCATGAAATTGAACGGAAATGCACAAATTGTCAATACAGAATTCGAAGCAAAACTATCGACAAATTTATTGGATATTTCTTGCCAGAATTTATACTCAAATGTCTTCCCCGACAATTCAGTTGCGGGAAAACATAAGTTATATACATACGTTTAACCTCTGTATGTTTAATACAAATCCAACCATAACATAAGTACGTGACTATCAAATTTTTAAGAGGCTGGCCACATTGGCAAGTAAATAACCTGTAACAATTTAGACTAAAACCTTGACAGGCCCCAAAAATGAGAGATACAAAGTTTTTTGCTATCAAAATGTTATAGCTAAAAGATCGTATGGGATCATCAATATTATAAATGAATTTCCTACCATCTTTGCTTGAATAAATTGCAAAATTTGTAAAAGTTTTATACTTGATTTTGAAATGTTTTTTATACTGAACACTAGTTTAGTTATACGCAGGGTATCTAAAAATCGACGCGCAGTTAATTTGACTGTGTTTTCTTTGTTTTTTTTTCTTTTTTGGGCCGCCAGTTTTATGCACATGAGACAATGCTTTATCATACTTGTATCTCCTACTCTATACACACATATATATATATATGTGTGTGTGTGTGTCGTGCTGTGCCCCGGCTGGCGTCTTGCTGACTTTTTTTTTCGCTGCTGCTTTTTTTCGGTTTTGGATTTTCATAAATTAAATTTTGTGCCACAATATTTTCAGTTTTCAAGCAGCAGAGCTAAAGCCAAAGGAGCCTAAGTGGATGAGGGGGTGTGTGGGTGTGTGTGTGTGTGTGTGCGGGTGGTAGGGAGGAGTAAGCCGATGAGGAGTGGCGGCAGCTTGCTGTGGCTTTTGTGGCCAGACTTTTAAGTGGTTTTCTTGATTAGACCATGGCGATGCAGTGCCGGTGCGTGTTCCATCCATATGTGGAACAAGGTTAAAGAGAACAAAAAAAAAAAAAAGAAGCAAAAAATTAAATAAAAAGAAACAACAGAGATTAATGGGTACAGTTTATGGTGGTAAAAGTGGTAAACAACACAAAAATGATAAAAAAAAAAAAAAAAAAACTATATAGACCTTTTGATCTTATCGCACTGGCCAAGCTACTTACTCTAGAATATTCCCATACGAGAATTATATACATATGTGGAAACTTCATGTTTGTCAGCTTCCCATGAAATCAATTTGAAATACTTTCTTGTGGAAAATATGATGCCCGAAGAGAATTGAAATTATTCTCACTGTCAAAATTCCATTGCCCAGGGATCGACCATAATCAGCTGTAATACGATGGCGGCGTCGACAATGACGTTGACATTGATGCCAGGTCTCTAAAGAGCCCCGCCGGGGCTTTAGTCGGTTGGTTAGTTAATGGCGTTGACAACATTTCAACTTTTCGTTAATTGTTGCAATATTTTCATGCCACTGCATCATTCAATGACTCATGGTAAAAATCGAAACACGAAACACAAAATGGAATGAACGAAATGTCTATGTATGTATGGAAATGGAAATGGAAATGAGGGAGCAATGATTTTTCTATTCTTCACACTCAATGGAGTGTTGGGAATGTCAAAGGAAATAGCTAACACAAGCATTTGACAAGCATTTGTTTCTATACTTCACGCCTATTTCTATCCCCCCTTCCCTCACCCTTGTCCATTAGCATTGCGGCAACATCTGTTGAATAAGTGAAGCAAAAGAGGAAGAAGTTCTCCCTACTATAGTTTGCCAGTTGAAGTTGGAAGTTTGCTATACATTTCATTTATTGAGTTAATTGCCACTTGCTCTATATTTACATAAGGGCACTGAACGGATCGATAAAGAAGTTGCCCAGGACTGTCAAAGTAAGTTTATTTCTAAGCCAACATCTTGGTCTAATATCTGGATTTCTAATTGTTCACAAAGAAAACTCGACTGACATTTTTATTAAATTTTTTGTGTTGTCCTTTTACGAGTTTAATAAAAATCATCTACAGAATGTTTATGGAACTCTTTAAATGCAAAATTAGAGCTGATCGTTTACTATTCTTTTTTTTTTTGACTTACCACAGTTAGAATTCAGTTAAATTGAATATTTCAATGGTTATTTGCTTGTTTTCATGGAATTGTTGGTATTTACCTGGAAATATAAAGGAAAGATATGATATTAGGCGAAAATTTCAAAACTAAACTATTTATAAATTTAAATCCATGTGTTTTTATTTATACACATACAAGGGAGTCATACATCCAGAATAACATGCACGCCTGACTAATGGTGCAATTATTTTTCTTTCTTTGCATTTTCCCTTGTACCAGTGCACTATTAAATAGTCTCAGTCGGTGACATTGGATACGCTGGGTGCACAGCATCATCGTTGTCGTCATCATCATCATCATCATCCGCATCTCTTTCATGCAACCCATGGTCTCTTCTCTTCTTGCCATATGGTGAGTGCCTGTGACTTAGTTATTCAAGCGTGTGGGCAGAGACAGGATGAGGGTCTATGTATGTATGTAGGTTCCCCACAATATTCCCAGCTGTCCTCCCTGAAACTCTCTACCTCTCTTTATCTCTCTTTCTCTGTCTTCCTCTTTCGGCTGGTGTCTCATTATTTTTGATTTGCAGAGGCTTAAAAATGCCTGCTCTATGCCCATACAAACGCACACTCACACACACAGAGAGAGACACATGCACACGCATTCGCATACACACACACACACACACACATGTGGGTGTAAATCCTATTTTCACGGCAAATGAATATATTTGTCTAAAATAAAATGTGTAAAAAATGTTTCACTTTATGCAGAGACCACAGCAAGGACAACGCCACAAAAAAAAAAAAAAAATACACACACACAAAAATATCAAATTACCGCTAAACAAATTCCAAGAAGACAAAGAGAGAGAGAGAGAGAGAGAAACTTTCACATTAAATCGCACCGAACGAAAGATAATGAACAAGTTTTTGATAAACTAACGAAATTAAATCAAGTTCAAATTTGCCTCCATTTATTATTTTCAAAATTTGTTTATAACAATAAAGTAAAATTAATGATTTCCGCAATTTGCTTTTTAATTACGTTTATATTAAATCTAATTGCAGACTTTAACAAATTGCACATGAGTGAGGAAAAAAACAGACAAATTGAAAATTTTAAACGATATACAACTTATGAAAAGTGATTAATTAATTGAAAATTTGTTTATTGTTCTCATTGGAGGGTCATTACTCGCCCTCGTTGATTTGGTGCATTGTTTTTGTGTGTGGTTTATGACAAATTCAACGTAGTCTAATTAGGAGGGACTCATGGAGGGATACCAACGGGGAGAGTACTTCCAAAACTTTGGCCTATCGAACAGTTTTCAAAGTTTTCTCGGACCAATCAGTGACTCTTCAAAGTTGAAGTTGATTCTTTGATTGGAAGCCCTTTTGAAATATTTTCTACATCCGTCCCTGGTAGGTATGTATATGTATACTGATAATGTGGTCGAGAGGAATATTGTATGTGTGTGAATGATGATTGGTCTCTGCTGTCTCTGTTCATTTTTACGCCACGTTGGGCGCCAATTTAAGTGGAAATGCATTTACAATTTGGAATTCAACACTTACTACCCCACCATTCTGCTACTTCTTCCATTGTGAATAATGAGATCGAACGAGAGAGAGAGAGAGAGAGCAACTGCAATGCAAACTAATATCAAAATAAAGTACTTGAAAATTGTACAATTTAATTGAAAATCGATGACCTTGTCGGCAACCTCCATGACTGTTGTTTGTTTTCCTTTCTTTCTTTCTTTTTTATATACTAATGACTGTGTACAAAGAATTTTTATGATTCCACAACATCATGAAAGCAAACCAAAAAGGAAGAATATGAATGGTAGTATGTTTCACACCTGTCCCATTCAGGTGGCATGTTCTTAACTCTGTGTGTGTGTGGGTGCGTCCTCATTCTCATTCCTGTAATGTCCTTTTGTTATTACCAACACTCGCGCACACAAACACACACGTTCACGTACGTTCAGACACACCCAGCAGCAGACAAGTGTAATATCCTCCGTATTGGTTAATTTATATTATCAATTTATCAATTTATGCTTTTCAAAGTGCTTTTTTATGGCATCACATCCTTTGCCGCCCACAGGCCACAGGCCATGAAAAACGAAAACGAACCCAAAAACTTCAATGCAAAATGGCCATAGTAACCAGTTTACTTTTAAGATGCAAAGGTTTTTGAATATATGTGTGTACATACATATATATTGGTTGGCTTCCTTTACCAAATCATCGAAGGAGGAAGAAAGAAATACATATAGATAGATTGCCCTGGCTTTTGGTTTTGCTTCTTTTTATGAATGGTGAAAATTCTGCACAGTTTGCCATTAATTGTTTATTGCTCGTTAGTTGGTTTTTTCTTTTGGGTGTGTGTATTTTTGCTTGGTCAACTACAAAACAGTAATGGTTATGGTAATGACTTGGTTTAAGTCAACGAAAAGCGGCACTATTGAATTGAAACACGCCATGCCATTACTTTGCAAAGTGCATATATACATAAGTGCATGAATGGTAGTTAGATGGTTAGTTAGTCGGTTAGTTGGGCAAAGCTTTTAGCCATATGCTCAAATGTCGGAATCATTCATAGTATGATATTTGGTATTTGCCATAGATAGTGTTTGCTATGGGTTTACTTAATACTCTACATATTTGTGGTTTCATTTAGATCCATTTAATAATTACTTATGCATATCTCTTACACTGAAAGCCGCTGCTGCTGCCACTCTTAGTTGCTAGTTGCTTTGTCCATATGGTCCAGTTGTTGTCCATTCGAATCGTTTGAGTAGAACGAAATCAAATAAAGCAGCCATCAAACAAGCAACGAGCCGAAAAGAGTAGGACATATCTACAAGCATTGTACATACATACATCTACCTATAAATATCTATGTATCTAGCTTTATATTTCTCTTTTGCATTCACTGACTGAGGCTGAGTATCATCGTTTGATGCCTTTGTTGCCTTTGTTAATATTTGCTGGCATTTTACATTGTGTTGACTGAGCGAACAAGCGACCGAGCGGCTCACTAAGCATGGCCAAAGCATGTGTAAAGATGCAGATACATCAACATCAGCAGATATAGCAAAGATACAGATACAGATACAAAGATACATTTGGCTATTTTCCATGTTTTGTTTGGCTTTTAGTGACGCCTCAGTAAATGCGGTAAAGCCATTGTTAGGATTGAAGTGTGTGTGTGTGTGTCTGTGTGTGTGTGTGTACTCGATAAAGACAGAGAGATGGAGTTTTCCTAAGGTAAAAGTAAAACCGTTGAAAGTTGCTGTGAAAACTTAACTGCTGCCAAGCCACTTATGCTAATGAATCGTTCAAGACAAATAATCTTCAAATGCGATTATCTTGTGTCGACCTGGTTTCATTGTATAAATAACCGAAACTAACCGTTTTATTTAGTTTGGGTTTTAAACACTTTTAGTTCCTTTTTTTACTTTGAAATAAGGGAATGTTTTACCTTTGGAAGCAACCAAATTGGATCACAACATTGGATGTATGTACATGCATACAAGCCTTGCTCAAGAATATTTGGTAATCATTTTTCATTCTAATAGCAAAGTCTTGATTGACCAAGTTCTGCGTATGCCAAATGCATTCAGTTTTCAATTATACTCACATTTTACTTGCCTTCTCGGTCTCTTTTAATTTGCTTTCCTATTGTCTGGCATGATATGTGAGAAACTGAGATTGGGTTGCTGATGTTTCTTAGTTTGATTTACCAATACTAAACATTTGCATGCATTTTGGAACGTAATTTTCTATCAAAGTTCTCATTGGACTGCAACAATTGATAACTTTACGGGAATAAAAAAGCGTTTCTTTTTGTTTTTTGTATAGAAATACTATTTAAGTTGAAGGTAAATTTAAAATTTATCCTTAATGCCTTTTCGTTTGGTTGTGATGGAAATGTGGAATTTTCGATTTCCATATGATCAAAAGCTAAGCCCACATAAGTGAAATGCATAAATTAATTAAAAGAAAAATGGCCAAAGGGGCTGGACTTGAATGAAGACAATAAGAATGACGATGCTCATGATGATGAGTGCGTGTGTGTTTGTGTGAGTGTCTTCCACACTCGCTTATAGTGTGTGTGTGTGTAAGCCTTGCCCCCGGCTGTCACATTTATGTGGAATTCATTGTAGTGCTAACTCAATATCTCTCCAGTGACTCATATGTTTGGGTAAAGGGCAACTGCATTTCAACTCTTTTGCTTCTCAAGTCGAGGCCAGGCCAGACCAGACTAGATCCGACCAGGCTAAAAACACGCCCAGTTTTAGTCCACTTTCAGTTCAGTTCAGTCCAATGAACATGCATTTCATTGATTGCCTTTGAGCTCAACAGAGCTGCAGCTGCAGGGTCGTTTATGTCACTTTTTGTTCTTGCTGTTGTCTATTTGGCTTCAGTTTAGTTCTCTATTATAAATCCTCCTCCTCATATGTATATACAATATATATATTTGTGTGTGTTTATACAAATAATGGCAAACACACACGACGTATGCGTAATATGTTAAATGAAAAAGCCACACACACACACACAGAGGGAGACATACACACACCTACAACTAACCTATGCATCTGTGTTTGTAGATTGATAACCCTCAAAGTGTTTGTGATATATTATGAAACAGGAGCAATTGAAAATATGATGGTAGGGTGGAGATAGAGTTTGCATATAAGCACATATATATTTACAGTTTGTTTCGAGGCGTAAATTAAATCCTCAAACAGTTAGTTATCAACGTGACCAAAGTATATTTACATACTCAAATAAACAGAAATATGGGAAAACTTTAAAGCACTGAAATAAAAATCTGCACAATAATTCAAGTTAAAATACTAATATTTCTACTTGCAGAGACAGTTATCAAATCTATTATCATAATCATTTAATAATTTAATGTAACATGTTTGTTTAATTATATATTCTCAGTCAATAATATAATAGTCAGATGAACAATAATCTTTTTAAAGCGAATATTAAGACGATGAAGATGATTCCACTCACATTCATTTTGCCATTGAAATAAAATCCATATGAAAAGTCATTTATGTTGATTTCACCAAGTTTTTATGTAATGAATAATTACAATGCAATGCTTGAAGTTACCATAGTCCATTATGTTCTTTACAATTCATTTAAATTTTTAAATAAATCCATTAAAATGTGTAAAATATTTCGCACACAAAACTAATTTTAAATTCTTTTTACTTAATGGTCAATGGACCACAGCGAAACAAAAGAGAAAAAAAATGGCCTAATGGAACCAAAAGGAGCAAATACGGCTACAGGTATGAGAATTGGTTAATTTAATGACAGATTTTTAATGCATAAATTGAAGAATATCAAAGTTTGTATACCCTTAAAAACTTTGATTTTACTCTCAATGAATCAAAAGTTTACTGGATCGTATATAGCCAATATGAGTCTCAGTTTCTCAGTGTATTGCATATAAAAACAAGAAAGGAGCAGAATCAGAACATCAACATCTGGCGAATATATGTACATATGTATATACTATGTACATATACTTATATGGAAGTATTTATGTAGTCTTTGTAGCCATAGTCGTCGCTGTCGTCGTCGATTCTTTGTTGATTTGTTTGCACGGGGCGGTGAGTTGAACATTAAAAAGCAATTTCAATGACCAATGCACACGACTGCACATCCGCCGCCTCTTTGCCGCCAATTATAAACAATGACCCCAACTGTTTCACCTTTCAGCTCCTCTTCCACCGCCACCAGCACCACCACCACCACCACCACCAGCAACCATTGGCATCTTCATCTCCCTATAGCCATTGCCGCCTCGTGCTCCTCCTGCTTCATCTATAGATGACTGCTCCACCATATTAATGAGCTCTAATTGAAAGCTCTGTGCAACAAATAGATGGGATGTGAGAGATGAGACCGCAGTGCATTTTGATAAACAAAATGCAACAACAACAACAAAATGAATAAAGTAAAGAGAGAGGCAAAGAGAAAAACTAAAAAAAAAAGATGAAGAAATAGCAAAAGTTACCGCTTTGGGTGTAAGGGTGTGTGTGTTTGTGTGTGTGTGTGTGTGTGTTTATGAACAAAGCCTTTCAAGTGGATAATTAAACGCCGCGGACTGATGATGATTGGCTAGCTCAATCAAAAAGAAAGACAACGTCCAAGAGAAGAGAGCAGGAAGAAACAGACTGGGGAGATGGGATGGGATGGACCATGACCGCCTCAAAAGGGGGCAAAGGATACAATAATTCCAAATACAATAATCATAGAAACAGACAATAGACACTTGACTCTAGATTTGATTTAAAACCGGCCCTGTTAACAGGACTAGGAAAAATGCTTGGAACTTTCTGAAAAAGGGCATCGACTAACTACACTAGTATCTCTGATTCCTAAAAATGAACTTAGTATCTTTCATTTAGCTTTTATTTTCGGGGTATTCAAGAAAACCTAGTTTTCCAGGATTATCCCAAATTCTATATAATTTTCCATTGATTAATAGATTTATATGTTAATTATTATATGATTAGAACAAAGCTTTTGCAAACGCTATCGATAGTTCTATTGACTATTTGAACTATGCAGTAGGATCATTTTATTACAGTATCGAAATGCTTGGCGATCCTTATAACCATGAGACTATCTTTTAGTTCTTTATCATTTGAATTTCAATTGAGTATTGCCCCTGTCAATTGAAATCTTGACTACACCCATGATCTTTAGCAAAGGCGGAGGAGGTAGAGATACAGAGAGATAGAGAGAGAGAGAGAGACCAGCGGATATTGAACTTGTCTTGGCATGTGCAAACAACAGCAAAAAACAACAAGAACAACTGAAGCGCAAAAGGAATAAAAACCCAAAGACGATGTAAACAAAGTCATGAAAATGTTTTTGTTATAATTTTTTTTTCTGTGTTTTGTTGTTGTTGTTTTTACTTTTTCTCTTCTGCCCTTTATGGCGCTAGAGACTTTAACCGGAGGCAGCAGTCGACGAGAAGACAAAATGGGGAAACTTTATTAAAGACTTGTGTCAGCATTTTTATACCCTGCATCTTTAGCTATGCATTGGTCAAAAGGGTATATCGAAATGCAGAAAAGCCTGCCAGTATAAGGAACGGTAACGGGACGATGCAATCTTTACTGCGAAGGAGGTCTTTAAAGTCTTTTTGGCTTCCGACACTAAGGAATAAGCCGCCAACTCACCAAATAATATATTTATGGCACATTTACAGACTTACAATTGTATGGGCATTTCACAGGGTATTTCAATGTCGGCTATGTAGCCGTTTTTGTCTGAAATTTTGCATTTAATATAGTTTGCCATTTTTTTATTATCATTATTATTATTTAGTGGAAGGGTCGTCGGTTCGCTATGGTCCGATTTGGTCTGCTCTGAGCTCTGGTTTGGCTCTACATACAAAAATTTCATTGAAATTCCTTTGGAAATGTGCAAATTTGTTGACAGTTTCAATTATGAAGCAACGCAAGCAGTGAAAACGTTGAAAATTATTGAAAATTTGCATATTACAGAGAGAAATTTAATATGTTTTATATGCACACTTACACACAAGAACACACACATTCAAATTATTTTAAAAGAAAAACAACATTTTCTAACAATTCAATTTTTTTTTATGAATTTTTAATTCGTTAATTATAAATGAAAATTCAACTACCAGCAGCAATTACCTTAGCATTCAGTTACAAGTTTTATTGTAAAATTATTTCAAATTGATGTATTTATGAAACATTTGGACATTGTATTTTCATTTGTTCAGTGATCATTTTTATTTGCCCTTAACTGATTTGCGTTTTTTATGCCTGACCATAGAAAGTTTTTTATTTCATTTGCCCGGCAGACATAATAATAATGTCTTTTGAAAACAGCAAAAACGCAAAATAAACATTGAAATCTTTCAATGAATATTTACACCGACATTGAATTATCCTTTAACTGAATCGAATATAAATTGGAAAGTTTATAAATTCCGCTTGGTTAAATTTTCCTACTCTCAAAATGCTTTTCACAATTTATTTTAGACGTAAAGACTGTGAAATACATTCAAAAGTCCAGCCATTTGTTCTCTGTGTAGATTTGATAAACTTTAAAATTATTTGTCTACAGGGTATAAGTGAGTTGATGGCTAAAATCAACAGAAAACCAGAGGGCCGGGGTTAACTTCGACCGCGTCGAAGTTTGTATACCCTTGCAACTGTTTTGGTAATTCCTTCCTTACCCATAGCCATCAAAGTGTAAAAACGTTTTATCCAAAAAGTCTAATGTTTGCGAAAGAACGGCCTTCAATCTTAGCATAGGATATAGAGAACTTTTTGATGAGAGTCACTGTTTTCCACCTATCGTTTCTATGGGAGCTGTATAATATAGTCACCCGATCTTGACCAAATTTGGCACATTTATAGCTTCAATAAACTAACAATAGCTTAAAAAGTAACGAAGTTATTGAGAAAAGTCACTGGTCGTGACTTTGACGTTTGTATGGGAGCTATATGATATAGTCACCCGATCTTGATCAAATTTGCCACAATCATTAATAAGAACATAAAACTGACAAATACCAACTTTTATGACAATGGCTATAAAATTAATGAAGTTATTGAGAAAGTCACTGTTCGTGACTTTGCCGTTTGTATGGGAGCTATATGATATAGTCACCCGATCTTGATCAAATTTGGCACAATCATGAATAAGAACATAAAACTGACAAATACCAACTTTTATGACAATGGCTATAAAATTAATGAAGTTATTGAGAAAGTCACTGTTCGTGACTTTGCCGTTTGTATGGGAGCTATATGATATAGTCACCCGATCTTGATCAAATTTGGCACAATCATGAATAAGAACATAAAACTGACAAATACCAACTTTTATGACAATAGCTATAAAATTAATGAAGTTATTGAGAAAGTCACTGTTTCGTGACTTTGCCGTTTGTATGGGAGCTATATGATATAGTCACCCGATCTTGATCAAATTTGGCACAATCATGAATAAGAACATAAAACTGACAAATACCAACTTTTATGACAATAGCTATAAAATTAATGAAGTTATTGAGAAAGTCACTGTTTCGTGACTTTGACGTTTGTATGGGAGCTATATGATATAGTGGTCCGATCCGGCTGAATCCGAGATATACAATGCCTGCAGTATATACAAGCCTACGTGCAAAATTTCAGCTCTGTAGCTCTTACGGTCTCGGAGGAGTTCGCGTTGATCCAGACGGACGGACGGACGGACGGACGGACGGACGGACGGACGGACGGACGGACATGGCTATTTGAACTCGTCTCGTCGTGCTGATCAAGAATATATATACTTTATATGGTCTGAGATGCTTCGTTCTATGCGTTGCACACTTCTGACCAAAATTAATATACCCTTTTTGCAAGGGTATAAAAAACAACTCATTAACATTTGACATTTTAGTCATTAAATGGATAAAAACACACACAGATACTCACAGACACACACACCCTTATACGATACTCTCATTCTATATGTATGTATTTTCACATTTGACTCATGAAAATTGCATGAAATTTTTAAAAAATTCTCACCGCAAATTGCAACAGTTTTCTTCATTTTCTTGTTGCTGTTGTTGTTTTTTTTTTATTTGATGGCAATATAAAAATTTATTGAATGCATCTTTCAGCTAATTTTTTTTAATCGTTTTCGATTATAAACGTTTCATCACACACACACAACTATCATATGTATATGTATTTCTATAAAAACATAAATGCAATTGAGTTGTATGTATGCAGGCGAAATATCAACATGAAGTTTTAATATTTTTAAAATTTCTTTAAATTGTCGTTTACTATTGAGAAACAGGTAAATGAAATCTTGGACTCTACCCCTCTCTGCCACTCTTTTGACATTTATTTTGGCCCAAACATCATCGATTGTTCTTTTGTCCTTTGGATTGCAATTCATGACATTTGGTTTTGTTGTCAAACAGTTTTTGGCACATACTTAACACATCGACTGCCAATTGCATTTTGGTTTTGCCAAAAAGAAATTATGATGAGTGCCCATTGAAAATCATTCTGCTTTTCTTGATATTATTCAATTAAATTAGACACAACGTCGACACACGAGAGGCATAGAAGGAGAAGTAGTAGAAGGGAAGGGAATGCTGTAGCAGTAGCAGCTGGTAGACAACAACGCACAACAGGCCGGCACACAAAAATTCAGTTTTAACGAGTTTTGGGATTGCACACCACTGACATTTCGTACATATCGTAGTACATTCATACTGGAAACGTACGTGCCAGGGTCTTTGGCGGCAGCGATTTACGGCAGACGACATCCAAGACGTCCAGGACGACGACGCGTGACAGAGCAAAAATCTGGAGGTTCTCGGCTGGCAACGACATCGACATCGACAGCGATGCGGACATGGACATCGTTCGCCTGGTTCACTCAATTGAATTGAAACCCGTGTGCCTGGGTAGGCTGAACGTGGCCAAAAGTCCTTGTTGTTACCACTTGAGAGTGGGAGGGATTTTTCTCTTGGGTCACTTGGCACTTTTCTTATTGGATTTGCGTTTGTGTTTTGTTGTTTTTCATTGTTATTTTTGCAAAATATCTAGGCTAATAGTGTTAAGGCACTAAATGAAATCTCAAATCAGATTGATAATGGTCAGCATTATATTTGGGACAAACTCTTAATGTCATTTGCTTTGCTTCACTTGGGCAAAATAGTTGGAAATAGAAATATATGTATATTTCCAAATCAAAAATAGTTAGGCATTTGAATTAATTTCCAACTTGGTTTTGGAATATATTTTTGTTTTTGTTACTCGCCTAATTAACCAGCAAATAGGTGTGCGAAATGCAAGCAATAAAAAACGAAACAAAAAAAACATTTAACGATAGTTTGAATAATTTCCATTTATTTTTCCAATTATGCTTTCACCACGCTTAATGGAACTTTTAATGTTTCATATTATTTTGACACTACTTAATTAAATAAAACCATAAAACAGAAACAACAAAAAAGGCAAAAAAAAAAAAAAAAAAAACAATTTGATACAAAGGTCGACTCATTTGATATCCAGTCTCACGACGATGTGGGGATTGGGTACCGAAAAGTTTCATACAAAAACTATGCAAACTTGGCCAGGCCAATGGATTTTAATGGGTACACAGGACCAGCATGGAGCAGGAACAGAAAAAGTTTTAGCAAATTAATAAATATTTAAATTAAGCGTTAAAACCCTGGCATTTATGAAGTGCAACAACATGCATGGTTAATAATTTCAATTTTTTTGCTCGCTAATGCTTTTTTTTCATTAATTTTTTTCCAGAGGGGCGAGAGATAAATATAAAGAGCGAGAGAGAGAGAAGAGAGAGGAGACTTTGCAATTAAAAGTTTATATTTCAGCGTTGAAAACTGGGAGGAAAACAAATGTGTGCGTGTGTGTGAAAGGATATGTAAATTACATACGAAGGCAAAACAAAATTTTGTATTTTTTATATAAAAAAAATTATTCGAATCCATGACGTAAAACTCATAAGTTAGAGACAAGATGGACAAGGGCGAAAGAAAAGAGATACAGCAAAATCACAAGAAAAAAAAAATTGAGCCGCAGCTTAATGAAAGCAGCTTTTGAGTGAGCAACAGAGATGACTTGATAATGTGTATGTGTGTGTGTGTATATATGGACATGTGTGTGTTACATAACGATTAGAGATGGGGCCAAAACGGCAGAGTTTCTATTCAAATCACTGGAGAAGACAAAGGGGAAATTCTAAATTTAGCTTCAATGGAATTGAATAATATACACAGATATCAGAAACAATGAACCAAAAAAGTGGCTTAAATAAGACTAGTTGGGAAATCGTAGCATTAGGTTAGTTTAAATATGCAATTCGGCCGATTAAGGATCTTCATCTCAGCCTAAAATAGTCTTAGATTGTATAGGCATGAAAAAGATAAACTTGACTAGGACCTAAAAAACAAGTAAACTAATGAAATACTTTTCTCATTTTGAGGCATATGTAGTGGTAATCTCACTTAAAGGGAAATTGAATAGCAGTCGATTGAATATGGACTAAATGTTAAAGTTTCTATTAAAATTTAATTTCTTCATCCATAGTCAGCCATTTGTAGTTTGTTAAATTCTTCGATGCAGCGAGATCGAAATTCAAAAATTTTCCATCTCTAGCAAGCGGCTTAGAAAACTTCGCTCAAATGCACAGCTTCTGAAAATGGTGGCTACCAGGTGACGGGAGATGTGGAGAACAACAGAAAAGTGGGATGAAATGGAACATGGAGTGATGCTCTATGGAAATCATGCACAAGGCTCTTCACAAGTTGCCAGCTGCGTCAGCAAAAACAAGTTAGAAAAAAACAGTTCACCCTGCCCCTCTAATTCCGACTTTTTCCCACGCATTTTGGTAAACGGATGTGGGGGCAAAGGGGCAAAAGTGTTCAAAAATTATTCAACAAATTCGCCAGCCACAAATACGTTTCACACACATCCACACACACACACACGCGCATATCATATCACAGTTTTTGGTGTGTATTTCTCTTAACTTTTTATTTGCAAAAAGTATTGCACGAGGTGTACGGGAAGGGAAAGTAGATGAGGTGTAGTGGGGAGAAGGCCGAGGGAAAAAGAAAAAATTTCATCGATGCGCCAACAAAATTTGCCACATTTATTTTGTGTGTGACTACCACACCATAGGCAAAGCAAAACAAAACATCAAGTAAAAAGAGAGGGAGCAAGAAAAAGTTTACTTCAGGATTCGACTTAACGATACCGTTTAACATCAACCCAAAATGCAATGAAAATTAGAGTTAAAAGAACGCATTTCGTTCCTTTTTGGTATGGATGGAATATTATTCATTTATAATAAGTCCTAAACAAAAACTGAGTTTTTGCTTCCGTTTGCTTCTTTATTTCATACCTTTAAAATTGTATGTAAGCCCGATTCTGTTTTCGAGGACTCATCTTACAATTAGTTTCTAATTCCTTATTGAATCGGTTTCAGAGTACAAAATAAATCGAAAACTGGGTTCTATCGATTAATCGAAAATTGATAATCTGTTGAAAACAGAATTTGATCATTGATCAGTTTCTACATGAACTTTGAGTTCTATATCCAATATGTAGAAAAACTATCACACATAAAACATATATACCTTTTCAACTCAAGTGGAGGGTACAGAAAAAAAGTGAATTTTCATAACGCATTTGATTTTTATTTATTCAAGCACAGAAAATGCGTAAATGTTGTTGGGGGTACTCTTGCCACTTATATGTGAATTTCTCTTTGTGTGTGTGTTGTGTGCGTGTGTGTGTGTGATGTGTGTCTGTGGTGAGTGTGTTCATAAACCAACTTCATGCATATTTAAAATGCAAAAAGCAAAACGTTGCCTCTCGGAAACAACTTCTACTTCTTCACGTGTGAAAATGGTTTGGCTTGGCAAAAAGAAAAATAAAAAAGGTTTTCGTTTCGTTATGTTTAGGTACTATCCACACATAGTCAAATTGAATTCCTTAAGCATCAGCAGCAGCAGCATGGGCCAGAGCAGGGCATCAAATTCATCTTCTTTAGCTTGGATACAAGCTGAAATGTATGTATTTCCTTTTAAGGTGATGACAGTTATACTTATGGGGTATATACAAATGGACACAGATTGTGCATAAAGTAATAGGCAGAGAAAGGCGAAACGAGCTGGTAGGTGTCTTCTGGGTTGAG
Organism: Drosophila equinoxialis; assembly: GCA_018150345.1. Lineage (NCBI taxonomy): Eukaryota > Metazoa > Arthropoda > Insecta > Diptera > Drosophilidae > Drosophila > Drosophila equinoxialis. Next base: position 5,479,974 of record JAECWI010000002.1, on the reverse strand, counting down.
CGATGACAGATGGACTTTGTCGGTCGGTCAGGAATTGTACACCTATGAATACACACACATGTACATATGTCACCTAGGAATGCCATTGGAATTGCTAACAAGGATTTGTCTTTTTAAATTCAAATAAATGACTGAATTTTTGAAATATTAATAGCTTCTATTTGTTGAATATCAAGAGAGCTCTTGTCTTGTCTTAACAAAAAAATCCATCGGTAGGTATTAAAATCAAAAACCATATGGATGACACTCAAATTAATGAGCTCAATCAATCAAAATTTAGTCTCTTTGTCATTATAGAGGACATGACTTTGTGTTGTTTCGTGAATGCCAAACACTTTAGCTTGAGATAGGCAGTTGTTCCATTAAGACACAAGTAGATTCTGGATACGAAGGAATGGTTTTTAATAGACTTTGGGTCTTAACTACTAAAACATTTCGTAGAATTGCAAAGTTTTCTAGTCAAACCTTTTTGTTCATATTAAAGGTCTAACAGATAGCCAGTTGTATATAGTATATGTATTCTGATTGGTATCAACACTTAAAACCTTCATTTGCTGGAATCTACTGAAAATACTTATAATTGCATAGTTATGTTCACTAGATGGCGCCAGTGTAGAGTTTAATTAGCTTTTGAATATCTTGTAGTCAGCTTTTGGGGCTCTTTTCAAGTAGTACTTGTAAAACTCATGTTGGCTTATTTTGGTGGATGATGGCCAGAGAAAAGTGGACAGTTGGCTGGTTGCTCTTTGGCAAAGTAAGGCAAAGCTTTAAATTGACCAACAGTGGGTCTTCCAAGGGTGCAAACAGAAACGTGCGGTGGGCGGGGGGTAAAGGGTGCAAACAGAAACGTGCGGTGGGCGGGGGGTAAAGAGTGCAAAACAACTGACAGTCAGCCAGAGAAATGTCATAAAACATAAAAGTGACGCCTGCAAAGTGCTTGACTAAGCAATTTTCTTAGTCATTTGGTCAACGGGAAAGCATTCATATGAACCCCAACTATATAGCTTTGTCTCTTGTGTTTTTTTGCTTTTTGTTTTTCGCCCTCGTTTTATCCCCTTCATCTTCATTCCATCATTCACTTGCAGGGCTGTCCCTGTGTCCCTGCGTTTTCTGAGTAATTTGTTGCACTAACAAGCAGTTCGCCACGTTGTCCACTTCCATTCCATTTCATTTCAGTCTCTGGCTTGTGGCTTTTTCTTCTTCTCTTCATTCTCCCTTTTCTGGACTAATAAAAAATTATTTCATATCTCACTCATTCCTTGGCTACCACTTGCCTACCCTCGCTCTCCATCACTGTCTCTTCCAGCCTCGGTGTGTGTGCGTGTCTCATTTTCTTTTTCGTCCTTTCGTCGAGTTCAAAATGCATTCGCTGTCATTGTTGTCCTGCACCAAAGATCAAGATGACAAAGTTTTAGGGTCATGCGGCGAAGCAGCAGAGAAAAAACTAAAAAATCTTGCATAAAATGACAGGTTTTGGTTTCTTTTTTTTTTAGAGTATTTTCCTTTTGATGCTCTATTTTAAGGGTACATACATGTATGTAGGTAGCTACATAGATGTTTCGCATAAAACAAAAGATCGGAAATTGCAATAGCCTTGAGGTATGGATCAAAGCTAACTATTCAATTAGCAGCTTAGTAGTGAGAGCATACATATTATGTAACCCATTTCGCATAATGGAACTAAAATTTGTAAGTTTGGTTCATTTAGGATAAACAGATAATTTCATGACAAGGCCCATTGGAGCTCATTAACTCATCCGAATATCTGCCCTCTAAAATTGGAATTGGCAAAGGTAAATGGAAGGGTATGTAATCGTCGGGTTGGGTAAACTGAACACACTTTCTTTTTCATCCTGTTTTTGTTTTCTTTCGGTCTTGTTTCTTCTAATCTTTACATCATGAAAGGGAGAACTAACTACTTCTACACAATAACAAAAATTAAGTTCAAGAGTGCAGGCTCCCCTTTCCACCTTTCGCTATTCTCTTACTCGCTCTCTCTTTCTCTCTCTCACTCTATCATGTTTCGCCTTCGCCTTGTTCTCCTTGCTTGAAGTGTTTTATTATTAAGCTTTTACTGCTTCACTTTTTTTCCTCTGATGGCTTTTGTTCGCGTATTCGGACAAATGACCACAAAGCGTGCCTTTTGTTAGGGTTCGTATTCGTTTTGAGGGGTTGAGGAATGGTTGAAAGGGGTTTTGGCCCACAACTGCAGGGCATAAGTATAGTGAACAAGAAACGAAATGAGGTAAAGGGGTAGCTTGTGCAGAGTGTGGAGCGTGGGCGGCAGTTCATTACAAAAACGCATGTTGAAGTGCATAATTCACAAAACATTCCTTTCCTTGTGGTTACTTATTTTTGGAGGATTAGTACCAAGTGACGAATGGTGAAGGGGAAAGGGAAGGGAAAGGAAAGGGGGCGGTCAGAAAGTGGCAAAGAATGTGAAAAATGTAGCACAAAATTGTCCTTTGATGCATGACTTTTGTTTCATTATTTCTTATTGAACTTTGACAAATTTCCACAGTGAAATTTTTAGATGACTTTTTACGATGTGACAAGTGACAATTTATGAACTAACTTACTTTTCCATTTTCTAATTAGCAAATGGAATGTCCTGAATGCTTGCAGGATATATCAATAAGATTATTTTGTAGTTTAATAACTGTTTCTTCTTCATCATTAGCTCTGTTTCTATAGCATACATAAATGGGCAGTAGTTCTTGATCAAAAAATGAATATAGTTTTTCTATTTTCTTTAAATCTTGTTATAATTTAATAAATTGTATTATAATTATAAATAACATTGAAACATAAACATCTGAGAACAATTCAATTCAACAATATCAATTTAAGCAGACAATTCTGGCAAATATTCTTTGTGTGGAAGTCATTTGACGTTAAGTTTTACTTGTTTCTTAAACTATTTTCATCCATTTAAAGCAAGTAGCTTTAACCCAGTTCTTAAAGCAATTGTTATGGCTCAGCCAACATTATCAACTCAAAAACCAAATTGTCTATTATTATTATCTTTTGCAGGTCAGTAGTAAGAGTAGTAAATTACCAAGCAGTTAAAGTCCATGACTGGGGCTCATGACGTTGGAGGTGCTGCTTAGTCTACCAGTTTATATATAAATGTGTATATATATCTATATAAGTGGATACACACATGTGGAGAAAGGAAAAACCCGTTATTCAGTTGATGTGTCCCACGCGTAGACTTTTGGCCTACTGTTTTATGTTTCTTTTTCTCTTTTTGTGTCGTTTTGTGTTGTTAGCCCATTTAATTTTCGTCCTGTGTCAGGCCTTTAAACAATTGCTAGTGTAAAACAAAGGCGAAACAACAGGAAAACAAAAAAGTGAGGGAAAACCAATAAACAAAGTAACTAGAGATGTGTGGGTCAGTCACGCTGAGTTCTCACATGATATAACAATTTCTTCATCTAACTTTATTCGGAATACTGTGTAACGAAAGGGTAAATAAATTTAAAAACATTAACACAAATTTTTTAAATTTGTCAAGAACTTTGTCACACAAAATTGGAAACTCTTTAAACTATTTAACAATCAAATTACAGTTTTTTTTCTTTTTTGTTTTTTGATATAACATCAAATAACAATACATCAAAATGAATCTTCTTAAACCAAATGGGTTGAACTTGAATATTATTGCATCACTTGCTCATCCCTAAGCCAGGCAATGGGATAAACTCAATGAAAGGGGTCAAAAGATAGAAAATGCAACAGAAAAAACTAAAAACAAAAACAACATACATATATTTTCCGGACTTTTTTTTTTTTGTCACTTTTAGGTTTACAACGTGTCGTTCCATACGTGTTCGAGTCGAAAACTTTGGCTCCTCGATATCACTTCTTTCCCCTTCACTCTTCTTTTCCATCATTTCACTAGGCATTTTGTATGCGTGCGTGTTTCACATTCTTTTCTATTTTTTGAGCCTACTTTTCCGTTTGTCAGCAGAAAAACAAAACGAAACCAAACCAAACCGAAAACGATATAGAAGGAAGTCAAAATGGAAATGGACCTCCCCGGGTATTGATTAATCTTCTCTTGTCATTAAAATTTTTGCAAATGTCATTTCGTCAAAATGATTCGTTTTTGTTTCTCCCTGTCGCCCACAACCTTCAAGATCTGTCGCCTTCTTATACTTTTACATTCTTGTCAGCCACGATGTCCTTGTCCGTGGCAAATATAATTTCAGTGTTTCGTCTGTCTCCGTTATTGTCAATTGGCTCGAAAGGAAATGTGAAAAACAATTTATACGGGATAGCCAGAGACAGTGACCAGTTGAAGGAGCGGAAACGGGAGTCTTTTTTTCTAGTTGTCATCATCATTGGCCATTGGAATTCTGCATAATTTATAGAACTTCAGTTGTCATTTACATCTCTTAAACAGGAAATACATATACATACATACATATGTATATATGTACATAGATATAGACTGATGTAAGTTTATATACCTACTAGTATATATGTATATGTATATAGATTGCTATTTGTTTGTTTACATAAAATCAAGTTGAAGTAAAATCAGCCCCATAATAAAATCATTAAAATGAAATTTTCGCTATTGCCTTTGGTTGATGTTATTATTGTTTTCCTCTGTGACGCGCTGTCTCGACAGTCGCTAGTGTTTTCTCAAGAGAAAAACCCATAAATAAGAAAATGAAATGAATGAAGAAGAAGACGGTTTGATTTCGTTATATTGACTTGTACATACATACATACATAAATGTGTTATGTATACACATCTACATATAACAGCTAAATACACAAACAATCCGTGACCAATTGCAAGTCAATCAAGCAATTGAATGACAAATTCTGTCTGACTAACCAAGAAAATGACTGATTCAGTGAGTACTAATATAAATTAAAGTGTTTATCCATCCGGAAGCTAAACGATATGCATGTGTATGTGATACTTACATATGATACATATATTGGCATATACAAACATATCTACATATGTATATATTATTTATAAACGAGACTTATAACAAGACTTCAAAAACCTCACCTTTTCTAATGTCCATTGAACTTTTGTCAATAACCCTTTGGTGAGTGAGAGAGAGGCAGATAGATAGAGAGAGATAGATAGAGAGAGAGAGAGAGAGAGAGAGAGAGAGAGAGGGAGAGAGAGAGAGACAGATCGTTCTTGTTATCACTTTTTTAGACAACCCTCAAATTCAATCATACTAAACAATTGTAGAATTTAGTAAGTATGTTCGTTTAGTATTTCTTTTTTTCAGCTGAAAATGGTTTAATAAAAACAATTAGTTTTTAAATAAGAAATGGACAAAATGTCTGACCATAGGAACAATGGCAATTTATATTGACCGATTAGCACCAAAATCAATTGGAACTCGATTTTCAGTATAAACTATTAAGTCGAACAAAAGTTCAATTTCGTAAATTGATAGTATCAATTATAAATGAATCGTATGATTGCTGTTGCTCGAAATCCTTTACCCATCATTCTGACCAACTACATTTGGCATTAGAAAGTCGGTCAAAAGTCGGTCGAGGTTCAATCTTTAGTTGAAACTTGATGGGTCTTAAGTATTCTTTTGCTCTTAGTGATAGCATTTTAACGCACTTGGAGCTTAAGAACTAATGGGTATTTTGTTCCAAGCACTAGCCACCCAAAAATGACATCTACCCCACCTAATTTAAGGAGTCATCAATGGGCTTTAGTTTTGACATTTTCATTGCGTGGTTGCCCAGCTAGAAAAAGTAAACAAGTGACTATACAATACCACGGGGCAGTGAGTGTGGAAAGAAGTAGACAGTTATAGACACTATGCCCACTGCGACTAAGACTAGACCGACATCGGGGGCATTTGGGCATATAAATATTAATAAATTAAGTGAATTACACGATGGAAGCAATAAAGGCGCAAAATTAGCTGTCAATTATGAAGTAAGAACAGAGACATAGATGATGCCACCAAGCACGCAATGGCACACACACATACATATAACGAGAGTGTAGTATATACATATAGATTTGTTTGTATATATGCAGGTATAGGTAGAATTGCTATACATACAATATATGTATACATATATATTTATATTATTTTCTCAACTGTTCGGAAGAGACTTCTTCAGCTGGTAAATTGCTGTCAATTAGTGGGAAAAAAGCAATAAATAAAAGACTAAGTCAAGAACGACCAGTGGAAGAAGAAAAAGGGATGCTAAACAAGTAGGAGGAGCATTGGCTACAACTCTTGGATTGCCAACGGTGCAGGAGGAGGACGGATGTCTACTACTACGACTACTACCTACTTCTCTTACATAGATTGTCACTCCCAGGAGCCACTCAGTCAAATGCTGGTAAAGGTGAGAGAGACTGAAACTTGGCATAAAATGCGTAACTTTTCTTTTCTTTGTACTTGGTGAGTTTTTTGGTGTGTTCTGTTTTCTTATTTTTTTTTGTTGTTGGGTTTCTGGTATTACCATGCGACGACCTTTTATTGACATTTTCACATTGGCCTCTGAAGGTCACGCACGAAGGGGCACACTCCCCCCAAAAAGACCAATACACACACCCACACACATATGGCAGACACTTTTCATCCCTTCTTCTCTTTTCCAGCTCCCTTTAGCCCATCCATTACCATTGAAGGGTTCATTGTTATGGAGCATGCATGCTGTAGCATAATATGTTATTGTTGTTTTGGCCCCAGCATTTTTATTGGCTTTTTACAGGTGAGCATTGCCATTAAGGCATCCCTTTACCAATTCGCCCCACCTCACCGCATTTTGCCAGTGAGTTAGACTGAGGGATAGGGTGACCGGGTTGGTTGATTGGGAGCCTGGGGAAGCTGGGGAGTGAGCATATATATTAACTTGGACAAGCTTACATTTTTAGTGAAGTTATTTGATTTCGGTCGACTCGTAAAGTATTCAGCCAGAAATGAATGTCTGGGTGTGGGTTCTCTCTGGCTATCTCTCTCTCTCTCTCCGTCTCTTTCTGTAACAAGTTGTTGCTTCTTCGTGACTATAGATTTGCACTTAACTTAACGGAACACATTTTGGATACCTTCTTTACGAAAAAGAAAAGAAAGAAGTTTCGAGTATTTAGTTATTTGCCTTTACTTGTTCGAAACGCTGCTGATCATTATGTTTCGTTTGTTCCGACAACATTTAGTTTCTCTTGAGCTCTTGGATGTATTTCTGGAAAGTTTTTGAAACATTTTTGATATCTTATTTATTCAGCATCGACTTCTGTTGAACGTTATGAAAGTTATTAATCACTAACTATTTTCAAAACGACTATTAATTGTCGTTAGCATAAATTGCAAACCATGACGTCAGACAGATGATTTCACAACTGCGACAACCATTTCATACTAACTTTAAAAAATGCCTTAAACAGAAAGATTAACAAATTAATTTAGGTTGATTTCTGATTCTGTACACTGTATTCTTTTTTTTTCATTTTATTTACCCCTAGGCCTGGCTAATTGCGGCAAACACTCAGACCAAAAAAAAAAAAAAAAAAATGAGATAGAGGAAGAGCGAGAGAAGAAATCCATTCAAGCATTCCTCTCATACTCTGGGGCCTACCTTGAGGGACCTTCTCACACTACATTTGTATGCTGAGAGATCATTAAATATGTAGGAAAAAGAAAGGGGTTGCGAGGAGGAGAATGGCATAACTTCACTTGGAGCCACCAAGTAGAAAATTGTACACACGAGACAAAAGGCAAAGGACCAGGTCAGTCGCATTGGGTTCAAGTGTGGTATTGTTACACTGAAAGAAATGGGAGACAAGCGACATTCGAGCAATAGAGTCTAAAAAGTTTTGACACGATTCTTTCTGTTTGTTTAGCAACGAAACGAAACGGCCGGCCGACTATCTGACTGACTTCTTGACATTCCACATAAAAGTTGCTGTCCTTTGAGTGGGTGCTGGGGGGTGGAAGATGGTTAAGCAGTGTTGGTTAGAGTATGGTGCAGCGTGGGTGGCTGATGGTCGGTCTGTTGGTTGGTTGGTTAGTTGGTTGCTTCGTTGGTTTGGGCATGTCTAGCAGCGACCCTTGACTTGTTTTCCTTTCTGCTTTCAAGTTTGTCCCTCCTCATCATCAACACGTTGACACACAGACGGCGTCACGGACACGAAAAAAAGTAAACTGAGAAAAAAGTGGAGAAAAACCCAAGTGAATACATGTTCTACATGGCTTTTTTGGCTTCTCACACCACTCTCTCTCTCTCTATCTCTCAGCCTTTCTCTTAAGAGAGCAGTAAAGTTTACGACTGCATCAAAGGATTTTCAATGGTTCTTTTGGTCGGGTATGGGGCCACGTGAAACTAATGAGTTGTAACAAGAACCAAAACTAGTTTGGTTTTGTTTTGTTTCTGTTTTTATTTTTTTTCCTTTCGGTTTTTTGTCTGTTCGTTTATTTGTTTGTTTTCTTGTTTGCCCCGTCGTTGACACCCTTCGCTATTTTGGACTCTTTATCACCTTTCTCTCTTCTCTCAACGGAAAGAACCCTTCGGTTTCGGTTTTTTTTTTTTTTTTTTGTCGGGCACGTGTTACACATAACTTAATTGTCCTTTCCGTCTCTCCGCCTTCTGCTTTCTGTCACTCTCATTACTTGATTTAGTAATTAATTTTCGTTTCGCTAAGTTCAACTGGCGGCCTGGTAAGAGGGTCAAATTCTTCCATACCTCTGCGTCTTTTTAGCTTTAGCTTTTGTTTGTTTTAATAACTGCGGTGGACTGGGCGAGGGTTGAATGAATTGAAGTTTAGTTAATGAACTGCAAAACTCATACTTTATTCATATTAGTAATTGAAAATGAAATGCACGTGCCGCTGTTTAAGCATTTAAATCCTATTGAATATAATACCATAGTTACACACACACACACACACACACAATCAGAAACTCACACAGACATCTATACAGGGTGTTTATAGCGATCAGTAGGGACTTTTAATACCTCGCAGAAAAAAATATGCATATTATCCAGCATTAAATGACTTTCTATTTAATTTGTAGGTACTTAATTTAATAATGTAAAAAATTATTTATGCAAATTTGTGCGTAGTCTCTGCCATAAACAAAACATGGACATAAATATATGTATGAATATGTGACAATAGAAAACCAATTATTTATTGGTCATATATACATATATTCCATTTTGAATAAACCAAAATATGCATTAAGTCCTTTTTAATGTTACCAATTGTGTTAAAAACTAAGCAAATAAAACCACTGAATTGAGTCTTGTGTACTGTGCTTTAAAATCTCATTTTTTTGTTTGAGTTTATCTGTTTAATGAATAGGACAAAAAAGCTATATTAAAAGGATATACATATGTATGTATGATATAGTCTTGGCTCATCCTATTTTTCTGGATAATTCTCATCACAAAACCTTTAAATCACATTGGATCTTAACCAAAGTCGTGATACTACCGGCTTGTCCAGCTTATCAAATCGGCAAATGAATAGTTCCCTCTGGCTCAGATTCGAATGGGTGTAGTTTCAGCTAGACAACTCTATTTTATAGTCTGCGTTTTTAAGTTGAAACGTTTCTCTATTTAGACACATGTCCACCCTGTAAATACGACATGGAGAACTTGTACGAAATATGTGTATTTGCATATATGCAAAAGGACAAAAAACCAAACAAATCAAAAAACGAACAGAAAAATTAAATATTGAATATGCAAATTGATTTGTTCCCAGACTAAATCGAAAAACCAGCGAAAATTGCAGAGATTTCTATGATCCTTTTCAATTTACCATATGCGCATTTCAATTAAACTCTGCGGTGGCATTTCTTACATGCGAGGGGTGTCTAAAAACTATAAATGTCTGCATATTATATTTGTTTTTGGCAAAAAAAAAAAAAAAGCAGATTAATGTAAATAGTTCTCGTGCATTTTGTCTACTAAATCAATTATTATGTTTTGACTGTTGTTAAGTTCTTTGAACCATTACAAGAGAAAAAATGATTCAAACAAGTATTATCGCTTTTTGCAAACTCTTGTGGCTGGAAAACCGAAACGTAACGTAACGTAACTTAACGAAACGAAACGAAACGAACTTTGCGAAAAGCTTATCATTGACCTCTTTTGGTTTCTCATTTTCAAAGCGAAATCTGAAGGTGGCGGGTGACGCAGAGATGAAAGAGTAGAACAAACATGTTTGTCATATCCATAGACGCCCCTTACCACACATACACACACAGAAACTCACTCACACACACACACACAGGCACACCAACAAAAATGCATGGCAAATGACTTTGGCTTTGGCTCGAACTTGAAATGGGCTTTGGTTGCTTTTCGGGTTGGGTTTTTGGCTGCTGTTGGAGATTTATTTCATCCAGTTGAAGCAGAAAATTGCACGTAACAAGCCGTAGGAAAAGTTTTGAACCCCATTTCCTCTCCCTCACACACTTGGCCACACTCGGAAAACACGCCCCACGCATGGCACCTAACCATCTCCTGCCTCGCTCGCTCTCTCTCTTTCTCGTTAGTTCCTCATCTCAACGGTTTTCTATGCCTCTTTTTGGTACTCCTTCTTTTTCATTCTGTCTCTGGAAAACAACGGAAATTACAAATTGTTGTTTACTTTGCATTTCGCTCAGACCAAAAACCAAACGACGAATGAAAAGTAAGAGAAAAAGCAAAGGACTAAACGACCGACAAAGGACAATGTAAAAGTGCGCAGAAAATGCAAATGAAAATACATAGGCTAAAAGGAGAGCAAAATAATACAAAACAACACAAAAAAAATATATACTATATGCTACAAAAAACACAGAAAAACCAAAAAAAAAAAAAAAAGAAACTAGAACGCCATCTTCTGCGCCACAGCAAAGCCGAAATTTCAATACCCTACAAAGTACTCGTCTAATGGGAATTGTTCGAAGGGTTAATGGGCTTTAAAAAAAATCAGCTCAAACATCGATCAATCAATACCTTCGGTTCATTTATCATCATTTGACATGTTCGATTTTACATATATCGGCTTAAAGGACTCTTAAAACGTTAAATGAACTAAATGAAATGCCATTCCATTCAATTTTTTTGCCAGTGTATCAAAGGGAAAAATTTAAGAAGAAAAAAATGTCAGTGAGTAACCGGCAGCAAGTAATGGAATTGGAAATTGTTTGGCAGCTTTACACTTTGTTTTTTAGTATTTCTTTGTTTTTAATGTTTAGTTTAATGAGCTTTTCTTTTGCCACTTTTCCGCTTAATCATAAGAAAAAAAAGGTGAGGGAAAACACAACACAAACACTAAAGAAACAACAAAAATAACTTCGGCAAACAATAAAAAATAACAACTTCAAAAAAGAACAAAAAAAAAAAAAAGAAGAAAAATGTTTCCAAAAATTGGGTCAATTACTATAATCATAACAAAAAGTAAGAAAACTCAGCACAGTTTACATCTCTCTCGCTCTTTCTCCCACACTTTCCTTCTGTATCTGTATCGCTATCTGCATTGCTTCATCTCTGTCTGCTTTGTGTTTCCATCCTTCGTATTGCATGTCAATAGTTCATAGTTTACCGCCACAGTGAGTGCCAAAGTTTTATGTACCTGAATGTTGCACACTTCTTTTTATTCATTTCACTCAGGCAAACAGTTATAATCGCTATGCGATACTTTGTATTGCCTATCGGCATTTGTTTTCGATAACAAATTAATCGGATATAATTAAGACACTTTGTTTGTAGTTAAAATACATTCAATTATTTAAGATATTTCATTTATTTTAATGTTGTTCAGGGGGCCCGAAACAAACGTAACGAGTAAGGGAACAACATTTTGGACGGGGAGCAAATGGTTTTATAATCGTTTAATCATGTCCAACTCTACGAATCAAGGATAGTATATCTTTTTATATACACTATATATTCGGTTGGAGCACAAAGAAGAAGACTGTTTTATTTTGAAAAAATGATTTTAATAGACGATGTAGAATCTTCTTTGGGTACCTTAGATTTCTACAATTCTTTTACAACTCCGCGGATGCTTAACAATTAAACTTTTGGTCATCCTTTCATCTGAAAGACCTTGAGAGATATTTTTCATAGTTTGATGTTTTCTTGAAACAAAAAAGGTCATCCTAAATGATTTCTGAATTTATTGAAGTCAAGTTTCGTAATGAATGAATAGAAGCGATAATATTCCAGCATTTCCAGCATTTTATGAAATTTCTGATCATATACCAGAGAAAAAGATACCCGAGTAACAACTTTTCTTGATGATTAAGAAATCAATTTAATCCATTATCCCTGGACTAATTTTTAGAGTCATAACTTTTGAAGCTCTAACTTTTGTTCTTATACATTGTATGAACAAGTTTTTAAGCAGATGGAAGAGATACTCAGTTTGTTTTGTGTTTTCTGTTTATCATATATGAAAATAATAATTGTTTAATAAACAAAAGGACTAGAAAGAGGCTCATCAAGGTGATTTACGATGCAACAATCTGCCAAATGTTGGGTAGGTGGTGGTTAAACTCATACATTCGTTTAGTGATTGACTGATTCGAACAAAACGAATAATCGAAATTGCCTTTTTTGGTTTACAGTCACGTTTACTGACATTTATATACATACATAACTACTTATGGGAATTTGGGAAATTATTAACACTTACACAAAACTTTACATAGTGAGATTAATGCGATAAAAAGCGAGTTCGACTTATGCGAGTTATTCAGTTCAGATTCTCCCCAAATGCTAACAATAAAGCTTAGTCATCATTCTTTATTATCCACAGCAATTTAATTGAAGCAATTAACAAAATTTGGGACACGAAATGAATTAAGTTACAATGGATAAAATTGAATGCAAATGGACAATGTTTTCATATATGTACTGATTAGAGGGTATAAGGTAAGGTAAAGATATCTTAAATTTCAACTTTTAGCATTCACTATATACGCACATACAACGAGATAGATTAGAGTGTGGGATGAACAGGGAGGGGGGTGTACGTTTACCTCGTATCCCATTCCTTGGCTGAGTGTGGTTCAAGTGAAGTCTGCAGTCAATTTAGATAAACAATTACGAGCGCAATTGTGCTATATGATTGTAAGTGAGTAAACATATACATATACATATGCATATATGTACGTATGTACATATGTATACTATGTATTTGTAGGGGCCGAAGCCCACCCGGCGGCACTCTGTTCACTTCATTTGACCCAAACATCAAGTGTTTTTTTGGGGAGGCGGGGGCATTAAACACTGAACTGCTACAGTGTACAGTGTATAAAGTAGCATGAAATCGAATGGAGTAGAGTACAGTGGAGTGGAGTGGAGTAGAGTGGAATGGAATGAAGTGGAGTGCTGGTGCTGCCGCTGTTTCCATTTGAACAATGCAAAAGAGGCAAAGTCATTTTCATTGCGAGTTGGAAAAAAACAAAAAAATACCAAAAATAGCTCACAACTGAGGCCAGAAGCAGCAACAATCAAACTTTAAGTAGGAAATAAACCAAAAAGAAAGACAAAAACAACAACCACACAAGAGAAGAAAAGAAGAAAAAAAAAGAAAGTATCTTGGCGATGTATAAATTATTACTTTTTGTTTAAGGAGGCGGTTGAGGAGGCGAGGATGCAGATGGGAGAAATCTCTTGGATTGTCTTGGTAGACCAGAAACAGTTTTTTGGAATTTTAATTGGGAAAACAGGAAAAATTTGAATGTGTCACATCTGTGCGTCTGTGTGAGTGTGTAGTTTTTTTTTTTTTTTTTTTTTGTTGTTTGTCTTTTCCTAGACTGTGTCTCGGGTCATATATCATATCTATTTATAAGTGGAGAAAAATGCGGAAGAGTTCTTCAACGAAAGAGATTTATGTTTCTACAAATGGAAAGATTACAAACCAATTGTTTTGTTCGTTCACCTCTTATAGTAGTAGCAGCTTTTTTTGTGTTCGTTTCTTTGTTCTTCTTTCTTGGGTTAGAGGTGTCATAAAACAAGCATCATCTTACCTGCAATTGAAATAATGAGAAAAAAATGTATTCTTTAGGTAAATTGAAACAAATTTAAATGCAAACCCAATACAAAACAAAATGCATATTAGGTTGGTAACAAACAAAGTTTATCATAAATGTGAAAAGAAATTGATATTGATCTCATGAGCCTATTTTGAATATTTTTTTCGGGTTGGAAAGAAGAAAAACTAAACTTCAGATCTCAATTTTTCCTATCAAATTTGTTGGTTTTGATGCAGCTCTTATTTATATTTATGATATAATTTATTATAACTGTTAACTAACTAGATAATTATCCGTTTTATGAGATATTTGAAGTAAATATTGAACATAAAATGGTTAAGCTCTATACTATTTTATCTTTTTATACCCTTGCAGAAGGTATAATAAAATTGGTCAGATGTTCGTAACGCACAGAAAAAGGAGTCGTTTCTGACCCCATAAAGTATATATATTCTTGATCAGAATGAAAAGCTTAGTCGATAAGCCATGTCCGTCTGTCCGTCCGTCTGTGCGTATTTGATTGCATTTGATCAAAAAAACTTAAATTTTATAATTAATTTAAATTTAAAGGTCGAGATCTTAGTCAGTAGAAAACATGAGTCAGTCGAGACACATGAAGGACATTGGATTCCAAGGACCAACATTTGAAGCCTGACAAATATTGCACTGAAAGATGCCACTTAAATGTAGCTTTAATCATAGACGTGCATACATTATTTGTCTGGCAGCAACGTTGCCACAGTTTTTATTTTCTACATTTTATGGGGCAACGTTGCCCCATTTCAGCATTATCCAAATAAAAAATGCGCCCACGAAATGGTCGCATAAGTCACAGGCGGAAAAAAAACACACACACACACACACAAAAAACATGGCCTGAAAATAAAATGTAACTCAAGGTCTGTTGCAGATGCAACTCAATTTACGAAAATAATGCGCGAGCGGGTTTAAGTAAGGGGGCAGAGAGATGGGGAGGGAGTGACAGATAGAGAGAGAGAGAGAGAGAGAGAGAGAGAGAGAGAGAGAGAGGGAGAGGAAGGGAGGTGTGTAGGTACTGCAAGCATAATTAATTACTCATAAGTAATGTTATGTTGCCCTTAGGGAGCTTGGCGCGTTGGCTGTATAAATATTTCAGTTGCAGTGCAATGCCAAACAACAACAACAACAACTACATGGACAAAAACAGCAGCAGCAGAAACAACAACAGGAACAGGAAATATGCAAGTGAAAAGAAAATTGTACCGACGCGTCGACGAACGACGACGGGATTCATGTTGGCGTGAATGACTGAATGAATGAGCGAATGAATGAATCGGTGAAACGAATAAACTCGTTCACTGCACAGTTGAATGAATGCACAAAAGTTGGAATTAAGTAGCAGCAGCTCTCAATCTGGAGATGAGAGGAGTTATATATATTACAGAAACAATACAGAGTTTATTTTTCCCTTTTTTTCATTCATGGCTTTTATAGATGGTCTGTCATGGGTCAAGCAATAATTTTACTGTCTCTCTTGGGCTGGCATTTAGCCAAGTCTTTCTTCGTCACGAGCTACTAATTTCATTGAGCTCTGTCTTCGATATGTTTTTTAAGCAAAGTGCAAAGGTTAACCTGGTTATCGGGTATATAATCGAACTATTTTGCATCACTTCTCGTGATCGTTTTTACACACTGCCACATCACTTCGTCACCCACACACACACACACACACACACACACACTTGCTAGACAGACTGTTGGTAGACTGTTGGAGTGGCAGAAGGAGCTACACATTTATGCCCCACGACACATGACGACAACGATGACGATGGGCGGAATGAATGCAATTTTAAGCACGTGCTGCTTGTGCTTCTCGTACTTGTCGTCGTGCTTCATGGACCACGGCCGAAAAGCAACAAAAAAGAAGTACAAAAAAGAAAAATAAAGGAAAAAACTCTGAGAAATAAGACAAAGACAAGGCAAGGGGCAAAGACGAAGAAGCCAAAAAAGATAGCAAGTCGTGCGGGCAAAAACTGTTGCAAGTCGTCGTCGTCGTCGTCATCGTCATCGACGTCATTTTGGTTGTTGTAGCTGAAGGAAAACAAACAATCAATTGGCAAAACGAAATTTAATTAAAGCAATACGAGAATATTCAAAAAAACCTAAGAAACGAAGCGTAATTTACCCCATGATTTATGGGCAAAACATTATAGAGTAGACGGTCAATTGATCAAATCCTAAAAACCATAAAGTAAAATCGCAAAACGATTTGGGCAAATTGCCAAATTTGAATCTATTCTGCTCTATTAAGTTGACCTTTTCTATATGCAACGTTAAAAGGACAATACGATTATACCTTTTTTTTCTAGGGTAGCAAAATCTGTTATTTTTTTCCTTTTTTGGTGTTTTGTAAAACAAATTACAAAGCAAGTCTCGTCGTCGCTTTATCAATTGCTATCGAACATACATACATACATACATAGATAGATAGATAGACAGGGATGAAGGGGCCAGGATGGAGTGTAATTAGGCAAGTGGACCACCTTTTGACACCTGACACCATCACCAACGACGACGAGGATGCCCTCTCCCACTCCTGGCGTCATTCACTTGTCGTCATGTTCGCCTATTCCAGTCATTACACGTAAAGCTCATTTAAATAAATTAATGTTTTTAGTATTTTTTATGGTTTCTCTTCTTCTTTTCTTGAAATTTCTTTTCTTGCTTGCTTATCGCTATCATTCTGTCCCTTTCTAACGATTTTCATCCTTGTGTTGTGCGCTCCATTAAAGCAAAAATACTGGAAATTGGTTATCTTAATCGCTTTCAATGTTGCTTTTGGCCCCTTCGTGCCAATCCAATTCAATCGAATCGTATCGAATCGCCCACACACACACACACACACACACACACACACATGCAACAACAACACACACAATATTCGTTGTTCTCTGATGTCACATTGTCTCATTTACACATGAATAATACATATTAATATTATTATGAGAGTTGCGAGGTGTGTGTGTGTGTGTGTATGAGTATGATGGGGCTTATTAGTAACATCTTTGATTTTAGGCTGATTTAGCATCCACGTCTTGCCTCCTGTCCGCCTTCACATTCAATCTGACACACTCTCATTCTGTGTGTGTGTGTGTGTGTGTGCTAGCGTTGAAATGTAACTCATAAATGTCATTGGCAGTTACAAATCGAATTCAAGATACATTCATTCATAACCATAAGTATTTGATATAGGAGCTCAATAAATTTTGCCATTTACGCATTGTTGCCCAATTTCACTGAAACATTGAATCGATGACGAATTGTAATTAATGAATTCATATTTCCGAAGAGTAATTATCCACTATGATCTGCGATCTACAAGAAATTCCATGTGGAAATGTTTAATCAAATTAAAACAAATTTGTCAATTTTCATTCAACTATTGTCACATTTTATTAAGAGTTTACTACTTTGTGGGCGGGGTGGGCCGGGTTTTTTTTGGTTTATGCGTTGAGTGTTTCTCTCAGCTTTGTCTTCATCATTTTTCCGTATTCTGTTCTTCGTTTTGTTTCTTCTGTTGGATTCAATCATATGATATCATTGGCTTGACACACATTTGTCTCTTACACACGGCAAAGGGCATAAAAACGAACTGAACTGAATTGAACAGCATTGACGTTGTTGTTGTTGTTGTTGTTGTTGTTATACCACCGACATTCCAGTACAACAAAAAAGAACTTATCAGTCAAATGCCAAACGGCGAAACCGAAAATCTATTAAGAATGCCTTCCGCCAGGATACACGCAGACACACAAACACACTCACACATCTCTCCTTCATCTACAGAGCCTTGGCAGGCAGTGTATGAAAAGCGCATCATTCGGGGCAAAAAAAAAAAGGAACAAAATTTTCTTATGCCTTTGGTTTTCTCGTTGCTGATTTTTCCTTTCTCCCTTTTCGTTTTCTCTCTTTCTCTCGCTTTGCTTTTACGATTTTCGTTTTCCGTTTCTGTGGGCGCCGTTTGCCGCACTCGATACCAAAGTCACAAGCAATTTTAGCTACCAAAATGATACGGACAGGAGTAAGAGCAGGAGGATGGGATGGGATGGCTTTTGGAGGTCGTCTGTCTGTCATTCTGTCAGTCAGTTCTCAGTAGTCGGTCGGGCGTCATGCGTTGACAAACTTTCATGTCGCAAAGATTAGCCAACTTGTCAGCTTTTGGCAACAGTTTTGCTTTACGTTTCGTTTCGTTTCGTTTCATTCCGATTCGCCTCGTCTAGCTTTCAATTCTCTGGGACGAATGGGCGAAAAAAAACCCTGCCAAGAAGGAGTATTTGGTATCTAAAAACAAGAAGAAAAAAACAAATCAAGCTAGTAGAGAGACCATTTCAACTATCCGTATTTATCTCTTTTACTTGGTACTTGTTGCTGGTTTCCTAACCAACAATTTCTTCATATTCTATGTCGAGCACAACTGTACCCGCTAGTAGATCTAAAACCTCAAAAGTCACTTTCATGAGAAGTATGACAAAAGTTCTTTTTCCTTTTTTTTTTTTTTTTTTTGTTTTTTTGTTGGCCTCCAAAAGTTCTTCATCTATTGCTTCAATTTTTGTTTTGAAAACTTTTGTTAAGGTTCTTCACTAGGCAATAAAAAGTTACTAGGCGACTCCCTTTACTCCCATTTCCTTTACACTCTCTCTCTCTAATAACATTAAGAGCTTCTTGCTTTTAGTTCATATGTATATATATACTCATCGTACATGGGACACCCACAACATTTACCGTTTGCACACTAGAAAACGTGTATTTTCTTATTGACGAATTAATAGCACGAAAATGTTTTTAGGAAATGGCGGTAGATGATGGCATTGTATCTCTTCATCGCCCCGTCACTTTTGCTTTCCTTTTGTTGCCCAAATTGCCAAACTTTAACTTTCAATTTCAATGCTGGAGGAGCCCCGCAAAAAGTTAGGAAATGGAAGGCGGCAGTGAGCCGCTGTTTCCGCTGTTATTATTCTATTGCATATATATATACCCAATGTCTGGGATGGTGTGATGTGTCATGAATCCACACGTGACTTGATGATATATTGTTGTTTAAAAGTTTTTCAACAATTTAGTGTTGGATAATGCCGTAAAACTCAAAGCTTAGGTAAAGCCTTTGTATACTAGAAAAGATAAAAAAAAACTCCTTTTTGTTTACATGTAACTAATTGTATTCCCTATTTCAATATAATTCTGCGTTTGAGAATATTTTTAAATTTTAAAGGTAGTTTTTCGAACACTTTGAGATCTATGTATGTATGTTTTGTTTTGTATCACTTTCGATTTGGGGTCAGTTTCAGTTTACAGAGCAAAGTTGTATTAACTTGAACGATATTTTTGGCAAAATGTACCTTAAGATTTTTGTCATCTCTAATTACTTGAGAATCGTTTCCCCCTTTTCATTTCTTTTTTTTTGTGTGCCATAGATTATTTTCATTCAGTTTCAGTTCGTGCTCGTGCATTTCATCATCATTTTGCTCAAGCCGATCAGACGCCTTTTGCTGTCTTTAACCACTGGGGTTAGCCTCTTCATCATTTTTATGACGCTCATGTGACAGTCATTTGTATTAATGTGCCACACACACAACCGTCACATGAGGAAGCATCATAAAGAAAAGAAGAAGCAGAGGAAAAAAAATATCAGAGAACCAAAGCTCAGGCTAAATCAAACTTCACACACACACCCACATGCCAGAATACGTAAGTATAACCTCCCGTTATTGCGTTGAACTTGAGCTTCCGTTTGTGTTGCCACCTCCACCTAGGGCAAAACCAACCACACCCCCACCACCGCCACATACACCCCAAAAAGACTTGCAGCACTTCAACTTCAGCAGCAAACCATAAGAGAAGTAGAAGGAAGAACCGACCCACTCTGTTTGTGGTTTATCGATTCAAATTGATTTTGGTTTTCCGTTTTTTGTCATCGCCATCGTCGTCGAGGTCCTCCCATCGTTGTCATAGTCAAGCTTTGTCATTCGTCGTCTCTTCCCCGGCCATTTTGTCAGGGTTACCTCAATTGTATTTGTGTACGATAGAAAAGCCATTGGCATTGCAAGTATTCTTGTTTTCTCTTCTTTTCTTTTCTGTCTTTTTTTATGCCCCTCCTCAGCCCCCCGTCTTTCCACTGCTATGTTGTTCTTGGTGTCAGACGCCCACTCTGAGGGGTCATTCCATATTGTTGTAGTTGTCAGTTCTGTCGACGATTTATTTTGTGCAGCACCGAAAACCAAAAATAACAACAAGAAAGAGAGGAAAAAACGTGTGCGAAACCCTCTTACAACGAATTTATGTATGCAACACGCATTTCATGCTTTGCGGTTGACCTGAACCAATGCCAATACCACTCCTATATTCCACTCCTACCTCCCCTGCCCGCCAACCCTATGTGAACGAATCCAAGCTTCTTTCAATTTCGTTTTTACCCCTCACTCACACATACAAACAAACACCTGCCCTTTATTAAAGCTCAAGGCAAAATCAACACTGCAAATGAATCACAAAAAAAACCTCTCGGTCTCAATCTCAATTTGAATCTTTGGATCACCTAAAGATAAGCTCCAAAGAGAGAGAGAGAGAGAGAGAGAGAAAAAAATACATTTAAAATTATTTGTTCAATATGAAAGATTGCACAAACAAAGCACTTAACTGCGGTGCAATTCTGCTCTTCTGGTTAACTTAAGGAAAAAGTAAAAACCCTGAAGAAGGAACACAGACGAAAAAGAAAACAACTTTGGAAAACTACAAAATCAAAAAGAGTACGAATCAAAAACGATTATTATGGACGGGTCAACATAAGTCTCCAATTTGTCCTACATGGCAGAGTGGAGACAGAGTCACGAATCGGTCAATGATTGATAGCAACAAATGATAAATCTTAAATTATGCATTTTTTTGTAGCTCTTTTTATACCCTTGCAAAAAGGGTATATGCATTTCGGTCAGAAGTGTGCAACGCATAGATGGATGCATGTCCGACCATATAAAGTATATATATTCTTGATCAGACGAGACGAGTTTAAATAGCCATGGCCGTCCGTCTGCCCGTCCGTCTGGATTGACGCGAACTCCTTCTAGACCGTTAGAGCTACATGTTGCACAGTTTGTATATTTCGGATTCATCAGGATCGGACCACTATTTCATATAGCTCCCATACAAACGGCAGAGTCACGAACAGTGACTTTTCTCAATAACTTCGTTATTTTCTAGGATATTATCGTGAAATTGGTCAGTCTATTACACCTATAAACCACTATGCCAAATTTGATCAAGATCGACTGACTATATCATATAGCTCTCATAGGAACGATCGGTCAAAAACAGTAACTTTTGTTAATAACTTAGTTACTTGTGACGCAATTGCTTTCAAATTAAACATTTGTTAGTTTAATATATCTGTTACTGACTGCCCATAGCTCCCATAGGAACGATCGGTGGAAAACAGTGATTTTGATCGTTATTTTCTATGCTAATGAATACTTTTTCTTCTATACCATATATTATACATATATACCATATATTAGCATTCGAAATCTGCCCGAATGGGTTTCAAAATGTTTAATTAGTCCCACCATTAACATAGCTTTGCACTGAACTCTAAGCTAAACTTGTCGTTACGATAAACGATTATAATCCATAGCCACATAATCACCTATTAATTCCTAACCTTTACTTTTTCGTTCTATTTGTTCATAAATTTACTTACTACAATGGAATTGTGTTTTTATATAGTGTGCATAAAAATTGGTTTTAATGATGAATGTTAAAATAAATGAGTTTTTGTTGTTGTTTTTTTCCTGCAATAATAAAAACATCAGCAACAACAACAACAAAGAAACTCCTGACATCAGTCAGGAACAGAACACACTAAAAAAACACACGAAACAAAAATGCAAACATAAAATCAAAAAAGAAAATATCAGACAATTAGAGCCAACGGCTAGGGTATACCCTGTTCAACTAAGTAAGATGAGGATCTGAAAACCAACTACATTTGCACTTTAGCGCCAAAGGCGGTCAAATTTGGAATCCAGTTGAAATATTTCTATGCATATCTCAGCTATCATGGACTTTGAAATAAGTTATAGAGAAGGAACAGAGCAAACATTGACAAGGATAGTCAAACTAAACTTGATCTCTTTGACTAATTTAACCCATGCACCAATCGTTAATTGCATTGGCTATATTACTATCAAGTTGGTCAAGTTAAAGCTGATCAAAAATATTTATATACTTTTATTATGGTGGAGATCATACTACTTTTGGGGCATAGCAAAAGAAACACATCTAAAACAGAAAACCTTCACTTTATGTTTATACTCTATATGTTAGGTTCTTTTGTTTTCTTTCCTTTAACACCAATTCAAAATAACCAATTCTTTTGCTATTTGTATCCTCTTTCATTAAGTCTTAGGAAGTTTGTATAGTCCAGAATTTCTATCTTAAATAAACGGATATAACCATTTTGGCTAGGGTAAATACAAGTGTATAATAAGCGCCTGGCCAACTATATTTTTATACCAATGAACAAAAAGAAGAAGTGATTGAAGGAGACCGAGTAGGAGCTTTTGAGAGAGAAAGAGGGAGAGAGAGAGGGGGAGAAGCATGTTTAAATATATACACGAATATAATAATAATAATATTTATGTGTTGATAGCATGAAATGTGCCGTATATATAATAAACGTACGTATACTTTATATATACCTACTTTAGTCAACCGAAATCTTTTATTCACCACCAACACCAACAACTACAACAGGAAGAAGCAAAAGGTGGAAGAAAGGACGAAAAAAAAAAACGTTTGTAGGATATATATAAATTTGGTATTCGTCGTTGCGTTTATTATTAACTGTCGCAAATATTTGCAGGGACCAAAAATAAAATAGGAAAAGTGTCAACGAAGGACTCCTTCCTTTCTACGTGGAAATATCCATTTTGACTCATTGAAAGCTTCGATTCTCTCCCCCTGAGCCGCTCTCTGCCTTTTTTTTTTTTTTTTTGTTGTTATATATCTTTACATTCATATCCTACTATACTTGAGTCATTCAGTTCATTCAGTTTTATTTCTTTCTTATTTTTTTCCTCTTTTCTGTGGCCACAAAGAGAAAATGATTGTGTGTAGGCGGCATAGAAATGTCGCATAGAAATGGTAAAACCAAATACCGTAATTAAATTTCAATGAACGTTTTTTTTTTTTTTTTGTTCTTCTGTGTTATTTGTTTGGTTTCTCTCTGTGGTTTTGGCTGCTGAGCGCGTGCTAAATGGAAAAGCAAAACCGTAATGCCCCAAACGCAAAGGTAGCAGAAGGGCAGATAAACTTTGAGAAAGGGGCAAGATATGGTTTGGGGTATTTGGAGAGGGGATGGGATTGGCATCCAGCTGTCAATCAACGCAAACAAAATAAAAGTCTAGACACCACACACACACACACACATACACACACAATCACACACCGTGTGTTTAATGATCTTCATTAAGCTGCCATCTAACAGACTCCATCCAACAGCCAACACTTCATCTCTCTCAGCTGCCAGTTCCTATTTCAAACTTTTGTTTAAAAAGGGAGAAGGCATACGTAGAAACTAAGAAGGGAAACTCCTTCTCCTTCAGCCTAATGAAAAGGGAAAGTGCAAAAATATATACACACAACACATACAGACATACAGACAGACAGACAGACAGTCGGAGTCGGTACACATATGCACAGAGGTGCTCCATTTGTATGTCTATGTACACGTGCGTCGCTGTGGCGCTCATCAAAAAAATTAAATGCAAAATATATTTAAAAATGAAATGGAAATTCAGTCAAAACGAACGAGAAATACTCTTTCAACTCAGTCAAATTCTATTAGCTAAGCTAGAAATCTCATAAGCTCCAAGGGTCTTATACAGATACAAACTTCTAATTGGTGACCCCGACGCGTTAAAAACACCAAAAGGGATTTACTTGTCAAATATTTGTCACTAAAAAGAATAGTAGAAACCTTTTCTGTAAAACTTTTACGTTCATCACCTAGGCCAATAAAATTGTTTTTAACAATTCAAAGTGTATGGGAGCAAAATGAGTAAAGTTGAATAAATAAATGAATGCCAAAAGCCAAATCATACAACATATAGATAGATAGAGAGAGAGGGCGAAAAGAAAAAGGGAAGTTGGATTAGGGGGCGCAACCGACAAGCATGTTGAGCATAATGAAGCAGCATTCAGAACAGTTTTGGAAGCTCCTGTGGGAAACACTGGGGAGCTCCACACACCGGCCACTTGAACGCAATCAACGCAGAACAATCACGTGTCTCAGTTTGCTCCCTATTCTCCACGTCCCTCTCTCTCTCTATCGCTCAGACTTTTTGCTTTATTCTGTGTTTGTATCAAAATTAAACGCATGCCATAATAATGCGATTTTTCTTCATTTCTTCAAGCTCATCTCAGACAACGAATCGCCTCCCAACTCTCAAAACATCTCGTACATACATACACACATACGTAGAGATGAGGAACCCAGTTCTTTGACTGGTTTTTGATGGCAAGCTGACAACCACAGAAGAGGCGAACACGTCTTTAGGTCTCTAGGAGTTTGAGAGGCTATGGCGAATGGAGTTTGCCTTGGTCCAAGGGTGAGATGCTACACTCTAGAGGGAGGTAACGACGGCACACAGCTGCCTTTTGTAATTTTGTGCGCATAAAAATCGCATTTTTTTTCTTGTCCCAAAAAAAAAAAAAATAGAAATCATAAGATAAAAAAAAATTTAAGATATGCACAAAATTTTGTTTAAGGCAACACAACGAGTGGGCGGCGTGTGTGGAAGGGGCGAAACCAATGTCAGTTAGATAGATAATCATGTCTATAAAAAATTATATGAAACATAAATTTATAGTCTTTAACATTTTAATGAATAAGATATGATGAAATTTTCCCAAACACTTGAAAAAAAAAAATACAGGGAAAGAAACCAAAATGCATGAATTAATTTTGCAATTCAAAAACCAAACCAAAAAAAAAAAAAAAAAAGATAGAAAGCTATGCAAAGTACTTTAAAGCACATTGAAGATAAAATAATGGAAAAACGATTAAACTAATACCACTAACCATAGAATACATAGATGCGTCAAACTCAAGATTTTTTGATTACAAACGCTACCCTGAGCGTGGAACCCCAGAGAACTTCGGCAAAAGCCGAACAGCGTAGAACCCCAGAGAGCGGCCGCGGCGAGAGCGAAAAACATTCGCTCGCAGCAGTGTCGCTACGCATCGAAAATAATTCAGTCTGGCACAGACTACCGAACGACGCAGGCAGCTCTACGTCGCTTGTCATTTCGTTCTGTCTATGTATGTGTACACTCGTCGGTACATTCTCAGGCTTCGTAGTGTGTGTGTGTGACGTGAAGTTGTACAACACCGCATTTCAATAGCTCGCTCGACAAAAATTTTTCATTTTCGACAAAACAGCGACTAAGCGAATAGGACATGCCCCTGTGGAAAGCATATCAAGAAATATTGGCATCAGTTTTGTATGTAGCCCGGTGGCTGTGTCGATAGAGTGCTCGCTTGGCGATCCGAATTCTGCCTGGTTCGTTTCCTAGCTCAAATTTGTGAAATAAGGTTTTCTTTTTTTTATTATATTTACTTTTTTAATAAAAAAAAAGATTAAAAAAAAAAAAATAAACAAAAAATTAGGGAAAAAAAAATAAAATGATAGGCCTTAGAAGAATAATAATTAATGCTTTGAGCAATTATTTTTATACCCTTGCAAAAAGGGTATATTAATTATGGTCAGAAGTGTGCAACGCATAGAACGAAGCATCTCAGACCATATAAAGTATATATATTCTTGATCAGCACGACGAGACGAGTTCAAATAGCCATGTCCGTCCGTCCGTCCGTCTGGATCAACGCGAACTCCTCCGAGGCCGTAAGAGCTACAGAGCTGAAATTTTGCACGTAGGCTTGTATATACTGCAGGCGTTGTATATCTCGGATTCAGCCGGATCGGACCACTATATCATATAGCTCCCATACAAACGTCAAAGTCACGAAACAGTGACTTTCTCAATAACTTCATTAATTTTATAGCTATTGTCATAAAAGTTGGTATTTGTCAATTTTGTGTTCTTATTAATAATTGTGCCAAATTTGATCCAGATCGGGTGACTATATCATAGACCTCCCATAGGAACGATCGGTCGAAAACAGTGACTTTTGTGAAAAAGTTCGTTATATCCTATGCTAAGATTGAAGGCCGTTCTTTCGCAAACATTAGACTTTTTGGATAAAAGTTTTTACACTTTGATGTCTATGGGTAAGGAAAGAATTACCAAAACAGTTGCAAGGGTATACAAACTTCGACGCGGTCGAAGTTAAGCCCGGCCCTCTGGTTTCTTCATCTTCCCACTTCAATAACATTTTGCAAACAGTGTTTGAATTTTTTGGATGACATATGTACATACATATTTTATCAAGTAATTTTTCTATACTACCATTTTCTTTTTTTTCCTCGTTTTTTTTAAGTTTTCTTGCTCTTTCATTTTTTTCCCTAATTTTTTGTTTATTTTTCTTTTTTTAATCTTTTTTTTTTATTAAAAAAGTAAATATAATAAAAAAAGAAAACCTTATTTCACAATTTTGAGCTAGGAATCGAACCAGGCACCATTCGGATCGCCAAGCGAGCACTCTATTGACACAGCCACCGGGCTACATACAAAACTGATGCCAATATTTCTTGATATGCTTTCCACAGGGGCATGTCCTATTCGCTTAGTCGCTGTTTTGTCGAAAATGAAAAATTTTTGTCGAGCGAGCTATTGAAATGCGGTGTTGTACAACTTCACGTCACACACACACACTACGAAGCATGAGCATGTACCGACGAGTGTACACATACATAGACAGAACGAAATGACAAGCGACATAGAGCTGCCTGCGTCGTTCGGTAGTCTGTGCGAGACCTGAATTCTTTTCGATGCGTAGCGACACTGCTGTGAGCGAATTTTTTCGCTCTCGCCGCGGCCGCTCTCTGGGGTTCTACGCTGTTCGGCTTTTGCCGAAGTTCTCTGGGGTTCCACGGTCAGGGTAGCGTTTGTAATCAAAAAATCTTGAGTTTGACGCATCTATGTATTCTATGGTTAGTGCTAATACAAAAGCTTTCCACTTCAGTTGACTAGAGTTGCATAGAAATTGCTTCGAGTACTTGCTTAGATCGAAAAACCTGTAATCATTTCACACACACCAACAAATTTTGGTTTCACTAGCTAAGTATGATAAGATAAGTAGGACTTATCTGTGCCACATAAATTTGGAATGAACATATGACGTTTATCAAATTTAGAAATGATTTAATGGAATTTGTATTTATTTCATATTTTTACGAACTTGTTCAATATTTAGTTTAAAGATAAGATATTTCTCTATACATACAATCAAATTGTGAAAGGTTAGGAATTTGAAATGAGTGTCCAAATGCTAAACCTCTAGATTTTCTTTTCTTTCATAATTCCATGGAAAAACTTTTCCCTAGGATTTCTCAATCAATGGCAAATTTCTCTCTTTGCTTTGTTGCGTTGAATTTTCCGCTGTGTCTTTAATTAATATTTTTTTAAGCGAGTGCAATTTATTTTCATAAATTTTTAAAGCACTTAATCTCATTTGCTTTTTTAGTATTTTTCTAAATTGTCTTTTTATTTAAATGTGATGATGTTTATTGTTGACTTTCGCACCCTTTTTTATGGACTCTCTCCCTACTTTCGACTACTTGATTGTAAATTCAGATATCAACTCTGAAAACATTCTCTTCGGTTTTTTCCCTTTTTTTGTTGTTCACGCCCAACAAATTAAGCCAATAAAGAAATTTTTATAAACTAAGAAGAAAAGTGTTAACAAAAAAAAAAAAAAAAACACAGAAATGAAAACAAAGGAATGAAAGAAACCAAATGTAAAAGAAATGAAATGAAATGAGAAGAAGGGAAACCAGACTCACTTTTTATCCCAGAGTCCAGTTATATAGGCAATATTGGAGCATTTCTAATTTCCTGAGGGCTGGAGGCCCATTTAATTTGATTGTTATTTCTTTTTTGCGCCAATTGCCCTAGTCAACAGAAGATGGGAACAAGGGAGTGGAATGCAGGGCGAATAAAGGACAAGCAGGAGGAGGACGATGAGGAGTAGATGGAGGGGAATGTAAGGAAGAACGAAAAATACAAAACAAAAGAAATGGTTCTCGTTGTTTGGCCTGCATACAAATTTCACATTAGCTTTGGCATCGGCATCGGCATCAACATCGACATCGATTGCTGTTGTTGTTGTTGTTGGGTGTAATGAAGTCCTGTTCAGACGGCATATGCAGGGTATATGGGATGGAGAAATGGAAAACATATTGGTGGAGTTCAGTTCCACCCCATCATTTGCACACACACACACACACACTGCTGTATTCCATATATAGCCTTTAGATTTCCATTCCAATTCCCCTCATTCATTCATTTAGATTGTTCTCACATTTATATAAAATTTTCATTCATTTTCAATCGTCCAGGCGAGGCTGTGCCACACGGCCAGTCTAAAGATAAAGAAAAGGCGACTTACATTAAGGCATCAACCCCCGCACACATACACACACACACACACACATGCAATATTTAGGCTGCAATCAACCACCACCCACCCTAAACCATTCTTATTGTTAGTGGAAAGCAACGCGCATTTTATATTCCATTTCTCTCTCTCTTCCTCTCTCTCCCCCTCTATCTATATTTTTTTTTATTTTCAGTTGCTACTAACAAAATGTTCAAAAATTTCGATATTCCCATTTATCATACATAATATATATATATACAAATTTAATTAATCGATAGCACTTAAGGATCGACAATGGGAGGAAATGTTCATTATTCGATTTTCTTGAATTTCATTCAGATACGATCAACTTAGAAGTCTATTGTATTGGGAAAAACTGAAGTAAGACGTAGTTTTCGAGCAGTCAAAGGACTTTTGCATCGTTCCTTGAGGCGCACAGCTGTGCTCAAAAATATATGCCATCTTATGACGTTTTAACGTTGCCATGTGACTCAGTTTATGTATATCCAGGGTGGGCGGACTGGTTTTGGCGTATTGACTGCCTGTGGTTCTTAAGGTTAGCAACGTCAGTATTCTTACTTACATTGGTGGTGGTGGTGGTAGTAGTTGGGTTGGTGATGGGGGTGGTGGTGCATATAAACCCACCCTCTACAACAAGAATAAGAAAAAAATCAACTTACTCTGTTTGCCGTCTTTGCAGTCGCAGTGGCAAATCTTTTGTAATTTGTTTAAAGGCGAGAAAAATAATGCCAAAGCATACACACACACACTCACACATTCACATACAGCAGTTCTATCCAAAAACCCAGAAACATTTGCACTTGCAGAAAAATACTCTGAAACTTTTCCTTGGTAATACAAATATGAGGAAAATTTGTTTCTCTCACGAAAGATTTTGTTACTTTTGAATCTGCCAAAATTTGTATTTGCATTCGATATTTAACTTTGAAAATTCATTCATATCTGCTAATATAAATAAGCATTATTGTAAATATATTTTAATTACTGTTTCATTTCTTGTCATACATTTTCAATCATTTTAACTAGTGTCTCATATATTTGATCAATCCAAATACACACATTTTTTCGATTATATGTAGATCGGGCAACTTTTAATTGGGTTTTATGAAATTCTATCAGTTTTAGATCCATCTAATCTATTTATTATCCAACTCTTTCGTCATTTGTTATTTATTTATCTACTTGAATACTTTTTGTTCAGATTCAGTATAAAATTCTATAACCCATATCTATCTCTGGATCTGTTGGATCATTCTTTAGTTTATTTCAGTTCTTATTGCTTCAATGGAATCCAAAGAAAATCAAAGAGTAATTTGTTTCTTGCCCCTATTTTGTCTCAGTGTATGCACGTACTTGGAGGATAACATGCATCAGGCACACAGACGTCTTTATATATGTATGTATGTGTGTACATACATTGTACATGTTGTTTCAGTTTCTCTTTCCCTCTGTCTGTCTCTTTCTTTTTTTTGCACATTTGTCTTAGATTTCCAAGTCAATTACATTTAATACGTGTTTTTTTTTTTTTTATATATATTTTTTGTGGGGTGTGAGCTTAATCCTTCGTTTTTCACTTCCCTCAAAGTCTCAATCTTCATCCGCTCTGCTCCCGGCAGCTTTTTATACCATACACCCATAGGGTGAAATGGTATATTAAAGTCGCCAAAATGTATGTAACAGGCAGAAGGAAGCTTCTCCGACCCCATAAAGTATATATATTCTTGATCAGTATCAACAGCCGAGTCGATCTAGCCATGTCCGTCTGTCCGTCCGTCTGTCCGTCTGTCCGTCTGTCCGTCCGTCCGTCTGTCCGTCTGTCCGTCTGTCCGTATGAACACCTAGATCTCGGAGACTATAAAAGCTAGAGCCACCAAATTTGGAATGTAGGCTCGTGTAGTATGTAGAGTGATCAAGTTTGTTTCAAATTTTTGCCACGCCCCTTTCCGCCCCCGCAATTCAAAAAAGACGTTTATCTCAAAAACTATTACAGCTAGAGACACCAAATTTGGTATGTATATTTGCATAGTAAATGCGCACATTTTGTATATATAAAGTTTTTGCCACGCCCCTTTCCGCCCCCGAAATTTGAAAAACTCGATTATCTCCCGTAATTTTTTACCTTGTGCAATCAAATTTGGCACACTTAAATTTGATACTAATACCGAGCAAAATACCAAATTTGATGAAAATCGGACAAAAAATAGCTGAGTTATGCATATAAACGTTTTTGCATAAGGCCTTTGATGGCCGTTGGCGGGTGGGGGCGCTAGGGTGCTTATATGCATAAGTGCGCGAGATACTGAGATATGCTTGTAACAAGCATGTGAACAGAATTGTGCAAAATAGGCAAATGCATTAGTTATTACAAATTTGAAATATTTGTTTTACTGGTGTATGGTATACCCAAGTCGGCGAGACGACTTACTTACTTCATTGTGTGTGATATGGTGGTGATATTTGTCTCCATGCCATTTCCCAATGTTGTCTTCTTCTTCTGGTTGTTGTTACACGATTTCATCGTCATCCATGCGATTGCCGTGTGTTGGGTAACACTTTAATAAATTTTGTAATTTTTCTCTTTTCGGCTGCTACAAATTCTCAAGTGCCTAAAGGCATTGGCATCAAAAGACTAACCAGCCGCCGCCCGCCAATCCAACACTCTCTCACCATACCGACGACTAACACCCCCACCATCCGACTAAATCCCATCCATTCCCGCCAAGTATATGTTTAAGGGACCCTCGAGGCCCTCTAAGGAAAATCTCATGAGTTGCTGCTGCTGCTGCTGCTGTTGCTGTCTTCTCCTCCCATTCCCCGTCTCATTTTTCTCTCTCTATCTCTGTGGCTTCTCCTTTTTGCTGCTGTTGTTGTTGTTGTTGTTTTGTATGAGCTTGTTGCTTTTAGCAACATCTTCTGCTGTCAAGTGAAAGTTTGAAAATATTTTTCTCAATACTCGAACAGAAAGAAAAAAAAAAAAAAAAAACAGCCAAAAATTTAACATTTGAAGCACGTAATTCAAATTTAAAAATGTTTACATGGTTTACATCGCACGAAGAGAAAAGCGAAAAGCACAACAACAGCAACAAAATAGCATCATGTGTGTTAGTGTGTGTGTGTGTGTGTGTGTGTATAGGAAGTGAGCTAAAATATTTGCATTTGATATGTGGATATATATACGATTTATATGTAGTTATATAGAAGTTGATCCAATAACCAAATGATTACCTGAAAAAAATAAACAAAAAAAAAAATGATTAAGAAAATGTTCAACCAAATATATTTTCAACTTAAAATTGAGCAAAATTACAATAAAATAATTTTCTTTACATGTTGTATTTAAAAAATATCGAAATATATGTACATATTTCTTCTTAGTTAGTTATTCTAATAAATCACATTTTCCTTTTGGTTTGTTTTAATTGAAATATATGATTTTCTGCTTGGTTATTTTGCTGCCTAACAACAATTAAAAGCTCAAAAGTGGCAAATCCCTTTGCCTCTCTAGCTAAGCTGACATAACAGAGAAAAGAACGAGAAACACAAACCAAGAGACTAAGAAGAGAAGCTCTACAGAGGAAATCGTCTAACCGTTTGGACTACGATTAACTCTTGTTGCGGATTATATTTACAACAACAGAAAGGACAAACGGAAGCGGTATAGTAGTAGGTAGAAGAAGAAAATAAATGAATTGGGCAAACCGACGCTGGCATACCCTTGAAAATTCATTTACACATTAAATTTGGCATAATTATTGAAAAGTTTTCATCTTAAAGCGTGAATACGGCTCTGGTCTCTTATCATTGTCAATGACTAAGAGAGACTTGTGACCAAAATTGATATATACCCAATTAATATCAAGAGTATCGTGATAAAGAAAAGCAAAACGAAATAAATATAAAATACATTCTATGAGCCAATTTAGACAGCTAAGTCTTCTCTAACAACATAGCCGAGACGAACGAGTTATGTTATGTTCAGAGCGATAGGAAGGAGCTAGAGGCTTAGAGCGGTGATGTGGGGGAGATGTGGTGGGAAGTAAGCGCAAACAAATATGAGTCGAAAATATGATTTGTACCACATAAAAAAGGATAAAGGGCGGGAGGAGAAGGAGGAGAAAACAGAAAATGTAAAGCTTAGCCGCAAGCTTACAAACTGCAAACACTTTACCCCAAAAACCCTGACGACTTGACGTGTAGACATATGTTCGTTTAACCCCTAGCTTTACCATAAAACCAAATCTACGTATGTACATCAAATACATACATGCATATGTATGTGTATGTGTATGCATGTACTGAGGCTTTCTCTAAAAACGTTACCAACGTGTCCAATTGTCATATTTAAAACCAAAAGTGTTAGATTTGACTTATTGCTAGACATGATGGCATTAGAACTACGTGTCGTAGGACACTTTTTGTTATATTCCGATTTTCTGTTTGCCTACAAATTTCAGAATCAACTGACAATCAAATCATCAGAGTTTGGCAATTTAATATTCATTGAAAATTTTGTTATGCAATTCAATGTTTTCACACATTTGCAAGTTGGATTACTTTTCTTTTTATTCCTACAAAGTGAAACCTTGATTCAACTCTATGAAATTAAACGAAAACTAACCTAAGTAAGACCCCAATTAAAGTTATAAGTAAGGATTAAAGCAAAACTTATGATATTTCCCCTGTTGATATGACAAAAATAATTAGACTTTAACTTTTTCCATGGCAAATAATTTCAACTCGATTCGACTTCCTGAGGCTAGTCTAAGTACATACATATGTACATATGTAGAAGCAATTAAATAAAAGTTGAATTCATTATGTAACTTTTGATCAATGATTACATTAGATTCTCTGTAAAATAAACTAAAGCGGTTTACGTCTAAGTTTATTATCCATAGACAGCCAGTCTTGTATACCCCATGATAACTCGGCGAATAGCCCCACCCTTCCCTATATAGTTTCTTTGGTTAATCTACATTTCGATTTCTTCGGTTAATCTACATTTCGATTTCTAGTGCAATTCCAATAATTCCCATGAAATCGGGTTCTTTGGTAAGTTCGCTTAAGCTGTAACCTGATTTCTAGATGAGGTATGAAAAAATATGTTTTCGATTCAATTGAAATCTTAGCA
Organism: Drosophila equinoxialis; assembly: GCA_018150345.1. NCBI lineage: Eukaryota > Metazoa > Arthropoda > Insecta > Diptera > Drosophilidae > Drosophila > Drosophila equinoxialis. Next base: position 5,446,238 of record JAECWI010000002.1, on the reverse strand, counting down.
GTGATTCCAAAACGATTATATCGAGGAATTAATCAATGTTTATTTTTGTCAAATGTTGTACATATTTGAAATTAACACTTGATAGACAATTATTAAGCAATTGTAAATTAATTTACGTATTTATGAAAAAAGTTTATTAATTCATTTGATAATTTGTTTCGTTTATTGAAAATTTGTTTTTCTTTTCGCACACTTATCGCTTTTTATTGTTTATTGCTTTTCATTTTGTCAATAAAACAAATCAAACCAAAACTACAAAAAAAGCAATCGAAAATCGACAGATGGAGAAAAAGTGACCAAACACAAACATCAACCTGCTGGCGACAGGCGAGTTGGGGGGTAAATACACACACATACATACATGCTTACCAATACGTACATATGTATGTATACATATATCAGTATGAATGTCTGAACTGGACAGATGATGGCTGGTTGGCTTGTTGGTTCGTTGAATAGGCCATGTAGGTAAAAAAAAAAAAAAAAAAAAAACCTACAGAAAGCCTGCCGCATGCACTTGAAAAATTAAACAAAAATTATAACACACCAAAACAGACACACACAAACAGCCACAAATATAGCTATATATACTTGTATATGTGTGTGTGTGTGTGTATATATTGTAAGTACAAATGTTTGCACTGGAACAATTTTTTGTTACTTGTTGTTGCCTACAAATATTGCCATCGGCTATTGGACATGAAAGAAGAGAAAGAAAGAGACAGATGCCGGCTGGCGAACGAACGGGCGGACGGACGGACGGATGGACAGACCGAGGGCCGCATGGATAGACGAAAGGACAGACGGATGGCTGAACGATTCAAACCATGATATTTCTACCTGAAGCCATTGCAGAGTATGGCGGCATAAAGCGCTTCCCTCCCTCCTCTCCACTCTCTGGCCAACCACCCTCCCTCTCTCCACACAAAATGTTTTTGTGACCTTTCGCCTGCTACCTGAAACTGAGTCTCTGCCGAACAGCTATTAGCGATGGGAGAAAACAACCAAAAATAGAAGTAAATCCAATTCATTCATTTACTCAATTGCTACAACACACAACAACTGCAATATAGATGACCCAGAATTGTGTGTTGAATCCTTTTGGACCACTTGAAATTATAGATTTGTTTAAGAAAGTTAACCACTCTTGAAAGGTTTGTTTCAAAATATTTGATTATAATTGGTCCATAAGTGAACAAAAGTTTAGAATGGCCTTGCAAAATGTTGTGTGTTCTGTAGATTAGATCAGTACATCGAAGATGTACTTTAAAAGTGTTTCAGAGTCATTTGTAGCTAATGAACTTTTTTTGGCCAACATAATGTCGTTAAGATCAGGATCGAGTCACGTTTACATCTCTATTCCGAGGGGCAAGTCACGAGAACGAGACGGAGACCGAGACCGAGACCGAGAACGACAACGAAACGACAAGGTAGGAAGCCAGCCAAGCGTGCCATGAGGCTATGGTTTGGCTTACTACTATGGCTTGGTTATCGTTTATCCTCTCTTTCTCCTGTATGATGGGTGTTATTGCTGTTGTTCTTGTTGGTTTGCTCCTTCACCGCCCCCCCGTTCTAGCATCTGCAGCTTGTCCTTCTATTCTTTTCTTTCCTTTTTTTGTGCACAATTTCTATTTCATACAAAAACAGTCAAAGACACACACACATGAGTGAGTATGTGTGTGTGTGTGTGTAACTCATGCTCTTGATTTTTATCAGGGAACTAAGATCCCGCCATGTGGTCAGCTGACCCATGAATAGTCTACCCTCTGCTCTCCTCTATGGCTTAGATAGAGTTTTATACCCTGGCACTGTAACTTGTTGTTGTTGTTGTTGTATATTTACGTAAAACATCTGCGGTGCACTTCCCGCTCACACTTCTCTATGTCTCTCTCTCTCTCTCTCTCTGTCTATCTCTCTCTCTCTCTCTCTTTTTGCTCCATCCCATTTTGAGTTCATTTTAATTTTCAATTCCATGCCAAAAACTAGCAACACACTAAACCAACTAACTTCTCCTTTTTTTTCTAGTTTGTTTCAGAGACAGAAAAAGTCAGAGAATGCGATAGAGATAACGAGAGAGAAAGAGAGAGGGTAGAAGCAAATTTTGTTTGCTAGATTTTTTAAGTGGTCTCCCAACCATCCGTGAGATGCATTCAGTTTCATGTCAGTCGCTCAACTCACTCAACTCACAGCAATTAGCCATCATCCAAAAGCCACTGCAGCGTTGAAGTCGCGTCGCATCGCTCACTATCATTTTTATCTGTATCACCGCGATGTGGTGCGGTGTGGTGCGATGGCAACTTATTGACAGAGTTTCGCCAACATCAATTTGAGCTAAAAATGTTTAGCGTCGTGTTGATTATTAAGCCACTTTGCGGCATTGAGCAAACTTTTGCCCAGGTGTTCAAGAAGTTCTTAACTTTTCGTTGCAAGCTACTTGTAAAATTGAGCCGCAATTTAATGAAGCCTAAAAGTCCAAGGAGATACAACAAATGTTCACAAAGATAGATAGAATCTCTGTTCGGTTAATAGGTATCTTAATACTGGCAATTTATCTCCCTCCCCCATTGCTCTGCTTTCTATCTACTAAAATTGTAATATAACAATTGATTAATAACTATAACTGACTTATTTATGTTAATCTAATGTGGTTATTTATCTCCCTCAAAATCTTTGAAATGATTCGAATCATTTTCTTGAGGTATTCTAAGTATTCAAATAGGCATCATGCACACTGGCTAAACGAAACACTTCAATTTACGCTAACCAACACTGAAAATTGATAATCTCAAGGAATTACTTGTAAACGAATGTGTTCTGTGTGGTTCGTACACAATGTCTACATATACATACATACATACATATATAGTATGTAGATAAATGAGTGATTAATATCAAATATTATCCGACATCCATTTGTATGCATATATATTCGTTTGAATACATTTAAAGGATTTTAATTCATTTAACAGGCTAAATGTACAAATTTTGGCTTGCATTATTTGCGGTTAAGATGAGAAAAACAAACGAGATATATACATATATATATGTATATCTTCTTATATATCTGTATGTATGTATTTGTATGTATACATATATAGGTAATATTTGTCTTTTTGTAGCTTAAAATCAAATATTTATATGCATCAAAACGGAGAAAGCTGATGAACAGTAGGGGAGAGGACTTGTACACGAGTGCAAATAGAGAAAACTCTTGAGAGAATTTAATATAATTTAGGCAGCAAAACCTCTACCCGTTTCTCTCTCTCCCCCTCTCTCTCTTTCTCTCTCTCTCTATTTCTCCGTCTTATTTTCTCTGCCATTCTCGCTCCATGACAGAATGCCATGCCATCAACTCCTTCAACAAACATATTATTTACATTTCCGAGTTAATTAAATTAGGTAATCAGCCAGCTCCGTGCCCCCCTCCCCGCCCCGCCACACCCCTTCTCCACCGTCTTCTATTCCCGTATGCGTCGCTCTTTCTCACTTAACTGTCATCTTTTGGTATTTTTGATTTATTTCATAGAAATTTTATGACCGGCCCCTAGTCCCCGTCTATTGCCAACAACTCTCAGCAGAGCGTGAGAGAGAGAGAGAGAGATAGAGTGAGAGGGATAGCGAGAAGTGCCTCTTAAAAAGTTATTTTAGCGCTTCAGAATATTTATCAGCGGCCAGTTTGCCTTTGGTTTGGTCGAGAGAATTAAATTTTCACTTAAATCTTTCAATTAAAACTTTTAATTGATTTACACACATAAACACACACACACACACACATATAAACAATACACTCTCTCATAAACACACCAACACATACGCGCTCAATTTTATGTGGGCCATCAAAACATATTTCACTCGTATTAAGGGTACTCTGGTCAACATGAAAACAAAAATACTTTCATCAAATATCAAAAAAAACATAACTTTGGCTATGCTAAACTTTTATATGTCCTTGCATTGACTCGTTTCATGTTCTAAACTATTTGACTATCTTCTCTATGACGTCATACGAGTACCTACTCCTTTTCTGTCTTCTATCTTACAACTTCACGAGCCTTTCTCTTTCCATGTAGAGCAGTAAGCTATCTCTCTTTCTCTCTCTCTCACTAAATTCAATTTAATCAAATGAATTTTTGATTTCTAATCGATTGTTATAGTTCTTTGATGGGTCCGATTCCAAATTTGAGAGACTAATTTGACTAATAGAAATCGACAAAAAGGACTCTCATCAATTTTATAGGATATATACCATTTGGAAGAGTAGAGTTCCTTACTTTCCCCACTGATTTCAACTTTAGTGCTACCGATTAATACGGAATTGAAGCTTTAACACAAGTTGAAACGAAATTCGTTTGGTCGTTTCGACACGTTTTGAATTTAATTATTGTTTTTGGTTCTCTTTAATTTGAGTTTTTCATTTTCTTCAGTTAAGTAAATTACTTTTCTATTCGAGCTTTTAAAGTCTTTATCATATAATTAAATTGCTAGCAGTGAAATCTCTGTTTCTCTCTGCCCTTCCCTCTGCCTCTGCCACTTCCCTTTGTCGCTCTGCCTTGGTTTGGTATTATTTTTATTGTTGTTTTTCTGTTTCGACTAACCATTAATCATTTGTCTTGCTTGATTAATTATTCACTACTTCATTTCGATTTATTGTTGTTTGTATCGCGCTTTAACACATATCGCAAAAAACAAAAACAAAAACAGAAACGAAAATTATTAAGGAATTTTTGTTCACAATTTACAATTTTTCTACTCAATTAAAATCGGAAACCCTGAACATATGCAGATTTAATGCCCATGATGGCATTGATGGCAGAGCAGACGACTCCATATCTCTCTTTCATTTGCATGTGCCCACTCGAGATGCGGGAAACGAAAGAGCCGGGGCCAAAGGACATCATCATCGTAGTCATCGTATTCATCGTCATCATCATTTTCATTTCCATCATCATCAAAAAATATCAAGGTCCTCACACAAATCGCCATCATATGTAAATGAAACCATTTTCTCTTTTTGTTGTTGTTTCCTTTTTTAGATATACATTTTTCTTGGGTTTTTCTTTTTCTGTCTTTTTTGTTTGGGCAAACAGAGTTTAGTCACCTACCAAGTCTCTGGCAGGGGATAGTAAGATGGCAAAGATGCGGATGTGGGTGATTGAGCAGAGGTTTAACCACATGTTGGGGGGGGGCAAACTTGTTGCAGCTTACCAAAACAGACAAGAGAAAATTATAATAAAGGTATGGAAATTTCCGTTTCTAAACCGAATCATGAAATTTAACGACAAATTATATTTTTTATCACAAATTTCAATAATCTTGTTAGAAGATTAATTAGTTAGTTAGCATAAAAGAGTAAAATATATATTCCTACAATTAATAAAATAGAAAACACATTCAAAAAAATAATACAAGCGCTTTGGAAATCTTTTGAAAACTTTAAACGGGTTTATCTTATTCTGGTCATGGCTTTATCTAGCTTGTTGTTGTTGTTTTTACAGTTTATATAATTAAATTTGTTAGCGATTAGTCAACTTAATTCAAAGGATTTCAGATTTCCGGTGAATCTTGTTACACCAATTTCGAATAATACTAAGAAGTTGAGATGTTCCTTTCATTCCAAGTTTTAGGTGATTACCAAGGCTTATTAACTTTCTATCTTTGGGCCAAGGTGAAAAAGTTGAAAATTTGTAATATTGAGTATAAAGTAATTCAAATTATGGGAAAGAGAAAATAATGAAATTGAAATGGGCCTTTGTTTTAAGCTGTTTCACGCTTCTCATTTGTGATTATGGCTACGCCCATGGAAGGCTTAAACTTTTGGTCTATGATAAATTAGTTGCTGGTCGTCGTGGTCTGCGTGTTTTGCTTATGTTTTTGTAAACCTTCCCCTCACGCCCTCCGCCCACCGCCCTCCTTGCCAGCTCTTGGCAACACTAAACCCTCCGCTCCGCTAGTCTATTACTTGACATGTTTGGTGCGTTTCAAATGCCAAACAGCTGACACACACTAGCACACACACACACACACACATAGAGTGCCTCGGTATGATAAATTAACATAAGATTAGCGATCAGCAGTAACGGTAAGAAGAAAAACCAACAAGCAAACCAACAAAAACAAAAAAAGAAAAACACCAAAAAGCACCGAAATTAGCTCAGAGCACAGAACAGAGTGCGGTAGAGCAGAGAGGGGTGGGAGGATGGGAGGGAGGGCGGTAGGAATGAAAGGACAGGCCACATAAATGAATAATGTGCACTAAGCGTAAAACCCACATGAGAATTGAAATTAAAAGGACAATAGATAAAATACACGCACAGAGAGGGAGAGAGAGAGAGTGAGAGAGCCACTAGCAACGGGCAAGAGTGTGAGGGAACCAGAGACAGGAGGAGGGCGAAACCTCCTCCTATGCCCACATCCTTTTCAGCTCCTTTATGCCTCTGCCACTTCCTTCCTGAGCCTTGACAGGGAGCCTGGGAGAAACCTGGCACACACACACACACACACACCCACAGACCCACACACACATATATACACAACATATTTAGTTGAAATCGTAAATAAATAAAAATAACAACAGCCACTAAAAGCAGCAGCTAGTAAATAGATGAAGAAGATGGAAGCAAAATGAGGAGGAATGACCAGAAATAAGAGGAAAATAAAAGGAGGAACCTGCCACCACCTACAACTGTTTTGCCATCTCCATCTGTATTTCCGAAAAATGGCCAAGAAACTGAGCTGAGCTGGTGGGCTGGAGGGGCCGCTGGGCGGGGAGTTGTGCCCAACAGCCGCCACATTGTAGCAAGTAGCGGAACATCCCATTAAATATACACAACAATAAAATGTCACTCGCTTTCTTACAGGACTCTTCATCTCTCTCTCTCTCTCTCTCTCTCAATCTCTCCTCTTCGCGCAATTTTTCTCACTCTGGTTGGCTGCTACTGCTTCTACGTCCTCTAGGGCAGAGCAATTACTTAAAGGCGTATGGTTTTAATATTTTATTTATGTGTATGAACAACACATATACACACACACAGACACAATGATTTAGTAGATGTTTCTTTGTTTTATTCCTTGAAAGCCATTTAAAGGACCTTCGAAATTCCTCATGGCATTTGTGTCAATTAATTGCTCTAGCATTACCATAATAATTGCTATTTAAATGTTCATTTCTATCTAAATTAGCGTCTAACTATAAACTATGATTAAATGACTTCGCTTAAGATTCAAAATTGAAAAACTATCGATGCATTTTGCTCAAAAAAAGAGATTAGAATTAAGTTGTTCTGCATTTGCAAAATATAAACTTGGCTTAAAATAGTTGGCCATGTTCACAGTTCATTTTATTTGGCCCACCTGTTTAAATTCAAAAGAAGTTTCATCCACTTGGCTTTTCGAAAGTGTGGAGGAGTCAACTGACAATTGCACTACCAATAACAACAACAACAACAATAAGAACAACAACCATATTTATGTATTTCCATTGCCAGAAATATGGCCGTATTGTGGCAATAATTAAATATTGATCACTGGAGTATTTATGCGCCACCACTTAAAGCAATTAAAGGAAAAGAAAAGCAACCACCATCCAACCAACCATTCCATCCTTTCCATCCATTCCATCCATTCCATCCTCACCCACATCCACATCCACACCCAAATCGAAAACAATAACCAAACAACAATCAAGAATTTCGACTCGACTTGGACTTGAGAGTTTGCTAATTTGTTAATGGGCCCTGTTCAATGTTTAATGCTTGGGAAATGAAGATGATTCTCATTTATATGTAGTTGGCCAGGAGGAAGGGGGCATTTCACCTACAGATAGGTGAAAAAGCTCACCAACAATTTGATGTTTCTGTGGTTGGATGTGTGTCTGAAAATGAGTTGAAAAATTGTTGTTCGTCTTGTTTTTCTTTTTGTGCTTGATTGAATTGTTTATTTTCGAATGGGAATGACATGATAAATATATGTGCATATATAAAGCTAAAAAGGTCTCCATTCTGTGTTCTCGGAATTGTTATCTTCTGATAAGATTAAAGTGTTGCAAATGCGATCAATGCATTTCCTTTGGTAAATACACATTTCAAGATTGTCTATGCAATCAAACCTCCATGATAAGCGTAAGCATTGTGGGGTGCGAAAAAGAGAGAGAGAGAGAGAGAGTGATAGAGATGGGCACCATTTTCCAGGTGTTGAACCCATAAATGGCAACTATTGAACAATGTTCACACAATCAAAGCCTGATGACGATGATGATAATAGACAGCATCGAGAGTCCAGCAGAGATGGGGGGAGATGTGTATTCAGCTGGGTCATAAAATTGAAAGGGCACAAATGCATTGCAATTGAAACCCAAAATGACATCACAGTGGTTTAAGCATCAAGTAATGCAAATGGTAAATTACACTGAGTGACAGCATTTTCTTTTCTGTGTTTCACAATTGAATCATTCATTCTAAAGACGTGTACAACCTTTTACTCTGTAGCTTGTGAATTCTCTCACTCCAGTGTTGTACAGCAGTTAATGAGTACACTAAAATTGGTGTACAGTACTTTTACTGCACTTATTGGGCAGTGGGATCTATGAGATATAGTGGTCCGATTTGACTGATTTCCAGATATACAGCCTGTGCACTATATAGTTCATTCAGGTCTGTATCTCTTACGGTCTAGGAGGAGTTTGCGCTGATCCAGACGGACAGACAGAGGGACATGGCTATTTGAGCTCGTCTCGTCGTGCTGATCAAGAACATATATACACTATATAGAGGAAAATGCTTCCTTCTATACGTTGAACACTTTTGACCAAGATTAATATACCCTTTTTGCAAGGGTATGAAAAGACTCGTTGTATAGTTCATCAATATTTGAGTGTTCCTAATCAGTGGCAGCTATTTTACAGCGTTTTTTAGGCTCATTCGGAAGATGCACTTCTCGCTGGAACGGCTAATATTTCAGGGCAATCTTAAAGAAATGGGGAAATTGTTTGGTTGTTTGTTGTTTATCGACCAATTTAGAACATTGAAGTCTGAACTTTAAGGAATATTCACATTTTCAAATACATATTCGAAATATTAAACTCATCAGTGTACTCATAATTATGTTTGGTCTGCAACTTGTCAAACCGAGATAAATGGGGTACTCAGTTACTGTCACTCACCCTAAGTGAGTACAGTAAAAATATTGTACACTATTAGATAGATACTCGAATATACTCCACAGTATTTCCACTACATTCTCCACAGATAGCAAATTCTCTATTAGAAGCAAAACTCCTATTTGCTAGGCTAGAGAAATAAGCTATCTATTTTTTTGTTAACCTTGCAATGTGAATGCAAGTTATAGGCATTTATGTACTTGGAATAAACGTTTCAGCTTGGCATTTGGAAAGTTTGCATATCTTTAATGTTTAAAGTGTTTTTCCCTTGTTCATTTTGTTTCGATATGCTTCGATAAGAATTTAACTCAATGAAATCGAGAAAATCACAGTTTGCGGCAATTTCTTTTCACTTTCTGGTAAAGATGATAACACATATTAATCAATGTTCACACCTTAGCTTGAGATTCTGGTTTGATTAAATTTCAAAGAATGAAACGAATCAAATCAGGAGGAAACAGAACCACTGTGCAGCCACGTTTCAATTATCTGCGTGGAGTATCGACCGTGGTAAAGTGGTATGTACTCGCTGGTGGGTCCACCACCCACGCGCGGTGCTTTCATTCTTATATTCATGATGATATTTACTTGGGGTAAGCCAAATGAACACTTTCATTGCGATTGTCGTTCTTTGAAATCGAATTGAATCCAAAACGAAACGCAACGCGTTCGCCTGGCCTGCTGCAGTGGCTTCTTGCAGCATTTTGGGAGGAGGATTGGAGGGTGGTCGGTCTTCGACTGGCTGGGCTTATCATAAAGCAAACATAGACAGAGAGGCAGTGATACTCGGTTTGGGGTTACCCGTTATCTTATTACTTATTGATTTTGTATCTGTGTGTGCGTTATCAGTTCAACTAAAGAGAGCTGAAAACCAACCAACAACTAAGTGAGTACACAAAAAAATGAAGAAAAATGAAAGAAGAAAATGCCTGTAAAGTGACAACTACATGGCGACCAAAATTGAAAAGAATTGATGAGGATGATGACACGGACGACGACACGGAACGAGACGAGACATGGAGACGATGTTGCCTCATTACATTTTCCAGTGGTTTTCACTCGTTTCACTCTGATAAGTGAAAAGGAATAGAGTGTGGGGTAATAACACACACACACACATACTTGAACACTGGTGTGTGTGTGTGTGTGTGTGTGTGCGGGGACACTGTGTTTTGCTCGCGTTTGCTCAATGTTTTTTGCGCTTTGTCGCGTTTTATGCGTTAAAATTTACACTTGGAGTTGCATGTCGAACCGCAAAGTACAAACAAACGCGCTAAAAGTTTAGCACTTTGCCTTTTCTTTCTGCCTCGTTCTTTCCCTCTCCCTCTCGCTCCCTTCTTTAGATGATGCTGCTCCTGTTGATGATGATGACGCCCATGGCAATGGCTTTGTCTGTGCGCCAAAACGCTTCAAATGGAAATACTATATACAACAAAAAACAGATAGTTGCTTGCCAAGCCAAGCATTTCTAACTTTAATCATAAGCGCAAGCGAAAGAAATGCAATTCAAAACAGCTGCTCAACAGCTGTTTTCGAATGAAACGAAAATAGAAAACAAAACTTTTAAAAACAAATAAGTTTTGGAATTTGGTATACGAACAGCCAAAAGCTCTTGAGGCAGTCAATCAGTCTGTCAGTTAATCGAACTTTGTCTGACAAATAGACAAAAACCCAACAAAAATATCATCTTTCTTTAAGAAATTGATCTCGTTTATCCATATACATATGTAGGTACTAGAGGTCCCCACGAGAACAATGACTATTAACACATTTTCAAACATGTTCTGTGAAGATATCAATAATCTGAGACAGTGTGACCATACTCGCATGTACTTGGAAGTACCAAGTAACTTGAAAGAAGTATTCATTTGTATTCATTTGTTTCGTTTGTCGTTCTCATTTGTTTCGGATTGCTTTGATTTTTTGATTTTTGTTTGTTCGGCTTGAAACATTCAGGAACTACGAAACAAAACACTTTGCGACTTTTCATCTCGTTTCATTCCAAATATAGGAAAATTTGTAAGTATTTGAAAGACTGAGGCAAATGAGTGTACTCGTCCACAACTCTACATATGTATCTGAAATTTCAGTATATTATTCAATTTAGCAAAAGGAAAGACCTGCACGAAATTTTTAGTTTCGGGAAGGATCGGGTACTCCTCGACCACCCCACTGGATCAATCCTTAATTAAAACCCTTAGATATATTTAAAACGTACTCAAGCAAAGAGTCTTTTCTATAGTTAGAGGGTTTTCATCATGACATTCCACTTCCAATTTGACTAATCTGAGTACTATTCATTTTAAAGAAATAAAACTGAATGAATGCTGGATAACTCAAAGGTCGTTTTGAATATATTCATGCAGCTGCCTAATTTCTAGTTTATCTTAAGTAAATATGATACAAATTTCCAAAAGCCGCACAAAATTTGATTTGAGGACGCTCTAAGGATCTAATCCTAATCCCTTTTTCTCAGTAGGGGCGTCTACTTGTCATGGACTCAACGTTTGACAATAATTTTCATAGAATAGAATAAAATAATTTCAAAATTTTCTGAGATTGTAATTTTCCAGAACAAGGCATAAGTTTAACTACTAAAGAAGACTTGCAATTGATATTTATCTTATCTAATGATAAGCAAAACAGATAACATTTCATCAAAGCAATTTTTATATTTGTTTTTTAGTTTTTATTTGGTATCATTCTTTACTTACTATAAGCTTTGGCCTAATTAATCGTCCGGAAGTTAGAATATGTATGAATATATTTAAAAGATTAAAATGGCCAAGATGAAGAGACGTAGAGTGCAAAGAAGGGGAATAAATTCCATTTTAGGTCCATTCGGATATGGCAGAAAAGGGTATTCCAAAGTCAGCAATTGACGCTCTGTGTTTCCGCTTCTCAACTCAATCAACAAGAGCACAAATCGGCAATGGAAACTGGGAAACTCTACAAACTCAAACTCACTTAAATTTTCCTTCTCGTTGTCGTTTAGATTTTCTTAGTGCGTTGCCTTTTTTGGGGCGTTAATTGCTTATTATAACAACAAGGGCAAGTGCAACTTGATGAAAGATTGTTATATAGAGACACACGAAGGAACGACAAGTGACGATTAACCCATATACATACATACATACATATGCACTTTTGGGTATCCCAAATGCGTTTTCATGTTGAAGTATATCAAATAACGCAAAAAAAGAAAAGAAAAACGAGAACATGAAGAACACCCAAAGACGAAACATTTTTGCTGTCTAGACCCAAAAAAAGATATATATATAGAATACACTTGTATGTACATGATATACTATGTATATCTATATGTAAAGGTATATGGGATAAAGTAAAGTGTATGAAGTACTTGCTATATATTGAGTATACAAACTGTGTGTGTGTGTGTGTGTGTGTGTGTGTGTGTGTGAGTTCCAGGGCTATTGAACTTAACATTCACATTGAGAATAAGCAAACACACTCGCACACACAAACATAATGGTTGTGCCTGCATTTAGTTTGAAAAATATATATCCACCTCGTGCCCCATTATATGTCGCGAACGGGCACAGTGGTTTTTGTCGATAAGAAACAACAACAAATGAAAAGTAGCGCCAATTTCTTTGAAGTTCTTTCACTCTCACATGGAATGAGTGAGCTAGTCGATAGCTGTCACCTTCATGTCTCTTCTTTTCAAACATTCACAATAATGACATGTGGAATACCGATAACGATAACAATATTTTGTTTATAATTGTTGGCTGATTGATAGATCTACTTTTGGCTTGACAGAGTGTGCGAGAGAGAGAGAGAGAGAGACAGAGAGAGAGAGAGTGAGACAGAGAGAGAAATACAAACTGGTTATAGTTCATTGAACTATATATTACCAAAAAGATATCTATTCTATTTTCTTATTAAATATTATTAAGTAGAATATATTCATTTTACAATTTTCTCTGAATGAAACAAATCCAAGAACAACCTCCCAGATATGTAAAGAGGTCCAGACCACAAAAAGACTATATATAATTCAGTTCATTTGCACGAATTCTTAACATTGTAATATATAGAAATGTTAGGAAAGAATGCAAAGTTTTGTTTAAGAAGTTGGTTTTTGGATTCCAAAATCTCAAAACAGGAGTTATAATGTTTCCAATTTGGAATATTTCAAGCTAATAAGTGTTGGGTTTCCAAATTTGGGAAAGATTTAAGGACTTGCAGACGATCAAAATAGTGTCTAAGTCCAGTGACTTCTAACCACTGTGCCCAGACATGCACTTCACACACACACACACACACTTTTCTTTCTTTATTGTCGAGTGTCGTGTGTGTGTGTGTGTGTGCAATGTTACTCTCATATATCATTTGCTCATAAATTTAAACGTCATTTGACAAATATGGCGTCAACCGAAATGTCTTCAATGTTTATAAGTACAAACATATATGTACACACATACATACATACATACGTATATACATAAATATGTTTGTATGTGTGTGGGAAAATGAAACGGAAAATGAAATGATTTATTTTCACATGGAAATGGCACCGAGACTTAACAACAACAACAATAATAATAATAAGAACGAAGCAAGCAACCATTCCCGCTCGCTCTAAGCAATAATCATTATAATATTTTAATATAATAACAAACTTTAGACACGAAACACAGCCACAATAACAGCAATACAAATACAAATTCAAGAAAAAGGAAACGCAGCTCACAGGAACAGAAATTGAAAGAACAGAGTGAGGGAGTGAGAGAGACACACAGAGTGGGGAAAAGAAGAAAATTGTGCTACCAGTAGTCTTTGTTGTTGTTGTTGTTGTTATTATTCACCGCCAAACCATCTGGCAAGGGTTTTTGCTGGCGTGTCTGAGGGTCATGATTATAAGGTTTAGGTTTTTTGGCACACGTCCCAACCTCAACCCACCCCCCCCACCGATTTCACATGTCCATCCCAACGCCAGCAAGCTCACTTCAAGGACCTCTAACAATCGAGGGAAGGAAAGGGTCAAGTGGACGAGGTAAAAGTAATGGCAACTGGAGATTAGAGGAAAAAAAACGAGTGACCATAGATGAATTTAGTTTTATTCCCACATTCTTTCTCTCTCTCTCTCTCTCTCTCTCTCTCACTTTAAAAGTTCATTGCTCTGTTTCTCTTACTTTCTCTCTCTCTCTTTCTATTGGATTTGATCATTGCATTCCCCTATACTTCACTTGTTGCTGCTGCTCGTCGTCTGACCGAAAAAAAGGAAAAGAAAAAGAATCTTGGCCATAAATCAACAGTCCAAACTGCAGCAAACTGCAAACTGAGAAAACTTTAAGGGTAGAGAAATGAAGTTACCGAGACTCTTGTGTCTCCACAATGCGCCAGTTTAGAGAAAGGAGATGGAGATGAAGATGAAGGAACACAAGAGCATGGAGCATCGAGCAGCATCCGTTATGTCAAGTGGCGGCGGTTGGTAAGTCAAGCGTAGAGAGATGCCAGCGAACTTGAAAAACTGCTGCCTGCTGCCGACACAAACAGAGAAAGAGAGAGACAGACAGACAGACGGACAGAGACAAGCGCACGTATCTTCAAGATACAATAGGTGTACTACTACAACATCTTTTTACTCATCATCTTCTTACTCATCTTCATTTTCATCATGTTCGTCTACTTCTTGTCCGCTTAGTATATATTAAACTATTATTACTAGTAGCAGATACTATGAAGTAGTCAAAGACTAAATCTAAGCATCAAATCACGTTTTTGGTGCCAAATTTAACTTCGTGCCCTAAAATTCAATTCATTACACAGGCCGAGAGATCAGTACCCAAAAAGTACTATAAGCAAGGATAAAAATTATTTTTCTACATTTTTAAACGATTTTAGAATATCCATATGTAGGTAGATGGGACAAACGAATGAAAAATCAATAAATATTGGTATCATCTTCGTATGATACATCTGTGCTGATATCGTGTTCGTTTGGCGATCCAAATGTCCCCGAAGTTCTCTGGGGTTCCATGACTAGGCTAGCATTTGCAATCAAAAAATCATACGTTTGTCCCATCTATGTATGTGTACAGGAGCACGTGTTCATGACCTCGAAAATGTCGGACAGTGTTATTAAAGAATGATTTGTTCGTGTACTCCATGGAACTCAATTATACACACTCAGTCAAAACGCTTAATTCCTTGCTTATGGCAAATCTGGCGACGTTCAAAAGATCGTCAAATTCATGAGATAATACATACATATGTATATACATATACGTTTGTGTGTAAGGATTACTCACCTTATTTCTTTCAAGTGTTGAGTAAATCTGAATAATAATCCCCTGGAGAGGCCATTTGAGCACTTGTATCTTATATCTTTGGAGCTGCAAAAAAAGAATAAGGAAATAAGGAAATAAGAAAAGGTCAATGTAAAGAACTATGACAGGGGAAAATAACCAAAGAGTAACCAATTTAAAAGAGAAGCAAATAAAATCCACAGAAAACAAGTAACAAGTCGAAAGCGAAGCGTGGGCGTGACGCGAGAGAACAATAAAACAAAAATGTGTGAAGAAACCAACAAAAATGGTAGAAACAACAAACACAAACCAAAACAAAATAGCAACAACCATGTGTGCGAATGATGAATCGTATATTTTGTGAGATTGGACAGAAATGAGAATAAGGCAAATATAAAAAATAAATAAATTTATATACACACACACACACACTACCTATAAAGAGGCCATCGAAAAGCATATGTAAAACTTTGCAGAAGCATTAAAAGAGTTCAAAACTTATGTTTAAGGCAATTGTACATCCATATGTATGTATATATATGTATATGTATATACATACTTATATATGTATATATGTACATATGTATATATCTATATGAAATGTGGAAACAAAAAGTGAAGCCATCTGGAGAAGTTTCTTTTATAGAAAGTAAAGTAGAACCAAAATGAAAACTTTTGCCTTCTGGATTTGAAAAGGACTAAGAACTAACTATTGAGGGGTATTCTGGATTGGATGATTAAGTTTTTGGAATTACAGTAGAATCCGGTTATAACGACGCTCAAGGGACCGACGATTCTCGTCGTTATATCCGGAAGACGTACTGACCGGAGGCCCTTGCATATAAGTTTGTATTGGGATCAACCAATCACTCATAGCGACTAACCAGACGGACGTTATAACCGGATTCTACTGTATACTATGGGAAACATTTCATTTCAGAGCATTATTTTCATTACTGAATTGATATCTGCATGGTTTCATTCACATACTAAGTAAAATGAATACACTCGAATTGAATTGAAGTGAGTGAGTGAGAGGCTCATACTGAGTGAGTGTGTATGAATTTTGTATTGTTTACGTATTCATACAAAGCAAATTGAGTGAGTATGAATACTGCTTAAAACTAAATGAGTGCTTAAGCAAAACTGACAGCATTCGGATAACTCGAATATTCGATTTCACAACAAACGCTTTGTCATTCGAATACATTCGACACATGTTAACTCATTCGTTTCGTTTCAACATAGTGTGACTGAGTGTACCCTGGGATAACTCACTCACTCATACTCATTCTGTTTCTCACTCATACTCACTCAATTCATTTCCAGTGGGGAAACTAAAGTTCGTTGTCTATATCATTTATAACTGAACCCAAGGAACTCACTGAATTAAGGCGTGGCTCTGAAAATATTCATCCAGAAGAATTCATCAAGAGTTATTTTTCGATACAGTTGAATTGTAATCTTATATAATTGATCAGGTTATCCCTACTAAAAGATCAATAATCATTATGGGTTAACGATTTTTTTTTTTTTGGATTTCTTCAAGAAAGATTATGAATTTTGATTAATTTAATATGGTTTTTTTTTTGTCGGTTTCATTGTAAATGAAAATTGAATATATCTCTTCATTTCTTGTAATGATCTTTGGCATTTTTCTCGATAATTTGACCATTATTAAGTTTATATTCACTTTGTTCTTAAACTAAGTACGGACTTTCTACAAATCGGGGATACACACACACACACACACACACACACACACACACACACACACATGCATACACACACACACATTTCTTTCTCTTTAATGTTAATAAACAATTTAGTAGGAGGGTATATAAAGTTAAGAACAAAAGGAAATAGTAGAAGAAAAGCCAAAAAAGTATCTGCCGATGTCTCTGATGGCTTGAGGCACATTTTAACACACACACAGAGACAGAGACACACTTATGTATGTATGTGTATGTATAAACAGGGTCCAGGTCCAGTTCCTCTTTGTTGTTGGTGCATCTCTTTCTCTGTCTTTCCATCTTTCTCCTGTGCCACTCCGCTCACTTTGCTTTACTTCATCTTGGTCTTCATCGTCAACTCCATTTTTGGCGCTTTCAGTCAGAGAGGAAGGAGAAACATGTGTGTGTGTGCTACGTTTCTTTGTATTGGTATTGGTGCTGGAGTTTGGGGTTAAGCGTTAAGCCAGAGCAGCAGCAGCAGCAGCAGCCACAACAGAGCAAACCAAAACTTGTTTTGGCGCTTGGCGTTGATGATGATTAAGGCCCAGCAGGCCCAGGTTCAGGCCAAGCCGAAC
Organism: Drosophila equinoxialis; assembly: GCA_018150345.1. Taxonomy (NCBI): domain Eukaryota; kingdom Metazoa; phylum Arthropoda; class Insecta; order Diptera; family Drosophilidae; genus Drosophila; species Drosophila equinoxialis. The sequence continues at coordinate 5,428,501 of JAECWI010000002.1, read as the reverse complement.
CAAACCCGCCGATCAGGCCAAAAAGGCAACCACACGAGAGTTTTGGAGTTTGCAGTTGAAGTGGAGAATTGTCAAGTTTTTTCTCTCTCTCTCTCTCTCTCTCTCGCTCTTCTTTTTTCTTCTGCTGGTTGTTGGTACAGTGCAAATTGGCCAAAAAGGGAATCAATGGACATTCATCAAAAGTGCCAATCAAATGAGGCTTCAAATTTGACTTTAGCATCGTTTCAATGAATTTTGTCGGCCTCTTTCAAATGATTTTGCCAGTCTCGAATCGAAGGCTAGTTTCAATTATAATTATTTGCCTTTTGGTTTATGTTTCATTATGACTTTTAGTCAAATATTTTTCTTTCTTCTGATCTGTTTGTAATCCAAAAAGGGGAACAAAATCTAAGCCTTATGAGCCGAAAGTGTTTTGAGTAGTGAAAAAATTGAATCGATTTTCCAGTTCGCAAACTATGTTCTAACTATTAGCAAAAACTTAAGATCTACTCATAATTTCTCTATTGCAATTTACAGTACAACAGTGCAACCCGATTAACATACAGGATAATAATCGGGATCGAGAGCAACATACCGGCGTATTTCTTACTTCAAATTTCAAAAGTCTGCACTCACTCAAAAATATATGACAAGTTCTTCCATCAGAATTCTCAAAGATTTACAACGCTTTCGTGAGGTAAAATAAGGAATGATAGCAACTCTTCAAAAAGTATCGGCCAGATTATATAGATGTACTCATTAGCTAATCCTAACTAACGCTATGGCCCAAATCTTTGTCTGTTTGCAAAGAGTAAAGAGAGTTGATTAAGAAAGATCTACAATAAAGTCGAAAAAGTCTTGTCTTGGAGGTGTATGTTGACTTTTTTCCTTGACTGTAGGCGTGTTTTTTATTCATTGCTGATCAAAACGGGGACTACAAAATTTCGACTACAAATAAATTAGAGAAAACAGGAATGAAATTTTGCCCTTCGTCAAAGTCTTTAAATAACTTTTCCGTCTAAAACCAAGTTTTGGTCTTTAAATAACTTTATCTTTTGCTTCTTTCTTAAAATGTTTTCAAATTGAGAACAGATCCAACACTTTAAGCACATTACAAGATGACCAAATTTCACTTTGAATATTATTTGTGGTTGGCTTTTCTATCATTCAAAGAACTTGTTGTTGGCTGCAAAGATTGGTTAACAATTTGTGGTTTACTTTAAGCAGTCTCCACTGTATTTGTGATGTTGTTTGCGTTATTGTATTAGTACAGTTTATCGACGTCGTCGTCGTCATCTTTTTTCGACTTCCTTCTGATCGATTGGATGGCATAACAAAAAAAAAAATCAGTTTCAAAAAGTTACTTGCCTATTTCAATTGTTAGTTTTATCCTAGAAAAGTTGTGAGAACTGAAAAATTAATTTTGGAAAGGAGTAACTTTACGAAAGTAATAAACAGATTTGTCGTTAAATGTAAATTCTAAGTAAATCAGGCTCCTAGTCTATAACTTTTTCTAACGTTTTCATTAGCTGACACTACTAAAATTTCTATTTTTTGTTCTTTTGGCCATCTTTGTCTTTGCTGTCTGCTTTTTTAATCATCTTCAAAATTTTGGCGTTGCCTTTTTTTTTCCGCGTGTCTTCTTTTTTCACCTGTCCTTAATCTTTATCTTCGTTTCCTTTGACAATTTCATTAACCAAATGAACACACAGATACACACACACACACACACACACACACATCGTGACTTAAAAGCCAACTAGAATAACTGTACTATCTGGACTCTTGTTCATTTGCTTTTACCAATTTCGTTTTGCTGATTTGAGATTAATGCTCTCTCTCTCTCTCTCTCTCTCTCTCTCTCTTTCTCTCTCTCTTGATACCCTGCATCTTTTTCAGATGTTTAGGTAATCCCGTGCTGGTTTCCACTTGGAAAACCTTTTCAATGCAAATATCGAACAAATGCATTATTTGAAACAATTCTTTTAGGATAATGAAAGATTTCAACTACTCCAAGTATAATTATCTAGTTGTTTTCCAATTTAGGATGCTAATCTATAGCTATGTATATATAGGTTTCTTCTTCTATATCGAAAATCTTTACTTTGAATCCTAAAAAAGAGGAATCCAATAGGCTTAACCAGATATCAGATGTCAATATTCATTCGATATGTAATTAAGATATCCTAGATCGGGCTGGATTGATTTCCACACTTTTTTTTCAATTCAATAAATTATGTCATACACTTTCCAACTTGATTCAACCAAAAATATAACGAATTTCATTTGATTGATTTTGAAACATTTTCATAAACTCTACAAATAATTCAAAAGTCTTGTTAATTTCAATTCATTAATTTTTAAGTTATGCATGTGATTTATAATATTCGTTTTAGGCCTAATTGATGTCAGTTTGTATTTCACTTGAATAACATTTGCGTTAACTGTAAATTCACAAACTTTTTGTTAAATTGGATGGATAATTAAATTTAAGTCGATTTTCCCATTGATATTATTTTCAATTAAAGTTGAATTATTTTTTTTTTATTTAACTTAAAAACAATTAACTGATCTTTGCATACAAATTTTATTGTGTTTAATTTACTTTGCGGGAAAACTTTGTTCAATTTGTGATTATTTTTAATTATGCATTGTTTTTTTTCAATTGTTGAATTATTATGTTGTTTCTTCAATTAATTTATCTCACTCGCACTCGCACTAACACTTCTACTCCCACTCCTTCCTCCAACTAACTCACTCACACATAAACAAATGGAATTTCATAAATTGACTTTAGATAAACGGTTAATAAAAGTAGAAGTCGCTTTATCTCTTTCTCTCTTACACTCACACACACACACACACACACACTACGGCTCTCAAAAAACACACGTTCTCTTTCTTCTTCTTCTTATTGTTGCTGCTGTGTTTGCTGCTGCAGATGCAATTTTTTTTTCGTTGTTGTTGTTTAATTCTCTGCTTCTTGTGATTCACTTTTTTGTTTGTTTGGCAGGTAAACGTTGAGTTTGTTGTGTTGGTGGGTGGCAGAGGGGTGGGAAGGGGAGGGGTGGAACCGGTTTAACGGGTTGCACTTTATTGTTGTTGTAATTTACCTTTTTTTGTTGCTGTTGCTGTTGTTGTTGTTGCGGTGATCTGCTGCTGCTGCTGTTCGGCGACGGTGACTGATGCTCCTCTCTTTATAACTCTTTATCTCTCTCTCTCTCTTGCTCTCTTTTTATGTTTTGCCAAAAGTGAATTATTCTTTTTGGTCTTATTTATATTTTTTCTTTTTTTTTCGAAATTTAATTCACACTTTTTTTCTTCTCTCTCACTCTCTCTTTATGATTTTTCGCTTAACATTTATTATTATTATTATTTGCACAGTGAAAACAATTAGGAAAAAAAATACAAAAAAAAGAAGACGAAATTTTGGATGAATCAAAATTTTGCACTTGTTCACTTTCAGTTGTTGTTGATTAAAAAGTAACTAACTAAATTGGTTACAATTAGATATTTTGTTACTCTTCAATTTGTATGCCTTGAATTTGTTAACACGCGCGCATTTTGTTTCGGCATTTACAACGACAGCGAGATAGCGACGCAGCGACGACACGACCGCTTACCACCAAATTCAAAATAACACTGAAGACCAGCGAACATCGGGCACGAAGCGAAACCCGAAGCATCGGCATAGGCATAACCCAGTGCACATTTTTTTTGGTGTTTGTGTGTATGTTTGTAGATATAGCCTAACTTAATGAACTATATTGGTGTTGAAACTGATTTTGTTTTTAATTATTTTTTATTTAAAGATATAATATTATATAATAAATACGAATTTTGTTTTTATATTTCACATAAAATCATTTTAAGTTTGGGCAGATCGTTTACTGTACTGTAATCTGGAAGATATAGATGGCCGAGCCTTCTGAAAATTGTCATATAAACTCAATTCATCATGTCAGTTACGATTATATAAATATACATACCTAGATATATATAAAATATTCTTAGCATGACTAAAATCAATTTTTCAAAAATTTATTATATTGGTACATTTAATATTCTATGGTATGCAATGAAATTTCATTAACGGGAATACCCTGGCTATGGTTACATGGAATACTGTTAATAACAGAGTTCCCCTCAGCGAGTCTGCTAGCCTAACATAAGACTGTTAATGGCCTCTGCTAAATGTTCGAGCATGACGACTGTAATTAGTGAACAATTCTCTGTTAATCAAGAGCGAATAACATGGTTCATTTGATTTGTATTATTTGTTTGAAGAGTTAGTCTATAAAGAAAACACTTCTTGAGCAAATTAAAAAGAGTGCAACTCAATTCTTAACACATCGGACACGACAATAAAACTCTTATGATAAATTCGAATTAACACCTAAGAGCCTAAGAGTATGCAACGTTAAGCCAAAGTAATGCAGTTCATGTATCATGAATTTTATCATACGATCATCAAGTTGAAAGGATAATTTCTCATTGTTGGTTTAATGATAATCGCTTAAGTAACAAAAAAAAAATAATCTGATCTGATCTGATTTTTAAACATTGTAATAAATTTATGTTGACCCTTATGACAATCGCTTGAAAACTAACAAAATTGTTGATCAAAAATTGTTTTTTGAATGGAATACATATGATATAGTGGTCTGATCCGAGATAGACAAAGCTTGCATTAAAAAGAAGCCGATATGCTAAAATTTGAATAGTCATCATCATGAAATCGCCTAATTGTGTTCATCAGGATATATGATATCCTGTATATGTACATGCACAATTTACATACATCCATACATACATAGGTATATAGGTATAATTGATTTGACAATATTAATACATAATTTTCTAGAGGATATAAAAAAATAATGGAATAAAAATTTGGATAATGAAAAGCTGTAATAATTGGAACAAGGACAATTGAATCTTCAATACGTACATACGTAGATTAAATCAATTTCAAATTCAAAGATATTAGAATTAGATCCAAATATTTTTATTTGTATACATATGTATGTATATGTATGTATGCACTCTTATGTATGTTTATTAGTATATATTAGTTCATCTGCTTTGAAATGCATCGCAAACTAATAAAAAATAAGTAAAAAGCAAACATTCCGTATGAAAATGCTTGGCAATAATGGAATAAACTAGAAATAAACAATTTATTTGACAAGCAATAATAGATTTGTGAGTGAAAAAAAAAAAAAAAAAATAATAATGCAAAATAAATTGAATGCTGGCTTATCAGAGGCAAACAACCAAACAGAAAAATACAAATTATATATTTCCATGCTCTTTGGGGGTAAAAATCGAATCCATTTTTCTAGCTCCTAAATTTAAATTTTCACCTAGAGTTATTGGCCAAAGGTTGGAGAAACCAACAATTTCTTTTTAAAATTTATATAACCAAATTTAAGCGTAAGAAGTTAAAATTTAAGCGTAGGCGACCGTGTTGTAATTTTTCTTGTTTGTATCATTTTTCTTTGCTTATTAAGGATTTCTGTTAAATTCAAAGCAAGCCTCCACTTTGAATGAAAGATTGACAATTTGACAATTGCCTTGTCCTTGTGTTTTCTTATCAAATTTTGATAGGCCATTGGCGCTTAAATATTTGCATAGGTAACTACATAGATATATATGGATATATCTATATATATATGTCGACCGATATTATGCTTTAATTAACAAACATAAACAATTTTCTGAGAAGAGCAAGTTAGATAAGGAAATTCTCCCTTCCTTTTGAAAAAGGACAGAATAAGTTAGAGTAAGAAAGACTGAGGGTAAAGGCAGAAGGGTAGTGAAGAAGCGAACCATACTGGACCCTGGGGATGATTGAAGATATTTTTATATCCTTGAAATACTTTTTTTTCCCTTTAATCCAAATACATTTCAGATCTCCTATTGAAAAATCAGATCTTTCATTAAAATCTACAATTTGGTTACAAGAAGTTACAAGAAAAGGTCCTTCTAGATGTAACTGTAAGGATAAATATAGGACTTTAAAAATTATATATTTAGCTTCACCAGATGATGCTTAACTGGAAAGTATGTTTGTTTTTATGGATCTTTCCGTTTGCTTAGCTATATACCCCATCAATGCTGGGTATCAAAATTATCTACGACGGAAATTTGACACTTTTTTGTTGGTTCAATTTTTTTTTTCTGCGCTTGTTTTCTGTTTGGTTTCTTTTTTTGTGGCAGGCAGCCTATTGGCATCATAAAATTTGTCAATTTATGGAAATGTAGCCAAAATACAAAACGCTGCCACATTTGGCCCATTCGCCGCACACTAAGAGGCAAGCAGGAATGGCGGAGCTGGTTGAGGAGGGGGAGGGAGGAGATGGAGGAATGGGAGTACAGGTACAGAGACCTGGCAGGTAGCTCTTCTCCTTTCATATCTAAGCGATTTTTTTTCCTGTGGTTTGTCGGTTGCCAAACTGAAGGGTCACACCTTACGCCCCTCGCCATCCTGCCATTTTCCCCACCATTTTGCTGCCACCCTTCGGGTTTTTTGATAGCCTCCGCCCGTCGTTTTTTTGCTTTTAATAAAGTTACAAGGCTGACGACAGCCACAAAAAGGAGTGGTGGAGGAGCAGGTGAAGTAACGGCAGCAGTCTGAAGGGTCCTACGTGGGTTATAAATAAAAATACATTTTATGGAATGCGTGTATTTGAAAATATTGTAACAGCCAAAGACCTTCGAACGAAGCACTGGAAGCAACAGAACATCATTACCATGGCGATGATCCTAATCATGAATTGAAATTATAGTCAATTGAAAGTATATTTATAATGGCGAGAGTGAATAGGGCCATCAAAATTAGTTAACCAAACACTGATCAAGACATTGTGAAGATTAGTTACCTAGTATCTTTCAAATTTTTATTTGATTTTTATTCTTTTGCCTATGAGATTAGAATTGGAATTGGACAGGAATTTTCAAAGATTTCTATGAAATACATTCCTTGACTGAGTATTGCATACTTAAAGGGGCAAGATTCCCCTTATTTCATTTTGTTGAAGTCGACTCTCACACCCCAACCAAAGGACGAGTCTCATGAATGATTTTAATCAACCGTATCGGAGATTTTTTGCAAAATAAGTGGCTATGGAAGACATTGAATTTGGATCCTAGTCAAGGAGTACTAAGTAACAATGGAAAGCCAATGTTAACGCCTTTTGAGAGAGAGAGTAACAGGTAAGTCTTTAATTTTTTCAATTCGTAAAGGGTATTAAGAATTGTATTTCAATTTAAGAACCGAGTGTGTTTAATTTCTTTGCTTGTACTCTTAACTGTAAAATTGTTGATGTTGTTCTTGATGATGGTGTTGCTGTACGAATACGACTCGATTTCTTTACTTCTTTTGTTCGTTCTTATTTTTCATTTTTTTGGGGTCTGCTGTTCTTTTTTGAGGTAGGCGCATTTTTGTATACATTTGTGTATGTACATGTATGTATGTACGTATACATATACATACATATGTATGTATGTGGTCACGTTTATTGCCTTTCGACGCGTTGCCAATACAACAACATAAAAACAAGAAGAAAAATTGCTGTCGCAGCAATAACAACAACAAAGTTACCATAAGTTACATAAGAGTTACGACACTAAGATACCCTTGATCAGAATCGAAATTGAAATTAATCAGCAATTGATAAGAAATTAAAAAAAAATCACAAGCAAAGTCAATTGAAGAGGATTAAGCCAGAGTAAAGAGCTGCAGAATTTACATCAAAATCACAAACTTTCATCTTTTTCTCGTTCAACGTTTTATTCTAAATTTAGGTTCTATAACTGGTTCATTCATGGTAAACTGAGCACAACATACCCTTCTTTTTTGCACTTACATGGGCCGCACAGGGTATTACAATGCGGGCATAACGCTGGCGAATTGAAGGCAGAGACACTGACTGGAGGGTGTTAGCCCGGGTATAGCACACGCAAATTTGTTTGGCTCAGCAATTGGCGTGACACTCTTTTTTTTTTTTGGTTATTGTTTTTGGTTTTATGTACGGCTATATGGGGATAGGCACTGGAGATGAGGAATGGATGCGTGTGTGTGTGTGTGTGAGGGTTTCTCATTGCACTATGGGTAAGATGTTGTGTATCAGCTACAAGTAAAGACCTCAAGTAATTCAAAAATTTTCAATAAATCAACTCCTTGTTATTGAAATACGAAATACTTACTTTAAACTTTCGAATTGTTCTTGTAAATGTTAAAAATATGATGCCCATTGTGCACTTTAGACTTTTCGTTTTAAATCAAGCCTAGAAGTATGCAACGCAGTTTTTTTCAATTACAATCAGTGGGCGACGTAAACAATTTTTTGTGGGTAATTCTTTTTGTTCTTTTTAACAATTCTCTTAGACTATCCTATCCACCACAGCGTTCTCTTTATTTGGGTTAAAGAAAATAAATAATAGCCCTTTTAGAACGGATATTGCAAAAGAAATGAATGTATATAGATATTGTTGTTAGATAAGGATAACCTTTAAATAACTTTTTACTTACTGAAATGCCGTCAGCACGGCATTTGCTAATTAGGCCATGAAATTGTTCACTTACAATGCGGCACAGCGACTCGATAGCAATACTTACAAACAGAATTGTGGGTATGAGAAAGTTTAAATGAAACAATCGAATTACACAATTTCATTAGAAATTCACTTCTGGCCAATACAAAGTTGTGAATATTTTGTTTCGAAGATGAATTTGTTGTTGGCCCAACAGCAGAACAGTTTAACGTGAGGTTTTCAATTGCCAAGTATCTGAAGTCGATTAATATTCATAAAGTAGTTAATGTTAACATCAAACTCCTGTCATCTAATACTAATTCATTTATTTGAGTATTATTAACGTATTCATCTGTATTCTTGGTGCCAATGGTGTTAGGATATCCTTGCCTGCAGTTTCGAATCCTTCATCTTTGGATAGAAGATACTTGATGACTTTTAAGGGTTATTTGAATTTGGATAGCAATAAAGAGGGCAATTTAAAATCACATAAAATTTATAGAATTCGCCGAATTAACAGGCCAAAGTTGCCTTGGCGGAAATGCATTTTTTTTAAGAGTTACCCAAAATAATATTTTATTTCAATAGAGTAGTGTCTAGGGGCATTATTTCATGAATGCAATTTAAAGGTATGTACATTTCATTGGTTTTTGTGATGTGCCTAGTACATATGCCTTTTTGTGAAGTCATGTTTTTATCAATTGTAATCCTAAACTTGTGTTTCGTGAAGTAAACAGCAAATTGGAGTTTGGTATGAGGATGGATGGATGTATATAACTCGATGGTATTAATCTTTTTTGACCGATTTTGTCAGTTTTTGGGAATGAATGCTGAACTGCAAGTGTTCATCGCAGTGAGTAGCTTAAGAATATTAGAGTAACATGTGACATTTATTAGGTCTCATGTGTTTGCAGGAATAGAATTGTATAGGTAAAAGCTACTGATAAAAAGTGATTGCTTCAGTTTGTGTCTCTTTTGATGATGCATTAATAACGTTTACCTATTTCTCCACCATTTCCATTCATTTGACAATGTTCAGCCAAGTTTAAGTTTTACTATAATTTTTTTAATTTAATTTTTCGACATTAAGCTATGAAATGATAGCATATCTATGCAGTGAGATAAAAATGAATCGGCAGAGGCTAACTTAGGGTATTATAAAATTGGTCAGATGTTTGTAACGCATAGAAGGAGACGTTTCCGACCCCATAAAGTATATATATTCTTGATCAGAACGAGACCAATTTTATAATACCCTCTTGCAAGGGTAGAAATATGTATAGCAAGATGGCGAAATTTCCAATGTTTGGTAAAAAAAAGTAAATTTTTTTTCGTTTTGTTCTTTGACTCCTCCTGGTTACTGGGGACCAGGAGGAGTCAAAGAACTCGAAAGACTCCCCTCCTTTAAAATTCAATACTTACAGACACCTCGCGTAGATTTTGTCATACCATAAATTTTAATTAGGTATATATGTATGCATACATTTGTTTTTAATCATTCATTTTGACCACGGGCAACCATTATGCTGAACAGCAACAAATCCACGGAGCCGGGTCCACAGCGGGCCACACGACGCATCTCATCATGTGTCAGACGTACTCCCACCTTGTCCAGAACGCGCTCCTTGAAGAGCTTCCGATTGGCCAGTTTGTTCTGTACAGTATTCCTGGGCGGGTAGTAGTTTAGGTCGATCAGCTCAGGATGGTGGCGCGACAGAAGCGCCGGGGCAGGACATCGGTGAAGGTCCGACGTATTGTTGTCGGATTGATGTTGTGCTCCTGTAGACATTGACTCTTTTCGTATTGCTCCAATGGAGTTAGCCATGTCTTCTTCGTTTTAAGATTTCCACTTTTCTCATTAAGATGGCAGTTGCCCTCCTGTGTGGGACTGTTTATAGTGAATGGAAACTTGTGGCCCATGAAGTACCCAGCTGATTTGGCGTCTACATTGATTACCTTTTCGACTGTCCAATTGCTGCGCTTTATCCGTTTGGAAATAATAAGTCCAGTGGAAAAAGTTTGGCAAATATGTATGGATATCGTCCTATACCACTTGGGGAGTCAAATCATTATGGGGCTGATCTGGGAGCACTCTTGTGTTGCCTTGGGGATCTTTGAGGACCGACCGACTTCACATATGTTTATAAATGGTGTGACTTCGAAGTAATCGATGGTTTTCCTCAAGAATACATCCGTATATATATCCATTTGTTTTCAATCATTCATTATGACCACGGGCAACCATTACGATGAACAGCAACAACTCTAATGAGCCGGATTCACAGCGGTCCACACGACGCATCTCATCCTGTGTCAGACGTACTCCCACCTTGTCCAGAACTTCCAATTGGCCAGCTGTTGTACACTATTCCTGGGCGGGTAGTAGTTCAGGTCGATCAGCTCAGGATAGTAGCGCGACAGAAGGCGCGTTAGGGGCAGGACATCGGTAAAGGTGCGACGTCGGATTGATGTTGTGCTCCTGCATTCCTGGAGTTAGCCATATCTTCTTCGTTTGCTTTGCCATTATTGATTGCATCAATCTTCTTCTCTTGTGATTGTGAATGGAGTGGAGAGGTGTACGTTACATGGAGAGGTGTAAGGTGTAGGGTAACTAATTGTCAAAACATGATTAATAGCCAAAAAAAAAAATATATATATTTTCAAAAATTACTTTATCCAATTTAATATATATTTATTTAAAATTTTTTTTTTTTTTTATTTTTTTACCTTTATAAAAAGGTCTGGGTAAGATTTTTTAACTAATGATTTTTGCATGCTTTGAAAGTATCTGCTGAGTTTGATCTGAACAAACAGTTTTTGAAGTGAAAACAAAAGATGAAATGATGACAAAAAATATCAAATAAGCTAACTTGGGCTATGCCGAAGTTTATTATACCCTTGAAGAGGGTATTACAAAATTGGTCAGATGTTTGTAACGCACAGAAGGAGACGTTTCCGAGCCCATAAAGTATATATATTCTTGATCAGAATGAGAAGCTGATTCGATATAGCCATGTCCGTCTGTGCGTATGCGTTTTATTCAGCAATCTTACCAGCTATCGGGCTGAAATTTTTTTCCTGAGCTTTTTATTATCTGGGGCAGTACAAGTATAAAAATTTGTATTATCGAACCACTATATAATATGGATTTATACGAAAAGTAGATGACGCAGTTAGAGTATCGCTATGAAATTTAGTCGTGTGATAATTTTGGGTATAAAACATCAGATCCCAAAACTTTGAATCTGAGCGGATAAATAGAACACAAGTTACAGTCATTATAAATCGGCTGCCGGCAGCGCTGCTTGCTGTCCACTACGTCACACACACACACAGACGCAACACTACGTAAACTCTATGTGTATGCGTGACGGGGTTTGCCTAGGCAAATGAGGGAAGAAGAAAATATTTTAGTAAAAGGAGTAATAATCTGAAGGTTATGTTTGTGAATTGATGAATTAGGTTGCGGGAAAACAATTTTAAACATGTAAAAATATTATTGCCAAGGACTGCAAGGGTATATAACTTTGGCATAGCCGAAGTTAGCTTGTTTGGTATTTATTCTTTTTTGTTACCTCTAGGCAGTAAAACGGAAACCGATTTAACTTAAAAGTCTACTATTCGCGAGAGAACAGATTAAAATCTTAAATTTGGCACAGTCGTTAATAATAACATTAAACTGGTAGGTATTCACCCGATCAAGATCGGTGAATTAGTTAAATTCGCCATAGTCATTAATAGGTTTACAAAACTAGCAAATATTAATTTTTATGACAATGGCTTAAAAAACAACGCAGTTATTACGAAAAGTCACTGATATAGTGATCCGATCCTGCTGAATCCGAGATATACAAATTTAGAAGCCCACATGCAAAATGTCAACTCTTTAGCTCTTGTGGCGAGAGTTATAGGGAGAGTTCGCGTCGATGTAGAAGAACGAACGGACTTGGCTATATGAACTCGTCTCGTCGTGCTGATCAAGAATATATATATTCTTCAAATGTTCGGAGATGCTTCCTTCTATGTTGTCCATACTTCTGACCAAAATTAATGCACATGAATTTTAAATGTTAATACTGCAAAATAAAATTTCCAACGCAAGAAAAGAAAACAATCAAAGTAGCACAGTTGGATCTAGACGAAAAAGTGATGTCAGGTTGGCCTTGCTTTTCCCTTCACTTATCATGCCTTTGCTAAAGTCAACGTTATGACAGGATAGATTTGTATTCTCATTTTAGATAAAACTTCTGTACAATACAGAACTTTACAAATTACAACTTTATAGTTACAAGTTTTAGTTTACATACTCGTAATAAGATGTCGGAAGAAATAAATGAGTGCACCATATTGCAACTGTTAGAAGAAAGGATCGAGCCGCAACATTTGTACGAGATTATTTATAATTTTGACGATAGCACGAATGCGATCGAGCGTAGCGCGGTGGTGAGTCAGGTTTGTGATGTCTTGGCGGCCAGCACTCGGTGTGGAGTCATTTACGAGGAGAACAACTTCTACTTTGCAAGCACGCATGCTGATGATATGCTAGAAATTTTGGGCTGGCAAGATGACGATGATGATGATGATGATGATGACGAATGAAGACGTGTTTCAAATATATTTAAACAACCATAAACTAGCGGATAACCGATTATTTTCATTTCTAGCTTGTAAAGCCGACCTTTTGCTACGTATGCAAATTATTTAGGTAAGATTTAGTAGAGTAACAAGCAGTGGACTTTTTAGATGACATTGCATGGGCAAATCAGTCTTGAAATTTGTTCTACCATTCATAAAATGGTTCCTTGCAGGCAACTGCCTGATCTTTGTTTCATATAGCTTTTATACAAATGGCAAAGGCCTGAACAGTGGCGTTTCTCAATAATTTCGTTATGTTTCACTCGATTGTCTTAAAAATAGTCAGTTTCATACACCTATTAATGACTATGCCAAAATTGAATGAAATCGGATAACGGTATTATATAGCTGTCTTATAAACAGACCATAAAATAGCATGATACATGCGCCGCTCCAGCCTAATCGTATAGGTAAGGGAAGAGTAACCGAAAATACTTGCAAGGGAAGTTGGACCCGGCCTTTTGGTTTTATTACTAACCTAACTTTTTGTAAGGAGGTTTGGCACCTGCTTCGTTTGACATTTTCATCTTATATTTGCAATTTCTTGGTCTTGGAAGTCGATATTATTGGTTCTGTAATTGATAAAAACTTTTAAGCACGATTGTTTTCGGGAGAATTGAGATTTACTTGCGGCTGCGATGCATCTGAACCCCATCCATATTGTTCAAACGCTGACGCAAAGCCCGCTGAGCGATCGATGGGGGTATTCCTTGTCTACGTTTCCGTGCCAATGTGGTCAATTTGGAACCTGCATTGTGTAGTGTCTCCACCTGATCGTTGCTACGTTGTGGTGGTTTTTTTGCTATTGAATTGAGACTACGATTAACTGGTGATTTCCCGGACACCTGGATTAGCCAGCGGTCCCAGGCCATTTTCGACAGACGACGTCTTTCTTCTATTTCAGCGTCAGCGTCACGATCGGCCTGTTCCCGGCGTTTGAGTAAACGTCGACGATCTTCTTCAATTTCCTTGTTTCTTTGCCATTGTTGGACTCGGGAACCCATTGCTTCTGTGCTAGTGCGATAGCTGCTCAAAGTGCGAGTACTCCAGGGCCGTGCTCCTGCCATCACCTGCATATGGGGCAGATACTGATGATGTTCAATGACTGCGCTTACCAGTGAGCCTTTTAACTGGTTGCCGCCATATGACGCCAAGTGATGACGATGGGCCCTTTGCTTAGATGCCAACCACTCGGTATAACATTTCTCTGACATTTGCTTGCGCACCTCCTCGGCGGCAGCCACACGATTTGCATCTCGACGTCGCTGACGTTGATGCTGATATGCTTGTTTTCTGAAAGTGAAACGTTCTCCTATTATTAAATGATATGGAATATAATACAAATGCATAGATAATAGTTAGTAGTAGGTAGTTTTTTACCTTTTTAAGCGTTAACCATTCATCATAGGTCATACTGTTACGTCGCTTTTTGGCCAATTGCAGAGTGCCAGCACTCTGAGATTGCCCAGCCCCATAGCTATGAGAATCCAACCAGCATTCATTGATACTACTACTGCAAGCCGAATTACTGAAGCTTGAACAATTCGCCATCTCCTCAATGAATTCTTCTTGAGCCGACAATATCTGAGGTGGAGCCGACACAGACTCAGCTGCTGGCAATAGACTATCCACTGCTCCTGCTGCTAAATCCAAGTTTGAAGTGGTTCGTCGTGGTTGAGTGACTGCTCGTCTTGGATTGGCCACCGCCTGGCGAAATTTAGGTGACTTCGAATAGGATCGCCGTGATGGCATTTCTAATGTTTTTGGTGACTTTGAACTAAATTTATCGTGATGTTTGATTTCTATTGAGTAGGCTTGTCTTAAAGTTTGTTCCAATGATCTTTTGACGTCGGCACCAGCTGCTATACGTTCTGCTGGCTGACGTCTCCGTAGACGCAAACGTATTACATTGCAAGCACTGGCCGTTTGAGGTGCTTCTGGACTTACTGACTCCGGGATTTGCAAGAAGTTATTGATATAGTGATCCGATCCTGCTGAATCCGAGATATACAAATTTAGAAGCCCACATGGAAAATGTCAACTCTTTAGCTCTTGTGGCGAGAGTTATAGGGAGAGTTCGCGTCGATGTAGAAGAACGAACGGACTTGGCTATATGAACTCGTCTCGTCGTGCTGATCAAGAATATATATTCTTCAAATGTTCGGAGATGCTTCCTTCTATGTTGTCCATACTTCTGACCAAAATTAATGCACATGAATTTTAAATGTTAATCCTGCAAAATGAAATTTCCAACGCAAGAAAAGAAAACAATCAAAGTAGCACAGTGGGATCTAGACGAAAAAGTGATGTCAGGTTGGCCTTGCTTTTCCCTTCACTTATCATGCCTTTGCTAAAGTCAACGTTATGACAGGATAGATTTGTATTCTCATTTTAGATAAAACTTCTGTACAATACAGAACTTTACAAATTACAACTTTATAGTTACAAGTTTTAGTTTACATACTCGTAATAAGATGTCGGAAGGAATAAATGAGTGCACCATATTGCAACTGTTAGAAGAAAGGATCGAGCCGCAACATTTGTACGAGATTATTTATAATTTTGACGATAGCACGAATGCGATCGAGCGTAGCGCGGTGGTGAGTCAGGTTTGTGATGTCTTGGCGGCCAGCACTCGGTGTGGAGTCATTTACGAGGAGAACAACTTCTACTTTGCAAGCACGCATGCTGATGATATGCTAGAAATTTTGGGCTGGCAAGATGACGATGATGATGATGATGATGAATAATGAAGAAGTGTTTCAAATATATTTAAACAACCATAAACTAGCGGATAACCGATTATTTTCATTTCTAGCTTGTAAAGCCGACCTTTTGCTACGTATGCAAATTATGTAGGTAAGATTTAGTAGAGTAACAAGCAGTGGACTTTTTAGATGACATTGCATGGGCAAATCAGTCTTGAAATTTGTTCTACCATTCATAAAATGGTTCCTTGCAGGCAACTGCCTGATCTTTGTTCGCACACTTTATGCAGTAAAAAGGTTGCCACGTAAAGTGCTGGGGCTCAACATAATGCATTAGAGGAAAACCCTCCTTATGTTACCTTGCAGATAGTTTGGGTTGCCACAAAAAAGTATGTCCTTGGGTTAGCCGTTGTGCATTACGGTTTTTGCCATTTTTCTTTTTTGCCAATTGTACGTGATCATCTGTGCGTTTGCCCTTACGAAAATAACGAAATGTTTGTGTACAGTACCAAAGACGATGATTTCTTTTTATTGTAGATAATGTTCTGTGGACGTATTTTGATGTAGTTGCACATGTCATCTAGAATGAACGACTTCATTGGATTGTATTTCAGGATAAAGGATTCAAATGTAGCTTTTGGGTTGTAAATATTCTGCGTATTCGTTGTTTATACTGCACGGGGTAATATATTTCAGGATTCATACGAATCGGGCCACTGTTTCATATAGCTTTTATACAAATGGCAAAGGCCTGAACAGTGGCGTTTCTCAATAATTTCGTTATGTTTCACTCGATTGTCTTAAAAATAGTCAGTTTCATACACCTATTAATGACTATGCCAAAATTGAGTGAAATCGGATAACGGTAGTATATAGCTGTCTTATAAACAGACCATAAAATAGCATGATACATGCGCCGCTCCAGCCTAATCGTATAGGTAAGGGAAGAGTAACCAAAAATACTTGCAAGGGAAGTTAGACCCGGCCTTCTGGCTTTATTACTAACCTAACTTTTTGTAAGGAGGTTTGGCACCTGCTTCGTTTGACATTTTCATCTCAAATTTGCAATTTCTTGGTCTTGGAAGTCGATATTATCGGTTCTGTAATTGATAAAAACTTTTTAAGGACGATTGTTTTCGGGAGAATTGAGATTTACTTGCGGCTGCGATGCATCTGAACCCCATCCATATTGTTCAAACGCTGACGCAAAGCCCGCTGAGCGATCGATGGGGGGTATTCCTTGTCTACGTTTCCGTGCCAATGTGGTCAATTTGGAACCTGCATTGTGTAGTGTCTCCACCTGATCGTTGCTACGTTGTGGTGGTTTTTTTGCTATTGAATTGAGACTACGATTAACTGGTGATTTCCCCGGACACCTGGATTAGCCAGCGGTCCCAGGCCATTTTCGACAGACGACGTCTTTCTTCTATTTCAGCGTCACGAACGGCCTGTTCCCGGCGTTTGAGTAAACGTCGACGATCTTCTTCAATTTCCTTGTTTCTTTGCCATTGTTGGACTCGGGAACCCATTGCTTCTGTGCTAGTGCGATAGCTGCTCAAAGTGCGAGTACTCCAGGGCCGTGCTCCTGCCATCACCTGCATATGGGGCAGATACTGATGATGTTCAATGACTGCGCTTACCAGTGAGCCTTTTAACTGGTTGCCGCCATATGACGCCAAGTGATAACGATGGGCCCTTTGCTTAGATGCCAACCACTCGGTATAACATTTCTCTGACATTTGCTTGCGCACCTCCTCGGCGGCAGCCACACGATTTGCATCTCGACGTCGCTGACGTTGATGCTGATATGCTTGTTTTCTGAAAGTGAAACGTTCTCCTATTATTAAATGATATGGAATATAATACAAATGCATAGATAATAGTTAGTAGTAGGTAGTTTTTTACCTTTTAAGCGTTAACCATTCATCATAGGTCATACTGTTACGTCGCTTTTTGGCCAATTGCAGAGTGCCAGCACTCTGAGATTGCCCAGCCCCATAGCTATGAGAATCCAACCAGCATTCATTGATACTACTACTGCAAGCCGAATTACTGAAGCTTGAACAATTCGCCATCTCCTCAATGAATTCTTCTTGAGCCGACAATATCTGAGGTGGAGCCGACACAGACTCAGCTGCTGGCAATAGACTATCCACTGCTCCTGCTGCTAAATCCAAGTTTGAAGTGGTTCGTCGTGGTTGAGTGACTGCTCGTTTTGGATTGGCCACCGCCTGGCGAAATTTAGGTGACTTCGAATAGGATCGCCGTGATGGCATTTCTAATGTTTTTGGTGACTTTGAACTAAATTTATCATGATGTTTGATTTCTATTGAGTCGGCTTGTCTTAAAGTTTGTTCCAATGATCTTTTGACGTCGGCACCAGCTGCTATACGTTCTGCTGGCTGACGTCTCCGTAGACGCAAACGTATTACATTGCAAGCACTGGCCGTTTGAGGTGCTTCTGGACTTACTGACTCCGGGATTTGCAAGAAGTTATTGATCGCTTTATATTGAATATCGATATTGTTAGCCAATGGCACTTTGGAACTCGTGAAGCTTGACTTTAATGGCTTCGAATTAATTCGTTCAATTGCCATTAAAGCCGAACCACATGGCTCCAAATTACCAGAAGTGATCTCTGGATTTGAATTACCCATGACTCTGAAATTTTGAAGGGTTTTAGAATAAAAGTGTGTTAAAAACAAAAACTTTTCAGTTAACCAAAATGTGAAATAATTTAGTGTGTTCACCCAAAAACAAAACTATTGACATATTGTTCTATGTTTTGATGTCAATTTATTTTCTTTGCTCGTTACCTTTGGAGTTTGTTTCATCAAAAGAAAACGTCACAAAACAATCCAGTGGCATATAGACAGAAATCTAAATCTCGTCGATTCCTTGCTTCGCAAGATTCTTTAGCTAACCCAATCCTTTCCCATTCGTTTCCCATTAACTTCTGACATTTGTTTTTTTGGTTGGCGTATGGGATATTTTATATGTATATTTTTGGTTTCATCTCTGTACCATACCGTTAAAATGATTAAAATGTATTAAACTGAAAATAAAGTCCTCTGCCAATGCAGAGCTAGGAATGTCTGATAGCTAATTCTGTCCTCAAGTCTGGATGATTCTTGACGAAGTAGCGATAGCGCATCCTCCGGGGCAGAAGGTAATACAGACTACGTGTCTACTTCAGCGTAAAAATCGTACAAATTAGGCAAATTATCAATTCAACAATATACACGATACTGCCATTAACTTGGTAAATCAACCCTGGATGTTTCTTAAATACATAGATAGCAACCGGATGCAATATATTGCGGTCTTTCAAAATCTGCAATTGGTCACAGATTGGATCCCAGATCATGACCATTAAGAACTGAGAGCATAGATACAACAAAGCCATTTGCACTACAAATTCCCATGGTTTGACTATGGCGGGCAACTTGGCCACACAAAAGCAATGCAGACACAGCACGCCGCACAGCAGTACCATGGTGGATGGCAAATCCGGAGAATGTTGCAGGTCATAAAAGTTCCAGCTCAGCAAATATGGAACCACGCAGAGAACCATTCCAATCTTCATCTCGCAAAAGTCACGCAGTTTGATTGGGATGTGCATGTTGCTAGATAACAAGGAATTTTATTAAAATTATAAATTTAATTTTTTTTTATTTTATTACCAGAGACTTTTTTTGAATATGTGCGTGAGGCTAGAGGATCTGTTGGATTGTGATTTCAGTTGGGTACTGAGTAGGAAAACATATTTCAATGCCTACTTTGCTTTGGAATTGTTAAATTGAAATTTCGGGATTTGATGTTTCGTATAAAAAATTATCATATTAGTAAATTTAAATTCTCATTCTCCAACTTTGACACCTATTCCATATAACTACATGATAAAGTGGTCCGATCCTGACGATTTTCATACTTTATCTTAACTGGGTTATAAGTAGCTTCAATATCAAGTTTAATCCCAATAGCTCATAAGATAGCTGAGTAAAACGCATAGGCACCGAGGGACGGACGGACGAACAGAAGGACATGGCTATATCCTATTAGATCCTGTGTGCAATACAAATATTTGACCAATTTAATAATAACCTGTCGGTACTGCCAATTGGACATTTATCATCATCATTTGCAATAAGACATTATGGCAATGGTTGGTGGTACAAAGGGCTTTGTCGTTTCAATATATTCCATTATTTTCACAGTCACCTATAGTTTTTCTGCCGATAATTTTCAAAAGCAGTTCTACAAATAAATGAGAAACTTGTGAAAGCTGCGAAATTCGAATACCAAAATTAATTCAATCAAGAAATGAATGATGATAAGGAAAACTAGGACTAACTCTTGTCTTAAAGTCTTCAAATGTCCTTAAAATGTTCAGAAATGTCTGACAAGGATCCAACTACATATGAGTAACTTTGCAGACCAAAAGGCCCTTACTCTGCCTTGGACTTGAGATATCAAAAATGAAAGTTGGCACTCAATCAACTGAGTGATTAGATAACTCAGTTGTGGAGTTGAACAACTACATGTGTGCAGTTCTAGTGCTTAAGTATTTTATGGAGCTGTGTGATTGAAAGTAAGTATCCTCAATGAGATTGTTCAGTATTTGCCTTCCTACCCATTAGCATAGTCGTTAGAGTCTGGGGCGAACAGCTGGTGACATTTGCCTCAACGTTCAACAATAAGTTAACAATAGTTGCAGCTTTTATTTAATTAAAATGTCATTACTCGTATTTACCCGTTGCCTGCTTGCCGACTGTCTGCCTGACTGCCTACCTTGGAATTGCCAAGTGTGGCCCAAAAACAGCGTTCCAAGCGTTGCCAACAAGAAACAACAGTAGCAGCAGCAGCAGCCGAGTACTCTGAGCTGAGGGGCTCATAGCTGCAATTAAAATAAAACAAATAAACATTGACTGGGGCGCAAGGGATGGCGCGGAATCATGATGAGGAGGAGTTGAAGAGAATGGTGCACCCAGTGAAAGGATGAGCAGAAGGAGAATGGGCCAACACTAGCATCATCTTTGTCGACCCTCACGCCCCCGCTTGAAACAACAGCAAATTGTTGCTGAACCAGAACCAGAATCAAGCGATGACAAAGGTGAAGGCGTGCGCTGAATAACTGAATAACAGTATTCTTAGTGCTATTGTTGCTGTTGCTTTTTGATAAACAACAAATACTCAACGATGGCCTGAAACTGACGACCTTCACCTGGTAACCCAAGTGACTGAACCAGCGACTGGACATTTTACCATCCTTAAATGCAGTCTATCCTACAAAGTTGGTAGTTCTCGCCCATAAAGAATCTAGTTGATTGAATCTAACGATACGAGAAACGATATACGCTCTTGATATGTAGTTTTATTTTCTTTCTCGCTTTTGAATCATTCAAAATTGTCAAAGAGTCTTAATTGAATTGTTAAGATTTAAGTAAATATGCCACAAAAATCAAATGCAGATAACTTGAGCATCCTCAAACATAGCAAAATTCTTTGAATTTCATTTAAAATTCTAAAGCATTTAGCTTAAACCCAACAGACAGACGGAGAGGTCCAAACACACACACACACACACACAGACACATCTGTGCTTCGTGGGGTTTTCCATTCTCTAGCCAGCCTTTTGTCATTGTTGTTTCTGTTATTGTTGTTGTTGCTGGTGTGGGTGACAAACAGCTCATTGGATTGGTAAATGACCAACAGTTGTCCCAACACAGAAAACAAAGTTAAGACCGAAATCTTCTACCCTGCTGACCTATTCGCCTGTTGCCCCCAACCGACAAACAATTTTTGGAACACAATGTTGTATGGTTTTCGATCTTTTACTGTGGGAAGGCTGGTGCCTGGAGCTAGCAATCCCTTTCCTGTTTTTTTTTTTTTTTGTTTTTTTTTATCTCACATTCAAATCAGACTCGGTAGTTGTGAATGTGGTATAGAAGTAGATGGATTGCCGCCTAGACATGGTGAATGGAGCATGGAGCATGGTGCATTTCAGTCTAAGTACTTGGAGGCCATGTGACACACAATGAAAATGGATTAAAAGGATAAGTGGGCTGTGGCGAATGGGTCGTCATCGTAGCAATGTTGTCATCTGCTGTTACTCGTCCTCGTTCTCTTCCTTACACTCATTGTAATCTTTCTTTGGTCGCCGGCCGTATGCTAATGGCGCCAGAGACTGCTCTTTGAACATCCAAAGCTGGTAACTGGTAACTGTATAGCATGAAGATGGGTTTTCTAGTAATTGAATTAACTGGACTGAAAGAGTTTAGTTAAAGACTGGCAAGCCAAAGTCAGTGAACCTTGTTTTTTTTTTTTGTGTAGGGCCCAACAAAATTTCATTTTCTTTTATCCCAAAAAAAAGTGGGTCTTTTACTTAACTTCTGTGTAAATTTGTTACCCAATTCCAGTTAATCTGATAATTGGCACAAAGTTAACTAAGACATTGAAACGTTTCTCAATTATTATGTAATTTTAATTTAATTCAAGTGATTTAAAATTTTTCACCCTGCGGCTTGATAGTAATATTGTGAACCTAGGAAAAAGCAAAATGAAATTAACACTCATTCAATTCATTTGGCACGATTAGAAGACTCACTTGTACATTTGAAGGTGTTCCAATGGTCCAGAGTACCGCATCGGCTACATCCACCGATCTGAGCATGGGCATATGCTGTTTGATGACACCTTGTATTTGTTCGGGCAAAATATCCGTATCAACAATGCCCGGACTGATGGTCTGAGAAGACAGTAATCGAGGTTAAATAGCTGAATAATCAATTCATATGGATCCATTAACTGCTTACCGATACTCGAACGCGGGTTTTATGACGTTGAAATTCCTGACGATAAATTTCATTCATGGCACGCAATGCGAACTTACTGGCTGGATAAATATTCAACGATGGCAATTGGGGTCCCAAATTGGGTACCTGGTGTCCGGCAACACTATTCACAATTACCACATGTCCCTCGGCCGAGCGTTGCCTCATCGATTGGAATGCCTCGCGTATGCAATACATGCTGCCCATGATATTCGTTTGCAATGTCCTTTGCATTGGCTCTGTGTTATTCTGGCCACTCAATTCGGCGGTGGCAATAATGCCCGCATTGCTTACAAGTATATCGCAGCCGCCCAATTGGCGTTTAGCCCAATCGAATGCGTCGAGCACCTGCGACTCTTGCGTTATGTCGCACCTGACCGCATGCATGCGTTGCCTTTGCTCGTCCTTGGGCAATTCAGATCGCAGTTGTTCAACTAGCTCCTGGCGTCGGGCCAGCCCAACAACAACCAGACCGGCACCGACCAATGCCCTAGCACAGGCCGCTCCAATCCCAGAGCTGGCGCCACTAACTACCGCTACTTTGTTGCGCCACCGTTCCATGATGATTGACGACTGTGAATGCTTCAAAAATTGGTTTGACAAAAACCAGCAAAACCAACAACTACAACATCTACAACAACAAGAGAACCATGCCCTCAAAAACTGTGAAGCCATAGAAATTGATATGCTAAGCTCTATTGATTCACTTACAAGAGAATCGAGTGGTGTTTTCTGTTAGAGCTGTTGCCTGGGGTTGAGGTGCTAATGTTGGAGTAGACCTCAATTGACATCACCTAATGAATGATGCAATTCTCAGGCAATTTTCAAAACATTTTTAATGTAACAACACAAAAATCAGTTATGGAATACCATGAGAAAATATTGAGAAATTTGATTGGCAAATTTGAATAGTTGATCAGTAAAGCCATTCTTAAATTATCTCCAGAAAAAGAGACTAAACTGGGAGACCAATATTTATGCTGTCTATTTAAAGAACTATAGCATACTTTTTTGGGCCTACATTGTTCTTCAGTTAATTAGTTCAATGGACTTAGAGTAAATACTTCAACACGATGATGATTAGTCAGCTCTTTTCTGTGAGAAAATTGACGAGAAATTTTTATTTACTTTGTGATCTTGGTAATTTTAATAGATAAATATTGCAAAACTTAAATAATTTTTAGACTGAATAAAAAAGAAACATATTGAAGTAATGTTTGTTTTTTCTTATCTATTTTCTGTATGTCTCTGGGAATCGAATTGTTTGCCAAAATGAAGTAAAAAATATATAATCAAAGAAAGTAACCATCCCATTTGCCGTTTTGGCCGTACGATTAACTTTAAGGGGTAAATAAATGCGCTAATTCAACTTGATAATTAAATTTGACTATATGCCATATATTTGGTAATTTGGCCCAGTTTCCGAAGGTAAAATCACCAATAAAATTTTGGAATATTTGTAAAAATTTCTTTAAAAGAAATCAAAAAATAAGCCGAAAGTTATTTGCAGTTTTCAAAGCTGTTTACTTCTGCGGCATATTGATTTTTGTATATTTATTTATGTAAAATACTTATATTAATATTTAAAGTTTTGGTGAAAAATTTCCGCCCTTAGTCTAAAGAACCTAGTTGGCATATAAAGGATAAAGCGACAACCTTATTACATTAAAATGATTTAGTTAGTATATTATGTTGTTTATCTATGTACATGATGGGGTGAATGCATTTGTTTGTTTGCACATACAGTAAGAGAAGTTGACCAACAAGAAGCAAGGGAACTGCCAAAAAGTTAAGTTCTTTGTTGCTCTTTGTTATATTCTTTAATCAAACTATTTCGGATGGTCACAAACACAAGGAGCTTAAGAAACTTAGACTACGAAAATATCATCATTATTGCTTGTGTTTAAACTTTGTGTTAAAGTCAATTAACTTTGAGCCTGAGAGCAAAACTCGACTGTATGAGTATGTGTTTGGCAGCAAACACAAAACGTCAAGTTTATCATTGTGAGAACTTGAAGGCATTCGTCAGGTAAGTAAATAAACTTTTGCTGTCAAGTTGAGGTGATTAACTCAGTGCATAGCCCCCCGCACTGCATTTCTGTCCCTGTCTCTCTCTCTCTTCCCATTCCATTTCCACATAATTAACAGCGTCTATTTGCATACCACATAGATGTAAATGTGTGTTTGTGTGTGTGTGTATATATGCATGTTTAGTTATTTAGGAACAAAACTAAATAGCTTCTTGGTTGTTAAGATCTGTCAAGTTACCTATGTACCTATGTACGTAACCAGCTATGTATATAAGTATGTACATGTGTCACAAAATACTTCAAAGTGCACGGCTGCACGATTTTATTGGAACAAGATTTATGGGCGCTGCTTAAATGTCTTACCTAACCTTACCTCTTCCTCATATACCCCCGTTTAGTCCTGGGCACGTGCTCTGACATCGTCTACAGTTTTCCTTCTCTGCCTTTCTGCCATTCTGCCAAACGATTTGTGCGGACTGTAAGTGTACATGATAGTTCAGAGGCAGCAGCAGCAGCAGC
This sequence comes from Drosophila equinoxialis, assembly GCA_018150345.1. Taxonomy (NCBI): domain Eukaryota; kingdom Metazoa; phylum Arthropoda; class Insecta; order Diptera; family Drosophilidae; genus Drosophila; species Drosophila equinoxialis. Next base: position 5,403,259 of record JAECWI010000002.1, on the reverse strand, counting down.
AGCACTACCAACAAAACGAAAAGAAGACACAAAAAAAGAATCCCGAAGAGCAATTTAAATTTCCAGCTCGTTTCCGTGTCAGACGAGCTTTGTGCCAGAAACAAATCAAAGTCTATACTAGGAGCCACTTACCTCCACTACTTATATGTAAGTTGAAACTAACGCTAAGTACATTCCCATATACATACATATGTATCTGGTTAGTTGCTGTTGCTCTTTAAGTTGGGTTAAAATCATACACTCACTAACTAGTTAATTGCGAGATTTCAACGAATTCATTCTCAAACTGTCACAATCAATGTCAATCAGTTCATTTTTTTTTCTCACAAAAGCCATTGACCCTCGAAGCTACAGCTTATACATAGAGTCAGAGTCAGATTCAGGAGAAAGGATTTTCCTTTGTGGTAACTAACAAAGGCTCAGAGTTCTTTGGAAAAGTGAGTAAATATATGGGAAATAATCTTAAAATAAGCCAACTTAATATCAGATAAGACATCAATAAACGACTTTCTCACTTGGAAAGCATTTCATGGCGCGTCTCAATAAAGGACCCTCTCCCTCTCCCGCTCTCTTAACTCGATTCAGTCTACAATATATGCACGTCCATGAAGAACAAGAACATTTTGCAGGCCATTTAACTAAATATGTGAATATGCACACGATGTTCAAAACAAAAACAGATTTCACTTACGCATAATTAAATTTGACTAACCTCGAGGCAATACACTTAAAGAAATAGATTGCACCGAAATGCATCGAATTCAATTGAAAGATCTGTAATATAAATTCATAAATCTCTTAATGCCTAATCAAAATGTTTGAAGAGATTTGAAGTTTTATTATTAATTCCATCTACAAGCAGAACTCTTGTGAAGAAAATCTTGTGATTCGCAACTAGTTTTAGCGTTGAGTCGTCAGCAAAGACTACTGTTTTTGGGCATTCCGCTTTTGCACAGTTTTTTGTGTGTTTCTCAGTGTACATAAGAGTTCATAGAACGAGTTTCGGTGTACACATGCAAACAAATTATGTCTAATGTTGAATGCTTTTCCCCGCTTTCGCTTTCTGCCTCTGCAATTCCCTCCTCCTGCCCCTTGTGCAGTGAAATTTTCATAAACAATTTTTGAAAAATGTTTGAAATGATTTGGGCTCATTAATCTTTTTGAATGCTCGCTTTCTCTCTCTCTCTCTCACACACACATCCGCTTGGATTCTCATGTGTGTTTGAATATATTTTGCGGTTTGGCTTGGTTTCGCAAAAGTCCCTCCCCACGCACAGACACAGACACACACACACACACATATTTCTGGCAGCTTTAGTTTTTGGCAATTCAATTAGGCCAAGTTGAAAGCGCAGTGAAAAATTGTTTTTGTTTGGCCATACTGGGAAGTTTTTTTGGAGCATCGGACTCCTTCAAAGAATTCAACCCTTGACTCTTGGCTCTTGCTGCTTGTCTTGTCCTTGTCTGGGTTATATGGCCCATCCATGCTCCAGCAATTAATCATTCGTTGGTCGCAGTTCGCAGTTGTTCGTCCTTGTCCTCGTCTTCTACTCCATCTCACCATCCCAAACCGTATTCTTATCCTCGTCATTGTCATCGTCACTCCAAACTCGTCACTCGTCGCCATTTCACAACTCATTTCCGCTATTTCTGTTGGCCGGAAACGCATCTACTAAACTTGATTTATGGCATTCAGATTAAAGAAAAGTAAGCAAAAACAAAATCATCAACCAAGAATAAAAGTGACAATGTTTGACTCTTGATCATAAAACCCTTTTGGGTTTCGTTAAAACTTGTAGACATAAAAAAAAAACCCATATTCATACATATATATATACATATATTCTTACATATGCCAATCAAACTATGATGGATGCTAGGGAAAACCCATTGGAAAAGTTTGAGAAAATGTGCATAAAATCAAACACTAAAACTGAAACTTAAAAGTTTATTTTATTAAGAATTTCGTATCGATCTAAATTGGCTCGAGACGTCACTTGGAAAATATATATATATAAGTTCTAGAAAAATTACAATCAATTAGTTTAGAGAAAATAATACCAATACCAAAAGTTCTTGAATGGGATCAAAAGTTAAAATTTCAATTGGCCTCAAAATGTATTTGTGTGTGCGCTTTTAGCATTTTGATTTGCAAATTTGGCAATCATTAAATGTATTTGCAGTCCTGAGGCTTCAATTTGAATTTCTATTTGTTTACTTTTTTTTTTTTTTTTTGGAAAAGTGACCAAACTTAATTTGAGATAATAAAACCGCGGCTAAATTAAATATATACACACAATTTAGTTATGGCAAATTAATTTCGCCTATTTGTATTAACAGATTTTAATAAAAGTTATAAATACACTTAAATAATATACAATTTTATAGATTTCAATCAAAACAACAGAGTTCGATGAAATTTTCAACTTTTTGGGCCATACAATATGTTTGGGCATCGCAAACATAACGGTAAATACATTTGGTAAACAATTTTTGTTTATCATAAACTTGATAACAGGATATGCCACAGCCGTCTGAAAGTTTATGCAGACAGACAACAAATGGAATATCCTTGAGAGATGTCCTGCGTAAGTAAAATAAAAAATTTAAGCAATGTCCCTATGAACTCCTAGATCTAGGAGACTATAAGAGATAGAGCCACCAAGTTTGGTATGTAGGCTTCTGTAGTATGTAAAGTGATCATTGGCGATCATTGTTCTGAGCAATATAATTTTTAATGCTTTTAAGTTTAATAAAGTTCTCTTTTCAAGCTATACAACAATATAAAAGAACACCAAAGTATTCCAATAAAGCCTTATTTCATGAAGCTCTAATTTAATGATAATTTAAAGATAGCACGAATTTTGGAAACTATGCTAAATTTCGATTTAATTAAGATACAACTTTTTGAAATTGATTAGAAATTAGCCAAAATATAGTCTTAAGTAAAAATATCAAAGAAGCTAACCCTTGCAGTCCTTAGCCATAATATTATATGTTCCACTCTTTTTATACCCTTGCAAAAAGGGTATATTAATTTTGGTCAGAAGTGTGCAACGCATAGAACGAAGCATCTCAGACCATATAAAGTATATATATTCTTGATCAGCACGACGAGACGAGTTCAAATAGCCATGTCCGTCCGTCCGTCCATCCGTCTGGATCAACGCGAACTCCTCCGAGACCGTAAGAGCTACAGAGCTGAAATTTTGCACGTAGGCTAGTATATACTGCAGGCGTTGTATATCTCGGATTCAGCCGGATCGGACCACTATATCATATAGCTCCCATACAAACGTCAAAGTCATGAACAGTGACTTTCTCAATAACTTCATTAATTTTATAGCTATTGTCATAAAAGTTGGTATTTGTCAGTTTTGCAGTGACTTTTGTCAAAAAGTTCGTTATATCCTATGCTAAGATTGAAGGCCGTTATTTCGCAAACATTAGGGTAAGGGAAAAATTAACAAAACAGTTGCACGACGCGGTCGAAGTTAACCCCGACCCTCTGGTTTTAACTCAATTCACCAATGCCCCGACAAACCCTTCCACATACCTTCCCCATCCCTTTTCACATGCGTTCCGCGATCGGCACGCATACACAAACAGTTTATGTAGCGTTGCGTCTGTGTGTGTACGCGTGTGGATCGTTGATTCGAGAAATGGCGTTGTAGGCTGTTGTAAGTATATTTGTATATTTTTGGTTTCATCTCTGTACCATACCGTTAAAATGATTAAAATGTATTAAACTAAAAATAAAGTCCTCTGCCAATGCAGAGCTAGGAATGTCTGATAGCTAATTCTGTCCTCAAGTCTGGATGATTCTTGACGAAGTAGCGATAGCGCATCCTCCGGGGCAGAAGGTAATACAGACTACGTGTCTACTTCAGCGTAAAAATCGTACAAATTAGGCAAATTATCAATTCAACAATATACACGATACTGCCATTAACTTGGTAAATCAACCCTGGATGTTTCTTAAATACATAGATAGCATTCGGATGCAATATATAGCGGTCTTTCAAAATCTGCAATTGGTCACAGATTGGATCCCAGATCATGACCATTAAGAACTGAGAGCATAGATACAACAAAGCCATTTGCACTACAAATTCCCATGGTTTGACTATGGCGGGCAACTTGGCCACACAAAAGCAATGCAGACACATAACGCCGCACAGCAGTACCATGGTGGATGGCAAATCCGGAAAATGTTGCAGTTCCCATATGCTCCAGCTCAGTAAATATGGAACGACACAGAGAACCATTCCAATCTTCATCTCGCAAAAGTCACGCAGTTTGATTGGGATGTTCATGTTGCTAGTTATCAAAGAATTTTATTAAAATTATATATTTAATTTTTTTTTTATTTCATTACTAGAGACTTTTTTTGAATATGTGCGTGAGGCTAGAGAATGTATTGGATTGTGATTTCAGTTGGGTACTGAGTAGGAAAACATATTTCAATGCCTACTTTGCTTTGGAATTGTTAAATTATTTTATTTTATTGAAACTGTCAGATGTGAAAATACAAAAAATTTTAAGAATAATTAATTACTCATGGGAAAAAGTTGCGCTAAAATGATCTTGGCTCAGACTTAGTGGTTCGATTGGCAAAAACAAAATCTTTTTATAATGTTCGGCTTCGGAAATTGAAACTTTATATTCTTAATTATGCAATGACTTTTTATACCCTTGCAAAACGGGTATATGAATTTGTGTCCGAAGTGTGCAACGCATATAAAGAAGCATTTCCGACCATATAAAGTATATATATTCTTGATCAGCATGAGAAGCTGAGTCGGGCTGAAATTTTTTTCCTGAGCTTTTTATTATCTGGGGCAGAACAAGTATGAAAATTTTTATTATCGAACCACTATATAATATGGATTTATACGAAAAGTAGATGACGCAGTTAGAGTATCGCTATGAAATTTACTCGTGTGATAATTTTGGATATAAAACATCAGATGCCAAAACTTTGAATCTGATCGGATGAATAGAACACAAGTTACAGTCATTATAAATCGGCTGCCGGCAGCGCTGCTTGCTGTCCACTACGTCACACACACACACAGACGCAACACTACGTAAACTCTATGTGTATGCGTGACGGGGTTTGCCTAGGCAAATGAGGGAAGAAGAAAATATTTTAGTAAAAGGAGTAATAATCTGAAGGTTTTGTTTGTGAACTGATCAATTAGGTTGCGGGAAAAGAATTTTAAACATGTAAAAATATTATTGCCAAGGACTGCAAGGGTATATAACTTTGGCATAGCCGAAGTTACCTTGTTTGGTATTTATTCTTTTTTTGTTACCTCTAGGCAGTAAAACGGAAACCGATTTAACTTAAAAGTCTACTATTCGCGAGAGAACAGATTAAAATCTTAAATTTGGCACAGTCGTTAATAATAACATTAAGCTGGTAGGTATTCACCCGATCAAGATCGGTGATCTAGTTAAATTCGCCATAGTCATTAATAGGTTTACAAAACTAGCAAATATTAATTTTTATGACAATTTCTTAAAAAAACACGATATGTCAACTCTTTAGCTCTTGTGGCGAGAGTTATAGGGAGAGTTCGCGTCGATGTAGAAGAACGAACGGACTTGGCTATATGAACTCGTCTCGTCGTGCTGATCAAGAATATATATTCTTCAAATGTTCGGAGATGATTCCTTCTATGTTGTCCATACTTCTGACCAAAATTAATGCACATGAATTTTAAATGTTAATACTGCAAAATGAAATTTCCAACGCAAGAAAAGAAAACAATCAAAGTAGCACAGTGGGATCTAGACGAAAAAGTGATGTCAGGTTGGCCTTGCTTTTCCCTTCACTCATCTTGCCTTTGCTAAAGTCAACGTTATGACAGGATAGATTTGTATTCTCATTTTAGATAAAACTTCTGTACAATACAGAACTTTACAAATTACAACTTTATAGTTACAAGTTTTAGTTTACATACCTTGACTAAGATGGCGGAAGATGACGTTAACGAGTGCACCATTTTAGAACTCCTAAAAGATAAGATCGAGCCGCAACATTTGTACGAGATTATTTATAACTTTGATGATAGCACCAATGCGATCGAGCGTAGCGCGGTGGTGAGTCAGGTTTGTGATGTCTTGGCGGCCAGCACTCGGTGTGGAGTCATTTACGAGGAGAACAACTTCTACTTTGCAAGCACGCATGCTGATGATATGCTAGAAATTTTGGGCTGGCAAGATGACGAGGATGATAATGATGATGATGACGAATGAAGACGTGTTTCAAATATATTTAAACAACCATAAACTAGCGGATAACCGATTATTTTCATTTCTAGCTTGTAAAGCCGACCTTTTGCTACGTATGCAAATTATTTAGGTAAGATTTAGTAGAGTAACAAGCAGTGGACTTTTTAGATGACATTGCATGGGCAAATCAGTCTTGAAATTTGTTCTACCATTCATAAAATGGTTCCTTGCAGGCAACTGCCTGATCTTTGTTCGCACACTTTATGCAGTAAAAAGGTTGCCACGTAAAGTGCTGGGGCTCAACATAATGCATTAGAGGAAACCCCTCCTTATGTTACCTTGCAGATAGTTTGGGTTGCCACAAAAAAGTATGTCCTTGGGTTAGCCGTTGTGCATTACGGTTTTTGCCATTTTTCTTTTTTGCCAATTGTACGTGATCATCTGTGCGTTTGCCCTTATGAAAATAACGAAATGTTTGTGTACAGTACCAAAGACGATGATTTCTTTTTATTGTAGATGATGTTCTGTGGATGTGGTATTTTGATGTAGTTGCACATGTCATCTAGAATGAACGACTTCATTGGATTGTATTTCAGGGTAAAGGATTCAAATGTAGCTTTTGGGTTGTAAATATTCTGCGTATTCGTTGTTTATACTGCACGGGGTAATATATTTCAGGATTCATACGAATCGGGCCACTGTTTCATATAGCTTTTATACAAATGGCAAAGGCCTGAACAGTGGCGTTTCTCAATAATTTCGTTATGTTTCACTCGATTGTCTTAAAAATAGTCAGTTTCATACACCTATTAATGACTATGCCAAAATTGAATGAAATCGGATAACGGTATTATATAGCTGTCTTATAAACAGACCATAAAATAGCATGATACATGCGCCGCTCCAGCCTAAGCGTATAGGTAAGGGAAGAGTAACCAAAAATACTTGCAAGGGAAGTTAGACCCGGCCTTCTGGTTTTATTACTAACCTAACTTTTTGTAAGGAGGTTTGGCACCTGCTTCGTTTGACATTTTCATCTCAAATTTGCAATTTCTTGGTCTTGGAAGTCGATATTATCGGTTCTGTAATTGATAAAAACTTTTAAGGACGATTGTTTTCGGGAGAATTGAGATTTACTTGCGGCTGCGATGCATCTGAACCCCATCCATATTGTTCAAACGCTGACGCAAAGCCCGCTGAGCGATCGATGGGGGTATTCCTTGTCTACGTTTCCGTGCCAATGTGGTCAATTTGGAACCTGCATTGTGTAGTGTCTCCACCTGATCGTTGCTACGGTGTGGTGGTTTTTTTGCTATTGAATTGAGACTACGATTAACTGGTGATTTCCCGGACACCTGGATTAGCCAGCGGTCCCAGGCCATTTTCGACAGACGACGTCTTTCTTCTATTTCAGCGTCACGAACGGCCTGTTCCCGGCGTTTGAGTAAACGTCGACGATCTTCTTCAATTTCCTTGTTTCTTTGCCATTGTTGGACTCGGGAACCCATTGCTTCTGTGCTAGTGCGATAGCTGCTCAAAGTGCGAGTACTCCAGGGCCGTGCTCCTGCCATCACCTGCATATGGGGCAGATACTGATGATGTTCAATGACTGCGCTTACCAGTGAGCCTTTTAACTGGTTGCCGCCATATGACGCCAAGTGATGACGATGGGCCCTTTGCTTAGATGCCAACCACTCGGTATAACATTTCTCTGACATTTGCTTGCGCACCTCCTCGGCGGCAGCCACACGATTTGCATCTCGACGTCGCTGACGTTGATGCTGATATGCTTGTTTTCTGAAAGTGAAACGTTCTCCTATTATTAAATGATATGGAATATAATACAAATGCATAGATAATAGTTAGTAGTAGGTAGTTTTTTACCTTTTAAGCGTTAACCATTCATCATAGGTCATACTGTTACGTCGCTTTTTGGCCAATTGCAGAGTGCCAGCACTCTGAGATTGCCCAGCCCCATAGCTATGAGAATCCAACCAGCATTCATTGATACTACTACTGCAAGCCGAATTACTGAAGCTTGAACAATTCGCCATCTCCTCAATGAATTCTTCTTGAGCCGACAATATCTGAGGTGGAGCCGACACAGACTCAGCTGCTGGCAATAGACTATCCACTGCTCCTGCTGCTAAATCCAAGTTTGAAGTGGTTCGTCGTGGTTGAGTGACTGCTCGTTTTGGATTGGCCACCGCCTGGCGAAATTTAGGTGACTTCGAATAGGATCGCCGTGATGGCATTTCTAATGTTTTTGGTGACTTTGAACTAAATTTATCATGATGTTTGATTTCTATTGAGTCGGCTTGTCTTAAAGTTTGTTCCAATGATCTTTTGACGTCGGCACCAGCTGCTATACGTTCTGCTGGCTGACGTCTCCGTAGACGCAAACGTATTACATTGCAAGCACTGGCCGTTTGAGGTGCTTCTGGACTTACTGACTCCGGGATTTGCAAGAAGTTATTGATCGCTTTATATTGAATATCGATATTGTTAGCCAATGGCACTTTGGAACTCGTGAAGCTTGACTTTAATGGCTTCGAATTAATTCGTTCAATTGCCATTAAAGCCGAACCACATGGCTCCAAATTACCAGAAGTGATCTCTGGATTTGAATTACCCATGACTCTGAAATTTTGAAGGGTTTTAGAATAAAAGTGTGTTAAAAACAAAAACTTTTCAGTTAACCAAAATGTGAAATAATTTAGTGTGTTCACCCAAAAACAAAACTATTGACATATTGTTCTATGTTTTGATGTCAATTTATTTTCTTTGCTCGTTACCTTTGGAGTTTGTTTCATCAAAAGAAAACGTCACAAAACAATCCAGTGGGATATAGACAGAAATCTAAATCTCGCCGATTCCTTGCTTCGCAAGATTCTTTAGCTAACCCAATCCTTTCCCATTCGTTTCCCGTTAACTTCTGACAATTGGTCACAGATTGGATCCCAGATCATGACCATTAAGAACTGAGAGCATAGATACAACAAAGCCATTTGCACTACAAATTCCCATGGTTTGACTATGGCGGGCAACTTGGCCACACAAAAGCAATGCAGACACATAACGCCGCACAGCAGTACCATGGTGGATGGCAAATCCGGAGAATGTTGCAGTTCCCATATGTTCCAGCTCAGTAAATATGGAACGACACAGAGAACCATTGCAATCTTCATCTCGCAAAAGTCACGCAGTTTGATTGGGATGTGCATGTTGCTAGTTATCAAAGAATTTTATTAAAATTATATATTTAATTTTTTTTTTATTTTATTACCAGAGACTTTTTTTTGAATATGTGCGTGAGGCTAGAGAATGTATTGGATTGTGATTTCAGTTGGGTACTGAGTAGGAAAACATATTTCAATGCCTACTTTGCTTTGGAATTGTTAAATTATTTTATTTTATTGAAACTGTCAGATGTGAAAATACAAAAAATTTTAAGAATAATTAATTACTCATGGGAAAAAGTTGCGCTAAAATGATCTTGGCTCAGACTTAGTGGTTCGATTGGCAAAAACAAAATCTTTTTTATAATGTTCGGCTTCGGAAATTGAAACTTTATATTCTTAATTATGCAATGACTTTTTATACCCTTGCAAAACGGGTATATTAATTTTGGTCCGAAGTGTGCAACGCACAGAAGGAAGCATTTCCGACCATATAAAGTATATATATTCTTGATCAGCATGGGAAGCTGAGTCGGGCTGAAATTTTTTTCCTGAGCTTTTTATTGTCTGTGGCAGAACAAGTATGAAAATTTTTACTTTCAAACCACTATATAATATGGATTTATACGAAAAGTAGATGACGCAGTTAAAGTATCGCTATGAAATTTACTCGTGTGATAATTTTGGATATAAAACATCAGATCCCAAAACTTTGAATCTGATCGGATAAATAGAACACAAGTTACAGTCATTATAAATCGGCTGCCGGCAGCGCTGCTTGCTGTCCACTACGTCACACACACACACAGACGCAACACTACGTAAACTCTATGTGTATGCGTGACGGGGTTTGCCTAGGCAAATGAGGGAAGAAGAAAATATTTTAGTAAAAGGAGTAATAATCTGAAGGTTTTGTTTGTGAATTGTTGAATTAGGTTGCGGGAAAAGAATTTTAAACATGTAAAAATATTATTGCCAAGGACTGCAAGGGTATATAACTTTGGCATAGCCGAAGTTACCTTGTTTGGTATTTATTCTTTTTTTTGTTACCTCTAGGCAGTAAAACGGAAACCGATTTAACTTAAAAGTCTACTATTCGCGAGAGAACAGATTAAAATCTTAAATTTGGCACAGTCGTTAATAATAACATTAAGCTGGTAGGTATTCACCCGATCAAGATCGGTGATCTAGTTAAATTCGCCATAGTCATTAATAGGTTTACAAAACTAGCAAATATTAATTTTTATGACAATTTTTACGATATGTCAACTCTTTAGCTCTTGTGGCGAGAGTTATAGGGAGAGTTCGCGTCGATGTAGAAGAACGAACGGACTTGGCTATATGAACTCGTCTCGTCGTGCTGATCAAGAATATATATTCTTCAAATGTTCGGAGATGATTCCTTCTATGTTGTCCATACTTCTGACCAAAATTAATGCACATGAATTTTAAATGTTAATACTGCAAAATGAAATTTCCAACGCAAGAAAAGAAAACAATCAAAGTAGCACAGTGGGATCTAGACGAAAAAGTGATGTCAGGTTGGCCTTGCTTTTCCCTTCACTCATCTTGCCTTTGCTAAAGTCAACGTTATGACAGGATAGATTTGTATTCTCATTTTAGATAAAACTTCTGTACAATACAGAACTTTACAAATTACAACTTTATAGTTACAAGTTTTAGTTTACATACCTTGACTAAGATGGCGGAAGATGAAGTTAACGAGTGCACCATTTTACAACTCCTAAAAGATAAGATCGAGCCGCAACATTTGTACGAGATTATTTATAATTTTGACGATAGCACGAATGCGATCGAGCGTAGCGCGGTGGTGAGTCAGGTTTGTGATGTCTTGGCGGCCAGCACTCGGTGTGGAGTCATTTACGAGGAGAACAACTTCTACTTTGCAAGCACGCATGCTGATGATATGCTAGAAATTTTGGGCTGGCAAGATGACGATGATGATGATGATGACGAATGAAGACGTGTTTCAAATATATTTAAACAACCATAAACTAGCGGATAACCGATTATTTTCATTTCTAGCTTGTAAAGCCGACCTTTTGCTACGTATGCAAATTATTTAGGTAAGATTTAGTAGAGTAACAAGCAGTGGACTTTTTAGATGACATTGCATGGGCAAATCAGTCTTGAAATTTGCTCTACCATTCATAAAATGGTTCCTTGCAGGCAACTGCCTGATCTTTGTTCGCACACTTTATGCAGTAAAAAGGTTGCCACGTAAAGTGCTGGGGCTCAACATAATGCATTAGAGGAAAACCCTCCTTATGTTACCTTGCAGATAGTTTGGGTTGCCACATTTCTTTTTTGCCAATTGTACGTGATCATCTGTGCGTTTGCCCTTACCCAAGACGATGATTTCTTTTTATTGTAGATAATGTTCTGTGGACGTATTTTGATGTAGTTGCACATGTCATCTAGAATGAACGACTTCATTGGATTGTATTTCAGGATAAAGGATTCAAATGTAGCTTTTGACTTGTAAATATTCTGCGTATTCGTTGGCAAAGTCCTAGACCGTCAAAGAAATTTGAGTTGAATTTTTGCATGTAGGCTTGTATATACTGCACGGTGTAATATATGTCAGGATTCATACGGATCGGGCCACTGTTTCATATAGCTTTTATACAAATGGCAAAGGCCTGACGTTTCTCAATAATTTCGTTATTTTATCATTTAGTAGCCTATTTCTATACCCTACCTTACGCTACCTCTCCGATTGCATCTCTTACCTGGGTGGCAGACCGGATCAGCCATATAGGGCTCCATGAAAAAGATTTTTATAGCATACACCCATAGGGTGAAATGGTATGTTAAAGTCGCCAAAATGTATGTAACAGGCAGAAGGATGCTTTTCCGACCCCATAAAGTATATATATTCTTGATCAGTATCAACAGCCAGCCGATCTAGCCATATCCGTCTATCTGTCCGTCCGTCCGTCCGTATGATCGCGTAGATCTCGGAGACTATAAGATATAGAGCCACCAAATTTGGTATGTAGGCTTCTGTAGTATGTAAAGTGACCACGTTTCATTTGATCATAACGGAGCAAGCGATAGGGAACAACAGATTGTCGCCTCTGTTCGCATCTCTTCTCGCTAAAGCAAAGACAACTCAGAAAGGCAAACTCTTGGCGCCGAATTTGTTCACATTTGGTGGAATTTCTTATGTGAAAATTTTTTCCGAAATTAGCTAATGTGGCATAAAAATCCGAGTAGTAAATAAAGATTGCTCTCATCAGTGTATATACAATTCTTTCAAACCTGGTCCAAGTACTTTGCTTTTGTTGTCGTCTTTAACTCGAAGACAAAGTAAATGTGGAACGTCTGCAAGCTGTAAATATATATTTGGTATCTATGTTAATAATTATTTGGACTTGACTATTACTTCTTGGACCTACGCTATCAATTGTTGACCTTAGAAAATGAGAGAAAATATAAACGTTGTTTCATGCTCATTATAACGTGCCCGTTGTTAGTCTGATAAGCTTGCATTTCTGCAGCTCTAAAACCTGCATTGAATGCACAATTTTCAATGCAAATGAGAGTTGCAACGTTTCTTCTTCAATGCACAATATCATGCCCGCCCACTACTACTATTACAACGACGACGACGACGACGGTGGAGATGGCAATGGCGATGACGATGACTAGTAGCGTTCATACATACATACATACGTACCTATGGTATATCCACCATGTTTGCTTTCATATTCCATTTACAGTTTTTATGCATGATTTATGCACCATTGTCCACAGCAGTGCGGCCCAGTGCGGCCGGCCCATTGCGACAGTCAAAAGTTGCAGTTGTCGTCTCTGTTGCTGCTGCTGCTCCATGAAAGCGAAACGGCAACGCCAACGCCATCAGCGGCACGGCCAATGCCAATGCCACCCACTCACGCTCTTCTTTCTGGGCCACATTTGGTTATGCTATTTAGCATACTATTTATCTACAGGCGTCGCCGTCTGGTTGTATGCTCCGGCTACTCTTTACCCACATATATACATACATTTCTACATATATATGTACATATATCCCGCTTTTCGTTTGGGCTGTTATCAGCATTCACTTAACAAAACTCTAGAGAATTATGGCAAAATGCAACAATACTGTTAGCGTGAGCACGATAAGTTTATTTCATATGGATATAGTATTTGGTCGTGATTTCACAAAATGTTGGCATCTCTGACATGGATTTTTGTTTGCACTGTAGTGCGAAATGTACATATTCAGCTAGCTGCGGTTTTTACTGGACATTGGCCATTCGAATGCATATAGATAGAGTTTTCTGCTCGGTGATTTTTCATATGCAACTATTCATACTCGTACATTCACGTGAGTTATGCGACAAATATCTTTCACACACGTTCCACCGCACCTTCCCTTCACTCCACTCCACACCACTTCAGTCCAGTTTCCTATACGCATACATACACACATTTGCAGACGTAACAAACTCCCTACAATCTTCTGTGTTTGTGTGTGTGTAAACTGTGAGGTTGCATTGTACAATTGTAATCTATGATTTGTGCTCTGCATTTGCTTGCCAATGCCATTGATTTTTGTCAACTCTAAGGAAAGGATATTTCTTCCTTCCTTCCTTACTTTCATTCCAACTTTGTTCATCCTTCCCCTTCTGTTTTCTGCTAGTTCTTTTGGTCCGTCCCATTGGCTTTTGTTTAGTAATGCAAAGTCACCATCAATATGCTACTAAATATAGCTTAAAGCTTTCAAGTTATTTATAAATATGGCAATTTATTTGCTCCTCTCATCTCCATCCATTCGTTCGAGTGCAGCTGTTGTCCTTTCATTTTGAGCCCAAAAATAATTGCCAGCTCTCATGACTTATGACTTGCCGGAAAGCAAAAAATAAGAACCTGGTTTACTTAAGCAACCAACAGAAAAGCAAAACAACAAATTAAATACATACCTGAATTTTATTTACAAGATTCCCGTCATGATGAGCCCAAAATGTTGAACAGGTAAGTCCATTTGATAACAACTTCCAAGCGATTAGCTGACGTTTAATATGAGTTTTAATTTAATATTTAAAGTTTGGTCGTTTCAAGTCTCTTGGTTAGATCTCGGGAGGACACAAGCACAATGTACTGACTGATTCCAGAAGGTCTTTTGTTTTATATGTTAAAAGTTATCTTGCTAATCATAAAGTCATCTTTAAAGTGGGCTAAAACAGAATATTGATATGATCTAAGGCCAAATCATAGCTGTTAAAAATTAAGCACGATATTCAACCAGACATTAAACTAGCTATCGGCCTTGTATGATATGGTGGATTATACTGTATATATGTACATACATACATACATACATATGTACTTTCAACTAATCCCTGAAGGAATCAAGGGAAAGGGAAAAGTTGATTTGACCCCAAGGAAAAGTGTAGCATATAAAAATCTATTCTATTTCAGGTATGCATATTTTTGTTGCCATTGTTTGCACCTGGCTAACTCAACAAAAATGCATTCGCACCAAAAACGTGCACTAGAAATTTCTTTTTTTGTGCTCGAGTCGTTTTTATGACTCCCTACACCTCCTTTCCTTTTATGGCAGCCACACTCTTACTCCTACTCCTTTTTCTGGGTTGTTTTTCGGTCCTCTTTTCTCTTTTAACGTTGTGTGTGTGTGTGTGTGGTTTTTTTTTTTTTTTGATTAACTCGGAAAAAAGTTTTTTATGTGCTCTAGAGAAGGCACCACTTGAATGTTGAGAAGGAACTCATACATAAATCCAATTACGTTATATCTACTACATATTTCCTGTCTCTCTGTCCTCACACTTTTGTGGCATACCCATTCACCTCGAACAAGAACAAAGTTGAATGGAAAGAGATACACACACGAGGCAAGTCGCAGTGCGTAACAAAGCAGCGATGACACAATCAAAATACCATTAAAAACAAAAAAAAAAAAAACTCTCCGAGTTCCATTGAATGAAGCTGCATGGACAGAAAAAAGTCGTGATTTCGATAATAATTTCAAAGGTCTTCATTCATTCATCAAATTTGTTGTCTGTAAACGTAAGTCTATGCAAAGAGGGGCGAGCATCGAAATTCAATTCATTCGTTTCTTTTTAAATGTCTTTTAGTCTACATTGTTTGATGAATTCGATTAAATTTGTGTCTAATTTAAAGTCCATCTTAGCTTTATAAAAAAAAAAAATTCCTAGACCCAATTTTTTGGATCGAGACTTACTTAAGGCCACTTGGCCCATATACAAAAGGAGTAGCTAACAAATACAAGTTAAGAGATGATTTATGCCATTTCCTTACTACTGCAGCATTCGATAAGCATTTGACGTTTTAGATAGGAATATCTCAAATCATTTGAACAGGATTGCTTTGAAAATTTTTGTGTCTGCAATTTTCAAACTGAACTAGCAAAACATGACAGAATTGTTTGTAGCAAATTTCAAGTAAATGGAAATTGGTTAAGTCTAAAGTGATAATTATTATTCATTAAGTTTTTTGATTAATTCATTTTTATAGCATAGAGTCTTTGAGGTATGACATCTAAACTTGGTATTCCAATTTGACTAAATAAGTAGCTTAGAAATTAAACAAATTTTGGATTATTTTGTCTACGCTTACCACCCATATTCTTTCAAATCCGTGCAGCCCCGGTCTGACATCAAGTATTTAAACCGTTCTGAAATCCCTTTAAATACACAGAAAAATATATGTTCTACACTTTTACTTCAGCATGTCAGCTGAGTGCGAGCAATATCTATCTGCCACGTGCCCTTCACTAAAATATAGGTATTCGTTGTCCATTTTCAAAGTGCACTGCTAAAAGGACTACTGTGTCCTTCATAGATCGCAATCAGAGGACCGAGGCTAACTTCGACCGCGTCAAAGTTTTTTGTTACTCTTTCCCTACCTATAGCCGTCAAAGAGGAAAAACATTTTTTTTAAAGAGTCTAATGTTTGCGAAAGAACGGCCTACAATCTTAGCATACGAAATAACGATCAAAATCACTGTTTTTGACAGATCGTTCCTATAGTTTTATAACTTTTTTTCCTGTTAACAAATTAGAATTTCAACTAATTTTAGGGAAATTTATTTAGCATTCATTTAAAATGATGTTGGTGGACTCTTGAAAGGTATTTTTATAAAATTGGTAAGAGCGTAGAGAAGAATGCTTTTCCGAGCCCATAAAGTATATGTAGATATTGTTGATCAGCATGAGGACCTGAGTTGATATTATCAGTTTCGTCTGTCTGACTGTGCAAATTAAGTTTACACCTCCAAGTGGAAAGTTATTGAAGTAAAACATGATAGTCAAACTATTTATAACCTGCGTGTGATAAAGTATGAAAATCATCCCGGTCGGACCACTATATGATTTAGAAATATACGAAAAATCGGTGAGCGGGTTGTGTTAGTGTTCACTATAAAACATTACATCCTCGAATTTCATTAAGATCGGATGAATAGAATACAAATTATAGTATATATGAATCGGCTCTGCTCAAACGCTGCCTATAGCGAAGTTAGCAGAGCAATGGACACACACACCCACATACAGAAGGGGCAAAGGCGAAGAAGACACTGTAAACTCCTTTGATTAATAAAACAATTGAGGAGGATAAAGCCAATCCCTTATAACCCTTTCGATATAATGATGCATTAGCCCAACTAAGTAAGGGCCAACGGCTAACCACGGAATGGAATAACACTTACCCTTGTGGCCTGGGCATGGACTTGCTGCTCATTTGAGATGACCCAAACTCACAGTTTGGAGATATGTCTCATGATCGCTCAAATATGTGTATATGCATATATGGATAAGACCCAACTAGATATATAGAGCAATTATTGTAAAGGTCTCTGGTAGCTGCTTGGCCTAAATTTAACCATAAAATGCACATAAAAATATCATCATTTTTATCCTTGGATACTAAATAATTTTCATCTATGTAAGCATTTTATGTTTCATCCATTTTTCTCTCTATCTTTTCTTGTATTCCCTCGCTCTTTACTCAGCCAGGCAAGTTTCTTGTTGTTCTTGCCATTCTTATTGTTGTTATTGTAGTTGTTGGTATAGTTGCGATGCATTTTTGCATTCCCCCAAATGATTTTGCAGAGGCCACTCACCCTGAAGGACCAAAAAAAGGAAAAGCTAAAACTCAACTGTCATTTTTGCATTGAAGCGCATTTCAGTGCTTTGCTGGGTGTGGATGGAGGTGTGGTTGAGATGGATGAGGGTAAGGAAAAACGGTGGGGCAAAAGCAACTGTGCACTCTGTAAGGGCTAATGGCATAAATTGTTGTTGTTGGTTTTCTTCTTGACTGACTTTACGTACCCAAATAGTTTTGAATGGGTTGGGCAACATTTTTCAGTTTCAATTTCAATACGAAACAAGGCAAAATATGAATTACACCTGCAGCAATACCCTTGAATAGCTTTAATCCTATGAAAACTCGGTGCAATCTATTAAATAATTTGGAAAAACTTGTCAATTCATAAATAAAAAATTTCTTTACAATGAGGTTGATAAACAGAAAAGCCTCTAAGCAGTCACTTCATTTTTTATATTTCTTTCGGCAATGGCAATTGGAATACCCTTTGTTAGCAAGTGTATCATAATATTGTGATGAGGAAACTGAGGGAGAGGGTGGGAGACTAAGGCCATTAGCTAGATACAAAACTAAGTTCTGAGCACAGGAAGAGATATAACAGAAAATAATGAACTGAAAATAAATTATGAATTTTCCCCCTAAGTAGAAAAGCCAAAGGTAACTGCAACCATTTTCCAATTTAAAGTACAGTAAACGATACTTGTATGTCTAAAGTTGTTTGCTTGTTGTTCTTGTTGTCTTGCGTCATTGTTCCACTAGTTTGATTGATTGATTGATTGACTCTCATTGATTGATACTCAAACTTTTCATATAAACGTCTCCTT
Organism: Drosophila equinoxialis; assembly: GCA_018150345.1. Taxonomy (NCBI): domain Eukaryota; kingdom Metazoa; phylum Arthropoda; class Insecta; order Diptera; family Drosophilidae; genus Drosophila; species Drosophila equinoxialis. Next base: position 5,384,898 of record JAECWI010000002.1, on the reverse strand, counting down.
CATTGTCTTTATGTAGCTCTCTATCTCTGTTATTCTCTCTGTCTCTCTCTCTCTCTCTCTCTCTCTTTTTCTATCTTCTGGTGTGTGTCTGTGCCATGAAAGCTTCCTTACAGTATGAGCATGGTCGTTATACAGTGGTTTAAGTAATTTAATACATCGTTTATTGTTGATACTTAATACTAAAATGTTGAACCATGATTATAGAGATGGTTACGGTGCTAGAAGCTTAAATTTAGTTATGCCATACAAAACGTTTTACAATATAGTTTAAGTAATTGCCAGTCGCAAATCTTTGGTATCGATGAATAACTAAAATGTATATCAATCTTTGAATATCTAAATCAAAAATATAACCTATTTGAATTTTAAATCCAAAGTATTGTCATTGTGCACTCAGGTTGGTTTGATTTTCACTGTCAAGAAGTGGAAACAACATTGAGAAACTTTGTATGTATAATCTAAATGCATGGAAATATTGGCTTTTACGGAAAAGTAGGGGGAGAGTACCCATAGTCGGCACGCGCTGGTTATGGGCACCCCTAACTAACTTTTGACCGAAGCTATATCATTGATCTGAGCATTATAAGTTGTGTTTATTGACAGTACGAAGTTTTTGAAACGATACCGAAAGGAATACACACATTTGTGTAGTAGCAGTGAGCATTATAAAGAAAACTCGGAATAAAATCAGACGTAAAGTGATTTATATTATTTTTGAATTGCTATAAATTTATGTTAATTCATTTAAAACAGGTAAGTGTTTCATTTTCTTTGCACAGTTTTTTGTGTATTTTGTAATTTAATGTTGTGTTTAATCAATAATTTTTTGTTCTTTTGAAAAAATGTTTGTCATTCCGCTAAGCGAACCAAGGCAACACCTTGAAACCATCGGCTAAGCGCATTGATTAGTAATGTGAAGACTCTCTATTTAGTAATTTCTTCACACAATTTTTTTAATTGAAAAAAACAAATTCTTTTACTGGCATTTATATAAGCCTCTTACATTTTAATTTGCACAAATACCTTTGAATATTATGCATTTGGTCAGGGTTTTAACCTTTTTCCCCACACTTTTTATATTCCATCATTCCTATTAACAAATATGTATAGATATAGATGTTTTTACAAGCATATCGCTGTATCTCGCTCATCCAAGCATATGAGCACACTAGCGCCGCCACCAGCCAACGGCCAACTCCGATCCTATGGAAAATCGTTTAAATGCATAGCTTGCCTATTTTTTGTCCGATTTTGCTCAAATTTCTTATTTTGCTCGATAATTATATCAAATTACAGTGTGTTAAATTTGATTGCATCAGGTGAAAATTACGGGAGATAATCGAGTGTTTTCAAATTACGGGGCCGAAAAGAGGCGTGGCCAAATCTTTACACATATAAAATGTGCCCAATTACTAAGCAGACTAAGACTATATACCAAATTTGGTGGCTGTAGCTTTCATAGTCTTCAAGATCTGCGTCGATTCGGCTGTTGATGCTGATCAAGAGCTCTGCCTGTTACATATGTACATTTTGGCGACTTTTATATACCATTTCAGCCTATGGGTGTATGGTAGGTAGGTAGAGGTTAAGGTGTTTGCTTATAATATGTTTTGAGTATATTGAGAATAGCTTGCTGTATGGTGACTGATTTTTTTGTGTTATTTCATTGTTTGAATCATAATTTCTGTTGGCGATCTAAGGACACTGTGGCAAACAAAAGGATAAAACAACTTGACAACAACTTCTCCCCACACATTGCGGTAAAACTACATACAATACATGCAATCGTAATTGTTGTACCTATGATATGCTGTTGTTGTCGTTGTTGTTGTTGTTGTTGGTGGTGGTGGTAAAAAGTCTATCCAACATATATGCGCACGACTTTCTCTGGTCACAAAACAAGAGTAAAAATCACAAGAAATACAAAAAAAAAAAGCGAATGATTTTTGAAGGCGAATCGATGTCTCTCTTGCTGTCATTTATATGTGCTGAAGGGATAGAAAGAGGAATTGGGAATGTGAGAGGGGAGGAAGGATAAAAGTCATCACACGACATGGTATCGTGGTATACAGATTAACCTCTAGAAGGGAACGGATAATGGGAGTGAGAAAGGAAACAGAGTTGCACAAGCTTCCATGACGATGAAATTGCTCAATTTTTCGTCTAGTCATTCGCTGCTTGCTACATAACAAGTGAACGGAAGTTACACTTGAAGCGAAAACTAATTTCATTTCATCAGAAATTTCGACTTGAACTTTTACCATTTACTTTACGCTCTCTACGTGCTATCGTTTAGTCTGACCACGCCCACACCTACACCGACACACACGCATAGTTCATGTCAGTATGCACACAACAAAAGTTTATTGGTTTGACTTCGTCGATGTGATGTTTCGTCGTGTGACTGGATACCAAAAAAGAGAAAGCTCAAAACAAAAAAGAGACAACAAGAAACAAAAAAAGGTTAAAATGATTATGTTTGAGGGTTACCCATCGTGACTTTTTCCCACACAGATCGACGGCTGTCTGATAGGGCAATAATAAAGTGATCTAGGAAATTGCCAGTGCATCGAAAGTTTCGTGAAGCGATTGCCGATTACTCACATGGAAAATTTCAGTTATTCCGCCACATTATCGTTCATTTCCCAGGCAGGGAATCCTAAACGATAAGTTATCGCACAGGCCTGGGATAATAAATATATGTATGTATATGCATATATGTATACCTTAACGTATGACCAATTATTCTACTCCTAGCAGTGTCGGAGTCTCTGGCTTTGGCCCTGGCCGTACTTGGTCCTTACCGCAAAGTGAGCCACGGTGAAATTTGTTGCCATTTTGTCAAGGGCACTTTTGGCAGGACGATGGCAAAAGGTCGAGACGAAAGACATGACGAAACGACGAAGGTAAAGCAAGGACTAGCGACTGTGTCGCCTTTGTGTGGATTCGTCATTCGTTTTGTCGCATAACGACTTTTTGGTTCATTTATTGCTCAAGTGATTGGCGATAATTCGCCGCGGGATTCGCGAAACCAGGTGAATCGAGAGCGTGAATCTAGCTCTCCGTCATTTACCTTGAGTAAATTCTAAAGTAGTTCTTGTGACTGTGCTGAAATTTAGTTAACTAGCTTATGACTAATGAACATTATGGGGTAGAAACAAATCAAGAGTTAAATTAAAGCTTCAAATCCATTGAAAACTGTTTGATGATTGAGTTTATGAAAAAAAACATAAATTAAAACATAAAAAAAAAACCTATGAAAACACTTGGAGACTGAAAAATATTGTCGATTGTCTCGAGCCTAAATTGCAAAACTAAGGACAATCTGTTTAATGTCTGGGATTGATCTCGTTGTTTCCATTTTTCTTCAAAGATTATGTTTTTTTGTTTGTCTCCAGAAGCCACTTAAATTGACTGAGTCAAATTATATCATCCTCTTCGTCTCTTGCCTTTCTCTATGTTGCTTTCTTCGTCTTGTTTGTTGGCTCATCATTTATCATTTTCCGGTATGGTTTGGTCTTCATCTTGGGCTTTGTGTCAAGTGTCAAGTGAATTATGTGCTGTTAAATGGATTTCATTTCGAGCATCATAAATATGAAGAGAATCGATTGCCTTGTAATTGTCATAATTAACACACACGCACACTCACCAAGATAGGGAAGTAGCTGGCCATGGAAATGAGGGGTGGAGACGGGTGGAACGCTGGTAATGGGCCAGACATCCTGTTGTTATCCTGTTGCCTGTTTGTCATCTGTTTACTGTTTGCTTAAGACAAAAGGCTTACGCCATGTGGTTGTCCCTTCGACCCACATAAATCTTACTGGGTCGCAACCCAAAAACACAAAACAAAAAACAAAAAAAGAACGAAAACAGGGAAAATTTAATTATTTTTCAATCAACAAGCAGGCTCCTTTCCGTCCCGTTCCTCTCCTCTCCTCTCCTCTCCTTTCCTCTTCTTTCCTTTTCTTCCCTCTGCCCGTATTAACTTTGAGCTATGCGCAACCAAAATTTAATGACAGTTTAGTGACAGACACACAAAAGACCTGGGAGCGCAAAATAAAAAAAAAAAATTAAAAATAAAAAAAAACAGAGAAAGCACTCCGACGATAAAGTGTCGACAAACTACTGCTGCATTTTCATTGAAGCCCTTAGGTATGCATTCCCTTCGGCACTTGATACTCTCCCTGCATCACCATGTACGTACTTCCGACTGACATTTTAATTAAATCCCTAAAACGAGAGTTGCCTTTCTCTTTTCCTTGTCCCTCCTTTTCTCTCTCTCACTATCTCTCTCTCTGTCTCACACTCTGTCATGTATCTTTGACTTGTACGTTGCATGTGCTCCATGTGTGGTGCCATGCGATGTTGGCTTGAGTTGGCTTCGCATCGGTATGCAAGCTCAACCCTCAACCTCAGAGATAACTCTGTCAGCACCTATATAGCAAATGACTTTGAATCCTGAAGCCTGTTGCGTTTGGCAATTAGATTTGCCACTTGTAAAATATGAAAAATTCACAATTTGTAGCAGGAAGGCATTCATCTTAGACACCTTTAGTATGTTGTCATTTGGAAATATTTTCTTTTTCAAAGAATCATTAATCAACATTAGACATTAGAGGAAAATCATTGAACACACAAAAGACCAGAAACTGGGAAAGCTCTTTTCAGTTTCATGAAGCATTTTCAATTCATTCCTTTATGAAAGTTTTCCCTACTTCTAGTCAAACCCTCAATAGTATGCTATACTTTTGCTGTCTTGACTAAACTTTTTGTTCACGCAACTAGACCAATGTGCTAAAACAAAGTAACACTCTAAATTTATAAATTCTTTCCCAATATTTTTTAGTCAGATGATAAGTATGTATTGTATTTCAGATAATGTGTTGAAATTTAAATACTGTATTTATCTGAGGCGGCTTCACGCCCATGCAGGGCCCACTTTTGATTATTTTTTGTTAATATTCCAATATGAAATTAACTGTAGTTCTTTTGACAGATAATTCCATGATCTACGCCCCTCTCTTTCTGGCTACCGACTTGGCGCAAGACACATAGTATGTTTTCACCGTTAGGATAAAAGTAAGCAGAGCAAGGGTGAGTTTGAATATAGAATTTGAGAAAATCACTTAGCAAGTGATCATCAGCGAGTGAAGTTAGTGAGTGACCATTCGAGGAGACAGAAGAAGAAGCCGACAATGAACGAGAAACAAATCTAAGCCACAAAGATATTTCTAAGACAGGATCGATCAGGTGAGCCTAATTTTCAGGTCCTCTTTAGCTTCGAGTGCGGGCACATTGTCATTGAAAACCCTTTGTATAGGAGTAAGGACATTATGAATAAAATATTAATTAAAGTACATTAAAGTACATTATATTTTGCCGACTATGAACACACGTCACAGCGCTAGCCTCTGTATACTCTATCCCTTTTCCTTACCCTTGGCCCATAACACTCTGGAGTGGAGCCGAAGGATCGGTGGATTTCGGCGGGATGAGTTATTCTCCTGCAGTCGAAGTCAGTCACCGATCTTAAGGCTCAGTCGCTCCCCCTCCTTCCAATTTCACAGTCGCTTGGCAGATAAGATCAGTCGTTGCAGCTTCTCTTGGACTCTTTCTTTTCCCCCTTACCGTCCCTTCATGCGGTCTCCACTTTACTCATAATACTCTCAAGGTCTTCAGCATCAAATAAATTTGTTTTGTAGACGGCATTCTGGAGACTAAGAGTTTTACCCCCAGCCAGAACTTCCTTACATAGCTTCAAATAATTGATCAGACACGTTTTTGTACGATTTTATTAAATATTTTCAAATTACAATGCTAAAATTTCTTTAATTCAATAATAAATAATTTTCGTTATAAGAAAACTTTGATTTAACTGAGTCTAAATTTCTGTTTATTTCTAATTCCATTAAGCATTAGGAATCTTGTCAAGAATGAACATTGTTGAAATTTCGAATGCATGTACATATGTAATTTTAGTTTACACTCCTTTAGACTCCTACTTATATTGAGAGATTATTTGAATGTATGCGTGTGGTTTTCCTGTGTTGGGTCAAAACTGACCAGGTGATAATTTAAGAACTTACTTAACTAAACCTCTAATTTACCATCAATATGTATGCATTTCCAATTGAATGCTTCAACGCCGACCGAAAACGTTGATGTTCTATAATCTAATCCCAGAGTTCAATCTATGTTTGTGCGTTATCAAAAAAATCAGTAAGTCTGGAACCGAAAAGTAATTAGAATCAATTGACCCTGAACGAAATGCTTTTTCCAATTGACCTGTTTTAGCTCTCACTCTCACTGACTATTTGAGATAATATACCTTAAATACGTTTACTCCCACGTTGGGCGCCAATTTCAATTGTGTGTGTGTGTGTGTGTGCGTGCGTGTGCGTATATTAAATAAATAGACACCGAAAAAAGGAACATATGGAAGAGCAATATGCCTTTAAAATGCAATAAATTTGTAGAAATATTGTTGTTATGACCAAAATGTTTCATTTATGGTTGATTAGAGAAGGATACAGACCAACAAACCAATAGAACGGCACACAATCGGACAGAGAAGGACAGACACACAATTGGCCTAATAAAAGCAAAGAAGGTGGAAAACGGTGTGAGAAAATATTTTCAATAAAAAAAAAAAAAAATTCTAAACAATTCCAATATCATATATGTATGTATGAATATCTATATGGATATACATATATGTACATATACGTATGAATATATATTTTTAGCATAACAAAAATATTTCTCTCTACGTTTTCAATTCATTGAACAATCGAGTTGGCAGACCCTTTGCCTTGCCTTGCCTTGTCTTGCCTTTCCCTTTTCTTTGTGCTTCCTTCCTGTTGTTGTATTCCTGTTGTTTCCTTGTCCGTCTAACTGGACCTTTTGTTTGCATGCTTTTCTATTTATTACGGAGTATTTTGTAGGCCAAAGCCATATTGGGTTTGTGTGACTTCGATTCGATTCGATTCAATTCTCTGTGTGTCCGAGGCATATAAAATTCGCATCATTGATTTCTATCTTCGTTCAAAGCTCATTAAACAAACGGATAAAGTTGAACAACAGCAAAAACAAGCACTAACCAAAACAATGATCAGTCAGGCAAGTCATGAGTCAAAAGGGCCCCCAGACAATTCAAAAGCAATGGCATTTGTGTCAAGAAAAGCTGGTTAAACAATTTGGTCAACTAACACCGGTTTGAGTAGATGATATAAAATTTAATTTCCTTTATGTTATCATTGTAGTTTTCTCTTCTTTGGGCAGATGTCTTAATGATGATAAAATTTAAGCCAATCTGTTTACTTTAATTTTTCGAATTCAGAGTTTGAAATTAAATTAATTTCTAAAAATTCATTTATCCTAAATTTAATTTTCAAAAAATTATGGACTTTTTGCTGGGAATTGGAAAAACAGCTTCTCTCATAAGCTGACAACGCAGTGAACAAAAAAAAAAAGAAAAGCATGAGTGCTAAAAAATTGAGAATTTGCATTTCATTGATTAAGCAAATTGAAAACTTTTTTACACCTGGAACTAAACCAGTTACCAACTAGAACCCATCAGCATCAGCATCAGAATTTTCAGTTGCAGTTACGAATTGGTGCTGCTGCTCGTGTTGTTGTTGTCGTTGTCGATGCTGTTGTTGTTGTTGTTGTTTTTTTTTTGCCGAGACTTTTCTTTACTTTTGCAGGGTTTTTGGCTTTTGGGTTTTGAGCTAACAAAACTGATCCTGGACGAGGTAAAAGTTATTATACTCACAGCACAATTGAAAAGACACCCAAACTCAAACTCAAACCTAGACCCAAACCGAGACCGAGTCTCAAATCCCAAACACACGCACACCAACAATCCACTGTCTTTCTATCGCTTCGGTTCCCCTATCCCTAGTTTGGTGTGTCAAACTTTTTTTCCACACCACCGGCCTGCCCCTTGTGTCACCCCCTCCAACACTGAACGAATGAATAAGCTTGAAGCTGTATACCTGGTCTATGGTTGGAAGAGGAAAGTGGGCAGGGCAGGGGATGATGGCATGTTGGAGAATTGGTCAGACTTTTGTTTGCTTTTTGCCACTCCAAGTGTAAGTTATTAAGCGAGTTAGTTTTTCGGATTTTCCTATCAAATTTATTTGTTGTACCCACATAGTTTGCCCTCTTCATTCCACCATCCCACTCACTTTCTGTTCATCTTTCCCTCTGTCTCTTGCGCTTTTGGGTCTGTCTGTGGTGTATGCATAGAACTCAAAGCCAACAACAAAGTGCTGTTAGTTTCCACAACAACGTCTGAGTGTGTGAAAAGATTTGGAAAATTTAGTGGTTATACTATATCCCAAGTACGAGGTGTATAACTCTAGTAATAAGATTTGTATGCTCAGTAATTTACACAGTTTAGTTGTCTCTGATATTTTGTATTTGTCATTTGAATGTTTCAAAACTCCTAACAATGAGATGATTTTCATTTATTCCTTATCAATAATAATAAATTTTTCTACACTTTTTTTTTTTATTGGTTTTATAAACCAATCGATCAAATGGAAACGCATTTAACATCATTATATAGCCTTTTCATTTCAGATGAGAACTGGTATTACTTTCAACGAGATAATTCCGAATACGAGTCAGATTTCATCTTTATGTCGCTTACGAATGAGTTGTACCTACTCTGTTCTATTTGTTTTCGATTGAATGACAAATACCTGAAATTTTGTTTCAGAGCACTTGTTACATCTTCATGGCATCAAATGAATACATTTGAATGAGTTCGTAGAGTTAGTTGCTTTGTGAATGCATTTGTGCAATGTTCTAGTTTTAATGTTCCGAACCTTTTATCTCCATACTTTGAATGACTCTCATCTCTCATGGCCATCTTTAATTAATGCCTCTCGATGAACTCCTGTGTCTTAAAAAAAGACTGGAAATCTTTTAATTCAATATATTTTTCTTTTAGTAAATAAATAGAGAGGCTCCCTGAAGTAAATTCACAAGTTAACAAACACCGATGATCGATTGAATTGATTAGTAGAAATGATTTCCGTTGCCCTAGAAATTTCATTACTTAGCCAATAAGAAAAAAAAAGTAAAAATGAAGACGGGGATAGAAAAACGAAAATGAAAAAGAAAAACCTTGGAAAACATTGCAAGAAAAATGCATTCAATTTAACTTTCACAATTCGGCGTTGCATTGGTATTGCCGACGACGACATTCACTTTTCATTTTAGTAACAATTTTTTCTCCCATGTTTCCCTCCTCCCCTCCTTTCATTTTCTTGTTTTTCTTTTTGTTCCTATGCTTTGTCGTGGCATTGCCTGGCGCCACATGCGCCACATGACCACAAGCTATAACTCATCCTACCCAACCGCCCCATGCCCCAACTGGCATCATCCAGCAACCACCATGTGCCGTGTCGGCATTTGGCGTCATTTTTCGGCGTCAACTTTACTATGGGCCGCCCATAATATCTTTTCCCCTCAGTACCTCACGACCTTCCTCCCTCCATACCGCCAACCCTCCCTAACTCTATCAATCGTATACGTACATATGTACGTATGCATGCATGTACAATGTACATACGATCTTCGTCGTAGCTACATTCTTTTTGTCGCATGTTGAGAGTTTTCAATGCCAGTTTGTCAACTTATTGTTAAGTCAAGAATAAAGTACATCGAAACGAACAAGCATGTTGGAGGATATACGCAATAGACGTTGATTGACGGAATCCTTAATACCCTAACCCTAATGTCTGGATGAGAAGGCGGTAGAGCTTATAAGCATCGTTTGACGAAATCATCTCAAAGATTTACCTAGACGACTTCACGATTCTCCAACTCCGAGATATTATGCGATTCTTAGCACAATGATTAGCCTTAATAGTTTCGGCAGGACTCAATTTGGCTAAAAGAAAATAGACAAAAATGACTTCATTTTAAATGAAAGTGTAGTTCAAAAGTTTGAGTTCCCTTTTTGTCCAGGAAGTTTTCTTTACGCTTTGGCGTTTTTGCCCCCCTTTCTTCTTTTTTTTTTTTTTGCTGGACAAAGAAGTGTAGTGTAAAGTGCAAGTTGGCAGCTTGGCCGCTTCCGTTTCCGTTTTGTAGTTTTGTGTTTTTTCTTTTTCTTGTTGTTTTTGTTTTCTGCCTTTTGCCCTTTCATGTTAGTTGACTTTTTTCCACATGTGTACGGATAAAAGCGAATTGTATTTTTACTTTTTCTTATTTTTGTTTTTTTTTTTTATATACTCTAAGCAAAGAGTCTGCCTTCATTTTCAAATACATAAAGAAGTTAAGAATTTTCATAGACGATCCATATGGATATCGTACATCGTTTGGAAAGAAGGAAACGAAGACTTATATTTCTAAGAAAAGCAAGATATTGCTTGATCTGGCAAAGCGCAATTATATAACTAAGAAAAGACTTGACTTAAAAACATCTCTCTTAATCTTCTTCAACTAATATTAACTGAGGTTTCGTTAGTTAATTTAGTTTACTTAGTTTGGACCAAGAATTAATAAAAATGGTGCAAATAATGTTGAATTGTTTTGCGATCAGAACTAAAATATGTGGAAGGGTATTAAAATTTCGGCTATTACGTATTTAATTTGTATATGGATGCAATTCATGCCGACCCCGCTAGACATGGTACAGAATCGCGTTGCCTGCTTCCATAAAAATAATAATAATAACAATAATAATAAAAATAATAGTTATAATAATAACAGCAAGAAGCACAACAATATAAGAAAGAACTTTTTATACCTTTTAGCTTTCGAAATGGTTTCGTTTTTTCGTTTTTTGTTTTGTAGCTCATTTTCTTTGGCTTGGTTGGCATCTTTCACCATATCCTTGTCGATGTCGTTTTTGGTAGCTCTTCCTAATGCCACAAAAATTGCTCAAATGCTTTCGAAAAGCCATTGAAAAGTAGCGCAAAGTACCAGACGAGTAGTTTTGTTGGTTTTTACCGAGTGTCCTAAGTGTTGGAGGATTCCTTAGGGCTCTTTATAGCAATCTCAAAAGCTTTAAACTTTTATTAAAAATAATGGAGAAAATAATGCTGAAATGCTCAAACATGGGTTATGCGAAAGTGGAATTATACATACGTATTTTAACACACAAGAGCAATAGCCAATTGTCCAATAAATAGCTCAAAAACTTTTCCGTTAGAAGGTTCTTTTTGAGTCTTTAGAGATAAGTAGGCTGGCCTGTTAAAGAATTAATTCTCTTTAACTGATCTAGTTAGGTAAGTTTAGAATTTCAAAGAAGAGTTTGATCTAGTATTCAATGGCATTGTAGGTCATAGTCATTGTAGTTTCGATTTACTTAGATGTTATAACAGATTCGACGTAGTTGTAGTCAGTTTGTAGCCGTTTGCAGAAAGTACAAAAAATTAATAATATAAATTTTGTAAATTTTTTGAACTTTGCGGTAAAATTCAACAAATCGAATTTAAATCAAATTAAAATTTAAAAGAGAAAAAATAATAAGAAAAGAAAAATGGCCATGGCTGTGAATGTGTATTGCACAAATGGATCAGATAACCCATCACGGCATGAAATGCTGTCTTGGCTGAATGGATGCATGCAGGGCCAATAGCAATAGTCGGAAATATGATGCCATGGGGGCACGTGATTCAGTGAAGTGATTATATTGAAGAAGGATCTTGATCTGTTGTCATCTGAAGTTCGGCCACGTGTACAATCGTCTGGGCGCTCCAAGAGCTTGTCACGCGGTCATATTATTCTTGAGCTGTTTAATCAAATCAAAGAGATGCGTAGTCAAATTCGTGACATTGAAAAGGACCGCAGTTTTTGTTTCTCCAAGCTGCGCGACATTAAGATCGTGTGCCAGGAGACGAACGAAAAAAGTGTGCAACCATTTGTCCAACGCATTTTAGACCTACCCTATCAAACAACTGAAGGATATGCTAGCCCACTGGATATAAGTAAAACAGTAAATTGGTCCCTTTGGTTGGAGTGAAAAAGACCAACTTCTTTTCTTTCCACATATCTAGCTGCGTCCGTGGCTTCTTCATTCCCAATCGTTTTTAGCCAAAAATTGAATCAAGCATGTTCTCGTTTCCGATTACAAGTGATTTTATTGGAATCAACTTCAAGACCTGATCTTGCTTTCGCTACTAGTCATCGTCATCGCCATCTCCACCGTCATCGTCGTCGTCGTTGTAATAGTAGTAGTGGGCGGGCATGATATTGTGCATTGAAGAAAAAATCGTTGCAACTCTCATTTGCATTGAAAATTGTGCATTCAATCCAGGTTTTAGAGCTGCAGAAATGCAAGCTTATCAGACTAACAACGGGCACGTTATAATGAGCATGAAACAACGTTTATATTTTCTCTCATTTTCTAAGGTCAACAATTGATAGCGTAGGTCCAAGAAGTAATAGTCAAGTCCAAATATTTATTAACATAGATACCAAATATATATTTACAGCTTGCAGACGTTCCACATTTACTTTGTCTTCGAGTTAATGACGACAACAAAAGCAATCGAGTGTCTGTAAAGTTCACAAAGTAGTTGGACCAGGTTTGAAAGAATTGTATATACACTGATGAGAGCAATCTTTATTTACTACTCGGATATTTATGCCACATTAGCTAATTTCGGAAAATATTTTCACATAAGAAATTCCACCAAATGTGAACAAATTCGGCGTCAAGAGTTTGCCTTTCTGAGTTGTCTTTGCTTTAGCGAGAAGAGATGCGAACAGAGGCGACAATCTGTTGTTCCCTATCGCTTGCTCCGTTATGATCAAATGAAACGTGGTCACTTTACATACTACAGAAGCCTACATACCAAATTTGGTGGCTCTATATCTTATAGTCTCCGAGATCTACGCGATCATACGGACGGACGGACGGACGGACAGATAGACGGATATGGCTAGATCGGCTGGCTGTTGATACTGATCAAGAATATATATACTTTATGGGGTCGGAAAAACTTCCTTCTGCCTGTTACATACATTTTGGCGACTTTAATATAGCATTTCACCCTATGGGTGTATGGTATAAAAATCTTTTTTATGGAGCCCTATATGGCTGATCCGGCCCTGCCACCCAGCTAAGAGATGCAATCGGAGAGGTAGCGTAAGGTAGGGTATAGAAATAGGCTACTAAATGATAAAATATTGAGAAACGCCACTGTTCAGGCCTTTGCCATTTGTATTAAAGCTATATGAAACAGTGGCCCGATCCGTATGAATCCTGACATATATTACACCGTGCAGTATATACAAGCCTACATGCAAAAATTCAACTCAAATTTCTTTGACGGTCTAGGACTTTGCCAACGAATACGCAGAATATTTACAAGCCAAAAGCTACATTTGAATTCTTTATCCTGAAATACAATCCAACGAAGTCGTTCATTCTAGATGACATGTGCATCATAAGGGCAAACGCACAGCTGATGAAGCACAATGGGCAAAAACCCAAGGACATACTTTTTTGTGGCAACCCTAACTATCTGCAAGGTAACATAAGGAGGGTTTTCCTCTAATGCATTATGTTGAGCCCCAGCACTTTACGTGGCAACCTTTTTTACTGCATAAAGTGTGCGAACAAAGATCAGGCAGTTGCCTGCAAGGAACCATTTTATGAATGGTAGAGCAAATTTCAAGACTGATTTGCCCATGCAATGTCATCTAAAAAGTCCACTGCTTGTTACTCTACTAAATCTTACCTAAATAATTTGCATACGTAGCAAAAGGTCGGCTTTACAAGCTAGAAATGAAAATAATCGGTTATCCGGTAGTTTATGGTTGTTTAAATATATTTGAAACACGTCTTCATTCGTCATCATCATCATCATCGTCATCTTGCCAGCCCAAAATTTCTAGCATATCATCAGCATGCGTGCTTGCAAAGTAGAAGTTGTTCTCCTCGTAAATGACTCCACACCGAGTGCTGGCCGCCAAGACATCACAAACCTGACTCACCACCGCGCTACGCTCGATCGCATTCGTGCTATCGTCAAAATTATAAATAATCTCGTACAAATGTTGCGGCTCGATCCTTTCTTCTAACAGTTGCAATATGGTGCACTCATTTATTTCTTCCGACATCTTATTACGAGTATGTAAACTAAAACTTGTAACTATAAAGTTGTAATTTGTAAAGTTCTGTATTGTACAGAAGTTTTATCTAAAATGATATACAAATCAAATACAAATACAAATCTATCCTGTCATAACGTTGACTTTAGCAAAGGCATGATAAGTGAAGGGAAAAGCAAGGCCAACCTGACATCACTTTTTCGTCTAGATCCAACTGTGCTACTTTGATTGTTTTCTTTTCTTGCGTTGGAAATTTCATTTTGCAGTATTAACATTTAAAATTCATGTGCATTAATTTTGGTCAGAAGTATGGACAACATAGAAGGAAGCATCTCCGAACATTTGAAGAATATATATTCTTGATCAGCACGACGAGACGAGTTCATATAGCCAAATCCGTTCGTTCTTCTACATCGACGCGAACTCTCCCTATAACTCTCGCCACAAGAGCTAAAGAGTTGACATATCGTAAAAATTGTCATAAAAATTAATATTTGCTAGTTTTGTAAACATATTAATGACTATGGCGAATTTGACTAGATCACCGATCTTGATCGGGTGAATACCTACCAGTTCAATGTTATTATTAACGACTGTGCCAAATTTAAGATTTTAATCTGTTCTCTCGCGAATAGTAGACTTTTAAGTTAAATCGGTTTCCGTTTTACTGCCTAGAGGTAAAAAAAAAGAATAAATACCAAACAAGCTAACTTCGGCTATGCCAAAGTTATATACCCTTGCAGTCCTTGGCAATAATATTTTTACATGTTTAAAATTGGTTTCCCGCAACCTAATTCATCAATTCACAAACAAAACCTTCAGATTATTACTCCTTTTACTAAAATATTTTCTTCTTCCCTCATTTGCCTAGGCAAACCCCGTCACGCATACACATAGAGTTTACGTAGTGTTGCGTCTGTGTGTGTGTGTGACGTAGTGGACAGCAAGCAGCGCTGCCGGCAGCCGATTTATAATGACTGTAACTTGTGTTCTATTTATCCGATCAGATTCAAAGTTTTGGGAGCTGATGTTTTATATCCAAAATTATCACACGAGTAAATTTCATAGCGATACTCTAACTGCGTCATCTACTTTTCGTATAAATCCATATTATATAGTGGTTCGATAATAAAAATTTTCATACTTGTTCTGCCCCAGATAATAAAAATGCTGATCAAGAATATATATACTTCATATGGTCGGAAATGCTTCCTTCTGTGCGTTGCACACTTCGGACACAAATTCATATACCCGTTTTGCAAGGGTATAAAAAGTCATTGCATAATTAAGAATATAAAGTTTCAATTTCCGAAGCCGAACATTATAAAAAAGTTTTTGTTTTTGCCAATCGAACCACTAAGTCTGAGCCAAGATGATTTTAGCGCAACTTTTTCCCATGAGTAATTAATTATTCTTAAAATTTTTTGTATTTTCACATCTGACAGTTTCAATAAAATAAAATAATTTAACAATTCCAAAGCAAAGTAGGCATTGAAATATGTTTTCCTACTCAGTACCCAACTGAAATCACAATCCAATACATTCTCTAGCCTCACGCACATATTCAAAAAAAGTCTCTGGGAATGAAATAAAAAAAATAATTAAATATATAATTTTAATAAAATTCTTTGATAACTAGCAACATGAACATCCCAATCAAACTGCGTGACTTTTGCGAGATGAAGATTGCAATGGTTCTCTGTGTCGTTCCATATTTACTGAGCTGGAACATATGGGAACTGCAACATTCTCCGGATTTGCCATCCACCATGGTACTGCTGTGCGGCGTTATGTGTCTTCATTGCTTTTGTGTGGCCAAGTTGCCCGCCATAGTCAAACCAATTTGTAGTGCAAATGGCTTTGTTGTATCTATGCTCTCAGTTCTTAATGGTCATGATCTGGGATCCAATCTGTGACCAATTGCAGATTTTGAAAGACCGCAATATATTGCATCCGGTTGCTATCTATGTATTTAAGAAACATCCAGGGTTGATTTACCAAGTTAATGGCAGTATCGTGTATATTGTTGAATTGATAATTTGCCGAATTTGTACGATTTTTACGCTGAAGTGGACACGTAGTCTGTATTACCTTCTGCCCCGGAGGATGCGCTATCGCTACTTCGTCAGGAATCATCCAGACTTGAGGACCCAATTAGCTATCAGACAATCCTAGCTCTGCATCGGCAGAGGACTTTATTTTTAGTTTAATACATTTTAATCATTTTAACGGTATGGTACAGAGATGAAACCAAAAATATACAAACATACTTACAACAGCCTACTACGCCATTCCTCGAATCAACGAACCATACGCGTACACACACAGATGCAACGCTACATAAACTGTATGTGTATGCGTGCCAATCGCGGAACGCCTGTGAAAGGGGATGGGGAAGATATGTGGAAGGGTTTGTCGGGGCATTGATGAATTGAGTTTAAAGAAAAGAGTGGAACATATAATATTATTGCTAAGGACTGCAAGGATTAGCTTCTTGGATATTTAACTTAAAAGCATTTAAAATTATATTGTTCAGAATAATGATCGCCGACTTAGGTATACCATACACCAGTAAAACAAATATTTCAAATGCATTTACGTATTTTTACAAAATTCTGTTCACATGCTTTTTACAAGCATATCTTAGTATCTTGCTCACTAAAGCATACGAGCACGCTAGCGCCCCCACCATCCAACGACCATTTCCGGCCTTATGGAAAAACGTTTATATGCATAACTTGTCTATTTTTTGTCTGATTTAAATCAGATGGTATTTTGCTGGAGATTAAAAAAGCGGAAAGGGGCATGGCAAAATCTTTACAAATACAAAATGTGTTATATATACTTTATGGGGTCGGAAAAGCTTCCTTCTGCCTGTTACATACATTTTGGCGACTTTAATATACCATTTCGCCCAATGGGTGTATGGTATACAAATGTCGATAAGAATGTGAGAGGGACCTGATGAGGCAAAAGCAGCGGCGGTCGATACGAAAGCAAAAGGAACCGCGTGAGATAAAATCAGCGGCATGGGAAGATGAATGGTGGGGTAACGAAAAAAAAAAGTTTAGAACAAAGGACATTGTCATTCAGAAGTAAACTGTATGCTTTTTATGTGTTTTTTGGAGTAAAATTACTAAACGAAAACACAAGAAAATAAGATTTGACCTAATAAAATCACTGCATAAAAGCAATCAATGGGCATATTTTATTTAAATATTTTATTTGTGTAGGGAATCGGAAGTTAACTCGACCAATTGGTGGACCAATAAGGTCAATAATTCTGCTTACACAGCAGAAGCAGGTTTCATAGATGTGGTTGTATATTTGTGGGTGTGGGTGTATGTTTGGCGCCAATAAAATTGAAAAATGCAGACGTTTGACCTCATTTATGTGTGTGTGTGTGTGTTTGTCTGACTGATTCCGACTCCAAATCAGAGAGCTGCAACAGAGCTATGACAGAAAAGCGAATAAAATCAAATCAAAGCGTTGAACCTAAGGGAAATAAAGTGTGCCAATGTAATGTGGGCCACAAAAATGTGAATGAAAACCCCTTTGACCATTAAATTGTCAAAAGCGCGAAATATGCATTTTCTTTGGCAAGAGAATAACAACAAAATGGTAAACAAAAATATAAAAATTAACCGCAATAAATTGAAAAAGAAACAGATGGAAACGAAAGTAAGAATTCCCACTCAACAAAATTGTCAACAGTAAATGCATCCAACGTCTATTTTAATCCCAATCATTTAACCTCGAACTAATGTCCCTTATGATGGACTACAGATTTAAATCAACTACTGAGATCTCAACAACATGTCTCTTATTGAGGTGGAACAAGCATTTGTTTTAAAAACCAATTGTCACATTTGTCCATAAAGGTTTTCCCAGTAGCTCTCGTTTGCAATAAAAGCACAACAATGAAAGAGAAAATACCGGAAGCATCAATATTTAGCACTTTGCTTTCACGCGTCGGACACATCAAATGAAATGATGGCATCTCGCCCACATCTGTTCTTCATATGTATTATTGAATCGTCAGTTATTTTATGTAAATTTGCCATGAAAATGCATGCAAAATATGAACATGGATATGTATATATGTATATATATATTTATTCAGAGATATCCATACAGATATCTATATATACGCACATACACCCATTTATACATATATATGTACTACACACATATCGCATACATGTACATATATGCATTGTTATTTGGCTACTTTCTCTGGCAAAATATGCGCATTTTATAAATAAGCAAACTGCATTCACATCGGCAACGTCAATGACAATAACATTTGTTTGCCACTGCAATAGTTTTTGTGATAAAAATATCAAAAATAAATGTATGTATGTACATATTTATATTCAACTCATAAAACTCTATACATCTATATATTGCATACACTAGTGGCTAAAAGTTTGTGAATTGAATCTATTCTTTTGACTTTGAGACCTTGCATCGCTTCTTCGCTTCGATAAAGACATATATTCCAATAAAAGATTCGTTAATCTAGTAAATCTCAAATGATATCTTGGGTTATGTACTTATATAAGGATAATCGTTTGAAATATGTTCATTCGGAAATTTGAATCTGATCGGATAAATAAAACACAAGTTGCAGACAAATCGGCCCAAGAGCTCCCGGCAGCGCTCATCATCAAATCAACAGAGGACATGCATACACACACACACACACACGCAGCGCTACATGAACTGTATGTGTACGCGTGTGCTCTGTTGACGGCTATATCGACTCAGCTTCTTATGCTGATCAAGAATATATATATACTTTATGGCTAAGACAAGATTTTCCATGTATCAATGGGATTATTTAAGTGGTATCTGTTCTTGGAATGGTAATTTTTTATCCCAACAAAATTTATCGAACTAGTAAAGTCTAATAAAGCAAAGAGATCGTTTAATGGGATAATGTTTTGTCAAAAGGCAAAGAAAACACTTAATACCATGTAATTTGTGTTTTCCTTAAAGTCCTCTTTTAGAACTGAAGAAGAGATTTGAAAATTCAAAAAGGAGTCATGATTAAAAGTGAATACGCATTGCCACTTCTTAGTACCTATTTAAGGTAAAGGAATAAAATGAATAATGTTTGACGCGTTTCTCGCAAACACAAATTTTCTTAACATTGATGAGAGGGGGAGAGAATATTGTGGACTTCCCTTATAAGTTTGCTGGCTAATGACTTAATTTGCTTCCCACGTGAAAACTTTTTAAAATCGGCTCAGGCCATGTGAATATGTATTTGTTTTTGACACAATCCCAGTTAGCCTTCGATTAGTAATCACTTTATTTACAATTCGTTTTACACAATTTACTTACGCGACAGTTTTGTTTTTTTTTTTTTTTTTACTAGAACAAAATTTGTTTTGTACCGTTTTAACTGTGTGGCAGGAGGCAAACGCAACGAAATGGCATATGTGGCCAGCAGTGATCGGCATGGAAACGAGATAATGCGGGTAATGCTATGCACCGAACAGCGTACTGTGGCATCCTATCACAATTTGCATATCAATTGCAAACCAGCAAAAAAAGAGACATTGTGAGTTTGAATTTAGAGTTTATAGATAAACCGAATTAACACTGTTCTTGGTCTGTAGGTATGCCAAGAAGATACATAAAATGGTTAAAATTGATATGAATAAGATTAAAGTAATAAAGCCACAACCTTGTAAGGTTTGGAATAGCAAAGAGAGTGTTAAGAAATGGTCAAAAGATGAGGTCAATGCCCATAGTACATTGCTATCAAGTGCTTCTATTTCAAGAGCTTCAACTGAATCAGAAGCAAAGTTAGATAAAGAGAGTGGCAATCGTCCAACATCTTTGACGACATTCTATTCCTGGTTGACAGCTAAAAAGTAAGTATTCTTCCTTGAAACTTACAATAACATGTTAAATTTTCTCTTTGCGGTTTCAGTGAAGCTCAAAAACAATTGGCCGAAAAGCAACGCCTCAATGCCGAGAATCAAAAGGAGAGGGCCAAACAACGAGCTCGTTTGGCAGAGGCCAATTACGAAAATTGGTTGTCCGAGAAGACAAGACAATTGCAACGATCCACATCGAATTTAAGCTGCAAGGATCTAGGAAAACGGGAGCCTCTTTCAATTGCTTCAACATCATCCCAAATCGGTTCAGAGAAGGACCCATCACATCGTCTCTATGAATGGGAACAAGAAAAGTTAAATGAAATGCGAAGGCAACGTGAGGAACGCGAAGAACGTGATTCATTTAATTTAATTTTCGAGCAACAGCGTCGTGAATTAGGTGAAGAGGCCTGGCTACAATGGGTAAAATCATCGCGCAACAAACCAAAACCAGTGCCAATGGGCCAAGGATTGGACTCTCTGCGTGGTACCATTTCCCCACATTTTCTGAATCCCAATGAATGGCAGCCTTTAATAAAGGATAATACTAAAGAAGGTGAAAATGCACAGGAGCAGCCCAAAATTAAACAGCGTGCAGGCCCCGATTATTCACGTTTGGATCGCCTGGCTCAGCCCAAAAAGAAACTGTGGATGCAAACTTTTAGTGAGCCCATCAAGTTGCAAATTAAGCCAAATGGATACCTTGTGAATATGGATCGGTCACAATCGACTCAGGCCCTAAGCAGGCAATCAAAGATCTCCTTAAGTAAGTCATCCCATGCCAATTCGCCATGCCATTCCTGCATATGCCTCCCTTTTGATAATCAGGATGATGTACCAACTCACAGACTAGAACAAGCCGTTGAGAATACAGTGGGCAAAAGAAATTCAAACATTGAGTTGGATGGTTTTAATAAAAACTACTCGAAATCATTACCAACTAAATTAATAAAACAAATTCCCTGGCGTTAGTGCAAGTCAGACTTAAGCTATTTTATAAATCCTATTCAAAAAATAAGTATTAAGATCTGTAACTTAGATCTAACCGAAAATAAATGTAATTCATTCGAAAACTTTTCAGTACACAAATCATTTGAATGCAAAGTCATTGCGGTTTCAGAATGCTATCCTTTCACTTGATATTAGTTGAAGATACTTAAATACTCCTGCGTTTAGTTCTGTTTCGGATGTGTTGTAGTGTTGGTTAATCTTTGGTTAAGCTTTTTTCATTGGTTAATACATTTAAAGAATTTATTACTTCTTGGGTGCCTTAAGCCTTGTGGCAAAAGCGTTATTTATGTACCAATCGTTTGCAATTTGTATTTAATTAAAAAGTATAGCATACTTTTGTGGGTTACGCTTCAAGCCAAATGCAAGAAAATTGTTTGTGTTGTGTTACTAAACGATTTATTTATAGATGTACTATATTTTAGTATAAACTTAATACAGTTAAATATTTTTAATATTAAATAGTTAATAATATTTAAATAGTTTTGGATTGAAGTAACTCTTTTTCATGGTTCTGATGAGCGTATATTATAATTACTAATGCTTAAACTACATTTGTCGTGCTCGATTTATCCGGTGACACCTGTCCAACTTGTCTCCTCCTATGGTTCTGCCCACTGTTCGCCCTTTCGCCTTCTTCTGACTGGCCGTTGGCATAATTAAAAGCCAAGTACCTGACTGGGGCACACGCAACTCGGAAAGATGGACATGGCACATCGTCTTCACTCTTTACTCCACTTGCCACTTTCAACTCCCCAGTCGGCAAACAGATGTCTCGGCCATGTGGTTAACGTTGACTTTTGCTTAGCGTTTTCCTTTTTTTTTTTCGTGTTGTTTCTTTTTTCCACTTTTGTGCTTCAGTTTTTTCCCCCTCTTTTTTTTGACGACACGACTAGTCCAGTCCGGACATGATACGACTAAATGGTTTGCGAGTAAATTTTTTAACAAAGAACAAAAAAGAAGCAAGGTAAGACTTACGGCAAATATGTGTTTTAATGAGTTGCAAGTGCAGTTTGTCAGTGGCAAAGGACTAACAAGTCAAAGAAGAAGGTGGAGCACAAGTTTCAAACTCAAAAAATGTGAAAGGAGGGGAAACTCCGGATGTGTGGCAGGAATGCGCTGTAGTGCGTTAAAATCTTTAAATACTTGCAACTCGTTGAGTAAGTTATTTTTTGATACATGATTACATAAAATGTCTCACTTAACGACAATACTTTTAATAAATCTGCTGATTTATTCTAAATGCTAAAGATAAACAAGCTCCAATATAAATAAATTAACGAATTCAATATAAATTAATAAATTCCTTCGGTTTCTGGATAATATTGTTGCGACTATTGAACTTAGTTTATTGGGCTAATTCTTACACCTTAATTAGCCCTTGGAGGACAATCATGGGAATGCCCTTGAATAGTCCTTTCTTTATGAGTTGCTTTGCTAACGTTCGATTAATTGTTTTATACCCACTCTGTATTTGAATTTAAATTGAAAAAACTTTAAAAATTTTAAAACCGCTTGACCCCATAAACTTGCACCAAAACTTGACCTCCCCATGGAGGTGTTTTTTTTTTTTTTATCAAGTACATAAGAGGAGATGGCTCTTATGTTGCAACATTATTTGCTCTTTCTTTGTGTTTTCGCAAATGTTTCTTTGCTATTCTTATGCATATCCTGTATACTAAAAAATTCAACTTAGAGCATGCTCATGCTGCTTTTTTTTTTTTGTTAAGATTGTCTTCCTTTATGGTGGAAAGCATCATATTCTCCTGTATCCCATAAAGGTTCCATACTTCCTGCCAAATTCATTTCAATTGCTGATGCATGAAATGTAATTTATAAACTCGAAATCATAATTAAAATGCACATTCAAAAACAAGAAATATAAATTCAAAGGAAACAAACAAAAAATACAAAAAATATTGAATGTCCATTTTGTTAAGTTCTTTATGGAAAAGGTATAGACTCATTTACTTATGATCAACTGCTTAATGGAGGGTAACTCAAGGTCGGCTCCTTTAGACGTCATATGAATGTATGTATAGTTCATGTTCTCGCTGTTTGTTGTTTTGCCCAATTTGTTGGGCCATGAAACAAAAATGTTTCCACTTGATGCTTGAGGAAGGGGCTGGGGGTAACGACAACGGAAACCTTTTTGTGACGACGCGAATGTCAAACGAATGCGAGACGAAACGAAATGAAAAGAAAACAAAATAATAACGAAACGAAATGAAACGAAACGAAATGAGGCGTCGAGTGGCGTGTCCTGTTTTGTCCTTTTCTGTCCTATCCTGTCCTGTTCGTCCATTGCATGTTGATGTCGTTGATGTTGCAATTTTCACTTGTTTCTCGTTATTTCTTTTGGTTTCTTTTTTTCCCCCTTTTTGCTCGTTTTTCTCTACTCTTTTTTATATATCTTTTTTGTCACTTGTTTTGTCAGTTTCCGAACAAAAGCTTATTAGTGTTAATTTTAATGAGTTTTTACTGTTCCAAATGGCCTTGTCAAACATTACAAAGTCTATTTGCTGCATTGGGGAAACGACTTTGATGCACCCTGTACAGATATTATTAATCATGGTACAGTCAGAGCAAAAATGAATTTAAGAGATACTTTGAGTTAAATTGTCTGTAACTGCATAAAGATTTATTACTATAATCTAACATAACTTCATTACCCCACCCAAAATATTATTTTCAGAGATTTTAATATACCTTTGGACTATACAAGGTATGCAAAATTTTAACTACATTTCAACAATTTATTGTAAATTTGCAAAAAACAAACACAATGTTTGACTTGTTTTCAATTGAAATAACTTGATGAATTTATAACGATTAATTAGTTTTTGTTTTGCCACCAAGACCACATCAAGTAAAAGGCAATTAACAGATACAATGATTGGACTTTAGTTACATTGTGATTTTCACTCTGAATGTACACCGATCCCAAAACTAAATCAATTGGATAATCCTTAAGTTTGTAGTAAAATTGTTTTTATGTCATAAGTTTCTAAATATTGTGAATATTTTTTATTTAAGAAATCATAAACAAAACCCCCCTTGGGGAAATCTAAGTGAGTGACGAAGAGAAAAGAAGCAGCAGCAGGGAAAGAGAATAACTTGAGGCTTGTCATAGTATTTTTGATGTGCTTTAACTGACAATCACACACCAGCAACACCTGTGACTGTGATGACGGGGACAACACCGTCAAAATACGCACTTACATACATACATGGCACAATATATGTATGTACATACATACTTACGAGGGAGGGCTATGAGGTAAGTGAGCCAATCCTTGACTTACCTTTAAAATCAGCCCAACTGCTGGTGTTTCCCCGCCTCTATTAGCAAATTCTTTAGGCAATGTCTTCAAGATCCCAGCATCAGCACATTTTAAAGGGGGTAAAAGAAATAAATTCTTTTACTTTTTAATTATCGTTAGTTATTGAAAAGCTTATCATTCATGATTAAACTATTTACTGATTGGGAAAAATGTCATCTGGCCCTCGCATGCATGTTGTCGGTACATCCATGATGATGGCACAGACACGTGTGTAAACTGTCCTACTTCATCTACCCAATAGCATTTTAAATTCCAACAACACAAAATGTGAGTATAAAAATAACTCACGAAGGTGAAAATCCCGCGCCAACTTTCTTCCAATGTGTCAAGTACACTCAACGCAGGCAAAATGCCATAGAAACGCACGGGAAACGCGCGAAAAAGGTGTTGTTTTTGTTTCTTTTCTTCTTTGCCTGTTTTTTGTTGTTGTTTGCTTTTTGTGCATACGTATAAATGAGTTTTACCTTGAGCGGTAGAGAACTTTTCCAATTCCCAAAACATTTTGCCAGTAACACTTTAATAATCGTTAAACATTTAGTCACGTTTTTCGTTTTCGGTTTGAGTTCCAACATTGGCAGAGTGAGGTGACAAATAGTTGTCAAAGGGCACACACACACACACAACTCTATGTCATGTCATCCCCTCCTATGGCTATGTTGGTACATGATAATGCCCGCTAAGCCGCCGACAATGCTGTTTGTCATATGTTTCAGAGATGAATATATTTATAACATATTTTCGCAGAAAAAGGGTAAAATATTTATGGTATAAACTACATATTGTTATATTTTTTCGACCTCAACTCAAAATGTGTTCATAAAACGCTAAAAGGATAAAAGTAATGGATCCTATAAATTTGTAAAACATTCCCTCTGAATAGACTGCAAACTCATTACAAATTCAGTTATTTATGAGCATTGAGACTAGTGCAAGAAAAATGTATGATAGTGTGAACATTATTTATTATCCTTAGTCATATCTTTGTAATTAATACAATCTCTAGTTAGACTTGAGACGAAGAATAAGACAATCGTCAAATCCTCTTTCGCTTTATCTTTCCTAAAACGAAAATGAAAGGTGATAACATTATTTTGTATGAATTTGATAGAACTGCAGAATACCTTCTTGTATTGCCTTCTATATAATCTTTAAATTTCTCTTCAGAGAAATCTTTAGATTATATAGATCCATTGCTGTGTCATGGCAATGTGTTGCGCATGAAGAATCCAGCAGATGTTCCATCCATTTTGTGGCGAAGATAGGAGCAGTGCACAAGACTTGGCAAGTAATCGTGAATATCGTCGTGTACTATGTGTGCAATCAGATCATAATTGCACTGGTTTGGGAGCAATTTGGTGCTGCTTTGGGTAGCTCCAACGGACACTTGGTCAAACATCCTAGGGCTCTATCTCTTTTTGGAAAGCATGCTGCCTGGCAAAATATTATTGGGTGCTGTTTCGTGTATAGCACAAAGTTAGTTCTGGGCCTCCTGATTGCGTACAAATCTGTAAAGTGGAGCAGGTCCTTGGATTATATCTTTTCCTGGCGCAGAACCAGAACGTATTTTTCGATCCCTGCGAGACCCCGACATCGGCAAGAAGAAACGATCCGGTGCCTGTGGTGATTCGTGCACATTAGCAAGGCGTTTTACGACGGCGTTTTCAAGAATTTTGTAAAATTATAAAGTTATGCTGCAGATATTTAAATTTTAAATATATGTAAAAAACCTCTGAATCTAAACTATATTTGTAAATGGCTTATATAAAATTCGAAACAAAACGAAATGAGTGAAGAGTTTGAAATTTAAACTCAAATGAATCAGTGCCCTGACGTAAAACTCAGTCGCACAACATTCGAACGAAACAAAACTAATTGAATGAGTTGGAATGTAAGATAACGAGGAGCTCTTTTTCGAGTCCATTCGAATCCCAACTCTGATTTTGGTATTAATTTATACATATATATTTTTATATCCTTGGGACGGACAGACGGACATGGCTATATCGACTCAGCTCATGGTGATCAAGAATATATATACTTTATGGGGTCGGAAACGTGTCCTTCTGTGCGTTAAAAACAACTGCCAATTTTGTAATACCCTCTGCAAGGGTATAATAAACTTCGGCATAGCCAAAGTTACCTTATTTGATATTTTTTTGTCATCATTTCATCTTTTGTTTTCACTTCATAAACTGTTTGTTCAGATCAAACTCAGCAGATACTTTCAAAGCATGTAAAAATCATTAGTTTCAAAATCTTACCCAGACCTTTTTATAAAATTAAAAAAAAAAAAAAATAAATAAAAAAATTTTAAAATAAATTTATAGAATGTGCTCCTGTAGCAATTCATTCAGTTCGTAGTGCTCCAATGGAGTTAGCCATGTCTTCTTCGTTTGCTTTGCCATTATTTATTGCATCAATCGTCTTTTGTGATTGTGAATGGGGTGGAGAGGTGTAACTTACAAGTGTAACTTACGCCTCTCCACCCCATTCACAATCACAAGAGAAGAGGATTGATGCAATCAATAAAGGCAAAGCAAACGAAGAAGACATGGCTAACTCCATTGGAGCAATTCGAACTGAGTCAATGTCTCCAGGAGCACAATATCAAACCGACCACAATACGTCGCACCTTCACCGATGTCCTGCCCCTGGTGCGCCTTCTGTCGCGCTACTATCCTGAACTGATCGACCTAAACTACTACCCGCCCAGGAATAGAGTACAGAACAAGCTGGCCAATTGGAAACTGTTCAAGGAGCGCGTTCTGGACAAGGTGGGAGTACGTCTGACACAGGATGAGATGGGTCGTGTGGCCCGCTGTGTACCCGGATCCGTGGAGTTGTTGCTGTTCAGCATAATGGTTGCCCGTGGTCATAATGAATGATTGAAAACAAATGGATACTTATACGGATGTATTCTTGAGGAAAACCATCGATGACTTCGAAGTCAAACCATTCATTAACATATCTGAAGTCGGTCGGTCCTCAAAGATCCCTAAGGCAACACAAAAGCGCTCCCAGATCAGCCCCATAATGATTTGATTCCCCAAGTGGTATAGGACGATATCCATACATATTTGCCAAACTTTTTCCACTGGACCTATTATTTCCAAACGGATAAAGTGCAGCAATAGGACAGTCGAAAAGGTAATCAATGTAGACGCCAAATCAGCTGGGTACTTCATGGGTCACAAGTTTCCATTCATTATAAACAGTCCCACACAGCAAACAACCGAGGCCTTCAGCTCCCAAATCTCAATTTCAGTGCGTATTTTTAACATTTCGAAATATAGAACTTAAAATTTTTAAAACTTGTGTTTTATCAAAAAAAAATCAAAGAAGCTAAATTCGGCAATGCCGAAGTTTATATACCCTTGCAAGTTGTTTGGTACTCTTTCCTCACTTATAGCCGTCAAAGTGGAAAAACGTTTTATCTAAAAAGAGTAATGTTTGCGAAAGAACTGCCCACAATCTTAACATTTGAAAAAACCAAGTTTTTGATCAAAGTGACTGTTTTCCACCGATCGTTTCCACGTAATCAACAAAAAGGCTCGCCAAATTGCAAGCTGGTATGACCTTCTAAGGTCTTACTGGGTCACAGAACAAAGATAAAAGATTTAATAAACACACCTGGCAATGACAAAGAGTGCCTAACTGGAAGCAGTGATACATAGAAGCTCGGTTGGAAGCTTTCGATAGAGTGATCCACACAGTTGGTCCATTACCTCCACCAGTTGATCCATCAGAATATTTATCAGCCATCCCAGTTGCAAACAAAAACGTTGACTAGAAACATGAGAACAGAATACAAGATTTCTAAAATACATTCTAAATTCTAAATAACATATGCATACACTTAAAAATAGACCAAATATTGTCCCCAACATTTTCAATAGAAATAAATCATATATATGATTTAAAGTGTTATAAATTAGTAAGATTTATTGACCAGAAGCCGGCTGAAACCCAGTTTTGATTCGCTTCAATAAGGTCGAAATATAGATAAATATAATATTTATAAATTACATTAATATTTATAAGTTACAGAATTTTGCCAGTATTTCAACGAAATCAACCACTGTGCTCTTCATATTTTCCAAATGGGTCGTGTGAATGCCCAAACACATTTGAACTTCACAGAGGCAATTATGTTGTATTTCATAAATGTATTTTTCCGCGAAAATATTCATCTTTAGATAGTTTTTAAATTCTACTATTATTAGACGATTATATAGTCAAAAAACGTAATCTCATCTCTGATGCCATTAAAAATTAAGCTTACTTTACTGTGTGAATAAGTACATTAGGATGAATTAAGCAACAAGGCTAACGAAAGAAACCCAACCTTTGCCTCCTCACCATGTCGCTAAGCACTGGAAAAAGTTTATGAGACCAAATGTGGTAGGCGAAAGTCTTCATATAGGCTGAGACTCTGGTTTTTTTTCGGTGGATTACAAGTGATGGAAGTTGGAATAGACTGGATAAGGGGGTACTGGATTTATGTATCTATGTATATATACATGGTATGTGTATCTGTGTGTGCGTGTTGATTGTATATATGTATCTGGCATGGACCTTTTGCAACTTGTTTGTTTTCTTTAACCACATATTTTACTCTGCTCGTACTCGCATTTGACTCTTTGTACACTCAGCTTTGATTATACCCTGATTTTGTTGGTTGCTTTTGGGTATTTTGGATTTCAGACTTCAGCTTGAAAAGAAAAACAAATTGAAGTATATAATATTTCAAATATTTAATGCCCTATTGAAAGTGGATTTTTTCAAAATATGTACATATAAATAATTATCTTAATGCTCTTGCAGAGTACTCTAATGTCGTTGCTTGCTAATAAATTTCACTTTTACTTGAATTTTTTCTTGCCTTGTTTTAAGCTTGTACTTTTTAATTTTTTCTCGCATATCCTAAAGCTCTCTGGAAACTTTCTTTTTCCTAGAAGGCCTCCGAACACACGAAAAAAAGAAAAGAAAATGCAGTAAATAAACGTTTCAAGACACAATTAGAGTTTGAAATTTGCTGCAATTTGTTGCTGCTGTAAGAGGAAGAAGAAGAAAGGCAGAACTGAACTGAAACTTTTACCATATTAAATTACTTTTTATGATGCAACCGAAAAAGAAAAAAGAAAGAAACAAAAATAAAAAGAGAAAAAGATGCACGCTACCTACCATTAAATTTTGGACTCAAACATTAAATATTTTGGCCGACACAAATAACTTGAAACTTGGCAAGTAAATCGTCGCGTTGTGTTGCCGCAAAAACCGTGTGTGCTAAATGAGCCAATAAGGAATGGCCTCAGACCCACAAGCACAACCAGAACGAAACCCAAGGCACCGCCTCCTGTTGTCTCTATTCTCTTGTACTCTCCTGTCGCCATGTCGAAAACCGTTTCGACTCGATGGCACCTACCAAGATGTCGACTTTTCGAGTCGGTGAAGTGAAAGTGGAAGTCGCAACGACAGCACTGATAAGACATTCACTATGTACCACGGGCAAAAACAGAATAGTCAAAGAACAGCGAACAGATTTCACCTCCATTTTGCCCCTTCAATTGATAAACTTGATCATACTCCTTGAGAATGTGGAGCATTACGTAGGGAGCGTGTACTAATTCATAAGAAAAGCGTATAGAGGTATGGGTGGCATGTCATGTATTTAAAGGGGCTTAAATGTAAAGTTAAAAAGATTTTTATATGTAACTCACTTGCTCTATTCGACAGCTCTGGTCCAATGGGTTTGCCTTCATCCAGTCTGCCATTTGTGCCCCCATTTCATTTCATTCTTCTGCAGTTTCCCAGTCGTTGCCTTGTTCCTAGTTATAGCTACATTTTTTCCACTTTTAATGCTCCTTTTGCCTTTTGCTTCTCGGCTTCGGCCATTTACAACGGTTTGATAAGTAATACCCCCCTCCACACCACACACACACACAGTCACAGTCTCACCATCCATAACCCAAAGGCAAACTCCCCGCATCCAAGCCAAGCGAAACCATGAACAACTTTCCCAGCAAATCGCTTCCAGGCTCTTGAAAATGAATGTGCAAATGGCATAGGCTATTTGCTAGACTTGTTGTATTTTGGATGTCTTCTCTCAAGTAGGTGCAAATAGTTGTTGGAG
This sequence comes from Drosophila equinoxialis, assembly GCA_018150345.1. NCBI lineage: Eukaryota > Metazoa > Arthropoda > Insecta > Diptera > Drosophilidae > Drosophila > Drosophila equinoxialis. The sequence goes on along the minus strand of JAECWI010000002.1, from coordinate 5,354,446 downwards.
GCACAAACAACAACAACAAAAAGAAAAACAACAACAACGACAACAACAAAAACATTAACGACAAAAAAAAACAAACAAGAAAGGAAAAGAAAAGACAAGAAATAACATCAAGTCCTAGGCATCTTTTTATGGAGGGGTGTCTGTGAATAATTTTATTGCCTGGTTAGATATATATATATATATATACACCCACCATCACACCATCAAACACCCAGCCACGCACACATTTCGGTTAATAATTGAAACATTTCGCCTTCTTGCCATCTAGCATATCGGTCTAAACATCCTTCCGTTCTTTGACATTTGATACCATGCGTTTTCGACACTTCCGGTCAATTTAAGCTTTATAGTTTTCTTTTTGTGTGTGTGGGTGTGTGCGCGTTCGTTGCGTGTATTGACTGTAAATCGTAAATTTCATCGAAAAATTCAACTGATACTGCATTTCAACAAACTTTGGTCCCTTTTCTAATGAAAAACTTTCTAAGAATAGGAACAAATGCAAGGAATTTATTCGTAAAGGATTCCTGCTCATGTATTTGCTGAAAATATCTTTCCCTTTATAGCCTTGTAGAGGAGTGAAGAAGACGTTTCCGACTACACAAACAATATACCTATATATATACTAATATAACACATAGCTGCCGTACAAATGATCGAACGAATTGAGCTTGTTTAGAAATATCTCAATTAAAATATATGTAGGAAAGCTTTATTGAAGAAGGCTTGGGCAAAATTTCTCATGATATAGAAAAATCTTATATAAAAAGTATAAATACCTTTTGAAAATATTTAGAAAACTTTGAAAAGGTAGTGAACATGAACTTCAGTGACATATTTATTTAGAAAGCAGCTCGGAAAAATTTGTCCAAGTTTCGTAGTCGAATTTTGAATTTAAATGAATTTTTTTTCTCACATACTCTCTTGTCTATGTATCTATTACTTTTGTGTTGTGCTAGAAGATAATTTTAATCAAATGATAAACGTTAAAAGATTATCCGCCTTATATCGTAATGCATATTTACTCCAATTATGCGTCAATAAACGCGACCTCAAAGTTTGTCAATAAAAATGAAACGTGTTAAGCATAGGGAATCATCAATTGTCCTTTCGGCAGCTGTGGCCTAATGAAAACATACGTAGGACACCAACGAAAGAAAAAAGAAAAGAGCAGAGGGATTCACACCAGTTGTTGGCTATATTAAAAGGAGCTGCAGGATGCCATATACGTATATCGCTACACATGTATGCGTGTGTGTGATTGTGTGAGAGTGTGGGGTGGAGGATGTCTCAGCAAATTGCTGCGACGACACGAAACGCATAAACCAAACACATGCCTAATTTCCATGTAATAATAGCGATGACCTACAAAACGAGGAGAATAGAAAAATATATGTATATACCTACATAAATGCATACATATATAAGTATTCATATTTTGTATTTGTGTGTATGTGTGTATACATAGGTATGTAAATGTGTGTATGCCTTACCTTTTTCTTCTTCATCTCCATCTCTTTGACAAAATGATGATAATAATTCGTGCAGTGTATGCAAATGATGCCAATTATAATCAATTTTCTGCAAAATTAGCAAATACATTTTTGTGGGCTAATAAAATTGCACGTCAAGTGCCTGCCACAGTGGTCTATAGTGGTTCTATCCAGGTACTTCATTTAATGGAGGTCACAGAAATCCACAAACACACAGACATCGAGTGGCCTTCAGTGCCATGTTTATGTGGAGCGTGAAAAGCAATCATTTTTATTGATTGAATGATTGACTTTGCCAAAGTACCGTAACCTTTTCATCTAAAAGTTTAGCGTATAGAAACTAATAATATCGCAAGAAACTCAGAGAAACTTTATTTCTGATTCGCTCAATAGCTTTTGGTTGTTTTGATACTTTGTAAAATTTCAGAGGACCAGTTTCTGATGACCTTAACTTATAAACTTATAAAACATTGAGCAAGAGTATCAAATAAAATGAAACTCTTCACAACAAAATCTGAAGTTTTGCTTGAAAATATAAATGCGTTTCTAGGTGCGTTTAGTGGTCAATGGATTTTGGCTAATAAATATTTGCCTCCAAACTTTAAAGCAGTCGTCTTTCCGTCCGTCTGTATCAGTGCAAACTCCTCCTAGATCATAAGAGCCACAGAGCTTTTGCTTTCACTAACAGTCAGTGACCTTTCTCAATAACAAAGAATTCTATTCTTAAAAACATGTGCAACCACCTAAAAACAGACCAAATATCGTTCACAGAACATAATTTTCAATAGAAATAGTATAATATATTTGAAAGAAATCTGCATTCTATACATTTTGGATAAATAAATTTCTAATCATCTTCTTGGGAAATTGACAAAATAGTGAAATAGTTGAAATGAGACTACAAATCTATCCTGCTCCTGACATTGACTTTCAGTCAATGTAGGGGGTCATACCAACTTTTTTTGCGGGCATTTTGGCATTTACAGGCCGACGTTTTCGTAGCTTTGCCGATTTTAGAAGAAAAAAATATTGCGGCCTTGAAATTACACTTTGATGAAGTTTTGTCTTAAAAATATTGTCAACTTACGTTTAATGTAATAACGAGAATGAAATCCAACTCATGTGCTCGATCAGAAAGAGTTCAAAGCAGCGCACCTTAAAGCGCGGTGTAGAAAAAGACCAACTGACCGATCGAGGCGACGCACTTGGGTGAGAGTATGCAGAAACGAAAAAGCAGCATTGTTTTGAGTGCTGGGGGGAGATCGAGATTGCTGCAATTTGGTTGGTCATCACCAAGACAAGGGGCTTGGATCGGCATTGATATACAATGATTCTTTTTGTTTTTCCCCTTTGCACAAAGTATAATAGAATTAGTCAGATATTTGTAACGAAGAGGAGGAGACGATACCGACCCCATAAAGTTTATGTATTCTTGATCAGCATCAACAGTCGAGCCGATTTAGCCATGTATATTCTTTATGGGGTCGGAAGTGGTTCCATCTGCCATTAAAATACATTATGGCGACTTTAATGTATCGTTTTACCCTGTGGGTGCTTGGTATTAAAAATTTCAAGTTCAGTGATATTATAATAATTTTGTAAAATGTAAATTTAAACTGGTTGCCATTAGGGAAAAACTGTTATTATTCGTGATGAACGTATTTGCTTGCATCTGGGATGGCTGATAAACATTCTGAAAGATCACATCTCTTCCCATGCAACACATAGACGGGGCAAACAAAAATAGCCTGGAACCCCAGAGACTGCTAAAACCCGAACGTTCGTACTCTCAATGAGACCCTTTGGTGAGAAGAAGGCCAAGCAGCAACGAAAATAATTTAGTCTGACACACTCGACACCAATTTTTACTTTTTGAGAAAACAGCGGCAATGCAAAGATAATATGCCCCTGTGGAAAGAGTATACAAAAATGTAAGCGTGGGTTTCGCATGTGTCCCGGTGGCTACGCCGATAGAGTGCACGCGTTTTTATTAAAATGGCTAGATGAAACAAAAGTCCTGCGATGCCTCTGCTAGAAGGTGCAACAGTTGCGTCAAGTCAAGGATATTTCAGAAATCAGATGACGGATGTGATCAAGTAAGAAACGTTGTTGATGTCCTGAAGCCCTCCACCCAGGACAGAGGAGAGAGGAGGAGAAAACCTTTTTCTTCACCAACACCCATCTGGACGATGTGAGATGGACGATGATGGATGATCTTTTCTTCTTTATTTTGCACATTTCCAAGCGAAACTCATATACTCTTTTTTGAAGTGTATACAAAAACTTAACTAAGAGATGAGAAAGTTTTGGGTCGAAAAACCATTTAATTTATCATGGATAAGCAGTTTGCTTTTTTATGGTGAAATGAAATTATAAATTTGTCTAGTAAAAAAAATTCTTTGACATTGTAGGCCACATTTAAACATTTTGTAATTTAATTTGAGGACCAACATTGGATTTCTTTATCCTGTCCAAATAGAAAGTTTTGCACATTTTTGCCGCTTGAAACTTGTGTGTGGTTTAAGAAATAATAGGTGTGTATGTGTGCGTGTGTGTGTAGATGGTAATTTACTTTATACATATTAACAATGAAATCAAATTAAAAACTTTTCAACTAAGACAAATGTTTGCACTTTTGTCTGATAACTGGAGTCCCATCTACACACACACACACACACACGCGCGCAGGCAGAAGAGACACGTGCAACGTAATCGTAAGTTTCATCATGCTCTGCTTCAGCATCATTCGCACTACCACCATTTGCATCATTATCTTCATTGGGGCTCCCTATAGTCTGATTTTCCAACTTGTCGGCATCCTTCATCTGTTGTCCTTCGCCGATTGATTTGGCTTCAACTTGAGCAGCAAAAAGAGTTGAGTTTAAGTTAAGTTTGAGCGACAAACCAACAAACAAACAGAAGCCAAAGCAAAAATGGCCAAGTTACGGCAGTCGTCGAGCAAAGTCAAATAGCACAAACTATGTAGAAAAGGAAGCAAACTGTCTGTTTCTCTCTCTTTCCTCTGTGTGTGTGTGTATAGACATACATATGTATGTAGTTCTGTACATGCGTATATGGGTATATAGAAATTTGTAGCAAAAATAAGCATACGCACTGTTGTCGTCGTCATCGTCATCGTTTTCCTTGTCGTTGAGTAAGTAAGTAAGTCAGTAATAGACGAGAGGCCACAATGTCTACTGAGTAAGTGAGTCCTGGTAAGAGATGATGATGTAGCCAGGGCTGGAAAACTACTTTAAAATAAATATTTCTAGGTCTTTGCATTTTTCAAACTACGCAAATTGCGGCCCATCAATTAGATTCAGACTATGCAAACAAAATTACTTAAAGTAATACAAATCTTTAATTTTATTTGTATATACAAATTTATACTACATGAAAAAGTTTAATAGTTTTTCGTTTTTGAACTTCCAATATTCAGAATGAAAAACCAACTTAAAGCAATATTCATGATTGATTGTCATCCCTGGCAATATGAATAGAAGAAGTGGGGACTGATGACGTGAGCTCAATGTGAAACGATGCCAAAGCCAAAACCCAAATTTAACTTCCAACTTCAAGACAATTCAAATTTGATGTCACTAGGTAAGGGAGATTGCTGCACAGGCTACATACATATAGGGTCATACATATGTATAATCCGCATATGTAGACGAACCTATATACATATGTACATATGTGTATGTGTGTTTGATTGTGGGACAGGAACTGCTGGCATAGCAGACACCAAGGGGGTCTACTCTACGACAATAAAGATGATTATGATGATGAGCAGGATGGGGTCATGTGGTTGGGGAGCCGGTTATGGGGATGTTGATGACACTGCCAAATAGTTGTGAGATAGAGGAGAATAGTGCGTATGGCTATGCGTGTGTGTGTGTCTACATATTGTATGTGTATCTTTATGTACAAAATTTTCCACAAAAAAAAAACTCAGTAAACAGTAACACGTTTCATTCTCCCTCACTGTTTGACACTCTGTCAGAGGGATATTAATATTTTAGTTAATGACTTGTGAGCATATTCGATCTCTTTATTATAATTCGATCAATACCCCATCTATCCATTCATCTAACTACTTTCGCCTTTTACCTATTGTATTATGGAGTGTAATCTTTTATTTGTAACCATTTGGGTATGCTATTTAAAGAGTATTCAAACTTCCAAAGCTTTTCGCTACACTTTGAAACTTGTTTTGATATCCACATTTATTAAATATCGAATCAATTTCGATGCCAATAAATAAGCCTTGGCAAGCGAAAACGTATTTACCAATATGTTATATGATGGCAACAAAACATCACGCATTGAAATGTACAGATAAAAACGAAAAATTTGTTTTTTCTTGAAAACCATATAAAAATTTAAACCAAACTGAATACGGATTCCAGCGAATCCCCTTCTTTATTTAGTTAATTCAAAACATGAAATCATTTTATTTACATAAGTACGGAGTTTACGCTAAGCTATCGCACCATACGAATAAATACTGAATGGATTTAAAACGATAATGCTGAAAGCCGAATAATGTAAAATTCGTTGACGTGCAGCTAGAAGAGAATCGTTTTTACTTACTATTAGCGAAAAGGTTAAACTAATTCTATACAAAATTTAATTCCACAAACATTTGAAGAGTGACAACAATTTACTAGGAAAAATACATTTATTTACAGTAGATAATTAGCTCACAAATTAGATAAAACAAACGAAGCAGCACGAAAGACTTGAGAGCAAACACATCTTCTTGGCTTAGTTTCTTAGAGTGAATAATGCGATATGTGAACTAGACAGCCATTTTATACTTTAACCATTTAGAAATTGAGTCAAGTCTATAGGGAGTATTTGATACAGTTCTGTTTCATTGTAGAAAGAAACTGCTAGACATTATGGCCATTCCTAAAATGAATTATGAACAATAAAAGTGAAAATATAAAATCCCATTAAAAGTATCAAATAAAATCGGCCTAACTTATTCGAACGACAACAACGTACACAAAAGACTCAAAGAGGTCCCTGGAAAAAAGAACAACAATAAACAACGACACAGAGATGGCAAGTGAGAGGAAAGACGAAGAACAAAACATTACGATGGAAGGGGAAAGAAAACTCAACTTTTTAACATTTCCTAATTTTTTTCTTTCTTTTTTTTGGTAGAAGTAGTTAAACTCTTTCAGCACAAATCCATGTTTCAAGCTAAACTAAAGAAACAAAAACAAAAATAGAAAAAAGTTGTTTTTGCGCCAAGATTTTGCAACCCCGGCACACACTGCTTTCCACATACTACACCAACCACTCCCACCAAAAAATAGACGCCAAACAAATGTAAGAAGTTTTCTTTCTTGTTCCTTCTTCCATGTACATATACGTACATACATACATACGTGTGTATTCTTTTACTCGTTTTCGTTACTCATCCTAGTAAAGACTCTCTGAAAATGTAATAAAAAATGATGTTGAACATTTTTAAAACCATGTCACTTGTTTGTCGTCCCTTTTTTGCTTTCTACAAATATACTTGTGAGAAGGGGAACTTGAAGAGCGGTTGAATTTTCAACTTTTGATCAAAGAAGGATGTATTGAAATATGCAGATGATCATGTCAGTGTGACTTAACTTTTTGATCACGCAACTAAACTCTTTTCCAGATGGTGACTTCAAATGTTTCAGTGGTTAATAAAAGTAAAGTATTAACAAGCATGACTAAGCATTACTAGCTAGGAGCTAAGCATTACTAGTAAGGAGCAAGTTGTTGTTCGACCAGATTTGATTATTTTTGGTTAATTTCACTGTTGCATTTTGCGTTTTGTTTTGTTTTTTTTTTTTAATGTTTGTTAAAGTTTTTAAAATTGATTTATATTAATATATTTCTTATCATCATTATACCTGTCTAGCTGATACACGTTGCGTATTAGTGATATAAAATTTAAAAACCGTTAAACAATAACAAACATTATGAGAAATACTGATTTTAGTTTCAAAAATGTTGGCAACTCACGATTTGAAGTTTCAGAAAAGGACAAGGATTAGTTAACGCAATGTTTAAACAAAAGACTTATCAGCTGAAAATTACGTATACGCAATATTAAAAGTTTTAAGAAGTAAGAAGTAATTGTTAATAAAAAACTCTTTTCAATTCTCTTTCCCTTTTCAAATTCAAATTTGATAATAGAAAAGTGAGAAATTAAAGAGAGAATTAAGCTGGAAGAGTGGTAAGCGCGCTATGTGATACGTATACGCCCCGTGTTCACATAAAGAATTCATGCCACTTGTTAAGCATTCGATTCAAAAGTTAATTACAATAAAAATGAAAATAATAAATATATTTAATGAATTATGAATTATTTTCGACGTAAACAATGAGCAATGTATATGAACAACAAATATGTACATAACTGCAATTTGCCCAAAAAAGTATGCTATACTATCTGTAAAAAAAATTGATTCATTAATCGAAATCAAATTTATTGACCGCAAGTCTTGCGGTACTTTCTTTAAGCCCTTTAAAATCAAGATTCATCATGATTTACATCAGACAAATCATTTAATACGATTTTGTTTTTTAATTCCTCTTGCTAGGCCAATGGAAGGAAAGAAAAGGCAAAGGCTTTGTCATAACTTTTCAACAAAGCTCCTTAAAATCACCAATTTGTCAATAAAGGTATTTTATTTCGATTTCCATATATCCGTTTTGTAATTTATTCGACATTCACAATTCACAATGGTAATCATTGAAATGAAATGAGTAAATTCACATAATTTAAATCAAAAATTTAATAACATATCTTATCATTATGTACATTTTTGGTTACATTTAAATTTATCATTGTCATTGTTGCAAGCAATTAAAGACAAATTTAAAAATCCTTTTTTGGCCAACATTTTGGAATATTTTAAATTCGCAAATCAACAAAACATTGAAAATATTTGTGCCCTGTCATGTAATTTACACATTTCTATGGATGCATGGTATGAGACTGAAATTTTAGATCTAGCAGCACTTCTATCGCCTATCTAATGGATGGTAAATATGCACGTACGAATGTTGACAAAATGCTCATTTTTATCTGTGTGTGTGTGTGTGTGTTTGGGTATGTGGGAGGGGAGTATACGGCATTTGTATTCCAGACAACTAAATCTTATGATTTATGTATTTGCATTTTATACATAGAAGCAAAAATTCAATCATATTTAATTATGTATTTTGAATCTGAAATCTAAAGTTTTTATTTAAATTTATTCTGTGGCTACCAATTTCGGAATACCCCGTATCCACAGTGTCCACATGAAAGTGGGTATATTTGCTAATTAATGAGCCATTTAGGCTCATTTTCATTCACACTATTGATTCGGTTCAGTTATTCACTCACTCACTTGTTTTGTTGTACATTGTTCACCTCTTTAACGAAAATTTTTTACCTATTACATCTACTTACTTAGTAGCTTATATAGGGTATCTTATAGTCTGTTTTTGGCTTTACGCGAACAAAAGAAACATTTCTAACTCGAACCACGTTCGATGTTGGCAACACAACGAAACCAAAAGCAAAATAGAACCAAATAGCACAAAATATTCCTAACTCATTTTCAGTTTAGTTGAGTCTATGTTGAGCCCTGGACTCGGAAAATGAAAGGCAATGTTGTTTGTTGGCTTTGCCTTTAATTGACTTGAAATTGCCTGACAATTTGTTTGGCTTTTCCCTGAACACGGAGTCTGCGACAATGTGTTCGAATTGTTGTTGTTTCTGTTGGTGGTTGTCTTTGTCCTGTGGGTCCTTTGCCTAGATTATTGTTATTGGCCAATTCTCGTCCGTTTTGATAGCAATGTTGTTGTCGAATTGGTCAGTTTCAGAGAGCTTTGCTATGAAATATTGCAACATATTTGATCAAATTAAATAAGTATTAACCTTTCGATACCTTTTATCAAGTACGAATCCAATCTAAGCCCAATATATTTTGCAGAATAACTGATTTAAAAAGCTTTACTCTGAACTCTGTGTTGACTTGTAGCTGGTTTTGTTATACATCATTTGTTACACGTGGTAGAAATGCGTTTTATAATGATTAACTTAATTTATCTAAGGCTTTACATAAAAATTGTAGCTTTTAAGTGTCTTATTAGTTTCAAAATTGGCATTTTATATTCGATCAAAACAAAAGCCTAGTATAGGTCGACCACATATTATACCCAGATATGAAATAATCAATGATCTGAGGACACTTTCCCTTCTCCACCCTCAGCATTGTCAGTCCTGATGCCATTTCCAATGCTTCACCGTAAGTTTTACAGCCACTGATAAAAATATAATTGCCCTAGCGTTAAAATCGTTAGACATGGATGAAGATATAACTGCCCTACCGTCAATATTTTGAAATATCGGTGAAAATATGAGTCATTACTGCCAAGATCGAGATTTATTTGCCAAACTTAAGTGCTCAATTAGCTCGATTTCAGTAGGTGAGAATAGGTGAAGAGGTCTACAATACAATTAGACTGTGATTCAAATCGAGACTATGAATAAGTACAAAATTATAAATCCTTATAATGTCTGTGGGTAGGAATCGCATTGAGGTATTTTTTTTTTTCTGTGCAAATGATTACTAAGCTGCTTACATTTTAGCAGTAGTAATTAGATTAATAGGTGACTACTACTTATAGTGCTTACATTTTAACAGTAGTAATTATATTACATTTTATGAATTGAAATGTAGCTTACCTTCTTACCCACCCATAGTAAATAGTTTTGTAGTCGATTTTCTTGTAGTTTACGCCTTTAGGAAGCGCAAGGATGGTTTCAGTAATTCCGTTTTTGTCTATTGTAATCTAAGTTTAAGTCAAACTGTCTACGAAAAGCGGAAATATCCGTGCAAAAGTTAGCTAACCTTTTTGTACGTTTTGTATTGATCTCAATTGCAATCTCTCACAAAGTAAAGCGAGCAAACAATTTAGTTTTGTATATACCTAATATACGTATACATAGATGTATAAATATATATATATATATACATACATACATAAATAGGTAAGTAAGTATGATCATAATTCATGTTGTATGCCATGTATTTATTGGTCTGTACAAGCCGTATTACACCGTAGCGTAAAAGCAAATGTAATTAAAGGAAGCTTTGCTCATTTTTGTCACGTAATTTACTGTTGCAAAATGTGCCATCTACAGTTACACACACACACAATCATACACCACATGTACATATGTATATACATACACACATGTGTATGTACGTAATGTAATGTATGTATGTATGTATGTTTATATGTTCAGTATCAAAGAAACGCACTAATTAGCCACGCCAGCCATTACAATTGAAAGTGAATTGTTGTTGCAGCTTGATAATGGCGCTTTTGTAATTGCTCTGTTGTCGTCATGACAAATTTTTGTGCCCATCGTTGCGGTCCGGCATTAACCACATTGATTCATTGACACACACAAAATCTCCCACCAACTTGAACGAAATGCACCAATACAAAACACCAAAGCTAACCACGTATATAACATGCAAATCATATTATGCGAACGATTTGCAAAGTGCAACAGACAAAAATAACTTTCGACTATAACAAGGAATGGATTTTTGAATGTTCAAGCATCTTTTTTGGCTCTTTCTTTAGAAATAAAGTCCCCAGATACTTAACTTATCAAGTCATTAGCCACTTGCACAACTAACTTTTCTCTGCCTGAACCTTTTCGTAAACTATGTAGTGACTACAACAGACTGTGGCACGTTATCGGTTCCAAAACATCGCTTCCTGGTATAAAAACTGCGATCTTGTCCTTCTTCGCTCGTAATTAGTTGTAATAACCTATTATCTTGTTATATTTAATATTTTCTATTTCTTTAGTTTAATTTTATGTTTATATATGTAATACGCCTATGCCCTTAGGTCGCAGTGGTTAGAGGTTGTAACATTAACTTTACTTAGGGTCATTCGTAACAGGCCCGGGCTTGGTGTCATATGGGCCACTTGTTCGTACTGACCATTGTACGACTACGTCTATAAAAGAAATGTAGGGAGCAATTTGGTACTGTCTTTTCAGTTTGGATGTCTTAATAGTTAATATTCACCCGTAGGCTCAAATTAATTAAAATTTTAAAATATTTGGAATTGGTAGATTGATAGATTGATATTTCTACCTAAAATTCACATATACATACATACATACATACATATATATGTATGTACATCTATAAAAACTTAAACTTTTCGGATATTTATATCGGAAATAGAAATCAAAGTGGATAATTTGAGCAATTGACAGTCGAATAAAATTAGAACAAATCTCTTTGACCGGTGAAAGCACAGTAGAACGAACAGAAACACAGAAAAAGTGTCCCCCCCACAAACACACAAAAACTCACACATTCACTAATCCAGAGAAGACATTTCCGGCAAAATATTTTGCTACTGTTTATCGCTTGTCCATCTCTTCTTGTCCATTGTTCCATCCAATCAAAGCTCTCTAGCAGAGCTAAAAAAAACAACTAGAAATTTACGACAGTGCCCAATTATTTTTGTTATATTTGACATTAATAGGATAAAAATGTGAAAATTATTGAGTAATATGTCACACATTTTGTGCTGGCCTCTCAACTATGTATTTCGCACAGATGGACTACGACAAAACCTTTACTATACCATAAGAATACGAAACCGGAAATCGATAAGCAACGTGGATGCGCTGTGAAAATATTTACTCGCCTTTGACGTGAAAAACAATTTATTTCCCAAGACGGTTTCTGTCAATTTCCAAAAAAAAAAAAACAAAAACATACACACAAACTGACACTTTTAAGGAGAGACCATGAAAAAGAAAACTCATATTTTATTATATCTACTAACATATATAACTTGCCAAAAAGGGTATCTATGTGTATGATCAAAAATGTGTAGCTTTTTGTTATATATTCATGATCAGCGCAATGTAAGACAGTATCCTTAGAGTAATATTTAAGCCAAGTATTAGTATCTCTAATGATAATGATGCAATACATGCATATAACTTAAGATAAAGATAAACGCTCACTCACAAATAGAGAGATAATCTTGTATCACGAGATAAATCAAATAAAGAGACATTCTGTGTTTTACTCGACCTTCCTAAAATTATTTAGTTCCCTTAAAAAGAAATCGAAAACATTAATTTTGTTAGTTTTTAACTACCATAATACGATTCTGAGATTATTATTTGTATATCTGAATGTTCAGATTTGAAATCAACCAACTCTAATAAAAGAAATATGATAATCTACATATATCTTGTGATTACTTTTGATTAGTGTTTAGTTTACTTAAAGAACAATCCGCTGCTTTTAAATTTGTATTAAACATTTAAGGGCCATAATTGTTTTGCTTAAGGTAAAGTTAGCGAGAGAGCGTGATATGGAGATTTGGAGGGAAGGAATGGGTAAAATCGAGATCAGGCAGCAAAACCCCAAAAATGTTTACATATTAACGCTGATTTTAAGTGCCAGCGTTAAGTTGAGCCGTATTACAACCGCATGTATGTACACAGGTGAGAAGTGAAGTCGTGGCTAGGTAGTAGGCTATGCCGAGCTGCCACTTAAGTCGGGCAACGACCGCAGCAAGTGCATAAATGGAATGGTGCATTCCTCCATCTCTATCTTCATCTCCATTTGCAACACCATTTGCTTTATTCTCTATCCAGCCAATCCGCACATTTTGTGGTTAAGCTCGGTGGCATTCCATTTCCATATAATGTGCATACATACATACATAAATACATACATACGTACATATGTATGTATATATGTATATGCAGGTGTCTTTTTGGTTTGCATTTCTCTTCCTCTTGTACAATATTTACACTATACTCGGCACTTCTTGGCTTAGTTGGCACCATCAAATTAGGCAATGTCCTTAAGCTGAAATTATGCTTTCAACTGAAAACTTTCAAGGACATGCAACAAATTAAAATGACTTTTTGCTTTGTCAGCAGTTTTTAAAGCAAACCTAAACTGAAGGACAACAGCTCGAGAAAATGAAGTTTTTATTGAAACTTCATTAGAACGTTTGCCATCACCCGCTTCAGATATAGGAAATAGATTTTTGGGACTTAGGCTTTTCCTTGGCGCTGCTGCCTTTCATTTGTGGAGATTCCACTTAGGTTTTTGTAAAGGGCGCCCAAGTGGGACGCTTCGTAGAAGCTTCAGGACAATTACAAACACAGGATTCTTCTCCAGATTCTATATAGCAACTGCAGTCACATGTGGGAGTTGCTTCTTCCTTTTTGCTGGCTTCCATACTGGCAGATTCCATTGAGGTTTCAGTGAAGGGCGCCCAAGTGGGTCGCGTTACGGAAACGTCAGGACAATTACAAATGCATGAATCTTCTCCAGATTCAATAAAGCAGGTACAATGACATGAGGGATCTGTTTCTTTGACTGTTTGTGAAATTTCCAGCGATTTTTCAGTAATTGGGGCAAAGGTGGATTGCTTCTGAATGCCATCATGTTCTCCGTGTTTGATAAGACAACTATAATTACATGTGGGATCAGCTTTTTTGACCGTTTCAGTAATGGGCGACCAAGTCACTTTGTTTCCAAAGGCATCAGGACAATAGCAAGTGCAGGAATCTTCTCCAGATTCAATAAAGCAATTACAATCACATGAGGATCCTGTTTTGTGTTCCCTGTTTGTATGCGATTCATTGAGAACTTTTGTCCTAAATTGCTTCATGGGTTTCGCGCTTGGAATAAATATTGTCTCAGTCTTCCTTTTGTTCCTTTGCCTTAAATGTTGAGGTAAATTTAATTTGGTAGAACCATTAGTTGTTGTCTCTGTTGAGTGTTTTGTGGTTTTCATTTTCATATTTGTCGCATTTGTAGAACTATGGCAATCAATGTCAATAGAGTTTACAATTTGTTTTTTCTCATTATTCGACAATGTTAGACTGAACCGCAGTTTCTTAGCTATATGTAGGTAGTGTTGTTTGCAGTCCTCACTAATATTGGACTTGTGTCTTTGTATGACTTCATCTTGCATTTTTTTAAGTTTGGTTTCTAAAGTAATTCGAATTCGATCATAAATATTAAATGTTGCGAAAGCATCAATTTGTCTTTCTATACTATTATTTTCATCTTTGCATGGAATAGCGTTCTTAACTTTTTGCAGCATCAATTCGAATTCAGAATTATTTGCTGACCTTAAGCGATATTTCCAATCTATATGCCTTAGTTTATTAGCAATTAAAATATCCTCGCTCTGGAAAGGAAAATATGACAAATAAACAAAATTAAAAGGAAAATTGCTACTGACCATTGAACAAAAGTTTTGCAGAATGTTCGAAGGAGGACAATCCACATGGATACTGTTAATCAGTTGTTGTTTCCCTTCATTAGTTTCGGTGAGAAATTTGCTTAGCCGTTTGGCCAAATGAATAAGATACGATTTACAGTCAGTGGCTTTCAGATTCAAGCGTTTGTTAACCTCAGTCAAAAGTTCTTCAATTTGATACTCCAATTTGATTCTTTGCGTGTCATAGATAATAAATTTTCGTACCAAGGATTCTTTTTTATTTTTCTGCCACTTTGAGTTAATGGCCATACCCTTCAAAATTATACTATCATACATTTGCTCGAATTCTAAATTGTCAAATATATGACCGGGTATATGATTTCTATACAAATCTCTATATGACAATATTTGCATATCCCATTTTGTTTTATTCAACGATTGTATCGGTGTCTGTGAAAGTTTTCAGGAATGTGAAAGAAATCCTTTTTACTGCTTAACACTTACCCGAAATGCGATTATTTTTTGTTTTTTTTGTTTCCTTTGCTGATTTGATCCGCTTCTAAATAGTTCGGGGTTCTTATGAACCAATTTTATATTGGCTTTTAACTTTGCTGATGGTTCGGACAGTCTCTGTTGCTGTCTGGCGATAGGCACATCTGAATTATTGTCTATTGATTGGTCATGATTGTCTGTTACTTTAGAATTTCTATCCATGAGCATTAAACAGTTGGTTATATCCACGACATAGATTACGATTAGCCAAAGCAAAAGCTGCATGCTCACAATTCTTAAACGTAACAATTAATACTGTTTTTTTTTTGACCATGTGTTGGCCACTTTCGTTAGCTGGTCTGTATAAAAAGATTCGATTTGTGCCGACTGAAGTAATTGACCGTATGTGAAGCATATTATTGCAATTATCATGGTTATATCGCAACGATTTTCCATAGTATCAACAAAATTGAACAACTTCAACTTAAATCATTGACTGTTGGATCATAAGTTGATCGGCTATTAAGGAATGCAATAATTATATAAGACATAAGTCGAAATACGTAATGTAACTGCGTTTGCAAGCATTTGACTTTTCCTGGAAGTCAGTTGGAAGGACTTAGGACTTCACTTAACTCTCAACTGATCTGATCTTACGATTTCTTTCTTTCTCACACTGCGGTCTGTACAGCAAAAACTCGATTCTTTCTTTCTTTTAAATGTGAATATTGTGGTAGTAAGGCTTATTCTTTGTTTTATATATTGTAGCATTAAGACCTAGTCCATATTTAACTTAGCACTCGTTCTGCTTTACTTTACGTCTGCCATTGATATGAACCTTTCTTTTTGATCGTCTGTCTATCTTCTCTTGATTTCAGTGTTAATAAACGCCCTCATTGCTTTGCCACAACAGTGTGCGACAGTATGACGAGTCATACTACTACAACATGTATACAGCAACCGTTTGACTTCCCATAATGATAAAAATTACGATCAACCAGGCCTTGAAATTCAAAAATTCACTTCAGAATCATACTCATAACTCTGTACTCTGTACAGGTCATTCACTGCTCAAACTCACTCGGGAAACGGTACAAATTTTATTTTGATAAAAATATTTCCGAAAATTTATAAATTTTTCATTACTTTGAAATGACTGTGATACGCTCTAAAATGCAGATTTGGGAGCTAAGGGCATCGCTGGTGTGTTCTGTTGGGCTCTTTATAGCGAATGCAAATGTGCTGCCCATGAAGTCGTCAGCCGACTTTGCCTCCACTTTGATTACCTTTTCGACGGTAATGTTGCTGCACCTGTTACGGATAAAGAAGACGGCCCCAGTTACCAGGACTTGGCAAATATGTCTGGATGTTCTTCTGTACTACTTCGGCAATCAAATCACAATGGCTCTAATTTGGAAGAAATTTTGTTTCGCTTTGGAAGACCTGTCGTCGGATGATGAGGATTTCATGCCCTCTCGGATTGGTATCGTCAAGACCGATTTCGTTTTTATCATAAAGACAGCTCTGGCCCTCTTCATTACATACAAATCAATGATATGGGTCTCTTTCCTCGCCTACATACTGCCAGTGCGACAACCCGATCCAATAAAGAATCCGACAGTGAAGAGGGCGACAGTGAAGAAGCCGCCAGTGAAGAAGCCAACTCGGGCCCGTAAGCCATCAAAAAGCCGCTCCCGTTCCCGTTCCCGTAAGCGTCGCGTACGCTAGATGAGGACACTCAAGTTTTCATAAAATTATACCGTTATATTGTTTTATGTGGTACCAAAAAAAATAATTTTTACGTACTCACAACAAAAGAATTCTTCATTTCAATGGATGAGCATTTCCCATAATGACTAATTTAATTGGTGAGTATTTTGATTATATTTGGGATGAAGATTTAATTGAAATGGTACGGCTAGTCTATTGTCCATGAACCAAGAGCTTAGTTAAGAGGTTTCTCTTTAAATCTACAAGATGCTACAAATGCGTCAAAATGTGACCCCGTATTAACAATATCCATTAGTCAATCAAATTTTATTAAAATAGTACATATGTTTCTGAACTTAATGCTAATTCATTGCAAAAAAGAAAATCACACAATTGATATTTTAGTTTAGTGGTTGCATGGCCAGTAAGAAGAGTTCCAGATCCTGCCAAATAGTTTTACCTTGGGATTGGATCCGGGTTCGAATTCCAGGCAATTGTAAGTCGAAAGCCTTAGTTGCCAGTGCTTGTAATAAGAATAATTCTTCTAAACTAGGTATATACATACATAGATTGAGGCCTTATTTGCAGAGAATGAAATGCATTTTCTTTCTTAAAATTTAAATACTTTTTGTAGCTACCAAGACGGTGTATGTTTCTGTATTGCTAAGTTAGTTTGGTCACAAATCAACAAAGTTTATCGGGTAAAGCTTTTAGGTCAAAGGGTATCAAGAATAATGCAAATCCTACAAAAACCAATTATGCAACGCATGTTGTACATATTGTATGTATGTAGAGAAAAGTTACTAAATTACTAGCTCATTCTCTAAGAACTTGCATCTCTATAAATTTGAGCTGAAAATCACTGTAAGTTTCTACTTGAGTATTTGAAATTTGCCAAGAGTTTCATATTCATTAAAAACGCTTGTAACCTGTCCCTGTTTTCCGCTGTTGCTACAATATCTTCCTCTCTTTCACTGCCTCTTTCTATACCCTCTCTCTCTCTTTCTGTCATATCTTAAATTTAATGTCTGCGGCAATGGCTGTCAGTTTTGCTTCCTGTGCTTCATCCTCAACCTCTTCCTCTTCTAACTTCTGGTTAGCGATTTTCTTCTTCGTTGCGGGTTCACTGCATCACATCTGTTGTGGCATACATGGGAAGGCAAAACACACATACATATACACGCATACATGTATGTATGTAGATACATATGTGTGCCTAGGAGTTACCGTTGAAGAGCAGTTGCGTTTGAACATAAAGTCGTTTGCCTATAACTATATATATTTTGTGGACATATATCCATATTTCAGCAAGTCTCTTTTATGACTCCATATGGAAAGGACCCGGATGGCTGCCAAAAAAGAAGCTAGAAATGCATATACACTTGGGCATTTAACCAATTGACAGAAATATCAGCTCAACATTGTAATATCCTCTATTATGTAACAACTGGGTAAATAACCGTTACTTGAAACTATCAAAAGATACCCAAAAATAAACAGAAGTAGCCAAGTTTATACTTTAGGTGAACCTCCTTTTGATTAGCACATAAGAAAGTTTGTTCGCAATGGCACTTTCGTATAATCCCATATAGTAAAAGATCGCACACCGTTTCGGTCCTTTATTTTCATCTAACCTGCCCCCTTACGAACACACACATACACTGGCGTTATCTCTGCATTTCATTGAAATTAAGTAAATTTGCTTAATTACGAGAGGTCGACGCGGACATTGCCAAAGTGCGTATAGTAACTATGCTGCTAGCATCAAACACACTTTCATATGACTATATAAACTATGCATGTGCATGCGTATGTATGTATGTATGTAGTTGTGACCTAGTATAAAATCCGAGAGTCAGGAAGTATTTTGCTATGGTTTGAGAGTACAAACTTAGTTGCATTATATGTGCTTGTCCATGTATGTATCTGCATTGTGTGCTTGTCTGTCTATGTATGTATGTAGTACTGTGACTCTATGTGTATGTATGTATGTTTGTCTGTGCTTGTGTGTAGGTGCCTGCATTCGTGCAAAAGAAAAATGTTGTTTGCTTGCAATTATTTTGCACTGTTAGGTCGTTAAATTTTTCGTCATATGCAGACACTGCAACCCTTTTTCCATCCTTTTCTTTGACTTCCTTTCTCGTTGGCTCTCGTTCTCTCATTCCATCTCGTTTTTCTTCTTTTAATGGGTGCGTTTGCATAGCCTGCTGACACACATGTACACACACACACACACACGCAGCCATTGCCAGTGAGTGAGTCGAGTGAGTTTATTGCATTCTACTAACTCAAAATTCTCACCATGAGCTTGGCCCCCTTGCTCTAGTTCAGGAGTCAACCGCCTAGCTCGACTTTTGTCTAATAACAAAACACAACACTTATTCACACATACATATACATAACTCTCTAGTAAGTGTGTGTGCGTGTGAGAAAACCAACGCCCAATGAACTTCCCCATGCTAAGCCTTCACACTACCCTAAAGTGGCCCACGACCTGCTGATGCTAAAAATTTACTTTAGAAAAAGGTGTAAATGAATACTTGAAACCAAATTTGAACTCTTACGGGACATATCTTGCACATTTCGAAGTTTACTACTTAACCAAGAATCTCACATTCTCACAAAACAAAAACAAACTTTTTCCCAATAAATTATGCAATATTCGAAAATGCATAACCTAGTATATGGATGATGTAGGTGTTTTTAAACTACTTTCATTTTAGAACGCAAGTTCTCAGGAATGTGAAAAAAAATAGAGCACAAAGATTTATTTCTTAATTCTTTTTTTACCCTTGCATAGGGTATTTTAGAATTGGATAGATGTTTGTAACGCAGAAAAGAAGACGTTTCCCATCCCTAAAAGTAAATATATTCTTGTTCAGCATGAGAAGCTAAGTCGGTATTGCCATGTCCGCCTGTCTGTCTGTCGGTCCGTATGCTATTGAGCTATTGATGACTATAGCTATTGAGATGAAACTTAGTATTAAAGCTATTTATAACGTGGGTGGTATCAAGTATGAAAATCATCCGGATCGGTCCACTATATCATTAAGTGCTTTACAAAAAAACGATGAAAGAGAGGGAGTATCTCTACCAAGTTTGCTTATGAGATTGTTTTACATGTAAAACATCGTATCCCCAAATTTCAACGAGATCGGACAATTATAATAAAGAGGAATATTGCGGAATAACGTTGTATCTCAAAAGTCGTAAGGTTTGCAAAAGAATAGCCTACAATAAAAAGTAATGAAGTTATCGTTCCTATTAGAGCTATCATATGATATAGATCAAATAGTCACAGTCATGAGCTGATAAATTCAACTGATAATAATAATGAAGATATTGAGAAAATGCACTTTTCTTTGCGCCGCGCCGTTTCAATGGGAGCTAATGATGAAAACAGCCAAAAATTTTACATTAAAATCAAAAAATTCATGGTTTGTTATTCGAGTTAAATATATAATGTTAAGAAGATCGAGAGATAGATAGAAAGGGTTAGAGATAGATAGAGAGCAGAGAGCCTATATGGCAGCTGCAGTCAGTTGCCGTAAGTGGCATGAGGCATAAGAGAAAAACATAAAGAGTACTGTCTTGATCAGCATTCTTAGCCGAGTCAATCTAGCCATGTGCGTTTGTGGGTTCGTACATTCGTCCGTTCTATAAGAGATAGAGCTCCAAAATTTGGTATTTATAATCGTTTGGTAAGCGCGCAGATTTTTTTTGTTCAGGAAAAATGGATTAACTCAATTTTTTGAGCATCGAAATTAAATCCAACACACTAATTAGTCTTATTAATTTCTACCAACCAAATTTGAATAAAATCGGATTAGAAATATGCACAACATTGAAATATGTTTTCACTTAGTGCATGGTATACCGAAGTCGGCGGAGACGACTTACTTTCATTATTAATTTTACATTTGCTGCTTTCGGATGCAGTTTTTTTAACCTTTTCAACTTTTTTTAGGAGAAGACATTTGAATCAAAGAATGCCAGAGCTTTTTGAAAATAAGAACATCGCCCATGTGCATTTAGTCTTTATTTGCTTACTTCTATGCATTGGACACTGCTGAGTCTCTTTCAATGGTATCAAAATAGATAATATGTATATTGACTTAGACGATTGAGAAATGTTCAAAAAACCTATGGGAAAGTTTGATCGGCAATATGTAGGTCGATGAAAAGGAATGGAATAAAATATTGCTTGGATGAATGAAATAAAGCACGAAATCCATTAGAGATCCGAGGCCCATTAATGTCATTTACTGTTTTACTGTGAAAACATAAGTGTCGAGTTTTTTGAGTAACACACACATACATTTGTATGTATGTATGTACAAACATATGCACATAAACAAAGAGACAGATAAATATCATAGCATACTTTGTGGCGATTTCGTGCATTTGCTCGTAATAACCACAAAATGTATGTCCATCGAGGTCTTACTAGCATACTGGCTACTCCCTCTGTTGACCCTCTGCATACACATACATATCCAATAATATAGCCATAAACAGATGCGTGATTTCCATTAAAATATAATGGAAATTCAATGTATCGAGATTAAGCCAGTGACATCGAGACGAATGTAAGAGACTTTGTGTCAGTGGCCTGTCCAGACCTGACCTGTCCTGTCCTGTCCTGTCCTGTCCTGTTCTGTACTGGCCTGACCTGCGCTTGCCTCTCCTGTCCTAGCCAAAGGATTCCGTTCCCTTTGGTGTACGTGAAATCATAAACACAAAGCATTCGACACAATTCGTGCACATAGCCATACAACCGACTCACGTTCCTCAACACATGCACTTGGAAAAATGGGTCAATGGTTTTGCATTAAGAGAAACTAAAGTAAAGCTCCGATCATTTAGATTTCAATATTCGTTCGATGCTATCTCATTCAAAAGATCTCGTTTCATATTCCAACTTTTGTTTTCGCCAACTTTTTTGTTTCATTTTTGTCCAGTGTATGAACGGGACCTGGTCTCATGTTACTGCTGCTGATACTGTTTGGCTAAAAGGGCTAGCAGTTTGACTTGAAATTGGGATTGGTGTGCTATATAGCCAGGCACATCATAGATATCATTGAGAGGCTCACCATCAACTACATCTACAGACAGCCCATTGCTTTGTGGGAGTGAGAGTGTGTGTATAAGGACATGTTTCGGGCAACGTGTTCAAGCGACCAGCCATTATAAGCTCCCAAAGTACGTGGTTCACTTAAAGCCCTCAGAATGCTAAAAAGCAGCGTTTAATTTCATCATTGCCCAAGATTCAAAGAGAAGACAATTTGCTAGCTGATATTTTTAACTCTAATTTACAGTAATGGAAATCTTTATATATGTACTTACTAAACTCGTATATTTGTGTTTTATCATAAATATCATCATTATCCAACAAAAAAGCAAAAGAAAAGGAAACACAAAAAAAAGTAATTAGATCGGGGCCGAGAAGGGAGTTGGAGGATTGAGCAGCCAAACAAAAACCATTAAAATGTAAAAATTTATTTAGGAACAGCAACAACAACAAGAACAATTAGCATACGGCGGTCGTCGGTTGACTGTCGCTGCCTAACCCAACTCTAACCACAAGACAAATCCAAGTCAGACCGCAGCCTTTTCACATAATTATTGTCAAAAATTAGAAGGGACACCAGCCCCAGTCCCAGCCCCAGCCCCACCCATCATCCACCAACCCACCACCACCACTGACACTTCTTCTTCTCCCTCAACTCTTGCTCAAAAAACAGAAATATAAACCAAAACGAAAATAAAACGGCCTAAAGGTGGACCCGGATAGGAAATGGACATGGTTGCGGGGCATTGAGAACTTTCTTTATTCTGATTTGTATGCCACGTGGCTTTTTAGTGGCAAAGCCTTTCCCCGCCGTGGTACTTTTATAACTACGCGCCTGACTTTTCACACAGGCAGCGTCTGGAATGGGGCAGAGGGGAATGCCGGTTATTGCGGTATTGCCATATTGCATACTTGTTTATATAATGCCAACGCAGCATTTAAGTCGTTAAGTAATTAGTGAGAGAGGGTTGGAAATTTGGCGGCCTGACTGCTAGTCACGGTAAACGCCTTCAGTAAGTACACTTCTGGCTAGCATATTCTTTGTCAGGTTTTATTATATTTTTGTGTTTTTTTTTTCACATAAAGAATAATAAAAGGATCAACAACAGTTTGAATATGTTAAAAGCTGCATAAACGATCGATCGCCACATCAGGTGGAGGTTAGCTACCAATTTCAACAAATTCGCTAGGAATCCTGCATCCTATACAAAGTTAAAACAAAATAGCAATAATGGCAACCAATTTAAATTTACATTTTATAAAAATATTATATAGAATATCACTGAACTTGAAATTTTTAATACCAAGCACCCACAGGGTGAAATGGTACCTAAAAGTTGCCAAAATGTAATATAATGGCATATAGAACCACTTTCGACCCCATAAAGAATATACATGGCTAAATCGGCTCGACTGTTGATGCTGATCAAGAATACATAAACTTTATGGGGTTGGTATCGTCTCATCTTCGTTACAAATATCTGACTAATTCTATTATAACTTGTGCAAGGGGAAAAACAAAAAGAATCTTTGTATATTGACTACAATCCATGCCGATCCAAGCCCCTTGGCTTGGTGATGACCAAGCAACATTTTAGCACTCTCGATCTCCCCCCAGCACTCAAAACAATGCTGCTTTTGCGTTTCTGCATATGATGAATTCGGGACTTTTAGAAGCTGCCGTCGCCGTAGGTATCTGCCTGCGTTTGGTGCTGCCCGAAGAAATCTCACTGGGACAATCACTGGGAATGAACCAATCATCTTCATCCATCATAATACCTTGGACATCCTTTACATGGGTGTTGGCGACTCTGGGTGGAGGTCTTCAATACTTCAAGCAGCTGCTTCAGCGTAACTTTTTACAAAATGCAGTTTTAAATATAGTTCGTCTACTTAGTTCTACTTATGAATACATTCATTATTTATTTTATTTTCAACTCATGTCTTACCCTTCAAAGTAGAAAATGATATTATAATACTTTTGTCTACTTGAATACGTCTTCATTGATAACCCCCTGAAAACAATTAATATGAACAATTACAATTTTAAGTCCTCATCCCGTCCTTATTATTTCACTAACTGCTTAGATCCCAATTCTTTCGATGTTCTTCCGAATAAATGCAGGTTAATCACTTTACAGATACTTTGAAGAACGGAAGGACAAAGCTATAGGAACTCGTCTCGTCGTGCTGATCAAGAATATATGTCAAGTATATTTTTTATGATCGGAGATGTATTCCTCTATGCGTTGCACTCTTCTGACCAAAGCTTATAAACCCTTTTTGCAAAGGAATATAAATTAAATGTATTAAATTCTGTTCTATAGATTACACTTATTGTTAAAATAAAAGTCATCTTACGTTTAAAGGGAATATTCTAATTGAATTTAAGTCTAACCACATACTTTTGAATCGCGGGTGTAAGTATATTGTAATTGAACTATAAGAAATATCCAAGACATCGATTTTAGTTCAAGTCAGTTCTTTGAAAACTAAAAGCATTAATATTGATATATGTAACTACAAGTACTCTTTGATTATTATTTCAGCATTAATTCCAAACTTAATTTGAGAGTATCAACAAAAAAGACGGATCACCGACTTCTATATACATACCATGCACCAAGTGAAAAAATATTTTTATATTTCGAAGACCAAAAATGTGTATATACATTTATTTTTATACGCTGCAAAGCAAACATATGCTATCTTGCCCACTCTTTCAACAGCATAAGCACTCTTTGATATGGCAAACTACATATATTATTAGTTTCAGAAAGTATTTTTGGTCCTTTGTTCTAAAAAAACCCGGGTCTACACCACTTTTTGTTACCAGAACATTCAAATGTTTGATCTAGTTGAAACTTGGCAACTAAACCTTCTTCATTCGCTACTGTTAAAAGTCTTGTAATTGCAAAAGATATTTCTATATTTTAGGTGAACGACTTTATTTATTATTAGGAACTTTTCAGAACCCTTTTAGACTAAATTATTAATATTACACATACGCAGTGTGGGAAATATAAACTTAATTGAGTAAGTTTAAAGTTTTTTTGGCTCTGTTAATCCCCTAACTATTACTTTGTCATTGAACTTGCTGCATCTTTCATTTCTTTGTTATACAAAAATCATTCAATTAACGAACTCTAATGTCAACATCTGCTTTCCATTCTGCTGCCAATTGCCAGCTAAATGACTGAATAAATGATATAATGAAGAATTCTAAAAAACAACAACAACCAACTTCAATTCCAGTTTGGCTGAAGCCCCAAAAAGGTGACCCATCCAAATGAATAAAGCGTCTGGTTTTTCTCAGCCGCAGAGCAGATGAGCAAGGGTGCGAAGCAGGACGGTAGAGAAGGGGTTGTCGAGTTGAAATGTTAGCCGCATGTCAGTTAATTTTGCACTTTAATGTTTTGGCGCAGGACGGTTGTTAGACGCCACTTGGACGTTGCCGTAAAAGTAAAGGGGTTTTAGAGGCAACCATGGGTCTTTGTTTTTGCATTTTTTGGGTCTCGGCCGGCGCGGCGTGGCGGTTAGACAGTTGTTTTGACGATTGGGTTCGGAGTGTCGGGTTTGTGGTGTGAGGATTGAGCGGCCTGTAAGGCAAAACGTAATTAACAGCTCGCAGACGACTTTGCATATTAAAAAAGCGAAGCAAAGCTGCGGCAAAACAAAGTCACGCACGCTCACACACACACACACACACACACACCATATCACCACTATGACCCATATGCACCCCTCTGGGGTGCGTTTATGACTATGCGTGCCATGTACTTTGCTCTGCTCCGCTCTGAGTGCTTTCTGCATGTGTTTGTATGTGTATCTCTTCATGTAATCAGCGCATAGGTACAACAAACATTTTGACATTCAAATGCCTGCAAGCACGAAAATAAGCTTATCTCTTTGGTTCCATTTTGGTTTCTGTTAATTTTTTGTTCGTTTTTCGTGTCTTTTGGGAGGTAATCGGAACCGTTTTACATACAATTTCTGATTTCAGTATTTTGTCATATAATAATGTGGCAATATACACGTCGAAATCGTGCGATTAATCAAAATACACTTGAAATTATTATAATGTTTGTTTCAATACTTGGAGATGCTTTTCAAGATCAGTAAGACAAGGGCACCAAAGAGAAGAATCTAGCCATCGAATGAAAACTGGCAGAGTTAAAAGCTCACAAAGTTAATTGAATGACACCGACTACCTTCTGGAATCTTAAACTAACACCATGTGTGTGCCTTAGCTTCATTAAGTAGTTTTGTCCTCCGCTGGTTACCTTTTAACATATTTGGCGCAGAGTCCATTACTTTTTTCCTTCCGAATATTTATTATCAGTTTTGTTTAAGTGTCATCTATTAAGGGCCTTCGTCCTCCTTAACAATTCTATCATAATATCGGGAATTTATGTTGATACTTTGAGTATTGTTATATATTAGGGTTACCATATTTGTTTCGAAATATTTATGCTTCATTAGCTGTTCAATTTGCGAGAAAAATTAAAGTTTAAGTGTCTAGAGACTAATAAAGCATTTACAAGAATAATATCTAAGAATTTCTAAGGCAATTTTTATTTTCACTTGGATTTGGTTTTTTGTATCTAAGCCTATTAAGCAAGCATAATGCAATATTGGACATGCATACATATGACTGGGATGAAAGGACAGATGCGACAGGGAGAGGATAGGAGGGACATTGTATCAATCAATTAGGCATGAACAAATCGGACACACATGACTGTAATCATCAGAATCCAATGAAGATATTGGTGAAAAAAGCTGATTTTCGAATTACAAATGACGCACATAATAGGTAAGGGGCGGTAGAGAGAGAAATAAAAGGATAAAACTGGAGAGAGAAAGAGAGAGAGAGGATGGAGAGCAAGATAAAAAGTCAGCATTAGGGATTACTAAACACCAACAAGCTGAGATGATGAGCAGTGGGAAGTGGTGAAATGGAAAATGGTAAATGGAAAAACATGGCAACAGATGCTGCTAATTGGTTTTTAATTTAAGGCCTCAAGAGCAATAAACGCCACAGATTCAGCCTTAGTTGTTGGCTGTGTCTCAGTGGTATCAACCTACATACATACATACATACATATACACTCTGTCTCAGGCAATACAACCACAGTTTGCCATAAAATCCATTTGTAAATTTGAAGCAATTTGATATTAACTATGGCAATATTTAAAGATGCAAAAATTATAAATCTCCCACAAGCTCACATTTATTTCTTTCTCTTTTCCTCCATTTTCCTCTTTACGATTAGATAAGGTGTTGGCTTACATAATCGGCTAATCTAAAACTTCAACTCTGAATGAGAGTGTATGTTCAACAAGACATAATTAAGGTACGAATACAGAAAAGTTTACTATAAAAGTTCTTTAATAAACTAAAAGCAAAAAACTTCTAAAAAAAAAAAAAATTGAGTTGCCAAAACAAAGTTATTATACTCTTTATATACATTTTATTAAAGGCATCTTAACAATTATAATTAACAGAAAATTGTTGTACATTAAAGTCGCAAAAATGCATGTAGCAGGCAACAGGAAGCCTTTCCGACCCCATAAAGAGTACTGTCTTGATCAGCATTCTTAGCCAAGTCAATCTAGCCATGTGCGTCTGTGGGTTCGTACATCCGTCCGTTCTATACATGGCTAAATTCGCTCGGCTGTTGATGCTGATCAAGAATATATAAGCTTTAAAGGGTCGGAAACGTCTCCTTCTGTGCGTTAAAAACAACTGCCAATTTTGTAATACCCTCTGCAAGGGTATAATAAACTTTTGTCATCATTTCATCTTTTGTTTTTACTTCATAAACTGTTTGTTCAGATCAAACTCAGCAGATACTTTCAAAGCATGTAAAAATCATTAGTTTCAAAATCTTACCCAGACCTGTTTATAAAAGTAAAAAAAAATAATAATAAATAAAAAACATTTTAAAATAAATTTATACAATGTGCTCCTGCAGCCATTGATTTAGTTCGTATTGCTTCAATGGAGTTAGCCATGTCTTCTTCGTTTTCTTTGCCATTATTAATTGCATCAATCGTCTCTTGTGATTGTGAATGGGGTGGAGAGGTGTAACTTACAGGTGTAACTTACGCCTCTCCACCCCATTCACAATCACAAGAGAAGAGGATTGATGCAATTAATAATGGCAAAGAAAACGAAGAAGACATGGCTAACTCCATTGGAGCAATACGAACTGAGTCAATGTCTCCAGGAGCACAATATCAAACCGACCACAATACGTCGCACCTTCACCGATGTCCTGCCCCTGGTGCGCCTTCTGTCGCGCTACTATCCTGAGCTGATCGACCTAAACTACTACCCGCCCAGGAATAGAGTACAGAACAAGTTGGCCAATTGGAAACTGTTCAAGGAGCGCGTTCTGGACAAGGTGGGAGTACGCCTGACACAGTATGAGATGTTCATCGTAATGGTTGCCCGTGGTCATAATGAATAATTGAAAACTAATGGATATATATACGGATGTATTCTTGAGGAAAACCATCGATGACTTCGAAGTCAAACCATTAATTAACATATGTGAAGTCGGTAGGTCCTCAAAGATCCCCAAGGCAACACAAAAGCGCTCCCAGATCAGCCCCATAATGATTTGATTCCCCAAGTGGTATATCCATACATATTTGCCAAACTTTTTCCACTGGACCTATTATTTCCAAACGGATAAAGTGCAGCAATAGGACAGTCGAAAAGGTAATCCATGTAGACGCCAAATCAGCTGGGTACTTCATGGGTTACAAGTTTCCATTCACTATAAACAGTCCCACACAGGAGGGCAACTGCCATCTTAATGAGAAAAGTGGAATTCTTGAGGAAAACCATCGATGACTTCGAAGTCACACCATTAATTAACATATGTGAAGTCGGTCGGTCCTCAAAGATCACCAAGGCAACACAAAAGCGCTCCCAGATCAGCCCCATAATGATTTGATTCCCCAAGTGGTATAGGACGATATCCATACATATTTGCCAAACTTTTTCCACTGGACCTATTATTTCCAAACGGATAAAGTGCAGCAATAGGACAGTCGAAAAGGTAATCCATGTAGACGCCAAATCAGCTGGGTACTTCATGGGCCACAAGTTTCCATTCACTATAAACAGTCCCACACAGGAGGGCAACTGCCATCTTAATGAAAAAAGTGGAATTCTTGAGGAAAACCATCGATGACTTCGAAGTCACACCATTCATTAACATATGTGAAGTCGGTCGGTCCTCAAAGATCCTCAAGGCAACACAAAAGCGTAATGTGACCCATTCATACCTAATACTAAAACGGCGCTTAACATTTTGTTGTTTCAAATCTGCACCATTCATTTAGCCTTAAAGAATAAAGACTTGCTTGGTCGCTCGACAATGTGACTCGTTACTCTCTAATGGAGAGTCTGGTTCCTTTTTTAGAAAATCTTTAAATTCCTAGGTTTTTGTCTCTTGGTTGTTTATCGGAAAATGTATGCAGATAATCAAGCAGCAATACTTGCTGATGTGTTAGGCCGTTCTAAACCTAATAGATAGATTTTAAGTTTGTATAACTATGGATATGCTACAATATATAATGATTTGCTTTGAAATCTGTAACTCTGTTTCGACTTCTACGATTTGCAGCCAGTTACTAAATTTTCCGAAGTTCTTTCGAAACTTTAGTCAATTAAAGTTGCTGACTCTGATAGGAGAAATGTAAAAAATTGAGATGGCCACCCCAAACCTCCCAAATACAAATCTTTTTCCTTAACCGCAAATCTTTGCACAACATTATTGCCCTAGTCCCAAGCTCCAAAATTTGGCAAATCTGCAAAAAGGCACAAAAAGACCAAGAGCAGACGACAAAAAACCGCAAAACTGTGCGTTTTCCTTATACTATGCTTCTATCTCTCTCTCTCTCTTTCTCTCCTGTTTTTGGTTTGTCTTTTTGTGCCGTCTCCTTCCTTTTTTTCTTGTTTGGCTCCTTGTGGCATTCAAATGAGTTTTTAAACATTTGAGTTGATTTTGACGCCTGACGTTGAATGCGAAATTATTTCAAGTATGAGATGTTGGTTCGAGAAAGGGAATGAGGATGCGGATAAGAAAGAGAATGAGTCTAAGGATGAAGGCTGATGGAGCTGTAGATGGGGAGGGGTGGCGAAAATGTTAACACATTGAAAGAACTCTCTGAAAGTCAAAGTCGAGCAAAGTCGCGTCGAAGTCGAAATTGCCGATGAGATGAAACCAAAAGCACGCGCCGCCTCTCTATTTCATTTACTTTCAGCTTGAATGCTGATTTTGTTGCTCTGATTCAATTTCAATTGTTTGAGCACAGTTTTTTTCGACTAGTCGGGATGAGGATGGAGGTAGTGCTTGGTGCAAGTGTCTGTAGGTCGGTTGGTTGGTTGTTTTGGCTGTTTTGGTTGTTCGGTCGGTAGCTAGGTAGGAGGTACATAGTACATAGTTTGAAATGCAAATTATTTTTATGCAAATGCCTGAAGCAAAAGTATTTCCACCGCAGCAATCCCGACCAGCAGCAGCAACAGCAACATGGCATCGGCATCTGGCCTGGCCTAAGATTCATTTCAACATTTTAGCACTGGCATATCCCCACACCGATTGCCTGTTTTGAATTTGGCTTTATCCCCTCATACCTTCTGCTCCTGCAACTGCTATTTCTGAATGCCTGTCGCTTGTCAATCAAATGAAATACTCAGCCTCTTTACCAACCCAACCCGACCCCCACTTTCCTTTCGGCCATCCATTTGCTAGTATTAAGCCTTTCGTTAAAATAGTTTCATGGCATTTTCTGGCCTCACTTTGAACTTTAACTCTGGCAATCTGCTTGTGTGTGTACGTGTTTGTCTTTGTCTCTGTTTAGGCCGATTTTCTTTCTTTGGGAGAGGGGCGTGTTATCTGAGCGTCTGACTTGAGGTCAATTGTTATGGTTCAATGCGTCTGCTAGTCGAATTTTTCGGTTAACTTTAATTACTAGTATATTCAGTAATTTATGCCAAAATGTCTGGCAAGTTTTTTAAAGCATACTTTTTGGCGAGGCGCAGTTTTAAGAGCCCAATAAAAATCCCAAAGCGCTTTACATTGTTTGACATAATAGCCGCAAAAATCTAGAAAAATATAATATGAATGTAATAATTTCACGTCAATAATTAAAAAATCAAATCAATGACTAATTTAAATTAGAGTGGCAACGCTGCCATTTTGGAAAGTTTCAACAAAGTCACATGTTTAATCAGATGTTTCTTTTGAAATTTGACGTCAACTTTTCTTCAACTTTACGCCTTGACAAAATATAAAGGTCAAGGTATCGAAACAATTATTAGTTAATTGAAAACTATACACTCAATGTTGTAGTTCTCGAAATCTAACCCAAGAGTTTCTATTGAGTTATGATTAATAGAAATTAGTTTTTTCTAAATTGAGGTTCAAAACGTTTTTGCTTAAATTTTTTGTCCTCTTTTCTTCAATAATAAAAAACACTTGTTTGTTTTTCAATTATTTATTCACTTAAATGTTGTATTATTTAAACCTCAACCAGAGAGCCGAGGCTAACCTCGAGCGCGCCGAAGTTTCTATACCCTTGCAAGTTTTTTTCTTTCTTTTCTTTTCTCTTTCATTACCTCTCGTCAAAGTCAAAACTGAAAATAGGTTTTATTTAAAAAGTCATTGTTCGCGAAAAAACAGTCTAGAATCTTAGGCTGGAGCAATCTGGCGATGTATCATGCAATTTTATAATATGTTTATATGACAGCTATATAATATGTATAATTATACGATTTTGATTGAATTCGGCACGGTCACCAATATGTATATTAAACCGACAAATAATAATTTTCATGAGAATCGCGTCAAAAGTAATAAATTTATCGGTAAAAGATACTGATTTCGACCGATCTACTTTATGTATATGATATAGTCATAAGATCTTGATCAAATTTGGTGCATACAAAACTAAAAAGTATTTTTATGACAATAGGTTGGAAAACAACAAAGTTATTGAATTTGCCATTTATATGGGAGCTATATGATATAGTGGTCCGATCCGGGTATACAAGCCTACATGCAAAATTTCAGCTCTGTATCTCTTACAGTCTAGGAGGACTTTGCGCTGATCCAGACGGACGGTCGGACATGGCTAACTTGTCCCGTCGTGCTGATCAAGAATATATATAATTTATATGGTCGGAGACGCTTCCTTCTATGCGTTGCTCATTTCTGACCAAAATTAATATAACCTTTTTGCAAGAGTGTAGTAACCATAACCTTCAAGAAAATAAAGGTTTAAGCTTAAAAGTATGGAAAAGGTTAGTTTGCAGCTGCTTTTGGTAAAAAACTAATCAAATCGATGAAATTTTGGAATGTGTACAAAAAGTAATGGATTTCAATCCTCTAACATATAAATTGTGTTTCATTTCAAAGCAAATGGAACGAATGACTTTAGCCATTTAATGCCTCGCTATATTATATATCTATTCCACATATGTATATAACATATGTTACAACAAATGTATGTATGTACATATGTATAAAAATGTTTCAAACTATCTTAAGGAGTCATAATATCATGATGCTTAATTAGAATCTATGCCATCCATAACCAATTAAGGTCGCATTGTCATGACCAGAGCAGACCACAACAGAACGGACTGGAAATGAACCCAACACACCAGATCAAACCACATTCACCACTAATACCCATAATTGCTACGAATAGACAATTCTTCCATTTGCACTCACACATGCTTAAGATATATGTTTGTATGTACATATGTATGCACAAGTGAGAGAAAAGAGTTTTACAGCCATCTAAAAAGGATGAATAGAACGTAACCCAGTTGGAGATGGCTTCTGAAGCTTTTCTCTTCGCTGGTTATACTCACATCTTAACCATTATACATATACATATATATGTATATATACGTGAGTGTGAATAGGCGTATTTGTGGGTGTGCTTGCTTGTGTGTGTGTGTGTGTGGTATAAGACCACCAATATGGACTGCAAATTGCCTGCTGATTTAATTCAAATGCAATTTCAAGTCAAGGAGACAATCTCCGGCTTTGCCCCATTTAACCCAATTTCCGCTAAAGTAGCAAGTCAATATTAACACACACACTCACACACACATACACAGGCACTCGAAACCTCTACACATATGTACATGCATATATGCACATATAAGACATAAGTTCATACTGAGGCCTAAAAAATAGCTCAAAAATTAGAAAGGAAAAGTGTCAAACCATCATGTTGCGGTTGCTCTGTGACCCACAAAATTGTGTGCGATTTTTAGTAGTTCACTCGATTAACTGGTTGAAAATGCAATTAAAAGTCAATTTATATACTTATACATATAAACCAGATGCACATGAGTCTTACAATTAGTTGGTGATCCATCTTGCGACTTGTGAAAGGCAAGTCGGCCTAATATGGAATAGATTCCATACTTTTCAAAAATACAACTAAAGCGTCTTTGCAAAGTTTAAAGTGAGGCTTAACGGCATGAAAATTATTTCATGGGGAA
The DNA here is from genome assembly GCA_018150345.1 of Drosophila equinoxialis. Taxonomy (NCBI): domain Eukaryota; kingdom Metazoa; phylum Arthropoda; class Insecta; order Diptera; family Drosophilidae; genus Drosophila; species Drosophila equinoxialis. Next base: position 5,320,857 of record JAECWI010000002.1, on the reverse strand, counting down.
GACAAAATGTTTCTATCATCAGACAACTTTGCGTAAGAACTTCAGAATCCCTGTGGTTATGCCATATTTTCGATGCTTAAACTAATTGAGAACTACAAGCAAAACGAAACTAATCTATTCGTTACGTATGATAACTACATGTATATGATAATATATGTATGTACATCTCTTGCATTGTCAATCTTCTCCTATACAAAAACGAAAGTTTTCCCAAAATTTACTAGCCATATTGGATATAATTCAGAAATCTTCTGTTCAATTCGGCACCTTAATGCTAAGCTTCCTGTTTTAAGTTCTCAAACGAACGTTGAATTAAGCTTGATCAAAAATTTCTATATATTTAATTTGACATTTTGGGTTTAAAACAAGATTTAAGGGTTTCATAGCCGTTTCGGAAGCAGAGATTAGGGAAAGAGTTTCAAACTTATCCCTTACGATGATGGGTGACCGTCTTCTTCTTCTTCTTGTTCTTATTCTTGTTCTTGTTTTTATTCTTCTTATTGCTCTTATTCTTCTTCTCGTGCCTCTTAAAACGCCTTCTACGCTTCTTCTTACTCGAGCTTGAGCTTGAGCTAGACTCCGTGGTGGTGGTGCTGGCCGCAGTGGTTGTGGCAGCGGCTGTAGTGGCTTCAGTTGTGGCAGCTGTTGATGCTTCGGTGGTGGCTGTCGTCGACGGCGTTGATGCTGCTGGTGAGGTCGACGGGGAAGTCGACGGGGAAGTCGATGGTGAAGTGGAAGGTGAGGCCGACGGCGAGCTTGAAGCCGGAGTAGATGCTGATTCGGCTTTTAGTACCGCGAAGCAAATACCCAGTGCCAAAACACAGAGAAAACGCATTTTTGCTTTAGTGATCTTACGATTGGATCTGGATTAATCGTCAATTTGAACATGCTATTTATACCAAAAATATTGTTTACCTTTTTAGATATGAAGATAAATATTCGGTTCATAATACAATAGAATTTCAGTATCATCTTATTGTCTTAACAAATAAAAGATATGCAAATACTCAGAGTTCTGAAAACTTTTGAGTGAAATATGTCTAACTCCCTTTTGTCATCTTATGTTTACCAACTTTTCACTCATTTTAAGATGTTCTTACTATTTATACTACCTACTTATGTATGTATATATAGCCAATCTAATGTCACAGTATAAAAGCTTCTTTCTGTCGACAATTAACAACAGAGTCTATGGTAAATTGTGAAGAAGTTCTTATTGACATTTTGATTGAAATCTCACTATAGTCATCTAAAGTAAGTGTATATTCTCTAAAACTTTTATACCTACAATTAATTTTCAAAGCGACTTTATGAGGCTGTTGTGATCACTTCCAAATCCTCCATTGCAATAGTAGAAATTGGCTTTTTATTTCTGTTAAGTTTGTAATTTATTTATTTATATTTCCGTTTGTGTGAAAGGCAAATAAAATATGATTCAGATCACTTTAGTATATGTAGAAAACAATCAACAGTAGTAGTACCAATAGTTAGACTAGAAGGTGAACACATTTTGTTTTCCTCTCCTTCCTCTCCGTTTAAGGAAAACGGCCATGCCCAGGCAGAAAAGTAGGCTACGTTGTAATCCAAAAAAGCGTGTAGGAACGGCCTTTCATCAACATGAACATGCTAAGATTACAGTGGCGGCCACGAAATTAGCACACTGGGTATGTGTTACCTTTTTTCTGATTTCCTCGACTGACAAGTAACCCAGTTAGTTCTTGATTAAAACATTAGAATAATGCTTCTTAAATTTGTCATCCCAGCCTTCCCCTTTCCCCATGATAAAATGACAGCATTTGGGCTGGTCAGTTATTTAACTAATTTTTTCAAAATCTATAATTTTTGAAGAAACTATAGGGCAAATTGAACTAGGCTGAACTGCATAGCAGAAACGTTCAATTTATCTTCAATTTTCGTTTGGGGCCGCAGTGGTATATACATACATAGAATATCTCGTAATGCCATACATACCGACAGATATCTGTTGTTGGTCCAAATAGTTACTTTAGTAGACTTCTCTTTGGTTTTCTAAATAGCCAGTAAATAGCCAGTAACTATTGCCAGTCCTTTGCTCCAATTAGAACTTTCCCTATCTGGTAGTCAGCTCCTCCATTCTTTTTCTTTTGTTTTCCTGAATAAATTCTGTTGTGCGCGTCAACGTCCCAAGGTGCCACTAAGCGCTCCCTTCAGCTATGTCTTTCTTTTTCTTATCACAAGAGCTCCGCAGGCATCCTGTTGGCCAACTGTCCATACTTGGCACACGTGTTCCAAATGTACCTTTTGATTACAAAGCAGAGGGCCGGGGCTAACTTCGACCGCGTCAATGTTTGTATACCGTTGCAACTGTTTTGGTAATTCTTTCTTTACCCATAGCCAATAAAGTGTAAAAACGTTTTATCTAAAAAATCTAATGTCTGCAAAAGAAATAACGAAGTTATTGACAAAACTGTTTCACTGGTTTCGGCCGATCGTTCCTATGGGAGCTATATGATATAGTCACCCGATCTTGATCAAATTTGGCACAGTGGTTTATATGTGTAATAGACTGACCAATATTAAATTTCACAATAGCTGGGAAAATAACGAAGTTGTTGAGAAAAGTCACTGTCCGTGACTTTGCCGTTTATATGGGAGCAATATGATATAGTGGTCCGATCCGGATGAATCCGAGATATACAAACTGAGCCTACATGCGATATTTCAGCTCTATAGCTCTTACGGTCTAGGAGGAGTTTGCGTTGATCCAGACGGGCGGATACATTTAATGCCACATTTTTAATGATTGGCGATAAAAGTTATAAAGGCGTAAAAACGGCACAGCTTGAGTAATCATCGTAACTCAATATCAGAAAATTTTTCAAAGAAGAATTTAAAGGTTATAGGACGTATAATAAAATCAATTTTTCGACTTATTTGAGTTCATAATTGTTATTGTAAAAAGCCCTAAAGAAAAAAAACATCTTCTCATTTAGTTGATACTAAATGATTCGAAGATAAAACCATCGACGAGTTTACCAAACGCGTTTGAAATCAAAATTTACTGATGAGCATTCCTGCTAAATTTTATTGTACTTACCAATAATTGCACAGGTAAACGACTGTACATGGATGAATGGGCTTGTCCGGGGATGCTACCCAAGGTTATACTTTATAGAATAAATCTTATTTGGTTGAAAATGCTTTCATCTATGGATGGCCATTTCTATTTTATGTTAAGTCTAGACAGAAGGATGCTTTTCCAACCCTATAAGGTATATTCTTGATCAGCATCAACAACCGAGTCGATCATGTCCCTCTGTCCGCCCGTCCGTCCTGCCGGAGACTATGAGAGCTAGAGGCATCTAGCATCTAAACATATGGAGGTTATTTTGTTTAATTTTGGCCAGGTCCCCTATGCCCCAGAGTTTACATAAAACTGATATTCTTTAAAACTTGAACAGCTGAAAACATTAAATTTGGTATGTATACTAGCTTAGTTCTAGTCCGATTTTACTAATTTCTGGGTTGGTAGAAATAAACAAGATTAATAGGTCTATGAAATTTGATTACGATAGTCAAATAACTGCAGGAGGCAAATGGTTTTTACTTAAATTTTGGAGGCGGAAGGGAGCGTGGCTAAAATTTCATAATCTACGCGCATACTAAACAAGTCTACATATCAAGTTTGGGGAGTTTAGCTTTGTTAGTTTTCGAAAAAATCATTTTAATTTAATTTGTGGACGCGGGCGGGGTGAAAATCACGCGCCAAATTTGATGAATATGGCTAGTTGAGAAAATCGGTACTATGTAATTTGCGGGGCGGAAGCGGCGTGGCAAAAATTCTAAACAAACTTGATGATTGTACATACTACACGAGTCTACATACCTAATTTGGTGGCTCTATCTCTTGTAGTCTCCGAGTTCTAGGTATTCATACAGACAAAGCTAGATCTATTCGGCTGTTGATGCTGATCAAGAATATACATATATGTATATATTTTCTGGGGTCGGAAAAGCGTCGTTTTGCCTGTTACCTATTCAGTATTAACTTACACTTAACTAAAATTCTGTATGATTTGATCAAAATCGAATTATTATATTATGAAGCTGTGATATAAACAACACGATAAAATAACATGCTATACATACTTATATGTTGCACTATTCCAGCTTGAGTTTCTATTCCGTTCTTTTGCGGAAAGTCGACTTCGACTTTAATAAAGGGAAGAGTAATCATAAGGGTATTTAAAACCGGCATCGTCCTCTGGTTTTTGTTTCAATTCTCAAACTATCGTTAATTAGAGCTTGACAAAAAAATGTTCGATTATTTTATTTTGACATTTTGGTTTCATTTGGTTTGTTAAAATGTACATAAAAGGATAATAAAAGGTATCATAGCCGTTTTGAATGAAGGATAAGGTACAATATTACGGGCTTATCCCGATCGACGGTGACGGGTGATTGTCTTCTTCTTCTTCTTGTTCTTGTTCTTCTTGGAACTGCTCTTGGAATTTTTCTTCTCCTTCTTTACCCTTTTGAAATGTCTTTTGTGCTTCTTCTTGGATGAGGATGAGGATGCTGACGATGATGTGGTTGTTGTCGTTGCCTCCGTAGTTGTCGTTGTTGTTGCTTCCGTGGTTGTCGTTGTTGTTGTTGTCGTTGTTGTGGTTGTTGTCGTAGCCGTACCCGTCGAAGTACTCGAAGAACTCGATGAACTCGAGGCGGCATAAGCAACAGCAACCAGCGAACACGCTAGGATTAGGGCACCAAGGAAACGCATGGTCCTTCTTTTCTATTAGTATTACTGATTCAATTGACGGTAAGTGCCAATTTGTGACCTCTGTTGGACCACTAACTGTCTTTTTATAGCAAAAAATATTATTGCAAAATAATTAACACTTATTTGTCAGCAGTAAATACAACGCAGAACGCTTTCTTTTAGCCATTTCTTTGAATATACCATTTGTCTCTTATATTCTGGGACAATACATTTCTTAACTATGACTTCAATTTGGCTTTTTGACAATGACTTTGTGTTTCCCACAACAACAACAACAACAATAACAACTAACGTTTGCAAAAATTGAACAAAAAATATTATACGTATGTATGTATATTTCTTTTGCCTTTGTTTTTATTTTGCAGACATTTTTGGCATAAACATGTTTTATTTTTAACATTGAACAAAACCGTCAGCAGCAAATGAAATATTTTTAAATTTTCAAGCAACGTTTTGCCATTCTCTGTTTATGTACCTACGTCTTTCTTTTCAGTCATCAGCTTAATAAGCCAATAAAAAGATATAAGAGAAATTAATGCAAAGTACTTTTAAGCTGTTTTATTCTATTCGAGATCAATTTGATTGACATAATGCATAATAGATTATTCCCATGTTCATATATAAATAAATACAGGAAGTCATTCAAAAATTTCCATAAATATATAAGTATAAGGTGTTATAGTTTAAAACACTTCAGCTAATTCCTACTACTTACTACAAAGCTCAATAATATCATGCCAAAAATTTTATCTTATCTGTAGCATGTAACGTTGAGTCTCACAAGGAGTGTTGAACCGATGTTCGGTCATAGTGCTGGCCGAGTACGCGATAGGTTCGGCTAGGGTCAGGTCGGCTGGGAGTGGGTTACACGATAGAGATTAGCCAGAACTATAGTTGCTCACATTCGATACAGACATAAAATTTTAAATTCGCGAACACCAAGGGATAACGGCACAGGGTTAAAGACGAAAGAAAGAAGGCCTGAGGAGAACAGAAACAGGAACACGTTAAACTCTGTAGTATCAAGATGAACACATGTTGGTTTACTTCATGATAGCCTATTGCCATATAAATCTCATATTGAATGTGAAATTATCTTCAGATCTAAGGTGACAAAATAGACTAAACGGATCCCCGCCCTTAGTTTGCTAACGAATGCTTCACAATCGAACTCAAAATATTTTTACAATTTCATTCAATGAAATTTTAGTAGTTCATGAGAATCTCCATAAATACATTACTTGGCTTTTTTTAGTCACATCTGTTTTTTTTTTTTTTATTTTGATGCGCACAAAAACATATTTAACTATAAATATTTCTGATGGGTTATGAGCCTATAAATAAGTGGGCTGAATCCATCGATATTTGTGTTTCTTAACAAATAGTTTTTATTTATTTTGCATTTTTTTAATTGTTATAAAATAAATTTGTTTTGATAGTTTTGCTAAAACTTGTCATTGATCAAACAAACAAGTTTTTACACCCAATTAAAACAACAATAAGAAATTTTTAAGACCAAATTTCGATAGGTATAAAATAACTAAACATAACCTGGGTATTATTTAGTCAATGTTTATTAAATAAGTATTCAAAATTGGCTTAAAATTTATCGTATATTGCGGGAGGTAATGGATTTAAACTGTTTTTTGTTGCTACAATTAGGCAACGTGAAATAACCTAGCCATTAACCTTTTGGACAAGAGCTTCATTCCAGAAGGCCCCACTAGACCTACATTTCCGGCTAAGCAGCCCCTAAGGCTCCTCACTGTCACTATCTTCATTAATCCCTACTAATTGTCTTCCAAATGTTAATGTCCAATCAAATTAATAAATTGTTTATGTATTATCACATTTATTATTTTCTCCCTAATGTTAATGTCCAATCAAATTTAAATTGTGTCCCCTGGAGTGACCTAAAATGAAGTATAAAGAATTCAAAAAATTTAAATTATTTTTGCTATAATTAGGCAACGTGGACAAAAGTGACGCGGGTCGCACATCAGATTTGGTGGCTATAGCTTTTATAGACGGAAGGATGGAAGGGCGAATATGGCCATAATGCTGATCAAGAATGTTTCAAACTAAAGAAGATAAACTGGTTAATACTAACATTTTGGCGACTTTTATACATCATTTTAGAGTATGATTCCATGATGAGAAACCATTTGCAAGTTTTTTTTGTTATTAAACATTCCTAACAACTAGATGAAAAAAGATTTTATCTAAAAAGTCTAATGTTCGCGAAAGAACAGTATACAATGTAAGGCTGGACCAATCTGACATACTAGTCACGGTCCGGCTGAATCCAAGATATACAAGACATAGGCGGACGAATCAAGAATATATATATAGTTTACATGGTCGGCGTTGCTTCCTTCAATGCGTTGCACACTTCCGACCAAAATTAATGTACCCTTTTTTTGCAAGGGTATTCAAATTGATTATATCTGCCTTGCGGTCTAAAAGCAGGGCCGCAAATAGAAAATCAGTTCGGGCCCCTACTTCCAATAAATCCCCTATTTTCGACTGTGATATATTGCGGACCCTTCTGAAAACTGCGGGCCCGGGGGAAATCCACCAGTCTCCCCCAAATACGTCAATTTTAGTAAATTAAGCAACTTTTCAAATGCTTTAAGACATCGCATTTTTAACTACTTTTAATACTTTAAGTTTGAGGTCTTAATTATTCATTAAAATCAAAACGATTATTGAAAGCATATTCTGATTAGAGACACTTTTGTCCACAAAGAATCTAGTTGGATTAGTCAACCACTTAAATATTAAAAAGAAAATTGATTTTTTAAATTTACTCATGCTCAAAGATATTTAAAAAGTTGCGACTGACTTACAAACAATTTGACAATTTACTCAATTTATGTCCAACAACTTGACTGATCGACTTGGGTATATATTAGACATATGATGCATACATATATAGATGTTATCTACCTAGTCCATCATCTTCATTATTCATAATAATCCGCTTAATATGATCATTTAATGATCTTCAAGCCTCACCTAAGTATAATATTCGAATTGGTCATGCACAACCGATGTCAATTTCAGAAATTTGTCTCGGCATATTGTTGAAGCATTTGCAATGATTGATTAACTCGTACTACCATTAGTATTAACTAGTTTTTGGTTACGCATTGATTGATCGTTTCCTCTCAGGATATTGAACTGAAGTTGAATTCTGCAAAAAAGCAGCCAAAAAAAAAATATCCCCCATCAAGGCCACATGAATTTGCGCAATGGATCGGAACTTGCTGTTTGCCAGATAAAAGTTTATGAAATATTTTTTTGCTAAACAAACAACAGCCGGGTAGAAAAAAAGAAATGAACACTCAACTTTTGTTGACATTGGCCCCCATTCGGATCTGTTGCCTTCCCCTCCCCCGTTTTTTGTTTCTTGTAGTTTCGTTTGCTACGCATTATTGAATTAGGTGTTCCCATTGTTTTCTTTGATGCCTCGCATGGCTTGGGAGCTTTCAGCTCAGTCGTTGCCACAGCCTCTGACTCGCCTCCGTTATCGTCTCGGGGTCTGTTTCCATCTGTCTTGGCATTTTGTATCTTATGTCATTGCCACGAAACGTTTGCTGGCTTTTCTTTAAAATGAATTCAAATGATTTCCATTCATCACATAAAATCACTCAACCTACAACCACAATATCAAACCAATATCAAAACCCATTGATCGCTCGACACCTTTCGCTGACGATAAACTGGTGATTGGAGATTGGAAATCACTAATCGAAAAGGTAGGCTCAACAAATAAATACTGATACAATAGGTAAAAGTAGAGTGTGTAGAACATCATTCAATATCCTCAATTGGTAACCCAATCAGATAATGCATGATAAACATGAATCACTCGTTAGAACTCATTTATATTTCATTGCCATTCGTTGGACGTTCGTATATTCATAGTCAAAATGTGGCTAGGCATAGGAAGATATATGTACTATTAATCTCTTTTTGTCAGAGACACCTCGATATGTACATACATCTGTACATATATACATATGTAGATCATTTCCACTTCATAGCACATTGATGGAGTTCTCTTTTTCCACATTTCAAAGTATAGCTAGTCCTTTAATAATAAGTATAAATTTTATATGACATTTTATAATGAGGCTAATAATCTTCTAATATAGAAATCTGACAATAAGTGGATGAATTCACCATCTCCAATTCACCTAATCTAATTAGAGTATAACCTACACATTGTTCATCAGACATATACTATATGAAAAGTAGTCAGTGCTCAGTTTAGATTCGATTTAACTAAGATGACACAATAATATAGACCGACACGCGACTATCCATGGGCGTATAAAACATGTGGTTAGTTAAAGGAATGAGATTTGATTGTCGTCTCGGGTATTAGTGGCCCCCCCCTTTCCATAGCCATGTCGTCCAGATCTATGGAGATCTCACATGCAAGCTGCCAGGGCAAGCTACAACCCAAGATCTAAATAATACATATACTAGTTAGTCTTGATCAGTTATTATACAACTTTCAGCATGTATACAGCTTTGTTCATAGCACTTGCCTTGAGTCTTTTGGTGTTTATCTATTTGTTTTTCACCTGGAACTTTGGTCATTGGCAAAAGCGTGGAGTAAAAGAGCCATATGCCTGGCCCTTATTGGGCTCGTTCCCCAACATTGTGTGGCCCCGACGGCATTTCACTTTAGATATGCAAGAGCTTTATATGTCAGTCGGCCTGACTAATTGTAGTCATACCTGAGTACTTACCATATATAATCTATCTTGCAGGAAACATCGCGAGAATCATAGTTATGTGGGCACCTATTTGATGCGCTCTCCAAAATTACTATTGCTTGAACCAAAATTAATTAATGAAGTATTTATAAGTGGTTTCAAGCATTTTATGGACAATGATGCTTCACGCATGGTCAACATTGAAAAGGATCAAATTCTCTGTTGCAATCCCTTTGTACTGAACGGCAATGAGTGGCGTCAACAACGTGCCATATTCTCAACCCTGGTCACCAATGGACGCATCCGCACTAGTTTCACTCTAATGCAGAGCATTTGCCAGGACTTGTGCCAATTTATTGAGAGAGGAAGTCACTCCAATAAGCCCCTAGATGCCATGGATGTGAGTAAAACAAAATAATAAGGTAATATTGTATTAGTTGTACATTAACGAACGATTTTCTACATAACCTAAACGACAGAGATAGAGATAGAAATATCTATTAATATAAAGTTCCACATGTTTTCTATGAGACCTGGATGAAAGGGCATACACTGGTCACTGGCTCTTTAACTTTGATTCTGATTTTCTTGCTTTCAAGTAACTTAATAAAGAAAACGATCTACATTTTATGGGACTTTTATCAAAGATGTTTGATTTGACGAGAAATTCAATTTACTTTCATTCGTAGTTCAGCAAAAAAGTACTTAAGTTTAACCAATGTCTTAAAACGGAGTCCTTACCTAGTGATTACTATTGTAGGTTTTACAAACTATTTTTGAGGTAATTTAATGCCAGTTTAAATAGAATATAAGATGTCTTAAGATTGTATTTTAACTGTGGCTAGTTTTATACAATGTTTTCTTACTTTCAGTTGGCCCTTCGCTTCACTGGCGATAGTTTATTTGATGGAGTCTTGGGCATTCAAGCGAATTGCTTTAGTGAGCATCCTTTGCCCATAATTAAATACAACAAGGAGATGTCCACTGATAATCCAGGATTGGCCTTAGCTGGAGCACTAAATGGCATATTCCCAAATCTACCCAATTGGCTAAAGCCAAAAATATTTCCAAAAAGTTTTGATCACTTTTTTGTTGATCTCATAAGTAAAGCATTTAAACTGAGAAAATCGTGTTATCAACGGCGCGATGATTTTATTAATCATCTGCTAGAGCTGCAGAAGAATCATCAGTTGGGTGATACCCAATTGATATCACATGCAATGACATTTATGTTCGATGGATTGGACACGACATCTTGTACTATAGCCCATTGTCTGTTACTGGTAAAAAACATATCTCTTGCATAGCCTCCTCTAATTTTCTATTTGCTTTTCGTTCAGTTGGGACGTTATCCGCATTATCAACATAGACTCTATTTGGAACTCAAAGAGGCCTCTGTAAATGGTCTTGATTTGCCCAGCTATGATGTACTTAATGATTTAAGATTTTTGTCAGCCTGTCTTTATGGTAAAATAGTAAATGAATCGACATGCTACATATTTCCATATAATGATTGTCCTCCTTGACAGAAACCTTGCGCATATATCCCGCTGGCGGTTGGGCATCGAAAACGTGTACTGAGCCCTACACCTTTTGGGGCTCACATCATGCAGAGCCATTGATAATTAGACCAGGGGACAATATAATGATACCCATCTATGGCTTACATCACGATCCGACATTTTATCCAAAGCCACATGAATTTCAACCCGAACGCTTTCTAAACGACGGCCTAAAAACGCTTCAAAAGAGGGGCATCTTCTTTGGTTTTGGCCATGGACCACGTCAATGTGTGGGAATGCGTTTGGGCTTAGCTCTGGCCAAATCAGCATTGGCCGCCATTGTGCTAAGATTCGAAGTGCATGTGCATCCACGCACAAGATCAGGCATTGAATTGGACCCATCGATTTTTGTTGGCATTCACCGAGGCGGTGTATGGCTTGATTTTGTCAAACGGTACTAAAACTAAAGAGATATGTATTACTATTTAATGAGAACAATTTTAGGTGATTTAATAAAATAATATTTTTATAATCTTCATATTTATATCAAGGGAAATAAATGATGAAAAATAAACTGAAATCTCAATTCTATTAATCAATCAAGAACAGACAATTAAACAGATTCTGAAATGACACAGGCTAAGCTACTTGAATTTTTAATTGAAGATTATGTTATTATTAAGTGAAATTAGAAACTGAATCACATTGTTTTTTGAAGTTTAGCTAAAATCTTGATTATAGTCATCTGATCTTGATGAAATTTGACAGTGTCATTAACTAATAACTAATACAAGTCACTGTTTTTAACCTGTATACGATATAGTCATCCAATCCTCACAATCATTTGTTATATATAATAAACTTGCCATTTCCATGGAAACTATTTGATATAGTGATTCGATCCGGCTGAATCCGAGATATACAATACAATACAAAAATCTCATACAATGAAGTCCCAAATATGATGAACTTATTCTTTTGTAAAGTTAGATCGTATAGAGCTCTTTTCTTTTTTTAGTTTAGTTTCATTTTACAGCCAAACATATCTTCTCTGATAGCTTTGATAAGTTTAAAGGTCATCCAAAGTATCCCAGTCAATAACTGAAAGGGTATTATAAGCTTTGGCGCAGCCAAACTTATTTTCTCTGCTAGCTTTGAAATGATTTAAAAGTATACAAAGTATCCCAGAGTGTATTTAATTAGCTTAACTTCTTCGTGATTATATGATATTTAAATATATATATTGAGCAATTGATTCCCTTTCCCTTCATTAGTATTGAGTAAATCTTCTTTTCCCCAAGACAAGACCTTGACCCATTTAGGATAGTTGATTCCGATTGGATTTCAAGTGGGTTTTTACAACACCATCAAAAAATACAATCACACAAATCAATAAGTCACCTTTGCCCCCCTTTTATTTGTTTATATTATGGTTGTCGTTTTGTTGTCGTTTGTCTTTGTATACCTTCGTTTTGTTTGGCGGAAACGATTGCGGCAAAAGCGAGCCCATAACGAAGGTCAGATTTGAATGGGAGACACAGACACGCCTCCGGCCGGCTACCTAATTAATGCGCATAGTCTATGCCTATGCCAGAGATAAGTTCGAAAGGTTTAGTTGCTTTGCGTGAGATAAAAGCAAAAGCAAAAGCAAATGCTGAGCCGATACGAAAACGATAATCAAATTATTAACATATAGGTATAAATTTATTAGGTAATCATTCGGTTTCGTTGCATGCAAATGATGGGTTTTGGTTGATTCACTGAACTGAAGGAAATGCATGCAAAATGAGGTAGCGCAAAAAAAAAAAAATACATATATAACAATAAAAAAATGATGAAATTTGTTTGCTTTATAACTAATCAGTGCTAAAAAGGAAATGCTTTTTTTTTGTTTGCCATCTAAACTGAACTAAAACTGGAACTGGCAACTGGCAATAGGCGTAGAGGTTTCGTAAAGGTTTTGGCCTGAACTTGACGTACTATCCTAGTACGAGGACGAGCTTGAGCCTGCTGTGGTGGCAGATAGCCTCGCTGAATGACTTGTTGCTGTTGCTGCGGTACATATTCCTGCTGATCGTCGTAGATCTTGACAGTTTGCACATGACTTTCGACACCGCTTTGGGCATTTTGTGTGACCACCTTAACAACATGATGATGACCATGTGGCACTTCATTGCTGGCACCCAAAATCTTAATGGTTTTCACACCATTCTGATCCAAAGATTCGAGCACCTTAAATGTACGCACAGCATGAGGCTTGACAATTTGCACAGTACGCACTTTGGAGCTACCGACAGCACGGACTGCTGGAGTTGCAGCTGCAACAGCCACATTGACAGCCATTTGGATGTCCTTGGGCATAAATTTCTGTAATGATTGTTGAGCCTGCAAGCTCAGCGAATTGGTGGTTGACACTGGCTGAAGCTTCTGTGTGATGACACGTTTTTGTTGCTGCTGTTGATAGTGATGATGTTGGTGCTGATGTTGCTGCTGATGTTGGACATGACGTTGAGGTTGGGATGGACGATATTGCTGGGGTAAGGCTGTGCGTACATACGACATGGCTGGCGCATAGAATCGTGGACGTTTTGATTGTTCACGATACATGGGTGCTACCTCAATAACTTGCTGATGCTGTTGCTGTTGTTGTGGACGCTGTTGGTATTGAATTCGATGTTGCTGATGTTGATGCTGTTGGATTGGCTGTGCGTAACGTGCAAAAGGTTGAACTGTGTTCATATAGCTGCTTAGCGAGTGAATATGGGTGACCTGTGTGGTGGGAGGAGCTTGAGCAGCAACTGGCACAGATGTTGGTGGTAAATAGCCTGGAGCATTATATTGCTGTCTCTGCGGAGCCGAGTATATGGGATTGGCGACTGGTGTTGGTGCAGGAATAGGCAAAGGAGTAGCCACTGGAGCTGGAGCTGGACTTGCAACGGAAACTGTAGCCGCAATTGGGGCTGGAATAGGAACAGGTGCGGGAACTCGCACTGGCGCTGGGGCAGCAATGGTAACTGGTGGCAAATAACCTTGTGCTTGGTAAGAGCCTTGAGCCGTTGTTGTTGCTGTTGTGCCTGTAGATGTTGGACCAGAAATTGGCAAAGGTGCTGCGGCCCCAATAGCCACTGGAGGCAGATAACCTTGAGCTTGGTATGAACCAGCTGAAGATGTGGCGGTTGATGTGGCTGTTGCTGTTGTCGTTGCAATTGTTTGTGGGGCCAATGGTTGTTGGTGTTGTTTCGGTTGGCCATAGATAATATCGGCTCCTTGTTGTTGATTGGACACTTGCAATTGGGATTGCACCACAACTTGTTGCTGTTGTTGTAGCTGTTGCTGTTGTTGGAGCTGTCGCTGTTGTTGGAGCTGTAGTTGTTGTTGTTGTTTCAACAACTTTGTCTGTGTCTGCAGGCTATGGAGCTCAGCAATGGCTGCTTCTGCATTTTCTGGTTTAGTAAACTCATAACCATCTGGTAGAACGCCAGGGTGACTGATTGTTGCCTGTGTGGGTGGAGCAACGGGCAATGATTGCTGTGGTTGCTGATAGGCAATCGGTTGCGGTTGCTGCAACAGTTTTGGTGACTCATAGCTAGGTGGCAGATAATCTGGAGCACGATATTCGCCAATAGCTGGCTGCACAGAAGCCACTGGAGCAACGTGTTGTACAGGAGCAACATGTTGTACAGGAGCAACATTTTGTACGGCAGCAACTTGCTGTACAGGAGGAATTTGTTGTACAGGAGCAACTTGTTGTACGGGAGCCACTTGTTGTACAGGAGCAACGTGTTGCACGGGAGCAACCGATTGCTGCTGAGTCAGCGATATTGGCAACACATCAGGATTGGCAAAATCATAGCCTGGTGGCAAATAGCCTGGAGCTTGATAAGATGTTGCTGTTGCTGTCGCTGTTGCAGTTGCTGTTGCAGTTGCCGGTGCGGGTGCACTTGGCTGCAATTGTTGCTGTTGAATGGGCTGCTGTTGGATTGGTTGCTGTTGCACGGGTTGCAGTCGTGTAATTTGATTTGCTTCAGGATTGTTAAACTCGTAACCAGGGGGCAAATACCCAGGAGCACTGTATTGAGTTGAAGCTGATCCAACCGCAGTTGCACTTGTGCTGCTGCTAGAAGCGATGCTGCTGCTGCTGCTGGTGGTGCTGATGCTGCTGCTTGTCGATGGTGGCAAATAGATTGGACCTCGATAAACTTGTTGTTGCTGTTGCTGTTGTTGTTGTTGTTGGGATTGCTGTGGTGGCAAATAATCGGGAGCTTGAAACACAGACACAGCTTGGTTAACGGCACCACTGCTACTGCTAGAAGCAGAACTGCTACTGGTGATGGGTGGCAAATATCCTGCAGCCTGATAGCTTTGTTGACTTAATTGCGTTTGTTGTTGCTGATGGCCAGTAGGTGGCAAATAAGCGGGAGCATTATAGCTTTGAGGCTGTTGCTTGCGCTGGAAATCGTGCTGATAGTTGGAAGGAAAGGGTACAGGCACAGAGGCAGCGGGAGAAGGCGATGGTGCAGCGGCAACTGTTGCAGCCGTATCAGTGAAACCTAAAAAGGATACATCCAAATTATCATTATCCTGTTGTTGTTGCTGCTGTTGTTGTTGCTGCTGCTGCTGTTGTGTCACTCCTTGAGGTGGCAAATATTGATGGCTTTTGCCCTCATAATGATTATGAACTTCAAAAATTTGATATCCAGAATTTCCATAGTTGCTTTCCTTAAAATATTGTTGTTGTTGTTGCTGATGCTGCTGCTGCTCTCGCAATTTTAGCGATATATCCGCATGACATAATCCACATAACAAGGCAAACGCCAACGAGATTCCAAACAACTTCACCATTTCAAAATGCAATAAAAAAAAAAAAAAAACAAAAAACAACAATTATTAAACACAAATTGTCACGAAATCCTTGGCAAATATCATTTGATATATGTATATTTATATATATATCTAAAGTTTACAGATGCACCATCTCTATATATATAGATATATCTTTTTTTATCACTTCACAAATTTTGTTTGTTTTCCGTCACTTACATTCATTTTCACGTTGGTCGTGCTTGAGCCCTCGATGTCCAATCGTTCAATGATGAACCATCATGACCTGGCCACGCATTTTATACAAAGATAGCCACACAGCAACAACAACAAAGAGAGTAACTCCATCTAACCATCTGCCATTTCCCCATTGATTAACAGCAGCAGCAGCAACTGGCAACCAGCAACAAGCAGCAACGCATCTTCGTGTTACATTTGGCCAATTCGTGGCTCTGACTCTGGTTTCGGCCTTTCAATACTAATTCGTCTATGCCGCAACACCTAAATATACAAATAAATACGCATTTCTTGTGGTTGTTGCTATTGCTGTTGCTGCTGCTGTTGGTATTGGTTTTCTCTTGTTTCTTTCTTTTTTTCGCACTGCTCTTGTTGAAAAATGCAGATTTCGTCTTAATTTTATTGAGTTATTAAAAACCAACAAAAAAATAAAAACAAATGCCACAATAATAAACAAGTTATGAATTTGGCAAAACAGAAAAGCATATCGCCAGGCCGGATATCAAAGTAATTAATACACACACCACAAATCAATCAGCAACAACATGATGCAACTGTTCTCTAGTCTTCAGAGTGAGGAGCCATTGCATAATAATAATCAACTTCCATATATCCAATACCCTATATCTAGTAAGTAAAGATAGGGGCTTAGAAATTCGTGTACAGCATCTGAATTGGCCATTTTGCATAGCCACAGTTGGACACAGACAAATTAAACCCGGCTCTTTGGTTTTGATTTTCTGATTTTCACATTTCGAAAGTGTCATGAAATAATAAACATTTCTCTGTCATTGCCTGAAACTGAAGAAGAAGAAGAAAACAAGATATGATTATTATATCATTAGCACTGAACTGAAATGATTGAATGACTGATTTGCGACCAGACTGATTGAGTGGGGAGGGCTGTTTGATAATTTAATGAGACAGATAGCCAACCGACAACTGTTGGCAGGCAGTTGCAATCTGATCCCTTTGCCTGTTTTCTTTTTGAATATTGATTTGGCCAACTTAATTATATATACAAAACACGTGGCCTGTCTGATAAAACAAAAAAAAAAAAAGAAAAATATTATGCGGAAAAAGATACACCAACATTTCACCTAAGCTACCCAAATAATGTTTGCCTTTGCCTTTGGCTTGGGTTTTGGTTTTTGGTTTTTTTTTCGGTTTTCGGATTGCGCAAAATTGTTTGAATCATTAAGCTAAATTTGAATATAACCCTCAAGAAATTGTGATAATGATGATTAAAAGATTGAAGAAAATTAACCCGAAAATATGCATACATTCATTTAATATTCCATATTCAAATAATTGTTGCTTAAAGGAGATCTTTTCAATGATTATTATAGACTAAAAATGTGGGCCATTTTTTCGTACCTTAAAGATGTTATTTTGAAATCTATTTGGAATTTTTTATATGTTTTCAGGGAGATTATGTAGAGAATTGGAGTAAATGCCTAGACGACTTGGTGACATAAGTTAATAAGTAGTATATTTCATTATGATTTTCTCAACTGCATCAACTATAATTCGAACGAAAAGGAAAATAGGAAATCGTAGTTAAAATTTGCTAATGCATCTATCCATAAAAGTTTTGAAGATCAAGTTTACTTTGGAAAACAGAAATTGCTTAATTTTTTGCTCAAAATGTAAGTTTTGTTGCACTGTTTTAGAGTTTTGAAAGAAAAAGAAGGTTAAAAATGGGTTTTCTTCTAATAGCAAAACTAAACCACAGGGTCGTGGCTTCTTAACATTCCATGGTACTTTTTCGTTTTTATTTAAGTTGGAAAAGAACCGCCTAGAAATTCATTACCTACTGCCAAAGCTGTTTATATGACAATAACATAGTTATCCGATTTTGATAATAGCAAAAAAAAGGAAGGAAGAAGAGCTATGTATATATATAATATAGCCATCTGATGTTAATGAAATTTGACATAGTCATAAATAAATAAATTAAACTGACAGACTTATTTTTATGACAATTGCTACAACGAAGATATTGACAAGTCACTATCAGAATCTGTGATAAGAGCGTATATAGTTTGTCAAACCGATTGAATCTCAGATATAAATCCGCTTCGGATGGAAAGAGATCATTCGAAGAGGAATTTTATTCACTTTGTTTCGTAGTTCAAGGAATCAAGTACTTTAGTAAAAATAAGTTTTTTTTTTTTTTTTACCTGGGTTCCTCCAATTTGAAATCTATCCAACAATGGATAATAAGCAAATACCATGACCATACATTGACATGTGAGAATATTTAAAAAAAAAAAAAAATAATGTGAGAGAACAGTAAAGAAAAACCGGGTACGCTGAAGGATCAGTCCAATGGGTGCAACCTCCTTAGACGGCGTGTGGCGGTGCTGTTATCCAACAAGTTGATGGCCAGTGGGTTAGTATGCCCATCAAGCCGCTCCAGATGGGTCTTGGTGATTCTGACAATTTCCTCGTGTACCCAAGGTGTCTCCAGCATATCGTGTAGCTCTCTATTTGAAGTAAACAGATGGGCATCAGACAGGATTCTTAAAGTCTTATTTTGGAAAGTTTGTATGAGGTTCACGTTGGAACGGCTGGCAGTGGATGGTTAGAATGGTTTTGTATATTAAAAGTTTGACATGGAGCCGCAGAGTAGACTTCATTCCAACCAGCCAGAGGTGGCTCCTGAGTCTGGCGTTCAATTGGTTGCGTTTGTTGCTAAGATGCGTCCTCCAAGTGAGACGTCTGTCCATAATGAGGCCCAGGTATTTAGCCGAGTCGCTGATTGGAATGGTACTTCCATCCAAATGTATGGCAGGGCATTATCCTCTTCGGAGCGCAAAGGTCTTTTGCGCAGACTTCTCGGGGTTGAGTAAAAATTAGTGTCGCGGCATGGGGCAAAAAGACCAAAAATTCCATACAAAATTCACAATTTCGAATCGAGTGTTGGGACTTAAATAAATATCTGTAGCTTGCGGTTTATCTTAGTTTTTCTAGATCTAGAACTTTGAAGAGTTCATACGAGTATCTGTAACCGAAAAGGTGTATAGAAAAAACGGCGAAAGCTAAGATAATAACAACTATGGTTTCTAATCTGAATACAACGACCAATAAAATTCTTGAAAAATTTCTTCATTGAGTTACTTTGGACTCGAGGAAATCAGAACTAAAGTTCAAAAACTGGATGTACCTATAAAAGTTTTTAGACGTAATATAGACTTGGAATGGATTTTGAGCTAAATAGGGTTAGTGAAATAGCATCAAATTTTTCTTGCTGTTTTAGAACTCTTAATAAACTCTAAGCAAAGTTACTACGAGCGCTTAGCGATTGATCTTAAGTAACATTATCATTTTCTTTATTAGAAAAGCTCTATTTAATGAGGATATATTTCGGACTACTTCTTTCCCCATGTGGTACCAGATATCTTCTTATGTCTATTAAGATTCATTAAAACATTTAAGAAATTGCAAAAATAAACGTTAGATCGTCGTTTATGCGAGATAATATGAGGTTGCGATACCTTGGCTAAAAGAAGATTAAGACAACATCATGTTGTTATAATCAAGTTTTTTACTACAGTTGTTGGATGAGGAATGTCCATGATGAGATGACAGTTGTGGTTCCCATGGCAACCACTTTAGCACATTCATTTCAATTCAATGGGCCATAATCAATAATCAATAATCAATAAGCAATATCAATATCACTTTCCCCTCACTCATAAGTAGCTACAACCTTGACCCATCTATTGGCTTTAATATGTTATGCATACTTTAGACGAACGCTAACAAGTTAGTCAACCAGCCAGTCAGCCAATCAACCTAGTCGACTAGCCAGTTAGCCGAAAAGATAGTTCAATAGATAACTGACCAGCCCAACTGGCATCAACAACAACAGGAAAAACCAACAA
The DNA here is from genome assembly GCA_018150345.1 of Drosophila equinoxialis. Taxonomy (NCBI): domain Eukaryota; kingdom Metazoa; phylum Arthropoda; class Insecta; order Diptera; family Drosophilidae; genus Drosophila; species Drosophila equinoxialis. Next base: position 5,300,918 of record JAECWI010000002.1, on the reverse strand, counting down.
AAAGAAAAAAAAAACTCATAAAAATAACAAAAACAATAAGTAAATTGACAAACAGAGCAACAAACAAGGGAGGGCTTGGCTGGGCTGTGGCTTAGTTAGTAGAGAGGAAAAGACGCGCCCCAGACGAGCAGAAAACATAATTGAATTGTCTATCCGAAAGAAGCAACAACATCAACAACAATAACAACGATAAATAAAACAAAAACAAAAAGATTCAACACCTATTAACTAGGTAGAAACAACAGCAATACACATAGCAACAACAGCAACAACAATATTATTATAAATGTTTACTTTTTGTTTTATTTATTGCACATTTTTTATGACAGTTGCCCAATTGTTTATTCTTTTTGCATTTGTATTCATTCACATTCATTTATTCAATCAATTTAATTAGCATTTGAAATGAAAAGTATCATCTTGTGGCCAATAATAAATTAATTTCATGTAAAACATATATCTCGCCTATTAACAAATATTGGTTATGCCCGATTTGCATAGCTACAATACAAAATACATATACATATACTTACCTGTATATGCATATTGATATATTAACTCTTAGTTGCATATGCATATCGGTAAGCCAATTTATCAAATCGAGTAGCAACTTTTAGCTATGGACCAGGCCAACGATTAAGTCAAATATTTATACCCCTAAAGGGCTTGCCATTGGGCCAAATCAGTAATGTCGAATTCTTTATACCCTATTTATAACTTTGCTCAAATTAGGTGAAGTATGATCAGTAAATTTTTAAGGACTAGATACTTGTCCTTTTGATAAAGTTTCTGGCCAACACAAAAACAATTACTTTTGAATTTAACCTTCCATTTCTTTGGTTTTCTAAATACCAGACAAACTTTTAAGCCAAGAACGAATATGTAGTAAGCATTGCTTGCAAGAGTATTGAAACGTCCAAACTAAAGAAATGAAGGAAAGCAACAACAACAACAACATGGGAAATGCCATAAGGCAAATGATGTAGGCATAGCAAAAAGGTTTTAATAAATGAAGATCCAAATGATCTGATATAAAACAATGAAGAAAGAATATAGAAATCGCTTTACCGATACTAATATACTTTAGTTATTATTCCACATTTCTTTGAGATAAGCATTTTTTTATGTTAATAGTTTAGCTTTATAAATAAATCGGTGTTGATCGTCTGTCCAATGGATGCAGACGCTTAAGCCTACGCCTAGAAGTGTTGACGGCCAAACTGTTGGCTAAGGGATTCGAATAAGCTACGAGGCGGTCTCTATAGCTACAGTGGTTAGGCTCAGGTCGTGGTGGAGAACTGAATTTCGCACGTACCATTCTGCTCCTGTAATGCGGCGAAGCGCTTTGTCCTGATTGTTTTGGTCCTTTTTGGCAGTAGATGTAGCTGCAGAGCCCCAAATGGGAAGGACATATGTGAATGCTGGAATGTTTACTTTACTTGCGAGGGACAACGTGCTGGACCCTCAGAGCATCAAGTCCAGCATTTTGGCTTTTCTGGTACATTTGCTTATTGTTTTTTGAACATGTTTTTTCCAATTTCACCTTCGCCCAAATATGTGGCATTGCTGGCAGTCGAAATTGTTGGTGCAGGGCAGGTTAACCTTCTGATGGCAAATGTGGTTTGAATTGACTTGGTGGTATCTATAGAGATGCACCATCGTTTGGTCCATGCATGGAAGTCGTGTAGATATGTTCGAAGGGCTTAGGGTGCATCTTATGAGTCGTTTGCACTGGAGAGAATAGCCGTATCATTTGCATACGTGATATTACTATTTTCAAATTAAGAAAATAGTTTAAATTATTAACAATAGCTTATGTAGCAGAAAAGTCTACGAAGGCTCAAAAATTGAAATTCAACCATCAAATTTTTTTTCCTACTGCAATTTTAGAACATTTTTTCAAACTTTTTTCAATTGAAGGGTTTACAACTTTCCAGGGGCAAAATATCGCTGAAGTTTAACTTTAATTTTTGACAAATTTTTAAACTATTTTTATGATTAAGTAAATTTTAAATGGTTTTAAAAACAAAAAACTTTCTGTTTAAATTTTTTTTACGGATCGCCAGAAATATTTGTGGGGCTGATACAAAATAACCATAAATGATTTCAAATATTTTACAAAATAAACTTATAAAAGTTGTGCAGAAATCACAAACCAAATCGTATTTTTATCAATTTATTAATAAAAACTCAAACTCAATTTCTATTGCTTTTTCGTAACGTCAGACCGTTATTACGTTACGTTATTGATGTATGTTTTTTTCCTAAAAATAATGGCACTTTCTTACCATTAAAGTATAAAACAAAATCTTTACATATTTGTTATGTATTTTTGGAAATGCCCGCAAATATAAAAAAGATTACATCAAGCATAAAGTTTGAATGTTTGTTTCAATTTCTAGCTCAAATCGTATGTATAAGTACTTAAGTCATTTGACCTTAAGTCTAGGTATAGGCTTTTGATTAAATAAACACAATCACTAAAGTCAATCATTAATTCGATCGCTCAATTGATTAAACAAGGTTTATGTATCGGAATCTTTTATATGTTGATATTTCATGATTATATTTACATTGCACATTGCAGAGTTTTGAACCTATTATACATATGTCTGATTGTAAGATATATAATACTAGGAGTTATTTATACATACATATATAGAGTTACTGTCCGAAAACTTTCAAAGTTTTTAAATTGGCATGTCTTTCCACCGATATAAGTTCGAATTTTACTCGAGTCAAAACAAACCGAGTCATTTTTCAAAGGTCATCGAAGTATACACAGACAATATATATATTTGTGTAAACGGAGTCAAATTTAATGGTCTATTAACGGATTCAAAGTGGCTATGAAAACTTTCTCACAGCTATGAATTCAGTTTTGTTTTTTTTTTTTTTTTTTATATAACAAAATTGATAGACGAATAATATTTTATTTAATTTATTTCTTTTTCTTAAAGTTCTGAATTATTTTTAACTAATTTTGAAATTAATTTCAATTTGCCCTCTCTATGCAAAACAGGTTTTCTCTGACGAAGTCAAATATTTGACTACTAATTGATACATAAATTGAACAAAGGAGAAATTCAAGAAAATCAAAAGCCAAATGTTTGATACTCTTATGAATGAGATTTTGCAAACTTACAAGGTAATCAGTGCCCTTTGGTTTGAAGCAAAAGATAATGTCGCCTTCTGGAGGCAAACAGCGAGATTGGCCATTTTGTTCCCCTCTTATGACACATTCTTAGAGCTCAGTAGATCAATTGTAATGAATAACATGCGTACATCGATATACCCGATTGTGGTTAGGGTAAAAAAATAATCGTATGAGGCATCTCCATCTATCCGTTTGAATGGAGAAGCCGCAGCCAAAGTGGCGACTTATGAACAAGTTTTTGGGGCGTTTCAGTCATTTGAGGCGTGCCTCTGCTTAACTTAATATTTAACTAGTTAGCTGAGACGGATTTTTCTTCATTTCAAAGTTCCGGTGTATCGTTCATTGGTTAGGGGGGCATCATCATTAACAACATGTGTAACTATTATGCCATGGCAAAAACTAAGAGGATTTTGAAATTTGATTCGCATAGTTTTGCATACCTGAAAGACGAGAGAGAGAAAAAGAAGACGAGAGCGAGATTGGCAATGTGAATCTCAGCACTTGTGAGACTAAACGGAAGGCAACTCCACCAATTCGGCTTGAAGATTACCACGTTTAGCATCAAATATAACGATTGGAGGATAAAAAGTGCTTTGATCTACTTGAAACTGATCAACGACCCCGTTTCCCCTTGAAGATCGCGCAAAACGTGTTCATAAATGATTGCATTATTATGTGAAATTAGATGTATATTTAATTACTATGGCAAATTGTTTAAATACAGACATTTGATTAACCCAATTTTTGACATCAATCATTAATCGATCGATGGAACAATCGATCAGTCCTTCAATATAAAACACTTTGCCTTTCACTTGACACCAAAAACAAAAAAACACAAAAATGCCGAAAAAATGCGGCTAAATGTAAAGCATTTTGTAGGGTCTAAGCTAAAGATTAATTAAAAATTTGGCGGCTAATACAAATATTATACATACATACATATATGTACATAAATATGGCAAATTAAATGCATACAAATGTATGTATACATATGGTAAATAATTTAACAAAACATCCATAAAAGGTCCAAAATCATTTTTAGCGCCTAATTCAAATACCAGTTAATAAGATTTATTGGGCTTTCAGCTATGGAAACATCTGTCAGACAAATATTTCTATATTTGCATATCAAATATTTGTGAGGCGTAGAGTAGAGAAAATGTATGCCATATTTGTTAACAATTGATTGACAAAAATTTTAAATATATATCCAAATCGGTTATGCCATTTAATTGCCCAATAGCGGAAACATACACATCGATTTGATTTGATTCATTTTCATATTCAAAGGCAAAATCAATCTTAAAACAATGACCAAATGCAGAAAGAATGCTTCATCTTCAATCGAAGAAGGGGCAACACTAAGAGAAGAAAACGAAAAACTGATTACTTTTGATTATCTTTGAAGACATAAGCAAGTAGACAAAAGTATTAAAATATCATTTTCTACTTTGAAGGGTAGGACAAGAGTTGAAAATAAAATAAATAAAATTATGATAAATGTATTCATAAGTACGCTCTTCTACATACATAATTTATTTAAAATTCTGTGTACATACTCCTTAGCAAGTATATCTTACTATCTCGCTCACTCTTACAAGGAGAGGAGCACTCTAGCTCCACTAAAGACGTTCATTACGAACGTGGCAACAGAATACAGGAATTCTATTCTAAAAGACATGGGAAATACCTAAAAATCACCCACAGGACATGATCAGTTCATTGAAATAGATACACATTATGCTTTCTGATTTATCAGACGAACTATATTTAAAACACATCTGCAGTTTTTACAATTTAAATAGCCAAGTTTCTAGTCATCGCCTAGGGTTGTTGACCAAATGGTTGTTTCTTCCGACATGCCACTGCAGTTGGACAATGTACTTGTACATTGACGAACATCGAACTGTTTATAGTGAATGGAAACTTGTGGCCCATGAAGTACCCAGCTGATTTGGCGTCTACATGGATTACCTTTTCGACTGTCCTATTGCTGCACTTTATCCGTTTGGAAATAATAGGTCCAGTAAAAAAAGGCTTGGCAAATATGTATGGATATCGTCCTATATCACTTGGGAAATGAAATCATTATGGGGCTGATCTGGGAGCGCTCCTGTGTTGCCTTGGGGATCTTTGAGGACCGACCGACTTCACATATGTTTATAAATGGAGTGACTTCGAAGTCATCGATGGCTTTCCTCAAGAATACATCCGTATAAGTATCCATTTGTTTTCAATCATTCATTATGACCACGGGCAACCATTACGATGAACAGCAACAACTCCCGGGAGCCGGGTTCACAGCGGGCCACACGACCCATCTCATCCTGTGTCAGACGTACTCCCACCTTGTCCAGAACTCGGTCCTTGAACAGTTTCCAATTGGCCAGCTTGTTCTGTACTCTATTCCTGGGCGGGTAGTAGTTCAGGACGATCAGCTCAGGATAGTGGCGCGACAGAAGTCGCGCCGGGGCAGGACATCGGTGAAGGTCCGACGTATTGTGGTCGGATTAATGTTGTGCTCCTGTAGACATTGACTCAGTTCGTATTGCTCCAATGGATTTAGCCAAGTCTTCTTCGTTTGCTTTGCCTTTATTGATTGCATCCATCCTCTTCTCTTGTGATTATGAATGGGGTGGAGAGGCGTAAGTTACACCTGTAAGTTACACCTCTCCACCCCATTCACAATCACAAAAGAAGATTGATGCAATCAATAATGGCAAAGCAAACGAAGAAGACGGCTAACTCCATTGGAGCACTACGAACTGAATGAATGGCTACAGGAGCACATTCTATAAATTTATTTTAAAATTTTTTTATTTATTTTTTTTTTTTTTTTTTTTATAAACAGGTCTGGGTAAGATTTTGAAACTAATGATTTTTACATGCTTTGAAAGTATCTGCTGAGTTTGATCTGAACAAACAATTTATGAAGTGAAAACAAAAGATGAAATGATGACAAAAAAATATCAAATAAGCTAACTTTGGCTATGCCGAAGTTTATTATACCCTTGCAGAGGGTATTACAAAATTGGTCAGATGTTTTTAACGCACAGAAGAAAGAGTTTCCGACCCCATAAAGTATATATATTCTTGATCAGCATGAGAAGCTGATTCGATATAGCCATGTCCGTCTGTCCGTCGGTGCGTATCCGTTTTACTCGAGTTGTAGAAGAAGACCAATTGACCGATCGAAGCGACGCACTTGGAGTGAGAGTATGCAGAAACGAAAAAGCAGCATTGATTTTATGCGATGATATAATAAAATTGGTCAGATGTTTGCATAAAGTTTATATACCTTTAACAGCCGATTCGAAAGAATAGTTGTACTTGATGGGCAAATAGGAGTTACAAATTTACTTAAAGGACTGAACTTTTTAAAGTACTTATGTTTAAAGTTCATCCTAGTCAATTTAAATTACTTAATTGGTATTGGAATTAAAGCATTTGTTAACTATTTGAGTAACGGGCGATCAGCTAATCAAAATAGTGGAATATTTCGGCTTGTGATGTTAACTCCTTTTTGGTAGATTGATTCCTTTTATTTTGGCACAGCAATTCTAATGCATTGGTTAGAGGGATACTCATTAATTGTATGCTTTCGATGACGTCATCAATCATTTATCATTTGTCCGTGTTACCTATTTGTAGCCTAGAAAATTCGTCACGGAAATTAGATACATAACTATACATACATACAAAAAAAACAAAAAAAAAAACGCATAAATCTATCCATGGCCTTGCGCAAATTTTTCTATTGGTTTTTTTTCAATTATCCATCTTCTTTTAAACCCTTTTCGTTGTTACTCTTGTTGTTGTTGTTGTTCGTTAAGTGTAAATTAAACTGTCTAATAAATTATTGAAGCTTCGCTACCAACCTACGCTTCAAAGTTCAACTTCAACTCGAGCTCCAAGTCAACGTTAAATATGTATGTCGGCGGTGGCCCTTCCGGTGCCGAAACTTGTGTGTACATATGTGTGTGTGTGTGTGTGTGTGTGTGTGTGTGTGTGTGTGTGTGTGTGTGTGTGTGTGTGTGCTTGCGGTTAGCTGTTGTCTAAATTAAATTATAGCTGACACCACCAATGCATTCCACCGTAACCACCTAATCGCCACGGTATAACTCCCCACAATGAAACATCTCACCCGCATAAAGGTGAAAGGAATGAATGTACCGAATGGGTAAGTAGGGCGATTGCATTTCTTGAAAATTGCTAAAGCCGTGGCAAATCTGTTTAGCAAGGACTCTTGGTTGAAAAATGTTTGGCGAAATTCTTGAAACTTGCCATGTTAGTTGCCAAAAGATTCTGCCACTCTGCGATTCTGACCCCCAAAAAAAAAAAAAACCCCACTGAATGTGACGTTGAAAGGTTTTGTTTTCAGCGGCATCTTGAAAATGTGATGAAAATGTTCATGTTCTCTCTCTCTCTCTCTCTCTCTCTGTTTCGGATCTGAAAGTTGAAAGGACTATGAATAAAATTATTAGTAAAAATAAATCCACATATACATTTGCTTACATAATAATCGGAAAATAAATTTCGAATTCAAGTTTAGTAGTTTTATTTCAGCAGAATTATCCAGTGCCGGATTAGCCGAATAGAAGGATTAGCGAATGCCAAAAGCCACGCATTTTCAGAGAATTGTGAAAAGTTGTTAATGATTAATTAAATAAGTGATCTTTGCTCTGGGTAAAATATAAGAAATGATTTGAAAAATTGTGCACAATTCTCAAAACCTTTTAATGCCTCTTACTATGCCAAATTTTACCAAAGTTCTTTAGAAGAAGAAGAAATAACCTGCAATGTAGTCAAATTCTGGAGTATTTGATAAATACATATTTATCTTAATTTCCTTAAAATGCACTAAAATCTTGAAAAGTTATTGTGTCATTTAAAAACAAGCTGTACTTTCACTTTTGTGAAAAGAATGTGTTACTATTAGAGACAAATTTCCGAAAACGAAAGGTCTTTCACCTCAAAACAAGCCGTCTTTATCGTATGTGACAAATATTATATATATGTACATAGTTATCCGATAGTTATTGGGTCACAGGCAAAAGGAAACTTTTCTGATCAGCACCAATATCCGAGTCGATCTAACAATAGACCGTGTCCGTTTGTTCATATCAGTATTCAGATATCGGAGACTATGTATGAGAGCTAAGGCCAACGTGTGGCCTCAAAGGCAACATTTCAATTCTTTTCTCAAAAAATGTTAAAATTTGTTGGAATAAACAAAAATGCAAATTCTTACTTCATATTTATACAAAAACATTGCTTCCGAGGGAGAAAGAAGTGAAAACAAAATAATGAAGCAATCTTCATCAGCAATTTCATGATACTGCTGAAAATTTACATGAATCTTTAAAACTAAAATGGTTTTTGTCTTTTCGAGGATATTTAGGGATGTCCTGACCATTTGGTCCTTAAAGTTTTTCTTAGTTTGACCTTACCTTCAATTTGCCAAAGGTTTCGAACCGAATTGGAGTATTTTTCACACTGAGCTATTACAACATGATAATAATCATCATTATAGTAAAAAGAGTTCTTTGACCCCACAATCTTTCCTATCAATGCCATAAGCGGTAGTCATCCAAATCGGCTGAATCTTGAGATAACCAACACCATATATATTGGTATATTTCTCTTGCTTAAACGGTCTAGAAGCTGTTTGCGTTGACCCAGACGAAGGGATAGACAGACGGAAGGCATGATTATATGAACTCAACTCGGCGTACTGCAAAAAGAAGAGATACATATACTCTATTTGGTCGGAGCTGAATCTTTCTATCTGCAAGGTATTTCAAAAAAGTAGCAACATAGTTTGAAGTTTGGGAAATAACTGAACAAGTGAGTAAATGATCTAGTAAGTCGGAGCACAAGTGAGTAATTAGATGAACAATTCAATTTATACTTGCCTTTCGAGTAGAAATTTCTAAAGATTCATGCAAGGAAAGATCATCAATTAATTGCAATATAGTTTAAGTATTTTATTAAAATTCAGTTTTCATTTTGTTTTTTGTTTCACAATGTTTTGCTGGTTTTTATTTTTTTTTTTTTTTTTTTTGTTTTTCTTTTTGTTTTTATGACACTTTTATATGAATTTGTTGGTTGCACTCAGAAAGTAAGATCCAAATGGGCAAATTATAGTTACTTATATGTTATACATGCGAAGAGACAGAAGTAAATGATTCCACAAATTGATTATACAAAATGATACATACATATACATATGTATGTATTTATGTTTGTATTTAGTATATAGGCCATATACACATATTCACCGATAATGAAATGTCACTTCGGTTAAGTAAAATTAGGCGCAAATTTAAGCTAATTAAAGCAAAAACATGATTTATGCAATATCTATGTATGTATGTATATAGATTTATATATAGATATATATGCGTGTATATGTAAATGTATATAGAATTATTCATTTAAATAGTGTATATAAATGTATATACATATATGTATACTGCATATGTATGTACATATAATTCTGTTACTTAGAATCTTAGATAAAAACTAAATAGAAAATATTTCATACATTTGCAAGAAAATGAAAAGAAAGAAAATATATACATATGTATGTACATATGTATGTACGTACATATATACATACATATATATAGAAGATAAAAAAATACTTGTATCATTTTGAAAAATTCTTTGAAATAGAAAACGAGCCAAGTATACATACAAAAGTGGAAATTCTTACGGGAAGAAGACTTTAATTAGTTATGAACTATAAAGAAAGATAAGTATCAAAAGATGTTGATGTATATATATATGTGTGTGTGTATGTATAGTAAATATGTATATCGTATTTATATGAATATATAGATATTTCTATCTGAATCATTCTGGCCAGCAGTACCGAGACTTTTCTATATAAAGATATATATATATATAAAGTTTCATTCTTCTTAGTTTGTTAGATGGAAAAACGGAAAATATAAAAGGTTTTCCTTTTCTGTTCTGTTCTGTTCTTTTTTGTTGCTTAAAATCTTAATGAAATTTCTGATCCGTGTATATATATATATATATATATTCTGCCGACAAATATGTACAAAAATATATATATGTAGGTATGCATACGATTTTAGTTTTGAACTGTTTTCTGCTTTCGCTTCACATGCAATTTTTCACATTTTGTTTTATCTAAATCGATTTTGGATTCGGTTATGTTTATTCATGTGGATTCCCATATCAATACATACATATTCTATAACTATATATATGTACATATTCCATGGAATAATGGATATGTTTGCTTTTGTTTTTCGATCGATTATGGTAACAATTATTGGTACAAATTTCTGGAATGGATTTTTCTTTTTCGTTTTTGTTGTGGTGTAAATGGTGAATGAATAGGAATTGCACAATTATTCATAAAAATGGAAACATCTTTTTGGAAAAACAATTAAAAAAGGCAACATATTGTTAATTTTGCTTAAAATAACAAACTAAAGAACATAAACACATAGTATGTATACTTAAATTAATTGAAAACTAACTGAAATTGGGATTAAATAGATAGAGCCAGAAATAGCCACTAAATGTATCTAAGCTTAACTCAATGTAGTGAAGAAAACTTTTGCAGACTTTCAGAAACATTTTCTATTGATTAAATAATTTAAAGGTCAAATTTATCTATAATATTGAATAGATATGCCAATTTTTTCCCATTAAGGAATCTAACTTTAAATCAAAATCGAAATCTAAAACGTTGAAAATTGTGCAGAATTGAAAAAAAGAATTACAAAAACCTAAACCTAAAAAAAAAAAGTAATAGAATTGATTTGTAAAGAAAAAAAACTAGTAAACGAAAAAAAAAAAATTAAGGTTTTCAAAGGTTTCTATTCTAATTATAAGGAAATAATTAAACCAATTATATAACATTCTGTATCATATTAACTAACATGCCATTATATATGTATGAATTTTCTCCTTTGGCTTCAAAAACCAACAGTTTGAGTTTGTGTTGAAATATTTCTTTTAGCCAATTGTGTGAGTAGATAGGAAACGAAAATAAAACAAACTGTTCACAGGGTTTGAGTTCAGGGGAAAAGCTTTTCAAAATCATAAATTTCTAGATGAAATTTGAGTTAGAACGTTTTCTAGCCATTGTAATGAGATATTTATCTAGGATAAGAACTGCTTAAATATATTTTATATGAATTGCTCGTGGATTCGTAACTCTATCAAAACTTTGACATGTCGCTTGTAAAAAATATAGTATGTAATTATACATACATATGTACATATATCTACATACATATGTACGCTGTTGTATATTGAAAAAAAAAAGGCTTTTGAATATTTTGCGACATTACGAATCGGATAATGCATGGAAACCTATCCTCGTGCCATTTTCAATGGTGATTAACATTATAGATTTCAGATTATGTATGCATGCATGTGTGTGTGTGTGTGTGTGTGTGTTTTATATGTTTCTGTATAGGTATTTTTATATTATATATGTAAGTATATATCTTAAATATCACGGCATTCAGCTGAGGTCTCTGATCTGATCTATTTTGCTTAATATTTGTTTGTTTGTAATTTCTTTCAATAATTTGTCATTAAATTGTCAAATTCTTGTTGATGCTTTTGTTGTTGTTGTTGTTGTTGAGAGGTTGCGAATTGATTAAGGGAGAAGTAAAAGAAAGATAATAGAAACAAAAAAAAAATCCGACAAAGCACCGCGCTTAAATTTAAAACCTAAATCTAACATTTTTCGGCATCATATTTGTTGTTGGTGCTGCGCTGTTGTTTTTAGAGTTGTTGTTGTTGTTGATGCTGTTGCTTTCTTTCTTCTTGCTGATGTTGTTGTTGGTGTTGATGAAGCAAATGCCCACAGAAACGACGCAAATTTTGTAAATTTCCACCAAACAGCTGGACCCTTTGTCTGAAAGGTGTCACAATTGTCGTTGCTGCTGCTGCTGCTGCAGTCGAGGCTGTTGATGGCTTTTGAATTAATTCTCACAAATTTGATTTCTCCTTCCTTTCAATTTCCCGCTTCGCTTTATGTTGATGTCTTCCCTCATGTTCTTGCAGCACTTCCGCTTCCGGCTCGGAGTCAGGTTCACCCGGGTTTACAGAGTCACCACCACCATCTGAAGCAGGAGCAGCTGCTGCAACAACAGTTGCCGGTGCTGAACTTTCACTGAAATGCATTAGATTTGTATCCATGAGTATGCCCCCAACGCCATTGCTAAGGCTCAATGGTGGCGATGACTGGGATGGTGGTCCTTCGAGCGATAAACGGCTATTTGTGCTAATGCTGCTTAGACTCAGTTGATCATCAAAGACCTCAATGTTGACCACTGTGGCCAATTCGGGTATATAGCCTGGTCCAGTTGTTCCAGTTGTTGTTGTTGTTGAATTGCCACTGGTTGAGGGTCTCGGGGAAGACACAAATTCGTTTTCTGTTTCAATTTCATTCTCACGATGTTGATTCTCTTTTAGCTTTTTCTGTGTGGTATTGTTGTTGCCTTTGGCTTTGCTGGTTGTTGTTGTTTTTGCTGTTGTTGTTGCTATAATATTGTTATTATTATTATTATTATTGTTGTTGTTATTATTATTGTTATAAGCCAAACCATCTAATTGATCCGTTGAAAACAAGTTAACTGCAAATATAGAAAGAGCACATCGAACAATTAGATTCAAATAAATCAATTAGAAATTAGTATGCAGTTAATTAATAAGGCCTTAAATCATAATTTTCAAAATGTTGCAATGAAATAAAACAAATACAATCAATGTAAGCCAAACTAAAAAAAAAACTACAACTTCAAAGTCGATGAATGAGACTCATGTTTTCTATACGAGATTATCAATTCTCTAAACTGAAGAAAATGGAAAATGCATTCGAAACGTAGCCTTAGATGGCTAACAGACTTAACTTATTGGCTAACTTGCTTAGATTTTGCCATTTTTTAACCCAAGCCCATAAAACTAAAAAGGTTTGGGCCACTTTTGAATGCCGAATAATGGGAAAACTGGTTCAAAAACTTTCAGAACTTGTTTAAGCTTCATTTCCCATTTATAATAACACTTAAATAATAATAATAATAATATTTGCACTTTCATTAAGTTTTTAACTAAAATTTGCATTTATTAAATTTATACAATACACAATATATAATATATATGGTTTAATTAAATTAAATTTAAAACACAATTTCTCTCTGCACTATTATTATTTAATTTAAATTTTATTTTATTTTTTTGTATTTTGCATTTTTTCCCAAGTTACTTGAAATCATAAATACTGCAAAGTTATATATAAATATATTTTTTTGTTTATATACAGAAAGCAATCAAAACAGAAAACACAAATTTGTATCTGGGTTACTAACGAAAAGCAAGAAGTTAGAATTATTTTTCAATTGGCCCAAAAACAAAACAAAGAGGCAAGAAGAATAAGAAATAAAATTAAAATCAATTTCTAGATTAGTCGGTGTAAAAACTTAATTTAAGAACAAGAGAATTTCATTTGAGTTGTGACATTGGACAGTGATTACATTTTTTTTTTTTTTCATTTTGTGGGAAATATCGTAAAAATTTCTCAATTTTGATTTTCATTTATATTATTATACTACTACGCATGTATGTATGTATATAGTACAGATCAAATCATACATATGTATGATATACATAATATATAGATATATATATATATATATATATAATTGTTATTGATTTTAGATTTGCTTGCAGATTAGATGATGGTGGAAAGGACATAGCGGGGGGTTCGGTGTGATTATAGTAAGCTGAGCAATCCTTTGATTACAATTTCGTCAATTTTCGTCAAAAGTTAATAATGTACAAAATTTATATCGGTTTATTTATTTATTATTTTTTTTGATTTCATTAATTTGTTATGTTTTTTTTTTTTTTTTGTTAGATTGTATACAACTGACCTACAAAATGTTGATTCAACTATGAACAAAACACAGAATATATATATATATATATATAACTCATTTGTCACACTTTAAAGAGATCGAGGATACATATCAATAAAACCATGAACTAAAGTATATGAGGTTGTCGAAATCGAATTTGATATATACTTTTAGTGTGCATATATTTTGAAATCGTTTATTTTAGATAGGCAGAAAGGGTTTTGAGTTTGGTCAAGTCAAAGTTGGAATTCATTCGAATCACTCAAATGAAAGGATTATATATTGATCCTTGCTTTGGTTTTGGTTCATAGTTTCAACTTAGAATCTTCCTTTTGTAGGTCAGCGTTTGTTTTGTTGCTTTTGTTTTGTGTGTGTTTAGTTATTTCAATAATATTGTTGTATATATAACTTTAAACTTAAAAACTGTTAGCATTGTTTTTTTTTTTTGTGGTTTTTTGTGTTTTTCCTGGAACTGCTACGTTTTGTTTTCTTTGCTTTTTTTCTTTTACATTTTTGTTGTTTTTTTTTTTGTTTTTGTTTTGTTTTAATCACATTTTTTTGAAAGGTTTTTATATTTTATAATTTTTTTGTTTTTGTTTGTTTGTTTGGTTTTGTTTAAGTTTATGAAAATGAAAATTAAGCTATAATTTTTAATTAAAGGTTTTGTTCTTTTCCTCTCCTTTTCTCTCGCGCTCTCTCTATCTCTCTCTCACACACACGATATCCTCATGTCTGAATGTTTGTTGCTCTCTTTGTTATATTTTAATTGTTTGTTTAATGTTTGTTGTTTGTCCGTTTCACTTGAATTGCCGCCATCGCCGGCTGCATCTGCTCCTGTTGATCCTGTTGCTGCTGCTGATGTTGTTGTTGCTGCTGCTCCTGATGTTGTTGTTGTGGCTCCTGCTGTGGTTGTTGTTGTAGCTGTGGCTGTGGCTGCTGCTGTGAAGTCTCTTGTTGCGGCTGTTGCTGATTCGCATATAAATGCCATATGACAATGAGACAAAAGACAGACAACAAACAAATTGCTAATTCTTATCTCTTTCGTCGCTTTGTCTTCTTTTTTGTGGCACTCGTCTGGCCGGCCATGCCCATGCTGACGCCAACACTGCCAATACCACTCCCCAGTGGCATGCCACCGAGACCCACCGAGACTCCTCCTGGCCCGCCGGATGCAGTTGAGGATGTATTCAAATGAGTGGCCTGCGTTTGAGCCGTACACAATGACGATGTGGACGATGAGGCTGGCAATGAGGACAAGACAGATGGCAGAATGTCGGCTAAGCTATTAACCGGATTAGATGATGTTTCCACACTGCTCTCCTCGGCCGATGATGTCGACGACGAGGTGGCCGCCTCAATGGCCGCAATTAAATTGATTTTATGCTCCAATTTCTTGGTTTTCAATTTATGTGGCGTGCTATTATGATGATGATTACTGGATGATAAACTAAAGATGAGATTATCATCGGATGTGGTGGCAGGCAATGGATCTTCGCTATCCTCCGTTGTGGTGGCATTGGGGTTAATGATGCTGCTGCTGCTGGCGGTGGTGGTGGTGCGAGTGGTGGTCGTGGTGGTTGTATTGATGCTGGTTGCACTGGTTAGAGCAACTCCGCTGCTGCCAAAGTGCAGCAAATCTTCGGGCAGTGATTGATTTAAATTCCTTTCATGTTTAACATTTTCATCATCCCCATCATCATCATCATCGTCATTGGCATCTCTGATATGATCCTTGATCTTTGTGCTCATCTCCATTTGGGAATCACACATACTAATGCTTATCAATGGACGCAGTTCCTCATCTTCAGCCTGATCTTCGGCTTCGACTGCTGCTTTTGCTTCAGCCTTTTGTTGTTTACGTTTTTGCTTTTTACTCAACTTTTTGTTAGAACTTATTGACTCTTCCATAAGAATGATTTCCTCCGAACCGGATGAAGTATTTGAATGAGTATATGAATTCGTATTTGTATTCGTATTTGAGTTTGAATTCGAATTGGAGTTCGAGTTCGTGTGCGAATTCAAATTGGAGTCAGCCGTAGCCTCAATTAATTGCTGCTCATTCTCATAGTGCAGCGATCCACACAAGGCCAATATTAAATTTTGTTCAGTAAATCCACGAGGCGGCGGTGTTATCTTACGACTTAAGCTCTCCTTCTGCTCTTGCAGTGGACTCTCAAAGTTGATAAGACTCATCGCTGATCCTGATCCTGATCCTGGTGGTGGTGTTATTGCTTCGGCTGCTCCAGATGCTGCTGCTGTTGACGTTGGTGATGATGATGGTGCCGGTGAAGATGGTATATCGTCCACATTCAGTTCCAAATCTTCCATACCTCCCATTTCCAAGGGCTCTAAAGCAGGCAATGGTGGCAAAGTTTTAAGAAAATCATGAAAATTTTCCGATTTTCCTGGCAATTTCTTGGTAATGTTGGTTGGTGCCAAACTCGGATAATCTTCATTCGATTGAATAGAGTTCTTGGGGGCAATCGACTGACGCCATGGACTACTGCCGCTGCTGGTACTAACCTTAATGGCCGTTTTAGATGGCGAAGATTTCTTAACATCCTCCTCAATGACTTTTACCTTATAGATTTTCATTGTGTCATCATCTTTAATATCTTTAGCAGCCGCTTCAATTGGCTTATCAACTGACTTGGCTTTAAGATCAATTTGGAAATCTTTTTTACGATCCTTTTGCATTGCACTTCTCTCGCCCAATTCACGATTATCGCTTTCATCTTCTTCTTCGTCTGATTTGCTATTGCTTGTGGTCTCCACTTGCAAATTCAGACCCTGAGCTGTGGCACTGCTTATCATGAGGGCTGCTATATTGCTTTTATTGGCCAAAAGATTATCTGCATAATCCTCAGAGTCTAGCCCCAAATCAAAATCTGTTTCTGATTTCAGATCGATTTTTTTGTTTTTCGATTCCTTTTCGGTATCTTGCTTGGGAGGTTGCTCCCTTGTGTCTAAGCTTTTTGCTTCGACTACGAGAACTTTATCGTCATCTTTGTCTTTTTTATTAATGTTAACCTTTTCTTCCTTGTCGACGTCTATCAAAGAAATTTTTTTAATGTCTTTCTGATTGCCCTTCGATTTGGCTTTGGATTTCTTCATCGAAGTTTTGCTAGCCACCAATGCTGAGGATTCCATTTTCTCCTCTTTCTTTTTGACTTCTTTCACCACCACTTCAGGGGTAGCTGGAGCAGAAGATGCAATCCCTAAATCATCAAAATTCTCTAACACCTCTGGCATTTGCTGTTGCTGCTTCTCATTGTCATTCTTAATAATTCTTTCGGCAGTTTTTTGTGGCTTATTCAAATGCGAGAGTTCGGCAAATTTTAAGGCCTGGGCCAAATCTTCGCCAGCCATGGCAACAGATGCGGCTGTTGCTGCTGCTGCTGCTGAAGCAGCTGCTGCAGCAGCTGCTGCTTGTGTTTGGTTCCTTTGCTGTGATTTGTGTGACTTTTGTTGCTGTTGCTTCTCCTTTTGAACTAAAACCTCGTCAACCTCTTTGGCTATAACGGGAACAATCAATTTGTTGGCCAAAACGACGGGTGGTTGCTGCTTCCCCCTATTGCCGCCCTTAATTAGGGCATTATCGCCCCTACGCTGGTTGTCTCCCTCAGCCAAAGCTTTCTCTTCTTCCAATTGCTTTTCGTGTTTCCTTTGCTCTTTTAGGTCATCGCAAAATATGGCCACAACCGGACGAAACAATGCCTCATCACAGTTCTCATGGATCACAGTCTCTTCGTTGGCTAACTGACAGACGACTTTATCTAATATATCCGTTTGTAGGTCACCCTTAAGGCCAGCATTTACATCGGTGACGGTGCCCAATGGATTAACAATTTTCTCAATTTTGGTTGGTTGATGTTGCTGCTGTTGCTGTTGCTCAAAGCTACAAATATTGGGCAATACCGATGCCAAAGTGGAACTAAAATGTGGAGATCCTTTCACTTTGCTTAGATGCTGCTGCTGAAAATGATAATCCTCCATTTGGTAATCATCGTTTGATTGCCTATCGTCTGCACTGGCCAGATTTGTGGAATCTTCAAGATCCTCATGATCATCGTATTCTGTTAGGGCATCGTAATAGCACACATTATCAGTGGATGCTGCAGCGGGTGAGCTGATTGCCTCGGATTTGGACAACGTAGTTGTCGACGTTGTCATCGTCATCGTCATTGTTGTTGATGTTGTTGTGGTTGCTGTTGCTGTCGTCGTCATGGTCGCCGTCATCGTCACTGGCATTTGGCCTAAACAATCGTTTCGTCGTTGTTTCGCATTTGAATTGTTGAATCGTTGTTGGACACACACACAGGCAGAGTAGAGACAGAGAAATAGAAGAGAAAACACAAAATTATTGAGAAAAGCGCATTTTCTAGGAATTTCTATATTTGATTTTGCATATATTTGTTTGTTTTCTTTTTTTCATGTCATCGTTATGAACAAAACAACAAAAAGCCAAAGGCAAGGAATTTGCTTTTGTTAAAACTTTGAAAATGTTTAATTTTTATTCTGTTTGTTTGCTTCATTTTATTTTTTGTGAGGGGAAAATTGGAATTGCTTTAATTGCAAGTTGATTTGAAAACTTTAAAACACAAAAATGCAAATAATTGAACAAAAAAAGGAAAAAATAAGGTGAAATTTTTGTCTACATTTGTTGGGTTTGTTTTATTTTGTTCTTTGTTTTTTTTTTTTTTTTTGTGTGTGAAAAAGAAAACTAGAAAAAAAAAACTTAAATTAGCACTAAAAGTAAAAGCATTTAACATATGTTTGCAAGATACATATATATACATATCTATATCTATATATGTATGTATATATATATTTTTGAGGGTTTGGTTTTAATGAAATTGAAGTTTAGTTTCGAAAACATAAGTAAAACTATTTTTCTGTTTTGGAATTAAGGTATTTAGTTTGGAAGAATTTTTTAAAATGGGCTTTGGCTTTTTGATTCATAAGATAGATGTACGATTTTAGATTTATGTGCTCTCTCTCTCTCTCCTTTTCTCTTTCTTTCTCTCTCTCTGTCTCTCTCACGTTTCTCTTTCTCCCACTCTTTTTCGTTTTGCACCAAAAACTCCAGAAGAAACAAAAAGTCAAAGCGAATATGAAGACAATCGGAATGAACAATACCCAGAAGAAGAACTCAAAGCAGGATTCATAGATCAAACAAAAGAAGCAGAGGAATAAAGTCGTAGTAGATGGAAAGGTAATAAAATATGACAGAAGAGAAAAAGTAGCAGATATTGTAATACAATTCGAGTTCGAAAGAGCCACAAAAAATGTTGTCAGGAATGTTAAGAAAAGGAACATTAGGAATGCGTTACGAGTCTCCTTGAAAGATCTTATTAAAAGGATCACATTAATATGGAAATGTTACAAAAGGGATAATGGGAAGTGATTTGCAGCTGAAAAAAAATAAGCAAAACTGGAATTTTCTAAGGTTATTCGAATGTGTCAGGTAGCAGGAAAATGACAACAACTGAAGGAGCTAATTCCTAAACCGATCTCTGAGTAAACCAAGAAACCAAAAAGAGTGCACAAATTTTTTGTGGAATTATCCATATATCCACATGTATTGAATTTATCACTCATTCTGCAACTGTGTTAAGGTTAAAGATAAATGAAGCCAAATATATGCATATATGTGTGTACATATATATCTATGTGTATGTATGTATGTCTGAAAGAAGGGGAGGGGTGGGGAAAAGAAGTGATTACTTAGTTCGTCCTGTGTGTGTATATTACATTTTGCTCTTCTTGCTTGCTGTGTGTGACTTCAAGATATTTTTGTAATCTTAAGTTATTTAATTTTGTTGTACTAAAATATTGTATATAGTTTGTTTTTTTACATAGAATAACCACAAACCACAAACACCAAACAAATAATATACATACATACATACATACATAATATATATATATACAAAATATATGTATACATAAAAAAGATTGGAAAATGTTGTAAATGAGAATATGTGAAGAATGTAAGTTAGCGAAAAGTTAATATGGGATATATCATTCTGCAAGTATTGCCCCATTCTGCAAAACCAATGCCAATTTTTGAGAAAAAAATTCCCCTTTTCACCATTGAATTGAATTAAACATTTTCATCAAGTTTAAAGCAACAAAATTTTGTAAAGAATTAAAAAACAAAATCATTGTAGAATCATTTAAAAACAAACAAAATAAAACAAGATACATATTTAAAAATGAAATAAACAAATACATACATTATTATTATATTTTATAGTAGATAAAACATTATGAATACATACATAAGAGAACAACAAAAAGCACAATGTAGGTAGGAATTATCAACGGCTATGCGGCAGTTTTTATACCCTTCTAAAGGGCATTAAAGATTCCAAATCAAAGTTAACAGGATTTCCGATATTTGATGCAGTTTTTCCATGTGAGCAAAGAAAAACTCAGATATTAAATTGCTATGTATGTCTATATCCCCATGTAGACAGATTAATAATGCTGATCGGAAACGTTTTATGCAATCGGACATGGATGGAAACAGTTTAATTCGGTCTGCTGATCGAAAAATGTTTCAATGAAACACATAAAAGATATGGTAAACATCGGTAGATGTGTATATATAAGATATAGGTACATTTATGGTGATTGGCATGCTCTATTGCATTCACATTGCTATGCATTGGAGACTTACCCGTCGTTTCGCGACGTGCTGCTGCAGTCGAAGGTGACTCACGCATAGCATCGGCTAGATCCTCTTTTAGACGCATATCACCATGTCCATAATCGGAATCCAAATGACCATGACGAAATCTATCCATTAACTTGGGACTCTGCTCAATGCTGCCTAGAAACGGAAGTGCAATAAAAGGCAATGTTAATGCGTTGACTAAGTGAATGGAGGACATATAACTTCTTACTGTATGAACCAGATTCAATGAGAACAGGAACACCCGAACGTCCCGACACTGCAGATGCAGCCACTGTGGTTACATTTGACGCATTTGTCGCTCCACCTCCGCCACCAGCACCACCAACACCACTCAAAGGCATATTCAATGGACTTGAGCGTTCGCCATGTGCCACGGAAGAGGATGATGTCGAGGAGACGGGAGCCAACAAGCCTGAAGATGCCCCACCAGCTGCCGTTGAAGGTAAAGTTGTGGTTGATGTTTTAGTGACACCAATTTCCACAGCCTCCGTATCCACATGATTCAAATTGGAGCTAAACCAAAAATAATGACAATTATTCCTGTTTTGGTAAAGGGAAAGATTTCGATTTCTATCCGCCATGTACTTACCCGCTAGGTGTGTTGTAATTCTTAAACACAAATTGCGGACCCATCCAGAGACGACGATGCGGTCCCGCATGTGTGATAATTTCCACTTGGGCCAACCAACTTTCAGCCCGCTCATCTGGCTCATCGAACTGATTGGCCAGACTATCCATTAGCAAGCTGGCGTGATGGCGATCCTTAATAAGCCAATTGTCCATAGCCAACGGTGGTATAATTTCATGAGATCCATCCTTACGACGACCCAAGTTCCATTGGGCTCTAGCCTCCACCTCCAGTTCAATGGGGGTATCATCGCAAATTTTCTCTTTGGCAACATCTGAAGAAATATAAAACGGATATTCCACACGTTCCACATTCAATCAATTGGACACTTACTTGAGGCTAATTTTGTATCCAAATCATATTGTATTAGAGCACCATGTCCGGCCATAACGAACAGAGAATCGACCGCCTTTCGCTGTATCCGATGCGGAGCTTCTCGTGTGGCCGTTGGTGGCTCTAATAGCCATGATCTGGATTTGGCGAATATTGAGCAGACACTCAACGGTTTGCCACTATCATCGGAAAGGGAAGAAAGCCGCTGACGTTGCCTATGACTGGCATTCGAATGGCCGTGATGGCCGCCAACACCAGCGCAACCGTCGCCACCCATCATGCCGGCGACTCCACCACCGGATCCCGGCGGTGACCCCAAAAGAAAAGGGTTGTCTCAGTTGAGCCAAAGGTTGCACCACCGTTGGCCTTGGAAACGGAGGCAAAGTGGGATTATGATACGGTTGCAGCGACTGGACAAATGTTGTACTCTCCGAATGGGATATTGGCGAACTGGAACGGCCATCTGCTCCCAGGCCGGCACTGCGATGAAACCGCGACAATTTATTCACCACATGCAAGGAGGTGTGCGTCCGTACGCCCATGGCACCACCGTACGGTGTGATAGGGAAGACATGGGTGGTGCCGCGAAGTGTTGAAACGGCCGCCCAGCGTGAGTCTAGCGAGAAGGCTATATGCTGGACCTTGGCACTGGTATCGCCGCGATGCAAGACGTACAAATGATGCACGGCCGCTAGGCTTGAGCCCACCGGGTGTGGTTGTATGCGAAATACATGAAAATCGTGACCACGCCGATCTGCAGTTAGTAGAAGCATTCCCGAGCTATCAAATTCCATGGCCACCAGAGCCTCACTATGAGCTATAAAATGGGCCACAATCGGATCGCTGGCACCGGCACCACAATGACCGCCCAACGAGCTGAGCGGTGTGCCCGTTGTGGGACTGTAATCCTTAATGGGATGCTAAAGTGGAGAATGTTTTCTCAATTCAAATCAAACATCAATTTCGAGTAATACACACTTACCTTCACATCTATGATGGTTACCACTCCAGATTGCCTAAAATCGCCAGCACCGCCACTAGCCGAATCGAAGCTACCGCTTTTGGAGCTGGTACCGCTGCCGGCATTGGCTCCGTTGCCACTGCTACCGCCAGTCAAACCAGCTGCCACCTGTTCACCCAATTCGCGAAGACCTTTGCCAAAGGATTTGGCTGCATTTAGTACTGTTGCCGTATAGCTGGGCACACCTTCGCCATCACAACCGCCGCCACTTCTCTTGGAATGGAGCAATTTATTCTCGGCATAGGCCAACCAGCGTGGTCCCAAGGCAATGGGATTGGGATTGATACTAAAACAACAACAGCAACAAGAAAAAATACAATTTAAACACTTTGAATAGGATCTGGATCTGTGGATCTTACCCAGGACTAGGATAGCAGGTGGTAATGGTTAGGCGATCCTCTAGAGTACGGGCATCAAATACTGCAATTCTCTCATGGAACGTTATGGCCACCGCCGAGCGATTGGCCTGAATGTCAAGCACAGCATTTTTGAATTTAATCGTCTTCACTTGCACTCCAGTTTTAAGGGAAACGAAATTGACAGCACTAAACTGATTGCCACCACCAACGCCCAGGGGATTGGATGAACCAGAACCCGCTAGGCCCACACCACCAAGTCCACCGCTGCCGGCCGCACCTGCTCCATGAACAAGAGACGGTGCACTGCCGCCATCAACCAGAGCAACCAGAGGCCGTTTCTCCGCAAATGAATCAACGGGTTCATCGGCTCGCCCATTCTCGTCCAATGAGGAAGACGCTGTCGGTGTGGGGAGAACTCGTAGGGCAGTAACAACACCATGACGCCAGGATAGAACCTCAACAGCTTCACCATTGGCAGGAATGGCCCAGACTTGTACACCCAGACCATAGCCAAGGATGAGTAAAAGCGGAGGCGCAGCATTTCCTTCCAATTCCCAATCATCGCCAAAACGTGGATCACTCACATCTGCGCAGGTCTCGAAACGTGCCCAAGTTATTGTATCCTTGGGATCCTGCTGTGGCTGATGGGCTGCCAGAGTTACATCATTGATAAATCCAATGGCCGAGTCCAATATGGAACGATCCGATACGGTTTGTGGTGGAACAACAGCAGGCACTGGCATTCCCGAATTTCCTCCAATCCGATGACCACCGCCGCCACCACCGAGCAAACCAATCCCCCGGCCCCGCCAACGCCGGACGGATGACGGCGTGGCGAGTCCGCGGACATTGTCTGAGTGTGGGGGTGAACAAACAAAAATTGGAGGACAAAAAGTAGAAGCAGCCAACGGCAGATGCGATAAAGTGATGGCTTCTTCCTGCTTTGAACCTTTGGATACCTTTGCCTGTGCTGCTTCTTCCACTTTCCACGCTCTCCTCAGATTGAATGAGCTGTCAGCTGTTGCTCCCCCAGTGGAGACAGTCTGTCTAACGGTTAAGCAGCTGAAAAAAAAACAGAGAGAGTACATGTAAGTAAACACAACAACACAAAATTGCAACAGTTCGCTCGCTCGGTTGTCATCTCTCTCTCCCTCTCTTGCTCTCACTCTCCTAGCGATTCATTCCATTTTGTTTGCTTTCGCTTCTTTGTCTCAATCACAATTTGTTGTGTTTTAATCTTTGCTCGCTCGTGGCTGACCCCCCCACACTTCGTGGCTCTCCTCTTCTCAATCATCATCGTGCACAAGATGCACCCAGCCCCGCCGCACTCCCTTGCCAGTACGTGGTTTTATTCTTATTTTAATTTTTATACTCTCTAAGTCATGGAGTAAAATGGGTATAATAAGAGTCATCAAAATACAGACACAACAAAGAAGATAATCCCACCTCATATGAAATTAAGCTAATTAATTGACAAGATTACCATCGATATATGCACATATTATACGAAAACTGCAGGGTATGCACAGGTCGACTACCCTTAATTTGCATACATTTTTATTTTTTTTTTCGTTCCGTATATAATACAATTTTTGTGCTTTGCTGTTGCCTTGCAATTTTCATTTCCATGGGGTGTAAATTACATAAGTGCAATAAAACAAAATATTTCAACTGCAGCGTGGAACGGCAACGGGAAAAAGTGCTGAGTGTTGTAGTGGGAGAGGGGAAGGGAGGTTTGTAGTGGCTAGACGCGCAACGCAAGAGCGAAATAGCACTGAAGCAACAGCTGTTACAACAAAACAAAAAATTGATTTCTAAATTCTTCTATGATCATTTTGACATTTTAACGAAACCGCTTAACGAAATAGAATCCAGGAATTCAAAAATGGGATATGTTCCATCTAGGAATGTAATAACTACTCGAGCGATCAAAATTTCACAATGCTTTATATGCATTACAACAACGTCAATTTAACCAATCACATTTGCCATCGATATTTCCTATGAAATGAAATTACAGAACAAAATAAATTTAGTAATCTTTGCAATTTGGAATAATTGTATACGAAATGGTCAGTGCGCAACCCAGAGGGGGACAATGGGGGGTTAAGGTTAGGCGAATTGAACAAGAAACAACAAGCATGACGCATACAGTTTTCTACTACTTGAGGAGGGAAGGTCAGGTCAGGGGGTAGTACATGACGCAGGGTAAAGGGGTACTCAGAATAAACGTTGCATTCTTTAATTGGCGGCTTGGCACACGCGCAACAACAACAACTACAACTTAACTACAATGACAACAGCAACAAGCACGATATGAGCATTAACCAAGCAATGTCATATACTCACACACACACACACATGGCATGCACATAGAAATATGTATGTGTGTGTATAGATTGACCAAGTTTTTGTGCTCTTCTCTCCCCCACAAATCTTTATCCCGCTCACCCTTTGTGTGAGCAAAGAAATTTAGTTACATATATTCGTTTGATAAAATGCCAAAGAGACCAAAAGTGTAGAAATGTGTGTGTGTGATTGGGTGGGTGTGTGTGTGTGTGTTATTGTCTGTGCCAATGTTAATAAGCCAACTGGCCAGCCACCTTTAAAGTTTATACGTTGATAAAACCCACAATTTTAGAAAATAATATAAAAACTATTTACAAAGGGGAGGAAAATAGAAAAAATTAAATCAACATATTACATTATTTAAAAAATTTTGCTAGTTTTCACAATATGCCATATAATGTACATATTTTGAGCGAAGCCAAAACGAAATGTCAGCAAAATTCATGAATTTCAAAAAGATCTCAAATTCTTTCACCCGCATAACCACAGTCAGCCAGTCAATTTGAGCCAAAAAAAAAAAATTGTATTTGATCTTTTTTTTTTCTTAGTGGGAGAGAGAGAAAATATGTGCAACTGCTATATATGTATATGTATGTATATATGTGTGTGTGTTTCTAAAAATTGTTTATATTGTTGTCCATTGTCAAAAAGCCACTTGACAAAATCTCGAAGCAAAATCATTTTCGGGTGGAACAAAGAAACCGCAACACATACACAGACACACACACACACAGACACACACAATGTTGTGAATTATACATATGTATGTATAAATTTGTATTGTATTATTATGTAGAAACAGGTGGTACACACAATTTATTTCAAAAGCTCACGCAATGCATTCAATTGAAACAATCATGAAACGCTCTAACACCCTCCCCCTCCTTCACCACCCTTCTATCACAATCACGCCTAATATAGCATACCTATAGTAAAATATATTCCCTTAGTATCAACGAACAGGGGAATCTAAACAATATTTAATTTCATAACTGAAAGTTTCACTGCCTTAATCCATACCAATACCAATACCGTATACACAATCACTTAGATTGATTAAGTTATCAGTGGAAATGAGGGGACGCAAATTGGTTCATCGACCCTAATAAGAATTGAATTGGATGAATAATCGAATTCTAAACAAGGATCGAAAGCTTTAGCAAATGGCACCTCATTTAAAACTCTTAATAAGAGATGTTAATAGTTTGATTATCAAAATCAAGATGATATATTTTTTTCATATTTCTGTCGACTAGACGACTGGCACAATCTAGCGACAAGTTTCGATTTTAATTAGATTTATTTCAGACCGGATCTACCACCCACAAAGTTGTATAAAACTGGTCTATATACTAAATCTGCGGCTATCGTTTTTATAAACTTCGATGATCTAAACAATTCGACAGCGACGATCATTTGAATTTGTATATAATCTAAATGATGATGGCAAATTATACCCAACGAATACTAAAGGGTTACAAAAATATTGAAATCTACACAGAATTTTTTGAATTGCAGACCCGTTACTTTTTATCGTTTCCGTTTCGCATTCCATTACCATTTTATTCCACAAGGTATAATTTTGAGTGTTTCTTGATTTGCTCCATTATTCAGGATTAGAATAAAATGACAAAGGACAATGAATAAATGAATAAAATCAAAGATTTAATCAAAAATAAAAATCTTTATGTTAAAAGAAATACATATATATGTATGTATGTACATACGTATGTATACCTACAGGATAAAAGAGAAAGGCAGAATTACAAATTATTGTGGAACGCCATTTGATAATTATATGAGAAAAGGACTTGTTTTAAGTAAAACAAAGAACTATCAAAAGAGAGAACGAGCGACAACAATGAAAGAGGGAGAGAGAGAGAGGGAGAGAGAACACAAATCACACACACACACACACACACACACAAGCACGACTAGAGCAATTTGCATTTCCAGTCTCAAACGTCTCATTCTACCTTAGCAATGCAGCGCTGCATAGTGCACAGTGAGGCAACAGGTTTTAATCAGTATATGTTAATTAAATTTATAAAATACATCAGCTGATTTATTTAATCAAACTGGGAAAACTAATATATGTACATACATAGTTCTTCATATATAAAACAATTTAATTCAATTCAAGGAATAATATAAAAAACAAAATGTTTGGGTCACTTGCTAACCATAAGAGATTATAAACCAACATTCCAACTACTCCAACAATAACAATTCATTCCACTGTGCGAAAAGAGAACTGTGTTTCATTATCAGTTTCAGTTCGTTCGTTTCCATTTTTTCCTTTATGCGCACTAACATTGATGAAATATTGTGTAGGTATGTTTGTGTGTGTATCTATACGTATGTGTACAAAATATGCGTTTGTGAGTATCTGTGTAATTTAGTGTTTTTTTATTTTTTGTTTTGTTTTTAAACAAATTCTTACGTTGAGAAAGCAAAACAATTTCATTAGTTAATAACAACTCACTAAAAAAAAGTAAAACAAAAGGTTGTTCCTGACTTCCGTCTCGCTCTCTCTCTCCCTCGGTCACTCTTTGTTTAAACAATTTACATTTGTATGGCGTGTATCTACGTACGTAATATGTACATCCGTCCACACATATGTACATATGTATGTTTGTATGTATGTATCTGTTAAACAATTTCAACACTTCGACAAACAAATCATCAACCAGAAATTGCATAAAACAAACAACATACACACGTACACAAATACTTGTGTGTATACATACATATGTATATTTATATACACATACATTATATACTTTTGGTTTTTTACACAAACAAAAACTTACCAACAACAGTTTGAACTTGTAGTTTCGATTCCCACTTGTTCCACTTTCGACCCAGCTCGTTTTCTCTCTTTCTCTCTCTGTCAGCTCACAGAGCGCGCGCAAAAACAACAACACAAACAAAAATCATATGTTTTCAGCTGCTGATTTCTTCTGCTGCTGCGCTGCCTCTATGCTGTTGCTGTTGTTGTTGTTGGTGACTCTTGTGCGTAGCTGTTGTTGTTATCTTGTTTTCAATTGTTGTTGTTGTGGCAGGCGGCAGCAGCAGTCAGTAACACATCAAATTGCGTCTTGACTTTTCTTTGCGTTTTCTTTTATTTTTGTTTTTATTTTGACTGCCACGCCCACTCAAACTTATATTAGTTAATATTACTGAGTAAGGGGCAATGTAGCGTAGGCGATGGTAGACGTATTACAGCTTAGAAACAACTTGCGTTCAGTTTCGTTTTGTTGTTTGAATTGTGTCAAAATCGTTTTTTTTTTGTTTTCTCTGCCTTTTACACTCTGCCGCTGCCGCCGTTGACGCAGTTAGACGCTCTACCACCACTATGTCTCTCTCCTTTTTGCTCTTGGGCTCTTTGTCTCGCTTGCTCTCTTTGGCCCTGAGCTGGCGTACTTATGCTTTGCCTCTAGCTACTATCTCGCTCGCACACACAAACACAGGCCAGCAGCTGCTGCTGTTGTTGTTGCTGCTGCTGCTTCTTCTCAGTCCACAAATTAACTGCGACATTAATTTAAATCTTTTTTTTAATTTGTTGTTTTGTTTTTGTTTACCTCTATTGTTTTTCTGCTGCGTTTCTTATTATTTATTGATTTCACTTCCAATAACAACAATAAAAAAAGAAAAAATGAAAAAACAATTTTTTTTGTTAGTTTTCTTCTTTGCCTTTGTATTGGCTCTTGGCTATGGCTGTCGACATTCACTTGTTTATTTCTTATGCTATTTTTTGTTGTTTTTATATTTTTGTTATTATTTTAAGTTTTATTAATATTTGTTATTATTATTATTTATTTATTATTTTTATTTTTGTTTTCTGGCTGTGCTGTGTTGTTCTCTCTTTCTCGCTCTTTGTCTGACTCGCTGACAGCAGTGATGCCATCGATAACAATAACAGGGCCTTATTTCCCAGTGGCGCCATTCGCTAAGTTTACAACTTATCCGACTCCCACTATTTTTCACCCGACCCCCCACTATTTTTATTTTTCGTAGTGCCACCACTAGTTGTTGTTGTTGTTGTTGTGCCGGTGCCATCTGTTATATGGAAAAAATATTTTGTAGCACAGAAAAATACTAGAACAGTTTTTTTTTTGTATTTTGTAGCACAGAAAATCGGGAAAACGCATTATTAAAAGTTTATATCTGTTTTGCTCTGAGAAAATGATTTTGTCATTTAACTTGTCTGTGACTGTGTCGCTTTGTTGCTGTGCTGCTATGTCGCTGTGTCATTATGGAGAACCAATGGAGCACCGCCAGCAGCAGCAGCAGAAGAGTGGCACAGGCAGCAGCAACAAGCTTTGCATTTACAGTTTGAACATCATTGAGAATTAATGGCAATTTTTCATTCTTATTTTTAGTTGATGGAACTAATAAATACAGCAGTAGCTGCCGCCAACATCGTCGACGTCGTCGCCTTGTGTTAATATTTAATCAAATAGATGCTGTTGTTGCTGTTGTTATTTTGAATTTTTTGTTGTTCGGTTATATTTTGTTGTTGTTTTGTTCTTGTTGTTTTTTTTTTTTTTTTGAATCGTTTGGTTTTTTTTTTTTTTTAAATAAGTCTAGTCAACAAAGACCAAACCAACTATAACAACTAAAACCAACTAAAAGTAATAATAACAACTAACAAAACAATTTGCATAAAAAGTAAAAACGACAAAAAAAAAAAAAACAATTCTGGCTTCAAAATGCGGGTGGTAGCCATGGTCAGTGGCGGCAAGGATAGCTGCTACAATATGATGCAATGTGTGGCTGAAGGACATGAGATTGTTGCCTTGGCCAATTTGCATCCCAAAGATAGAGGTACCCATCGTCCAATCCAATCCATCCATACTCATCCTCGAATTGCCAACTAAAGTCATCTGACATCTTTCGTTTCCATCTAGATGAGCTGGACAGCTTTATGTATCAAACAGTTGGCCACATGGGCATTGAAATATTGGCCAATGCCATGGGCCTGCCATTGTATAGAAGAGAAACCCATGGAAAGAGCACACAGACTGGCAAACAATATGTACCCACAGATGATGATGAAGTCGAGGATCTTTTTTACCCTACTGGAGACATGCAAGGTGAATCTTTAGTTAAGGTTTTGTATCTCCAAATCAATCAGGAGCAGACTGAATGTTTCACCCAAGTTGTATAAACCTGGCTCTAAAACTAAGACTTCCTTATCTGTATCCAGTTTTGGTCTCATATAATTTCAATCATTTGACATTTCTCAAAGTTTTTCTACATTCATTCGAGTTGTTTTAAAACCAAATTGAAAATAAATCCGAGTGATTTCAGAATTCTAAGACAGTTTTAGAAGTAGAAGAAGGAACGGAAAGGACTCAAAGTTAGTTAGATCAAATGAAAATTCTTTAACATTTTGCCTATGGAAAATAGTATATACAAAGTGAAAGGGAATCAAACATACATTCCATTCCATTTCATATATATGTACCTATATATGTATAGTATATTCCATTGCACATCGATTGAAGATTGGAGGACAGCTGATTAAATTATTTGAGATTATTTACCCATTGCAATGTGAGGGAAAAAACAAGTCGAAGGCCCCGACAGACACAAAATTGACTTCACTTGATAGATAATTCATTTTATTTTCACTTTTGCCTTTGCTTTTGCTTGTTATGGCCGTGACCTTGAAAAAGAAAAAGGAAAAATATATATAATATCCATTCGTAAATTGCATAAAGCAATTGCTACAAATTCCTTTCACATTAAACTCATCATTATTACAGATGATACCCTCTATAGAGGTTGGGGTAGTTTAACTTTTACAGACCAGATATTCCTAGTGGAATTCCTCCAAAGCCCTAATGACTTGGCTAGACGATGGACGATTCGGTGAAATGTGATGAGCCACACGAATGGCAATGTTTGATCGAAGTGAAGTGAAGTGAAGTGATGCTTTGTTTATTACAAACACTTGATATTATCAGCAATTACTATTGATTTAATCCCTTTGTGGCTTTGTTTATTTTAGTTTAGGGTATCGAAATTATAATTGAGTTGAGATTTCTTACTTGTTATTTTTGTCTTTACTTGTGTTTATCTTATCTTAGGCGTTCGTTTGCCTGGTACACGTGAAGCAAACCTGGCAAATAATTCATTTGTTTAGATAGTTCTTAAATATATAAATTAGTTTATGAAATGATTGCAGTTTGATAAGCACAATTAATGTTCAAGCTGCTTAAATGTTGCTCAGAGTAAACTGTAAATGTCCTTGGCCTAAATGCAATTTGTTTACGATTTTTAGTTGGTTTTCGTTCTCTTTTCCTGCTGTTTCACAAACTGTGACCTATTTTTAAGAAAAGTCAATTACTCTCAAACTGTACAAGCTTTAACCTTACTAAACTGTTAATTGCAAATGAGCGGAGTAACTCTAAAACTAGCTAAGACTTGGTATGACCGTAAAACTGTAGTCATAAGGCAATTGCTTCGAAACTAACTAATCTATTTGAACAATCAAATAATTTACGAAAAATGGAATTCCAAGATATATGTATTTATATATTTTCGATCCTATTGGCATAGAACTCTAATAATTAGGGGAAAAGTGCTTTGGATTGAATTTGTAAATGAAATTGAAATGTTTGTGAATTCCATTTTCTACTTTATAGCATGAACTTGGCGTGGAGGCAGTGGCTGTTGGCGCCATACTCTCGGATTACCAGCGTGTTCGTGTGGAGAATGTATGCAGTCGCCTGAATTTAATATCCTTGGCCTATTTATGGAGGAGAGATCAGACTGAATTGCTACAGGAGATGATCGACTGTCATGTTCATGCCATAATAATCAAGGTGAATAGCGCAGCAGTGTGCGAAGATCGATAGATCGTTTGATAATAACTCTGTTGGTGGATCTATTTAACAGGTTGCCGCATTGGGTTTAGTGCCCGATCGTCATTTGGGCAAATCTCTGAGAGAAATGCAAACGCATCTATTGAAAATGCGCGATAAATATGGCTTGAATGTCTGCGGAGAGGGCGGTGAATATGAGACTTTTACGCTGGACTGTCCATTGTTCAAGCAACGCATTGTCGTCGAGGATATACAGACAATCATCAGTAGTGCTGATCCCATTTGTCCAGTTGGTTATATTAATTTTACCAAGCTAACGCTTCAAATGAAGGATGCCAAGGATACTGAAATGGTTTTTGTTAAGAAATCATTGGATTATATAAGCGATTTAAATGAATCCACCTATAGTGATCTAAGTGATCCAGATTTTAGTGAGACCGAGCTGGAAATGATTGAGAAGGAGACACGTCTAAGAGAATCCCTAAGTCAAAATGAATTGATCTCAAGGAGCAATTCATTTGGTAGACATTTGTCTAGTGGTGGCGGTGGTGGTGCTGGTGCTGGTGGCATCGGTATTGGTGGTGTTGGCGGCGGTGGCACCACCTCATCATCCCCCATACCCATAGTGACGAAGAGTGCCAGTGTGGATGAGCCGATAACAACGACGCATAGTTCATCAGTGAGCAATTCAAATTCGCTACTCTTGGCAGCTGGATCCATTCAATCTAGTTCCGCCGGAGCACTGACGGCTGGGTCATTCGGTGGAATGGGAGGAGGAGCAGGTGGTAGCATTAGCAGTAGTACAGCTGCTGTCTGTGGCTCTTTATCCTTGGCCATTTCATCGCTGCAATTAAATACTGGTAATGCCACCAATGCAACGGCTGCACCGGCAACGGCAGCTGGAGTTGGATCCATTATACCTGGTCAACCACTTAGCCCCTTGAATTATGTAAGAGAATTCCGTCCATTGGCTAATGTACCAAGAGTGGCCATTAATAGTAAAGGTTGGATGTGGCTGGCTGGTATTCAGGGTGAGTCCTTCTGATCATATTTTACCATTGGCTGGTTTCATCAAATTTCCTTCTCCTCCTCTCAGGCTCTTCCCCAACCCTAGAGGAGGCCGTACATCAGGCATTGGCCACCCTACGTGATTTGTGTCTTACCAACAACTACGAGCTACCGGATATATGCTATATCACACTCTATGTGCGCTCCATAAGTGAATATCCGATATTAAATCGCATCTATTTGGAAACATTCGATTTCCATAATCCGCCCACAAGAGTTTGCGTCGAATGCCCGCTCCCCGATGGCTGTCATGTGGTCATGGATGCTGTCGCCTATCATCAGCCCTCTGCTGTCAATGCCATTATAATGGAGGAACGTGATCGTGATGGCGGCGACGATTCGTCCATCCAACAGCTAATCAATGGCAAACGTAATACCATGCACGTTCAGGGCATTTCCCATTGGGCTCCGGCGAATATTGGCCCATACAGTCAGTCCACTAGGGTGAGTTCTTGGAGAAAGCGAAGCGAAAGTTTTACGAAATTCAAGAGGAAACAAAAAGTTTATCAAGTTACGAGTCTTAAGTACGAGTTTGGTTTATGGATACGAGTCTGGTCCCTGCTCGGCAGCCAGTTACGAGTCTATCATCCGTGTCTCCATGTCGGGGTGTGCCATTACCATGATCCTTCAGATACACATGGGAGATGACACACAAGACTTTTTCTTTAACCACCAATTTACCATGAAACAAATTACATAGAAGCTTTGATTTAAAGTTATAATTCGTTGATTGCTTGAACGTACCTCTGGTTCCGAGGCCAGACTAAGACTAAAC
This sequence comes from Drosophila equinoxialis, assembly GCA_018150345.1. Lineage (NCBI taxonomy): Eukaryota > Metazoa > Arthropoda > Insecta > Diptera > Drosophilidae > Drosophila > Drosophila equinoxialis. The sequence goes on along the minus strand of JAECWI010000002.1, from coordinate 5,266,773 downwards.
TAAAACTGCGGCTCTTCCAGAGATCGGGGCCTTAAATATACCTCAAGAGGGTGTTGAGCCGATGTTGAGAATAGGTCGCTCTTCTGGTAAAGTCAGCAGAAATAGGTTGGTTACAAAGGTGAACAGAAAAGTGCTTATACTATGTGATAGGAGTGCTTACCCTAGGTATAGAAAGTCATTAATGGAACAAGTGGATAGTGTGGATTAAACCGGGTCACGATGTACTTCTTAGAGTTAGGGGATGTGTGGTGGGCGGGTATACTACCCGGAACTCATTCAGCAGTTTCTGTAATTGCGTCTCGTCTTGCTGCATCATAGTTGGTCGGGGTGCAGGGCACGGTTCTACTTGTTCTGTAGGAGTCGGCGTATCGTGGAGAAACGCGTTTGCTAACTTTTACACTTAGTTTTCAATTCGGTTATAGAAAATCGATTAGTTCAAAATCGACCTATTTTCGCCAGATGTTTTTTAAGACATATCAGTTGGAATCGTTTCCATGCTATGCTTAACTATTAGGAGAAACTATTAGCATAGAAAACCGCCCCTAACCTCCTTGTGATTTTAAAAGACAATTTGGTTAGGTTTAAGCTGGGATCTAAAAGTGGATTTTCAATCTAATAAAACCTTTTTTGTTTTGCCTTCTAAACAGATCGGAGATATAACTTATATATCGGGACAGATAGCCTTGGTGCCCGGCAGCATGACAATCATCGAGGGCGGCATACGGCCGCAATGTAAACTGACTTTACGCCACATTAGTCGCATTGCCAAGGCCATGAATGCCCAGGGACAACTGCGTGACGTGGTCCACGGCATTTGCTTTGTAACGCATCCGGCCTTTATCGGTGAGGCGCGTCGTCAGTGGGAGAGACGTACAACCAATGCCATAATGGATTATATAGTGCTCCCGGCGTTGCCACGAGAAGCTCTGGTCGAATGGCAGGTCTGGGCCCATACCCATAATGATCGTTTTGACTGTAAGCTCAAGAGATTTGTCCTGTTGTTGTTTGCCTTTGTGGGCCTTCGTATTTATGTTTTGGCTTTTGATTCACAGATGAGGAGACTGGCTGTTCGGTGGGTGATTATACGATTTCGATACGACGCCGTTGGAACTATGAGAACAACTGTGCGGCCATTGTGTGTTATGTGTCGACGGGTTTGGCCTCCTCCACTACACAATTGACGCAATTAAGTGACGACATGTTGACCAATCACTGCCGTTTGGCTCAAAGTGTTAATGCTGAGCATTTAGATGAGATTCTCACATACGTAGTGAATCGTTTGCTCAAGGATTATCCCATCAATAAGCAGAAACAGCAGCAGCAACAAAAGGAGAAGGAACTATTGGAAGATGACATCGTTGAGATACCTTCAAATGGAGGAGGTGAAGGAAGTGGTGGAAATGGTGGTGGAGGCTCTTCCCCGAATCCATTACCTGCCATACATTTGAAATTGTTCTATCAAGTGAATTCATCGCCATCGACAGAATTGCTATTACAATCGTTAAACGACTTCCGTTTAAAGTGCCACGAAATGGCATCAATAGCCTACACAGTTCTGCCCGCCTGCAGTTTGCATAACTTTAGCACGTTCCTTTCCATCTGCGGAGTGAGGCATGAATGAAGAGCAACCAAACAAAACAAAGTCACAAACAAACAAACAAATTGCTGCCACCGCACTTGAAAACAAAAACAAAAATTTATTACATTAAAAAATATTTGCTTCTTTGTTGATAATTGTTGATAAAAAAAGGGGAAAATCCAAAAAAAAAAAAAGATACCAACACCCAAACGCCTGTGTATTCTATACTCTCTCTTTCTCTCTCTCTCTCTATCTCTGTTCCCATTCTACTCATCTCTGTACTCTAAAATATACATACATTTATATACATATATATATACATACATACACTCACATATATATGTACATATATTATGTGAAGGATAAACACAACACCAACAACAATTATATACATATACAAAAGATAATGCTCCATTTGTTTTTTGATCGACTTCGTTACAGTTTTGTTACGGACCAAGCACCAAAAAACTAAAACGCAACTCAAAGTGTTTCAATTTATTGTAAAAAACAAAAACAAATCTTCTCACACACTTATTAAGCACAAACTTTGGCTAATCTTTATCTATATATTCGTATCTATATCTGTATATATATACCACCTACATCTAAATACCTAAAATGGAGATCAACAAAAAATAACGATACTTTTTTTGATAAGCTTTTTCTATGACTTTTTTTGTTGTTTTCTTTTTATAGTATTGGTATATAAGCCAGAAATGAATCAAATTTACGTTTCATTTGTTTTTTTTTTCTAATAATATTTATATATATGTAAAATTTGAAAGTTGGGCCAATCGATTCAATTTGATTTGATTCGAAATTGTCTTTATTTTTCATTTCGAATTTGTTTGTCTAAGCTTTTAATCGAGAGTTACGGCTTTTTTTTGGGCGTGTGGGGACGGGTGGGGATGAGGCTTATGGCTTTTTGCTGAGGGGTTGGAGTTGGTAGTGCTGGGGGGTTTTGATTATACTATTATTATATATTGTTATAAAAAATATACACAAATACAAATTATAAAAAAAAAAAAAAACAAGCAGAAAAGAAAACCAAAGAAATTGTAAACTGTCTTTTTATTTGATCAATTCTAAGGGTTCATTTGCATTTAAAGGAAAACCCTATGCAATTTTGAATACATTGAACGTCCCTGATAAAAAAGGACCAAGGACCAACAAAAAATGTGACTTATTTGCATCTGAAATGTCGGCGTTAAACATCGAAGCGGCAAATCCTGAATATACAATTCAGACGTGTCTAGTGTGACCATTTTCCCGGCAGTAAGACAAAATGTTTTCTTCCAAACTCTTCCCTTTTGGCATCTCAAACGCGCCAGCTTCCGTCCAAAACATATTCGGTTCCTAAAAATATATGTATTATATCAAAATGAATAAACTTGAACTTACTATGCACATTGTTGAATTCATTAATTTCTTAAGAGTTTTGATGTATTGAAACATGTAACAAGTGTTTTAACCTGAAACTGATTTATATGTAAAAGAAGAGATATTTTACATTGATTTATACGGAAAAAGTGGTCAACAAGATGTACGAAATGTGTTCTCTAACCGAGTGTCCACTGTATGTGTACACATAAATTCTGAATCAAAAGGATCACATCGAAAAAACTTGAATGCAATGAACTAAAACTATTCCAAGACACAATCCGTTTTTATTCCGAACTGTGTCAATGCCTTTACTCGAAAAAAAGCTCGAAAATGTGAAGTTTGGTTTTCAATTTACTTTCCTTCTATGTGAAAGTCTTTTACATTTATATGTACATATGTATGTATGTATATTCCTTAGAATTCTGTCCAAATATGTGCATATGTATGCCCGATTTAAGAGAGAACATTTACTTTACTGTGGATCAACGGATGGATTTTCTGATCAATAACAGAGTTATAGCATTTTGTTATTAACCAATACATATAAAAATATACTTTCAGCTATAAGTGACAATATCCAGAATTGGTCTGTTTTAATTAAAGCTCGAAATGTCTGGAAACTGCCAGAAAATATCTGCCGATCCTCGAAATTTCCCGAATAATGGTTAACTCCCACAGTTTTGTGTGTTTCTTTCTGATCTTGATATAAACAGAGACACGTCAGTGGTTTGGATCTTTGTAAATGGTACACGCATTTTCATCATCCACTTAAAGAAGGGAAAACGAATAATACCGAATTTCACCTTCTTCGATGCATAATTCAAATATTATGTATGTACATACATACGTATTATGGCCGAACATTACCTTCGCAACTGTCTTATCACGAATTGTTTGACAAAACAAGCGCCAAGTAAGAGAGAGAGAAAGAGAGAGAGACAGAGAAAGACTCCTAAGAGCGAAGAACTCTCCAGATTTGGGTGGGTGTCTCTTTTGCAAGCAAATGAACCGCCAATCAGAAAAGTGCACAATACTGACGTGGTCGACACGTCAGTCGCTTGGGGCATAAATAGCCGGCAGCTGAGAGAGCAAGAAATCAGTTTCAATTTAAACAGCAAAGGAATAACATATGTATAATACAAATGTACAAAGAATAAACGGATTAATATTCACACACATTTTGAAAAGTGCAAACAATAAACAAACGAGAATTCCATTACAAATACCGTGACTGAAACAAACAGATTGTTAAATTGAAATTTTATTTTATTTTAAAATTAACGCCAAAAAAGACATCAAAGACTTATATATACATATATATAGGAGAAGTGACAATTTATTATTTATTTAACCATAGTTAATTTAGTAAAAGTAAGTACAAACAACAAAATGTAAAAATCAGTTGCAAAAGCAATCAAAAATATATGTATACATTTGTACGTTATACAGCAGTGATCCAAAGATAGTAACACTGACGTGTCCCTTAGGATCCACTGCATGTAAGAGTGTCTGTGAGTGTGTGGTTTTGTTGTTAATAGAGATGACGGTTTCTCATTAGACGTGATTTTTCGAAGCAGCTTAGTAGCTATAATGATAGATCAACTTGATTGAAACTTTCCATTTAAATACTCAAAATACCAGAAAGAAAAACTAAAAAATTACCACAATTTTCAAACTTATTGTTCATATAGAAAAAGGAAAATAATAGTTATTCCCGTCTTATTCCAAGCCAGAAACATTAAAATTACAAAGCGATACTAGTTCGATTATAAGTGAAATGAGCCCAGGAAATATTTAAAGACAAATTTTAAGGTTTTACTTTAGTAGTCGCTACTAAAGTAATCACTGTTTCACAAATTGTCACTTAGAGTCACCAGTCACTGTGTCATCCCTATTGTGTTAGTACTGAGAACATGAGAACCGGCATGTCAGATTTCTATCGAGAATGTATCGATGTTTTGTACATCCCTAAGTCGTCATAAAACATTTGAACAAAAAAGAATTAAGTTGTGGAATACATTGCGGAAAAAAAAGACATAAAAAGTGAGTTAAATATACAATACATCAAGTCGGTTGGAGCATTAATAAGTACATAGCACGTTTAATAAGAAAGAAACTATTTAACAAGAATTTTAGGCATATAGGGGCAACAATTGAAGGCAACCCAAATGCCGCCATGTTGGCAAAAGTTTTTACAAAAAGAAAGCAATGAAGAGGGAGGGCATTTTGCCGCAGAGGAAGAACACTAAGAGCACGTGTCGCCAAATTTTGGCATCGATATTAACCAATATCTCTTTCACGTAATTGTATTTTATGGTACTGCCTAGGTTAAACAAATTTTCATACATATTTAAGAGTGACGAATATGTGTGAAATTAATTATTCTCTTTTTGCCCAGCAAAAAAAAAAAGTTTATTCACTGCAGCACACATTAGGCATACATTAGGGAAAACTACGGCTGGCAAAAGAAGTAAATTTGTTTAAACTGATTAAACAAATTTAAATAAAATGCCATTGCAAAATATAAATGCGCCTGCGCTTTTTTTCGCTGCTGTTTATCTCTGACACCATGCAATCTTATATGTCTTTCTCTTTCACTCTGCCTATCTCTGGGGTGTTCAATCAGCTTTGTCCACGTCATTATATGGCAGATTTGTATGAAGCTTTCAGTTTTCTTGGCTAAAGTACACGTCAGTTAAACAAACAAAAAGTAAGCAAGACAAAAAACAACAACTTAATAAGGCTAACCCCAAAATAATTGAACTAGAAACAGCTGTGTACATACATACATACATATGTATGTCTCTGTAGTTGTAGTTGGCACTAGAAGTAACTTTCTCTAAAAGAACCCTAAAAAACCAGTTTGTTGCTTTTGCTGTTCTGTTGCTCGGTCTGCTGCTTTCTTTTGTATTACCGGCGTTTTTAGTCGTTAGGCCAACTTGAAGAAAGAACCAGAAAAAATTGTTACACGTATACAAATTCACTGTTAGCAATAAACGTCGACGTCGCTGTCGGCGTCGGTCAATGTCAGCAGCAGCGGCAGCTTCATTTTAATTCTTTAACATTCGTTAAAAAGTTAGCCAGCGGAGAAGACGTGTCTCTGTCGTCTTTCTCTCTCGCACATAATCCCGGTTAGAACTTTGCAGGTTGGTTGGTGTGTCTCTTTTTTTTTTGTTACTGTGTGCGTCGGTGAAATTTTGTAGAATTTTTTTTATTTGCACTATAAAATTAAATCAAATAAAAAGTATCACGGTTAACGGTACCTGTTGACATATTTAAAACGCCGACGTGTCGTGCAAGAGAATAGGAGAGAGAGGAGAGAATATATATATTTTTTGTAGGGTCTGTCTGTGCGAGATTGTCTGTATGTGTGTGTGTGTGGAGTGAGTGAGTGTAAGTGTATTGGCGTGCCAACGTACGTTGGTGTTGACGTGTCCAATGACAAACTTGAAAATGGAACAAATATATGAGGCTTAGGCCTAAGTCTGGATTTAGGATTTAGTTCGATTACTAATTATTAATATGTTTCTCTCTTTTTTTTTTTTTTGTAGTTTTTTTGTACTGAAATTAATTGAAAGAGCTTGACCATGAGGTTATGCATATTATTGGCTGTTGTGGCCTTTGTTGGCCTCTCACTGGGTGAGGAAAAGAAGGAAAAGGATAAGGAACTGGGCACAGTAATCGGCATTGATTTGGGTACCACATACTCTTGGTAAGTCGAAGAAACCCCGCCAATGATGAAAAGTTCTCATTGATTAATTTTCGATTGAAATTTTCATCTTCTCTTTAATAGCGTTGGCGTTTACAAAAATGGACGCGTTGAGATCATTGCCAATGACCAGGGTAACCGCATCACTCCATCCTATGTGGCATTCACCGCCGATGGTGAGCGTCTGATTGGTGATGCTGCCAAGAATCAGTTGACCACCAATCCAGAGAACACAGTGTTCGATGCCAAGCGTCTGATTGGACGTGAATGGTCGGACACAAATGTGCAGCACGATATCAAATTCTTCCCCTTCAAGGTTGTCGAAAAGAACTCCAAGCCCCATATCAGTGTTGATACCTCACAGGGAGCCAAGGTCTTTGCCCCCGAAGAGATCTCTGCTATGGTTTTGGGTAAAATGAAGGAAACCGCCGAAGCCTATTTGGGCAAGAAGGTGACCCATGCTGTTGTTACTGTCCCCGCTTACTTCAATGACGCCCAGCGTCAGGCCACAAAGGATGCTGGTGTCATTGCTGGTCTCCAGGTGATGCGTATCATCAATGAGCCGACAGCTGCTGCCATTGCCTATGGATTGGACAAGAAGGAAGGCGAGAAAAATGTCTTGGTCTTCGATTTGGGTGGCGGTACCTTCGATGTCTCTCTGCTGACCATTGACAACGGTGTGTTTGAGGTGGTTGCCACCAATGGTGACACTCACTTGGGTGGTGAAGATTTCGATCAGCGTGTCATGGATCATTTCATCAAGCTGTACAAGAAGAAGAAGGGCAAGGACATTCGCAAGGACAACCGTGCCGTTCAGAAGCTGCGTCGTGAAGTCGAGAAGGCCAAACGCGCCCTATCCGGATCCCATCAAGTGCGCATTGAAATTGAATCGTTCTTTGAAGGCGATGACTTCTCCGAAACCTTGACCCGTGCCAAATTCGAGGAATTGAATCTGGACCTCTTCCGTTCGACTTTGAAGCCAGTGCAGAAGGTGTTGGAGGATGCCGATATGAACAAGAAGGATGTGCACGAAATTGTCCTGGTCGGTGGCTCCACTCGTATCCCCAAGGTCCAGCAATTGGTGAAAGACTTCTTTGGTGGCAAGGAACCATCTCGCGGCATCAATCCTGATGAAGCTGTTGCTTATGGTGCTGCTGTCCAGGCTGGTGTTCTGTCCGGCGAACAAGATACTGATGCCATTGTTCTGCTCGATGTCAACCCATTGACCATGGGTATTGAGACTGTTGGCGGTGTCATGACCAAGCTTATTCCCCGAAACACTGTCATTCCCACTAAGAAATCGCAAGTGTTCTCGACTGCCTCCGACAATCAGCACACGGTGACCATTCAGGTCTACGAAGGTGAACGTCCCATGACCAAGGATAATCATTTGCTGGGCAAATTCGATTTGACTGGCATTCCTCCAGCTCCACGTGGTATTCCTCAGATTGAAGTTATCTTCGAAATCGATGCCAACGGTATTCTCCAAGTGAGCGCCGAGGATAAGGGCACCGGAAACAAGGAAAAGATCGTCATCACCAATGACCAGAACCGTCTGACGCCCGAGGATATTGATCGCATGATCCACGATGCTGAGAAATTCGCCGATGAGGACAAGAAACTCAAGGAGCGCGTCGAATCGCGCAATGAACTGGAATCGTATGCCTACAGCCTGAAGAATCAAATCGGCGACAAGGACAAACTTGGCTCCAAACTGAGCGATGATGAGAAAACGAAATTGGAATCGGCCATCGACGAGTCGATCAAATGGCTCGAACAGAACTCCGATGCCGATCCCGAGGAGTTCAAGAAGCAGAAGAAGGATTTGGAAGCCATTGTCCAGCCTGTGATTGCTAAGCTGTACCAAGGCACTGGTGGAGTTCCTCCCACAGAGGGTGGCAGCGATGAGGGCGATCTCAAGGATGAGCTGTAAATCAGCTTCACACGCGCGGCGGGGGGGCAAAGCGAAGAAACGAAAGAAAACAAAAGTAGACTGATAACAAATTTAAACAAAACCAACAACAGCAACAAAATAGTAGACACCCCCTTCCCCCACCACCACCACCTTAGAGATCGGCAATATATATACATTTTAATGATAATTTTTTTTTTTTTTTGAGAAAATTATATGTTTTATTTGTAATTAAAAAAGAAAAACAAAACTATGTATATGTATATCGATCACCACACCATCCATCCCATTCATCTGTCAAGAGATCAGAATGTGTTGTTTCCCTCACACATTCCTCCATAAGAAAGCCGCTTCGTAACGCTCTCTCTCTCTCTATATATACTTTTTTTTGTCACTCTTACTGTTTATGTTTTGGCGTAATAACTGTATAGTATATTTTTCCTCCACCCCTTAACAACACCTACACACAGACAAAATGTTGAGGAAGAGAGAAGTTAACGGAACTCAATAGCCACAAAATGTTATATGTATAAGATAAATCCAGCAACAAATTATAACTATAATGATAATGGTGATGACGATGATAAAATGAGGAGCAGCTGCGAAGCGAAAGAGAGAAGAAAGCGTAAACCGATAAACAAAATGAAAATAATAATAATTAAATTCTTCGATTTTACGAAGAATTTTATAATTTATTTAAAAATACAAAAATAAAAAAAATTGAAAAAAAAAAAACAAAACTTTTATTTGCTTTTACACTTATTTGGAGTTTTTTTTTTAAATCCTGTTTTACTCTCTTGGAAAGGCTGACAATATTATGAACAAAACACAATCGTCACTTTCTTTTCATCGAATACAAGAAGTTTAGTTTTTCAGTATCGAGTGCGTGAATGAGTTCTCATTGATCTCATCATTCCAAGAAGATCATCCTTTTCTGTAAGAGACAATTCAAATTACTATTTTAGCTATTTCTTGTTCCCATAACTGAATCATCATGCCTCCCAATGAAATTGGATAATATTTTTGATCAAAAAGCAAAGCATAATTAAAAGAACTTTGTTTCATTGCTAAGGGTTTTCTTGTTGTAATTCTTCTCTTTTTTATTGTTTTTCTATTTTGTGTCAATTTTATTTTTTTTTTTTCATTTTGAGTTCTTATCTCATATTTTATCATTTCCTTGGCTTTTCATGTCATTTCGCTGCGTTGACGGATTTATCCTTATTCATACACACATACACATACATATGTATGCATGTATGTATTTATCTCCCTCTGTTTCAGCTGCTTAACTGTTGCCAACAGTTTGGCGTTTTGCTTTTTCTTTTCTGTTTTTATTATATACTCTTAATTATTCTTAAATACATTAAAAAAATACATAAAATATTTGTTGTTTGTTTTTCATATTATGTATATATACATATGTATGTATATGTATATACACACACTCGTATGCATGTGTTGTTGTTTACCTATTGTATATGTATGTATGAATGTTATAATATAAATAAGCTAACTGTATACGGTTCATATATTGTATTTGGTATCGTATGTATGTATGTATGTACATATATTTATGCACCCACTGGGGACTATGTTGAGAGAAAAGAACAACTATACGTTATTCGTTGCTTTCTTTTTGTTTCCGTTTTTCGGTTCAAAGAATTCACATTCTTGGAGTGTTACATACACATATAACGGTATATAAACGTACTGTTTTTGCGGGTGGTGGCGAGGGGGGTGGGGTGGTGGGTGTACAATAAAGAATAAAGGAAACGACACGATAGAGGAAAGGAAAATCACTGCATCTTGACTATTTCCATCTTGTTTTTTGGTTTCTTTAATTTATAATCTCTAATACTATGTTTATTTGCCGCCAAGTAAAATGCAAACGCTTTAGAGTTAAAACCAAAAACCATAATAATAAAAATATACATATGTACTTGTATGTGTGTCTGTGTGTGTGTGTGGCAGCCCTCTTGCCTAATAGCCCCCCTTATTCTGCTTATTCGTAGGGATCGAAAGGCTATACAGCCAAGCTGATCTTTTGCAGAACCTGAATGTTGCAGTTTGTTGTTGTTGACGTTTTTCCTTTTTGGTTGACAGTTTTTTTTTGTTTTCGTTTTCTTTTTTTATAATTATTAAACTAGTTTTTCACACAACTTAATAAAGTTTCGTCCCTTTTTATCTCACTGTGTCTGCAAGTGTGTGTGTGTGTGTGTGTGTGTGTAGGTGTATAATTTTATCAGCTTCTGGACTGTTTTTTTTGTTTTTTTGTTTTGCTTTGCTCTATTCTCTTTTTCTTTTAGATGCGCTTTGGAATCGTATCGATATCGATGGCATTATTCTCAGGCTCTTCATCCTTTGGCGGTTGGCCACGTTGCTGCTGGGCAGTATATGACAGTTTCATACAGTTGCATAAACAAGATCGAAAAGAGAGAAAAATTGAATAAAAGGAAACAAAATGGAACAAACAATAACAATTTAAAATGTTAAAAAAGCTAACTTCGACTGGGCCAAAGTTCATTTAACCTTTAAGTTTTCAACTCCCGATCTGTGACTCACATAACCTTCAAATACAAGACTAACTCGGTCCCATTCACACTCATTCAACTTACGTTATAGTCAGTCGTTCGATCTAAACAATTAGATTATTCAACTTACTTAGTTTTATCCAATATTTTGAATAACTTCAAGAGTCAGAGACGAATATATCGACTTGGTGCCTAACTTTTAGATAAACTCTTTTCGAGGTTTTCCCAAATTTGTAAAATTCTACTTAGTGGATCTAGTGACGAGTATCCAATGGATACTTCTGAGAGTCTATCGGACCATTTTGGTAATCGCTCTTTACAAATCGAAAAGTAACTAAAGTCAGCCGATTTAAATGTTTAAAGAAAATTCCAAATATTTGTGTATCGGACCAAACTAGTCTTTAATTATTCTTGTTTAAATTTGACGCTTACTATTTTACCATACATATAACTAGTGATAATTAAATGAAATTTCAAAAAATGACAAATGTATTTTTGTGTATGTATTTTTATGTAAGTGTTGTGTAGGCAAATGCAGTGTATATGATTTGAAATCAGATTCAAAAATTATAAATTTCATATTCATGCGAATTGTGTGTGTATTCAATGAATCGTGTCTTTATATTTGCATTAATTCAAATTGCAGAAACATTGTAGAATCGAGCAGGATGCGACAATCTGTATTAGTTCGATGACTATAAAGACCTCGAGTGCAATGTCCAAGTTTTCTTTACGGAGAGACGAAGAAACGCGGCTGATTTTACTGTAAAATCTTCAATAGGTTTCAAGTAGATCACATTATCTGTCTACAAATGTAGTTTCTGAAAGTGTCGTGAGTTGTCTGAAAGTGCATAGATGCGTGTTCGGGTGTGATTTGACGAGTCCCAAGCCAAATGAACAAAAACAAAATTGATTTTTAATATTAATAAAATCATCAATAGCAAAAGAAAAAAAGTTATTTATTTAACGTAATTAGAAAATTAAAAGTAATTAAACAAATAAATCGATTTTCAAGCAAATTTCATTATCAGCGACAGCAAGCTTAGATTTTTGATCCTGGTTCAAGCTCTTTTTAAGGTGAAAGTGAAATGGCAATAGTGGCAAGTGGTTGCTTGTGTTTGAGTGAATGGGAAAGACATACATACAGAGATAGTAGATATCTATGGGGGAGAAATAGTGTAAAAGAGATAAAAATAGGATAGACAGAGAGAGAGAGCGAGAGAGGGTGAGAGTCACAAGCTTTGGTATGCCAAATAGATCTGTATGTTTAAGCTTCCGCCTCGGCATCAGGATCAGGACGACTCAATATCTCCTGACATAGAGCAATATAGTCCTAAAGATTGTTTACCATAAAAATTATAGAAAAGAAAGCCAAAGTTAAAGCACAACTAAAAAAAAACGTAGACATGGAAACACGTATACAGAAGTCTAGACAAAAATTAACTCCAAGTATTTTACACATCAAGGACCACGAAGATAGCAACATAGATTTGACCAAAAATGATTAACTTCAATTGTGTTTGGGTTTGTTTTTTTTTATGTTTTTGTATTTAAATATCAGTTTCCTTGTTTTTTTTATTATTATTATTATTATTATTGTTACTTTTAGTTAGTTGTTGTTATTATTATTTTCTGCTTAATCAGATGCAAACGACTTTCGTTCGTTTCTGTATCTGCTTCTATGTATATATAGAATTTTGTATGTTTCAATATATGAATATATATTTATAGGTATAATTTATTGCTAATTTTGTTGTTCTTATAAAATGTTTCACTTTTTTTCTATTTATTGTGTCCTTTTCATCCTTTCATTATTATTACTTTTATTTATTTTTGTTTTTTTAGTTTGCTCTACTATTCTTAGGATATACTATAAAAAACAATAAAAGGAAAGCAAAAGAGAAACAAAATATTAACTTGGGTTATTCTGATTACCAATTCGTAATACTTCAAGAGACCCTTCCAAAGTTTATTAAAGTCCGCATTAACAATGTTTCAGATTCTTTTGTATTACTAATTTTTAATCAGATAATCAGTTTAACCCAATCCCCTAAAGTAACATTTAACTACACATACGTATGTATATATGTATATATATATATATATATATATATATGCATGTGTTTGTGTATGTGTGTTGTAGGAGGAGAACCGAAATATTGTAAAACTAATTGAATAGACCCCCCCGTTCGTTTTCTTCCTCCTCGCAGACTTAACTAAACCTAGAACTTAAAACAAAAAACCTATTTTATCTCATCATAAACAACTTTTCTACAATTTTAGGAAAAAAAAAACTAACTCTATTATATTATATAGATTTTGCCTGCCATAAATGTTCAATGTGTAACATTATCTATGTAAAGGAAAAAAAAGTATTTAGTGTATGTCTCCTCTTTTTTCGTTTGTTGGGGGTAAAGGGGGAGGACTATATCCAAGTGTGCGGCTCAGTTTCATCCGTCATCATTATCATCATCATCATCATCATCGTCATTGTAGTCGTCAATACTAAAGTATATCTTTCCGATCCGTTTATTGCTTTACTTCTTTCGATAGGGTAGCAACAATTTTTGGCCTTTTTTTTTAACATTTTTGTTTAACCGATAAATGAATGTGTGTGTGTGTGTGTGTGTGATCGGAAACGGGTGGGGATTTGTTGTGGAAAAATGATGTGTGTGGGTGCTTATGTGTGTGTGTGTGTGTGTGGGTGTGAGTGTCCTTGGGTGCGTTTGATGCTGAAGTGAAGTTATTTAGGTTGCTTTTTGCCGTTTCTTATGGTTTTTGTTGTTGCTTGCCTTCTTGCTAAATTATATTTTCGCTTTTTTTTACAATTTCATTATTAGTATTATCAATATAATAAATTTTTAAATGCATTTTTGTGTTTTTTATGTGTGAATTTTGTTTTTCATTTTTTAAATTTTGTTTTTATTATTGGAAGTACTAAGTTGCTTATAAAAATCGTTGTAATTCCTACAATATTATTTCTCTCTCTCTCTCTCTCTCGCTCACTCGCTCTCTGCGTCACTCACTAACTTGATTAGTTTGTGGTGTTGTCTCTTTCTGGTCAAGTGTTGCCAAAAACAGGAAACAAAACGGAAATTGTATAGCATACAAAAAGGATCAAAAAATATGCAAACTTAAAAGGAGGGGATATAAAATGAATACATAATTTGCAGATTTGTTCCTTTTTGCAACACAAAAAACAACCAAAATATAAGCAATTGAAGAATGTGTACACACTTCCTTTTGGAAAATCAAATTATGTAGGGGAATTACAGTTATTGCAGCTGGCGGCCGAAATGATAAATGACTCGTGGATTGGAGTGGTTTTCAATGAATGGATTGTAAGTGTTTATATATGTATTATATGTATATATGCATATAGTACATATTATTTTTGAATGATTTGATTTGTGCGTGTTTAGACTCGGTATTCTTCGTTTTCTTTCTTTTGTTTATACATTTTTTCGACTACTTTTCGCTTTTATTTGAATGTGTTTTGTTGTTTAATTCTTGTTGTTGTTTTAATGTTTCGCTTTTGTTTTTAGCTTTAATAATTAATATATAAACGCAATTGTTCTTAAATTTGTTTAATATATATATATTTTGTTGTTGATTTTTATATTTTTTATTGGTTTTTTTTTCATCTTTTTTGTTTTGTTTGTATAAATGATTTTTTTTTTTTGTTTTGTTTTGTTTTACTCCTGGCGTGCACTCAATTCTAACCGTTTATCTGTCTCTCTCACTCTCGCCCTTTTGCCTCTCTTACTATCGTGTTATCATCGTTTATCCACTCTATCGTTATCTCTTTCTTTTGCGCGTGGCTTGCTGGATTCGAAACTATGTCTCTGGTTTCTTTTTATTTATTGTATTTTCAAAATTTGTTGTTTTTTTTTTTTTATTATTTATAATTTTGTTGTTCATGATTTTGTTGTTGTATGCGGGTATTTTGTTTTTGTTGGTGTGTTAGTGCATGTATTTGTGTGTATGTGTGTGTGTTTTTTTTGTAGATAATTCAAATTAGTTTTTCTTAAATGGGAATGGAAGAATTCGATCGATCGATATATATATATATATATATATATATTTACAAATACATATATATATATATATATATATACATATATATGGAATGGAACACCAACATAACAATATTCATTTTGAGAGGAAAGCGGCGAGAAGGGGGGAATGCGAATGGCGAGGACAATTGTGAAGGATATGTAGAATGTCGTCATGAATGTCGTGGATACGCATGGTTGTGTGTGTGTGTGTGTGTGTGTTTGTGTGTATGTAGGGGAGAGAAAACAAATAAAAAAAGAACGTATATATATATAAATATGCTTAGTTAATAGTTTCCAATCAGAGCTCGTATTAAAAACTTTAAGACATCCTTTTTATCAAAACTTATCGCTTTAATCATTTACTAATTAGTTTTGAAAAAAATTAAGGCTAAGGGGAGAGAAATTCTCGAAAATAAATGTAATTTTGTTATCACTTTTAACTTGAGAAACAAAACAACATTTGATATAAATATTTCCACTATTGTTTAAAAATCTCAATCGAGATAAAACTATAAAATATCAAGTTAATGTCAATACATTTGCCATCGATCGACAGAGACTAGATAAGACTATATCAAGATTTCTTTTGGCCATAATACGAACTCTAATGGGTTTTTAGTCATATATACATATATGTAGGGATATGAGGAAAAAACTATTTTGTTAGATTGATTTGTTTAATGTTTGGGGTTAGTTTTCTTGTTTTATATTAATAGATTTTAAATTTACCGCTCGTAGTGGCATTTTGAAATTAGCTGCTGCCTGTAGTTGAATTTGATAAGCTAAGCTGTGTATTTTAAAGCCATACAGCCTAACAAGGGTCGAAGTAGATGGACACGACCACAGAAGAGAAGAAAAGAAAAAAATAGGAAAAGAGAAAAATCATTATTTGCATATATATTTTATATATGTGTGTACTTGAATCTTTATACTCAAGAAGGAGCCAATCATTGGGTAGGATATTCGGGTTTCGGGGTATTTGTTCTTGATTCTTGATACTCTTTTCTTGATTCAAGTCTCTCTTCTCTCTAAGCTAGTTCTGCGTGGCATTCGGCGCCAACATACCTTGGAACAAATTGATTAGTAGGACGCTTAGGGCGATATTCAGGATGCACCATAAATAGCATATGTGGAAATCCAGTACCAAAATAGGCACCATCGGTATGATGGTGACGCGATGATTTTGGTGTATAAACATCAATACATTTGGGACAGTAAGTCTTGACCATTGCCTCGCCGGGTATATCAGAAAGTCCTGTAAGATGAAACAAATTTGAAATGATTGAAAATTCAACAAGTTCAACTATAGAGATAATCGATCTATCATTATTTATCTGATCTGGTTTTAACTGTCAAGAAGTATTAAATGAAATATCTATCACAAATTCCACTCATTACTCGGACGTGGACGAACTAAATATGAAGGGATAGAAGTTTGAAGTATAGTAATAGAAGACTTTGAGCAGATAACAGGGAGAAGAAGGTTGTAATCAGAGCAGAGGACCCTAAAAGGTTCATGCATGGCATAGTTAGAAGAACCACGACTAAGGGTTCAAGGTATAATAGGATGTCTACTCCGTCTACATGGCTCAGGCGAGTCAATTTCACCATTTAGGAGCATTATTCTACGGTTAATCAGGGAAGAAAGCTTAATTTAAAGGAAGTCTACTAGATTACGAAGGCAAATTGACATTGCAAGAACTGCTTTTGAACGGATTCAAGTCTAGTCTGGTGCGATTCATATTGAGGTGACCAAAACATTATTATTATAACTAAATTGGTTTTCTACACTTAATTTAGTATACGACGCAACAGCGTCGTTTATTCTATGAACCCATTAAAATAATTCTATTGAGAAGCTTTTTAATGGACCAAGAAAAAAATACTTAAGTTAAATGAAAGGTAGGTGAAATGAAGAAGATTCGTGTATATTCACAAAGAGCAATACAATAATGAACCCGTGGCTAAAATTGAAGAAAACTAACAGATGACACCTCGTTCTTTCCATCGAATTGCTGTAATTGGTGCCGAATTGGCCGGCCTTTCAGCGGCTCAACACTTGCTAGAGGCGATCGATCGTTATGGCGACAGAATGAATTGGGCCCCAAATGGGTTAACAACGATGCTGTAGACCTTGATGTTTGCTCAAGGTTTGAATATTGTGATTAAGATCCGTTTAGCCTTTTAGAATTGACGAAGTTATGCTGATATTAGAGAAGTTTTGTTACCTACTGTGGCCAAATGATTCTAAAGTTATATTTATTCGATAAAAGGGATCCCAAAATCATGGAATACCATGCTTAACGCATTAACAAAACGGTCAGACACAGCTTTTTCTATTCTTGATGGCCCTTTGATTCCCTAGGATAATTTGTTTTCGAGAGGTATGACTATATTTAATGAAGCGGCCTGAATAGTCGCCCAATCTGAATTTGAATAGAATCTTGTAGTTCGACGTTATAAAGGGTTTAGCTTCTGCAAAATCAATCTTTGGCCACAGAGTGGTTTCTATTGCATCTGAAAGTGATCAAGTTTAGTGGAATTCCATTTCATGTCGCTACTTATTTGGAATCTTAGCTACCTCTTAATTATCGAAATTTTCCGATTGAAGTGTTTCTTGGACTTGAATTATTGCTTGGTTCTCCCTAAATGAGGACAATTTTTGGTTACATCATCAATATTTTCGAATAATGAAAGGGGAGTGTTATTTGTTGTTTTAAATATTAGTGATAACAATCCAAAAAATTAACATGGATACCAAAAATGCTCACTCATGAGTTTTTAAGATGAACAAAGGCTAACTAAATATGAATATCTACATAGACACCTACATATATACATAGGTATATGTATTATATAGATGGTCTAATAATGACATTTCCGTTTTGATACAATTTTCGTTAATCAGTTTTTCTTACCCAATGGCAACATGGGCTGGCTCTCACAATAGACACGTGGACAATGGCCAAAATCACCAGTTTGATATTTCTCAATCATTTGAGCGATCCCGCGATTTGTCAATATATATCTAGCATGTATTAAGCCATAGAGCATTTCAGCAGCCTGTTCGGTCATATCCGATTGCAATGGATTGTCCTCGAGTTCATCCTCTTTAATTGAATTGTATACAAATTATTATTACTATTATGTGAGATATATGGAGATGTATCATAACCTGAGATGCACTTACCGGGTTCCAGGTCCAATATCATGTCCAAGGCTTGGCGATAATTGGGCACCTGTTCATTTAAACCAGTTAAATTGAACTTGTCCTGTATATAGTCCTCATCGACCTGAAATTCGAATTCCAATTTAGTATTATAATGGAATATTATCAAATAAAAGTCTATGTACAGTTGGCCAAATAATTTGCCCCACCTTGTGGCACATACATATGTACATATATACACGCAACACACACATACACACAGACGGACACCCAAAAAGTAAATGCAATTGTTGCACTTAAATTATGAGCGCGCGCTGTCCTCTTGCTTAGATAATAAACTCTTTCATATCCACATCACATGCCACAGAAAATCCGAAAATCCTTTGGGGTTGTTGCTTACCTCACAGAAGAACTCATTGCCACGAAGCCCACAGAACCAGGTGACCCAAGAGACTTCCTCGGAGCTGCTCATTTTGCTACAACAGGAAAAAAAAAAAAAAAAAAGAATAAGAAAAAAATGAAAATCCAAATGAAATGAAATGGAAAAAATTTTAGTGATGAAGCACATGCCCAAACACACACGCGCACACAACAATATACAATTCACTCCTTTCTGTGCCAAAGGATCTCGATCTCCTCCGTATTGATGACTTGGTTAATTTTGTATTAGTCTGTGCTTTTTTTATTAGATTAGTGTTTTCTGATCATATTATTTTTTTTTCGTTTTTTTTCACCTACATTAAGGGAATTATTTTTGCCGGAGGTGTGGTGGAGCGGAGCGGCGAAAGTCCCGCAATCGATAGTAGGAAAAATGGCGGCGTCGATATCGCCAATGCAACACAACAAAAAATAAAATCCTAAATTTTAATGTTATTCTTTTTTACGCGTTTCACATGAACCGCTATCGTCACTAATTGTGTTTTTTTTATATTTACGTTGAATAAACAAAATAGAAAATTTTTGTTTGAAAATACAACGCTTTTGATGTTACAATTTGTGTTCACGGTGAGCAAGTCGTAGTGATGAGAAAAAATTTCGTGACTGATGAAGCACTGCCTACTTGATTTTGCCTGTGTTGCTTTAAAGTGACAGTAGCAATTTGTCTGTAGCGATCCTTGATTTAAGGTTTTTCTTGTCTGAAATTAATAAATAGCTATACAAATTCTTCTTGTTAAAGTCCACCACTAACACGCACAACCGAGCAAGTCTGTCTAAATGAGCTTATGAAATAAAAAAATATCACATCAGGCGTTGCACTATACAAGACAATATATATATATATATATGTAACTACATAAGCTTTGAGACCAATTCACAAGGACCTTTCTTTTATTCGTGGACAAATGCTTTTGAATGCGTTTTATTCTTTTTACCACATATCACGATTGTCACTGTTGAAGGTTGTCGCTCATCGCTAATAGGCAAGACCCATACATACATACAGGCTTACTAAACATACACACACACACATGCAAGCACATGCTCAAAACAGATTTACTAAATTGCATTTTCATTACATTAGATTTTGACTTTAATTGTATTTTTAATCACTCACTTAAGACCGGCGACTTACCTAAATAATAATAATTAATTAAATTTTATTTCACGAAAACTTCAGTATTTGAGTTGTAAGTATTTTTTCGGTTGGTCTTTTTTAATCAGTATTTAAGTGAATGGGCTTGCCACCTAATTGAAATTTCACAGAATTTTTCAAAACGCTGCCAGATATTAGGCCGGCTGCATTCTGGTAACACTATATTTATTTACATCAGTGGGCAGCCCCAAACAGCTGATTTGATGTAGCACGTGTGGTTTGCATTGAAATATATCGGCATTTATTTGTATTATCAAAAACTTTTAGTATATAGCAATTTAAATTGATCCAAATGACCAAAACGGAGCCCAAAAAGCGCTCTAAGGCCCCAACAGGCCCCAAGCGCTATTTCGATTCCTCAAATCAAGGAGATGGCGACGGCCAACTGGAACCCATAAAACTGAAACGCAAAACTCAACAGAATTTCCTAGGCGATTTCATAAAAATGACCCAGAGCAAGAGTAAACCAAAAGATAAACTTAAAGTGAAACCCCCTAAGAAAGAAAAAATATCCCCACACCTGGTGGGAAAATATACGCGTGGCGATAAGGTGGAATCACGAGGCGTCAGAACGCGTCACTTCAAGGAGCAGCAACAGCGCAAGGAAGTCTATTTGGAATATGCCACCGAGCAGGCGGCCCGCACAGAGCTTCTGCTGACGGAGACGGCCGGTCAACTGGAAGCCGACGAGGAGGAGACAACAGCTAGCTATCGTCAGGGTGAAATAGTTGCGAATGTCGATCTTCAATCGGCGGCAAAACATTTCCAGCTGCAGCTTGACTTTGGTCCCTATTCCATGAGCTATACGAAAAATGGTCGACATTTACTCTTGGGCGGACGGCGTGGACATGTGGCTGCCTTTGATTGGGTCACCAAGAAGTTGCACTGTGAATTTAATGTCATGGAGAGCATCAGCGATGTCCAGTGGCTGCATCTGCCTACCATGTATGCAGTGGCACAAAAGTCCTGGGTCTATTTCTATGACCACAAGGGCACCGAATTGCATTGTGTGAAGCGGTTAAACAATGTGAATCGTTTAGATTTTCTGCCCTATCACTTTCTCTTGGCTGCGGCAAATCGAACTGGATACTTGTCGTGGCTGGATGTCTCCTTGGGCGAATTGGTGGGCAATTTCAACACTGGCCTGGGCGATATACGTCTGCTGGAGCATAATCCAAGCAACGGGGTTGTCTGCGTTGGCGGTGGCAAGGGCGTAGTGTCCATGTGGTCTCCAAAAGTGCGAGAGCCCTTGATCAAGTTGCTTACCCATGGGACAGCCATGACTGCCTTAAGTGTTGATCCCAAGGGTCGGCATTTGGTTACCGCTGGCCTGGACCGCACGGTGAAAGTGTGGGACTTGAGAATGCTTAATGACAAGCCCTTGGCTCTGTTCCACTTACGTTTGCCGGCCAATCAATTGGATATATCACAGCGTGGCATGTTGGCCCTTTCCCAGGGAACTTATCTGGAGGCCTATACGGATATTCTATCCGGCGGTGGCACCGGTGATCCCACAAAGCTGCCATATCTACGTCAACGTTGTGATGCCTTCGTCCATGGCCTCCAATATTGTCCCTATGAGGATGTTTTGGGTGTATCCACGGCAAAGGGTTTCGTTTCGTTGCTCATTCCTGGCTCGGGAGAACCCAATTTCGATGCCCTTGAGGATAATCCGTATGAGACCAGAAAGCAACGTCGCGAACACGAGGTTCATGCCCTACTCGAGAAAATCCCCGCCGAATTGATAACCATTGATCCACAAGAGATTATTGGTGTCGATGCGCCCACATTGCAGGAAAAATCGATGCCAAACGGCAATTGTTCCATTTGAAACCCAGTAAAATTGAAATGAAATCTCGCCGCAAAATGAAAGGACGTGGCGGCACAGCCAAAATGGCTCGCAACAAACAAATTGTCAAGGATCTTAAGCGAAAGGTAAGTGCATAATCAATTGGAGGAGCATCTCATCAAGTTAATACTATCAATTTGCTTCCCATAGGAATTCATATCGGACATCAAGAAGGCCAAACAGACTGTCATAGCGCAGAGCAGGAGCAAAGATGCAGGAGAAGAGACCTCCTCCTCTGCCAAAACCAAACAACGCTCTGTCTTGGATCGTTTTAAGCCCAAGAGTCAAAAGAAATCACAGAAGAGTTAATACTCTTACTACATTTTTGTGTTTTCTTATATTAGTTTTTACTTTCTCTTTTTATATGTACAAACAAATAATAAACTTAGGTCCTTAATTATATGTAATTAACGATTGAAAATAGCCCATCAATTCTTGATCGATTTGGATCTTTGTTTGAACTTCAGCTAGAATGGCTCTTAATTGACCTTCATTGTCGTCCAGTTGCTTCGCATAATAATAGAAATTCAAGATACGCTTTTGATTCTCGTATTTGATTTGGCTACCGCCGCCTGCGATTTGTAATTTCTCCAAATTCTGAAGGATCTGCGGAGCTGACACTATGAGAGCATTCAAAAACGTGGAATTCATTTGACGACTCAACGTGGCCATGGCCCTAAGTGTACCCTCATTTATTGAGGGCTTCAACAACAATTGAGGCAGGTAATTGAGAAAGTTCACAAACTTTTCGTTGCCACCGAATTTTCTATATAGTCGCTCCTGTTGTATAATCTCACTTAGCAAACTAAGCATACGATTGGCCACGCCCTCACGTGTGGTAAAGCCTTGATGTTCATATGCCTCCATTGACAAGCTCAACAGATCTTTCAGTTCCTGTGGCACTAGATCTACAAGATCCAAACCCAAATCTAATAAAATGGAACGCAAAGCTTCAACCACTTGCAACTGCTCGAAGGGATTCAGAGTCTTCAGATGGTTTAGAGTTAGATGCAAATAGTTGATAAGATTTTTGAATAATTTCGATTGGGTTGAAGTGGGTTGGGGCAGAAATTTGCAGGTCAAGTAGATTAAGCTTAGATTCTGCTGATAGCAATATTCTCCACCAATTAGTGAAGATTTTCCGGATTTCTTCTTGGGTTCAGGCATCTGATGATACGGAAAATTGGAGGCATCATTCTCAAGAAAGTTATTCAAGAATTTCTTTGAGTAGTTTTCCACCAACCATTTACTTAACTCTTGGGTATTATTTGTGGACTCGTATTGGTGGATCAGGGACCATAATTGAGTCATTAGATTTACCAAGACACTTAGACTTGCTGCCGCATCTATGCTGAGCAGCAATTGATGATGATGCTGCTGCTGATCCTTTTGTTGTTGCTGTTGCTGCCGTGGTCTCACCTCCAGCCAATTGTCTTGGATAAGGGGCATCAGTTGCTCCACATAACGCTGCAGTTGCAATCTCTCGCCTTTCACATTCTTCTCCTGGCAAATGGCATAAAGCTCCCTTATGTCCACTCTAAAGGGTGACAACACATTGTAATATTGAGGCTTATGATCATCATAGTGAATTAATTTGTTGAGGCTGGAGTTGTGCGTGACATGGGAATCATCCTCTTTTAATGTCTTGAGAATCTGTTCCAATCTGAGCATTACTTTTGTACGCCATTTAATGGTCGACTCTTTCCCTTGGCCCAAATTAAGGGTTAACAAGCGATTACTTTTCTCCTGATCATGACGGGAACGTGATATCATATCAATGAAGTTGCCAATTATAATATACGAACTCTTCTCGGCCAACAATTTGGGTGGGACGCGTTCCAATAGAACGTCCAGCATTAGCAGCGAATCCTCCTGTATGGCCGGCTGTATATGGGTCATGGCACATCTCAAATAGCTCGATAAAATGTGAAAGAACGGAGCCACCGCTTCAGGTGATAGCGCCTCCATTAGACTATCCAAAGCCTTGAATGACTCCAATCGTGTTGCATGCTCAATGTCCAAGGAGCCCGATGCTATGCCCTGAAGCAATTCGCCCAGATGACCGATCAAATGTTCCGCTTGACCACTCTTTATCGAATCTCGGACATTGCGTAAGGCCTCCGATTTGTATTTGCTGCTGTGATGCTTTAGCCGTGAGAGGGTTTCCTTTAGGTTCAGTTGTCGTTGCCCCTTTTCATTGACTAGCGACTCCCTCAGCTGTTCGCGTATTTCAATTTTGCGAACCTTAAAGTCAGTTTTGGTGACATTCAAACCCTTGGGTAATTTGGCTCCTTTTAGCTTTACTTTTGCCTTCTCGGCGCGCAGATTCTTCTTATGATGACCTCCCATTATTTACTCGAATTGTCCGCTCTTAAATGTAAAATCGTATTGTTTTGGTTTTTATAATCCAGCACGTGTTGCTCCTACGCCCCGGCATGCGATTTTTCAACCTGCTAGTTCTTTTCAATGCGCTGTTGTTGTTTGTAGAGTTTCAGTTGAATGATGGGTTGTTTAAAGCTTTTTAGTTTCGTTTGTGAAATTACATTTCTTATAAGTTTTTTTTTTTTAGTTAAAGAAGCAACGTATTTATTAAGATTCAATTTGTTATTGAGCCACAAACCTTATTAATCGATAAATGCAACCAGTATTTTTATAAGCGAATCGGTTATTGGCGGTTTTCAACACTGAAATGTTGTTTTTTTCTAACTCTGGCAGCACCATGCACGCAACATTGTGAGTGGCCACATTAGCACGCTGCCGCAAAAGTAACTAACGTTGGTTGAAAAATCTAGGTAGTTTTGTTAATTATATTAAATGCGCTGAATTCTAATTTATACAATTCCCGCCACAAAAGGATACAAGGTGTGATCGTCCGCCGTTGCAGGAATTTGTTGTTATTTTTGTTCTAGTGATTTGGTTGTAGCTGCTGTCGCCGCTGCCGCTACCGCTGCTTTTCGCTCGTCACCTCGCCGCTGCAATTTTATTCTGGAATCATGCCGACCGATACGATTGTAAAAGTTCAGGAATATAAGGAAACTTTGATTACAAAGGCCGAGACATTGATCACGAAACGTTTCCCGGAGAAAATTGTCCAGCTCAATGAATTGTTGGCCACGCCGATGTTCAACGAGCGCAATTTTGTCGAGGTGCATCAGGACTTGAATATTCCCGTGTTGGCCCCGGTCCTGGTCAATAAGAAGTGCACGGAAGACGATGAGGACGCCGAAGGTAACGATAACAATGACCATCACCCAACGAAAAGGGCTCGCAAAGACGTCATTGTTACGGGAACGCCGGTTTTGGCCCTGCCCACGGGAACAGTGCCATGCAACAAACCGCTATGCGAAATGATTACAGTCGTGAAGCCGATTATCCGTAAACTGGTGGAAGATTGTAAGTATAGCTATCCCGCCCACAAAAAAAAAAAAAACGAAATCAACAAAAATGATTTCTGAGAATTAAATTTGTCATACATCTCTCTCTCTCTCCCTCTCTCTCTGTCTCTGTTTACCTCATGGTCATTAGCGAATCTATTGAAAATGTGGATTTCGTTCATGATTCCGAAAATCGAGGATGGCAACAATTTTGGCGTCTCCGTTCAGGAGGACACTCTGGCCGAGATACAGACCGTGGAATCGGAGGCAGCGGCCTTTTTTGATCAAATTTCACGTTACTTCCTATCGCGGGCCAAGGTAGTCTCCAAGGTGGCCAAATATCCTCATATCGATGACTATCGACGTGCTGTCGTCGAGCTGGATGAGAAGGAATACCTCAGTCTGTGGCTGGTTGTGTGTGAAGTGCGAAATCGCTATTCCTCGCTCCATGACATAGTCATTAAGAATCTGGAGAAGCTGAAGAAACCCCGATCTTCAAACACCGAAAGTTTATACTAGGAACGTTAGATGGGATGAAATGCATCGCCGTGATTCACAATATAATTTTTTTTGTCTCTTAATTTTTTTTCCCGCTCCCCGTTCCTACTTTAAACCCCCCTCCCACCCTCACTGCACTTGAAAATACAAGAAACAAAAACAACCAAAACAAGAACCATAAAAAAGCAATGCCTAGCAGTCACATAAAACATTCTATATTAATAGAAAAGTCTCAACAAATTTCCATTTACTACGCATTACAATTAACCATAACAAAAAGAAAAATGTCGAAACGAAAACTTAACTATTACTACTGATTTATTTAAGTAGCGTCGAAACGTAAAACAAAAAAAGAAACAACATTGAAATTCATCAAACCAAAACAAGGACAAGCTGTATTTCAATGAAGGAATGATGGGAGGGAAAACATCTAGTGTAATACATACAAATACACAATAAATTGCCGATGCTGTATAGATTCCAACTAATGCTTAATTAGGCTATACGATATATGATATAAAAAATAAATTTGTTTTTTAAATAAACGCGCCCAAACTGAACTCCTGCTAAGCATGCCTACCCATGAATCTACATCGACGGGTGGACTAATGACTTAAAGCACATTATTTTCATTTCTTCATCGCAGTGACAATTCATGACATCATTTGCCATAAAGAATAATGCAAATCAGATATTTATCAGTAAAGCAAAATGAAATTTATGCTGTATTTTACATAAAATGATGAAATTGTTTGAACAAAATACATAGGCGATTTCGATTTGTTGTTGACTTTTCTTACACTTGGAATTACCGCCTTGCCACTGTAGCAGAGAGCAATTTGTCAGCAATGTTGCCAGTCTTGTTGTAGCAATGAGCTTTGTAGAGTGATCATTTTCGATAAATAAAAATTAATAATCAAATTCAAAAGAAAGTAGAAATAAAACAAGTCAGGATCGTTTTAAAAAAAGGTATTATTTGAATTTTAGGCATAAGCATAAATTTGAATAATTACTTAATTTATAAATGTATATATATATATATATATATGTATATATATATATATATATATGTGTGTGTGCAATTGTATATACAACTAGCATTATTAAGCATTACAACTATTTACAAACTAATATAGCTACAGTTCTATGACAAATTAGACATTAAACTCTTGTTTTTATATATTTATAAAATATTATATAATATTGAAATTAGAAACAGATTTAAAGATTTGATCGTATAGAAACAACATTGCACTTAACTTAAGGAGTGTTCATTTTTTTTGTAAATCATTTATTTGTAATTTGTTAAATTTCAAGACGATAAGGCATTCTTGTGTGTGTGTGTGTGTGTGTGGGGTTAATACTTTTTGTATAGATTTCCAAAGGGCTACAATAAATTTCGAGCTCTTATTGTTAATGGCAGTGAAATATATATATTTATTTCGGTTTCGCAAAGATTTTCATATTTCATTAATTCGGAATTCGTCTGATTTTTTGTTTTCGTGTTGTTTTACTCCGTCTGCTCTAGTGGTATTAAAATTAAAACTTAGGATCAAAGCTTTATCTAAATAGATTCCTACATATATGTATGTATATATATATATATGTATATATTTAATTATATGTGTACATAGATTTAGATATAAATATAACAAAAAATATAGTACAATCATTTCTCTCTTAAAAAAAAAAAACTCACACAAAATTACCAAAAAAAAAAAAATTAAGAATTCAATAATAATAATCATTCAAAGTCTCCCTTGATCAAGTAAACTAAACTTAATAACTTGTTGCATTAAGTAAACGAAATGGCACATTGAAAGTCCCACAACCAGGAGTAGGAAACTGAATTCACATGTGTCCCCACCAGTTGGCACTTGCCTGATAGTAGCCATCGTTGCCCCAATTGAGAAAACTCAATGGCGGCGGTGGCAGCGTTAAACGTTTCACATCGTCAAAGGTATCCCCCATCTCATTCCCATTCCCATTCCTCTTGCCCTTGTCCTTGCCTTTACCCTTGTTATTGTTGTTGTTGTTGTTGTTGATATTGATGCTGCTGCTGGTGGAATTGTGATGACGCCGCCATTCGCCCACCCGTCTATGACCATGGCCCACAGGTAGCAACAGAATCTTCAGCTTGTGGCGTTTCTTTTTGGCTGCAATTTGTCGTGCTAAATCCCAGCCGACAGTGCCCTCTTGTTAGAAAACACTATGCGTATTTTTGGGACCCAAAAACGGCTTCACCTCGTTCATTTTCTCCAGATTGCCACTGAGCGTGGGATCTGTGGGTCTTCGCCGTTTAAAGAAGCCGCATCTCCACATCGCATACGTGAACAGGGCCAATAGAACAAGACCACCAACAACGGCGAGGATAATCATCCACATGGGCAGTGAAGTGTCGAGCTGTTGATTTAGAAGCTCGGGATACGCTCGAGTCTCGACCTGGATTTTTGATTGTAAATAGAAAATTTATAGAAATGAATGCATCTTAAGATCGGCTAATTTGTTTTATCTTTAAATCGGTGAGGTAGGACTTTAACAAAATAAAGCAAATTTGCTCCTTAAAGTATGCAATGAGTAGTTAAAAAGTAAACAATTTGTGCGATTTGTAGTTTAAACACTCGAAACGTTCTTTAAAACATCAAATAGGTTAATTCAAGACTGCACTTGCAAAGTAAATATTTTTTGGCTCAATATTGCATACCTTAGGGAGCCAAGTTTGCCCAAATGTACGCAGATTATAAGAGTTTATTTTAGATAGGTTAAGACGGTTCAGATCGATCTCATCAGATTTAGTTTGGTTTAGTTATTGTGATTTGCACTCACCTCTATATCATTGTTTTCCATCTCCTCGACACCGAAATCTTCGGGTATTTTGACATGGGCTGTCGATATAATGCGCACTCGATCCACTCTTGGATACTCAGTGACCAATGTGGAATTCCATAGACGTGCCTTGACTACCACTTGAGCCTCTGATCGTGCCGCCATGTTGTAGATTTCACACTCGATTCGAATGCACTTGGCTGTGCCCTTGTTGCAGTCCAGCTCAATGATGTCCTGTTTTTTGCCTTTACCGCCTCCTCCACTGCTGCTGCCTTCCCGTCCATCGAGAAGGCGCTCCAGTCGGGCCACTCTTTCGATGGCATTACGTGGCATTCGACTCAACGAATTCGAATGATGCTGATGATGACTCTGACTGCGATTGAAGTGCTGCATTTGCAGCGATGGACGCATCATCATAGACGCGGGTGCCCCTAAATACGCTGAATCCTGTTGCGGCTTGTTGGCCAACTTTAAAGGGATTCACATACTCCGATGCCACGGTACATTCGCCCTGTCCGATTTCCACATTGGGCCGCTGCTCTATATATAGAAGGTACCGATCTTTCAGCGCTTCATCGGCATCGTTGTAGAGCGATAGGGGCCAATGGATGACCATGAGCACTTTGGGCGCGGTCGATGGACCTTCGTTGAATATACTGAAACTATGGATCAATGGTGATCCCACATCTGACATTTCCATCGGCGAGTCAGTCAGCTTCTCTGCTCCACTATAGAAACTCTGCTCGGGTATGGCCCAGCCCCGGAAATGCAATTTAGCACGCCGCACTACATGCACGATGAGATTTTGATCGGGCAACTCTTTGCCCACCAGTTTTGATGTGGTATTCGCAAAAATGTGAAAGTTCATGGTTTTTTCCTTGGGCTCCAGGCCCTTGGGTTGAAAACGAATGGTGACAAATGTGGAGCTGCCACGCAGCATGGGATTACCCAAACTGCAAGCCACCAATGTGGTATTGAAGCTATTGCAAGTGGCATTTGTCTTCAAAGAAGGAGAGAGAGAAACAGATAGACTAATTAGTTAATAAGCTTTCAGTGCCAATCTTAAGTGGGGACTTACCGGTTTCTTGGTGGCCACATAGGACACACTAGCCTGATGCTCTATAAATAGTTGCGCCTCATATGCCGAATCTGCCAGATTAGTTACATTGATCCTAACCTCCAGTTCTGTTTCGTCCATTGTCCAGGTATATCCGTCAACTGTATAAAATAGTCATAAGGAAAGGTGTCAATTGAGCAACTGCAACCCCACGTGACTCGGTTACACTTACCTGAACGAGTTATATTTGGCTCTGCTCTGATGACCAGATCACTTTCGCATAGATCATCGTCGCCGCAGTCCTTTTGGAATGTGCCCTCGAAGTCGATTTGTGCCCGCGTCTGATCCAATATGGGATTGAGTCGTATCAATGCCGATTCGGCCAATTCGTCCTCCTCCAGCGTGTACTTGATGCGGAATCCAATCGGTGTCTGTATATCCCGTGTATTGGCCTTGATGTAGCCGGTGACCATTTGACAGCTGGTTCTACCATCGGTTCGCACCTTAACCACACGGCTCACCACATTGCTGCGCTTGTTATCTCGATCGAAGAAGACGCGTGAGAATTTCTTCTGATGATCGAATGTCTCCGCCTCGACACTATAGAGAAGACTGAGCTCCTTGTTCTGGCCATCGTAGGGATCGATGCTGCAGCAGGCCTCGAAACTGAAGCAGGTGAGATTCGAACCGACATCGGCCCGGCAGCCCGCCCGATTGGGATCAATGTTGCGGGTCTCGTTGACGCCGTGTGTTGTGCGAATACTGATGATTGGACGGGCCAGAAGGACCACAGCTGCCGATGAGTTGTAGGCACCAATCACCACATCCGGATAGGAGTTGTCATCGAGATCGGTTTTGCCCGTTATACTGATGCCGAAAGTCTTGATGGGCCGCGACATGCCACGTCCGCCCAACTCGGAGGCTTGAATTTTCTGAGCCGGCTCAGCAATGAGGCCTTTCGGTGATCCCAGATAGATGTAGACAACGCCATCTCCCTCATAGGGTGCACCCACGGCAATGTCCTCGCAGTTGTCCTTATTCAAATCACCAATGTTGGCCAGTGCCAAGCCAAAGCGACTCTCTGGTGCTCCTGTTAGCTTCAATGTGGCCCGCTTTGGCAGCATGTCATTCTCATTCTGGTATATATAGACAGCTCCGCCCTCGGTTTTCGAAAAGTAAAGGGGAGCGCCGACTATCAAATCGGGCTTACGATCACCATTAATATCCGCAGTGGCTATTTCATAGCCAAAACTGGAGCCAAACTGTTCGCCATCGATGATCTGGGCCAATGGTATGGGATTGGTTCTCGATTGATTCTGGAATATCACCACTTGTCCATGGCCCTGAGAGCGTGGTGCACCCGCAGCGTAGGCCATATTATCATCAAAATAATGGCCACCGGTCACCGACATGCCCAGATAGCTATATTTATCCACTGGCGAACGGGCATCCGAATGATCCGTATGATAGATATTCTTGTCACGCTCAAGGAAACTGCCACCGATTTTGGTCACAAAAAATGGTGCCACGCCAGGTGAAGGGACCCGGTGTGCCCAATACCATGGTCTCATCCTCAAGTATGGCACTGGAAGTGCCCACCTGGCACAAGGCATAATCCTCATGTTCCCTGCAAAAACAAGCAAACGACACGTCATTTTCATTGTGGTGGGTCTGGTGTCGATTTTTTTTTCCTTTTTTGGTGACATTTATAATGGATGAGATGACCAGGGTCAACACGAATATGAAAAATTGCAGGTTCTTTGCTGGTGGCTCTCGCTGGAGACTTTTGACAGGCTCCGCTCCTTGATTTTGGGTGAGCTCAGCTCGCCTCCATCTCCCCACAATTCGAGCCCACACGTAGAGTCATTTAAATAAATTAAAATTCACCTTTATGAGTGGCAGCTAACCTTTCCACAGTGGTACTCAACCCAAGAATAAAAAATTCCAAAAGTGCAATTTCCATAGCATACTTTTGTGTTCAACAGTTAATTGCTTCTGGCCCACTGTACCGAACTCTGCAACGACGAGGACGACGACGTCATCGGTGTCACCACAGAGGACCAGGGCTGCATGCTAATTGGCAAGACACTGAAGCTAAACACGCTTAGAAAACATACAAGTGTATGTGTGTGCGTGTGTGTGTGTGTGTGTGTGTGTGTGTGTATGTGTGTGTGTGTGTGTGTGTGTGTGTGTGTGTGTGTGTGTGTGTGTGTGTGTGTGCGTCTTTCCCTAATACGTAATTCACCTTGACACCTTTTCGCTCTATTCCGTTTTTCATGTCTCTCTTTGCACTAGTCGCAGCTCGAATCCTTAATTCTCGCATTCACTTACCTTGCTACTGAGCGTCCTCTGCATGGTTCATAGACCTCATCGTATTCCAGATCATTGGTTAGAACATAACACAATCCTTGGCCATAACGATTCTCGGCAAGTGTATAAATATATCGATGAGCACAAACAACAACCTATACAAATTGTAAACATAAGCAGGGCTAAAATTTTTGTTTGGTGTTGTTTGAATAAACCGTCTGCACCTACCTTGCCATAATTCTGGGAACGAACAGTTACACCCATCCATTGTCCTTCTTTGATCTCATCACTTGATGGTGGCGATAGAACTTCACTATCGTAGGCTATAGTCATGAGTTTAAAAATAAAGAATTTCATAAAAATGTTGTAATTAGTAAGGGGAAAATGTAAATAATTTGGTAGTTGTTTTTTGTGTGGGTGTGCATGTGTGTGTGATTATAAATATATATACATATATATATGTATACGTACATGTGTATGTGTGTGTGTGTGTCAGCAACAATAACAACAACAAGTGTAACAACAATTTATACTTAGTTAATATGCATTACCAACAATATTATACACAATACAAGTTAAGAGTAAAATAAATAGAAATACATATAGATAAAAAATATATATATACAAAAATATATATATACATATGTGATTATTTAAATAGGATTATGCATCTATATACATAACAAATTTAAACTCAAAACTCGAATTATTTACAGCCAATTGAAGGGGGTGGGGCAATGGGTGGGCGGTAAAATATGAATGCCAGCGGCCAATTGGAGCAGCAGCCGTTGCACACATGTGTCTAAAGACCTGGCAGTTGGAGCTAGAGCCGAAGCTGGAGCTGGAGCGCTCACACATGTGGCCCCAAAGTAGCTGCCAAATGTTTGATTAAATGAAGCATGAAACAACCTTTTAGCACATGATCGACACAAATGATACTTAGTGATTAATATACATACATACATACATAAATATGCATATTTGTGTTTCAAAAACTGTTAACAAACAATACAAAATGTAGATGAACCATCATCATTTTCCAAGGCTGCGAATTAAATGAACTCTTCTGTTAAAAGTATTTAAAATGAACGATCTTTTTCTCAATAAAATGTGGAAACTAAGAAAATTTCAAACTATTCTTTTTTATTGCATTCCAAAATTCCAGTTTTCTAATATAATTCTATCACATGCTAAAAAGTCTTCAATTCACAGAGATTTTTCTACGGAATAAACACATATAATTTGGTATTAAGCATATCCACGTGGCGTATGTGTAATCTAGCCAAGTATACGACAGGGGCACCTGCTACAACATTTTTTGATTCTTTTTTTCAGTTGTTTTTCTTGGGAGTGAAATAAATATTACATTTCCACTTATAGAACTTTTGCACCTTATACAAAAATGCAAAAAAAAAAAAAAAATAGGCACCTTGTGAAATTGAAATTAAAATAAGCCAGAAAAAAAGCCAAAACACGCCAGTAATACCACACAAGAAAAAAAGCTAAAACAAAAACGAATGGCAACACTGAAGCCATTGTTTGTTTCCTTCTAACAATTGATGGCGTCCCATTTACATCTCTAATCGGAATTACCGTTACATGAATGAATAGTAAGTAAATATTTTGATTAATTTGAAATTGCAAATGCTGAGAACGGTCGTATTGATAAGGCGCACAATGGGTATACAACTAAAATGGAAAGCGCTGCCAACTTGCTGCCAGGTTTGATAGAATGCTAACCCCCCCACCCCCCTTACCGGCCATTCCCTCTTCCACCATACTCCAACATTCATGTGTCGTCAGGGGCAAGGGGAGGGAGGTGAACACTGAACACTGAACGTAACGAAATTGATTTAAAATGCATTTTTAAGCATCAAAGTGTTGAAATATGATAAATGATTATTACACTGGAAAATGGTGAGAAACATTGAGGGGAAGAAAGAGAGGCACATATGTACATACATACATACATACGTACAGCTAACGGATAGGTAATCGGCGTTTCGGGGCGTGGGCTGTTCTTTGACGGGTTTGACGCGTCTCTGAACTGAAGTGAAAGTCTTAGGAAAAACGCATAGGCGCATGCGCGAAGCTGGAAAAACTCCATAGACAACCCAACGCAGCCTACGCTGATTTCTCATATACATATAGACATGTTTTTGTTTTTGTTTTTGTTTTTATCTCGTTGTGGCCTTAGATTTCAATTTTGCGTTGGCCCAGGCCCAGGCCCAATGAACTTTACCCTCTATTTTTCTTTCTTAACTGTTCCCTTTTTGTCTGTGCATTTGACATTGAGCCACAAACTGAATGAAAACGAGGAATGTAAAAATGTGAAATTTACTTAAGAATTTCTGGTTTTGCTGTTTTTCAGTTTTACAGCTTTTCTTTTTGTGTTTTTGTATGCGTTCTTTAACTTGCAGTTATTTTTATGCCTTGCCAACATTTGTTCTTCTTGCCGTTTTTTTTTTTTTTTTTTGTATTTTGAGAAATTTGTCACGTTTTGGGTCGGCGCCAGTCACAACTTTTGTGCACAGCAGCCACAATAACATACACACACACTCGCACAGTGTGTCGCAGTCGCAGTCGCCGTCGCAGTCAAGTCTCTGCCAACAGCCACGCTCTGATTGCCCCGAAGAGTTTCCAATAGTAAAAAAACGCGGCCAGAAACAGAAATAACAACAACAGCAAGAACGACAACGACGAAAACAACAAAAACAAAAAAAAAACGGGAACATAGCCCGACCCAGTTGGAAGAGACTCGGCTAATGGCAGTTTGGGGCAGGCATAGAGGTTGGGGGGTCGATACAAGGGGCCACATACATAGCCAATCTACATATGTATGTATGTATGTACATACATGCATAATGAAATTTACATATATCAAATAGAAACAGCAGACATCAAGCCAGTAGTTGGTGGTCATTCTAATAAACAAAACTGAACAGCTTAATTAGCGCCAAGTAAGTTATACAATCCCCAGCTAGCTCGATTCCAGCTGCTAACTCCACCAATTTTCAAGGGAACTGTGAGCTTTGACAAAATATCAAAAGAATTGCACTTTAAGCCGAAGTTTCTAAACTGATTCCAATATAAAGGCAACGAAACTTATCAAACTTACAACCAAAACATATGAGGGAACTCCGAAATAAACCCCAACTCCATCTTGAAGAAAATGTATGTTCCGAATTGAAGTTGAAATGCATTAGTAAAACTTCAAGTAACTGCATCTGATTAGAATAATAATAATGCCCATTCACCTTATCTCTACATAATTAGAAAATACAAATTTTGTTTCTTATTATGAATATGGCAATAAATTAAAGGAAAATCAAATCATTAGATAAGGTAAAGCTACTCGTTTAGAATTTGAAAATTTGATAAGATGTTTGTCTGAGATGATTGAGGAAAGGTCAGGATTAGTTTTAGAGATAAATTCTAAAACCAAAAAGTTGCGCCAGTTTTTTTGTTCAGAATTTTTGATGCATATTTACATATATATGTATGTATGTATGTGTACAAGTGGCGTTCCGAGATTTACTAGATCTATATAAATTTAAAAATATTAAGAGCATTGGTGGCATTTCATTTTTAGTTTTCTCTCTGCTGATGATGTCAAATTCGAGAGTTTTGAGAGACAAGTTATTTAGAGCTTAAGTATTTAAGTATTGGAAACCTTGGGAAGGCAACTGTCCTTGCCATTATTAGCATCTTTTTCGATGTGAATAGGATTAGACCATGTTAGCAGGGTCAATAATAATCAT
The DNA here is from genome assembly GCA_018150345.1 of Drosophila equinoxialis. Taxonomy (NCBI): domain Eukaryota; kingdom Metazoa; phylum Arthropoda; class Insecta; order Diptera; family Drosophilidae; genus Drosophila; species Drosophila equinoxialis. The sequence goes on along the minus strand of JAECWI010000002.1, from coordinate 5,231,163 downwards.
CACAGGCATTTCATAAAATGTAAGAAAAGAGTCAAAGTGAAAAGCTAAAGGCTCACTCACGTCAATTTCAGATGCAATACGAATATATAAAATGTTTTAATTGACCACATTGATCCATCATTTAGATATCCCAGGCCGAATAATATGTTTTTGAAAACCTTTTACATCATTTACATTTGTCATTTGTCTAATATTTTTATAGTAATACGTTTTTTAGTTAGCTTTTTATGGTGTCTATACATATTTAGCTTAGCTAGCGACGTTAAAGCTTAGATCTAATAGTTCAAATATGTATATATACATATATTAGGTATGCAAATATGATAATACAGTTGGCATGCCCAACGAATATAGCATTTAGCAAGCGAATAAGCAATATGGCGATCATCATTTCTTCCTCTTCTTGATTGAGTAGTTTTTGACATGCGTGCATGACTGTACATAGAATTATATATATGTATGTATTTATATGGTGATATGTAAGTATTAGTTTGATAGATAGATATTTAATTGTTTATAGTTTATATGTAGTATTTTTTGATTATGAGTGCAGCATTTAGTTAATTGAAACAAACAAAATCAAGTGAAAATAGGCAAATCATAGGAAAATAAAACAATAAATGTTTCTTCTTTTTTGTTTTTCTTCTCAAAAACGAAACGAAAATGATAAGGAAACAAATTAAAATAACAATTGGTTAAATAAACAATTCGTATGATATGCTTCAGAATTATGTTGTGTGGATTAGAGAATTTGTCAATTTTTGGTTTGGTTTTGTTTAAATTATTTAATTTGGTGGAAAACAAAAAAAAAAAAATACAAAAGGTAAACAACAAATAAAGCAACCCCTACCACTTACTCTTATTAACGTCATAAGATCCTCCTTCGGCTAAATGATAAATTTCGTTTTGCGAAAAGAATTTAGCAATGTGTTTTAAGTTCGATTTGGATATTTTTTTTGGTATTTTTATCAAATTGATATTTTGTTTTAGTTGAAAAGCATAAATCATAATCCATAATCCAAATTATGCAAATATTTTTTGTTTTTCATATTTGTTTTCGGGGTGGGTAAAACGAAACAAAAGTTAAGGGAAGTAAGAAAAAAAAACGCATAAAATAAAATAAAATGAAAATATAAAAATAAAACCAAAAGAAAGAAATGAAAAGAAAACATTAAATAAATTATTGTAGTTATATTTAATATATATATAAATTATATATTTTTTTGTTGTATGTGAAAGATACTGACTAAAATTCTATACAGATACAATTGGTTGGAGAAATTTGTTCGTTTTTTCGATATTGCTATAAATATTTAATGTATTTATATATAATTAGAATATATAATTTAGTCACAGTTCTCTCTGGTTTTAAGTCTTTATACAGCATAATTTCTTTATTAATTTAAACTCTTTATTATTTAGATTTATTTGTTTTTATATACAAGGGGACAATTCAAATTAAAATTCGTAAACTTATTAAAATTAAATTTCAATTTCAATCAAATTTCAACAGTCTCTCCTTACTGCCATTTGGATTCACCCCAAGAATTCTGTTAGAGTTTTAAGTTAGTCACCAAATGTGGTTAAATACTAATATGAATGGTTAGAACCCGCCCCGGAAATGGTCTAGTACAAGACAAGCATATCTCTGGCATATATAGAAGTTTATAGGTAGCAATCCAATGTTGTATATAAGATATGTATGTATATGTATAGCATAAAACCCTTCACCAATAATAATATTTATTCTTTTAGATTTATCAATTGACTTACAGCTAATCTACATAGTTTCTATAAAACATAAAACTGCTGGGGGAAGGGAAAGAGTCCTAAATAACGTAGATATACTACCTAGTCAATATATGTATGTAAAAACTAAATACAAACAGATAATCTTTACATTACTTACATCGTCGTCCATCTGTGATAACCTGTTCGCAATCATCAGTCCGTTGGGTAATTGGACATCGCCAAAGGGCACCCGATCTTGTGGTATTTGGTTGCAAATTCTGATCCAATGGAGCTCCCACCAGAAGGCTGTAAAATGATAAGCAAATTGTGGGTTTTAATTACAGATTAAGCGATCGATCAATAAGTGCTTTAGTCAGTTAGTCAGTCAGTCAGTCGGTTCTACATATAGAGTCTTCGTTTGTTTGTAGTCGGTTGCTGGCTGGGCACGAAACTTCAATCATTGCTGGTTCAATGCACTTTTTTGTTGTTGGTCGTAGGGGCTTGGCCCTGCCAAAATGTAATTACTTTACTACAAGAAAGCACGAGGGTCGTCGACAGTTGCTGCTGCTATAAAATAAAAGCCCAATGAGCAGCAGCTCCAGCTCCAGCACCACCAGCACCATCAGCACCAATGGCAATGGCTGGGCGCGTCCACACGAAAGATGTGTTGCCTAATGAGCAACCATAGCCGAAAAGTTTCACCCACGTTCCCTGTGTGTGTGTATGTTTAACATGAATGTTCATTATCCTCGAAGCAGCCAAAAAACAAATAAAACTCACCAAGCAAGCCAAAAGCCATAACCAACACTAACAGCGCAATTGCAACAGCAACAAGAGTAACAATCGCATGTACATACATACATACATACATTTGGCAAAGAGTGGGTTTATGGCCGCCATTAAATGGCACCTACACACCACTAACTTTACCACCAGCAACAACAACAAGAACATCGAGAACAACAACAACATCAACCGCCGCAGCAGTGGCAACAACACTCACTGCCATACCAGCAACATCCAGCACCATTAGGGCAACACCATGAACAGCGACAACATCAGCGACAACGGCGACAATATTTAAGTGCCCATAAGGAAAATCTTTGGCAATAGACGGTTCTTTCCCTTCCCCTCGCCCCCCTGAAGGGCCAACGGAACGCTTCTCCACGCCCTTCCATGGAGACTAGCAAAATCAATTTAATAAACATAAAATTGAATTCACTTGTAAATATATCATTAAGTTATTATCTTCTATTCTAGAGGAAACTAGTTTGAGTCGTATTAAAACTTTTCTTTTCATTCTATTACTTTTCCAAAGATAAGAAAGGAGTCTGCAGTCAAAGATCCTCTAGACTGTAAGTAAAGAGGTTTTCTGATGTGGTAACTAAATTATATAGTCATTAGGTAAATCAACATTAAGTGCTTATACTCTGCATACATTTGGTTAAAGACAGACAATTGAAATAATTTGAGACATTGATTTTTCGTTTGTTAATTCTGATTTTACCTCACTAATTATTAAAGTAAAGTAAAGGAATCTTTTTTCTTAACAATAGCAGAAAGTTCATTGAATTCTCCGGTCGTGTTTCTCCTCCCATATTTAAGATATTTGTATGTAGAGTGGAATGGAAGTGTATATCCAAGTCGAAGCGACATGTTTAGGATAGAAATGGAAATCTAATGTCTTGCATTTGCAATTGTAGATGAACCTGAACTCGAACTCGAACTCAAACTCGAACTCGTACCTAGTTACCAAGTTGGAAAAATAAAGGCAGCAGTGTCAAAACAAGTCACTTCTCGGCACTTTGCTTAGCGCACACGGCCAGTTTCAAGTACCAAAATACCAGTAAGAGTCCACAAGCCCCATGGCCCATGGCCTGATATTTGTCTTGTGGCCATTATGTTGACACTTGGACTCTCTTAGATCTGGGGGCCCCCTCTGCTCCCATTCTTGTTCATTTTATTGCCTTCATGTCACGTTTGTGTAAATCTTGCAGCAGCAACAGCAGCATCGCCAACAACAACAACAACAGCAACAGAGACTTTAGACTTGTTTGCTTTCAGCCTGGTCTGCATCGTTCGGGGCTGCTTGCTGCTCATTTAGCATGTTTAGTTTCTTGTCAACTTGCGAGATTTGGTAATGAAATGGAGGGAGGACTAGGAGATTGAGGAGAAGCAAGAACCAGAAAACGAACACTTTGGGCTTCATCGTCTCCAAATACGGGACATGACATAAATCTGGCCACAATGGCCGCTAGCCATAAATCTTTGACATTGGACGCTGGTCGTCGGTCGAGTCCATAAAATAGTTTTAATGATCTGTCCCTGTCCCTGCCCCTGCCATACGAATATCGTATTGGAATTCCAAATTATTGGAAGTTATTTGATTTGAAGTTTCAGTGGAGAGATGAAGTTGAAGTTGATTTTATGGCACTTGCCACTTAGCTTATCAATTAGCAGCTCTAGCGACTAGTCCACGATGCATGGTGGATGTTTTTAGTTGGTGGGTGAAGAAGAAGATGTTTTTTTGTTTGGAGTGTGAGGATTATGCTGCAGCGAAGGGGAATGTGCTTCCACTTTCACACAAATCAATTATCAAGATGAGTTGCTCCACTTGCTCCACTCAAAGGCAATTACTTAAAATCCCTCTCAAACTTACTCCAACTCCCTCCGTCTCCCCCCCACCCTTACTTTTCTTTCTGTCTTGATCTTTATGGATAATTTTGAGGTTTGGCATTTGTTCTGGGAATGCTGATGTTGATGCCAATGACGATGACGATGATGATGATGATGATCGACTCCAAATGGAGGACTGCTGGTGGTATTGGAGGAACGGGTATGGGTATGAGTGGGCATGGCGACGTCTTAGAATGCATTTAATTAAATTTAAACATTAATTGCCACACCAAATGCGACGCGCGTGTCGTTTCAATTGCCCACAGGCCCAGAACCCTTTCAAGTGGGCAATCAAGCCAGTGCGCCGTTAATATATATACATACGTTTCTACATGTATGGGTATACAATAGATCCCCGTTCCCGCACTGCTATCGTGGCCCTCTTATAGAAATTTGATTGTTTGGCTGACTGACTGACTGGCAGGCAGGCAGCTTTCAAGTGATGCCACAAAAATTCAATTACAATTATTTATTTGACATGAAAGATGAATCGAAAAAGAAAAAACTTTCAATGGGATCTATAAATGAACTAGTTCTCTTTCTTTCTCTTTAGTGTTGGTTAGGTTTTACAGATGATGATACTGATTCTAAAATAATGCAAATACAGCTAATTCAGTAATAATGTGTGGTCTTTGTTACTGAAATATTAAGATTTATTCTATCTTGAATCCCACCAAAGAAACCACAATTCAAATTTATATCCTTCTAAATTAAAAGTAATCCTTTGGTTACTTTTAAATGACAATTACTTTGAAGCACTAAGCTAAGTTACTCAGTTCTATTAGCATCTTTTTCTATCCATATATTAACACTTTTGTGTTGGTTTCGTTTCATCGCAGAGATTCAAAAGAAATTTCATTTCCAATCCATTACTTTACATTTAAAACGACATCTGCCTGGTTAATTGCAAAAATATTATACTCCGTTTTATACAATGTTTGTTTATTTATAATTCTAAATAATAAAGTTCATAAAGTTTGTACGAATGTAGCGTTCAGTAGGCCAAATATGAGAACAATTTTGAGTTGTAAATGTGCCTCAGAGTCTTAATATTCCAAATTCTATCTGATATGAACACCTAAGACTAAACTTTTTTGCTTTGCAGCAATAGCACCAAATAATTAGAGAAAATCACTACTTAAAATTGATCCCTTGGCCAAGTAAGTGCTGCAACAACATCTTTTGGAACGGCAAAGTGAATTCTTCCTGAACTATTTCAGCAGCTTTTGATTCTGAGTAAATACAGCTTATTAAGTGAATTGATATTGAATATAATCGTATCCAAGACCACATTCCCTATAATGTATGTGATCTGGTCTTTTTCAGTTTTTGTCATCTCGTCTTCCAGCTGTATTTGTTTTTATTTTATTTTATTTTTGTTTCGTCTTATTCATTTGTTTGTTGTATTTCATCTTCATTCTTTTTTGCTGTTGTCTTGTGTATCTTATAAGTCATGATTATCACAAGTGTTTCCAAATGCTGCAATCCCATTCCCCTCGACACCACCACCACCTCCATCTCCCTTTTTATAGATTTTCCCCTTCATGGCTCTTTAGCTGTTCTGCATATATTTGCTCTTTAAGAGCATTGCGGCATTGCGTTAAGTGTTCTGAAGGCAAAACCCCAAAAATATGTACTACTTGTCATCCCCCCCGCTTACTCATTCTATCTATCAATGTATCTGCATATTTATTATCATTTGTCTTGCCCTCCCGCAACTTAGCCATAAAGAACAACAACAAATAAGAGAATATTTCGTTAAAATTTTTGGTCGTCGTTCTCGGGATCTCTGGTTGGGTTCTCCCCCTTTTAAGTCGTAGTTTTGTATAAATATTTATGCCTGAATTGGAGACAAAGCCAATGAGAAGGAACAATACGAAAATGATGGTGCTGCAGATGCTGATGATGGAACTGACGATATACTCATATATGCAAAAGAATTTCAAGTGAATCCACATCCGGTTAACAGATGCCACAATAATAGACGCATCCGAGGAATTATTCATCGTGAATTAGTAGTTCATAGTGACGCAAATTTCACGCAAATAACTAAATCAACAAAACCGATGAGTCAGATTTCATATCTACCCTTGCGATTCATGGAAATTCTATGCCCAATTTATCTCTCTTTAATTATGGCCAAAGGGCAATCAAAGTTTGTCACGTCCTTTGCACGTTTTACTTGCTGTCACAGCATGTACATACTTCATTTGTTTTTGTTCTATTATTTTCTTTGAAAATCCATACGAATCCGATTCGTTTCAATTTGAATTGCCTTGCAAAAATACCTCGGGGCACGTGATTTCTCATTCCTATTTATTGGTCTCGGTGCGTTTGTTTCCTGCAGGCGGCATCTCACTTCCTGCTGGCAACTGGATGAAGTTATCTAGCCAAAGGTGAGGGTTTTCTCTCTCGCACTAAAGAGTCTCGTCTACCTGTGTCCTCTTGTTACCTGTCAGATTGAATGCATCGATAAGAGAGAACATGCGGTGTCGTTTACCTGCAGCTGTTGCCATGCCCATGTCCATGACCATGTCTCCTGCCCCTTCACCTGCCTAGAGGGTAGAAACAGGAGTGGCAAAGGCGACTTGAAAATCTGAATCTTAAGACATGTCGCTACTAAACTGACAGCTCCAAGTGTCCAAAATCAAATTACGTAAAACCAAAACCAGAAATCAGAAACACAAACCGACATCGAACACACAAAAAATAAAACCAGCAGCAACTGAATTACCATTATTGTCTAATTCAATTTGCGCATTAAGTCGATGACATGAAAAATGAAGTAAGTAAGTCGTCTCGCCGACTTGGGTATACCATACACCAGTAAAACAAATATTTCAAATTTGTAATAACTAATGCATTTGCCTATTTTAAGAAATTCTGTTCACATGCTTTTTACTAGCATATTTCAGTATCTCGCGCACTTTTGCATATAAGCACCCTAGCGCCCCCACCCGCCAACGGCCATCTCCGGCCTTATGCAAAAACGTTTATATGCATAACTCAGCTATTTTTTGTCCGATTTTGATCAAATTTGGTATTTTGCTGGGTATTAGTATCAAATTTAAGTGTGCCAAATTTGATTGCACAAGGTAAAAAATTACGCGAGATATTCGAGTTTTTCAAATTTCGGGGGCGGAAAGGGGCGTGGCAAAATCTTTATACATGCAAAATGAGCGCATTTACTAAGCAAATATACATACCAAATATGGTGTATCTAGCTACAATAGTTTTTGAGATAAACGTTTTTTTTGAATTGCGGGGGGCGGAAAGGGGCGTGGCAAAAATTTGAAATAAACTTGATCACTCTACATACTACATGAGCCTACATACCAAATTTGGTGGCTCTATCTCTTATAGTCTCTGAGATCTACGCGTTCATACGGACGGACGGACGGACGGACGGACAGACGGACGGACAGACGGACATGGCTAGATCGACTCGGCTGTTGATGCTGATCAAGAATATATATACTTTATGGGGTCGGAAAAGCTTCCTTCTGCCTGTTACATACATTTTGGCGACTTTAATATACCATTTCACCCTATGGGTGTATGGTATAACAACCGATTGACACTCCAAAAGTGCTCAATGTCAAAGTCGCATTCGACATGGATCAATTTTGATGGTGGGATGGGGGGGGGGCAATGTATTGAGGAATTTCAAAATGGTACTACATTTCGGTGAAAATGCAAGCTTAAAATAAAAATCCCATGGATATGCGGAATTTGTATACTCAGCTTTTTTTTGAGTTAAATAAATTAATTTCAGATTTTTCCCATGAGGGTGAGCGTTTTCGCGCTTGAATCAGTTGAGAATTACAAATTAAATTCGATTGAAACATAAGCGAAGCATATACATATGGTGATTCCAATAAATGAACGATAAGAAAGTCAAAAACAATGAGTTAAGTTAATATTTTTAACGTCTAAAGATTTGAAAAACTATAAAAAAAATATGTAGACTTACTCATAAAAACGATTCTAAGCTAAAATTCATGTGAATTTGGCCAAGCTATCAACCTAACAATATTTAGCAAGTATGGCCTTTGATTTAGAAGGAAACTACATCCATATACTAGCCTGGGATTCCGAAACTTGTTGTTCAGTTGCCTATTTGACGGGGCCACTTAGACAACTCTAAAAATACATACATATTATAGAATATCATATAAAAATGCTGCCTTAATTATAATCGATTGCAATGTAGTAAGAATGTTATAGAATTTCAACTAATTTAGTATTCTAATTCAAACTTTGCCCCTTTTTCGGTTGTGCTTATTTCATTGCGTATCATCCATTTCAAGTCCAATTAAAAATAACTTTTAATCCTTTCTATATAAATATCAAAGAAGCTAACTTCGGCATTGCCGAAGTTTATATACCCTTGCAGTCCTTGGCAATAATTTTTTTACATTTTGAAATTTCTTTCCTTGCAACTCAATTCATCAACACACAAACAAAACATTCAAATTATTTCTCTTTTTACTACAAATTTTTAAGCAAGGCACAACACGCATACACATACATACATACGTGTAGCGCTACGTCTGTGTGTGCGTATGCATGTGCTCTGTTTGATTTGCTGATGACGTAGAACCGATTTGAATTGACTGTAACTTGTGTTCTATTTATCCGATCAAACTCAAATTTTGGGATCTGAGATTTTATATCAAATTCTATTATATTGGTAAATTTCATGGCGATACTCCAATTTTTGCAAAAAATTTTGTTCTAGAGCTATATGATATAGTAGTCCGATCCTGACAATTTTCATACTCTATTATCTCCCGGCTAAAAGTAGCTCAAATATGAAATTTCATTCCGATAGCTCTTAAGATGCCAGCGTGAAGTTGATTTGCACAGACGGACGGACGGACGGACGGACGGACGGACGGACGGACGGACGGACGGACGGACGGACGGACGGACGGACGGACGGACAGACGGACATGGCTATATCGACTCAGCTTCTCATGCTGATCAAGAATATATATACTTTATGTGGTCGGAAACGTCTCCTTCTGTGCGTTACAAACATCTGACCAATTTTATAATACCCTCTGCAAGGGTATAAAAAGACTTTACTATCAAGGCCTAACCTAGGCCGAACCCAAAACTAAAACTAAGACCCTCGGAGCTTAACAATACTCGTATCGTAATCGGTTTCTGCCGAAAAGATTTGTCAAAGAACTCAAAGAAAAAAACAAAACAAAAAACGCGGTAACAAAACCCATATTTCAATTCATTTTTTTGGTTTTTGTTTATATGTGTTGTCTTACAAGTTTTTGGCGTGCTGTGGCAATTGAGCAACTTAAAATTCAAGACAGGCAGCTCGCCTCATCCGACCAAATGCGCATTTTTTGTTTGATGGGATTTTTTTATTTTTTTGGTTAAGTCACCATCTACCCACCTTGACCCCCGCCAACCCTCTAGGAGTTATGAGACAGTATGCACAATCAACGAGGTGGCAACAAGAGTTTCGGTATTGGGGCGTGCCACGGACTGAGGTGTTGCTACTGACACGTGTCTTGACCATCTATAAAAAGATTTTTTTGAATGAAGTCATAGACCAGTCCTTAAGTTGATTAAGAGCTCAAGGGTTTTTATTTTTCGATTTGGTGAAAAAGAAATTAATTGTCTTTGCATTTTGGGCGTCATAATTCGTTTTTATACAATTTTTCATTTTCGGATGTTTCAATTTTGTTTGGCCAAAAAGTCTAAACAACATAATGTGAGGCCATCACGCGTTTCCGCTATTTGCCAGAGTTTTCTTATATGTTGTTGAATGTTGTGTCCATTAAAAAGTGAAAGAACGACCGAGGGGGTTTTGGGGGCTGGGTGGGAATGATAGTGCCATAGAGCATGGGGTAATGGGGCACTATGGCGCCGTTATGAAAGTTTTTTGTGGAAATTTACAAACGAGAAAAAAGGAACAGCAGCAAAAGCGAAAAATAAGTCAAGAAACTGGCATTTTCATTATTTTTCTTTCACAAGTTTGCTGGGTTCTTCTTCCCCATCGTTTTGTTTTTTTTTTTTGGTGGGGGGCTGTCGTTGAACTTTACCATTTCAGACTATGACAATGGCGCATTGGCCTCGCTCTACATAAACGAAACTAGAAATTATTGGGTCATAACTCACACAGACACACACTAACACACACGCAAGCACATACATAAGTAGGGCTAGCAAAATGGCCAGAAATTGATGGGTCGTAGGCAGGAAATGCAGAGCAGCAGAATGGAATGGATCGGAGTGAAGTGGAATGGAGTAGCGCAGCTGATTAACCTCGATCTTCCTACTAATTGGAACTGATAAGAGATGAGACATCGTTTGGCTTGGTCATCGACTGGCAGTTGAACTGAGCCGTTGCATTGATTAATTATGGGTCAAGTCAGATCTACATATATATGTACATATGTGGTTGTGGGGCATTGGAGCGTTAAATTGCCACGGTAGCCCCGCTTCAGTCAACCAAACAGCCAACCGGTAACGTAAAACGAGTAGTTTCCGACTGACAGCTGTGGCGGCTTTTTCTGGTTATCTTTTCTCCTTTTGTTGTGTTGCAATTTGTTTTGTTTTGTGCTTTTGTTGCTGCTGGGTTTTTCCTCTATTTTTCATCAATGAAAATTAATGGCAAGGTCAAGCATTGTGGCAGGGTAAACTCTAACTCTAAGCGAAAGTAGGGGAATGCGTGTGATAAATTCTATGAGAGATGATTGGATAAAGTATAAACCAAATGACATTTGACCTACCCAACTGCCAAGCCAAGTAAAGACATTTAGCGCTTTCTAATGATCATCCAGGGAAATGCACAATGGACAAGGTCAATGTCACATGACGGAAATGACAATGACAAAACGATCCCGGATCCCCCCATTGGGAATGACATTTGCGTGTTGCAACCCTCCTCCTGGGGGAGTTAGGGGGACAAAAGACAAAGATGATGGGCTAGGTCAGTCAGCGGACAAAATGACTTGACAGAAACAGAAACAAAATGAAGTGTGTGTCGAAATTAACACTGGGAACCCTTAATGATGGCATTAAAACGTTTTACGTTTCACGTTGGCTAGCTTGGCCTAGGGTAGGACCATGGCAGGTTGACTGTGTATGGTATGACAATGAAACATTTTGATGATGGTGACAATAAAAGCGTAAACACACCTACATATGTACACACATACATACATATATACATAGAAATATGTATATAGATAGAACCAGAACCACAACCACAGCGTCATCATATTTGTTTTATTTGTTGTTGTTGCTTCTTCAAGGGAAGGGAGGTTAGAGGAAAAAGAGTCAGGCATTGGCATATTTAAACTTAATTTTTGTTCTGCGTTTTCTATTCATACATTTGTATACTCTACCATCAAGTAGTTGATTGGATAATTCTGTCTTTATAACTTAGAGAATGTGTTTCAACTAATTGGATCGGATTATCGTTAGGGATCGGTTGGGATAAGTCAACTTTCGTTTATGGTTAGGGTATTCTTAAGTCAGTGCGATGTATCAATATACAGAATCGGTTGTTTTTCTTATCCTTTTGTGTCAAGACGATGCCGAACCAACCGCACCATATATCTCGAAGCCGGAGCTGGGAGACAATGACAGTTAATAGCTAAGTGGGCACCGGAGAGTAGAAAGGGAGAGGGATAGTCACAGAATGGAGAGAAGAGCATGGAAATGCCGGCATAGGTAAACACTAAACAGAGAATAAGCAATGCCGAGCAGGTAAATTACTATAACCAGCCAAAGGATAAGCAGCGAGATAGATATACAGTGTTCGAGAGAGAGGTAGGTTGATGGAGGGGGATGGGTGAGGGGCGATATGTAAACGTGCGCATAAATAAACAGTCGAACGGACAAGCAGCGGGTTTTGTGTTTTGTTTTGTTGTTTTTTGAATTTGAAAAGGAATTGGCATACAGGGAGGGAAGGGTCGAACTTGAGCTCGAGCTCGAGCTGCCTGCCGTCGGCTGACATGAGCATGCCACACAAGTCGGACGCAGGTAAAGAGCCCAAGCCATAACCAAGGCAAGAAGTGCGGGCGGTCATTTGGGGAACATATGTATGTGTGTGTGTGTCTGTGTGCGTGTGTAGGGCAGGCAGGATGGTCAGGAAGGAGCAGATATTGCGGGGGCGTGCCCCAAAGAAATTGATAGGCGTCCACTACGAATTTCGTTCATCAAGTGTTAAAAGTTAACTTGAGTTGTACAGAAAAAGAGAACGAGAGAGTGAAACAGAGAGGGAGACAGAGGGAGAGAGAGAGAGAGAGAGAGAGAGAGAGAGAGGGAGAGATATAGAGCCACATAAATGTCATTTCTCCATATAGTTATGGTTATGGTATCTAATAATAAGTGGAAATGTCAAATCAGTATCTATAATTTAATCAGTTGTATAGTGTTTGGAGATCGTGAAACATCATAAGATGGGAACTAAAATGTTCTGGACAATTTTTCAGTGGTATAACCCAAATCTAAGGAACCATCTCAAAATATCTACACCAAATTACCATTCAGAGAAGAGTTTTTTTTATCCTTTTGATAATGAAAAACTTGGCAAAGGTCTTACTTGTTTAAGAAGAATCGACATGCTCTTTGAATTAAGCTGATTTTGTTGTTAGTTGGTTTTCTTTCTTCCCATTCAATTAGCAACATGTTGCTAAGCCCTTTTGCTCTCCTCATATGTTTTTGGTATGATCTTTTAAATTAGATCTAATTTTCTGGTCCTTAGCTTGTGCTTTATAATGATACTCAAATCATATTTATCAGTCAGCTGATATGCATGTATTTCTTTTTAAAATTAACAACATGTTGCGAAAGATAAGCCAAAATGTTAAATTTTCGCTTTGCCCCTTTTTTTCTCACTACTCATCACTCTACCTCCCCTTTTGCCCACATCATTAAAATTGAATATAATATTTCAATAATATATACTTTTATTTATGTATATAGTATATTTTGTTTTTTGCCTGCTATTTGGGCACTTCAATTAAAAGTCATTAGCATAATGGCTTAAAACGACACTCGACACTTTACCAGTCTCTCCCTCTGTCCCTCTGATGTTGCCCCTGCTGCTTCTGACTGTGTGACAAAAACAAAGCAATAACACCAGCAACAACATGTTGAGGGGCCTTCAAAGTGAATTTACTTGTGTCTCATGTAATTTATGCAAATTTTATGCGCACACCAACAAAAAACAAAGCACAAAAAATAATAAATAAATCATTATGTTATAGACCTGAGAAATACCCTATTCAATTACCTACAATGTTGCAAGCTAGAAATAATGTTGCTAGTCCAGCAAATTGTTGGCAACTTTTGTATGTATGTATGTTGCCAGTAGCCTAACTCTTGTTGCCAGATAATTTTATTGATGGCTAAATTAGTTACTGGTATAAGATTTATTTATCTGAAAGTCTTTTCGACTTGTCGGCATTAAATCTTTATGATATTTTCTATAGTCTAAGTTTAAACTTCCTTAAGAGGTGTACCCTTTGGCCCTTTAGTTATAGGGTATACTGACCGAAACTGAATCGTTGCTGAAACAAGAGAACTATACTCCAAATGCCAAGTTATACAGAAAATTAAAAAAATTATTATTATTTTTGCCTAGCTTAGGTTAAAGAGTATGTGTATGTGAAAGACAGGGGGAGAGAGAGAGAGAGAGGGAGAGAGGGGTGTTGGTGGTCTGGGGAGTGCGTAAAATTTGTGGGCCCAGTTTTCATTTAGTTTATGGTGACATAATTAAAATTTATATGACAATGCCGATCGGCAATTATTAATGCTAAAGCAGCGAAAAAGTAGCTAGAGAAGCCCGCATACATATGGGCATCAGGGCCAAGCTGAACTCAATTGAATGGGTTACATCCCCCCTTACCGCCTACATCCATATATATGGTGACATGTATTAATCCACCCTCTCTCATCCCCTATATGGGTGCTTTTGTCACTCTCTTAAAGTTTATAATTATTGGGATAATTAGAATGATTACACAGCAAATCAATCGATCAAGCTTAAGGAAAGTGAGAGAAAGGGAGAGAGAGAGAAGGCTAAAATATGACTCAGCAAAAGAGATGGCTAGACAATAATAGAGACAGAAAGAGAGAGAGAGCAAGAGCTGGAAGTAGAGCAAGAGTTTGACAAAGTAACATACAAAACATAATTTATATCAACTAGTTTCATTATCTTATCTCCCCTTAGCTAATATCGAAAGGGTGCACATATGTATAAGAACACACACACACACACCTATAAATGTATGTACATATTATCACAACTGTACAAATATATAATATATATATACATAGACACATAAACATAGGGTTGATAAGGCATTAAACTGAACAAAAAAAACTATTTTACTCGCAAAAACGAAACCAAAAATAAATCAAAGAGATTTCAGTCAAAACAAAGTTTTTATACATTTCAAAATCAACTAAGCATAAGTAATAATATTGGTATATAAGCGTGGACATGATCTCTTTGAACTGGAATGGACCGAATCATGTGACCACTATATGTATATACTGCTTTTGTAAATAAGAATATAGTTTTTCTCCCAACAACTCACAATCTATACATTTCACACACTGATATCACGGGAGGTCAATCATTTTGTAAAAATAATTGATGATTAAGAAAAGCTTTGATAAGATCGTCCCTTCTAAGCCCTAGGCGGCTATTTTACTTTGAAGCATAATTATTTGGGCTTCTGGTTTTATTTTCACTGTGGCAAGAACAAGAATATTAAGTTACAAAATTTACTAAAATTCCAATCAAAAAAATACTGGCAAATAATTAGAAAAATGTTAATCGCAAAAAGTCAGTTCCTGCAAACTATTTGAGGCATGGCAATTGAATTGAATGGTTGCAAATCGCTTTAGATTTAAAGAGTTTTTCAATTTAACAGAAAGAGGAAAACATCATAACCCACAAAAAGGTAAACCAAAGTGGAAGTTTAACGATAAGTGAGAAGAAGGTCAACAGTAAATTAATGCATTTTAGATCGTATACTGACATCTGTTGCGGAATATATGTAATACTCATATCTATATAGTGTGTGATTGATTGACTGACTGTTTGTGATTAGCTTAGCCATTGCTACTGATATCAACAGCTGCTCAAACAGTTTAAACATATGGCCATAGATCAGGGTTGAACTATGTGATTGGGGGCCTAAAATAAAATTAGAAGCGTCAAGGATCCTGAGTTGAACTATAATCTCCACAAAGGCTTACGAGACTGAATCCTCTCCTGTAAATTACATAATATACATAGATACATGATTTCAGATCCACCATATGCATGTTTCACTTCCGCCTTGCATCGGATTTGAAATTGAATTGAATTGGGTTAAGCATTTTTGTTTCATTGAATGTACATATATAAAATATGTTGCTACGTTCTAGTCACACTCCGATAGGAGCTCTTATCATCTCCACTACATTGCCAGTGTAGAGTGGCATACGTGGCCCAAATATTTCGATGGCCAATGGCCATATACATAATCACAATTACAATCATCATTATGGGATGTTGTATTGTTATTGTTATTATTGAACTTCTAACTAATCAGTATCGCCGGCATTTAATGAATTGAAATCGTTTGGCAGTAAAAGATCCCCATGTCTGTTTTGTCTACCATAAAGTACTTGCCCTTTGACCGAGCGACCATACATTGATTTCAATTTTTCAGATTCTTGATTTTCGATTTTTTGTTTGTTTTTCTTTTCGAGTTAATTGATGAATTTATGGGGCACGTCCGGAGCGGATCAATGATTTTATTTTATATTTTTTTCTCTCAAATTTCGCTGAAAGCCAAACGAAGTTTTGTTGTATACAAACGAATAGACAAAAGAACTGAAAAGAATTGAAAAATTTCATCCATACAAAGTACAAGAATATTTGTAATTATATTTGTTCTGTTGAAGTCTTTCTTTGTCTACTAGATGAGATTCTCAATCATTGATAAATTAATCTCATAGGTCTGACTAGTGTGAAGTGACCTACAATTGAATAAAAGTTTCAACGTTTGATTTTGATCTATATTTTCTCTTGGTTCGTTCCAAAGCCAAAGTCTTTGCTGAGAAAATGCAAAATTATGAGACAAATGCCATATGTAAAATAATTTTGCTCCTTTTCTCCATCTTTCTCTCTATATTGGTTGTCGTCCTACTCATTTTGGCACTGTCACGTTTTGGCGTTTACGCGAAATTTGCTTTTATTTCTGTTGACTCTGCGAATTTGGAGCAAAAAGGGCGAACGCAGGCGTGGAATTGGAATCTGATCTTTTTGCATGCTCAATTAAGTTTTTTCTGTGGTTGTTGTTGAAAAAATTCATAATTTAAGATCTCAAATATAGGCACAGACTTTAAGTTACCCATTGTATTTAATATTTGTATTCCAATCCCTAATCTTTAACCATTATCATTCTCTATTTTTTTGAATATGTACAGTGGCGACGCCTAGCGTTTAGAGTTTTTTTTAAATGACTCTTTCCGAACTAATATGAATTTGAGCTTAAAAAAGTTGTTCAATTTCTTGATTCAGATACGATTGGAAAATCTCTTTTAGAAATTTTCCTAAGACCTACAGGGTATGAAAATTCAAGCGAAACTGCAAAAATTGAGTTGGTGTAGGGTTCTCTTTTTTTCTTATTTTTGCAAATTTTTTTGCAGGCTGCAGTCGAAATCAGTGGGTGCATGTGCATTGGAAATTTATCGCTTTACTAAAGCTGTCAGCCTGATGAGCGTCCACTCACATGGCAGGCCGAACAATGCACAGTGGCTGCTGACTTCGACTTCGACTCCGACTCCGACTCCAGCTCCGACTTTGACTTCAGCTCCGCAGTCTGTCCGAGACTTCCAAGAGAGAGAGAGAGAGAGCTCGTTAAATGTTTAAATTTGAATTTCAAATGCGTTTTTGTGCGACTGTTGCATGTTGTGTTTCGAGTTGTTGTTGCAAATGTTTTTGCTGTTGTAAACACATTTTGCAAAACTGGGCAAAGAAAAGAAAATCCTGAGACATACAACAACAACGGCAGCAACAGGAGCCGCCAAGTCGTCTACATCTGCCAGTTGTTAACGGAAGTGTTGATGAATTTATTTGTCAAAATTGTTTTATGAAGTTGAAGATATATTCGCCCAAGCGAACTGCAGGATATACCACGAACAAGAAGAAGAAGTAATGGAATGGTAGAAGCAAGAAGAAGGGTAATGGTAATGAATCCATGTTCATGTCCATGTCCACCAACAGTTTCATCATCATGCCAAGTCAGAGTCAGAGATTGCCGCCTGATTGACATTTAAATGGAACTGTCAGTGCTTTTGGTTTGTCTGTCTTTCTGTCCGTCCGTCCGTCTCTCCGTCTGTGTGTGGTTCCCCCTATTCCTTTAATATTTGACAGACGTGTGCCGGTTCCTATTGTTACCAAAGCTCAAAATCAACAATGAGTTATCTCAATTGTTTGCCGCTGTTTTGTTAATTAATCATCGCAGCTGCAGCTTCATATTTACCTGCAACGAGACGAGAAAAAGGGGGAAACAAAAAAACAATTAAACACGTCGAACGATAGGTAAAAGGTTATTGTTATTGTTGTTGTAGTTAGTTCCATATTGTTTTTTGTTTTAGTTGGAAAAATCATTAAGATGAAAATGCCGTAGGCAATAAAATGTCCCCACTACATAACACTTGGCCCATATCAGTTCCAGTAATCAGCTTATGGGCAAGATGTAACCACAAAAATGTGTGAGTTAACCAACATTTGAAAAACCGCAACCAAAATCTATCGAACAATTTTCAAATCGATTGACAGTGTTGGGTAATTCTCAAAAAATTCTAATCTATTCTGAACTATCCTATTCACAAGTTTTGTAGTTGCTTTGACTAATTTTGTAAAATTAATTTCTTTTAGATTTTTCAAAACAATTCTTTCTTAATTTCGATTATATTCTTGTCATCAAATTTATTTTGGAAAGGACTTTTTCTGCATTTTTTCTTTGGCATTAGTTAAGGATTCTATGGTCAAAAAACTAGTTAGCTTTAGTAAGAGATGTCAGATTAGTAGCCACAAAGGATACAAGGTTAAATGTTAATAAAAACAAATTTTACTAAACTTTATCTAAATCTATTCATAATGTTAAGTATTTTTAATGATTATGTTATTGCACAATGAGTGATTTGAAATAATTTCTAGAATAGTTTTTTGGAGAATAATTAAAGTATCGATTAAAATTCTTTTTAGTTTAATCTCTTGTAGTTTATTTCATTCGAAATGATGTAAGCAAACATGTTTAATCGCTTGTATTAACTGCAAGTGGAGAATATGCATTCTTGTGTACTAAAAATCGCAATCGAATTCGAGCAAATTAGAGCAAATATTTTGCAGTATTTGCATATTTTGTACATACAAAGAAGTGACATTCATTTGAGAGTCATTCAACTTGGCTTTGCCAGAAGTGGGAACTCTCCAGAAAAGGAAGGCAACAAGATGCGAAGACGCAAAGCAGCAGCATCAGCATTTTGCTGTTTTTTTTTTTTTGTTTTTGTTTTTGTCGTGATTGGACCTTGGATATCGTTTGGGGGCATCAGCAATGATCTGCCAGCGGGTCTTGGGGGTGTCGATTGTGGTGTTGGTATTGCAGAGGCGCTGCCAGGCCACCACTAACCACTCGGCTAATTTAAATTCAAATTTAAATTGTTTGGCATTCGCTCGTTTTTGTTATTGTTGCTGCTTTTTATTGGCCCACAAAGGAGTGTAAGAAAGAACAGAGCAATAAGAATAAAACTGCTGACAGTGCTGAGCAATTGGCTAAAGAAAATCCAAAATATTTCTAGCTTTGTTAGAAGTACATGGGATAATCTATGAAAATCCTTCTCCTGCAATTGTATTTACCTTCAAGTAGATTATACTAACAATCTGTTGTTTCTTCTACTAAGTTTTTATTGCGGATCGTTACAAACTCTAATAATCATTAGATTTGGTCATTTTAGTCCAGGGAAAGTACGAAAAAAGTAAAAAAGAAAGTAAAAAAACTGTTTAGCTTGAATAATTAGACGAAAATGTTTAAAGAAAATGTTTAAATGCATTGCACATCAAATCCAAATTCTGCAATATAGAACAAATAAATTTTGTTCATTTGTCAACAAACATTTTTTGAAGTGTACTTTGGACAAGTGGACTAATTTCTTTTTTTTTTTTATTGACAAGCACGAGTCAAATTGTTTCCGAAGTGCCGTTGCCGAACCTACACCAGCATTTACAGTGTATGTGAAACGGCAGCGCTGCGGCAGAACTAGGCCCTAGTCCGGGGAATGGGCCGTGCCGACCACTGTTTTTAGTCTAATACTAATAATTAAAGTTCTTCTATAATAAATTTCATTCAGACTATTTGTTTTAAAAACAACAGAAGGAAAAAGCTAAGCCCATAATGATTTTCATTTGGCCATAATTGTCGACAACTCTGATAGCATGCCAGACGAACATTATGGGGAGATGCACGCCTTGAGATTGAGCGACGACTTATACCAGAGCAGACCCAGAGGCGAGTTTGTCTCCTCCTGGTTATAGGTTGTAGATTATAGTATATAGATTTTGATTTTGGATGCGAGCTCGAGGCCCACGCCAATACATTGCTGCTTGCCCACACAATTGATAAATAAATATTAAAGGATCAACTGAAGCTGGATCTTGGAACGGGAACTATTATATATGTGTATATATGTATATGACGATATTTGAGCTTTGAGAGGGAACTGGAGTCTGTCGGTCGGTATATGACAACCTTTTGGCGCTATGCCGCTCATTAGGAGGAATATGCCCATACCGGCATCATCATAATCATTAACTAGCATCGTCATCATCGCCATCTTATTCAGCTGGACACCAGGCTGGAGGAATCGAAGGAATCGGAGTCGTCATGCATGGCCGTTTTTGGTATTTTCTGCCAATTAGCGGCACAAAGAAAAGCAAAAACCAACAACAACAGCAAAAAAAGAAAAGAAAAAAAACAAAACGAACAAAAAATTGTCAAGTAAAAGCGAAACGGGCGAACAAAACGTAACGAAGGAGCAAACACAAGGCAAACAGCCCAAGAGCAATACAAAACAAGGAGACCAACAACAAACTGGCCAGGTAACTTGCATTTTTAATGGCATAGCTATGTGTGTGAGTGTGTTTGTGTGAAAGAGAGATGGCGATGGCGATGGAGATAGAGAGATGTGGATGCGGTTGGGGAAGGGAGGGGTGATCCCAAGCAAAGAGAACGAGCGGGCTTGTTGCCCAGATGGAGGTGATCGAGCTCTGATGAGGATGAGGATGCTTAGCTGAATTTGTCAGAAGATGCTGCTGTTGGACAACAAATTGCCGAGCCTAGAGATGTGATTCTGGTATCCTCCGACTGTTAAATCGCAATGACATAATAAAATCGACAGCGTGATCTACCGTTAGTAAGAAACGGATTGCTCTATATCGAATATATACTTTCGGATAAACAACAAACTTACGCATAAGGGTTTCGGTAACAATTACGGTTATTCAATTGATTCACGCCCTCATCCCTAGGCACTAACTCGTTAGTGGTTGTAGGTCTTGTCGATCGTCTCGCAAGTTCCAATCAAATGAAATTTATGCGTCTGCCTTAGAGCAGAAGTGGAAGGAGACAAAGGGTAGTGGTAGGACGAGTAGTAGCGGTAGTAGTAGAAGGATTTCCCCCAGTATCTCTCCACCGAGTTGGCCTCTTGCGCCTTCTTTTGGGCCTGCGACCAAATAAGGTCACGCCGTTGCTCAGGACTTTTAATGAAGCTTTAAATGTCATTGATGAAATAACTAAGCAGCGGCAATTCGCCTAATTAAAACACTGGCCATCTATGGGTTTCGGTTAGCCCAGTAATTGGCCAAGCGAAAGTGATGACTAAAGATTGGCTCTAGCCAGAAATCTGTACGAAATCATGATGGCAAACCCAACAACAAAGGCGCATAGTGGCATGTTGGCTGAAATGGAAATTCGATATGGCCAAATGGCAACCCATTGGCCTAATTGGTTAGATTTTTAATGGATTTGGACGCTGTCAACAGATTCGTTTCCGGGGGCGGCTGCTGTTTCTTACGCTGCCCCTTTCATCACATCACTTCATTTCCCCATCCCATCGCCTCGGATCGCATCGCATCGCTCCCACCCTCGTTTGGATAGTTAATAAATAGTTTTCCCAACGATTGGGCTCAAACAAAAGAGAGGGGAATTCACAGTAGCTGACAGTGCTTTGGTTTCGATTATTTTTTGGATTTCTCGTTTTTGGTCAGTTGGTCAATTTGTGCACAGCTGGCTGAACATGACCATGGTGAAAAGTAAGCGGGGGCGGGGCGCGCATCAAAGTGAACAGCTGAAAATGACTTATCACATGCTTCGTTTCTCATCTCATCTCATCTCATCCCATACCAATATCATCGCATTTCACCTCATGCCACTTCGCAGCTCAACTAGTTGCGACCTTCAAATACGTTTTCGGTCTCTCGGAATGTGATCCTCATTTTTTGTTGCTGTATAAATATTGATATGGAAATCAGAGAATAGGAAAGAACCAGAAACTGACGAACATAAGAGAGGGATAAAAAGAAGCAGCAAAGCAGAGACGAAGGTGCAACGCCCAAAATCCAAATATTTGTCGCCCTCAGAGATCTTAAAGATGAATAATAAAAAGGTTTACACAATTCCTCCACGCTGAATTTGAGATACTCTAGGCCCAGCAAAAAACAAAAATCGAGGATTTATATATATAAAACATGGACAAACACATCTGATAAGAAATTGTAAAAAGAAACGCATCTTATTCAAAGGAATAAGATCTAATAAATATTATTTCTAACATGTTTTAGGAGAATTCCATCTGTAGGGATCCATTTTATTGGGAATTTAAAAAAGAATATTAGCTATTGGAGAATAGGAACTATATATGTATATAGATTCATCTGATAGAGAGAAACCGATCTACAGAAAGTTCCGAAATCGTCTATCTACATATATATGTAGATCTATAAAAGAACACGATCTATAGAGATCCATTTTATTGAAAGTTTGACAAAACTACGATCGATTGGCCATATGTCTTTAGAAAAGTTTAAAGAGAATACGATATATACGTGACTTATATGTATGTATATATAAGTTTCTAGCGTACAAGAAGTTGTGAATAAATTCGAATTATGTAGATCTATAAAGAGTTTTAAGAGTTTATTAAAATTAAGAATTTCATACTATGGTTCGGCTCTCTTAAATTTGGTCCGAAACCACTTTAAATGGTCACAACAATCCTAACCATACTCTATTCCACCAAGAGCCACAGTTGAGATCAAGAAAGAGAATATGGAGAGAGGATGGGGGGGGACAATATTTCCTCACACTTGGTGAGGATATGATAGGGATGGGGGAGAGTGAGTGCATTTGTTAATGTTGTTGTTGGGATTTGTGAACCAACCCAAGAAATAAGATAAGCATAAGGTAGGGGGAACAAACAAGGAACCGAAGATGAATATGAAGTGGAAGAAGAAGTTACCCAGAGGAAGGTAAGACCAAAAAAAACACACACACACACATATATATATACATATAGACACACACAGAAATTCAAAAAGAATACAAAACGGATGAAAAAAAAAACCTGATTAAGCTCCTTCTCTCTCTCTTGGAAAGAAGGTGAGAAATTATGTATGATACATTTTTGTTTTCTGTTTTTTTTCTTTCATCTTACCATATGCATATGTATGTATACATATATTCATAGGTAGGTATATACACAGAAAAAAATCTTTGAGCAAGTTGCCGCAACCGGAACACAAACTGTCCTCCATTCGTTTGTGTCCCGCTTTACCAGCAATTTGAAGAGATGCCGCTCAAGGCTAAATCAGCGAGCCGCATCCAAGTAGCAACGGCAAAGGCAACGGCAGGGGCAATTCCAACGGTTAGTTGCCATCACCTGACCAGTGTGGTGCTCGGTTTCTATTTGTACTTTCCATTTGTGCAAGTTGACGCATTTCAGTTCAAGTGCACGAGGCATAAGCAGCAGAGGCAGTGGGAGGTGGGGGAAACCGTCGGCATTCATTCAATAACGAAAATGTTTGCTTAAGTTGCTTCAAAGTGAAAGATCCAGAGACCCCCAGAGACCTCCAGAGAAGAGATATGAGGCAAGAGGCAAGGGGCTAAACAGTGGAGATTCAAGTGGCCAAACAAATTGAAATTGCGGCACGCAAAAACATCAACTCGACTCTTTCCCACTTCATCTTCATCATCGTCATCATCATCATCATCATCATCATCATCATGAGCAGCAGAAGCAGCATTCATTAGCGTGAACCAAGTCTATCTACAAGATCGTGATCTGCTGCATCAATTGCTGGCATGGACCAGCAATGGACCACGCTGGCCAGCCCATCATTATGAATGCTCCGCTATTCATGACAACACAACAAAATAAAAGAGAAAACTGTGTGTGTTTCGTTTTTTTTTTTTTTTTTTGCATCCGCATTTATGTCCATGTCCCTTTGCTTTATTTCTCTTCTCATTAACTGACCGCCCTTTCTCATTTTTCTCCTCCTTCTTACTACTTATTTCCTTATCGCCTTTTTCTTAATTTTCCCCAGCTTAATTCTGATGCATTCCATGGCATACCAAATAGTTAGCTCAGCGACAGGCAACCGTGACTTCATTAACACCATTGGAATTCAAGTGAGAGGAACTAACTGCATACGATCTTAAGGAGTTAGCCCAATATGACACTTAAGAAGTGTAGCTAATTGTAAGAAAATCTACATAGCTCTAATTGAAAGACTTACTTAACCATTGGCAGTTGTAGTCAGATTAGTCAGTTTTAACTTATTATAAACTATCCTTTGATAGCCTTTGGGTTTGAGTTTTCAAAAGTTATTAAGAAAAATGTATTATTATTCTTTTCCATTCTTTAATGATAAATTTCTTAGCCAGCCTTGACTTTCTAATTAAATTAATGACCCAACAAACACAATTCTGGGTGATTCATGGAAGTTGAGGCAAGCATTAAAGCAAATTGCCGCCCACCAACAGAAACTGTTACAGAGCGAGTGAGAGAGCGGGCTGGGTTGGAGGGCGGTAAGGGCGTTAACTTGCCACAACGACCCAATTACATAGACAAAAACAAAAAACAACGACACCGACTTCCACACCCACACCCAGACGACCAACAACCATTATACTACACCACCTCAACACCCGCCACCCCACCAAATATGGCTGGCAATTAATAAGCTGGCAATTTTTCTTCAATTTGAATGCATTTTCCAAATCAAAAAACACAAAAATTTAATGGCCGAAAAGCCATAAACATATTTCTCCTGGCATTTTAGTTTTGCACATTTTCTACAACTTGTTTTGGTGTGTGTGTGTGTGTGTGTGTATGTTGCAAGAAATTTATCTTCCCACGCAAAAGTGATTTTAGATTAAAGCCAAAACAGAACCAGGGCTGGTCAGTCGGTAGACAGATAGTTTGGCTGATTGGTATCCTCAAATATATTGGTACCTATCATTTGATCAAAGTGTTTTCATTTCAATTCAATCAATTCGTTTCTAAAAGAGGTAGAAAAAAATATTACCAAGGGATGGAGCTTAGAAGTTTTGAATTTCCAATTCATTTTTGGTAGCCCTGACTGAACCTCAATGTATGTAATTGCTGGTGGTGCCGCAGCGGCTTCCGTTTCATTGGCATTTTCAACGCTTCGTTGGTAAATGACGTTGACGCTGACGTTGATTGCAGCCGGAGGCTATGGACCCAAGACCCGGCTCACAGTTCTGCATTCTCCTAATTTGCCTAAACCTGCAATTCCTCAGTTCCACAAATTCTCAATATTCTCGACATTTGCATGCCATGCCTTGGATCGAGCCCAGATGGAGCACAGGCCAGGCCCTGGCTATTGTATGTCAGAGATGAGAGTAATTTGTAGTCCCTTTTAAATCGGTGCATTGCTCTCTTTTTTGATGTTTGTGTGTGTGTGTGTGTGTGTTTACAATAAATTCCAATCAAATTGCCCAAGAAGAACTCGGAACGAGAGAAGAGACCCACACAGACCGACATAGCCCCACAAGCCACTCAAGCAGCCACTCATGCAATCGTCTGTCATTTAGCCTGCACCTGTTGCATTGATTGAAAACTTGTTGCTGCCGTACCACAATAACAACAGCAGCAGCAGCAACAGACGGGCGCGCCGCATCAGCTGTCAGCAATTTGTTGTGATCAATTTATTAAAAATTGTGCAAAGAGTCAGTCGAGCCAAGTCGTTGCAATCGGCTGCCTCATCATCATCATCAGGAATCATGGCAAAAGTTGAAGGACACCAAACCACACCCCACCTTGGGGGCCCAAAACGGAGGTCAGGGTTTTTAGCTCCAACTCCAGCTTGGTAATCACTATGATCAGGGACTGGGCCAGCTCATCTGCATAAAATGTTAAAGCGGGACCGGCTCTGGGTACATACATTTACAATAGCCCGCCGGCTTTCAGCCACCCAGCAAGTTCGCGGAATTCGCAGCAATTGTAGCACCTTGCCGAGGAATGTGTCATTGTTGTTGCATTCACAACAAACAAAAACAAAAACTAAACTTACATGGTCTTTACATGGCCTGAGGAAATGATTTAGCAGGTTTTATTTTTGATTTTGCTTTGTCGACAAATAAGAGAAACACCCATAATTACATCCATGACAATTGTAAACTTGGTTTATCACAATTTATGATTTGCATATACCTTAACATTAGAATAAGACTGCCGCCTTGAATAGAACTTGATTTGGTTTGAGTTAAAAAATAGTTATTGTTTAATTATAAAGTTTATTGTTTTTGCTCATATTACAATAATTAAACAATAACAAAACAATTAGTAATAGAAAACAGAACCAAAGGGTGTGTCCTTTTCACAAAGGGTGAACTAGGGCTGTAAAATGTTGGGACCTTTGTTCCCTAAAGTATGCAATAAGTAATATGAGAATTCGTAAAGGAATTTTCGTATAGTCCTCGAACCAGACAATGCTTAAATTGTAGCTATAAATTTATTAAAAACAAGATTTATTTTGCAGTCTATGTATTAGCATGATTTAGGGCGAAACTTGGTCCCAAAAGTATGCAATTAGCACTCCAAGAATGCAGTTTTAGAAACATATAAAGGTTTATATAAAGCATTATCAAAGCAAACATTACTTGTCCACAAATTTTAAGTGATTAGGCTTACGAAAACTTATTAATTTGTAGTACATAGATAATGAATACTATTCCAACCTACTTTAAGGGGCAAAGTTCTACAATTTGACAGGTCTAGATCCGCCTGTGCTATTGGATACCTTAAGGGTCAAAGTTCAGTTCTAATGGCCAAGTTTCTAGATCTTTAAAACTGATTTTTTGTTCTGAACAAAAAGTATTACAGAGATTAACCAACACTGGCACATTCCGTTGTACTAGTTCCAACTGAAGGCAATGAACTAGTTTTCTGTGGTCTTCAATGCTGAAAATTCCAACGGGTAATAAAGATTTCAGTTTACATATGAGTTAATGAGTTTTCAACTTACAATTAGTTTTCCGACATCTGTGCCAAATGTTGAAAGTGATGGCAATAAATTTCCAAAAACAAGAGTTTTTACTTGGTGCATTTTTTTGTGACTTTTTGCTTTGGCAAAACTAATGCAATACGATATGCATTTTGGTTTAATTCTCAAACTAGTTTCAGCCATCTAAAAGAATGTTTCTTTTGTAAATTGAACAAGTCGCAGAGTTGATTAAGTCGAATTTAGTTGCTTATCAGATAAATGTCCGACAATTATGACTCTATTTTTTATACCATACACCCATAGGGTGAAATGGTATATTAAAGTCGCCAAAATGTATGTAACAGGCAGAAGGATGCTTTTCCGACCCCATAAAGTATATATATTCTTGATCAGCATCAACAGCCGAGTCGATCTAGCCATGTCCGTCTGTCCGTCCGTCTGTCCGTCTGTCCGTCCGTCCGTCCGTCCGTCCGTATGAACGCGTAGATCTCAGAGACTATAAGAGATAGAGCCACCAAATTTGGTATGTAGGCTCATGTAGTATGTAGAGTGATCAAGTTTATTTCAAATTTTTGCCACGCCCCTTTCCGCCCCCGCAATTCAAAAAAAACGTTTATCTCAAAAACTATTGTAGCTAGATACACCATATTTGGTATGTATATTTGCTTAGTAAATGCGCTCATTTTGCATGTATAAAGATTTTGCCACGCCCCTTTCCGCCCCCGAAATTTGAAAAACTCGAATATCTCGCGTAATTTTTTACCTTGTGCAATCAAATTTGGCACACTTAAATTTGATACTAATACCCAGCAAAATACCAAATTTGATCAAAATCGGACAAAAAATAGCTGAGTTATGCATATAAACGTTTTTGCATAAGGCCGGAGATGGCCGTTGGCGGGTGGGGGCGCTAGGGTGCTTATATGCATAAGTGCGCGAGATACTGAAATATGCTAGTAAAAAGCATGTGAACAGAATTTCTTAAAATAGGCAAATGCATTAGTTATTACAAATTTGAAATATTTGTTTTACTGGTGTATGGTATACCCAAGTCGGCGGGACGACTTACTTACTTCATTTTTAGTTGTTTCCATTTTTAAAGCTTTGCATATGTATGTACATACATATAAATGAAGCAATCAATGCTATACACAGACAAATCTCTTTGCTAAGAACCAGTTCCATCCATCGTTCACCTTAACCTCATTCGGAAGCGCGCGATTGCGCCTTGTTGTTGGAAACTGGTTTCACAGTGCTTTCTTCTTTCGCCACTCACCCAGACCGAGAAGACCAGACCCAGACACACCAGAATTCGCATATATGTAACTAACCACACGCGGCAATCACTTAAGCCAGCTAAATTAGAACAACAGCAACAACAACGACAACAGAAATTCATTTTGGTAACTGGAGCCATAAAAAAAGCAAATTGGAAGCAACATTAAATATATATGTATGTATATACATATACATATATATACCAACTACTATAATTCTTGATGGGTTTTTGCCTTTTTGGATTAACCAATTTTTCATTTATTGCTACTGATAAAAATTGAGCAAAATTTGAGGAGCAGTTTTTTTGTTTTGGGCAACGAACCGTTGTGGATTAATTGAAGCTACCACATACAGACAACTGAAAATCGAAAATAAAGGGGCGTGTCTGATCATAGAGCATAGAGCAGGCAGCGAGATAGCAAAGGGGGGCAGATACATACATTTGTTGTTTTTTTTTTTTTTTTCGGTCGCCAGTTGATGTGACATAATTTTCCCATTTGATGGGCCATGCTTCAATGGGTTTACGTGCGATTCGCGTATTTGAGAATTAATTAACTGTGAGATTTTTTCATTGCGAGCGGAAATACCCCATCAACCGCATACCCCCTTCCACTCCCCCTCCCGCTATCACTATGCCAGTGTACCCACCGACAAATACCAATTGGGGAAAATGTGTGAGAAGGAATCACATCACATCGAGAGGTGGAGGAAACACTTTCACTCACTCTTAGCCATAGTCTATGGGCTTTGCCGCACGAAATGAAAGCAGCGCTGCCTACGCAACTAAAAAAAAAATTCAACAACAGCAACAAAAAAAAAAAAAAAAAATCATAAAACGAAACGTGATTTGCCTTTTTAATTACAACCAAAAATTGTGTGTGTGTAAAAACGAAAACGAAAATCCACAAAAAAACAAACCAAAATGCTTTTCCAGCATTAGGAAAAACCAACAAAAAATCATCAACATTGTCGTCGGTTCATAAATTTTGCGTTTCCAATATGATAACGGCTGAAGGGGTAGGAAAACTCTCTTAAAAACCGTTTTGACATGCACAGTAGCCATGGCTAATTGAATATGACCAAACGATCATATCTACCCACACACACACACACACACACACAGAGGGAGACAACATATATGTACACACTTACTTACGTTTATTTGATTCTTGAAAATTTTCTTAATTTCTGAATTTCGGGTGAAAGTATTCAAGGGCCCAGGGCCGGGGCTAACTTCGACAGCGTTAAAGTTGCACACTTCTGACCCAAATTGATATACCCCTTTTGCAAGGGTATTACAAATAACACACACATTTATGCATTTTATATGCCATGGAAACAGACTTACAGTTTTTGTTTTCAGTTAGAATAATGCAGAACGGAAAAAAGAGTTTAGTAATTACCAAATATTAAACCGGTTTTGAATTTCTGATTCTTGGCTTAAAATTGCTGCTATTTTGTGTTGTGGAATTTCATTAGATTTACTACCAAGTGTACAATTATGAAAAGTATTTGAACAATTAAACAAAATTGAACAACTTGAAATACTTTTAATCTTACATAATTATTTCTAAGATATTTTTCAATGGCTAAACGATCAGTAATCAATGTTTTACATTCATCATTTACTTGAATTAACTTTAGAATAGCGAAAAACAAACCAACATACAAATTTTTGGATTTCCAATAAAAATTTCATCAAACAAAAGATAGTTTTGAGAAAAAAAAAACATCAAATCAAAAAAGAAATGTTGGTTACTTGAGTTTCTTTTTGCAATTGAATAAAAATTAAAACTAATTATTATATTGTAATTATAAATCTAATACAGTTCCTAGTCGTAAGTATAATTGATATAGGAATTGCAAGTGGTTAGTCGTGAATGTTTGACACGCTTCTTAACCCTTAGTTGGGTATGAACTAGTGTTGGTGATCATTGATCATTGATCATTTTGCCGAACATGTTCAATGCTGTTGCTCTCGCTCACTACTATGCTCAGTAGTTTAGTTGCTCACTATATTGTTCACTTGTTCAATTGCTCAGCATCAGCATTCTGAATTTTAACATCGATCAATATGATGAACAAATGAAGTAAGTAAGTCGTCTCGCCGACTTAGGTATACCATACACCAGTAAAACAAATATTTCAAATTTGTAATAAGTAATGCATTTGCCTATTTTAAAAAATTTTGTTCACATGCTTTTTACAAGCATATCCTAATATCTCGCGCACTTATGCATAGCACCCTAGCGCCCCCACCCGCCAACGGCCATCAAAGACCTTATGCAAAAACGTTTATATGCATAACTCAGCTATTTTTTGTCCGATTTTGATCAAATTTGGTATTTTGCTCGGTATTAGTATCAAATTTAAGTGTGCCAAATTTGATTGCACAAGGTAAAAAATTACGGGAGATAATCGAGTTTTTCAAATTTCGGGGGCGGAAAGGGGCGTGGCAAAAACTTTATACATACAAAATGTGCGCATTTACTATGCAAATATACATACCAAATTTGGTGTCTCTAGCTGCAATAGTTTTTGAGATAAACGTTTTTTTTGAATTGCGTGGGCGGAAAGGGGCGTGGCAAAAATTTGAAACAAACTTGATCACTCTACATACTACACGAGCCTACATTCCAAATTTGGTGGCTCTAGCTTTTATAGTCTCCGAGATCTAGGTGTTCATACGGACAGACGGACAGACGAACGGACGGACAGACGGACAGACGGACGGACAGACGGACATGGCTAGATCGACTCGGCTGTTGATACTGATCAAGAATATATATACTTTATGGGGTCGGAGAAGCTTCCTTCTGCCTGTTACATACATTTTGGCGACTTTAATATACCATTTCACCCTATGGGTGTATGGTATAAAAAGAACAATTGGTAGAGAAATTGTTCAGCTCGTTCTTGTTCGCTCACGCATGAGCAATCTAAGACTAGTCTTTACTGTGCCCCTATATAAAATGTAAGGAATCATATGATACATATTTGATGTGGCTTAACTATTCTTAATGGTTCCTAAGTCTTTTCAATGAAACATCTCAACTTAATAGACGATGTTTTACCGTCTTTTAGCTCACTTTCTCAATTCTCAACTGTTTCAAGGGCAAGAATTGTTTTTCTAAAAGAACCATTAGGATAACATCATAGGAGAATTCATCTTGATTTTGTTTTCTTTAATTCTTAAATCATTCACTTGAGCAGCTTTTTAGCTGCAAATGAACATGTTTTTTATGGTACAGCATAGTAAAGCAATTTTAATTTCCCGTCGAATTAGAAATTTCCAATTGAAATTGGCTGAAAATTGAAAGATTTGTGTATTGTTCAAACACACAGAATTCCAGTTAAGTCTTCCATCTCTTTTACTCTGTAGCTTCTTATGTAAGCTATTATTTCATATTTATTTGGTAAAAATACAGAGATTTTTTGTTTTGCTCAGAACGAAATCATTAAGAATTGTAGGGAATTAAAAGTAAGTATCAACTTTTCTCCATTTAAATGAATGGCAAATGGACGGGTTTGCCTAGTCTCAGGCGTGGCCTAGTAGTAGAAATGGTTTCTTAGTTCTCTTATAGTTCTATGTATTAATTTGCATACAGAACAATCAACTTTAACAACAATTGTAATCTTTATCAATTTATTGATGGCCCTTTTCCTACAAAGCATATTTGTATCAATTAGTGGGTGGTCAAAGATTGTGTTAAACTTGCAATGCCAACGCCCCCCAAGTCCCCCCACCCTGCTTCCCACCATTAAAGCATACCAACGCCCCAAAAAGAGTATCCACAATCGATGGTGATAAGTGTAACCAGTACAATTCCATATTTTGAAAGACGCCCTTCAGAGACCCATGTGCATATACATAGCAAATCTTATCAGTTCTGCCCCGTTTTTTTTGTCCTTTTTAGGAAGGAGGGAGGGAGGAGGAGGAGACAAGCTTTTAGGCGGCTCCCACAGCAAGAGAAATACCAACAACAACAACCGTCAGGTATCAAACATTGGCGCACTTGGATGTCGCGCCAGATAAACCAAGTTGACTGTCGCCTGTCGACTATATGATGATGGTGGTGTGTGCCCAGGCCTGGTAAGGCAAATAAACCCAAACTAAAGTTGAAGTTGCCATTGCCACACAGTGCCTATTGCAGGTCTTTGGACTAATACAAGTCATAAAACTGGAGCTCAAGTACATAAAATACGGCAACAACAACAACTGAAACAGAAACGAGTTGGTAAAAGTGCCAGAGTGCGGTGGCTATGTCGATTTCGATGCCGATGCCGATGGCGATGGCGATGCCGGCACGGCAAGCTTGTCAACATCAAATGTCTCTGTCCAGGTGTATGTAGTCCCCATGTGTGTGTGTGTGTGTGTATAACATTATTCTTATCAAGCGACGTGTCGCCATCACCCATAGCTATTGCCATAGCCTAAAGTTTTTCTCTTTTTTCGATTTTGGCGCCCACACGCCACCAATTGCCCGATGCAGATGCTGATGCAGACGCAGTTGGTTATGAAGTTGAAAATTCGTCATATATGTAGATACAAACACAAACACCCACTTATAAGCTTATGAGAGTGTGTGTGTGTGTGTGTGTGTGTCTGTATGTCTGGGGGCGGGTAGGTGTGGTTAAGTCGATTTCCGAAAGGATTTTGCATTTTGCCACCAAACTGTGCCACATGTGGCACTAACAAACAAACTGAATTAAACAAAAAGTCCCTCCAATTTGGTGAGAGACGTGGAATTGTAGATACCCTAACTAGATAATTAAGGATAAGCCTATGTGAGATCACTTGCAGGGTATACAGAAATCGTTCATTTGTTGTGGTTGTTGTTGTGTTTTCCGGCAAAGGCAAAGACACACAGACAGATACTAAGAAATGTTCGGATGGTCGGCGTAAAAGGGCGGAAAGCGGAAAGGCAAGGGTATGGAGACAAACAAACAAAAACGTAACAAAAAAATACTAAAAGTGGGCGTCCAACATCAGCAGGCGTGGCACACGAAACGTTTGTTGAACTTTTCGTCTTCTTGGTTTTCTTCTCGTTTTTGTAGTATTTTCTTTTTGTTTTCCCATTGTAAGGCAGAAACGAAACTTGAACGAAACTAATCAATCCACACACAGAACTGCATAGGGACAACACACACACACACATACAGAAACATATGCATGTATGTGTGTGTGTGTGTGTATAGATGCATCATGTTGGATGTTGCAGTTGGGTGCAGAAGGCCGCCCATCTGCCTGATGAACTGCCAACATCTGTGGCAGACAGCCGCAAACTAAACTAAGTAGAAACAAAATAAATAATCATAATAAATAAAAACAGCCACGAAAAATCTCACAGTTGCATGTGAAGAGACGAGACCCAAAGACCAATAGACCTAAGACCACAGCCAGAGACCAAGTCTAAGGCCGAAGGCAGGTCGAAACAAAGATGGGAGAAAAGAAGAGAAGCAGCCCATGCAAATGCCAGCCATCAAAAGAAAAGCCCAGCAATTTTCCAAAGTGACTACGAAAACATGGCAAAAAGAAAAGAGAACAAAGTCTTTTGGCCGCTCTCAAACAATTTGCTAAGAAAAATTGCTTAACAAATTTTCAAACCTGAACCTGAGACTCAAACTTTGGGAATTTGGTAAAGAGAACATCTTACCAAAAGTTGACTAAATTAAATTCAATTGTTTACAAGAAGAACTAAATTGATAAAAGACTTTAAACGACTAAAACAATCCAGTTCTTTGAGAACATTTACCAATTTAAGAACTTTTAAAACTTGGACTAACATTCACTTAAAATTCAGGAAATGTTAGGAACACACCTTAAAATATTTAGAATTTAAGGCACAAAGTTTCAAAAAACTTTTTCAGAACTTAAAAAATCTTTAATTCGATTATCAAACCAATGTTTTGAAAGTATATTAAAATAGAAAGGCAATTTTTTTGATCTTTAGAACATATAAATATGTATATGTACTTTCTTTATGTCAAAATGAAAGGTGAAATAGATATGGTTTAAGGTTTGAAATAGTGTTGTAAAACGGCGACAAACAAAATTTGAAGATCTTTAAACTTTCGTATTATAATTTCGCATTTCAAGACAAAAAGAAACTTTTAAAGCAGTGCCGAAGTAGTGTCGTCTCCTAGATACGTCTAGTTTTTAGCCCAGTTTAAGTATCTCAAGGCCATTTAGTTATGGCAATAGTGGCACACTATATCGTGTTATATAGAAATGAGAATGAACCAATAGTCCAAATAAGCCAAGTCAATCTTAAATGCAGATGGTCATTTATGGTATACAAAAATCTTTCCCACTGGGGCCAATTGCCGTTAGTTTCTCTTTAGTGAACACGATTTTTGGACTTAATCGATTTCCTAATTCGTATTTCTTAGTTCAAGTTCAATTTCAATTACAATTTATCTATGTAGATCTCCAAAGAGACAGAGGAGGACGATAGAGAGAGGCGGCGGTTGGGGAATATATGTATGTATATAGGTTTGTAATACTTGTACCAATTTGTTGAGAAAGCAACTAAACTTAAACGCTAACCGATCTCTCGCACGCAATATAAATACGAATATATTGGTAAGAGACTCTTGTAGCCAACAACAACAACAAGCTGAAGACAAACTTCACTAACGCCAAACAGCAGTAACAAGCTTACGGAGTCCAACTTCCCACCTTACCCCCTCCCCACCCAGTCCACGAACGGGAGAAGAAGAAAAAAAAAAAACCTCCAAACGAAAACAACTTAAATTACCAGCACGGCGTCAATTTTCATTAGAAACAAGCAACCAGCCTCAGATCCCAGCCATGATCCGATGCTGAGGTACAACTACAACTACCACTACGACCGGATTGAGGCAGACAGCCAACACCAACAGCAAAACTGCTGCCCCTGCCCCTGCACTGCCCCTGCCAATGCCCCTGATGCTGGGGACTAACCACAGAGCTAACGAATCATGGGCGCACCAAATGGGGAAAATGTAAACTGAACTGAACTTTTCAATTTCAATAACAAATTAGTAAATTCTGTTTGTATCCCCATTTTTAGAGACAAGATATTCCACCAATATTACAATATATTGCTTATTTGTTTAAAAGCAAATTATCATACACTTTTGTTTTCAATTAGGTTTGAGATCAAGTTGGCTACGAAAGTATTTGAAATCGTTTCCCCTATGATTTTTATTAAATTTTGTTTTCTTGAAGAATCAAATTTCTACATTTATGCATAGAAATTGAGCCTACAACTTCTTCTTCTTTCTCTTATTGTATCCCTCAAGAGGATATACATACGTGACATTCATTGAAGTTCGAATAGTATTCAACTGAGATTGTAATTCATCGCATAAAAGTCTGCGTTATTTTAATTGCAAATGTAATAAATAATGAATCGACTAAAAGTAGTTAGACTAAGACTCATTATGCACATACTTAAAAAAACGTTTGCTAATTTCCATTTTATGTATTGGCGTTAAAAAGAATTAACGCTAAATCTAGACATTCGAAATTTCAATTGTTATTGTTAGTATCTACTATCATTCTTAGTCGGTTAAGAAACTAGGTTTAAACTTTAAACTTAAGAACGAAACTTTTCACTTCGCTTAACTCATCCATTTCGTTCTTTAAATATAACTAAAACCATTTAAATAATCTTCACCTTCCACGCCAAGACTATCTCTCGATCTGGCACTGCCTGAAATGTGGAAAATTTTCCATTTCATTTTCATTTGTTTTTGAAAGAGTCCTACAAAAAGTATTCAGTCCCAAACTCGAAAATATAATATTAATTAATAATATTTGGGGACATTTGGGGACCTTCAAGTTAGAGCCAATTAATTAATCTCTTTCTCTCCTCGAACTAAACATATTGAGTTTTAAGAGATGTCCCTTCTCTGTTACAGAGGAAAGAGGGGGTTGCTGTCTACGCCCATGCATTTAAAGAGTTTCTGATATTGGCTATGGTTCGATCTGTGCGTTGCGTTTTATTCTTCGTTCGGTTTGGCGTCGTCTTGCTTCTTTTTGGTAACGAGTTCCATTCGCACAATCCGCCAGCCTCAGGGCACAACCGACCAACTGAGGCGAATGAGGTGAGTGTGCGTGAAGAGATAGGGAGCAGATATGATGGAGGGAAGGGTAGAGGAGGGGACCTGTAGCGGTAGCCAGCGATTTGATCCATAAATCTCACCAAGGGTTAATGCCATGGCAAAAAAAAAAAAAACACAAAGAAGGTATATATCTGCGTGAGATGAGCTTCAATTTGCAAACAGTTGTATTGTGATCTTGCGGTTTTCTGGTTTTCGTTGGTTTTCATAGGAGCAGCAGCTCAATGATTGCCTCTCTCAACGGTTCCTATGTACTTTACTATACGTGATTGTATATGTATGTATGAATGGATCGATGGATATTGACTAAAAGCTAAAGGCAATTTGTCTGCCACAAGAAAACAGTTGCATCTCTAGGTGCACTTTTTTTATTGATTAAGAAACGTTTGCCTATACGAAAATAATTCTAGTTTTTAGCTTATAGTGTGGGCTTTTCGCTACGTTTTGGTCGCTTCATATTCATAACCCCACAAACACACAGATAGACACACACACACACCTACATATGTATGGTTTTGGCGAGGCATCTTCAAGCTCATGTGTAGTTTTGGGCCAAAAAGTCTTACCGCCGCCTGGCCAATTGGCCCATAAATCAAACTGACGCCCACACGCCGTTGCGCCTTTTGCCTCTTATGACATTCGAAGTGCACGAGAATAAGCATGCATAAGAGGGGTAAGAGGATGATGATAATGATGATGATGATGATGATGATTAGGAGGAATCAGAGTCGAAGTCGAAGTCACACAGTCAATGTAGGAGTAGGAGTAGCATTTGGAGTAGGAGTAGGGTGAATGCTGGTGAGGACTGACTGTAGGATTTTTTTTTTTTTTTTTGGTCCGCACAATTCTCATTAGTTCCTGCTGTCACTCACACATGGAGTTGCTTTGCCTGGCGATTTCTTTTTAAACTCCTTCAAAGCAACCGCCAGCTGATAGACTGTTAGTTGGTCCCAAGCTAAAATGAGCAAAATATTTAGTTTCATTTCGTTTAGTTTGCTTTAACTCTAAGAATACGCATTTCTCCAGCATATTCCTCCCAATTTAGCCTCTGAAATCTCCATATTCATCTCCTATCTCTGTCTCTCCCTCTCTCTTCCTGTTTTATAGCAATTTTGAAAATCAATTGAATTTTACGCATGTTTATGGCGTCAGCTCAATGTTTCACACGAAACCCCATAAATACAGTAATCATTCGGTATCAAGAACAACAATTAGGCAGTGCCTAATTATAAAGACTCTGAACTTATCTTTATACCCTTGCAGAGAGTATTATAAAATTGGTCAGATGTTTGTATGCGTTTTACTCAGCCATCTTAAGAGCTATTGGGATGAAACTTGGTATCATATAGCTCCAGAAGAAATTGGAGTATCCCCATTAAATTTACCAATAAGATACACAGAATGAATCTGATCGGATGAATAGAACACAACTTACAGTCAATATAAATCGGCTCAAGCGCTGCTTGCTACGTCATCATCAAATCAACAGACACAACGCTACATGAACTGTATGTGGATGCGTGCGGTGCTTTGCTTAGGAAATGTTGTAAGAAGAGTAATAATTTAAATGTTTTGTTTGTGCATTGATGAATTGAGTTGCAGGAAAAGAATTTTGAACATGTAAAGATATTATTGCCAAGGACTGCAAGGGTAAATAAACTTTGGCATAGCCGAAGTTAGCTTCTTTGATAAAAACACTCTCCAAACCTATTTAAAACTTATATTTTATAAAGACGTAGACCCGGGCCTGGATACGAATGACCCTAAGTAAAGTTAGTGTTACAACCTCTACCCACTCCGAACTAAGAGCAAAGGCGAATTACATCTATGTATGTATAAACATAAATAAAACTAAAGAAATATAAAATATTAAATGTAATAAGATAATACATGATTACAATTAATTACGAGCGAGGTTTTTATACCCGGGAGCGATGTTTCGGAACCGATAACGTGGCAAAGTCTGTTGTAGTCACTACATGGTATACGAAAAAGTTCATGCACAGCAAAGTTAGTTGTGCAGGTAGAAAGTATCATAATTCATTCTTTTATTCAATGATTCTTCCATAAGATTAAAGTTCAGCCTTTTGTTTATTTCTTTTCAATAGTGAATCGATTTCATTTTGGAATAATTGTTGACCTGCTTTGAGAATTACAAACTAAAGTATTTATTTGAGGCAAGCACTTGACATGGCAAATAAATTTATTTGAAAATAGAAACGAGAGGCAGATATCAGTTTATTCTGAAAAGGAAATAAAAATAGAAATAGATAGATTACCCTTACTTGATGGACAAAATTAGAAAATTTTAGAAATACTTAGCCATGACTGAAGAGTGCCCAAATCAATAAAAAATCGGATTTGTTTGGCCAGGATTGTTTTCCTCTGTCTTTACTGTACTTTTTTATTTATCTTTTGTTTTGAGCTTTGCATCTGTTTTTGAACAAGCAAATAGCATAAATCGAATGTCCACTGTGAATACATGAACGGACGGCATAGACAAGATCGAATAAGCAAAGCACTAGAACTAAATATCTTTTCGTCTGTCTATATGTCTATGTATCTGCAAGTGCCTAGGCATTTCCTTGTCTAGTTTTTGCTCTAAAACACATTTTTTTCTTTAGTTTGTTTTTTGCTCACATTTGTTTATGTCCGTCTATAGGCCTATTCAGTGTGTACTATTTGAGATTTAATGGGGATGGGTTGCAGCTGGGATTGGCGTCTCGCCTGTGGTTCAGTAGAGTTTTCCGCGTGTTCTCTCTCTCTCTCTCTCTCTCTCTGGGCCTGAGAATTTTTGCATGTGAATAGATACATGTATTTTGGTTGATTTCCTTTGTATGTAGCAACAAGAACAATAATAATAACCATAAACTGCCCGGCCTCTATACCCTGCCCATGTTTCTGTCCCTGTCTTCTTCTACTGCTCTCCTCGCCGCCCCTACTCCTTTTTCAACGACTGTTTGGCGTCTGTTGACCTCATTTCAGCGAAATTTTGTTGGGTTCTTTTGGGCTCTCGTTGATTTTTTTTCGTTTTTAGCGCTAGTAGCAGAAAAATGCTTACGCATTAGAAAAACAAAATCACATGTGAATTTTAATAAGTATGCTTAAACAAGATATATATTTATGTGTATATACTGAGATAGATATAGCACACAAATCAGCATCAACAATGACTATGACTGATAAGGCCTGTCAGAAGTGACGGAACTCTTAACTACCTGCTGCTCTGGTTACCTGCGGATGATACATACACACAAAAGTACATATAATAAATTGTTCTGCTCTTCTTTCTCGATGACTTTTTTATTATTATATTTGTTCATAAATATTTGTTTAAGGTGTTAAAAGAGGCCCACACACTCTGCTTATGAAGAATCGCATAAAAAAAAAAAACAAAAAAATGTGCCGAAGCCTTGTTACACTACAAAAGAGTTGCCAAGGAGCCAAAAAGAAACTACTACTAAATCGTTATTAGCACTGAAATCGTTTACTTAAATCAGTGTTGCAAAATGTGTAAGACATCTCTGTGGGAACGGGTAAACTTTCCAAATTCTAAGTCTTCGTGTGATTGGAAATAACCTAAGTATACTCTTTCCCTCTCTAAACGTAAAACTCTAATAAAACTATTCAAGTCTATTTGGTGGTTTTTGCGTGAGTATATCAGCAAACATGATGCATCTTTTTTTGCCAGTCTTATCATACTTAATTAGGGTTATTCATACATTAAATACAGCAGATATATACATATATATATCCGTATTACATGCTAAAAGTATTTTCATTCCGCTGTTTACAATACAAAATAAATATGAACGCAATCTAATTAAGCAAAAATGCAACGCAAAAAAAAAAAACGAACAAAATTACATTGTGAAGGTCTCCCAATCAGTCGCATTGGTTGTTTGGGGGCTAAATGGGGGAACTGTTGACTGGTCTGATCTCTTATCGTGGATGCCAGTGTAAGCACTGCAACTGATTGCATTTCAGTTGCAGTTCCGTTCGGATACTTACACACAAGTATACACAATACATATGTACATATTTGTAAGTATGTAGAGGAATGCAAGTGTAAATATATATCTCAAGATACACTTCCATGACGAAAATGAGAACGTACATTAAGTGCAAATACGCGAAACGGGCCCCTTTTCGAAGCCATCATGATATGTACGTGTGGAAATGTAAATCACACAAACTTAGCAACAATCACTCAGCTGTATCTAATAGTTATTACAATCAAGAGAATGTTAGAATTCTCAACTGGTTCTTTCACTCTCTTTCAAATATACTCACCTTATTATTGGAACTTCAAGATATTATTTTGCATAGGCTTTGGCTTAAAACGTCTCAAATATCTTACTCGAATTAATTGGTTAAGTTATAAAAAAATAAAAGACAATCAAGAGAATGTGTTTCACATGTGTTTGAAAAGTCAGAATTCTCAACTGGTTCTGTCACTCTCATTGAATATTCAAACTTATTGAAATTAGGTCAGAGAAGTCCCAACATATTTCTGTCCGATCTGTTCTGCCCATCATTTCAGATCTTCATCTTCCCTTTTACCTACTATCGTTTGCTGATGTAGAGCGACCTCACAGCGAGTGCAGATGCACGTACCAGGCCATCATCAGCTGACAAGTTCAGCGGAATTACCGCTGCTGGTGCTGCAGACCTGTGAACGAACGTGTAAATGGATTTTTGATTGCAGGCGGTAAATTTGAAAGTCGCATTTAATTTCAGGGTCACGCCACGGCTTTATGGTCAGAGGACAAGAGTAGCAGAGTTGGAGCAAAGTAAGACAACGTCAAACAAGTACATCTATAAAAGGAGTGAAACTTGAAAATACTTTAATGTAAGTAAAATGCATATTACATATGTATAAATAGAAATGTCAACTTAAGCCTTCTTTATTTCTAAAAGTTTAAAAAACTCTTAGTACCGCCAAAGGCCCATGCGCATCAGAGTGGCCGAGGTGCGAATGCTGCGCTGTTCCAGGAGTTTAGCCCTAGCCACCTCATCGGGGGTTCGTCCCTTGGAATCGCCAGCAGAGATGCCACGCTGCCGCCATTTCGGACGTGCTTGAGCGGAACCACCCGCCTGCTGCCGATGGTTGTTGTTTGAAGTTTTCGTATTTGATGTCATGGAGGCATAGTGTTCCATTTGCTCATTGTGGGCTATCAGGAGATTCTCTACCAATTGGCTGCGGTTGTCAATGGGAATAACCAGAGCCTTGCAGAAGTCTTGATAGCGTAATAGCTCAAAGATTCTCTTAACTTCCGAAATGCAATATTCCGATTCATGAATGCATTCCTTTAGAATCTCAGTGGCTGATTTCTGGGCCATGATAATATCACGTAATTGAACTCGAATAGCATTGCTTGGGGCGAGGTCCAGCATGCTCGACATCTCCAACTCCGACCACTTGGACTCTGTATGACATATAAGATCGGCGCGACGTCGCATGATTGACTCCAGGAGATCACACAAAGCGGAGCGCTGGTCAAAGCACGGCACTTGCAATGACGGACTGCCGATAATAGCATTATAGTCAAGCATCCTTTTTTTGGTTATGAAACGCCCACGACCTGCATTGGACATAAACGGCAGCGTTTTCTCTGGTCTGCTTGCAGCCTTCGTCGTTGGGAATGAGACTATTGCTTTCGATGGAGTAGTGACAGACGGCGGCGACGTTGGCAATTGGGGGTCCTTGGTTGTGCCCGGTGGCAAGGTGGATGTCGATACCATAAATTCAGCTACCCTCGGACGTACAATCTCACGTATATTGTCCGCCAATTTCAAGGCACGCATATTATCATGTATATCCTCAACTTTCTGTGTTATACTTGTTATGCAGACCACCGTGGCCGCATGGGCTACGTCAAAGTAGTGCTTGAGCAATTGAGAGAGTCGAGCATCTCGGCAACTGGGCGAACGCTTCAAGGCCTTCCCCTTTAAGATTGCCTGTTGATTGGTTCGCAGC
This sequence comes from Drosophila equinoxialis, assembly GCA_018150345.1. Taxonomy (NCBI): domain Eukaryota; kingdom Metazoa; phylum Arthropoda; class Insecta; order Diptera; family Drosophilidae; genus Drosophila; species Drosophila equinoxialis. The sequence continues at coordinate 5,188,822 of JAECWI010000002.1, read as the reverse complement.
GTGGCCAGACAGGAGCCCAGTGATAGCATTATTTGTGTGACATTGTCATATTCGCGGGCATCAAAATCGCCGCTGCGTGGCGAACGCATATCCACCAAAGTCAATTGACCCCATTGGATTTTATCTTGACCCCCTAGCTCATAGGAGGACAATTGCCGATTGTAATCGACATAAGCCAAATGAATATTGACAATTAAGTGACTTTTGCCACCAAGGGATTCGCGTCGCTTCAGCCCTTTGCGCAGAATGTCCATGGCCTGCGCAGCATTACGAATCTCGATTCTGTGGGCTTCGCTGGCATAGGCACGGCCCAGCTCATCCTCGGATATCAAGAGCGCCGGAGAACGCTGTCCAGTATTCTCATCGAGCAGATCGTACACCATCGTTCCAAAGACCTCCAGCATGCTGATGAAACAGGCATAACGACGTTTCTCTGAGACTATGTGCTTACCACTGCGCATTTGCCAAATGCCAGGCGATTGAATTTTACAGAGTCGCGACTCCAATTTCGTTGGCATCGGAGATTCCGAGGATTGCTCTGCACTGATCTTGCCAAGGACACCGATCTTAGCCATCATTATAAAGGTATTGGCGGCGCCGGGTTGAATTAGATGATGTTCAGTTAAGTCCCCGTCCACACAATTAAAGATAGCCTCAAAGGTGCGTCTAACCAGACCCCATTCCGATTCGTGATTGTCGTTGCCTAACAATGTGTAGGTTTTGCCCGAGGAGGCTGCACCCGTGCACAGGATTAGTCCGCAGCCGGAGTGGAAAAGTTGATCTATGGCAGGTCCGCTCACCATTCGAAATACCTCCGACTGGGTCACATCTTCGGTGAGCACATGTCGGAATTGGAATTGAATGTCTCGCGATGGCAGACGGGGCTGTCCACTCAAAGTGGTAGCGGCGGCTGGCGGTGGTGTCACTTGCAGCACACTTGAACTATTGACCCTTATCCATTCCGAACTCTTTGCCAGTTCGGACAGCTCAGTTGTCACTCCGGATTTGGATGTGGTTGTGGATAGTGGTCGCATACGTACATAGGAACGAACCTGCTGACGACGTATACGCAGGGAATCCAATGGACTCGGTTCGATGTAGCTAGCCGCAGTCTTTACGGGTTGCAAGAGTCCGGTGAGCCCGCGCATTACTTCTCGATTACCTATGATTCCAGGAAAATGTACTGGAGATTTTTGTATTAAGCTCTGAGAACGTTTTTTTGCTTTGCCAGATCCCTCCAAATAGCTGCCGCTGCCACTGTAAGTGAAGGAGGTTCCATTTGAAGTGCTGCTTCCTGGTAGAGAGGGAGGATTCATCGTATTTTTCTGCAGGCAGGCGGAATGTCGATTAGTTCTACTTATGGAAAAGTGCTTAGAACAACAACTAGAATCGGTTGTGCAATTGCTCTGACCTAAAAACGATTATCATACTCTTAAAACAATAATTCACGACAATTTTCTGTTGATGTTGATCTCAGCGATATGCAATTTAAATTTACCCATGATTATGAGTTTGAATCAAAGGACCGACCACAACGCCCACATAATGCAAATTCCCAACCCATTAATTAAGGGAAACCCAATCAGTTGCTTAATTAATATAGAAAAAAATACGTTTTATTTAAATGATTCACCAAGAGAAAGGCGTGGTGGGTGGGTTTGAGTTGCTCTTGAAATGAAGCGTATCTTGACTTCGTTACAATTTTATTGGCAATTTTTATTGTCTGCTTGGCTCCGGCTCCGCATTGTCTGCTCGGTCCAAGTTTGGCATGAAGGCATGGGCATTGTTGCATGGGGGGGGAGAGACAATGGGGTAGACAGCAGTCATAGACGAAGACGTAACGAATGCCACACCAAGTTGTCGTCTAGTTTCTAGTTGTAGTTGTAGTTGCCATTTTTAGTAGTTTGCCACAGCTCGTGTAATGTGAGGTGTGAGTGTGTGTGTTGGCCTAGCCCAGTTGTTTGGGCCGTTTTGGGTTTCGCACCTTTTGATGATGTGCAGACAACAACAACAACAACCCCATTGGAAAAACTTTGCCCTACAATGCGAAACGCGATGACATCCGGCAAATTTGTCCGAATTGATAAAGTTATTTAAATACATCAAGCGTATATTGTTTATTTATGCAATTACTCATTATGTTTGCCTGAGTGCACAAATAAAAACAAAAATTCAAATAAATAAATAAAAATCCAAAACTTAACGGAAACGGTTTGTTTGAGAAACATGTAAATAACTTGTTTGTTTTTATACCCTTGCAAAAAGGGTATATTAATTTTGGTCAGAAAGGGTATATTAATTTTGGTGCAACCCATAGAAGGAAGCACCTCCGACCATATAAAGTATATATATATAGGTATACATATATATTCTTGATCAGCAGGACGAGGGAAGTTCAAATAGCCATGTCCGTCTGAATCAACGCAAACTCCTCCTAGACCGTAAGAGCTACAGAGTTGAAATTTTGCAGGGGTTGTATATCTCGGATTCAGCCGGATCGGACCACTATATAATATAGCTCCCATTCAAACAACAAAGTCACGAACAGTGACGTTTCTCAATAACTTCGAAATTTTCTGAGCTATTGTCGTGAAATTTAATATTAGTGAGTTCATTATAGCTATAAACGACTGTGCCAAATTTGGTGACTATATCAGATAGCTCCGATAGGAACGATCGGTAGAAAACAGTGATTTCGTGTGCTAAGATTGTAGGCCATGCTTTCGCAAACATTAGCCTTTTTTAGATCAAACTTATTTCACTTTGATGGCTATAGCTAAGGAAAGAATTACGAAAAAAGTTGCAAGGGTATACAAACTTTGACGCGGTCGAAGTTAGCCCCGGCCCTCTGGTGTTTTTTTTTTTTTTGTGGGAATTTCAACTTATTGAATTTGCTTAAAATATATTTTTTCCAAAGAAACATCAATCACACAAATGGGGGGACCGCAACACAACACAGACAAAACTATTTATGCAAAAAATAACATCATCTTTATAAATAATCGACAAAAAGAAACAAAATTTATAAATGAAAACGAGTTCTACAACAATTGCAAAATGCAAAAAAAAAAAAAATCATTATTAAAACGATCAAATTAACGTTAGTGAATCAAAATCGGAAACCTGTTTTTAGGCACTGCTCTAATGCTAAAAAATAATAAATGCTAGTAATAGTCACTTACCATTTCGTATTATTCTTGGGATCGCCTATGACATGTGTGGCCACGGAATAGCCGAAATATGCATTGGCATGTCCGTATTTGACAAGTGGCAAACGCTGCTCCAAATTGAAGCCATCGACTGTGGAGACGGCGGCGAGTAGCAGGAGGAGGAGGAGGAACAATAATGGAATTGTTCGTGAAACGCAGTCAAACGCAGACTCCAATTTTACTCTTCGAGGAAGTCTCATTTTGTGGTGTGTGTTGTTGCACGTGTTGCACCTGGCAATAGAATATTACCAGTGTGAGTGTGTAAGAGAGACAGAGACAGACAGAGAGAGAGGGATCGTTTAACCTTCACTCGCAGCGACAGCAGCAGCAGAAGCGGCGCCGCTTCGCTCAACAGGTAGTTTATTCTGCAGATTGCTTTTCGCGCTATGCTGTGCACTTTGTTGTTGGTTGCCGTGTGCTATGCGTGTATATATGTATGTATTTTTTTTTTGAATTTATATCAACCTTTAAAATTCGGCAGGTTCACGCTGAATCACACATATATCAAATTATGTGTGTGTGTGTGTGTGCATTTATAACTCACTATTAACATTGAAAATAAAACAAAAAAAAAAAACAAAAATATTACGTAAATGCCCCATATCAATAACTGCACACACACAATGAAACATTTCTATTTCATATTCCATTCAAGGCACACACACTAATACAAACACCAAAAATTCCTTCTTCAACGGTTTGTAACGAATTCCGAGATTCTCTCTCTTTTTACCAAAACAACTACAAAATTGCAAAAGTAACAAATTTAATATTCATCTATTAGAATAAACATGGACTTAACAGCTGCCACGGCGGCATGCTCTTCTCATTCACACTTGATGCTCATTATACAAGTTTTTGATTTTCAAATAATAAACAAAAATATTGACCGTTACATTTTTGAAAGCATTTGAATTTGTTACGTTTGCTGTTTTGTTGTTGTGGGCAATGAACACACACAAAAAAAAAAAACCTGTTCAACTTTAACCCGCTCTTATTCACCTTTTCGTTTTGCACTTATAATTTCTAAACTCGATTTTAAATATTTTTCAAAAAATTTGTTACGTTTTTAAAACGAACGAAACTACCGACAAGCGACAACCGGCCGCATAACCGCGTACTTTCAAATCAAGAGCAACACTGACGTCAAAATGGCTTAACCCAGCGAACATCTTGTACACATTGAAGACAAGAACATATACCAAAAAACATTTAATTGTGATACACATGAAGCTAAACAGCTGATTTTTATTTTGAGATTTTTGTTCGCGAAAAAATTGAATGAAATCGCTTACTATTCTGCTTTACTAGCTCTACTTCAAAAATATTTTCTGACGCTTCAAAATGTAATGTTGTCCTAGAAACATACCATTACTTACGCATTAGATGTTTCGCTAATTACCACACTGTCCTTAAACCGGTTGTATTGTCCCTTTTGAGAAGTGTATATGCAAATGCTCACAAATTCGAAATGATATCCCTATTCAAAACTTAACTATATTCAAAGACATACTAATAGCAAATTTCGCAATTCCGATTATATAAGTTAGTTGTTCAAAGGATGTACTGTTTGTACCGGTACTTACCAGGATCCAAAAGTAAAATACAAATGTAAATAATTTCTGAAATTGATGAACTCGGAATTTTATTTGTGTTCTAAACAGCACGAGTTTTGAGTTGGTAATGATTTGATTTCCCTATGAATCCCACCAGCATGACATGTGATAAGTATATAGCCTACTTTGTTTGAGATATTTCAATGACAATTTTGGAATATGTTTAAGTTTACCGTTATCGGTGACAAAGTACAGCCTACTTTAATTGAGATATTTCAATTATAATTTGGAATATGTTTAAGTTTACCGTTATCGGTGATATTTTCAGTTACAAAATGCTATTATTACTCGCACCCTTAGGACTATTACTCTCACCCTTAGGACTTTTACTCTCACCCTTAGATGGCGCTAAAGAGCAAATACTGGAATGGCGCCAGTGAGCAGAGCGTCTGTAGAAATCGATAAAGCTGGTCTGCCGTTTTTAAAAAGTTTTGTAAATTTAAAACATAATTGCAGCAGAGATTAAGTAATAGGAAATCAAAAAAAAAAAAAAAAAATTTAGAAAAACCAACCAAACGCGAAAATCAAATTGAAAAGTTCATCTTAAGCTTAATTGAAGGTTAAACAAGTTAAGGTTGGTTTTATAAAAGTTTCAACTTTAAATCAATAATTTTTGGGGAAGGAAGGACCCCTCGAATTGTGGCAATCAGTTTATCCAAATCTTTTATCAAATCTTTTAATAGCGCGCACCAGCATCAAAAGGAGACACGAGACATGTCTTATGTGAGTTGGGCATATTTAAGACAAAGGGAAGAGGAAGAAATTTATGTCCTTGGACTTGTTTATATTTACAGCGCTTGAAGGCCACCAAATGTCCCACGGATGAGTTGTCTCTGACAAATCGTGCCATTGTCAATGTCGGTGATTTTCCTGAAGATGTCAAGTGAGTAGTAAATAATATCGTCCCTCTGTCAATTTAACAGTTAAACATGATTTTCTTATTTATAACATTAGGTATGCGGACATCTCACCAGCTTCAGGGCAACATTTTATCTTTGCCCTAGAGAAGACCGTGGAAGTGCCCCGGGGCTATGTGGGCTTCTCTCTGGTGCAGCGTAAGTGGGCCATGCTTTCAATTAATCAGGAGCTGGATGTGCGTCCCTATCGGTTTGATGCCAATTCAGATGTCATCACCAGTGTGTCCTTTGAGACGGATTTTCTGCAGAAGAAAACGTAAGTTTCGGTTCTTGTTTTTGTTTTTTGGTTGTGATTCCTATTATGTAATCATCTTTTGGCTCGACTCTGATGTGTTAGTGTTTCAACGGAACCTTATGACTCTGATCAGATGGCCAAGGAGTTCATCATGCAATTCGCTGGCATGGCATTGACCGTCGGCCAGTCACTGGTCTTCAATTTCAAGGATAAGAAACTTTTGGGTCTGGTGGTCAAGTCCTTAGAAGCCATCGATCCGAAAAGCTTGGGCGAGGGCAAGGAGCCAGCCATGCGCAATGTGCGCTTTGGTCGCATTCTGGGCAACTCGGTGGTGCAGTTCGAGAAGGCCGAAAACAGCTCTTTGAATTTGCAGGGAAAGTCTAAGGGCAAGGTGGTACGCCAGTCAATCATTAATCCCGATTGGGACTTTGGCAAAATGGGCATCGGTGGCCTGGACAAGGAGTTCAATGCCATTTTCCGGCGGGCATTCGCCTCTCGCGTCTTTCCCCCAGAGCTGGTCGAACAGCTGGGATGTAAGCATGTAAAGGGTATTCTTCTCTACGGTCCTCCCGGAACGGGCAAGACTCTTATGGCCCGTCAAATCGGCACCATGCTGAATGCCCGCGAGCCGAAGATTGTGAATGGTCCGCAGATCCTGGACAAGTATGTTGGCGAATCGGAAGCCAATGTGCGCCGACTCTTCGCTGAAGCCGAGGAAGAAGAGAAACGCCTGGGTCCGAACAGTGGATTGCATATCATTATTTTCGACGAGATCGACGCCATCTGCAAGCAGCGTGGCTCCGTGGCAGGCAACAGTGGAGTTCATGACACTGTGGTGAATCAGCTGCTAACCAAAATCGATGGCGTGGACCAGTTGAACAATATTCTGGTCATTGGAATGACCAATCGACGTGACATGATCGACGAGGCCCTGCTCCGGCCTGGTCGTTTAGAGGTGCAGATGGAGATCAGTCTGCCAAACGAACAGGGACGTGTCCAGATTCTCAATATTCATACGAAGCGTATGCGTGATTTTAACAAGATCAACGACGATGTGGACTGCAAGGAGATAGCCTCGCTCACGAAGAACTTTAGTGGCGCCGAACTTGAGGGTCTGGTGCGAGCCGCCCAGTCTAGTGCCATGAATCGTCTGATCAAGGCCGATGCCAAGGTCACTGTGGATCCGGAGGCCATGGAGAAACTAAAGGTTAATCGTGATGATTTCTTGCATTCGCTGGAGAATGATATCAAACCAGCCTTTGGCACGGCCCAAGAGATACTCGATAATATGCTGGCCCGCGGTGTCACCAATTGGGGCCAGCCTGTGGCCAGTTTGCTAGAAGATGGCATGCTCTACGTGCAGCAGGCCAAGGCTCCCGAATCTAGTGGACTGGTTTCCGTACTCATTGCAGGTGCTCCCAATTCGGGCAAGACGGCGCTGGCCGCCAAGTTGGCCAAAATGAGCGACTTTCCCTTTGTCAAAGTCTGCTCACCAGAGGATATGGTCGGCTACACCGAATCGGCCAAGTGTCTGCATATACGCAAGATTTTCGATGACGCCTACCGTTCGACTCTTAGCTGCATTGTAGTGGACAATGTGGAGCGTCTACTTGACTATGGTCCAATTGGACCGCGCTATTCCAACTTGACCCTGCAGGCGTTGCTGGTGCTGCTGAAGAAGCAGCCGCCAAAGGGGCGCAAACTCTTGATTCTCTGCACTTCCAGCAGGCGGTAAGTGTCCGTAACGGATTGACGAACTCCCTTTTATATCCTGTCTTTCTATATCCTAGGGAGGTGCTGGAAGAAATGGAAATGCTGACGGCATTCACCTCTGTACTGCATGTGCCGAATCTCTCCAGTCCCGAGCATGTGTTGGCAGTACTCGAGGATACGGATATCTTTAGCAAGGGTGAAATCCAGGCTATAGGCAAGAAAATGGCAGGCAAGCGGTAAGTAAAACGTTTTTTCTTTTTCTTTAATAAGAGCCTACTTATCGAATTCTTCGTCTCTTTTAGTGTGTTTATTGGCATTAAGAAGCTTTTGGGTCTGATTGACATGGCTCGGCAGACGGAACCATCCCAGCGGGCTATCAAGTTCCTCACCAAAATGGAGGAAGAGGGTGGTCTGGATATGGTAGCTCGTAAATAAGTTGCTGGCTGGTCAACTCTTCCTTATTCTTGCCCATCCTCTGTGCAATCTCAATTATTAGATGTTAAGTGACAAGTATCTCAAGAAAGGACAAAAACCAAAAACAAATCATAATTATATTCCACTTATTATAGAGAAAATTGTTACTTACTCGCATATAAAATAATGTATATCCGCTCCGCCCCCTCGCCCACGCCCTCCACGTGTCGTGTAAGGCTTCGCGTTCTATCGCTCCCATTATAATTACCAATCAAAGAGTGACAAAAATGTGAGAACCTGTGTGACCTGATTTGGCATAGCGGCTGGTATTACGAATATATTCATACGATATTACGGGATATTGCGATAACAATATATAAGTAGCAATTTTTTTTTTTAAATCCTAATTTACCTTAAACAAAAAGTTGTTAATACTTGGTAAATATCAAAAAACCAAACACACGAAACTTTCTTCTTGTTAATAATAAGATTTGCTTGATAAATAGCACGAAAATGAACACCAAGTATGGATTAATTATGTTACATTTGGGGGAAAATGCTAAACTAATTAAATTAAATTGTTAATCGCCAATGTTACATTAATATATACATACATACATATAAATAAATATATATCTACTATACCATTATTTAACTTAAATAAAGTGAAATTGTATTAAAACAAAATTATACTGAAAAATAAATTACTCAATTAAAATCAGGATAAAGTTGAAAATTACATTCTTGGTATACCTTTGTGTTTTTTAAACATACCATTTTTTAAATTCAAAGAAACAAAAAAATACTTTGTTTTACACAAATTTTAAATTTTTACTAAATGAGGCTTCAATTTATTTTGCCCAAAATCGTGGACATATATATGTACATATAATTGTTTCCCGTGAAATCAACACACATTTTATTTTTCAAATCCCTTTTCTGTCAATAAAATATATATTTCATTCCGTATTTAAAAAAAAATTCCAAATTCCTCTCATTGCTTGATCAACCATTAGAAAGATTTGCCATATTCAAATAATAACGACGGTGTGCTAAATTAGAGATGAGTAAATTTCCATTTAGATCGATGATAACATTCGAGATTTCAGTGTTCAAAAACGGAAAATCCACCAAAGCTAGATTTTAGTGTTGGCACACGCTATTTTTTATAGACAATGGTGTTAACTACTCTCGCAGTCTCTGAATTATAAAATCGAGGAATATCGGCTGCTTTACCACCCAAATATTGTATTCTGACCTATATTTGTTCTATAAAATCATAAAATATTGTAAACTCAACAATATTTTTGCTTGTTGAAAATAGTGCGAACAAAAGTTTAAAAAAGCCCGCGTATTTGAGTATCCGAAATTTGGCAACACTATCTCAACAGCTTGACAGCTTCTTTTAGCAAAAAACTGCTACTTTTAGCTATAATCCCGCATAAATTATAATTTTTCTTTTGTTAATTACACAAAAAGTACATAATAAATCGCCAAGGCCCGTGTGAGGTCGTGTTCATAAAATTTTTCTCTTTAGTTTAATACCAAATTTATGTAGTTTTGGCGCGTTTTGTAATATATTGAATAATATTAAAATGCAATTGTAAATTGCTCCATATGTCACTGAAATTATGATTTTTCTAATGATTAATGTATTTATTATAAAATTTGGTATTTTTGTGTTCAACTATGACGTATTATGACTTACACATGAATGAGTGTGTGTGTGTGTGTGCTTATGACATTGGCATTATCAAAAGTCGCGCATATGAAAAACACTAGATAATTGATATCATGCTCTCAGTTGTTTATTAGACGTGAACCCGTTCGCTACTGTAGCTAACTAATTTTAAAAATGGCATTGAAATTCGCAGCAAATTTAAATTTCCTTTTCACGGAAACAGCAACAACAATTGCTGAACGCATTCAACTGGCCCATAAGCAAGGATTCCATGCTGTTGAGATTCCGTATCCCGAAGGCGAGACGCAAAACGTTATTGATGCCATCCAAGCAACAGGTATTACTGTTAGCCTGGTCAATTTGTCATTCGATAAGACAAATGACAAACTTCGCTTTGGCTCCACTAGCATTCCGGGATCCGAGGAACTATTCAAAAAACAATTGAATGAAACCATTGAATTTGCCAAGCAGGCCAAATGCAAGAAGATTCACATAACAGCTGGCATTATTTCGGATCGATCGGAGAGTGATCATGCCCAGACATATTTGGCCAATTTGAAAGTGGCTGCTGCAAGCCTCAAGGCAAATAATCTGCAGGGTGTCATCGAGCCAATCAATAAATATGCCATTCCAACATATTTCATGAATTCGTATCCAAAGGCATTGCAAGTGCTGAATGAATTGGGCTATGATAATGTCAAAATACTTGCCGATCTCTACCATCTGCAGCATATACATGGAAATGTCGCTTACACATTGAAGGAGTATAAGGATTCGATTGGACACTTTCAAATCGCCCAAGTGCCGCATCGTCATGAACCAGATGTAGCAGGCGAACTGGATTATGGCTATATATTCAAACAGGTTGAACAATTTGGCTATGACGGTTGGATTGGCTGTGAATATAAACCAAAGACCACAACATCAGAGGGTCTTGGCTGGGTCTCCAAATTCGGATACCAGTTGTAGTAGGCACACAAATACATACCAATACATATCTTAAAATGTCTCTCATAATTGTTGAAATAAATTTGTATTTTTGTTAAAATTGTGTCAAGAGAACGGGCGAACTATCTTTGTTCTTCGTTTTGCGGTTGCCACCGTAAACCTCAGTGGTCTAACAACAGATATGATAAAGGCTGAACAGAGGAAATATATTTTTTTAGATGACCTACACATAGAGGGTAAACAAATGGTGTAGACAGATGTAAATACTCGTCACAGAAGAAGCCAGTAGATAAGATAGTAAACCACAACCACTTGATTTAGGGCCAATGTGGCTACTCTTTATCTTTATCCTTCTTATCTTTGTCAATTCTTTTGGACTTGTCTAGTACACGCTTAGCATAGTCGGCTATATGCAGGACGCCCATGGTCGGTGATGCTATATGCAAATTGTTGCCATTGCAGTAAACTCTATTAATATGCGGATTGTGCAATTCCGTAATAAGTGTGTGACAAGCCGTAGAAGAGTCCCCCGTTGATTTAAGCAAGTTCTAAAAACATGTAAAAGGGAATTATCGCATCAACAATCTATATATTTAGTATGTACTAACCATCCAAAATTCATTTCCCGGCAAGGCATTACCATCCCAGGCATATGTGACAAAGAGCAACATATTCTCATGCTCTGGAAGGGATAACTTTTGGGCAGGATTCCGTTTTGAGATAAGTATGCGTATGCCTTCTGCGGGATGTTTTGATATCTTTAGTATTGCTCCATTATGGAGACCACCGCAGCGATTCAAATGAAACCAGGAGAAATGCACGACACCAATGTGAGATAAACGATGGCCCAGCTCCCGAATGCGTTGCTCAAAGGTCTCTAGGAATATTTGCTCCTGCTGAGCATTTGCTCTCCATACTCCCAAACCGAAACCAACAACATGTATGTAGGCCGATTTATCCATAGCCTTAGCCCTGGCCTGGGCCTCCAGCAGTAAGGTATCAAAACTAATAGCATACCGTCGCTTCATTACCAGATTATCGAATACGTCCTGCTTATTCTTGGATACACCGAAACGTTGATTGTCAATGCTGACCTCGCCATGCTGAAAGTCGCGCGTCTCATAGAATTGACGCCACAGCCGTCGATAGCTTTGGGCCTTTGTCTCCACTGGCTTTGCCAAGTCCAGGCCATAGCCTGCCTCCGATGTATTTTGGGAGCGGGCAATGACGATTTCCTGGAATTCCATCAAATTGCGACGCGTGAGTCGAGCTCCAATTAGACCCATTATAACGCCCTCAGGCTCCAACAGGCGGCGATCTCGTTGTATGCGACCACAATTGGCACGTTCGCCCTCATTTATAAACTCAGTATGGGAGCTAACAGATAAAAGAGCCGACATTTTGATATCATCATAGCTAAGGACGTGCTCGAGTTTAAGAGGTGCCTTTTCTTGCAAGGAACCGATGGGCTCAAAGCCACTAGCTCCCGCTTCCCCAGTGAGTAGGAGATATTTATCATTGCGGGCAAAGAAAGTGGCGCAGCGTTTCTCCAGCAGTCGCTGGATGAATCCACACAAGGAAAGGGACTGGTAGACAGGAAGTTCCACCTCATTGCCTGGAATCCAACAAAATCGTATAATGTAAACGATTTATCTCCGTAACTCACCCCACTGGCATTTATGCTCCAAATAGTTTAAATACAACACCAAGGTCCGCTCATGTAGTATCGGATAAACAGAAGCTATTTGTTTGGCTATGTGACCATGTCGGGCCACTGGTTGACTCGTCACCCGGCAACTGTTTACACCAAACTGTTGGGCATACAAATGGGTTTTTGCAACAGATCACAGAGCAATAAAATCAATATTTCATACCTTTAAAGGGAATTCCCGCGATGTACCAATAAATTCCTGAACATCTACACTTGTTTCAATATTGTGGGGCTTCTCAACCGATTTACATTGCTTCAGGAGTTTTCGACCAAAGTCACTTAAAGTTTCGAAGCTACCTTCCAACGATGGCCAGATTTCATCAACTTCTTGTCCAAAGGAACCCATGATTCTTGTTCAAATAATTTCACAACTTTAACTAATTGCATTTTCAGGCTGTGGACCAATATTTATTGATTATTATTTGAACAGCTGATACTTCGATAGTCCGTTATTGACATTATCGGAGCAAAGTAATCGACATATCGGAGCAGCCTATCGTAATCGACAAATCGGAGCAAAGTTATCGACGTTATCGAAGCAAATCTATTGTTATCGACACTATCGGAGCAACTTTTTTTCGTCACTTCACGAATTTCATTTGTCAAGTGAGCACGCGGCAACGCCAAGTGGGAAATTTCTAATTCTGCAAAAGAAGTTTTTATTCTGTGACTTTTGTAAGAAGTTTAACAACTAAAAAGGTATTGTGCACATTTTTTTTGTTTCCAAATACATTTGTGAATGCTGTAATAATTGCTAAGAAAACCTTGGATGAACAGTGCCCGCATTTGCCATTGAATTGATTTTTTTTCCTTTCACATTCACCTTGCGCTACTTAATTTTTTTTTAGTTATGTAATGTGCTAAATTTCTCTCACATATATGTACATATATACATCATTTTAATTTTTGTGTTTTGGTGTTGGTTTATAACTAATTAACGTACAATAGTTCAACTTTTATATTTAAGTGAAAAACTGCGAAAAAAAGAAACGAGTGAAAATTATATAACTAAAAAGATGAATGAAAAATATAATAATTGCCGAACCATGAGAATGATAGAAATCAAAAATAAAGAGAGAATTAAATTGACAGCAACGTGAATTGAAAGGTCAGCAAGAAAATTCGTAAAAATGCGCCACGCTGGAATATTAAAAATTTCATATATTTTATGCCGAAAAATGGCATTAAAAATTCGCGACCACGCTGGAACTGCCAACTCGTTAGTGATGAACGAACATGTTGTCATGTGCTTTCTCATCTCTGCTGGCTTATGCAATTTCTTTAAGTTGTCAGCCCTGGCTTATCAAAACGAATTGTGAAAACTAAATAATACTTTGTTAATAAATATTAAACTATTTTCCGTCATTAATTTGGAAAATTGCGATGATGGCAACGCCATTTATCGCCCTCTCTTTCATTAATATTTGAAGAGAACTTTTTCACTTCTCTTTCTCCCTCTCTCTCTCTCTTTTTGACCCGTTTTCTTGCTGGCAAACGAAAAACCCGCTTGTGACGTCAAGACACAAGTTGTGTCTTATGTTCATGTGATTTGTTCATATACATAGTATAGACCATTTGTATTTATTTTGCCCTTTTGTATGGCCTTTTTAGCGCCATTTTGTTGTTGATTAACAATTCCTCTTTAGTTGCCAAGTGGAAACAATATCGCATATCATTGCAAGAAAAATAAACTCACATAAATGGAAAATTTTCTGCAACTTCAGCTTAATATCTTCAATTTGTTTAGTCTTGAAATCTTCAATTCCCCCTCCAAGTGTTTATTTTTTAAATACGGCTGATCTTGGCCTTTTCTGTTTTGTGTATGGAGGGCAGCTAAATTTAGCTAGCAACAACTTCGTCTCTGGGCAAGAAGCCAAAAACAAAAAAATAAAGAAAAAGCGAAATGCCTTTTATTTTTTTATGTAAGTTTTCTACGCTATCGTCGAAGAGACCTTGAAACTTCTTAACCAGACAGTTGTCAAAACTTAAAATAACCGTAATTAGTTTAATCTAATCATACAAGGAAGAGTATTAACTGTGCTGCGACAGTTAGTATGTGATAAAGAGAGAGAAAGAGAGAGAGGATTAAAGTCACATGCCTGCCAAAAATAAGAGCAAACAATGTTTAATTTTTTTCTTTTAGTTTTTCCTTTTGTTTTCATTTTAAACCTCGAAAGGGGTAAATGAAAAACAATTGGTCGAAAAATTTTGCATTTTCTTTTTGTATTGCTTGGGGTTTTGGGTCACAGTGAAATTTCCTTAACATTTTCCTCGCTCTCTTTCTGTCTGTGTCATTGTCTCTCTACCTCACCCACCTCTCTCTTTCTCTCTCTTAGTCGTTGTTAATGGTTATGTAATAAAAATTGGCATTGAAATTTTGTGTGATAAGAACAAAGATGCGATCGCAATTTGTTTTACCCTATCAGAAAACGAGAGCACAAGAGCAGAGAGTGCGTGAGAAAGAGAGAGACAGGGAGGCCTAACGAAGAAAGACAACGAACGTATACACGTGCTAGACGAAAGAAAAAAAAAAAAAACTGTTGGTGTGTTGCCAACTGAGCTTAAGCTTTCTCTCACTGCCTCTCTCTCTCTCTCTCAACTGTTGCTTGAACTTGATGGGGCGTGCGTTGGCGTTGGCGCTGACTCTGGCGTCGCCGTTGGCGTTAACGGTTTGCAGGCTAGCTGGCCCGTTAGAATTGAACTAACGGTTCACAAGCAATTTAGTTGCCGTCCGGTACAGACCTTTCGCCAGGAATAAGGATAAATTAATTTAATTCTTTTTTTTCTTGTGTGCTGTGATATAAAACAGAAAACAAATTTTGTACGTATTTGATAAATAAATAAATAAAATCGAATAAACACCTAAAGAGCATTCAATCAATGCATAAAATCAATTAATGAATAATAACTCAACGAGTGCTTTACAAATTTTCGCTTACTATAACTGTTGTTACATAAACCACATTGCCGAATTGTGTTTTAGATAAATCGCACATTGAGAGAATTACGCAATCGGGATTTAATATACAGATTCAAATTAAATCAATTGACATTAAACAAATTAAATCAATGTAAATTAATTTAATCCAGCTTTTAACTTAAATTCAAATTCTTCCTCAACCTATTACATCACGGGAGTGCGCGTGCTCTTAGTAAAACGAAAAAAACCTCGCCAGCTCTTAGTCTCTCTCTCTCTGTCGGCTTCCGTCCCCTCTCTTTTGGAATTAGATAACAAAGAGCCAGCCAGCAAGAGCGAGTGTTACATAAAACAGTTTATTCTTTTTTTTTTTGTTTTTTCATCTCTCTCATTTCTAAAGTATATGTTAGTTTGGTCAATGAAATTGCGGCCTAGATGGTTGAAAATGGCCTCCTGCTAATTAAATAATATGAATCGAACCAACAGCGAAAAGCTTCAAATTCCAAATTTAACAAGAAAAAAACGAAACGAGAGTATCAAACAAACAACAATGCCAATGTCAGACAGCAGGCAGGCAGCCAGAGCAGCGCCTTTGTTCTCCTCTCCTAATAGTGTTTGCTCTTTCTAATGACGTGAAACAAAAAAAAAAAAAAAAAAAAAAAATTTTTTTTTATTGTCATCATTATGCAATCAACATTTTGCTGAATTTCTTTAATATTTTGTTGTGCCACATAACTTAACTATCTTTTTAAATGTAACAAGCTTTACAAATTGATTGTTATTTATGCAAATTGAAAAGAGACAGAGACAGAGGAGAGAGAGAGCAAACTAGTTTCAGTTGGTTTTATTCCATTTACATATACGATAAGTTACGTGGCAATTGAAATTTGTTTTTTTTTTTTTTTTGCTTTTGTCAGCAAAAAACCAGTTATTCATTTTGCCGGTTAAGAGAAATGACACAGAGAGTGAGAGAGAGACATGGACAGATCCGTTAGAACGGCTCCAATTAAAGTTCTTTCAACTTGGGGAACAGAAAGAGAGAGAGAAAAAATGTTTGATATGTTTTGAATATTATGCTCTCCTCCTTCTAAACTCACTTTGAAGTTTCCTTCAATTTTGAAATGTTTTCTCTCAGTGTGTGAATTATATTTACGCCCATTTACAGTTAAACAATTGCCTAAACATTCACATTCACATTCACATTAACAATTAACATTGCACTGTAAACATTAATGATAATTATTTAGTTTTAAGTTCAACTTACATTGCATGTGTTTTAGTTGGTAGAATTCATTTAACACTCCGTCCATCGGCACTTTTCAAATTTTGTTTTGTAATTGTGTTTCATTCATTGTGGTGTTGGCGATGATGGCGATGATGACTCCTTTGGGTCCCCTCATTTTGCATGACTTTTGGTCTCCAGTTGTGGGTGTGTACCATCTTGTGTGTGTGTGTGTCAAGTGTTTAAAAGAAAAAAAATGGAAATGAATCAAGAATGGATACGTGAATCACATCGTCATCTGCATACATATATTAATATAACAAAAACAAAACCTAATAATTATCATCAACAACATCATCAACGCTCAAATTCAACATATATCCTAATCGTAAATCATATCGTATATCGTATAAATATCATTATGCAACCAATCCACACGCATGGGGATACAATGGTTCACTTTATTAATCAATCACCGGCGAAACATAATGTAATATCTAAATATCTATATGGCATGATGTAATTGACCTCCCCGACTATGATTATGAATGATCGAACAATATCTATCCAATTGTAAAACAATCGTTAATAGCAAAATGGGCAAGGATTTCGATGCTGTTGGATTCGTCAAGGATTTCGCTGCCGGTGGTATCTCCGCAGCTGTCTCAAAGACTGCCGTCGCCCCCATTGAGCGTGTGAAGCTGCTTCTGCAGGTTCAGCACATCTCGAAACAAATCAGCCCCGACAAGCAGTACAAGGGTATGGTTGATTGCTTTATCCGCATTCCAAAGGAGCAGGGCTTTGGCTCATACTGGCGCGGTAACTTGGCCAATGTTATCAGATATTTCCCAACCCAGGCTTTGAACTTTGCCTTCAAGGACAAGTACAAGCAGGTGAGTTGAAAGTTGGTTAAGACGAACCTACCTCCATCCCTACGATTGAATGAGAGAATCAAGAAGATGTCCCCATCCATCCATCCTCCCTTATCTAATCGATGATCGTGACAACCTGCTGATGATGTTTGTGTGTTCTTCTCTTGGCTATTAGGTCTTCTTGGGTGGTGTTGACAAGAACACCCAGTTCTGGCGTTACTTCATGGGCAACTTGGCCTCTGGTGGTGCTGCCGGTGCTACCTCTTTGTGCTTTGTCTACCCATTGGACTTTGCCCGTACTCGGTAAGTTATTCGAAAGAAACCAAAAATCTAATTTACGGAACTTACTAATTTCTTGTTTTAATTTATATTTTTAGCTTGGCTGCTGATACCGGCAAGGGTGGCCAGCGTGAATTCACTGGTTTGGGTAACTGCTTGAGCAAGATCTTCAAGAGTGACGGCATTGGTGGACTGTACCGTGGTTTCGGTGTGTCTGTCCAGGGTATCATTATCTACCGTGCTGCCTACTTCGGCTTCTACGATACTGCCCGCGGCATGTTGCCCGATCCCAAGAACACACCCATTTACATTAGCTGGGCTATCGCTCAGGTTGTTACAACTGTTGCTGGTATTGTGTCCTATCCATTCGATACTGTCCGTCGTCGCATGATGATGCAGTCTGGCCGCAAGTCCACCGAAATCATCTACAAGAACACACTGCACTGCTGGGCCACCATTGCCAAGCAGGAGGGCACAGGTGCTTTCTTCAAGGGCGCCTTCTCCAACGTTCTCAGAGGCACTGGCGGTGCTTTCGTGCTTGTGTTGTACGATGAGATCAAGAAGTTCTTGTAAATTAAATTATTAAATTATTCAAAAACAAACAACCAACCAACAACAACAACAATACAAATATAACAACAACAACAACAACAACAAAACACTACCAGCTAATTATATTAGATAAAACAATGACTATTTGGCCAGAATAACGCCCCAAATGATATAATTATGAAATTATATTATATATAATAACTGGGAATATAAACATAATTTAATTGAATTTGCACTATCGATGGTTTTAGCTATATATATATAGCGTTAGCAGTAGCAGCGAAAGCTTGGAGCCACCAGCAACATTAAGAAACGAAAGAACCCATGTGTTCGTGGGGGGGTCTATTGACGATATTTAATAGTATTCTTCATCTGTTAAGTTCGAATTAGGATAATCATTATTATCATGTTGCTGGGATGTCTTCAAGCTCAAGCTCCGCTCTTCTCTGTCTCTCTCTCTCTCTCTCTCTGTTCAGCCCATTAGCTGGCTTTCCTTTCCGCCCTCAAATCCCCAACATACGAGACGACGGTGTGAGGAGAGGAGATGGAGGAGGAGGACACGATACGAAAAAAAAAAAAAAAAAAAATATGCGATGAATCCAAACAACAGCTTCAGATTCCTCTATGTTAAAACAGAACAACACCTCCAACAACAACAACAGAAACAACAACAAACTAGAAACTCAACTTTCGTTGGTTTTTAAAAATATAAAAAATTGATAAAAATAGTAGAAACTATGTGTTTTTCTTTCCATTTCTAAATAAAGTAAATATTTTCCTAGTTCCACATGCAGCTGGGAACTGCGGGGAGCGGCGATTGACGCCTTGACTTTGGGTGTGGCTCTGTTTCAGTCATGCTACACTTGATCCATGATCTTGGAATTATTCAATCGATTGAGTCTGAACTGAAAGGCTTGAAAGACAAAGCCAAACACATGTTAACAATTTTTCATCTTGCTCCCATCAGTAGCGGGTCTACGGGGGTTGAAATAAGTAAATCCTATCCTTTCCTAATGTTAAATTAACTTTTCAGTGATTGAAAATCTTTACAGCGCCCTGATGGCGAGCGGGGGCCCTTAAGGCCATCGGTTATCCTGCTGTATGACTAATCCGGCACTGGTTTTTACGTATTTATGTAGAAATATAAATGCACTTCGATCTCTCGTCCTTAATCACTTCTCATTTGTTTCTTTTTAAAGTCTTTAGGGTCCATTTATTGTGTTTATTCGTAAATAATAAAAAAAAGGTAAGTAAAACTCTGTTTTGTAGTTTGTTGAACGACAAATCATAGCAACCCATTTCGGAAAACTTCATATTTCGTTTTGTAAGGCCCCCCTTCCCTTACTCATTCATTTACATTCGTTCGGAAATCTCTCAGCTTTCGTCTTTTAACTCACAGGCTAAATTTCAGTTTTATTTGGAAAAAATAAACACAAAAAATTAGAACTTTATAGAAAACACACACAAAAAAAAAAAAAAAAAAAAAAAAATAAAAACAAAAAATACAAAAAAAAAAAGGAAAAGAAATTACTTAACAAATTTTGATTTAAAACAAATACGAACACGCTGTCTCCATTTTTTGGTGTTAATAATTGTATCCTTTTCATTGACACACTAATTTCCGATTCTAATAGGTGTGATATATAGTGTACGGAACGAAAAATGGGCGAAGATGGTGGTGGTCATGGCAAGGGCTCCGGCGATCTCAAATCCTTTCTCATGGACTTTATGATGGGCGGCGTGTCGGCAGCTATAGCCAAGACAGCAGTGGCACCTATCGAGCGGGTCAAGCTGATATTGCAAGTGCAGGAGGTATCGAAGCAGATACCACAGGATCAACGATATAAAGGCATTATCGACTGTTTTGTTCGCATACCCAAGGAGCAGGGATTTAAGTCGCTTTGGCGTGGCAATCTGGCCAATGTAATACGTTATTTTCCCACTCAGGCATTGAATTTCGCCTTTAAAGACGTATACAAGTCGGTAAGTTAAGTTTTTTAGATGGATCCAGAAATCTCTCCCCGGATCGGTCTCTCTCTCTATCGTGAAGATAAAAAACCAAAACGATGGCATTCTCAATTTTTAGATTTTCCTTGGAGGTGTGGATAAGAATAAACAATTTTGGCGCCATTTTATGGGTAATTTAGCTTCTGGTGGTGCAGCAGGAGCCACCTCCTTGTGCTTTGTATATCCCTTGGACTTTGCTCGTACACGGTAAGTGTAGAATCTGATTTATATAAATTGCTTACAGCTCCTAATGACAATTCGTTACAGACTTGCTGCTGATGTGGGCAAGGGTGGCAATCGGGAATTTAATGGCCTCATCGATTGCCTCATGAAGGTGGTCAAGACGGATGGCCCCATCGGGCTGTATCGCGGCTTTATTGTCTCTGTGCAAGGCATTGTTATCTATCGTGCCGCATACTTTGGATTCTATGATACATGCCGCGACTATTTGCCCAATCCCAAGAGCACACCTTTCTATGTTAGTTGGGCCATTGCCCAAGTGGTTACAACAGTCGCTGGTATTGCCTCTTATCCCTTCGATACAGTCCGTCGTCGCATGATGATGCAGTCCGGTCTATCGAAATCGGAAATGATCTACAAGAATACGGCCCACTGTTGGCTGACAATTGCCAAGCAGGAGGGCGCGAGTGCCTTCTTTAAAGGCGCCTTCTCCAATATTATTCGAGGCACGGGCGGTGCCCTAGTCCTTGCCATATACGATGAATTCAAAAAGTACTTCTAAACGGACGTGTTCAGGATAATCACTCGGGAGTAGTGGAGCACCATCATCGTTATCATCATCACCATTATTATCGTTAGTTATCGTTGTCAATTAGCATCATTTGCAGCAGCAGCAGAATCAATTAGCTATCAAATTTGTTAACCCCAGCTCTTACGCCCTAACCTGCAATACCTTCACCACAATCATAACCATATATTTTTGAATCCATTTCTTCGACAACACCGATCGCTCTACTTCAAATGCATAGAACAACCACATAGGGAAAACCAAGTGACACAAATTTTACAGATAGCTAAACACAATCCATCCCGAACTTTTTTATGAACGATACCCAGAGAAAAAATATACATCATACTGAAATCCTGTATATAACGGTACTATACTATAATCTATTATGTACATAGGTCTTAGTTTATCTTGCTAGTTAAGAAGAATTGCCTTTGAATTGGCAGTAAATTATATATTAAGTACCATATAAATATTTAGTACTTAGCAATGTTTCAAACCACGTATGCTGTTAAATCTTAACAAGTGTTGCATACTTTCGAGCGAATCTAGTCAATTTTCAATCAAAAATATTTCAATGGTTTTCTTTTTTAGAAAATAGAAATAATTTATTGAACTTACATTTTGCTTTGCGCGCTATTGTCGTTAAGTGTAAATGTGTGTGTGAGTGTGTGTGTGTGTGTGGGGTGGGGGTTGGTGTATGTGTGTTTGTATATTCAACTTAATGTTAGCAGCGTTAAAGATAAGCATTAAAATAACATTACAAAACAAGTCACGCGAAGGAGAGCCGATCGAATGCAGCAAAACATTTGAGCTTTCTGTACTACCATTTCGATTTGATTCTAACTTCATTAAAAGTTAACATACAAAAAAAAAAAAAAAAAAAAAACCGAGGAATTGTGGAAAAAGAAGAGGAAAGGATAACAGGGCAACAGGAAATTAACATTAATACATAAAAAAGAAGAGCATAAACAGAAAGTACACACAAACAGAAATTGCACTTAAATATTGTTAAACAAATTACAAATTAAATAAACTACGCTAAAACATTTTCTTTCATTTATAATTTGTTATTTTTTTCTTTCGCTTTTTTTTTATTTTATTTATTTTTTGTAGAATTTGTTTCATTTAGCATTAACTCTTTAGCGCACAACTTGCAGGCTCTCCGGCTGACTGACTGACTGGCAGTCCGGCCGGCTGGCCGAAGGGGCGGCGGAGGCATTTAATGCGTTGCACCCGATCGATGGGCCAAAAACAAGAAATACGTGCCGGCCGCATAGGCCAGGAAATTGAACAAGCCAAAGACACCGGCTGCCGTATTAGAGCCATGGCTAACATCATTAGATTCGGCCCATCTGGCCAGCTGGACAATGAAGCCAATGAAATAGAGTAAGGTCAACACAGCGGTGGTGATCAGTTCCTGAAAAATATTCAAAGAAAATGATAAATGGATGGATGGGATTGTTTGGGATGTGCCACTTACCGAGAATATCCAATTGACGGCAACATTAAGAGCTTCGCGTATGCCAAGGAAATAGGCTGCAATCAGCAGGATCGTAATTATAAATGAAATCACAATCACAAACATGAAGAACGAGGTGGCCGAGGCCAATGGCGGGGCGGCCAGGGCCATGCAAATGATGCCCAAGAACTGTAAACAAACAAAATCGATTCATAAATTACAAATAAAATTAACGAAAGAAATCAAAACTCTAGTAGGAAAATTGAAAATTTCAAAAACTCAAAAGATGAGCCGACGCCCATGAAATTTGTTTTTCTTTTTGTCACTGGCTGTGACTGGGTGATCGGTGATCTACCCAATTGACCGATGTCTGCCCTCTTGAAGGCCGTTAACAGTGTGAACGCGCGGAATGAGCTCAGCTATGTGATGTCATTCATAATTGAATATCGTTTTAAGATTCGGTTGCAGTCACAAAAAACAAAGCCAATAACAAATCAAAGTTTTATGCAGCCACATAACAGAATCGGATATGAACAACAAATCAAAGGCCAAATGCATTAAGTTAGGGATTATAATTTCGATGTCATTAAAGAGAAGAAGAATCCATGGCAGACTTTTCCTTGGGATTATGACATCAACACGTTCAAATAAGTATATAAGTATGTAAATTCCTTTGATTCTATATAAATTGGAATAACTTGCTGTTGGTTGGTAATAATGGCAAATGAGATGATCAACCTCGTATAATTATTATTTTCTTCTAATTGTTTTGCGGGCAATTATAAAGCAATAAACATTAGCCGGGTTAAAACTCTAACAACAACAAGAAACGCTGATACCAAAAACCAACAACAAACACACAAATTTTAACAGGTGCGCTGCTTCAACAAATTTGTTGCTGATGCCTAAAACAAAAGAGAGGTGAGCCGGTCGAAAAGTGAAAGCTGAAAGTTGTGGCCAAGCCAAAACAAAACAAAACAACCAACGACAACAAACAAACAAAACAAAAGGCGACCTGTTGATGGCAACTTGTTGCCGCTGTTGTTGTTGTTGTTGTTGTTGTTACTGTTTCTTATTACCTTAACATCAGCCAACGCCAAAATGGCATCAAGTTGATTGAACTCTATGCCAAACGCATACACATGTATATACTTATATATATATATATCTCTGATCAGCATCATCATCATCATCGATTGCAATTCCCTGCAACAAAATGGCATAGTCTTTTATACCCTTTAGGTGGGGCATGTGTGGGGCAAGATGCAAAATAAAGTCAATGCCTTTTCGAAAATCTTCTGCTGATATTTACAATTGCCATAATTAGGTCAACATCCGATAAGATATGGCCAGAGATAAGGAGAAGAGGGAAATTTTCCAACTAGATATGCCTGGGAAATGGATATATACTAGTGCTCAGTCATATTCTAAAGGGTATCTTGTTGTCGTTTATGTTGATTTTTAGTTAGTTCTTAGTTGGCCTTTTTTTTTTTTTTTGGGTCGCTTTTCCGTTTTTCTTTTACTTTTAGAATTTGCGTCACCTCATCAAATTATATATTTTTAGATAGATTTGCATATACATATGTCTATATACACATTATATATATATTTTCTATATCTAAATTGGCTAATATACACGATCTTTATGTCAGAGAGTAGAACTTTTTAATGCTTCAATAGGCAAAGGGGGCCACGACCATCAACGCCATGGAAAATATATTTTTATGTGCCTATATGTACACCATTTAGTCTGCGTGTGTGTGTGTGTGTGTGTGTGTGTGTGTGCGCCATGACTTCTGAAACAATTTTTTGGTTTCTGAAGCATGAAAAACAATGCGTGGATGCAACAATGTGGCACCAACTGGCCTGGTAAGGCTAATTATTGGCTTGGTCAATGATGTGAAACCAAAATCTACATATATTTGACTCTACCTACATATACACACACACATATATATATATATATAGTGTATATAGGCACATCAAATACCTATATAAAAATAGAACCTGAAACTGTATATGCTTAGTTTTTGACCTAGAGCATTCCATACCAAGTTCAGCCAAAGAAAACAAAAGACATATATGTATGGCACATTCGGAATGTCAAGAGGCATCAATATCAAATTATAATCTTAAGACAGACTTGTAAATTAACTTTAATCTAATCACATTGAAGAAATTAATCTAACAAATGAAATTGACTGTATAAAATTAGAATGAACTGAATCTGTTGGAAATGGAAAACTCAAAAACTTGATTGCAATTTCAATTTGTGTTCAAAAGTGTTCAAAAATCCTTGAATTTGTATTTGCCTTTGTCAATATTGAGTGAGATATATGATTCAGTCTGCTTTTTAGGTCATGTATTACCAATCTAATGGATCATAATCATAAATCAAAAGTATTGATAAATGTAGTTAAAATAACCAGAGAATTGAATATTATTTTAAGACAGAATTCTAAATGAATTAAATAATTTTATACTTATGTATCTCTTTGTAGTCCATCATGTTGATCATTGTCGAATCGTTCGTAAATGTAAAATAGTTTTATTTATAAGTCATTTTGAAATATTTTTCAGTTAATTAATCTTTTTATGGTAAAATTTATATGGAAAGGGGCTACAGAATTTGATTTCAGAAATATTCGTACCTAAATATATTGTTGGGAAATCTAAGCAACAAGTTTCGATTGTTGTCGAAATAAACAATAAACAAAGCGACTCTCAAGGGAGTCTAATCTTTAAACCATTAGAAGAACTATAATAATATAAAACAAATATATTTTATGCGAACATTCCATAGAAATGTAACCATGTTTAGATATAAATTGCTATATTGGATACGCCATGGTGAATTTAATCCAGTAGCGGATCTGCGGGGCGTAAAATAGGGTAAATTCCCCCCCCAAACTCCGAGTCGGATAGGAAATCCGAGTTTGGTTATGAAATTTTACTTGGTCAAAGAAAAATCGAGCGAACGATCCGCTACTGATTTGATCAAACTTTGTTAGCTCAGCTGTTTAGATACTTCTATTAAAGGGGAATGCACAGCATCTCAAGAATAGCATACTAAAATTGTAGATCGATCCGAGTAAAACTTCTGAAGTTATGGGCAGTTGAACACAGGTCGGATGGTCGTTTTATATTAGATTTTTGGGTGTCCAAACCTTTAAAACGCTCTCCTGAAAAGTTCCTGTTGTCATGTTGTATTACAAAATTTAACTGAGACTATCCGTATTGCCAATAAAAACTCTTAAAGAATGACCCCACCGCCCCCTCCTGTTTCTGTTTAGAGATTTTTTTAAGACAAAAATCATTCAAGTCGGTTCAAAATTTATGCTTAATATTTAAAACATAAGTGAAATAATTCTTTTCCTTGGTTCAGGGGATCTCCAATTACAATCTGTTAACGCAGTGTAAAACGGGGTTTTACTGTACTGCCAAAATTACTGCCACTTTCAATGAGTCTAACTATTTGGTTAACTCATTTTGTCTAAAACATGCAAAAAGTATTAAAATTGTAAGCAATCATAAACAAATCGTTTTGGACAATTCACAATTTTTATCTCTGTCGCTGTCTCCCTCTCTCTCTTTCTCTCTCTCTCTCTCTCTCTCTCTTTCTCTGTGTGCATTTGTTTTAGCTGGGCTCTTTTGAGCTAAAGTGCCGACTGACTGACAACTCACAGATGAGCTCACACTTAGTCAACGACTGAAAAGGGGTAAGGGATAAGTGTGGGGGGGGATACTTAACCACATACATACATATATCTAAATACGATTGTAAATCTCAACCAGAACCTCAACCCACTCATAACCAAGATATTCTCCTCTGAAATCGTGTGTCATTATTTCCGTTTTTGTTGTTGTTTTTTGACAAGAATTTAACCAAATTGCGTTTTGTGGTGGGTGAAGTGGGTCAAGAAGTGCGATGAGGGGGGTAAAATCATCTTGCGCAATGTTTTCTTTGTACATAGAATATGTTCAGACAAAAGTTAATAATGTTTGCACATAATTTTTGTCAACAATCTTATCGCTAATCAAACTTTTGTAAAAAAAAAAAAAAAACACCACAAACAAACAACAAAAAATTTAAGAAAACTAAATGAATCAGGTGAAGTGGTAAGGGGGCGGTGGGAGGAATGGGACTAGACAGTACAAGAACCAGTAATGTCAATTTTGGGCCGATATATCATTACTCGTTCGATCGATCGAGTTGCTCCGGCCGTTTCATTAGGGGTTTCTGGCCTTATCTGGATCTCTCTTTTTTTTTTTTTTTGATTATTTGGACGCAGTATTAACATGGCTCATTATCAAAATTTCTAACCATCATGAGTCATAATGCGATTAGCCATTTTGTTATTAATGACTCACTCAATTTCGAGTCCTTGAATTCAAATGTCTTAAGGGGGATTCAATTGCCATTCATATTTAGCCACGCTCACTTCTGCCTCCATAATTTAGAAAAAATCGGTTGCCAGCTGCAAT
Organism: Drosophila equinoxialis; assembly: GCA_018150345.1. Taxonomy (NCBI): domain Eukaryota; kingdom Metazoa; phylum Arthropoda; class Insecta; order Diptera; family Drosophilidae; genus Drosophila; species Drosophila equinoxialis. The sequence goes on along the minus strand of JAECWI010000002.1, from coordinate 5,161,834 downwards.
CAAATTCGGCAGACCAATTAATCTTATCTATTTCTACCAAACTACCAAATTTTATTGAAATCGGAGTAGAAACATGCAGAATATGCGTATGAACGTATTTTACTATACGGTTCATAAGGCCAGAATTGGCCGTTGGCTAGTGGCGGCGCTAGAGTGCTCGTGTGTTTGTAAAGTGAGCGAGATAGCATATGGTATAAGGGCATGTAAAAACAATTTAACAGGTTTTCGACCATAAAGGGTCACTAGAACCAATCAAAATAGTCAAAAATCGCAGAGTCTTAATAAGTTAATGTCTTTCCTATTCTACATAAATGAACCCCCCTCCTGCTTTAACTCCTTACAACTCAATATATTTCATGTATACAAACAATTTATAGAATCCCCTTGTGAGTGATTTATAATCGAAAAGAAGGGGGCCCAAAAAAAAATACAATTAGAACTGCAACCAGTGGCGGATTTGAAACAATTTCTTCAATTTCGTCCCCCTCAAGAAACGTATTTTGAGTTCCAAACTAGAACCTGATGATATTGGTAATTAAGCGATGCAAATGGTTTAAATTTGCCAATGCAATTTCTAATAGGTGATTGGAATTGAATTGTTATTGAGTTGTTTGTTTGATTTCAACCCCTGGCAATGTTTCTTAGTCCGTCACTGTAATTATGTATAACAAAAATAACAAAACTCTAATCAAAATTTTTCAAAGTGCCTCTCAAAAAGTAAAATATACATATACAAATTCCTTTGTTAACCCATTTGTGTTTTATGAAGAAGGTGACAGGGGGGAAACGAGTCTATCAGGAGAGTGTTTGATAAGATTATTTCGTCTATAAAGTATATACTTACATATATATAAAACCAATGTTCATGCCACATTTCATAATATTAAGCGATTTACCTAAAGGGCAGGAAGCGACCCTTATGAAATCTTTCAACTGATCAAAACTCGGCCGGACAGGCATCGCGGCATGTCGGAAGTGTTTTATCTATATGGGTCTATCTCTGGTTGGGTATTTATATAAAAGAACATACCAATATGGCCAACTGTACTTGGTTTTGGCCATGACTGCCATGCAGAAAATCAATATACATAAACATATATATTCCTATATATTTGTGTGTGTGTGTGTGTGTGTGTGTGTATGTACATCTAATACCACTTAATGGAGCCAAACAGTTAATTGCGATGGTAATCATTATAGCCAAACCCCGTTCTCATCCCACCAATCAATTGGGCATACAATTATTATTGATTTTCTTGCAAAATAATAATAATAACAGCTGAACACGGTCCGAACCCGAACCTGGGCCGCGAAAAGTTAATAATGCATTTTTAATGTGTACTTTAAGCCAGTTGTCAATTGTCCTTCAAATTGGGTCTACACTTTTTAACCTTTCTCCCATTTAACCTATACAAATTCAAAGCTGTTTTCAAAGCGAAATTGAATATGATAAGACATTCAAAAAAAAAAAAAGAAATAGTAATAATAATTGTGATAAGATCCCGTGACTTCTTTGCAATAGACGAAACAATTTTGCATTTATGTTGTCCTAAAACTTTGCACCTAGCAACCATTTAATACAAAAAATTGTGCCAAATATTTCAAAACCAGAGGGCCGGGGCTAACTTCGACCACGCCGAAGTTTGTATACCCTTGCAACTGTTTTGGTAACTTTCACCTTACCCATAGCCATCAAAAGTGGAAAACGTTTTATCTAAAAAGTCCAATGTTTACGAAAGAACGGCCTACCATCTTAGCATAGGAAATAACGAAAATATTGATCAAAGTCGCCGTTTTCCACCGATTGTTCCTATGGAAGCTATATGATATAGTCGCCCGATCTTGATGAAATTTGGCACAATGGTTTATAGGAGTAATAGACTCACCAGTATTAAATAGCTGAGAAAATAACAAAGTTATTAAGAAAAGTCACTGTTCGTGACTTTGCCGTTTGTATGGGAGCTATGTATATATATGATATAGTGGTCCGATCCGGCTGAATCCCAGATCTACAACCCCTGCAGTATATACAAGCCTACATACAATTTTTTAGCTCTCTAGCTCTTACGGTCTAGGAGGACTTTGCGCTGATCCAGACGGACGGACAGACGGTCTAACGGACAGACGGACGGACGGACGGACGGACGGACGGACGGACATGCAAGGGTATAAAAAGAAGTTAAAGATTCAAAAATTCTTTGAATAATGGAATGATGGAAATCATTTTTTACAGAATCCTCAACGTTAAAACAAAAGTTTGTATAAAGAAAGAAAATTATTGAAAGTTTTTAAAAATCGTTTGTAAGAAAGGAAACTTTAAAGCTCTAAGCTATGAAATCCGATTGTTAGCTTAATCTTATTGTGATTCCCAACTGGTTCTACTATTAAAGTAGAAATATGATCTTTGAAGGGCTAACACAATCTATTTAGAGTACATAGAATTCTATATAGATTGGCCAATTTGACAAACAGGCTCAGTTAAAATGAATAAATTTCTAGTAGATTTTTATGCCATTTGTAAAACAAACAAGTAAAAAGGAGGTAAAATAACATAAATAAAATAAGAGAATGATCTAATGATCCTTGAGAGAAACTGATGAGTAGGTACCTACATATATAATTTTCGCTTGTATAAATATCTATAAAAAAATTTCAAGTGTTTGTGGATTTGTGTCGTATACATAAATAGGGTATTATGCTATATGTTTAGGCGTCAACAGCTAGTCAACTGCCACTGTGGGCGAAGACTTGCAACAAGCAGTGGGTGGGTGGCTCAAAACAAGCAACGACGACGACGACGACGGCGACGACATTGGCGCTTAGAGCTATGTACATCCCACACGCTCTAAAGAGCGCTCTCTGATCAACACAGCAGGTGGGAAAAAGAGAGAGAGAGGGGTATATCTCATTGCATAATTCTTTAACCGCATTCTTTTGACCACATGTCCACGTCGAGAAACCAAAAACTGAAGCCCATTCACATGGTTGTTGGTTAATTTCAATTTCAATTCAATTTTCAATTCTTTGCCTCATATCTTATCCGGGATACTCTAATGTCTGCATGGGTGGAACCTTGCCCCCTCTAGCCTCGACCAGCTGGAAGTAGGCTAGAAGAGTTAGAGCCATTTCAAGACCCTTCCTACGCCCATGTTGTGTGTGTGTGCTTGCGCAAGTTGTACATATGTATGTATGTATGTATATGCCGGCCAGTTGAGGCTATGGCGGAGATAGCTCATAAAAGTTGCGTTAAGAAATCTATAGATAAAAGCCTCAATTTACAGCAACACGATAACAGTTCGATATGCAAACAGACAGTCAGACAGACAGACAGAAAGACAAATAAACAGAGCGAATGGGTCTACTTACGAATTCTACAATCTTTGTGATTCCTGGCAATGTTTTAAAATAATCCATATTGATGCGTATGGCACTCCAGAAGCCACCGTCATTTGGATTGCCGGTGCCACCAGGTGGGCCAGTTGTTGTTGTTGTTGTTCGCTCAACGGTAACCACGGTCTCGACCATTTTGTTGCAGTTACTTTCTAGACTAGGACTGGGGATTCAAAAAGCCAAATAAACGAGAGAAACAAAAAAAACAATTTGTGTGGCGGGCGTCTAACTTGGAAACTATTTTTAAACACTTGTCGCGTTCTCTGTAGGTTTCTTTACTTTTTTAGTTTTTTGTATTTATTCACAAACAAAAAATAATATACTCGTATATAAATTCGTATTGCTATATATATGACACCCGCGATATTTGATTTAATTTAGTATTTTCCGTTATGTGTATATAAAGCATTCAAGTGTTGTTGTGTTCGTGTATATATCTGGCTAGTTAACACATTAGATATGAATGAACGAAATAAATGCGAGCAGAGAAGAAGAAGATAAAAATACTAATATACATATAACAAATGTAGTCTAAAAGCCTCAGATTTTCCGTTATTATTATTATTATTATTTTCTTTTTTTGTATTTTGGCTAATTCTCGGAGTGTGTGTCCACGGCGAATGAGGCGCGTCTAACGACTGACTGCGACCGCAATAGCGCCATTGCCGTCTAGCAGCAGTGCTTGCAGTAAGCATAACGGTCAACGCGTTGAGCACTCAGCGCGCTCTCATCGCGCGCGCTCTCACACTTTTACTCTCACCCACAGTAAACACCTGTGTGGTCATAAGACCTTTACAGAAGTTGAGCTCAGTTTGTTGCGCCGGCGCTCTCCCGGCTTAGGGTCTGCTCCATAAGCCTCTCTCAATGCAATTCAAGAGTATAGAGAGAGAGAGAGAGAGAGAAAGAGATCTCCTTTACTCTCTTCATTTAAATCTGATCATACATATTAACTGGTTTTTGTTTTTGGTTTGACTTTTATGGCTGCCTTTGCTGCTGCTGCTGCAATGGCTTGTGGGTTGAAATTTTTATTAAAACACAAATATATGTATGTATATACATTAGGTCATTATTAGGGTGGATCTAATGTCCCCCTAACCTACCCAGTAGAGTGACTAGAGAAATGCACTGCATACGAGTGACTACTCTATTCATACATACATACATATATACAAATGTGAATTCGATTCCAATATAAGTCAAAAAAGCAAAAATTATTTGTGGAGAAGTGCCTTGTGCCTATGAAACTATGGTGTAGCGCAGTTGGTAAGCGCCTTATCAGCCAAAAATAACGCATACGCACGGTGTGACGACTTGACTGGATGATTTTAATTTGATGACAAACTTGATGATGACATTGGATGAACGAAAACATATCAAAGTTTTAATAGTTAAAAATAATGGAAAATTGATTTTGAAACTAATTAGTTTTACTTTTAATTCTATATTATAGTTAAGATATAAAGTTGTTTCATGAGGAAAATACGTCTGTTAATTTGAGCTAAATATGTCTAAAATTGAGATTTTGAAACATTGACGATTTTCTAATTTCGATTTCTAAAATCTTTATGTTTTAAAAGTATGTCTTAGGCCCACTCTGAAAATGTGTAATGGGCGTATACGTATTATTTTTCTATGACGTCAAAAGAGGCGGCAAGCTATGATCCATACTACGACATGACTGTAGAAGTATGTATATATGTCAATATAATTGTTTACACTTGTAGACACTTTACACTTAATAAAAAACTTTATAAATTTTTCTTTTATATTTATATAGAATACCAAAATAATATACCAAAAGACCACTTATAGTGTGATATGGACCTGGACCACCATCCTGGATCTGGCCTTGATTTAACGAGTAACCAGAGAACTAAGGATATTTACTCATCTCTGAGAGAATGTTGAGCTGTAGGTCTTACAGGAAAAGCTGTTCAAATACTGAGAAAAATTGCATTTGGGTCGTATATAGATGACTGAACCAAGTTTAAATAGCCTTTAGACACTCTACTAGATTAACTATTATGAATTTTTAATATATATAAACGACTTAATTTCCATCTAATTTGAATTTGAATCATTAATTCCATTAATCAATTGGGTTAAGAAAATAAAAGATCCGAAGTAAGTTTAAAGTTTGTTTTGATAAATCCCAAAAGTCAAAGTGTTTACTTTAAAAAAAATATCTAAACACTTTTAGATTGTGAAAGTAAATTGTCAATAGTTCTTAATAGTATTTCTTTCCTGCTCTAAGTCCACATTTTCATACTCTCCATCTCTCTCACTTTCATGATGCCAATTTTGGTTGATTTAAAAAAAAGAAATGTTAATTGCGTAATGGTTTTCCATTTATTGTTAAAAAGGTGCACTAAAAAGTCTGACAAATGTATGTATGTTGTACAATTTGCAATCAACATTTAGGTTTTAGGTTATACAAATATCATATATTTAGGTATATATGTAAGTATATATATATATGTATGTATGTGTATATAGCGAATTAGTGGTATACAAATTAGAAATTCTATATAACATTTCTCGCTTCATTCACGTAGACGTATACAAATTTTGGTTCGGCTGATTATCTAATTTTAAGTAGTTCGTATTTCGCATAATCTCAGTATTCAAATTGTGTATGTATGTATATGTTTTTTATATATGTATATAATTTATCCGAATATAATTTAATAATTTAATTTATTGCTTATATTATAGATATGCTGCTTAGCAAACAAAAGGAATATTTATTTTTCACTTTATTTTTCGTTTGGAGAATGTTTGTTTCTTGTTTGTTTTTTCACTAATTGCATGGAAAGGACTAGATAACAAATATAATACGATTAAACTAAAAACATAACAATATGTTTGGGGGTCCAAGGGCGGGGGCGGCCGAGGCAAGGGTGGGGCAATTATTAGAGTATTTCATGTTGCCACAAAGTACAAATTGATTAATTCTCATCATTTGTGTTGTCATCAGTTGCCAATTCAACCAATGGCTGTTCGATATCCATTGGAACAGTCGGAGCTGCATTTGGCTGGGCCGTTGTTTTTCCTTTAGCGGGGGTGGAGGACGAAGATGAGGATTTGGTGGTGGTTCTGCTGCTGGTACTAGCTTGATCAGCGACAGATTTACTTTCATTTTCCTTTGCACGACTTGCCTCGGCTGCTGGGCTACTGGGAATACTTAAGGGCCATCGCCCGATGCCAGAAAAAGGCGAAGTCGAGGAGTCTGCAATTAAAGTAGATGCTGCTGCTGCTGCTGCTGATGATGATGATGCTGCTGCTGCTGCTGCGGCCGATGTGGATGCCATATTGTCATCCGCTGCTTTGTGCTTAAGCTCTAGTTTCTTTTCCTTTTCCAGATCGGCAACTTTTTTCAAATAACTCTTATCCTGACTGGGACACTCCAAATGCACGCAGTGAAAGATCTAAATTAATGAAGAGTCGATTAGTTCCTGTCTTATAGGGTTTTACAGAAAGCAGTTTACCTCATTGGCCGTATTCCGTGTACCCACAATACGTATAAAGACCACAGGACGTGGGGCAAAATGGAAATTCTGCCAGGAACGTGCTTTATCGTTTCGTCTATCTACTACCATTTGCCAGTCGCGACGATTTGTTGACGTCTCGATATAAAAGCTATAATGCCGATCATCGCAATCCCACAAAAGCAAACGCATTGATCCCACGTGATAAGGCTGGCCCAGACGTACGACAATTTCACCACTGCCCAATTGATGGCAAGTATAACCCGAATCCCAATCGTAGCCTACATAATCACCATTGATCAGAGCATTGCGAGAGCGACTAACTCCATCTGTGACAATGGCACTCATTTTAATAGTGGCCACATTGGCCTTGGGTGCCACAAAATGATCAATTAACTTCGGTACATTCGCTGTATGCATCGCCTCCAGACCGACCACATGGAATACCTGGTATATAGGTTTGAAATTTCGTTAATGGGAACATAGCACATTATTTCTTTAGGTTAAATCTTACCCGATTTACGGTATTCTGGGTGCCCACTAGTCGTATATAGCGAACAGGACGAGCATCGAAGTATAAATACTGCCACGATCTACAATGATAGTCGCTATAATCGATTACACGCTCCCAATTCTGTTGATCGCCCGAAACTTCGATGAAATATGAATAAGCTCGACTATCCCGATCCCAGAGTAACATGCGAATATGATTGATCATACTCATGGTGCCCAATTCGACCACAATGCCGGCATCATTGCTATCTGAGATGCAATGACGGGTATAGCCGTGCTCCATGTCATAGGTGGTTACATCGCCATTCAGCAATGATGAGCGGCACTCCCCTTGAATGCAACGTGATAAATATTTAGCCGTAGCGACATTCTCTTCCGGCCAAAGGGCAGCTCGATACGGTAATGTCTTTGATGTGCTTTGCTCATCGATGGCATCCAGTATCTTATCCGGTTCCAGTATGCCCGAGGGTCGTACTTTTTGCAGCAAATCTTCGAGATTCATTAGAGGCAATCGTACAAAGTCCACTACCGATTTGATGTCAACAGTAGGATTGTATCGGCTCCATTTCCACACGGCTAAAAATATTTCCACTTCGGGAGCAAAGAAACAATCCCGACGCAGTACCTCCTCCAGAGATTCCTAGGAAATATGGAAAATAAAGAAAGTGTTATAATTGATAGACCGCTCAGCACAATTTAATTGTCCCACAAACCTTCGAGAGCATTTTGAATGAATCATGGTGCAGTAGATCGGCGGCATTGCGATCCATAAACATTAGACACACTTGGGTTAGCTCCTCCAGATTGTACAGGCGTGCCGCATCTAGGATCATGCATACATTGTTCAATGCAAGATATTGCCGCAAATAATTGGAGATGGACAATTCAAGATCCTGGAACCCATATTGATTGGCCATGCCCAGGACATCGATAACGGCATCCTCATCCAATGTGGCCAGCGACAGGGTTCCCGAATATATATAACGTAGCAGCACCTTGAATGGATCTAGTGGCACATCCAGCGGTATCTGTCGTTGAGTCGTCTCCGACATACCACCATAAAGGAGAGCACGGAAATATTCACTACGCGCCGCAAGTATAACACGATGTGCCGGCAATCGTTGCTCCTCGACCACAAATTCCACATCGGCGTATCTATCATTCATACATAGGCGGGCCATGTCCGACGAGAAGCGCTCCGCCAGATCAATTTCGTCCGTGAATTCCGGTTCCGAATTGCTGGTGTTGTTGTTGCCTTTGCTGGAGCCAGATGCTGCCGATGAGGATATGGACATGCCACCACATCCATGCATTTTGTGGTGCCCTTGGCTGCTCATGCTTTCTTTGTTGTTTTTTCCTTATTTTTTTTTTTGCGTTTCTAACAATATGCGATATACGATAAATATCTCAATGTTATCGGAGCAAACCTATCGTAATCGCCATTATCGGAGCGATCCTATCGTAATCGCTTTTATCGGAGCAAACCTATCGACGTCATCGGAGCAAACTTAAATTTAAATATGTGTAGCATACTTTTGGCCGGAATGTATACATTTCAGCCGTTGACCGAAATATTGATGAGATAAACTGACCACAACTTTTTGGTGCCAACAAAGTCGATGTTTGATCATCCAAATATTTGTCATAATAAATAGAGTCGTAAATAAAAACAAATTAGTCGAATGTTGACCCATTATTCGTAGGCAAAACTACGAACAGATTATGACAAAAATAAATCCTTCTGTATTTTAAATTTTGATGTATTTTTAAAATGTAGTGGATGACAAAAAGTTACTAAATCTGGTCCATTACATTAATTGTTGGTGTGATGAACATGTTATATCATATATTGCCATTAAAATTTGGTAATGCAATATCATAACTAGCTTGTTAATGTAAGAGACTATGACAATGATCAAAAACTTCAAATCATTCGCAATCATAAAGAATTTTGAATTAAAAAAGCTTATTGGGTAACATTTTATCGATTGTGAATTGTAAATGATTGCTAGCAGCTCTGAAAAACTGGCCACATTTCAGAGCTGGTAACACTTTTCGTTTTTGCCTCTTTCTCTTCCTGATTTTGTCTTCAAGCAGAACGTGTCGTGTGCCATTTCGTAGATGGTTTCGTGATGTGATGGTGCAAGTAACAGGCGGATAGATTAACGCGTTTCGTAAAAAAAGCATCAAAAGCGACCACTGAGAAATTCGTAAAAATGTATTAAAGTTGTTATTCTATTTGTTTTTTTTTTCGTATCTGTTCTTTTTGTGATGGTGGAAGTGACTGTCAAAAATTATAAATCTCAGGAAACGGAAACACAAAAAATATAAAAGACCGAAGAGAGCAAGAACAAAATTGCATTGTTTTACCGCTTTTTATTTGCTTAACTTTGATTTTACTTTTATTTAACTATTTGTTTCATTTCGTTTTTTAGAGCGCAACTTTTTTTGGCAAACTTCCGGGAATTTCAGTCAACTGGAAGAGCACGTGGCGAGCAGTCAAAAGCGGTAAGTGAAACGGGAAGAAGATTCCCGAAAAAAAAACGTTCAACGCTTTGTCACGTGTTGCACTTTTTTTGTATTTCCGGTCTTTTTTTTTTGCCTAACTTTTTGAGGTTATGTTTCGTGGCAATTTAATTAAAAAATGCAAATTCTCGAAACTATTTCCATATTGTAATTAAAGAAAACTATTTGGTGCATTTTTCAGTATGCCAAATGTAATTTTGACATTTTGTCAGGTTTTTTAACATTCATGAATAATCAAATGAATTCTTGATCATTTTTTTTATACATATCAAATTAAAAAAAAAACATTAAAAGCGAAAAAAAAGCGTGTGTCGACTACAGTCAAGCCCTAGTTAAAAAAAAATTAAAAAGAGCAGCAAGAAGGCATTCGGGGAAAAGCTAAAGTTTGAGAAAGCCGTAAATGTTATAAAAGGCAAGAAAAGACAGAGAGAGCTAATTAAAAATGAAAAAAAGCCTCACCGGCATGAAAAGAACAAAGAAGGAAAATCTTAATTGCCTGTCAAAAAGATTTCTTAATAAGAGTGACCAAAGCGGCAAATGATTAACTTATAAAAAATGTATAGCATACACTTGAGGGCGCAAAGCGAATTAAAGAGGGAAGCGTTCTTTTTGCTGAAAGTTTTTGTTAATAACCTTGATGCATTTTAAGATATTATAAAGAACCTTTAATTCTCCATGTCTTGCCGTTTTGCGATCTCAGAAACTAGGACTTGATGTTATTTGATTTGCTAAAAAAGATATCATAGAATTTATTGAAAGTTAAACAAAAACCGTATTCAAGTTTTTCCTACTGAAACGCGCAAACAAATTAAATAATTTTCCAAAAAAAGGAAAAGTTTCAACCGTTCACATTTTCCTCGTCTTATCTCACCCTCAGGTTCCACCTCTTTTTAAGTCATAATCAAATACATTCACAAATTTAGCGGAAATTGTGTTTTTGTTTGGTTTGACTTGGCTTGGCTTTTTCCCCCACGCGTCTTCTGCATAGGAGTTGAAAAACAAAAGCTGCCAAAAAGCTGGTAAAGGAGTGGAAAAAGGGCGGAAGGGCGAACGGAAGGAAGGACGGAAGGAAAAACAATTTCAGATTGTTATGCTTGCAGGTTGCTGTTGAGGTGGATTTGAAACTGGGTAATAGATAAAGAGAGCAATAGAAAAAGGAGAATCGACAAGGCAAGGTAGATAATTTTGAGACAGGTTGTTTTCCCATGCCGCTGATTTTTGTCCCCTCTAACACCCAACATCTTCCCTAACACCCTCTCCCTCTCCGCCTCACTGCAGTGTTGGCGTGGTCAATCATTTGTCATATTTTTCTCACTTTCACAGGCCATTTGGCGTATGATTAATGTTTCTAATATTTTCATTTTGTTGTTAAGTGTTTCTATTTGTTGCTAGTGTTTCGTTTATCATAGAACGTAGAATGCAAACGTTATGCAATCGATTCACAAATTTGCATTTTCATTTTTCCATTGAATAATCCAGAGTAAGATTTGTTCGGAATGTGGATAGGGATCATTTATCAGACCTTGATCAAACAGAGAACTCAGCTTGGATCCGGACAGAAATTGGCGCTACTTTTGGGTTTATGAAGACTCCTGTTCCACTATATGTAGTACATATCTATTCTAACAGACACACGCTCAGTTAACCCAAATCCAAGGTTTCTTCCTGTCCTACTGCCAGGGTGTGTCACTCTAGGATTACACTTTGTGTATGTCTGTGTGTGTTTAAGGGGGAGGGCCCAAAAAATATTTCGTGTCTCTGTTCTCGTCTCTTGGTTGGTTGCTACTTTTTTTATTTTCTTTCGGATATTTCTCATAGTCGTTTCACTGTTGGGTTATTGTTGGCCCACAACATGAAACATTGTGAGAAATGTCGGAAAAAAGTGGAAGAGATGAGGTTGTGGGTGTGGGTGTGGGTGTATCTGGGGACATGAGCACGGACAAGCAAGGCCAACCATCAAGCGTTATCCCTGCGCATCCTTCGCATCCTTTCTTCGACGCTTTGCCTCTATTGCTCTAGCTGTGGCTCTGGCTCTTTCTTTCCTGCTGTCGTTGCCCGTTTTCAGTGTCATTGTTGTGCAGTTTGTGTGCTCAGGCAATTTCGGAAGTATCTCACCTGGTCTTGACGAGGCACGCAGGGGGAGGCAGTAAACGGCTAACAGCTTATTGCATAACCCGCAAGCCAATGGCTCGCCTCTGGGCATGGGCATGGGCTTGGGATTAGGCACATGCCCATGTTGATTGCAATTGCATTTCTCGCTCACAGTCAAACGTCCTTGACTTGACTTCATGTGTCCGGGGATTATGAAGAAAATCTACGTTTCTGCCCCGCCCCCCTCCACTCTAGCCCCCATCTAGCCATTGCTTTGCTCGTAAAACTATTAAATGTCATTTACACATCAAGAAGTTTTCACGGAGTAGTGACGACTTTCTTTTCCATTTTTCGTGTTAACTTTTTCCACTTTGTTGCTCTTTCACTTCCATCTTCAGGTCTATCTCACTCACTCTCTTATTTTCTATCTTTCTCTCGCTCACTCTCTGTCGCTGTCTCTCTCTCTTTCCCTGTCTGGGAGTCATTCATGTGAAATACTTTCACACACATGGAATGCATCGTCGCCCTACATGATCCAATTCATTAAATGAAAATTATATTTCTCATGATTTAAATTGCATTTTCGCACAGGCAACATTTGGGCAAAAGGAATGGAAGGGCAGCAGCCAAAAGGAAAGGAATTTTTGCATTTTCCCAACGCCCCCTTACACTTCCGTCTCCCACCTTCATCTGTCTAGAGCCAGCTTATGCAGCGTGTGTGTGTGTGTGTTTGTGTACACTGAATATGCAAGTTGACAAAATTTGAATAATACTATTATAAAACTGGATTAGATTTGATTAACAGAATGGGAAAAAAACCCAAGATAAAATTGTAGACAAGCCAAAGTAGAAAGAAAATCGTTTTTCTTTTGAAAATATACTCAAAGATTAGGCAGACGAAAATAGTTGAAATGAAAAACTTACACACTTTTTCACTTATTTCAAATGAAACATTCTGTAACTTTTTCATGTCTCATCTTTCAACTGTTTTGTTGTTTTATCCTTTTTGCCATTTGGTTAGAAACATGCTTTCGATTTTTTGGGAAAATGTTATCGCATGTGCAGCTTTCCGAGAAAATTGGTAATAAATAATCATTATCTTTGGGCCAATCCCAAAATTTTTATAGCCTCCCTCGCATTATGCCCCAGCATTCCAATTATGCTTCCCCGAGCCATCTTTTTTACTTTTTTCTTTTACATAGGGGAGGATATTTTGGGCTGGCGGCTCGGCTCCTTGGATGTGACATCAAAAATATGTTCATCATCATCTTTGGGTAAATTAATTGACCCCCTCCTTTTCACACTCATAGAAAATTTATTGATCAAGATTATCTAGAGACTGGAATGAGGCTATGTGTGTATATGATGCGGATAGAAAGCAACGATTAAATTGGCTAAATTTGATTCTAAACTAGATATGCAAACGCTAAGATGGGTGATGGAAATGCCCATCCCCCCTCCAAACCCAAAAGAAAACTCAAGTCAAATCAAGGTTAAAGTTAAATCAAAAAGTCAAGCCAAGTCAAATTGTCAGTTGTTGTTAGTGAAATGGAAATTTCTTGTTATATATTTTATATCAAAAGGAAAAAAAAATGAAAAATGAGAAGCAAAAGAACATAGTAAAGAAAGCTGCTAACTAACTCTGGCAAAGTCGATATTTTAATACCCTTTTACAATTTTTGTCAAATTTTCTTTTGCAATATTTTTCATATTTCAAATCAAATAATTTTATATTAATAATAATCAAACATTTATGGGTATAAATATTTACATATTTAGGTAGTATATTTTTGGCAAGAAAGAGACCTCTAGCGGCGTGGATGAGAGGGAGAGAGAGAGAGAGAGAAACAGCAGTAGAAAGAGATGAAACAAAGTGCACTTTGGGATTTGCATGAATAAGAAATTTGTGTTTTTATTTCATTTCGTTGCTTTAGTTTTGCTTTCATTGTCAAATTTTTCATTTGCTTTGGTTTACTTACTCTAAAATTAAAATTAGTTTAGGAGACCGACAAAATGAGCAACAATGTTAGCCAATGTGAAGAGGAACTAAATCAAATGCGACAACAGATTGCTTTGGCTAATGCCTCCGATATGTTGGCCAGAATAACAAACAAATGCTTTCACAAGTGCATCAACAAGCCGGGCTCTGAGTTAGTTGGATCAGAGCAATCTTGCATCGCACAGTGCATGGATCGGTATCTGGAGTCCTTCAATCTGGTCTCTCGTGCCTATGGCCAGCGTTTGCGCAGGGAGACAAGGTACAGGGGAATGCATTGACCAGATCACGGCAAAGGACTAACAAAATTTGTGAAAATATAACATATAAATACACACGGCACACTCATTGCATTTATTAAAGCTGAAGGTAAACTAATCCTTTTTCGTCACGCCTCTATTTAAATTCAATTCCAATTCCCGCAGAGTTTGTGCTCGTGTGTGCCTGCCTGTGCATTAATTATTGATATCCGCTTTGAATCCATCTTTTCCATGTTTTGCTAAAAAAAAAAAGATTGAAAAACTGTATTATCAAGGGACTTTTCATCTTTCGATAGAGTGGATTTTTGGGGAAGGTTCGCACTCATCTTCATTCTCATCCAAACATCTCCCTAAGCAATCACAGCAGAAATATGTTGATATTAACGTAAGCCAAAACACAGATACATACAGCTAGGACACAGTAAAAAGTCCTGTGTATGTACTTATTAGCCATGTGCATGGACAGTGGCTTAGATGCATAGCCTTCTCTCAACCCTTCTAAGAGAGAATTATTGTAAAACAAAAGAGTTCAATTGGCAGATTGCGAGATACGTCATCTAGATGTTAGGGCCAATTAAGCAAACCTGACGAACTAGAGTAAAGGACTATACTACGCCCATGTTGTGGCATGCAACCAGGAACTCATTTGCTCCCCAAAAACCTACAATAATAAAGGGCAACAGTTGAATTGATGGCCAACATAGGAATAAGGGGAAAATTTGGCAGACGCCCACCAAAAGACAAAAACAAAAAAAAGGCAACATGGTCCTGTTGCGAATGAAGATGTGGAAGATGTAGTAAACTTGAATTGGGGGGGCACGGCTAAACAGCTAGAGGGTGTGCAGAGCTGTTACAAGAGAAGGCCAATGTATATGTGTATTATTTTTTTGTGTCTGCCTTTGAATATGTAACAGAGATAACGAGCAGACGGAAATAAAACGCATGTAAATATAAGCGATGAATACGTAAAATAGATGAAGCACACCAAAAACGCGTCTGCTGGTTGGTTTGAATATGTAAATTTTGAGATGTCTTTCTTTGAGTTGCGTGTGCGGTGGGAAAAGGCAAAGTCAAGGGCACAGGACTGGCTAAAACCAACTCTGGAGGGTTAAGAGTGCTAAACGCCAACGACGACGACGACGAGGACGCGTACGACTTTGACGATGACGTGAAAAAAGCAAGAAAAACAAGTGAAATAAAAGGCTTGTGTAACAATAAAAGGATACAGACAGTTGACATATGTAAAGGCACATCATCCGCATAAGGACAAAATACATATTCACTCTAAGTATATATACCATGTATTTACATACATACAAGCATATATAGTCGCTTACATTTTTGGGTTCCTTACTCACTGTTTGTTGTTTTGTGTGTGTGTGTGTTTTTTTGTTTGTTTTCGTTTAGTTTTCTTTTTTGTCCTTTTATTCTCTTTGCCTTTGCCCCTGTCCTTTTGTTTCAGAAAGTGCTTTGAGCTCGCCAACCATCAGTGGGTGGGGTTTGGGTTGGATGGTTTTCGGTGGGTTGAGTGTGTGTTAATGCCCGATGCTTGTCTTGTCACTACTGTCCCACATCTCCCGTATCCGCACTTAATTTGTCGTTTTGTTTAGTTTGGAGTCTAATTTATTTATAAATGAGAGATGTGTTTAAGTCCCCTAACTAATGAGTCAGCTTAAACATAAAAAGAATTTGTTAAATCTACCTGTGTGTTTTATTTTTATTTATTATTTACTCTTTTTTTATTTATTAATTTTTCAGTTTTCTTTCAAATTGTGCCCCCGGGTACTACTCTGACATTTTAAAGCAATCTCTATATGGAATGGTTTAGTTCAAAACAATTCACCCAAATCTAACAAACATACAAGACTAGCCATGGATGATAACGAGAACATTATACCAGATCTGGGACCCATGACAGATCTCAAGACAGCTATCAAAAGAGGAGCTGTTACCTTGTTGGTGCCAGATCAGAGCCAATATAATCTATCGACACCAGGACGTGGGGCGGTGCCCATGAAGACAGACGACAAACGATCTTTGTCGCCACCGCCTTTGGCTCCACTGTCAGGAACAACGCGCAAGAAGACTTTCTACTTAAAATCATTTGACGAACAGTTTGCTGATCTACATCCACAGCGAACTAAATCGATATGTTCAGAGGCGCAGCCCCAAAGAGTAATCCCAAAGTCTTCGTCAGTAGGAAGCCAAACCGAATTTTCAGTCCCAAATGTAATGGAAACAGAATATCCTGTTGCAATGTCACGGGCTTTGCCTGCAGAATCGGGATCAATTCCCAAGAAACGCATTCCATTTAAACCTATAATGTTGCAGCATTTTGCTACAACAGAGGCTGAGCCGGAAGAGATTCTTTCAACGATGCCATCTACATCCAGTGCGGAACCACGCTATCTAGTCGGGATGCTCAATCGAAATAATATTAACAATTTGATGCTAAAGCCTACCACATTTGCACCTCAGATTGTAGAAGCGACTATACCAAGGATTACACCAAAAATGCCAACGCCATTGGCAACCAATGTTGGAATGCAGTATCCCATTTCAACATGGACTTCTAAGGAGCACCCTTTTATTCATTTTACAACAACTGGAGCTGACCCTCCAGCTACAACTTCTTCTTTCAAGGCACGTCCAAAGCCAACTTCAACAGTCACCTCAATGTCTAAGTATAAAATGCCAACGGCTTATATGGAGCCCCCCAATTACAACTTCGTATGAAAAAGAGATGGATATCCCACAGATGCCTTCAGAAATGGCCATTTACCGAAAATCCAGAAAACAGAAGTTCCCTTTGCTCCCAGAAGAGGCTCCAGAATTTCCAAAGAAACCGATGGCAATTGATCCTATACCATCGACGGCCTCGTCATCAACAGCTGGTGCAAAGCGACAATCACCATACAAATCGTCATTGGAGAATCCATCCAAAACTACAAAGACGGCTCAAGAGCCAAGAGCTAAAATAGAGCTAATTGATCCTATACCATCGACGGCCTCATCATCAACAGCTGGTGCAAAGCGACAATCACCATACAAATCGTCATTGGAGAATCCATCCAAAACTACAAAGACGGCTCAAGAGCCAAGAGCTAAAATAGAGCTAATTGATCCTATACCATCGACGGCCTCATCATCAACAGCTGGTGCAAAGCGACAATCACCATACAAATCGTCATTGGAGAATCCATCCAAAACTACAAAGACGGCTCAAGAGCCAAGAGCTAAAATAGAGCTAATTGATCCTATACCATCGACGGCCTCGTCATCAACAGCTGGTGCAAAGCGACAATCACCATACAAATCGTCATTGGAGAATCCATCCAAAACTAGAAAGACGGCTCAAGTGCCAGACGATGACCCCATCGCTCCATCGATGGAATTTCAAACATATCCACTATCAACATCTAGTGGATTATCTTCCGAGAAACGCACCAAAATTAAACCCAAAAAAAAGAAGAGTTCTGTGCCAACTGCAACAGTAACTTTGCCGCCAGATGATGGTAATGTATCAACTAATCTTGGAAAGGATCAGCCAGGATCGACATCTTCGAAAAAATCCAAAGAGCCCAAGTTACAAAATCGGAAAGTGCCAAAAGCAAACAAGTTACCAGTTACAGTACCAATAATCACGGCTCAATTGCCAATAGTTTCGACAACGGTTACGTCAAAAATAACAACAACAACTACTTTCACTTCATATAAACTAGTGAAGTGCAGCTGTATTACGGATATGCCAGCAGAACCATCGGTAGTTACATCTTCGGTGAAAATCGTACAGACGATGACTTTGCCGATGGCTCCAATAGTGGAAGTAGCAATGGCTCCAATAGTGGAAGTAGCAATGGCTCCAATCGTGGAAGTACCAATGGTTCCAATAGTGGTAGTACCAATGGCTCCAATAGTGCAAGTACCAATGGCTATGCCCCCTTCTTCTGTGGCAAATTCTCAATCAACAATTGCACCAAATCCTGAGGAGTATTCTGTACACCAGCCACGGCATGTTTCTATGACAACAGCACCAACTCTAGTATCGTCAACGGATACTTGGGGTATGTCCATACCTATAATGACAGAGCCGCCTCTTATATTAATGGCAACTTCGCCAGATACTTCTCCAGAGTTGGAGGTAGAGTTACAACAGCCTACTACAGAGGAACCATTGGGCAATACTGATGCGAGGCCTCGTACGGATGGAAATGAATCGATGCAAAGCTTCCTTTTAATGGATTCTATGTTCCCTTCTCGGTCTAGAAATTATATTTTGCATGAAATTCGCAACAGTGCCATCCCATCGGGAAACTCTGTGAGTTGATCGGGTGGAGGGGGGGTAATTGATAATCAAAAAATATCGCCTGTATGCAAGAATTGATCGTTGTTTGATCTTATTCTCAATTTTCGGTGATAGTCTTTCTTCGCTCTAATGAAATCATCATATATTAAAGCAATTCTATTTCATGTTGCATACAGGCGATATTTAATTAGCTTAGATTTTACTTTATTGCTTTTTGTTTATTGTATTATTTTTATATTATATATTTTTACTCTTTTTCTTTTACAAGGGTCCGGAGAATTTGGGCCAAAGTGCTGACATCCCTTAACCATGCAAGCAGCATAACTATCCAGCACGTCATTTCATCTTTATCATCCTATTAAAGTTTAAGTCATTTACTCATATGAATACCAAACTGTTTAATCAACAAGTTCCTTTTCATTTTCTCGAGTCTGAAGACCAAAAGTTTAAAATATATTTTGATTTGTATTAAAATAGATATAAAACAAGAATTTGAATAAAAACTTTTCTTTAAAAACTTTTTGAATTGTTAATGTATACATACATGTAAATATTTGCTGTATCAGTTTGTTTAGGTGTAGTTTAGTTTAGAGACCTTTATACGTAAAGAAAGGGAAAGGAAGTCTTGATATTTAGTCACTCGGTCATATCCCAAAGCCCCTCAGCTTCAGAATGTTTTCTCAACTGATTGCCATGTTCAATCGAAGTCATCAGAAAGTTTTTGCCATGTTTTCTAAGAAGTCAAAAAAGTTTACTTCAAACTTTTAATTTTCTCCTTTGGCCTTTTGGGCCAAACTAATTGTTTGAAAGTCCGCAGAATAGTTAGTTGGCATTCCGTTCTATTCCCCAATGCATTGCCAATTGAGTTGAGAACAAAACCATTGAACAAAGTGCACATTTCTTTTCTTATTGTTAGATTTTATTTTAAAATTTAATGCAATTGAATGAGGGTCACACACACACTGAGAGAGTGTGTCGCAAACAGGTGACGTGCTATGTATGAGTAGTCAACAAAGGAAACGTCATTAACCACACACATTCATTTCGCGCACCCATTTCACATTTTGTAAATATTTTACCCTTTAATGAGTATGCTAAACTGACCGCAGCTTTTGTAATTACTAAATCCTTTTGCATTCCTTCCATCATCCCGACCACAAGCTGTATATACACACATTGCCATCAACTGAATGAATATGAAATTCATTTAGCACGGTTTTATGTAAATATGCATTTATGTGTATACGCATAAGTTCCCACATACTTATATGTGGAAATATGTATACGAATATGGAAGTTTTATTTTCCTTTTGGGACAGGGCAAAACGACTCATTTAGATAAGCAAGTTCACTGACATACTTTTTAATAAGTTAACAAGTTAATTTACTGACTGAATCATACTATCACCCATTTAGTTGTGCAGTTGTTCACTCCTTTTTCAAATGACTTGTCTAGTTCTGCACTGACTAAATTATTTTCTAGGGATCTTAGTGAGTCGGAGAAGTAGTTGTTCAGTAAATCACCAGCGATTACTTGCTTATAAGAGAAAGTAAACTTAAAGATGCTAAAAAACTAAACTTTACTTTTAAATTAACAAGAGAATTCTCATTTTTTTCGAAATTGAGCAGGAAGGGTTAATAATGTCACATTCTAAAAGTCTCATTTAATAAATTAGAAGAATAAGGCAATATTACAATTCACAATATTCTTTATATACCATAAGCTATTTTCTTTATAATTTCATTTTTGTTGGTAACTCTTTCTAAACCACACACAAAAGCTTCAAAGTTGGGGCTAACTTTTCGTGTGATTGATTTTTTCTGCTGACCAAGCAACTTCCAATCAACTGTCTTTGATGGCGTGTTAAATAACAAGGGTAAAATGCTGAAGATCTTTGCTTTTAAAATTTCCTGATCCTTAATGAAAATATCATTTATGGATTATTTTTAGTTATGCCAAAGGTTCAAAATTTGTTAAAAAATTCTTATCTTCATCTTGAAAGGTTCTTAAAGTCAACTCGACTTTGTTTGCATCTTGATATTTAAATAAAGCATCATCAATACACTTTAAATTAGTTTCATAAATTAAGTTTTAAATAAGGCACTTCTTTCATTTAGTTCTATTTAAAATTTTAGTATTCTCGCTTTCGATTAGAGAAGGATGGAGAACAGAGATCAATTTCGATTTAAATTATTATTGAAATGTTAATTTGGTGCGATGACTTTTTTCCAGGCGAGAATGGATCTTTGTGGGAAATCCTTCAAACCATTTTGTCTTGGGAGCACATGTGATAACCAAAGGATACATGTGCTCCCAAGAAAGCTTCCATGTAGTTGTGATAACCAAAGGATACAACTACATGGAAACTTTCGATTTTTATTAAAAATTCATATACGTGTATATGCACATGTAGGAATAGTTTCAATGGTATACGTCACGTACGTATACATACTTGTTTATGCCCACAGGACTCACGCCCTTCCGAAACACGTGGTATCCTGTTAGCTTGGAGGCAGCGTGACTGTACCCTCTGAGAGTATGTGTGTGTGTGTGTGTCGTTTTCGATATCTGTATATTTTATTTGCTTTTCGTTTGAGTTGTTAAAATTTTATTACTAACCGAAAACATCATCAGCAGCAGCAGCAGCAAAAACAAAAACATTTACGTGTTGCAATGCTGCAGAAAGCCCATCAATGTGGGCGTGTCAAAGGACTTATATATACATAGCTCCGCCCCGCATAATTTTTTTTGTTTTTCGTGAGGATGGACGTGGGTGTTGTTGGAGGACAGGCACCTCAATTCGCTGGTTTCTCTGTCCGTCTGTCTGTCCATTCGTTTGTTTGTTTGTTTGCTCATTCGTTTGTGTGATTTATGCGCTTGAAATGCGTAAACTTTTCTCTTCTCGCATATGTTTTTTGTTATTCGTTTAATATTTGTATTTCAGTTTGAGTTTTATGGAAACGACTCCAACAGCTGAGCACAACGGACACCGATGAAAAAAAGAATAAAAAAAGATAACCGAAAACTGTAAATTGATTTATTGAGTCTGCGGTTCAACACGCCCACTGCACCCGCCCCCTATGGGGGACCTTTCCTACACTGAATCTTCTTTAAACCGCAATACATAAAGTCAAACCTGAACAATAAAAACAATTCAGGGAAAGGCAGGGTAGGGCAGGGGAAATTGCATTGCAATATTGTATATTTACCACAAATTTCTGACTAACACTTGGCACAAATGGCATTTAAAACTTTGATTTTGTTCTGTGCCATTTTAGAATTGGAAATCGACCAAGGCTAAATTACTAGCTAACAAAAACTCTGTTAATTAATTCCCCTAATTTAGTAAGCAGACAATGGATGAAATAGTGTAAAAAGGCATGTAAGGCATGTGTCTTAATGGGAGCATGCCCTCAAAAGTATGCAATATGCAGTCGAAAAGTCTATTGGAATAGGTATTCAGAGGGCTAAAAACATGTTTTTAGTAAAGATTATTTCAAAAGATTTTTAATACAGATTTTGTCTGCCTAGACATTTATTTAGACATATGCTTATTTGGAACAATTTATACATTTATTTATAATTTGAAACCAATCGCAATTGCATATTGTGAAGAATTCTTAAGTTAGCTATAGCTACTAGATCTTTAAAATAACATTCTGTCTTTGGTTTAGTTTACTTAAAGTACAATCGAGATCTTTCGAAATCTTCAATGTCCTTCCAAACTTGATTCTGTACTATGATTTCGAAATCGGATGCATGCATTTGTTTAACTAATGTTGATATCCTTTTTCCAGTTCTCGCTCACATTCTCTAAAGGATATACCACACACACACATATACATGCATGCAGAATCTATTAAAAACTTTGCTTATTAGCGGCGCGTGTAGTGAATTTACTGTGCATTTCATTTATCAAATGTTGATTACTTAGTAAGTAAGGGGGAAGTATGTAAGGGACGACAGTGGGCTGTGGGAAGTGGAAAGTGGGTGAGATATCCACAAACACCCATGGCCTACTCATTGAAAAGTTTTGTTTCCATCTCCCCGCGCTCCCTGTCTACAAATTGGAACTTCCGGCTAATAAAGAAGCAAACTAACGTTGACAAAGTTATGCAAAGCGCATTTGTTAAAGCATATACATTGACAAGGGGTGGTTTGGAGGGGGTTGAGGGAGGAGCTTGAAGCCGGCCAGGGTATGCGTAGGGGAAGGGCAGTGGAGGTAAGCTCACTTGGAGTTTTTTGTGTCTTCATTTATTTCATGTCACAAAACTTTCCGGAGTAAAAAAAATATGTATAAAAAATAAAAATGTTTGCAAATTTCAAGGAGAATTTCATTTTTCTTTTTCGCTTTCTCTTGGTGGAATTTTTTTTGTGCTTAGAATGCAAATGAGAATGTGGTCTAAAAAGGGAAAAAAATGATGATGGCGAGTTTTGTGGAGAAATTTAACCAAACTGAAATTACTTGGCTGCAGTTTAAAAATGTGCTGCATCCCCTCACACTTTAGCTTCCTTTCTCCTCCTCTCTCTCTCTCGTTCACTCACTCCTTTCACTCAGGCAATGTCCTTGCTCGGTATTTTTGCTTGGTGTTGGTGGCACTTCCTTTTGGTCATTTATTTTGCGGTGGCTTTGCAACAGTTTTCCCAGGCATCAGCAGCATGTAGGCTTCCTTCCTTCCTGTAGTCGCTGTTCCAGTCTCTGTTCAGTGTCCTGCGGCTGCGAAATGAAATATGCTAAAAATTCACACACACACACAAGCAATTGAAATGCAATTTAAAGGGCAGTAAAAAAGGACACTGAGAGGCCATGTCCTAGCCATTTACTTTTCACTTCTCTTTGACCGCCCAAGGTGATAATCGGATAAGTGTAAGGTAAAAATGTTTAATCGGAAACACACAAGTGAAAATTTTCTTCACCTGCTTGTCGACCACATCCTTTTAAAGACCCCCACGAGCAAGTAAAAGAAAATTTATTGAAACTTACACGGAATGTAACTGAAGAAGGACCAAATCTAGTCCTTGCAAGTTTGAAAATAACTTAGAAATTAATTCTAAGATATTCAAAATCTTAACTCTTCTCATGCCTGTATGCCATTTTTCCATTCATTTCATCATCTAGTTACCTTTGCATCGAAATTTTTCAGATAACACTAGTTGGCTTTGGTTGATCATAGTAACCCAAGATATTAGGTGCTCCTTTGCCTTTATTTTATTCTCTAAATTTCAGTTAGTTTTTCAATCGCTTCGTGTTTTCACATTAACAAAATTTTGGTTTTTCCTTTTATAAAGTTTGTTTTTTTTTTTTTTTTTTTTTGATTATTTTAAAATTTTGTTTATTATCAAAATTTTCAATGGCCAAAAAGGGCAGATAGTTCCATGGAATTGAATTCCAATGCAAATTATGAAGAATTGATACAAACAGTGCACGGCGCAGAGGAACAAACAAGGAACAGTGGAGATGACTTCATCGTGGAGCAAGATTTTCCCCTTTACGAGATAATAGAAAATCTGCTCTTCCGCAGTCCGTCTTTGATGTTCAAGTTCGACAATCCATATTTATCTAGCAATGTATGCAAATATAAAGAGGACAAAGTTTATTTCAAACTCATAATGCCACCTGAAATGCGATTAAAACTATTGATAAAAACATATTGTAGAGGCCTGTCCACAGTCAATTTACGTAAGCACTTAAAGAAGAACTTCTTTTTATTTGTTAAACTCGAGAACTGGAGAAGGAATCCTCTGCGGACCACGACAACAAGGTTTTTTATGTGTCACATAAACCCTTGTGGTGGCAAAAATCATAAACGTCGAAAATGTGCGGATCAATTTAAAGTAACAGTCCTACATTGGAGTTTAGAAAGAAAGACGCGCAATCTTCGTACTGTCAGTGTGAAAAATCGCGACTGTAAAAATAGTTAGGTCCAAACGAATTGTTTGACCAAATAACTAAATTATAAATGTTCTACTAATATATGGAATTTCATTACCACATAAATACTATAACCATTTAATTGTTAAACTTTTAAACTAGGTAAGTCCCATTAGTCAGTTATCTTTAGCCACTTTAAATTGTTTAGTCATTCATTTATGAAATGCACAGCGAATTGTAATATAATTTCATGTGTCTTTTGATTGATTCACTTCCGCCTCTCTGCCCTATTGCCCTCCTGCCCTCGTGCCCTTTGTTCTTTGTTCTCATCCTTCTGTGGCAAGATTTTATGAAATCGAAACGGCTCATTAGTGGCGGTGCCGCCTCAATATTAACCTGTGGTGTGTGGGTGATCCATGGCCAAGTTGGGGGTCGGTAGGTGGGTCGTTCGGTGAGTCGGTCGTTAGTCTGAAATTAGAAACGTACCAATTCATTCGACTGCCATCTGCTATCCCTTTCCATTTTGAACCATCCCATTTCATACATACATACATACATACATATACATCAATTGCATGCACACAAGCGGCCAATTCCAATTGCATTGCAATGTGAAATTGCTTAATTAACATTTCTCTAATTCTCTGGACCACCCTCTATATACTCGCTCTCTTTTCCTCTCTCTCTCCTACTCTGTGTTTGTCTTTATCTCTCTGCTTTAGGTTAGCATCAGCAGCAATGGCCAATTAGAAAATTTGAATATTCAGGCAGCAGGACGCAACAAAAGGCAACAAAAAAGTAAACAGGAAAATTTAAACCAACATTAAAAATAAAGGAGAAACGGCAACCAATTCAGTCGGCCGTTGGGTTTTAATACTTTAAGTCTCAAACGCGAATTGCTCAAGCAAACAAAAGGCCGCCACATTGGAAGGAAAACGGCTTTTTACGGCAGTTAATAAATTTTTAACTGGTTCAACAATTGCCCGTGAATTAAGGCAGCTAATGGTAAGTTTCTTTTAAACATTTTTTTTATACGCTTTCAAAAAGAAAGTATATCAATTTTGATCTACAATAAAATTTCAACTAAACAATATTTTTTACTATTATATCCCCATTGAAAAATAAAGAAAACCTTTTTGTTTAATGATATCTGAACCCTCTGGGTCTGTTATATTCTGTGCAGCTTTTCAATTTAAATCATGCCCTTGATTAGTTTGTTTGCTGTCTAACATGGCGTATGAGCTATAAAATTACTAAATAGCAAACTAAAATGTAGCTTTATATTGATTTCATGCAGTTTGGACTTACTTTCTTTATGCTTTTGCCAATGTTGCAGACGAGAAACGCGGCAGTTAGTGGCGATGAACCCGACGAGGAGCAGCAACAGCAGCAGACAACATCAGGAGCCATGGAGGATGGTGAAACTTTGGGGGCGGCGCCAGCAGATGATGAAGAAAAGGAGAAGGAGGAGACGGAGTCTCAGCAGCAGGAGCAGCAATACAAAATTGAGCAGAAGGCAACAAAGTCGCTTCAGTTGCATCGACGTCAAAGACAACGCAAAAAAGTGACCACACAGCAACCGCAACACCAGCAGCAACGAAAACAAAAGCAAAAGCAACAACGAACTACTACTACTGGTCGTGCCACATCCGATGCGGAAACAGATGACTCCAGCTCATGCGGTGATGATGATGATGCTGATGAGAATGTCGATGTGGATGGCGAACAAGTAAACGGTGGACCAGCATCTAGGGTTACACGGGTCAGTTACGCACAAAGGAATTTGCTCAATGAGCAGGTATTCTATCGGGATAATAATGACGATGATGACGGCGAGGCATACGACTATGATGATGATGAGGACGACGAAGAGGAAGATGAAAATGATGAGCAGCTGGAGGCTGATGTCTATGACGAATCAGCCAGGCCATTTGCCACGGATGGTCGTTCAAAGTCAAAGTTAAGTGTGGGAAATTTGCGTAATAAACGCAAAACGAAAACACGACAGTTCTCCCAACGAGGCAATAATGAGACAGGAAATGAATCGGAAGCCACTGATGTCATGGATAAACGTCGATGCATTTCAAAGGGGCAGATGCGAGGTGAATCTCTAAACTAATCAGACTGGATGTAAGCTCTTATCTCTGTGTATGTTCCTTTTTAGAATTCCGTGAGGCGTTTCGCCTATTTGATAAAGATGGCGACGGCTGCATAACCAAGGAGGAATTGGGCACAGTTATGCGTTCGCTAGGACAATTTGCTCGTGTCGAGGAGCTTCAGGAGATGCTTCAGGAGATTGATGTGGATGGTGGGTATGGGTGGTGATAATAGATTCCAACTGTCACTCTCTCTCACACTCTGTCACACACTTTCTCTCTCCGTCTCGTCCAACTCCAGGGGATGGGAATGTTAGTTTTGAAGAATTTGTAGACATACTTTCGAACATGACTTACGAGGATAAATCGGGTCTATCCTCGGCCGATCAGGAAGAGCGTGAACTACGTGATGCCTTTCGTGTATTTGATAAGCACAATCGTGGCTATATAACTGCCTCCGATTTGAGAGCTGTCCTGCAGTGCCTCGGAGAGGATCTGGATGAGGAGGATAGTGAGTACACAGTACAATTTAATGCTCTTCCATTTTCGAATGCTACGTGTCTTTGACAACCTTTGTTTATATCTTTGATTCTTTCATGATTTTTATTGGTGTTTACTATATTCTGCTCTCTGACATTAGTCGAGGATATGATCAAAGAGGTGGATGTGGATGGTGATGGTCGCATTGATTTCTATGAGTTTGTTCATGCGTTGGGCGAACCGGAAGACTCCCAGGAGAATGATGATGAGGAGGAAAATACCACATCGCCGTTGCCCACACCCAAGTCGGCGATTTCCCTTAGCTATGATTGAAGGCTTTAGTAATTGAGCACAAAACAAAAACATATTGAATTAATCAAATAAATCTAATAAAAGCAAAAATAATTTAACAAATAACGTACGAGTACTTTATCAGTATTAATGCATACCATATAATTATAATAATATTACTTAGATTTCTTAAAAACTTTTAAAATATTCATCTTAAAAAAATTTACAAAAAACTTGAATCAAACTAGAAATCAAAAATCAAATCTTTACTAATTAATTATAATACGGACTTTGACTATATACAAATACAAGCATTAAAATTACAAAATATACTTATAAATAAATAAATATATATATAGAGAATTACACCAATTTAATTTAATTTAATAATTACAATAATATAATAATAATAATAAAAGAAACAAAACAAATTGAAAATCTATTTTCAAACATATCATTAAAATGCGCCTCGTCTCTATCTATGTAAATGTGTTTGACTCTCCTAGAATTTTAGAATCTCGAATATAATTTTCACTCTTGCACTCTAAAAGCAATTAAAAAGTAATTATTTTAATGAAACAAATATTTGCTCATCTTGTTTTTTCTGCTCTTCGTTTTTTTTTTTTTTTGAAAACAAAACACAACAAAAAGAAACAAATTGCTAATAAATTTAAATATGAAATTCTATTTAATAAAAATTGTGTATATTATTCAATGGGTTTCTTCTTTTTTTTTTGCATTTGTTGATTTTAAATTGTTAATTTGCACATACAAAGGGATCAAGAGTATTTTTCTCTTCACTTTTCAACATTAAACATTTTAAAAGACAATTTGCAGGACCAAAATGTGTTTAAGTACCTAAAGACCATATTTTGGTTGCGTAATGCAGCAAAAAAAGGACTTAAAAGTGTGGTGAAAATGTCGGCAATTAATTTAATTTTATGAAATTGTTCGTGTTGCTGTTTCTAAATTAACATTATAATTGTATGTCTGTGTCTCTTCTCGTCGCTCGGTCTGTTTGTTGGGCGAGAGAAAAGTCATTAGGCCCAAAAAAGTGGGCAACATTTTGTGTGCGTTGTCAGTCAGTCATGCTTGAAGGAAGAGCAGAGCAAATAAACAAAGGCAACAAACACGAACTACCCGCCCCACACCGCCCACTCATCGGGGAATCCTTTTTGCAGTCATTTTACCATTTGTTCATCCTTCTGTGGTCAGCAGTCACAAACATGGGCACTGGAATCTACAACTTGGTTAAAGCTGCGTAGGCACAAAGTTACATTAATGGTCATGTAAACGACGCAACTCAAGTGTGTGCCGACTACACACACACACACACACACTCATACACGCACTTAAATTATGATGGGTTGAGAAGATAGGGTGACAGATAGAAAAGCGAAGAGGCAGTGGCAAAAAGGGATTGTAATACACTGACAAACAGACTGACAGACAGCCAGAGAAAGAGAGAGAGACAGTTAGACACTTGAAGAGCGGCTGCTACTACTGTCGTCCAGTGGGGTCTTAACGAGCTGGCAATGTTGTTGGCAACTTGGTTTTGCGGTGCTTAGCGCTTTGTCAAGGGTTCGACCCAATCCTCTTCCCTCTCCACCCACACTGTGCCTCTCTCATTTTGCCATTTGTCTCATTGCCTTTTTGTACCTTTTGTTTAATGTGGCTTTAGTTGCAATTTGAAACTAAATCAAAATAAAAATATGTACATGTGGTTCGAATGAGTTTTTAATCTTTTTAAAGACTTCTCGGAAATTGAAATGAAAATAATGTATTAAGTAAGAAATGACATTTTCATATATTCGAATGGTCCTTTCTAAAGTGAAGTCGTGGCGAATTTTCTATTTCGCAATTTCAATCTGCTTAGCGAATTTTGTGTTCCATTTAAACTGCAAAAATTCCGCCATCAACCACATTGATTGTTTCAAGTGGCGCCGCCTTCTTTGCTTTCATTTATGTTCCTTTAGCTCTTCACTCTGCATCCTTCATCCTTTAGACCTTCAGTTGTCCGGGCACTTCTGTTGTTGTCATGACTGTCAATTTGTCACACAATCAAGCGGCTGCTGAGTGGCTTCTAAGCACAACAAAGCCTCTCAGTGCCCACCCGGCCACCCGGACCCCCCTGGAGGCATTTTGAGTGCTGTTTGAGTTTCGTTTTCGTTTGGTTTTTTTTTTTTTTTTTGTTGCCCTCCAGTTTTATAATTATTGTTTGGATTTTGACTGATTAACAATCGGGACCATAAAGCATGGGAATGGCAATGGGGAATTTCAACTTAAATTTTTGCCAATTTGTAAAAGCTTTTCATTGCTGCTTTTTCTTCTTTTTTTTTGTTGCTGTTATTGTTATTTGATTGTTAATATGAAGTCTGCATTTATTTGCGGTCATTATTTCTAATTAATTTTAATGAGGATAGAAAATCAATATCATCTTAGTTCCCTTTCTCTTTCTCTTTATGTGCTTGCTTGATTGATATATTGCTGATATATTTAAGTGTGCGTGTGTGTGTGTGTGTGTGTGTGTATGATATAAATTGATATATGTATTTGTGTGTGAAAGGCATAATCAAACATAAATCACTAGAAGCATTCCAGTCTCTCCTTTGTTAGAATTATTATTAAATAAAGTTTGATTAAAATCAATTCACGAAAATCAAATAGTCATGAATTGTTTTGACGGTTGAGCAACTGTTTTCACTTACGATCTAAGTTGGCTTGCTTAGATAGTATTGGAAATTGATTATATTTTCATATGTAGATGTTTCGTTTATTTGTAATATTTCAACACAGAGCGTTCGATAAAAAATCAAAAAAAAAAAAAAAAAAAAAAAAAAAAAAGAAATCACTTCTTAAGAAGATTTGTAGATTTCCATACAAAATTAGAGAGCCCCACAAGCCAAACAGCAGCAGCAGCAGCCAAATAAAAAAGAAAAAAAAAGAGAACCACATAACCAAAAACAAAGACAGAATGGCCAACCAAATCGTACAACAGCAGCATCAGCAGCAGGACACCAGTGAAATGCAGCAGGAACAAAACCAATTACGTGAGGAGGAGGATGATCTGCGTTCGACAAGCAGCTCCAAAATGAACTTTGTCTATCGATTGGATCGTTTCCTACGTCGCTGGTTGCCTGGCTACAATTATATTCGTGGTGCCATCAAAATGCCAAGATCTGAAACCAATTTGTCAGCGAATCCAAGCGAATCATTGGAGGCAACAATTGTCACTGACCAGGTATCTAAGGCCCCACAAAAGAGGAAGCAGCAGCAGCAGCACATCAAACTGGACCGTCAACAGCAAAAGCAACAACAGCAGAAAAAGTCAGAAGTCTATTTAGATACGGGTATAGCCAAATCTGAATTCTGTGTGAAATTGGAAAATATACTCAAAACAAAACTCAATAAGCAAGAGCAAAAAGGTATGGAAGTTGGAGACTAAAATTACCTTTTTCCACGGGAGTTTTGTTTTTTTTTTTTTTATAATAATAGTGTCTGCTGGCTGGATTGAAGAGGCGTTTAATAAATTTGTCCTTTTACAATGATACAAACTTAAATGAATCTCATATATTTATGTTTCTATTCATAGTTTTTGCATTTTGTTTACATTTTACAGTGTAACAAATGCTACGTGATATGCCAATTTAATGCCGTTTGTCCTTATATCCTGATATCGTTCTCTATATCCTATAGCTGTCTGATTTGTTGCCCCGGCATTAGCCATTGCATTTATTGCAATGCAAGTCTGCGTGTGGAGGGAGATCTGATGGGGTTAGTGTCCTGCATCTAATGTGACCTCTGAATGACAGAGCACTTTAAAAGCTCCTGGATAAGGGAGAGAGAGGGTGCTCAACTTTATTTACTTTTCCCCCTTTTTACTTTTCCATTTTATCGCCTTCTGATATCTGTCTTACATATAAATTTTAGTTGCAACAACTATGTAGATACATATGTACATGTTTATGTATTTTATATGGTTGGTTAACCAACTAGAATTTTGTCCTATATTTACCTACAAAATGTGTGTATGTGCATACTTAGGCAAGGTCTTGATACCAACTAACAATTTTCTTGCTTTGCTCTCATCAAAGAATTTTAAAGAATCCCAGTTGCCGAATAATTTTAACAAGACTTTAAAGGCAAAGGGGTCTGTATGAAGATTGCCTTAAATAGTAAACAATATTATTCAATTAAATATCATGAAGCAAATGTTGCCAGTTGCCAGTTGAATGGCGTCATCTGCTTAAGTTTTGGGTTTCTCATTTTTGTTTTTCTCTTTCTTTTTTGTGGTCAGGAGACAATTTCATTTTGTTGTCCTTGTTGCTGTTGCTGCTGTCTTTGCTTATCTCACAAAGCGATTATAATTGAAAAAGTTTCGTTTTTTTTTTTTGCCACCGCCTCATTTTGTCTCCATTTGCAGCATGCCGCTTCCGTTCTCTGCATCTTCACACTTCATAAATATTTTACTCGTCGAGGATTTTACGCCTTAAGTCTTTGGCTTGCATAAAGAAGCATTAAATTAGCGATATTAAAAGATTGTAATCGCTAAATCGAAACAAATTAGTTGAATTACAACAAGCCTTCGCGTCTATGTATCCATTTGCATGTTTAATTGCCAATAAAAAGTATTTTTTAAATGACTTTTTCGGTATCAATGTCAATGTACATATGTAAGAATGAATGTGTATATTATGGCATATAGTCAACGGTTGTTTGTGTGTGTGCGCGCATGTGTGTACCGTTTCCGTTTCCGGCCAAATGCAGACAAAAGCAGGCGGCTCGACAATTGTCAGAGTTAAAAACGGAAAATATTATCTAACAGCCGCTTAGCCCTGATTCTGTCTCGGCCTTTGGGCAAGGCCAACACAAACAGCGGAAGTTCCCACCCATTCACACACACACACACACACACACACACTCATACATTCACATACACAAGCATTGAAGGTTACCTGATGATTCCTTGTTTGGCCGTTCTTGATTCAAAATTGTTGACTACTCTTGGGGGTTTCGTTGTTTTTTTTTTTCGATTGTGATTGCGCTCAAAAGGAGAGAAAGTAATAATTAATAAATAATGTATAGAGCAATATAAACAAATCTTAGTTAGTATTGACCTTAAAGACTAAAGTAATTTAATTGTAATTAAGAATCAAGAGAATGTTCGAATGCAGTCAAAGAAGTTTCAAAGAAACAATTCGACAAGTTCGAGTAAATTCAGCTCAAAATAATTTAATGGTCTAATAAATAAAATAATCAGTAACTAAATATCGTTAAAAATAGATCAATAAGAATTGCTTCTGTTTATTATGAACAAAGGACACTTGGAGTCGTTTTAAATAGCCAAAAAATAAAACAAATTAAACTAAATGGTAAATAGTCTTGTATTTCCGAGGTAATTGGTTTCAGATTTTGTTTGTTTTACTAGCTCTTGGCTAGCTTCTGCTGGTGAATTGGCTGCATTATCTTCCGGTCTTTAGAGGTCTTTCGAAGTCATAACGATGTCGGACATATCGTCGTCGTCATCGTCGTCGTCTTCAATATATTCCACCTTGTCCTCGGTCTCCTGTTTCTTCGACATGCCTTCCATAAGAACTCTTTTATAACGAAGTTGACGCTGAAGTTGCACAGCCAGCATATTGAATAGATTAATATCGGTTGGATAAGTTGTTGGACGATGGATTGGAACGACGCTAATACAAAAATCAAATTCTTTGCCTTTTTGCTTTTTGTCGGCCATCGCTCTTAATTCTTTCTCTATCTCTCTTTATCTAAAGGATATTTCGGGAGCTGAAAAAAGTTAAAAAATTAGCAACTTTATTAAATGAATTTTTACATACGATAATTCATAATTGAAAGGCTTAGTTTATACACACAATTAGACTAAAGACTTTGTAAAAAGAAGAAAAAGCTACTTTCTGCATTTTTAACGGTTCAAACAAAAAGAAAGCATGGGGATGTTAGCATTGCTAGTGGAAGTGTCTCTACAGATGGCGCCAATGAGTAAGCTTTCGAAAGGTTTTTCATTTGTTATCCTTGATAATTCCCTGCGACCTTTGTTTTGTGACTATGCTTTACCGTAAAGTTCTTTCACATTTACCCTCAAGGCACAAAATTTTCCCAAAAGATTGTACACGATTTCTTAGAAAAAGGAAATGTCCTTAAAGGAAGTTTGGGATTTTAGTACATCGTTTTACGATAAAACAACTTGGAAATGTAAATTTATATTATGGTTATAAATATCCCAAAACAATTTAGATCGAAACGGTTTATGCTTTTAGATCAAATACGATTTACCATATATTTATATGCAAGCTTATTTTAAAGGAAAATGTTCAAATGCTTTGAGCTTAATGTAACGGTATTTTAAGAGATTTTAATGCCAATTTATTGACAGATAAAAAAGTAGTAAGGTAAATTGAATCAAATCATTGAGAATATTTACAAAATTGCATCACTAAATAATAATATCTGGTTAGATATACTTGTTAGAAGACTAATTAAAGAAATAAAATCTGTTTAAAACTGATTTTGAAATATCGTATTCAAATTTCAATACATCGTATTTAATAATAAAGTCCTCTTTTCCCTCTAGGTATTATCATTCTATCATTTCTGCAATATGTGTACCAAAAGTTGGAGAAATCAGGGGCTGCGATTTTGGGACAAACGTTTTGAGTGTGGTCTCTTTAAGCCGAGCGCCCCACTTGTTCGTTTTCTTTTAAAAACTCACTCAAATCCTTTTTGTTTAACTTGGTCATGGGGCAATCAAAACGTAGCCTAAGGTGAAAATTCTATAAAAAGAAGAACTGAAGTACTTTAGGTTAAAATATGCATAGTACTTGGCACCGAAACTGAGAGAGGTAGAGATTGCTGCCAGTGCGTGATCAAAGCAAGTGTGAAGTGAGGAATCGAAATCAAGGACAAGACTGGGAATATTCTTACACGAGTTTGGAGTTTTCATTTTCGACCTTTTTGTTTTTTTTTTTCTTCTTTTTTTTCGCTGTATTTATTCTGATCAAGCCTGACCGAATTTCAAGAGAAACTTTTGCCGGCAAATTCAAATGGCATGCCTCGTTGCATTACGTGCGAAATGTTCTGAGAAATACAGAAACAGAGAAAGAGAGAGAGTCAAAGAGAGAGAGAGAGAGACAGAGAGCTTGTCGGGGAGGAAATGAGTTGTCAAGCGACACGACGATGCCAAATGCCGGAGCCGGAAAAGCCAATTAATTTGACAGCCTGGCCATAAACGAGGCAGAAGGCGACATTGCAATCTATGTAGGCACTACGCACACATACATATATAGAAAGGTGTGTGTGTATGAGCGTAGCGAACCCAAAAAGCGCAGTCAAGCGGAACACTAAGCCACTACGCGGCACACACACACAATGGGTGGTGGTATGGGTGGTGCGGCTCGAGGCTTCCGTGTCGTCTAAGAGGTCCAAGAATTCGATGCGAATGACTAGAGAATGGGACTTTAAGTGGGAGTGCATTGAACTCGACTAGTCACCAGTCTTTCAGTACCTTCTGCTCCCCTTTAGGGCAGAGGAATGTGTGTGCTGGAATGTGGCATAAGAAAAAAAGGTCCCCAAAGTACAACGTTGAGTGCGAATGCGAGTGCGAGTACTCATCGTTAACTTTGTCCTCTGTGCCGCCTCATTTGAGAATTGGCCACGAATCGTGGGTAAGGCAGGCAACAGCAACGAGCAAAAAAGAAACCTGGAAACCAAAGAAAACGTGAAAAAAAATAAAATTAAATGCCAACGAGATGACTAAATTAATGAGATTTCTAAGGAACAAACACGATGCGGCGAGGTTGACTTAGTTCCCTATCAATTTATTTATCTTGTGAAGCAATGAAGTCTGAAAATAAGGAGCTCCGGCCCCATTCTGCAAACTATAGGTTTCCCATATTGCATCATTATTGGGCTCTGATTTCGAACCGAAAATAATCCACATACCCTTTAGCCCCTCGTCCATAATCAATAGATCTTACTTACTTGAAAATACGGATTTCTCAATATAACTTTTTTAAATTTTTCCAATTTTGTTGTCAGAGAGCCTGTACTTGCTTCTTGTCGAAATTTTTATTTCTGACAGACATTTATATCACAGATGGCAAATAATTGATAAATAGTTATGTCGATAGTAAACACTGGTTTATCGATGGTGCTAATATCGTTAGCTTCCTTAGGAACGCAAAACCGACTCTATGCAATATCTTTACATTGAATCGTGTAAGGTGTTAATCCTAGATTTTGGGAGATAATCTATAGCTGTTGAATTTATGAATATCCAAATATATCAGAATTGGACGTAATATTTGCTCTTTTAGGTTGTTAAGATATTTACATACAAATCAAGAACTAGTGCTACTGATTTAGCTTTTTTTTTTATGAATTTCACTGTCTCTATATCGATATAATTATCGATACTACCATTGACATTTTCCAGCTTTTAATTCTAACTATTGTAGCAGTCACTTGGGAAATAGAAGTCGTCACTCGCTAATTTAGATTGGTCTATTGGTTCGATCTCTTTGTGCTCTCTCGCAACTCGTTGAATGATAAGAACTAGACATCTTGGATGTATGTTGAAAACCTAAACCATTAAATACAATCTAATAAGCAATTCGAAGCAAGGCAAAAGCAAAGTTCAAAGTCATTGCAGTTTATCACTTGGGAAGGCGCTAAACTGCAAGTTTTAGACACCAGAATGGGGGAAAAGAAGCATAGTCAAGCAAAAGGAAAATAAAAACTTTAACAAACTTTCCCCTGACATCATAAATCAACGAGTTGCCATTGCCTTTCGCGCTGTCTTTGCGCTTCATTTCGACTTATCATTTGCCAGTCTGAAACTTATGCACTAAAAACGCAAACGCAACCCAAGAGTCAAGCAATTTTATGGCTCTTCATTTTTTCAATGCAATTTTTGGGGTCATGACTATCAAAAATATTGTCGTTATGGAACGTTCTATGCTTGTTGGGGATTTTCCGGTTTCGTTCATTTTTTTTTTTCACTTTACCATTTGCCTTTTTCTCGTTGCTCGTGGTTGATAAATCACGCAGCGGCAAACCCCAAAAACTCTGCAGTTTATGCCACTGTGACAGCAGCAGCAGCAGCAGCTCCAACACCAATACAAACAAAATCAGCAGCAGCCGCAGTAGCAGCAACATTTGTAGATAAAGCACAAAGTGTTTGTCCTGCAGGTGCACAGCATCCCCCAGCATCAAGTTAACATTTGAAGGGGGGAAAATAAGTTAAATTACCTTGAATTACTTTGTTTTCTGCACATGGCTTACAGTAAGGAATGGTTTAGCTGATTTTATACATAAATTAGCAACACGACTTTGCTATACCCTGAATCAAAATTTCATTGGTTTTTTCTTGATTTTTAAACACACACATTTTATGGTATACAAAATCTTTAATATGTATATGTACATATATTCAAAAACCCATGTCTTACAACGCATTTTTCTCATAACCGAACAAAGTATTTCAAATTGAATAGAGTTACGTCTTGAATTTGCCAGTTGTTAGTTGTTGGTCTGTCAAAACTTAAGAATCGAATGAGTAAAAAAACCGAATTGTGTTTGGTATTTATTGAATAGTATTCGGTTTTTTTACACATTGTGCAAGTACTTGTTAAGAAGAAGTAGTTCTTCATTTCTATTTGTAAGACTAAGTCTTATTTGCTTGTTAAACACTAGCGCAGTGTGTTGGTACCACATAAGACCATGCCCACCACATTGCCAGCAAACTACTGATTCAAACTTTAGATATTATATAACCAATTTAGAAATTACAATCACATCTATCCTATGGATATCCCATCCTATATCCATTTTACCCTATGGGTGCATGGTATAAAAATAACGCAATGTTGATAAAGCATCTCAAACTTAGGTCTACAATTTTTCATAGTTATAATTAACCGTTGGACTTTCAACTTATTGCGTCGACAAAATCCCGAAAACGCTCGAGGCAATTTTTCAGACATTAAGTACTATGAGTTTGGTGAAAGAGATGCATTCTACAAAATAGAAAAGATTTGACTCGTTTTCGTCCACAATCTACAGTATCAAAGCACAGATGCTTAAACGAGAACAAATTATTACAACTTATGCTTCATTTTACGTGATATTTTTTGAGCACAGCAAAAGCATGGTAAATGTTTACTCAAACTACCCAAAAGTTTCAAAAACGGCTTAAGCAATGTAATTAAGAAATATTGTAAACTCAACAGTATTTTCGTTTGTAGAAAATAGTGCGAACAAAAACTTCAAAAAAGCTCGCGTATTTGTGTATCCGAAATGGGACATCTGGCAACGCTATGTCAAAATTTGACAGCTTTCTTTTAGCCGGAAACAGCTTATTTTAGCTCTAATCCCGATAAAAATAAAAATATTCTCTTGTTATTTACACAAAAACTTCAAATAATCGTCACACGAGGTTGCTATTGAAATGTTTCCCTTTCGTTTGATACGAAATTTATGTACGTTATGGCCATTTTGGGCCCGAGGAGCTTTAGTAAATATTTACCAAATCGGCTAAAGAGAGGTTTAGTGCTGGCAAACGTTATTTTTTATGGTTCTAGGCGCGTTCAAATTTGAATACTGCAGTGCCCTGTTAAGTTAAACGTACTTCGGAATATGTAAGTCAGATTAGATTTGGTCTTATGAAATCGAAGAATATCTGCATGCTCTGGCAAGAGTACCAAAAAAACTTGCTTGGGTATTTAATCTTCGACATGTTTGAAATTTATTGCCTTTTTAGGAAGAAGAAACTCTTTATTCAAAACTTAAAACAAAACCTTTTGTCAATTGTCAGCGCCATAACGGCATTCGACATGCGCGGCATTTATTAGGATCTCATATGAAACCTCCTCATTGTTCGCACCAATATAATCAAAGGCGAGTTCCTCGCCAGTCTTGATGAGTCACAGTGTTGAGAAAACCAAGTGTGGTAGGGCAACATTTTACGATAATTGCCCCCATCGATGGTAAACTCGCTCGCTAAACTCTCGCTGGCTCTCATTGTATCCGCTACCGCTATCGACATAGATCTTTCCCCTTTTGTTGACCTAATCATTATCATTTCGCCAAAAAATTTACAGATAACTTTACCTTTGCTTAGTACAAAAGTTGGGGGAAGTACACCGCCTTGTCCTTGCAGGTCTTGAAGAGAACCAATTCATACTTGTGTCAGTGTTGGATAAGGAGCTTTGAGCAAGCCGAGTCTCAGGTAAAGCGACTGTTGCACTCATAAATGGCCAGGTTTAAGGCGAAATCGCTTTGTAGCTCGATCGCAGGTAAAAGGCTCGTCCGCCAAGCGGCCATAGCAGCTACTAGATGGAGTACACTGTGTTGGTTTTTCTGCCCTATCATCATTACATTTGCAATCCAAAACCCCTTCTTCTGCACTTGGTATGTTCGCACATAAAATGTTATTCTGTATGTAGGTTAGACTCAAATGAATAGTATCAAGATTTACATACATGATTTTCCACACGAATCGGTGGCGATGGTTCCTCCACAAGTTTATCAAACTTGGTCAATCAGTTGCTGGCATCTTCGGGTATGATAGTCTTTCAAAATATTAACGCGAGAGCTCTTTCGCTGATGCGTTCATTAAGCTAACAGTATAAGATCCAACTGAAGTCTTATTGGTTGGAATTCATATATTTGCCTCATGGTAAAATTCTCATTATTTTCTTGTATTTTCAACTGCTCCAATTCCTCCAATACTTGAGTAATATACGAGGGCAGTCCGAAAAGTACTTAGCCTACAATGAAAAACGAAAATTTTGGAGAAGTGTCGATTTATTTCTCAACATAGTCTCCTTTAAGGTTGATACACTTGATCCAGAGATGCTATAACTTTTTAACCCGTCTGAAAAATAAGTTTTCTCGAGGTCTGAAAAATGGGCCTCCGTAGCGGCGATGACTTCCTCATTCGACTCAAATTTCAGCCCGGCGAGTGACTTTTTTGGAAACAAAAAGAAGTCGCACGGTGCCAAATCTGGAGAATACGGTGGATGGGGCAGCAGTTCGTAGACCAATTCGACCAATTTCAGCTCTGTAGGAGTTCGCGTCGATCCAGACGGACGGATGGACAGACATGCCTATTTGAACTCGTCTCGTCGTGCTGATCAAGAATATATATACTTTGTATGGTCGCAGATGCTTTCTTCTATGCGTTGCACACTTCTGACCAAAATTAATATACCCTTTTTGCAAGGGTATAACGAGCTTACGATGTTAAATTAATCTCTATTCTCTCTAAATTTCTGTTTTTCTGAACACAGTTGTATGTACAGTATAGGATAGGAAATTTCCCGATGAAAAATTGTATGCTGTATTTTGTGCTAGGTAGAGATCTCAGTCCTGTATATTTCTCTATTTTATTATCGCCAATTGCTTTTAT
This sequence comes from Drosophila equinoxialis, assembly GCA_018150345.1. Lineage (NCBI taxonomy): Eukaryota > Metazoa > Arthropoda > Insecta > Diptera > Drosophilidae > Drosophila > Drosophila equinoxialis. Next base: position 5,122,094 of record JAECWI010000002.1, on the reverse strand, counting down.
ATGGCCATGATCACTTTTCACAGACCTTGGATGACTAATCTATCCAAACTAGCTACACTTTTTCCACTACTAGTATTTTTCGTCTCTTCCTATGAGCCATCAAAGTAATTGCTTGCTGAAAAAGAGCCCCTACTATACAATGTCCTCTAGGCTTTGTTTTACGGATTTCAAAACGTAGTCCTTGGGCTTGCTTTATAGAGTCATTTGTACCATTAACCTCGTTGTTTTCTGTCACTGTTCGCACTTCTAAAAGCCATGTTATTAGTTTCATTTAATAGCTGCCTGTTGATAGCTAGCCTCCTTGTGAATGTATTGAAATATAACATAGCTCTGTTCGAAGTATTGGAAAAATTTTCCAAGAATATTTATTTTCTGGCATAACTTTTGAAATCGTGGAAATTCATGGAAACTTTCTTTTGATATTAAAATCTGGTTTGAAGAGTTTCCAGGCCAACAACTTTTTGTCTAACATACCAATAGACAATATGGCTGTAACTTTGGCTTCATTTAATTTGTTTGAACTTCTTCCAAATTCTTGCAGTGGTTTAAATATGTGAATATTGATTTACATAGGTAAAAAAAAAAAGACAGTTAATAAAGTTACAAAAATTGTTTGGTATACACAAATTATTTGTAGAATATTTATTTCTTTTGTGGTTATTTGTATGCACAAAAATATCGAACTTAAAAAAAAGAATGTAAATGCGGCAATTGTGGGAGGCAGTTGAGGATGTTGTTGGTGCAGTTGTAATAAAAATGCCAAAAGCTTATGTCGTGTCTGCCTTTGTCTCGCTATCCACCTATCTGCCTCTCTATGTGGCTCTCTCTCTTTCTGGCTGCTATGGATCTTCGTTGCAAAATATATAAAAACAACATACAGACAAACAGGCAAACAAAAGACAGACAAAAGCAGAGGAAAGCATAGCATACGCTGAGGGGCAAGCCAAGTAGTGAATATGGTTGGCAGTTTGTGATAGAGGGAAAGTTGGATGCGGGATGGGGTGGCTGGTATAACAAACAGCCATTTCAATTATTTATTGGAATTTTTACCTACTGACAGGCAAACAGTAAAAACAGAACAGAACTTAAACTCAACTGAACAAACGTAACGAAACGAAACGAAACGAAATGAAACGTCGATGAAAACGTCCAAAAAACCCAAAATCCATCCAACCTTCCCATTCATCTCTCACTCTTTCTTTCTCTCTCCCTCTCTGTCTGTCTCTCATCCTCTTTCTATATGCGAGGAATTGTTAAATATAAGTAAGCAACAATAGTAACAACAAAATATCAAAGAAGCTAATTTCGGCCGTGCCGAAGTTTACATACCCTTGCAGTCCTTTTTTGTGTTACTCAATTTATCAATGCACAGACAAAACCTTGAAAATATAATTTCCATTTCTTGTTCTTCTTTTTCCCCATCCCCTTATACATTGTTTGAGCAGAGCCGATTTATATTACCTGTAAATTGTATCCTTATAAGTAAATTTCATAGGAATACTCCAAATTTTTTTTTCTTCTATAACTACATATATGATATGGTGGACTAATCCTCAAAATTTTCACACCCGGGTTATAAGTAGCTCAAATATGAAGATTCATCCCAATAGCTCGTAAGACGCCTAAGTACGAACCGTACAGACGGAAATGGCTATATCGACTCAGCTTCTCATGATGATCAAGAATATATATATACTATCTCACGAATTTTATAATACCCTCTGCAAGGGTATAAAAACGAAAAGGCAAACATAAAAAAGTTTACCAGGAGCCAATGCACAAAAATATGTATTGAGGGGAGCAGGTAAAAATGCAACCAACAACAAAAAGAATGAAGGGGGGCGCCTGAAAGAGAAAGCGAAAGGACTTGAACATGTCCTTTTTGGGCTCTGGTCACAGAATAGTTATGCACCATGGGCGTCACGACATGTCACGAGCTTGTGCACGAGACTGTGTGATGTATATACGAGCCATCGTTAGGTGGCTCAAGTCTTTAAGCCTGGGATTAATTTTGTTTTTTTTTTTGTTAATTGATTGGGTGTCAATGAGTAAATATTGTATATACATTTTTTAATTGATTTTTAAGCCTTCCAATGGAACCCAGACTGATGACATTTCAGTGATAAACTGTGACTAAAACACACACAGAAAACATGCGTATACACCCAAATATAAATGTACCGAATCGGAATTTCTTAATGGAGTAATAGCTTACATCTGCCTTACTTTTGTTAACAGTTTTGCCCTTTAGTTTTATACATTTCTCCATTACAACGTATCTTGCTTTAGTGTGGGTTGCCTATTTCCTAGACTTTAAAAGACTTTTAAAAAAAATAGACTATAAAGTAATCGATTACAAAACTGGTTGATTCCAAATGCTCGGACAATTTCCGGTTGGGTATATAAATACACTTACAAAATAAACAATTGATAGCAATTCAGAAAAGTCACTGCATGATTTTACATAATTTTGAAATTAATTTTCATTTTATGTTTTAATTTTATGGACTTGCAGAAACCTTTTAAAAAGAAGTTAAATTTAACTAAAAAACGACAAATTCTTTCTGTTATTTGTTGAACTCTAACACAAATGTATATCAAGTGTACTTAAAATATTACTCATTCGCCATGTTGACTCTGTTAGCAAGAAGCATTTCTGTTGTATCTAAAAATGTGTTTTCGTAAAAAACTCTTTTAAAAATAGTTTTGCGTTGAATTGTTTTTAGTTTAGTTAGCTACGTTTTTTTGACTCGTTGGCTCTTTCATTTGCAGAGTGAAGCTATCGATTGGAGTAGATTACATAAATGTATGTGTTTTTTTTCCCATTTTCCATTCACCACATTAATTCAAATCCAAAATCCAATGGTTTTTTTGGTTTATTTTTCAATTGAAAAAAAAATACATTCATAAATTTTTGCGAGACACTTTTAACACTCTTTGCCACAATTGTTTATGCCACAATTTTCCCATGGTAAATGCCATCTACATGTACATATCTGTACATATGTATATCTATATATGTATGTATGTATGTATGTAGATACTTTGCCAACCCCACCACTCCGTAGTCCATGACAAGCAATTGTTTGCCTTTTCTGTTCGGTGCTGTTCTGTTTGTTTGCTTGTTGTGTGAAAAAAACTATTTTGCCAAAATCCATATAATATTTATAATATTATGCAAAATTGCCAATTTTGGTATACTGTATTTGTATCTCAGATGACCCATCCGCTCGTACACCCAACAGCCCGCTCATACATCCCGCTGGCCCCCTTCCAGGTACTGTTTCCCGGCTACAAGCAGGACCCCCTACCTTCTCTATCCATAGAGAATTGAGTCCGGTGTCGGATTGTCCATTGTCGGACATTGGCAACAGCCACAAAATTGGGTTCTGGTTACAGGCAAATGCGTCTCTGTATAAGTGAATGGACTGAGTGTGTCTGTGTGTGTGCGTGCATGTGTGTAAGTAAACTTTTCTGTTTGGCCCTGTTGTTATGGGTTTTATATTATATCCGTTCAGATTGGGTAAAGAGAATGCCGAGTGGAAGATGAAAGTGGACTTCTTGTTTAAGGCTAACGGAAAAAAAAAAAAAACAAGAAGATGGTGACCCTGTTTAATTGTCTTTCCACTGCCGAAACTGTAATAAATCTGAAGCATAAGCATCATCTTCTCTTCAACTGAAAACCTGCCAAACCGAAAGCCGGCTCTTCCGCTTGATTATCCTGTACCTCAATCTGGCTATGCCTTGCTTTGCCTATCCCTCCTGCCATACCCTGCCCTGGCCATGCCTTTGCCTCGACTGTCCACACGCCACCCCACTCCACAACCTCCCCCACACACCATTGAATTGTGTAAAAATATGCAAATTTTGGTTTGGCTTTACTTCTCTTTTTATTCTTTCTTTGCTTGATTATGGTTGCTGAGTGCAAAAAAAGACAAAGTGTTGGATATTCGAGTGTAGAGAATATTGAAATACCCTGGATGGAATAGAAAATATGTATTATGCTTGGACAAATTGAGGGCTTTCCATACTCAACCGTACTCTGAAAGGAGTGACGATCAAAGAGATCAATGCGACCTTTCTGCATTATGGAAAGTACTTTTAATAAGACCACGAGATGAAATTAAACTGAATCCAAGGAGCTTTATTAGCATACGTGTATAAAATATCCTTAAGGGCCCAACGAATATTGAAAATATGCTCACCTTTTGTATGCTGTATGGGTTACAGAGTATGAAAATGGGGAAAATTTTTGTTGTTGCTGCAAGGCAGAAAAGTCCAGAACTGAAAATGAAAATTCAAACTCAAACCCATTTTTGGTTTGGCTTTAAGGCGATGCCAGGCTTCAAAATTTTATGCAAACTTTACTTATGTCCCAACTTTGCCATCCCTCACTTGGGCCTCGTACCATATTTTTTGGGGTAAGCCTCAAAAAGTGAGCGGGCTTCACACTCCCACCCAAACATTCATACATACATACATACACCCACACACAAATAATCAAAATTTATTGTTCGAAATTAGTGCAAATATTTCACTGTTGACTATAGAATTGTGGCAGACCATGGTCAGGAATGGGGCGAGAGGGAGAAATGTTAGTTTTGGTGGAGATTTTACTAGCAATTTGTATGCAGCAATTGCAATTAGAAATTTCTGACATTAATAAGCAGCAATTTCTGCACATGACACAACGACGACGACGACGACGAGTTGAACCCAAAAGTATTGTATAAGCTGAATGAAACTACGAAATGAGGTATGGGAGACTATTGGTGGCAGGGGGAATGCGATATAGAAGAATATCCATTCATACATACATACTTTTCCCCCACTTCCAACAAGTTGAGTCGAAAAATGTTGCAATTAGTGAACAGATGACGACCAAGCAACTTTTCCATCTATCTCATTCTATCATTCACTTTTATCAACTTTCTCTCTCTCTCATTGTTTCTGTCTCTGTCTCTCAGTTTCACTCACTAGCATAGACTTTTTGGTAAAGCTTAGGCGAAATTTCCTTAGTCAAGCTTGAAGCTGTGAATTTGCTTATGGCCATCATAATTTGGCCAAAATGAAAAATTCAATTTGCCTACGGATAATTGAAGGGAAAATATGCTTAAATACGAGTTTTTCCTCCCATTGGCACCAAAACATCGTTAAGGTTATTTCGGTTATTGTTTGCATATGGTCATTATGGTCTCATTACATTTAAGTTTAAACGAAAAACTTTAACAATCTGCCAAAACTTGTTTGATCATAAAACTTAATATTATTTCATTATTTGGTATTTTTGAAATGGAACAATTAGATGGATAATTGTAATAATTGCTTATAATAATGTAGAAAATTTAGAAATTTTGTAAAAGATAAAATGGAAATGGCGAATAATGTAGATTATCAAAGATTTCAAAGTCAGCGGTTCAAGTGCTTCGAAAAGGAGAAACTAGTTTAATATAAACTTTTGTAGATTTCAACGTCCCTAATCGAAAGACAATTAATGTAATCAAAAACGGTACTAGTCCATGACTAAATCTAATGTCCACAAAGGTTTTAATGAACCTTTTATCAAAAGAAATATCTAACCATGCCGCAGGACCATGAAAATGACCCTGACAGTAAAACTTTTAGGCAATGCAAACAATCAAAGACAACTAAAATGTTTTTCGAACGGAACTAGTGGTGGTCACTACGTTCGAACGTTTTTGGTTGCTCAACTTTGATTGTAATTTTCTTGGCTTCTAAGTAACTTAATTAACAAATTGTTGGTTATGATCAATAAATCTCACCATGTTAACTTAAGCTATTTTTTCTACAGCTGCATTAAAGCAAAAATCACTCAAGTTCGGCTGACAATGGCTTAGTACGTTCTTTCAATATTAATATGAGTATCCTTCAAAGAAGTTATAGTTTCAATCGAAAAACTGGGGTCTTTTGGCCTGATCCTGTGCTACGAATAGATATTAGTTAAGAAAAATATCCTTCACCACTATTACATTAAAACGGGCCCACTGAGTAAGTGAAACAGACTTGTTAATGCCTTGAACCTGAACGTTCCATTAGTTTTCAATAGAAATATATCTTTGCATATTGATACCTGCTATGGGTTGAACTGCGGTCACCTTCCATTTACTTCATTTACAAGAGTCTTGCATGAATACATTTTAATAAGCTATTACAATTGATTAAGTATCACAATATACATGGTATCAAGTACAACTCCAGTTAAGAAATTTTGATAGTACTTAGAAATACATGTATTCGTGCAATACATAGAGTATTGCGAATACGATAGGAAACAATGTTTAATCAAGATGATTACTGTCTAGTATTAGACAATTTTACAAAATTAAATTTGTTGACTTTTGAAAGCTAATTCTTTTTATTGCTTGTTTTCTTCGGGCATTTATTTGAAATCTGTCCATGGGGGGCAATAAGAGAATTTTATCAAAAAGTATAAATGACATGAAACTTATTTCACTTTGAATATATTTTTGAGCATTAAGAAGACCGTAAATTAAAATTAAGTCCATGTCTTACTTAACACAATGTTGGATGGGGATTGGATTTTCAGGAATTTGTGCCCACCTTGTCAATTAAGGGTTAGGTGTATAATGACAAGGGAATCGCAGCCCTATATTGACACGATAATTAGGTTTTATAAATACCTGTGTCAAGCAGGAGTAAATAATAAACTTAATAAGCCTGCAAGATGATAAAGGAATCATCGATTTATTGAGCTGTAAAAACAAAAACAAACCTTTTCAAATATTGTTGGATGTTTTTTTGTTGTATTTATTACCTATGTATTTGTGTTTTAATGAACATATTTTTAACTCAAATTTGCTATAGAATGATGCCCATTCCCGAGAGAGAACGATGGGGACAGTCCTTGTATATGTCTGTCTATATGTGTGTGTGTGTGATTTGAATGCCTAACTAGTCTCATTTTATGTAGAGGCCATGATTTGTGATTTGGTTACTAAGTTGGCCTATTCCTTTTATTCATGTATTAGCCACTATTTACTAATTAACTGGACCAACCAATTGACAATAGCTAATAGGGGGATACAGTGTGTGTCTTTGTGTGTGTCTTTGTGTTTGTATTAAGCAGATTGGCTGGGGTGGGGATTTGAGAAGCAGGAAGCTATGCATGTAAATTATACCCATTACAAAGAAAGTCAGCCAGTCATTAAATCCCTATTGATAATGAGCCAAAAGCTGCATGGGATTATAACTTAAATTTTCCCCTTTTCCAAAATGTATTAAAACCCGAAAAACCCAGAAAAGTTTTTAGCATCGCTGTTGGTGCTGAAAGTGGTGATGTTTTGGGGTGGTGGGGAAGAGAGTGAGGTGAATGGCGGAAGGACCTTGGCATTTTGGGCTTGGTCAGCAGCTTTTGTTAGCTTAAGCTGTGTCTTAGGTCTCAACATTTGCTTTAAGCACTTAAATATTTATAAACAAAGTCATGATGAGGGCCGATAGGTAGGTAGGTGCCTGCTGAGTTCAGTTTCTGTTTTTGCTTGCCTACTTTTCAGCGTTGAGGGTAAATTCAAATGAATTTTAATTTTTGGCCCAAAATATAAACACATACAAAAAGTAAACAGAAACGTTGCCAAACAATTTTACACGGCACTGTGAAAAATGTTAATAATGTGTAATTTAAAATAGATTATTCTACGGTTTGGCGCAAAGTGGCCCCAAAATCCCCGGAAACCAGTCAAACGATGAATTTTCAAACCCAAAAACATTGGTCAAACTCACTTAAAGCCGCATTTATTTAAATTTGCTTGAATTCATTTTTAATTACCCAACTATCAGTTAGATATGGCAATGCTATATAATGTTAAATGTCAATTTTTAGATATGTCTAGATCAAGTTTCTGATCACATGACGTAGTTTATAGAAAATGTTGAGACTTTAAATATATAAAACGCTTTTGAATCACTTCCATAAACATTGTTTTGTTTATGGTCTGTGATTTAAACTTTTATTTTTGGGATAACATAAATTTGCTTTTTAAGCTTTTTGGGTATTCGCATTAACTGAAACCAGTGTGCCAATGTCCCTTGATATAGATAATGTATAAAATTCCAATATACCATATAAGCATTAATATATAAATATATATATATATATGTATATATATACATATATGTATGTATAGACGCATTAAATTCCATTCAATTGAAATGTAAAGCCGCCAGCCTTGTCTACGTATCCTAATCAAGCTTTGGCGACGCCAAATTTTATATTTACCTCCCTCCTCTCAATCCCCGTATAACACTTCCTCTATCTATGGCAGCAGCACCTAACATGCTTCCCATTTTCAGCCAAACCGACCATGGCGCCGTTTTGGTTTGAGCCATAAATAAACCAGAGGCAAAAGCAGAAGCAGCAAAAGCAACAGAAACAGCAAGAGGTTGGCTTGGGAATGGTGTCGGGATTGGTTGGGGTCGAGTTGGTAAGGACAAGGCCCTTAGCATCATTTTCATATGGGCTGCAACAGCTGGTGCCCAGATTGCTAGCTGCCAGTACCCTCACATACCCTCTCTGCTTTTAAACCTCTTGTTTTCCTCATTCTCAGTTTCAGCCAGTTTCGGCCTCATCCTTAACCATTTGCCAAAAATAAAAAGCAAAGTTAACAAGTTGTTGGAATCTTCTTTTTCTTTTGTTTTTTTGTATGCTCTTGGTAAAAGGGGTATAACCATTTTAGGCCACAATCAAAACAAAAAATACACTTTATAGAGGGTATTCTATTTATGTGGAGAGCAGTGTAAGTTCATATTAAGAATATTATTTTTGTCAGACTCGGCAATAATGGGCTTTCTATAAAAGACATTTCAATGGAGAGATTAAAGTGAAATGTTTTTTGTTTTCAAATCTTCTGATTAAAAAAAAGGGTATAGAGACTTTGTCATGGATAACAAACGGACTTGGCTCAATGGACTCGTTTTTGTTTTTTTGGTTTTTTATTTTGGTTTGGTTTGGTTTTGTGTTATACTTGTACCATATACTACAAGTATGTACTTAGAGCCAGAAGTGCGCCAAGGTTTAGTATGAGATTTTTCATTATTTAGAGGAGGTTAATGGGGGACTATGGCAACTTGAACTTGACAAAGGGCAAATCGGAAGAGAATGAGAAAGAATTGATAGTAATGGTTAAACTTAGTTGCTAACTATGTTAGTGTACAGACATACATATATAATATGAAAATCTATAAGGAGTATGCTTAAAGTTTATTTTCCAGATTTTCCACTCTGATTCGTCTGTGCGTTACACGAAGATGGAAAAATATTTTCAGCTGCTCATCTTTTGCGTTTCCTTTTATTTTTCATGTTGTTGCTTCTTTTGTTTTGCCATTTTTTGCTTTCTTTTTTTCTGTGGCAAGAGAGATAAATTTGTTAACCTTTTCGCTTGCGTTATCCTAAATCAACAATGATGCCAGGCAACAACTGTAGGACAGGACTTGGGGCTTTGCGTCCTGTTTCGTCTACTTCAATTGTGCCAATTGCCTGCCGCTCGTCAGTTAATCAAAGTAAAAGCCGCGCTTTGCCCCTAGTTACACCCCGTTCTTCTTCGCTCTGCCGTTCTGCTGTCATATCGTCCTGATAGTCCAGTAAAAATAACAAAGCAAGCAACAAGACATAAACAGAACCAGTAGGAGAATGAAAATGAGAAGAAAAAGGAGAGGGAGAAGAGAACTAGGAAAGGGCCTTTAAAAACATGCTGCCCATTTCCTGCTCCCGGTCCCGGCACCAGCTCCTCCTGTTATTTCGTTCCGTTCTAGCTTCTGGCAGTTAGCCAACATGGAAAACAAACTTTCGGCATAGAAAATCGTTTGCAACGCGATTTGCTTTCGCTAAAGAAATTGCTAAGTGGAATGGGGGTAAAGAAGTATACCAAAGGGAGCGCGGGGGCGGCTATGGACCCGTATAGACCATATTTTAGCGCATCGATGGCGAAATATTTTTCAATTTTTCAACACATTTGGCTGGCACTAGCAAAATGCTGCTCATATTTTTCCAAGCTGTCAACATATATCTTCCAAGGGAGAAGGGCAGAAAATGTGAGCAAAGGTTGAGCTGGTGGAATATCTGGGATGGAGAGAGGAGATGCTTGCTGCATTTGATGCTGCGTGTGCATTTTCTGTTGAAATGTTGCAACAACGGCACAAACAACACTTGTAAAAATGGGCAACAGCCACGCCCCCATACACACACACACATGCATAAGTTTGCTGATTGACAAAGCAACATCTAGCAGCAGTCGACAAAAAAGGGCGTTAAGGTATGGCATGGTATGGCAGGGGGCTGTGGCAGTTGGCAGGGGGCGTGTCAACATCAAACAACATGGCATAAAAATCAGCGCAAGTGCCGAGTCTGATGACGTCGACGTCGACGACGACGATGTTACTGCTGTTCGCTGGCTCGTAAATGGGCAAAACACTTTTACAAAGTGCAGCTTACACACGCTTGTACACACGCTCACACAGACAAACACATGCACGGAACACTGAGAAAAATCGAGAGGAGTTTGAAGGGGTTCTTTGGGCTCTGAGTGATGAAGAGATATGTTTATGCGTCAATTTGTTATCATCAAATCATCTGACCATATGCTGGCACCATAATCGGTCAACAGCAATGCAAAATGTCAACAACGTTGATGACGGTTTGCTTTTCGTCTGTACTTCCTCCTACCCCACCCATGCCATCACACCGAACTCTTTTGCCATATTTCATATGGTTTATGCGGTTAAGTCATACCATGAGTTACCTCAAACACTTAACTTGAATAACCTTTGGGCCAATCAAAAAACTAACCCAACCGAAATCCTAGATGTAAATTGTTATTTGTTAATAAATTTTATATCATTTAATTTAACATATTTTAAGTCTCTTCGACTTGGACTAAGTTTTAAAGATAAACATCCAGTTGTTTAACTTATTTCATCAATTTATAAACAATTCTTTTGATAAACGTTTCTTGTTATTCAATCTTTATTGCATCAAGGATTATATTTTAATTCAGTTTTCAGGATGTGCAAATTAGGAATATTTGCCCGCGCATAAACTCAGCCAAAATAATGTTGCACATTTGTTAACACATTGACAACACACTTAACACTTTGGCAATGCCATTCGCCATCCGTCCCTATCGTCATCATCATCATCGTCAGAAGCGTCTCCTCTCTCTTCCTTTCTCTCAATATCTCTCACTCTCTCTGTGTCTCTTCCTCCCACGAACATTCAACGATTAAGGTGATTTTAAGCGAGTTGAGACACGCGAGTTTTCCACACGATTTGATGGCGCTTTTTCGTGGCCTCTTTGATTGCTGCCGGCCCCGGCAATTAAAGTCGCCTCGTAAAGATTTGACACGAACATATACACGTACTACGGAGGAAGAGTGTTAGGATGAGATGGAATCAAATGGTGTGGGGCAGTTAGGATTCATACGTATAGATATACTATACACGAGCATGATGATGATGCCATGATGTCCATGATGATGGTTTTTGATGGTGCGTGCCTGTGTTTGATTTCAATTTCGTTTGCTTATTGCCTTGGCCAGTCAGTCAAATTGGTCACACACACACAGACACACACACGGAGAGAAAATAATAAGCCAAGTTGGCATAAAATAGAAACGAACGACCTTCAGATCAGCTTTCATTGCCTGTCGTCATCATCTCTTGGCCACATCACATAAATCGAGTTGTTTTGCTCCTCACATGGTCACATGCATGTTTAAATGCTAGAAAGAGCTGCAGATTGGGTGGTGCGGGCTGTTGTGGGTGGTGTTGGTGGTGTTGACGGTGGCAGGAGCCGTTCAAATTCCGTGCAATGGCATGTGAAAATGCGTTCAATTGAAACTGGGTTATGGCTTACGCTTAAAGGTTTACGGCCATGGCTATGGCTTTACGTTTTACGGCTTATGGTTTATATGTCTAATCGAGCAGATTGGGTTTCTTCTCATAACTTTAGAATTTCGTTCTCTTTTGGTTTATTTTCTTTTCTATTTTTTTTTTGTTTTTTCAAGATTTTTATGCATTTTGAGGTCAAGCGGGTTAGGCTGGTTCTTGGCCCGATGCGACTCAGGAAAACCCTTGATTGAAATAGATGACAATCATGTTGATAAAAGAGGCGTGGTTGGGGGGGGACTGACTAATTGATTTGCTAGCCCAAACTGTGGGTCTTTGAAGGGCATTGAGAGAGGGTGAGGAAGAATTTTCGTTTTGTTTTTTTTTTTTTTTTGTTGTGTTCCTATCAAAGTTTTTTGATTGATTGTTGCACTAATTTTCAATTGTGAGTTTTGTTGAAATATGGACAATTGATGGCGATTAATGTTGATTGATTGAAGCCTCAAATTGATAATTGATTATTGCAATAATAGAGTGGCAATTTAGTTGATTGAACTTTGCAATTGATTGAACATTGATTTGTCAAACCAAGCAAGTGAATTAAATATTAATAATTGCAATTGTATGAAAACCAGAAAAAAAAAAATGTTTATAATTAGGAGATGGAAAGCAAAATCATTGAAATTTTTGATTTCGCATTGAGACTTGGCAGGGATTATCCCGATTAATTTCTTTCTAAATTAGTTGTTTAAAGAGTTCCTTTGACCTTAATCCTCTTAATACTTAATTGCTTGAATAATTATGCAATTAAGTTTCATGTGGCGGTTAATTGAATCAATTATTGTTTCTTTTATTTGATCTTATAAGTTTCAATTTATGCATTATTTCAATTCAATTTAATTAGGACTAAACTATGTATGAATCACTGACTAAATGATTGATGAAGCTTTTCCCCCATCATCATTATCATCATCATCATCATCATCATTATTATCATCATCATCATCATCATCATCAGCTTCTCTGTTCGAGCCATCAGACCAACCTCAAGCCGAACAAAACCATTATTCCATTCAGCATTAAATCTTTCCCCCCCTTTCTCCCACCATATATCATCCACACAGTATGTATGAATGTCCTTCCACTGAACCTAGCATCATCTATAGTCAAATTGCTAATTGTATTATGTGTACTAAAGCGCGGTGAGTTGGAAGGAGGGGAAATTACTCCCACACATTGGGAACGAAATCAGAAACCAAATCTGAATCCGAATCATTCTAGCTGAAAACCGAGTTAACCCGAAAAAGTACCAAAAAACAAAAAGAAACATACATATAAATGTATACACACAGAGGGAGAGAGAGAGACATGGAGAGAGGGGGAAAGAACATTATCTGCAGGCCACGCCCACCGCAAAAACTAAACAAACCGCCTCCACAACAAGCTCGGTTTAATCATAAACAAATGCGTCCGGTGAAGGACCAACTCCTTTCACTCCTGTTCCCTCTGCTCCAGCACTGAATCCTGTTCCTGCTGCTGCTTCTGCTTCTCTTCCTCGGCTTTGCATTTCCTCTATTCACTGGCTGGACAATGACAAAATGTTACACATTTTACCCGCTATTAATTTCCGAAATATAACCAAAAAATCATAAAAACCTAACGCAAATAAAGCGAAATCTAAAACCAAAACAAAAAAAAACAAGGAAAATACAGAGGAAAAGCAAAGGCAAAAAGTTTTCCCGCCATTCGGTCGTTCGCTTAGCAACGGCAACATGCACACACAACAACAACAACAACAACAATGCGTTCAAAACAATGTGAACAGAATTTCCCAACTATACAAATTATTGTGCAGGCTGGTCCATGCTTGGGCGGGACAGTAGGCGTGGCTGAGAGCTCTGCGGTGGGCTTGAATTGGGTGGCCACATACACACATATACATACGTAGATTTCGTCCTTTACCATTGAACACACAAAAATAATTATCATAGAAGGCCCCATGATTTGCGTGCCCAGGCACTAAAAATCCATGCACTGAGAGAAAATCAAAACAATAATTCAAGCAAAACCTTTTCAATGTACTATCTCCTTAATACTTTTTGTTTTTAGTTTCTTTATAATAAGTAGGTACATATATCTTCCAGACAAAGAAAATGTGGAAATACAAAAATCATTACATCATTTTAATTTAAATATATTAATAAATTAAAAATTTTGGTAATTCAATTGTAGAGAAGTTTAAAATGCCGAATTCAGTTGATTTGCTTGATTTTACAACTTATTTTTGAAGTTAAACGCTTTCCAAAACATATGAAAAAAGTTTACTCATTTTTAGCCGGTTCAAGGTATATAAATCATAAATCATTGACAGCACAAAACAATGAGCAGTTTTTTTGTATAGTTATTCTAAGAACCACCAAATTCTATCATCAGTAGACTGAGCTAAAGAATCCAGAGTTGTAATGACCATACAATATTTTCAACGCTAAAACTGATTGAGAATTCCAACCACATGAAACGAAAGTTTGCAACTGCAGATTCCATCTTTTTTACGTGCGTTCTCTCAAAATTAGTGTGAGGACCATTATTTGTGTGTTCCGATAATTAAATTACACACACCTTTTAGTATGGAGATCACATTGAATTATTTTTTGTAAACAAAACTTTCTTTAAAGGTCGTTTAGATTAATAGCCTATTTCAATAGGTAATCGGAAAGGCAGTTAACCTCCTTAAGCCTTGCGATAGATGTAAATAATATTTAATGAATGATTATTATTATGTTCAATAATAAAAAAAATATCATAATCTTATGTTTACAAGTAAGTAGTATTTGTATTTGTATTTGAAGCACAGAGTTTAAATTAGGCTGACAATTGGATAATTGTTCTTTGAGTTTAAGGGACACATAAAGGAATTTTATTAAGCAGTATTAAAAACAAGATCCTGAATTTTCAAAAATAATAGCCCCTTTACACAAGTTAGCAATTTGTCTAAGGAAGTTTAATTGCAAATCTGTTGATGGCCAAGTTATTGAGATATAAATCTTTAAGCGAGATAAACAAGTGTCTAAACGAAACGAAAAGAAAACTACTAAATCAATGTCGAATGTTTGAGTTGCAGTGAGTATTGCAAAGGGCAACCAATTGGAAATCAGAAAGTTATCCAAACTAGATATGCAGTTTGAAATTCCTTGTGTGCACAAACCTATTGGCAATTTCTATGATTTTCAATTTTTTTTTTTTTTTGCAGTGCATAACATGTAACAATGCTGCCGCCAAATCACTTACAAACATTACGCTAACCGTTTTGGGCCAGAAATATTTACAACCTGCACACTCTATGTGCGCCACCTTCTCCTAGCCGAATAAGCAGCCCACGCCAAAGCCATCATATCACACCTGAGCCCTTACCTTAGGCATTTCGATGGTTGCTGTTGCAGCAGTCAACGGCAGACAGAGACAAAACAAAACACAAAAAAGGGAAAGCAAGCAGAAAATCAAGAAAGAGAGTAGAAAGCGGCAGCATTGTTTCCCTATGCTTCTTGGCTTTGCATTGTTTTTTTTTTTTTTTTTTTTTTGCGCGCTCGCGTTTCTTGTTCGTTTTTGTGTTTGTTTTCTTATTTGTTGCAAAGCGCATAAAAAGCATAAGCGCGTAAATAAAGTCAACCTCATTTATTTTGAATATAAACTACATTTTTTATGACTACCAGGAACCAGAGGCAACCACCCGTTTTTCAGAAGCAGCAACAGCAGCAAAAGAAGCACCAAAGTCAAAGCACTTTGCAACAGTCGTCATCGTCGGCGACAACAAGCAGCAGGACGAGGATAAGGACATCAACAACAATAAGAAGAAGAATGATGACGACGATGCCGTAGTCGTAGCAGTTGTTGTTGTTGTTCCCAGCACTGTTGCCATCATCGCCTGATTTTGTTAAAGGGGCCAGCGGCACCTCAACGAACCAGCAAAGTTATGGGGCATATGCACTTTGAGTGGGAACTTGCAAATGACTTGAGTTGGAAATGATTAATGGCTCACATCTGAATGAATCTGAAACCATTCAAATCTCATTCGAATTTTGGTCCACTTTTGATATATGTATGTAGGTATGTGTGTGCCGTATAATCTTCATTGACCAACCATGTTGCGTGGGCAAAAGTGTGGAAAATAAGATTTCTGCTTTTTGCTTCACTTACTTAATCTGTCTGTTTAAGTTGCTCTTGGACCTCTGTTGATCTTTCAATTCTTAAGCGTGGGTTTGAATTCCCTTCGTACACGTGGCAATTTAACAATAGTTCATTAATTGCATCACTAAAATAGTATCCAAATGGTTCCAACTACCTTTTCATGTAGAGTAACTAGTACTAAATTAAACACATGTTCAACACTTACTTAGTTTATTGATCTAAATTGAGAGGATTTTAATTTGTTTTGTTTGCAATTGATAAATTAGTTTCCTCTTAATGAGTTCTACCATTTTTTTCTCATTTTTTTTTTTTGAAATTAGTAATTGGTTTTCCTAATTCCCCATTAATGCAATTAGACGCAATTAATTGCCTACTTATTTGGGCATTGTCGAATATAGTGCCTACATACTGGTTAAAGAACTGTTGCCTGCTTTTTGGGGTTGCTTTCTATGGAATAGCAGATAACGTTGTTTTCTGCCACAAAAAAGAGCATCAGTTGTGTCAACTATTATTTTTGTTTTTTTTTTTTTTTGGAATAATTTCTTGTTGTTGTTGCAGGTTTTGCCTGTCATTCCGCATTCTCCATACCTCCTCTTCCACCTCTTCTGATGCGTTGTTATCTCTTTGCTCCCCCGCATAAGGTAAGCAATTTTTATTGAGGTCTCGACATTAAACGCAAAAATGACATACAGCTTACATGAGCGGGGGAGAGATGTGCAAGAGTTTGGGTGAATACAGGGATGGGGAATGGAAAAGGTTAGGAACGAATAGGAGGGGGAGGGATGTTGGAATAGTTCATTGCCGCCTGTCGCTTGTTTGCTCCGAAAAATCTGCACAACCATAAAAAACCATAAAGTAAGAGTGAGGGGAGAGAAGGAGGCAGATGGAGAGGTGGCAAGAGCAAGAGCGGTGAAAAACATTGTGAAAAAGATGAAAAATAAAGAGAAACGAATGCATTTGTCATGACCTCGAAACGGAAACAATTGAAAAAAGCTTTTCCTATCGCGCTAGTACGACAACGAATTCGGTTTGTCGACAGGGTCAGAGGAGCAACTCCCACCCCATTGTTCCTCCCATTTTGCTCTCTTACTCACACACACACCAAAATGTAACTGAGGCGTATCACAAAAATGCAACTGACATAGAAAAACGGCTTTCTATATAAAAACCCATCTAGACATATTCACATACCTATACCTACATACATGTACATATAACTGCATATATATATATATATATATATATATATGTACATGTATTTATGTATACAGATGTTATATACTCGTATATATGAAGTCCCAGTTCCCAACGGACTAAAAACACACACACAGTGCACAGTCCAGAGGCAGAGGAAACGACAACAAAAACAACAGACTTACTGCCAAGAAAATTCTTTTTGCCATTGAGCAAAGTAAGTCGACTACTGGCCAAAAGGCACCATCATTCGAGATGATGATGATGATGATGATGGTGATGGTGACGTTAGGCTGCAAGTCGAGGTGGTGCAAAGGCGGTCCATGGCCGAGATTTGAGCGGGTTAGCCTCTGTCCAGGTTCAGGTTGATATTGCCGTTGATGCGTTCGGCTTGCTTCCAAGTGCTGACTGGGCAAAATAGAAAATATCCAGATTAAAGGCAAACAAATAAAAGAAAGAAGAAAATAAAAAACCGAAAGTTAAGTAATTCTGCTAGCTTATCAAATTGTATGAATTTCGATTCATATTTTCTTTTTAATTGGATTTGCATGATAGTTATTTTCCAGTTTCTAGATTAACTTAATTTAAAATTGTGTTCTTGAGTTACGCTTTCATATTATATATATTTGAGCAAGTTCATTTTCCAGCTGGAGCAAAGAATTTTTCATGTTAGGTTCACTCTAACTTTGCTTTACCTTCAATGAACTGGTTGACTATGCAGTTTTCCTTTCCTCTCCCTGCCTCTGGGTTTGAGAGCGTCTGTGTGTGTGATGAGACTGTTCCGTTATACAGACCTAACTTCTGCCGTTAGCACTACTTTGACCAGGTTAGGCAGTATGCAACTTCAAATTAATTGCGCTTCAACTTCATTATTTTGCATCCCTGAACATGTTGGCTTATGCCTTTCACTTTCAATCTGCCGTCCGCATAGACGTTTTGCTTAGACGTTCCATTTTCTGTTTAATTTTTTTCTCTCTCCTTTTTTTTTTTTTTTGGGCCTGACACCATTTTGCGCATGGTCAATATTTCAAACAGATTAGTGAAGGCAACAAAATGCGCCTTAATTGAATGGCTGAGGCGTTGGCGTTAGCTTTGCCTGCCGGCTGGATGGCTGGCTGGCTGGATGGCAGGCTGGCAGCAGCTGTTCTATAGTACAAGACATACATATTTAATGAGCCACCGACACGTCTCGCGCGCGCTTTGCGATTGCGATATGGTGTCGTCTCATAATGCCACGCGGCAGCCTCAAGGCAAAATTTGTTGCCTTGCCTCATATGTATGTAGAGGCGAAAAGGATGGGCGGCGGTCGGCAGGCGGCAACAGGGCATCCTTAGCTTAATACTACCTTGAAACCGTCACGCACTTACACGCACACATACCAACCCATACTCACTTTCACTCACACACACATAAGCCGAAACATAAATTTCGTTAATCATTGAACTGGAAATTTAATAGCCAAGCCATATACTACATATACTACTACTACACAAGGCGGTATTAAGCTGCCTCTCTATCCTTTTCTTTCTCTCTCTCTATAGCTTCACCTTCATCTCCACTTCGAGTTTCTTGAATCCCCCGAACTCGCGATTCCCTAGCTAGAAACAGTGCACTGGAGATGGAAATAAAAATGAAGTTTGTGTCCATGAAAACGTGTGTCACGTTCAGGCAAATTAAACTATCTACATACAAATGTGAATTAGAATGATATATAAGTATGTGTATATACGCATATCTCTCGATAAACTGTGTAGATGGAAATTTAAAATGGGAAAATTTAATGTAAATTGATATGAAGTAGAAATACAAATTTCTTGAAATTTCATGATGTTATTATTTTCTGAGATATGTAGGAACCTCTTCCCGCTTAAGCCATGTATTCAGTTAGTTCTTATTACAAATTCAAGTTAGTTTGAATATTCGCCTCAAAGTTATTCGAGAGAATCAATTGTAAAAGCCCCAAGAGTTGAGGCAAATTCTTAAACCAAAAGAATTTCAAACAAAAATTTTCAATGACAAAGTTTCGATCCACAAAAAGCTAGTTTTCTGGTTGAGGTATTTGAATAGTATTGAGAATACTAATGAAATTTGTTGCAATAACATGAATCAGACTTGATTCTGACATTTTTGAAATATACGTTTGCTTTTTTTTTTTTAAACACCTGAAATCCATAAGAAAACCTCAACTCAAAACTTGAGACATCTCAGCGAGGGCTAGGAATTCATTTTAGACATACATATGTAGGTATTGTGAAAATGTCTCAGAATCTGGTGGAAATTGACTCGCCCCAATCTACATCAACTAAACTAAAAGGTATTCAACTTTGTATATATTCAAGTAGAAGGTAAAATGCTTTGTAATTTTTGCTGTTTTAGTTAATAAAATACGTCTACAGTAATTTTTATTGATGGTCATTTTGTTTTCAAACTTGAAAAACTTTTCCATTTTGCTATTTGGCAAATAGATTGGAATGTTGTTTTTGCTTAAGGCAATTAAATTCGTTTTAAGAACTTTCTATATATATGTATGTATATATATTGGATAATGATAAGAGAAGAAGCAGAATAATAATGATGATTATCACGTTATCATCGCTAATAGAAAGTTGGCCTTAACAGTTAAGACCAAAGCCAAAAGCGGAAAAATAAAAATTCCATTGCACAGAGCACGTAGCAATTGCCATGGCATGGACTTTGGGTTATGAGCAGCCCGAGGATTGCTTGAACTGTGAGTATATATGTATGTGTGTATATGTATTTGTGTAGTGGGTGCATGGGATGCTGGAGGTTAGGAACGGGGGAGAGAAAGTTTAACTTAAAAACTACGTCAAAATATAATAAACATTTTCCCAAAGACTTTAGCTTTCGACCCCTTTTTGTTGTCCTTCTCTTCTCGCCCCAGTGTCAATGCAATTGTGCTGCCCAGGGCAAGTTAAAATATATTTACATAATTATATGCCCGTTATTATAATGCGAGTTGGCAGAAAGTTTATAAAAACAACAACAAAAAATAAAATGTAAAGAAAACACAAAGACAACAATCCAACAGAAACCCAAAAGCTAACAGGCCAACAGGCTGTGCGGGGAGTCGAGGCAGTTGCGGTCAAAGGTTAGGTCAAATGACATAGATCACGAGACAATAGATTTGGCAATAATCAGAGTGGCGACAATTAAAAGCAATTGCTTTCCTGGGAACACAAAATGTGGTTAAACTGAAGATATCAGAAACACGAAAAGGGAAATGCAAAAAATTTGCATAAATTAAGAGAAAGATCAAAGATTATTAAGACAAAATGTTTATAACTTATCTCAAAATTATTAGTTTCATTTTCTCTTGATCTTCTTAACCATCAGAAATGGACTTGATCTCTGCTTTTGAAATTCCTTGCCACGTTTTTTTTTACTCATACCATGAGAAAAGATTGGTTTGGTTTATCTCAGTTCATCGTCTTCCATCTCGATGAGTTTCCATTAACAGAAATTGAATTTCATCGCCTCCTTCACCTTTATTCATGTTTCTCATTATTGTACGTTTGCATCTCTCTGGGGGAAATGAATATTATTTATATAAGTGCATATAATAAATTTTAACTACAGCCCAGAACGGCAACAACAATCGGCAGGTAAAGAAAGAACAAAACACCAATCAAAAAAAAAAAAAAAAATGCAAAAATAAAGATACTAAAAGCCGTTTCAACTTAAGCAGTTCCGATCCGATTTTGCATCGCCTTGGCATCGTGTGCCCCATTTTTATTTCCCTTTCTCTTTTTTTTTTTTTTTTTTGCGAAATGGCCCAACCAGGACACACAGTTATTGACTTCGTGTCCGAGGCGTAGTCAGAATGAGAGTCAGTGTCCGGGTCCGTGTGCATGTCCATGTCGGTGTCCATGCTCGCGTCCATGTCTGACTCTCAGTCCCCTTAGTCCCGAAGTCAACTTCTGGCGGGCCATAAAGCGAATATCGCTAAATCCGCCAACAATTGCAAAGTGCCAGCTTTTGCTGCAGTCCAAAATGGTCATGGTCGGAGCTCGAAGTTGGCAGCACGAAACTGAGTGTGGAGAAGCGAGGCCGGGGACCGACTTTGTTGACGTCCTTTGCTGCTGCTCCTACTGCTGCTGCCTTTGTTGTTGTTCCTCCTGTTGTTGGCCATTGTTGCAGAAAGTTTGATAGAGAAGCAGGCACAAGACACGAGGCATAAGGTGCACGGCGCCCGGCACACGGCACACCATAAATGCCAAGTACCCATTGAGGTAGCAGAACAACAGAACGAGCAGCAGTTGAATAAACTGCATACACTGACCGAAATCCACAAAAAAGTAACAAGTTCAATTGTGAATGAGCTAGAGCTCCTGTGTGAGTCTATTTAGTTTTCACTGTATCACAAAACTATACATATATATCTACTTAAATAAATGTCGAGTCAAATGAAGGTTTCTCACTCAATAGAATGCTCTGTCTTGGTCCTCGCTGTTGGGTCAAGAAAGTTTTATGTTTCTGCCCAAAATTGGCAGTCTTAAAAATAAGATTTTTTTCCATTCGCTTTAATATTCAAACTGGAAACATAAAAGAGTTTGTTCTCAGGCTATCGAGAGAAGGATTGGTAGGAGAATGACTATATGACATATTCCTGATTGGTTTTCTAAGTGAAAAACTTCTTGATAGAACTATGCATTAGAATAAATAATTTCTTTTCCTAGGTCTTCAAACAGAAAAAAGCTATATAATGCTTAAAGTCTGGTTAACAAACTATTTTTGTTGTTTGTAGATGAGTCGTCTTTTGACTGATCTTCATTGGGATTTTCTTATGGCCTTATATTGGCTGGTGAAATTTCTCGCTGTGGCAACCTTATTTGACACTTGACTAAGTTAGCTAGGGGGAATTGAGGGAACCAACTGCATTTGGCATTGCCCTCTTGTTGTTATGCCAAGTACGTCTTATTTACTTATTAGTCTAACTCAGTGCAAAGAAAACAGAAAAAAGTGAGAACGAAAAGAGAAAACGAGAATGAGAACGAGAACAAAAACGAGAAATACTCCAATTCCAGTGTCATCATCATAGTTGTTTTCGCTCTGATGTTTCTATTTTGGACATAGCTGTTGCTGTTGCTGTCAGTATGGTAGATGAGGGCGATGGGACACGGGGGGGATGGGTGATGGCCAATGGGGGACTTCTTCAATGTCCGTCATTCAGTCATTTCAATTTGCCTAACGTTGCAAGGGCCTTAGAACAAATACCAGCAAATGGAACGAAAGAAAAACAACAACAATACAACACACACACACACACGTTTACACATATGGTAGGTATATATACATACATATGTACATTGTTTATATATGTATGTATATATAGATATATCTATCTGGGTAAATAGTTTAAGTAAACAGGAAAAAAAACAATTGCCAACGGGCAGGACATGACAGGGCATTCTTCTTCTTATTTCATCTATCTATGTATGTATTTGTTCGTCACTTACAGACATCTGTACATACATATGTTTATATAGTATCCATATATATATGTATATATTTCCACCATATAGTTCCTTCTACAAATACACTGTACACTAAATGACATCCATATCCATATGGCTTTCTGGTCATGTTCAACTTGTTGTATGCAGATTAGGGCCCGTTTGGAATTCAATTTCAACAAAAATGGCAAAAATCTAATTGAATTCAATAACGTTTATTGGTTTTTAGTTTTAAAATAGTAGCCACGCTACAATTTTAGGCCCACCACGATGCTGATATATATATATATATTCATTTACATATGACTAGCATATTTCGGTTTCGGGAAAAAATTGAAAAACCACATGAATATTAAAAGATATAACCTCAATCGAATTTGATTGAATCTGACAATAAATTATATTATCATATTACCATGGGAATACAAGTATATCTAAAGGTATATACAAATATATATATATGGATATTGTTGTGTTCGGATTCATTCATGTTTGTCAATCTTGTTGTTCTTTGCTTTTATACTGATTTATTTTCTATTGCCTCTGGCAATTTGGGTATATCGGGACTAGGGAAATGCTTAATTACACTAAGAGGAGTTTTGAGATGTATCTTTAATATCTCAACTTAATACAGATGTAAGTGAACAAAACAATTTCTACGCTAGAATGTTGATATTTATAATATTTTTCGCAACAATTCAAATGCAGAAGCAATTATCAAGGAATTTTGGATAAATATTTGCAACGACGTGTGTCATGTATTTCAATATGCCCATTTTACAGGGTATTGAACAGTTCATCTTTGTTCAAGTGAATAGCTTTACTCATGGTTTTTATTTTCCACATTTAATTTCATTTCATTCGCATCGCTTTCTCTCTCTCTCTCTCTCTCTTTATCTCTCGCACTTCCTGTCTCCTTCGCGCTCAGGTTCATTTGTTTTTGAAATTTAACGTCCATTGTGGACTGCTCATACTTCACATCTTCTCCCCACCGTACGCCCACCGCCTACCACTCTTCTGCTCTATCTCTTTCTATCATCCAGTATCTTGTTGGTCTATGACCGTTTCGTTTCCTGTGGCTTTTTGACTTTATTAAAACTAATTTTATTTTTTAGCGTTTTCATTTTGTATTACAATTTTTTTTTTTTTTTTTGCTGTTCTTGTTTATGTGGGCATGTGGGGGTGTGTGTGTGTGTGTGTTTTCAAGTTGTTGCTCTTGTTTTTTTGTTTTTTTTTTTTTGTTTTATGTAGCGTTGCTATGCGATTTTCATTTCAAGCGGCGTTTTTTTATGATCCCAAACTCCTCTTCAGCACCGCCTCTTCCTGTAGTTTATAGGCCAAATGCATGAAATTATTTTAATAATAAAACAAAAAAAAACAAAAACACTAGAGAGGTGGGGAGATCCCATCTCAAAAAGGAAGAGTCAGAGATAGGAGAGAGAGCGAGATAGGAGAGAGAGAAGGAGGGATGGGTGGCCAGACAAGCGTTACGGAACTATGGCATATAAAACTAGAGACAACATAAAAGCAACAAGATGAACAACAAATAAGATGAATTCACAAAGGAACGATAAGGCGGACGGTTGGGGCAATGAGACAGCAGGAAATCCTCTTTTACCTCCCAATCCGCCAATCCCCCTTTCACCACAAGTAAAAAAATCCTGAAATACTAAAATATATGTACAAAAATTAAGTCACGACTTGCTGGAATTTAAATCAATTTCTGACTATTGCCACAAATATTTATGGCAACGACTAGATTAATACTCTTAGCTAATATCCTGAAGAAATAATATATGAATATGACTTTTAAAATGATTTTGAAATATATCAATCCATAATTTAGTCATAAACATGTAAAATCATCAGATAGGTCTACATTTTTTCCGGAAATCAACAATTGAGGGGAAAGCGAGCATTTTGGAGGAGAAATAGTTCTTGGATATAGAAATTTGATCAGTTTGTGGCGGTAGGAAATTTCTCCTTCCGAGAATCCGCTTCAAAGACTCAGTTTTGTAGAATCTGATTCAGATATTCCAGATTCATAGGAAAGAAGTTTTTCTTTCCCTTTCCCTTGGGCAGTTTGTGATTATCGACCTAATTATATCGCTATATAGACAATCCGCTTGTTTTTCGTTTTTCACTACAACTTGAAAAACATATTTACGAACAAGAAATATTTTAACTTATTCCATTCAGCGACAAGTATTTAAATTGTTGTGAAAGGGAAGAAGACGAAATTTGATTATCGCCAGCAACTTTTTCAAAGGAAGTCACTGTCTGTGTATCTCAACCGACTTATTTAAAGCATGACCCTTCAAAGATTTGATTATGCGAATTGTCTAGGTAATTTTTAGCAAGAAATAGAAACTGATTCCCAGAAAATTCAAGGAGAACAAGATACCAAATGTATTCTTAGATAGGTCTCCGCCATTTTCTCTTAACATATTGCCTATAAAAAGGCAATATACAAGTATTGCGACATTTATTTGCCCATTTTTTTGTGGCCTCACACAAAATGATTTAAAATGATAATTTTTTGTTTGTTTTTTTTTTTTTTTTTTGCTCTGCCTAGGCCATGAGCTAGAGATGCAGATAGAGTAAACAGGAAGGTACAGAGAGAGAGAGAAAGGGAAATGGAACGGATGGAAATGAGGAAAATGAAAGGAAAGCCAAACCAAAGTCCAGTTTTCAGGCAGCGCGTGTAATTTTGCTTTTCGTAATTTCAATTAAAATTATTTCACGCGCCAAGGATAGGGAAAACGAGAAACGGAGAGACAGAGAGAGAGAGAGAGAGCGGAAGACGAATAAAGAGAATTTTGGTAATGGTAATGGGACTACCAAATACAACCCAAAAATAGAGCGGCAAAATAAAATGAAAAACCGTGGCTTTAGCTCTACATCTTCTTCTGCTTCTTAGTCGTTTTCTGGCCAACATCATTTTCTATGTATAAAAGCAAACAATTGAGCAAGCAAGTTTACAGCTAAGTAAAACGCACTCATAGCCTAATGGGCCAAGACACTGGCGAGAAGCTGGTACTGCTACTGCTTTTTCTGTTGATGTTGATGATGATGATGATGCCGGGACTAGAGCGAAAGCAACCCGACACCACTTTGCACCGCCCACACTGTACAAAAATCCCCATTCCCTTTTCCACAGCACCGCCCCCCGCCCCTGGCTCAACGGAACTCTGCCTACATTTCCTACTCGTTCGACAGTCCATCAGGCGACGTCCCAGAGCGCCATTACCGCAAAAACTTTAACGCTGAGTTGTTAGCAGCAGCGGCAGCAAACGAACTTAGAAACACAAACACGCGCCAAGAACACACTCACAAACACACACACACACACACACATACAGGAAGAAAGAAAAAGCGAAAAGATACTCATACATTGCTAACAATTGTAATGGGCTGCCCGATTCCTTTCTTACCCTTACTCACACCGTTACTATTACCCTTACCTAGCCCAACCAACAACGAAACGAAACAACGAAAAAAACAACAAAATAAAACAATCCCAAATTGTTTCGGTCCATGCCAAAAGCCTTGATATCACAACACAAGGCGACATTAACATTTAGCTAAAACGAGCTCAAAAGTCACTCAACTCAAATCCAAATCCAAATCTTAAATCTCCAACCGAATAAGCCGAAACCGAAATCCCGAGATAAGTCTTTGAGTGAAAGTCAAAATCTATGTTACGCCCCCCTTCCCCTCATCCGAAGCACATACAAAGTCTCTCTCTATAAGCAGCATTGAGGGGATCCGTGGTGGTATGTGCTCTGCAAATGTCTAAACAATGGAGATGCTCATGGGTCCGTGAGACTAGATTTAGAATATCGAAAAATCATCAAGTTACATATATATTAACGACTCAAAACTCCCTAGTACCGAAGAGAAGTTTTAAAGAAATCAATCGTTTTGAAAAGACATTTAAATCCTATTATTAAATCATAATACAAATGGATAAGAAAACCCTAAATGACTGAATATGGAATAAGTTCTATGAAAAAAATAGTTGATATTTGATTTTGAATTTGGAACTTGGAACTATTGTAGACTATTCTATTGATTATATAGTTAATTTCAGTGTTAATTTAGTGAAACAACATGGAGATTAACCAAGTCTTGTAAACAGAGAACTTGGTGAGAACTTAAAATGCTTAACTTTCTTTGTTTGGTTTATAAGGTCATGAAATATTTCTAATGATGACTCTATTTCTGTCTTTTATATAACGATATTTTTTATCAGCAAAAATAAGCTTTTCTTACTGCTTGGTTTTCATTTAAACGAATTGTTTATTGATATTGATATTCATATTGATAAAATGAAACAGAAATGGGTCTTATTTCTTCTCTTTGTGCTTTCCCATATTTTACTCCTTCTGAATTTATTATCTCGATTGATGTATATATTTAAGTATAAGTATATCTTTTGTCATATTTCTGTCGTCTTCTCATTTCCCTTTTTTAATATGCTACTTACAGCTTGTCTCTTTCCACTTTGCTCACATTTAATACCCTCGACAGGAATGGCATGCCCAACTTGGCATTAAAAAGAAGAGTTTGATTAACTAGCAAACCATAATTCTGTGATAATTGTTGGGGTGATATATATATTCGATGTGTATATTGATATAAATACCTATTAACTTCTATAGATTTTCAGACAACTCTACTAAGAACTTTTACAGATTTTCAAGAAGCTTAAAAAGTTAATTGAATTAATTTGGCATTTATCCATAATTTCAAAACATAATGTACATGTAGTTCGTCTTTAAAGGAATATATATTACCTGAAATATTTCACAGGTATTTCACGCTCCACAAATAGTTAAGATTATATCACTTTTTTGGATCGGCACATGCTTATCTTCCTTGTAAGAGTTCAATATTCAATTGCAAGAAAGAAATTAAGATTTTCATTTAAAAGTTAAAACTAAATTTAGTTTTAATTGATATATCCTTCTTGTTTTTCTTCCTGAAGGTAACACGTGAGCCTCTCTAATGTTCAGGCTAACGGATGCTGGAGCATCCTGCTCTCTCTCCATCTAGTACGTTTCTCTCTGTTCTCTTTGAAACTCACCACACCGTTTTGCAGTGAGAGAAGCTTTCACTCAATTTCTGTTTGAGTTTGAGTTTCGTTTTTACTTAGTCAATCGAGCTGGAAGTGAGTGAGTGTGTGTAAATGAGTGAGCAATTGTGTCTCTAACTGTGTGTGTGTGTGCGTGATGTTAGCCATTTTGTCGTCTGACTTTCATTTTTTCCTGTTGTTGGCTGCCTTTTGTGCGGTGTAGCCAGCCAACTCTTCCATTTGATTTCTTTGGGGCTTCCTTTATTATATTTCCCTTCGTTTTCTTTTTTTCATCCTTTCTTTTTTGTGTTTCTTTTTTTTTTTTAGTTGGCGACGCTTTGGCCGTACCCAAAGAACCCAAAGACCAAAAAGTGGGTCATTTTACGTGCCACATCGTTGAGAAATGTTGAAAGGCAAAGGCATCGGTTGAGGCAACTCAGTCTCTCTATCTCTGTCTCTCTCTTTAGCTTTGTCTGTGTGTGAGTGTGCGGCAGAAGCTGCGGTTGATGTTGCTGTCTGTTGTTCTTGTTAAATAAACCATGCTGGGGCACAAAAGTATATAATATATGACCAAAAGTATTTATATACTCATGAACAGATACATATGTATCTGGACTCCACTTACATATACATATAAATATATTTACATATACTAACTACTCGAGCCAAGTCAAGTCGAGTCGTGTCCTGAGCCATTGAGCCTCATTGCTCATGGGGGTTTTAATTTGCAACTTAACGGCAAAACTTTCAATTTTCGATAATGCTCCCATCCTGAAAACAAGCAAAAAATTCAACAATAACATTCAAAACAAAATTAAAGCCCAAAGGAGAAAGCCAACTAAACTAAAAGAGCAAATGTTAAAGCACTCAATACAAACATTGCATATTATTGAATAGAAATTGGCAAACGAATAGAAGTCCATCAAGTTCATTTTGTTGTTGCCAAACAATTCTCCATTTATGTATGTATGTAGAAGTGTAATGTAATATGTAATAGACTTTTTTACGTTCTCGCCATAAAATCTTACCTTTTGATTCATTCTCCGTTATCATCGGTAATGTCAAGAACCTTCACTTGAGACAACGGCCAGCAAGGCCAGCAAGGACAGGAAATTGAGACTTCGCTTTAATAGCTATGCGATAATTTTGTTCAATTAAAACATTGCACAATGGTCCCAAAGTCACATTTTTCGGGAATTAATTTAAAAATAAAAAGTGTTTGTAGTAAGTATAATGTTTATTTTAAAAAGGGAATACTTTTCTACCGTTAAACATTTTGAGATGCCCTAAAAGATCGATTTTTTTGAAACATTTAGGTCAGTTTTCCCTGACTGACTAATATTTAAATAATATTTAATATATTTTTGCTTACATGTGCCTAGTACTGCATTTAATTTATTTTTATTTGGGGAACGTAAATTGTCTTCAATGTGTTTATAATTCACTCCGCCGATCCACTAATCCTTGGCTTATAGATAAACATCAGAAGGGCTAACCTCGGCCATGCCGAAGCTTTTTTTATTACTTAAAGCGTAAAATCGTTACATCTGTAAGATCAAAACTTCGCTTAAATCGGCCCACAGTTCGTGCAAAAGTTTGTTTAAGTTTGAGGCAAATGGTTTTTCTGATCAAAATTACTTTTCGGCCGATCGTTTCTATGATATGGTCACAAGGGATGAAACGACTAGTCGCAATTTCGACTATAAGTAGTCAACCATTTTTCAAAAACAAAGTCGAGTTAATGGTGTCGACCATTTGCCTTTTGACTAGTCGACCATTTCTATTTGACCCTAAGAGTAAGCAATGATAATTTTTCGTTTTTGAAAAGAAAAGTTGTTCTATTCCATCATTCATATCGTCTGTGCTTTAACCGCTTCATTCGACATTTTTATAAATTGCCTTAACAATAATTGCTTTATTAGACCCTTGAAAAAAGGGTATGCAAATTTTGGTCAGAAGGAAATTTATATTCTTGATTAGCACGACGAGACAAGTTGATATAGCCATGTTCGTCTGGCTCGCCTCTATCTGCCTTTAGATCGCTGAAGGGCTATTTTAACTCTTCTTGTTATACCGATCAACGGATTGGAGATGCTTCCTTTTGCACACTTCAAGGCAAAAGTAAAATACCCTTTATGGAAGCGTATAGAACAGAATAACTATGTCATCGCTGTGTTTGGTGGGGCTTTTAATTCCTAGACCTTGTTAGTTTAAGTAATGTTGATTATTGTTTGAAGTAATGACAATATTAGGTTAGACACAAATTCAACACCAAAACTGAATTTGCCTTCAGCTTACAATGAGATTTTGAATTTGAATAGTAAAATCTTGACTCC
Source organism: Drosophila equinoxialis (assembly GCA_018150345.1). Taxonomy (NCBI): domain Eukaryota; kingdom Metazoa; phylum Arthropoda; class Insecta; order Diptera; family Drosophilidae; genus Drosophila; species Drosophila equinoxialis. The sequence continues at coordinate 5,091,971 of JAECWI010000002.1, read as the reverse complement.
TATTCATATCCCGAAATGCCAATTTCAATTTTGGATTAAGCTCTTTCACTTGGGTCCATAAATGTGTAAATTTGTGATCAACACATATTTAATTTTATTTTTAAGTGACCGTCGAGACAATTCCAGAGTTAAGAATCTTAAAACGTATATGTATGAATATTTCTTGAAGTTTTTTATATCAAAAGGATTTTGGATTTAAACTGAGTCCAAATTCTGACAACAGTCAACTAAAGTATAAAGACTAAAATTATTGAATGTAATAATAATAGTATTAATTGATCATATAATACTTAGATTAATAATTACTTAACTTTTCCTATCATTGTGAATGTCTTTTTGCATTAAATTAAACAGAGTCTCTCTAGGAGCAGCAACGTTAAATTAAATTAATTAAAATTAAAGCATCTCTATGTATGTATAATACATTATGTGCATTAAACTGCTCTTAAAGATTTTCTATTAAAAATCCTTGAATGAATAATAAATACGGCGAAGAATTGGAAAAGTTCAGAACAATAAAGCGTATTTCAATGGTAAATTTTGTAAAAGTTTGTTCAGCTATTATCGTATAATGGCCAAGTATTTAACTTTTACCGTCTTCAAATTCATACAGTCGATTTGCTTTTACTGAACCATTTACCTTTAATCATTTTTATCTGAAACCAGTGGATGAAGAAGGGCAAGGGGAAGGGGTAGAAAAGGTGGAATGAAGTCGGATTTGAAGCTGAAGTTGGGGGAATTGTCTTTACTTTGGTTGGGCTTGGATTGAGGGCTCTTCTCCTTCTTTCCCCTAAGGTCGTAATCTTTTTCTATTTTTAATTCGATTCTCATATAAAATGTCTTACTTTACCTTACCTTTGCCTCGCGCTCTCTCTCTCTCTCTCTCTAAAGTGTTCTCATTTTGTATCTTTCGTTTGCTTGCCATCTTTGTCTATCTTCATCTTTTATTTTAGAACTGCATTGTATGAAGTTCTTTTTACCGTTTTGCTTCTTCAACTTTAGAGCGCTTATCATGGACTCATCTCCTTGCCATTGCCAATGCTGTTGCCGTTATCGTTCCCCATTCCGATTCCCGTTCCCGTTGCCGTTCCCCATGCCATTCGCCTTCATTCGCTTTCATTTTGAAGGCAGCAAATCCACTTGAAGACTGGCAGCATCCATGCAATCCTTCGTCCTTGCCGACAGCCAACAGCCAACAGCCAACATCCACCAACCACAACAAATTGCAAAAACATTTCCATGCGACTTACTTACATTTCTTTTGTGGTCTGCCTCAGTCTGGCTCTAGCGTCAGCTCCAGCTCCAGCTTCAGCTCCAAGCAGCAGCATCAGCTTCTCCTATTGGGTTACTTGTCTACTGGCCCACTTAATGCCTATTTATTGCCTGCTTTAAGCTGCTGCCTGCCACCATGAAGCATTCATGTGGAACTTTTGACAGGGACGAGCACAGGCATGGAGGCAAGGCGGCAAGGATGACGGTAAATGAGAGTGGGTGGAGATGCTGATGCGGGTGTAGAAATGCCACTGGCAGAAACTAAAGTATCTCACACTTGGAAACCAACTCAAACAATTTATCTAATTGATTTTTGGAATAATTTCGTTTGAAATTCGATTTAAATTATTTGCATTAACAATTAAACGATTTTCCCTTTGTCCTTTGTGCATGGCCACCTTGCCACTTCATCTTCACATCCTTGCATCTCAAGTGGGTCCAAAATATGTTTGTAATTATCCTTAAGTTATGTTGCTTCTGCTGATGCTCTCTGACAAATTCATTAAAATATGCTGCACCGAGCTTAAGGAATAGCATATTGAATAAAGTGAAAAGGGGCAAGGTTCGGCTCGGTTTTTGGAATCGGGTTCACTTCGGTATGGTATGGTTTAGTTTTCTTAGTTCGGTTGCGATGCCTGTGTTCGAATCGGTACAGAACAGCTTGGTTTGGTTCAGTTCGGTTCGCTTGGTTGCTGCTGCAAAGCAAAAACCAATATCAAATATTTAAGCACTTCAAATTGCTCGTTTGCACTTACGAAAATAACTACGCAAAATTCAAGAAGACGCCAAGACGCAAAGCTGGTGAAAGGCAACATGAGGACGACACCTCCCTGCCTCCCTCGCTTCCTTCTGGCCATAGGAGGGCCCCCAATGGGGAGGTGTTGATGCTGATGATGCTGGATGTTGAATGGCGGTGCATGTCGGTGGTGATGACGCCGCTGGTGGTGGCAGGCAACGCAAGAAGGGAAGACCTTACTGCAGATGAAAATGAAGATGAAGATGCCTGCTGCACATTCCACTTTGCCAGATGCAGCCTCTTTAGTTGAGTCTATGCTCAAGTTGAAGCTGAAACTGAGTTGCCTGAGATATATTTATATATATATATATATACCCAAATATATATGGAAAGATAGCAAGCAAGATATATATATACTTACTATACACACAAAGAAGATAAATGTTTTGCTTTTACACTAGATTTCAATAGCCTGTAGTTATCTATTGTCAGTGATTCTATAGAAATTGTTGTCTTGATTCAAATTTTAATTCACAAAATTTATAACAAATCATTAACTATGTCTTTGTAAGGGTTTCGGGTTATAATTTATCACTTACATCGATGGCAGGCCATTGGTTAAATTAATCTAAGAAATATCAAAGTTTGTTGTAATTGTGAACAGTATCTTGCCATTTATGTGCATTAAATATTCGACCAAGTAGAAAGTTTTGATTCGCCTCGTCAAGTCATTTTTGGAATGACTAAAAGCTTCTCATGTCATATGCTGTCATAACCTTGATAAATCTATCAATAAATTGTCATAAAATAACACAAAAATCGATAATCATAACTCACATGAAGTGAGGACATTTATTTAACTGAGCATTAGAAATTTGTCAAATCAGTAAAAAGAGAGGGGGAAAATCAAGAACAACAACAACAACAACAACAACAACAACTGCAACAACAACAACATGATGACAAATGTCAAAAGTTGAAGGCTATCAACGACCTGAAAACCCCTCTTTCATCATCGCCTTCCCCTTTTCCCAGCGTCATCACCGAGCAATCCAAGCCAAGGAATCCATTTTTAAAAATTCCCCAGATGAAATAATCTCAACTCCCGCCCATGCTTCACCAATATACAAAACCATCTTCACATGAGATGAGCCATACACACACACGCACACACATGTGGCTTGGTTTTGCCTTGAGTGTGGGTAAAAATCTCATGGCATATAATCAGTGCCACATTCAAGAGAGAAATCTCCAGGTGCCCCACCCATCATAATGGTGGGCATACGTATGTGTATGGGTGGAGGCGGGAGGGACAGCATCCCCAGCGAGTCGAAACGCATTACATATGCCAATTTATTCATTATATTCATATTGTGCCATTTGCCTCTTCAGTCGGCTACTTCCCTTCTCTTTTTTTTTTGTGCACACCTCCCCACTCCCCACACATCCCCTCGCTTTGTGCGAACTTTTGGCCATTTTGTTGTTATTTTTGTGGCTAAAGCTGAAGCTGAATATGAAGCTCAAGCTGGAGCTCCTCTGATGGTGTTTGCGTGTTTGTCTTTTGTGTGCTTTTGTTTTGCGGCTGGCTTCCTTCATCTAAGTAGCTGTCAATTTTGATGCCGCCTCCCACAGCTATGAGAAGGCACAGCCATTTACGTGGGCTGTTCTCGGGTTGTCCGGGTTCTCCGGGTTCTCCGGGTTGTCCATCATATTGCATGTGAATGGGCATAAGCAACATTCAAACTGGCAGCAATCAGGATACAGTTATTTTCCTATCGTTTTTCTTTCCATAGGCTATTTATGTCAGCGTTTTTCAATTAGTAATTGAATTTATGTGCAGCGAAGGAAATTAGCATTTATTGTTAAGAGTGTGAAAATCAACACACTTACTGGAACACACACACACTCACAGCCCGCAGGAACATATACATATATTTACACTTACACGCATACATATAGGAAAACTCGATTATATTTTCCCTTCGAGTTTCTCCCCATTTTCAGTTATGGCATCTCATTGCAACTGCCACATCGTCTTGACATAAAAGAACTGCCGTCGACCAAGTTTGGCTCAGAAGCAGCAAACTGATGAACTTTAAACGTATCCTCGAATAGAAATGGCAACCAAAAATAATTGACCTTAGAGAATCTCCTACAAATTAAAGAATTTATCTAATTTTCACTTCATTAAACTCTTGTCTTTAGAGTATGTGGAGATCAAATCCTAAATCGTTTCGATTGTAAGGCTTAATTTAATTAAAAGTCATCCAATTATCAGCATCATAAGCTCTTGCTTTCATTTTCAAAGGCATTTTAGTTGAGTAATTTCAATTCTAATGCCTACTTTTAGGGGCGGGATAATAGGCCAAGAGAAGCTGTAGTGGCTTGAATGCATCATTAACTAGTGCTTAATGTGTATCAGTTCATTCTCTTCAACTTGCATTATGCTTTTGTATTGCCTACTTAAGGGGGTGTTTATTATTACAGCTAATAATGAGCATGAAGCAAACTGTAGTACCTCTAATCTTCTATATATTATATTCTCTTAACTCTCAGCTCATGCGAACCAACTACATTATTTGCTAATGCACTTCTTTTTTTCTTCCTTTTTTTGCGAGGTATGAGCTAAAAGTGGCAGTTGCCGGCAGCCGTTGCCAGCATGCGGAAATGGCATTTTGCGAATTGAAACTGGCTGCATGACTACACTTCTGGTATTGCTGCTGCTGCACTCTTGGTCTTCATGCCCTTGTCCATGTGCTGGTCTTTGGTTTGGTCCTTAGTCCCTTTCACTCTTGCCTTTGGCCCTGCTCTGCCCCAACCTAGCCCTCCCTCCCTGCCATGACATGCTTGGGTATGGTTCCAAAGTGCATATAAAATTGTACCCTACCAAAAGACGCGTAAGAGAAATCAAGGCAAGTTGCACTTTGAATTACAAATGCCTTTTTGGTGCTGGTGCTAAATCCCATTCTAGTTTCAATAGTAAACCATTGCCACGCCCCTTATTTAACTACCAATCCGCCCACTTTGAGTAGTTGTCGTTGTAGCAGTTGTAGCTGCTGTAGTTAGTTTTGTTGGCAATTTGCTAATTTCGAATGCTACTGCGAAATGTTTGCCCAATTTGGTTGGCCAACATTTAAAAACATGACTTGACAAATCCACGCACCGTTCCCGTTTCTCTTCATCATCCCGTGGACATGAAGTGGGCAAATGTTTTCCAGAATGGCAATGTGCGAGAAGTGGGAGACGACGCGGCCTTGGTTGGTTGGGTGACGTGACTGTTAAAGCAAAAGCGAAAAGTTTTATTCATCAACTAGATAGCGTTGAGCGTTGCCTAACAACAACAAAAACAACAACGACGACTACAACAATCAGGTGGAAGAAGAACGACAACAATTCTTGGACAAACTCTCAGTGAAAATACACTGCGACAAAAAAAAAAAAAACAACAAATATCTAGTCACTATATAAACAAACAAAGAGAAATAAAGAACAAATTTATCTGACAAAAAACACAATAGCACAAAAGACTACATCAAAGTTAAATATAAATTTGGTCACTTGATTAATCGTTGAACAGGTCGTATACTTAATGGTTTACTTCAGAGACTTTAAGTTTGCAATCAATGAAGCAAAATTGCTCCAAATCCAAATGTAAATACATCGATTGTGATTCAATGACACTTTTTTAAATCCTTTTTGTTGATTAAAGTCATAAAGACACTTGTTTACTAAAGCTTAACAAATAACTTTTAACCACCTTAAAAGAATAATATGGGCGATTCGCAGAGTCAAACGTGATATTCGTACTAATTCAAAGTAAAAATCCTTATATCGAAATGTATTTTGAAAAAGAACAGAACTTATAGCTCTTGATTACTATGACATTTGTTAAAAATTTGAATTCGGAACTTCGTTTTGAATTTGGATTTTCGTTTTCTAGAAAATCAAAAGAAAATCGAAGTAATTCGCATGCCACAAAGGCAAACTTTTCAAGAGAATTGACAGTATTAACATACCATATCAACTAAAAAGAAAAGTTGAATAAATATTGATATTTTATTTTTGAGTGGATATCTTTGCAGTTTGATGTTTGTCTATCTGACTTTGTCTATTACTTTCTTTTCTGGTTATGCTCTCAGTGTGCCGTTGTCATGTGGATATAAATTGCATCTCCTTCTCAGTCGAGTGAGAGAATTTACGCTTTAAAGTTTGTGCCATGCCTGTGATATTGTTGGAGACTATAATTTTAATTAAATCTGAGAGTTTTTCCCGTAACGTACCATACCATACCATTCCGTCCAATGCCGCCCATGTCCTTTTCCCGCCATGGCCGAAGGACGATAACAATTTTTAACGTAGTTTTCATTTAGGTTCCACTACCCAAGCGCTTTTGCAAGCCCTTTCCCATTTAGCCCAATGTTTTCCTTAGTTTTTCTTTTTCCTGTTGTTTTTTTTTTGTATTTCGTTTTTTTTGCAAAAAGTGTGAAGTGTGTTGTGTTGCAACTCATCTTAAACTTTAATTAAATGTATTGTTTTTTCTACACACGCTTCATTTGCCTTACCAACCAGCTCTCCCTTAAATCCCCCCTCCCCCTGTTTAAACCAGTTCCCCCGCATCCCTATCCGCACATTTTCCTCCCCAGGTCCTGGAGATCGCCGCAAAAGTTGTGCAAACTTTTGCGTTTTGTTCCACATGCTTGACGCACACTTCTCTTTGCTCTACCCGCATAGTTTTTGTATGGTGGATGGTAGCAAGAGTGGTTTGTGGGTGAGGTTGGTGGCACGGTGGGGTGGTGGGTCGATGGGAGGATATACTAGTGGTGCAGCGGCATTGAATGTTTGTGGTGTGTGTGGCATGCATCGCGACGAGTTTTATAGCATTCAGCATGCAATTGTGCGTTGTGCTGCTACTTGCTCACTTCGCTAACTAGCAAACGATAGAGATAGGCTATATATGTATGTATGTATATTTCGCGTTCTTTTTTCTATCTCGCTGTTTCACTCACTCCACTTCTTACACACTCGTGCAAAACTTTGGGCCAAGTTCTAATGAGCAAATTCTTTCGGGCACAAACTAAGTTAAAGCATTCCAACGAAAACTCTTTTACTCTCTGAATACACAAGGAGAGGAAAAACCAAAGAGAAAAGAAAATAAGTAATACCAGTTTTCCAACCATTTCTTTTGTCATTGTCTTTGGGGCTATTGAATTGCATCAGATATACCACATATACATCTAATAACTAACTAAAAGCTTATAATTTTCACTCTTTTGCGACTAAAGTGTCTTACGAAACTATCGTTAAATAAAACTTGTTATTAGGTATTCGAGTGAGTGTTATAAATTAACTTGAGATTCAATTTACAATCTCTTAAGATTAGCATGAAAGTGTGATGTTTTGTTAGTGTTGGTAAACTAACTATAAGTAAAAGTGTGATCTTAATCTTTATAATTGTAGCTGCTTTCAGTGGAAAGCTTTCTTTGCTGACTCACTGCATTGGCAAGATCACACTGTAGGTAATTTATTACTAAGCCAGCTTTGAGCCCATTCAACCTGACCTGATCGCTTCTCAGGAATGATGTGGAGAGCTACAAATTGAGCCATCTTGCAGAAGCTCTCCCCAATTTGCCTGTTACTCTTTAGATAATTTTCCGTTAAAAAGAAGAAGCCGCTGTATCTTCTTTTGAGGGTCTTGATGGTTCAGCACTTATCGACTACGGTTAGTTAGGCTCAAAGTGTTGTTGGCTTCATAACGCGTTGGTCGAAAGATCCAAACACTGCCAAAATACGTTATACTTCACTAGTCCGCCCTATATTTAAGTATGGATCTTGTGTTTCTTCCCCCAGATCGAAGTTTCATCAAAGCAGACTAGAATCCCTATAAAAACAGTTCTATAAAAATAAGTATCTTACAATTAATTTGCAATCATAATTTTAATTCAAAAGTAACTATTAAATAAGAATAAATTGCAGATTACAAATTGACCTAATAGAGTTTTTGAACAGCCGATTCTGCCTAAACTAAAATGAGTAGGATTTTTTTTTGGCCACAAAGAAACCTCCATTGCACCTTAAGATGAAAAATCTTTGCAGCTTGGCCCAAAATGGGTTAACGTATAAAAATACGTATCAAAAGTTTTCCTGGTTTTACATGCTTTTTACAAAAACTTGTCAGTTTAATTAAATACAATTGTGTACAGAGTGTTTTTTTTTTTATTTTAACTTTAACGACACGTTTCATAAGAGAAACAAATGTAAGTTCTTTTGAGTGAAAAGACAAATCAAAAAATAAGTTAACAGAAAATATCAATTAAATGTCAGGTTTGGTTGTGTTTCTGTTCGAGTGTGATTCATGGTAGGATATAAAGCGTTTTGAATTCATCAATTCGTTTTGGCTCGTTTTCTCTGTCATTGCATTTGGCCTGGTCTGATAAAAATGAATGAATGACAGCAGCAGCAGCAGCCAAAGTCAAGCCACAGGACAGGACATGAGTTGACGTGGAAATCAATGGATGAAGTGCTCCACATCCACATCAATAGCATCAACAGCAGTATTATGGTGGGGCAACAGGGCGGGGCACAAAAGACAAGAGACACGAGACACTTTTGCTCATTTGCAGCGTTTAGAGGGGCTAAAGTGGCAGGAAGCGCTGAGCTGATGCAGGTTGCTGATGTTGCTGCTGCTGCGGGTAGATGAAATGAAGTCAACAAGTTGGGCTCATGGCCACTTTTCTCTTGCTTTCTCTTTCTCTCCCTCTCTATAGCCACACACGCCCCCTTCCTTCACTCTCACTCCGTTTTCATTTCCCCCAGCTCTTTCTTTGTGGTGTGCGAATGTGTGCGTGTGTGTTGCCTGTGCAAATCAGATGCTTACAAAATCACATTATGCTAATGCCGTGTAATTTTGTGTGCACAAGAAGCAGCAGCAGCAGCAGCCGCATTAGATTTTGCCATGGGGTTTGACGCAGGGAAGAGGCGAGGGGTAGGGTAGGGCTTCGGAGGAGACTAGTCACAGGGTGTTGTGGGTACATGCCATCATGCCAAATAGCAGTCTGTAATTACACACATAAAGCAGTCAAAATGCTTGAGCTTAAAATTATTTGAAGAAGATGCATCAAATGTATGCAAGTAAGGCACAGAGACCGAGACAGAGAGACAGACAGACAGAGAGAGAGAGGGAGACAGAGAGGGTAAGTGCATTCTCGATTCACCCAAAATGGTAGTGGGTAGCACAAATATTTGATTCGATTGTTTACTGATTAAATGTGCGGTTATATTTCTGTTGATTTATCGATCAAATGGGTATTAAGTTAACCATCAGTATAAGTAAATTGCATCTCAATGTTTGGCAATTAAACCGATTACTATGATTCAATTATTCGATGAGGCAATAAAAACTTGCAAATATATGATCATATACCACAAAATTTTTTAGTGAAACAAGTTAATAAATACTCAGACTTTGCCAAAACCAATCATAATACTGGTAACTCAAAGGTTAAGCTAAGTCACTTATTAAAAGAAACAAAACTATCAACTATTTTTGTACTATATAGTATATATATATAATATAACTTATAATGATTACGGTCCCTGCTATATACAACTCATATATCAACTTTCAAAAGAAATGAGATATGAAATTTGAAAGAATTTCTGAAATTTCTCTTAAAACCTCTGAATTTGGTTCGAAAACAAAAACGAGAACAGCACAAAATGTTTTATTCCCCAAAAATGATGGCCTTAAAACAAAAAAGTATATGTATATAAATATAAAATAAATAAACACTCACTCACACTTTAAATGAAAATTGCCTTAGGAAAGTAATTGACAAGAATTTCAACGATTATGTGATTATTAATCAATCTGAGATAGTACAAATTCACCAAACTAAAGTGAATTAAATGAATATTCTTTCTCCTATTGCAGATTCTAGCACTTGGATATCCTGTTGTGAATGCATGCCTTTGGAGAAAAAAAAAAAACCAAAAGAAAAAACGCCATCAAGCTGAGATTCATTTGAAATTTCATTTTTTTCTTTTATTGCCTTTTTGGTTTTTTTTTTTTTTTTTTGGGCACGAACGAAAAATTCATTTCCCATGCAACAAGCCTGTAAAACAGAAGGGCAGGAAGATGACTGAAGTAGACTGAAGGACCGTATACACACACATACACACACAAATATACATATGTATAGGCGTTGGTTTTTTGGCTCAATCTTATGTCTTTTTTTATTTTGTAGGGATTTTGTTTTTTGTGTTCTTTTGATTGCACTCACATGGCCGGCAATCTATCTCCATCTCGAATGTAGTATATGCGATTGTCTATGGCCACCCCACCACAAAGCAGTTGCAACTACATCCACATCTACATCTAGACATCTCTGGTGTCCCTATCTCTAGTCAATATCGATGCTCTTTGTCTTCTCTTTCTCTCTCTGTGTGTATGTGCTGCATAATTTACCGTTAGAGTCAATACTGTTTTGCCAACTTTAATTAAATTTGCACTTCTGAACGCATACCCAGAACCCAGTTGGACCATGTGTGAGTGTGTGTGAGATTCCTGGTTTCAGGTTACCAGTTACCATGGTCCAAAATGGCCAACAAATCGCTGAAAACTTTTTCTATCTGTATCTTCTCCTGTTAACCATCCAATTCATGCTCATACCACTCTTTCGCCCGTCCCCCATTTCAATTGCAATGCTAAAGAAACGCTTCAAGGTGTTTATCAGGTAATTGCCATTATGGCAAAAACGAACTGTGTGGCACGGACCTTCCAATTCTCGGCAAGAGGCACGGAATTGAGTTGTGTGAGCTTGTTCAATTGCCAAGCCAGAGGGAATAGTTTTTACATTGGTTCTTTTTTTATTATTTCGTTGGTAAGTTTTGTACATTTTAATGAATTTCATTCGCCGTGTTAACGAACTAATTGAGTTATCAAATGCAATTATTGGCATTCGAATCGTTAGGGTAGCTGGAAAGACAAGTTTGATGATTGTTTAGTTAATTAATTATTTAGATGTCTCCATAAAATGTGAATAACTACATATATGATTCCATCCTTGAAATAGACAAATTGAGTTATGATAAAGCAAAAACCCAAGAAAATAATCCATGTAATATTGGGGAAAAAATTAATCTAAAAATTTAATCCTAAAAAATAAAGGCAAATTGTCAACTATGTATTATTGAATATTAACATATTTGCATTTTTCTCATTAGGTTCATCATGAATTTTGCTCACGATCCAGATTTTTGAACATAAACTTGGTATGGTTTTTGTTTTTATCTTTATTTTTATCTTGTGGTGGGATTTAAGAGGGGTTCCCTTTGATGACTGCGGGGACTCAATTGTTTCGTGGAAATTTTTCTCCATTTTTTAATATTCTCTTTTTTTTGTTCTTGGCTTCGGTCGAGATTTTCATTTACATCCACTTTCAAGCATTTTTATTCTTCTGTGTGTGTGTATGCGTAAGTGTGTTTGCGTTTAAGTGTATGAGTGTGTGTAGATGGTTCGATGGCTTTTACAAACTCCTTTGCTTAGCAATTCACTCTGTTGCCTTACCATTACCACCAGCTGCGTGTCCGTATCGATATATCGATGTCTGTATCCGTCGCTAAACTCCTCCCAGCTCTGTGTGCGTGTGCGTATGCGTATGCGTGTGAGTGCGGTTGTGCGTATGTGTGTGTGCAGCAATTCTATCAATCGAATCGCATCGCAGTGAATGCGTTTACTTCCCCCACAATTCTGTCCTCACATTGACATTCAGCTTCCTGAGGCTGTCTGCGAGTCACGTACATGTCATCGTTGCGTTCCGTTGCCTTTTGCTTGCATGCAGCTTCATCCGTATTCCTTCGCATATGTGGCCACCAAGCCACATCTACATCTACATCCACACCTCATGCGGGCAGTTGGTTTCCCAACTGAGTCAACTCGGTTGGATGCTTCTCTGTTCTAGCTGTTTGTTTTCTCTTGATTTGCTTGCACATTTAAGCGACATTTAATCAATGTTGTCAGCCTTCGAACTAAGTATTTTTGCATATGTGTGTACGCACACGAATGAGACCAACTGTTGCCCCACACAAAATAGACTACAATTTGAGTGCAGTCAATGGAAAGTCTTAAAACTACTTACATTAAATCACAAGCAATAAAATAATACTGATATTCTCTTTGTAATTCAATATCCGATTATATACTTTTTTAAATGGTAAACAATTTGGTTGGAACATTTTCATTCCGATATATATTGTACTTTAACTGTATTCCTTTCATATCTGTGCCTTTTGGGCATATTTACCGAGTCATCTATGCATTTAATGTATTTCATTTAATCCACTATTAATTAATCTATAAGGAATTCAACATAATATTACTCATACGACCTGGGATTCAAGAGACTTTAATATTATGAAGCATCTTGAAGATTTCAAGTCAATGGATAGTATGTACTATGTATATGCAACTCACATCGTTCTTAATGGCTAAAATTTTATCACATACAGCAGATGTCTCCGTAGTGAATGTCCTTTTCAGACATTTAAAATGAAATTTGTATAAAGTAAATTTCTCAAATTTTCGAAAGATGCCCCTCCATGGGGACTACTTTATTGTCGCTCTCTCTGTCTTTGGCTCTCTCTTTCTCTCTCTTGCTTTTTTGCTGCGCTATTCGCTTTGAGAAGAAGTGTGGCATGTGTCCTGCATTGTTAATGAAGATCTAGACCAAAATGAGCGCCAAGCTAAATTTAATTAAATTGCCACAGATGATGGCCCCAAAATTATGTGAGACTTTGTTTAGACCAACCCAAAAAAAAACACACACACACACACAAAAACGAAACGGAAAAAAAAACCTATAGAGAGACAACGAGACGATAAGAGAGCAAAGACAAGGAGACAAGGAGCGAGAGCAAGAACGAAAACACTCATAATTTTATGATGCTTAATAATTGATGCTGCCCTGGGTCGAAAATAAAGCGCCTTATTGAAAGCCACTCAGAGTAGTAGGGGCCATGCCCACATCTCCTGGCGTCCTCTGCTCTCTGCTGTTTTCCACCTACTCCATCTAAGCCCGACATTGCCATAGCCTTTCACGAAAATATTGCCTACCAAGAAGGCAATAAAACTTTTATGTACGCCCCGGAGAAAAAGTGGCCCGCGAGGCGCTTGACTTAAGGCCGGGAAAACGGGTTAAGACAGTTAACTAAGTTTAATGACTTCAAATGCAAAAAGTTCATGTTGTCAATATAACAAAACGAGGAACAAAAACGTGGCTGTCAAAATAAAGAAGTGAAAAATACGTAAGCTAAGAAAATGCCATTAAAATACATTTTATTTTCCCACCACGGTAATTTTCTCTCCCCCTTTTTGTTTCTCTGTAATTTAAACGCAAAATTTTGATTGATTTTGAAGTGTTTTCAATTTTCAGCTTTTCGTTATAAAAGAAATGCGCAGCAGCAAATTATATTAAATTAATGTATCTGCTGGTGAAAATAAACGAAACACAGAGACCTTCTTTAAAGGACTTAAGTCCTTTTTTTCTTTTGGGAATTCGAGTCAATTTGGCAAAACAATCACATAAAGTGCGAGAAACTTAGCCGAACACGTGTAAAATGAAGGTTAACGAACGTAGCCAAACGTAACGTTTATGACAATTACTTTCTAATGAATACAAATGGGGAATGTTTGCCATTATAGCCACGGCATATTAACAAGTAGACGACACGACAATTTAATAAATAGTTATTTTCATAATTCATTTCGCTTAACATACAACTTGACCTTGATGCACTGACTGGCTGCGGGGTGAATAGGGTAGTCAGGATGGGAGGAATAAGGGGTGTGAGGTCTGATGGCATGCATGTTGATTCACTCGTAGCAGCTCATTAAAAATACATGGCCACGCCTCTACCACATTACCCCTATTAACTGGTTCAGACTTAAACAAGATTTTACAGACCGTGAAGTCATCGTGAGACTGGTAGATCAGGGGCGGACTCTGATCAAGTAGGCACAATTTCATTGGCGAAATTATCATTAAGCTTAATATACTCATATAGCATAGATTTTATGTCCATATTAGAAGTTTCACCATTAACCAAGGCAATAAATTCACGCCTCGCCATAACAGAAAAGAAAATAAAGTTAGATAGTAGATTACTTGCAGAGAGAATGGGAATGGGGTGAAGAAAATTATTAAATGGCAATACAATTTGGCGCCTCACATAATTAATGCCGGTCCTGAGTATGTGCTCTAATTTATGAAGGGCTGCCTAAAAGCATGCAACACTTTTACACCCACTGCCATCATTTCACTTTGCTTGCTTCAGTTCCTGTTCCTGTGAGTATGTGTGGTGTATATATGTAAGAGTCTGTTTGTGTATGTGTGTGTGTGTGTGTGTGTGTGACGTAGGTGTATGTATGCTTGTGTTTCATTCGCTTTTGTTTCCATTTCTTTTATAATTAATTTAATTGCTTACGCCTGCCTGCATCTCAGACCAAAACCTGCGGGCTATTGCCCAGTTTGATTATTGGATCAAACTGTATATGGTAGTCGGACAGATATATGCACACACACACACACACAGTCACACCTCTCACACACACACATACACATTATTACCCATAGTGAATTATTTGAATCAAAGTGACATTTAATTAAATCACAATGAAAAATAAATACATATGCATAGCTCAATACTTTTGCATGTTGGCAATGAAAATGTGACAAATACCCATTTTCAAAGTTTTTTAACATCAATCTTGTATGGAATTTCAGCAGTATTAGCTTAATAACTTCAAATAGTTTCACATGCCATTTTACAATGGGCTTTAAAGGGCCTAAAGTTGCTATATGCGAGGACATGGCAACAATTGTGTAACTTAAATCAAGCGATTGAGTTCAAAAACAAAAATGTAAAACGCTGCGCAGTTCAAACAGTTTGTACTTTTGATTCGACCCTTGTATATTTTGCTTTAAATTTGACCTTAAAAATATTTTAGTTTTGTGTGCTCTGCATGTTCCCGTCTATAATATGTACATGAGTTTGTGCATCTTAATTGCTATAGTCCTCACTCTAAAATGATTATATTTTTAAGACTGTTTGGTATACTCTGCGTATACGTTATATTAGACTGACAATCCATTTGCCATAAAATGTATATAAATCGAAAAAAATCCTAATGACAATTATTTATTACGCGAATAATTGTTTTCTTAAAATATATAAAAATAAAACAGGAATTGAGCGAAATATTACGTATACGCATTGTGTGTCAGTTGTAGTCAAGTTAAAGCCACTTGAAGTCAGTTGAATCATAGAATATTTTAAAACAGAAAAAAATATTTCGAAATCAGTTGAACCTTATTTAATTATGATGCATTTTGTTCGCTACTGAAAGATCCCAAACAGCGGCATGAATTAAGATTCTTCGTCCTCTTGAAATGTTTATACGATACGCCAATTGAAATGCCAGAGGATTGGAATTTGGCAGACAAATATGACAAATACGAGGGGAGCTTTAGGTATGCGAATCACAGATTTTCATAAAACTTGGATATGTTGTTTGAATCACTTTCTCGGTCTTAAAATGTACATTTGATCGTTATCCGAAATGTTCGTTATTCAGGGCATACATTAACCGAGAATGAACTGTAGTTGTTTTATACTGACGCACACAGATCTGATCATAATGTTCAAAAATATGGATTTCGTGTCTAAGAAACTTGAAAAATTGTATTGAAATTTATATTTCATTTCCTCTATCAATCATGAATTCGTTTAAGGTTAATGCTAAAAATATGTTGAATTAGTTTTGTATACGGAATTTTCTTACGAAAAGAGAAAAGGCAAAAACATTTCTAATAAATTTCTATCGTCTATCGATGTGTCTTTCATATGAAAATTTTGGATTTCTTATTAGAAATACATAATGAAACATTTGTATACAATATTCTTTGCAGCGAATTGCGATACGACTTAAGACTCCACTAGGTCCAGTTTTTGGGCTGGAAATATGGCCAACATTCAATTTTTTGTTTTTTTTTTTATGCTTGTGTTATTGGCAAAGGCATTTTGTTATTATCGAAATCTTTCATTAAATTAAGAACATTGTTTGCGGTCGGTTTGCTGTTCATATACGACATACACACACATGCAACACACACACACACATATTAACATATATAATTACAAATTAATTAGCGGACATGAATTGCAAGGTCCAACCAAGCCAACAGATGACCAAAACTGACCGACAAACCCACAGACCAGCCGACGGCACAGACCCAACGACCACATTGCAAAGCCTCTGTTGCCGATTCCGATGCTCTGTGGCCCCATCCGATTCCGATTCCGTTGCCGAGTGTCGACGCGGCTGTCGGTTCCGCCAAACATAAAAGTAAAATGGAAAAAAAAAAAATTCCAACACATTATTTAAAGGAGACAACTGAATGATACCCTTTGTGCCACTGGGTCCCCCCGTTTGTTCTCATCGAAATCAGTTAAAATTTGAAGAATATGAAGAAATTAATATACCCTTTCATCGTCATGTATTCAGTAGGTATAAAAACTTTTTTATGCCACTCATTACAGCTGCTGTAGCTGTGCCGTACATGGCAAACAGATAATATAAAAATAATCAGAAGGACAGAAAGAGACAGAGACTATGCAAAGAAAAAGAGATACAGCGAGAAAGTGAAGGGGAAAAAAAGAAAATATTATGTTGTTCAAGTGAAATATGACACTCTCATATATTCGCAATTATTCTTGCTATTCATTGCACGGGAATCCTACACGAAGGGAGCGACGGATTGTTGTTTGGGTGGTGCGGTAGAGAAATATTCAGTCACAAAGACCCTAGATATCTCCTTCATCAACATCATCATCGTTTCCAGCAGCAACAGGAGTGAAACTTTCCTTTAGAAAGTTTTCTACAATCAAATTGCAGAATATTTGCAATTACATTTTCATTTTTCATGTTGTAAATAGCCTTAACTAACTTTGTGTAACAGACATATTTTCATATAAGTTTTTTTTTTTATGCATTTGTTAATCAACTAATAAATAGAAAATATATTTTACAAATGTATTGCAAAATAATTGATCAAAGCTGGCATTCAAATGGTTTTTTCCTCTACATTTTAAGTTGTTCCTAGAATCGACAGATCATGGAAAAATCGTCCCTTAAGCGCACCGTTTTTATTTGGAGTAAATTGAATCTGAATCTTTTTAGCACCTAACCTCGAGTTGCTTGCTTTTGGTGTCTATCTTAAAATTTAAGAAAATATTGAATTTTGAACCAGTTTCATATAATATGAAATGTACATAAATTTATATAGCATACTTATTTGGGTTCTTCACTTAAGTGATTGTAACAAGGGTTCATTTCCCACAGTGAAGCGTTAAAAAGGTAACTAACCAATGATCATTTTCTTCTTTTTTAGAGATCGTTGGACTGAAAATGCGCAAATGACTGGGATGATAATGTCTCTTGCTAGTTTGTGCCGAAAACAATGAGAATCAATTTGTTTGGCTCTGCTATTAGCTTTCTTGATGCTTCTCGAACTCGTTGGCATCTGAACATTGGTAACATTTACTTTAATTTAAGCTCCAATTTCCTGTCCATTTCGTTGTAATTTCCAACTTGTTTTAGCATTGTGACCTCAACAAAACAAATGTTCTATAAATGTGTTTTTATTGGTTTTAGGCAATAACTGGGAACGCCCCTTTTAAAAATATTTTATATTATTCTAAGTTCATCGCTAAGTGCATAGATGTGTAAATAATTGCATTTGGAGAATGTACAACAAAAATGACATGGATGGAAGCGGTAATTATAATTCAGTTGAATAATAATAGTTGCAATCGTTTTAACAAATACAAATTCATAATAGATGAAATGCAAAGGCAATTGAATTTACCATTTCATTATAATGGCAAACGAAGGCCGTTCGAAAATTGTGCAAAATGCCATAAAATGTATCCTCACCTTACCCTTGGTCTATATTTTTTGGGCTATATTCTTTCGATGGGATTCAATAAAAACATGTTTATCATAATAAATGGATATTGAAAATTTCACAATTTATTTAACATTTATTTCAACTCTTAAACGGAGGGGAAAAGGGTAACACAAATTCCAAAGAGTTTGGAATTTCGTTATTTTTGGAGGATTAAATGAGAAGGGCAAATGACTTGTGGTTTTTCCAACTGTTGCATTTGGTTGACAATTTTTTTCATTCATTTTATTTGTCACTGTTTAATATGAAAAGCGTTACAAACTGGTCCAACGAATTTGATTAGCCGATTTTGGTTGCCAACATTTTGTCACGAAACGAACAAAACGAGAGCAAACAACGGAAAAAAAAAATTAATTTTCTCATTTTCCGGCCGTTATTTTCCGTTTCGTTTCGTTGCGTTACATTTTGTTATGCGTTTCGCTTTCTGGCCCAAAACCTTAATGCTATTTTATTAACACACACACACTAAGAGGCAGAGAGAGATGAAGAGGGACACACACACATACGCACACCACTTGCAAAAATCCGCTTAAACAGCGAATATTGTTGTCGTTGTTGTATTTGCTGCGTTTGACATTCTCACACACTGTCAAAAAAAAAAAAAAAAAATACGAAGAGAAAAAAAATAAAAGAAAGCTCCATAATATTTGTCATAAAACTTTATGATGCACAAAATTAGTTTTACAGCATTTGAAAAAGAAAAAAAAAAAAGCCGACCAAAAAATATTGTACACATTAAGTAAAGGCAACGATTCTGTTTTACCCTTCGCACACACAACATGAGTGTACACTTTTCCAATTTGCCTGTTCTATTTAAATTTCATATCCAAAATCCTTTTGCATTGAATCGTGGGGCCATCTCGCCAGTTTCTTTATGAAATTTTTTCATTGTTGAGGCAATTGTTTGCCAAGTAAACATACCCGTTTGACCACTCTATGGACATATACATATACAGGGCATATGTATAAATGAAAACCTCTCAACGAACCATTTTGTTAGGGTTACTCACCAGGAAAGAGAGGGTGAGAGAGAGGGAGACAGCGAGGGTAGTGGGAATGATGGGAGTTCTGCATTTTTGTTGCTCCATCGATTTTTGTTAGCCACTTTAACTGAATTTTTCTGTTTGCTGTGTGACATTTTTATACCATTTTTGGCTTTGACGGGACTCCAATGCTTGCTTTTTAACTTTATGGCTAAACTCCCCCAGCCTCCCTCACTTATACACCTTTCGTTGTACACTTTGTTGGGCATTTCTTTCTCTCTATCTTTCTCTACTTGTTTTTCTTTCCATTTCAGTCAACATATTTATTTAGAAATTTTATGCCATTTAAGCGCATAATTGTTTTAACCATGGGCGAAAAATTTAATTTGCATTTAAAAACAAACACCAAAGGGCATTGGGCTATGGTATAACAGGGGACCGGGGGGCCAAATGGTAAGGCAACAAAATAAAATGTTATAAAATTATATAAAATATGTATGCGTATGTATTAACAACAAGTTAAAAAGTTAAACATTTTATGGCAATGGGCAACGAATGTGATATTAGCTTGAAAGTGTTAAAAAAAATCAATTTTCGGCAAAGAAATTGTTAAATTAAATAACCATTTCACATCAGTGCCGGATGAAGACAGCACGGGGCCTAACCAAAAGATTTCAAAAAACTGTTTTACCTTTATGGTAGTTAAAGTAGTTGTTAAAGTTTTGACGAAATTTATAAATTACGTAATTAGGCTTCATTGGAATCATGAACGGGACCCAGAAAATATTTTTGGCGGGGTCTCTGATCAAAAACTTAAGAATATTGCCTAAAAATATGCAGTATTTTTAATGGAGACAATGTGAAAAAACAGATTAAATATATTACTATTTTGGAGAATGTCCATTCTTCCTTCCTCTGGATCCGTCTATGATTACAGTAATTTGTTCTTTGCTATGCCCATTTTTGTCGCTTGAAAAGATAACTTGATTGAAATTGCTCAAAATTTGCCAATGTGAGGAAGTTTTTGAGAAATGTCTCTAAATTTCCACATTACTTATTTATTTAAATCTAACTTATAATTAAAATTATATGCTAACGTGGCAACATTGGGCTTCAACTCGTATTAGAATAGATTTATAATTGTACATTAACATATAAATTAAGATGTTGGGTCCGTCCACTGGTTCCTGTTGAGGTTTACTGTTGATAGGATCCAACTTATGAGATGATTTAGGTTGATTAGGATGAGATACGATTAAGTACCTGAAATACTGTCCTTGTGTTTAAAGGGTTATACGAAACTGAATATGTTGAAGGAAATAAAAGAGAACTAAACCTAAGTACATAAATGGGAGTATGAATCTAAAGCTAAATACATAAGAAGTAAATATGTAAGGCGTTTGGTCATGCTATGGGATCTCGGTCAGACGCTGTGTCAGCATATTTATGTTTATATGGAATTTGTCACATCGACGTTGCAGCTGCATAGATTGTTCTAAGACTTGGTGCGAGGGCAGTTCGCTGGATTGTTTGTTAACTTATATACAATAATAACAGAGTTTCTTAATATTATTCGGGTAATTGATAAGTGTTTTGGAATATTGACTGTCTTTGTGCCTTAAGGGAGTTGCAGTTGGGAAATATGTGTTCTTTTTATTTGTTTTAGTTATGTATGTATATTTGTTCCTTACTCCGTTATCTTAATGTCGAATTCCTTTCATACTGGAAGTCATACATATGTATGCAATGAGAGCCAAAATAATAGGTATGCACCATAAGGCATGTGGATGTAGACAAACTGCCCAATAAATTTTGTCAGGGCAACAATTTGACGAGCCAAAAGTATACAACTTGTGTTACTGGGTGCACTTAGTATAGTGAGTGGGATTAGTATTCTATGGTTAGTTCTTTAAGAGCTCTTTGACTGATTGTGTGGCTAACAAATGTTGTCTGTCGTTATAGATGGAGCAAACATTTGATCGCTGATTGCAAATGTTCATTGAAATGTGTGTACATACATATAGAGATATCTGTATGCAGATAGATTGTATGTATGTGCATATATACTGATATGCTCGAGTTGCTGCAATATGCCAATTAATGGGTCTATCAGAAAATGAGGAACTGAAATGGTTCTGGCATAAAACAATCGTTGGCAAATAAATTATTAAATAAACATATATAAATTGTTATTATTGATTTCAATTTTTCAGCTCCCTCACTTTTAGTCCCTCTCTATCTCTTTGTCTTTCTCTCTCTCTCTCTATATATATATATTTTGGGCCATATATTTGTTTGATTTGTGTGTCAACCATGCAGATGTTGTTGTTGGCCATTGCCGTTGTCGAAGGCCTCATTTTGTTTGTATTTTATGGCCTGGAAACTATTGGAAAATAATTTTTGCCGCATGCATTTTCATTATAACGCCATTTTCTCTTTTTTGTTTATCCTCATATTCCTTCATACATTTGTATATATGAGTGTGTGTGTGTGTGTGTGTAAGTGAGAGTGTGTGTTTTTTTTTCTGTTTTTGTATTTCGTTTGTGTACTTAAGCATATTAAGCATAAATTGAAAGCATTCCTCATAAATTTGAGTTTTTGCAGTAGCAGAACGAAAAAAAAAAAACAAAAAATGTGAATAAATAAGGAAAGGTTAAGAGAATGACGGAAAGTAGACGCATGAATTGGTTGGTGGTGTAGGTAAGGGGGAGGAAAAGGATTTAAGTACGAGGAGCCTAGAAGAGGAAGCGACTCTAAATGAAATCACAATATTTGTCAAGCATCTTAACATATGTGTGCGTGTGTGTGTGCGTACGTGTGTATATGATGATAATGATGAGCACACATGTATTGCAATTGCCTAGACAACGCGACGTATGCGCAATTTATGCTTTTTACATAAAGAAACGACATAGACAACGACAATTTAAATGGCAACAAAAAGCAAAGAGCGAAAGGTTTCAAAAGAACTTATAGAACAGCAATACTGAGTAAATGGTTGTTAGTCAAATTTCCAAGAGAAAATTAAATGTTCTGGCGCTCACATGACTGCAAAATGAAACTTGATCTAAAATATGCAAAATAAATTCTTTTGATATATAACACAAGTGGTTTGCGCTTTTTTTTATTATGAATATCAATGATGTATTAAGCAATTATAAAGATTTAATACCACAACAAAAGCATATAAATTTGCCAAAGTGAGCAATTTATATTTTGAAATCGAAGAAAGTATTACTAATCTTAACTTGATTAGCTACTTTCAATGTTTTCATTTGACCCTTTGTACAGTCATTTTTGATGAGTAATTGTTGATTCCTAGAGCATTCCATGCTAGATATTTGTATGTAGGTATGAGTGTCGGTTTATCTAAGAATGCCAATTGGAATATGAATAAAACAAATCAATTTCTTTCACATAATAAATAGTTGACCCAAAATCATGAAAATACCACAAAAATCATATTCGTAGTCTCCCTCTCTCTCTCTTTTCTCACTATCGGTGCTTGCAGAAAAAGTGCGGGGGGATGAAAACTTTTATTGGGGTAAGAAAATACTTGAGAAAAGTTTGCTTCAGCTGCTGCTCCATCACCTTTTTGGCAAGCTACTTAACTTGCCTTCCGATTGCCTTCTGTGACTTTTACTTTTCTTTATTTATTTCTTCTTTACTTGTTTTGCTTCTACCATTTCTTTTATTATTTTATTTTTTCTTTTTTACTCACATTTCACATGACAAATCATTGTGAATGTGAATGTGAATGGAGGACGATGAACAGTTGACTAACCAATTGAGTTTTAGTAGAAGAAGCTTCTTTTCGTCAGCTACTTGGAATATTTGACAAAGACATCATCATCATCATCATCATCATCATCATCATCATCAAAGTAGCTGCAGAAGCATCGTGGCTTGGTTTGCCAAGTTCTCGCCGTCTGTCAATACAAAAATTTATGCAAGCTGTTGTCAGAGTTACCCACCTTATTCATTCAACACCCCCTCCTATTCCCCGACACCTACAGCCATACCAGACCAGAGCCATAGCAGTAGCATCCCATCTGGAATACATTCCCCTCCCGCTGTGTTCTTGTATTTGAGGCTCAAAGCATGCACAGCACAGCCACAGCGATTTCTCTTTTAGCGTATTTTCTATTCCATTCTAGACAGACTTCAAGCTCTCTCTCTTTTTATTCAGGGTATACATAGGCATCTATATACTTCACTTTTCTAAATATAAAATGCAATTTTGATCATAACTTACATACTTATTTACTGATCCTTTGTTGGCTTTACAGTAAAAATTATTGATTTGCAAGTACAAATCTTTGGGTGTAGAAGGGTATTTTGAGAATGATGAACACAATCCAACAATGGGCAGAGTATCCATCTAGTGTTGTAGTTGTGTAATTTAGTTAGTCTCATACTTTCATGCTTGGCTCCCTTCACTTATTTCATCATATTTCTCTATATTTATTTTCGCCCTTTATTCTTGCTTTTTGTTCATACCGTTTTCGGTTAGCTAGCTAAAACCGTTTTGTTTAAGCAACAAAAGACTGACTCTTACATATATCTACATATACATACATATATACATATATTTATGTATATATGGTATGTGTATAGAAGTGTGTGTAATATAATGCGCATGCATTAAACCCAAACCGACCGACCGACTCAGCCACCCACACTTCGCACATACATACACTATTCTTCATCTCCATTCTCAGCCTCAACCTTATCCACATACTCAAACTCATCCTTATACTCATTCTCATGCCATCCCTCATCTGGCTGTAATATCTGGCCATTGTGTTAGCTCTGTTCCAAGTGTATGTAGTTACATAATTTGCTGCTCAACTGCTGCTGCTGCTGACTCTGACACACAAATTAGAGCCAAGGCCATGGCAAAAACCCATTCATATGCCCTTCCATCTCCTAAAAATATGCAATAAAATGAAACTAAACTCTCAGCGTCAGCTGTCCCTGGTGAACAGAAGATGCTAAAAAAGATGGCAAAGTCATTCAAAAATCGCCAGTTGGAAGAGAGAGCGCAACTGTAGGGCAAAAGGAAGCTATGGGTTTCGGATAATCAGCGATTTCAATAGAAAACGAAATGAAAAAAAAAAAAAAAATGGAAAATTGCAAACCAATCAACATGCTAAATCAATACAACAACAACAGAATCCCATGGGTTCTTACCCAGACTAACTAGCATGCCAGCAGCATCACGCACACACACACAGTCATATTTTCACATACGTTCCCTTGCACATAAAGAATTCAAATCGTATTGCCACTTAAAATCAAAAATTGAAGACGTTAGTTATGGCAAAATGATGCGATAGTTAGGCGAGTCAATGTGATAACATAACTTTCTCTAATTATAAATAATTTTGTTATCGATCTGCAATCTCAATAATTAGAATTTACCTTATCAACAGAGATCTCAAAGGCGATTGCATTGCCTAATAGTTATCGATAATATAGTAGATCTCATAAGACAATATATGCGATACATTGATTTACAGTTAGCAATAACATAGAAGATCTCTCGCTTTCTTGTATTTATCGATAAGCTAAGAGATCTCGCGATAAATGTTTATTAGTTATTTGAATTTATGTTTACGATAGCTTAAGATATAGATGTATTACTGACGATTGGCATTTCAATTGTGCGCATACATAATTCGATTAAGACACGAACTCATCACAAATCTTGTGCATATTGTGAGAATGATGGTATTGCTGCTGTTTCAATTATGGTTGGGTCTGTTGAGCTGACATCAATCCCTCCTTCTCCTTTCATCTGTTTAACCGAAAACTGAAATGTTTGAATACATTGCCATTTAGACACGGACCGGAGCAGAGAAGCCAGTGGTTAGTGAGTGGGAGGGGTCACAAAACGGGGGCGTGGCAAAGCATATATCATCAAGTGCGACATAAAACGTAAATCAAATGATATGCGAGTGCAAGTATGACAAGTATGTATTATGTTAGTCACTATGTATTATCAACCATCGTCACACACCGAACACACATAGTGTGGGGGTAGGTTGAGGACAAAGAAGGACGCCTGCTTTGTGTGTGTGTGTGTGTGCGTGCGTGTATTGTGAAGCGAACAACCGACAACCATCCAACGACCATCTCTGTTACCAAGAACCAAACACGAGGATGGCCAGGCCAGGGTCGCGGAAGAAAAGAACTGACATGTTTATCGCCATATTTTCCGAGCCATGACTAAAAGATGCAAAAGACATAAATACTGTACAAAAGCTGGCGACAAAACATTCAAAGTGACCAAAATGTTTAACAAAATACACAAAATTTCACTCTCAGCACTACCCGAAAATCACAATGGAGATCCATAACATAAAAGGAAAGAACCAAAAAAGCAACAACAACAACAAAAAGAACTTATTTTATTTATTTATTTTCTATAACAGTAGATTCTCAGAAATGCAAATTTTAGCAAATTCCAGAAATTATTCAACAAGTAGAAAATGAAATTTCCAATAAACTCAACATTTCAAAGTCTTTCATATGACTAATAACTTTACCTACATAATTTTTAATTGATTCGAATTAACGAGTGACTACTGTATTTCATTTAATGTCATTTATGCAAAGTGTATAAAATTTCGGGTTCATTTATATGTACATGAATAGTAATGGATAGTGCAAACGATTTAATCCTCTTCATCCGCCCGCAAACTCATTTGGTGGTAAACAAATTAGTTAGAGCAATTTTAATGTTGGTTTAGTTTATTCAACTAATGCAAATTTAATTGTTATAGCATATTTAGCGAATAGTTACTGCTTTTTGTTTAAACTTTCTGTCATAACAAATTGTGGCATTGAACAATATGACAGCTAATGGACTTGGACATATGTACACATGTATGTAGGTGGCATTCCGGCATATCGCCAATCCCCATCCAGAGTTGTTGTTGTCCAGAGTGTCCACTGGCTTTGACAACATCCATCTACATAACATCCATCAGCCAAAAAAAGGAAGAGGCCGAGACCCAGATACAATTATGTGGACCAAAAAAGGAAACCATTCTGCAAATATATATGAACGACTACGAGTCCGAGAGCAGGAAGGGCTCCCAAGCTCTCCGAGCTTCTGCCGTCTCCGGGACCATGTTCGTGTCATGCCACACAGTGAACCAAAAATCGTGGAGCAAATTTCGATTGGCATTCCCATGATGCAATGTGGCCGAAGGGGCATCTCTCGCTGATAAACGGCCATGTAGTATCGGGTGGACGACTGGGATAGCTGGGAACAGAATTGAGTGGGTCAGGCGTAAAAAAAAAAAAGAAACAAATAAAAAAAACCAAATGAAACAAAAAATATAACGAACGCAAACAGCGTCATTGAGATGTCAGCTGTGAAAAGTTGCGCGTTTGTCTGTCGTTCCATTCATCCAACCATCCAGCCATCCGTCAGGCCATTCGTCCGCCTGTCTGTGTGGTGAGCCAATAAATATCGTGTTTAAGCCAACACCCACTAACAAAGTGAAGTGAAAATAAAGCGGTGGGCATTCAGCGGGCCAGACTCGGGTACTGGACCAAGGCCAGAGGGCGGGTGAAGCAGGGTGGTAGGAAGGGGAGAGATGGGTTCATGGGTCGGAGCATTGTGTGCGCACATGGCAAACTGTGTGAAGGCGTTGGAGCATAAACAGTTTTTGACATTGTCAGGCCCAAGACACATGCTAATGCCACATACACGCACACACACAGACACAACGGTTCCACAGTTCCCATGTGTCCAACGAGTCCACTCTGTCCTTTTTCTAGTGGGTGGAATGTCCTGCCAATTGAGCCTCTTACACTTGACGCAAAACAATTGAAAATACTTTTACAAGTCCTTCTAACAGTTCTTTTGGATCCATAGAATGACATATTCCATCTTTTCCTTTGAATAGTTATCAATGTCAATAGAGACCCTGAATCCTTAACAATCGCTATGACTTGGATCGTTGATTAGGCCACCTTATTGATTGGCTTCGAACAACAAAACATACGGATTTGGCTATATATATAGTTCGTGAAATCGAACATCTCCTTCACTGCTTTGCAAACATCTGACTAAATTAATAATACCCTCTACCCATATATCCAATCAATTTGGATAATATGGAACTGAAATGTACAACATATCAGTTGTAACACCTTAAAACATTATAAATGATGCTTAATTACGATAGAGGTATATCCCTGCAAAAGGTAGTAAGATTATTCGTAATTGATGAGCTCATATTTCGTAAGATCCAAACACATTACTAGTCGGTTGTTAAGTATTATGGTTTTGTGTTGTGTTCCGAAATAAATTACGTTCAAAAAATATATACCTATACATAATTCTAAACTCTGAAATGTTGAGCTGAATCTAATAATAAGAAAACAAATGCATATATTTCTTTCATTTTATTTCGGTTTTTGAGTGATAACTTATTTTTCAATAGTTTAAGTAATATTTTACATGGACTTCCCCTTTTAAACAAAACTATGTTAAACAAAGTTCGAAAGTATTTTGCACCTGCCTATGGAAAGAAACGAAAAACATTTAGATAAAGCCATTTTTGGTTCCACTAAGAAGAATAACTAGCCAAAAATCACTTGCTATGATCTGGGTATAGTAATGGCCTCGATAGATAATTAGATTGTCTTTTCATGAGAGGAAACCGTGTACTTGGCATTTTCGCTCAGTGTATGTAGATGTCTGTTTTAGGTTTCTGGTCGGCTTGTCCAGCCAGCCATAAACGTTATCTGCTCATTGCGACAAAATGCATGAATAGTTCCTAGCTCCTTTGCCCCATGACTTTAGGTTTATGCTTTTTAGGTTCAGATCCTGCATTTAACATCTGTGTGAAAGAGTGGCGAGGTACTTGCACACATACACACAAATATACCTACTTATATACATATATAAATATGCATGTATATACATATATTGTAGGTAGGTACATATAACTATATATGTATGTACATACGTGCATGTGTGTGCGATATATAAACCATCTATCTAGATACCCCTATACTCTCCCTGTACTATATCTTACTTCGGTTTCTCTTATTTCATTCTTTCGTTTTTTTTCCCCTTTTTTTTTTACTGCTTGTGCTGAGATTCACCACGTTGAGACTTTATGTGTGTAATTCGGTCATCGCACGTGATGTGAAAGTTTGTGGCCCCGGGTAAACCGATTTGTCATTATTATTGAAGACACACAGAAAGAGAGAGAGCCCCATAAAAATAAAGGCAAGCATTCAGCAGGGTGGGGTGGTGAGGATAAAGTCAAAACGTTTAGAAATCGCTTAAAAAGCCAAAACAATAAAATATAATAAACAAAATAAGTGCAAGCGATGTAATAGGGATCAGGCTTACAATCCATTTTATTTCCCTCACTTTACCATATGTGTGTGTCTGTTTAGTTGTGTCTGTATGGGTTTTCAGTGTGAGTATCAAGAACAAAATGCAAAATGTATCGTTACTTTTTGCTAAACAATTTCTCTTTGTATTAAAGCTTCCTGCTGTTTCCTCTTTCAATTTCTGCTTAATTAGTTGTGAGTGAATTTGTATTCAATTTGGCACTAACCAAAGGTCTTCTGTTCTTGTTGTTGTTACAGCTCCTGTCCACCTTCCTCCCTCCCTCCCTCTCTATCTGCGCTTCTCTTCAGCTTTGCTCTTCACTTCTGTTCATACCATTCCATTCATATTTTGCTTATGGACCCATAAATTATGTTGCCTACATTGTGGCAATTAAGCTTTTTGGGTTCACTGAGAAAGTGAGGCGCGTGCCAGAGTAAAGCAAATAGTTTACATACAAACATTCATATGTACATATGTACATACATCGTTCATTTACATAGTCTTATTCTCTGGGGTTTAGCTGATCATAATAATCATATTGATGATGAAGGTCGTCTACGTAGGAGATCTCAGAGCAAAGGTACATAGTATAACATTTTAGTTTATTAAATTTCTGTTCAGTACTCCCTCCCACTACGCCCATGAAGATGACTGGTTGGCATATGACCGAGTAACATTTGCTTGAACCATCAAATTTACACCTAACAAACTTCATAACAAAGTCATAAAATCCTCAACACACACACACACTCTGCCGCACCCACACATCTCCTTATACACACTTTTACATACATAAAAAAAAGGACACACATAAAATGAAAAAGCCGAGTCGAGGACATGGCAAAGAGGGTAAGATAATCAAGTAGTTGGCCCACTCCTGCAAAAAAAAAAAACCAAAGGCAGATAAGGCCTCACCTTTGTTAAATTCGAATTGACTTTAGTTTTTAAGCAAAAGATCTAGAATATATATAATAAAGAACTAAAGAGATGCATAGTTTACCAGATATATAACATTTATATTCCTAAGAGGTCGGGATAAACAGGCTTTTAGGATGTCATCTACAAATCTAGGGTCAAGCCTTACCCCCATCAAACTAGATACGCTACAACCATGCTTTTGTATACTTCTATCTTTCATTGATATACCCTCGAAAAATATTTTAATAACAACAAAGGCTTATGATAGTTTTTTAAAAGTATACAAAGCTACATATTTGCCATATTCTTGTTTCGAATTCCGTTTCCATTTCAATGGATCATCACAAAAATAATTTAAGTATCATTTTTGAATTACAAATTGACTTTGAAACGATTCGAAAACGAGATTAGTCCTCAATATTTCATTATTGTCTGGGAAACTTTAGAAAAACATTAAGACCAACTGTACTTACATGCCCTAGTGTACCCTTGCCAAAAATGTTTGATGTAGACTAAAACCGAAACAAAATTATGGCAAAGAGTGGGAGTGAGAAAGAAGGAGACTCACTTAAATTTACCCAACGGCAAGGCTCTTTAAACAACTGAACCATGGTCTAGCCCTTCCGCCTGACATTCCCACACCTTACCACTCCTACATATGTATGAACATATAGTCCCTTCAGCTACTCTTCCTAACGATTGCTCACTTTTGCTCAGTTGACTTGCTTTTTGCCCAAAAAAAAAAAATGAAAAAAAACAGAAAAAAAAATTGGAAAAAGGAAAGCAAAATATGCATATGAATATAAAACTATTCGAGAATTTTGCTGAGGCCAAAAGTTTTTTGGGGGGAACAAGCCCCCTCATCTACACTTTAGGTCATGTGCCAAGGGCAGTTAGACAAACGGACAGACGGACAGACAGACAGTTGAGTTTAGTTTATGTAGATGTATGTTTGCATGTCACTGAGCTAGTGTAATGTATTCTAATTGAATGTTGAACTTGACCACCACCACAAGCAGCAGCAGGAGGAGCAGGAGCGGCTGTTGTAGTAGAAGCAACAGTATCCTTTCCTTCCACATATGTTAATGTTCTCAAAATTTATATGGTCGTCGGGGTCACCAAAAACTATTTAGTGTGAGCTCGAGCAAGCAAACCAAAATGAAAATATATTCCAAATGGGGTACCAATCGGGGTCATCAAGGGAACCTAATAACAATGAGAGGCAAAGTGGTTAGGTGGTAAGCTTGAATTCAAATCGAGAAAGAAAATTCAAATTGAAAGTCATTTGCATAAAAACAAATAGAACTAAACTTTTCTGCAAAGTTTGCACAAATGTTTAAACAAATTGCAGCAGCAGCCTTTCAGTAATTTTATTAAAACTCATTGCTTTGGCTCCGGAAAAGACATTGATTGCATTTTGTGCGAGGAAACAAGAAAAAAAAATTGAATTTCACAACAAATATAAAATAAGATACATAAAAAGCAACAATCACATGCACACCATATCCCACATATACATATATAGAATATGTGTCAGACGAAAAAACAATTTGCCCAAAAAACGAAAGATATACATACATATCTATATATATATTTTTTTGTTACGCCAAATGCAATTTCCATAACAAATCAAATATTTTATGACCCAAGCTGGGCCAAAATAATAATAATAACAATAAAAATCAACGGAAAGCCAAAAAAAAAAAAAAAATAGAATAAAAAACCAAAAATTTAAATTCCTTTCTCAACGAAAAGCAAGAAAAATGAGAGTAGATAGATTCCTTAAGGATATATATTTATGCCACAAAATATTCGAAAAGTTTTTTGCTATAAACAAGAAGATATTTGTTTTTGATGGCAAATAACTAGCAAAAATTGTTTTCAATTTAGGTCAATTGTTTGCAAATCACTTATAATCTGTCACAATTTCATGTGTCATACGATGGATAGCCTAATTGGCTACTAATCTCTCTACTAGACTATCGAATGGAAATTAAAAGCAATAAAAATCGTATCGTTTCTTTATTTGCATATTTCTCGTGTGGATTTTCCAATAATATGCAATTGAGCTTTATTTATGAAACCGCAAAAATCCTATCAAAATTTTCCACTTTTCAAACAAAACGAACGCAAAAAAGTATGCTATACTAAAAACATACTATATAAATTGTTTGAAAAACTTTCCAAAAGTTTGCAATCACCGACTTTGAGTTACCGTGCAGTAAGTCTACTTATTCCATTTCCCCGAAAGCTTCTCTATCTCCAACTTTATTCTTAATCTTTTGAATTTTATTTTTTTCTTCAAACCCAATGCACTTATTTACCCTATATGAGTAGTGGGTATAAAATTGTGCCTCCCCATAAAAATGGCTAAAATATCTGCTGTAAACTTTAAACGGCCAAGTCCATGCACATTATTTTAACCCGCTTTTCCCCTCCCCTTTCCGCTCTTACTCTCCAGATTTGCTGCAATTTGGACAATTAGACGGCTCTGGTCGTAGTACTCGTAGTAAACTCTAATCAGGCGAATATAAAACTTTGATGCACTTTGTTTTTTGTAAGATTAAAATCGCCCCCGAAAAATCGTTAAGTAAGCCGGATTGCAAATACCACAAAATGCGGGACGAATGGGAATGGTGGTAAGGGGTTAGGGTCGCTTTGGGTTTGGGCGAGTGAGGTTACAAAAGTTGTTTTTAAGCCTAACATCCCTGACGCCACGTACCCTTGCCGCTTCTGGCTCTCCCTACTGCCACCGTTGCCTATGTCCGAGCTCGGTACCCATGGTTGTACCTATATCAAAACCCGACCACCAACACCTCATACTCTCACCGGTTTCATGTTGCGGCCAGCGGGTTAAGCGTTTGCAATTTTCTGTTTTTCGACCGAAGGGACGGATGCGAAAGAGGAACGAAGTGGAATGAGTTTGTATGGAGTTGGATCTGAACCAACATTTTACCCACAAAATGCAACAAAAACATCCAAAAACGTTGAAAACCACCAAACACCAAATGCTGTCGCTGTCAGAGACTAAAAAGAGATGGAAATGTTCCGTTGCGTTGCGCTGCGCTGAGTTGCGTTGCGTCACTTTGGAGGAAAGGCAGAGGAGCAGCTGCTAAAGTTCACACACTGCTCCCAGCGACGATGTTGCTGCTGCTGCTGCTGCTGCTGCTACGTTACTCTTGCTGTTCATTTGCGCAACCTAATGAAGCTGAGCATGGTGAAATGTGCGTGGGTGGTTAACGGTAAAACTGTGGCGGCAGCGGCAACGACAGTGACGACGACGACGACGACGTTGGCAATGCCAAGCTCAGGCAGTTGGCAAAAAGTTTAGTCAAGCATAGACCAAAAGTGAGAGAGCAAGAGAGGCTTTGGGGGGCCGGGTGTGCAGCAAAAGAGCCCATAATATAACGTTTCATTAGAGATGAGCTGATAAACATGCATTCATACACACACACATTCACAGAGAAGAGCAACGCAGTTAACTGACAGGCGACAAATATGAACAAAGTGAAATGGATTATTATCATCTTTCGCACACCCACACACACACACAAAATTGTAAAATCTTAAAGGATTTTAAAAGATTTTTTCTCCCTCATTCTCTCTTCTTTGGAAACTCTGCACATCGGCGCATTTCTGGTCAAAAGGGCAAGTCTACTGGATGGCAACTTTAGAGAAGTTTAATGCGTTGGTTGTCATTCAGAATTGGATTCAGTGTCAACTGATTGTCAAGCCGATTTCAAATTCCATACTTGATGATTGAGGTTCGTTACCTTGGATAGCTTATATTCTTATGTAGACATGGAGATCGATATAATCCAAATTTTCAAAGCAAAACATTTTCTAAAAAGAAAAACCCAGGCTTTTGAAATACAATACAGGACAAGAAAATTGCACTTTCTACTGTTGTTTACTAATTTCATTGTCCTGGTACCCAATCTAGATCTTGAGATACAGATACCATCTTGAACTTGAATAAGAAATTGAAAGAGCAACTAAAATAAAAATTAAATCTTAATTTTCCTTCCAAATTTTTCACCTTTGATGCCATTTTACAACTCCAATTCATATTGACAACCTAATTGATTGTTATTCCCTAAGAAAGTGTAGTCGATTATCCGTTATCCGTGAGTAAGTATTGAATATAAAGTGGTTAAGCTAAATACTTTTATTCAATAATTGGAATTTTACTATAGGTAATTACATCACTGAAATATCCAAGGACTAATAACTACTGCCTTTCATCTTTGTTAAGCTAAGCAGGACTTATTGACTTCAAGAATAACTAAAGCAAGAAGAAAACAGACCAGTTTATTTAGTTTGTGTTTGATATTTCCATGAGATTACAAATTACCAACTAATTCAAGTTTCGATACAAATTTTAAAAGTACTTTTAATTAAGTTGCTCTCTTGTGTCTTCAAATTGGTAAAAATCTTCTAATCATTACAAGATTCCTTAATCTATTTCCTTGAGTGGAAACGACATACTGGAACTTTTCATTTTTGTCGCCTGTCGTTTGGCATGACTTACAGACAAACATCTAAAATGTATGTAGTTAATGTATGTATGTATATACATAGAACTATGCACATACATACATATTTGCATAAATATAGACATACAAACAAAGCCGAGGTGAGTTTAATGCATTTTTTTGTGCTCTCAAAGTTTTTGACATTTCAATTAATTGTTTTTCCGGACAATTGTTTATTTCAGATCGGCAAAGAAAGATATGAAACTAAAAACTATTTAATGAAATTTAAAGCCATTGTTGCGGAAAATGCGTTTTAAACTCATCGTTTTTATCATAGAAAAATAAGAACAAAAAGAAAAGCTTCATTATTTAATGAGGGTAAATTCCTTTTGTTCTCTTCTTTGTTTATTTGTAATTATAGTCTTAAAAAATGGTCAAATATATAACCTTTAGTTTTTGTAGTACTTGAAATCAAATGCTATAGCTTATAAATTTCTTAGTAGGAAACATTTCTTATAGGCTTTTTCAAATATCTCCAGCAAAAAAGCAAGTGCATATTAACTTCGGTTTTACTTTACTCGCATTGTTTTTGAATAGTTAGACAGATGGAGCCATCAATTTAAGCTGATTAGTAAATTGCACTTCAAATGCCATTTAAATACCATGTGTGATATGGAAGCTGAGGGATTGCTAAACTCTTTAAACTGCCTCCGCCTGGCAATGAATGTCGAAACATATGTAAGATCTGTGCTGTTGATGTAAGCTCACTGGATTCTATAGTTAGGAGTTGTAGATGTAGCTATATATGTTTGTATGTACGTATGTATATGTGTATATACATATACAGCTGTTTGCTTTTTGTTTTCGGTGGCCCTAAAAAATTTCACAGTTTCTTGTTTTGAATGGGTGACCAACGGAACGCAATGTTGGCAACAATATAACGTCAAGAGCTGGCCCCCATGTGGTTGTCGGGGCACGACAAAAACACGGCTATATGTATAAACGTTTGTATGTATTATACAACCTGACACACATACACACACACACACACACACACACAGACACACGGTGGGCAGAGCTGAAGCTTTGGCACGCCAATACAATAACAAATTAAAGGCACAAAGGATTTAGCATGCGCCACGGCTTAGCTCTGTGGTTGCAGCAAAAACCACCTCCATTTCCGTCTGCACTAACCCACTCTCAATCCCACTCCCACTCCCACTGCCACTGCCACTGCCACTCCCATTGCCTCTGCCACGTTGTTTGTGCGTGCAAATTGCGTTCTTAGCCATGGCCATGACCAGGGCCAGGGCCAGGCCAGGATGCTGTTCCTCCTTGGTGCTTAGCTTAAAGCGTACATTACCCGCTATTACCCCGTTATGTTTGTGGAAGTGAGGCAAGGAGTTACGACCGGTCTACATGTGGTCTATATGTGCGTATGTATGCATGTATGTATGTAGTTGGTTCCTAGCACATTTCCTAAGCTCCACTAAGCGCAAAGTTACGAGTTCGAGAGGCTACGTTGAGAGCGATGACAGGCGGCACCTTCATACTCAACTCTACATAGAAAAACAAAAAAAGAAATGGAAAAATGCTGGAAACGCACACACTTTTTGCAAAAAGGGAGCAAGTAAATGCGAGGGGCATGTACCGAAGCGTAGGTACTTAGTTGCACTGAGGGATTGAGAGGATTTCGAAAAACCTTCAGTCCAATGGGTCTTAAATACCAAAGCAACAACAACAATAGAGAATAATTGCACCACACATACAAACATATGTATATGTATCTGGGGTTATAACTTTCTATTATTTGGAAAAGCCATTCTGCTCAAATTTATTTCGAACAGCAAAAGAAACAGTTAAACTCGATAAATTTACCAAAGCTTTGGCGCTAAATGAAATTTCAGACATTTTCATAATACGTTGTTAACATAATGTACTTAGCCGCAGTTGTTTGATCTACACGGTTTTCATTATCAAATTAATTTTTACTTATAATCAGTCAGTTTGACTGACTGACTGAGACACTAACAAACTGATTGATGGATTGATTAACTGTCGAGACTAGCGCAGCGCACCATCCAGATACTTTGCTACAGGGAACAGTGTTTCTCTTTGCTTTCATTTAATATCCTGTGCACAAATTATGGTCCACAGCATATAAGCATAACTGTAAGTTGTGTCCTTGTGTGTGAAATTTCCTTAACATCGAGAAAGAATGAACAATTTAAAGTAACACGATATCGAAATATAAGCTCGAGAGCCTGACCTCGCTGACAACGATTATCTTAACGATCAAAAGCTATAAAAAATGCAAATTTTTGGTTAGAATAAACAAAATTCTAAAATTCAATATTTTCTGCATATTGCTCCAAACTAAAATAACAAAAACAATAAACTTATTTGAACTAATCTAACTTGCTTGGTGTAATCTTATTTGGTAAGTTCTGTCTGTCTATTTTTCGCTTCATTTAGTTGTAGTTCTCAGTTTTAGCGTTATCTACATTCAATTGGGAACTCTTCTGGGAACTCTTCTTCATTCCATTTACGATCTCTATGTCCGCAATCAAATCATACACAATTTAATCCTAGCTCGCCTTTATTATGGAAGGTATCACTCAATCGGCTCACTCGATGAACGTACCTCATTTAGATTTTTTTCTCTCCCCGTTCGCTGTTGGGTTATTTAATGCCAATGCAATTTGCAGCTTAGCCCCATGCTGGTTACCCTAAGCTGTTCGCTAATAACCAACGCATTAAATCCTCACTCTCTGCCACCCGCTCCGTGTATGTGTGTACAAACACACACACACATACACGGAGCGGGTGGCAGAGAGTGGCACAACACGAATCCACACTCAAACCCATGTAGCTATCTACCTGTTAGGTGGATATGTGTGCAAAGCTCATTGCAACCGTGCACCGTGCACAGTGCGTTCGTGCATTTTGCACCTGCACTTGTAGCTATACCTGTCCCTGTAGCTAGTTGAAAGCGTTAAATGCAATAAATGGCATAAAACTTTGTTGTTTCCGAACAGACACATATATACACCCACACACACACACACACACACACATACATAGTTGCTTCCCCCTACCAGCCACCGTATACATAAACTTAAAGCATCGATAAGGGACATTGCATTATTGAGTTGGCAATGGTCGCTGTCGATAGCTTGCTGATGGTTTTGGTTAAGTTGGGCTGCAATGGGTCGGCACTGGCAATGGCACTGGCAACTGGCGGTTGGCATTCTGGCTCCTGTGGTGGAGTTTGGGCATTAGTTTGACATTTACTTGGGCATGTCGTTAGCAGCTGAGTGCCGTGGTGCCTGCCGTGTCTGTCGTGTCCGCCGTGTGTGTGGTGAGCGTGTGGGACTATGTATTTATGTGGCGTCACAGTGATACACCCAAGTTAAAATGTTCGTCAAGTTGCAAAGTGGATTCAAGATAAAACTTTTTCTTGCATACAGTCGATCGTTAAACTTTTATTTCAATTTAACAATTTACATTTAACAACAACAACAAATATAACAACTAAATAAATGCCACGTTTAGTGATGTAAAAGAAAAACATGTAAAACGAGCATCGATGTTATTTTTTTGTTTGTCTCCCATATTTTTGTTGATGTAAATGTTTTCAATAGATAGTTATTGTTATTGTACATGCACAATGATTGATTTAGAACTGGCCATAGCGCCAGTTGATACTTTTGTTAAAAGAGGTCGCTTGGTGTGTGAGCACTTTAGCCCCACTAAACTTTACCCTTTTGTTACTCTTATCTTAAATCGTTTATACGCGTAAGTAAGCCACGTGGCTATTTTCTATCCGATTTGTATGAAACTTTGTTGACCGATAGATACTCTTAGCATATATAAGGGTACAAAATTTAAAAACGTTAAAACTATTTACGTTTCATAATACGATTCAGTCTAAAACCAACCGTCAAAGTGGAAAAACGTTTTATCTAAAAAGTCTAATGATTGCGAAAGAAAGGACTACAATCTTAGCACTGTTCACCACTGATTGTTCCTATGTGAGCTATATGATATAGTCACCCGATCTTGATCTTGATTTCGCACGGATATTAACAGATATTTAAAACTGTCAAATATTTAATTTAAAAGTAGCGAAGTTATTTATAAAAGTCACTGTTTTCGATCGATCGTTTCTATGGGAGCTATATGATATAGTCAACCGATCTGGATCAAATTTGGCACAGTCGTTAGTATGTGTATTACACCACCAATATGAAATTTAACGACAAGTCATTAAAAAAAGTCACTGTTCGTGACTTTACCATTTGTCTGGGAGCTATATTACATATATAGAGGTCCGATCCGGCTGAATCCGATATATACAACCCCTGCAGTATATACAAGCCTACAACGTTCTAGGGGAAGATTGCGTTGATCCAGACGGATGGACGGACATGGCTTTTTGAGTTCGTCTCGTCGTGCTGATCAAGAATATATATACATACTTTATATGGTCGGAAACGCTTCCCTTGCACACTTCTGACCAAAATTTGCAAGGGTATAAAGATTTGTGCAAAACTTCAAGAAATTCGATTAAGATCAAGAAATCTCAAACGAAAAAGTCATTTTCACAAAATGAATTTGTTTGATCAACGAATCTTTACTCAAATTAGTTAAAAACTTTGAAAAACTTTTTGTCTGTTTTTGTCTGATCGATACATGGTCAATATGTTCAATGTGCAATCAATGTTTCTCATTAAGTCTATGAAGCTTTACATTTTTCACAAGGTGTAACATGTGACATTATAATGCTTTTGGTCTATAGAATGAACACACATGCATATGTTTATATGTCTGTGTATCTTTCTTGTCCGAAGAGTGAGAGGAATGACTACAACAATTCAAATAGTTAAAATTGTTTGAGCTTGATTTAGGTAGACACACCTCAAATACTTGCCGGATTGCTGGTTGCTGGCTGCTCGTTGCTCGTTGCGGCTGGTCGTAGGTGGGGGCATCAGGTTATTTGAAACACTCCTCTCCCGCCATTTACCTCTTCCTCCTTCTCTCTCTCTCTCTCTCTCTCCTTCCCGCTCTTTCTCTTTCCTTCATAAGACAACAGTCATCCAACCATTCATAATGTTTGCCCTGCCTAGACCGAAAGTACAACAAATTAAGCCTTTTAACAAACATAAACAAAAAGTCCAATTTGTTTTTGTTCTTGCTGTTGTTGTTACCGCCAAGTTTTGTGACGCTGTCCAAAATGCAAAACTGTTAACTGCCTCCTCCAGTCACACCCACACTCACACTCACAACCCCAATTCGACCCACTTCTTGAGTTCAACTTAACTCCCACCATTTCCGAGCACTCATTCACCTCACTAACTCTATTCGACACTTTTACCTCGACTTTGTTGCTATGAAAAAGTACAAAACTTTGGAATCGCGTTTCTCTATCTCTTTCTCGCCCCGTCTCACTCTCTCTTTCTCTCGGCCGTTTTTATTTTCTGTTGCTGTTTAACTAAGATAAAAGAGTGAGAAAATTTGCTTAGGCTGATTAAATTGTTATTAACAAAAAAATAAAGCCAAAAACAACAGAAAACCAAATCACAGCGTGGAAAATTTTGTTTTACTATTAAAAACGCAGTAACACATACAAAAATAGCCTTCGTCAGAGTTTAGGTCAACAACGTTTAAAAATAGAACGACAACTGAAATTGTAATAATAATAATAACAAGAAGCTTACATCTACAAGAAGAGAAGACTAACAACCCACTAACAAAAATGCAACACTGAACAACACTGACAATCCTCGATCTATAAACAAGAATCACCATTTCAATTACGATTTTCGAACAATTGAATCATCCTGTGCGCTTACAGATCTCATATGATATTTTACAACACCACTTAAACTTAACATTATTCGTGATTTGTGGAAAATGTATTGTCGTGCTTTTGTCACATTCTACAACACTGGACTTAATGAACCTAAATAAATATGATTGGCAATCATTATAACAAAACTGACAACATTTAATCGCTAAAACTTACCATCCACTGGTTAATTCAAGCTGTATCTTCTAACTCTAACGATTGCATGCCGCATTACTTTCTGAACTTCCCCTTGTAAGATGTTTTTCAACATCGACTGTCATTATCACTTAACAGGTTTTTTACAACACTGTCAACCCAATAAAACCATCCAGCTATAGACAAATACCAAATATCTACAAATACTCGTACATATGTATGCAGTTCCTAATAGGAAATACTCATAACCGATTTTCTGGGTACTTCCTAGTCATAGTGTAATTGGTGTATATAGATATAGTCAATCCTACGTTGATTTCGTTACCAGGCATATAAATCATTGAGATTAGCTACTAACCCATAGATTCACCAATGTCGTCATCATCACAATGCGAATCCAAAATAACATCATGATATACCATAAAACCACTGTCAAGCAGGCAGCCATCATTCGTGTGGCCAGAGGCCCAGTCGTAAGCAGAGTGATCGTATATCTGTATGCTGCTATATAATGGGGGGCCCGCAACCTTTATGGCTTCCTTTGCATCATCATCATAATCATAGACGACTTATAAAAACGAAAAAAAAAA
Source organism: Drosophila equinoxialis (assembly GCA_018150345.1). Classification (NCBI taxonomy): domain Eukaryota; kingdom Metazoa; phylum Arthropoda; class Insecta; order Diptera; family Drosophilidae; genus Drosophila; species Drosophila equinoxialis. Next base: position 5,051,601 of record JAECWI010000002.1, on the reverse strand, counting down.
CGGTATATTATAATTATTTTATTCTTAGTAAACGAGACTAAAAACTAGGCTATTTCGATTACGCGATGTACCCCAACCACCATTGAGAGTTCACATAGTTTTGTTTTATATTCTAGATTGCAATTTTTATTCTAAAACAGTTATTATTTCTAATTTCTTAGCTATCACTGTAGAATTACCTGAAATTTGAATGCAATTTTTAATTGATTAAGATGTTGTTTCCTCATTCTTGTTTGACTCACTTAATAGGGTATAGTTTCAGTCGTCGAAAGTCTGTAAGTAAGATATATATATTAAAATACGTTGGGATTCGTTTTTTTTTCTTTTGTTTTTTTGTTTTGTTTGTGAATTAAAATCAACAAACAATTTGCTTTCCCACTTGGACTTGGACTGATTTAAGATCACTCTCGGTGGGCAACGCCATCAAGATATAGAGCAAGCTGATACTGGTAGCGTTCAGTTGGCGTACAATTGCCCCGAGACAAGCACATACCGAGTGATTCCATGTCAGCGATTTGATTTTAAAGATCTCTAAAGATAACATAACAAAAGGATGAGCCAAAATCTAAAGGATAGTCTGCCCAAAGAGTTGCCAATTGGCACTCTAACGGAGCATGGCAAAGAGCAAAGGAAACAACAATCAACGGAAACCACGGATGATAAAACGGAAATTGCACAACTGACCCCAGCTGACTTTGAAACTGCCATCGATTCGGCTGGATTTGGCATGTTTAATATATTATTATTAGTGGCTGCATTACCAGCTGCCATGGGCACAGTGTACGAGACATCGACCATGTCATATATACTACCAAGTGCCGAATGTGATTTGAAATTAAGTTTACTGGATAAGGGTATATTGAATGCTGTCACGTATGCTGGCATGATTAGCTCGGCTATCTTATGGGGCTATCTGGCCGATATAAAGGGAAGACGAAATTTGCTAGTCGTTGGCTATATCGCCGATTCGATATGTGTTCTTGGCGGCGCCTTCAGTCAGAGTGTTATACCGCTGATGGTATTCAAATATTTAGGAGGCTTCTGGTAAGTTGAAAATTGTTTTATACCGGATCATGAATGATACATAGATGCTTTCAATATTTTGCCAGTATGAGTGGCCCATTTGCCGTCCTAATGACCTATCTAACTGAGATGCATGGCCGTCGGCATCGACAACGTATCATGATGATGGTTGGCATTATGTTCTCGTTGTCCACTCTATCGCTGCCATGTTTGGCCATGCTCATTTTACCCTATAATTGGGATATTGAAATTTTCGGACTATCATGTAAGTGCCACACGACAAGTTTTCATAAAGCGTACTGAAAGCGTACATACACGTACATTCATTGAGTAAATGTTGTTCATTATTAGATTAAAAGAGGCATGTGCGAATGGCACACTGATAGCAACAGATGGCTTCCAGTCAGCTAGATACTATTAGGGCCCCATGCGCCATGCCCATAAAGGACTGAGCCAATCAGTAAACCAATTCATAAACACAAACTCTTAATAATACTTTAAGCTCTTTAATGGCACAACTGCGTAAGAGGAGTCAAGCGTCTGTTGAACTTTAAAATGATAAGCGAGGCTAGACAATTCTACTATTCATACGACCTGTTGGCCATAGAAATATCATACCACCTGTTTTATATTTCATCTCTTTTGCATTTACTTGATTTTAACATTGCAAAATGTATTTTTTCTCTCCCGCGCTTAGTGCATACATGGCAAGTTTTTGTTGCCATAACAGCGATTCCCAGCATTTTGAGTTTCCTACTATTCCCCTTCTTTCCCGAAAGCCCCAAATTTCTAATGTCCAAAGGACGTAATGCCGAGGCAATGGAGGCATTTAAATTTATTTATGCCCTTAATACGCACAAGTCCCGCAATGACTATCCAGTAAGTAGAGTAACCTAATTAGCTTTAAATAAAGATGATTTCAAATCAATTTCGTTTTAGATCAAGTTATTGGCCAATGAGTTGACCGAGAGTACCACTCAGGACAAGTTAGTTGAAGACTCTGAGAAATCGAAAGATATTGAGATTAAATTATCCAATGAAAATGAAGTTTCTACCATTGAACAAGATCCGGAATTGGGCAACAACAAGAATGAAATTATCAGTGAAAAGGATCCAAAAGCAAGTTCTCTACGTTCGGGATTTACGCAATTGCGTCCATTGTTCACCAAACCCTATTTAGGTCTATCATTATGGGTATATTTGCTCAACTTTTGTGTATTATTGGGGTAAGTTCAATGGATTTATATTGAAGGCAATACCTGTAGGTAGAAGTATGTTTACAGGCAAAATACTATGCGCCTCTGGTTACCACAACTATTTGCCTCCATCAATGAGTACGAAGGTCTGGCTGCCCAACAAGAGGCCGAATTCCATGAAACGAGCATGTGCACCATTTTGGAATACAGTGTGAATCGCACACAACGCCAATTGGAGGCAGCCTCTTTATTGGGTTCAGATATGGAGTGTACAGTGAATGTGAGTGCAGCAACTTATTCAAACAATTTAATTGTGTCTGCTGCCGGACTTGTATCCTATATGTTGGCTGGATTTCTGGTGAATTTGGTTGGCGTCAAACGTATATTAAGTGAGTGTTTCTCTCTGTGTGTGTGTGAGATTATTATTATTAATCCAATAAACTAATATTCAATTGCAATTTCAGCACTGTGTCTCTTCTGTGCCGGCTGCTGTTCCATTGGCATGTATTGGTCAAATTCAGCTGCCACCACAGTTGCCCTGGCTTCACTCTTTGTCACCATGGGCAGTTTATCGGGAACTTCTGTGATAAGTGCATCCGTAAATCTATTCCCCACGTCATTGCGGTAAGTTTTGAATGAATTATCAAAATCGATTCTCGTTCAATATGGCTTCACGATATCATTTTATGCTTATATTGCGGCAAGTTTCTAACTTGAGCAATTTCGTTTCTTCTTCTGTAAAACGTACAGAAAAAAAGAATGAACCTTCGATCCTTCGTTCAACTGGGTGCTAATTCGAGCCCAATATGATAGATGATTTTGTAATTTGTATGTATATCATTAATTGTTAAAATCTTATCCAAAATACGCCGGATAAACTAGGATACGGTACTTGGCAAGTTTAAGTATTACATGCATGCCTTCTCTCCCGCCGTTATGAGCTACTTAGCGTAGCCATATTAAATCTTTCTATACATAACTCGGTCATTTTAATTCCAATTTTTTTGAAATTCGTTGGATTGATGTATTATCTATCTAATTCCAATTATAACCACATTTTGAAACTTTTTACTCTATTGCAGGACTATGATTGTCTCACTGGAAATGATGTTCGGTCGGTTGGGCTCACTGTTGGGCAATATATTCTTTCCAGCACTCATGAGCTTAGGTTGTATACCGCCCTTCTTTATGATCAGCCTTTTTATGTTATGTGAGTAGTGGGATTTACTTTTTTCTCTCTCTTCTATTCAAATAATTGCATTGTTTGTTTTTTTTTATTTTTAGCTGGTTGCCTCATGGCTGCCTTTCTGCCACTGAAGAACAAAGCGGCACTGAAATGAAATGGGGAAATACCATACAAAAAAGCAAAATACGAAAAAATACCAAAGTTTTAGTTTAGTTTTTATTCGACACTCGTTTTTGTTTGCCATTGTTTTTTGTTTGTTTTTTTTTATTATTTTTTTTTTGTTTAAATTAAAAGTTAATTTATTGTTGATTCACTTTGCTTCCATCTCGTTTTCTAGGATTAAGCAATTTGTATGCAATTTTCATCTGCTTGTCAATTACATGAATTCCACTTTCATCAATTTCCATAAACTAAGTACTCCAACATTGCTCTGACACTCTGTAATTGCACTTATCAATTCCTGCTGTTTCTCTCTGGGTTCCTCTATCTATCTATCTCTCTCTTCGTTTTCTCTGTCTGTCTCCGAACTGCACTCAGTGCTTGGAAAAATGCAAAAATGCAAATGCAAAATTCAAGAAACAAACAGTCTTGGGAGAGAAAAAGACGCACTAAAGGAAACATGAATGTATAAGGTGTGGGTGTGTGTGTGTGTGTGAAAAGTTAACTGCAGAAAAAAAAAAAAAAAAAAAAATTGTGAATTGAAGAGTATTCTCTTTCTCAAAGTAAGAATGGAATGGTTTGATAATGTGGAGCAAAAGCCAAGCTAATCAGGATACACACATTGCGTGGCATCCTAGCCCCATTCTCTGCTCTGTCCTCTGCACAAAGCAAATTGATATTGAGAACTTTCTACATACTATAGATATAACCCATGCACATATTTGTAGCATCCTTATATTGTTTGATCAAAAGGTAATGGGTATTTGGCGTAACATATGTATGTAGTATGTCTGTGGATAGAGAGTAAGTACAGGGGAGCATTTGCCCTTTTACTGCTGACATCTCGCCCTCTTCATCCACCCTCAACATTTAGACCTGGTACTATTCCTATTACTACAAAGTGATAGATATTAATGGCCATCGATATGTAGCCAAGTCGGCAATCAAGCAACAAAGTTATTGAGTGCGAGTGAACTATATAGATTTAATGGTAAATATGCAAAATGACACTTGAGGGACAAATTTCGTTGCAACAAAGTTCATTCTATTAACTATGTCTACTTTATTTCTATCTAAGAGATTTACTGGCCAGCCGTCAATAAAGCAATTGACCTATAGATTCCAACAAAAGCGGGAATACACACACACACCAACAAACACATATTTAACCTTAGGAAGTCACTTGAGGGTCATCTTACAACCAGTAGCGCATCTAGGTGTAGATCCGGGGGCGAAATATGTCATTTTAGAGGGAAGATTGCTCTTCGATATCGCAACTAAGTAAAATCTTGTTTTTGGGAAAGAAAATTACCTCCATTTAAGTTTTCAAAAATCGACCACGGGCGATGAAATTGGAATATTTCCTATGAAACCAAAAAGACTTTTTAACTCCTAAACTAGTAAATACAACCAGGATGACGAATTCCTTGAAGGATTAAACTTTAATCAAATAAGTTGCTTTAATTCAGAAAAATAGATACGTAAAAGGAACTCTTATTTTCAAAACAAAACTTTCTTCCTTACCATACTTGATGTCGGTGAAAGAGTTTTCTGAAATTAAATTTGAAGGATCATTAAACAAAAAAACATTTTAAGAATGGATGGGTCCTTGAGAGATCCTCCGAAATGCCAAAGAACGGCCAAAGTATTCCATGCCATATATGTGGTTATACAATTTTGAAACAAATTTTGCGGACTTATAGATCGTTATGTGTGGAAGTCATTTACCTAGTTTAGTAATAATCGCATTAGAGACAAATTTTTTGGGACTAAAACTATTTTTCAACCGATCGTTCCTATTAGAGCTGTATGATATGGCCATCTGAGCTTGATGAAACTTGGCACAGTCATTAACAGATATATTAAATTGACAATTATTTAATTTTATGATAATATCTTTGAAGAAACCGTAGCTAATAAGAAAATTAACTGTTTGTGACTTTTCCGCTTAAATGGGAGCTATATGAAAGTGATCCGATCCGGCTGTATGGGAATTTGTAGGAGTTCATAGCAATAAGAACTCGTCTCGTCGTGGAGTTCAAGAACTCTTATACAAATATATATATATTAACATACCTTTTAATTTGTGTAATATACACGTATGGAAAGCTTCTATTGGTATCGTCAAATCGTCAAATTCATTTAGCACAATTCTACTTCAACTAGTTGAGAATTACAGGTCAGCGCTGCTGACTGTCCGAGCTAACTAACCAATCCAAAAAGTTTGAAATAAGTTTAGAAAAACTTACACTTTACTATAGATTCCGATTCGTTTAATATGTATGTTTGCAGCCCTGTTGTCTTGTTGACGCAGTCTAGTTTAGATTAGAATATTTCTTTAGATTATATATCTGTCTGAGCTCCTCAATCATTCCACCTAGACTGGCAAATGTCCATTTAGTGTGGTTACCATTGTTAGACATTGTTCTAGCTAGTGATAATGTTTGAGTTACTTAAGCATAATCATATATCGTATCCCATTATCTTTGATGTGGACAAGCCCAAAAAAAAGAAAAACAAAAATTAAAAGACCAACAACAAATGGAAAGTGTTAATTATCTGACAAGGCGAAAGGCTTCTACGGAGGCTTGTCTTAGTTACACACTATCTTGGAGAATGATTTAGCAGATTTGTTGGAAAAGTTTTAATTAAAAACTTTTGTGTTTCCATTTTGTTTTTCTGTTTCTGTCTCTTTTTTCTGTTCTTTTTTGTCTATTACAAGAAACGAGGCTAATGCGATGCTAGAACAATGATAAAGAATCGTACCAAAAACGCTGCAACAGGTTTTAACGTGACGTCACTGCATGCGAGATAGATTGGTAGATAGATGTAGTAGGTAGGTAAGTAGTAGTGGGGGGGCTATCTTATCAGGTTTGTTTGTCGTTCTCCCTTTCGCTCACTCTGTCAGTCTGTCAGTCTCTCTCTCTCTCTCCCTCTCTTTGCAACTCTTAGCAGCTGTTTCTCTGGCATTTTGTGGCTTATAAATATTCCATTTGGCAAGCGACAAGCAAGTAGTCCCTCAAGATGAGTCTCAGCGGCAAGGTGGTTATTGTGACTGGAGCCAGCAGCGGCATTGGAGCAGCCATTGCCCAGGTATTGGCACGTGAAGGTGCCCAATTGTCATTGGTGGGTCGCAATGTGGCCAATTTGGAGGCTACTCAAAAGACCTTGCTGGAGAAATTTGCCGGCATTAAGGTACAAATTGTGACAGCCGATGTGACCAAGGATGCCGATGTGATTGTTAAGAAAACCCTTGATAAATTTGGCCGCATCGATGTCTTGGTTAACAATGCTGGCATTTTGGGTGTTGGCGGTCTAGAAACATTGGACATTGAGGCATTCGATGCTGTCCTCAATACAAATGTGCGTGGAGTTATTTTGTTAACAAAGGCAACCATACCACATCTGTTGAAGACCAAGGGAGCTGTGGTCAATGTAAGCAGCTGTGCTGGATTACGTCCATTTGCCGGTGCCCTCAGTTATGGCGTCTCTAAGGCCGCTCTAGATCAGTTTACAAAAATCGTCGCTCTCGAGATGGCACCCAAGGGTGTGAGGGTCAATTCGGTCAATCCAGGATTCGTGGTGACCAACATTCATTCCGCTGTGGGTATTGTTGGTGATGAATATCAGGCGACACTGCAGCGTGCCATCAATTCACATCCCATGGGCCGAGTTGGTGATGTTTTTGAAGTGGCTGAAGCGGTGGCATTTTTGGCTAGCTCCAAGGCTAGTTTCACCACCGGAGCACTATTCCCCATCGATGGTGGCAAACATAATTTTACACCCAAATAGACAGCAAATTGAATCAATTTTTTTTTCCTTTTTCGTTTTGTTTTATCTGTGTGTTTGTGTTTTAATAAATATAATTGTATATAAGCTATAAAACGTGTTTCCTCTCTCCCTCTCGCTCTCCAACTTGACCCCAAAATGACCGTCATTGGGTAAGGGTATTGAAATCTTCTGACTTTAGCTTATCAGTCAAAGTGATAAGATTTCGAATACCGTATCGTCACGGGAGTCAGTGGCTTATCTCTCTCATCACCTTATCGTTCCACTCAATGGCATTTCACTCCAACCGAATTGAAGCGAAGGGGAATACAAGTTACTCGAGTATGTAGGTCATATGACGAACGCCTTTCCCCTTTGCCTTTTTGTTTTGGGATGTACAAAGGACACGCTTTTTGGGACACTTTTTGGGACAAGTTTTGTATGAACATTTCTCACCATTGTTGAGCTTTGATATCAATTTTGACTCAAGCCCTGTGAATTTTGGTCTAAGCTACCAACGGGAATCTATCTTAAGGATCTTATGATGTTTATTTAGATTCATTACTTCTCTATTTCTCATACAAATTCTATTCAATGCGATGAGTTTTCCAGTGCCGGACTAGCCTCCCAAGAAGTGAAAACTCACCCATGTTAACTTTTTCAGAACCTGTGTTTAGTGAATATTTTGTTTTTTTTCATTTTCATTCAACACTGAAAGTATTAAATAATGAGAGTTTGGATCACTTTGGCTTATTCAAAATACATATTTTAGCCTAAAAATATTCAAAAGCATTACTTAATTATTTGTTAGATATGAACAAATATATATTGCCAATCTGTAATTCTAAGTGTTCGACAACTTTTTAAAACATGCTGCCATTAAACTGAGCAAAATCTTTTAAAATATCAAAGAAGCTAACTTCGGCTATGCCAAAGTTTATATACCCTTGCAGTCCTTGGCAATAATATTTTTACATGTTCAAAATTCTTTTCCCTGCAACTGAATTCATTAATTCACAAACAAAACCTTCGATTAATACTCTTTTTACTAACATTTTTTATTCTTCCCTCATTGCCTAAGCAAACCCCGGCACACATTCACATAGTTTAGGTAGCGTTGCGTCTGTGTGTGTGTGTGACGTAGTGGGCAGCAAACAGCGCTGCCGGCAGCCGGTTTATAATGACTGTGTTCTTGTGTTCTATTTATCGGATCAGATGCAAATTTTGGGATCTGATGTTTTATGTATATCGAAAGCTATCACATTAGTAAATTTCATAGCGAAACTCTAACTGCTTCACCTACTTTTCGTATAAATCTAAATTTTATAGTGGTTTGACAATAAAGATTTTCATACTTGTTCTGCGAAAGCTCGTACGATTGCTGAGTAAAACGCATACGGACCCACGAAAAGACGGACATGGCTATATCGACTCAGCTTCTCATTCTGATCAAGAATATATATACTTTATGGGGTCAGAAACGACGCCTTCTTCTGTGCGTTACAAACATCTGAACAATTTTATATTAAACTCTTGCAAAGTTATAAATATGTAAAGCAAGGTGGCAAGAGTTATGTCCCAGTAACCAGGAGGAGTCAAGGAACAAAACGAGACCTTCGCTGGAATCCCTTGAGTTGACTCGAAAGACTCTCCTCCTCCAAATACTCACTACTACTACTAACAGACACCTCGAGTAGATTTTGTCATAAATTTTAATTGGGTATATATGTATACACTTGTTTTCAATCATTCATTTTGACCACGGAGTCGGGTTCATAGCGGGCCACACGACCCATCTCATCCTGTGTCAGACGTACTCCCACCTTGTCCAGAACGCGCTCATTGAAGAGCTTCCAATTGGCCAGCTTGTTCTGTCCACTATTCCTGGGCGGGTAGTAGTTCAGATCGATCAGCTCGGGATAGTAGCGCGACAGAAGGCGTGCCAGGGGCAGTTTATTATACCCTTGCAGAGGGTATTATAAAATTGGTCAGATGTTTGTAACGCACAGAAGGAGACATAATGTATATATATTCTTGATCAGCATGAGCTGAGTCGATATAGCCATGTCCGTCTGTCCGTCCCAAGGATATAAAAATATATATGTATAAATTAATACCAAAATCAGAATTGGAATTCGAATGCACTCGAAACAGAGCTCCTCGTTATCTTACATTACAACTCATTCAATTAGTTTTGTTTCGTTCGAATGTTGTGCGACTGAGTTTTACGTCAGGGCACTGATACATTTGAATTTGAATTTCAAACTCTTCACTCATTTCGTTTTGTTTCGCATTTTCTCTAAGTAATTTACAAATACATTTTCATTTTGAGATCTGCAGCATAACTTTATAATTTTACAATTCTTGAAAACGCCCTCGTAAAACGCCTTGCTAATGTACGGTTGCGGGAACGGGATCGTGCCTTTAACTTTAACTTTACAGATTTGTATGCAATCAGAAGGGCCAGGACTATCTTTGTGCTATACACGAAACAGCGCCCAAAGATATTTAGCCAGGCAGCATGCTTTCAAAACAGAGCCAAAGCCACTGGATGTTTGACCAAGCGTCCGTTGGAGCTACCCACAGCAGCGCCAAATTGCTCCCAAACCAGTGCAATTATGATCTGATTACACACAAGGTACACGACGATATTCACGATTACTTGCTAAGTCTTGTGCACTGCACCTATCTTCGCCACACGAAAGAGGTGCAGCAATATCGCAGTCAGAGGTTAATCAAAATCGATGGAACATCTGCTGGATTCTTCATGCGCAACACATATAATCTCAAGATTTCTCTGAAGAGAAATTTAAAGATATAGAAGGCGACATAAGGTGTTCTGCAGTTCTATATATTTTATTAATCGTATAAATGGTTTATGTATATTGAAAATGATGTCCCGGGGACAATATTTGGTCTTTTTTTTAGTGTTTGCGCATGTTTAGAGTAGAATTCTGTTCCCATGTTCGTGGTGAACGTTTTTGTTTGCAACTGGGATGGCTGATATATATTCTGGTAGATCAACTGGTGGAGGTAATGGACCAACTGTGTGGATCGCTCTATCGAAAGGCTTCTATGTAGCTACTCTTTGTCATTGCCAGGTATGTTTATTAAATCTTTTATTATCTTTGTTCTGTGAGCCAGTAAGACCTTAGAAGGTCATACCAGCTTGCAATTTGGCGAGCCTTTTCGTTGATTACATAAAAACGATCGGTGGAAAACAGTCACTTTGATCAAAAACTAGTTTTTTCATATGTTAAGATAGTGGGCAGTTCTTTCGCAAACATTACTCTTTTAAGATAAAACGTTTTTCCACTTTGACGGCTCTAAGTGAGGAAAGAATACCAAACAACTTGCAAGGGTATATAAACTTCGGTATTGCCGAAGTTAGCTTCTTCGATATTTTTTTTTGATAAAACACAATTTGTAAAAATTTTAAGTTTTAAGTTTTTAAGTTTTATATTATTTCGAAATGTTAAATATACGCACTGAAATTGAGATTTGGGAGCTAAAGGCCGCGGTTGTTTGCTGTGTGAGACTGTTTATAGTGAATGGAAGCTTGTGGCCCATGAAGTACCCAGCTGATTTGGCGTCTACATTGAATACCTTTTCGACTGTCCTATTGCTGCACTTTATCCGTTTGGAAATAAGAGGTCCAGTGGAAAAAGTTTGGCAAATATGTATGGATATCGTGCTATACCACTTGGGGAATCAAATCATTATGGGGCTGATCTGGGAGCGCTCTTGTGTTGCCTTGGGGATCTTTGAGGAACGATCGACTTCACATAAGTTTATGAATTGTGAGACTTCGAAGGCATCGATGGTTTTCCTCAAGAATTCCACTTTTCTCATTAAGATGGCAGTTGCCCTCCTGTGTGGGACTGTTTATAGTGAATGGAAACTTGTGGCCCACGAAGTACCCAGCTGATTTGGCGTCTACATTGAGTACCTTTTCGACTGTCCTATTGCTGCACTTTATCCGTTTGGAAATAATAGGTCCAGTGGAAAAAGTTTGGCAAATATGTATGGATATCGTGCTATACCACTTGGGGAATCAAATCATTATGGGGCTGATCTGGGAGCGCTCTTGTGTTGCCTTGGGGATCTTTGAGGACCGACCGACTTCACATACGTTTAATCACCGTCTTGGGTAATCGAGATATTGGTTGCTCCTGCTGCTCATTATGGGGCTGATCTGGGAGCGCTTTTGTGTTGCCTTGGGGATCTTTGAGGACCGACAGACTTCACATATGTTTAATCACCGTCTTGGGTAATTGAGATATTGGTTGCTCCAGCGGTTGGACAATATATTTTCAGTGTACTGTGAATTCGATGATAAGTCGGGACACTTGGAAGCTGCCGTCGCTATAGGCATCTGCCTGGGGTCGGTGCTGCCCGAAGAAATCTCACGGGGACAAGCACTGGGAATGAACCAATCATCTTCATCCATCATAAAACCTTGGACATCCTCCACATGGGTGTTGGCGCAGTAAAAATAATTCTCCTCCTGTAGGACACCAGACTCTGGGTGGAGGTCTTCAATACTTCAAGCAGCAGCAGCTTCAGCGTCGCTTCCCACTTGGTCTTTTCCTTGGCCTGATCTGTGAAGTGCTTCACGATTTGTAACAACTCTTGTGGCTCCACCTTTTCGCGGATGAATTGCACTACTTTTAATTTATCTACGAAAATTTTCATTATAATAAATTTGATAACACCAAAAATAAGAAAAATAGGTAAAAGCCAGAAAGACGATCCGTATCCTAATCGACTTACAATGAAATGAAACTAAAAATCTATTCTGCTCCTGACATTGACTTTGGCGAAAGGCATAATGAGTGACGTTAAAAACAAGGCCAACCTGACATTTTGTTCGCTTGAATCTATATTCCAATGTGCTACTTTGATTGTGTTTCCAATTTCAATTTTGTTTTGACCTGACAAGATCAGGTCAAAAGCAAAATAGGATTTCGAACACGAAAAAAGATATCATATTGACCTTGCTTTTTCCTTCACTTATTATGCCTTTCGCCAAAGTCAATGTCAGGAGCAGAATAGATTTTTAATTTTATTTCATTGTAAGTCGCTTACGCTACGGATCGTCTTTCTGGCTTTCACCTATTTTTCTTATTTTTGGTGTTATCAAATTTATTATGATGAAAATTTTTCTAGATAAATTAAAAGTAGTGCAAAAAAAAAAAAGGTGGAGCCACAAGAGTTGTTACAAATACAAGTTAGCACACTCATCCTCACACGAGGCCTCTTTATCCTCCTCTCACACAACAAGCACCCCTGGGGCGCCTATTCCCTTACAAACCAGACCATGCCCCGCACCCCGGCCTCTCACATTACAAAGGGACTCGATCAGCACACTTTACCAGCAACGCCTGAACGAGTATTGGGTAAAATACCCTCCCTCGATCTAAGTAATACTAACCCTTGACCACACACACACTCCCATACATTCTAGGTACACTAACAGACCTCACACACACGCGTATGATCTAAGTGCATCGCGACCTATTTCACTTGTCACTTTTAGCCAACTAAGCAACCCACATCTTTCATTTCCTGTAAGCACTTAACACACTTAGCCAAGTAAGCAATTTATATTTCCTAGTATTTATGCGACCCAAGCAGATATGTGACCCAAGACGACCCACGTTGGGTCACACTAGACACTTCACTTCCCTTTTTTAGCATAAGCACTTTGGTATCACTAGCCAATCCATTCTTTGAATATTGCCGATATGCAGAATTCGCCGGAAGAGGCGACCCACTTTAGACACGATCCCAACGCCGCTGCCGACGGCATAACGCCGCGGCCAGCGTCCAAGGGGCATCTCGGGGTATATTTAAAGGACCACGCTTCACAGAGCAGGCAGTCTTAGTTTAGACCTAGAACTAGTTACATCAAGTACTATTGAATAAAACAAACCTTATAACGTTATAATCAAGTGTTGTGTTGTGATTCATCACGGAAAACCAGAGTTCCCAAGTCCGATCCTTATTCCAAAGGAAAAATATGGTAAGAACCCACCAATAAACGACATGAGAACTCCTAACTGGCGCCCGAGCAGGGACCCGTAATTTTTCTAGAAGCCATAATGGCGCTACTCACCCGTTAGAGGGAATCTAGGAACATTACGGGTCTAGACGAAAATTCAGAAAAACTTCTCAGTTAAATGCAAGCCATGTCAGCAGTGAGAATGTTGAAATCAAAATAGTTAATTGTTTAGGCACAACCCTGACCTATCCCAAAACTTAAAAAAAAAAAAAATTAATATATAGGCCACTAGGCCAACGGGAAATGCTTCACCTGAGTATGGTGAAAATTGAAACCAATTCGTACCACGGCTTGCATGAAACTGCTGACTCCAAAAAAAAAAAAAACACAAAACAATCCCGAACGCGTTTTGCTAACCACTGCACTTTCAAGCCAGCAGAAGCAGGCAAAGGTGGAATCAGCAAGCGATGGGAAATTTTGAGCCTCTTGCATTTTTGGGCGTTAACATATAAAAATTAAAGAACCAGGAAGGGAAGCGTCGCGCTTCCGTGTTTGACACCGGAGCGCTCAATAAAATAAAAAAAAACAAAACCTAGCCACGTGCAAGGGCAAGGTTCAATTACCCCTATGTGTGGGTGCGTCTTTCCGGTGTCTGGCTACAATAAATGTCTGGTTGAAAAACCAAGCCCCTTCTCGGCAAGAAGCCGCGAAAAAAGTATTATTTGGTTGAAAACCCAAGCCCTCCTTCTGAGCAAGGAGCTGCTGAAAATAAAAATATCTGGTTGAAAAGCCAAGCCCTCCTTCTCGACAAGGAGCTGCGAAAATAACGAACGAGTGCCCCAACTATATCCCCAATGAAAAGTCAATACAACCTCTTACTCTTTGATTCTGTTTACTAATCATGTTGGGTTTTTCAAATTATCTTGGCCGCCTGCGGGCAGGAGTGGGATGCCGCCTATTGTGTATACCCCTCAAATTGGGACACCCAGCTCGCCTTCTATTTTCCTCATAACGAAAAACTGACTCCAAAGATCGTCTCTTCAACCTGGTTACAGTGGTAAGCGAGCCCTCAAGTGGTGGAGGATAATCCAGATATTCCTGAATGATCATCTCGGGAACATTAACCGGCTTAGGGAACGGAAAAGGGATTGTTCCCTCATCATCTTCCGGATGGGGCACGATAATTCTTGAAGGGGGGAAGGTCATCCTCCCATAAACTGTAGCTCTGGTCAGAGCTCGGTGACCTTTTTCTTGCGACTCGAGGAAATAATTCGGAAGTTGCATCTGAATCTCCATCGGATTTAGAACTTGAATCCACTACTATGATTTCCTCCTCCATGGTCTCGTCATCGGAAGAAGAATCGCAATAAGATATTTCCGCTTGCGTAGTTGGATTAAAATTTTCGTCCGATCGTTCCATGTTCTTAGCTGATACTAAATAAAACCCCACGACGGCTTTGACCACTACGGGTTACTGAGAAACACAAAATTCGATTATGCTTAGTCAGACGATTGAGGTAAAGAAAAGAAAACCTTGAAAACAGCAATTTAGGATAGAATCAACGCATAAAAGGGGCAAAAGGAGAAATGTGAAACACATGCACACAATGCATTTCCAATATTGCACACTCAACAGAAACTAACGCGAAAACCAAAAATTGTTACCCTTCTTATGAGAATTAGGGCACAATGACAGCATAAATGAGCTACTAAATTGGTAGCAATCTAACATGTGGTATCCTAATGTGCATTATTCCATTCTTACAGATAATATTGTGAGTATCACGTATTGCAAAATTTGTTACACTACGGGTGAGATTCAAAACCAAGTACACACATACACACTTTAGGAGTTACCCACTCATAAAAACAAGTAACCGCGTCCTACAAAAAGGGATATAGAACTATTTAAAAATTGAAAACAGTTGCTGTAAACAAAACTGAAATGAGTGACAACGAAAACTTGGGCATTACACTGCAGGAGGCCGTCAGTGCCATAGCCGAAAGGGACGCTGAAATTGATAGACTTCGAGAACTCATCAATGAATTGGCCGAACGGGATGCTCAACTCGAGCAGAATGTGGCGCCGCAGGTGCCGTGTACGTCACAACGGACAGTAATACCATTGTGAATACGCCACCAGTAGTCACCCCTGTGACCCATAACGAACCTAGATCCCGATCCGAGTCAACCGACCAAACCGGAATACTCAATTTAAACAGCTGCTCTCCCAAATTGAATGGCTACATAGACAACTTGTGCAATGGACTGGCGTCCTATTCCGGAAGTCATGCCGAACTCGGACGATGGATTAACTCGATTGAGGAGGTTTTGGCTGAAATCGCGACAAATGGAAACCAAACCGCGTACAAAATGATGGTAAGGCGTGTGCGGCTGAAATTGAAGGGCGAAGCCGCTGATATATACTACGAAGAAGAAGGGGACAACACGTCATGGGAAGCTATTAAACGTGTACTGAGAAATCATTTCTCCGATCAACGCCCCCCGGAGGCCATCCTGTCTGCCATGCGGAACCTGCAACAAGAACGCGACACAGTAGAAGCCTACTACGTGAAATTTCGAGCACTGCACAGGTTATACGTGGAGAAAATTAGGGAAGGTCCTCTCTCACCAGAAGTAAAGAAATCCACACTCCAGCAACAAGAAATAAACAGCTCGTGCGAATTTGTTCGCAACCTAAACCGAGAACTAAGGATACAGCTCATGCACTTCGTCCCATCGACATTAAACGCCGCATACCGTGCAGCTTTAGGTGTTGTCAGACAGATCCATGAGCTCCGGCTGGATACGCCCAGGTCAAGCAGCAGCCAAGGGAATGATCATCGGACCCCACTCTCAGATAAAAACTATAGAAACAACGATAACCCTTTCAAGGGAAATTACAAGTCTGGTAAAGATTACAAAAGTAACAACTACAAAGGAAAGAATTCCTATAAGAAAAGCAATTGGGACCGTAATTATGGCCGTAACAACGGTCATCACCACGGAGGGAATAGAACCGATCAGAAAAAAACAGAAGATCGTGGGCATAACCAACGGCAGGCCCTGAACCACTTGACCATGGAAGGATCAGATGCCTCAGAAGACACCAAGGGCGAACCAAGACAACTAGATGACCAACGAAGCCCCAAAAAGGGTGAAAATTTTATGAGCCCAGCCGAACCGGAGTACCGTACTTAAAGTACGCTACCAAAGATGGGGAATGTCTCACTTTCCTCATCGATACTGGGGCCGCCGCCAATTACATCCAGGAGCGGCACGCCCCCCACGGCCAACTGTTGCCACGACCCTTGTATACCGCTTCCGTCGGAGGAAGCATGAAAATAACGCATTATGTGAAAGGGAAATTTTTTAAACCTTTCGGGAATGATGCAACTGTCACCTTCTATGTCCTGCCCAGCCTGATCGATTTTGACGGAATCATTGGCGACGATACCCTGCGGGAGGTTCGAGCCATATTGGACCGCTCCACCAACCACCTGACTATGGGACACGGCGTAAAACTCCCACTCACGATGATGAGCTCAACCGCCATGAACATGATGACCGCCCCAAAATTATATACACCCCAGCTTGAGGAAATAATCCATTCCTTCAACCACATTTTTGGGCCCTTAGTTGAGTCAGAAACCGTGGCAACTGAAGTAAGGGCTGAAATACGCACGATCGACCAAGAACCTGTCTACACACATACCTACCCATTCCCAGCACCGATGATGGGGGAGGTCAAGAGGCAAATCAACGAATTGCTGGAGAACAAAATCATCAGGCCCTCAAAAAGCCCTTATAATTCTCCCGTATGGGTAGTGCCAAAGAAACCAAAACCAAACGGCGAGAAACAATACAGACTGGTAATTGATTTCAAGAAATTGAACACGGTCACCATCGCCGACCGGTACCCCATCCCCGACATTAACTCAACATTGGCCAGCCTGGGTAAAGCTAAATTCTTTACCACTCTGGATTTGACTTCGGGATTTCATCAAGTTCGGATGCGAGAGAAGGACATACCGAAAACCGCCTTCTCCGTCTTGAACGGTAAATATGAATTCCTGAGACTTCCATTTGGATTGAAAAACGCCCCTGCCATATTTCAACGAATGATAGACGATGTCCTTCGGGACCTCATCGGAGTATGTTGTTACGTGTACATTGAGCGACATTATAATATTCAGCAGGAGCGAAGCGGAACATATGGTCGATATTCGGAAAGTCTTCGAAAAAGTTTCAGAAGCGAACCTTCGAGTTAACCTGGAGAAAACAACCTTCATGAAAACCGAGGTAAATTTCCTGGGATACACGGTGTCGAGTGAAGGGATACGCACCGACGAGAAGAAAGTAGCAGCCGTCACCGCAATGAAGCCTCCAACCAACCTAAAGGAGCTCAAGAGTTTCTTGGGAATGACGTCATATTACAGGAAATTCATCCGAGATTACGCCAAGGTAGCCAAACCCCTCACTAACCTCACAAGGGGAGATCTGGGTCAAGTTAGAGCGAGCCAATCTAGGAAGGTGCAAATCACCTTGGGGGAAAACGAATTGAAGGCCTTCGAGGATCTTAAAACACTGCTAGTTTCATCCGAAGTCCTAGCCTTCCCGGATTTCAACAAGCCATTTAACCTCACGACCGATGCATCCAACGAGGCACTTGGAGGTGTCCTGTCCCAATTACAGGATGAAAAAGATCGACCAATCTCCTTTATTTCTCGTGGACTATCACGAACGGAAGAGAATTACGCAACCAACGAAAAAGAAATGCTAGCCATCCTATGGGGACTGGAGACATTGCGCTCATATTTATATGGAGCCGAGGAAATCAGGATATACACCGATCACCAACCATTAACCTTTGCCTTGGGAAACCGCAACTCAAACGCCAAACTAAAACGATGGAAGGCCCGGATCGAGGAATATAATTGCAAGTTGTTCTATAAGCCGGGAAAAGCAAATGCAGTGGCCGATGCCTTGTCCCGCATTACCTCGCATTTAAACCCCTTCAGGCTAACACGATCGGCTGGACAGACACTTCGCCTTCCACTACACCGTGTCGACACCCCACTCAACTCATTTAGAAATCAGGTAGTCGTCATCATAGGGACGGGCACTGACACTTCCACCGAACCATACCCTGGATTCCAGCGACATGTGGTACATTTAGATCTGACCAGAGACATTGCTCTATCTAGAACTGCTCTCGAAAGAGCACTTTCTAAAACTCATCTAAATGGAATCAAAGCCCCGGAAATCGCCATTCCCGACATACAATCCATGATCTGGGAATATTTCAACGGCTATAAAATCCGCCTAGCACAGGAAATCGTGGAAGATATAACTTCAGAGGATGAAATCCAGGACATAATTCAAAAGGAACACCGAAGAGCCCATAGGAATTACCTGGAGAACAAACAGCAAATTCTCTCGAGGTATTATTTCCCAAAAATGACGGCCAAAACCAAGAGTTATGTGTCAAAATGCACCATATGTGGAACGCAAAAATACAACCGTCGACCAAAAAAACCTCACCTGCAGCCGACACCAATACCTTGCATGCCATGCGAAATTCTACACATCGACCTCTTCGTAATCGAAAAATTATGGTTTTTGTCCTGCATTGACAAATTCTCGAAATACGCAATGTTGTTCCCTATCGAGAACAGATCGTCTATACACCTCAAAGAAAAACTTATGGACGTTCTAGCATATTCCTCAGAGCCTAAACTAATAGTAATGGACAACGAGCGAGGATTGTTATGTCCCATCATCGTCAATCATCTGCACGAATTACAAATCGAGATTTACCGGACCCCTTCGCAAAAAAGTGAGGTAAATGGACAGGTAGAGCGATTCCACTCAACGTTCTTAGAAATATACCGATGTTTACGCATGGAGCACCCCAAGTTGAGCGCCGCACAGTTGGCAAAGTTGGCGGTCACAAGATATAATCAATCCATACACTCCGTAACTAAAAGGAAACCCGTCGACCTGTTTTTTAATCGAACCGCGGCACAAGGCATGGACGAAACCACTAATCCTAAGGAAACACTCCTGGAAAACGTTAGAGGATTGCTCGAGCATCAGCAAGCAACTACAAATAGGGCCAAGAATCTGAAAAGGGACAACCCTTTGTCATACGAGGCTGACCAAGAGATTTTCGTAGCCAACAAACAAATTAAAGGAAAACACGCAAAACGATTTTTTCAGGAAAAAGTTGCCCAAGACAATAGGGTTACGGTAATCACACAAACAGGGAAGAAGCTACACAAATCACACATTAAGTAGGAACACAACTATACACATAGCACCTAAACAACTAGAAATTAAGTTAAATTTAATATCACACTAAAAACACCCTTTTACTTCCAATACAAGCCCCCCTCATTTTGTGTCTCTCATCGGTGGAGAGCTACCAAGTTTTTAAATACGAATCCCCAATCGTAACGTTACAGCAAGGGAAAGGATGGAGAATAGAAGGACACACAAACTTGGTACACGTAATTCCTCTTGACTCTTTTGCCGGCCTTGCGGAGAATCTATCACTGGCTCCTGGATCAATACCCATCATGCGACCTGAAAACACTGGCCTCTCTCAAAATTAAAGACTTGAACACAAAAATTGAGGAACTCACGGCTCCAACAGGAGATCACTCAAATGGTTAGGTTCGGCTTGGAAATGGGTAGCAGGATCACCAGATGCAGCTGACTGGGACCAGATTTTACAATCCCATGATTCCCTTATTAGGGAGAATAACCAGCAGTTCACCATAAACAAACAATTCTTGTCCAGTATCCAAGAAGCTTTCGACAAAATAAACGAATTGGCAGGAGCCCTGAACACGATCAACAAGGACAACGATTCCGAATTATCCATTCTACTAAATAAGATCTTATTGCTCGAACGTAAGCTGGACGAGATTGTGCGAGCATGCCAACTCGCTAAGGTTGGTGTAATAAACTCAAACCTGCTGGACATAGACGAGTTGCAGGATATCATCAAAACGACACCAAGTCTGCCTTACAACAACATCATAGAGGCCATTGAATTCGCTCAACCAACCATCTTCGTGAACGGTACCTTGCTCCTATACAATATAGCAATGCCACGGGTGCTACAACAGGAATATTCGGTTCAGATTATCAGGCCAACTATAACAAAAAACCAACAACTGGACATCCCCTCGGGAAAAATTCTGGTAGGACCACGAGACACCTTCATTATATCAAGAAACTGCCAAACCATGGGCAACATCACCATATGCAAGGAATCGGACCTCACCCACCTGGATGAGGACTCTTGCCTGCCAAGACTAATAAAGGGAGGCACCGCAAAATGCCACTCAATAACCAACACGGCGAGGCCCATCGAGTTACTGGAGGACGGCACCATATTCACGACCAACTATAAAGGAAAGTTGACGAACGGCGTTGTAGAATCGGACCTAAACGGTACCTTCGTCATCCAATTCTCAAACGAATCAGTGACAATTGGTAATAAAACCTTCAAAAGCCAGTCGATCACAAGAATGGTGGCAATACCTTCCACTTTGACAGAAGTCATAAACGAAGGGCACAGGTTAAACGTGGAATACGTTCATAATTTACATATAAACAATTTACGCCGCCTGGATACTCTAACAAAAGGGACCACCATCACGGCCAGTTGCGCGACATTAATCTTTTTACTCCTTGCCATCTCCATAGGTTGGATTCTGAAGAAAGTGCTCCTAAAAACAAAAACACCACCCTCTCCCAGGACCACCACCGATAAGAACAAAGGATCTCCGGGACGTCGATTTTTGAGGGGGCAGGAGTTAGCACACTCATCCTCACACGAGGCCTCTTTCTCCTCCTCTCACACAACAAGCACCCCTGGGGCGCCTATTCCCTTACAAACCAGACCATGCCCCGCACCCCGGCCTCTCACATTACAAAGGGACTCGATCAGCACACTTTACCAGCAACGCCTGAACGAGTATCGGGTAAAATACCCTACCTCGATCTAAGTAATACTAACCCTTGACCACACACACACTCCCATACATTCTAGGTACACTAACAGACCTCACACACACGCGTATGATCTAAGTGCATCGCGACCTATTTCACTTGTCACTTTTAGCCAACTAAGCAACCCACATCTTTCATTTCCTGTAAACACTTAACACACTTAGCCAAGTAAGCAATTTATATTTCCTAGTATTTATGCGACCCAAGCAGATATGTGACCCAAGACGACCCACGTTGGGTCACACTAGACACTTCACTTCCCTTTTTTAGCATAAGCACTTTGGTATCACTAGCCAATCCATTCTTTGAATATTGCCGATATGCAGAATTCGCCGGAAGAGGCGACCCACTTTAGACACGATCCCAACGCCGCTGCCGACGGCATAACGCCGCGGCCAGCGTCCATGGGGCATCTCGGGGTATATTTAAAGGACCACGCTCCACAGAGCAGGCAGTCTTAGTTTAGACCTAGAACTAGTTACATCAAGTACTATTGAATAAAACAAACCTTATAACGTTATAATCAAGTGTTGTGTTGTGATTCATCACGGAAAACCAGAGTTCCCAAGTCCGATCCTTATTCCAAAGGAAAAATATGGTAAGAACCCACCAATAAAGGACATGAGAACTCCTAACTTACATAGTGAAGCACTTCGTAGATCAGGCCAAGGAAGACACCAAGTGGGAAGCGACGCTAAAGCTGCTGCTTGAAGTATTGAAGACCTCCACTCAGAGTCTGGTGTCCTACAGGAGGAGAATTATTTTTACTGCGCCAACACCCATGTGGAGGATGCCCAAGGTATTATGATGGATGAAGATGATTGGTTCATTCCCAGTGCTTGTCTCCGTGAGATTTCTTCGGGCAGCACCAACCCCAGGCAGATGCCTATAGCGACGGCAGCTTCCAAGTGTCCCGACTTATCATCGAATTTACAGTCCACTGAAAATATATTGTCCAACCGCTGTGGCATGTCAGCAGGAGCAACAAATATGTCCATTACCCAAGACGGTGATTAAACATGTGTGAAGTCGGTCGGTCCTCAAAGATTCCCAAGGCAACACAAAAGCGCTCCCAGATCAGCCCCATAATGATTTGATTCCCCAAGTGGTATAGCACGATATCCATACATATTTGCCAACCTTTTTCCACTGGACCTACTATTTCCAAACGGATAAAGTGCAGCAATAGGACAGTCGAAAAGGTATTCAATGTAGACGCCAAATCAGCTGGGTACTTCATGAGCCACAAGTTTCCATTCACTATAAACAGTCCCACACAGGAGGGCAACTGCCATCTTAATGAGAAGATATGTGAAGTCGGTTGGTCCTCAAAGATCCCCAAGGCAACACAAGAGCGCTCCCAGATCAGCCCCATAATGATTTGATCCCCCAAGTGGTATAGCACGATATCCATACATATTTGCCAAACTTTTTCCACTGGACCTATTATTTCCAAACGGATAAAGTGCAGCAATAGGACAGTCGAAAATGTACTCAATGTAGACGCCAAATCAGCTGGGTACTTCATGGGCCACAAGTTTCCATTCAGTATAAACAGTCCCACACAGCAAACAACCGCGGCCTTTAGGTCCCAAATCTCAATTTCAGTGCGTATTTTTAACATTTCGAAATAATATAAAACCTAAAATTTTTACAAATTGTGTTTTATCAAAAAAAATATCAAAGAAGCTAACTTCGGCAATGCCGAAGTTTATATACCCTTGCAAGTTGTTTGGTACTCTTTCCTCACTTATAGCCGTCAAAGTGGAAAAACGTTTTATCTAAAAAGAGTAATGTTTGCGAAAGAACTGCCCACTATCTTAACATATGAAAAAACTAAGTTTTTGATCAAAGTGACTGTTTTCCACCGATCGTTTCTATGTATTCAACGAAAAGGCTCGCCAAATTGCAAGCTGGTATGACCTTCTAAGGTCTTACTGGCTCACAGAACAAAGATAATAAAAGATTTAATAAACATACCTGGCAATGACAAAGAGTAGCTACATAGAAGCCTTTCGATAGAGCGATCCACACAGTTGGTCCATTACCTCCACCAGTTGATCTACCAGAATATATATCAGCCATCCCAGTTGCAAACAAAAACGTTCACCACGAACATGGAAACAGAATTCTAAACATGCGCAAACACTAAAAAAAAAGACCAAATATTGTCCCCGGGACATCATCTTCAATATACATAAACCATTTATACGATTAATAAAATATATAGAACTGCAGAACACCTTATGTCGCCTTCTATATCTTTAAATTTCTCTTCAGAGAAATCTTGAGATTATATGTGTTGCGCATGAAGAATCCAGCAGATGTTCCATCGATTTTGATTAACCTCTGACTGCGATATTGCTGCACCTCTTTCGTGTAGCGAAGATAGGTGCAGTGCACAAGACTTAGCAAGTAATCGTGAATATCGTCGTGTACCTTGTGTGTAATCAGATCATAATTGCACTGGTTTGGGAGCAATTTGACGCTGCTGTGGGTAGCTCCAACGGACATTTGGTCAAACATCCTAGGGCTTTGGCTCTGTTTTAAAAGCATGCTGCCTGGCTAAATATCATTGGGCGCTGTTTCGTGTATAGCACAAAGTTAGTTCTGGGCCTCCTGATTGCATACAAATCTGTAAAGTTAAAGTTAAAGGCACGATCCCGTTACGAGGGCGTTTTCAAGAATTGTAAAATTATAAAGTTATGCTGCAGATCTCAAAATGAAAATGTATTTGTAAATAGCTTATAGAAAATTCGAAACAAAACGAAATGAGTGAAGAGTTTGAAATTCAAATTCAAATGTATCAGTGCCCTGACTTAAAACTCAGTGGCACAACATTCGAACGAAACAAAACTAATTGAATGAGTTGTAATGTAAGATAACGAGGAGCTCTGTTTCGAGTGCATTCGAATCCCAACTCTGATTTTGGTATTAATTTATACATATATATTTTTATATCCTTTGGACGGTCGGAAACGTCTCCTTCTGTGCGTTACGAACATCTGACCAATTTTATAAAAACAGATTTACCGAAAGCTGAATTGAAAAATTAAAAAAACAATTCTATAACTGTAGGGAGTTTTAGTGGATTTTCAATATTCATATCTTATGTTTCTCATTGTTTTCATGTCTAAATTTTTTTTTTTAATTTGCATTAAAGCCTCATAGAGTAACAATTTGGGCAATTTTCGAAAAAATTAATAACGATTTCTGTAAAAAATCGGCCCGAAAATTGTTTTTCCAAGTTTTCAGTATTTTGATATCCGATATCATTGTAAAAAGATAACCTGGAAGATACATTAAAATAATTTACATATCTTTAATATGATTAGGTAAAAAGGGAATTGCTACAGGCCCCGCCCTGAGTTGATCCGGCACTGGGTTTTCTTAAGATCATATTGCTCCTGTTATTTATGTCACTTTGCTAGCTTTTTCAAAAGTCCTTCCACATTTTGTCAGCTTTGAGCTTTGGGGTTTGAACCGTGCTTTTCCAAATACCTACCCCTAGGGCTAAAAAGTTGTATTGCAAAGCTCCCAGCAACCCTTAGAGGAAAAACTTTTCGGGCAACCATGTCGTATCATAAATGGAAAAGCTCCTATGGCCAAACAACTGCTTCGATTCCTTTTTCTCTCGATTCTCTCTCGCAAAGTTAGTGTGTCAGAGCCTGTAGCTGAGCGCTCATCATCACATCAGGTCAAGCCGGAGCTAATCGAATCCAATATAACCAACGTGGCACACATATGAGTGTATGTATGTATGTAACAACCCCGTGAAGAACTACGCCAGCTGGCTGACTGATTGATTTTTCACCATTGACCAGGCAGTAAGGCCAATTGAGGTGAGCAAGGAAACAAGTCAAGAGTCTTGAAAACTCGGACTAAAAATCAGTCGGTTAGTTAGTTAGTTAGGTACATAATTCTTCCATATGGAAATGGACGAGGAAACGGAAAGGGAGCAGCTGAAACTGGCAGAAGGTCATCCCACGACGAGCAGCTGCGACGCTGAAAGCGTCGATAGTCAGGCATATCCAGAGGAACGTTGGTCTCCATTGGGGGCCAACTACGATGATGCGAATAGCGCCAGTTCGGGTGTCGATTGTGAGCTGGAGGCCAATGTCCTGAATGACAAGGAATTATTGGTGACAACAACAGCAACGGGAGGAACAATAACCAATGTTGATTCGTTAACGGAGAATGCTAGTGAATTGGCTCGTTTACGTAGCATTGAGGATGAACAGGAGCTCTTGACTAGCTCCCTATTGGCCCTGACATCACATTTTGCCCATGTCCAGTTGAGAGTTCGTCAAATTGTTGAAGCTCCCACAGATGAACGTGATCAGCTGTTGCGCGATCTGGAAGATTTTGCATTTCAGGGCATTCCAGAGGCAGCGGCGGCAGGACAAAACAATGGAGAAGATGAATCAAACAAGAATGACGGACTGGAGTACAATGACGATGAAACGGTGGGAATGGATGGATCCACAGCGAGGACACCAACCTCTCCACCTCCGCCGCCGGATGGCCAATTGATTGAACAATTAAAATCCCAACTAACTGAACTCGAACAGTTGGCCTATGAGGCTGGAGCTCCGGGTATTTTGCCCCAACAGATACTGCTCGAAAAGCAAAAGTTCATACTCGATGAGTTGCGCTCCAAGCTTAATCTTCAGGTGGAGCAACAGGACTTGCCCTCATTAAGTACCGAACAGTTGAGGCATCAGGTAGATAATGCCATTGGTGAGTTTGTCGGACCGCTGAAAATGAAAGAGCAACTGGTGGCACAACTGAAGACACAAATAACCGATCTGGAACGTTTCATTGCCTTCCTGCAATGCGACGCAGCGGGTGGCGACAAATTAAAACTACTGACTGGCGCCTACAATAGCTATGCGGCCAAACAGACGGCAAGATCCCAACAAATCCAGAAGCCAGCAGGTGGCTCTAGATTAACTGCCTCCAACACTGGCAGCAGCAGCGCTGGAACAACCACAACAGCAGCGGCAACGACATCAGCAAACAACTCGGAGGCCCGGGAGAGCCTTCATAGCAAGGCTCATGGATTATTGGACAAAGCTTCGCTCCTAATGCAAATGTTTGCCAGCACACATTTCGCCAAGCGGCAAGATGACTTTCAACAGAACTCACTGAAAAAGACGCACAAGGGCAACCATTGGGGGTGAGTCAAGATCTCTTTAGAGATTGAAAGACTTTTAATAGCAATTCCTACTCGCTTTCAGTGACCTTCGTGCTCAGTTGGAGGTGGATATTCAAGAAGTTGCCGCTTTAGCAGCCACACTCAGTTGTGATCGCGAAAAGTTGGCCAACATTAAGAGGGCTTTACGCCAGCAACAGCAGCAGCAACAAGCATCCAGTTCATCGGGCTGCCCCATAACATCCCAGACAGGAGCTCTAACCACGATTCCGCCGCGTTGTAGACGCGCTGTGGCCGCCAATATCAGTGGCCACGAACTGACACCCTATTCCCCAGGCACTGTCTCCTCCGACTCTGATGAAGAGACCAATCACTATGACCAATTCGATTGGACCAAGGACAAATCATTGGGTCGTCGTATTGTGCATATGCGCGGTGATTCGATAGCCACCATTGGCCGTGAACTGACTACGGTGGTGCGTAAGAATTTCGCTCGCACATTGCAGCAATTGATCCAGCATGGCCTAAGGATACCAGCCGAATCGGCAGCTTCCAGTTTGATGGTGCCATTCATGCGTTGTCTCCATCCAAGTATACTACAGCATCGTGTAACACCATTAGCATCATCATCGTCGTCGTCGTCGTTAGGTGGATCAGCATTATCATCATCCGATCAGCAGCAATTCCTTGGTCTGGGTAGACCCATGCATGCCTGGGAACTTATATTGGAGTATTATCACCTGAAGAACGGCGATGAATATAATAATACGCCGGCCCGTAAACTATCACAGAGCTTCCAATTGGATATTGTCGATGCTCAGGCAGTGACAGCCAAACAGAGTCTTCTGAGTGCCATTGGTATGATCCTGACAATGCATCGTCCCTATAAACGCAGCTATAATGCACATTTCAAGGCATTTGTATGTGCGGGACTTAAGTGAGTACCTGCAATTAATAAAAAGGAAGTTCATAATTATTTAATTACACCCACACAGCTCTCATCTATTGGTGGAGTGGCTAAATTTGATACTCAGTTGCAATGAGTTAATCGATATATATTACAACTCCAGCAGTTATGTGGCACGCACTGGCTTCCGTGATTCCCTACGGTCTATTGATGTTCTAACCAAATTTGATTTCGATTTGCCCGTCGATTTGGCCATTCGGCATTTTCGTAATATTTAAAGTTCATTTCAATAACAACACTAACAACAACGAAATGATCGACATTTTAAACAAAAGAGTATTGCTGATTAATCTTATGTGTGTATATTATAAATCAATTTACTATATATATCTATATACTATACCTATATATGTATGTATGTATGTATATCTCCTTATAAATATGTATATAAAATTTTAGATATGTCCCAAATTAAAAATCACTAAAATAAAACTCATACAATAATGCACTCAATTTTGCACCCAATGGACGTCCCAATGGGCCACACGGCAAGCTGGCCAATAGATTTCGATCTTGTGTTTCCTCAAAGGCATCGATCAGTAGACGAGGCGTTGGATACATCTCGACAATGGCCAAGGCGCGCTCCAGGGAAAGTGAATGCAATTGCAGTAACTGTTGCAGGAAAACCTCACGTACGGTAAGACTGGCACTGCGCGATGAATCCTTGTAGAGGGAACGAAATTTCAATAGTCCCACACGTCCATCGTTGATGGGATTGAAGTGGTCACAATTTTTCTCCATTACACTGTAAAGCTCTTTGGAGGCAAACAGTTGAGTTAAATGTTTCGTTAGATTGGACAAATATAACATGGATCTATAGTGATTTTCGGTTCTTATGATTTGTATGTTATTTTGAATTTTGGCATTTGTCCAGGCTTGCTTTAGACTATCCATGGGTAAGCCCAAATGCTCATTTTGGCCATAATCTTCGATTAAATAGATCAGATTGGGTATGCCGCATTGTTTCAGCCGATGCTTTTGCTCATGAAATCTTCCATCACGTATACTGGAGGCCAGATCATCCATACGTTTGCGTTCCACAATATAGGGTAGGACAAGTTCATTTCCGTGCGAATCATGGGCCAGCCAAAGGAAATCTCCCACCGTCAGGCGACGCACTTCGTGCTGCACTTGCAACGATTCCAAATACGATCTGGTTTGATCTAAGACCTTTTTGTTCTTGCCACTGGTTTCTTGGATATCCACCAACAGTTTAATACTAAAACTACCCCTGGGCATCTCTACCAGACGTGTCCGCTCTTCCAGAGCCTCCAGCTCCTCGCGCTGCTTCTTAGTTAATTTCTTTTCCTTTGGTTTTTTCTGCTGCTGCTTCTTCTGCACCTCTTCGACTACCTTTTTGACTTCCTCTTGATAGTCCTGCGCTTGATCCACTTGACTCACTTGACTCTCTTGTTGCTTGGCAATCTCATTGTCTATCATCTGGCATAAAGTCTTACCAAAGCCCCGCAAGATAGCACACTCCCGCCCGCTGTAGAGTGGCAATGGATACGTTTTTAACGCCTCCAAAGCTTGACGGAGCTTGTATTGCGATTTCTGATCATGTTTCTCGGCTTGTTCGAGCCAGCGTTCAAGCCATTGTGTAAATAAAGGATTTGGCTCTTTTAAACGGACTTCCAAGCGAGTTTCCATTTCTGGTTTAAATTTTGTTTATTTTGAATTTTCATGTGCCAATTAGCTAGGGCTGCATCACATGTAGATACTAAAATGGATGTAAAAGCCGTGTAGATAATAGCCAATATTGGGCAAGAATAGCAAAATTGGAAAATTATTTATAATGACTAACCAAATGAATAATTATGTTAGCATTATTACGTTTTAGATACAAAAAAAACCCATTTCTAATTTATTGTATTGCCAATTATTTCAATAATATGTTATCATAAAAGGTAAATCAAGGTAAATATTTTAAGCCTTTTTTAAGCCAAAAGTGTGACCAGAGATAAAATTATTTGTTTCGCGCACACGTTTGCCGACCAAAACAAAACATATTTCAACAACTCTTGAAAGAACGATTAGAGCCATGGCGGAAACTGCGAAAGCATCAACATCCGCCGTTGACATCAATTTGGAAGGATTGTCGATTACCGAAGGCATACGCGATGCTCCTGTTTGCATTATAGTCCTGGGAATGGCCGGTTCCGGCAAAACCACCTTCACCCGCAGCCTGATCGAACATTCGAGCTTAGGAGGCTTCAATCCGTACGTTGTTAATCTGGATCCCGCCTGCCGAGAGGTGCCCTATGCAGCCCACATCGATATACGCGACACAGTCAACTATAAGGAGGTAATGAAACAATATCAATTGGGCCCTAATGGCGGAATTGTGACCGCATTGAACATGTTCACCACCAAAATGGCCAAATTTGCTGAACTGGTGCGACGAGCTGGCGAACGTGGACACAAGTGGTGCATTATTGACACACCTGGACAGATTGAGGTATTCACTTGGTCGGCATCGGGTAACATTATCACCGAAGGATTGGCCACCATGTTTCCAACGATAATTGTCTATGTAATGGATGTGGTTAGATCGGCATGTCCCACCACATTCATGTCCAATATGCTCTACGCCTGTTCCATATTGTACAAGACGCGATTACCTTTCCTTGTGGCTCTCAATAAGGTGAGTTTCCTGGAACATTTCAGAGATTCTTTTCATTCACTTTTTCCTTTTATTTTTTGGCTTTTTTAGATTGACCTTAAGGACTGCAGTTTTGTCCAAGAGTGGATGACCGACTTTGAGGCATATCAAGATGCATTGGAACAGGAGCAAAGTTTTGTCAACAATCTGACTCGTACCATGTCTCTCACATTGGACACATTCTACGAGAATCTAACCACCTGTGGCGTCTCGGCTAAAACCGGAGTGGGTTTTGCTCAGCTCATTAAACATTTGCTCAATTTGGTTGTGGAATATGACAAGGACTATAGGCCAGTCTATGAGAAGATGCGTTCAGAGCGTCTAGCCGAACAGCAGCAACTGCCAGTTATCAATACGGATGAGTCTGGCTCTGTAATTCAATTGGGTTTGGATCTAAAAGACCCAAGCCCAAATCAAAACGATAACAGTGTATTCCTTATGGCCCCAGGACTGGTGCCACAAAATGTAGACCAGAACGATACCGAGGACATGGAAGATGATGGCAAAACGGATTTAGAAGAACAAAATTTTCAAACATTCGTCCACAATCGTATGTCATCTCAGCAAAACAAACGCGATAAACTGATTCAAGAGCAACAGCAGTCAAAAACCACATAAATAAACCCAATTTAGAAATAGATCTACACAAATTTTTTTGTTTGTTTTCTTTATTATTCACTTTAACAAGCAAAAAACATTCAATATAGTGTGTGTGTGTGTTATTCCTTTTCTTGTATATATATATATTTATAATTATCTATGCCACAGATTTGGGTTCCCCTCATACATTTATGGATGTCTTTACGTGTGTGTCTTTTAATGCTTAATGGACTTAATTTTCTTTTTTTGTAGATTTCCTTAACCCTTTTTATTTATTTAATTTTTGTTTTTTTGCAACTTAGTTTTAAACATTTATAGAATATATAGTTGTATGGGAAGTGGAATTGTCGATTGATTTCAGACCTGGAGACCTTTAAAAATATACTTAGTGTACTTTAAGATATGGAATTGGAATCCGCCGATCTATTTCGAGAAAAGGACAGAGAAGATCTTACTCCAGTAAGTTTTTCAAAATGGTTATGCAATTCTTATTTACGAACTGAATACACGAAATGTCAATTCTCTGTTTCAATCAACCAAAACAATCCCTTATAAACCTATATAAATATCAATATTGTTTACACATATGTATATGGAGGATTGAACCGACAGTATCTAGAGGACGAGAAGTATGCACTAAGCAGTTGAATAAATCAACTTTTTGACTTTACTTTGCATACTTTTGGGGGCAACCTTTTCCTAGATCTGTCTCTGAACTTAACTTAAAAACAAAAACATACACAAAAAAAATATATATATATGTTTGCAATACTTTTTGTATATATGTATATATATATAGGAGGTATATATACCTTGATCAAGCTGAGTTCTTTCTATTTGTATATAGCGTTATTAGTGTTTAATATACTTACATACATATATCATGTGTGTATATATATTTATATTGATTTTGAGCAAATTAATACTTATTTTTGTTTAAACAGCTCGCAAAATTACGGTACATAGTAAGTTCATTCCTCCTTATCATCTTGTTGTTCTTGTTCTTCTTCTTGTTCTACTACATAATCATCATCATCATCATCATCATCACCGTCTTTATATTGTTAAATATTATATGCTTACAAAAATACAGATCATCTCAAATACTTATAATTCATTTACTTTTTGGTTTTCTTTTTTGTCAATGGCTTCACAGTTATACACAGTTTATATAGGCATATATTATACTGAGAATACAGATATATATATATATATATATATACACGTATATATATCTATATTATTATAGAGAGAGAGAGAGATACATTTATCTGTAAGAGGGAGAGAGTTATATTCATTTCATTTTTACTATGATACTCTGCCTTTTTGTCCGACTCCAATAATAACTTAAACTTCTTTTCATGCCATTATTGAAGTATTTTCTCAAAATCGATTTTCAAATGATTTTTCATTATATTGTTTTTGTTTTGGTGCATTGGCAAAAAGCTGTGCAAAACTTGCGTTGGCCTTTTTCCATCCACACAGTTTTAAATGCATTTTAAGCTTATGTAGAAATCGGCTTATATATTTGTGCTAAAAATTATATATAATATCGAAAAGTCTAGCTTATATATGGAACAGATTTCACATTCCGAATTTCAAGATCCCAAGAGTCGTAGCAAAGTTTTAAGACCAAATAATATTTGGAAATATTTGAAATTATAAGTCTTTGGATTCGATATCTGTTTTTCTCAATGCATGTATGTATATGGCTAGATTTTGTTCAATATTAGATTTACACATAATAAATATGCTTTCTCTCTCTTTCACACACACACACACACGCACACTCAGGCAAAATTTAGCGGGCATTCAAAAAAAAAGAAAGATAAACAGACAATTTATACAATTTTTTTTTGAAAAAAAAAACAGTCTTTTTTTTTGTGTTTTTGAATAACATAACAATGAAAGTATTTCGAAATTAATTTCGGCTTTAGCTTTACTTTTCTTTATATTTATATAATATACACAAATGTTTTTTTTTCGCATCTTTCTTTCGATACGTTCAATCATAAAAAAGAGAACCAAAAATAAAGACATATCAAAAAGCAAAAAATTAGCTCGGGTTGTTGTTTGGTTTCATACATTTTACATAATTTTGCTTAATGAAATTGTTAATTAAATTAATCATCGTCGGACAGATTGGTTGTTGTTAACAGTGTGGCATTATCCTCAGCTCCCTGTTCTTCAATATCCTGTTTCGAAATAAGATTGGAAATTTAAAATCAAAATCAAATCGATCAAATTTTGTCTTTAATCAGTTTGATTAGCATTTAATCAAAATACTACATAGTATATAAGTATGTATGGAGGCAAATATCATTCAGAGGAATTTGGGTCATTCTATTTTTGGTTTAAATTTAATTTAAAATCGAGTACAAATTATTTTTGATCCCCCCAGCAAAAAATAAAAAATAAAACACAAGTAATTCATTTTTTTCTTTCATTTCATTTCTCTTATACAAAATATATATTTATATATTTAGCAAATTGTTTGTTTTTTTTTTTTATTTCATTTTTGTTTTGTTACAATTATTACATTTCTTTATCATTTTATTTTGTTTTCGTTTTTTTTTTTTACATTTTTATTTTTCTTTTTTTATAAAAAATAGTTTTACATGCAAATAGGACGTAAAAAAACCACACAAAGAGTTGGAAAACGTTTCAAAAATACAAAAAACAAAAAAAAAATGTTAGACTTAAAATGAAGAAAACAAGAAATAATAAAACTAAAGTGATGGATAAAAAAAGTAAAAGAGATAGGTAAATAAAAATAGAGAGAAAGAGAAAGGGAGATTATCACGCATAAACTAAGTTAACAGATAAAAAAAGATAATTTCAATATAAAACAATTGTTAATGCAAATTCAAAGTTTCCATTTCTTTTTTGTTTTGTTGTGGTGTATGTGTGTTGTGTGTGTGAGCGGAAGAAGATTTTGTTGCATTCATTTTGTGTGTGTGTGTGTGTGTGTGTGTTTCGGTTGTTCGAAGTGTATATTCCCATTTTGGCCACCTCATCATTATTATTTGATCTTCTGTTTGGAAGGACTTGGTGTCTGGGATTGATCCGCTTCAGGTAAATCGCTTTCCTTTTTACGTTTCGCCTTGTCCTTGAGTGAGGATTTCGATGAGGAGGATTTGGATTTCTGATTTTGACTGGCAGCTGAAGAACTCAACAGTTTCGCCTCCCGTTTAGCCTCCTTTTTCGCTTCACGCTTGGCCCTCAGTTGCTCGGTAATGAATGAGTAGACCAAATAACCCTGCAGAGCTATCAGGCCGACCAAGGCCACCAGAGAGCGCAGTCCGCCAATGCCATAGTAGAGCGTTAGAACGCCAATTACGGAAGTGGCGAAACGTACCAGGAAGAAGCACAAACTGTTTACCACTCTCAATTTGGACAAACGCTCCTCGCGATCGAACACACCGATCAGTTGAAAGACATGCGACAGCAGCTCACTGAAATAGTGCAGGGTGAGCAACACCAATGCCAATCTCTGGAAGCTTAGCGAATAGGCCAAAACGATCAAAGTAAAGCCACTAATGGAATGTATTATCTTCGGCTGTTGCTCCTCCTTCGATTTGATCTTTTGGAAGTACAGTTCCGGTAGCATATGCAAATAGTATGACAGTTGGATGATAAAGTAGAATTTATGCAAAAAACTCATCGCATGATTGGGGAAGCCTTCCCATAGGAGCGACACTTGACCCAGATAGCCTTCTTTAAGGGCCACGTGCGAGCCCCAGAGGAAGGATATCAAATAGAACGTTACCAATTGGCCAGATTCATTGAATCTGGACAATTTAAATTTCGATAAATGCAATTTTTTGCTTATCTTATCCAAGACAAATTCCTGAATTATCGCATGCATTATAATGCAGGTGAGCGTATAGAAAAATATCGAACAATAATCCTTAATGCCAGCTATATAGGTATAGGCCTTGCCATACGGCTGCTCCCTAGTTGGATCCTCACCGCCGCTAACATTATGATGCAGGGAGATGAACGCACTGGCAAAAGCCGCTGTCGATTCATTCATCAGTCCGACGACAAAGACCATGGCCACACAGGAGATAATATCGGCATGATTTTGTATCACAAACTCATGACTTAGGATGGGTGGATTCTTTTGGCTTGTCTTCCGCCCCAGACCCGGTTTGATGGCCATATTGATGAATGGATTGGTTGGATTACTTGGATGGATGGATGGATGGCTGACTGACTGACTGATGGGTTGGCAAAATCCAAGGGCACTGCAAAAATGTTGTTGTTAGTTTTGAAGTTAAGTTAAACAGTTTTCCCTTTAGTTTTTCTTTTGCCTTGTTGGCACCACACACACACACACACACACACTGGCACACACAAACAAACCTATACACCGTGAGAGAGAAAGAGAGCGAGTGAGAGAGCATATTCACACATATGCATAGCAACACGCGCTCGCTTGCTCTCTCTCTATCTCTCGTTCTCTTTCACACACACAAACATATCTCTTAACAGACACGCAAGCAAAAGTTTTGTTGTTTTTGGGCTGCTTACAGGATTGTCGGTTTCTTTCCCCGCCTTTGCTGTTGTTGTTGTTGTAGGCGTTAGCTAAATCCGTTCCGCTCCAGCTTTTATAATTTTTTCGATTCGTTTTATTTATTTTTTTGTTTTTTTTTGGTGAGCGGGTCCGGGTTTTGCCGTCGTCCGTCTTCTCCTTCTTTAGGTGCTTAGGAACCACGAACAACGCGGCACAACGATTATATGAAAACACACACAACCGCCGCCAACCGTGTTAGTTTTTTTTTTTAAAAAATTATAACAGACCCTCAAATGTTAGATATGTAACAGACTCGTATTTGAGACTGCAGTTAACAGATTTCATATACGAGGGCTGAATTGCACGTTAAATTTATGTCACTAGTTCGCACTGGCTCACAATTTTTAAAATTTTACTTCACTTAATGTTAAGAATAAAGCACGATTCTAGAAGATAACGCCAATTAAAAATCATTTTTTAATATTATTTTCACGGAAATTTCACTATGAACACTTTTTTTGAATACTTTTGTATTGTACTGCCACTGTAATAAGCATTTAAAAAACGTTTTAACTGTTGTTTACACTTCTTTAAATACGCAATACAGCTATTATTAATAACCGGGTAATCCCCGATTTTCGTTAAAATCTTATTTTCCCTTTTTGGTAATTAAATTGTTTAGTTAATATACTTATAAGTTAAAACTCTGTTGTCAATATAAATGAACTAACAACTATGTCGTACAATGGTTCTCAAGAAAAAACAAAGCATAGTCTTTGTTTTAAGTCCCTGGCAAACTTGATTATGTTTTGATGGTGTTGTGGTTTGTTGAAGGGGGAGGTCGGACGGTGAACAAATTCAGCCGAGCAGGTAGCTAGCTCGTCAGCTTTCGTGAATGCCAACTGTGACGTGTAATGATGTGGACAATAACAGAGAGAAAGTTTTTTGCAGGGCTGCAGCAACACTCGGAAGTGCTAAGGTCTGTGTAAAAAAGTCCTAAGGCCTGAGTCAGTTTGGGGCGGGCACATTTTATATATGAAATATAATTTAGTTGCCATTTAGATTATTTACTATTTTCTAATATTGCGATACTTGTCTAAACATGGAAAGAAATGAAATGAAAAAATGAATCAAAATTATTTTAAAAAATTTCCCCGGTTTGATTTCACCCTTTTTGGTTTTGCTTGAAATTATTTGCGATTTGTTTTTGTTTTTGTAAGCAAATCATAGTTAGGCGCTGCAACCTTAGGTCCCTCCCAATTTTGAAACTTATTTTGTGACTGCTTGTTGAATTTTCGTCTGATGGGCGTCTCGAAGTTAATCCACCCCCCTCTCATCAGCATTTGCCTCCTTTTTTCCCGAGTGTTGGTACAGATTAATCATATAAATGGAGTATCAAAATTGGTTAAATAGAGATTTAAAGCACTAACTAGCACCTAAACTCAACTCAGGGTATTACTATTACAAGTATAATTATCAAGTTGCCACTCCCGGTGCAATTTTAAAAAAGTGGTGCAAGGTTATATCAGTTACTCTACAGTGCCTCCCTCCGCATGACCGGGGACAAACCACCTTTAGGAATTTAACATGCTAATTAAATGCAGTTTTGCTTCTGCATATTTCTTGTATACGAGTATGTTCTATGTGTGTTTCTGGTGCCTACTCACATTACGATTCCGATTGCGGACCGAGGATACAATGGTGCGTTTATTGCGTGCCACCAGGCAGACGGTTATAATTAAAATCATGCCAATGAGTGCAAAACCAAGTAAAGCGGGCAACAGCACGCTATCCTCGGCCTTGTAGCCCTATATAAAATGAAAGAAATAGAAAAAAACAGGGTTATAATAGTTATACTACAGGAATTCACTCTATATAGACACGCAATGTACGTGTAGATGCAGGTAGGTGGGTGGGTGGTTGGGTTGGTTGGTTGGATACTCACCGTCCATTGAAAATATGTCGACGGATCTATGTAGGCCCAGTGGGTCTTAATCCAAGCTGCATTACTCTTATTTTGAGAGAGATCAAATTCAAATGGTGATCGCGTTGCATTTTGAATGGCCAAGCTCTGGGTTTTGGCTAAAACAGGTGGCATAATGGGCTTCTTGGCTGCCGATTTTAATAGGGGTACTTGTATAATGCGCGTAGTGATGGTTGAGATTGGCTGTAAACGCTGTTGTTGTTGTTGTTGTCCTGGTACTGCTGTTGTTGTTGTCAAGATTCCCATGATTGAAGACTCCTGCTGCATGGCTGGAAGTGGAGTTGTTGTTGTGGTTGTGGTGGTGCTGCTGGTGGTGGTTGTTGTAGTGCTGGACGAAGTACTTGCTGTTGTAGCAATGGGGCTAGCGGTGGTGTCAGTGTTTTGCAATGTTGAACTTTTATTTAACTTTAAGACAAATTGCTCAACACCATTTCGATTGACTATTTGCACAGATTTCCCCACATTCTTAACCAACATGTTGTCGGATACAACCGACAACAATGGAGATGGCGTCACTTCATTTGGATTCGTTTGGATTTGACCACCGCTGACACCTTGGACTGTGGCCGTGTGTGGACTGTGCTGTGTTAGGGCTGCCTTTGTTTTGAGGAACCATTCCGTGGGATTGGGCAAACATTCGGCAGACACCAGAAACGGTATAAGCACTGCTCCAATAATAACGGTACACACAAAAATCAAGCCCAAATATGCAAAAAACGAACGACGACGTCGTGGTAATGCACCCGTTGAGCTGCGCTTTGATGATTTGCCCGCCGCAGCTGCCGAGGACGATGATGATGACGAGGAGCAGGCAGCTGCTGATCCAGTAAGCTTGCCTTCGATCCGAAAATCATCGTTTTGCGGCAATATTGTGTACTGCAGGCTATTCTCACCGTGACGTATCGTTTTGTACATATTGTAGATGTGGATTGTAGGGATATATCTATCTATATATAGATTTTTATGTATGTAATATTCTGGGGAAGGGGGTTACTTCAGTTGGAGTTATGCGATTTGGATTTTAGCTTCGATTTGATTGTTGTTGTTCTTTTTGGTGCTGCTCCTGCTGCTGCTGCATGCTCCTTACGCACTAAATTTTATGTTTTTATTGATTAAGTTTTTTTAGCGCAAGCGCAATTTCAAAATTTGAAAAGTTTCTTGCAGTGTTGCCTAACAATAGAGCGGGCACAAAATAGTGTTGGCAAATGTTATTCAAATAATAAAGCGCGACAGCAATTTCGATTAGAATCAGTTTAATTTTATTAATAATATATTAAACAACAAAAATGTTGTTTCGATATTTGTAAATGAAAGTTAACCCTTGATATTATAACGGCCCTTTTTAAAGATTTTGAAAGTAAAATTCAGAATGGTAACGGAAGAAAATGAATAATCGTAGAGTATATGTGTAGAGC
The DNA here is from genome assembly GCA_018150345.1 of Drosophila equinoxialis. Classification (NCBI taxonomy): domain Eukaryota; kingdom Metazoa; phylum Arthropoda; class Insecta; order Diptera; family Drosophilidae; genus Drosophila; species Drosophila equinoxialis. Next base: position 5,012,938 of record JAECWI010000002.1, on the reverse strand, counting down.
TTCGAATATGAAAGTTGGTTTTTGAGATGAAGTTTTAAGTAAGTATTACGAAAAAACTATATATCTACTTGTGTAGTGTATAGGAACATTCGGTCTATTGGCCATATCTATTATCGTTTGTGTTAATGAATAGCCATATAATAAACCACAACCTGCAACCTGTAGTTTTGATTCAGATTTACAACCGAAGCATTAATTAACCTCAACACACAAATACACATATCGAAATATTAGAACAATGTTTTATTATGTACATATTTGTTGAATGGATTGAAGTGGAGTAAACTAAGACTGAGACTGATAAGAAGGCTAACAGGCTTATCATTGACAAATGGCACCAACAACAACTGGAACAATAGGAACAAATCGGCAATCGGCAATGATAGATATCAAAGTGAATGCATTGGCTTACCCAATTGTTAAGTAAATCAGTCACGTAAACGTTGCCATTGAGAACGAATCGCAAAAATAATAATAAGAAAACAAAATGTTTATACTCACCGGCATTTGCTTAGGTCTAGGCATATTCGTGGCCCTCCTTAGCCTGGCCATACTCATCCTGAGCCGTAAACCTCCATTGATCTTTGGCAAATATCCGCGTAAAGGACTTTTCTATCGTGTGAAATTTGGCATTGCTCTGTTGCTATTGAGACGTTTGCGTTATCGTATCTATCGACGAAATGAAGAGGTACTCAGTTCACAAGAGCATTTGGCGAAAATGGATCGTCCCCAGTCACTGACAAATGATCCAAAAAGCTATGATGTGGTTAGCTTTATGGCTGCCAATGCGAAAGGAGAGAAACTAATGGTCACCCTAGAGCGTCGTCGTCGTGGGGTTTTGAAAGCTGCCCTATATTTGTGGCTACCACAAGAGGGCCTTTACAGTTTACCCAAACTGCCGGATATGGTATACTTTACCACCGATGACGGCATCGAGGATGCCACCGAATTTCGTGGCGGTGGTTTCCACATATATCCAGAGGAATCTATGCGTACATGGCGCTTAAAATACGACGGACCATTGCGACGACGTGAACAGGAAGATTTAGCCTCCGTTAGCCTAGACTTGCGTTTCACTAGTTCTTCGGCTCACTTTGACTACAATAGGGATCTCAGTTCATCGCTAATAGCCGACTCAATTGCCCGCGAGGCCTGGAACGAGAGTTTCTATGGCATGCTCAAGAGTGTTGGACACATTGTGGAGAAGCGTATGCATTATGAACAGAATGGCATATTGGCTGGTTCCATAGTGCTGGGAGATAGATACCTAAAGTTCAATTCACATGGTTTTCGTGATCATAGTTTTGGTACGGAGCGCTGTCTCAGCTCGATCAATCGATATGTCTACTTTGCTCTATTCCTCGATGATGGCTCCAGCATGGTTGTTGGCAACCTCAGTCAACCATCCTTCTTTCTGTCATCACTTAAAGTTGGCTATGTCTGTACACCGGATGGCATCTACAAGCCCATAACAAGCACCAATTTCGAATTGTATTCGTATGGTGAAAAGGGAATACCGCCAAAGCATCAGAATTTCCTGGTGGATACCGCAGATAGTTCATACCTGGTGCAAATACGTGTCGAGGACTCTGCCCTACGTTATGTCGGTGGCGATTGGGAATCAAAGGTCCACAATCAATTTGTTTCCTGCACTGTGAATGGCATTAATGGTCAGGGACATGCCGAATATCTGTACAGACACGAAGGTGGCAGACCCGAGGAGATTGGTGCCCAAGATCCTCAATGGTATCAACGCATAAAACGCTATGAGCGTAGTTTGAGCAACATGGAGCATATAGATGAAGGCGACTTTATTTTCTAAACAATAATAAAAGTTTGTGATATATATTCTTCTGTTTTTTTTTTTTTTTTTGTGTCTAAGCTATTCTATACTAAAAAGTCTGTATATAGATTAAGATGAATTTATGTATTCCGTAAAATAAAAACATAGAAATCCATAAAAATCAGTGTTTCGTTAAAAGTTAAATTTTCTTTCATTATAAGGCATTGCAATGGCGTTTTTCTTAAAGTCCGATAAAAACGTCAACATAACACCGAAAATCAAAAAATGATTGTCGATTTGGCATATCTTAATTTGCATTTCCTTGAAACTATTTTGGATTTCAATGATTTAGTTGTGATAAGCCTTCAAAATGGCTTTATCTATCAAGTGTTTGTTCAACATTTTGTTGGACCTCCAACGAATGGCTAGCCCATTTGTTAGGTCATAAAAATTCCTAGAAAATAACTTCATATAAATTATTAAAAATAAATTAGCATGTGGCTGTACTTTAGCTATTAATGTGGGTGGACAAGGCTTTTGTTTAGGTAAAAAGAGTCGGAGGGAAAGGAGGACAACCCATAAACTACATACAATTGCCGGATAAGATTAGGCACGACAAATATTTTGGATTTTCTAACAATAAATATATTCGTATTCGTATAAAAAAAAAAACGCACACTCAATGCGCTTGCAATTTATTTTCATTTATTTGTTATTGTTTGAAATTTATTGAATCAAAAGACAATTGGCGGGTCTTAACTTATCGGTAGCCCGTCCGTAAATCTTAACTAGGCTAAAGCGAAAGGGGATTAGATTCAGCTGTGTTTGCAAAGCGATAACCAAGCGGCAAGTCACCATTGGCAGGTGCACAGGTGACGTAAAACCTCGGCCAAACAAAGAAAAACCCAGGAACCAGATCATAGAGCTCCCACACTATATATCAAGAGATTATTCTCCTCAAATCATTGAGACCTACCTCAATTTTAATTTATGACCACATTCCTCAAGTTCGGCATCATGAAATCAGGGTAGATTGTATAAGGCCAACATAATGCCAGGCACAAGTTCATTTCTTCTGTTCTTTCATAGACTAAAGTCCATTAAAAAATTAAAGAAATTCAAATATCGTTCTTCTATGATAAGATTATCTGGCACCGTTAGCCGTCAATCACGTAACAAATGAATATTGAACGCTGATTAGGCATAGAACTGACAACGATGAATAAGAATAATTTTTATTATGTATTTACCCATAATTTTAAGTGATTTTTAATCGGATTTCTGTATACTCATAATGAGAAATAAAATATATAAGAAGACTCTCCACAAATAATGGAAAAATTTCGTGGTAGTGTTGAAAAGCAACCAAAAAGATCATCGTTAGGTTTTAAGGTTTAACGGAATGAGAGAAAGGATCCATCTAGGCCGAATGGAATTTGTGTAACATTTTCTTCACATTTTTACTTTACTTTCAGATAGAAAAAAAATAAAGAAAACTTCGTAGTGTAAAACAGAAAAACACAAAATTTGAATGAAATTTTTCGTCAAGACGAACAAAATTAACGAAAAATGTATACAGTGGAATCGGTAAGGCCGGTGAAATCAGATATTGGTTCCACCGCATCCGGCGTTGCCATGATGCAAGGCACGGCAAGGCGTCAAAGCCCAAGTCCAAGTGGTCTATCCGATAAGATGATGTCTCCAGCTGATATGCCGGCTAGAAGCCGTAAGGCCTTTCTGCAGCATATGGTGGATAATCTACCCAAATCGCTGCATAATCGCATTATGGCACTCAAGCACAATCAAATGCAGCAGATCAAAATATCCGAGCAATTCTTTCGTGAGGTATACGAGCTAGAGAAGCGTTTCTATGTCCAAAGTTGTGCGCTTTTCGATGCTCGACGTGACATTGTTGATGGTGTTGTGGAACCGCCGGCCATTGAACGCTATTGGCACGAGGAGAGCGACGAGGTGCTTGAGGAGATCAAGGCCACCGAGGAATTCCGTAATTTGATTCAACATTTGCCGCAAATACCAGATACTGTGAGGGGCATACCACGCTTCTGGCTAACCGTATTTCGAAATGTGCCTCTAATTTCGGATTTGGTGCAGGAGCATGATGAGCCATTGCTCACCTATTTGCAGGATATTCGTATTTCCTATTCGCCTGATAGCTATACCATCAACTTTGCTTTTCAACCGAATGAATACTTGCATATGTCCTCCCTGATGCTAACCAAAAAGTATTATCTGCGTCATGAGGCGGACAAGGAATATCCATTTCTGTTCGAGGGACCGGAAATAGTTCGATGCGAGGGCTGTAACATTCATTGGCGCGATGGTTCGAATTTAACGTTGCAAACCGTTGAGCATAAACGTTCGCGCAAGCGTTCCAGATGTGTCCCCAAAGTGATGCCCCGGGAATCATTCTTTCGTTTCTTTTCACCGCCTCAGACATTGGATCTATCGCTGGCCGATGAGAAAACCAAACTGGTCTTGGGCAATGACTTTGAGGTGGGCTATCTGCTGCGTACACAAATCGTACCCAAAGCCATACTCTTCTATACTGGCGACTTAGTTGACAATATGAATGATGAACTATATCCGGATGCAGCTTCAATGTCATCGTCCTCAATGGAATAATATCAACTCGAGACGCACACACGTACAAAAAACTACAAACCATTCGATGTTTGATGAACACTCAAAATTAATCAACTTAATATTTGTTTCCCAATTAAATACACTTATACATATATTCTATCTACTTAAAGATACTAGTATAATATTCCTCTTCTAGATCATATAGATCCATGGCCATTTCATCTCGTAGTTTCATCAACTTTTTATCGCACTCGATTTGTGTGGCTCGGAATAATTGAGAATTATTTGTGATTGCCTCGTTGACCGAATGAAAGTCATTAAGTATTAAATATTGCTTCAGATCGGCCACCAGTTTCATCAACGATTCTCCGGCTCGAACTGCAAACATCAGAAAGATATATTAGATGGTCAAGTTAAACTGATAAAGTTATTGAAAGCCTCATCCGCATTCTAATTAGATCCATTAAATTGAGACCGGAATGAAGTATTCATTAGATTAACAATTACCCATATTGGCCGCTCTCACTTGCATTTCGAGGGCATCCTGTTCACATTGCGTTGTCCTTGAGATTTGGCTATGACTCTCTTTGCGTGCCAGTTTTAATATTTCTACGAATAAAACATTAAAATGCCTGAATTATATACTTTTGATTTTGCCAACTTTTTTTGCTTACCTTCAAAATTCTCCAACATGCTGCGTACATCGTCTTTGAGTCTCGCATTGTAAGATTTCAGTAATGCTTCCTTAGACTGAGGCAATATAGTCGTTCTAGATCCGCTGGCCATTATTTATTGTTTATATATTTTGCTTTGTCTTTTATTTTTACTAAAATAATATTTTGTAAGCGGTGGCCGCTCGTTTTGTTTATGTTTTTCTCATTTGCGCGCTATGCAACACTGGCTGCACATTTCATTTGTATACGTTTATGCGTAGACAATAAATGAGAATAATGAAATTTTGTTTTCGGTAATTTTTTTTCTCACTCGATGGTCAGCAGAGGCTTAAAAAAAGAATATATAAGACATGAAATATACACATATATCGTCTAAATTTTATTTGTGCAACTTGGATCCGTCTTCAAAATTTATTTTTTGCTTATGTTGAACTCAAGCCTGGTGTAAACAAATTTGTTGGTAACACTAATAGTGGCAATTTTATTATAAATAGGGGGCAGTATATCCGTGAATATGGGTCTGAATTTATCCATCCATTATGGATAATGACAATCTGAACGCCCTCAGCTAGAACAACAGCAAAGAGAGGAAGGAAACGAATTCTTGTTGTTTTATTTTACATTTTAAATATTCGGCCAAGTGTGAAATTCAAACACTACTACCCTGTTAACCTGAAAGATCGAACATTCAGCATCATAAGCCAGCGAAGGAGATTTTTGAACTGTGATGCTTTAATGCTAAAATCCATTAGCGGAGGCGTTGGAGCGGCCGGAGCAGGTGTAGGTGCAGGAGCTGGTGGAAGTGGAAGTGGTGGTGGTGGCGTGAGTGGAGGGGGAACAGGACAAGGAAGTGCCAGTGGCTCAGTGGGAAGTGGTGGTGGTAGTGGCAGTGGGAGTGGAAGCGGAAGCGGTGGCAGTACACCAGCGAATACAATCTATTGTCCAGCTTGTGTGGCTTCCAGCGGTGGCAGCAACAACAGTGGCACCACTGGCTCCTCCTACCATCAACAACAACAGCCGGCTATAGTATTTTCCGATTCCAAGTCACTGAAAAGGCAAAAGGCTAGAAAAAGTGCCTCATCGGCTGGCTGCCTGGACGCTCAGCATATACGGAATCATTTAAGAATGTCCACATCCAGTTCCATGCGCAGCACGCGCGGTCCCCCATCCACGAATAGTAATTGTAGCAATAGTCTGGCCTATGATTCCACCAGTAATGGCAGCTGTGGTAGTGCCACCGGCAGTGGCAACGGCAGCGCCAATGGCAAGGCCATCTCACCTGGCAGCTATAGTTGTAATGCCTTAAATGTTGACTTTAGTTCCTACACAGCGACACATCAATGGACAAGAATGCTGGAATGTGCTGAATTTGTAGGGGCCAAGTAAGTTCAATGACCATTAACATTCTTTCCGTCTAGATATAACTGCCACTGGGCAAAAAGATCTGTTGCATCCGGCCAACTATATCGTATGGAACTGATTGAGATCCATAAAATGATTGCTTGGTTCCAAGAGGAATCAGATAACCATAAACAGTCCAAACAAGACAATGAATATAAGAAAACTTTTTGTACATGAACTAATAAGTTTATATATATAAATCTCTCTTTCTCTCTCTCCCTCCCTCTCTTTCTTTTTACAGACGAAGCAAACATACCGTTGTGGCTTACAAGGATGCAATGTTTGTTTTTGGCGGTGATAATGGCAAAAATATGCTCAACGATCTGATACGGTTTGGCGTCAAAGATAAGTCCTGGGGACGAGCATGCGCTACTGGAACGCCGCCAGCTCCTAGATATCATCATTCGGCTGTTGTTGCTGGCAGTTCGATGTTCATCTTTGGCGGCTACACTGGAGACATTCATTCCAATTCCAATTTGACCAATAAGAATGATCTGTTTGAGTATAAATTTCAGAGTGCCATGTGGGTGGAATGGAAGTTCTCAGGAAAGTAAGTGATCAAAGACTAATCAATCAGTTCTATTAATTGTACTGTGAAATTTATTGGAGCAACTAGCTTCATCAAAAGGGGCTAGGATAATTGTACAAATTAGTTAACTCTTCTATATTGTGTCGTTTAACGCAGACAACCTGTGCCTCGTTCGGCCCATGGAGCAGCTGTATATGATAACAAAATGTGGATCTATGCCGGCTACGATGGCAATGCACGACTCAACGATATGTGGACATTGAATTTAACTGGTGAAAATCATCAATGGGAGGAGGTTGAACAACAAGGCGATCGTCCGCCAACTTGCTGCAATTTCCCCGTTGCCGTTGCCCGTGATGCCATGTACGTGTTCTCGGGTCAGAGTGGCTTACAGATAACCAATTCGTTATTCGAATTTCATTTCAAAACACGCACCTGGCGTCGCATCTCAAACGAACCTGTATTGAGAGGTGCCACATCGGCACCACCGTCACGTCGCTATGGCCACACAATGGTTCATCACGATCGATTCCTATATGTATTCGGTGGCTCTGCGGATTCGACATTGCCGAATGATTTGCATTGCTATGATCTGGACTCTCAGGTTTGGTCCGTAATTTTGCCCGAACAGAATTCAGATGTGCCATCGGGCCGGGTGTTCCATGCATCGGCTGTTATCGGCGATGCGATGTATATTTTCGGTGGCACTGTGGACAATAGTGTGCGTCGTGGGGACACCTATCGTTTTCAGTTCTCCAGCTATCCCAAGTGTACATTGCGCGACGATTTTGGTAAATTCTTTCATGAGAAACAATTCTGCGATATACAGTTTGTGGTCGGTGGCCAGGGGGTGAAAATTATGGCTCACATTGCCTTTGTGGCGGCCCGCTCGAAATATTTGCGCAACAAAATATTGGCCGCCCGCGAAGCTCGACAACAGCAAATGGAGAAAGTCTACGGTGTGGGACAGGTGGACGCGCAGGCGCTGAATACCGGAGTGGGCGGCGAACGGGCACCAATGTTGGAGGTGCGATTGGTTCATGCCTCGCCCGAGGCTTTTGATATTATTCTCAATTATATTTACACCGATCGCATTGATCTTGAGGATTCGTATAGTAAGAATATTATAATATTAATAACCGATATCTATCAATTGGCTGGCCTATTCACAATGCCGCGCCTGGCGCACGGCTGTATACAATATTTGGATTATAAAATCAATAAGGTCAATGTTCTCGAGGCTCTATACAATGCCGATCGCAGCAAGTGAGTTATATACTTTAAATTTCGGCTTATCCTACAATTATACATACATATATACTTATATATAATAATGATATTTAACTTCCGTTAGCATCAAAATCATCAAAGATCATTGCATGCAATTTATCATAAAAGAGGAAAATTTCACCGAAGTGGTTATGTCTAGTGAATTTAGCGATTTGGATAAGCCATTGCTGGTGGAAATAATACGTAAACGTTTACATCCCAGCAAACTGGTAATGGATACCACATACGAGTCCAATATAGGTAAGTTTTCTTTAACTGAATGCAATTGTCTTGGATTTGAATTATTTCGCTTTGTTTAGGAACCACCTTGGAAACCGATTTGTCCACATTTCTAGAGACAACTGGCAAGGACTTCTGCGATATAAGCCTCATATTAGAGGATCATGTGATACCGGCCCATAAATCTATATTATCAGCACGCTGTACCTACTTCCAGGGCATGTTTCGTTCATTTATGCCACCAGATAATACAGTCAACGTAAGCACTAACTAACTTTAACTAATCTACATCTAGATTGGAATCCTTAGTTAAGTTTTCAGAGAGATATTACATATTTACTGATCCATGCTTATGCTTCATCTTTATTTTCTTACAGATACAAATTGGAGAAATTTCACCATCACTGGAGGCCTTTCATTCTCTATTGCGTTACATTTATTATGGTGAAACGAAAATGCCACCGCAGGATGCCTTATATCTATTTCAGGCACCTTGCTTCTATGGACTCTCAAATAATCGATTGCATGCATTTTGCAAGTATTCACTCGAGCATAATATCACATATGAGAATGTCTTACAGACATTGGAGGCATCGGATATAACGAAAATCTTTGATATCAAAGATTATGCACTAAAGTTGATTGTCAAAGATTTTGCCAAAGTGGCGAGGCTACCAAAAATAGCCAGCCTATCACGTGAACTATTGTTGGAGATAATACGCGCTGTGGCCGATTCGCAAGGCGAGTTTCTAACACGAATCAATATCACGAATACCGATATCTGAAACTTGGTCCTGCTACAGCCGGCATTGCAAGTGTTGCTCGCCTGGTTGCAAATCGGACGTAGCACGTAGAGAGCCAGCAGTAGCCCGTTCCCGCTCCCCATCATGATCACGATCGCCATTGTCACCACAATCCTCTTCCTTCATTATGGTAGCCAATCAAGTCATCAGTACATAAAACTGGTAATTCGAATCATGCCAATCTCCATAATTTACATAAAACAGAGTTTATACCCTTATAATTATTATTATTATAGGCCTATGTCTCTCTCTCTCATACTTATTTCTGCATATATATGTATTATATATGTAGATTTATATACATCTTTAACTTATAAATACTTTGTACCTACATATATACCTATTGCCCTCAAAACAACATATTTTTCTAAAATTGCTGATATTATTATACCCTTGCAAAAAGGGTATATTAGTTTCGGTCAGTGTGCAACGCATAGAAGGAAGAACCTCCGACCATATTTACTTATATATTCTTGATCAGCACGACAAGACGAGTTCAAATAGCCATGTCCGTCCGTCTGGATCAACGCAAACTCCGTAAGAACTACAGAGAAATTTTGCTTGTAGGCTTGTATATACTGCACAGGTTGTATATCTCAGATTCAGCCGAATCGGACCACTATATCGTATTGCTCCGATACAAATGGCAAAGTCACGAACAGTGACTCAAGATCGGATGACTACATCATATAGCTCCAATAGGAGCGATCTGCCATAAACAGTGACTTTTATGAATAACTTCGCTACTTTGTTCGTTTGTCATTAAAATTGTATGTTTGTCAGTTCAGTATTAATAAGAATAATGACTGCGCCAAATTTGATCAAAATCGGATGAATATATTGCATAGCTGCCATGTAAAACTTATGGTAAAGAGGCATGTTACATGTTCTTTCGCGACTTTTCAGACAAAACCTTGTTTCAAGTTGACGGCTATACGTAGAGTAGGAAGAGTAACAAAAAAAACTTGCAAGGGCATACAAACATCGGCGCAGTCGAAGTTAGTCCCGACCCACTAGTTCTAATAAACTTTCTAGTTTTCCTTTTAGTGTAAAGATTTAATGTTTGGAATACGTTACTCTTTCGTTATTCAAAAGATCGAAATTGAACTCATATAAATCTTGAAACCAACGCAGACAAGTTTGAGTCTTTTCATGCCATCATGAGTATACAATATTGAATTGTAGAATAGTTATCAGCAGTTTTAGTCCCCAATGCTTTCTAATAGTCTACCGAAATGTCTAAGCTCAAAGCGACGGAGAAAGTATTGAATATATATACATATTGAATATATGCCAAACTTATCCACTAAATATTAATCTCTTCCCTTCCTCTCTCTTGGCTCTAAGTATAATTTGTATAGTTTATTTACTTAATTTAACTTACTATATATATATATATATATACTAGCTATATATAGTCCATAAGTGTTGTCCATGTAATTAGAATGTAAACGAATCACCTTCTATCTTTTGTCACATTCAATAACGACCATTCCCCACCCACCCTTCAATCCGACTGCAGGATCTTGTGAAAACAATCGACGTACATATACAGTGAGTCAGCAAAGTATGCCAACTCAATCAATTGATGGCAATAATTATATAATTATTCCATAATATATATCAAATTTTCACAAACAAACCAGGTAGTTAATGGTCCAAAATTGAACAATGAAATCAAATGAAATGTTTTTGTTGTTATTTTGAGAGTTGTCTAACATTAGATAGTTCATTTCTGTGTGAATCTGTGTGTCACCTTACGGGCAGGGACAATACTTTGATGACTCACTTGTTTTATGTTGTCGATGGAAAAGGAACTGTCAGATAATCACCTCAACGAGAAGTTAAATTAAAGACGCACTCAAGGAAAATAACAGCAATAGTTAAAACAGTTAACGTTTAAATAGTAGGACAAAAGAACAAAATGCTAAGAAACAAACAAAATACAAATAAATATTAAATATGTATAATTACTACATGATATTATATTACGTCAATTGTTAAAAAAAGAAACAAAAACCAAACAAAACAAAATCTTTCGTTTTTCGTTCTCGTTAAACAAACAAAATTGTTGACCAAAATTGTGATATCTGTTTCTCTTCTGTTTTTTTTTTTTTTTTGTTTGTTTTTCTTTAATTTCGTAAATTTTCATCAATTTCAAGTTAAATCAACTTATGCAGTATTTTTTTTGTATGTGTTTTTCTTTTGGTTTTTGTATATTTTTCTTTTTTTAGTATTAAGAACAAATTTATTTCTGTCTTAATCTTATTAAGGATAAAATAACAATATAAATATTATATACAAATTATATTAAAATATATATATATATATATACATACAATAAACATTACAAAAAATAAAATAAACTAAATTAGAGATTAGACTTTGCAATTTAAAATGAATTTTTTGATACCCTTTTTTAGAGACAAAATATAATGGATATAAAAGGGTATGTTCGAACCAATCGTCCTGTCATCAAATGGGTATCAAAGCATTTTCTTTTAGATTCTAGCCAAGTTTTGTTGAACGTTGTCTAGGGTATAGATAATTTCGGTTTGAGAGAAATGAAAAGCTGCATAAGAATGAAAATTGTTCAGTCAAAGTAAAAACTTTTCCTCTTCCGTTTAGGGGGTGGGCAAAACTTCAAAATGAAATTAAAACAAAACAAAAACCGTAAAAGTCGACAAGGACAAAGACCTCAAGGATACATACACACACACGCACACATACATACGACCACTCAGACACACACTAGCATCAGTATGAAAAGTCCTTGTTGCTTATCAATGGCAAATTACCAAATCAAATATGCCAAGTGAGAAGAGGGAAAAGCTAAAGGCCAAAGGAACTTCAACTATGTAAAGGACTCCGTAACAGGGAAAGGCCAACGGACAATTGAATTTATTGGCCTAAAATAGACGAACATGCTAAATTATTTGAAAACTAGCATATGAATATGAAACGCAAACCATTTTCCCAAAGGACCCCAAGCATGGCGACCAGTCATCTCCTGACTTTGGTGCTTCCAAATTGAAGTTACCCATTACAGTAGAAGGAGTTCGTTGCATATTTATGAAATGGTCAAGTGACACCAAGATCGTTGGCAATGCATGAGCTAGTCTCCACTTATTCTCATTATACGCATATCTAGGATATTCACAGGCTAAGCGTCTATTAACTAGGGGTCGCATTTTAAATGCATGAATATATTCCATTTGATTTCCCATTTCACTTTACTCCGTGCCCCGAATTAGTTTAGGTTCATCATGTTAACGCAGCCTTGAAAGGTTTATATTGACACTTTTTCAGCAATATGGCCTTATCATATCTTTAAAGCTAAAACTAATTGGGAATTCCAACAAATTCTAACACGCTTAGCACTATTAATCCCAGTCACTTGGTCATTGATCTTGTTAAAGTAAAGTGGGACAACCAAGAAATAAATGTTAAAGTAGTCCTTTACATAGTTGGAGTTCCTTTGGCCTTTAGCTGTTCCCTCTTCTCACTTGGCATATTTGATTTGGTAATTTGCCATTGATAAGCAACAAGGACTTTTCATACTGACGGAAAATAAATATTTTGAACAAAAATCAATTATTATAAATTTTCGAATACGAGTGCGAGTTCTTCTTGGTTTAGCTTACTTTAGAATTGAATTTATATGAGACGCTAAAGTTATTTGCCTTTGTGAATGTATCCATGCAATTCTCTAAATTCTAGAGCTTACATACATAAGTGATTTTTTGACAGTGTAGTTTCAATTTGTCAGATATGAGTATATTTATAGGTACAGTTGTCGCACAGCGAAAGCTCATGTGACATTCATTTCAAGGACACATCCATTAAACTTTTCAACACTTTCGAAATGGAAAGGTTAAAGTTCATAGTAGCAACAATTGTAAAATGTCATGTCAGTCAGTTTTGATTATTAGGCCAAAATGAGCTTTTGGCCTTTTATTTAAATAGGCTTTGCCTTTTAACCCTAATTCACTTAAACTTTTATCCCCTTTCAGCCAACAACATGCCAGGCATCAAGCGATATGATGACTGTGTGTGTGTGTGCTTTATGAGCCAAATGATTGGCTGCTTAAAGAAAGTTCCTTTACACTGACTTGGAATGATTGCATAAGTTGAAATTTTAGGAGATTTAGGAAAAACTCTATAGAAATATTATCTTATATGCCTGGAATCAAAGAGGAAAACCAATTTTCCGAGAACAAGGTATTGTATGTTTAACACCAACAAATAAATTGGGGAAATCAAGCTAAGGCTATGACTAGAACTGAACGTTTAATGCCTCGAAAATCACCGAAACGAAAATCTCTGTTCGAATTAATGTTAAATAACTTATAAAGTGCAGTCAAGTGCTTAATTGCATTTCGCTACCATCAACTAATCTGTCGATATGGGCGATTATAATCCATTATAATGCCATCGTTTTGGTGTGTGAAATTTTTGTTTTTGGTTATTTTGTCTTTTGTCTGGTCTGTGAGCCAATTAAAATCCAATTGAAAGGCCAGGTGGACTAACCGAAAGCCAAACGAGACACACAATGCACAAACGAGGGGTAAAAAGAGCTTTGGGGCAATTTTTTTTAATTAAACTTGGCCCAAACTGGCCTATACACATATGCTATATGTACGTGTACTCAATGGGAAATTGATGTCTTTAATCAGGCCATGAGCTACTTTAATTACACTTTATGAAGAGAGAGAGAGACAGAGAGGGATCCTTAAGCGGAATTGGTCAAAAAAGGAAAGGAATGGAACAAAAAAAACTTTTGAACAAATGCCACAAGTCAATTTGGCCCTCAACCCCCAATCCTTAGGGTTAACCCTTTTTCTTTTTTCTGTTCTTTTTTGCTTTTGCTTCAATTGCCATGAAATTTATGGGCCGTCGCTCAGCATGAGAACTTGATAGGCATAAATCCACATCGAAACGGATATTAAAAAGCATGAAACGAGCCAATCTCATTCCCCCCACCCCATCCAAACAACTTTTATTTATATATACATATACATCGATATGTGAACTATATATGTATTATATAGCTGATTGACTTCGATCTGCGTTGTATTTGGCTTTGTTTGGCTTAAATTATGAACTTATAAATTGACAGCCAGGACAAGGACCAAGACCAGAACCAGTGTCAGGGCTATGAAATTGAGTGAAGAAGGAAAAACGAAGGCGAAAGTTTTCGATGGGGCATGAGAGAAAAACAAGGGGTTTTCTTTTCTTTCCTTATCACATATAATTGACATTTAGAATAGAGATAATTCTAAATTCTATTCAGGGTGAAACCTTTTATATGTCAGGCATTCGCTGTGAAACTATAAAATGGTTATCCTTTAAGGTCCCTTTGGAATTTCCTTTAAACTTGACTTTAACAAGTTTTGGAAAAATTTCTATATTTGATGATTTGCTTTAACCAAAGGCAATTTCAATTATTTTGCACTTTCATTTCTATTTGCTTCGACCTTTTCGTCCTTAGGTTTTTCTTTTCTTTTCATTTTTTCAGTGTTTTTGACCCGCACAGCATCCATCCATCATTGCATGGGGCTGTCAACTGTTTAGTGCTTCATCTTCATCTACTCTCTTATTTCGAATTTCATCTTGAATCAATTTGGTTGTCATAGCGCAAAGAATAAGCCACGTATGTGTGTGTGTGTGTGTATACGTTCCAGTAGTGGTAGTACCACTCCACACGGTTACACAAATATCATTGGCGTTAATCCTTTTCTACATCATCAACCAATTTCATCAAATAAATCTAAAGTGATTTGTATTTGTCACACAGTTTTCAACTGTTTTTCGCCCTGTTGCCTTTCTCAGTGGCAGTGCCAGTTCCTGTGCCACGCTTCGTCTGCTTTTAAACGTTGTAGCATTTTTTTCCTTCTACTTTCTTCTTTCCCCTTTCATTTTTAGTTTTCTTTTTCTCGCCCCCCTCTTGTTGTTGTTGTTGTACACTGCACTCGCTGATTGACTGCCAGTGCAGAAAGTGTAAGTAGGGAGGAGAAGGGGGAGCAGCAGGAGGAAGCCATCATCCTCAATGCCATGGCATGAGAGAAGTCTTTTGGTGAGCATTTTGGTTGCTTGTTTGTTGTTGACTTTGCAACAATTTTCTCATTTAATGCCTTGGCAAATGATGTTCGTATCGATGGTTGCGGCTTTGCTTATATTTTCTTATCCACATTCCGATGGTGATATATTCTGGTATTTCGATTTTTCCACAAGTTTGTCTCTTCATCAACATCTCCAATTATAGTCTACTTTTTGGGGCTGTAAAAATCGTTGAAATTTCGTGTATCACAGTTGTATAACAGGCATTTAAGCACTTTAATACTAAAGTGATCATAATATTTCCAAAAGTATTCCAATTTGCTTTGAAACCTAAAGGATTTAGAAGGTATCGTACTTGTTTTTTAAAGTTCCATGTAAGTAATAGAACAAGGTGTACCTAATTCTCTAAAAAAAAGACTTTTACCTCTTCTTTCCTTCTGGATATTTATGGATGAGCTGGCAATTTTGATGCTTGTTTTGATCATACCTTCAAAATCCACTAATGACCCTGTAGTACTGGCGGCAGCGATTGAACTACTTAGAGCACTTTCTTCATCTATTGTATGGGTACTGTGACCACTCCTTTCATTCCTCACTCCTTTCAGTCCTTACTCCTTTCAGTCCTTACTCCTTTCATTCCTCACTCCTTTCATTTCTCACTTCTTTCACTCCTCTACTAATTCTAGGTAAACGACTTCGTGGTGATTAACTCTTTTTGCGGACATTTCAAACAAAAAACGATATATTTCTTGTACATCTCGAAGGGTTAGCAAAGTAAGTAGAGGTGGTGGCCTAGTCAGTAGGTTTATCAACACCTACGAACTCGTGTGCAGTACTAGAGTTATCTAAAGTATATACGTTTGTATATACGTTCTTAACTATGAATATTGCTGTTGTATAACAGTTATAACTGTCTTGAAATAGCCAAAAGTTGTTGAATTGCAAATTAAACAACAAATTAACTAGGTAAATGGCTTGTATAACAGTATAACAGTTGTTTACAAGTATAAAGGTTGACGAAACAATTGAAAAGAATTGACATAAACTATTACTGGTTAGTCCAACAGTTGTATAACAGTCGTATAATAGCCTTATAACAGTAGGGATTCCAAAAAGACAGTCCCATTACACTCATGGGCAACATACTATAGACGATACACAACTGTTGAAATAAGTTTAACAAGTTATATAACAGTGCTGGGATAGTATAACAGTAATAGTACAACATGGCCCACATTATGGTTTGGCCCACTGGTTTGTTAAACCAGTATAACAGTCATCTTATGGCATTGGCTGAAAGCATTGAAAACGTAATAAATTAGTGAATTGTTGGTCTTAAAGTCGCTTAAATATATATTTATTTACTTACACGTAATAATTTCGAATTGGGTCACTCTCCTTGGCTCCGACTTCTTTTACAAAAAGTCTTCACTCGCTGGCCCTCCCCCACAGGCAGTTGAACTCTTTTGGCACTTTGGCCAACGACTTTTGAATTATGTGAGAAATCTCTAGCTTATGCCTACCAGTCGACTGTCCCCCATCCCCTCGCCATACTTGTATGTATAATGTTGGTTTTGGCTTTTTATTTGTTCTTGTTTTTTATTTTTGTTTTTGATATAATCGTCGAGGCATATAAATCTCAAGACCTGCCCGGCGGCTGCAATTTACGGCCTGGGTCGTAAATTTTTATAAATGTCCTTGTAAATAAACTCACAAATATGCTGATTTAGCATATTTTCTCTTCTATATACGAATATGGGGAGTAACAAAAGGTACATACATATATGTATACAATTGTATGTGTCTGGAGGGGGCGTGGCATATATATGTATGTCTGTGGTTTATGCCATATCTGTGTGTGTGTGTGTGTGTGAGCCATGTGTATGGCAGTTTTATTGCTCAAAGTTTTTATTTTCTCCTAATGTTTAATGCAAGAGCATATTAGGCTAGGAAAAGAAAATGGCCAAAATGGCCAATTTTTTTTTGGACAGTCATAATTTTCGATTCAATTTTAGTGTATTAAGTTCACCAAGATGAATTAATTTGTCTACATGTCTCCTTTTACTGGGTATCCACTGTGTCTATATGTTAATTGATTATTTTTCGGTTTTGTTTTATATTTTTTATTGTATAATATTTTATTTGTCGTGTTGCCCCCTCAAGGGACACAGAAAAAACCGAAAATTTTATTTCATGTTGCATTAACTTTTGTTTCGACTTTTCGAATCGCATAAACAAAAGGCACACATATGTGTCTACACACACACACATACACACACATATTCCATATTCTGTGTGTAATAAAATTTATGCGCGAGACAATGAAAAAGCATTTTAAATATTTGATAAACCAGCCAAAATTATAACAAACCGACAAGCAGCAGAAAGCAATATTAATAGAAAATATCTATGCAAAAGTTTGGTCAACAAACCGAAAATGTATAAAAATGTTTACTCAATTGACTTGAAGGTTTTTTAAAGATGTCCCTGAAAACAAAATAGTGATTGCCACAGTGAATTCTTTGACAAACTATAACACACATTAGGGGCAGAATATTCTTTAAAACGTTTCAGTTTTGTCTATACCATATCTTCAAAATTTTGCCAAAATGAAGTGAGAAAGCCAAAGCTTTTAATACTAGGGCACTTGCATCTTTTGTGCATATCTTTACAGTTTGTTATTGAATATGCATATTGATATGAAAGTATATACATGAAGGAACATTACATAATTTTAAAAAAATGTATTTTCATTGACTAGTCGAAACCTACTGGGTAGTTTCAATTGATTGACAGATCAGGTGTCACTTGTAGCCCTGAAATTTACCGTCTCAGCGCCTACAGAATGACAATTGGAATGTAGCATGAATTGTTGAGTTTTCAGGAACAACAAGTTTATGGATAAATGTTGAGAACTGTCATCAGGTGAGGTCCTATATAAGGAGGGCTAGCTCATTGGGCTAGCCCAGTACATATGTAAGTTCGAGTCGAACAGAAAATAGAAAATCTCTGATAAACCGAGATTGTGTTGAAAAACATATTGGATTTTATTATTTTTTATGTTGTTTTTCAAAAATATAAAAATATCAGTAAATGTACTGTTCAGCAAATTGAAGGAATTCTATGTTACTTAGCTCAAAACCTAAAAAGTTATAGGTATGGGAAAATCATGAAAAGTTCATAAGAAAGTAGACTGAATGATATTGTTACGAACCTTATTTATGTATGTATGTATGTAGGATCTGAGAATGACCATAAGGGGAGCAACCTATTTAAACTAAAATCAATTAGATCGATATGGGTGATGGAATATCAATAAGTTCGAAGAGAATAGTTCAAATTTCGGGGTAAGAGATTTTTTTGTGGTAATCTTCAGAGACAGAAGAAGAACTATTTGTGTGTTGACAGCGAGACGGCAGCGAACCAGGAATCCCACATAGGGCTTGGTGTTAAAACCAATTCCCAGTATCCCATATAAAGTTTCACTACTGACTTTAAAGGGATAAAGCTGCTGCAGTTGTTGTTGTTGTCTACTTACATATATTTATTATATATTCCTCTAGGAATTAATCCAATTTCCTTTCATATTCCCAACATCTCTTCCATTCTTTTTTTCGCCACTGATGTTGCTTTAGTTTCATGTGATGCGTGTGCACTTGACATTTTCAATTTGCTGACTTGGCGCTTCGTGAAGAAGGAAAGGACCTAAATGATTCGGGGAGGGGTCGAAATATGGATTACAATGTTAACTAAAAATGTTGTTAAAGTGAAATTTAGTTTTTGCTAAAGCTCATTTGTCAGTGGACCGTCGAGTGATTAATGTTTTTCTTACTTTTTTTCCTCACCCATTGTTTAACGTTTGTTTAGCTATTTGTTTTCGTGTTTTCTCTGCGTTTACCTCCATCCAACCCCAATAAGTATGCAACACTTTTGTGCAGTTTGCATTTCAATTTAAAGAAATTTCAATTTTTCGAAAAATTTACTTTAGCACTTAAATGTTTTGAAAAACATTATTTAAGTGCAACATAATTGTATATGTTGCTGGCATATCTTTAACACTTTTTTAAATTGAATTTTGATGCAGTGTCTTTTGTTCCATTTTGCTTAAACGGCTAAGAAAACCAGTTAACAAATTATAAATGTGTGGAGGTATCTTACATTCTACTTCTGGGTAATAGGGATATATACATATATCATAGTCGTTTGCCATGTGAGCACTGTATCAGATATCTATATCTTTTCACCCTAAGAAAAACTCGAAGGTTAAGTAAAACAAATTCAATCAATTTGGCTCGAGAATCCAATTATAAGACAATAAAAAAACTAAATTTAGTATGTTATACTTATTTATTTTACAGTATTTTTTTGTTGCATAAAATTTCTCGTCGAATGAGATATTTGTCATGAAAATCGGATAGATGACTTCATAGCCTTGATCATTTAAGAGAGAAAATTTACCAGTTTTAGAGGAAAATCTCATTCTTGGATTGCGGATATTTTCCTCATGTTAAATATTCATATCCGTCAGTGATCCTCTATCTGATGCAAGCATTTTCATCTTTCAAGAAGGTATGATAAAATAAGCAAGCCTGTTAACAATTGTCCGACTCGTTGTCTTCATCTCAATGTTTTTAAGTGCAGTTAGTCTAATTGTTAGATGAAATAAAGTCAGGTTGAGTTAACTTGTTTAGCTACTTGTGGGATAGGTATACATATATTTGTATAGACCTTAGAACAAAACATGTGCGTATTCTTTTGAGAGGGGCCAAGGCGAAGTGGCGAATCGTATTGGGTGGCCAAGGAGATGTGTTCAGGTGGTGAAGAGGTTTTTGGTTAAAACTTTTCCATTGCCTCAACCGCAAAACATGTGGCAAAAGTTGCAGAGTTGCAGAGAAAAATTCTCTTGTCGCACTTTACGATTTTGTGCATAAAAATTTCGACGTGGCCCGATTTGCAGTTGTTTCCCATTTTTGCATCATCTCCTCTCCCAAACAGGCTCCTGCCTACCAACTCTCACTCTCAAAGCTGAGCTGGGTTATTGCAGCTTAAAGTGCAAGACGTGCTACGTTCCAAGGGAAGCAACAACAACAAAAATTATATACATACACTCATACATACATACATATTTATATATATATGCATATATGAAGAAGAAAAAAGGACAGGCAGGCAACACACACAAATTCCCATTAGCGCTTTTTGCCTCTTTGCTTTTTGGCCAAAATGCTTTGTGGGTATAAAAGTTGGGGCGAACATATGGTCGATTTCGACTTTGACTATTCATATTTGTATATGCATGTCTATGACTGTGTGTGTGTGTGTGTGTGTGTGTTTGCATAACAAAACTAACATTTAACAATAACATTTCCTATGTAACGATGTCGACGCCAAAGCTGAAAGGATAAACACTAGTTGGAAAAGCAGCGAGTTAGACTTGGCGCAGTGTAAACGGGTATAACGATTCAATGATAAAGTTAAAGATATCGAAAGCTGATCTGCTCTATATTTATATGTATGTATATATCAAGATTGTGTCAATATTTCGGTTCGTTGTCATATTGGAAACAAGTTGATACTACAAATTGTTAAATTATTTATTAACCAATTGATCGCAAAGGCTTTTTTTGTATATTTCTGTACGTCATCGGGATTTGAAATATATTCTAACTTTACCAAGTACGTAGGAAATTCTATCTTACACAAAGACTAGCTATAACAATAGAGGTGACTTAAATTTAGGATCAAGTGTGTGTAAGTGCAGATATGAATATATATACTCCATAAGAACTATTTTCAAAGCTGTTCAGAAAGAAATTATTATACAAACGATAAATATCGTATAAGAATGCTTTTCTAATAGTTCATCTATATCAATACAAATGGGACTAAATATGTATTTGAAATGTTTACGATATCGTTGTATCAATATTAGTAACACATCCCACTTATGTACATATGTAGACAAGTTAATAGATCTTCAAAAACGGTCAGACAATTTTTAATGTTTTCCAAGACTTTTAATTTATTTATTTTTTCATCCTTTAAGAATCGATAGAGCATTTTTTGTTTCGAATTCCTTTTTTAGTTGGTTTTACTTTTTGTTTGTAAGAATATTGTAAGCTTTGATTATCATATTTCTTTCCACGCTTCTGCATTCTGTTTGCAACACAAATAGAAGAGTAGCAGCCTCTACTTACTCCCTCCGCTGATTTCCCTCTTGCACACACTCTTACTCCTCTCTGCCTCTGTCTGTATTTCTCCGTTTTGTAGTTTTCCCACTGACATTTTCTAGATATTTTTGCGCTCTTTTTTGAATTGCATTTTATATTTCATATTTCATTGGCCCTGCGGCTGCGGCTGAGACCTCTGAATAAAGTTTAGCGCAACATTTTGATGCATTTTGATGTCTGTCTGGGTTAACCAGCCAACCGAAGCAACCAGCCAACCCATTCAATTCCAGCATTTCTGTGCTTCTGTGTGTGTGTGTGTGCCTCTTGGGCATGGTGGCGTATGCGTAATATGATTTTTATTGGCTTAGGTATAGTGTTAAGAGGAAAAAAGTGCTGCTTGACTTTTGAGTGGGAGATTTCCATTTTACTCCTTTTTTGCATTTGCCTTGTCGATCAGATAGACTGACAGACAGACAAGCTGAGCCCTTTCCCAGATAAGTTTAGTCTAGCATCAAAGAACATTCAGCATAGCTTCAGATAAATAGGATTGAAGAACTAACAAATTAGTTCCCAACGGGGAATTTGTATGCTCTCAGATTTAAAGTCATCATCTGATGAAACGTTTTGAATGGAAGCGACTCCCAGAAGTTTGATTGGGCCCTCCTTAACCTTGTCATATTGTCAATGCTTTCTTATTTCCTACTCAAAATGTGACAAAGTCAATATGTTTTTGTCTATTAGAGAGAAATATTGCTTAACGTAATTTTGTTAAATCAACAAATACATGTTCATTCATTGTAAAAACAGGGAAAAGAGGGTGAAACATTATTTTTTTTTTTTACCATCCATAAAATCAGCATCAACTGTCCACTTGTTCTCTATATATATTGTTCTTTAGATTGTGGAATCGGGGTCTGTGGGAGAGAGACTGCAGCTGCAATAATAAAGTGAAACGAAACGTTTTCCAAGGATCCCGCCGGCCAATGTAATTTATGGACCAAACCAACAAACAACACAAAAAAAAAAACAAAAGCAACATTGTTGACATTATTGACAAGCTGTGGAGGAGTAGCCAAACGGATGAGCCAGTAAGAATGGGAGGCTGGAAGGCGTGGCATAAAAACAATATGCTTTTTATATGTGGCTTTCGGACCATAATTTCACCAACTCAAACCCACATTCCACCGTTTGCCTTCACCTTTTTCAGCAACTTTTTAAGTTGCCATAAAAACAAAATGGAATCAACTGACCAGATAAAGGGAGATGTGCAGAGCCTAAGGAAGGGGTACAAAGTACTAACAAATCAAGCTGATTCGAATATAAAATACCCTTTTTAATAAAGATGGCTGATAGCCAGGCCTTCTAAATCGAAAATTTCAACATTTTACTTCTTTTAGACCTCATAAATACTTTAAAAATTCGTTAGTAATCTTTTATCTTGTTGTACCATGCACCCATAAGGTCAAATGGTATATTAAAGACGATAAAATGTATATAACAGAGAGAAGAAAGTGTATAAATTCTTGATCAGCAACAATAGCCAAGTCGATCTAGCCATGTCCGTTCGTCCGTATGTCTGTATGAACGCCTTGACCACGGAAACTCTAAAATCTAGAGCCATCAAATTTGATACGAAGTCTCCTCCAGTATCTACGGTGATTAAGTTTATTTCAAATTTTAGCCACGCCCCTTCCGCCATACGTTTTAAATGAAACTGATTTTCTTAAAAACTAAATAAGCTAGAAATTCGCTTGGCATGCCCATTGATTTTCTCAGAATCTATAAAGCTGGAGGCTTCAAATATTGGTATTTAAAATCATTTAGAAAGACTTTATATATAAAACCCAATTATCTTCCGCATTTTTTTTAACCACTGCAACTAAATTGACACACTAACGTCTGTCTCTAATACCCAGCAAAGTGCCAAATTTGATCAAAATCGGACCAAGTTATCAGTATAAAGGTTTTTCACGTTTTTTAAGTAAGCCATAAGGAAGGAGTCGGCTGTTGGCCTAGGCGGCCCCTCCTCAGAGTGATCGAGATATACAGTCATTTTATATAGTATATTTTTTGGTGCATGGTATACCGCAGCCGGCGAGGCGACTTACCTATTTCGTTATATGGACATACACGAATCTGGAAGCTTAAATCGGATCCAAATGCATCTCGTTGAATCTCGTGCATTAAAGTATAAAGTTGCCTTATACAATATATAATTTTATATGCAGTTATTTTGAAAAAATCCATAAAATTTTTTCAAAAATCTGACAAAAATTAATCACCCAACAGAACCACCCAAGGTTCCAAGGTAGCTCGCTGGCTATCTCTTCTTCACTTTCTCTCTCTCTCTCTCTCTTTCTCTTTATTACTCTAACACCCGATAGCTATCTCTCTCAGACTCAAATGGATTTTTTTCTTTCTCAGCGATTTCTATATAGCATAGTTGTCCGATCGGTCCAATTCTTACAAATCTCCTGTGCATATAATAGAGAAACTTAAACATAAAGTTACGTACTAATAAGGCAAGAACTGAGAGAATAATTTGCATAGAAAGAGACCTAGAAATACGTTTTTTTTTCAAATTTTATAGATATTATATATATAAAAGTACATATTAAAAACATAATGATCTTTTTCAAATTGTAGATAATAAATACATACATATTTGATGATCGGAACTTGGGTTATTAGATTATTATTTTATATTATCTTTTTATTTATTTCAATATTCATTTTTGCTATTGGGATTGTATTTTCTTATTAGGCTGGGCTAATATAATTCTTTAAATTCCGAAATTTTTTTGGTTAAATTTATATTGAAAAGTTATTAAACACTTTATCTATGTACTATAAGAGAAGAGACGATTTTTCTGCCCTCAAATTATATGCTACACCTGACGCGAAGCTTTTTTTCCGTTCAGCCGATATATGTATAATATATATGTATATATGTATGTATATAAGTATGCCCATAGAACAGAAACAAAAAACGATGGAAAACTTTGTCGTCTTATGTCGATTGGCATAAAATGTTTATGACCGCATTGTGTCATCTAATTAGAACTTTGAGTTTTGGCCAAAAGAAAAACTCGTAAAAAAAAGCAAACTCAAAATGGTCGCGCAACATATTGAATTAAATATTCAATCATAAGAACGAAAAGCTAAAGTTTCACATACCCAATACGCGGCCACCCAACACCCAACACCCAACACCCTACACCCACTTCAGATGGTACTGTAGGCCATCCCCTACACTCCTATCCAAGCCCCCTCCCACTTCCACTCTACTCAAGTGACATTTTATGGCATCAGCTGAACTTGATAGACAATTTTGGAGTGCGTCATAAACATTTACCATTCGACGTGAGCTCTGAGCTCAGCCTCTAGCCAAGTGCTCAAATGACATTGCCAAAGGACTCACACACACACACTTGCGCCTAGGCAATTGTATGTGTGTGCGTTTAACATAAATTAACAGCTACACATGCATTGATAGGTAAAATGAAGATGAAACACGATGAGTCGGGGTAATTGAAGCCCTTTCGAAGAACTAGAATGAAAGTCTAAGAGAAATTCTCCATCCGATAAAATATGTCTATATTCAATAAGTGCAAGGGTTATAAAGATATTTTGCTTAAAAGTATGTTTTAAAATGAAAATTGCCCAAAAAATGAACTGTCAACGTCGTTTTCATCTAAAGCGGCTTCACCAAATCAGAAAATATAATACAACTCTGGGAAAAAGACTTGTAACTAGCCTTAAATATAACAACGGCAGGATAAGATCTTCCAAAAACAATTCTAACCCCCTAGAGCCTAAAATTTCCTATTTGAGTTCATATATTGAATATATTGAATTGAACAAATGAAGATTGGGTTATTTTCCTTCTCCCTGGAATCCCTATTCACATTGTCTAGTTATATCTTATATAGCATTTAAAAAGCATGCGTATACGAAGATATAAGGGACATGCTATATCCAAAACTATGGACACTTAATTTGCATAGTTCTGGCATTGGACAAGGTAACCAGTGGCGGATTTACCATATAGCAGGATTAGCAAATGTCCCGTTAAAAGGCAAGCTCTATCTGGGAGCGCTGTGAAACCATTTTTCATCACTAAAAGGTTGATTTATTGTTCATCCATTTACAGCGAAATACGTTAATTGACATTTTCCTTGAAAAAAACTCTTGACTTTGTGAACCCGTAACTTTTTTAAACATATTTTCAAAGGCAATCGAGACAAAAATCGAAAAGAAGAGCAAAGTATTTCAAAATCATGAAGCTCCAATTTCGCATGTTTGCTTCCATGTTATTGAATTGAAAATTTATGTAAAATAAATCTATGAAAGTTCCAAATTTTAACCCAGACTTTTAAAATCTATTAGGCTCTTAGTTGTGATAAGTACATATTTTATTTTATAAATTCACAAATCTTTTATTCAGATTGAATTGCTTAATTTGAATCGTATTTTCTCAGTTTTTTAGTTTTTCTTATTAAGTGCTTGCTAATTAGATAGAAGAGCCAGTTGGCATTATAGACTGAAAACTTCATTAGTCTTGATGACTCAATTTTTGAAAATTTTCGAAACAAAACGGTTATGAAATTGTTTTTAAACATTGGGTCGAAATTCATTAGCTATCCAAGTGTTAAATGCTAAATCACGATTTAATAGAGATCTAGTTTTTTGAAATTGGTAAGAATATAGTCTGAAAAAATTGGATTGATTAAAAAGTTATGTATGAAAAATCTTAATCAAACCGTTTCTTTGCCAATCTTTCGAATTTCGAATGACTCTTTTATCAATTTACTAGAACAGTTTTTCTTACATTGCAAGCCACATTATTTTAATACATTTTTTTTTTAAACATCACC
Organism: Drosophila equinoxialis; assembly: GCA_018150345.1. Taxonomy (NCBI): domain Eukaryota; kingdom Metazoa; phylum Arthropoda; class Insecta; order Diptera; family Drosophilidae; genus Drosophila; species Drosophila equinoxialis. The sequence goes on along the minus strand of JAECWI010000002.1, from coordinate 4,986,528 downwards.
AAGACAAATACATCCATGACCTGAAGTAACCAGTAGCCACTTATACCAATGATTTTTTCCCCCAATTTGATTAATTGAGTTTTTAGATTTATAACAATTGGTGGTTTTGGTCAGCTCTATATATAAAAGAAGATGTTCAATACATCCTTTTCACAGGAGAATAATATTAGATCGGGGACATTCAAAAACAAAAACGTCAGTACAGACAAGTGAGTCAGTCAACTGAATGAACTTGTTCACCAAAATGAGTCGTTTTGTTCAATATTGGAGCATGGCTTCTATAGAATCAAACTTCATTATATTATGGAAATTGTATTTACATATTTAAGCTGCTCTATCATAATAGTGGGAATTTATGTGAATTTTCCCGAGAATTCTTGATTTTCCATTTCCGGTTGAGTCTATTGTATAATATGTAAAAATTTAAGTACGAAACGTGTAAATATTTGTTCTCAAAACTTTAAAGTTATTATGACCATGCATGGAATTTGAGCATATTGAATGCATTTATGAGGTTGTGTGTATTTGTTTGTGGGTATGGATGTGGGTGTGGCAATTGGTTTGCATACCTATGTGTTGATTGAATATTTATTCATGTCATTTGCCTTTAGTTAGCATAAATATTTACTTAAGCTTATTATGTTTTCTTGTTATTGTGGCTGGTAATTGATTGATTTGAAATTAATTTTGCACAAATCACAAAACAATGTTAAACCCATCAAATAAAACTGTCAATGACGCTTTGAACTTCCACACCCATTTCATATTCCCCGTCTCTTTTCCTCTTTTGGGAATTATGCAGTAGTTTTGGTTTATCAGAAAACTCAATTTCAGTAATTTCTATACATGTAATTATCGTATAGGAAAGGAAAGGGCAAATACAAAGACGATGAAGCTAAGACCAAATGACAGATTTGCCTTTGGCATTTTGATAGACGTTTAGCTTTAGCTCTTTCTCTCTCTCTCTCCCTATTCCCCTCTCTTGTAATCTTTTTATCTATATGTAGGTATCTCTCCTTTTTACTCTGCCCATCATTCTCTCTCCCTCTCATTCTCTCTGCTTGGCTAATAAGATTACAAAATTATTTCGGCTAATTGCCACTGACATAACTAATAACCTACAAGCAAGTGCAGGCAAAGCTCACAAAGCTGCTCTGCTGCTTTGCTTCTTAGTTTCTGTTATGCTCCTCCTTAGCCTCCACTTTGCTTCACGTTTCCTCAGTATTCGGAATGTGCATAGCATCCGAAGAGGGCCTAGGCGGATGGAGGAGGCGATGCTTAGAATGGGGCCTAGCAAGTACGTGGTTGCCCAAAATTCAGTTCCGCCTTTTGCGCCTAATTGTATGCCATAAAATAATAATTACATGCTCATGCAATATGCACACACACATACTCACCCACACATACACACAGACAAGACTCCTTCTGCAGGAGAAATCAAATCTCTTACATATTGCACAGATTTCCGTTTCCACTTACTACGAGCAAAGACTATCGGATTAGACTGTTCTTTAAATTGAAGTCTGAAATATATTTTTACAGCAAGTTCGTCTTGGAAAGTCTTTTCTATTAGACGTTAGACCACCTTAAACATAGATTAATGGTAATTTATTAAATTTAGTGACTCCGACGTGATGCAAAAACTATTCACCGATGGTGGAGCATATGTGTAAGCCAACCATTTGCTGTTATTTTTGAAAAAGCTTAAGCATAATTAATCATTTTCAATGACTGCTTGTTTTGTGGTACAGTTACGTTTGTTTAACATAGTCCGCAGTCCACATTATGCGGCTTTTTCCCCCTCCCAACGCAGGTGGAGAGACTAATTTCTCAAGGTAAAGCCAAAAAGACGTTGGCATAATGTAAATCTCATGTAAGGAACCCAAAACATAATTCACACACATAAAACACTTGCTGCTTCCACCTTTTTTATTTCTTTTTCTCTTTCATTCCAAGCTAATGACACGCCCACACACAGGAAGAGAAGGATAAGGAGCAGGAGGCAAAGTTGGGCAGGAGATGGCTCCATAAATTCAATTCAATTCTGCGTCCAGCAGCTGCTAGTGAGTTTAGTTCAAGTCTAATGTTTTTTTCCCACTGATTTTCCTTAATGTAGTTCAAACTGAAGAAGAAAAATTGGGAATGCAAAATGAGAGATGGCAGATGAGGAGAAATGGTAAGGAAAGGAAAGGATTCCTTGCCTAAGTGCTTTGCTCTCTTTTCCTCTATGTGTGTATATGTTTCTTGATCTAATAAATTCTTCCCCAACTACGTGAAAAGCAATGAAGGGAAGGTTCACACTCGTGGGCGTAACAGATTTTTGAATAATATTTCACTTGCAGGTGAAATGTATCATGTGTGTAAGTGTGTGTGTGTGTGTGTTTGGTAAGGGGTGTGAGTCTTGGGGTATGACTAGGTTCATTTCAATCGAGCAAAAGACGGGACTCGGTTGCTTGACTTGGTGTAATTGTCTGAAAAATTACCATGTCTACATGACACGCACCCACGAAATGCTATGGCACTAAATCACAAAGAGAAAGAAGAGCAAACACAAGACTGGGAGACATAGAGAAAGCTAAGGGTGGGGGAAAATAAGAGGGTTGCAACCAGGAAAAAACAAAATTTTAGTATTACAAATAAAGTAAACTCACACTAAAATTATGTTCCAAGGATACGCAAAGATCCCAAGTAGTTTCTTTCATTCCACTACATAAATTCATATTGAATACTTGGGAACAAGTGACCGAACTGATTTCGAAACTTTCCCGTATCTTAACTATCATTTATTTTATACCTCTTGGCCTCTACATTATACTTCTGCAAGCCAAATAATTGAGAATTATTTCGTTTACGAACGGGCTGAGCTCAATGGATCCTCGGGAAGCGGTTGTGCCAGTGGATACGTAAAATTTAGTGAACCCAATCGCGGGAAATTCGTAATGGACATGACGCACTCATCACTGCCTAACAGCTCGGTGACTTCCTCACGACGATAACGCATATTAGCATCCACTAGATTGAAATGGGCCATTGGACCACCGAATGGTTTGCCTGGTGGACCCTCTATCATATATGCACCATATTCTGGGCGCCACAACGATTTCACATCCTTCATCACTTAATATTACAACTTGTTAGGTAAGAGCTTGACATTTAATAAAACTTATTTATTTGTTTCCATTGCCTAGTACTTAATCCAATCGGTTCAATTACTATGCATCGCAGTTAAGTATTAAAGACTTTTAGTACTCTAATTAAAATGGGTGGTTCTTTCACTTGAATTAGAGTAAAGTGCTGATCCTAACGTGTATTAAAATGCGAAGATTCCACAATGAATCGTATGAATCAATAATCCTATTACTTTCGACTTTTTAGTCAACTTATGGTCTTACGGTCGAAGTTAGATCCGGCCCTCTGGTTTTTTTAATTGACTTGTTTCCATCCTTCAAATTAATGAAAAACAAGATGGGCCGTTTTAGTTTAGGCTTAAAAGTGCTTTTATCTAAAAGTTGAAAAATGTAAAATATAATATTATATGTTATATACAAATATGCTGCAAAAAGAGAGAGGGAGAGCAAGTATATATGTATATATGTATATATTTTACTACTCACACTTTGATGGACCAAAGTTCTGGCTCAGCAGTCTCAGACTGGCTGAATTCTAGCTCATGTTTCCCATATGCATAAGTAGGTATACATATTTCTGTGGGGGAGAATTACCAACTGAGCAGTTTACTTTCAGTTTTCAATCGGCCTGCTCCCTGCTCCCTGAGAGATGAGATTTTTAATTGAGATGTAAGCGAACGACGATCATAACAATTATGACGTGTGAGTAATAAGTTTAATATCCCAATAATTATTTGGATAACTTAATTTCTATTTAGGGTAGATATAGATTTACCTATGTAAACGGCCAAGGCTTAATATTGAAAGATTTCTTCAATAGTTTTTTATCTGTTGCATAATTAAAGATCTTTTTTGACTCACAACATGTTGATTCCTTTTTCTGTTTTCATTTTAATTTATTGCAAATTTTAATAAGCTGTGCCTGGAACACATCAAAAAGTCACACAATGAAAATTAAATTTCCTCATTGTCTTTGGTGTATGAAGAATGATGGGGATGAGGAGGAGTGGGCAGCAAAGAGGAAGCACCAAGTAAATGGAAGGAAAACATGTCCGTTTTTTCTCCTTCTCTCGTTTCTTTTTTTATGTTGACTGACTTTAATGAAATTAGATTGATTTTTATGCTGACGTCCGTCTGGATGGAGGAGGGTCGTCCTGCTGCCGTCAGTTCTCCTTCTCCAACCAACTCCATCTGCTGTTGTTTCTCATTTCCATGCCAGGTTTTTTGTTTTATTTTACGGCTACTTATTCATCAAGTTGAGCGACTGACTATATAATTTAATTTTTGTTTTCATTCTTTATTATTTTTTTTTTTTTTTGGTTGTGAAGTAAAAATAAATTTTTGATAGATGTTTCAATTCGTTTTTATGACCGGAATGTTGAGTAGTGAATACCGAGTAGGAGAGAGATGAGGTTTTGAGGAGCATGAGGTGGAGGAACAGCAGGTGGTAAAATTAAAGGCCAGTTGCAGCAAATTATGCAATTTTATTAGTCTCTGCGTTCACTCCGCCGATATGTATATGCCAGGGTCATAAATTTGAGAACAAAAGAAAAATTTACACACGCCCCATTGCGTCGTCAACATATGAACATGAGAGAACAAAAATGAGTTCAGAATGGGCATGTGGGAGGGGGCTTGGACTGAAGACTTTAAGGTCCTTGGCCAAGGAACTGCAGCCAATTGGTAAACGCCAGCCAGTCACTTGTAAATTATGGCCAACAACGACAACGACGACGACGACGACGACCAGAAACAACAACAGAAACGAAAAAGTGGCAAGAGGGCGGAGCAAGTAGCCAGAATCCGAGACCAGGAAACTGAAAGCAAGGACATTGTCAGTGACAGTTTGAAAATTTGTTGCCATATGGCAGCACAAAAGCAAAGATCATCTGGCAAAATGGCAACAACTTCTTTATATCTACTTATAGCGATTAAAATGTTCAACTTAAAGCCCATAAACAACCACAAGTTTCTTTAAAATATGTATATCTCTTCATACATATATTTGTATTTATAAAAGAGTGCGAAGCAATCTGGCAACGTCATGAACCAAAAGTAAAGTCTTTATACTTTAGATCAATTAATTTCTTTTTGTTTTTCCTAATCAAACAATATCAAAACATTCTTTGCAGATTCCTTTGAGTCGTATACGTTACACACATTACGCATACGTCAAGTAATCTCTTGTGATACCATTAAATATCAAGATATTAAGCGTCAAAGCAGCTCTCTTAATTGATTAATATTATTTTTCTTTTTGGCACCAATTTCCAATTGACAGTTTGCAGATTGAGATTCCAATATTTAGATGGTAATGCTAGATTGTAATAAGCCTCTTACGAGCAGCAAGCAAAATTAATTTGAAAAAACCTAATTATTTGAATTTTGCATACACCTAAAAGCTGTTTCATATTAAAATAGATATTCTCTTTTTTTATACCCTTAACTTAGGGTAAAAATTAGGTGGATTTCCAAGGAAAATTTGTAAATTTTATGACCCTAGTTCTCCGCTGCTTGGCCACATTTGCCATTTTATTGAATCCACCCACACGGCAAAGCCATAAATTTGCACATTACACGAAAAGTTAACGGGAATTACTGTTGTAAGTTGCTAAAAAAAAAGCCATTTTGTATGACAACGAAAAAGAGACAGACACTTATATACAAAAGGAGAGCGTGGAAGAGTAGAATGTTTGAAATGAGACAGAGACCCAAAAGAGAAATGACAAATAGACAGAGAAAGACGAAGGTTTGAAGAATTGGTCCATTTTTAAAGTACAGTTTACGATAAGTTTTATGTACGGGAGCTCAACTGTATCTTTTTAGACTCCCAAAACAATTGGCCTATGGGGAAATATTCTCTCATTGCATAATACATACATACACGCACACATAGACACATATTGGTGTTGTTTGTATGTATACATACATACGTACTTTAGTTCCATTTTGCGACTTTGAGCCACTCGAAAATTGCTTTTCGGTCAGAGATTTTACGATTTTATCCCAGGCATGACTGATTTCCTGTTGGTATTTTACGAGCCTTCGCCATCGACACCGTTCGCTTGCATACATACATATGGGGGGACCTCGAAAATGCGCCGCTTGTTTGCCTCGACTCGCTCAATCGAGAATTAACATAATTTTGTTTGTCCATATTGGCTCTACCTCGACCATTACCATTCCACCCATTCTCCCACTTGCTCATGCCATCATGGGTAGGCCATGAATGATGATGAGGAGAAAGAGTAGTCCATGCATTTGGCATTTTGTGGTCACTTTGTGGGCATCTGAAATGCATTTTAGGTTCGATTGCAAATCGCTTTTTCGGCAAGTGCACTGCAATGCCAACTCTGCATACAGCAGAGTGCTAGAAAGCCAAACAATTTTGTGATATATGTAGGTATGTAGGTGTTAGTTGTGCACATGCATAGTATTTTTTGGTCAACTGAGGTTAGGCCGAGTCATTTCCATAATAATCCACATTTGATAAATTGAACTCTGTTTTCAATTTACGTTCGCAGTTCTAATAAAAATACGAAAATGGTCGAAATAATAGCCACCTATTATAGTATAAAATTAATGCGAGATACTGTTTTCATTGTCTGCCGAAGTTAGTATACTCTTGCAATTTATTTTTCACTCTACCCTTACCTACAGGAGTCAAAGCGTAGAAACATTTTGTATGATATGCCTGAAGAAAACTGCGAAAGAACGACTTAAGCTGGAGCAAGGCGGAGCATATGAAGTGGTAGCCATGAAGTTAGCACGTTTGGTGTTTTTGAACTGTACCTCTGATTTTTTCTTCTCCCAAAAAATGCAAAAATTATTTTGTCTAGATTACATCCATTTTGAAGTTAACCAAATCTGCAGACTTTGCTAAACAGTTTAATACCATACCATATTTTCAATGCTTAAAGTTGTTGGGAATTCAAACTACATAAAGTGAAAAAAGATACTACAGATATTTTTCAAAATGTGCATAGGACAGACTGCGGTCTTTTGATTAAATGTGTACAGGATATCCTACGTACTGTAATCCGAATTTCCACAGGACATCATGCGGACTTTTCTATAAATGTCCACAGGACATCCTACAGACTTCTTTTCAAATTTCCACAGAACATCCTACGGTTTTTTTGCCCAATATCCACAGGACATCCTATGGACTTGTTTCCGACTGTCCACATGATATCATACTGACTTTAGATTAAATGTCCACAGGACATTTCAGACTTCTGATTAAATGTCCACGGATATCGTAGGGACTCTGTCCCAAAAGCGGACTGCTTTTCAAATCTTTTTCGAAAAGTCAGCAGGTTATCCTATTTATTGTCATTTATTTCATTATGACTTTAGCTCGTTAGACAAATTGATTAAAAGTACTAAAAAGTCCTTAAATTGAACTGGATCCCTTTTGAATTTGCCAAATGCCATACATGCCATCGTATGAAAGTACTCGAACATGCAACTTGATACACAAGTGATTTAACACCAGGAAAAAACACTTGATGCATACCAGGACAGAGACTGAATCTGGGATTGAGATTGGAGTTGAACTGAGTACTGGGTGTGGTGGGAGTGGCCCAGACCAAAAGTATTCGAGAATCAAAAGCAATGCAATTACAATAATGCAGAAAAGGGATGGATCCAGAGTGCAGATTGAGGTAGAGAGACGAAGTGCTGGATGTCACATGCCATGAAACAATAAATGGAGCGAGAGCCGCCGCCTCGTTGACGTTGACTGACCATTGACAGAGACTGAAATAGAGCCAGAGACAGACCAAGCAGGCCAGACAGGACATGGACACCGAGAAAACGAGGAAGAGAATGGTAGAGACAGATGCAAGCCCAAAAGCTTCAATGAAGTGGCCCATGGCCAAGTGATTACACGTAGTCATAAACAACAAAAGTGCTTTTGGGTCCACACACAGAAGGTTGTAAAACTACTACTGCCAACAATGTAGTGGTACGACATGGAAAACATCCGCATCAGCATCAACATCAGCATCAGCATCAGGATCATCATCATCGTCATTGGGATTGGGCAGGTTGAAGATTTATGGCCAGGACTTCAGTTTTAATTTAGCAAGATGCCAAATTATTAAGACAAGCCACCTGAATCTACTCCTAGCCACATGCACACACACATAAACTCAACTAGAGAAGGACTAGGATTCAGTTTTAGCAACTGTACCAGTGCATGTGTGTGGTGTGGTGTGGTGTGTGTGTAGTCGTGGTGGGACCAAGACAAAGTCAATAAATTTTGCGGCTCTCAGGCTGGCTGCACTTACTTAGCCATGTTTGTCGTTGCATTCCTCCAGCTTTAGCTTCAGTTCCAGCTCCTGTCCTTATTTTTGTCCCAGGTGTCCATTTTAGTTTGCTTTTAACTTGGATTATGTCTTTGGTTTCTCAACCTAAAATTGTTTTTCCCCAACCCCAACCACAACCTCTCTCTCTCTCTCTCTTGCTCTCTTTCTCCATGTTCCTCTCGCTGTCTATATGTTTGGTTTCTTTTTGGTTTTGCTTAAATCTATCAAGAACTCTCCATCTCCATCAGCACCTGGTTAATAAATGTGATCACGAAGCGGGCATAAACAACGCCTGGCGCGTAAATGTTATAAAAAACAACAATAACTCCAAGAACCTACCTCTGTCTCTCTCTCCCTGTCTCTCAAATAAAAGGACATCCAAAAACCATGTGGTGTGTCGCAATGGCGCTGAACTGAGTTACCCTATAAAGCATTCAAGCACATGTTTCTCCATACACACATATGTATAAAGGGACAAAGGACGTGCAAAATGATAATCTTTTTCATGGAAATATATACAGTATGTACATACAGAGTAGACAAAATGGACTTAAAGACCTAGAAAAATACGCGTTCAAAATTTTGCCCTAAAAATTTGGCAGTTCTTGTATTATAAAAACTTTTGTTCAGAAAAGCATCATGCTATCAATAATATTACAATTGAAATTAGGCGATATCACTTCAAGTTCCTATTCTACAGTCTGTGTCACAGTTTTAAGTACACCTAACATATTTAAAATGTTTCTACATTATGTGTAGAATGTGATTCTTGTAACTGAGAATATTTATGAATTTCAATTACAATTTTACCTAAGCTTTTAATCAAGTTCATTTCATTTACTATATATATTTATTCAGCGCTTGTTTTGAAATTGTAAAAATACTCTATACTTTAATTTCCGATTGAAATTTGATTACTTTTAATGTAAAATGACCGAAAATATATATGCCTTGCGTTACGCTTTCAAACGTAAGTATGTACATATATCTGTACCATCATATATGACAGATTATACTTAGCTCTGGCTCAACCCAATGTCTCTTTGCTTGTTCCCCAATGGGAGACAATGGGCGAGTGGGCGGAGTGAATGATGGTAACCAATGCGTTGTACGTGGTGTGCTCTCGCCAGGACTCATTACAAGTGAAAACCAAGAGGAATGAAATAACAACAAATATGTATGTATCCATGTATATGTATACACCTGGTGCCCCTTATAAAAGGTGTTGACAATGGGACGAACGCGAGTGAGTGAGGCAGCCGAAAAACCGTGTATTAAGTGTGAAACATTTTACGCACGCGAGAATTGGGTAAAAACGGCTAAAATGGAACGTGAGTGGAACAAAAGGGAATCATCTCCGACGGCTGAAATTAATCAGAGTTTCAATCAAACCTAGAATAAACGCTGAGATTTCAAATGACAGGCAGACACATCACGAGGACATCAAAAACAAAACAGAGGTAAAAATGGGTGGTAGTAAAAAAATCCAAATGGAAATGTACATACATTAAATGCATTTTGGGTTGAAATACTGAATCTGGCCAAGTTAGCCACTAAACTTTGAATCTTTAATATATAAAACTCAGCTGATGTCTTAACAAATAAATTGGAAATCATTTTCAGGTACTTGGCTTATTACACCGAGATTATATTGCATGGCGCATCCACGCAGGTAAACTGAGGCTTCCTTGACGCCCTAAGGTATGCAAGGTACAGTGAAAAGAGCAGTTCTTCGAATGTCAATGCATTGTTTTCGTTGTAAACTTTTTATACAAAACATTTCTTAAAATTACACATTTTCCATATGTTTCAATGGGTTTTTATCATAATACTTACTACTTACTCTGACTTTAAAGTATTCTAAAGCTGATTGCATTTCTTAAACTTTGTTAAAAAAAAAAAAACAACTCATACCATTAAATTCTTTAACATGTAGCCTGCACCTGTACCTCGGCCGACTAGTTAGACGGATGAACTGAAATGCCGGGCCAGACTGGTCGGCCGGAAGGCATACCAATAGACAGGCACACAGACAGTGTGCAACCGTACATACAAACATATATATGTATGTATGTATGTACATACAGTTTTACTCATGTGGGGTCAAAGTGCATTCCAGTGTTTTTTGCGAATTGAAATTTTTGAAATTTCCCGTCAGTCGCCTGACCAGGAGACCCTCTGGAATGCCTTTTAATTGTTTGGAAAATACCAAAAAAAAAAAAAAAAACGATATATTGACAAACCAAACAAAATAATAAAAAAAAAAGAGTAGAAGAAATTCTCTGAGTTTTGTGCTATTTTCAAATGCGGCATTAGATTCTCTTTTGCCAAAAATTGAATAACAATACTTGTTTGTATGCCATTTTTACCCCAGATGGTTGTCATTACTTTACATATGAGCCGCATTCCTGAAGTCCTAAAGTCCTGGCAATTAGTGTCCTTCTTGTTATAGTAATTAATTTTTTGTTAACATTGTAAATTATAAAGTAAATATTTAAAATTTAAAATACTAAATGTATGTCTATTAAATAGTTTTTACAAACCTCATCATGGCGTTTGCTATCTTGCTCACTCTTATAGATCGACCACGCCTTATGGGCCGCCTAGTAATAGGCGTATATACATATGTATGTACATACGTATAATTTGAATATTTCCATTCCGATTTTAATTAAATTTGGTAGGTTACATTTGTATGAGGCTAACTAGTGTGCCAAAGGGAGGCAATTGGCTTTAACTAAATTATGGGGGTGGCAAAACTTTTAAACAACAACTATCTGCGCGGGTATCAAGAATAACAATAACCCTGGAGAAAATCACTTTTGTGTTAATCACGGGGACGGAAAGCGGCGTTGAAATAAGCTTGATCACAACTTGATCAGGTATAATATATATCAAATTTGATGACCCTAGCTCTACTAGTCTCTGAGATCTGGGTAAACATACGGACAGACGGACGGACAGGGCTAGACTCACTCGGCTGTTAATGCTAATCAAGAATATATATACATATGTAAAAAAAAGCTTCTTTCTGCGAGTTACATACATTTTGTCAACTTAAACATACCATTTGACCTTATGGGTGCATGGTATTAAAACTATTATCTTAGCGAATTGTTTCTCCAAAGCTAATATTTTTGGTTTTTTGATTGCATTGATACATAAGTATCATATGGAAAACTTTTTGCTATTCAGAAATTGCAATTTATTGAATTATAATCATATATACAGATAAGCCTTCATACAGCAATTAAGATTTATTTTTTTGCTATTCGTGGCGGGAAACAACTGTTGAGTGACAATGTTAGTTACAGTGGGTGTTAGTAAATGCTGTACAATTTAAATGAGTTGCTCAATAGCTAGCAAAGAAATAAGTAAAAACCATTAAATTTGAATTAAATATTTAGTCAAATATCATAAATTTGATTCGGATTTTTGCTTTACTGCAGTTTACACAAGTTTGTTTAGTTATTATTTTTGGAAAAGTTTACGTACAAATAGTAGTTTGTAAATTTTTTTGTTATTAAGGGCAATCTTTTAAAATTATTGATAGATAGCTTTAGATATTTAGACAAGATGGACGACTTTTATTGATGCTCACTGTAACAGCATGAGTTTCGGGTTAACAGACTCAAAGAAGAGCTAGCAGACTTGAATACGAGTTAATAGTTGAAGAGAGTAACATTTTGCTTTACATTAACATGACCAAAGAGAGTTTCTTTTTCAGTTCAAAATAGTTATTGTTTTTGTTGACTGTTAATTTTTAAAAATTGTTTTTACTCGGTTTTGTTTAGACGACTCTCTCTCTCTCTCTCTCTATCTTTCTCTCGCTCTCTCTCTCTGTCTTTCTGTCTTAGTTTGGATCAGAAGAGCGAACAAATGTATTTCGTGCGGGTGTGTGTGTTCCACCTGCCGCGTTTTCAGTGTTGTGTTTGTTTTCTGGGTGAGCGGGCGTGTATTCGCGGTTGTTTTTCCTCATTTATTTTCGTAAAAACAAGTAAAAGAAAAAAGCAAAAACCAAAAACGCAGCAAAAACATGCAACATTAGTTCCTAAGTAAATTTAATTAATTAAACAAAAGTGTAACCAGGACAAATTATGTTTACAAGAAAGGCCAGCAGCTAAATTAAAATTTTTTTAATTTTGCCTATTGTTTTTGTTTGGTTTTTATTGTCGCGTGTTAATTGTTGCAAAAACAACAACAAGTGCACCAAAAGGAGCGGCTCTGCTGCCACAGTCGCAGTCGCTGTCGCGCAGTCAGCATCCAGCAGCTGTATTCGCAGTCGCAGCAGCCCCAAAGCGACAGCTGTTAGCCAAACAATAAGAAAAGAAATGCCAAATTTTCGTTAAACAGCTCAACGTTCAGACAAATGAATAAAAAATAAAATACTAATCATCAAATTACATTTTGTTAGAACAAAAGAAAATCCACTAAAAAGTTTACAAGAAAGTTCTTAACTGTTTTTGACCTGCAACAACAAGAAAAACCGTAAAACCCAACATAAGCAGCAGCAGCAAAAAGTTTTTTGTATTTTTTTTTTTGTTTTGCCTATGCGCAGTCGCTTGCTCGCTTGCTCTCACGTGTTTGTGACGTCGGCTGAGGCAGTGACAGTGACGTCAACGCCAACGGCGACAGCGGCAGCGGCTGTTTGATAAATGCGAATGCAAAAAAAGAAAGAAACAACAATAACAACAAGAACTGAAATGAAATTCCCATGCGGCCGTTTATAGTGCTTACATTCTGTTGTTGTTGTATTTCTCGTGTTCGTGTTCGCGCGCGTGTGTGTGTGTGTGTGATGTAGGTGTGCCGCCTCTGCAGCAATTTTGTTTGTTTGCAATTTCGTCATGTAATGGTAAAAAGCAGCAACAGAAGCAGAAGCAGCAGCAGCAGCTGGAGCCGCTGTAAAGGTGAGTTACACACTTGTGATCGGAACCGAATCTTGTGATTAACCGTTATTATTTTCGACATTTCATTTGTGTGGTAACCATTTAGACCGAAACAAATGCATTTCGTATAAATATATGTAAATGTGGTTAAAAGTAGGAAATTAATCAAATTAGGAAAGTTCATTAAATCGTAACAACTTTGATTGCATCATAATATAACCGTTAAAATGGTTAATGGTTAATGCAAAAAGGAATGAACTAAACCACATGGTAATAACATATTACATAAGGTTTCCCGATGATATTCAATCGGTAAAGGTATTTTAGAATGGAATATAGTAATATCTAAATAGATGGACCTACACACACACACACAAAGACATATGATTCGTTATTGAACAGCTGTTTCATGTCGCAGAGCTCTGCCCTCTGCTTTGTTGCTTGTGCTCACAGCTGAACTCAACGCCCTCCGAGCTACCTTCTTCCATTGACTTTGCTCTCCCCAAACTCACACACACAAACACACACACATCCATAGAGTTGGCCATCAATAAGTATGTCACTCGAGTCAACAACATTAGTCGAGAAGAAGAAGAAGCATCAGCAGCAGCAACAGAGGAAAAGGAAACTCGAGACTCCAGACTCCTAACAAGAAAAAAAAAAAGATGAAAAACCTCTGCTGACTGTGCGAGAAGCATTTGTCGTCGATGGATGTCGTCGCCTAATTTGGCCAAAAAAAAAGAAGAATAAAAACAACAACAACCCAAAAGAAAATAAAAACAACAAATCAAGAGAAAAGAAATAAAAAGACAACAAAAATGGGGAAAAGCTACAAAACGAAGGATTCCATACAAAACGGGGGAGTACGTTGAAAACGTATGTATATATGTATGTATGTGTATATAGCAACATAGCGCAATATACCAAACAATTCCATTGATTTTTCTTGTGGGAATAGTTGAGCAAAACGACACAAACCAAACCAGACCAGACCCGGCTAGGCCAGACCAAAGCAAACCAAACCAATGGGAGACTAACTGGAGGAGGCCCATAGACATAGGGAAACTCGAGGCTCTCTATGTGTGTGTGTGGCAACAGCCCTTAGACAGCAAACCAATGTGCGCACCCTTGGCTCTTAACTTTCCCTCGTTTCCATTCTCATCCTTATCCTTTTCATGCTCGTCTTTTTCGTCCTCATCGTTGTCGACATCGTCGTCTGCTGTCGTTGAACTTTTTGCAACAAGCTCTCTATAGTATGACACCTACCTACACATAGTTCCTTGGCCACCCACCCACTCACCCAACGACTTCCCCCCAACCTTCTTCGACTTTTGGCGAGTTGGTAGTTTTCTAGTTTCCCACACACACACACACACAAAATAAAAAAGAGGAAAGAAATCGGAATTTATGTTAATTTCTGCTGCTCGCTGACATTCTTATTTGTTTAGCCCTAATGTCTTTGTTTTTTTTTTTTTTGTTTTTTTAGCTACCACACAAAAATCTCAACGAAAAAATCATTGATAAAATTATTAAAATTTAACAACAACTCAATTTCTTTGATCTTTTGCAGACTTTGACGAGATTCACGTGCTGTGCGATAATTTAGGTAAGTTATCAAATCCCTGAGATTTTAGTAGATTTAAAATTTGTGCATTTACCATTTCGTCTCTCTCCCTTCCGATGTTTTTCCCAATGGAATCGTGGCTATGTCGATTTTATAAGTAATTCACCTCCGTTTTGGGCATTTGTTTTGCCTTGGGAAATTGTTGGCATTATCCTTTATTTTCTTTTTGGTTTTCTTTTAGTGTTAATTCTTTTGGTTGTATTTCAACACTGTTCGTTGTCCTTTGCAAATAATTGATTTTGCGATTCCTCAGTAGATTTGGCTAAGAACTTAAGCGACTTGACTTGACCTACTCTTCTTTATTCTCTTGAGCTTTTAAGCCTTTTGGGCTAGGTCTACTTGACCTAATCAAGATTGAATATCAAAATAATTTAATAATTTTAAGTAATAATTGCGTACAGCCAGAGAATTGTTCAAAGTTTGTTTTTGAAACTGGCATCAAATCAAAGTTTTCTTCGTTGGACTTCAAGCCGGAGGCATCATCTGGTACTAGAAAATGCAAAAACAAAACCTCAAATAGCAATTCCATGAACTAAACACGCACACAACATAAACATAACTTGGACAAAAAAAAAAAAAAAAAAAAGTGAGTGAGCGAGGTAGAGAGAGAGAGAGAGAGAGGGCGATGGAGATACAAAAATTGTATTTTTGTTTTTGTGGTGCAACCGGAAAACAGAGACCAGAGCAGGAAAATGTTGGGTGGGGGGAACTTTAATAAAAACATGTCAAGTGCACTTTTCGTTATACTCAACGCAGGAGAAGAGCAGCAGATGAAGAAGAATGGAATCCACCCACCCATCAATTGGCTTGTTGTTGTCTTTAGACTTGACCAAGTTTGCTCGCCTGTCTGCCATATGCAATTGTCATAGATTAGATTCGTTCTCCTCCATTTTTTCTTCTTCTTGTGCTTCCTTTTGTGTTTCTTTTGGGTTTCTGCAATTTCGGTTTGGTTCTCAACATGGCAAAGGCGTCGCCTAGATTTTAGCCAACGACGCCCACCACCACCACCACCAACTACCAACTACCAACAGAACCACCAACTCGCTTGCAATCAGACCAAAAATAGCTACAAGAATGACAACGCCTGTGTCTCTATTGAAGGTGGTGCGGGTGGAGGAGGTGCCGGCGTTCAAGAACGCAGCCCGCTGGCAATTTGGGTGTGTGTGTTTTTTCCTCTTTTTTGTCTAACAAAAAATGCTACGTGATGTTGCCGTCAGTTGGCCAATTTTTGTTTTTGGACAAGCTGCGTCGCTTTAAGAACCACTTAAAGGCAGTTGCATTTGGAGCTCCTCCACCTCCATATTCGCCACCCCCACTACCGCCGAATTTATGTTCAACTATAGAAAACGCCCATCAATTGAAGGTAATCAGGTTAACCATAGGACGTAGGACGTCTTGACGAAGTGGTTATACCCTACAACAAAAGCAAATAAAAAACATCCCGTCTACTTTATTGGGAGACTTCACTTTTCATTATACTGACTAAGAGGCAAACGATTTGTATTAGAAAATTTGGTTCAATATTAAAAGTGAGAACAGGTCTGAATCAAAAATTTTAAAATCATTCAGGGTCCTAAATATTTCAAGGCTTTGGTAATTATTTGCAGATTTGGGCGTCCCTAAAAACTGCCTTACTCTTTAGTCCTCCTTAATCAGCATCAATAGTCGAGTTGAACTAAATGTGTCGGTTTGTAAACGGGTAGAGAAATTTCGATAGGGACAACTGTAAAACCCAATATCACTTCATGAAGCTGTCTTGGACTTCTTTGTTTAGTTTGCTTGGCAAATCATTGTAAACGGACTGAAAATCGTTTACAAACAGTAAAAATTGACCTTCAAAATTGTCGATCAGTTCGCCAAGCTTATTGAAAAATGCGATTTTCCATGCTATCCTGTTATTTTTTAACGAATGCCAATCGCGTCAAAAGTAACGAAGTTATGGACAAAAGTCACTGTTTTTGACCGATCGTTCCTATGGCTATCTGATATAGTCACAGGATCTTGACCAAATTTGGCACAGTCGTTTATAGGTATAATAGACTCACCAATGTTTTCAATTTCACGACAATAGCTGAGAAAATAACGAAGTTATTGAGAAAAGTCTATATTCGTGGCTTTGCCGTTTGTATGGGAGCTATACGATATAGTGGTCCGATCCGGCTGAATCCGAGATATACAACGCCTGCAGTATATACAAGCCTACATGCAAAATTCAGCTCTGTATCTCTTACGGTCTAGGAGGAGTTCGCGTTGATTCAGACGGACGGACGGACATGGCTAGTTGAACTCGTCTCGTCGTGCTGATCAAGAATATATATACTTTTTATGGTCGGAGATGCTTCCTTCTATGCGTTGTACACTTCTGACCAAAATTAATATATCCGTTTTGCAAGGGTATAAATATCTAGCCACATATTAAATTTGAATAAAATCGGACTTAAAATTGCCCAATTAGGGCGGAATTAGCCGCTGGTCTGTGGCGGCGCCAAAGTGCTCGTGTGCTTGGTATACGAAAGTCGGCATTACGACTTCTTACGTTCATTTGCTTTACTGCCTCCCTTCCTCACGCAAAAAATAACATTTCGTAGAATGTTTCAACGATTTGTACAATGATTAAATCATCCATCGAGACAAAAGTTGGAAACTTCAGCAGCAACATTTTTTGAATTGGTTTCAACTTTCTTCTGTTATTAGTCGCCGTTTTTCCGGGCCGTAAAATAAATCCGCAACTGTTTTAATAATTCACACAGCTCTTAAGTGCCTATCAAGTCTCGGATATTAGCTGAATACAACTGTTAATCATTGATTCAAATCCAATCGATCTAGTTAATGGGTAAGATGTACGCTACATAAATTGTGATGAATAATTAGAAAGAAATCTGTAAGAATTGGCAAACTCGTAATCGAAGTGGTTTGTTAACAGCCCAAGTCAAGTTATTCCGAATCCTTTCTACACGTGTGTGTGTGTGTGTGTATGTGTGTGTTGTGTAGCCAGTTTTTACCCCAAAAACTGTTGTACATTTAATTAATTATTTATACAAGAAAAGGTAAACGTGCCATTGCCATCACCAAAGCACAAACACGGAAAGCAAAAGGAGGAGATTCCGGCAAAAAAAAGAAATACATATACCGAGTAGAAATGCCGTAACCGTAGGAAACATTTTACGATACATCGTCGCTGTCGACGTCGACATCGTTTTTTGCATAATTGATTAAATGACTGGCTATATAACAACACGGGAATACGGGGAAGTCTGGTAACACGGTAGGACTATGCACAGACGGACAGGCAGACAGGGAGACAGAGAGACAAACAGACAGAAAAGACCCACAACGTTTCAAACTGTGCGGGCGGCGATGTTGGCGACGGCTACATCAAGCGGTGTTAGTCGAGACTTGACTTTGGCATTGGCCAGGAGCCCGTAAATGAGAATTTACGGCCAAAAAGAAAACCCAAATCAAGCCAAATGTATGGAGCTGAAGTTGGAGCTGTGTGTCTGGGAAAACTTCTCAAATGCATGTTAGTTATGGTGTCGGTTTAGTGTTGTGATTATTGGTCTAAATGAAAAATGAAAAAGTGTGCAAATGTTTAACTCCATTCATCATCATTTTATATATCATTCCGATAATTGTGGCCATGGTGTATGAGGCGATACTTTTGGACAAGTTTGAAAGACAATGTTAGTTTTACCCATTGCAAAAAGGATAAGTTATGTCTGCATGCTTTAGACCGGAGAAGGAACGATCGGTAGAATATATAACTTTGTTATTTTTTGAGATTTCATTTCGTTAGTTTTATTGATAGCAACTTGCATGAATTTAGTTATCAGTTGTTTATTGAGGTAAAGACTGATCTTTTGATTTAGTCAGTTTTCATATTTCTCAGCGGCGAGAGACATTTGTTAAAATATGAAAAGGACATACATATATGTATGTACCTAGTTTATCTAAATAACAAAGTCTCTGATTGCAAAGGTGATATAGATCATTAGGCCAAAAAATGAATTGTTAGAGTTCATTAATTGTTGCCGTATGTGATGTGATTATGGCCCAGTATTTAGAGCCTTTTTGAACTTTGAACTCCTTCACGAGCCTTTTTGCACCCTTTTTTGTTGCTTCTGTGTTTGTTGTGCTGTTGTGTTGTCGTGCGGGGGCCAAAAAACACTTGTGAAACGACCCCCAATCCACTTTAGCTGTCTTTCCTGTCCTGTCGCTCCCTTCCATTTTCCATTCTCTACTCCTTCTTCCTTCATATTTCAAGCCATATGCTAATGGCTTGAGTTCTATATATATACATGCAGATATATTTATAAACGAGTGTGTGTGTGTGTATGTGCATATGTGTGTGTCAAGTGTATGAGTATATCCTTTTGCCATAGCCAAGTGCATTTTCTTGTCAACGCTGACATTTTCTGCACTTCGGCCTTGTTTTCTTGCTGGCTAGCAATATGTTGGATTTTCCTTCATTTCGTATACCCTACAATAGGGTTAATCAATTTCGTGTTTCTCAAGTCGTTCTAGCTCTTAGCATGGGGTTGAAATGGTTTAACTTGGTGGCCTTTATCGATATTTGCTGGCAACTAAAAGTTTACCAAATTGTTCTGAAGAGCATATCAACTTCGGTGACATAAAGTTGGCTTATATTTTGTTTGTTTGTTGTTGTTGTTCTTTCCTTTCTTCTGACATTTCTCGTTTAATGAGCATTTCCCTTTTGTTTCACATGTCTTCTTGTCTTTTTGATGATAAAAGCTCTGAAGCAGGAATTATGTTTGCTCTACATTTGTTTGTAGCTTCATACCCTCTACCCAACCACCGCCCTCACATCCCAGCGATGTGGGTGGGAAATTTTGTAGTACTCAGAAATAGAATACGAATTCTTTTGAATATTTTCTTAACTGTAGCGAAAATTGTAGAGATCAGGCAATGCTTATGACATCACTTAAAGTAAACTTAATGTACATTTTCTTATTTCAATTCGATTTGGCCATAAACATTTTCTTTCTTTTTTTTTTTTGTTATTCTGGCACTGTAATTAGTTAGTCGACAATAAAATTCTCTTCATCCTTGCTATAGCCAAAAAAAAGAAGAATAAAAAAAACAAGGTCAGGGTCGTTGCCATCGTCATACATCGCCATGGCACGACTAGTTCCTCCTCCCACTTCTTGGTCATTGCTCTCCGTGATTGTATGTATGGCAGCGGTGCCGGCTCGTGCTTTTTGCCGGCAATTAGGATAGGATAGAGGGGACCGAAAGAAAATCTCTTAGCCGGCAAAGTGTTCCAACCCCCCCCGCGTCAGCCTCTTCGCCATCTTTTTTGTTTAATCGATGGCGTCAATTGTGTACTCCACTTGAGAATTCATTTAAATGTTTTTAGCATAGAGAAAAACATGAATTTTTATTTTATAGACTTTGAGATACTCTATTTCTATGAAGACCATTTTGGTTATTCTAGGCGATATGAGGGGTTATTACGATATCGTTATTTTACCTTTGTTTTTAAAGTGAATCTTCTTGAGAATTGTTTTGAGCTGAAACGGAAACGGAAATATGTATATACTTGTGACTTTTAGGTTAAAGGACTCTATTAAATAATGTTAGTTAAGGAACAGGGCAATCGAAATGAATATAGTTAAAAATATTAGATATTTGCTTTAACTGTCGGTTGATTGCCCCATTTGAATGGCCAAGTATCTATACTCTTATTAAATTTGGTATCCTATATATATATGAAAACATACATGTATATACATAGGTATATATATATATATACATACATACAAAGATATGCATCGATAGGTATATATGTAATATGGTAAATTTATCATTTTGCCATGAGTTTATTTTGGTTGTTACAAAGAAATGGAATAACATTTGCGGCTCACTTAACATAAATAAATCAATTATTTGCACAGTGCTTGCTTGTACCGTTATTTCACTACATTTCCTATCCCTGCTCATGGCATTTGTTTTAAGAACTTACAATTTCTTACACGTATGTATGTACATACATATGCATATATGTACGCATGTATGTATGTATGTATTGATGTGGAGCAATATACTGGTAAACAGCTGTGGGGGTTTAACATTTGTCTGTTAACCGTTTAACAGCTGTAGTTGGGGGCTGCTCTCTCTCACTCTCTGTCTATGTAGGTCTCTTTGAATGTGACTCTCTGGCAGCGACGTCGACTGAGACTGTGGCTGAGGCAGCAGCAGTAGTAGCTGTTGTTGTTGCTGTTTTTGTTGCTGTTTTTGTTGTTATTGCAGTCCATTGACTTTTTACAGTTTGCTCAGTTGTAGTTGTTGCTATTGTTATTATTGCTGTTATTTGCCATTGTTGTATAGATTGTTTTTGTTGTTATTCATCTTCTTCATATATGTATGTACATGTGTGTGTATGTATGTATATTATGCATTATTAATGATAAAACTTCACATTGCCTGCCTCGAGCTTGGAGCCTGAGTGCAATTCCATTCTGCATACTCTGTAATCGAATGATTGGGTATGTAAGAACTTTAAAACTTTCAAGAACTAAGAACTTTTATTGGACAAACATCCCTTTTACTCGGTCAATTGTCCCATGATCCTACTGACCGCATGTATGTACATAACTTCATTTCCAAACATTGATTAATATATTCAACTAACGACTTCATAAGTTTTAAGGGGTATTTTGATCGTCGAATCGTTTTCTTCATTTTGGAAAATCACATTTATTTGTTATTGCTGCACTTTTATTAAAGATAACTTCACTCCATGACACACAGATATCAATTGATAGTCCAAAGTTCTATAAGAAATGTTGATTTTAACTTCTAATGAATCAGTGCCTCGAGAACTTTAGAGAAATGCATCTCAACTAAAGTCAAAGGGTATGGCAACTAATAATAAAGAAATGGCGAAAACAAACTGAACAATCATTTGCAATTTAATATCAATATTGTAAATGTGGCTTGAGTGACAAGCATAAATTGAATTGCAATACAAAACTGAACAATTTGTTCTATGTACAATACATAAAATAGTTCTCCCCACCCATTATCTCAGCAGTAAATGAGTAAATATTTTGAGTTATTGGATTGAAAGTCAATCATTTTAGATCTGAAAAGGAACTGGCAATACGCAAATTCCTTTTTCCAGCCATAAAATTTAAATTATTAAACAGATTTGGAAAAAACGTAATTCCAATTGTACTTACTACTTATACAGTAAAATCCGGTTATAGCGACTCCGCTTATAACGTCTGTCCGGTTACAGCAACTAAAGTTCGATGAGTGATGAAAGGGACTGCGGTTACTACTTCTTCCGGATAAAACGACAAAAGTCGTCGGTCCCTTAATAATAATAAAAACCGTTGCAATTTTATGTTAAGACATGTGGCTTTTGGCGAGCGCCAAAAAATGATGATAGAGAAGCTGAAATCAAGTTTTAAACTTTTTATATTCATAACATTTGATAAAACTGGTTGTCCGTCCACCCGCTCTCTGTGCAAAACTCCGTCAACCACAAGCAACGCCATCTAATGAGACCACAACAGAAGAAAAAACAACAAACAACTAAACATCGAGCTAAAAACGACATCAACATCAACAACAACAACAAAAAACAAAGTGTCAAAAAACAAAAACGAAGGCAAAAAATAAAGTAGCTAATTAAGAGAGGGGCCCCAGACAAGAAGATAAAAACCCAGGCGAAGCGAGAAACAACCAGAGCAGAATTGAATTTATTATGCCACAAGTTCGAAGTTTTTATACCCTAACCGAATGCCTCATGATCATGTTTCATATGTCCATCTGAAAGTGATGTAACCTTTTGTCCGAAGGGTAGCGAAACTAAACAAAACCATTGCCAATGATGACCTTCGCTTTAGACCAGTTTACCAAAGACCAGCTTAAAGTGACGACAAAATAGAAAACGCAAACACACAAAAGACTAAGAAAATCTAGTCATCTAGAACCCGATTAAAATCTTTGACATAGATCCGTATCCAAATCCATCACACACAACTTACCTGAGTGTGACCTAGATGAAAGTACATTTTACACACACTCGTTTGGTCCTACATATACACAGACATACAGATGTACATACATAGATACATACATACATACATACAGCCGACAAGCTACTACAGTGCACTGAACACTGTGCCAGGGTATTACAATATTTATGATTCGCAATTCGCTTTAATTAAATTGTAAGAAGAGGCCTTTGCCAAAGACAGTGGGAAGGAAAAAGAGAGATAGGAAAGTATAAGCACATTTGACTTTACGACTTGCATTTAATTAAAGCCAATTAAAGTGAATGCTCAACTACTGCTACTAGGCTACAAATACAATTGCAAGAAGTCAGTAACTAAAAAAAAAGAAAGAAAACCGATCGAGAGATAGACAGCTCCACTACTACTAAAGATAATTATCTTTGTATGCAAATCAGATTAGAGAGCGAGAAGCCTCAGATGAACTATGTAAAGATTTTTCTAAGCAAAAAAAAACACGATTCGATTACTCCTAATTCTTTCTTGGAATTTACGAATGTTCTCAAGATCCTCAAGTTTCACACTTTCTCATCAATAATATAAACATCAACCGGGGGTAAATCTCATTTAGTATCAATTGCTGTCAAAATTTGACAAAAGTCAATTAACAGATGCTTGTCACGAGTTTCGAAAGAGGAAATTACATGGAAATTAATCTGAAAATTGAAATGAACACTCAGACCATATGCTTT
Source organism: Drosophila equinoxialis (assembly GCA_018150345.1). Taxonomy (NCBI): domain Eukaryota; kingdom Metazoa; phylum Arthropoda; class Insecta; order Diptera; family Drosophilidae; genus Drosophila; species Drosophila equinoxialis. The sequence goes on along the minus strand of JAECWI010000002.1, from coordinate 4,962,847 downwards.
TTATACCCTTGCAAAAGGGTATAATAATGTTGGTCGTCAGATGTGTGCAACGCATAGAAATTAGCAAATAAAGTCTATACATATATTCTTGATCAGCACGACTAGGCGAATATATATGTCCATGTCCATCTGCTCGTCCGTCTAAAAGTTTCTCTGACCGAAAATAAATATCCTAGTCCTCCAAACTTGATGGATAATAGGATAGTCATTAACAGCTAAATGAAAATGACAAGTATCAAGTTTGAAGGCAATGGCGACAAAAGTAATGTGTCTACGGAAGCTACATATATGGTATAGTAGTCCAACCTCAATCCGTGTCCGAGATATACAATCTGTCCACTATATACAAGCCTACAAGCTTTGTGGCTCTTACGGTCTAGGAGGAGTTTTTGCTGATCCGGAGATGCTTAATATACCCTTTTTGCAAGGGTATAAAAATTATGATATTGGGCTGACGTAAGATTTATCAATTGTAAATTATAAACTATACATATATGTATATAGAAAAACAACTAATGATTCTTGATTTTCTATAAATAAAGGAATTCCTTTTTAATAAACGTTGTTTAGTTAAAAATACTAATAATAGTGTGTAAATAGTCTCTGTGAAGGCATGTGAATCTATATTTAATGATATTTATCCCAGCTTCACCTTCGTTTATTGTATTCCAAAACCAAATAAGCTAAGATGAATTTCATGGGAATCGGTGTAATTGTCATGCATTATGCAGCAAGCTATTCAAAATCATAAAGCACTCATTCTATATGTATCATTTAACCAACAAATATATATGTATATATGTACAGACATATATTCACTTGATCAGCTCGAAACTTTATTTGGTAGTCAGTCGTTAGCCTCTGTCTCACTATTTCTTTCGCTGTCACGTAGGTCATGTAGCTGGGCTCCTTAAAGCAGAAGTGCTTACCAACTAGCATGTATCTATATCTATTTATATATCTGTGTATATATAGTATGTGAATGTATAAGAAAAAAACAACAACGATAACAACTACTGCTACTGCTCGAACAACAACAGAAACAACAATGACAACCGTTTTACAACTGAAAACCGCACAGAACCCAGTACCAGACAGCACATAGAGTCAGAAAACGCACTCGCACCCATACCCAACACCCACACCCACATCCAGGGCACTGTTCCGTTCTCTCTTCCCCTTAACCCCCATGTCATCGATGTCGTCGTTGGATTCTCCCCTCCTTCCCTTCATACACTACTATTTTGCCGCATTCTCTGCGTTTCGGAGTTATTGTGGCGAAGACCAATTAAAATGCGCGACATCACATGTGCGCGAGCATTTATTATAAATTTTTCGTTGGAATTGAGTGAAAAATAGTTGGTAACAAAAAGCAAAGAAAAGAAAGGAAAGGAAGAAAGAAAGAAAGCGAACGCTTGCTAACAAAGAGAAACACACACACACACACACTGCAATTATTCGTTTAGATACGTATATATATATTTGTATTTAGATATTACGGATTTACAAAAGCTTTTCGCATAGACGTAGTCGGGGTTTTCGTTGAGTGTCTAGAGATGCATTTAATATGGTTCAGTGTAGGTTTGAGAAAGGGATAAGAAATCGTGTTATTGGATCTGGAACTATATCATTTAAGCATAATATTACAACAATGTTATAAACTTGGTGGTGACCCCGATGCCTTTTTTGCTGATTTTTGTACCAATTCTATGGTCTTTGTTGGTTGGTTTCAGTAAATTCTATATATGGATTCTAAGATCTTGTTTGTTCTCCGATGGGATTCCCGATGTCTGTATTCAACTTGTTTTGTAGATTTTGTCACCGATTCATTGATGGTGACCCCGATGTTATTCTAATAATTCTACACGGGCCTTTCCTGGCGGTCTTTGAAACAGAAAGTTGCGGCCCCTTACTTCAATGATATCCTAGTTGCATTCATGTGCTAGTTACTACTACATATTACTACCACATCTAAGTGTATGTGTGTAATAAGTACAGTTGTGCTCTGTGTCTATGTCTCCGGTTCTGTGCTTTTTGCTCTTTTCGCTCGGTTCATGTGCATGTTACAATGTTGTTAATATGACGCTTAGTAGTTGTACCACACCAACACTCATTCACACAGAATACACACACACAGTCACCCACACTCAGTACATACTCTCAAAATATGCATTGACAATGTTTTTCAAATTGACGACGCATTACATGAGTAGATGGGGGAAATGCAGAGAGCAAAGGGAACCGAGTAAGAGGGAGAACGTACATACACACATATATCGCTGACTAAGGGAGAGAGGATATGGGAGAGATTCAGATGGGTTAGCAAGCGAAGAGGGTGAAGCTGAGGGGGAGGCGGGAAGTTGTTGTAAAAATTATTGGCATGCGAACGATGCTGCAACGTTTATTAAATTTTTCAAGTGCCACGAAACTAGGGTCGGTCTGCTGGGTGGCAGTAGTCAGTTGGTTTTTAGTCGTTGATGTCCTCATGATGCAAGGTGTGTATGTATGTATGTGAATGTCTATGTTGTTGTTGTTCTTCTTAAATTGTTTTTAAATGTATGGTATGTCTGTGTGCCTGTGTGTGTGTGTGTGTGTGTGTGTGTGAGTGTGTCTGGAATTTTATGTCAAATTAATTTTACAACTTGCAAAATGTTTGCTTATAATATGATAAAAATTGACTAACGTCATGACAAAATTTTTAACAAAACTGGTCAATAGAAACTCTCAAACAAGAAAGAAAGTTTATTAAAAGCATGTCTCAATGCGATAAATTGGATTAGGACTGCGTATGCATATGGACTTTATTCTAGCAATTATCGTTGAAAGATGATTGAGTTTTGGAATAAACTCCAAACGTTATAAATACAACTCGAAAGTTTTAAAGTTTTAAACTTGTAATCTCATTTCAAATATAAGCCCAGCCTGTTAACTAGTTTTGTTAACTTGTATCTTGTAAATCCAAGGAGAAAAGTAATTTCCCTTTTGAAGAAAACAGAGAAAAGCAAATGCTTTGCACTTAGACCTTAACGCACTGGAGAATCTGCTGCTTCACTATGGGGTCAGCAGTTGTTGTAGTAGCTCTAACTACTATTGTGCAACAAACGCTGTGTGTGTGCTGTGTTGTTGGCTTAGCTGGACGCACACACACGGGGATAGAGATTGTGGAGTATGTGAAGACTTTCTAGTTGATAATACATAAATACATTGTCTAATATTTGCCAAAGCTCTAAACCAAAAGAAGAAGAAGGAAACGGCAGCAGCTTAACTGTCGTCTCGGGGCTTCAAATTTGCTTCTACACTTCATTGAAGCAACATACCAAGTACATGTTGGAAGGAACTAACCAACAAACACCATATTCTTATATTTAGTTTTGTCTGTCTGTCTGTGCCCGCCGTGTGACTCTGTCTGTGTGCGGGCATGCATGTGTGTGTAATGGAGAAAAAAGCAAAGTAAAGAGCAAATAGAAGACAATGAAGTCTAACCTAGGAATAGAGGAACTCTGCCCTTTCCCTTTGTCTAGTTCTCTGTTGCACTTATCCTTGTTTTTTTTTAGTCATAGGGGAGTTGAGGCACTGTGTATTTCTCTTAGTTTGTAGTTACATATGTGGGCACTAAGCGGCTTATAATTTGTTTTTCCCATTTTTTTTCCTTTTGTAATTTAAGGTAAAGCCACATAAAATATTCCTAACAAAATGAAAGAGTTCATTAAACCTTTCATAAAAAAAAAAAAAAACAAATGTGTGACATATGTTTGCAGTGTTGTCAAATTTCAGTTTTAGATGCAATGTTTGCAAAATTCCATCAAGTACATTTGAAAATGTTGCAATTTTCAAATGTCTCCGACAAGTTAAATTGAATTTGAATTTTCAATCGCTTTAAATTAAATCAAAATTTGGAAAATAAAGTGCACACTCACACTGACAAACACACACACACGCCTACATACATTCGTACACGCATTTGGAAAGGAATGTGATTGAGAGTGAAGTTTGTGGCAAGGGACAGGGAATGGATACAGGAAAATATAGACAGAGCACTCAATGACCTCTTTCAAACTGCAGCAATTTGTCCTTGTTGTAATCAGTAGAAAATTTAAATATAATTCTTATGAATACCCAGAGAGTTGACGACTTGCAACCGCATACCGAAAGAGAGAGAGAGAGAGAAGGGGGAGGAAACAGACCAAGAGCTAGAGCTTCAGCTAAAGTGCAGAAGTGAGAGTAAGTAAGTGGCAGAGGTCCAGGAGTTGGCCACAAAAATTCTCTTAGTAAAGTCACTTGGCAAAATGCATCGGAATTTTCAAGTTTATCCAACATACACTAAAAAAAATAGTTTTTTTTTAACAAAAATCTAAAAAAAAAAAAAAAAAATTTCAGACTTTCAATTAATTATTACTATTTACTTTCGCTTTAATCGGTTATTTCTCTTTTGCGTAGTTATCAATTGGATTAAATAACTATTTATCGATTATTCGAGATCTAAATGAATTTACTATCGATTTTTAATGATCTCTTCTATGCATTAACGATCAATGAAGTAAACTAATCAACTTACAATCAGATTATATAATTAATCAACATTTCTACTTGACCTAAATAAAATTGATAAAACTATTTGCATCGGGGTCACCAATCTAGCGCTTATGTGTAGCGTATAGTTTAAACAAAAATATTAGAAATTCACGTTAACCATATCACTTAAATTTAATTTATAACTACTTGTTGTACTTGTAAATATAACTATGTGACTATAGTTAATTTCTTAAGCAACTTATTGTTTCTCTTAGTGGAGCAGTTGTCTTGTAACCAACTTGGGAAAAACCAACCATAAAGAAAAGGAGAAATAGATGAAAGCGGGGGAACTAGTCCAGACGAAACCACAAAAGATGAAAGAGCCTGCTCGCCTGCCTGCCTGCAGGTTTACATTCCATCTATTCATTCATCTTCACTTTGGAAATTGTCAAGTTTTGTGTCTGTCTATAATTTAGTGGCATATTCAATTTTACCTCTCAACTTTGGCTTTGCCTTTGCCTTTGCCTGTTTCTACTAGTTGAAGACACATAGAGAGAGAGAGAGGGAGAGAGAGAGAGAGAGAGAGAGAAAAAGAGAGAGAAAGAGAGTCATGTCAGTCAGTCAGCAAGACAGTTAAAGTTCATTAAACATTGCACACACGTAATGGCAATTGACGCCCCAGATTCGCGCACCTGTTGGCCAGCAGCAGCTAGCTGAAAAAGGCTATCTTCATAGTATCCAATCCTGTCGCTGTTGGTGCTGATGTTGTCTCTGAGGTCCTTCAGTTCAGTGCTGCCAACTGCTGGTCAGTTGGCATTGATTTCATTTCATTTCAGTACGCTTTGCCTTACAGACTACATGTGTCTGTGTTTTTGTTGTTTTGGGCACGTAGTTACATGACCAATAAACCAATTGAAGGCAAGTTACGTTTGGGTTTTAGGTGCGAAATTCAAGAATAGCGAGCGAGAATAAAAACCACATAAATCAATTAAATATTTCAATGTTTCTCAAAAAATATTTCACTTTATCCAAGTAAGCATTGACATCTCATTTCCATAGGTGTTTAGTCCACATAGACTTTCCCTCAGTCACATTTTAGCCTACACATCATACACATCCTATCAATAGAAATAAAAAAAATTGTAAGTAAAAAAAATAAAACAAAACAAAAAAAAAAACACCGGAAAATTTAACGAAAAAGTGTTACAAAATCATCCTTTTTCATCCTGTAACTGCTTTGAGATATATAGAATATAGCTATGTCGAATCCAAATTCCAAGAAAACCCGTAGCTCAAGCAAGAGCAAACGCAAGGATCAGAGTCCTGCCCTTGGGAATGAGAACGATTTGGTGGAAGGACTGGTTGACGAATCCAATGCACTAGCTGCAGCCGCAGCTACGCCTGGAGTTAGTGTGACTCCCCTAGAGGCGACGGGACGACGATATCTGCCCGGACGCCGCCAAAGTACAGAGAATTCATCGATCGCTAACCGCCCATCGGAGGACACTTTGGCATTGGCCGCTGCTACAGCTGCCTCCATACCAGCTGCCCCAATGACTCCGATGCCAATGAATACCAATGTGGCGGCTATTCACGCTGCTCTGGGAACGAATCAAACTAATGCCGATGCCAGTGGTGGAGGTGCTGGTGCAGGAGCAGCAACTGAAGAGGCGCCACGCAGTATATTTAGACGTTTGTTTAGCTGGAACTGAAAAACCATAGCTATTATTTGCAATCACCTTAAAAAAGTTATATATCTTAAAAATTACATAGTACAAAATTTATAGTACATACATCACAATTGCCTTTTGTGTTGACATTTGAAAATGGCTTGGGATAATGCATCCCAAATTTGGGTCTTAGCTTGAGTTATCTATTTGATCAATCTACATTAAAATGTTCATTCTCATTTTTATCGTTCAATAGGTAGCTTTTAAATGTCTGACGAAGTGCCTTTGGGTCGTCTATCACAAATCTTCGATACGCTCACAAATCTTCAGCTGGCGGAGCAGCAGCAGCATCGCCGTTCGGCCTCCTCATCTCCATCACCATCGGCTAGTGCATCGGCATCGACGTCTGGCCGTGCCACGCCCTCGGTGCCATCATCAGCAGCGGCCGCAGCAGCAGCAGCGGCGTCATCGTCATCGACAACGTCATTGGGCGTGGCGGCCACACAAACTCTTTACTATACACACACGCACAATTATTTCCTTAGACCACAAGATGGTGGAAATTATTTGCATACTTTTCCGGCGGCTCAACAGCCAGGACATTTTTATCAGCAGCAGCAGATGCAGCTGCAGCAACATCAAATGCAATTGCAAATGCAACAGCAGCCACCATCGTTGCCTATTCACTTGCCAGGCAGGTCAAGTCGTTCCGGTTCTGGATCTGGTTCCGGTTCCGGTTCGGGCTCACAATCCCTACACGCCTCACCGCTATTAACCAAACGTGCCATCTCATTTAGTGGACAAATGCCTTTGACTCGTGCAGCTCAGTTGCATGAGGCTCGCCTTGTGGCCGCCTCAACGCCAAATAGTCCACGACTAATGCCTCGACGCGCGCCACGCCCACCACCCATACCAGCCAAGCCTGTCAAGGAGCAGGCGTTGCCTCAGCCAATGCCTCCCCCTCCTCTAACCGCTGTGAATCCGATTTTGGCTGCACTGGATGCTCCAGATGCCCCGTGGCCGCATTTCTCCTCATTGACCGAACACTTGGATGTCCATCAATTGAATAATTATGGTCAATCCTTGCCAGAGGTAAGTTTTTAATAAGATTTCCAAATCTTGAAATTTAAATATTGCGCTCATTCAAGGTCAATTGGCAAGAACGCTGCCTGGAACTACAATTGGAGTTGCATCGTTCAAAAAAATCAAGCTGGACGTATAAGAGATATGCTAAGAGAAAAGGTGAGTACAAAAGTTGAAAGTTGAATCACTTGCAATGAAAAAGTGTTGTTCCGATCGATATTCATAGACTCAGTTATACAACCAACTAATTACTCCATAAAGTATGCTATATACGTTTTGCTGTATTTAAAGGGCTATCAGACTAGACAGATGACAAGCAGAAGTAATTGATATGAAATTTTCTTGTTAGAGTCCCATTGAATCACAAAATACTCCTTAATGTATGCTACAATATATGTAGAATTTTTGTCTAGGTATAGCATTTCGATGGTCGGCACTAGAGGCTTTTGATGATTAGCCCCAAATGAGTTCATAAGTAAAAAAGAGCACTTTTACATACAAAGGCACAGACACATTAATTAGTGTACACCACACACATACACACCCCCCACGCACACACATACATACATACATCTCAGGCTTAATTATGATTTATGGGTAGAGACACGGTTAAAACATTTTTACGACAACCTCCACTGACAATTATCAAGCCGCAAAAATATCTCATAATACAAACAGCATACTTAGACAAGTGAAAGAGAAAGTGAGATACAGAAAACCAGAGGGGGATAGATGGTTAGTTGGGATGAATGGATGGAGAGTCGTCCCACACATTAAGTCCATTAAACGGAAATTGTTTCAGTGGTTCTTCCACTCTTTCCTTTTCCATACGTATTTTTTTGTTTCCCTTCTTTGTAGCGAAACTCTAGTGCAGATGTTCAGTGACATAACGATGATAATGCCAATGGGGGTAAAATACAAATATGGTAGACTAGTTCATTATTAGGCTAATTAAGTCATTAGGCAGTAGTCGGTCAAAAAGAACAGCCCAAAAAACCCAAAAACATAGGCAGTAGCTGCTCTTAATACATTGATGGTCCTAATGCAAAAACTATATGAATTATTAAAATTATGCCTATATATGAATATAGACCCCCACGTATCCCTCTCCTCTCCCTTACTCTCCTCTCAAGCTCATACCACTAGCGATATACGTCAGCCTGTGTATTACTTTCATCTGTGCTGACATAAATTAATTATACTTCAATGATTTTTGCCATATGAATAATGCATAAGCCGGTACACAGAGTCCGGACGCAAAGAGGAAAGAGAGCAAGACTGTATTGAATGAGGTAGATACATATATATATACATATATATACACGTATGTATGTTTATAGGACTGCATCCCCTGTTCATCCTGATTTATACATACAACTAGACAAAAACTGTGCATTTTTGGGTGCCTCTTTTTGTGGCACTGCAAAATTTCAGTTTTATGTTTATTTTAGCGTATTTTTCGGTATCTCATCATAACGGAAAAAATTAACTACATTAAAAATAAAATAAATTTTCATTAAATAAAAATTGGTTCAATCAAAAAGAGAGTAAGAACGATATAGAGCATGGGGATACTTATTTAATCTCTCTGCAAATTTTATTCCGACCCTGAAAGTCTTACCCGAGAAAATTGGAAAAGAGAGAATGGAAATATAATTTAGACCTATTCCATTTCTAACTTCTTCCTTATGTTTGGTGGAGTCCTGAAATAATTTTCCATTTGTTAAAGGCCGCAGCAAATCTGATACTATTATTTCTCACCTTGTATATAAATAAATGTAGGAAACTAAGAATTTATATGTGTACTGTTTTTTATGCTGTATAGTTTGGCCCACTTATTTGAAAATAGAATAAAAAAAACATTAAACGAGAATAATATGCAGGTAACAGAGTTTCATTCACATATCAGTCAAAATGTCAGCAAGTTGGAACATTTTCAATTTCCCCCATATTCCCGGAGTTTTAACAAAAGAATGAAAAGAACTTCATGTGTGCATTGAGGGGAGAGAGAAGTGGAGTGTGGGAGAGTGTGTGAAGGGAATCAGCGCAATTGGCACAAAAACCTTGCTTATGATAGGGAGTTGGTGGTTGTTGGTAGATGAGAAGTTCCATCGGCCGGATGTTGCATTGTTGCTGATGCTGTTGCCTCGGCCTATAGTAAATGACATATGCGACAGTTGCAACATTTAAACTCATGTGCGACTGTGTGTGGGTGTATTTGTGTGTGGCATACATATCCATATTAATCGACACGATGGGCACGAAACTTTTGTCAAACATGGAGTAAAATTGAAATGGCAACCGAGAAATGCATAGGACAGGACAGGACAGGACAGGAAGAGAATCTGGCATGGCATGGCATAGCCATGGAATGGAATGGATAGAAGCGCGCGCGGCCATTTGCCTCTAAGCGCAGCTTTCAACGCGTTAACGCGCTGCACATACCAACACATGTGTGTATACAGATGTGCGGATGTTTGTTTATCCCATAAATATATATGTGTGTGTGTGTGTTTGTGTGTATTCTATGGCACATGGCTTATGGCACTAATGTGGCCACTTTTGGTGTTTGGCCATTTTGATGGCGGCAATGTTGGATCCAATGTGCAATCACTAACAACTGCGGCAGTGGTTCTACGCTCAACAGATTTATGACAACTCATTCCATAGCAGAGCAATGCAACGAAGCACCGCATTTTATACAAAAGCAGTGGGAGAAATCGAGAAAGGACACTTGACAAGCGACGCGTCGAAAATGTTGTGCAAACATCGAGATAGAACCCAACAATACCCATCCACTGAGCACACAGAACTGAGTTGGCGATAGTTTTACCCTTTGGTTGGACTGTTTCAAATAGGGTTTGATACGCGGAAGATATTCCCGTCTTTCTTAGAGCCTTTCAGGGGCTTAGTTATAGTTATTCCATTTTCAAATGTTCCTTCTATTGAAATAACTAACTTTATTTAGGATATAAGATTTTCTTTTTTTTTTTTTTACTGAAGATATTGCACCTTTATTACATCCTTGCAAAAAGTTTATTTTAATATTGGTGGGCGGGCGATGTGCTAGCAAAGATTACAAGCATTATTGAATCAATAATGAATCATTACAGAATCATTAATAAATTATTAAAGTATTATTAATAAATAAAAAGTCATAGATAATTCATTGATGAATAATAAGTATATGAATAATGAATTATTAAAGTAAAGTACGTTCCTGATTTACGAATTATTTATAAACACATTGATCAATTCCTAATACGACTAAGTTATAAAAGAATTATTAAATCATTAATTAGTTATGAATCATTGTAGAATTCTTTTAGGAATACTTAAGGAATCTTTCAGAAATCATTAAGGTACCTTTAAGGAAGCATTAAACGAAGCCTAGCAGAATCCAATTAGTAGTATTGTATATTTTTGATAAACATGAATATGTAAGGGTATAAAATGCAAAAGATGTTATAAAGATATCATTCGTAGTGATAGGAACAGGGACAGGACCTTTTCTCTGATGTGTATTTTTCGGCTGGCTAAAGTTATAAAATACAAGATAAAATATTTTTCAGCTTAGAGTTACCTCATGGGATCTTAAAACCCTTTTTAAGACTTAAGACTTCCTCAATGGAATCTCACTACATTTCTGTTTATAAAATTTACATGATGAAGCACAGTGAATAATGAAAGAACGGAACTTTTGTCCAATTTTTTCGTGTGAACTTAAAGACAGATGGTAAATTTATTTTCGAAAATTGTTGCAATATTTAGGAAAGTGGCGAACGTTGCCTGTGCAAACGCTTGTACTATTACTTCAACAGTTTGTTGTTTTGCTTTTAAACCAAAATCTGGCAACAACTTTTTGGTCGTAAACATTTAACCAAACTGCCGCATCCCCTACCTACTTGTTCTCGTACCCCTCTCCACTAACCCTTCTTTTCCCCCTTCCATTCTCTCCACATCGCTTTATTTGCTCGTTTTTTCGGCACATTTCTTTTCCGGTTGGTAATAAAGTTGAATTTTATTGTTGTCCTACTACAAGAATGTTGCAATATGCTTGCCCATAATTTGAGGTAGCAAAAACATTGTTGCCAAACAAAAAAAAAAAAAAAAATACAAAACAAAAAATAATAACAATAAAGAAGAACCCCTTCTTGAGAAATTCTTTCAAACTGATTTTGTGGTTTGTGCTTATAACCATGTTTGTCGACTTTCAACTTTTGGCCAAACAAAAAACAAATAGCAAATGCAAAAATTTTTGCATTTTATAAGCTGGCAAAAAAGTTATTATACTTACTCACATTTCTTGTTGCTAAATAAACAGTTGAGCAGAGATGCTAAAGTGAGAAGCATTTCAAGTTTTTAGTGCATCTAATTTAAAATTTATGATGCACTTGAATTGCAATTGGTAAAAAGTTGAAAACGACAAAAACAAAAACCAAATACGAAAAAACAAGGAAATTCGAGTTGGAGTTACTCATAAAAATGTCGACAAAAAGAGCAAAAATGGCAATGGCAAATGCATAAAAACAGCAAATAAAATATTCATTGCATACTTTTAGCTCAGCTTCTGTCTCATTTTGCATCGAGTTCCTCTCTCTCTCTCTCTCACTCGCTGGCCCTCTATCTCACTGTTACTGCTGGAAATTGCCAATTAAATATTGAATAAAGTGAAGCATAATTTTTCCTTTTTACTGTATATAAACAAAATTTCACAGATCGTTTCATTAAAAATGTCAAAGAGCTGAAAAAGAACACAAATTCTAGAAATAAATCAAAAATATTGGCTCATGTTACATGGAGAGATTCATGTAAAATGCGAGGCATCGAATTATTAATACCCTGATTTATAATAGAAAGGATTTTTACCAATTAGGATTTATATCTTGTGTCACATATTAACACTGTAGAATGTTATTATGCATCTTGGCGTTGAATTTTATCTCAAGTTTTTCCTGCGTGTTTCAATGCTATTTTCTCGATTCAATTTCAAGATTTTCTCAATCTTGTGACAGACCTTTGACCTGTCCGCCTTGAGGGAGAACGACTTGGCCCATTCGGGCGTTTAATTAAAAAAATTTTGACAAGTTCGTGCCTGGGCATAAATTGCTTTGCATCCACCTAAGTCCCCACTGCCAAAAAGGATAACAACAAGACGACGACGACATCCACAAAAAAAAATATATATATATATATATGCCAAATGCCGTCAAAAACTTGCCCAACTATTTCAAGCAATTAGAAATGAAAGGAATTATAGAAGGAGTTAAGAAATGTGGGGAAATAACGAAGGTTCGCATGGGGAGGAAAAGATTTCCATAATGAATGGGTGAGGGTGAGATCCCAGCCTCTTTCACCATTCTGCTTGTCAATTTGGTTTTCTTCAACATATTTTCATGTCCTTGACTAGTTTTAAAAGCAAAATGTCCTATCCAACGCATGAAGCCTCTCCCTAGCTAGCTTTTTCTTTCTCTCTCGCTCTCTTTCTCGCTAAATGTCCTGCAAAATTAATGCCCATCAGTCGCATAATAAATGAACTCTTCTTCTTCTGGCACTACTACTTGAAACAAAAAACAAACACCAACACAAAAAAAAAAAAGGAAAAGAAAAAGAAAAACGGCAAACTTTGTTGTTGTCTAAGGCTCTTGGAGTGGCGAGACAAAACTCATTTTGTGTATGCGGCACACACTTACACACATACACACACATGTGTGTGTGTTTTGTTGGCCACGCTCGTTTATTCATTTGAATTATTCCCAAAAGCGCATTTAATTTTAATTATGCGTGACAATGCCTCATACAAAATACTTTTGGGCCAGGGAGACACCTCATCCGCCCACTGTCAACGACACCATTTTCTGTGCCTCTCTGTCTCTCTCTTTCTCTTTCTCTTTTTCCCTGTGACGCACTCACTTGCTGACCCACTCGCTCACTCACTTCATATGAAGTGCTTTACGCTCCCATTCCTCAGTAAGATTACAAACTAGTTACGGAATTTGCCAGCCTCGACAAAGTTTCGTTTTTTTCTTTGTGTGTTTTAGCCAAGTTTAAGTATGCAGAAAAATGGTGAATAAAAAGTAGAGTTATAGACAAAACAGTATCCTCTTCTTATTTCTAAATCTAATCAAAATAAACATATGTGTACATCCTATAGTTAGCATAGCAAAATGATTAATTAGGTCACCTACCTTTACTTGTTCAGTTTGTAATCTTTGACATTTCTTTGGGATTGGCATTGCATCTGTATCTGTTTCATGAGAAGTCACACAGTTACGCTTAAAAGTAGGCAACAAAGTACAACTCGCAACAAACGCAAGGCAAACCAGAGGGCCGGGGCTAACATCGTTCGCGCCGATGTTTTGTATACCCTTGCAATGCTTTTTGTTAATCTGTTTTCACTGTTTTCGAATACTCGTTCCTATGATATAGTCACCCGATCTGGATCAAATTTGACACATTGTGATGAGAAAAGTCACAGTTTGACTTTCCTGCTTGTAAGAATGGACATGGCTATATGAATTCGTCTCGCCGTGCTGATCATGAATATATATACATATATACTTGTGACCAAAAAGAATATACCCTTTTTGCAAGGGTAATACAAGGGAAAGGGAAAATGTGATATGAAATAAAAGGCATAGAATAAAAAGGAAAGCGGAAACAATGAATACAAGAGCAGAAGACAGACGAAAACAGGACAATCGTAGAGTGGGCAACAAAATCAAATAAATATTTCAGCTCAAAAATATGTATATATACTTTTTTTTTTCGTTGTTGCTGTTTTGTTTTTTTGTTTTGTTGTCCAGCTTTATTTTTCAGCAACTGAAAGTGAGTGGGAGTAGATAAGGGACTTTTGGGCAAGGGGGCGGAGTTGGTCATGGTATATGAGCTCTAAGGCAAGTCGGAGCGAAATAGGGGAAAATGATGCCCAGCTTATGGCTTTGACTGTTGACAACGGCAACAGCATTTGAATGTGGGACAACACGAAGAGAGAGGATATGGAATGGGAATAGCATTGGAAATGGGATATGAAGACATTCGCCGCAAAAAGTGTCCAAATGAAGTGGGTAAGGCATTCAGATGAATGATGGGGAGAGCAGAAGAGGAAGGAAAACAACAGTGGTCAATCGATAATTTAAAAGTTTAAAGCTGTTTAAACTTTTATTTAAAATTCAAGTTGGCACGACAATCATAAATGTTGCCTAAAATAAATCAATGAGCATTATATAATCTTTTGTGTCATTTCGCTATAATATTGGGACATTTTTGTAATTTCCTATTTAATATGTAAAGGTGCTATTTATTTAATGTAGGAATCGTTAAAAGATCAAAATATCGATACTAAGAAGTGGAATTAGCAAGAGGTCTACATAGGTTTCGAGTAGTCATTGTTCCACTGTGCCAAGAACTTGCCTTTTTCGTATGCGAATTCTTGTATTTTTTTCCTTCTTACTATAAGCTTACATGCTTCAAATGCCTTGGCCTAAAACATAAAGCTAATAAAGCTAACAAAAAAAGAAGAAGAATGCTTTGAGGGAAACATAGAATAAGAATAAATACTCTCAATGTAAGTGTGGTTGTGTGTATAAGGAGCGGAGGGGATAGAGAATAAATTCATTGCATACTTTTTAGGGCGGTCAAATAAAACATGATTATGGCCAGCCAGCAAGTGCAATTAATGCTTTCCCTCACTCTCTCTCTCCTCTTTCGCATTGAAAACCGCAGTAAAGTTAACATGTGTTTGTGTGTGTGTGTGTTAAGCTTATTTTAAGCCTTTGCGAAATATATACTAAGTACACCAAATGGAATAGAATGAAATGAAACGAAAAATACGTTGGCCACTCAAAGTAATGCCAAAAAATGATATTAAGCGGATTGTCGACGAGTACAGCTACTAACTCCCAACTATAATCGCTGTGAGAGGTAAAAGGAATGAAATAGTATGTGTGCGGAAGGGGTCGGCAGACTTTCCGCTCGAGAGTCCCACGAAAAGTCGGAAATTTATGAAAACTATGCGACAATAAACACAAGGAGAGAGTGTGCGACAAGTGAAAAGGCATATCCTACGCCAATAATACTTATAACCGCACACACTCACACACACACACACACACACACACTTGAGATGGCACGGAGAGTCGGTAGATGGGAAGTAGAGTGAGTGTTCCTACCACCATAAGGGCAGTAAAATATATATTTATGTGTATAGGTTTAAAAGGGGATATTAGCGCCAGTTGCCAGTTGCTGTTGTTAGCACTTGTCGTCGCTGTCCTGGACATTGGTCCTTTGGCCGGCAATAAAATAACACGTAGAAGTTTTTCCACGTGACCTCCATCCTGCCGTTGCCGTTGCCGTTGCCGTTACCGCCGCCTTCACTGCCGCCGCATGCCCGTCCAACAGGCGACAAAATTTCACTTGACGAATTGAATGGAAATTGAAATGAATTGAGTCGCTTTAATCAAATTTAATGAGTCAACAAGCAAATGAATCGAAATGATCCACACTTAAAACCTAATTGAGATTAAATGAATGTCGCTACCTTAAAGAGCAAATGAGTAATTCGAATAATAGGAATACATTTCATTTTTTTTTATGCTATTATCGAATTGTTACCAAATTGGTTTTTAATCAGATTGAAATTATTAAATGAATTCCAAATGTCTCCTGATTGATTTCAATTTAATTTGTATTTCTCATGCCGCCTGGACACACACACACACACACATGTGATGGGTGTGCGTGTGAATACTTTGTGGGTGTTTGTATTCATTTGCAGTTTTACATAAATTCATGGGGTTGGCATTTTGAATCGCCTTTAGGCTCAGTGTCGGGCTATGGAATGGGGCAGCAGCTTAATTGCTCAACAAGTTGGCATCCTGTGGCGAAGCTGCAGCTGATGTAAGCCAAAAGAAAATAGAATTTTTCGGATTCATGGGATTCCGAGATGAAGGCCACCTGCCAAGAGTAAAACGCTTAAATACATATGTGCTAGTTGTATATTGACAGTTAAGGAAAGCCTAGCCTAGAAACAATTAAAAAAAATAAATAAATAAAAGAAAATAGAAAATAGAAAAGCAAAACAGTGACGACAAAAGCCGTGTAGGCTGATCCCCATCCATGGAAATCCCCAATCCTGACATGACTTAGAGTTGTCGTCACAGTTTCGATAATTGGCAGCGGCCCCACATTTCCTATTTCCTATTCCCTTTTTGGTTATACCCCCCCTCTGAAAAAAAAAGTCAGCCGAAAATCAATAGCAGAACACTCTCTAATACACACACACTCACACACATATCCGTATAGCGAGAGGAGCAAACCTAAGCCGCTTCCTAATGCCTAACTTCCCGTTTCTCCATCATTTTACCCAACCTCTTGCTTTTGCTCTTGCTCTGTTTGCGTTTTGTGTTTCGTGTTTCTCCTTTTTGCTTTGTTGATGTTGACATGTTGTCGTCATCATCATCGTCGCTGACGACGTTTAATTTAAAATTCAAATGCAAACATGTTTGGCAACGCGCACTTTGAACGCGAGGGGAAATGACAACGGGCGAGTGAGGAGAGCGGTGAGGAGAGATCTACATATATTGGTACATAGTCGTTGGCCAAAAGGGAAAAATCATGGGTATCATAGCGGGCGAGGTGAGGTGACGACCATGGCGATGGCGGTCTACAGGTCGGCGGCAGGTCGATGTAGGCAGCCAACATCGCAGTTTTGCTTTTTGGTAAGTCATTAAAATTCGCAGGCGTCCAAACATGTGGCCAACTGCCTCGCTCTCTCTCTCTCTTTCTCTTGCTGTCTTATTTTTTTTATGCGCTCTGGCGTGTCTTTAAGGCTAACTAACCAACTTTGGGCTTTAATGCTCACAATCAGCGCACACGGAAAGTATGCTACACGCAGATGTTAAGCTGCAAGGGATCGAGTGGGTGATTGCGGGACAAAAGGTGGCAGGATAAGAGAAGGTGAGCGACGCGGAGTCCATCAGAAGAGAAGAGCAAACGGCAGCGTTTTGGAACTCACCACGCGGCAAACTGTTTGTTTGTTTCGTTGGTTGGTTGGGTAATTTTTTTATATGTGTCTGTGTGTGTGTGTGTGTGTGTGTGATGTTTTTTATATATTTTCTTGCTTTACCGTTTACTGACGAATAAAGGGATATTGGGATATTTTATCTGTCTGTATTTTTGTTTAAATTTAGTAGTAGTTTTGGTAGCTACTTTCAAAAACTCTGTAACGTGATTTTTTAGTCAACAATGGGTTCGATCTCAATCTATTAAGTATCAAGAAAGTTGCCTATCTAAAATATTATTCAATTATTTGGCGAACAAGCGAAAAATATAATTGTGTTTGGCGGATTCTTGTGTGTTTGATCTATATATATGTTCTATTCCAATGTTCCATAGTTAAACTTCAAAATATCCTTTGCATAAGTGCTGTACTTTGGGTATTCCATAAACTAATTATTTATTTTTTCCTTTCCTTTCCTCTTAATCATTTGTCAAATAATTAATTATACATTTCATACATTCTATTCCAATTTGTTTAGTTTCCAAAAACCGTACTTTACTTTAAGTCAAAAGCTGTGATTTATTTTATTTTAAACATTCCATATGCTTTAGTTGGTTTATTTTTGCCGTTGGAAATCAATTACTATATCTTCAAACCGTTGCTTGAGTCAGTTAAACCTAACCCATTATTCTGGAATTCAATTGTGAAATAGGGAAATTTCTCTCACCACACACACACAGCCACACATACGAATGTTCTAAAACAGACACACACACACACATGCGCAGGGCTCGTGTACCAGCTGTTATGTTCATTGTCGCTGTGAGCTTCGTTGGGCTTCGTTTCGGTTCGTTTCGTTTTCTTCCGTTTCTTGTTACTCGTTTGCCTTGATTCAGCTGCTTTTGCTGCTGTTGCTGGTGCTGGAACTGCTGCTGGCTGCCGATGCCAATGCCGATGCCGTGCTGTTGTGTCTGCATTGTGTGTGTCGGCGCGTCTATCGGTAAATCACAACCCATGGCACGGCACACGGCCATCAGTTCTTAGTTTGTCTTTGGCTGCGTAACGCGTTGCGTGTGCTGCTGCTGTTGGCGCTTTGATAAGTTGCTAACGGTGAATTTACAGTTCGCTTTCGTTCGACTTGACGCTGCAATTTTCAGATATTTCGAGCAATTTTTGCGCGTGTTAAAAGTGAAATTGAAATTTGGTTTTTGTGTTCGTGTGTGTTGGTGTCTTTCAGTTTTAACGTGAGCGTTCCGTTTATTTTTTTTTTTTTGTATGTGTTTTCTTTGTGATAATCCCGATCGGTTTGTGTTTTTCAAATTGATTCCAGCAAAATTAAAACAAAAACAAAAATATATAGAAAAAACAAAAGTATTTCAAAAAATTGTTGCATACTTTGTGGGGCCCATAGGGGATTTTGGTTTATTGCCAAGGCCAAGTTGAACCGACAATAATGCTACCAAATGCGTTTCGCTTTGTTTGCTTTTCATTCCGTTGCGGCTTCCAATTCTCTTCTTGCCCCGTTCACTCTCACTGTTCCCTGTTGTGTTCTTTTCCTTCGCTTTTTATTATTCCCATTTTTGATGTGTGTTTATGTAGCATAATTTTTGGCGCAGCCACGCAAAATCCCATCATGAGAGCATATTTGATGAAGTGTTTTTGTTCACATCCATTCTTTGTTTTCTTTTTCCATATTTAATGAGAGTCAAAAGTTGGGAGACACAAGTGTGAACTGTTTACGAATTTTGGCCAAATGAAAACACGAGTTAAACGAGAACTAAAATTGCACGAAAATCCGAAGTTTGAAGTGCTTGAAAATTGAATAAATTTTCGCCCTATTTCAGAAATTGGTTTACGTTTCTGCTAAAATGATAAAGTTTTAATCCAATTGAAATGGCAGAAAATATTTGTAAAATAGTATCCAATAACCACTAAATTTACTGATTTAAAAATGCTAGCAACCTGATTCAAATGGCCTTCAGTATGCCACAGATAACTGCAGTGAAAGACACTTAATTGGTAAACTGTTCGTAAATGTAATGTATTCTTAGGATCAGCTTAATATTTAATTCCATCTTACAAATTTCCACACTTTACCAAAATTGAGTTTGATTTATGCTTATTCGAGTGAAATCAATCTGTCCATTAGATATGTTTGAATAGTGTCTATTTGCTGTGCAAAATAAATATGTTTTAATTGATAGTTTGTTCTGGTCGGCTTTACAGTTTTTGTTGACCTCATTTGTTAAATGATGATTTCGATTCCTGCTAATCGAATTGCAAACAAAATATTGAGGATATAAATAGAAAACTAGTGTGACACGACAGTGAGTAAGCGTGCTAGGTAGGCTTCAATAATTGTAGCCCGTTTAAAGTCATAACATTTCCGATATTCGTTTTAAATAAATTTTCTAACATGTAGCTAAAACTATTTCTAGCTTGGATTTTTTTTTATCCTTTGCTTTTGAATTAAGTATGTATATGGAATATAAATTAGAAATACGAATATCTAATGATAGTACTTTGAGGGAAGCAATTTTCCATGCTCTATTGAGAATTGCCGCAAAAAGTATGCTATGATAATTTCAACAATTTTCCATAGTAAATTTCTTGAAAGGAGTACACGAAGAAGAAGAAGTGCAGTCAGTTCAGCGTGTCATTAATATGCCTACTTCTGGCTACATACTTGGTTCAATGTTTGTGTATGCGTGTCGAAGAGAAGTGCATCAAGGAGACAGAGTAAAGGGGAGTGAATGTAGTAGGTGGACAACAAGGACAAGACGATGGAGGTGTAGGAAATGTAGAGGAGGAGAAAATGGTGTGTCTGTTTTTGTCCAGCAGTTGGGAAATGCCAGGCTCGACTGCCCGTGTTTCTGCCTTGTCCTGGGCAGCTCAGACACATATGTATATTATCTCTAGTGAATTATGGGCCTGCCCATATAGATTCCAAAAACGGCTTGTCCTTACAGCAACAGCAACAGCCAGACATGGTCCTCCGCTCACTGTGTACCATCATCATCATCGTCATCAACATCATCATCATCTGCAGCATCATCATGATGCATTTTGTGGCACACATTGTTAAATGGACGATACACAATTTGAAGTGAAGTTTCAGACGCTCACTCCTCCCACTCACACTCTCCTCACTCGGCCTTGTCCCCTCTCTTGGTTGTCTTTAGTGGCAGTTCTCCATTACCATCCTCTTAGCTCCTCAGATTACTCTTGAAACTCTTTCGAAGTTTTTGCTTTTTTTCTTCTTTGCTGTTGTTGTTGTGCCTGTGCTTTTTGAAATGTGATCTGAGCCATATGGCCAGATAAATTTAAATAATGTCTGGTCACATAATCGAAAAGCTTTAGCCACTAATTAGCTTAGCTTCAGTTTCCACTTCAAACTCCATCCTCATCCACATCCTTGTGCTCCTTTAGAGCGTTAGACATTTGCTCTTCACTTTGTTCATATTTATTGATGTCCGAGAGACGGAGCTAATGTTCTTTTGCTTCTGTTGGCGTTGCTTCATGTTGATGTTGTTGTTCGTTTGGAAATTGAGTTATTTATGTTCTGAAATTGATTGCTGCTTCTTGTTGTGCTCTCTCTTTCTCTCTCCTTGCTCGCATCCTCCATATTTTCCCTCAACACTGACCGTTATCCATTCTGAGCTGGACCAAGTCAAGCGTGTGGCAAGAGATAGCGTTCGAAAGCAAAAGCCAATGCTATTGCTGCATATGGCAAAAATAAGCGATAAATATTTTTTTAATATTGTTATTGTTATAAACGAACGAGAAAAAAATGGAAGAAAAATGATGGAATATGCAATCCTATTTGATTTGATTTGAATGATCTAAGAATGAAATGGAAATTATAAACGTTTTTCTAAACTACTCTCGTTATTATTCATTCATATCTCAAAATGTTGTCATTTTGTAGAGAAGTCTTGGTCAATTTGCAAGTTAAGGCCACACTACAATGCAGTATTGGTCAATGCTAATAACAATGTGATTTTCTTTTTTTGGATTCAACAATTGGCTAGTCCATAAATTGGATTCCAATTATAAAATGAAATATAATTGATTGGAATCTTAACAATATTTATTTACCTGAATTTTGTGCAAAAAACGAAAGATAGAAACGTATACCTATATTTTTATATATTATTCGTCTAACAGATTTCTGTTTGCCTTGGCAAATTTATTGCCTACCAAATATAAATACATATATTTATTTTCCTGTATGTGTGTGTTTTTCTGTGTTTTTGCTTTTGGTATTTTCGGTTGACAATCGCAATCACATTTAATTTATTTATATATTTGTGTTGTCCACTTTATGGCGTTTTCACATTTCGAAGTCGAATGCATGATGAGAACACGGGGTAGTACTTCAAAAATGACAACACATTTGATTGTGGTTAACGCCCATTTTCCCTTCTCTGCTACTGTCCCCACAACTACTACGACTGGGGGCTACCCTTGGGGGCAATTCATCAAGTGAATTGCAATTAAAAAAAACACACACAAAAGAACAACAACATAAATTTGCATAGCCAGACAGACATACCGGGGAGTGGGCGAAACTTTAGCGTAGACCCGGCCTTTACACTGATATGCAACAATTCTTTGCCACAGTCGATATGAAAAGCCACAGCTAAACTAAAGTAATTTATAAAAACAAAACGTCACGCATAGCAGGAAAAACAACTGTTAGATAACGTTTAAGAAAAGAAAACAAATTTGTTAAACAGTATTTACCGTCCAAATGGATTTAATGCTCATGGATGCCAAATCCGGCCAGGAGAAGACACAGCAGCAACAGCAACCACATGATGAAAGTTCAGATGAGACTGCCAATTCAGATCTATTAGATGCCGCCAAAACAGTTCAAGTGATCATGATCAATAATGAGGAAGAACGTGGATCAGTGGAGAATCCATCGGGAAGCTCACCGGCATCAGCAGCAGCCTATTTACTGCATCATCATGCCC
Source organism: Drosophila equinoxialis (assembly GCA_018150345.1). Lineage (NCBI taxonomy): Eukaryota > Metazoa > Arthropoda > Insecta > Diptera > Drosophilidae > Drosophila > Drosophila equinoxialis. The sequence continues at coordinate 4,940,603 of JAECWI010000002.1, read as the reverse complement.
ATGCCCATGCCCATGTCCTTTCCAATCCCCATTCCCATTCCTACCATCATCAGTTGATGCATCATCATCATTCGCTGCAATTGCATCACACGGCGCCACCATCCCCATTGGCAGCGATCCGCCATCAACAGTCAACTGGTGTGGCAGCAGCAGTTACGTCACCATCGTCAAGTCCTCCGCCTCCCTCAACGTCATTAGCCTCAACTGCAGCTCCAGCCACTGCTCAGTTAGCTGTCTGCTCGTGTTCCCCGGCTTCTAATGTTCATCATCATCATCATCTTGGACATGTTTCACATCTGCCGCCACATCATTCGCCGCATCACTCCGCCCTATATCCTCTTTTAGCCGGCTATGCCGGATCCACCCATCCAGTGGGCTCTAGTGGACCCAGCTCTTTGGTCAATTCACCAGCATTGGGACGACGTAAACGTTACACCAGTAATTCTTCAAATTGTTCCAGTCAATTCAATAATAACTATGCCGGCTTGGATGTGGATTCGTTGGATGATATGCTGAGAAAGGTGAGATACATCTACATACATTGTTTTTAAATTATTTTTTTCGCCGACTGCAGCTAAAACCAGTTGAGAATGTCAGCTCTGTCGATCGATTGATGATTAATTTAATTAAGTTTTGGTGGCGATTCAATTTCTAGGTACACTTAAATAAAAGTGTCTTACAGGGGTATTGGTATTGAGCCTGGATGATGATTACTTGTCAAGTAGTTGCCGATCGACTCTTGAACAAAAATTTAAACTCTAAAATTGAGCAGACATTTTCTGGCCATTTCATGTACTAACTACTCGTTTATCTATACATACTTGAACCTTAAGCCATTGTCCTGGAATTTCGTCTTGAGGCAACCTCAACGTTCTCTCCCCTTGCACCGCCTTTTCTTTGGCCTGTTCACTATTCAGATTGGAGTTTTTGGGTTTAACAGTTTGGAGTTGAGGTTCAAACTTGAGTTGAATTCGAGTTTGAGTTTTCGGGTTTGGTTGTAGTTCCGCTTCTTTTGCTTTGTCGTCGTCGTAGATGCTTGAAATTTTTGGCTTAGCAACTTTTACCCGACCACAAAGGCAAGTTGCCGTCGTTCTGGCCAATATTCAACTACTCCCTCCAATGGAATCGTTTGCTTTGGCTTCTCATGCTCAATTCCGATTAAAGGTTCTTCGTATTACTTGTTGTTTTGACTTTGTCTAATTTTTGGGGCGTGTGTTTATGACAAATTGAAACTGAAGAAGGCGAAGTTCCAAAGATTTTCATTTCCCTTTTGCCCCCTCACGAATATCGCTCCTTCCATTTTCCAGACATTGGCCTGGCCCCAACTCCCCCTTCCACAACCTTACTTGTGGTTGTCCCAGTTTTGTTTGGGTAAACACAATGAAATGTCCGCATATTTGGCACATTATTTTTGAATTGCCATTATGCACGCGCAGTCAGCGGTGGAGCAATGTGGCAATAAGGGAAATGTCAGTGATGGGGAGAGGGGCCATGGCGGTATGGGAAATGTATGCCACACAAACCCCGCAAAATGCAAAACCAACCTAGGTAACGGCAATGCGACACACCAGGGTAACGGTAAACTGAAACGAACGATGGGCAACGTTTCTCGCTCCACTTTTATTTTTGTATTATTTTGAAGGGGCAGAAGGTAGGGATATAGCGAGAGAGTGAAGGAAAGAGGAGATGGAGGGATTGGGTGAATGCGGGATTGTGTTGCACGTGTCGAGTTCATTATCGCTATGTTTGCTGCTGTTGTTGTTGCCCCTGGTTACCACTATTGCCCATTAGTTGCAACATTTTTAGGCATTTGCATTGGCATTTCTATTGCATACTTTTTGGAGCACACGTGCAGGGGAACTGCAATACAATTTAAATTGTTTGTCGCATATTATTTATGAGTCCAACTTTGGTTTTGTCTTGATTTTATTGTTCCTTTTTGGTCAGCTTAAAAATGTTAAACAAGCAAAAAGTGTTGCATACATTTAGGAGGCAAAAAAGCAGAAACAGAGAGCGAGAGAGAGGAAACACACCGTAAAACTTTGTGTATGTGTGTGTTGACTAAAGATTTATGACTTTGCGACAAGCAGCAGGGACAATAGACAGACAGTCAAATAGGCAGAAAGAGAGAGGGAGAGAGGGGGAGAGAGAGCTAGACAGACAATGGGTGTAAAGGTGGACTAGCCATTTAAGAGAAAAGTCCACGTTTTGAAGACTTTGCGAGAAAGTAATCCGATATGTTTTAACCTTTGACCAAAATATATCTTACAGCTAGTTGGTCTCGAAACACTTTTGCACAACAATTTTACTCTGTAACACACACACACACACACACTACCTTAATATTTCGTAAAAGTTGTAACAACTTTAAAGAACTCATTTTCTTGTCTTACTTTTCCTCCATTTGTTTATTGCCTTCTCCCCGACACATACACACACACACACACACCCATACACACCGGCACATACACTTTGAATTACCAGAGATGGAGGAGGCTAACACTACATATGCCCAAAGTGCTCGTTAGCCAACATGAAATGCTCCTGCCCGCATCTAAAGGCACAGACAAACAAGCATAACCCACATACGAACCCCAAGCAGACACCAAGAAGAACCTTTACCTTTATTCTGCTAACCCCTCTCCGCCCACTTCATCCACAACATTCTATTGTCACCTCAATGTACGTACACACATTCATGGGTGTGTGTGTGTATATGTGTGTGAAATAATGTTTTTATAAGTCACCTTTATGTAATGACAATGGGGAATCATTAAATGTCTATTTGAGCAGCAAATTTCATGCTCCTTTCCCATTTCTCTTCTTTTTTTTTGTCTCGACACCGTGTTCTGCTCTATGAGCTATGATTTTCTGCTGATGTTTAATTATAACAACGAAATGGGGACAAACACGTAATGGAAGTCAGAGGGTTGGGCTCATTTTGTATATATGTATGTACATACATGTATAATGCAGCATATATGTACATATATCCTCACTAGAGGTACTCTTGAAACTTTGGCAAGCCTTACACAGAAGATCATCTTTCAGAAATGATTGCCACCATTTTCTGGGGCTAACTGAGTTCGCGAGTTTCTCACTGTTGCCAATTTCTGAGATCGAAGCCAAAGCGTAAACCATTCCATAATTCATAAATTCTGTTTTTGTTAAGGTTTGTACATATTTTAGCATTTTGGTTGCAAGGTGTCTGAAAAAGAAAGAGAAAGGACAAAGGCATTTATCTTGGCGTCACATGTTGGTAGAAGAAATGGGATAAAATAGAAAAATGGTTGTAACCCATAAACTAGCAAAACTAACAAACTCAAGCAAAAGGCTTAGAAAAAAAGCAAATACTTACGTATATAAAAAAAAGAAAAGAACAGAACAGAACAGAGAAAAAAGGGTTGCCACTTTCGCTTATATATTTTTGTTTTTTTTCTGCAACATTTTCCCTTTTCTTTCTCTCTCTCTCTCTCTCTCTCTCTCTCCTTGTGTGTGTGGTGCGTGTCCATCAAGGGATTTCCCTTCAATTAGGATTAATACTCAAGATACCAAAAAAGAACATAGATAAAGCAAAAAGAGAGAGAGAGGGAGAGAAAAATTCCTATGCTTAACTAGGGTAATGTGTTAGGGATGCCTTTCCCCGCCCTGACCACTGCCCCCTGCCCTCTGTGCAAATGCTAGACAATTGAGGCATTATTAGTAAAGTAGTTTTACATACAAAAAAAAAAAAAAAAAACAACGAAAAAAGGAGAAAAAGAAAAAAAAAGAATAGTGAAACAAAAATTCTTACCCAAAAAGTTAACCTTTTGCTATCTTTTTCTGACTTTGATGAGGGGCAGCTTTTACTCGTTAGGTTTTTTCTTTTTAATACCTTGCCACAAAGTATATTGGCTTTGGTCAACATCTCTCTAATACAGAAAACTCACAAAACTGATCTCATCATTGCCATTTCGTGTATGGAAAGTTTGTAAATATCACCCCAAATATATGCTAGGAAATTTTCTCCACCAACCTTGATCCTATTTTTTGTCTAAAAGAGATGCTGAATTATCTTTATGCTAATCTATACAAAATGTATTTTATTTATGCGAAAGGGTATATCAGCTTCGGTTTATCTAACGTTAAAAAAATACCATGTTTTTTTCTGTTTTTTGTTTAAATTGCTTAAAATACAATTTATCACAATTGGCAATTGGTTGGCATTGTTTGTGCCGACCGAGTTTTTCTTTCTGTTTTCTGTTTCTGTCAAAATGAGTTTTCTTCGTTTTACCCATAAAATTGGTGGCCACATCTCAGTATATCTCTTTACCTCTCTCTCTCTTTCTCTTTGTCTCTTCTTCCTTGTCCATCTATTTCTCTTGATTTTTAGAGATTGGGTCATTTAAAGGTTTTGTTTTGTTTTTTTTTTTTTTGTAGTTGTTTTTGTTTTGTGGTTGTTGAAAATTTTTCGTTGGCAAAACTTTCTGTTTTCTGTGTGTGTGTGTGTGTTTTGTGGGTAAGTTGACTGGTTGGTTTGTCGGCCGGGTGAGGGGTACTGCGGCGGTGGCAGTGAAATTTATTTCCCTGCGGTTCCTTCTTGTTGTTATTGTTGTTTGCCAAACGGAGATATTCTGCATTTTGTCTACACTTAGTAGTAGTGTGTTTTTCCGAACTCGACCCCCTGGAAAACTAATTGTATATCAATATATTAAAGCTAAGCTTAGTCCAGTGAGCAAACAAACATGAAAGCAAATTTGACATTCAAAATTTTCCCATTTAGTTCGCACAATTTCACATATTTGCTTAGAGTTTTATTATAGTTTTTTGATTCGATCGTTGTTCCTAGATCATGAGAAAGTTTTATTACTTCTTAAATCTCAAATGACTTAACCAGAGACACAGAATAAATATATCTTAGAATGTCTTTAAGAAGTTGTATTGCCTTAAACCCATTTAAAACGGCTTTTTCCTAATGATATTTGCTGAAGCTCTCGATGCGAGCCTGTTTTTGTATAGAAGGGAGAGGAAGAGAGAGAGCCTAGATATATTATGGTCTGCATTGAATTGAAAAGCTCTTTAAGAAATTTGATTTAGTAGTAGACAGTAAAATATTTCCAAGTGTGGTGGCGTTTGGTACCGGTTTCGTTTCTTTCCAATTTTTAGTGGTTATTCTATTGAGTTTATCCCTCGATCCCTCGAATAAGCAGGCTAGAGATCATAGGCCAAAGATGATGACGACTTTTCAGAAGAAGCACTTTATCATATTGCAATTCCCAACTAGTTGTAGTAGAGGTATTAATATACAGTTCTGTAGTGTCAAACTGAATCCGCTGATAAAAATAACTTGATAGTTTTAGGACAAAGTACTATATAGACAACTAGTTTAGTATGTATTTTAGCATATTTATTTATATTAAACCATCGCAGATACATACTTATATGCTAGAAACAATTTCATGTGCCTTTTTTTTTTTTTGTTAGGTGCCCACCACCTGCTAGCCAACTTGATAACCGATTAGGAAAAAAAAAAAGAAAATGCAAATTGAATATGTTTTTAATTTGGCCCTTAGCAGAGAACAAGCCGGGCTAACAAAACCCTTGGCAATAACCATCTACCCATCCTCCACCGGGTTTGTTCTGTGTTCTTGGTCGTCAACGTCATTGTCATCGTCAAACTATTCAAAGGATAGCAGTAGACAAAAAAACAAGAGATGAAGGGAAAAAGAAAACCTGGGACAAGCTAAGGAAGTGGGACAAAATACACGCAACTTCCAACCAAAATTATTTTCTTGTTTTTTTTTTTTCGTTGTTCTTCTGTATTCACAGGGAGCACAATACACAGGAATCCAGCGATGGCTTCAGGTTGCTCTTTTGTGAACACATTTTGTGTTCTTATTTTTTTTTTTGCACCGTTGCCGTCCTGTCGACGCGGCGTTTGTTCGTTCACGTGTAGATTTTATTAAACATATGAATTCATTATGTAAATGTTGCGAGACTGCAAAAGAAAATGAATGAAAATTGTATGAAAATGGTCCTTTTGTCCTTGTCGACCATGCTTTTCGTCATTCGTTTCTCACGTTGGGTTAATGGGTTATGTGCTGTGATTTTCGAAGAAGAAGTCCTTTGTTCAGCGCAAATTGATTTGCCATTTGGGATTCGGTTCGGCCATTCTACGTTGGTGTTTTCGATGGGGTTGATGATGATGATGGTGATGATGATGATGATGATGATGAGCCTCGGAAATGGTAGTTAAGAAAAATAATTTAACACAAAAAATACATTTTCTCCCTTTGCCTCTGTTTTTTAAATTTTCCTTTTATTGAATTTGCTTTTGCTTGTTCTTTTTATTACAGGTAAGTGCCACAACAAAATGAGCAGAGAAAACTTTTTCGCATTTGTCCCTTTGATTCCGTCCATTGATTGGGGTTTCTTTTATCTGTAAATTGGTAAGATATTTATAAAATTTATCAACTTTAAACAAAAGGGAAATATTAAGTATTTTTGGTTGGACTCATGCATAGAGTTTTTAACTGCTCAAGCTCACCCTCTTTTCTTGGCCATTTCTTTGGCTTGTAAATCCAATTTCGAGATCGCATGTGAGATAAACTTATGATGGAAGTGAAGATTGGTGTATATATTGGGATGTTTAATCCATCCACATCGATGAAATGCAATAGCAATGGCACAAATTTGATTATTATAAAGCAAAGGATCTCCCGAATCTCCATAGCATAGACTTGAGCTATTTTTGAGATTATGGCTTCCTTCATGTCTTGAGTGAGTGAATTCTGTCGTACCACAAATCGTTCCTTTTGGCAAATGATAAAAACTTTTCATGCATTTTCTTGGTGAAATTATCTTAATATCCAGAGTTTGCAACAAATCACTCGGCTTTAATGGATTCCAACCAGCTGTTAGCGCTATGGCATTTTCATCTGCTCTTAATTTGGATGGACAAATGGATGTATAACCAATGCGTGACGTAGCTGTGATCGGTGACCTTAGTCGTAGCAACGCAATGTCATTCCCTAGTCTCTGCGATGAATATTTCGGATGTCTTAATATGGCCAACACTTTGTAGCCACCGTTGAATTGAGTGACTATTTTCAGTTCACCCGCTCGCACCGATAATGATTGCAGTTTCGTTTGGCTGGTGAAACAATGGGCAGCGGTTATTACGAATCGGTTGTTTATTAAAGAACCTACGCCCACAAACTGTGGATCGTAGATTTGTACAATAAATTTAAAACGTTCTGAGCCAGTCTGTTTGCCCCATTTAAGGGGCAGTATTGGGTTAAGCAAAAAAGCTATCAGCAATAAGGTGAAATAAAATGCAAATGCCATGCCATAAACTAACTAACTAAGTAGTTAACGGAGTATCTGAGTCAATGTGCCTAATTGCATGAAGCTTGGTTGGTTGGTCCATAAAACTTTTCATTAGCTACGCTTGAAATTGAAATAACTTGTCGAATAGTGAACTAAGTCTATAAATAATGCCAGAGTTTTGTTAATATAAATAAATTATTAACTAATATTTGCTTAAGGACAACTTCTTTCATCTATTTAAAACATAATATCGTGGTAAGAATGTTTCCAAAATTTGTTGGAAATGTAAGTAATGTAGACGAAAAGTGAATGCTTTAGAATTTATTATTTTAAAGAAATTGATTTTTTCGCTTCCATTGTTGGGCCATTGTACTAGCTTATTTTGATACTGCTAACAATTATGACACTCCAAAGAAGTTTCAGGCACCTTTTTGGATTTTTTCATGCGTTGCCATCTTGAAGAAAAGAATAAACACATTAGGCCATTTCATTTTTCTTTCTTCTCATTTCACTTTAAAACAGTGGAGCGTGAATGCTCCAAATATGACGAAACTTTGCAGTTTTTTAAAGAGGTTACTCATAGGAATATGTAATGTGCGCCCCACTGTGCCATGCAAGTTGTAGGCTCTTCACTTGTTTTGGTGTGAAAATGTAATCAAGTCGACTATTATTCTTAGATTTGAGGTGCAAATGAAAATGCTGTGCCAAGGCCCCGGACCAGCCTCAGAGCTAGCAAGTTTTTCAGTGGAAAACAATGGGAGATTTGCGTGCATTTCTTTCTCTTTCTCTCTCTCTCTGTGTGTGTGTGTGTGTGTGTGTGTGATGGAACAAGAAAAAGACCAACGCGTTGCCCGAATACAAAAGCCTTCATTGTTGTGCCAAAACGCTAAAGAAGTTTATTGTAGAAGGATAAGTATGAAGCTTTTGCTTAAATACGTTTATGGGTGAGTGTGTGAGAAATGAATGTGTGTATGTATGTGAGGGTGTGTGGGTGTGTTTGTGTGCTTCTCCTCTGTGTCTTCATCGTTGTTGTCACAGTCGTCTTTGCACATTTTTAACGATATTTGAGTATGAAGGCGCCTTTCTTATTCTTTCTGTACCTTGATTTACCATGCAAATTTAATTAGCGCACAAAGAAAACCACATGACGAACGCCTCGCAAAAAAAATTATGCAACAGTTAATAATAAAAAGCGCAGTGTAAAAAATGAAACCAAAACGAAACGAAACGCGAGACACAACCACCAGCTATCCCTGACTTGGTCTGGCATATTTTCAACCAACTTACCGAAGGCATATGCCTGCTCATGCAATGCATTTTGTTTTTTTTTCCTGCTCTTTTTTTTTTGTCACTTTTAAATCGATAATAGCCAACGTCACTTGACGGCGCCGGAAAGTCTATGCTGTCCAAAAGAGTTTTTGTCCTGGTTCTGGTTTTGGTTCTCATTTTTGTTTCCGGCTTCTCTCTTTTTGGGCCTCCCACTCGCACCAGTCCCCCCGGGTTTTTGTGGTCTGTTCTCTGCCATTGACTTTTGACTTGGTTTGCGTTGTTGCGTGGACTCATAGTCCGGACCGGACGACGGGCCGACCGTCCCCATGGCAAACAATTGCATTGTAATTTTTCACACACACACCCACCAGCGCCCTTTCCCATTCCGTCTAACCAAATGCATTTCTCTCATTCCCCTCTTCCTCTCTCTCTCTCTAGCAGTCTGCGTGTGTGTGTGTGTGTTGCAGTTGGCAGTTTGTTTGGCTTTTTGTCTTTGGTGTTATTTCGGGTAAGTTCGTCGCCGTTTCAATGCCACAAAAGCCACTCGAAATATGTTTGCTTCTGGGCTGCTGCTGTATTGCTTGCCTATGTATTCCCCCCTCTGCAGCTCTTCTGCATCCATGAAACTTCGTTTCGTTCACTGGGCAAACAGAATTATTGAAGCCTGACGGCATTCAAAAATGTTTCATCGTCCACTTTCTGATGATGAAAGAGGAAGTATTTTAAAATGGCTACTCCCCCAAGAAAAAAAAATAGAAGCTGCAATAGTCCTTCAATCCAACCTAAGTACATATTCTCCAAGCTTGTACTTATTCATTATGCCACATATACCTTTGTCATTCCACGGTCAATTCAATTGAATAAAATGGTGACAAATTCAAATCCTTAAAAATCCGATTGTATATACTGAAAAAATCGTGTAATAAACATAATCCTTTTATAAAAATGGCTTAGTAAACTGATTATCTGATTATTTTCAAGATAAGAGCAGAGTTTTAATTCTAAAAGAATATTTGTCTTATACTAATCTAGATGCTCTAGAATATAAAAAATTGTTTGAAACTTGGACACAAAAGTATGCTACAGGATCTCGAAGTGTGAATGTGATGGGCAAAACCGAATCATCTTACGCAAATTGTTTAGGGGCACCTCTTAAACTAAAGTCTTAACAATTATTTGGGCGTCATTTATCATGAACTTCCTTTAAACAAATAGTTTTTCTTTGTGTCCTAGAAATAATATTTTGAAAAAGTAATTATTATGACAATAATGTCATAAAGATTTCTAAATTTAATTTTGCAAGTTATTTATATTTTGTTCGTAAAACTAATGTGCTTTGAGTTAAGAATTCCATTTTTGTTCCGTCTACTTCATATCAAGCAATTTGCAATTTCTCTGCTTGTAATGTGTGTACGTTTTGGTCTCACACTTTTGCATTGCTTTTGAATGCAAATGACATAGAAAATTTGATTAGACTGAAGCTAAGAATGAAGCGAAGTGGCGGAGGTACATAGATGAAGCAGGAGCGGGAGGCACTAGTTCATCTTCATTTAATTTACGAGCCAATTTGCTGGCTTCGTTCAAAACTTGACAAATTTCACAATATGTTTTTCCAAAAAATAAAACGAAAAGGAAAAAGAACAACAACAGCCACAACAACGACGACATTACAGCATTCCCAAGTGTGCACTATTGTAACGCTTTGGCTAAGGCTATGACTAAGGCTCAAGAAGTGAAGTTCATTGTATTCGGTCTTTGTTGTCGTCTGTCAACATTGGCTTTAATTTTATGACACCATCTTCTCGGTGCTGTGTGCCGTCTCTGTCTTTCGTTTTTGGGTTTATTGAAATATTATGCAACAAAGTTGATGAATTTTGTAGCTTGACAAACTTTTGAACGCTGCACGGGGACCGAGCATTAAGCAAAAAACTTGACTCAACTTGCAAGAAGGAACAGTAGAATGATTCCCGCCAGCTCTCTCTCTCTCTCTTCTTATCATTGTATCAGGTGTTTACCAGGAGCCGGTAGACCTTGGAGGGTACAAGGAGGAAAGAGAGGTTGAAGCAAAAAAATATTATAATAGCAATTGAGAATTGCTGATGAGCCTGTGCCAGAAGGAGGCCTTCTACTTCTTTTACTTGCTCCTTCATTCAGACTCCCTTTAACAACCTCCCTTGGAAACCGTCAGGCCTTAACAATGCAGTTGCTGGAACTGAAACTCTGTAGATGGAGCTAGTTCCAGATACTCTTCGTCCTCATCTTGCGCTTCGTTGTTCTCGTCGTCTTTTTGACTGCCAAGGGAGCATTTTAATTATTCAACATTGTTGACAAAGTTTCAACTGTGTTGCTGCAAGGCGGAGACATGGCAAAAGCAATATGATTTGCCGCTTGAGCAGTCAAAAAGAAGAACCAAAACCAAAAACGAAGAACAAGTTGAGCGAAAAACAAAAAAATAAAATAGAGAGAGAAAACCAGAGTCAGAGCTGTTGACAGAGTCTCGCAAAGAAACATTTCTACGGAAGCAATCGTTAGAAGGTTAAGATTACAACTAAGCAGGGGTTACATTGCCAACTTAAATGGTCAGGTTACGAATTTTTCCCCAAAAAGTAGGCAATTAAAATTTACCGAGGATTATGTGCTAGACGCAGCTTTTTATAAAGCAGAAATTCAATTCTGTGACGTAGTAAAATTAAAATTTCTTTGTGATCTGTGAAAAACAATGCAAAATTTAAACTTGACAATTTTTCTCAACCAATTTTCCAATTATAAGGTCAATGTAATGTAGCGACAAAATATATGTTTAACCAGCGCTATTAAAAGTCATTATAAAGTCATGTTAAAATCTATATGAAATTTAAAAGAAAAATGCAAAAACGAAGACTAATTAAAACTGAACAAAAAAGGATCCAGGGCCGAAATGAGGCCCTAAAAAAAAACAAACCCGACGAAACACAAGAACAGAAATAATTACCAGTTCCTCTGTGATTTTTAACTTTTTATATGCATATAGCAGAGAGGAAAAGCAAGAAAAACAACAACAAAAAAAGCATAACAAAGATTTATGCCCTGTCTAAAGGTAAAACATAAATTTTTAGGTGCCTAAAAGTAGGCAACGCCAACTAAACGTGAAAGCAACGTATAAACCGTTAGAGAGATATAGAGAGATAGATAGAAAGAGAGCGGGAGGGAATGAAAAACAGAAAAGTATTAAAGCAAAAAGTTTATCTCAAACCCAAGGAAAACTCTGGCTCTGTTGGTTTTTGGCTAAAACTTTTCCGGATTCTTGTTGGTGTTGTTCTTGTTGCGGTTGCATGATACGGAAATTTTTGTGGCCGGGCACAAGTTATTTTTTTTTTTTTTTGTAGCCCAAAGAACAAAAAACACAACAACAGTATGAAAACTCCCCCAGTATTTAGCCGTAAGTGGTAATAATTACAACTCTGGCCAGCTGGTTAAAAGTAAAAAAAAAAACAACAACCGCCAAAAATGAGAAAGCAAAAATGGCGAAAATGAAGAAGAAACAAGAAAATGTTAACCACGACTTGGTTTTAAGAGTAACAACAGTCGCACACTAACACATACAGGGGCGAGTTAATTAAAGTTAATCGTTTTATCAAAATAGACAATACAAATAGGAGCTCTAGAATGCTCTAAATTCGATAACATAAAAGAAAAAAAAACCGAAAGTACAGTGTGTTTTATACTAGTCAAAGTGTTATAAAATGTTAATCCTCCTTTAAAAAAACATTAGATAAGCCCGTTGGAAATTCGTAATTAGCTTTGGCTAGTCGCTAGACTGACCAAATTTCCTTAGTTAAATACTATAGCTAGTAAGTAATACACACTAAGTATTATCTTACTTATAGCGGATGTCAATTTGGTCCTTTTCGCTTATTTTTGGATTAATGAACAGTTCATTCTGTTTTTAGAATAGTGTATGGTTCTGTCTATTAACTAAAAGAAAATATGTATCTACGAAAGCGTAGTTGCATGTCACATGCTCCAACAAGATCCTAAATATCCGACATGCATACAATTGATTACGACTTATTAATAAGTCTATGCCTAAACACTAACCAACTGACTAGTTAGTTGGATGAATATAAATTATCTATTGTTAAGAGTCAGGCCACAAATAATGCAAAAGCTCTCAATAAGAACCCAGCAATATTGTTATTATTATTATTATTATTATTATTATTATTACAACCGGCGAGGCAATTAAATTGCTGACACATGACCGCAAGGGAGAAAACTAGAGAGAGTAGGATAGAGAAAGAGAGAGAAGGGAAACCCCACAACAACTCCTCCCCACTTTCGTTTGGCACTATTGTGGCTTATATGGCGGCCGGGGCTAATTAATGTTATCGCATTTCATGCATCACTTGCTAATAGTTATCGATAAATATTGCGTCTAGGGTCAAAGTGACAGCCAGTCGAGGGTCAGTTATGTGGACGGGGGAGGCTCTTTGGTCAAAATGCGGCACATTGCGGCAATTGTGTATATTTTTTTTTTTACTTCATTTACTAGTCAAATATTGTTAACAACAATAGCAACTATAATTACAAAGTGACAAGCGTAAAGTGTAATAGGTAAAGGGGTGGGGAAGGAGGTCATTGCGTGCTTAGAACGGAAACGGAAACCAAACATTTACAAGCATTTGATGCATTTGACTTACATATGTATGTATGTATATATATAAAAATAGTTACGACTACAAAACAAAACCTGATCCATTTTTCATTCGGCAATTTATAGCCAATGTCAAAGCAATTGCCTTTGATTGATTAATGAACTAAAAAGAGGGGGCAAAAGTCAAACTATGGGGTAAAGAGTGTGTTCAATTGCTTGTTCCGAATTGGGTTGTGGAATGAAAATAATCTGTTAACCTAGTTTCAATGTCAAGTTTAATCTCTCACTAACTTGTTGAATCTGCGGAAGTAGGCAAATATTTCAGCTCTTCCTTTTGGATAGGTTGAACATCATCAGTTTTTCAAAGCAAGACATATGCAAGATATGATTAAAGAACTGGATCAATAATGAATTTGCGTTGAAAGCGCCTTAAACTATGCTGCAACAAAAGATGAAATAGTTTTTCGGTTTAAAATTCGTGTAGCTGTTAGCTTTAAAGGATTGTTTTTGTCTTTTCATCTATGTAGATGGTGTTTCTTGAGTACTTTCTTTTTAAGAAAATTTAAGAAATTTGAGGTGAGGCTTACGCACACACAACTAAGGAAACGCAGATAGAGGGAGAGAGAGAGAGAGAGAGAGATAGCGAGCGCAAGAGAGTGAGAAATGACTGACACAAATACAGGACGACAGATGCCACTTAAAGGAAGAAGCCAGAAAGAGGTTGTAGAACCAGAAGGATGTAGCAGCGGGTAGTGGGTATGAGAGTAACGGAATATAGCGCCATGTCAACACTTATCTTTATGAGTTTCCGCTTTCTGTAAAGTCATTGACATGTATTTTACTCTCTCTCTCTCTCCTTTTCTCCCTCTATGACCTCCCACTGCCCTGCTGAGCTTCCAAAAAAGAAAAAGAAACGCCAAATGCGAGATGAGGGAAAGGGAAAGAACAACAAGAAAAAAGCAGGGAATAGTGTGAGGGCGAAGGGAGCGAGGGCAACTGGCTCACTTGGTACTATACTATAAGCGCGTGTTTATGTGCTTGTTGTTCGTGCTATGTTGCCTAAAAAAACAACAACAATGTGAAAAAAATCTGCACATTTTCTTCTCATTTTCGAACTTTGAGCAACGCCAAAGAAAAACCGAAAGGAACATTTGCTTCATCTCCTAAACTTGGGCAAAATTGCTGAAATCGCATGTGTGCTTTTAGGCATTAAATGCTATAAATTACTTTTCGAATAGCATAAATAACCGTAAAGTCATTGAATTGTGTCGCTCTATGGGTGTGCGTGTGTGTGTGTGTGTGTGTGTGTGTGTGTGTGTGTGTGTGTGTGTGTGTGTGTGTGCAGATGTCGCCAACAGGGGAATACCTAGTTCCACTAGCATAATCAGCATATTTGTTGTTTGTGTATGGCTGGATACTGCCCGGGGGAGCCACTAAACGATGATTTTGGCTCGACACAATTGGGAATATGCTATAATTTGATAAGAACGACAAGGACAACAATAATAACCAAAGCAAGTTCAACATTTTAAATTGTATTTGAAATTGCAAAGAAAATGATTTTCTATAGATTTTTCTTTAATATTAGTTACCTCTTAAGTTTCTTCCTTCTCTATTTCTATCCAAGAGTTTATTCAATCAATTTCAGGGACAGCTTTTAGCCATAGTCCATTAATTGTTTGGTACACTTTTTTCCTCTCCTTTGGGTTGTTGAAACTTTAACTTGCTCCAAGGGCCGTGCTTTAAGGCAAACATTCGGAGTCTTCCTCTTCACTCTCTCTCATTCCGTTTCACTGTGGCTGTCTATCTGCCCTTTTGGTGCTCACGCTTTTCACTTTTATTATATGCTTTATGTGCGATTTCACACCTTCAATTGCACACGAAATGTGCGAAAGAAGCAATGCCAAAGAGGAAAACGAGTGGGGGGCAAAGACACAAAGAGAGTGAGAGAGCAAGAGAGACAGTGAAATGATGCCACACGTAGCAGCAAATCAAAATCTTGAATTTATTCCACATACGAAGCGCATGAATTTCAAATTACTGTGGGAACAGAAACACACCCACACCTAAATCCACACCTACACACACACACACACCAAATGCAGAGCCAGCGACTCTGTCCAAAGGATGTGGGCGCCAGTGATCCACCTTCCTTATAGTCCTTCTGTTTGTCTCATTCTACATTTAACCTAGACTGGCAGCTGGTGAGACGTGTGCAACACGTTAGATTTAGCCTTCCCGTCGGAGGAGCCAAAGGACTTTAAGCATAATGACTTGCGATGTGCCTTCATGTTTTCTTGTTTTTCGCCTGATATTCCCTACAAACCGAAAATAAAGATTACCGACCGCTTCTTAAATATCTTCACATATGTATATAAACCATTTTGGTTAGTTTTTTTGTTTAGATCGCGAAATTAGTTCAAACTTTCACCACTCCGCAGGAAACAATTTAAGATCCACTCATATGTAAATAAATGTGATTTTTTGTTTTGGATTCTATCGGTTCCCGTTTGAGATAATCTACCGAGGATAGATTGCAAGTTTTCTACTTTGACTTGTTTTGCTAAACCAAAGACATTGAGACACACACAGAGCAAGAGAGGTGCAAGGAGAAAAAAGGAGAGCCAAAAAAGAAACCAGAAATATGGTTGGGCGTCTCATTTGAAATTCATGCGGCCACTCACTGGGTGCATAAAGCAATCAAATCAACCACAAACACCAACACTAAGACCAAACTCTCCTTCCCCAACACACACACACACACACATTCACACGAACACAAGAAGGATTCTTCGTCTTGGTCCTTCTCCTTTTCTCTTTTTTTTTGTGGGATTTTTAGCAGCTCTTTTGGTTTCATACACGTTTCACTCGTGTAAATAATAAATAAGCCAAGCATACTTTGTGGCGCTCAAAACGTTAAACGTGGCCAAGCAGAGCTCCAAGCTCAGAGAAAACGCCTATCCCCACACCATTCATCCTTCCCTCTTGAAGTAAGAGGTGCCAAAAGGCAGAGGCAGAGACCGAGTCAGAGTCGCAGTCAGAGGCTATCGATTCCATATCTCACATCCAGTCGAAGATGAAGCCTAACAAAAGTGAAAGTTGCCACTTGGGGTAACGGTAACCCTTTACTTTCCTTTCTTGTCCTTTCCCCCTTTATGCTCAACTTGTACCATGATTTATGTACGTACCTATATGTATGTATATGGCCGACAGTAGCATAGATAGGGAGCAAGAGGATAGTAGGGATGGTTACTGTACAAGATTTGCATATAAAATCAGTAGGGCCAGCATTTGCATGGAATTTTTTTCAGCTTTTGCTTTTTTCCCCCCGTTTGTTCTTGTGTTGTTTTTGGGCCGCAGAGTAAAGCCAAAAGTAACCAGATAGGATCTAAAGAAACACTTGATATGTCAAAAAATTCAACTATATCAATTTCAAATTGATAGTTTAGTTTCACTTGTTTCTTCAATCATTTGCATGGTATTGTACCAAAGCAAAGAACTCTCGTCGATCTACAACATACTTAGTAGACCAAAAATTCTTAAGTATGTTAAAAATATTCGTTTTTCGTTTATATAGAAAATTCTGGGATAATATTTTGTTTGCCAAGTTTTAAAGTTTTTATTGTCACTTGTATCGAAATGTTTTGTTAATGGCACAATAAATGCCGCCTGCCAGCTAAAAAGTAGGCAACAGAAATTCTATCTAAACTGCTGCAGCAGCTAGAAATAAGAGACAGAGATTGCGACCGAATGGAATTGAAATGAAGGGGCTTACGGATGAATGCGATGGGTGGGGGAAAACTCTAAATATAGAAATTGGTAAAGGCGCGCGTGTGTTTTTGACTGATAAGAGTGACAGTTATACCAGCAACCTCTCCCCTTTCAACAACAGCGCAATTCTATTTGCAGGTCTCGATAGGATTTTTGCTCGCCTAGCATACTTTCGGGGGGCAACCGGCATAAAAATGCCAATCATCAACGGAGAACGAAAAATAATGCATAAAAAATAAGTGTACTGAGAACTGGAGGAGAACTTGCTTGTTAACGGTAAAGGTACAGGACATATATAACAAGATTTTCCATGACGTTGTCATTTTCATTTGTTTCTCCCCCATTGCCATTTCAGCACTAAGCATTTTCCAGTCAAACTTTTCTATTAATTTGTAAAGAAAATGAAAGAAATGTGGATAAAGTGCAAAAGAAAAGAATAGGGCTAAAATCGAATTACCAGAAAACTTTAATGACTTTATGCGCCAGTTGCATTGGCAAACTTAGTTCTCGACTTGACCCTTGACACCTCTCTTGTATACCATGCTTTTCACCCTTCACCTTCACTTCCCACCTCCACCACCATCACTCCCGTTTCTCTATTGGCTAGACAATTAAGTGCAAAAGTTTGCAGCTTGCAGTTTGCAGTTTCCTCTCTTGCATGTTTATACCCTAACCAAATGGGTATATCAAGCTGCTACTTACATGATCTATTGTGTACCATCATAATGAACAAAAAACACACTATCTAATCATTTTTATTGATAGCAGAGGATAAAAGAATATTTACTCTCGATTCAAGGGTAGTTTGGATAAGTCGCCATTGTTATAGGTCTCGATAGACACTCTGCATCAGAAATTACTTACCAAGAGAAGAGATTCCAAACTGCAACAAAATACTTACGAAATGTTTGTCAAGAGATGGAAAGTGCAGAAAATTGTGTCTCTAAGGTTTCAATTGGTTATGTAAAGCCATTCCCCGAAATGAGTTTGAACTACTCGCGCAGAGATTAGGCAGTAGGCCAAGTTTCTCTAGCCAACAAGTTTCAACGAAGTCGATGATTGTTTTTTTGTTAAGCCAAGAAAGTTAGTATTAGTTTTTACTATGATTCACTATAATTTCGGACCAAATAACAATATTTTGAGTGTTTTTTTATATTTAATATAGTTACTTGAAGACTTTTCTAGATTGGCACTGATTACTAAGGGCTCCTTTTTTTGTTTTCCAACAACAAGCCTAAAAAGAAATGACAGCGTTTCAATAGGTATTAAAAGGGTATTAACAATTTCATAATCATTGAAATTGGTTTGTATTTGTAGCTACTTTAGATGCCACGCCCATTCTTGCAATGTCGTTGCAATTCCTAGATGATGGAGAGAAGAGGAGAGAAGACAAAAGTTGAAGAGAATGAGAAGCGGGCAACACGTTGCAAAATGAATTCAATTAATTAACTGCCAATATTTTTTATTTTTATTTTTGTTTGCTTTTTTCTGTTTGTTTTTTGTTTTTGTGTTCGCTTTGGTGTCTAAATAATTAATGAAAAGACAAATTGATGTTGCTGCAGCAGAGGAAGCATTTTCCATTTTTATTTGATTTTTCTGTACTTGGCTGTGATTTTTCTCTTTTTTTCTTTTTGTTGTTATTTCGTTTTGTTCTTTTTGCACTGCGCTTCATTAATTGCCTTTGCTAATTGATTTGGCACAGACAAAGAGACATAGTAAAGCAGTAAAGCAGAGGAAGAGCATATGGAAGGGCAAGCATAATTTGGTTTGAGATTAAAATATGGATCGCAACTGTCAATCAGGCAATTTTTCTTCTTCTTATACTTTCTATGAATTCAAAAAGGAAGCGACAGAACTGATTGCTCGAATGAAGTTGAAATTATATTTTGATTGTTTTTGCCACTATAGCACAAGAAAAGCGCTATAATAGAGATGCAAAGGATGACGGAGCGGGGATGCAGAATGAGAAGCCACCGACCAGATAGACACAGACAGATACTCTATGTATGTATGTGTGTATGCATGTACATACATATATATTCCTCAATTCGTATGTGCTCCATTAATTTGCGCCGTAAAACCAACAAGTTACAACTCACAGCAACCACCCCTTCCTCTGCATGAACTCCACTGCCCCCCACCACCGGAACACACATCTATATAGCATACAACATGCACACACCTCTCGTTTTCTCTCTATCTCTTCCTTTAACCATTTGATTGGTCACGTGCCTAGCACGGGGCTCAGTCTCTGATTCACCCATTCTGCGATGCTCGCATTCTCATTCCCATTCCCTTTATCACTCCATTCGCCTAGCTTTTGCCTTCAATTCGTTGTGATTGCCTTGTATCGATTACAAAATGCATTACAACATTGCCACATGATAAATAACATACATGAAAATGAAAATTCTATAAAAACAAGGGGAGACACGAGTCTGTGGGAGACTCAGACTTTCTCTAGAAGAGACTGACAACAATATTTAATGCTGGCTAGAAAGTAAAATATTTGAACCTTTTCTCATGAAACATAACAAGATTCTTTATTTCATTTTCTTTGAGATATCTAAATTGGGAAATTGTCCGAAGGCATTTTCAAATTTGTCCCAAAAATTCCTGTTGAATCGATTTTGGTTAAGTGAACTTTATTTTATTAAAAAAGAAAAGATATATCGATTCATTTAGATATGTATATATATTTATTTGATTTGAATCAATCTTGTTTATGCTTAAAATAGATCATTTTGCCTCTTGATTTATATGGGCTATAACCTGAGTACTTTACCATAATAAATCATTTGAAAAAAAAGAAACAAATGTTTATTATTATTAATAATTTATATCTTCTTGCTACGAACCCACCCAGCCACCCCCTAAAAACAACACCCACCCCTTCCACTTGCAACAGAATCTCTTGACAGGAAAAACTTACTCCGGGGAGAATTGAGCAAGCTTAAGACATATTTGCTGCCGTTAAACGTGTGTAGAAAAAGTTTCTCTACAGCCAATTCAATGAGGGCTAAAAGGGACACTGAGGACACAAGTATGTGTGAGGCATTTGGCAGGAGCCTTTACTATCTCACCCCAAAAACTTATACATATATATATATATATATCGTTCCACTCAAGTTTATTAAAGTGGCATAAAAGTGTCATTGGGCGGTTAATGGCAAACGATTAGTTCATTTTCACTTTACCTCTCAATTGCCAGGCTAAGACATAAATGTAATTGAATGCTATATGTCTATTTATCTATATATAAGGAGGATTAGAATAAGTGTAGTTGTACACTTTGATGGGTTTTCTACAAATTTGTGACATTACTTTCTCTCTACAGACCAATCAACGTTGAAGTAAATCAATTTCAAATGCATGTTTCAAGGGCAATTAAAAGTTAAAAATCTCATTATGCATTAGAATTATGAAATTTTCTATTAATGTAATGAACATATTATATGTTCAAAGTTAAAACTAGTTGAGAATTACAGCCAAAGCGTAAAACAATAGTAAAGCTAACGCAAATGATGATGAGGCAAGGTCCATCGGTAAGCGAGGGAGTGCCCTTCAAATTATTTTAGAAGTGCTGCGATCAGTCATAATATAATCAATCATAAAAATGCTAAGTGCAAGCGTATTAAGATGGATGAGGAGAAACCATCCACTTCCAAAGCAGCAATCAAGATCAGACGAGTTGAAGAAGATCCAAAATTGCACATCTTTGATGGGCACAATGAAAATAATGACCAGGAAGAAGGTGGGAATCCCGATGTTGTAAATATTCTCAATGATGGGAATGATAACGAAAATAAGGAGGAGCCGTCACAATGTTAAATTTTGTATTTCAAAATAGTTTTGTTTGTTTGTGTTTGTGTTTCGTTTTTTGTTTATCTTTTATCATTTCAAAATTCATCGTCAAACCCTCAAAATATGCGTACATAAATTCTTTGGTACTTGGTGTAATATTGGGAACTCATAAAACAGAACCATAAAAATATATGTTGGGATGTGTATAATACAAAAGCGTTGCATGTGTGTGTGTGTGTGTATGTGTGGGGCTCTAAACTTAAAAAGCATTGAAATGGCTTTTCCTTCCGTTCGCCTCACTTCTTTTGGCGCTTTTCCTGCTTTTTGTAAATCATTTAACACGCTCTCGATTTTTATTTTAATGGCATCTTTGGCAAAAGCAAAAATAAAGAAAAGACGACGACGAAAACGACGAAAGAAAAGTTTTTAATGGCTTGACTTTGGTTATGATGGGGATAATAAGTATGTGGCTAGAGGATAGCTACACAATAGCAAAAGAGAGGAAAAGAGGAGTTGCTGGCAGTTGAAGTTGGAGTCGGAGATGAAGAAGTCAGTTAAGTGCCCAAACATTCAAGTTGCTTTAATGGTTTGCTAGATGACAGGGACAGAGACGAAGAGAGCGAAAGACGGGGGTTAGGCAGAGAGGGTAGCAAGGACAACTTGGCGGCATCTTTAAGATAATGTCTGTATGCCTTTGTGTATCTTATGGGACATGTGTGTGTGTGTGTGTGTATGTGTGAGTGGCATAATGGTAATAACATTTGAACCCACAAATTTGTTTTTTACTTACCTGCAAAACAAACAAATTCCAAACGGTCTCATGTGCCTTTAGATACTTTTTTTCATCAATACTTAAGTTAAATTGCACTAGTACCCACTCGTTAATGCTATTAATATTTGTTATGTAATAAAGCAAAATTAATTTATATTTATTAGTCCACTTATCTTTTAGTTGCCGATCATTAAAGCCCATCGATCAGTTTAAGTAAGAAATAACATTTAGTAGTTCAATTTAAGAAATTTTCTATTTTCCTATATTTTACACATTCCATTGAATTTGTGAACCAAAAGATGTTGATGTAAACCTAGTGGCCTGCTCTCTGAAAGGTATTTTGGTTTTTAATTTAAAGCCAAGTAGACTCGTCGTGTTAATGTTGCAATTAATCGTCATTAAAATTACACAATTAGGTAATGGGCTTGTAGCTACTACTATGTATATGTGCTTACCTTTTGTTGTCCTCAATCTGGCTCTCTGACTCGTTTTCAGGCATAAATAAATGATAAGGGCACAGGCGTCAAATGTCAAGAAGAGCTGCATATAATCAGAATCTTCTGGATGCTTTACTACCAGCAGTCAGGTTAAATAGGCCAAAGGCAAGGACCCGACTGTTGTGACTGTTGCTGCTGTTAATGATTATCATGAATATTTTGCTGTTTGTTGGCAAACAGTTTGCCTATGCTAATATGCAGAGGCAAACTAAACCAAACTAGACTGAATTATATGCCATATATCACACACACAAACACAGGAAGAAAGAATGAGATTGAGTGTGAGAAAGAGAAATACCTGTGGGGGAAGAAAGAAGGGCAACTAAATATTTGATTAGCTTTCTGGGTTGGTTTTCTTTTTTTTTTTCTTCTACATTTTCATGCGAATCAACTTAATTAAAGTTAAACAAGCAGCTAATCAAATTTTTATTACATGGTCTTAACCAAGTGAAATCCTTTTTTTTTAACTCCGCCATTTGCCATTCTCTCTTCTTCTCTCGCTCACTCACCTGGCACGGTAAATGTGGCGTAATTTCATTTTAAAAATGCATAGTCTCGGGCCATGTGTGCTGGAGACCTTTGGGTTGCATATATGTACATACATATGTGCATATGTATGTGTAAGTTAGGGTTATTCGCACTTTTCGCTTCAAGTTCTCTCTCTCTCTCTCTCTCTCTTTCAGAAGTGATTTAGCATTGGTACTATTTCCCTTTTCATTGCTTAACCTATTAAATTGTTTATTTCATTTGTAAACTTTTTATTTGATAATTGAACAAAATATTTCATTCGAAGGTAATGCAACTTTACAGTCTTTTGTTGTGTAAAGAAAATGGCCCTTTAACGACGAAAATAGCCCTTTAACGACAAAAAGTGTTGTAAAACGACATAACATCTGTCATATTGTAATATAGGACGAAATAAATTCAAATAAATCTGATAATATAGTTTATTATGCCAAGTCTTGAACTAAGAACGTACACATTTTAAAATTTTGCTTAGATCATTTATCGATTATGTAAATATAGAGAAGAAAAATAAGACGTTATTATTAGGTTTAAAAATATGAATAAATGAATGAATATATATGAATTATAAAACGGAAGAAATTGTTATATATAAAAATATAATAGATTTTTCGTTTTGCCATTATGTAAAGTTAATAATAAATCCACATTAAAAATAAAAATAGAATATCCAAGTAGGTATTTAATAAGTATGTAACTAAGTATATAGTATATGGCTTCCGATAGAAACCAAATTTGTTGTGTATTAAAAGTGACCCAACTAAAGTTATATATCCTATTCAAAATCTGAATGAGTTATATTTTTTTTTGAAAATTTAGTTTATCCTACTTTTGTAATATGTAGATATGTACATACATATATAGATAAATATCTGCCTTTTCGGCATGGCTTCGTTAGCAGGAATAAAAAATGTGTCACCTTAATGTTGACATCGTTGTATCGTAGATTCAATCGTGTTTTATCAGGATTTGCAAAGCGTTTAATGGAATGCAGTAAGCTTTTGGCATAAAGTTATGCATTCTGTTTATCCTTTGGTTTTATCGTTGAAAATTTAAATAATTTTCTTTTTTTGTCAGCCAGGTGGCAATTGTGTTTGTGCTAGAAATCGCACCCACGCCTCTAGTCATTCATCCTCAACGGCTGACGATGATTTATGATGACGATTGGCCGCTGTGAATGCAGTTGGCTCATTTGGCGGAGCTCCTTTTAACCACCAGGCACGCCACATCGTTGGAGTTCGCTCCTCATAGTCATCGACATCGTAATGCTCCTCTTGCTCTTGCTCCTGTGTCAGTGCCCCTTTGTGTCCCTCTTCGTTATTCCATTTGGCCATCATCAAACTGGGAGTTGTGGGTCTTTGATTTAATACCAAAAGACTGGGGCTTGGACTCGAGTTCAATGATGAGCAATGGTGGTTCAGCGATTGCGTAGTAATGCTGTCGGTGGTGCAAGTGCCAGTGGCTGTGCTTATTGCCATGGCTTTAAGTTCTATAGAACGCTTTTTATTTGCCTTTGGCTGCAATGATGTCGCAGAATATCCAAATGGTGAAGAGCTGGAGCTTTCCGAGGAAGCTGACGACGAACCAGGCCAACAGCTAAGTAGATGGAGACACATTGTTTGATAAACTTGGGGAGCACTCAAAAATAACACAAAGTTATTATCCTATATTCGTCAGTAAAATCAAAGTCGAATTAACACTATATTTATTCAGAAGTATTTAATTCTTCACTTGATCGACTGTTACTGAGCAAAGACTACGAATAGCTAACCATTTTATAGATCTAGAACTGATGCCACCTTTTTGTTTTGCTTGTACTCTAACTACAAACAAATTAATATTCATAAACAATAAATTTGATATACATATATTTACATACATGTGTACATGTGATTGTATCGCAAAATGTTGGTACAGTTGCGTTCATTGGAACTGTCAACGAGTGTCTTTGTCAATTCAAACTTCATTGAATTTTATGCAAAATGATACCGCTTATGGTAATTCATCATTCCTGTTCAGAGAATTGAGGGGGTGAGCGATAGAAGAGAAAGAGCATACATATAAATATTATTTGTCGGCAATCGAGAAATTGAAGTGGCAATGTTATTAGATTACCAATTTTCATATGCAAATGATACTGACAAATACATACATACATCATAATTGAGAAATAGTCATACATACATCAAAGCCAGTAAGCAAAAATTGTATACATATTTCGATTCCACATAACTTGGGAAACATTGAAATGTTAACCTACATCGCTCTGAGTATAAATTTATATCCTTACGCCATTAAAACAATAGAACGTCCTTGCCAATCGGAAGGATTGACCTTTGTACCTACATTTGAGCGTCTCGAATTGATAGCCCACTTATTCTGATTCCACGATTCTATAACAACCTAAGGAAACAGCTGAGATAAATTTTGGCCTTACGATCTAGCAATCAAAATTTACTTAATAAACAGTATTTGCCAGTCGGGTTAAGATTAAATCATTCTTGAATCAAGTTAAAATATAATGCAGAACTTTATTTAATAAACATGCCAATGGCTGTGTCTAAAATATAATGTATTGATCAGTTCCATCATTTAATTCAACATCGGAAAACATTTCTATATCATCCTTGATGGCCACTCCCGAAGTGCGATCTATGCGGATGGCGGTAAGAGGCGATGCTGAAGAAAATGCTGATCCCAATGATGGATTTACATTGCGGCACTGGCTAGCGGTTAGATCATAATCGTTTGGCATACGATGAATATCGGCAGAAATGCTGATCTCCTCTAAACGGGCAGGTGAATGTGACATACGGCCCGACAAATACTCCTCTTCTCTGTTCCTCTCTTGTGCTAAGCTCACAGACAGGGATACTGTTTGAAGGGGATGCTGATGATGAAATCCCATGTGGGTCAGCTGCTCTTGCAACGAATTGCTGTTGGTCTGGCTTGTGGTCTGATGCTGTTGCTGCTCCAATTGATCCACAATGGTTTGTTCGTCCTCATGATGTCGCTTCAAGCAGAATATGTATTTCAAACACTTGATCAAAGTTTGCATGTCGCTGTTTGCTGTTGTTGCCGTTGGTCTCGAACAGTTACTGTTGCGTCTGGGTGTCGTTGGAGCTGTGGCGAATGAGTGGTTTTGCCATATTTCTTTGGAATCGGCTATCCGATCTTCCTTTTCACTGCTTACATTTAATTAAATAAAATGAATTATGAGAGCCAGAAGTTTTTCTTTTCTAGCTGCTGCCTGGCGGCCGGCCTGCCTGCCACCAGACCAGCTGTTTATTTATCGTCATTCGAGAGGCGGAACAGATTGCGTACCAATTGCCCGCCGATTGCCATGCCAATGGCGGCAAATGAAGCAACAACAAGACGGGAAGCAAAGTGGGGAGTCGGTGATTTGCACTTTTTGGCCGGGTTGGGAATTTCAATTAGCATTGCCTACTTTTTGGCATAGACTACAAATAAGAAAATTATAAATAATTTTCTTCTAATTAGTTTGCTCATTATTAAACCAAAACCATGCAAAGGGTCTTTAAATTTCATTTTAAATATTTAAAGATTCCTTTTTTCTACTGAGTTTCTTGATTTATTGAGTTTTAGTGGCAAAGAGAATATAATTTGCACTAAAAATTCCATTTTAATCTTTTTATTTTGTTAATTGATATAGCTGGCTATCGATTTATTAACTTAAAATTCCATTAAATAATACCCAAATATAGAATCCAAATAAAAATGGATAGACCATTATTTTTTGTTTTCCGTTTGTCTGTTTCAAATTGAAAATGCCGGAAATTTGAGTATTTTCCTCCCTCTGACTCCCATCGCTTTGATTGGTTTGTTCGTTTATTTATCAATTTTAATGAAGCCGCAAAAATTTTGTTTCATGCTTCAATATGCTGAAAATTTGTCAATTGGCAACCGCCCCCGGTGCCCGGACATGTCCTCTTACCCTCTAAATAATTGACCAAAAAATTGGTTGAAACCCAAATAAAATATAGAAGACTGTGAAGGTAAATGGAAGGTATTGCCTAAACAGGTATATTGGTTATTCAAAAGGGAATATATGTGTCTGTGTGTGTGTGTGTGTGTCTGTGCGGTGTGGAGGGGGTGGTGGGTGTACGCCTGCTGCATACATAAATCAATTTCAATTAACATTAATTAAATACGCATCAAGTGGGCATGACCACAAAAGCAAACGCGATAGCAGCAGCAGCAGCAAGCTAAATAAGGGAGAAAAAATCCAAAGAAATAACAAAATAGAAAAGACGCAAAGGGAAAATCGAAGTAAGCGGAAGGATAAATGAAAGGACTGGGAATGGGAAACGCAAAACGAAAGAAATGGAGAACATTAAAAATGAGTAAATGAGATTTAAAGTTTGAATATTTGTTTCCATCAAAACAAATTGAATTGGACTAAACGAAAGAAAGGGTCAGGATTTGGTTGGATGCCACTGTCGCTTTTGGTACCATTTCTCCTCCTTTCTCTTCTCGTACTTCTATTGCTGCGCACTTGAATGTGCGTCAGTTTTGTGGTTATGCGCTCGGTTTCATTCAGCCACGAGACCAAAGCCAAAATATGTAAAAACCAACCAACCAAACTTCCCACCACCTCTTCTAAGTCCATTGCTCCCACACCCACATTCATGTACGTATGTATGTATGTACAGTGTACAAGCGAGCGCTCACGCACAGCGGGATATCAAAACCACGCTAAACCAAACCAAACCCAAGTGAAACCGCAATGATGTGCCCAAAAGAGCGTACCCGGAACCAGAAGCAGAGACCAAACAGATAGTCATCTAACATTACGCAACAACAGGGCGAATAACGTAAGAGTACTTTTCATCTCGCTCTAACCGCAGTCTATCTCTCCCACTCTTTTTCTCTCTATCTTTGTCACTCCCGTACTCTAAACATTGCAGTTCTCTGACCAATCTTCCCCCAAAATTTGGCCCAAAGGCCTGCAAATGACATTGATATTTTTTTCAACAACAAAAAAAAAAAAAAAAAAAAATCAAACAATAAGAGAAGACGCAGATGAAAAACTTGATGGGACTTGAGAGGGGACTACCAAAAACTAGAGTGCTTTGTGGGGGATGATGGAATGTTGCATCCATCGGGGGATTAGAGAGTAACTTAAAGACAAGGCCAATCTATATTAAAAATTTAAATACATTTTTAGATGATGTAAAGCACAGAAAGATCTACAATTGTAAAAAAGATTGATAGCCAAAATTTGTTGATTTATAATAATATCAAATTTTCTTATATCGCTAACTTGCGCCCAAGAGTATGCAACAAACAGTCCAAGAATGCGCTATTTGAAACATTTATGAAGTTTTGGAATATGAATGGAATTTCTTTCGAAAAACAAAACCTTTTTATGCCCTTTTTCCAGGCTTTGAACTATTTGTGCTCTATATATATCTAAGTCATGGCAATGGTCTGTTTCTTGTAATTGTATTTAAAATAAAAATTATGATAAAGGATCTCCCATTAAAATGCAATCTTTTGGCAATGGAAATCGCTATTGACGATATTAACCAATAACTCTTAAACTCAATTTGAGAAACTTTAAATTGCCTGAAATTATGAAATAGAATTGAAAGAATGTCGAAAAATTTTAAATCTACTACTCAAGTGCTTTTTAAAACTTTGCTGTGCAGAGTCTTGAAAGTCAAGAGAAATAAGAATTTACTTATGTCAAGTTATGAAAGTTTTTTGAACTTTTTCCTTCTTCTTTCTCCCCCTCTCGACCATACATTTTCGTACGCTTGCAATAGCTCAATCTCTATTTCTCTTATTTGGGTTTAATTAAAAATTTTCAAATAAAAGTTTTGTTAAATATTTTCTGAACTTTTTATTTTAGCTTCCAACAAAATTTCTTTGCAAGTAAAACTAATCAAAAATTAAACAAATTCTTCTCTAAATACATAAAATTAACGACCAAGACCAACAACAACAGTAAATGCCAGGAAAAGCTGGAAAACGTATGCAATGCCTTCAAGCAATTTCCACATCATTAATTTTTTTCCTTTTTTTTCATTTCCCTCAAACTTCAGAGTCATGCCCATGGTACTAATGCCATCGCTGCTATAACATATGTTCTTTTATGTTGATTTAATTAGAAAACGCAAACATTTCGCTGCTTCGTTTTCTGTTCTCTCGTTTCTTTATTGCATAATTTTAGGTGCAAAATCGAAAAAGCTCTTTTCTGGCTTCTTTTGCTGCTCTTGCTTCCTGTCGGTGGCTGGCAATCAGCAGCAAAAAAAAAAAAAAAAAAAAAAACAGCTACAACAACAACCAAACAGCAACAAAGAACAATAACAATAAAGCAGAGCAAAAGGAAAATAACAAAAATTCATCATAAACGCAAACAGTAAGATACAGGGATCGCGTGGAGTTGTGAAAGGAGGGTGGAGTGGGAGGGTGGTCGGGGAAGTCAGAGGCTGAGGTCGCCCCAGGGCCAATGCGGGTCGTTCATTCACCCACTCGAATCTCTTGTAAATTAGAAATGGCATTTTATGCGTGCCCAAATAAATGTACATACATACATACATACATACATACCCATGTACATATGTAGCATACTTTTTGGCATCCCCTCACCTTCTCTTAGCCCAGCCTGGGACAGGACCAGGACCAGAAACAGAAACAGAACCCAAGCCAATGCGCCAGCATGAAATAAAAGTTTCACTCATAAAATTACCCATACGACTTGTTAACCATTTGTGTGTGTGCTACATACACACACATACACACATAGATTTTTATCTGTGGCATGCGTGTGTGTTTGTATGTTTCTTTTGCTCTTTTACTCATGCAATTTTCTTCTTTTTTTATTTTATTTGCAGGTGAGTTTCTGTTTTTTGATGCCTAACCTAAACATACTAAAATTGCTTTTGAGTTATTGCCTACTTGGCATATCTACATACATATATAATTAAGTAAGTGCCAATTGATAATGCAATGACAAACAATACTCTTCGAAATACGAGATAGGAGTGAAATGATGCCTTTTTCCGTAGAATTTAGAGTTAACTTACTAATGATCGTTTAAATCGAGTAATGCAATTCCAATAATAGTAAACACTTTTCAGACTATATACTCTATATTTATAAAAGTATTCCATTGAAATGCTTCATCTCAATATCTAAATATTCCATCCATTAGTTCCATAAATTACTTGGTGCCCTTGGCGGACTTAAAGAATTTTCCGTATCACATATATAGTCGGCAGATTGTCATTGAACCCATTCCATCCCCTAGCTACCTGACTACCCTTCTGAAAGCTCAATGGACCATAAAACGAAAATCGTTTAAAAATGGCACTATAAAACACTCGAAACACAAACAAATATTCGGTAAATAGCAAAGAAAACGATACATTTCTCTAAACACGCCTATTCCACCTTTCAACCTTCGCCTTCTCCTCCATCTCCACCTCCTCCTCATCGAATTGGCATTTTCTGTGATTAACAATTACAAAAACAGCTATCCCCCCCAATGCCTCCTCTTAACTGTGGACACAAAAAAAAAAAAAACATTCAACTCGATTTGCCTCATTTCTCATTTTGCTTGAAAACAAAACACCATTCTACCTTCGTCTCTACCCTCTTCTACTTCTCACTCCGTCTATTTGAAGGCGGGTGGCGAAAAGGGAAAGCGGTTGTGGATGCAAAGAGGCGTGGCAGCTACGTCCGCTACGTGAGTTGCCATAAGCAATTTAGCTAATTTTCTACAACGACTAACGCAAAATAATCGAAGCGTAAGGAAAACAACAAAAACAACAATCATGGTTTATACAAGAGGAGGGAAATGAGGCAAACCCGGGCAGGCAGGCAGGAAGAAATGGGGTTGTAGATTTGTGAACAGCCTTCAATGTAAAGCTGAAATTTAAGCGAAGCACACAGTGACCATCGAAACAGAGATTCGTCTTTTGTGAAATGAAAACTCAAGCTCACACTAAATTAGTGAAAAATCTTAATTTGAGAACTAATTACCCAGCAATACCTACTGGTAAAGTTAGATAATGTATCATGTAATGAAATCAGAACGATCAACTGACAAAGAGAAGTTGTCGCAGTAAAGCGACAAGTTTAAATGAAATTTCCTGCATATTAAAAGTTAAAATGTTCGTGATACACAAAACTTTTTGTATATATGCGGCTTGATACCCTGTAATCTGCTGACTCTTTGATTTTTATTTTAATAAAAACTGGACGACTTTCTGCTTAAAACTTAAAGGGTATCAAAAGTTTACGTTAAAGTAGTGGGTTTCTGCTGCGTTAGCTTCCTTTTTAATTTCCGGTTTTATGGGCAAACAAGGGAAAACCAAGCAAAGGAAACGGGAGACTTTCGAGCAGTGGACCAACCAACAGAACTAGCAAAAGGACCGGACCAACCAAACGCCATTTGTTTTTTTTCTCTCTCTTTTTTTGTGTCAGGTAAAACGCGCTGATGTTGCAAATTAGAAGCCGCGCCAGTCAGTCCGTCAGCCAGTCAGTCAACGTCTCAGAGTCTCAATGCTGTTGATGATAAGCATAAAATTATCGACACGAAACTCCTGCAAAAAGAAAAGCACTGAGAGAGAACATTTTTGTAATAAAAATTTTAATTAAGTGTATTTGCCGTCGCCTCAACACTCCCCCTCTTGACTATCTATCTCTGCGCTTTACCATTTTTTGCCTGCGGCGGAGCTTCCTTTACGACAGCGTTCCATCATTTTGTCGAGCAATCGAGTGAGTATCTCTCTCTCTCTCTCTCTGTTTGGCATATCATTGCCTCTGAAATTTATGCAAATCGCTTTTTCAGAGTTTTCATCGAATTAAAAGTAAACGCCAAATGCAACAACAAACAGCAAAACAGGTCATACTGATACTATGATGGGGATGGGGGTGCGGTGGGATAAGAGACTGGTCGGTTACTCGGTGGAATCGGAGACAAGAGCATAATCGAAATAACAAAGCAAAGACAACGGCGATTAACGGTTTTAATGAGTACTAAACTCGCCTACACAATTATGATATAGCCCAAACGAATAGGAAAATGAGTCTTCACTAAATGAAGAGGACGAAACGGAACATAACAGAACGAAAAGGAACAAAATGTTTCCCTCATCTGGTGGGGGGGACGGTGGAGTGGTGCGGTGTTGTTGCCCTGGCGCGTGATTGCCGGCGGTGACTACTGAAATGATTTTAATCCTGAGAATGGAGTCAGACGTTTAATGGCATGCCAAGAAAGACACAGAAATAAGACCACACACACACACGCACGAAGAGGGAGGGAGAGGGAGTAAGATAATGATTCCATTTTGCTTTAGTTAAGAACTATTTCACATACAGTGATTCGAGAGGTTATTTTCATATAATGAAAACTGTTTTCAAATGGATCAATCTCTTTAAGATAAGGATGTTCCGGATGTAACTTGTTACATATTTACAACCTTTTACATTGCTATAAACTGGACGAGAAATAGGCCCAGTAAGTTTATTTGCTAAGAGAATGTTTATATATTACATTACTCCAGCATTTCATTGCTTTTAAGAGGGAACAGAATATTTAGTTTGGTTTTTCAGTCAGTTTTGAACAGATTGTTCTGGCCTTTTTGTACATTTTTGTCCCATCCATTTAAATGTCAGATGTTTTGCTTAATCCTGCTGCTGAGTCGGGCAATTCTTCTTCTTTGTGCATGACAGCTGCAGCTCTCTCTATCTCTCTCTGTCCCTACTATTCTATGACTATTTCCATTTTCAAACTTTACTTAATTTATACCCAAGTACATGTCCAATTCCAACAGCAGCAGCAGCAGGTGGACTCGCAGTTGGAAAATTTATGCGTTGCCGCCATTTCAAGTCAATAAGCGCATTTGTCTTGTAAGGAAATGAAAAACGAAATGGTAGAAAAATTCACTTACCCGAAAGCAATTCATTTGCCCAGCGATGACACAAATGAGCGAGAACGAAAAAGGGGTAGGATTGGGGGAAGGAGAATAAGTTTGCAAGCAATAGAAATATCTTGAAGAAAATCCATTTTGATGGTTTTTGTTTGTTATTTCAATTTCCATTCACAACTGTACTCAATCAAATGCACCATTTTGACACTGACATCAGGATGAGGCATCTCTCCAAACGTTGCACTCCTTTTCATTCTCATTCATTCATTCATTCAGTCCATGCTGTTGTCGTTGTTTTTGTTGTGACCATAAAATGGAACTGTTATTATAAGTCGACCTGTCCAGTCAACATAGAGCAACATTGAGGAACATAGGAGAAGTAAACTGAAGAGCAAGGACTTGAACGACAAGTCAGCGTAGTAATAGTAATAGAAGAGAAAAACCAAGAATCCTTTTTCCCTTTGTTCCGCATCCTTATAACTATGACGATGATTATGATGATGATGATGATTTTTATTATTATGCATATACATTCTGCCCTGCAAGTGTATTACATTTATTGTTATAGTTTGATGCACTTCCTTTACACAGTTTCAGTTAGTTGTGCAAATGCACTATGTAAAATTATGCAAAATTATGATGGAAACTGTGAGCAAATGGACTTAAATGCAATCAGAACAAGAGACTTTTAAAAAACTATCCATTGATTGCGCATTAACTGAAGCCATAAATTGCAAAGAGAAGACAATGGATTGCGAATTGAAAGCGTGTATGATTCGAATCGAAACTCAGAAATCTTATTCATACGCAACTCTTTTTTAGAGTGTGTTTCATTGACTAATCTAACGAGAAAACTGTTTCACCCACAAGCATTCAAGAGCTTTTGGAGATTGGACTAGTTTTTGGTTTTCTTTTTTTGGTAGATTACTTGATTAACTTTCCAAAGATTCGGCTTGAAAACAGAGTTTCTTTGTTGGATTATTTCTGGCATTGCGGAAATGTGGAGTTCTGGTGCCAGTTGTAGTTGGCAGATCGGCCATCAATTTGACAGCCATGTGGCGTTGTGTTTCCGTTTGGCATTCAGCCCAATTTGGTAGATTCGTTGGGGCCCCGCATCGGGGCCAACTGAAATGAGTTTCAATCATGAGAATGACACAATAACCAGCAAAAGAGATTCTTGCC
Source organism: Drosophila equinoxialis (assembly GCA_018150345.1). Taxonomy (NCBI): domain Eukaryota; kingdom Metazoa; phylum Arthropoda; class Insecta; order Diptera; family Drosophilidae; genus Drosophila; species Drosophila equinoxialis. Next base: position 4,906,940 of record JAECWI010000002.1, on the reverse strand, counting down.
AACAGTTTCAGAAGCAACGCCTCCGCTCCACTCCCACATCCATTCCGATTCCTGCTGCTCTACTCATTCGCCATAAAAAATTTAAGCAATGCGGCATTTTACACCTTCGCCAGAAGGAGGCCGCCAACGTCCAAAGCCTCCCGGCTGTAGGTGAAGGTAAAGTTGGTGGGCCCCGCCCCTCGCCAAAAAACCTGGCAATCAAAAGCAATGATTGTTGCTCATAAAACGAAACGGTTATGTTTATCTGGCTTGCTGTCGAGCAAGAAGCTCTTCTTCTCTTTCACTCTGGCCATGGTATCATCTAAGTAAGAACGAAATGAATAAGCCAAGTAAATATTTAATGACAAGAAGTACTTGGCCCGACGACCACTTGCTCCCTCCAATGGCTCCATGCCCGACGCCATCCAATGGCTAATGGACCATCCTGGTTGGATGGGTGTTTTTACTTTTTAAACAAGTGCAAATGTTTTTCTCCTTTTGTTTTTATTTAATTTCTGTTTTATTATGATTACATTTAACGCAAAAAGATTGCTTAATAAACGCAAAGTTTCAGATAAAAAGAACAAATTAAATTGATGCTTTATCATATCTAAGGTAAAATGATGGACGATCTATGCAAGTAGTTCTTGATTTTCTATAGTCCATATATTATATTATTATTATTAAGAAAAGACGTTGAGCATAAGAATTTGGGTAGATTTAGCCATGCGCGTCTGAGAACAAGTTCGACATTTCGTTGGATCATACCACTATAACATATATCAGTCATAAAAACTATCGAAGTATATGAACTTCGATGAAATCAATGTTAGGTTCTTTAGTTCTTATACTTAATATTCGGTTTACCGGTATCCCAAGTGATCCAAAGGAAGCTCTAAACGTCATTTAGTCATAGACCATTGCCATTGCTGTATGTGTGTGTGTGTCAATTTAAATCAATTCCGTTTCGTTTCCGCTTTATGGCATGGTCACACTGATTGCTGCTTTGTTAGGTGGTTGGATTGGTTGTTAGATTAAAGACGCAAATACGCTGAAAATTGAAAATGAAACGTAACTCGCCGCAATTCCAAGAAACAAATGAATGTGGAAAAAAAGAAACTTGCACAAAAAAACTGCAGCCAACTCGCAATGCAATTTTCCAGCTCAAAGTCAGAGACAGAGAGAGAGTGAACGAATGGGAAAAAGAAACGTGCAGACATGGCGCCAGTAAACGATAGTCAGTTAGTGGTAGCCCAGAGGGCCAAAGGTTCGCCCAAGTAGGAAAACAGTGGGAGACCGAGTGGAGTGAGAATGAAGGTTTAACTTTGGCAAACGCTTACGCAACGTTTTGTGTGTTCCGGGAATGAGACAAATGGTTACTACTGCTACCGCTCTGTTGGTATTGGGTGGCAACTCTAGCTGGCATGGGTTGCATGCATGCATGCCGCACACTATACACTCAGTACACACACACACACACACACCCACACGGAGAGTAGTGCAAAGTCACTAAAAGCACTGGGAAATAACACTGAAAACGCTACGAGATGGAAATTTACATAAACCAAATGAAGCTGAAATGGAGCGGGTGGGGGATGAAAAAAAAAAAAGAAGAAAAATGAAAAGAAAAGTAGGAAAACAGAATTGCACGTAGATAGGTAGATACTTTTGCATTGCCTTGACCAAAAAGGTAAATACTTCAATTTGCGCAAAATGTTGCCACCACCAGAGAGCACCAGGACCACGAACAGAAGCTGGAGCTGATGTTGGAGTTGGAGCTGGAACAGCAGCAGGTGCCGTTACACTTGTTTGTGTGTGTTTGGGTCAGTTGAAAAATGTAAGATAAATATACTAGCCATACCCTGCACTCGTCCCTCCTCCATATGCGCGTTCACCATACAAAGTGAAATGGAAAATTGTAAAAGAAATTGAAAAGTTTACACACACTCGAACTCGTCCTGCCCACACACACACAAATATCTATGGAGCTTCTGCTGTTAATGAAGCTATCCCATACTGTCCTGTCCAGTACTTCAGTGCTTATATCCTTGTAGATATCATGAAGCCTCGTGGCCTATCTCACTCTTTCCAACTCTATCTCTCTGTATCTCTTCTGATTGTGGGAGGAAGGTCAACTGTCATATGTCAAGAATTGATTTGTTGCTATACGAAAGGCAGACAGAACATTGGTGAAAGGTTGTCAAATGTAATTAAACGTTTTCAAGTGCCTTCAATTTGCACCATATGACAGTAGACAAATGTTTCAATTCATTTCAGTTAATACCCATCATGCACACACATACATACCTACATATTCTATATGTTTATGTGCAAATGGTGGTTACTGATACAATCGAATTTTCACATGTGAGTGTAATAAATATATTGCATTTAATTGCTACGGTTTTTGCCCTTTCATTCATTTCATTTTTGCTGATAACAAGTGCAGTGAATGTGCAGAGAACTTTATTTTCTAACCAAGTTTCGTTTTGGGGTAACAATAAGTCTATTGCAATCCTCGGGATTTTTTAATCTTTCTCGTTTGCTTTAATGTGTCCCAAGAAAACCTTTTAGTCGCCCTTACCTTTGAGAGTCTTAGGAAATGTTTCTCCTCTGCCTCTTTATTGTGTTCTTTTTTTTTTGGGATGGAGAGGGGCAACTCACATTCCATTCACCTGCCCGAAAGCCTGAAATCCTTTCAAGTTGTATTGACAGCTGTCACGGCTCCTGCCTTTTCCACCGTCCCCTTCTCAAATGCTAATGCCAATAAAGCGAATAGCAAGCAGGAAAAACAACAAACGACATGGAGCAAAGAGGAAAAGCATTTCAATGTATTGTTATTTTGTCAGCAATGTCCCTATCTCTGTCTCACTCTCTGGCTATCTTTTACTCGCTCTCACTCTCATTATATGTCTCTTGCTTTCTCTTTTTTTGTTTTGCCTGTTTTTTAATTAAAAGAAATTAAAATGTAAATTTGCCTTGAAAATAAACAGAAAAGTCTTATTAAAAAACCGGAGGGGAAGTAGCGCGGCAATGGAGGGGGAAATAAACCAAAATACAAATGTAAGCAACAATTAAATGTTCACTAAGCAAACAAAGAAACAACAAAAAGACCCTAAGACAGACAAAGTAGATGGAGCGACAGCTGTTGGAATTTTAATAACCATTTTAAGAGCCTCAACAACACTAAAAAAAAAGAGGAAAAGTGAATCAAATTCTCAAAGCAAAACCATTTGTGAAAACCTAAATGTGATTTTATCGGAAGCAAATTGCAAAGTCAAGTACAAAAACTGTCAGAACAGTCTCTCTACAACGTTCCATCGGTAAAGTGCAAGAACTTTTTGAGAATTATGTTATATTTAGTATTACTACGATCCTGTTGCCCATTTAATGGTGATTGCTGTCTTTTCTATGAGCGTGAATTGACGCTGACTGGGAATCAAGGAAATTTGATGGTCACGCCGCTTTCATATCCATGGCCACCCACACCAATTACCACACAACCAGCGTCAGCTAGGAGAGGAAGTCTAAGTTCCAGATACACCTCCATGTCCATCTCCATGGACAATGAATCAAGGTTACTCTATGGTTCGGAAATGTCATTAGACTTTAATCCGTATGATAAGTGTTTCTGTTTTACTTTGGCAACCGGACATTAGATGATAATAAAGTTCGAAATGGTGAAAATGTCACTGTTTCAATTTCTAATCATTCCAGTTGCGTTGATTTGCCAATTCCGCGGCACGGCATGGTCACACTGGGCAACAATTTGTCGTTGACTGCAGCACGTAGCAAAACGTGGCCGGTTCACTACACAAATCCAATCAAAGGCATTTCCCACAACCATCCCATCCCATATCTGAGCTCCATCTTCTGCACTCGACTCGAGCGTTTTTCCTTTTGCTTCTTAACTTATTTTGTGTTACTTTGCGGTATCATTAACCTTTAAACTTGGAGTGTGCAGAAATTGTAAACTTTTGCACTCTCCGGCAAACTTTTTTTTCTTTTTTCGTCGCAAAGTTTTTTGTTGCCTTCTCCCGCACACGCAACTAGAGAAAGAGAGTGAGAGGCGAGAAGGCAAAAGAGATGTAACATTTTTTAACTTTATTTTCGATTTTCGTTTGCCGCAAAAATTGTATTTGTAGCACCAAGCCAAAACTTAATTTGCGCCAAACAAAAAACTTTTGCTCTCTCTCTCTTTCTCTCTCGTTCCATTCCTTTTTCCTTTTTAATGCAATCAAGCGGAAATTGATACGTCACCGCCAGCCAAAAACTGCACCACCTCACCAACAGCACCACCAAAAAGTGTTGCCAAATTGTTGCAAATAAAATTGCTGATATGGAAATTTTATGCGCCGCAGCAAAGTTTACCAGCCACACACACACACACGCCCACACAAACGAAGAGAAAGAGAGAGTGAGAGAGAAAGAAAGATTCCCCCGTTTGTTTGATTCCATCTTCCGTCTTTATTTGTGGTCCTTTGTGACATTTTTAACGGATGTAGCAGGGGAGGTCGCGATCGATTGTTGTGTCGTCCCTTCTGTTCAGTATTTAAGGCCACAAAGAACACACACAAATTGCAACATAAATTGTCTTGATTGCACTAATAAGAAGTCAAAAGTGGCTAAATGGTAAACATTATAAGAAAAGAAAGGTGAAAGGTCAGTGTGTTCAAGATAACCATGTCATTTCTCTCCTATACCCTTTGACATCTTTAAGCGGAAAGGCAGTAAACTTCTTAAAGTTAGTTCAATTGTGATGCAAACTTTGTTTATTAGTTTATGCCTCTTCTAGTCAATTGAGTGTCGCTCACAAAATTTGATGTTAGGTAATGCCAATTTTGGAGCTTTTGGGCTCGCTTTCTTGGGGAGGTTTTTCTTTTCTGTTTTTTAGCCATAAAAAAATAGCTTATCGGCTTCGGCTGGCTAGAAGAAAAGATGATCAAATTAAAGTTTGCCCATCAGCCAGGCTTTTCCGACAAAAGAAATCATTGCAATCTCAGCATCACCTACCCTAGGCCGAACTATGGGCCATCCACCAGCCACCACTTACCTCTCCTTGTTCGACACCTCCTGCTGCTATTGCTCCAATTTGCTCCTTCCTTCTCCACTACTTTTCGAGCTGCCTCAAAACGCACATCAATTTGAAACTTAATCTTGCCGCACAAATAAGCCCCGCCAAAAGTTAAGACCTGCCCAGAACAAATGGCGTTGGGGTCCAAGAGACTGCCTCCGTCTCCCTTCCCCATTCTCTGGCATTTTCTCTCTCTCTTTCTACTTCTCTATTGTATGCAAACAATTTACAACGCCAAAATGGCCAGCACCAAGGCGAAAAAAAGAGAAAACAAATGAGACTGAGTTTGCAAAATGAGAAGGAAAGCAGGAGCGAACTAGGCATCAGACTATCCACTCTTATGCATAAAAACTGAAAATGAAGTACAACCAAAACGACAGACTGAAAAAAAAAACAAGTAGGACAAATGAATGGGAGAAAACAAAAAAGGAAAATGTCAGGAGAGGTAGCCATGGAAATGGAATATGGACTCCTCATCAGGCATAATTGAAATTCACCGCAGAGTAAAGAGAGAAATGTGGAGAAAAAAAAGCTGAATAAACGCACAGCAACAGCAATGCAACTGCAGTCTCTCTTTAAGGATATTGGATGAAAAACTTTTAAGGTAAAGAGTTAAAAACAAAAATGGTTTTCATTTATTTACATTTAGCTAATTCTGTAACTCATAAATAACCCTAAACCCTAACGCATTGAGAAAGTGGAGGGCGGGATGAATTGTAAATTGAGTTTCAAGTTGAGCTTTTTGAGTTTTGCATAACAAGACAGGAAATTCGAATTGTATGGCCATTGATTTTTGAGTGGCAATTAGTCCAGGCAACACAAGTAACTGCCCACAATTAAGTTAATTAGTCTACAAATAACAAGGGAAAAGAAAAGAAAACGTGGAAGATAGAAGAACAAAAAAACAGTTTAGGAAAAAGTCGTCAAAAAAGAAGAGAAGAAAAAACGAAGGATACCCAAAATGGTGCTGCTGCTGTTTCTAGGAGCTCTTTTGTTTGTTCCATCCCGTCTATCTCTTTTTCTTCTTCTTCTTCTGTGCTTCTCTGTTTTAATTTTTCTGCTTGTTATCTGTGCTCAATTAACTTGATTGCGCCTATAAATATGCAGCACTTGGCCATTGTGATTATTGCGCGAATGTCTTTTGCAGTTTTGCTCTTTGCATTTGCTTCTGCTTTGCGTTTCTCTTCTTTTTGTAAGCCTAAAAGTATGCTCTAATTGTTAGTCTTTGTTTGACGTAAGCCTGGCAAAAAGAGTCTGTAAATATTAAACATCCTCCAATCCCAACCTCCCCATCCACCAACAAGTCTTAGTCCTTGAGCCTTTGCTATCAACTGTTAATGGCCTAAATGACAACTCTTGCAAAAAGAATTACGAGATTTACTTACATACATATTTCCTGTTTTGTTTTTCCTCTCCGTTTATGTATGCATTCAATTTTTGTTAGGATCTAGAGCGTTGTCATTCAAGTGGTTTCTGCTATTGTCTATAATTTCCTTTTGGATTTTTCTTCAGATAAAGTTTAGTTTGATCTCAAGTGTTCCACTAGCAAATTGTTTTAATTCCTAAAGGTCTGTTTCCAGGTCTGAAAAGTATGTTATTCTCGTGGTTTTATATCTTTTGAATTTAGATTTAATTTCATTGTGCATTCACAGCCCACATTATTAATATTTTTGACCACATTTAAGTCTTTAATCCCGATGAAACTTGCGATTTACATTATTTACTTAAGGCTCTTTTGGATGGAGAAGCGAACAAAAAGTCAGTCACTCAATTGCCCACTCACTTGTGCTTAAGTTATCCTCCACTCCAGGACTCTGCACTCAAGAAAAAGCGAGTCCTCAATTTGCCATTGTAAGACTGACCTCGTACATTGTGGTCCATGGTCTGCTCCTGTTGTTTGTTCAAAAGAAGCCTTCGCTCATTCGCATTGTTTTGCTTTCCTTTTTCTTTTTCATTTTCATTTCCATTCTCTTTTTTATACCCTTGCAAAAAAGGTATATAAATTTTGGTCAGAAATGTGCGTCGTATAGAAAGAAGCATCTCCGACCATATAAAGTATATATATATACAGATATATATACATATATCTATCCGTTCATCTATCCGTTTGTCCGTCTGGATCAGTGCAAATCCCTCTTAGGACGTAAGAGCTCCAGAGCTGAAATATTGCATGTAGGCTTGTATATAGTGCACAGGTTGTATATCTCAGATTCAGCCGGATCGGATCACTATATCATATAGCTCCCATACAAACGGCAAAGTCACGAACAGTGAGTTTTCTCTACAACTTGATATTGATGAGTTTGTTACATCCACAAACGACTGTGCCGAATTTGATCAAGATCGGGCGACTGTATCGTATAGCTCTCATAGGAACAATCGATGGCAAACCGTGACTTTGATCAATAACTTCGTTATTTCCTATGCTAGACATTTGAGATAAAACGTTTTAGATAAAACATTTTTCCACTTTGAAGGCTAAAGGTACGAAAAGATTAACACAATAAACTTGCAAGGGTATACAAACTTTGACGCGGTCGAAGTTAGCCCCCACCCTCTGGTTTTTTTTCTTTTGCATAATTACATAACAGGCGGCGGGATAAACATAGTTAACTGGAGCATATAGGCCAACTTGAATGCATTTTAGAGCGGTTCTGTAGAAACTACTGTGAAACTTATTAAAATAAAAAAAATTAAATTTTTTGCTAAATTTTTACATTGCATAATTTTTCATAATGTCAGTCGAAAGTTGGTAATAAAATTATTTCTGTTTATAAACAAGAAAAAAGACCCAGGCTAATCTACACATCTTTGTTTGTATGTATTTAGCTTAATGGAGCTTTATATTAATTGCCAGGCATTAAGTTTTAAATGGCCATGAAGCTAAAAAGAAAAAGTAGAGGGACACAAAGAGAGAGAGAGAAAATAAATAAGACGGATGAGTGGTGGATGGAGGAGTAAAGAATAAATCTGGAATGGGCGGCCCATGCCAAAAGTTGGCCATTAAAAATGCATATCCACTGCAGTTGAGAGTGCTTGTATTTCACTTTTGGTCTCTGTTCTTTTAACGCAATTGGTGTCAATTGCATGAAGGCCACGCCTCCTTTTTTACAACCCAAGAACAGCCTTTAAACATGTGCAACTTGAGGGTGACGAAAGAGAAGGGTTGCTTTTCTTTTTTTTTGGCGTTTGGGTCAAGTAGAAACAATAAAAACACCAAAATGTAGGTTAACATGGCTTAAGGTGTGTCATTAAGTTTTGACTTAGCAAACTAAGAGTTTGTGTTACACTTTAACCAAGTATAGTTAGTTAGTATTAAACTAACTGATTAACTAGCACTATATTTCGTTATCTGCTGGAATAATTATTTGATATCAATCGTACAATCTTTTCCATTCTATTTTACCTATTTATCCCTACTGATTCTGATTGAAGTCAACTATTTCAATTATGTTATACCTTTATACGGAACTATTTATTTCCGTGGTATTCTTTTTTTTTCATTCGTTCTCTTCAACATGAGTTCTAAGCCGTGCGTCATGATTACAAAATGTTGCGTGGCTTGACTTAAATCGACGAGAAGACGTTGTCGCATCAAAAACGGCATTGCACACGATGAACAAGCAGCAACATCGACGACAACGACTAATCTGATTGCCATGATGATGATGATGATGATGCTCATGATGTACTCGTATTTGCCTCATGCCAATTTGTGTCAATTTGGCGATGAGGAAACGCCCCCAAGTAAACGAAAAGAAAAAAATTGAAGGAGAACAAACACAATATATGTATTTATACTCCTTGCAGCTTTAGCTTAACTTTAAGCAGCCAACGTCGGATAGAGAAGAAGCCTTTAGCTGCCGCGGCTTCCAAATGGCGTTTCAACTTAATTAGTTCACCTGCTCCAAAGGGTTGCGACGGGGGTTAGAAAGGTAGAAAGATAAAGGCAACATGGAGAGTGGATAAAGACACTTAGTGCCGATGCAGAATGGCAATGAAGATGCAAAGGCAAAACGCCCTTGGCGCATTATCATAATGAGCCAGTCGCTGCACCGAAACAACTACATAGAATAGAGGGATGGGAATAATTTGTGAGGAGAAGAGGTAAACCGTATAAGAATTTGGGGAATAACAAAATTATAAGCAAAAATAACAGCATAACAAAGTGTCAGATAAAATATAATATACAAAATAATAAGCTAATATTCAATTGGGAATGTATCGAATGTAATATAACGAAACTTGGCTCTATCTGAAACTGTACTTTTATACTCTATCTAATTGTGTTCAGATAGTATGTATTCCAATTAAGAATATATTTAAATTTTCTACAACCACAACAATGTTGATACGCAAAAAAGTCACGGTAATTTGTTGGATGAACCGTTTACCAACGATATGCGACATGGTCTTCTGAAGGAATGGTCATGGTTAAGCATTATTAAAACATATATTAATTAAAATGTTTAAACCAAGACCAAGGGTCAGCGATGCGGAGAGAAATGAAATGACAAATGTTAAGAAATTACCTCATCATGCCACACATGGCGTATGAGCAATTTGTTGCCTTAAATATGTAAAGGGGAAAGTAAGAGACAAAAAACCAAAAAAAAAAAAAAAAGCGTTGCTTAATTAAAATGACCAGAGTCCAGACAGCAAAAGAATGAGATAAATAGAGAGGAGTCAAGTGGATAGGTTGACTCCTGCCGGGAAGTCATTTGCAAATGCATTTACTTCCGGTTTTCCTCTCACTACCTCTCCTGCCAGTTGCCTGCTGCTCCCACTCATTATGCAAATGCAAATGTTTTTTAGTCCATTCAATTTGATGGGCAAACGCATAAATGTAATTATAATATGCACTTTATGTCGATATATGTATAGTATAATATTTATATATACATATGAACTATGAAAGAGGTTAGTTTGTATAGTTTGTTATCGAAGTTGATACTAGTCGCTACTCACCATTCGAGATAGGGCATTACTCTAATAGGACCAGTAATTCTCCATTTTACATTATCCTTATATGAGCTTGAGTTAATTTTGCTATCCTCACATCGATGTCGACCCATATATCTATGAATTGTTGTTATTCAGTTACCTATCAAACTGCCCTCGTTTATGGGATACGCATATTAAATGTGTATAAATATATACATATATGCATAATTCATAATGATATTTTTAATCAACGATTCGCGTTTTAATTTTCAATTTTAATTTTAATTAATTGTGTCATTTGTTTAACTATTCTATATAATCTGCCTCTCCTCATACTGTATACACGCGAAGGGGTTAAATTATGATTGTGTTTGTTGTGGCTAATTGTTTATGGCTAGCCGATTTAGTTACATTTTATTGGAAAACGAAAAACAGAACAGAAGTGACAGCTGTTGGCGCCATGGGCAGCAGCAGCTGGTACAGCTGGTCGCTTAAATCAAATTATATATATAACTAAATACGATTTTGAAGTTGAGATTTCAGTCAATGCGTTTACCTAATGGCAGGCAGAATGTTTACGGATTTCGTGTGGCAGTTTTTCAATTGTCGTCAGGTGGCAAGTCAAAGCAATGCAACTCCAACTCCTGCCACAGATGGCCCTGCAATAGTAACAGAGCCACCAACCGCAATCAAAGAGTCTGCTGAGCAAAGTGAGCAGATTGATAATATCCTCAAATCTCAATCGCTTCCTTTGGATGTGATTTGCTCAGAGTTCTTTTCGGTTTTGAATCTGCAATGGGAAGCAGATGATGAATATGGCTTTGATGATCCCCGTTTGCCCGAAATGATCATTTAAGTTTCATTCGTTGAATGAAAAGTAATCCCCATGTCTTTTGAGCCAGTTGCAAGTGGAGTAAACAAAACTAGAGTAAATACAAAAACACAAAAGCAACAGTTAAGTGGAAAAGCTGGAATAGTGAAAAGCAATAACACGTCTTACAGCTTTAATTTCATTTCGGAAACTGAATTTCTTACCCATTTATAAAAATGACACTGTGGGAAACACAATATACCTACATAAGTTTTAATAAACAAATCAATGAAACTTTATCTGGCCTAAAACAACAAATGAAGAAGTGAGTCGGAAATCGAAGTCAATCGATTTAAACGGCAATTTTCTAAGCTTTCAAATGTTACCGCACTTTAAAGTGACTTTTATTTTGTTTGTGTGTATTATTATTCGTGTGTCTGTGTGTGTATGTATGTGTAGTCTGAAATTTAACAAGGCCTGAACACGATCTTGAATAGCACTATGGATTAATTGAAAGCGATAATAGGAAAACACTTTATATATGTATGTAGACCCCCGACCCCATAAGTCGCTTAAATTTCTAGAATTGCTCATTGATGTCTTTGACAGAGCCAGGACCAAAGATTTGATCATGACGTTGCAAAGCCTCATAGGAGATGCACTGCCTGCCGCATTGGAACGGACGTATGCAACTTGTGTTGCCGCTCATTGGTCTTGATGGACGTTGTTGCTGCTGGCCTTGTGGTGGCTGCGGTGGCAAACGATGCGTTAGACGATTTTGCTCGAAAATGGCGTCATTGGAAATGACAGTCATGGCGGGTCGCCGTCTAGTCATTATCTGTCCTGGATTGGTCGTGGGTTCAGTTGCCGTTTCCACTTCATCTTTGCCCGTTTGAGCCTTAATGCAGCTAAATAGACCAACCAGACTAGTACACATTTCAGCCACAAACTGAGCCCAACAAGATGAAGTGCAACCGAGTTTTATAGGGCCTTTTTAACAAACGCCGACGACCATAACGACGAAGGCGGCGACGACTGTGAAGCGGCCCTCTGTGTTATAAACACAGACTTCGAGGCTAGAGTAAACAGCTGGTTTTTTTTCTTTAGATTCGTCCATCTTATTATTCTTCTTTTTGCGTAACATCAGGAGCTCTAGTAATTTTATCTTGTAGCCATTTGTTATCATGTTCAAAATATTTAGGCATAAGTCCAATTTCTTTATGACTATGGCTATGATGGTTGATATTAGTTGATATTACCCAGTTTTTAGGTTTTCTTTCTCTAACTTACACTTATCAAAAGGAAAAAAATGGCATAAGGAGTTTTTATTTCTAATCCTAAACTGATATGTTTATACATATGTATGCATTTGCTTCTCTTTGTAGTTCGTTTTCATCAATATATACTGATATATTGTATGTGCATATATACATACAATATTTCTTTTGTGAGTTTTTTTTCTTTATGACTATGGCTATGATGGTTGATATTAGTTGATATTACCCAGTTTTTAGGTTTTCTTTCTCTAACTTACACTTATCAAAAGGAAAAAAATGGCATAAGGAGTTTTTATTTCTAATCCTAAATTGATATGTTTATACATATGTATGCATTTGCTTCTCTTTGTAGTTCGTTTTCATCAATATATACTGATATATTGTATGTGCATATATACATACAATATTTCTTTTGTGAGTTTTTTTGTTTGCTGTTCTTGTTGTTGTCATTTTAATAAATGATTCGGTTTCAGTTGATTTGTCGATACGAAATGGATTTATATCAAATAACTGTCATCCCCTTACGAGTCTCTAATCGAATTACCACGCCTACCTCCCAGTATTCGTCGTAACATTATACTCGTACGCCCACTCTTTAAAGGTCTATCAAGCTCTAATGCCTCTTTGCTCTATGACTTCCGTTGCTCTCCGTTTGCCATTCACTTCCGTTCATCAGCGATAAGAGGCATCATATTTGCTTTATTCGTTTTTTGTTCTCAACATTTTGGCAGCCATCAATCAGAAGAAGCGAAACATGAAGCTGTTGTTGTTGTTAGCCTTAGAAAATAGGTGGAGTCAGTCACCTCCTCCACTTGAATCGAAAATTAATACACTTAAAGCCTATTGAAATAGTAGAGAAGATGTCGTAGATGATTGCCATGGCTTAAAGCTCCCAGTGGCGGAATCAAGTCGTTAACGCCTCAACTGATGTCGAGAGTCAGCTATCCAAACTGCTATCCGCTGCCACCGTCGCTCACCTCCCGCATTTCTTTGCTCGCGGGCCACTTTGGTGATTAATTGATGGAATTCCAAGAGGCTCTTGCACACCAACCAAACAACCAACCAACCAAAGCACCCAAAGCAACCGAAACACACAACATAACAGAACAGAAATACAGCGGAATACAAAAGGCGATAGACCAAGCCCCGACCCTTAGCCAGAAGGGGTTGGGCGGGTGGTAAGACTAGCTGCGTGAGGTTTATGCCTGCGGGAGGCTATTTACATGGCATATCCGTTATGGCCCTGTTAATGGCAAACCATTGAGCAGTTAAAAGTGCGAGATTAGCATTTCCGCTACGGCGAAGCATGACATACTCGTATATATCGCGTTTTCCCATTCACACTCCCCCCAGTTCAGTGAATCGAACTGATGATTTGTTTTTTTTCTTCTCCCCTCTTCTCTCTAGAGAAGTTCTTTCGCTTGGACAAAGACAAAGTAACTTAAAAAAAGACTTTAAGTCATGCTCCTCAAAAGGTTCTTTAATCTTACATATCGAAACGGAAAGAGACCTCTGAGATTGAATATAGAAAGTACTCAATTTTCCCATAGCGTTTGAGGACACGGTCTGAACAGGGTGTGCCAGGTGATGAACCAACCGACCCACTTAAGTAACCGTCGCTTGCTTAAATTAATAGGTGGGATTGGCAGACGTTTTGTCGCTTGCCCTTAAACTTGCCATTGCGTCAATTATATTAAAAGCTTAATCAAAGAAAAAACACAAGAAAAAAAAAAAGAAATGGCAAACTGTGTTCATTTTTGTTATTTATTAAGCTCAAGTTGTTAGTTATTACAGTATGATTGATGGGTTGATTGATGATTTGATTAAACGACTGTTACCTAGTGCTCAAAAGGCATCAGTGCCGCCATCTATCTGACGACCAACACTGAAAGCTTTTCTTAGAACTTTACCACACTGAAATATAAGGGAAATTTATAAATCAATAGTGGGAAATTTAGAATTTAAAAAAGCCGGCTAAGAAACGGTAAAAGCTTTTTGTTTTGTTTGAGCTTATCCTTACCAAATATAAATACAGCTTTACCGACCAATTTTAAATATAAATAAAAATAGAAAATAACTCATACGCAAAATGTGCAAACAATACAAACTTAAATCAACTATTACTTACGCCAGACACCAGAATACACTTTTCTAGGGGAAAATAAAGAAATTTTAAAAACTTAAAGAAAATACATTCATTCAAAATGTTGTGTAGTTTCTAACCAAACTTAAAGGGCCTTCGGATCTTTGTTTACTTTTTGGAATATAAAACTAAGTAAAGCAGTTAACAATAATACTGAAACGGTTGTTAGAACCAACAGCTTGAACTATTATTTTTCTTATCTATTTCTCGATCTAAAGCAAGCATTATTAGCTAAAATTTTCATAAAATGTATTCTTTTTTCATTCCATTCCATTTTAGTTAACGGAGCTCGAACAACGCGTTATCGAAGCGGAAGAACGCGCCGAGGATGCTGAGGATAAGGTAAGTCATTAAATAACTGACTCATAGACTGATTTCAATGTTTGTCAGGATGTAAAAAGTGATAACTAAGGGTGGAAACACTTTCATTGCCAGAGACATTGAGCCAAACAAGACCGCAGCATCATTAGAAAACAGTTTGAAGCATTTAGTAGATAAATGAAAAGAATTGGGTATGGGAATTGGGATGATGCTGGAGTTGGAATTGGCCAGACAACTTTTTGGCACATGCTGGCAAACATTTGCTGCTGGACCAAAACCAGAAATATTGTCACCAACAACTGGGTCCCCCAGACGCAAACAATACATAAATCGACTTCCGTGCCGGAAATACACATTAATGCAACACTGCGTACTTCTCCCACACTCCCCCATTCGTTTATCCTTCGTTTGTATTCGTGTTCGTGCAAGTGCAAATGATGCGAAGCTTTTGTCCAACTCCAAAAAGGCATAAAAACTACCCCAATACAGCAATACATACATATGTATATGTAAGTGTGTGCGTATTTTCCAACAGACTCCCCAGTTTGTGTCGTATTTTCAATATCAAATTCACATTGTTTGCATTTAACAAGTCCCCAGGGGTTCTTTTTTTTTTAGCTTCACCCATATTGTTGTACACCTTACGCAATGGCTAGGAACTCCTTCCAACCAACCACCAGAATCAGAATCAGCAGCAGCAGAAGCAAATGCAAATATTTTCCCTAAGCCTTGGCTTCAGGTTTATCTTTATCCCCCTCACTCGCTTTATATGACGTTCCTTAGCGCCCTGCCATGGGCGCAGTGGCGGGGCCGCCGTTTCCAGCCAACCAACCAACCACTGTGACAAATTGAATTCTTGTTACTTTGTTTGGTGTCGAGATTAAATTCATGTTCAAACAAAACAACAACAAGAACAACAGCAGCCGAAGCAACACATGATGTTAACTAGCTTAGCCCCAAGCCCAATGAGAGGGTTGCCTCTAATACCAAAAGCATGCCTTGGTCTATCTTTCAACAGTTTCTCGGGTTCGTTAGCATGCTCATTACTTATGCTTCAATTAGCCAGGCTTTAAAATGAGTTTAACTCATTAGAAACTATATATTATAACGAGCGTAACCAGTTTGCCTTGAGAACTTATTAGCCAAAGTTCACCTGTAATGATGTTGAGCGACCTTAGGTAAAAATGACACCGGGGAAATATCTGCTACAGCTCTGTTAAAGCAGATTGGCGAATTGACGACTCTAGATATAGAGTGCACATAACAACGTCACTAGCACCTAAATATCGCTAAAATGTGTGCCAAATATTACTGTGTGACATCAAACTAGGGCAAAACTAAGAAACAATTGTCCTGTCGACAATTTTAGAGCATTCACAAACAATGTAAACATGTTCCTAACAAAAATAGAATTATATAAGTATTTAGGCATATCTAAAAATTACAGATCTAATTTCAATAATTTCTATTGTCAACAATAGTGGATTTATAAAAGTTTCTCAAATATATTGGTATAAGCGATTTAATTTAAGGAAATTGTATCGTTTAAACTTCAACAATATGTATAAGTATGTATGAGGAAATGTAAATTTAATCTTCTAAGTATGCATTCAAATGGATGGTATTTCTCAGTAATCGAACTCTGTCTACTTTCTACAGTTGAAAAACATCGCCAAAAAGATTTTGTTAGTCAATGGGGTTAAATAATAAAATCCAAAAGGAGTATTCCTCTTAAGTGAATTCCACGTCTTCCATATACCCCGTAGAAGTATTTCAAATGACGGATTTCAATGAAACTCAATTCATCAATACACAAACAAAACATTATTACACGTTTTCCTATAATTTATTGTTCTACCTCCATAATTCCCTAAGCAAAGCACCGCACGCATACACATAGGGGAGAGTGGGGCTAATCGGCGCATTTTTGTTTAATTCTTCATATATCCTGATCGGGAGTACTCTCATAGGAGCACTTAAATGAAAGGTTAATTCAATTTGTTTTATAAAAAAAAAACTGTTATGATTGTTAATTTCATCGTTTGTATGGCAGCCATATGATATATGTAGTATTCTGATCCGTCTGATCTGGCATTTGAACTGTTTTTATCAATAACTAGTTTATATATCAGACTTTTATTTATATATAGTTATGTATGATTTTAAAACGCCATACTTAAATTTCTACTAGTGCGCCATTTTGCCCAACCCTTAGATTTAGCATTTTAACCTAAAAATTTTTAAAGTGTGTGAATTTTTTCAAATAAACGAATTACACACAAAAAAATGGAGTTAAAAATTACATAATTTCAATAATTTCAGATACTACGAACTGGATACGTCTAAGTTAATTATCCAAATATAGCCTACCAAATTGCGATCTTATGACACTTATCACTTTTTGGATCGTGCTATTATATTTCAAGATAATTGGACTGCTCCTTGTTGCCCCATGCGCCGATAAGCCCCACTCTCCCCCTACAGTTTATGTAGCGTTGCGTCTGTGTGTATATGCATGTGCTCTGTTGATTTGGGATCTGATCTATCATATTAGTAAATTTCATAGGGATACTCCAATTTCTTCACCTATGTTTCGTCTAAACCTATTAGATATTTTGGTCCTATCCTGATGATTTTCATACTTTATCTTATCCGGGTTATAAGTAGCTCAAATATCAAGTTTCATACCAATAGTAAAACGCATATGCACCGACGGACGGACGGACAGACGGACATAGCTATATCGACTCAGCTTCTCAAGGCGATCAAGAATATATTTACTTTATGGGGTCGGAAACTTCTGCTTCTGTGCTTTACAAACATCTGACCAATTTTACAATACCCTCTGAAAGGGTATGGGAAGAGTCAAAATAGAATTTGCACAAGAAACAGTGATAATCGAATAATCTTCATACCAAATTGATTGCTTAATTTGATTCAATTAGTCAATTATTTATTTTATGGTTTCATTAATTGTTAGCTTGAAAATGTTTTGAATGAAATAGTGTTGCATACTTTTGAGCATATGCACATGGCATTTATTCCTTATGCTCCCAATTCGTAGTGTTGTGAAGCGCATTAAGGGTGACTTTTAACGAACTTGAGCTTGCGTGAGAGAGAGCGAGAGTCAATGGAATTTTGTTGTTGCTTGATAGTATTTCTTCTTGTTCTTTTGTTAATATTAAAAGAGAAATCCAAGCCCAGCTGTCAGATGTTGAAAAAACAACCCCCCGAAAGCAATGTGAAGCATAGCTGAAGAAAACGAAGGAATCATCAAACGTAACGAAGAGAAACTATGTACAAAAAGTAGCGTAACAATTGTGTGTGCGAAGAAGACTTGTAGCTGCAACAACATTTGCATTTCCTCCTCTTTTTTTTAGTTGATTATCCCAGTTTAAGTCCTCTAACAACAATTTTAATTTGTTCAACCAACGAGTTAAGTGCGAAAATATTACCAAAAATGAAACAACGAGTTATTAAATATATCTAAAATAAAAAAAACGGTTCTAACACTTGTCAAAGTAACCAAAAAAAAAAAAAAAAAGCGCGGGGTTGGCCCACATAACTGTTGGTTCTAACCCCGTCCTAAATCCAGGATACGAAATATATAGCTAAATAGAATTGTTTTTAAAATGAAGTGCATTTTGTGATCACATCTACACTTAGAAACAAGGACAGTTTTGAATACGAATTGTTATAAAGGAATCAAATTTGCATTATAAACCAAACGGGCGGCCATTCACATTTCGCTTACAACCAAATTGGGAGAGTGTCTGAGAGAGAGAGAGAGAGAGAAAGCTAACTCACCCCCAAAATGAGAGAGCGCAGACGTGAGAGCAAGCGCGCACATGTCAATGACAGCTGACTGGCGAAACGGTAAAAGCAACAAAAAAGAAACTACTACTACAAAAAAAAAAAAAAACCCGCAAACAAGAAGATAAAGATGAAGAAAAAGAAGTTGAAGCAGACAACAAAAAAGCCTTAAAGTGTATTTATTGTAAATGTAAATAATAATATCCATTGCAATTCGAAAGTTAAATCTAATGAGAAAAAATATTGTAAAGTGCTTCTGTGTGGTGTTTACCGATCGATCCGTATCAATGGAATCAAAGAAACATATCAAACTAAACCGATAGAATGAAGAAATGACAGCCAGCAGCAAGAAGAAAACGTCCATTTACAGCAACAACACCAACAACAACAACAAAAAGAACATCAAACACAACGAAGGCAGGGGAAGAAAAAGTTCAGCTTGTCCTTTTACTTTTTTTATATATTGCAAATTTTAGGAGAAAAGTATTTTAAAATTACCAAAAACAACGACGTGTTAACAATCCCGTAATAAAAAGCCAACAAAAAGGAAGAAAAAAAAACAGATAGAAAATAGCAAAATGTTCCTCACTCGACGTGGGGCAAAATGTTGCCGCTGTTGCGTCTGCTGTCGTCACAAACAAAGAAAACCCGTTCCGAAACTCCGTTAGCCACATAATCTGGCAAATCGAAAAAAGGACCAAGGACAACGACACAATAACAACAACAACAACAACAACAACAACGAAATCAACATTGTTGAATTGAAATTCTCAAAAGCAACGAATCAAGTGTGACTCTATTTAAATGGATAACTACAGGAAAAAGGTGAGAAAGAATGCAAATTATTGCCCACAAAGGACCTTCATAGTGTGCCAAAAGACCACAAAACTCAAAAAATGAAAAGATGGCCATGAGTGTAAAACCCCCAAATGACTATTGAGAGTGTCAAGGACTGACATGATAGATGTATCATAACCCTACCCATTCTAGGTCAGACATACAAATTGCACCAGTACACTGAACAAAAAACAAAAACCGCTGTCGTTATTAAATGCTATTTAAACCGTTCTATGTAGAACTTTGCATTAATGTCCACTGACTGAACCCAACCTACATATGTACATATGTACATACATATATAGAATTCATAGTTTAATAACAAAAAAACATTAAAAATGTTCAATGTTTAGAAAACTAATTAAAATAAGGTTTTTTGAAGTTAATTTTTTATTCAATATCATGGACGAGTTCAGGAAGGTGGTCCAATAGAAACTAAAAACTTCAGACTATGCAAGACAAGGTCCTTTTAAAATTTTGTACAGTCTTTTCGTTTGGACTCCAAACAAAGCTATATTCTAGATCCAGTACTGAGATTGGAAATTGGAAAACGAAGGAAACTATATATAGTCTGTATACATATCTGGTTAGATTACGACCTATTATTTAGCCGGCTCGAGGTTAATCTTCCAAAAATTACATATTGATTGCATATACATACATATGTATGTATGTACATCTTTTTTTTCGTTGGAAATATCGAATCTACAAAAAACGACAACGAGGTATTGCTACAAAATATTTTGTAATATAAACCAGAGGGCCGGGTCTAACCGCGTCAAAGTTTGTAGACCCCTTGCAAGTTATTTAGTAACTCTTTTATCTAAACTAAATGTTTAATCTAAAAAGGGTAATGTTTGCGAAAGAACGGCCTTCAATCTTAGCGTAGGATATAACGAACATTTTGATGAAAGTCACTGTTTTCCACCGATCGTTCCTATGGGAGCTATATGATATAGTCACCCCATCTTGATCAAATTTGACTCAGTTATTTATAGGTGCAATAAACTCACAAATATCATGACGATAGCTCAGAAAATAGCGAAGTTAGTCAGAAAAGCCACTGTCCGTGACTTTGACGTTTGTATGGGAGCTATATGATATAGTGGTCCGATCCAGCTGAATCCGAGATATACAACCCCTGCAGTATATACAAGGCTACGTGCAAAATTTCAGCTCTGTAGCTCTTACGGTCTCGGAGGAGTTCGCGTTGATCCCGACGGACGGACGGACATGGCTATTTAAAATCGTCTCGTCGTGCTGATCAAGAATATATATACTTTATATGGTCGGAGATGCTTCCTTCTATGCGTTGCACACTTCTGACTAAAATTAATATACCCTTTTTGCAAGGGTATAAAAACATTAAAACACGTTTCAGGACCTTCCCAACTTTTGATTCATGACATCTTTAAATTTTATGTTATATAATAAAGTTGAAAATAAATAGTGATTTCTTTTTTTTTATTGTTGCAATCTGTTTCTACTATTTACAAAACACATTTAACTGTTCTAATATATTCCTAATAGAAAGAAAAAAGTTCTTTAGATCAATTTGAATAATACTAAGAGATGTCTTAATACAGGTAGTAATATGAGTATATATATATATATATTAGAAATATCTTAAATATATCTTCTTCTGTCAACGCAAAGTCTTTGTAGTATCTTTGAAAACATTTTAAACATTCTTGACACCGGCGCATTCATATATATGTATATGTAAAGATATTGCCCCATACCCTATAACATTTCGATGTCAAAAGACAACACCCACTCACCTGTTCTCAATAAAATCGTCCAAATATTTTTGACAAATTTTCTATGATGGCCTCAAATTAGAAATGAGAAAATTGAAATATTTATGGGTATATTTCAAAATCAATCAGGAAATGAAAATGTATATATATGGATGATCAAAGGAGCAGCAGCAATATCAGCATTTTAACCTTTTTCTTGCAAATCATGAAACTGGGTCAGTCTTTGTAATGATTGCATTTCATTTATCTTTCGACTTTTTTTCTGTCCATCAGGCAGCAGCAGCAGCAATCGCAAAATCAATTAACTTGAATGCAAAGCCATCCATGATTCCTGTTTATCATCATCATCATCAGCACGATGGTTCGGGCCGTTGATTGATTGCTAGCGAAAGATGCAACTATAGAAAACAGTAGACAGGGGCAAGGGCGGGGGCATGTGGCACGTGGCTAGCTCCTGGACACAGATTCATACATATATAGTGACTCTATATTTCGCTCAGACTACTAACAATTTATCTCTTTCACAAGTTGATTAGATTTCCAGTCATAGTTAAAAGTCGACTGCAATAATTATTATATGAAATGGATAGATACTCTATGAAAATAAAACACAACTGACACGACACTTTATGTAGTAAGCCAGTGACAACATTTGCCAAAGCTGAGTACAGAAAAGAGATAGTAGAGCATTTGGTAGTCGCATGTAGAGATATGCGTTGTATACATTTAGCCAATTCCATGGGCGCCTCCCATCTTAGCGGGCAGCATTATGATTATGCATAAAAGTTCACAGGGGAAGAAAAGTGGAATGAATAGGTGAGGGTAGACGGGAAGAGATTGAAATGGGCATTCAAGTAAAGTTGTTTGTTTGTTTGTTTATTTGCTTTTGTTGCACTGTTTCAGTTGAGAATTAATGATGCTTGCATCCGTCATCAGAGTGCAACAACGTCATCTTACCATCTCTCTACACCAAGCACACACACTTTCCACAGCCGACCATATCTCGCCCACACTCAGACCTCAGATCTTAGACCCGCCTCTCCAAGCGTTCCCCCCTCCCTCCAGCCATCCATCTTCCTACTCGCGTTCACATTTGAAAAATGTAATGCGTTTTGCCTTTTTTTTCTCCTATATTTTTCTGTTTCTCCCCCCTCCTCTTTCCCCTCAATTTAAGTGGTTTTTGTAGTAGCTGCTGCTTTCTTTATTTAAAACTCATCATCAGCCAGAGTCGTCGACGACGACATCATTTGGCGGCGGAGTTCTTTGGATATAAATAGAGGCTAGAGCTCCCTATGAAGTAGCAAAACTGTTGCAGTTGCTGCTGTTGCTCGATGTGAGAATGATGTGTTGGATATATCGTCAAAGATCCTTACTTTTATGACTGACAGTTTGCTAGTTTGCCAAATGATGATTTAAAGTCCACACAAAAACCAAAATCAAAATATATAAACAAACCCCGAAGCAGTCCATAAATCTAATGAAAAATGTATATCAAGATTAGGTAATGTAAGATACAAAACACTACTTTGACTCATATTTCTTGTTAGACTTTAATTTAAGGTACTAGGAAAGTTCGTTGGTCAATTACTTGATCAAAGTTACCCGACCTAACTATCACTAGATCATCATACTAGTGAGTAAACATGATATTAAAGTATGTAATTTTGCTTAAAAATAATAAGTACCTCAATTTGTCTGGGATGAGCGAGAAAGTGTTTTCATCTTCACTTGGCTGCCATCCAGTCTACTCCAGAAATGTATATACATATAATCATATGATGCATTCTTGTTCCTTTTGTGTTCCTCCAACTGCCTCGACACTGTCTAGCCAATATATGTATAATCTTTATGCTCTGATGGATAGATGGATGGTTGGTTGGAGTGGGATGAATCCCAAATCTCTCGCCATCTCTCCACACTGTGTATACTGAGTCATCTCTTTGCCAATTTGTTTGCCGTTGTTGTTTTTTAATCAGCCAAATTGTTGACACCGAAAAACAGAAAGAAAACCAACAACAAAACCGCAAACAATCGGAGATAGAGAGAGAGAGAGAGAGAGAGAATGGTAGTGTGCACAACAAACAAAGTTCTTTCTTTGAGAGATAAATTAGATGGCGCCGTGTTGCTACTTCTCTGGACATGTAATCTGACATGTAACAAGCCATCTGCCTTTCTGCCATGACACGCACTTTTTTTTTTTGTTCCTCTCTTAGCGTCATTTTGAAAAGTTTCCCAGTGTGAAGAAGTCCCAGTGAGTGATACTATGTGGTCGTTCTTTGAGAAATTGCAAATAAACCAGAGTAAACATTCTCCATACTCGTAATATTAACCCAAACGCTAAATTGTGTGTGTCTTTAAGTGTGTGCGTGTGAGTGTGTGTGTGTGCCTGATATATGACATACATATAACCAAAGATGAATTACCTATTCCACAGACCCGACCCACCGACATCCACCCCAAAAATAAAAACTCACTTCGCTTCTATGTTGAGCTGAAAAAACTTCCCTCCGCTATGTGTCAGCTGTCCGAACTGAATGAATGAATTTCCCCCACGCAATTTCCCCCGTGCGCAAGGCAACAAAAAAAAAAAAAAAACACTCACACACGCGATGAAGAAAAAATTTCCCTCGATTCATTTGGTGGTTTCTTCTTGGTCGACGAGGGTTCAGTGTTCACAGTGCTTCACAGTTGCTCAACTAGCATCGAGTGGTAGAGTCGTCGTGGTCGTCGTCGTCCGTAATCGTCATCCGTAGAGTGGTCGGTCCGCCTTTCATTTGCGTGCCGTGTTTCCAATGGTTTTTCAAAAGTTTCTCAACGCTCAACAACAAAATTTACAATTCTTTCAAGTGCGAATTTCGAGAACATATTGAATTTTGTGTGTGTGTTGTTTAATCTTTTGCTTTTTTTTTATTCAATATCCACCCTCTTGGCACGATCAGCACCCGCTAATCCTTCGTATACACATACATATCTATAAAATAATACAAAAACCGGTTTCCTAAGACTTTTGAATTATTTTCTGTTTTGTTTTTCTTTGGTTCCTTTAATAGTTTTTAGGTTATAGGGCAAAAATCAACCCTCTATCCACTATAATGCCCGAACCCTTAAAAACTAAACCTATGCCAATGAACTTTCCCCCCTCATTTCGTTTTTCTGATCTTATGCTATTTTTTTTTTTTTTCACAGCACTAAAGTGCATTTCTGTATGTGTGTAAGTGTGTAAGTGTGTGTATATAATTCGCAAAAAGTTACCTAAAAATGGCAAAAATTCAAGGAGTTTTTATGATGTGCCAAGGCACAATGCGCCCAGAGAAATGTATGTATAAAAGAAATTTAGCTCGAATAAAAGTAAACTTAAACTAAAGAATGGTAAATTCTATCTAATCCAATCACAATTTTAAAAGTATTCCAATCAAATTATAATTTAATAACTAATTTGGCACTGAAGCGATCATTGATAGTTTTCTTACACCAAGTGAAACATTTCACCCAAAATGTCTGCTGGTCGAAAATGCTTTGTTATAATCGAGAATTCAATAGATGAACAAATTGAATCATATATATTTCAAATATTTATTTCATTTTTAAACCCCTTTTAAAGTGAAAACAAGAAAGGGAAACTTGAGATGCACAATTCTCTGATTCGAACATATTATAGAATATTCCAAAATTTGAGGCCATAAGAAATAGTATTAGGTATTCCTGAGTAACAAAGCGTGAGAATTTTCAAGCAGTTCGTTAGCCTGGTGGTTTTAATTGATGCTGCCTATAAAGAGAGAAAGGACTTTTGGTTCGATCTCCGCTTGAGACGATAATTGAAAGGGCATCAAAT
This sequence comes from Drosophila equinoxialis, assembly GCA_018150345.1. Lineage (NCBI taxonomy): Eukaryota > Metazoa > Arthropoda > Insecta > Diptera > Drosophilidae > Drosophila > Drosophila equinoxialis. The sequence goes on along the minus strand of JAECWI010000002.1, from coordinate 4,882,149 downwards.
TATAGAATGATATCGGTGAATAATATGGCATAAACCATTTCTAAGCATCCTTTGCCATAGGCTGGTTCATTGTTAATGCTGAACTCTCCGAAATTGAAAACAAAAGAACAAAACTATCTGTAATTTTACATTCTTAAATAGGAGTCTAATAAAAGCTAACTCAATTTATAGAATATATATAATTAAAAAGGGAAATTATTTATATATCAATTTCTATTATTTCTTTTAGTTAAGGAAAAAACAAAAATTATTTTCTTCTCCTTTCATTGATGGACTCTGCTAACCATTATAATGCCATGCCACTTCTTGATTGATAGAACCTGTTGGGAGTTACAACTAGATTCAGTGAAAAAGTATTGATTAGGGATAAAGCACTAAAGAAGTCATTATTCAAAATGATGGACTAAAAAACTTCTCACAAAACATTAATATTCTAAATTATATGATCAATTGTCGAAATTCTACTTATTTCTTCTACGACCATTGAAAGTCTCACATATTCCCTCTTTTATCAGGTCATTCGATATGAAATTATTGTCTTCGTTTTTCTACGTGCCTGAGCCGCAGCTGTTTGAAATGTTTCAAGGCGAAAATCGAATATTTATGAACAGCAAAGCGTTTACAGCGCGTAGGAGGAGGAGTTGGGGGGAGAGAAGTTGAAAAACTTCTTCATCAAATATATATCAAGTTTGTTTCATGTTGTGAAATACATTCAATGCATTATAAGTAAAGAAAATGTTTTGTGTCTCTGTTAATTGCTCAAAGTTTTACTCTCTCAATAGTCTCTTCGTAACGCATCAGTGGAACAGTGGAAAAATAGGAAAAGTAAAGCCAAAGTTGTTGTCTTTGTTGCCATCATCTACTACGACTGTCTACTGTCTGCTGCTGCTGTTGCTGTCGCTTCACACTTAATTGGTTATGTCGATGGGGAAAAAGGTCACGTTTATGAATTTGTCGATCGAGCAAGCTTTTTTCAAGTCCAAAACGACTGAAACCAAGACAGACCCGATACGCCGTGGGGGGAAGTTGACACTGGAGCTCCATTTCACCATTTAGCACTCCTTCTACCCCGAAAAAACCTTTTTAACAACTTACAGTTGAATGCACATTTTGTTTTATTCTCTTCTACCTTTTAAATTAAAAAAAATGGAGAGAAAAAAACAACAACAAACAACAAAGTGCAATTTGAAGCTAATGTTTGAAGGGCTTTTTTCTTTTTTTATTTGTTGGGTTTCCATAATTAACGCTGAGAATGCATTTGCATTGGCAACCACCACACCCACTTTTTTAGGGAGCTCCACTCTGCTCCTTCCCCAAAAATTTGATCACAGACAAAAAGCCAAAAAATGATTGAAAAACGAGCAAAATGGGGGAAAAGTAATTTTTTCCTCACTTTTTACTTAAATTGTCGGCATTTCTCCTTTACTTATTTGCACCAGACAACAGACGCATGGGTGCCGCATGGTGCAACACCCTCCCCGGTTTCTTCCCCCACCACCACCGTCGCCCTAGACTTTCTTTTCTTTCCTTTCGCACACAGTTAGCGGCAGCTTTTCCTCATGACAATGGACATTGTTTGTCTTTTGACATTTTCTTTATCTTTTTTCTCAGTTTTTGTTTTTTTTCTTTTTAAAGTGGCCAGAACCAGAAGCATAACCAGAAGAGACACTTGTGTTAGGGCAAATTGTGAGCTATATAAGGAAACTAAATACTAAAGTGGCGCAAAAAAAAAAAAAGGTGCAAAGTGTATCCATAAAAATTTAATAAACATTAATTTCCTGCTTTCAATTTTGAGTCAAATTTGGTTAAGCAATTTGCTGAATTTCGAGTCGCCACCTTTATTTGGACCTTCTGCCAGTGGCCCTTCTGGCATTCTGCATTATCAACGTAGCTGGAAGCCAAAAAGGAAAAACGAAGGACAGCAATTCGATTTGATTGCCAAAACGACGACATTTTTATTGCTGACAAAGGGGAAATCCTTTCAGCCAGAGCCTTCTGCCCGTTCAGTTTCCCATTGCCTGTTCCACTTAACATAAATCTGACATATAGCCATTGGCATTAACTGCAGAAATATCTCCACCTTCTCCAGAAAAACCGACAAATAAAATAAAGAATTGGATTATGCTCAATAAAATACATTTTCACACAAAATGAAGACGCGGGCCATAAAAAAAACTAAATGAATAAAATGCGACCGAAAGAAGAAAAGCAAGAAATGTGCATTTCAATAAAAATTTGAATAAGAATTTCCCTCAATGTTGGAACTATTCCATTTTCGTCTATGAATCCTTTCTAGTTTTTTATTACTAAATGAGCAGACACAATTATGGAGAAGCATTGGGTGTTGGGGGGTAGAGAAAAATAGTCTCAACCAGATGACTAACGACAATGAACCATAACAAAATGAGTGTGGAGCTGGATGGGAAGGGGGCAAAGAGTTGATGACTCAGTTGTGTCTAGGAAAAGGGTTTTCATGCGGTTGAAAACTTTTTTGTCAGCGATGATTAATTTTCCTTTACTACGCAAATTATATTCACATATATTGAATAAGCAATCAGCCAAAGGATCATTATCAGAAGTAGAAGGTGGTTTTTTTTTTTTTTTTATAGTGAGTGAATTTTATTATCAATCCAATCAATGGACACATCTAATGCTAGTTCATCATTTTGGTAGAGGAAAATTTGAACAATTTGAGCGAAAATTCGAGGTTTGATCAGTTTTAGAGGCAAAATCTCGGTTTTGAGGGGACAATTTCCATATCACCGCCGAGGATGCGCCTCTAACTAATGGAAACTTTCTTTCAAAGAGAAGCATTTCCATCGAACAGTGAAATCTATAAATATTTTGGCCCTAGCTATATTAATTCCAAGTATTTCCAAGGCCATAAAATTTTTGATATCTTAAACGACAGAAAATTTATTGAGATCTTTTATTGAATATGATTTATAAGATATCCATACAAATTTGATCAGTTTTAGTGGTCCATTTTAATTAAGTATGAAATCATTCATTTATGTTCATTCTTTGATCTTATGCATATCGAGGGGATGAAGGGGGCTGCTTCGTCCCCCTTTTTAGTTTATGTCTAACAAATTTTAATGGTTTTCGCCTCTCTTTGGCAATTTGTTAATATTACAACGAGGGGAAAATATGCCGAAAACACACGAAAAATCTCCCTTTCGTTCCCCGTTCCAGCTAGACGAAATTGATGCCTCTTGCACTTAGTCCATGATGTGTCCCCCCGTTCCTAATATCATCTAGCATTTGATGTGTCCGTACACATACTACATACATACATATATTTTATTTGCGTTTCTTGTGTTTTTCTTTCACTTCTTGAGCAAATCTTCTGCGTCTCCCCATCCGCACTCATACTCCATTCCCTCAAACAATCTCCTTTCGCTCCATCCACCTCGGACTTGGACTCCAAATCCAACTCGAACTCCTACTCCTCCTCCTACTATTGGCCCCCAAACTGCTGCTGCTGCTGCTTTTGCTGTGTCCCAACATTTTCGACGTTTAATTTCGAGTCATGATTCCATTGTTATTTATAGCAAACTGCCGCTGGAAAAAGCATCCAAACAGAAGCAGCAGCAGCGGCAGCCACTCTAGACAACACTCCATAAAATATTGTTGCCCCCTCACCGGCCCCTTCCCCGCCGCTTCTCCTGCCACTCCATCAATTTTGAGCCCCCACTTGTGTGTATCTTCATCCCCATTCCTGCCACTGCTGTTGCTCTTGCTGTTGGCACGCGACGTTGTCGTTGTTGTCGTCTAGTCTAAGGGGATCTGGCACTTATGTATATCTCCCTCATCCAGTTTTAGCTTAGAGTCTCTATCTCTCTCCATCTCTCTCTCGCACTCTTTTATCTGCTCAATTTTCTTTTCTTTTCAAATGCGAGTCGACATTGAATATAATTCAAATTTAATGCAATTGATACCACTTAGAAGCATATAATATACATATATATAAAGATATATTATATATAAGTTTTTAAAAATTAGCTCATTGCAAAGCCAAGATTCTATTCATTAGAACTTCCATTTACCAACTTCATTTTGGAAAAACTTTTGGCCAAGCTCTGTGTTGATTTCGATTTGACTAATCTGGCTAACTCTTATGGGTCTTTGCCTTTTACTCCTTCTGTCAGTCATATCCAACTTCTTCTCTCATCTATTTAATACTCTTCATGGTATAAAATTTTTTAATTTTCTGTTGTTCTCAAACTTCCATTTTCTTCTTGTCTCTGTTGGGCCAGCGACTTCATAGATGATGATGATTTTTCCATTACAGTCAATGTCAATATTTGCTGCATGTTTTGGCAGCTCTGAAATTGAAAAAAAAAAAAAATGAAAATGAATAACGCAAAAAATGTGCATGCTTTTCGTGCAAATTACGACGAGTCTAGTCTATTACCAAGATGAAAATGACTATGTACATTGTGCTTACTTGTAGGATTAGGAACTCCACAGACTCAGTCGAGTGTCTCGTTACTCTAACACCAATGAGTTTCATTTTGGAAAAGAAAAACGTGTTGCATACTTTGTGGCTGACTTTAGTGCATAGAATTAACTATGCATAAATATTATACATTTAATATATAATCTGATTTCTGTTTTCCCTCTGATTTATAATGCAGACATCGTTTGCCAGATATTTCCCTATTTCAAGCTGCTGCAGTTTAAAACTTTCCACCAGCAAGAGATGGAAACAGAGTTGGGAAAAGAGTTTCGTGGGTCGTGCGGGGGAAAGCTTAACTTAATCAGTTTTGTAAAGAAAAAGTAAGGAAAAAGTTTGTCTTTCATGGTTTTTTTCTCTTTTCTTTTTTTCCTACGCCTTTACTACCAGACAATAAACTAAAGACAAAAGTTTACCCGCGCCCAGCTACAAAAACAAGAAAAAACTTCTCTCAAGGCTTAGTTATAGCCTTGGATTTAGAGATCAGGACACAAAACAAAATAGCATAAACTATATATATTTCAGATTTCTCGTAAACCATCAAAAATCATTCATGGTCAGAATACAATATAAAATCTAGAGCATTGCCCAGTTGAGTTTCAAGTTAAGTTTTTATCTTCAAAACTAACCTATCACCTTATCACCATCTGGCATATCCTTTTAAGTCAAAGTGTGTGTGTGTGTCTCAGTGTGTGTGTCTAGCTAGCAAATCCAATAAAACGAAATTGCCGGATTTAGTTGTCTCCCGTCTGTGACAGAAGGCATAGATTTATCTACATAGATTTCATGGTCTTAGGGCCCCACACACAGACACACACACACACATGCCTTTTACTTAGATAAAAGTCAAAGCATTTTTAAATAAAATTTAGAAAACAACATTCAAGAAAGTCTTAAATGCAAATAAAAATGCATCTAAAGTAGTAATTGAACCCATTTCACTGTGGTTTCTCAAACTGTCGACAAAAAGTTCTCCGAGTTTTAGTTAGGCGCAGTTCAATTTTATGGTCAAAGTTTTTAGTCAGACCAGAATGAAAGAAAATAAAAAAAAAAAAACATTTAAATGTTCGGTTTTTCCTTCTTCTTAACGTGCAAGGAGCACAGTTAAAAGAGAAAACAATCGTTAAATTTGTGAAATGTTTGTTATTTGTCGCCCAGTATTATGTCATGAACTGTGACATTTTATGACCACACACGCTTGCGGTCTATAGCTGATACATGTTATTTTTGTCAGCTTATTGACTTTATATTTAACTCTCAATAATATTTTTGCGGCCGGTACCGATGCCGGTGTCCGTGCCGATGAGCCGGAACTCAGCCAATGAAGAACCCGAAAAAAAACAACCGATTGACCCATTTTTCTTTACCCCAAAAGTGACAATTGTGTAATAATGCAAAAGGTGTAGATTGATTCGAAAACACATACATATGTGTCTGTACATATGTATATGTAGGTATGTCTATATGTATGTATATAAATATATGTACATATACGGGTGTGAATGAAACAACTGGCCGCAATCTTTTGTACTTTAGCAAAGTGACAAACCAAGTTGTTTTCCGGTCTGGGTTTCGGTTGTCAGTTTGGTTTCCTGGCGTGCCAAATGAAGTTATATCTTTTCGTCCAACGTCTCGCTCTCCCCCTCTCTGCTGGGTGTGTCTGTCGGAGTGTGTTTTGGTAGCAACTTGCATTACTTTGCAAATTGTTGTGTATGCCCATAAAAATATTTGTACCGGGCACATTTCCCCCTCCTTGTCTCCGTACCATGGCAATGGCAATGGCAATGTGGCATGTGGCATCGGTTCAACGAAATGCAGCAAGCAAGTGTTAAATGGTCGTTCACGGTCTGTCTTGAAATGGTTCCTTTTAATTACACACAAGTTTTGCCCCCTCTCATCATTGTGTGTGTGTGTGTTTTACACGTAAACGGATGGCTCGACATTTTGGTTTTAGCACTTGGCCACTTGAGTCTGGCCAGGAAGAAGGGTTCTTGAGTTTTAAAGCGAAATTCTTGCTATGCGACATGACCTGGGTTGACCCTTTCTTTTCATCCTTTTACTGACTTAATTGTATTTGATCATAATATAAATTTGATCAAGTTTAGCTAATCTTCCAACTAACTACTCTTAAGATTCAATAGTCTCAGAAAAACACTTGAATAACTATTCTACTATTATATATTGACATCTAGCCATGAGAAGAACAATGCAGTTCTGTATCCTATATATATATGATCGATTAAAAATTCTCAATGGTGTGAAAGAGTTTATAGAGATTTTGTGAAAACTTTGGTTTTCAAGTTAGTATAAATTTTATCAATAGATACTCTCTCAAAATATTGAAAATAGTGTGCTCTGATATTTATTGTGTATCTTTCATCTGTTTCTTAGATCACTTCAGCAATCAATCTCAATAAAATTTAAGACTTTTCTAAGGATTTCCTTTTTTTTAAATTTTAAAGCTAGAATTTTGTCGCTTATTGTTTAACTTTGTCGCATCCATGTACAATATTTGCATTCGTATCTTTATTAGAGCATTTGTTCAATGGGTTCCCCTACGTTTTTTTTTTATCTTTAAGGTGCGAGCTATGGAGCAGCGACTGAGTGAGTGGCCCAAGCCTCAAGCACAGTCACAGCAGCAACAACACTCGTCCACAAATTCGCCCAACCACCACCAACAACAACAACAACAACAACAGCAAGCCATTGGATCAGCATCTGTGGTCACTAGTGTGTCCAGTGGTTCCAGCAACGAGGCAGAAAAAACAATCACTTCATTGGAGATTCAGGTAGAGGAACAACGTCAATTGCGTCTACACGACGCCCGACAAATCGAAGCAAAGGCCGCCAAGATCAAAGAGTGGGTCAACAATAAGCTGCGCGACTTGGAGGAACAAAATCAATTGCTGCGCGAACAGAATATCAAATGCAATCAGCAACTGGAACTGCTTAAGAATCACATAGCCAATCAGTCGCAACGCCACAGTATTGTTGGGCCAGTTAGGAATAGCTTGAGTCTGGATGTACAGGACTTTGCCACAACGCCGGAGACACGAAGACGTAGCGAAAGTCTTGATCCGCAAGAGATTATCAGTAGGCCATTAACCTCATCATATCCCCATCATCAGCACAGGCGGAATCTCTCAATGGAGCCACAGGAACTCGAGCGCAATCTAGTGGCGGCCGTCGATGGCCTCACTCTGGCCCCGCTTTCGAGTATCACAACAAAGAATCCCATAACAACACGCCCGGATAGCTCTGATACGGATACAGCGCACGATTATGCGGAAATCTATACGCCGTCGTGTGAGAAGCTGCCATCGTGGATGAAAAACAATCCCGCTCTGATGGCCAGTGGCGGTAATTCAAGCACAACCACAACTACCACCAGTGATTTGGGTGTACCTCGACCGCCGACACCGCCGCTGCATCGTTTTCCCAGCTGGGAGGCGAAAATCTACCAGGTGGCCAACGATGGTTTGGTCGGCACAGGTGCCGCCGGAACTAGCACAGCTGAGCACGGCAGCTCCTTAGGCTCCCACAATGAGCAACCAGATGTGCAGCCGTTGGCTGAGGGCATCACTACTACTAATACCAACAGCAACACCCTATCGAATGGCCGCTCTCGTCATACGAATACAATGGATGGAAATGGCACCGCACCGGGCACACCTCAACCGCCGCCATCGCGGCAACAACAAACCGCCAGCGGCGGCTTCTGTGATATCTCCGTGCCCGTATATGCCACTGTCAAGGGTCGAGCTTCCCAAATACGTTCAATGCCCTTTACCGGGGACTCTAGTGATGATTCCAGTGATGGGGAGGATCATGCCGTCATGCTGACACATAATTCGCACAACTCGTCGAGCACAGATAACACAGAGACCTCCACATCGGGGAGTGCATCGAGTCCATCGAAGAGTTTAAAAACATCCTCAAGTTTGAGCCCGGCGAAACGAAGTGGTTCCGAGAGTCCTAAAAATGCCAAAGCACGTGGTATGTAGAAATTACAAAAACAGGATATCAGCACCGACAGTAGAATCGACCCTTATCTCTCAGAGCCTTATCTCGACTATTGTGAATCCTCCAAAGTAAATTGTAGCGTAGCATCGTGTGCATTCGCAGAACCACTAACTAATCCAACCACTAACACCCCACTAACTAAACTTAAACTACAACCAAAGCAAACACTAAATAAATCCAATGAAAATCCCCTTTAACCAACCCTAACCAATATCCTAAAATGTAATTTACTAAGCAGTGCAAATTTCCTTGAGTCCCGATACCAGAAAATCCCAAGTGATATGTATTTTGTGATAACATGCATGAGCATTCTCCCTTCCTCTCTTTGTTCCTTCCATTAGTTCCAAGTAATATTTGCATTGTATCCTTCCTCCCGCTCGATGATTTCCTTTCCAATTTTCCCTCTTCTAATCTTAAGCAAAGTGAATTCTAACAATTTCTAACAACTTCTGACAACTTCTGCTCATCTTAACCTTGTCATTATTAAACCTTACCCACCAACCGAAATGATCATCATCATCATTATCCTTTCACTCTCATCACTAATCCCAAACACTAAACACAACAATTCACTTCACCACACCACACAACACCACACCGCAGTCCATCAGACACACCATACTCTACCACACCCACAGGCACTTGGTATCACAAGCCTGAACAAGCCCACACAGAGCACGCTGCCACGCCTACATATGCCCATTGCGCATTTGCGTGTTGTCCCGCCCCATCATAGCCAGAACCAGAACCAGAACCACCCCAACCACCAGCACCACATGCGTGGCACAGTAATTTCAGATATTTCCTTTGAATCAGGCCTCTCCGATGATTACGCCCTGCCCCCGGATGCTGTATCAGAATCCACATGCATGGATGCCTCAATGCCGTCATTGTTAATGCGTCAATCTTATGTGGATTCGCCGAGCAAGAAAATAGAGTCCCTGGAGAAGGTAAGTCAACCAGGCCCAACCCCCACCCATCTACCCCAAAGATATCAATTGGGTTTTCTGTTTGGCTTTTGTAGATGGGCCACCTGGCCAAATTGGGTGGCAAATTGAAGACTTGGAGGAAACGTTGGTTTGTCCTGAAGAACGGTTCACTCAACTATTGGAAGAGCCAACACGATATACAACGGAAACCACAAGGACAAATCCTGCTCGACGAAGCCTGTCGCATTAATCGAGCCGAAGGGGCATCGACCTTTGAAATAGATACTGGAAAAAAGGTTTACTATCTAACTGCAGACTCACATGCCACCATGGATGACTGGATACGAGTGCTGCAGAACGTGCAACGACGAAATGCCACAAAATTGCTACTAAGTCGCGATGATCAGAAACCCACAGTGCAGGGATGGGTGACCAAAGTGAAGAACGGTCACGCCAAGAAATGCTGGTGTGTGCTATTGGGCAAGATGTTTCTTTATTTCAAAGCCCCAGCAGAGACGGTAAGACACAGAGAGAGAGAGAGAGACAGAAGATAGAAAGTAAGTGATTTCAATTTTATTTTCCATACACACACAGAATCCATTGGGTCAGATTAATATGCGTGATGCTCGTGTTGAGGAAGTCGAACACGTTTCCGATTCCGATTCCGAGGAACGTGAGGATGCTGCCCAGGATCAGGCACGACTAACAGTGGCCATCTATCCAGCACATCAGGGTCCCACATATCTTATACTATCCGGCAAGCCAGAACGTGATAATTGGTTATATCATTTGACTGTCGTTTCGGGCGGTGGTCCCAGCGCTGGCACTCAGTATGAGCAGTTAGTTCAAAAGCTTATGGAAACCGATGGCGATCAAAGTAACTGAACCTATACATACATGGAGTTATTGATTTTCGAGACTGACATTCTGATGTTTTTGCAGATTGCGTTCTCTGGCGTCATCCCATATTGCTACACACCAAAGATACGATCACAGCTCCATTGTCATCCATGCACACGGAGACCATGCAGCCAGAGGCCATCAAGCTCTTCAAGGTAAGACAACAATTGGATGTGTCACATATTGTATCTATACAAAATGGATTTCTCTCTCCTCTACACCACTTTCATAGAGCATTCAACTATTCATGTCTGTGGCAGTGAATCAACCTGGCATCGATTATCATGTGGTTCTCGCTCAGAACGCATTGCAGCACTGTTTGGATATGCCGGAATTGCAAACCGAAATGATTTGCATATTGATTAAACAAACTTCCCGACATATGGGACAAAAACTAAGTGTCGGCGTCCAGGTAAACAAGAAACTGGGCAAGCAAACGCGCGTAAGTTTTTCAGTTGCAAAGCTTCTTCTTCAAATTGATCTTAGTGAGAACATTTTTTTGAATTTTTGTGTGTTACTGGTTTATTTTCCCCTCCGATTCCCAAATGTTTTAGTTATTCTCCCTTCCCCCACCAATCCAAAATAAATTTTGTTTGATTGTAAATTCATAATTTAGTTTACTAACAAAAAGAAAAGCAAAATGCAATGCAGAAAAGTTACATGTCTAGCTCCCAAGTGTAAGATCATGGATCATGGCAATGTCTGTCTATGTGTATATATAGAGAGCACATTTACAATGAAGCTAAAAAAATACTAGCTCATCTTTTGTGTAACATTTCATAGACAAAACATTTCGGGTATCATACGAGTATTGATTTTTATATTTATTTTCAAAGCTTTGCTTCCAACCCAAAAAAACAAAATACGACAGAAATAATGGCTTATAAAAACGCTTAAATAAAATAAACTAAATCCTAATATATAAATAATTTATAATCATATATAGTCAACTTCAATTTGAACTAGTTTTTGCATGTTTTATGTCTACTAACTTCCCCTCTAAATTATGCTCTTTATTATTTACAATTATCATACAATTTTTTGTATAGTTTGTCTATACTTTTCTGTTTATTTTTGATTATTAGCATATACAGACAATAAAATTTCCCCCATAACTGTTCATACATATAAATAGATATACATACATATAGCTCTATATTGCTGTGCAATCTGTTTGTTAGCTTTTCTATATATATGTACATACAACATTTACAAAATTATTGTATAAAGTATTTGCTGTAAATTTCACAACATTTGTACATAAAGAAACATACATAACATAACACACGAAAGAGAACACATTAAACCACCTACATACATAGAACCACCCAACTCACCCACAACAAACCATCAAGGAAAACAAAGAAGAATGGAAAAACGCATAGCGACTTGTTGTTTTTAATGGAAAACTGAACTTAATTCACCTCGAATCACCTCAATTCAACACCTAGGAACTTATCCTGTTGAATTCGAAAATTTTTGGCAAATATTCTGCACTTGTTGACCAAAATTCCAGCATCGATCGCTGGAGATTGATCAAACAAAAGTTTTAACTAACAATACAGTGTTGGTTGACTGTTTGTGAAGCGGTTCAGTGTTTAAACTTATGTCGCTCTGTTTGTCTCACTCTCACTTTCTCTTCACACACTCACATACAATTTTTAGTGTTTCTTCTGTCTCTATCTCTCTCTCTTTGTCTCTGTTTCTGTTCTAATCATTTTGCTGCTTTGAATGTGTCGCATTATTCTTCAAATTACCTACAAATATAATGTCTATATATCATCTAGTTTTTTTTTACTTTGCGTGTATTTTGTGGCTTTTTAAATAAGCGAAAGTATAAAAAACAAAAAAGTAAAGCCTTTTTTTTAGCGGGTTAAACACAAAACAAAAATCGAAAACAAAATTACTATTCAATTGATCAGCAAATGTTTTTTGGCTTCTCTTCCTCTTCTATTTTGTTTCTTTTTCAACAAAATCTTTGCATTACCGTTTTTCCGTTGTCGACCCAACCAATCAAATTCCAACCGTTTTCCAACACTAAACCTTTGACGACGACGACAACAACTACGACCCTCGAACTTTTATCGATCGACTCGATCATCGACCAATGAAATTTACAGCAATTACTATTGTGCGCCACCCAAAGCCTGTTCACCTGTGATACCCAACAGGGTAGCCATGCCCAAGCCAATGGCAGTTCGCCAACATCAATACAGGTATGAGGGGAAATTTTAGCGGCATTCTGTATGTGTGTTGTGTGTGTGTTGTGTACAGTTGTGTTCATTTATTGTAGTCATTAGAAATTATTTATCTAGATATCTGTATAGTCAAACTTAAACTAAACGTATCTTGAAGGCAAACAAAATTCTCGAAATATTAGTCATTATATTTCAAATTTTATCCTATATATTCTTACATTCTATAATCTAGGCTCCTGTGACCACGCCCATTATCGATTGTAAATCGAATCCGCCAGCCTATAGTTTTGTTCAAGGCTGGCAATTGCTTGCTCTAGCGGTTTCATTATTTGTACCGAAATCTAGTCGTCTATTATGGTATCTTAAGTTACATTTATCACGCAATGCGGATACTAAAACCGAAACGGGCAAGTATGCCGCCTACTGTGAACGAGCCCTGGAACGCACACTAAAGAATGGAGGACGTGAGACGAAACCATCACGCATGGAGGTCCTATCCATATTGCTGAAGAATCCATATCATCATTCGTTACCGCATGCCATTCCCGTGCACATGATGAATGCCACGTATCAGGTGAGTCAACATTTCAGTCGCTCGTGTTTGATTCACTGATTGATCGTTTTGCCTTGCAGGTGGTTTCGTTCGATGGATCGACAACAATCGAGGAGTTCCAATCGACTTTGGCCCAAGAGCTGGGCACCAGGGATGCCACCAATGGTTTTTGTCTCTTCAGCGACGATCCCATTGAAAAGGATCTCGAGCACTATCTCGAACCCTTGGCCAAATTATGCGATGTGATAAGCAAATGGGAAACAGCATTGCGCGAGAAGGGTTCTGGTAAATTTGAAAACTCTCGCGTTATCCAAATGAGCTATAAGAATCGTCTCTACTGGAAGCATACGATTAAATGTGAAACCGATAAGGAGCGTCTGTTGCTCTGCTATCAGACGAATGCCCAAATTGTCCAGGGACGTTTCCCTCTCTCCCGCGAGCTGGCCTTGGAATTGTCGTCGCTAATGTCACAAATCGATATGGGCGACTATACGCATGAGAAATCTCGGGATGTCGGCCTTAAGGCATTGGATAAATTCTATCCTTATCGCTATCGCGATGCCCTGGGAGCCGATCAGCTGAAGGAAGTCCAAGAGATGCTCATATCGAAGTGGCTAATGCTGAAGGGTCGTTCCACTTTGGATTGTGTACGAATCTATTTGACCTGTTGCCGGAAGTGGCCATATTTCGGTGCCTGCCTCTTCCAGGCCAAGCCGCGTCAAAACGAGGCGGCGACTCAAGCACAAGCACAATCCCCGGTGGCCTGGTTGGCCATAGCCGAAGATGCCCTCAATGTGTTGGAGTTGTCCACAATGTCACCAGTGGCAAGGTATCCCTATAGTACAGTGATGACCTTTGGCGGTTGTCAGGATGACTTCATGCTGGTGGTTAGCCATGATGATGGGTCAGAGCAAAAGCTATTATTTGCCATGAGCAAACCAAAGATATTGGAAATAACGTTGCTCATTGCGGACTATATGAATGCCCTGGGTCACACAGTGCCCGGAACTCCGCAAATGAATTCGCTGACTCGCAATGGGTCGCATCGTTCGTTGCGTGCCTCCCAAAGACCGGCAGCCACTTCGACAAATGCAACAACCACGGCGCATAATACACTCAACTCGCATGCCACGCACACATTGAACTCGACCCATTCCCATACATTGAGTAGTTCTCATCATGCAGGAGGCGGCGGTATCGGTGTGGGTGCCGGCAGTGGAGGTGGCGGTGGCAGCCATCCGGGCACTCTAAGCTCTGGTCATCATCATACACATCCGCATGCGCATCATCACCAGCATCAGCATCAGCCGGATATATTGAAAAGCACACCAGATCATCAGCGTCTCAAATAAACACAGACAATTATGATGACGAGGACAACGACACAGACGAAGAAGGGGAGAACCAACTGTACATACTTAAGATTATTACTCTTTAATACTTATTCAACACTAGATAAACTAGAAGAAGACGAAGAAGCAAGAACAACAAAAAAAAAAAAAAAAAGAAGAAACTACTCTTACCTAAGCTATGTAATTCATATATATATATAAACAACTACCTATAACATATATATATAAACTGATATTATATATTTTTTTTTTGTATAGTTTTACGGCTTACCTCTATATAAGGTATCAAACACAGAATCTCACTTATAAAAATTCAATTTTTTTTATTTTTAACTATTATTTCTTTTGTACAGTGTGTGTACCCAACAAAAAAGAAAGAAAAAAGAGAACAAGAAAATGGTTTTCCATTGCTTGGTAATCTCCCTCCATAAGCGAAACCAAACAAACAAGTAGATGATGAAAAGAAACTGCCTTTTTAAAAAAGTCAACAAAACATAATGCAATGATGAAATCTAAAAATGATATTAAAACCAAAAACATTACTATGGAAATCTCACCAGATGAGAGAATCGGGATATGGGAATTTTCTCCATATACGCATGTAGGCGTGTGTAATATGTATATTCTCTCTAGATCAGTAATTCATTAGTTCTTTCGTTCTCATAGCCAACCGAACACAGCCAGAGCTTCTAGTGAAACAACAAATTTTGTAATTTATACAAATGAAAATCAAAAATGAATAAAAATTTTAGCGGTGCTGTTCCCCATTTCGATTCGTAACTTCCATCAATTCGATTCAAATCCTTCATAGATCTTGGCCCTCCAAAAGTAATCCTATCTAAATTTCTCATATATAAGCTACAAATATATATAGTTCGTGAAGGGGAAGCAGTTTGGACAGACATTTTTCATACTTCCTGGGTTAATACCCAAAGACTTCTTGCATTTTAGTGGAACTTTTTCCGTGAGACTGGAATTTTTCCACTAAGAAATTTACCCCCGTCCGAGAAAACTATTCTATTAGCACTTTTCCAGTTAAATATTTTTATATAAATATTATATAAATTTTAGGGAATTGCCAATCGGAATGTGGAACAACTCCATATATATATATATATAGATATAGAGCAACCAAAACACAACAAAAAAAAAAAAAAACAAAATGCGATACAATTTTGACTACATTCTACACCAAAACTCATAGGGAATATAGGGTATATCTACATATATAGATCAAATCAAAATTATGTTCTTAAATTTCCCCTCCCACCCCTTTCCACGAACGCATTTCTCTTGCTCTTCTCTTAATCTGTCAATGGGCTTAACCATTTGTATTTAATCTGCTCCATTTTAAATTGTTTACTTTTGATATTTTAATTTTAATTTTTGTTAAAAATTTGCTAATATTTATATTGTATCCAATCGTAAATATGGATATATACAAAAACAAAAAACAAAGAATAATATAATAACATAAACCAAGTGTACATTTATTTATATATTTTTTTTTTTTTTTTGTGTAACATAAAACAAAAAAAAAATTTGATATTAACAATTTATATCGATTGGGCATATACACTATATATATAAATAAATAAATATATATGCACATAACATATATATAAATATATATATATATATATATATATCTGATATATGATATATCATGTATGTAGAAATGATCACTTGAAAAATCAAACGAAATATATACATATATGGGATATATATGTCGAAGTATGATGGAATTATTGTTGTTTCATTGAAATTTAGTTTTAGAGTAAACTTAATATCTATCCAGATTTTCCATTATCTTTGTTCAATAAGAAAAATGCTGAATTTAATAGCATTAAAGTGAAACGACAATGGCAAGTGGGGGAAGCTTGAGGAGCTGAGGAGCGCAACAGCAGCAAGATGAAAAAATTGATTTTATAAAAACTTCGACACGATGGAATAGTCAAGGATTCATAGGGAGATAAAAACTGATCAGCGGCCTCAGGTCAGTAAAAAACTGTACAAGAGAGTTAGTGGATCAATTGAAAAGTGAGCAACTGAGCGAATGAGTGAGTGAGTAACTGAACTTCTTCACTTATAAAGGGTGTAAATTAGCTTCAGTCGTTGGCCACGTTCATTGAAATGACAAAAAGGTGTCGAATCTTATACATAAATAAAGAAATGGGCATAATTTTCAATAAATCTAAGCAAGAAATTGGAGATTGCATATATAATTTGCCAAATTTCCATACAAAAGAAAGAATTTTCATTGCCAGTGTTGGTAAATTCGCCACAGATAGTTGTGGGGCCGAAACGATATGTCCTTGTCATGAATAATGCCTTAGAATTATTTCCATCAAAATCCATATTTATGCGTAATTTTTTTGTTTTTTCTTTAAACATTGTAAATTGATTTATTTCTCCTTAAACATTTCTAATATAAATTGCCTAAAATTGTAATTCCATATTTTTGCTGTCTTTCATTTTTGTTTTCGTTTCCATATATATTTATGTATTTTATTAATGTCGCACATCACCCATCGATTTATCAGTTGCATTAGCTTTTTTCACTTTTTTTTTGTTTTCAAACTCTTAATTTACAATATAGTTTTCTCTTAAATCAATCAACCGAAAGAGGACAACACACACTTATATTCAATTTTCAATGATCTAAAAACTAAGCCACACAGAAGAGAAAATATCAAATGAGGGAGAAAAAATAATTAAAGAACAAACGATTATACAAAAGCAAAAAAAAAAGAAAATCTGGTAATATAATAGAGAAAAATAAGCGTTAAAGAAATGTGTCCCAGGACTTCCTATTACAAAACCCAAAAGTATAAAACGAACACTAAGAATATAGTGCCCAGAGCAGCTGCCTTCACATACATGGATTTACGATTTAATAATTTGGCATCTTTTTTGTATTTCTGTGACATCAGAGACAAATTTTGGGTTTTCGTATCGAGCTCTGTAAAAAGAAAAGCAATGTGATTACGTATTTCAATATTGAAAATATTGCCACACATCTATTTTTTGTATACCCTTGTCAAGGAGACTCTATCAAGGGTATATCAAATTCGACATGCCGAACTTAGTTGAGAAGGAAGATGTGTTTTTGAGAAGAGCATTTGATATTTTTACCCGCTAAAACTGTGCCACGCTGTAGGACATCATCAATATTTTGCACCATTATCCTTTGGACGTCTTGCAACTGGGTATTAATGCTACTTATATTACGTCGACGGTCTGTCAATTGCTTTTTCGACTTTTGTATATAGACATCGAATTCGATGAATGCGTAGGGTCGTGTCACTGAGTTCACTCGCCGTCCGTAATTTGCATGAAACTCTTTAGCCAAATCCTCCAAATAGTTGAAGGCCAATCGTTTGGAATACATTTTATCAACCATGACCAAGTAGCACACATCATTCTCGATTAGATAGCTGACCAAGAAATGGAAAGTAGTAAGATGGGTTCAAAGAGTGCTCGGATGATGAATCATCATCGATATTTAACTTACTGGAATAGATATGGTCCTGTCTCAATGCTACTGCGCGCCGGAGAGTTGCTCCCCAATTTGCGGAACAGCATTTTAGCCTGGTTCTGATAGTCCAAAACACTGCGTCCGCTCTGTAATCATAGACACACAAACGTTAAACGATCATAAATCATCAATGGAAAGTGAAAGTTGGATGGCGACCCCCAATACGACAACTGACCTGCTCATCGTCCTGCATGGTGCCAACCAGTGGCAGACCATCGCTGACACGGCCAATCATCGTTAATTGGGCCATTATAATCTGGACTCGAACTCGAAATCAGGACAAGATTTACAGCAGTTTAGCTGGCGTGTATCTACTCTCTCTTTTTTCGTGCTAGCGCTATCAACTAACAACTGGCCACGGCTACAGTTTGCCGCTGCCTTGCCGCTACCGCTACCGCTGCCTCTGCCTTCGTCTAGGCCTCTTGGTCTAGTGTTGCTGCTGGTGCTGTTGCTGTTTTTGTTGCTCGATTCCCATTCAGAGCCTACAACGATTTCAATTGAAACGGGAAAGTTTGTCATTTTTATTTAAACTCAATTTTGAAACCAAAAGCTCACTTTTCTGGCTGTCCCTCTCTCATCAGGTGTGGTTCGTGTTCTTTTACTTCCTAGTTGGTCTTCGACATTGCTTCCGTTTCTGTGAAATTATGATTTTGATATATGAAATATTTGTTGTTGTTTTTGATACGAAACACGTCAGCTATAGTGTTGGCAAAAATAATCGATGTCAAACTATCGATATTGGCAAACATATCGATTACTACAGCGCGCCATCGATAGAATTTGGAAAAATTGCAGAGCTTATAAATAAAATGGATTTAAATTAAAAAACAAAAAAAAAACTAAAAGCTTAAAGTTTCACTTTTTTTAAATTTTACGGAAATTATATCTAAATGATATGGACAATTTTAGTGAATGTCTATTCTATTCAAATTTTAAGTATAAATTTAACTTAAAAACAAAAAAATCAGAAAAATTAAAAGAGAAATAAAAAAAAATTACACTTCAAATTAAAGTTTTTAAATATAACCGTTGTCTTAATTGAGCATTCTTTTATTAGACTTTTCATATGATTAAGATGAGAAAATGTGTTTGATTCTAACATTTTAAGGTAAAGTTTGATTGAAATTTTCAAGTTCATTATCTTTTTTGAAATCGTACTGATCAGAATACAAATTATACTTGCCAAATGCATCATAAAAGAAGAAAACTTCCGATCTTATATTCTATTCTTCTTCAAATCCGTTTTCTGATTAAAAGTGTCGAAAATTTCTTAATCATCCTAATCCCCCACTATCTGATAACGCTGTTTTTAATGAATTTCGAATACTTTTAGAGTCATTTTCTTATCATAGACAGCCAAAGCCTTATATTTTTTATTGCACTTTATTTAATCGGATTTTGAGCACATGGAAGAGTCTTTTTCTAATTTGCTTAACTTTGCAATCAACAAGTGGGCTCCAAATAAACTCAGCAAAGTGATATGTTGAAACAATCTTCCAAATTCTGAGAGGGAATTGGAGGAATCCAATTTCTAAATTATTTTGTGTATATACTTATCCCTTGTTTGATCAAATCGAATTCGACATAGCAAAACGAGAGTTATTCATTTGAATTAAACCTATGACTGATGATGTATTTCGGGGTATATGGAAAACATGATCTTAAATACATTTATAACAAAAACAAAAAAAAAAAAAGAAAATACAAACAAAATGCCATGAGAAACATATGGATTTTTGTTCTTTGGATTACTCTCGCCAATCGCCAATAATCTGTGATGAGGGAACCAATTCCAAGCGCCCAGGAGCATTGGCCAGATACGGAGGCAATCCGAATCTGTATATTACAATGAGAAATGTGTAGATATGATATATGAATTATATATGTATGTATGTATATATAGAGCCTTACCTCGGACGAAACGAAGGTGGAAGGGAGGAAGCTGAAGCTAGTTTAGGTTTCTGTGGCAAAGTTGTTTTCGGCTTGGGCTTAACCAATTTGGGAGCCGGCGCTGAGAGTTCGGCTTCAATGCTGTCCAATGTGTTCTTCACCTGTTGCTGAGCTGCAGGACGAGAGCGGGCCGAACCGGCCATCACTGGCAACGGCATAAAGCGGAAGAGACGAGAAGCGGCCACATCCGCATTGGCAGTTGCAGTGGCTCCAGCTCCAGCTGCAGCAACTCCACCAGCTGCAGCTGCAACTCCCCCCAGTGGAGGTGTCCACATGGCAGCTATCTGAACAGGCACAAAAGCGGGGAGACGTACTGTAACAGGTGCACCTGGTGGAGGAATTGGCGGTGCTATAACCACTGGAGGAGGCGGTGGAGGTGGAGGAAGTACTGGCGGCGGTGGTGGTGGTGGCGGCGGCGGTGGAGGTGGCGGTGGTGGAGGTGGCGGCGGTGGTGGTGGAGGTGGCGTTGCAGGTGGTGCGATTATCTCTGGTAGTTTACTCTCCTCTTCCACCTCGCGCCAGGCATCCAGCAGAGTTATAAGCTCATCCTTGCTCATGTGACCCAATCCAATTGGATTTATGCCACCAAATGAACCGATTGTATTCCAACCCAGGCTTGGAGCCTCATAAAGGGATCTCTGGGGTCGCATCAAGAACAATTGCTGGCCATTGGCAGTAACTCCTAGTAGCAGCACCAGGCCGAAGATTAGCTCTATAGATGAAGTGATCATGACGCCTGATCACCTGAGTGGTTGCCCAACGTTTGCTGAACCCATTGAAGGTGGCTCTAGGTTTTTATACAATTTCCCAATTGAAAACGGAAAACGCAAAAGAGATGAAAAATGACAAAACGGAAGTTTACGCACTTGCCAGAGATAACTGGTTATCCTCCTGCCAACTCCCACTCCTACTCCCCCGGGCTTTGGGGCCGGCAGTAAAATGGTCACTCTAAATGAACGCACTAAAATGGCCCAATATCAATAGACCCATAGCAAGCAAGAGACCCAGACCCTGGTCCTGGTCCGGTTTAAGCGAACCGCTTTTCCTTTCGATATAAATCATGTTTGGAATGGTCTTTTTTTTGGCCACATTTAGGGGCCAAGAGCTTGTTGGCCAACTATGTAACTAGTTGTAAATTGTCACAGATTTTTCTGTGAAGCGATTCGAGGAAGTGTTTAAGTCTGGGGAAAAATGCTGCTCCGCCTTCGTTTATGAGGCATTTCCTTCATCTTGTGCCCAGCCTGGAGTGCTTTGGGTAATTAATCCAAATCGAAATCCATTTGAAAGCAAGATTAAGTCTCTCACCGATTGATGAGAACTCCTTTGAGGAAATAAAAAGACAATTTTTAGCATTGGGTTTCATATAAGGTGAATTCTTATTTTTCTCTATTTTTTCGTTTATAAAAAGGCCTACAATTCAGTTATGTTTCCTGTTTAATATTTATTAAATACAAGTATTAAATTATTACAAAAAAAAGACACATGTAAAACGTTTAGAAATGCGCTTGTTATATGTAAATTGAATTACACTCTAATAAATCTTCGTATAACGCCCGATTTTAATTTAGAAATACTTTTGTTTTGGATAGACTTCAGAGTCTTACTGTGTAGATATATAGTATAAGATATATAGATATAAATGGATATATGTATGTTGATAAGAAACAAAAATGACGCCAGGATCTTGGTGTATAACAGATTTCATGATATATGTGTATATATATTCTTTTTTTGTTTGTACATACAATACATTTAAATATTTAAGATGTGTATGTGTGTATTTGTAAGTGTTTACAAAAGATGGAAGTGAAAGCAATTCAAAACACAAAAAGATCATTTCGAATCGCTTTCGAAACATACATTCATGTATCCATATATTTAATTCGGAGCGTTGTTATCTTCTTTCGATATACATTAGAATTCTTGAACCGAATCTCACACAAAAAGTAAATGGTGGAACAACAAAAAAAAAAAAAAAAAAAAGAATAGTTTGAATACAAACAAAATGATGCCGTAGGTATTAAAGGTAGCTTTCTTCTTGGAATTGGATTTTCTTTCTTCGTTATTTTGGCGGAATGAACAACGGCGGTTAACTAGCTCGTGGCAGGTGTTTAATTAATTGTATTATTATTGGATAGGTTGGTTGCTGCTGCTTCTCTAAGAGTAAGTACATCTGATCATATCCGATCTGCAATCTTCATCATTTGCTGATGATGATGATGATTACGATGATTACGATGGAGCAGTTAACCGCTCATGACCATGTGCACGAACTCCTCGTAGTTGATATTGCCTTGCTGGTCCTCCATATTGGCCAACAGCTGTTCCACCTCCTCGTCTGTCAATTTCTCACCCAAGGTTGTCAAGAGATGACGCAATTCGGCCGAGGATATGTAACCGCTGGCATCCTTGTCGAAATGGCGCAGACCCTCAATGAAATCATCGGCGGTGTCACCGGAGCGTGCCTTTGAGATCGCCTGATAAATGGGCAGAAAGACTTCAAACGAGATCCTCTCATCCGATTTCAATTGGTGTGTGCATTTCTTCACGTCCGATTCGGTAGGATTTTGGCCCAAGGCACGCAAACATTCACCCACTTGGCTCAATTGGATTTTGCCATCACCTCGATTGTCGAACAAATTGAAGGCCTCCTGGAATTCTATGGGAAGAAAAGAGGAATTCACACATTAGTATCTTAGGTTGAGTAGGAGCTGGGTCGGTGGGAGGTGAAAGAGAAGGAGGAAAGAAGAGTTAAGCCAACCTTCCAGTGTGGTAAATGTGGGCTTCACATGATTTGTGTAGTAATACATAATAAATGTGTGGAAGGATGCTGAGATTGGGTGGTAACCGTTTCGTTGAATGTTTTAAGTGCTACTGAGAGGAAGAGAGAACCTGCAACAGATGGCCTCCTCCGAATCCATACTGACAACTACAACATATATTTTATGTGTGTGTGCGTGTGTCTGTCTGTGTGTGTTAAGTGTGTTTCGGTTTCTCACATACCCTAACCAGACTATTGAGGTTGCCCACTATAATACAGGCGACCCATATGTCTTTATAGTGTCCTTTCGAAGGGTTAGTCAGGTTTCTGAAAGAAATCTAAGTAACCTTCAACAAGGACATCAATCTGTACAAATTGATTAGAATTTCAGTATTAATCTTTCTTGTTTTTTTTTTCTTTAAATGATACGCTATCAAGAATGTTATCTTTCAGACATGCCAAATTACATAATCGGTAAGATTACCCGATATTGTTGGGTTTTCTACTGTTTTTGAAAAGCGATTCAACTTTAGGGTATGCAATGAATCGGCTTGTTAACATAACACAACATTGTGTTTTTTGTCAATATGTTATCAATGCGTTGCTCTCCACCATGCAACATGCCAAATATGGCCATAAAAATTGAATATTGCCATTTTAGGTAATGACTAAAAAGCACCACTGAAACGCAACAACTACAACAATGGGGCGGCGACGGCGGTAAGGCCGTCGGTCAAGATGACGTCACAAGAAGCGAATTCGAATTCGAGCTAAATCGTCAATTGATTTTGATTAAGTTATCAATGAGCGAAAGAGAGAGGGCAAGAGAATGATTTGCTTGGCGGGCAGGAAGAACGGAAGGATGGAGGGGAGGTGCCTGAAATAGTGGTGGCAGTGGTGAGGGAAGCGGGAGCCTTAAATGGCAACTTGCAACATTTTGCTTTTGTATAAATCAAAAGTCTGCCCACAGATGCAGCTCAGATTGGATGTTGCAGTCATGCAGTGATGCAGTGAGTCCTGGTAACCGGGTAGCTCTCTCTCTCATATCTACTGTCACTCCCGTCCTCTCCCATCATAATCTAATCTCTTCATGTTTTTGTTGTTGGTGGTGTCGCCGCTGCTGCTTGCCGGGTGAGTCATTAGTGTGTTAAAGGCGAACCAGTTCGATCGGTTCGTTCCCCTCATCTTCAATTTTTATATGTCTTTTTACAGTTTATTTATCAATGATTCATGCATATGAGATGTGTAACATACTTTCACATACACATGGACACACTTATACCACCAAAGTCACACTCACACATACACACACTCGATGAGACAGACAACAAAAAGTTTTGCCAGCGCATGCAAAATTCAATTTGTTTCTTCTGTTTTCTTTCTTAAGACCTGAATTGTTGGCACTTTGAACTGCAACCCACAATCCACACCCACCCACAAAACGCACTCACACGCTCACACACACACACACACACACATGAACACTCACCAGCTAACTGATCCTCGGTGTAAGCTGCCTGTAAAAATAAATAGTTTTTTTTGTTAAAAATTAAGTTTGTAAATGATTCCCTAAATTCTCGGTTGGTATTCCACTTACCATATTGATTTGTGGTTTGGAGTAAGGGGGAAAAGAAAACACACAGAAAACACACGGGAAATACGAAGCAACAGCAAAAACAGTAACAACAGCGACGGTATTTATTTGACAAAATTTCGATTCTGTACTAACTATCGATGATTCTATCATCTCTATCGATTTTTTTGTTCTGTGACTCAAAACTAGAGATGGTCGCGTGTCCAGTCATTTTGCGTGACCGGCATAAAGAGTTATCGATAAGACAAATAAATTGAATTAATCATTTTTAAATTCTACGTCGAGCGAAAGCTTGAAAAGAAAAAGTTTCTATAATCCTCACGAAGGTAAAACTTGGAGCCGCTAGGATTTGGCGTAAATTTGAAAAATAACCGTCAAAAAAAATTCTTTGAGCTTGCTGTTTGTCTAAACTCTTGTTGACTTTAGAAAAAAACAAAATCATGGAAAAATTGATTTATGAATATACTTGGCACGGATATATATTTACGAGGTAAAAACCAATAACAGGAATATAATGGACAGACACCGACAGTTGTGAAAACCTCTCATGTTCATTCAATAATTTAAAAAAACGAAACATTTTCTATATTTGGGTTAATGGATTCATACCAGTAATTACGTGTTCCTCGTAGGAGTCTAAACTTTCGAGTTGGCTATCAGCAGGTTCAAGTTCTATCATTGATGACACCGTATATTGTCCGATATGTGCTTGAATTTCGCCCAAAGATTTCTTAAGCTCCTCAAAATTCGCGCTGCACTTGCACTGGCAATGGCACTGGTCCCGCTCCGTCTCAATAGATGTGTCGCAATAGCTCTTGCCTGGAGTTGCGTTAATTACTTTATCGCAGTAGCACTTTGCTGGAGTCGTCTCAGTTCCTGCATCGGAGTAGCTCTTATTTCGCTCTGTCTCAATAGATGTATCGCAATAGCTCTTGCCTGGAGGTCCGTTAATTACTTTGTCGCAGTAGCACTTAGCTGGAGCCGTCTCAGTTCCTGCGTCGCAGTAGCTCTTAGCTGTAGTTGTCTCAGTTCCTACGTCGCAGTAGCACTTAGGAGTTGGTTCACATTCTGCATCGTAGTAGATTTCAATTAGAGGTGTGGTGCTCTGGGTAATACTGGGGGGCATAGAGACAGAGCTTTCTGTCGATGCTCTATTAGCCGTCTGTTCGCGGATCATTAACTCGTCAGCCATCAACTTGGCTGCATTCTCCTTATGTACTAGTTCCAAGCCTCTGGTAAATGTTTCCAGAGAAACGCCATACACGTCTAGGGCATAGCGCAAATTCTCCATCGCGCGTTCTGCTGTAAATTCCGAATCGTCTTCGTCGTAGCTGGTTCCAACATCAACTACAGGACTTGATATTGAAGTACTCTTATCTAATGTGAGACTGAGACCTTTAACAGATGTAGCCTCATCCACCATAGTATTGCTATATACGCCTTGAGGCGGCATCGAAGTGCTCTTATCCTGTCTATGTGGTATGTTTGAAGTTGCCAACATCCCCGTCTGTATGGACTTATCTAAGTTATAATTTAGATTTATCTTGGTTCGAGTTTGTTTCAGCACCCATACAGGTTGGCAATATTTCTGCCTATAGTCCCTTCTTCCAGATGAACTTCCTGTCGAACATTCTGCATTCTCTGAACTTTGGAACGGACCACCAGTCCTGGGATCCACCTCAACAATTGTTTTGGTGCGTATTAAACTGTTCGAAGTAGTAGCACATTGCCGGGTTCTGGAGCAAGTCGGTCGTTCCAGCTCGTAGAACCCCTCCGAATTTTGGGGTTTCATTGGCAGCATATATGCCACTACGGGCTTTCGTTTAAGCATACAGACCGCCGACGATATTCTACGTTTTTTGGTATGGGTAAGCATTTTAACCGAATATCGCGTTTAACTTGTCGAAAAAATTTATACAAACAATTTTGAAACTTTGGTTCGTCTTGAAAATTGGAAATACTATTATAAATTATAATAAAATTAAAATTATTATTATAGACACCCGTTCGGTTCTGCGAAAGAAATTTGAATGAAAATAAACATGATCTTGGTTTGGTATATTGACTTTTCAGCCTCCTATGATTAAAAAAAGAAAACGGAAACCTGAAAATTCATTTCTCAAATTGGGAATCTGAACAGGCAGCGCCTACTTGCTGAAAATTTGCGATGATTTCAATAGAGTTCTAGAAAAATGCAAGCAATTAAATTGTTTTGTCACGTCATTTTCTTCAGATAACATTAAACATGAAAATAATCGACTATTTTATGGGTAACGAAAGTTACGGTTGAAGCCAAAGCAACGCTTCTTGTTCTCCGGACTGCGGTTGACCACTTCCAAGGGATCGTCGTCATCTGAACTGTTGCCGGCAGCACTTTGTATGTTTTGGGTTGGGATATCATTGGCATTAGCCGCCAACACAGCACCATTAGTCAAGGATGCAATCTGTTCTATTCCAACCATTTGATCAATAACCTGTCCACAGCCTTCCTGCAATACATCCAATGGTTCACCCCCTTCATTACCTTCAACGTTCACATAGCAAGCGACACTGTCACCAGGATTTATAAGGAAGATACGAGCGTCATCTTCGATATCGAAGGTGACCGTATCCTCCGGATTATAATAGACTTCACTGTTCGAACCGGTTAACACAATTAGCGGCCCATCTTCCATGACAATTTCCCGCACGGCTATTTCCTGTTCGGTAAACGGCTCTTCCAGCGTAATCATATCATAGCTGCCATCGGGTTGAAGCCAAAACATTAACGAATGCACAACAGGTGCATTCGGATCCACATACTCTGGCACTAATGGGACCCACCATTCAATATAGTTGACGCCTGCTGGCTCCCCATTGACTGGGTCAGTTACCATATTTATGGCAATATTCGGAGGAACTGGCTCAACTACAACCGCTCTACAAATAGATGAAGGATCTGCAAACAATTCGCCGTATTTTCCTGCCCTTTTCTACTTACATAGCCGAAATGTTGGGACCATTATTGACCCCATCGCTGGGATTAGTGTTCTCAAGCACCTGTTCGTTATTGCCAGGATCGACCACATTCACGGGAGATTCGCGCCCATCCATCGATGGTGCCTGTCGCTTACTCATATTGGAATCTTGTGCTGCTCTCTCAACTTTGTTTCCAATTCCAAATATAAATTGAACTAAACGTTTTTTATATATGACAGTAATGTCTGCTCAAAATGAGTTTAAAAAATTGATTTGAAGCAAAGTTTTTGGCCTGCTATGATTGGAGTACATTAAAAATTGGCGTATCCTAATTGGAAACAATGAAAATTATCAAGTTTAGTTCAATAAATATAATTCCGTATATTATACAATACGAGTTTTCAAAATACATTTTGTAAATGGTTTCCAAATTCGATAAATTCGTACAATTTGCGTTTTAAGGATTTTCAAAATCATTATCTTAAAATTCTAGACTTGTTTTTGGTGGAATCATTGGGTGGTAGACATAGATTGAATGAATAAATAAATACAAATATAAATATATATATTAATATCTATATAAATATAAACTAAATTAAGAGTGAGACAAGCAATGTACGTTCTGCCATCTTTCATTCCCTCTTCTTTTGCATTTCCTTAACTGCCTTCAAGGCAAATATCCGGCTTTGCTTTCACATTGTTCAGGCAAATATTGTCTCACAATGTTGAATCAATGAGGAGAGCATGAATATCTCCTCCGTGAGATTTGTCATATGCTGCGGTGTGGCTATCAATGTGGGCGCAAATACAGTAGCCAAATTGTGCTCATTCATTTTATTTACGGCGTAATGGGAGGCCACACTAAAAATACAAAAAAATCAATCAGTATTCGTATTATTATGTCACACATACGCATGGATATAGAGAGTTATGACTACATATGTATGTATATCTATCTGTCTTAAAGAAACTGGAACACTGGAGAGAACAAAGTTCAATCAAGACTAAGTTGATATTATTGTAAGCAAAACCTAATATCTAATATTTGCCCCATGCAAAACACTATAACAGCCGGGTAATCCCGACAGATTTGCTTTGTTCAAGTAGGAGGAGAATAACTGAATCACATCCATAGACTTGAGATGTGACACAGATGTGAACAATGAATGCATTGTTAATCAAGTCAATGGCTCACCGTTTCAAATGCTCTAACATGTATTGCAAGCAGCTATAATGAGCTGGGGGTAGATGACGCACTGCCTCTGACATCAGCTGCATCTGCTCCACTTGATTGGATTGCCCTAGAAATAGCAAATGAAAGAAATGATCATTACAGTAGGGAAAAGGCTTGAATATATATTGTACTTACGGCCAGCATTCATGAAACTGGGATATGCCTGGAATGTGATCAATGGTACTGGTAATAATCTCAGATAGAGTTTCAGTGTGCCAGCAATGACATTGACATTGCCATAGGCGGCCTCTGACATATCAGTCTTCTCGCCATCACGATCAAGGGCCAATTTCAGAGCCTCGATTTCATCGGCAAAGCCAGAGACACGATATATACCCTCCTGAAGCATTCCTCTGGCTTCCACCTCCTCCACACATCGTCGCACCACAAACGGAATCTGATGGCGCACATCCAACTGGACCATGGTGGTCAGATCTGTGCCAAAGACACCGCGTATACGCTTCAGATCGGGCACACATTTGGGCGGAACCAATTCGGAGCACTTGCTGTGGGCCATAAATCCACAGGCTTCACATTTAACACCCTGGGCAGTGAATCCCCATAGGAAATTCGCACAAAACTCACACCAATTGAGACCCTTGAAGGTGTGCACCTTAAAGTTATGCACTTTCTCATAGATCAATGGCATGGGATCCGCATCCAAAGCAAGGCTCTTACGTATTCTCAGACCCGCCTGCGCCGCCTGAGGCTGTGCAGACTCCGATTGTTGTTGTTGTTGTTGTTGTTGCTGCTGCTGCAGTTGATCCAATGGCTTGGGTTTTTCATCATTTTCCTTGGCCACTTCTTCGGTTTTCCGCTTTAGTTCACTGGATAGAGCGCGCAGTTTGCGCTTGTTAAGGGTCATGTAGGGACTCTGTTGATAACAGTTCTTGGTTTGCTGATTGATTTGCTGTATGATTGGGCTAGCATGGAGTTGCATATGAAAATTGATGAGGCCATCGGCCACCATGTCATAGATGGTGTCGAAACGTTTAACCTCCTCGCTTAGATAGTGACCACAGCCCGGCTTGTGGTACAATTTAAAATGCTTGACTTTGCCATTGTAAAGAAGACTCAGGGTGAAGTATACATCGGCCTTGGGACTGCGACGTATTAAATAGTTACTCTCCTGGGTATGATCATCTTCTCCTCCTCCCAACAACAATTGTTCGGCTTCGGCATGGCCCATGATGCCGTGATATTCTTTGCCATAAAGGCGTCTGGCTGATTCTTCAATTGCATCTTGAGGATCAGCATTCCGCTGAATGCGTTGGCATAACAACGGCTTGGGAGTAGGCGCCTCCAATTGGATTTTATATACTGTGTGAGACCCATTTGAGCATTCCAATTAGAACTTTGACATACATTTACTTACATTCTGGCTTCCAGACTTTCTGAACTGGGGAACTAGGTTCACCCGCTCCCGTTCCCGCTGCTGATCCTGCTGCGGCTACGGCTGTTCCACTGCGGGGCATTTCGAGTAAATGTATTTAAATTACAGTTAATGCTTAAAGCACTAATCAGTCTGTTGGATTCGTTTTTATTATAGAATGCAATAAACAAAAGATTTATTAATACAAAAACAAAAAAAAATTAAAATTAAAATCAACATTCTTGTGCAGTGTGGCCAGTCCGGGCCCAAATGTTACAGTGCTGCTGTATGACTTTCTGTTCAAAGCGGTATTTACTCATTAGCGCCATTCTTAAGGTCCTAAGGGTTCGAGTAATAGTCCTAAGGGTGCGAGTAATAGAGCTAAGCGGCTAATTTGAAAACAAATTAAATGTTTCGATTGCAACGAGGAGTATATATTTCTTATCCGATTTTGACAAACAATATCTCATTTAACGGGAAATTAGTATGAATTAAGCTTTAAATTACCAATTAATTTTACGTGAAGGTATAAAATCATTTCCTAATAAACGGTTTTACATTTAAGGCATTTTGGCTGCCTTATTATTCCCAGCAATTTGAAATGACGCCAAATTTTAACTTTTCTGCGGTTCCGCTCAAATTTTGTATTGGCAAATTTTAACGATTATTACATTTTAAAAGAATGGTTTGGTTTGTTTAAAAAAAGCAGAGGAAGAAGAAAATGCTATGTAAATGAAAGAATTGGTCTGGCAAAGTGAAAGTGAAATGTGCTCGATTTCTCCAATTCTAATCATTCATAATGAACTTTAGAAATCGTCTATAGTCAATACCAAGATTTTTAAGGGCCACATCGTGCATGCTGTTGGTAAGCTGGTCAAGTTCATCGCATGAGAATTGATTATCGCTGCTGTTCAAGAGATCGAGCAATCGTTTGGGCTTTATAAATCCCGTCTTTTGTGGATCGGCCTGCCGCAAGGCATCGATGAAGTCATCCATTTTCGACATGTCCATGTCCATGGCATTGCGACCCACTGCCTGCAGATAGATCTTTGATTGATGCAATTTCTCCTCAGCATTCCTATCTCGCATGAACATTTCATCCACCAGTTTCTCATAATAAACATTTCCGGCAGGATCCGAGCAGGAATTGAGTAAATGGAATACCTCAGTTTCGTTTAAGCGATCGTTGCCCATTGTCATTAGCAATTTTCGGAGAAACGCATACGCCAATTTACCCGTTCGTCCTTTATCATACAGATACAGGCTTTGGAGCATTTCCTTGCGGCTGGCAGATCCATTCGTTTCTGGTGAACTGGCCAGGCAGCAGTACAATGTCAAAACTAGCTCGAAATTAACGCGTTTAGGCATTTTACCGCCAGCCAAAGGATTACGCTCGCGATACACAAACTCTGCCATCTTGGCCTGTAGCCAGTCTTCGTTTGGATCCATGCCCATGGATCGCAGGCAATCCAAGACGTCTGTCAAAGCGATGCACTCACTCTCATTACCCCACACAAAGAGATCGAAAACTTCCCGCAATATTGGCACCAACGGTAACATGTGCATCAGCTCGCATCTCTTGTGGAAGAATCCAAGATTGCAGGGCACATGGGCATTCTGACCACTGGTCTGGTTTGCCAACATTTTTAAAAAAAATTTTGATTTAAAATTTCCGAAAATTTACGAAGTCAATTTTGAAAGATGGGAAATGAGAATGTGAGAATGAAATGAGAATAAAGCTAAAATGTCTTAAACATAAAAAGTTCATTCCAGTGTTAAACAATAAAATAATTGTTTAGGATTGGGAAACGCTATATAAAGCACTTTCAGTGTCGCCACATCGTTTAACATTGTGGCGTCATCTATTGTTCATAATAAAGCAGTCAGTATAACAGTTTAGCGGGCGCAGTCTGGCAACCACGTTTAAAGTAACGGTCAAGCAATAAAAATATTTCATTTACTCTGATGGAAAAAAAGTTATTTCGAATATTTATTAAAAATATTATATTGTTATTATTCCCATATATAGATTTCTTTACATCTAAAATGAACTTATTCGGTAGGTTTAAAATATGATTTAAAAAAAAATTGGTTTCTCATCTGTTTGGGTAGCTGACCAGTTGTCGTTGGAGAGGGAAGCTAAGTTGGTAGCTTGGATTTGGGATTAAGGTAAGAGATCTTTGCATCGTTTAATATATATATATGTATATATTTATATAAATTATTGCGTTTGATGTCACACATCGTCACTATTTGTAGAGTTTAGCTCCATTTTAATCAAATGCCGATTGCTAACTGCAATGGATGATGAAAGCGCCGGATGAGGGGAAGCAGAGGCAGGACCATTGCCATGACCAGGACCAGCAACAGGCACTGGGGGGGACTTAATGCTGTTGTTATTGTACTCTTCCTCGTTCTTGATCATATCACACTGAGCTTGAGCTTGGGCAACCGCAAAGTTTCGCACTTGCAGGAAGAGACCGCCATTGTTCAAGAGACGAGCCTGATGCTCCTGGGCCTTGGCGCGCAGACAGGCAATCGAGTTGTTTCTAAGATTGAGAAGAACATATATATAGAAATCATCAAAGAAAGAAACTAATCTTTCTCACCTAAACGCATCCGGATCGTGCTCCATTAGGGCAGCAGCCAAGTGATGTGTGGTCACCTGTTGCTGCTGCTGCTGTTGATGTTGTTGCTGTTGGTGTGCGGCTGCTGCAGCTGCTGCAACTGCAGTGTTCATAATCAAGTGGAAATCTTTGCTTGAGGCAGCTGCCCCAGCTCCAGCCGCATTGGCTGCATCCAACAATGGATGATAGCTTGGTGTTGGTGCAGTTTGTCCCACTGCTCCACTGCTGGGCATATAGTGTCCATGCGATTGCTGCGGCGATGGTGAACTCATCTCAATGGGTGGTGAGCCCGAGCTATTGGTATTCCCCCGCCAGTGGGCGTGGTGGCAGCCGAAGAGGCTGCCGCATAGCCACTGCTGCCATGCGGCGTGGTTGATGTTGGCGGCGCTGTTGACACTGTTGTTGGACAACTGCTTGGCGCTGGACTGACCACATTTAGAGATTCGGTTGATGAGCTCAGGGCACGCAATTCATCCGAAAGCGCCGATTTGGATCCAGCGGAATCTTCATGATCACTAACACCGGAGTCATCCTTAAGAGCGGATTGAGCTTCAATTGATTTCCGATGCATGCCTAAAAGAGACAAAGATACTTTTAGAAAGGGAGACAGCAATGGAAGAAAAGTTTTACTGGTGAGGGAATGGTCGAGAGATCTTAGTTGAAAACTTCCTCAAAAAGAAAGAGAATTTAAGTCTCTTAGGTATTTTCTGAACTATTTAAACGATTAAAAGAACATTTTGCATAATTTTTAATAAACTCTAATAATATTTTTCATCTAAATCATGTGGTCTTAATAAAATTGCCAACTAATTTGACAAGTTAAACTTAATTAAAATCACTCAATAAATACCCAAAGCACACGCTCGCACAAAACGCGAGAGAGAAAGGGAGATAGAACATATCGTCACACCACCCACAAAGTGTTTCCTATCTAAATCCTCGTTAAGCCACTTAACGGCCCAATACTTTGAAATTAATTTGTGAAAAGAAAAAGAGCTCACTCAACTGGGATTGGGAAGAAAGGAAGTGAACTTATATATGTGTATACCACAAACAATGGAACAATAGATAAGCGATAAATGCCAAAATAAAATAAGAATTGCCCCATACACCCCCCGTCATACCATTTGAAACAGACAACGCCTCACCCTTCGATCCAAGAGAAAAGTTCAACCAACCCTCCTCCTCGGTTTGGTCTCGCGTGTGCATTTTGCATTTATTAAGCGATTATTAACAAATAAAAGGATCGAAGCGGAGGATTCACCCTCCATAGACACGCACAGAAGCCCTGATGGGCACTTGTTCCTCGTTTCTCATTCCAATGTCTGCCGGTCTCCCTGCTAATCCGCAAAGTCATTTCGTCGAAATGTACCAAACATATGACAAAATAAAGACAAAATAGTGTGAGAGATTCGACGATTCGTTCGCCAAATATGCTCACAATTTTCACAACGCTTTATTTGCTATCTATTTTATAATCCCCCTGGAAAATTTAATTAAAAACTCTCTTAGATCTTCGTTTAAAAGAAGCTCTGTGTGCGAGTGAATGTGGGTTGCGTGTCTACATATGTATGTGTTGGTTTAGTTAACTAAATTTGTAAGTGTTGGAAAGTTCGATATGATTGTTGCATTTACATTTCTGTTCCATACCTAGTAGCCAGGGTGCCACTGCATCGTTATCCTTGGCCGATTTCAATATGGTATCCGGCAAGGGCAATGAATGCCTCACCATTGCCCCATATAATCCATATTCAGCCATTATGGTGCTGCCGCCCCACACTTTTTCCGTCTTCCGCCATTTAGCTCGTCGATTTTGGAACCAAACCTGTAAGCAAAAGTTCCAAATAATGAATTGACATTGATTAGGAGTAACAACATGATCATGATATGATTATGATGGGCGAAAAGTCTTTTAGTCTTTATATTAAATGGTCTCAATTATTCTTCTCTTTGTTTCAATCTATCCCTCTCATTTGGATTCTCGGCCATATGGCCATGAGCAGCCATGCAAATTGGAAAAAAGTGGAAAACCCATTTAAATTGGAAACGCTGAAAAAAGGGGACAGGGGGAAAATGTAAATTGAATGTTTTTTAAATGCTAATACTCGGACTATGAAAACGCTTAAGCGACAAAGATGGCACCCACTTCTCGAACTGTGTCTACATATATGATATATGTATGTGTGTATGTATATAAGGTGTCCTGTATCTTGGCCAGGCGATGACAACATGACATGACCATCATGGACTTGGGTTCGCCTTTGTGTGTCTTTGGGTCTCTCCACACATAATGGCAAATGGCGAATGGCAAATAATATACATATATTCGCATATTCGCATATAAGTGACCAAATTAGATTATCTTCCAAAACATTAAACATTTAATGTTTTAAATGTTGATCACAAAAGGCAAACCAGAAGCAGCGGCAACAACAACTGTCACAATAAAAGGATTTGCCACGACAACAGGGCAACGAGCACACTTAACAAAAAACACACACACAAGAAGGAAAGACCCAATGACTTCTGAATACTCTCTTATTCAGAGAATACAGATAAAATGCTATAAAGAGGATAGGAAAAATGCTCATTTCACTCGATGGCAGAAGGAAAAACTATTTTCATATACCCTTGAGGCAGGGTATGAAAAAGGATTTAACTTTGACTTCAACCCTCTGCAGACAAGGAATCATCACCCTCTACTTATTTGATTTTCTCTCTCCCCTCTCTCGCTCTATCTCTCTCGCTCTTACCCCAAAAAAACCCAAAGACTGAAAAAGAAGTCATCATTTTTCTGGTCCATCAAATCGTTTAGTTCTGCTATTAGTCATGTGCGCAACAAAAAGTTGGTAGAAAAAAAAAAAACGAGGAGAAAACGCAGCCCATCGATGGAGGAAGGGAAGGTAGTGGGTAGTAGCAGAGGGGTGAAAGTCGACAGAAGGGAGCAAACCAAGTGAAGTGGCTGCCCCTTCGTCCAGTTCTCTATGAAAATTTATAATATAAAAAGCAAAATATGCAAAATAGGAATGAAGAGCTATTGGTAGGAGAGCGTAAAGGGAAGGGCGACAGAATGGGAAGAAGAAGCAGAAATATGGAGATGAGCAAGAGGAGAAAGTGGGCAACTTTGGTATGTATGCCTTTTGCACCATGACGGCGACACATTTTTTCCTTTCCTCCTCAAGTCGTGCTGCTCCTGGCCCCAAATGGTGTTCCTGCCGCTGCTGCTCCTCTTCAATTCTTGGCACGATTTAAAGGATTTCCCTCCATAACGCTACAAATCGTTTGGCTTGGTTTAAGTGGGCACCGACAAACGAAGATAAAATACTTTGGCTTTTGCTTGTGTCAGGTTTTTCTTCACTTCCTTTTACACCCTGCCTTCCTAAGGGTTTTTCTTTTTGGATGAGAAAAAATGAAATGACGTTTCTGCCACTTGGCTAAGGTTATAAATCTGTAAGAATGAAGTAGGGAACAGTCAGCCACTCAGCCAGCCTCTGGGCTCGCTTCTCGACTCCTCCCTACAGACAGTTCAGTTGCGTCCCACAAAATTTACGACAAATTTTTTGGCCGACGAATTGGTGTTTACTTTATCCCTTTCCTTTTCTTTTTTTTTTTGATTTTTTTTGGCAATGATTTAAGCTATTCATTTTTCCGGAAATTTATTCATTTTAGATCAGCCCAAAGGTGATATTATTTCTTTCTAAATTGTTAAACTAATAATTAAGAATATTTTCATTGGGAAAGATGAACTTTTTAACGAAAATTTCCTTGACCAGAGTATAATAATATGGATTTATTATGTATATTGCATTATAAAAAGTATAAGCTTATATTTTGATTAGAGTTTAGAGACATCTTTTCGACTGATACTGTGTAATCATTTGAAATTGCTCAGCTAATTTGGCATTAAAATAGATTCTCTCAGATCTTTTTAAGTTTTGTAGAAATAGTTCCTATCCTTTCATAGTAACGATAAGGTATAAAGTGTTCCATTCATTCACTGTTTCAGATTCAGAGCAGAAGTCTTCGTACGTTCTTTGTTCAAGGATGAATTTCATGAGATTTGAAGGAATCGTTTCTTACAATTAGTGTGTGTCAAATTACCTGCCAAATGCTTTTTTAAGTGATGTCAACTTGCTGCCAAATTAATTTCGTAAGCAACACACACCTACACACCTAGGGATATATATATATATATGTATATATATGTACTATACCTACAGATATACACATGCTCAAGTGTACACACTGACACAATATCCACAGGAAGAGCAATACCAATGCACAGGCAGGGGCAGAGGCAGAGGCAGAGATAAAGGCAAAGGCAGATTAAGCGATGGTCGAGGAGAAGAGAGCGAATCAAGTCAAGGCAACACTGAGGCAGGTCGGTGGGGGATACTCCAGAGCGGGAGCGGGGAGAAGACTGGCAGATTCAACTTGGGCCTGGGCTTTGGTACTGGGCCTCGGCCTGGGCCTGACTTCGAAATCAAATTAATCCGGTTTGTTATTTCATCATGCAACATCAACGTCATCATCATCAGTTGCAACAACAGACAAAAGGCAGTACCAACAGCAACAACAATTTGCAATAATAAATAGCAGCACACACATACACAGCTTACACACACACACACGCGAACACTGTGTGAGAGAGAGAAAATGGAGTCGGGTCGGCTGCTAAAGGAGCGGAAAATTTCATTAACAAGGCACACACAGGCGGGATAACAACAACAACAGCAACAACAATTTCATCCGCCTTCTGTTGGAGGCCCCTACCCCAATCCCCTGTTTTTGGTAAAACGTTTCGTCCGGTGTGTCAGCGCTGGCTTCCTTCTGCCCTGTTTCAACTCCTCTTCTGTGATAATTTAATCAACTCTCATTGAATTATATCATTTTGCAATTTGCCAGTCGGCCCCAAACAAGACTCCTCTCCCTCTTTTTCTCTCTCTCTTTTTCTTTCTCTGTCTCTTTCTCACTCTCTATCCATTGCCATCGCCCTTCTCTTATCAGGCCTGAAGCCCAAATTCAATCGTCATTATGATACCCCGAAAAATGGCCCCAAAAGCTACCCCAATCCAGCCCATTCCATTCACATACAAACACCTAACCATTGCAACCATTCCATGCCTGATCATCCATTCAACCATCCATCCATCCATCTATCCATCTCAGTTCATTTTGAGTGCGGAAATCAAAATAGGAAATGCCATAAATTTTCAAAACGGAAATTCACTTTCCAGTTTTGGTAGCCGACTGAATGACGTGAGGGAATTGAGTTTAGGTGCCACTGGCACACACATTCACCTCCTCTGCCCATCTTTTTTTCTTATGCCAGTGAATGTATATTTAATATGATATGTATTGGTTTCTTTCACATTACTTTTTCGACCACTCTCATTATTACCATATTGATACTGTTTAACGAAATACAAATTAAATGCTCCGCTTTAATCCACTAAAGTTCTCCATTCTTAAAACACCCACTGTGGTTTAGGAGTTTCAGTAACCCGTCCAGTTCAGTGTCAGTGCCAACACTCACAAAGTACATAAGTAAGTGTACCGTTTCTGGGGTATTCTTCATTCTACAGAATTCCTTCTGTTGTAGAGGAATCTTATCCTTTGTGCGTTTCTCCTATTGGCCAGTGCCCTGTGATAACCGCAGTTAGTCTTGAGATGTCCTTCTAAGTCTAAACTAAGAAACCAATTTTCGCGCTTCAAAGATTGTTAGTTTGAGAAGAGTTAAATCCCAGCATGGGTAGCTCATCCGCATTTTATACCGTCTTTACTGCTCCAAATTGTGACAACCGGTCTCTACACTCGGACTTCAAGCTTAAATTGACATTGTTCGTGATGTTCCTGTTCCCGATCTCTTTGAGACCAAGCAGGCTTCTTTACATGTTGATATTGGTAGGTAAAATGCCCCAACTCGTTTTTGGGCTGATACATCGTTAAACTTCTATCGTGGACCAAGTCTCTTTTTTACTTGGTAGCTAACAGTTTCCAACTTTTAAACTGATCGTTTGATGTGAAGCTCGATGAAAAGGATATCAAGAACCAGTATTAGTGCCACCGCTTAACATGAACAAATAGAGCCAGTGGTAGCTCAAAAATTTGATTTCAGCATCCTGGAGAGTTTATTGATATATCATTGAAAAGGCTGGCCCTCATACAAGTTAAAGCCTTTCAAACTTTTTAATCAGTTAGATAATCTAATTTATTAGTATTTTAAAAACTGGTGAATAACCTATACCTTATCCTTATTCATTGTCCTTCGTTCTTACCTAAATTATGACTAAGATTCAAGGCTAGAAAAAATCCGAAAATGAGTAGGTCGAATGGACTCGGTTAGCCACTTTGGCCGCGATAGTCATTTGAAAGAAATTTATTTTCTTTACAAATATTTATGGAGAAGCTTTAGATGCTAATAAATCCAAGTAGAAACATTGCAAATTTTGATGCCAGCGGCGAAAAGTCAATTTGAAACTTATCCTTGTGAAGGCCCTGATGACAATCCTTAAGTATGCGAACATCCACAAGAGATCTATTTCATAGGAAAGTTCTTCATGTCTCATGGTCATCTTTATCGACCACATTATCATTCAATTTGCTGGGCAACCAACTGACTTTATAGTTCAATAAATAAAACGCTGATCTGTTTGGGGATGATGGTTTAAAGGATGAAGTGGGTGGGGAGCAAAGGAGGCGTGCCACTCAAGCGCATCCAACGGAATAGTGTCCAAGCGCAAATGTTTTGAGGGGGTTGTCCATAAAACCGGTCAGTACACCCCTCTGTCTCCCCTGTTCTTTCCCCGAAAAGGACATTCATGTACATATATAATAATACTCGTAAATTTTCAATCAGCAAATTGACATCGTGATTCTTAACGTATTGGGCAAAATGGCAAAAAAAAAGAGAGAAAGAATAGAAAAGGGAAAACGACAAAATTGTTGAAATCGAAGAAATGAAGCAATGGATGCGGCTGAGGGTAAATGCCAAATGGCAAATGGATGAATGATATTGGTCAAGTTAAGTATATGATGTAATCATTTAGCAGATTGTTTCTCTCTGCTACCCATTGACTGTATCATCATTCCGTTGACAATAATCGTGCAAGAAGAGGCCACAAATCAGTTGTAAGTAATTTAATGGCCCATCACATTTCGAATGGACAGTTTTAATTCGTAATGTTGTTGTTGTTGTTATAAATGATCTTCTGATTCACTTAATTGGTCAAACTGATTAAGATCAAATCAAATTAATTATTAAGTATTATTTTGTTAAACTATGTATTTGCTGCTCGATTGTTTCTTTGTTATGCACATGAATTTGTAACTCTTAAGATGATTACTAAATATTTATTTTTCTAATTGTTAATTGTTTGAATTGGAGTCGAAATGCAATAGATGTTTGACATTGCACAAAACCAGACCCAAAGCCAGTTCCAGACTCACTCAAGCTCCCTCCCCTTCTTCCACATTCACCCCTTTTTAGTCATTTCAACATTCCTCCCTTACCTCCTCTTCCCTTCCCCAGTGTCATTGAAATAATTAGAAGAATCGCATCATTAATCATGATGCATTTAAAATATCATTTCAATTGTAATTAATAGTTGAAAAGCTTGAGCAATGGCAATTTTCCAGTTGCCAATGTCAAGCAAAGGTCATTAATACTAGAGCCATGTACACACATATATGAGCTAAAACTAGACTCAAAGTCAAGCCTTTAGTTCCGTTTTTAAGTTAGCGTAAAACAAATTAATACTTGTCGGTTGTTTCAGAAAAAATTAATCCAACAAAACTGCAAATGGTTTTATCTCCTTGCCCGCTCCTTTCCCCCTCTCTCTCTCTCTCTCTCTCTCTTTCTGCATCGTGTGAAAAAGAAAATGCCCAACTTTTTCTGTTGAAAAAATATGCCGCGAAATGCTGAATACCTTTGAATGTCAATTGAATATTGCACGATGGAAGTTGTTATGAAATTTCCACACGCTTCGAATTTCATTCTGCTATCCTTCAAGCTGCCAATGCGGCGGCACAGCTTACCCTACCTCAGTCCCTAGAGCAGTCCCAGTACCAGTCTCAGTCCCAGTTCTTGTCCCAGTCCCAGTTCATCTGCTCAACTCATTCCACACCTCATCTCTGGCCTCTTGTTCAACATTTGTGCAAGTTGATGAAGTAAACCAATAAAGGCAAACCTCAAAGCCATCGACAAATCCTCTCAAATACCCATACAACCAACGAACCGAACACCCAACCACCCACTCACGGACACACACAGATACAGGTAGATGCACTACACACACACACACACACATGAATATGTCACCTGAAAGCCTGTAGTGCTTCTTCTATCTCCTTTTGCCACATAGTAAGAGCGGGAGAGAGAGTGAAGTTCGTTGCATACATGCAATTTCCACAATTTTGCAGCACGAATGAACAAATATTCGTCCTGCCTACCCTTGAGCCCTTCATCCTGCATACCATCCTTCATCACAACCTCATCAACATGGCCAGGCAGACTTAACCATTGAAAATCTTTGATTGGTTACCAATATTTTAATTATTGCCATCGAAAGAGTCTGCTGCCGTTTCAGTTTCAGTTGCATTCCTCTGCCTGATCTTTTGTCCGAGTTTAGCCGTGCGAGTAAATTCTCGAAATGGACTTGTCCATCTGTGTGTATGGTAAATATTATTTGTTGTACCAACACTGGACATAAAAGAGGAGACTGTGCAGTTGTTTCTCGACTTGAGAGGGGGTTGGGAGTGTATGAAATATGAGTCCCTAGGGAAATGAGAAGAAGTGGAAAACTTTCTTTTTTTCCTGTGGTTCGTATTTAGTGAAAGTTGATCAGACGATCAAAAGATAACCTGTTAATATTTTGTCTAGAATTTATGAACCTGACCTCGAGTCGTTCAATTTTTGTAATGTTAGTCTTTTAGCCATAACTCATTTTGGATGCATGTTGAAATAATGGCAATGGGTTCCTTTGCATCACACAGCTTGATAAAAGTTGGCTTGGAGATTTGTCGTCCATCTCTGTCTTTCTCTGTCCTCTCTTTCTCTATCTTTTTATGGTTTGAGTAGTTATCATCAAATTGGCAAGTGCACACGAACGTCTGCCCTGAGACGCGTGTCCTCGCAGCAGGAGCCCCCAAAAGAGAAGGAGATTCATTTGGTCTCAATGTGAGAACTGTTGCAATTTGTTATTATTCTTTGTTTTGTGTGTTGGATGAATCACGCACTACTTGGGCAAATGGTGTGTAAAAACATGGCATGTAAGGGGTTGCTAAGACCTTCAGCCCCCTTTCGGGCTGGCTAGCTGTGTGTGTGTGTCATTGTAACCTCAGTTTGTTTATGATTAACGCTCGCTAATTTCATTCATTTGGCACTTGGCTAGCCTCTCTAGGGATCCAGGCATACACACACAGATACTTATGCTTATTGGATTTAGAGCATCTCAACCCTTATTAACAATTCTTTTCCCAAATAGATAGTTCCCATGAATCGACCGCAAAGTAACCCCTGGTTACAACCGCAAACATCTGAAATTGTGATTATTTAGACCTTGATCTGAAGGTGTCAAAATACACAAGCCACAAAGTACCAAAGCGACCAAGGGTGAGATGAGAAACGATGAAGAGAGTTGGGAAACTAATAATCTTATTAGAATTAACGAAAGAATTTCCAATTTCCTTAGCTCACTGTTCCTCTCCCTCTCTTCGTTGGCTGAAGCTGTTTTGTCTTGTGCTTTTTCGTTCCTTTGGCTTTGGGGGAAAGCGATTTAATGTTAATAAGTCCTAAACGCCAATAATGCTTCGAGTTCCTTTCCTTCCTTGGCTCTTCATGCCTTCTCTTCTCGTCGTTCGTTTAAGCTAGGCGCAAATAGAAATTCCTTGCTGGACGTGATGCTATGCCGAGGCAGAAGTGAATTCTCGGCTTGAGGAGCCCAGCCAAATGACACAGATTACGAGAAACTAAGCGAGTGAGTAAATGAGTGGGCGGGTGGTTGTAAATCTGTTGGCCACGAACAAGGGAACGAGGGGAACGACTTAAAGTCCTTCGAAAGTTGTGGGAAAATATTCCGTGTGTAACTTGAGCTAAGGATTTACAATTAGTTGACCAAAAAATTCGAATACTTTCGCATATTGCCTTTTATGCTGGAGTGGATTTTATGCAGTGATATTTTCCTCATTGTAAACACTAATTCAATTGATCAATCATACTTAGTTCAGCTAGAACTTAAATAAGTGACCACAAAATGTTGAAGTTGTCTCATTTTACCTCTTGATGATGTGTGGAAGATGGTTTTTGCAGATGAAGAAGCCTTCGCAGGTGCCCAAACTGCGTTTGACAGCAGTCACGTTGTAATAACAACGGCAACTCACAATCAATGTCACTGCCTTTGACACACTTGCTGTTGTTGTTGTTGTTGTTGCCGTTGCTGTCGGTGTTGGTGTTGCTGTTGTCGTTGTCATCATCATTTTCATTAATGGTAAACCAATCATTTTTCAATTATATTCACCGCTGGATACAAATTGTCTGATTTGCGTGTATACGAAACGGCAGGTACCCCAAAAATTCCTGTCTCTTTGCGGCCACATTTAGCAACGTTGAGACACATTTTGGATACACTTTTTGCTCTAATAAGATAACATTTCTATCCAATTTTCATTAGAATAATGTAGCTTACATAATGAAGTTGCCTTTTCAAATACTGCAAACAAAGCAAAAAAAAAGGTGTGGCTGCATATTTCAAAGAAAGATCTCTGAAGTATTTCAGGCATTTATATTGTGGCTAATTAAATCTAATATATTTTTGTATTTGCTTATGTCCTTATTATAAAGAGTATTTCGATATTTACTATTATTCATTTCTCACCTAATTTTTTTCTTTTTTTCACTTTTTTCTTTTTTGTCGCTGACTACGTGTTTCGTTACCAATTGAAGTGTCAAATGCATGCAACGAATTCGACGCCGCGTGGCGCCACGCCTCCAAAATTGCAACACAGTTCGTGTACGTACACACGTATGTATGTATAAAAGTGCACAACTTTTATTTTACTTATTTATTTTTTTCTCTGTTTCACAGCTTTCGTGGACCAAGTTGGCAAGTTAACTTACTCCAGCCAGTAGAGTATCGACTCCAGCTGTGAGACCATTATAAAACCATAATTTGCT
Source organism: Drosophila equinoxialis (assembly GCA_018150345.1). Taxonomy (NCBI): domain Eukaryota; kingdom Metazoa; phylum Arthropoda; class Insecta; order Diptera; family Drosophilidae; genus Drosophila; species Drosophila equinoxialis. Next base: position 4,838,528 of record JAECWI010000002.1, on the reverse strand, counting down.
GACAATTCTTTCAATAATTGTGAAGAGTCAGGCCTGAAGACAGGCAGACATTGCAACAGAAAGAATCCCGGCCAGGTGCGAACCAGACTAGGACTGGTTCAAGTTCAGGTTCACATTGGGAATGACAAGGCTCATTGCGCCCCCAAGGCGTGGGCACATGACATCACCCAAACCCCTCTTCCGACAATGAATGCGACTGAATGAATGAATGAATGAATGAATGTTTTCTAATCTATAAAATTAATTTTCCCCCAGATCGCTTTTGCCCTCGCCGTGGTTGGTCCGTCTCTTGGGACACCATCAGAAAGCGAAATTGTAAATTATTTTCACAGTGAAAAATTTTCGAAAAACACTCAAAGCCAAAGACGCTTTTGTTGCTTTTGTTAAGAGCAATGTTTTGGCCCTCCTCATTCACATTTAGAGTCGCAGAGGGCACTTGTTGTTGCAAATTAGCGTGAAATGCGATTTATAATGTCAATTGTATTGGCGGATGTTACTTTAGCTTCTATTTGGACTTGATTATAATTGAAAAAATATGCCAGATGAAAGTGTGGATTAGTTTTAAGGAAAAAACATGCACACACACGCACACACTCACAAATAGATAAAAGAGAAGACCCAGAACAGTTTCCATCCACTTCCACATCCCCATCCCCACATTCTTCTCTCTAGAAAGAAGATTTTTTGACTGGACAAACCTCATCAATCACCTAGAAATTGTGTCTAACCATCTATCAAAGCCAGGGACAAAACAAGCAGAAAGGCGGAAAACTATTTAAACTAATTGCATAATCGGTGGCAAGGACTCATGCCACACCTAATTTCTGTGTTTCTGCCAATCCCCAATCTGCCAATGCCAAGGAGTCCATGGCCAGTTGGTTCTTCACAACCCTTTTCCGTCAAAACAATGAAAATGTCAAATTTTAGCATTTGGTATGTGTTGTTCTAACAAATGGACTTATGGCCAAACGGAAATTTTGTTACCAGAGCGTGAAATGGCAGAAAGAGAAAACAATACCAAAGGGAAAATGAGTTCAAGGTTAAGATCAAAAAGCTTCAATGCTAAAAAGAATATACCTTTTACTTTTATTTGGAAGAGTTTCGCAGTTAAAATATTAACTTTCACTAGCAACTCTAACTAACTCTAGTTTAAATGAGGATTGTTTTGCAGTAATAATAGAGATAACATAACAAATGCTAAACAACTCTTTCACTATCAAAAAACATTTCATAGGCCAACTCAATGCCTTACGATTTACGAGACAAATGTATTCATTTTCAGGAACATTAATATTCAGAAACCAGTTTCATTATAAAATGGGATAATGTTTATTTCGCCTTGTAATCTCAAGTAAGACTTATAATATGAATGAGTATGAATTATCTGCGATGCGTTGAAAAATAACAATAAAAACATTTTATTTATTTTGTGGCAATTTTTTGTCCTTTAGAAATGTAAGTGTAAGACTAAACATGAATACAATCCAAGAGTCACTCACCAACTCGCTTGTTCACTGACTCATTTGTTATGTATTCATATATTCATCGTACTACAAAAATGGGATATATACAATTAATATCGTATGAATTGAAATATAAAAGATCGACTAATAATAAGACTAACACCAAGTAAATAAAGTCGAATATATTTCTATTCTTGTCTCTGTTAACGAATTAAGGACCGCGCACTAAAAACAAAGGGAGTAAGTTTAAGAAAAACCTAACAAATGATCTAGGGAACAAATGAACAAGCGAGAGTATAAAATTTGAATGAAAAATACATTTTCTTTATCAAAGTTAGAAAATTTATGTTTTATTCAAATTTTATTTTATAATTTACCTAACTAAAGATACTTGTTAACTATAGTTAGAAAGTGAGCTATTCGAATAGAAGAAAATAAGTTGACTATTTATTGGTGGCTTTAAGATTAATAGTTTAAAGCCAAGAAATAATAACTTATATTAGTTTGTATGCTAATCAGTACATCTTGCTCTATTTGGTTCAATAAGTAATCCATTATTATCTGATTTCGCCATAAATGTCTACAAATTGGCGGCACATCAATCCGGATAGCGATTCATCGCCCTTGATAATGGGATAAACGAGTGTTTAACAGAACGCAACACATGTAAAAGTCAATGTTAACATTGCGACGAAACCCAAGTTCCCTGGCTCTCTCGTGTACCCGTTGAGGGTTGATGGTTTTTTCTGAAGGCCAGGATGGGGGATGTTGGGCAAGTGCGTAACAAGTTACTGATGATGTCGATCCGAAGCTACTCCTGCTGCCGCTGCTGCTGCTGATGATGATGATGATGACACGTGTAAGTGCAGCCACATTGTCGCAATTATCCTTTGGCTGATATGAAACAAACTAACACAGAAGGACCTTTGGGTGGTGCGGTGGTTGCTTGAACCGGGAGAAGTTTATGTGCTTTATTATTAATTTGCTGTGTTTTGTTTGTTGTTTATTTCGAGTGGGGATTTTCTAGTGAATATTATTCCTCATCATTTTTTCCCCCGTTCGGTGTTCCCACCCACAGTGCCAAAACGTGACCTTAGATGGATTTGGGTTTGGTTTGGTGTTTTTTTCCCCCTCTGGATATAATTGCTAATGGCTCGGGTACATTGTCATTTGTGGTAGACTTATTAGCGCAGAAAATGAGCACTAGCACCGAGAGAATTGAGAAACGATGTCCATTCTTTTGTATAACACAAAGCGCGGTTCATTGTCATTTGGCTACCTTTTTTTCTCATTTTTTTTTTTGCTTTACTACATTCAAATTGAAGTGGGAAAGTAGCTTGTTAAGCACTTAAGGCTTGAGCTACAATGTAAAATATTGAATGGTGGCGGGATGAGTTGCCAGTATACACACAAACACGGCGATGTGTTTCCCTTGTGTAAGACAATCGAATCGGCTATAGAACTATTGCCGATATTTGTGAGTGTGTTTCCATTTTGATAAATTATTGACTACTCATTAAACTCAAAGTTTACGAATTATTCTGCTTAATAAAGATTTCAATATCATTTCGATTTGACAATTCCTACAGTAAGAAAGTTTGTGTGAACTTTTATGATTTCAGTTTCAACGATTTGGCATCATTATCATTTTTTCTCAACTCAATTGGTATGGATAATTAATCAGAAACGAAAGAAATAAACTCAAAACTCATCAAACAATTAGGGGGACCCAAAGATTAACAAGGCTTCGATCCCCTTGACCACTTTTGAATTGCTGTCATCATCATCTTTTAACAAAAATTCAATTTCAAATTCGAATTCACATAAGGAAGCTGGCAATCTGAGGAATAAAAAAAAAACCTGAATGAGGCCTATTATCGAATTTTGAAAAGCGTAATTATCGCATGACAATTCAAACGGAATGTGTTATATTTACTCAATAAACATTATCATTGATCTTTTGGCTAGAGATTGGATTGGATTCAATTGCTTTGCGAGCGAGCCAGAGAGAGAGGAAGTGGGGGTGAGTGGGAAGAGGCTGGTTAGTTGGAGGTAAATAACCCGAACTCATAATTCAATACACTTCACTTTGCTTCATATCAAAGCTCCCACACACCATAAATACCACTCTCTGTCTGTGTGTGTGTGTTGCCCTCTTCGGATTGTGTGAGCAATGAAAAGTGTTTATACATGGAAAATTAGTCACTTTTCGAAATATTTCGTTATTATTATGATCTTGATTTTCATTCCCAAAAGATTTCCTGTCTAGGTTAAACAAATATTGACTGCCATTAAGGTGAAGCACGTTTAAAGCGAGCAAAGATTAGCTTTAACGAAACGATAAAAAGCTACAGTTGTCTTGTAAGGATTTCAAAAACCAACGAAGGACATATTCCCAGGAAATAATCTCAAAGGAAACTAATGGAAAAAAGCCAGTAAGCTAATTACATACATACATATTTCAAATCCGATTTTATGTGACATACAAAATTGTTCAGTGTTCTTCGAAAGAGTTAAGAAAGTTTTTCTAGATTGATTGAAGAATCTCCATATAAGGTTGCCTCGACTTTAGAGTGCATTCAACTCAATGTAGCAGCGATTCATAACTGAATTGACTCCAAAGAGTGAGGAACAATGGGACAAAGAGCTCTGTTTTCAGACCTGGGCCATGAGTCAGACGACAATGACTAGCTCTCTAGGTAATTGATGGCAAATTGCCTAGATGATCAGTCTAATTTCGCTAACAACGATGAAAAATTTTGGTTAATTTTTTGCACACAAAAAAAAATACAAAAACCTTTCACTTTTGCATTTATAAAGTCAGTCAAAGAGACACAGAAAGAGAAGGAAATGCCATGGGGAAAGAGATAGAGAGAGAGAAAAATATAATTAAAAACAAAAATGTGTTATTATATTTTCACGCCTCGGCTGTGCGGAAAAGTCAACAGAGTTGAAGTTCCGAGTCTGAATCCAAGTCCAGATATATGCACAAATATATATATATTTCTGTATATATATATATATGTATATATATATACATATTTTTGTATGTACGTCGACAACACAAAATTATTTGCAGAATCATCAAATTAAAGGTTTGATGTTGATTTCAACAAGTCTAAGCGACGTAGACCCAGGGCGGTCGCTCGGTCAGACCGGTAACTGCGATGCGCTGCAGTACACACACACACACACACACATACACCTTTATACCTTTCAGATATAGCTTTATATTTTGAGAGAGAAAAAACTGATAAGTCATGGACTAGCAGCTGAAGCTTCAATCCTCTTTCACCTCTCCCCCTTTATATTTAATTTTCGTTCTTTTTTCGTTCTCTCGAATTGGCTGTCATAAGTTTTGAGTAGAAAATTGGTGTGCAACAGGCACACACACACACACAATTCTTCCACTTTTTTCTTGGTGTTTGTCAAGTGTGGCACCACCAAAATATAAACGAGGAGATAAAAAGGATTTCTTGATTGCGATAATGAGTTATACTTAATTTCTCAACCGCAATGCAACGATGAAAAAATCTCAATCTTAAGGCTCAACAATTGAAACGGCGGCCACTTGAGAAACGTAGATGAGGGTCCCGAAACAAGGCCGTGGCCAAGTGAACAATGATGAGGAGCAAAAAAATGCTGGGGGAAGTGGAAACACACTTGATCAACAGATTATCCAAGGTTTTCATACTATATATTCTATAAATCTAAAAGCTATGAGAGATGCAGTAAATCTTTGTAAAGTTTTGCAAGTAAATAATAATAATCAATTATTATATTCAACCCATTTCGAATTTATTATATATATTCATTATTCAAAAGTAACCAAATTATGTCCTTTTTTTCTGTAATCTCCCACATTTTTCACATTATTTTAGGGGTGAACCGTGAAAAAAGCTATCATTGCATAGACTTGCAGGACTATAAACTGTAAACTGTAAATCTTATTACCTTTTTTTGGGGACCTATATCATAGGTGATCTGAAATTGTAATGCAATCTCACTAGTTCAATGCAAATACCAGTTGAGAATCACAACTAGATGAAGCAAAATAAACTTGATAGTTAGTTGCACATCTTTCTAGGTACACTCTTTTGTTTGCTCGTATATAAGTTTAAAAATTAAGACCTTCAAAGAGTATGATTGCTAAGATATAAGATAAATTTTATAATCGAAACCGATTTTCAAACTAATACAACTATAATAATAATCACATATGTATCTCAAACATGAAAAGAGTATCTCAATGTTTTCTTCTTTTTATGTTTTTTTTTTTTTTTTGTTAAATTTTTTTCTTTCTTTTTCGGTTAACCCAAGAGCCACCCACTTGCCGCATTGCATTTCCGTTTTGCGCTGTTTTTCCCAGAATTTTCAAGTGTTGAAAATTAAAATTCACTTCGACTTGTTCCCCTTCTCTCGCTCATATTCATATGATGTCTATTAAGAAGCAGTCAGTAGAGTGATAAGAGGGGAGAGGGTATGGCATGGTAGGGTTGACACTTGCTTTCTTTCTGGAGGTAACACAATACTCTAGCTCCAAGCCTCCTCCTCGCACTTCGCTTCTTTAAGGGCCGGGGCAGGGGTTGGGGCGAAGGCCTTGGTACGAGTGTGGCAGGCAGTCAGCAACTACTTAAAATGCAATTATATGGCATTATTATTATTTAGCTGTTTTGTATACTTATTTTTATACACAAAATACGCAGAAAATATGTAGACAGAGACAGATATAGGGAGTGTTTGTGTGAGAGAAAATGATGGGGAGTGAGGAAAATGAAAGAGAAGAATGAGGAGTATTTAAATGCCCACCTCAGCTACTAATTATTACCAGGAAAAACTCTTGAAATTGACGTTCCATTTTTTTTTTTTTTTTTTGGTTGGAGTTCTTTTTTCTTAAACGTCAACACCAGCAAAAGAAGAAGCAATGGAACAGAAGAGACCAGACAGAACATTGAGAACTGGAAACTGGGTGTCCGTCTGGTTTCACTCATCTGAAAAGGGTATGAAATGTTTTTGGGGGAGAGGGAGTCGTGATTATGCACAACGATCGACTTGGCTCTACTCTACTCTCCTCTACTCGAGTCGAGTCGAGTCGAAGAAACCCCTTCAACAGATTAACGCACTCCAGAAATTATAAAAAAATAATATTTTTCTTAGAACTGATACCATTTTAAACGAATTGGTACTCAAGTCAACCCCTTCTCCACCCATTACCGTTCGTTCCCAGCAACAAAATGAAGAAGTTCGACAATCGGGTAGAACGGCTGCTTGGGTTTTTGGTCGGCTGGATGTATAGATGGATGGACGGATGGATGGACGGATGGATGGAACGTAACATGATCGCCAGCGTTGGACGAGACGCAGAAACACTGCAGACGGCATTGCGTCAAGTGGCAGCATCAGCGGCGAGTCGTAGTCGTTGTGTCTGCCACAAGTCTACAAACATTTTCTTGTTCTTTTTTTTACTCGTTTCGTATTTTTTTTTCTTTTTGTTTGGTTCCCAGGGCTGCCAATCGCTGCAAACCGACCAAAAGCTGCTGCTGCCGATGCCGATGACGCTTGCACATTTTGACCAACTTTTTTTTCTTCTTTTCTTCTCGCATCGTGAACGGACTTCATTCAGAGCCCATCTCCAGCTTCCTCTCCCCACACAGATCGCCACAACGGCCATTGTTGAGTAGTGTTTCGAGTCTTTGGGCACTTGAGTAAATTAGTTTCGTAGAACTTGTAGGCTGCCACAATCCACTCCAGCAACAAAAATCTGAGAAGCTGGAATTTTTATGCTAACCATGAGACTTCGTTTTCAAATTAGTTGTATGATCTGAAGAGGATCTGCATCAAAGAGAAGAAAAAGGGAAAATCTTCGGCAGAAACAAGAATCACTAAATTAAATTCCCTATAAACCTTATCTCAGGTACAATAGATTGCCAACATTGTCTGTCTGGATATCCATTTGATTGACTGTGAGACTTAAGGGCCACGGCAAATGTAATACACGAATCAAATCAAACTCAAAATATTAAGGGAAAAAATATCTCATGCGTCAAGTAAAAAAAACTATTTTATTTATACACCTTTTATAGTTCATATTCTCCATGGGAGAAGAACTAGATGATTCGCCTTTATAGATTAATAACACAGGTCATGGACGGATTCAGGATGGAGAGTTTGGAAGGTCAGGATAAAATTAAATTTTCTGATCAGACAGCCCCCCGAGAAGCAGGTCAAACAGCCATTTTGGTGCAAGGATCTTATATCCTTTATTAAAAAACTTCTTCGCTACTTAGTGAAATTAGTGAAATAAATTAAAATAGATTTATTAAGTAATTAGTACCTAAAATTTGGTTTTTCTTAATTGACTCCAGTTTTTGCTACAGAAAAAAATTAAAATTTGTTTGCCCTTTGTTATGAAATAGTTTAAAATTTAATATTTTTTGTTGAGTAACATTATCAGGAATCTAGAAGAATAGTAGAGACTACAACTAAATGTATATAGAGCTAACTGTATTTTCAGGCAGCCTCAATTTCGATTTCGAATACTTTTTTTTTGTGTCAATTGTGTTGGAAAAATGAAATCCTTTTGTCTTATTGGGGTGGTCGGTTGTGGCAAATTATTCATCTAGAAGTATGTAATTACCCAGACACAAAAACACAGTAGCTCACACACATACACGCACACAGAGAGGGATAGAGAGCGAGAGAGAGAGAGAAAGGTACACCTATACATGCATATGCAAAAGCACACAAATGCAAAATTGGCAACACAAAAAGTTCAGTTCAGAAGGGGGCTGAACGACGATGACGCCGACGAGACCGAGAACGACAAAACGTTGTCGACTAAAGGCTCACACACACACACACACGCAACCGTCTGAGCGTATGGTATGTGTAAATGTGGGCGTGGCTGCCTTTGCTGTTACTGGCATGGAAAATTAACAATTTTTCAATTAAAATCAATACGAACTACGTTTTTCCCACTCTCTCTCTCTCTCCGTCTCTCCCTTTCTGAGAGACCTCTCTATATCCTTTCGTTGTTGGTGTTTCCGTTTTTTTTTTTGTGTTGATGTTGTTGGTTTAAGCCAAAAAGCAACCCAAAGACCGCAGTTGGTTTGGGTTTGTGTATATGTGTGTGTGTGTGTGTGTCTGTGTGTAGAAGGGCAAAGAGGGTATTGCTGGTTGTGGTAGAACCTAGGGTAATCTGCTCTCCACCACCCATTCTCTTCTCTTTTTTAACTCTAGTGTTTGTGTGTGTGTGTGTGTGCATGTGAGTGTGTTGTGCGCATTTCATGGAAAATAGCTTAAGTGCCTGAAAATATGCAACGCATTCGAAAACTGACGACGACAGCAGCAGCAACAACAACAGGAAAAGTGACTGGGTATGCATGTGTGTGTGTTGTGTTAGTTTTTGGGCGCCATCAAAAGCAAAATTTCTAAAGCTTTTCCCTAAATCCATTTCCAAACTAAAATATTCCGCAAGAGGGGGCCAAAGAGGTTTGTGAACCTCTCAAATATCATCGAATATGTATGTATATTATATCAAAAATATTGGAAGACAGAAATATTTTCTTTTTACGTTTAAGTCATCGTTCGTCGTTTTGACCGAACCAAGTTTAAAACATTTTTAAAAATTATCGACTCCAAAGCCGAAATTTTACAATACTTTTATCTTTTTTTCGACTATGAAATTGGATAAGTAAATAAGATTTTCTGATATGAAAAATCCACTGAATATAAGGTCTAATAATATTTTCAAGTCATTGTATGGCTGACCAAATACTCTTCTTCTTCTACTCTACTCCGCCTCTGTGGACACAATATTGCGTGTGTGTGTGTCTGTGTGTAGATAGCCATGTATTTATGTACGTTTGTATGTGGAAATAAAGTTGGGGTCGTTCTACTATTGCATCGTTTTGTGGTTATGCAGTCTTTTAGAGTATTTTGCGGTTGTTTTTAACTGTTGAGTTGCCTCACTGTGACTAACTGTGAGCGTGTGTGTGTGTGTGTGTGTGAGTGCTAGTGTGCGTGTGTTCGAGAAGTCAGAGAGTCAGAGTAGAAGAAGACTATTTGTGGGTACCGCAAACAACGTTAAATGCAAATTTACGCCAAGGATCCCTAAGCACCAACTACCCAAGTTTTGGTAAGACCCCAATGAACCCCAAAGCCAAATCCGCCAATTCCCCCCGACCCCAACCCATGCACAAACACTACTTCAACCCCCACTGTCGTCTACTGTTCTCTCTCTCTCTTTCTTTTTCTCGCCGTCTATTTACACACACACACACACACATACACAAAATGGCCGTACTTTTGGTGCCATTGCCTGAAGTCAGTTGTTCTGCTTCTTCTACTTCTTCTCCTTCCTGGTGACTATTGCCTTTCTAGAGAAAGAGGAAGAGACAGACAGAGATGGAGAGACAGAGAGAGAGAGAGAGAGAGAGAGGGAGAAAGAGAGCACGAGAGAAGAGGCGAAAGCTTGTCTCTTGGCCAGAAATTGAAGTGTTAGTAGTAATGCTACTAATTGGACTCGCTTTTAGCAACGTTTCATCGTACAAACGAAGGGAAACGAAGCCAAAAGCCACTTGGAATGGGTCCTCTATGTGTAAGGATGTATCTACATACATACATATAAGTGTGTGTGTGTGTGTGTGTGTGTATAAAGGAAAATATACATCTGCATGCGTATGCGTGTGTGTGTGGTCGTAAAGTCTATAATTGGAAAATTTTACACACTCGAAATTCAATTTCATTTACAAGTACAAGTATGTACAAGGCAAGTTGGCATCATCGCTGAAAGCCTGGCAAAGCCAATAGGGCTGTAAAGAGGGGACTATATATGTATGTACATAAGTGAAGAGGGACTCGTCGTGAAGGTTCTTAGCAAGTGCTTAATAGCCATACAGTTTAGTCAAACGTTGAGTCAAAAATAAAATGATTTTAATTAGCAGTTCGTTTCGGTTTTGCCAATGAATTGATCAATTAATAACTGATATCTGACCTGCATATATACATACATACAATATATATATATCGATTTCATAAATTTCACATATCGATTGTTTACGATCTGGCGATTAACATAAACCGATTGAAATTCAATTTCGTTCTCAATATGAAATTGCAAATTCAGTCTTCTTGAGTGGCCGTAGGCACTTAAGGCACCCTGCTATTAGCTCCTGTGCCTGGCTCATACGAACAAAAGGAGTGGGCCGGCGGAGAGGGAGGATGGGGGAAGGATGCTTACTAATCTGAGACGGAGAGCTGTGAGTAGGGCACTCGATAGGAAAAAGAACCGCGCCATAATTACTCAAATTTATGCCTTTTTTTCTTCTTCATCGTTTTGCTAATCAAACCGCGAGAGCAAAGGAGAGTCAGGAAGAGGGTGATAGAGAGAGAGAGAGAGAGAGAGAAAGGGAGGAACAATTCAAGTGAGAGAGGGCTAGAAAATGTGGGGGACATCGCGAACAAGAGCGAGAGAGAGAGATAGAGACAGAGGAAGAGGAAATGTTTTTAAGGGTGGCAATTTGCCGGCGTTCAAGTTCACTCGATAAAATTGCACACACACACACACACAAGCATAGAGATATACAGAAACTCTGTCCCTCTTCCTCTCATGGGACTCACCCAACATCAACCCAGTCACTCACTTACTCACTCTCACTCACTCACTCACTCATTCACTAACGTTTGACTAGAACAATAACGGCCATTAAAATGCTTAATTATAAATTCGCAAACGTAGCTGAAAATTTCATCTCCTCCTTCTTCTGGTTTTGTGCTCCTTTCGCCATGTCCATGTCCGCGGGCACGAGCAGGGGGGCCCAGAAGAAACAAAAAAAAGAAGCCAGAAGGGATTTCAATTGCGGAATTTTTTCGCAGAGTATGGAATCATGTTATATGCAGCAGTTGCATACAAAAAGATTTATGAATACGAAGGTGTGAAAAATCAAAAGTACAAAAATCCAAACAATCATCAAGGAAATGCAAAATTCCAACAAACCCTTCCTGTCTCAAAATCCGTTGTAGCTTTATGTGTGTTTTGCCAACAGCAAACACCTCGGCCACAAAAGCTTATCGTCTATCAGAGAAGGTTTTGTTTTCATTTTTTGTTAGGTTTTTTTTCGTTTTGTTTTGCGGCGGATGTAATTAGTTTGTTAAGCCCATTTAAATGAAGAAGGCACAAAAGCATCATATCGAATTACCTCCTTTGCCAATTTCATTCACAAATCCATTCGGTCACGAGGATGACTCACTCACCTGTATACGATCTTCGGGCAGTTCCGTCTTCAATGACAGCATCTCACGTGCATAGACATCTGGATAATGAGCTTCCTTGAAGGCCTCCTCGAGCTTCTCCAGCTGATAGCTGGTGAATATTGTGCGGCTATGGCGACGTTTCTTTTTTTCTCTTTTTACCATTGGGTCCCATTCCGAAGCCATTAAGGCTGTCCATACCAAAATCTTTTGGTGTCAATGAGCCTAAAAAATCAAATAAAATTAAATATTAGTAAAGCGGTGACAGATAGTCAAATGGTCAAATGGTTTTCCATTTATCTTTTCTGTTAATAACAATGTAATGCTTTAAATGCATAAAATTAAGAATTTAAAATGTTTAATTAAATTACAAATTCGATTATGCGATTATAAGTTATCTGAACACTCTGCAACTCAATGGACGGAATAGATAACTAAAGTATGTTAGTATTACTTGATAGATGAAATCCTTATTCACGTTCGTTAATTTTTCATATATTCTATTGTAAGATTAAAAATGCTTAAAAATTAAGAGAAGTTTCTGAAAATATTTAAAGAAGGATCCAATTACCTTGGATATTCTATAATTTAGACACTTAATATTATATCTCAGCTGATTAACAAATGCTAAAACTCAAAAGAAATGTTAAACAGGATTCCTAACGATTTCGACAATTAACTGATTCAAATTTCCCATACTTTTCAAACCGATGTTTGCGTTTTCAAAACTATGACAATAATCGAGTAGAAATCGATTCTTATATAGAATAGAAACATCTCAACAAAAACATCGCTAATTCCATAGAATTTAAATTGTATGTTTTAAATAAAACAAAAGTGTTTCATAAATGTCTAATATTGTTATATATTCAGGACCTAAAGACAATCGGATGTCAGACCAGTTCTCCCTTTCGATCTCTCGTCAAATTAGTCGGTTATAAATTCATAAAAAGTACGGCTTTTAAATACTTTTCTATTAATTTGTAATATGTTGAGATCAATTCTATGTTTTAGTTAGAAGTTTCGTTCCAATCATTAATTAACAGGATTTAATTTGGGCACTCTTTCCGACAAATAATTTTGATGTTAAATATATGTTTGAAATTGTGTAAAAATTAATTTAGATTAAAGCCACAAATGAAACCTGAGTTATTTTTGTCAGGATTTGAACTCAAAAATTAAAATGATCGCTAAAAATGTTTCAAATTTAGATTTCAAATCGAAAACGATTTACATTTTCCTCGGAATTGAGAACAGCAAGTTCGAAAACGTTGTGGAATTGCTTTCGACTCGAGTAAGTCAAAACTTAATTATTTTCAATTATTCTTCACAATTATTTCACTTTCGGAAATCAAAGATTCTTATTTCTGTTGAACCTGAGTTGTTTTGAAATTGAACTGCATTTACTGTCTAGCTATTGTCTGATGGCACTAATTAAAACAAAATATCCAGCATCACCTGGAGTTTTTGTTCAAATTTACTGGAATTGCCTTTGATATGCGTTTTCAGCATTTGCTGTAATTGAAGATGCCAAAAATCGCACACACACACAGATACACGCGGACATTGAAATTTCCACTTGAATATCTTTTTTTCATTCTTTTTTGTGTTGTTTGAAGATATTTTTCACGCATATTTAGTGGAAATCAAGTCGGTAAGGTCTCCACACCGCAACAACAACACACGCATAAAAATACACACTCTACGGATGATGCTGATGATGATGATGATGACGAGGACGAAGACGAAGACGAAGACGAGCCGTCAGCGCTTCACTTGAACAACTCGACAAGGAAGCAAGGCAAAGAGAAAAAGAAGGGGGACAAACGGGCAACCGGCACTCACAATATGCTTCTACTTAATTTTTCATATCGAATTTCAATGCGAATTGGGTTTTCTCTCTTGTACATACAAAAAACATGCGGTGAGAGATCTATGTATGTACGTATATATGTATGTATGTTGTTAGTAGTATATAGTAGACAAAGTACTCGTACTTTTACACTGACTCACAGTGGTTTTGTTTGTGTACTTTCCCAAAAGTCTTGGTGATGGCTTCACGCTCTTAAATGTAGGTATTTTTTTTTTTTTGTTTTTGTTTTTTGGTTGTATTTTTTGTGTTTTATTCATTTTTTGCTTGATTTGTTGTGTTTTCCGGGATGCTTAAGCCACAATTCAACAACAAGCGAACGAACTAACGAATGAAAAAGGCCTACTTTGGTTTTTTTCTTAGTGCTTTTTTTTTGGGCCCATCTTCAGATACACTCGACCTGCTGCTAAGTGGCGATTTAGCTTAGTCAAGTCTCATGTTCATCCTTCGTCTTCATACATACGTTTAATTCGAAATTTTTCTTTGGAGTCTGTCAACGTTGCTACTGCCGGCTGTCATCATTCTCTACCTTCATTTCCATTGCCGCCTTCAATTTTTCTCATCCTCAAAACAAAAAAAAAAAAACTCCTTCATGAGCCGCTTTCACTTTTTCCCATCGCATCATGTCAAGTGGGGTTTTCCTTGGAACCCAAGATGATAAGTGACAACCCCAAAAATAACAAAACAAAACAAAACAGACTGAAAACTGAAAACCAAGAAGGGAAGTGGGGGAAACTAGATACAATTATTAAATATTTAAAATAACAGACCACTTAAAGTCGCGCTTCAGCGCCGTCAACAAAACAACAAAAATATATGTTCATATACACACATACATACATATGTATGTATGTATGTATGTATGATGTGCCGTTTCCGACTGGGAGGGTTCAATCTGTGGGTCACATTGAAAACGTGTTGAGAACTAATTTTGAAATCTTATCTATCTTTATGTTCATTTTTTTAATAATTACTTGTTGATAATTTATTTGATAGTTATATTAGTTTGCATTTAAATATATTGATTAAATGCTACTTTAAAAAATTGATTAGGTTTCTCTGTTTGTGTGTAATTTGTTTGTATGAGTTATCATAGACTATTATATTCCTTTTAGCTGTGTGTGTGTGAGAGCTGCAAGTGTGTTTAGTTAGTTGCCATTGAAATTCAATTTGTCTTTAATATTTATTCTAAAACTTATGTTCTTTTTCATTTTAATTTAATTAACAGTTAATTAAGATTTATGCGCACGTACAAATTTTCGTAGTGTTTTTTGCTTTTACAATATACTTCATCTTTTCAATTATATACAAAAATTAGTTAGTTTAACCCATGCTCGCAAAAGTAGGCAATGGAAATTTTTTCTTTTCTTGACACTTTTAATGAGCTCACACTCACACACAAAAGCATACACCTATATGTACAGATGTGTGAATTTGCAGAGAGTTTTATTGAAAGTTTCTCTCGGCAATGTAGAATGCCAACACACACACACACACACACACGCATACACACACATATGCACATGCATCAGAACATATTAGCAATTAAAATTTTCTTAGTTAATTACTTTAAGCAGACGACGACGTTAACGGCAAAGGCGAGAGCAAGGGCTGATAGAGAGAGCTGGATATAAAGAAGGCCACAAAAAGGACGAGACGAACGTCAAGCAACGACGTCAGCACAAAATTCCACATAGACAGAGACAAAGCGAGAAAAAGGAGAGAATAAGAGGGAGAGAGAGAGAGCAGAAACAAAATGCGGCAGCAAAATGAAAAGCGACAAGAGAGAGCTGGGTTGTGGACAAGCGTCCCGTCTATAGTCAGTCTCCCTTCCTTCTCCCAACACCCAAGTGTTCATGAATGAACGAACAATAAGAATTAGTGTCTTTATCGAACAGATAATATACTTTCTTTACTTTTTCAGTTTCTCCTCAAAGGTTTGTTCTTCTCTTTTTCGTTTATTTTTATATTGATAGTGTAATCGATTCCTAAACGTTTTTCACAAACATAAAACAAGTAGCTTAAGGACTACAAAATGTGAGTGAAAAGAACTCAATGGTTTAGGGGAAAGAATGAACTAGTGTTACCCAACACTGGAAGTGTGTAGTTATTGCTTGTCTTCGCTTTACCTACACACTTGGCTCACTTGGCCCCTCGCACACTTTCTTTTGGCTGCTATGCTTTTGGCTTCTCTGCGTCTCTCTTCTGCCTCGTCGTCCCCTCGCCATCTCTGGCTGTTGCTCTTGGGGGGATTTTATGAAATTTATGCGCATTTCACTAGAAAATTTAATTAGGAAATCTAATTTGCTCAAAAGCGCATAAAAAATGTTGTCGCTCCTTGTTTTTTTTTTTTTTGTTTTTCATCTTCTTCCTTCTCCTTTCAATTTTGTAAGCTCGCCATTTTTGTTGGCCGACCTCCTCCGACCGCCAACGTCACCTCGCCTCCCCTCCGCTCGTCTGCCCGTATGCCCCTTGCCTAATCTCTATGACTCCCATGCATCAAGTAACCAACAAAATGACTAATTCATGGCTTATGTGTGTGTCTCACTCTCTTTCTCATTTCTCCATTCTGTCTCTGTCTCTCTCTCTCTCTTGCTTGCTTTTTCTCCCACTAATGCTCTATGCATATGTATGCATGTGTGTGTGTGTGTGTCGCATAAACAGTTGCCTGGCAAAATACGCTAATAAAGTGGCTGAGTTGTTGGCAACGCAATGCGACGTCAACGGCGTCGTCAACTGCAGCAGAGCTGCAGCAGCAGCAGCAACAACAACAACAACAACATCGTTGAGAGGCATTTGCAATTTGCATTAGCGTCAAAGTGGCTGCGTTTTTATGCATGTGAGTGTGAGTGTGTGTGCGTGGGTGGGTGGCTCCAACTCTCAGTCTGTTTCTCTCTCTTTTCTCACACACATTAAGTCTCTCTCTCTCTCTCTCTCTGCGTATACATTCGCATGCCAGAGGGATTTCGTTATTTGCAATTTTTGCTTACAAATTTTCATGTTTGTTTGTACTAATTAGAAATTAAATTGAATTATTTGCTTGAGAAATCAAACAAAAAACATTGACAAAGCATTGCCAGTTAGAGATTTTGAGAAGGTTTCCATTTTAGAGATGAAATCGTGACACGATTTCTAAAGGTTAAAAGTTTTAACTTTAACGACTTTCAATTCAAATGTCATGCTGTGTTAATTAAGCTGGCAAATTGTCACTTAATATTTGCAATTATTACTAACCAAGTTAAATAATATAATTAGAAATCTATTGAACGTAGTTGAAATTAATTCACATGCTTCAAATGGATTGATAATTATTACAAACTGATTACATTAAGTCCTGTTTATTTCGAACGAAAGAAAGGGTGGGGAAAAGTGAAGGAACTTACCATATCAACCGGATATGGATTAAAGATCACAATGCAGTTTTCATACTTTGCCACAAGTCGGCTATATAACATCTCTCCTTCTCACTCTCTCTCCCTCGGTCTCTCCCTATTTGCCTGTTGGTTGTAATTTGCGCACTCAATGGAAAATTGTTAATTAGATTCCTTGCTTGCTGTTTGCCAGCCATGTGACTTTGTCATCATCATCAGCACCATCATCATGTTCTTTTGGCCATTGTTACCTGGTGACTGGTGGTTCTGATGATGGTTCTCTAGCATTTTAGCCAGCTTTGTGTTAAAGTTGGTTAACGTGATTGCTGTTACCCCACAACGCCTTCTCTTCTTCTTGATCTTCAGCACAGCTCTTTCCATTGTTTCAGGCCACCTTTCCGCTTCAACGAACGAACGAACGAGCGAACGAACGAAGAAGAAGCTGAAGCTAAACCTGGGGGAAGGCTAAGGAGGTGGGGAATGGGTTGGAACAACGTGCAGCTGGCTAACCGAACGAACTTTAAGTGCAAAAGCGTTTTGCACCAGCACCAGCAACGACAACAACAACAACAATTTTTGCACTAAACTTTTTGCTCTTTCACTTTTTCGTTTTTAGCATATGCCATTTGGAGAGCAGAGGAAGAGAGGAAAGATTGCTGAGTGCGGAGTGTGGCAACGGTAACGAAGTACAGGAAATAATACGGAAGCAGTGAGAGGCACCTCTCGCTGTCTCTCTCTCTCTCTTTTTCTCTGACTTGCTTTTGCCTCGACCTATAAATTTGCTAAACAAAATGCTAACGGAAACTTCTAAATAAAAACAAATTATGAAAACCAGAAAACTGAAATGTATGTACATATATACCCTTCCATATTTTAGGCTTATCTAAAATTGCAGGAACTTATTTACTCCAGTAAAAAGTTGCCTCGAGATATCGAGAGTTGCATGTGACTTTGCCACAGTTATAGATGTTCGATATTGTTCCAATTTTGAAATATAGAAAATGAATAACTCAACTCAGTCTTTTCACTGATTGGTTATATGGATATAAGCCCATCTTGTGCTCATCAAAAATATATATCCATTGCATGCACTCACTTTAATCGTTTGAACGAGTTCATTGAACAAAGTATTTAGTATTCTTGAATTTGTGATTTGTGAGACATTTGCTTCTCACAGCGCAGAGAACTTAGGACTCTGAAATCCGATTTGTACTTGGCATTTACTGAATACATAGTATTCTACTTCATTTGATTAAAAACTTTTGAAAGGGTATAAAAAAGGAAACAAAGTAGCAAATGATGAAATGCTCGAATGATGCTCGGCTAGGTAAATTGATCTCAGGAAATACAAATGTATAGGCATCACAAAAAGTTTATTATTTTTTCCAATTAAAAAGATATCACTGCGGTTTAGGCAAAATCATTGTTAGGGAACACAAAACAAATGTGTTGAAACGAAATTTAAGCCATTTTTGGAAATTCCTCCTGTCTTTTCAGTTTTGAACCTAAATTGGTTGAAAAATCAGTAAAAAGCAAAATGCAAAGCATCTTAATTAAAAATATGTAGCAACGAATGGGGCCTACCAAACCATACCAGCTTTCATTTAAAAGAAAAGTCTTCAAAGTATATTAATATACCTTAAAAAATGTAGCATCTAGAATATACACACATGTGTTTGAAGATAATGGTTTGATGCAATTCTTAGCCAATTGCTTATGCACTTGATGTAATGAAAAGATTGACAAGTTTCTTTTCAAGTCGTTGTTGTTGTTGTCATGGTTAATTGCCCTTTTGTTGCTGTTGTTTTTGTAGTGCTGAGTGGCCCCTTCTAAGCTCTAATCTCTGACTGGGTCTAAGGAACACGAACTTGGCCACTTGGCAGCACATTCTTTTCCATTCTGTATTCGGCCGACGACGAAGTGCCCTGCTTAAGTCTCGCCGGTTTTCTCTGTATAGTGGCAGCAACATCAGCAGCGGCATCCACTCGACGACTGCATTCTTCTAGAGGAGAAACTCAACAGCAGCAACGGCAGCAACATGGCGGGACAGGCGGTATGTATGTATATAGAAATGGGAATGGCAGTGGAAATGGGTCTGGGAGTGGGTCTGGGGTGTGGGTGTAGTAGCCACTTATGAGCCATTTGCTAACAGAGAGACAGAAAGACAGAGAGAGAGAGAAGAGAGATTGCAAGACGAGATTATACAAAAGCCAAGGCGAATGGCGGAACACAAAATGAGAGAACGAGAGCCCAAGAAGACTGACAAGTAGGGCAATTTTGCCTTTTAAACAAAAGAGTGGAGCACAGTAGCAGGGCGTAAGGGGGAGCAGCACTTGTCTCTTGCTGCACTTGTCATGGTCTAAGATTTTAATTGGCATTTTTTTGTATATATGTATATACAATTTTTTTGTTTTCTTTTTTTTTTTTTTTTTTGCCTTCTATGTTTTGTACTCACATCTCTTCAATCCTTTTCCTTTCCCTTCATCTCGACTTATAGGTTTTTTTTCTGTTTCGAGCGTGTCTAAGTTTTATTTGCTGGCCATGACGAATGCAGCCAGTTCTCGGCTAGTCTCCCTTGCTCCTCAACCCTTTGCCTTTAATTGAAATACATGTGTGTGAGTGTGAGTATGTGAATGTGGAACCAATCGCAATTCACATCGCACCAGTTGATGGTCTAAAGGGTAGAAAAATAATCAAACAACCTGTGGAATCGATCCAACGACTTTAAATGATTTGATATTCTGTCAATAAATGTATGTGCATATGTCCTTATCGAGTAGGAAATGAAGGTGTTCCAATCTCGATTGCCATCCCATAGATCCTTTAAGGAGTCTGCCTTAGAAGACAGTAGGATTATGTTCTATTTGAGAAACTGTTCAAACATCTTAAGGAATCTCCACAAATTTAAGCATTTTTAGGATTCTCCAGATAAGTTTTCAAGTTGCAAGGACTTCCGTGATATGAAATTAATGTGGCTACAGCCAATAAAATGAAAATTTTAATTAAAAACTTTTTGGAAATTGCACAAACTAATTTGTTAATTTCCAAACATTTTTCATTCTGCTCATGGTGTTCTTTGTGTGGACTCAATTTATTGGCTCTTTGTTTCAACATTCTCCTAATTCAACCCATTCCATTCCCTATTGATTCCATTCCATTTCATTCCCATGTAGCAACCCTTTTTCGATTTGCCTTGCCTTGGTCCGTGCTCCTTTTTCTGATTAGACAAAGTTACGAGGATGTGAGCTTTAACCCTTTCAGCACTCACAGCGACAGACATTCAGAAAGTTGGGCCCAGAACACATGTCCTCGATGTAAAAAGGAAAAAAAAAAAAAAAAACAAAGAACATGTGTGTGTGTTCGGTTGCCTGAGGATGGTGTAGATGGAGAAGTAGATGTATAGGCGTGTAAATTGCGTATAAAAGCGTATGTTGAAAATATTTATTGCCCGTTGCGAATGCAACAAAATGAAAATGAAATTTTCATTATTTGGCTTTGCCTCTTTTTACAAACACGCACAACTCACATGTGTGTATGTGTGTGTGTGTGTGTGTGTGGTTGGTGAGTTTTTTTTTTTTTTTGGTTGTGCACAAACTAAATTGTTTATTTTATTAGCAATTTGAAAAATTTATGTGCCTGTGCGAAATGAAACCCAAAACCCTTTACCTTTCGCCCCCATTTTTTGTTCTTTTTGCCACGCCTCCCCATGTAGAGACAATTCGAAATGAAGCAGAAAGGAATGCCCATTAATTAGCGCAGACAAAGACAAAAGAAGAGAGAGAGAGAAAGAGAGCGGGAGCTACAGCTGCTGCTGCCCTCTGTGTCTGAAAAAGACTTGCAAGTTGGCTTTTGGTCAGTTGCTAAGCTTTTTAGTTGCAGGAATTGCAGTCCTTGACAGGATCTGTTGCCTACCTTTAGGCTTCTTGCTTAAAACTTAAAACTTTAACTTAACTATAAACGAAAGAAAACAGGCAACAGGACTTACCAGCTAAACAAGGTCCCACAGGACCAGAGGCAAAGTTTTTCAACTGCGGAAAACCTGCAAATGAAATGAGAAAGGTTACAGAGAAAGACAGGAATTGTTAAATTGATTGTTATTTATTTATTACTTTAATTGGTCCAACTATCATTGATGAATTAACCTCAAGTCTTCTGAGGCAATGCTGTCCATACCTACACAGGTGTGTAGAACGTCTAATTAATTAGCCATGCTGAAAGCTGACCTCACGATTAATTTGCGCTCTTTTCTAGCATCGTGAATTGCCCATACCATATATCACATAACACTTCCATGCATCTGTGTGTTTGTGTGTGTCTGCATGTGTATTGCTGTTGGACTGCATGTGTGAACAATATTGTTGAGAAATGCAAATTGGCGACCCCGACACGATACGATGCCTTGACGAACCTCACCCTTCAATCCGCTTAACCCACCAACCGACCCTCCGCCAACTTGCCTGGCAATTGACATATCAAAGCAAAATCAAATTTGACAGACAACCGCGCTAATTTCTGGTCGATGTTTCATTGTTTCAAGGCGTTCGTTTCGGTTTCGGGTTCTCGTTCTCGAATTCTTTCGGATCGCTTTGTTTCTGCAATCGAGAAAAAGAGAAAAAGGGGTTGCCAGCGAGCTGCCTGGCATTTCCCTCAATTGTTTCCATGCTGACGCATTGAAATGCTGCTCGACTTGGAATTGGATGAATTAAAATAGGCGACATATGCCAACAACATCATGATCATGATCATAATGGTGATGACGATGATGATAATGATGATGATGATGAAGTTCGAGTCGAGAACGACAATCAAACTACATTTATTAGCTTTCAGTAGGCAGTAGGCAGAAAAGCAGTTCATCGTAAGCTTTACCAAGAATTTATGTATTGAAATTTGATATTGAGTAGAAAAACTTTCATGAATTGCGTTTCGCCGCAGTCACAGTTGAGAACAAAAGGGGCCAGAGGCCAACAACAAAAACACAATACATAAAATATGCAAGTGACGAAGTATTTATAAACTGATTAAAGCTAAACAAAAGCTGATATGGGTCATACGACGAACTTAAATAGTACGTTTAGTGACATTCTCGATCTCAACTGGGTTCAATATAGTCGCCGATCCGCTAGAGACCGATTTGATTGAATAGAAATGGCAGTTTCTAATCATTATGGAGAGAGGGAGAGATATCGACAGTAAAGCGAAACCCCTTAACAAGACCCCACACAGCGGGGCATCGTGAATGGAGCGTCATATACACATACAGAAACAAGTGATATATAGTATATATGTATACGGAATATGAAACTGTCGATTGCCAATTGTTCGATCACTCATCGTGAGGCACTTTTGCCTTCAAATGGTAATGAAATGGCCGCAGGTCATGCAAAGTAGCCGCTTCACTGTCCCCTGCAAAACAGTTGTAAAACCGATCAACTGTGCGATGAAGGGCCAAAAGAGGCCCTGGAGGGAGCTGTAAATGTATGCTGTGTGAGTGTGTGTGCCGTGTGGAGCGGTTAGGGGGAACAACCTGTTGCCACCAAAATAGAAAACCAGCCAAGTGTTTTGAGTGAGTGAAATTGATGAATAAGTGGCCCAATTGAAGAGCAACAAATTTTTTTCCCCCATCTATGTATGTATACATATTGTATGTATATTGAATGGAATTCAATTCACCCAACAAAATGTGATCAAAGTAAAAGGTAATTTTTCATTATATTCATTAAATATATACTCTAAAATCTCCGAATCTTTTGATTTATTAACTGAATTTGTGAGTGAGTAACTTTATGAGTCAATGAATGCCAAATAAGAGTAACGTATCCTCAGAAGTGAATATATTCAAGAGCCAAAGGAAACAAAGTGAATAGCTAAAAGTGTTTGTGAAAAAAGGGCATTTGCAATGTGAGTACAAACCTAAATTCGACATAAGTAGATCCATAATTTCGATCGTCTTTACTACTCCATTGTGATGCTGTGTGCTTGGCCATAATTTAATTAGCAGTGGTGAAAGCCACGAAAAATGATTCAAAGTCCCCATATCCAAAACAAAAAGCGTAACCAACAACGAAATCCAAAACCAAAATCCGTAACTCATTTCTCAAGCCTGCGACGAAATGAATGAGAAGCGAATGAGAGGGTAAACTCAAGTGGCAAATCGTGTTTATTTGTGTTATAAAATTAGCGCAGAGCAAATGCCTCTCAAGTATAGTAGTAGAGCGAGCGCAGCTTGTTGTAACTGTGAATAAATTTGTATCTGAATCTGTAAATGTATCTGTCTATCTGCCTATCTGTAGCTGTATATGTGGCTGTATCTGTATCTGTATCTGCATCTGAGGTAAGCTTGAATTGCCTGTCTCTCTGATTGCCATGTGACGAGGCAGAAAATCTGCCACCAACTCAATAATGATAATGATGATGATGATAATTATTATTATTTTCTGGGTTATTTGTGATTATCAACATGAATAGTGATTATTTTTTGTTGAATAAAATTAGAATTAATTAAGGCTAATTCCATCACCATCAAAATCTATACAATATACATATGTACGACGATATATGTATGTACATACATACAAATATGGAGATTTGTGCGAAATTGTTTTTTGGCCATTGGCCTCGCTCTCTCAGTTGGACCCACTCCATCCCCCACCCCGACCCGACCTATGTACGTAGGTGTGGGCATATAGCAAATTAACCCCTTGAGTGCCACTCGCTTTTGCCTTACGTCAAGTTGCTTTAATTGACTTTTAACAAAATTTTTGCAAAATCAAAGCAGAAAAAGTGTGACAAAGTGCCAAAATGAGAGGAACTGCACTCATAGTGCCACCACAATGTCACACACAGCCAGTCGGCCAGAGAGAGATGAGGGTGTGAGAAGATGGAAAATGTGTTCACACCTCAGACAATGCATACAAGTGGGCAAAAGTGGCAAGTGGCAAGTGGCAAGAGGTAAGTGGTAAGTGGTAAATGGTAAGAGGTGCTCCTGCTGCCGGTACTTGCCGGCCTGGGCCTGGGCCTGGGCTGGGCTGGGCTGGTCTGCTTTGGGCTGGGCGGTATGAATACTTGGTTTGGGTATGGGGAGAACGGCAACTCACTCATTCTTGTTAGACGTCAACGCGAAATCAAAGCAAAAGTCAAACAACGAATTTTACTTAGACACATTTCTTTTCTACATCTCGCTGTGTGTGTATGTGTGTGTGTGTACGACCGCACACATTGTCCGCACACACACGCAATTAAGACTATATATATTTTTATCATCCGAGGTCGGTCGTTGTCAGTATGGGCGAAGGTGGGCTGGGTAGATTCCTATGTAGGCTATTAGCAAACTGGCTCAAATATCAAAGAACCAAATGAAGAGAAACCGTTTCGTTTCGTTTTGATTTGACAAGTGGAGCAATTAGCAGAGTTCTTTTGTCTTCTTTTTTTTCCCCCAAATTTTTCTTTTGTTATTTAGTAAACAAAAAAAAAAATCACATTCGCAAAAATTTCGTTTTTCCTGTCTCTAATTAAACTTTCCAAATGATAGATTTACATTTTCCAAAAACAAACATTTTCAAGACTTTTTCTAGTAACTGCTGACTCAGATTTAATACAAGTTTTGGCTGAGAAGGAAATCATTTGGTATGTTCTGTTTTATTAAGTAATTTTGTTTAGGGAGAGCTTATAATAACGACGTTCCTATATAAAAACGTGTTCTTCTGGAAATACTTGATCCAACTTAAAAGTCTTAGACCTAAAAGTCTGTCGATACATATAATAAGACTTCCCCAATAATAGGGACCAAATATTAATATATTTTTTTTTAACTTTTACCTTTAAAACATAAACAGTTTGACTGGATCTGTGCTCCCTCATAAACTTTATTCATTTTTTGTACATTTTTTTCTTTAAAGAAGTGGTTCTTTTCGGCAAAACTCTCACTGTATTCACCGACAATTACTCTTAAACTTACTACGGATGACATTTGCTTCCTTTAATCCCTCCTAGGACTTCCACCTACACTTATCACCAATTCATTCATTATTTAGTTTCGTTAATGTGATTGACAAAAAAAAACTATAAAAATATTCGCTAGAAGAATATTTCTTAAGGAAATGTATTATATAAGAAAGAAAATACCTTGAGATGTTAAGCATAAAGTAATAATATCCATCTAAATGAATAAAATATAAAGAATAAATCAGTCTTAAATGTATCTATGCAGATTTTGTTCATGATCGTTTTAATAAGTTTTGTCACCTTCAGAAAAATGATTTTCCTTTGTTAACTTTTTGACTCTGCAGTCGCTTGTCAATTTGAAGGCGACTTAATTTGGCCTTTTTTCCCATTTTCCTTTGTTTCACCTAAATGGTTAATTTTGAGCTGTAATTTGCCAAAATATGTGCTCCAAGCAAAAAAAAAAAAAAAAAAAACAACAACAAAAACCAACCAAAACAAAAAAAATGGAAAAATCGTTTGCAAACACATCAAAACCATTGTCACAACAAAAGCGAGACGAACGACAAGTGAAGTGAAGACCAAAGTGAAAATTGTCAATTAAATAAACGTGAACAAAAAACGAAAACCAAACAAAGAAGAAAGAATAAAATGGAAAATTGTTTTCGTTTTCATTTTCTGTTGCTGCAGTTGGGTAACCAATTTTCCGTAAAAGATCAAAGGCACTTAATGGGGAGGTGGCGCCACACACACAGCGGCAAAAGAGAGTATTACTGCGGTTCCGGAAAAACCACCAGCGATTTCCATTGATGTGATTTTTTTTTTTTCAAATCCAAAATGTATTTCAAGTGTAAAAATTTTGTTGATTTACAAATGTAAGAAAGACCATCAAGGAATAAAACCCATCGAAAGGGAAAACAAAGCCTTTTCCAAACGGGAGACTGAGTCTCTCTCTCTGGTTTATTTATGATATTTAAGTCTTACCTACAAATATATATACCTACATATATATGTATATGTATATCTTAACTGGAAACCGAAATGATAATAACCAAAGCAGAACAAGCTAACAATATGCAAAATTAAATAAGATGACGCATGTAAAAATGGTTAAAAGACGCATAATAAATTTAATAAAACATGTTGAAGACCAGCAAAAACACACACACACACACGAAAAGGTTCTTTCTCACATTTATTAAACAAATTACGACAACTCGTAAGAGGCGATAAGAATAATAATAATATTTATAAAAACATAATTAAAAACCCAAAAAGGAAGTGGAGAGTGGGCTTAAAAAAAGGGGGAAAAAGAAAGCTTCACGAGAGTAACAGGAAGTCATTGGATGTTTACTAGAAATCAAAACCAATGAGGAATTGGCACAGTGTAATCAGAGCAAAAGGGCAAAAAGTCGGGAGAAGTCTGAAGGATGACGTTTGATATTTTAACGCTAATTAAAATACACAATAATAATAACAATAACAACAGCTGGCACTTGAATCTGCAAGATTATCTGCTCATATACATATACATACATACATATATAGTGGATGTCTACATACATATGTATGTGTACCGACGACTATCGATGATATTGCCACTTGCTCTTTGAGATTGCAAATGAAGCTACAAAAGAAAACTGTGACACATATTCAATACTCTATAGATATGCGCCACTGAATTATAGTCAATCAATCGATAATTTGTTTGTTTTACTTAAAACTTGTGTTTAGATTTCATCTCGTTGTTTAGACATTAAAAAAGAAAATGTCAAACTTCGCCCCAAATTCAGCATACTCTCATTGTCTGAGGGTATATGTATGAGGCCAGAAGTGACAACAGCAAACTAAGCTTAGCTCCCTCTTGCTTGCTCTGTCTCTCCCTCCCTTTTTCTCGCCCTCTCTTTCTCTCTCACACATTCATCATCATCATCATGTGTTTGTACTCTGACTCTGATCGCTTGACAAAAGCTGCGTTTACAGTGGTTTAAAAGTTGTTAAACAACACAAATAAGTTTCAAAAACTATAAAGCTACAATTGCTTAACAATTATTAACTCTGATTTTAGAAGTTTTAAGCAAAACCAATTGAATAAATCTTAATTCCTGATATTAACAGAGAAGGTTGGATAGATTTAGTACTCCATACTAAAATGGGGAAGAAAAGGAAAGAGTACTAACCACTTTTCACAGTTTTTGAACCACTGTTCAATGAAACTGAGGCCAAGCAATTGCCATGTGCAATTAGCAGCTCAACTTGAGTGGAGGAGGTGGAGATGGAATTGGAATCGGAGTTGGAGTTGCTGTTGAAGTGGCAGTGGCTTGGCCTGTACCCAGACCCGAGACGGAGACGGAGACGTAGTCGGAGATGGAATCGGAGTCCGTATCTCGGTGTCTGGTTTTGGTTATTGAGGCTAAAGATGCTTTGACTGCCTGACCGAACTGATGGGCTCGTTGATTAATTTCTTTTTATGCAAATTTTGCCATAGCCATCACTATACCCACTCCCACCCACACCCGCACCCGCACACAGACCGCAAACCCTACCCCACCCAATCTAGCCATCTGCACATTGCAGCTTATTCAGTCAGTTAGTTGGTCTGTCTGTCTGGCAGGTGACAAAACCAGTTGCAATTGCTAATTGCGTTCGAGGCAAAAAAAAGAAAAAAAAACTTTTACTTGCTGAAAATTGCCAACTAGGAAAGAAGTGAGAGAAGTGGCATCTTACCCTGGCCGTGGGCTTGCAACAGCGGGTGGTGATGATGGTGTGCATGATGCGGATGATGTGCGGCTGCAGATGCTCCTGTTGGAGGTCCTGGCGGCGGTGGGGGTGGAGCCGGTTGGGTGGCTCCCGATGTTGGCATAACGGCAACAGATGATCCATGCGGATGATGGTGATGATGATGATGATGCACTGCAGCAGCAGCCAATTGATGTGGCATAAAGGCGGCAGCCACTGCGGCATGGGCATTAAAATATGCCATTCGGGAGGCAGCTGCCATGGTCATTTGGTGGTGTTCCCTATATTGTTGCTGTTGCTGCTGTGAATGATGATGTGATTGTTGCTGATGGTGGTGTGATTGGTGATGGTGGTGCTGCTGCTGTTCAATTGCTGTTGTTGCTGTGGCTCCAGCATAAATTGTGGTAGCTGCTGTTGTTGTTGTTGCTGCTGCTGTTGTTATTGTTGTTGTTGTGACAGCTAGTTTTGGCGGTGTTGGCGTTTGCCTTGCTGTTTGAGTTATTGTTGTTGATGTTGCTGTTGCTGGTGTCGGTGACAATGTTGCTGCTGCTGCTGCTGTTGTTGTTGCCGTTGTCGTTGTTAGATCAGTTGCCGTTTCAATGCTCGTTGCGGCAGTGACTTTAGCTGCCACCGCTAAGCCCAATAGCTCTTGTATGGCAAATGGCGAACGTTGCGGCATTCTCGACAAAAAAAAAAATAACAAAACGACGATGAACAAACACAATGAAACAAATAAACAAACAAACAAATATGCAAGAAGCGCTACAGATTCAGATTCAGTTCAACAATAACCCAACAACAATGCCAATGACAACAGACAAAGAACAAAAATTCGATTGTTGACAACGAATTTGCTTTTTTACGAAATTTTGACAAGTTTTCTGTATTTGGCACGCGCTATTTTTGGGCATCACAACAAATTCGCAATAATTTCCACGTTAAACTGTTGCCTGACTTAATGTGCACCAGGAGTTTTGTCGTCGTCGTCATCGTCGTCGTCGTTATCGTCGTTGTTGTAGTCGTTCCCGTTGCTGTTGCCGTAGCCGTTGCCGTTCCCGTTGCTGTCGTGTCGTTGTAGTGTGCACAGCACAACGGTAAACGACGTAGCTTTTTGGTAGCTTGGCTGACTCTTCTTTTGCCTGGTTGCTGCTGCTGGTGCTACAGGATAAAAAAAAAAAAAACCAAAAACAAAGCCGCCAACAAACAGGCATCAAAAAGAGAGGCAGAAAAAAATTTATATAAATGTATATATGAAAAACCAAGGGAAAAAAATGTTGAAACCCGGAGAAAATAATACAACAACAGCAACCACAACAACAACAGTGAAAAAAGCAGCATCATTGCCGCACATCGTCAAAATTGCGGCTGCGACGCCGGCGTCAACGTCGTTGACGACGTCATGCAACGGTAAATCATCGTTAGCATAGCGCCAAGACCAACAGCAGCAGCAGCAGCAGCAACAACAACAAAGGGGCGTATTCGTAACATTTGCTCACACTAGCCGCACTCCTCGCACATTGCCCAAAGAGTAAGCGAGAGGTCAATAGAATTCAGTTCCCCTCCATGCATACGCACAGCTGGTGGGCAACATGGCGCATGTTTCGCAGCCTCTCCACCTGTGTTAGAGTAGTACAGCCTGCTATGGTCGCACATTAGCTAGCCATGCTCTTCCAACTCATTGCGAACTTCCAGTGGCCTGGAATATTTCCAGTTCGCTTTAGACTTTTGTTAGTGTGCGTGCGCCCAAATGAGCATGTATTTGTGCAGTTTTTTGTCTTTGTATGCGAGAACCCATTTTGTGTGTGATGGCCGGTCAAAGGAAGGCTACGAAATGTAATGCGGCCTCTTCTCTCCTCGTTCAATGAAGGACGCCAATTTATAGCCCCCAACAAAAACAAAAAAAAAAAAAAAAAAAGAAAGAAGCAAGAAACACAAAAAACGAAAAAAAGGAGTCGAGACTTCGTTTCTCGTTTCGTAGTAAAAACTACTACTGACAGTTGTTACATTTTGCATTGTTGTGACATTTTCGTTCCCATGCAGCCATTCCATTCCATTCTAGAGAAAGCAGTCTAATTAAAATTTATACAACTTTTACTATTAAAATGCGTAAATTAGCATTCTGTCTACATTCGTGTATCCCTCTGTGTGTCTGTGTGTGTGTGAGAGAGAGTCTGTCTGTCTGTCTGTCTGTCTGTCCGTACGTATGTGTGTGTGCGCTATCGACGCAAACAGCTGAGAGTAGAAATTGGTTTGGAGTTTAGCTCTAGAATCTAGATGCGCAGTTTGAGCCATGGGAGAGCAAACATGTCTTGAAGGAAATCAGCTTAGACTAAAGCTATTGTTCGTTAAATACGTTATGGCTTGGAAAAAAAACACAAGTTAAATAAAAGATTCGCTTTAGACGATTGTATTCCGCATTATGGTTTAATTATAAGTCGAAATCTTGAAACATTATTAAAAATATCTAATTTAATATTGGTAACTGGGTATATTATATTAGCAGAAGGCACAAAGTGATTAGGCTTAAACTAATTCATGTAGAGATATTTCTATTATTTAAAAAGTGGATTATATAGAAAATTATTTAAAATACGCAAGGGAAAAACTTTTGTTTTTTGATCTATTTTGAAGTACCGGGTACGGCCACCATGTACATATGTACATATGTATATACGTAAAAAAAGGACATATTTGGAAATTTGTTTTTTCGAAATTACAGTGAATTTTCATCTTTATTTCTTAATAAAGCGTGTTTTAACGCACAAAAACTAAAATTTACTTTTTAAATTCTGCCAACAACTTCTCTCAGTTGGATTGAAATTTTGCAATAAGCTTTTCAGAAGGTCCAAACGGGCGAGCGAAGTTGAAGCTGGAAGAACAATCCAGTTCATATGAACTAGTATATACTACTGAATAACGTGGAAATAACGATTTTGAAAATTGAAAATACCGAGTTTTTGAGAAATGATAAGCATGTGAGCAAAAAGTTATTGCTTTAACATTTAAATTTCATATTAAATATATTAAAAAATCAATACGATACCCTAAAAAATTTGAATCGAATTAGACGCGTTGTGGGGTGCCTCCATAAGCTGTCGTAAACGATCACTTTCAGATTTCAATGATGTGTTTTTTTAATTCTAGACGAACTTAATTCATAATAAATGCATTAATCATACCGAATTGAAGGCAAATTTAGTTGAATGTGAAAAACAGTTAACATTTTTGAAATTTCTCACGCCCCAGCAAAGCGACAAAGACGAATCTTTTGGATTCGAATGATGGTAGAAGCTAAAGAAGAAGGCGATCAAGCCCACGCGCGAATTTCTACTGTGTACATATAACTTCTTCTCTGCTTCTCTGTCAAAGCAATTAAACAATTGAGAAAACAATAATACTAAACGCACACACACACACACACACATTTATGATGTGTGTGTATTATTGTGTGATCCGACGGGCAACGGGCCACGCAGTCTGGCAGTAGAACCGTCGGCGCAAGCGCACAGCAGAGAGAAATTTCTATGGCTTACGAAAACACATCATCATCGTGTGTTTTGAACTAGAAGAATTTCGCGGTAATTTGATATTTTTCCTTTTCGCAGGTTTTTTCGATGCCCTTCGTCCTTAGTCCCACAATTCAAGTTTACTGGCAATGGATGGATGATTCATTGTAATGGGGAATTTTTCAGGCGAATTTTCATCAATTGATTTTTTTTTTTTTTGTATTTTTAATGTTAATTAACTTGCAATTTAGGTTTAAGAATGGATCATTAATGGCTGTCAAAATAGAAATATTGAATTCCAATGAATATCTGTAATATGATATTATCGATGAAGAAACATATGTACATACATAGAATAGAACTAAGAACCAGAAACATAACCAGATGGATGGCTTCTACTTCTTCTTCATCATCGTCATTATCCTCATAATCATCGCTTAATGTCCTTCAAACGAAATATACATGAAGAAAAGAAAGAAAGAAAAGAAGCAAAAGAAGTAAATCGTTCTCTTTTTTTTTTTTTTTTTTTTTTGGTTGTTCTACCATCTTTGTTTTGCAAATATTTTGACGTGTGAGAACTGACCTGCTGGACTACCTGGACAAAATAAACCAAGCAAAAGCAGAGCTAAAAACCAAAATCACACTCTTAAGGAGCTTTTTCTTCAACAGAAGTCTAACGGGTGTTTTTTTTTTGTTTCTGCTACTTTAAGTTTTCAAATATTATTAGATCAACTGATGCAAAAAATGATCGCAAGCTTATAACTAACAAAAGGAGTTGGAAATTTATACTATTCAAGGTATATATATATATATATATATCAAAGTCTGCCCCCGTGTAATTTGACTCACATTTCAAGTGCGAAAGTTGCTCAAAAAATAGAGAAAAATGTATCCAAAATAGAAACGAAAAAAAAAAAATTGTTTAAACTGTCATTTTGGAGTGATTTATTTATTTATGCACTTAAATCGTATTTTCATTGAACAATTGAACAAACTTAATTATGAACAATTAAAGTTCAGTTACTTCAATTCAAAGTTTTTCAAGCCTTCAATCTTTCAATCTTCACAATCTTGCCCATTGTTGTGTAATTAAGTTGTTTCATTTTGTTGTTAGACACCACAAATAACAACAACAATAGACATCTTGGCCATGTTTTTTTTTTGGTTTTTTTTTTTTTTTTTGGAAGCTCTGAAGAGGTCTTAACAAGTTTTACCAAAAGAAAAACAACAAAACAAAAGGTGGAAAGAAAACCCTCCAATATAATATTATTGTCACACCGAACACACAATTGTTGCTGCCCATTGTTGTGTTGAGTTTAGATTAGTTGAAACATTAATTGCCGCACAATGACATAATAATAATAATAACCTGAAATAGCGAGAAAAAACACATCAAGTTAACTGAAAGACTCAAACCCCTAGAGAATCCAATCGAACCGAACTGCCCATACGCTTAATTAACTTAAACTAAACTTGAACATTTTCTTCGCTCTAGAGTTTTTCACTCTGTAGACAGCATCGATTTCAGGCCCATACATATATGCACATGGTAGGACCTTTCTATAGTCACTTTTTAAACAATAAAAAATTAAGCTACAATGAAATCACTCACAGAAAAGACCCTAAAATTGTTTGTAACTAAGAAATGTAAAATTGAGGTTGAGGACTATTGAGGAAACTGAGGTTGACATTTTTCCTCTCGTTATTTCATCAACAAGTGACTCTTCAAAGAAGTCGTACAATTTCGATAAATCGTCAAACTAATAGAAGATTAGATTAGTGCTGAAAATATTTTCCACATATCTCTATGAATTGAAGAAATATGGTTATCGCAGGGTCTATTCCATTAGTTCTTACAATATTGTCGGTGGATTACCAATATATTCGCCAATGTGTAGGAAAGTCCAAGAAGAGCAAAAAATGTTTTATCCACAACCACGACAAGGAAGTAAAATTATAATGGACACAATAATTCTAAACTAAATAATTGATAACCAATTTATAAACGGAGAAATCGGACTGTGAACCAAAGTAAGTATGAAGATGAAACACTTATTTTTGTATGAAGTTAAAATCACAAGGACAAAGGACAAGGTGGTTTATTCTTTACACAAAATATGCCATTTTATTTAAAGAAAGCTAAACAAATGGTCTCCTTCCACAGTTTTCTTTATCAATCTTAACAAATGATTGCGACAAAACTTACAATAAATAATTTGAATGTGAATCAAATAGGTAATTTGATCATGGCTCAAAGTATATAAAAATAATGAAAATTTGTAAAAGTGTGTATTATTTTCACAGGTGTTCACTATAGTCGTAAGGACTCAGTTGTTTGTGGTAAGAGTATAATCGTAAATTGCATTTACCGTAGACACATTTTGTATTAGCCCAACAAAAATGATTATCAATGATGATGATGATTATTATTGTATTACAATTATGTATTTATTTATTGTTATGGTTATTGTTTAATATATTTTCAGAGTGTGTGTGTGCCTGTGTGTGTGTGTGTGTGTGTGTGTTTGATTAATTCTCAATTATTTAATTGTTGCTGAATTCGCGTGAGAAAATTGATAAATTTTTATGAAAATGTGGAACTTCTTTTTAAGCGCAATGATTAAACCAAAAAAAAATTCTCAATTGTGTTATTTGATTGTTATTATACCATACACCCCCATAGGGAGAAATGGTATATTAAAGTCGGCAAAATGTATGTAACAGGCAGAAGGAAGCTTCTTCGACTCCATAAAATATATGTATTCTTGATCAGTATCAACAGCCGAGTCGATCTAGCTATGTCCGTCCAATAGTTTTTTGAGATAAACTTTGTTTTTTTTTTAATTGCGGGGGGCGGAAAGAGGCGTGTCTAAAATTTTTGCACTTTTGATACCCCAGAGAGCGCCACTGTGCGGCTACTGTGGCTGGTTTATGGCTAATTATGGCTAATCTCCGCTC
Organism: Drosophila equinoxialis; assembly: GCA_018150345.1. Taxonomy (NCBI): domain Eukaryota; kingdom Metazoa; phylum Arthropoda; class Insecta; order Diptera; family Drosophilidae; genus Drosophila; species Drosophila equinoxialis. Next base: position 4,804,429 of record JAECWI010000002.1, on the reverse strand, counting down.
TTTGAAATTACTTTTGGTGTGTGGTTTGTGTCTCGACTAAAACCCGAGAGACTAGCACGAAAAGTTAATTAAAAACGCCAAAACTTTCGCACTTATTCAACGATTTGTTAATCGGATTATCAGCCCCTCTTCTCTCTTGCCATACATAACGCAAATCGTAAACAAAATGATTTATTAAGCAGAACTACTCAAGTGGATCCCTACTCTATATGCTGTATGTCTGTTCTTCACCCTCTACTCTGTCTCAATGCTGACAAGGGTTGCCATTTTGGTGTGATGTGCTATGGGTGTGGGTTGAGTGAATGTTATTATATATAAAAATCTATATAGATTATGATGAGCTGCTACCGAAGTGGCCCAAGAGCAGTGTTACGGCCAGAGTATGTGCTTGAACAATGACGACGAACCAATTTATCGGACAGATGCCCAGCTGGACTGTCCCTGGCCGGACGGCTGTTAAAAAAAAAAGGCACTTGAACAAACCGAAAGGCAAACACTACACTACACACACACACACACTCACGCACACCCAGTGGGATAGAGTGAGAAAGAGAGAGAGAATAAGAGTGATGGCTGAACAGGGTGGTTCGGCTGTAAATTAGAAAATAAGCAACAGAAAAGCCAAAAAGAATAAAAAAAAAATTGGTAAAGGCAAAATGTAAAGCCAAAACAAATTAGTAGCAACAAAAGCCGAGACCAAAGCCCGGGCCAAAGCAAGCTGAGGCACTGCCAGAGGAGGGTTGGGAAATGTTTCCAAAATGGTTGCCGACTCTTGAATTTCAATTGAAGTGTAACAGCGGCAACCAAAAAAAAAAAAAACCAACAAGAAGTGGCCGCCGCTCCGTCTGCTACTACAAAAAGATGAAGGGCCTTACCCCAGCAGAGCTTTCTATGGCGGCCTACACTGAGAGAAATAATACTAGCCACAGCTGATAGTCAAAAATAATTTAAAACTCAGTTTGGCAGTGCAATAAACGATAGCTAAGTTTGCTTTAGACACATCAGAATTCCCTATTAGATCGTAGATCAAGTAGATTAGAAACAAAAGTTTTTTGCTATTCCAAAATCGGGATCAACAGTAGCTTGAACAGTATGAGAATCCATTAACAAAACTGATGTTTAGATTAATTTAAGTATTTGGGAATTGTTTTCCAAAAAAAGTATGATGTTTAAGCTTCTATTTAATATATGTGTAGAATAAACTCGACTAATTTTCGGGCAGTGCTTTAATTTTTCTCTCAGTGTATGATTTAGCAGGCGGTCGCTAATGATGATGGAAGGTCCCCATACCATGCCCATGACCAACTTTTCTACTCATTTATGGGTTAATCAAATTGTATGCGCGACACTTGAGTTTATGCAAAACAGCCAGCCAAAATGGGAGGAGGGAAAGCAAAAAAGGGGAATGGAAATTGTTTAGTGGAATGATTTTCGGGGTACGCGGGTATGCGAATGACTTCAATTAGATGATGTTTGATGCCCTTGATAATGACGATGGATGGATGAAGATGAGGATGATGGTGGCGGGTGCTGAACAGCAGCAGCAGCAGCCAACCAAAAAAAGGGGCGCACAGTTGAAATGGAAAAAAAACATGGCAGCTTCTAGGGGGAGGTGGTCACAACTGGTGGTAATAGGGGAGGGCGGTGGTAATAGGTAGGGCAGCGGTAGCAGCAACAGCGGCAGCCACTTTCAATTGTGGCAAATTGCAGGCGTTTCCGGAGAGCTCAGCCGGCTGCCATCATCCTCATCCTCATCATCATCAACTCGACATTATTTGAGTTGCTCGCCCCATCTCTCTCACTCTTACGCTCGCACACCATGCCCTCCCTCTTTCCCCCTTACAGTCAATATTATATTTTGTTAATTTTCAAATCACAATTCAAAAAAATAGGAGTAAAAGCCGTAGGAGGGGCATCAAAAGCAACATGAGGCAAATTTGATTATGCCGCTTTCAAGCTGCGTCAAAGCAGCAACATAATATGAAATCGCCCCCCGAAAAAAAGAGAAGAGAACAAAATTTGAATAAAAAGTTCTTCTTTTTCAGTAATGAGCCATTGATGGTTGGCCCATTTGCATAGACTGCATGAGAGAAAGAGATAGAGATAGAGAGGTTTTGCCCTGGTTAGAGAAAAAAATTACTCAGAAAACCTTTAGATTGACTTTGATTAGAAATTCTTTATAAATAAAGTCAAGAATCGCACATCAAGAACGCAAATTTCTGAACTTAAATACATATGTATTGAATATACATATGTACATACATATCACATGTACATATGTATATGTACGAACCCCTTCAGATTCCAATTGTCGGTTTAGTTGAAAATGTAGCAATTCCAAAATATTGGCTGACATATAAAAAAGGCTTCATTACTTTCAAGTTCCCTTAGAAACCTCACTGGTTACGTGTAACCCTCAACTAGTTTTAGTCTTGAGAATTAACATAGTATGGCCATTTCCATTTTGGAATCATTTGCTGATGATGAAACTTGTTGGTTTTTGATTTAGCTATGCAGACAATCTGCTCACCTTTTGCCCATGTTTTTTTTTTTTAAATTACTCTACCAATTAATTTTAAACTAATTTACAATAAGATATGTTTTCTAAGTGGCTATCGTTGGGATTTCAACTCTTTTATACATTGAACTTTTTATTATTATAAAGAACAAAAAAACACTATTTGTCAGGTCTTTTGGCTCGAATTGAAGTGATGAAGAAATTTATTAATTAGTGGGGAGTCATTTAAGTTTACTTTAACTACATTCATTGAAATGAATATGAATACAATTTGGAATTCAATGTCATGTGTTCCTTTACTGCTTAATATGAATTTTCCGATTCTTCCAGATCGTATTAGCTTATACTGGAAACAACTCGATCATGAATTGCCTAAAGTTAACCCCAAGTGGTGGAAATAGCATAATATTATGGGTAAAGGGTATATAAAAATTAAATTAAATTGAAAACACTTTAGAATTTGTCATTCGCATTGTTTCTTAGGACTAATTTAAAATCCTTTTTGTTTTGCCAAATTCCAACATTTCTCCCTTTCATTGGCCTTGTCTGCATTTCTCATTTTTGAACATCTGGTCCCAAGGCACCTGCTGTGTATATATATCTGATTTATACTCGGTTTAAATCAAATGTGTTGAAGTTTTTATGTGATTGAGAGGAAAAAACAAAGAGTCTGTTTCCCGTTACCGACGGCAATTGCTAAAAACTGCAGTAAAAGTCCTTGAAAAAAAATTGCTAAGATTAAAAAAACCACCCACTAACAGGTGGAGGCGGTTCCATCAGTCCTGCCCAACCTACCAAAATACAAAAAATGGGTAAAAAAAACAAGAAAAATAATTCTTCGTTTCATTTCTGTGAATTTTTTCTGATTAATTTTTTTGTGTGTGTGTTTTTTTTAATTCCAACGAACGAACTCAATTGCAATCAAAGCAATTCTTTTCATTTGGTGTGAGTTTTTTGTGGAATTGCAAAAAACAAAAAAAATAATAAAGAAATTGAATGAATTGAAAAGGGGAAAATTGAAAAATTTGCCAATATTCCATGCGATCCGAGGAAATTCTTCGACAATGAATACAATAAACAATGTTTCAATTTCAGATGCCAAAGGGATTAGGTCCGAAAGTTTTGGTTTCATTTGGATATACGTTAACATAAAATCAATTTAAACATTCAATTAACAATTATATCCAAGCTAAGAGAGTCAACTTAAAAGTTTCTACAAAGTGTCTGGAAATTCTGTCTGACAGTCAGTCCTGTTCTTAAAGGAAACTACATTTGGCTTTCAAAACAGAAGTGTAATCCTTGCCAGTTGTATTTAACTAACTCTAATCAGTTGGAAGTGTCGGCTTTGCCCTAAGCCCCAGCAAGGACATAAGCCACATTAGCATCAGGATAGACAACATGGGCAGAGTCTTTAACAAAAGAAATACAATACTTTTACGAATATCCCGAAGAAAAATATACATCCTTCTATTTTTCACATTCAGGCACTCGTTAAACCTTTAATTTCAACACTGATCAGTTTATTGAGAATGACTTTTTCAAGAAAAGTTAAGTCTATAAGATCTATAAATACTTATAAGTTATTTAAAGAAAAGCGAAAACTTGAGACGAAACTGAAGTGCCTGAAGTTGAGGGTGTCATTGGCTACAACATTATTGAAGAACAAACTAAGCCCCTTTGTGACATACGGATCATCAGCTTCTTTATCCAAATTGATCATTTACTTTGTAACAAATATAAATATCATATTTTACTTACATAAATCGCATACATCTCATGCCACCTTATTGAGACAATTGCAGGAATACATACCTATGACAAGGTAACTGCATACATACATATAGAGAAACATAATTGCAAACATTGTAACTCATAGAGAGTTTGGATGGAAACTAGAAAAGCTCCATTTTCCATTTGCACTTCACTGCGGAGACTACAAAAGATGAATGGTCGGTGGTGCGGGTGGTGAGGGTTTTGCCGGTGGAGTCGGGCGTTTGGTTTTTGCGGTTCAAATGAAGCTGCTGCAATGACTCCTACATCAACTTCTGGCGTCTCTTTCCTCTTGCCGTTGCTTCTGCTGTTGTGGCTGGTGACGTTTTGATAATGATAATGATGAGGCTGATTTAGCCCACACACTGGCACACACACACACACTTACGAGAGAGAGGAAAACACACACATACATGTATGTATGCTTGTTGGGTGTGAATTTTCATTTCAATTATGCAAATACGACAAGTGAGTAGAACAAAGCATATTCTCTTGCCTCTCCCTCTCTTTCACTCTCTTTGCAGCTTCCCATTCTTGATGCTCCCCATTTAAACCACGCCATTTTGTGAAACAATGGAAAATGCAGCCTGAAACCGCAGCAATTTGTAGCCCAACATTGCCATACGTATGAAGGAAAATCAGAAGAATGGGTCACCTAACATATGTACATACATATATGGATATGTACATATATGCAAGTATATATTAATACACTGCCCAAAAGTCTTAAATTTTATATAATTTTGGCAAACTCAGTTTTCTTTTCCCCGGAATTGTTTGTTAAATTAGACCTTTTGTCCTTTCACCAGTATCTTACCTTTTTGATCATTTCGAGCGGAGTTTAAGAAAGAGTTTTCCCTTGTTGAGTTGCGATATCCTCCCAATAAACTTCACTTCATTAATACACTTTATTAGATCTATAGGATCTCTACTCTAGATGTTCTTCCTCCAACACAGCTCCAAAATTTGAACTCACTACAAAGGGAAATACTAAGAGAGTGCCCTGAAGCACTCAATAAAATTAAGTTCATTTTAAAGAAATATGTAATATAACTTTCCACCCGACTTGGCAATATTTACGGGAAAGCTCCGAAATTTCAAATTTAGTTGTTGACTGCACGTAGAATTTCAAATCTTTTGGGTTATGGTTGATGTGTTTCCGACTCATTTTTGTATCTAAAGTTGAAGAATCTTTAAATAAGTTTATAATCTATAACAAAGGCATAAAGATATCTGCAATGCTTAAACTGATTGAGAATCACAACTAACTTAAACAAAAAAGGTTGGCAAAGCTTGCAATGTCAGAGTACAAATCAAGTAATTAATGTACTTAAATATTCTTTTCCTTTTTATCTTCAACTGCAGCTTGTATATACTTTAGAGGACACATTGGTTTAATACCCCGATTTAAGAGATATATTTTGATATATAATATAGTATGTTTTCTGACAGTGTTTCCTTGTAGTGTTAAGAGTCGTTCTTATAGCTAGCTGCCTACCACCGCGAAAATTTTGCAATTTGCGCATAATAATCATGATAATAATAATCACACACAACTTCCCTATCCCCCCATATGTATGTAAGACCCCTGAGGCTAGGGCGTTGGCAAGGGGGACAGCAAAAAAAAAGGAAGAAAAAACCAGCAAAAATGGGGAAAAAAGTGAGAAAAATGTGAAAAAAGAAAAAACCGCAGCAAGGATGTTGTATTTCTAATGGGAAGGCGTTGCAGTCGGTGGTTTGTGTTGTTGTGTGGGTGTGGGTGTGTGTTATATGCCTGGTTAATTGTGGTGGTTGTCCTGCCTGCAATGGGTTGGTCTTGGGGGTCGTTGAGAGTGGGAAAGGCTTCCCACTTGTGAGAATTGCGCAATTTTCAATTATTTCTTGCAAAAGTTTCAAATTGCAGCAAGAAACTCTAGCAAACGGGTGGGGTGGGGAATATATGGGGGGTGATTTACATGTTAGCATATATATTAATGGGGGCGTGGCTGTGGCAAACATTTCTGCATAATTATAAGCTGCAATTCTTTTACTTTTTTAATTAATGACCGCATCTCATGCGAAAGAAAATGAGCAAATGAGCTTAACATAGAATGAGCACATCAACACAAAGAAGTCTAAAAATTACGGAACACTAAATTTAGCCAAGGAATTAAAGAGGGTTTAAGAATTCGTTTTAAATATCTTAAACAATAATTTGATTTTACATCTAATCTGTAATGCAAGTTCTTCTAGTTGGTTCCGTGTCAATTATGTGGGACTTGTTCCTTGTTTCTGATGCCATAAGTTTTAGCATTTTCTAACGGTTAATTGTTTTCATATTTTGGGCAATTTAAATCTGATTAGAATTAAAAATTGACTGCTCGAGTCATCATTGATGATGATTAATCCATCATCAACAATTAGACATCAACCTGCTCATTGAACTCGTCTACTATTCATTATGAGTGGGCACTCAGTTATGGCGATATATACATAGTTGGATAGGTATACATATATACACACTCATCACTTCATTATCCACATATTATTCCAATTATCCAATCAAAGAGGCGTAGGCAAAAATTATTCTATGTACTTGCCTAGCCATGTGAAAAATCTCCATGTGAAGGAGGCGGCAACGAATTCAACAAATTTAATTGGTTTCAAACGAAAAGGTGGTAAAAAGAGGATGGAACAGACGAAAAAAAAAAAAAAACGAATGAGACGAAAGAAACGAGAAACAGCTTAGAAAGATGGTAGGAAAAAGAAAAACACGTTAGGTGAAAAACTGTTGTAATTGTTTTTACAGGCGGACGAGTGGAAACTCATATGAGTCGGAGTTTTGTACCTTATAATTGGTTCTGACTGCTAAATGAACCATTTACCAATTAAACATGATTGCCACCAGCCAACCTAAAGGAGACACACTCTCACACACATGGCTTAGAGATGGTAAACTGGGTTAGTGATCGGACAATGGAAAACATCGATACGATTGTTGGTTTTATGTTTATCTTTGATTATTTTATATGGAAGGTTTTTCAAAATTGTTTTTAGAGCTAGAACTTAAGAGATTTGATAAATATATTTGGAAAGAAGTATTCTTCAGTGATTCTGCTTATTTGTATTTGCCATCTCTAGTTAAGTCAGCTCGTTAAGGTAGAAATGCTTTAGTCACGCTATGCCAGGGAATAGAATAGAATAGAAGAGACTCTTCCAAGTGTTGGCAGGCAGGAAAAAAACACAGCCAAGTTGTGTGTAAACGTTTTTCATTTTTTTTCTCGAGTTTGGCGGAAAATTTGTATGAGTGAAAAACAACAAATTCTGCTGAGCCATTGATGGCAGGCACCTGTGCCCAAGCATCGGGCATAGGCAACGGCAACGGCAACGTTGGCATCTGCAAACCCACCGAGTTGGCTGTCAAGAGCAAGTTAAGCCCGATTTCTGACTCCTGACTCCGCCACTCCTTCGACCTTCTGTGTCTGTGCTCTTTTTCTAGTTCTCATTCTCATTCTCGTTTGGAATATGTTCAAGTGCCTTCTATGCACACTCATATGTATGAGGAGGAGGATCCTCTTCTGTGGGGGAAAATTGGTGTTAATCATGCAATTAATTGGGCTGTGAATAGACAAAAAGGTAGTGCAATGCTGACGCACAGATACAGATGAAAGAGCTAAACCAGATTTGAGATCTTTTACTTATTCGAATTCAATTGAAAGCTGATCCAATTGAACTTAATGAGAGTGCCATAAATATCGCCAAGCTGTTCAAGTATTTAACACCAAAGTTCTCTCTACTTTAGAATTATTTACTAATCCTTTCAATCGAAATTAGTGATTGATCATAACTCAGCAGGTAAACCCATTTCGTCTTCTCAAGTCAATTTTTTGATTTTACTAAAATTTATGGATGCTGCAAATATAAATTTCACATCGAAATTCTCGACTTGCCTCAACTATTCTCAGTTCAAGCGAATTGGCTGCCAGCTGGTCATTTCAATTGCCTTTGGCCTTTTCGTTACGATCAAATTGTTTGGTTAATTGTTGTTGGTCATCCACATTGTTTATGCTAACCGAGCAACTGTTATTGTTGTGTTTGCCACTTAACGGTGAACAGTCAATAGTGAACGGTGAATACTTACCACTTAACATCTACTCAAACCCAACCCAAATCCAATTCAATCCTGATCACACCTTCGTTTCACAATGCCACAAAAAGCCGTCAATCCATGCTAATCTCTTACTCATAAGCCGTTTCGGTTCGTCCTTTCTTTCACACTCATCCATCGTTACCACCATCGTCATCGTCATCCTCATTCTTATCGCCATGGTCATATACTCATTTTGTGTTCAATCTATTAATTTATTTGCCTTTGCCACTTCTTGGTCAAATGTTTTCACATACGAGATTTGTGAGGATTCATTCTCAAAATAATATAATTACAAGTAATTGAGGATGATGATGGAGCAGCGTTATACACTCAGAGGGACACAAAAGCCTCACTGAGAAAGAACTGGAATGTCCTGCAAAAAGGGGACAATAAAATAAGAAGAAGACGAGTAAAATAAAGAAGAAGTTCAAGCCTGACAACTGTTGTGTCAATATTTTGACAGAAGAATGCCAAAAACGAGATGAGCAAAAATTCCTTTTTCCTTTCTCGTTTCTTTTGTTACACACACACACAGACAAACACAGGAAGGAAGAAGGAAGAGGTATCTTTGAATGCCATTGAGTATGAGTCATGAATGAATGCAAAATGAATTTAGAATGAAATGGAAATAAAACCAAAATTCTTATGATATACTGTGTTAAATAATTGGAACAATCTGTTGACTAGTTTTGTAACTATTCTGAATTTGATTGATTTCACATACTTCCAGTGCCGGACTAAGCCAAGTTTTTAGGACAAGAATGAGAATCAGTCTAAGACTCGAGACTTACAGATTGGGGAAGTAAATCTTTAGCCAATCTATTAAATTTCTAACTAATTTCAAAAAGTTGTTTAAAATGGAACCAAACACTTGAATAATTGAAAAATTGAATTATTTTTGACCCAGTTTAAAGAAATCGTTCTAGAATCTAGATATTCATAACCTTTAAGAATCGACTGTTAAAGCTTCGTAATATTATAGTTTATTGGAGTACTTTCCTCTTCTTTGGCATTGAAAAAATAATTTGACTAATACTTTAATTACAAATTGAATCTAAAAATATTATAAGAAAGTTATTGGTCTATATTTAGCAAAGTTACAGATTTACAAAGTTACGAATTGGTGACAATTTTACAAAAATTTTTGACAAATCTTACATATTTTTCTCAGAATCATGAATTAATTATTCAGCACTCAAAAGTCTTAATACAGCACTTTGAAACCGAACTGCTAATTCAGCACTGATTAGATCTGAACAACTTAAGTTTTTTTTTCGTATTTAAAGCAAAATGAAACCAACAGAACAAAACTACAAACTAAACAATAATGCTGCAATGGAAAGGATACACACTTTTAAGATGTATGAAGTAGGACTCAAGATTAAGTTAATTTAATAATTCAAAAGCTATCGTATGATTAAGAGATCCATTTAGTCGTTATTTTACTGATAGTTAGACTTAGTTCTTAGGTTTTAGTATCAAGTAACTTTGGAGACTGTTACCCAATTCGATTTATATCGAGTTAAAAAAAAGGCAAATGACATCGGGACAACAAACATATACATATAGTTCTTTCTTATGTTGTAGTTGTTTATTCTTATCATTTTTCAAGCTGCTCTAAAATGATTTTGTTGTCTGTTTTGTACATTCTTTACTTAAGAACAATTGGAGCATACAGACATTTGCATTTTAGTAAGTGTCCAAACACATATACATATATGTAGTATGATAAATATATATACGAGTAAATACTTGTATAGTACTCATCTTTTTGCATTTGCATGAAAAGACGATATAAGCAGCAACTAAAATAGAAATTAAGTAAAAGAGAAATACACAAGGAGAAGAATAAAGGGCATGAGCAGAGATTCGTAATGCGGGGAGAGGAGGCAAAACAACAAAGTGCAACTCATATGAGAGGAAATGAAAAGAAATTGCATATAGAAAAAGTATATATATTTAGTATATATGCATATATACATACATATATAAATGTGTATAATGAAAAAGTACTTCATTAAAAATCAACAGCAACAACAAGTCTTATGTATGTGTGTGAGAGTGTGAGTGTGTCTTGATTTCCATATGAAAAAACCAACTGAGGAAATGCTAAGTACACGTAAGTTGGGTAGCTGTTGCTAGAGGGGCTACCAGGCGGAGAGGCGTGGCATTTCCATTGTTAGAGGAAATGAGTTGATGGCAGAAGCAAAGTATTATGGAGGTGGCCAAATGCAGAGGGGGGTTTGAGGCTGGGACTGGGTGGGTACAAATCTCCGCTTTGCTTCTGAATTGAAATTAAAAATGTGTAAATGAAAAAATGAATAAATATGCATGAAAAAGAAGCAGAAAAAGATGTAGGAGTAGAGAGGGTACAATGCCAAAGTGTGTGTGAGAGCGGGAGAGAGCAAGTGATGGGCAAGGGGAGAAAGAAAGTATAATTGCTACATTTCGTATTAAGCTGTTACCCCATCCTCATGAACCATCTCTCCCCCCCATCTTCGCCATATAACATCCCTTCCACATTTCCACTTTCCGCAAGCAAATGGCAACAAAAACAATTTTTTCCTTTGATCTTTCGCATGGAAATTAATTTTCTTGCACCAGATTTTCTCTCTGTCTCTCCATTTCCATTCGCCTAGGTCTTCTTTTTGTTTTACGTATTTGTATTTCTTTATTTGTTCGTTTTGTAGTCACAAATTTGTTTTTTGTTTTGTTTGAGTAAAAGATGGCTGGATTCGAATAGGTGGGTGGTTGATAGATGGGAAATGAGGTAACAAAACGACTTTTATTAACTATATATACAAAAGCCTTTAGATCTCTCTAACTCTACATCTAAATTTGACTCGCCTTTTACCGAACTGTATGTTAATACCGATGTATATTGAATTTATAGATAGTAATTTTTAGCTGCCTCATTATTTTTGTCCTGCAAAATGAATGTCCTGTGTATTCGAGGCTTTATTTTAGACATTTTTGCTCTTGCTTGTAAAATATTTCAGTTTGAGTTTATTATTGGAAAGTGCAATGTAAAATGATGACAAAATATTTGTATTAAATTTGCGTAGTTTGCAATCATTAGAGAGGGGGAAAAAGTGCAGAGAAAAGGGGGAGTGGAAAAGTGGAGGAGTGGTAGGGAGCGAGCTAACAAAAAGTGGGTACAGTTGCCTCAAAGGAAATCAACATATTTTAACATTAATTTGTATGACATGTCAGGGTGAAAGGAGAAAGGCGTCAAACGAGTTAAAAATTTTTGCACCACAGCAAGAAAGAGACAGAAATGCAAAAAGGAAGGGAGTCAGAGAAAAAGAGAATTATAAGCGGATAAAAAAAAAAGTTGAAAGAGGCACAGGAAATGCGCGAGTGTGTGTGTGTGTGTGTGTGTGAGTGTGTTCATCGAGGCAGTGAAATATAATAATGAGGACACCCACTAGGAGCCACTGGCAACAGGAGGAGCCTGTATACCACACACTTGCCTCCCCTCCCCCTTAAACCACCCCCTCCATTCCACGTCTCGTTAGCACATTCTGCAACTGAAATGATGTATTAAAAAATTATGCAAATGAATTCGTATGTTTCGCCACTCCCACTAAGATGACGATGATGAAGGATGAAGAAGCAGGTGAAAAAAAGGACCAAGGCAGTGCATTATGAATGTTGTAAATTAATTTCTGGCTTGCATATAATGTTTTTTCTTCTTTTTTTTTGTACATATATCCTTCTCTGTCTCTCTTTCTGTGTGTGTGTGTGTGTGTGTGCTCTCTTCCTCCCACTTGAAAAGACACGAGTCAAGCTAAGCGGCAAAACTGCAAGAGGAGATATAAAATGTGTAAGGCAATGGTTGGAGGTAGCCCAAGGACTGCATAACGGGAAAGGAGCCAAGCTGGACCAAATGCGTGGAAAACAATTAAGCTTTAATTGCAATGATTTCCCCAGGACATCCTAGAGAAGATCTGCCAGCAGCAAGAGAACTTCCACAGCCAAATTAGAAGACAAATGGAAAGACACAAGGGCATCCAAAAAATTAATGCCTGCTTATAATAGTTACCTCTAACTTAACCTAAAGTAATTGTTATTTATATAATCACTTATATATATTTAAATATTCATTATGATTATGCATTAGGCATAACAGATTTCAGATACTTGCCAACTTATTTGAGATAAAGCAATCTCTCTCTCTCTTTTCTCTCTTCTACTTTGATCACTTTGATTTCGCAGAATATTGCCAATTCGGCTTCAATAAAGTTGTGAGAATATGCAATTTGAATCAAATTAGTTGAAATATTAATTGAAAGACTTGCCTGGTTGTAGATAGGTTCCTAAAATAAGGAGTAACTTTTCTATGTTTCTACCCAGTTGTGAATTAGGCAAATGGTAAAATATTTTTCATATTTTTATGGCAATTATTTTATGTTAAGTGACTTCAATTTGTAGGCTTATGGTTCATCCCCATCATTTTGGTATCATTCTTGTTCGTAAAAGTCACCTGTTTTGTTATTTCACGTGTCGTGCCGTTTAAGTCGCTCAAGTGGCAACCACTTCAAAGTGCAAAATCGTCCTCTTATCGGTAATGCAACCATCATCTCTTGTCATCCAAATGCACTTGACGAATGCGAAAAGATTTGGAATGGAATCCAAAAGGATTGCTTTTTTATCCTTTTTGGTCTTGATTACTTATTTAGCATTTTTCCAATTTCCATTTATCGCAACAGAATTGTCCATTGTCAGCAAATGGCACTTTGAATTTGACTAATTGCAGGGATCCACAATGATGAATATGAATATGAATATTATGATGATGATGATGATGTATGTGATTCTTGTTCTCAATCTCATTCCCGTTTTTCTTTTCACGCCACTTGCGCATTATTCAAATTTAGCAATTTTCAAATGATGATGATGGAATAAACAAAAGCCACGAAGCTCTATTCAAAAATTTTGTATAAAAAAATACATATGGCATGGTGGCATAATGAACACTTTTCCATCCCCTCCCCTCCCCACACCATTCCTCTCCACCCACCTATCCTATGCTCCCTCTTCTCGTTGGGTCGCCGCAAATCCTTTTATGATAATTTCTCAAGAGTGTCGTCCTTTGATCAGGCAAGTGCCTGGCGTTTGGAGAGAGAAAAAAAAAACTCATTCAAGCATGAATGTGAATATATGAATTTGCAACCACACACCAAACACACAGACACCCACAGCCACACACAGAAGGATTTAATAATTCGTTAAGAGGAATTAAAAGTACCAAGCCCAAAAGGTGCGAGCAGGAACGCATATTTTGTACACACATACATCTCTGTCAAGGACAATGAAAATTCAGAAACAATGTGAGAAAATGTTAATACAAAATCAATATCTCATAATTTCAGCAATCTCAATTCTTTGACTCAATCAAGCACAGGACAAAACAGATATTCATGATTTAAAAGGGGAACCTAGTTTAGTAGATCATTTTAATAACATATGCACGAACCATTGAAGAGAATCGAGAATTCCTTTTAATCATGGAAAGCTAATTGAAAAATACAAAAAAGTAAAAAATAAACTAATAAATTTCAAGTTAGCTTTGGAATTCAGCGACTTGAATTCAATAAGTCCAAAGAAAATATTTCACGCATATCAAATTTCAAGTCCAGTGAATAATCACACAAGACCAAATCTCTAACATTTCTTCAGTGAATAATCACACAAGAAATGTTAGAGATTTGGCTGCAATATATTAAAAATTACCTTTGAGTCAGAAACTGAAAATATTTTTATGTACTTTAAAAAGGCATTTCCATTTTATGTTAAGTAAGCGGCAAGAATAATAAAACATCCGATCAGTTTTAAAACACTAAAAGAAAGTATATTAAAATAAAACAAAAAAGTAAAACAAGATTAACACCAATTAAATATCAAATTATAAAGATGGCAATGTTAATGATAAACAATCCATCAATTGCAAGTCATTTTTATTTAACTAAAATAAATTTCTAGCTCTAGTGAAAGTTTAAGTCTAGGACGTTATCATTTTCGACTTGTATCATATTTGCAAACGAAATATAAATAATTTGTCCACTTAATTTTCATTTCAGCATTTAAACAATATGATATTTATTTTAATTATAAACTCCAAGAAGAATTGAAAAATGTTATCTATTTGTTTTTACAAACTGGAAAAAGGAAAGTAAAATTATTGATTTGAAACTATAAAAGTGTTGGAAGAAAATGAATAGCCAAAACTTGTAATGTAAGTATTTCTAAAACGTCTTATTGAATCAAATTAAATATCATAATTGAGAAAATCTAATTATTTTTTTTTTATAATACTTAATTAATTTGTTAATTATTTGCATTTGTTGTTGGTGTCTCACTTTGTTGTTTTTGGGTTCATGTCTAGGCTAAGTCAGCCGTATTGTGTCCTCTCTGCTGCTGCTGCTGCCTCTGCTGTCGTCTGCGTCGTCGCTGCTGTTCCCTCTGACTTGACCGATGCTCGAACGAAACAGAAAAGTTTGCAAATAAGGCAGCTTTTCAAGTGTCAATAGAGCTTTTATTTTTGCTTCTTTGCTCAAAAAGGGTTGACTCGCTCTCGTCCTCTCAGTCACTCTCTCTCAAACACTCACACACACACACACACACATGCAGACTCATTTCATATGGAAAGGAAATCGTCATCTTCTTGATGTGCGAGGGGCCATTGCTTTGGCCTGGGGTCATATGGGGCGTATGAGTAATGTTTAATTTCACTTAGAAGTAAACGCCTCTATGTTTTCCTTTTTATTTGATTTTTATTTAATTTCGTTTATTTCATATAAAACCCGAAAATCCCACCCCCTGCTGCAACCCCTGTTAGTCGACGTTAATTTTATTTTGCGCAATTTTCTCGATACATTCGAAAAGATAAATTCAATTACACTTTGACCATCCATGGGACGGAAAGCAAGGTGGAGGCGGCACCAAACTGTCAATGGCAGTGCAGCCCTCTTAAGAGATGCCATCCCCATTCCCATCCTCATCGCTTCTGCTCCATGTCTTATCCATCGAAACATTAGTTTTCTCTAAGTAGTTGGCCCAAAAGTGTATTTAAGCTAAAAGCTTTAGACTTCGTTGACTTGACAATGGGCCAAGTTGTTGTTATTCGGTTGGTTGTTATCCTTTTTGGCCTTCGTTGTAATCCGTCTGATTCTCCATTCTGTATGAAGTGGAGTGAGTGGGAGGTAGGAAATAGATTTATTTACCAGTCAATCGCAGTTTCATAGTTGGGGTATCCTTAAAGGGTCTCATTTTTTTTTTTTTGTTCGATGTCTAAGCGCAATTGTCTGGAGAAAATCTCCCTGGATCTTCCGCATTGAAATATTAATCACAATCGATTAGTTAAAGTGAAAGACTAATGGAATGTTGTATACATTAAAGAATTGTTTGTCCGGTTCCGAATTAAAACTCTGTAAAGGTATTTTTGTTAGCCAAAGAGTAGTTACTTTTCCTTGTGAACCCGAAACCTTTCCTTGTGAGCTCAACCGATTAGCTATAGAAACCTATAACTTTACGAGATTGTATCGACACTTCTGTCATGTCTTTAAGATGCATGCCTTATTTGAATCATTTTAAGCTTACAACCTTTTCGATTTCTACTTGATTATTATTACTTTTCCAATGCTACACGATAAAGAAGTTTTCAATGGAAAATTTGCTTAACTGCAATTTTCATACTTGAACGCATCTCAGAGGGAAATTCTTTTTCTTTGCACTATAAATGAATTAATTTCGGATTACATTTTCTCCGCTTAGTCAATTTCCATTGAGAAATCTTTTCACTGACATTTTTATTTTCTCTCTTCCCTTCATCAACATTTTCTCTTTTGACATGCAAATGGTTTTTTTTTTCTTTTTTATTATCTTCGTTTTCTACTTTTCGTCTACTTCTTCTCTTTATTTTTTTTTGCTTATGGAGCAAAAAATGAACTCCCTCGCACCTGGCGGAACTTTCTCAATGAAAATTATGTAATTTTGTCTTCACGAGAGTTCTCAGAATATGTTGATGATGAAAACAAATAAAATTATGCGGAAAATGTATCAACGAGCAAACGAAAAGGAGAAAAAAAAGCAAAATGCAACATCTGTCGTTTAGGGGCAAATAAAGAACACTCAGGCGCTGCTCCATGCATGCCCATATATGTATGTATGTCTGTATGTATCTGATAAATACAATGGGCACTTTTTTGTGCTTGTGCCATTATCAAACCAAACCTATCGCCCTAGACAAAAGGATGGATGAGTGCAAACATGGCAAAGGCATTGCATGCCAGTAGGCGACGAGCGACAAGAGGCGAGAGACGAGTGAGACAACAGCAAACATGTCAACAAAAATTCTGACATGTTGCCCCTGTTCAAGTGGCAAACACAAAGTGAGAACACTAAAGGGATGGCTGCTATTATTGGTTTATTATCACATTGAATCATCTGGTTAGGGGTGACAGCAACAACACCAACAATAACATTTAAATTCTTATTCAGCTGCCAAAATAACTAAAGCGGTAAGTTAGCGAAAGAATTTGGAGAGTAATTCATAGATTTATGTATCTGTATATTCATATATTGCATAATGTTCACATTCCAAGTCAAGATCATAGAAAATATGCATAAAAACGGAAAAACAAAACAACTACTTAACAGGAAGAAAAAGTCTTACTTTGAGGATATTAAAAAGAGACTTTTTACTCCATTTTTAAAAAACTTTTAAAATCTTTTCAAGTAATTGCATTAGGACCATTACACAGACAACAAAATCACAAATTTCTGTTGTTGCAATTTGATTGTCGTGATCCCGAATCTGCACTCAGTTTTCGAGATAGAGGTTCATCCCGAGATATTTGGTTTGGAGAGGGGAATAATAGATAGTCCTATCTTTAGTTGTATTGCTTATTCCTCTAAGACCAAAAGTACAGAAAAGACAGCTAAAAGAACTTGAAATGTCAACGACTTTAAAGCGATTTTACAACTCTAATTTATATTGACGAACTAATGTATTGTTATGTCTTTAGAAAGTATAGAGGATTATCAGTTAAATGTGTATACAATATTTACAAAATGGCTTAACCGTATTCAATTTTACTCATTTTTCTTATTCGACGTTTTATGATTTTTATCTAATGTTATTTTTACAATCAAGTTCATTAATAATTATTAATCAACCAATAAAATTGAAAGACAAAATTCAATTCAATAGTCATTCCCATGGGAAGCAAAAAGTTTAGCTAGTAATTTCAGGTATTCAACTATTTTGTTGAGATAATCCATTAAGGATAAGTCTTTAAGAAATAATCGCTCAACCTAAAAAAATTATTTGATTATTATTATTATTATTATTTATATTCGATTTATGCCTTTTTTGCTATCAAAATTGAAATTGAAAATTAGGTGTTGAGTTTGCTTACATTTGGTCGTTTTAAAAATAGCTTTTGAGGGTATTCATTCGACTATCTTCCAAAAAATGACAAAAAAAAAATATAAGACTAAGTTTTTCTGAAGAAGTAATTGTTGGAAAACAACTTGCTGATGATGACGAATGTCGATTACCCTAGCAGTTCCTTAGCTATTGATTCTGTCAGCTTGGATATAGTTTTGCAACTATGTACATTTTCTTGATAACCATATTTATGATATTATTTCGAAGAAATATGTATTGTTACAAACTCTTTTTTAAATAAATATGCAAATTAATTAAAACGGGGAACTATGAATACTTTTGTTAAAGATTGAATTCGTTTAATCTGTTTATATATCGATCCAATAATAGATCTAGAAAGTTACATAACATTGGAGCTTTTCGATATATTGCGACCACAAAGCGTTTCATTTCACTTTAATAAGTCAGCATCAATTTATAAATATATTATAATTATATATTTAAATCAAGTAGCTGTCTTTTTTTTATGTGAAAAGTATTTTTTTTTTTAATTATGAGTCCTTTGCTGATATATTGAATAGAAAATTTGAGCTTAAATAGGCATTTGTCTCTTATTAAAATTGAAAGCTAAACCCAAAGTCATGAGATACTCAAGTGTAGCAGTAGGCAAAATGAAATCAAACTTGTTTCGACTGACTTAAATGGGCAACAGGTTCTATTTTTTTTTTAGTGGCAAGTAAGTATTTCACATTTCCTATTACACCAACATAGCCTTGACAGGAGTTTAGTTCATGCCCTTTCATCTCCCAACACCCCTTTTACATACTCACACATTCTTCAATCCTTCCTTGACTCACCTGCATTCCCTCGATTCGTTTCGTCTTGATGATGGCATCATGCAACTGGCATTTGACAAGTTGTTCAAGCGCCAAGCAATTTGCTTCGACAATGGCAAACGCATCAGCGAGACATAAATAAAGTTGGCAAATGCTGGTTATATATATTGCTATATATGTATAGTACACATATATCTGTTGATCAAGTCAAATGCAAGAGTGCCGTTAACTGTCATGCGTGTGTGCGTGTGTGACAGCAGTTATTAAATCGAATCAACTTCAACTCCAACATCAACTTCAACTCCAATTCGCCTCTTGACTTCCGTCGACATTTCTCTAACTCTGATGATGATGATAATTTTTTATTTTTTTGTCGAATTCAGATTTGAATTCTAATGCCGGCTGAAAGGGGGCTTAGGTGCGAGTTGATACCTAGTAGTCAATGGGTTTACCTTCAAGACTCTCTCTCTCTCACGTCCTTTCTCTATGTCATTAAACTAATGTTTTAAACGGATAATCAATGCTAATTCCCTTTATTTTAGCCTTTAGATTCAACTAACGGCTTGATGTCGACTTTGTTCTAGAGTATTTCCTATTCGTTACTTTGGCATTTGGTTTAAAGAAAATGTTTGCTACTTTTTGTGTCATATTTGTTGTGCAATAATAACAATATATATAGTACATTCTATTTGCAGAACGGTATAAATGGGGGAAAGTCTGTTGCAGGCAGCCAACATCCTTGAGCTTTGCTGCAGTTAAACGAATTTTCTATTTCTATTGCTGTTTTGATTTCTACTTCTATTTCAATTTCCTTCCATTCTTCCTTGCCGCCTCCCGACTTCCATTAATGGGGCATTTGCTATTTTGTTGTTGACTCTCTTTTAAAATTGCTGCAACTGGTTGATATTGTTGATAATGCACTTGTTCGACTTCAATCCCAATTGCGACTCAAACCTGAAGTCAGAATCAATTATTTTCGAGCAGCTTGCAAAACCTTATCCACAGTAACCTGTCTTAGCCATCTAGAAAAGAAACAGAAAAACCTAAAAACAAACCAATCAAGATTTATCAAAAACCATTATTGGTAAAATTTGTATGGTTTGGAATCGGAATGGGAAGTATTTATATAGATTCTTTATCCGCATGACAAGCTAGCTAATTAACTAGTTAAGAGATAATTGCATAGGAAACCAAAAGGTTTATCTTACAAAAATTATTTTACAGATCAATTGTTCTAGTGGGACTTAAGTCTGATCTTGTGCAAATTTGTTCATTATTTAGAAATTTTTGCTTTTTTTACACCTAACCCTTGATCGATCGATTCCTCAAAAACTTAAAAACACTATCTATCACAGACCATCGGATAGACAAAAACAGTTTCTGTCTGATGGTGAGTATTTTTTATTGTGCGAGTGAAAGACACTTATTGGCAGACAACGGAAAAGTGTCAACAGTTATTTGCGAGCTATGGTCAAAATAATAACATCATAATTTATAGAAGGGACAGTGTTGCCAAAAGGTCAAATTACTTTAATTTTATATAAAAAATGTTTTCCGCCTTACCGTGCAAAAGTGAAATAGTGTAAACCAAAAGGCCGGGGCTAACTTCAACCGCGTCAAAGTTTGTTTACCCTTGCAACTGTTTTGGTAACTCTCTTCTTACCTATAGCCATCAAAGTGGAAAAACGTTTTATATAAACTAACAAATGTTTAATTTGAAAGCAATCGCGTCGAAAGAAACGAAGTTAATGGCAAAAGTCAATGTTTTCAAACGATTGTTCATATGGGAGCTATATGATATAGTCACCCGATCATATAGCTCCCATACAAACGGCAAAGTCACGAACAGTGACTTTTGTCAATAACTTCGTTACTTTTGACGCGATTGCTTTTAAATTAAACATTTGTTTGTTTAATATATCTGTTAATGACTGTGCCAAATTTGATTAAGATCCGGTGACTATATCATATAGCTACCATAGGAACGATCGGTGGAAAACAGTGACTTTGATCAAAATCTATTTATGTCAAAATTGTTTCGAGGGCTGCTCTCAATGTTTCCCGAATTGCCAACACTAATATTAATACGCAAATTCTGGCAATTTATAGCACAATGTTTTTATCTACAATTGCTTTTTGTGTTGCTTTCGCTGGTTTCCAGAATTTGGCCTCAGTTCAGTCGCTTACCAATTCCGTAAAAAATCGTCTGGTCGTCATTGATAAACTGATCGTGCAACATCGACATCTGAGATATCATAAGATAGAAACATCTTTCATCAGATGGTCCCTTGTAGCTCTGGTAGGATGTAGAACTGTCAATTCTATGTGGTACACAATCTATTTGTTTGCCGGAGTTCTTCGTGGAAATTTGTGAAACCAATGACCGAGGACGAGCTCTCACACATCTCGTCAAATTAAGGATTAATGAGTCAAAATATAAAAATGGAGGACTCATACGCCATACAGTTAGGACTGGCACCCAATGACTGACATTTTGTGCTCTTATCAAAAAACGATTCACAATTGCCAAAGTAGTATGTAGTTAAAGAGTTTAAAAACCATATTTTGAACCTATCTCAATAGGAATGAAGAATATCTTGAAACTCAAAAAACCTTTTTCATTTGAAAACTACTGGTCATTTTTAATATTTTGAAATATGGTGTTTTGTTAAGTGAGCCTCACACAGGCTCGAGGTAAATTTTTAAAGTCGTACGACTGAATGGATTTTAAGACAACCTCGAAAAAATAATTGGAATATGAATTTATAGCAAATTATGTCCTAGAATAATCCTAAAAAGGATATTTTTTATGTGGACATATAACATTTTAATGCCTTTTTTACTTATATAAATATCCTACCTGCTTACAGAAAGAAACCCAAAAAAACAGTTAATCTACATTTTTTGGAAGTCCCATAAGCCCAAAGCTAATTTTAATGACAATAATTTGAATCGCTTTGCCTTATAATACTTGGGCACCATGAAAATGTAAACCGTGTGTGGAATTATTAATACTTTTTGTAGATTTATTTCTAGTATACGAAGAACTAGCAAAAGGTAAGTAATTTGTTTTAAATTTAAGAGAATAAATGATAATTTTAATAAGTCAATTTAATCCAAATAATATTGAAGGATATGCTATAACAAAAATATAAAACATATTATGCAACAAACTTTTAAATTTAGCCCTTGAAGCATTTCTTATAGTAATTGCCCCTTAAAAGTAATCTAGGGCAGACACAATTCCAATATAGTCATTTAAAAAAAAAAAAAAAAACGATCGAAATTACATTTCAAGTCCTCACATAGACTTGACAATGATTTAAAAGTGATGAGAAGTGATCCATTATGAACTTAGATTTCAATGGTAAGTTAAACAACTTTGGTTCTTTTCTTAAATGCTTTCTTACGAATTTGTTGTTTTGTTTTTTAATCCATTAACTTTTGCTTACACAAAACAAAGTGTTAAAAGGAGGGAAAAAATGTTGGAGATTCGAAATAATTCAATTTCTAGTCGAAGTGAAAGAATTGTTTGTGTGTGTGTGTGAAGGAGGTGGGGGAGGTTGGGTTTGTTTAAGAATGAACAGGACAACAAGGACAACAGTCAATATAAATTCATCATTGCAGTTGTGCGCCATAATGACATCCTGTGCGCAATGCTGCAATCGAGAGCCAACCCACAACAACAGCAGCAACAACAACGACAGCAACTGGGATAATAAAAGGAGGTTGGTCCTGGGTGCCGAGTCCTGTTTTTACTGTCAGCCATTAGCGAAATATGAGCACCCAAAAGCGAATCAAGTCGGAGTAAATTCTCAGGGTGGTTACTCGACTGAGAGTCGAAAGATGGTGGCATCAAAGGACTCGAAGGATGAGGATGAAGGATGAACCAAATGATGCGATTTTGCGGAATAGGAATCCGAATTAAGCTGGCATAATTTACACAACCCCGTACAAAGTGCACTTAGGAACGACAATATAATAATAATAATCATAATAATAATAATAATAATAATCATAATAATAATAATAGTAAAGAAGATGAGGAAAAAAAAAACAGAAATCATATTTCATTTCAATTTTTTCATACTCCTTTTCAACATTATCATCATCATCACCAATGTCAGCATCAACATGAGCGTCCTTCAGGCGTCCTGTCTGCCATTCTGGTTGTCTTCCTGTCACTGGCTGCCAATAGAAATGGAATTGACTGACTGAATGACTAACTGACTGACAGACTAACGGACTGACTGACTGACTAACTGATTGGGTGGGTGGTTGAGCGGGTGAAGCAATTGTCTGAATGAGCATTGAATAGATCCAGGCAGGATGGGTTCAGTTGCGTTTGGGTTTGAGTCGCAACTCAGTCAAGTGTATTATCAATTGAAAAACTCAACGAACTTGCCAAGGTAGCAAAAAGAGAAAAGAGTGGGAAAGAGATTCAATTCGATTGGTTGGATTGAACGATTAGAGTTGACAGGAAGCTACATGCATATACATATATATGAAAGTTTATGCCTTTCAGACTAGGCCATAGAAGACTTCATCATATATCCTATAATATGATTGATATATTAATTTTAGATGAGAAAAATGGTAATATATTTGTATCTGGTCATACCAAATAACACACGACCCAAAAAAGAAACTAGATATTATTCCAAATTGAACTGATCAAAACATAACTATATATAATTCAAGAATATTTAATCTCGACTATTTCATATACATATATATGTATATAAGTAACGATAGAAATAATTTATAAAATGATTTAGTTAGAGAATTAAATTGATCGACTTGACTCTGGCTCGACCATGTGAAGCAAAAACATTTCGTTTTTTTTCATCCGATTTTCCTTCTATTCTTTTTTTTTTTTTTTTTGTGCCATCAGATTTTTTGCGCTAATGATGTTGATGAGTTGACGAGCTTGGGTTTTTCCAGGATGAGGACTACAACGACGACGCCGACGAGGACGACGTAACGTTAATGAGGACGATTATAATGTCGCTGATTTTGCGTTCGAAACTAACTGAAGGCAACTCGGAGTCCCCATAGCCCAACCACTTGGCCTGCCATTATTCCAAGTGCTTGGAGCTTGAAGCTTGGCATATTTTGTGCTGGGGCTAAATGAGGTTGAGTTTTGAGTTTTTGTCGTTGGCAAACAATGCCCAAGTTCCAATCCCTCAGCGCTCGTGTCCCCTCCCACTCAGCCCCTATTGAATTGAGAATTTGCTGCGTTGCCTCATGATGATGAAGGCGATGTTTGGATGCTGCTGATAACTGATGACTACTTCACTTAATGCAAATTCTCTTTTTTTTCTTTGCTTTTTCCTTGTTATAGAGGTGTAGAAGGAGGTCCTGGGTTGGTCCTTTCTCATACACATTCCATTATCTCAGGCCATAAACGAGGCCATAATACTGCAAATTTTTGTATAATGAATGAGATGAGAGAGCTGCCAGGCCATGAGATGCTGCAACTCGTTAGGATCAACTCAAGTGGGTGGTGCTGCTGATGGTGGTGGTGGCGGCACACTTGAGTTCTCCTGGTCTTTAGTCTTCTTGATACAATTTGAAATTAATACATATATGCCATTCAATTCCACCACCCATCAAAAACAACCATTCAACGACTACCCAACGATAACGACCTAGACGATGAATAACCTAACAAGATTGTTGCTTTCCACATGTGCTTCACGACTTTCGTCGTTCACCTTTCGCCACTCGCATAGGAATTCCCCCAACAACCGCACACTGAATTCCCCTAACGCCATAATCAACTATGTGCAAGGAAAAATTAAAAATAAAAAAAAACGAAAACAGAAAATTGCATCAACAAATTTGAAAAATAGAAAAAAAAATACCTATGTATGTATGAAACTTCGAAATCAGCAAAAGCAAATCATGCGAAAATATGCGGGAAGATTCACACATAAAGAGAATGACAAGCAAGAA
The DNA here is from genome assembly GCA_018150345.1 of Drosophila equinoxialis. Classification (NCBI taxonomy): domain Eukaryota; kingdom Metazoa; phylum Arthropoda; class Insecta; order Diptera; family Drosophilidae; genus Drosophila; species Drosophila equinoxialis. The sequence goes on along the minus strand of JAECWI010000002.1, from coordinate 4,779,824 downwards.
GGGTTGCTGCTAAACGATAGAGGAGGGGGTAGTGTTTAGGGAGCCAAGAGGTTTTCAAAATCTATCTGACTTATGGGACCTTCTCGAGTCGTTAGCTTGTACTTCAACAAGTTCAAAATTATGTGAAAATTTCATTTGAGAATAAAAACTAAAACATAACTACAAAGAGATTAAATAGAGAGTACAGTTTTTATCCAATTTCTGGTACAGTGCTATCCACCAAAATAGTTCACCATACAATCCTTCTTACCGAGTACAGTAGTGTTTGTGTCAATATATGTTTACCTAAGAAGCGTTTTTAATGATTAATAGGTACATACTTAAAAATAAAGCAATATATATTTTAATTATTCCAAAATCTTACTAAATTAGAGCTTTTTGAAATTAAAATTTTGTAAAATATTTTGCTGTTCTTTGGAATTTTCTCGCTTGAAAAGATAATTTAATAATTAGATTGATTAACAGCCCAATTAAAAACTGAAATAAGTTGAAAATGAAATATCCGTTTTGAAAATCGGCTACAATTTGGCAAAGCTTGGACTAACAAAGTTGAGAGTTTTTGAGAAATTCTGGGAATTGTGTTAATTAAATTTTCATAACTTAATGAATTGTGTATATTTAATCAACTCTTCAGTGTCAAAAAATCGTTATCCCATAGCATTTGCTAATCCTGCTAAATGGACAATCCACACTGTTCAAGAGCATATCGTTTAATAATCAAAAACAGGTCATATAATAACCAATGAGTTCTAAAAAGTTTCTACCTAATGATGGACAACAAACTTAAAGACAATATTGGAATCCTTAAAGACTCTAAATTCAAAAGTATTTACATTTAATTAACATAAAAACCAAATACAGTGAGACCTCGATGTAACGAATCTGAGGGAAACCACACAATTTTTCATTAAATATATCGATTTGCTATAGATACTTATTATTAGTATTGTTTTTTTTTTCAAGGAACTTAGGGAAAAGTTTGGTATGTTGATTTTTTCGTTATAACGAAGCTCGTTATATCGAGGTTTCACTGTATTTACACAAAAAGTAACCACATCTTTATCTTAACTCGACAGTAAAGTATGTATACACATACATATATAGATCTTCATATCATAGGATTCTTTTTGAATCACAGATTAAATTTCTACCTATGGAACCATTATCATCGAGAGAAAGAATGGAATCGAAGACTCTTCGAACTCAAGTTTGACTAGTTTTTATGAATTTCACAATATTCTTAAGGGCCTGCAATTGGTGTACTTAAGCCCAAAAGCTGAAAAGGACAGTTGATAAACAGTTAACTTAATGTTAAAGATAGAACGTTATAAGATATACAACACTTTATACCTCAAATTGTTAATTGTCAGTTAAATCAATGTAAAAATGCTTGTAAATCCAGGTTTGCCACGGATTTATGACACGTTCTAAGGAAAGTTAACCAAGCTTCATTAAGCTTTAGTTAACCGAGAGTTAAGTAAAGTTTTAGTTGCTGAATATTCACGTCTTCATTTCGTATATGTATATGTATGTATAATCTAATTGTAAAAGTAAAACTCTGATCAGTTCCAATTTGATTATTCACTTATATGTATATTGCATGCAATTGTGCAGAATGAAAATGATTTTTCCTCTAATTGCAAACAAAAACCGCAAAGGATGCCTCATTAAGGAGGAACAGAATGTGTGTGTGACAGGGAGATATTGCTAGAAAGAGAGAGAGAGAGAGAGAAAGATGCTGCTACTGGTATGTGTGCCTTAGCCAGTGATATGCCTCATTAGGAAATGGAGAGAACTAAAACCAAGGATTCATCTCAGTTAAATTCATCCCCACCTTCCATTCTTACCTCGAACCGCTGTCAATAACGATGATGCTGATGGTGCTGATGATGATGATGATGATGCAATTGAGTTTGAATTCGAATTTGGATTTGGAGCTAGCTCGGCAGTGTTTACCCGAGTCATTAAGAGATGCCGCCACTCAGGGAGCTTTCCTACCGCCCACCTCCCCACCATAGATACTCTTTCACTCACTCCCATTTCTATTCACTCTTCTTCTGCCAATACTGATTACTTGCTGTCAATATTTCCAATCTAATATCCGTTTTTCTTTAACATTTTTCCTAACAGGCCCAACCCCAACTTAGGCCAACCAACCAACCAGAGCCCAATCACGGTCAGCAAAGTCATGATAATTCAGTGAGAGTTTTGTTTGGGGTGCTCTGCTGGGGATGTGGTGGGGAAAGTGTGGGGGATGGGGAGAGGAAGGGATGGGTTTTGGGTTAGCTTGCTAGCCAGTTGCTGTCACTTTTGCTCCCACAACTATATACAAAGGCTCACTCTGGTGGTGGTTGTTCACCTGCAATTGGAGTGGCCAAGCAACCCTCATCCGATTTTTTATATATATTTCTTTTTTTCGTTTCTTTTGCTTTGTTCTGATTTTTGCAATCATCCTTGACAGGACTTTTTCTCTCTCTGCGAGAGTGTGTGTGTGTGTGTGTATGCCCCTCCCAGTTAATTTGTTTGCTCTCTCTTATATGCAATTCTTCTCTCGTTCGCTCTTTCATAGGTCTGGCCATTCCCTTGCTTGCTTTCTCACTCTCGCATCTCTCTCGCTCTCTCTATATCAGTCACTTGTTTTGCTTGCTGGCTCTCTCTCTCACTCATTTATTTTCATTTTATGAATTGCATTTGCTTTTCTCTCTCGTTTTGGCCTGCGCCTGCTCCCCTTACCCTCTCACGCTCACTCACCTCTGGCTAGCTCCTGGCATTATTTTGCTCTCACCAATTTCAAGGAGGAAGCCATTATAAAATTTTCCGCTTTCAAGGGTGAGCGAGGAGTGCGAGAGGAGGTATTTATTAAAATGCTGATTACTCGATTTGCTTGCCCACCCTCCGCTCCTGCAAGCGGAAAAGATGATACACTGAGATTCATCTTTTTGTCAAGGGTGGCTCAGACTCTTCGTCTTAAAATTGGAATTATTAATAACCAATCAATTCTCTCTTCCAGACTTCAATCAAATGGTTTCATTAACGAAAATTTCACATAGGTGAACAATCGTTTTCCTATGATATCCAAGTAATCCATATACATATTATAGCAGCCTTTATGTTGGCTAACCATAAACGCATCATAATCATGATTTGGTGTCTTTTATTTCGAATGAGCGTACTTCATACATTTATATGCTTCTTTTAGCTGGGTGCTAATTTAGAAACTTTACATCACTTGATACGACATTAGCTAAGAAAAGTTGTATCAAATTGATCAGTTTTAGACATATTAATTTAATGATACTCATGATGAGAAGAATATAATTTATAAATTTTGGACTATTAAGGTTTATGACTTTCGATGTATGAGTTTATTTTAAAATCAGACTGTTAAAATTGAGTCCTATATTTCCGCAAGAAATGAAATACATATTTATACACCTATTTTCTTCAAATTTATTTTGGCTACTTTTCAGCCTATTTCTAAAAGTACATATATCGCAGTTTGATCGCAATTTAGTAAATTATGTAAATGGTTTTAATACAAAATCGATCAAAGAGTTTCAGAATTACAGAGCTATCGTCGAAACGCAGAATGGCTTCAAAGTAATAGATAAATAAAACGAGCCAATAGTGCATTGGTTTGATCCTATCGAGGTAGGTAACAAATGGAAAAACTGATTTTTTATAACATTTTAAAAATATGTCATTCGATGGGGAATTGAATTAGTGTAGTAACACAGCCTAAGATTTTATATTATTTTGTAAAAGACATAAATTTTTGTCCAGCCAAAAAGAAGGGTTAGTTGTTCAAATGCTCCTGTAGAAAAAACTGCCAAAGCAAAGATGATCACACCTAAGCTAGGTATATAAACATGATCAGGGACTTGTTCTTTTCAGGTAAAACGTCTAAATATAACATGTTTGTAAAATTTAAACACGTTAAAAGTTTAAAGTTTTATTTCGAAAACAATGAGATGGCTAAGATTAAGATATAGATATGCCGAGGTGTAATATATATGTACATACATACATTGGTATATATGTATATATATCTAGTTCGAAGATTTTCTCTTTCTTCCCTATGAAACATTTTCATCAACATCTGGCGAGACAAAGGGAAATATGCAACGCATATATTTGAATCCCAGAGTGCTTGAGGCATATTAATGCATGTTATGTTGAGAAAGAGGAAATGCAGGTGATGTGGGAGGAAAGACAGAGATTTGGGTTGGGTTGGGTTGGGTTAAGTTGAAGCTGGTTGGTTGGTTGGTTTCGCTTGGTTGGTTCTTTATTCGGTTACATTTCATTATGATGGCAAAGCCAGAGACTTGAAAGGGAGAATTCGTGTGATGGCAGAGAAGAAAAAATGGGGGAAGAAGGAGAGGAGGATGAGGCGTAGGCGAAATTTAATTCTTTCCAGTTTCATGCATATTCACTAGATGATGATGTGGATAAGGATGATGATGATAAGGACAACGCACACTTTTATAAATTAAGGATAACGACTTCATGTGTGTATGTCCCTGTGTGTGTATGTTTACTCGGTTGGCTCTGTAATGAGACGCATTTCCCTTTGCTCCTGCGGATATCCTTGGCTGTTTTTTTTTTTTTTTTTTGCATTATGTGCTACGTCTACGTCTTTACTCCGCTTCTCTAACCATTTTGCATTTCATTCTGCATTTTGCTTTATAATTGTTATATGTTTTGCATGTTTCTCCTTCGACTGAACAAATTCCCTTCTTACTTTTTTGTTTGTTTGCTTTTTTCTCGTTTTCGTTTGTGCAAATTGTTAAAACACCATAAACAATTATTTTGCATTTCACTTTGAGGTGCGATCCCTTTGACGCATATTTGCATCTTATTGCATCCCCCCGTCTACAGAACTCAGTGATTGTCCCCCTCTCTCACCCCCTGAGGATATGCACGTGTACTCCTGTTGCACATTATTGCACTTTTTTCCACGCTGCACTTTCATTTAGCCAAGCCCAAAAGGCAAAAACGTTATTAAACGGCTCCCCACTCTCTGCCCTTTTTAAAGAAATAATATTTAAGCTCAATTTAAATTCAAAATAAATATTAATTCAAAATGTGCAATTGAAGCAAAAACATTTACATCAAATAGTCTTATATTTCGTATTTCCCTAAAATTAACTTCAAGAACTTGTCAAAATTGATATATGAATGTTTGAATAGGAAAAACTAAACCTTAATATCAAATATTTCAATTTCAAATCACTCAAAATAAAATATTGAAACTCATTTAGAAACTCTTCTGTCAACAATCGACAATTTACTTTAATTATCTAGCTAAATAATCGCAACTATTGATAATTTAATATGCAAATGTCAATAACCAATATATGAAAGTATATAGACCCTTTTTGTGAGAAAATTTCTTTAAGCCCTCATGCAATTTTTCATTTTTTTCACTTTCTTCTCAAAAACCAATAGTTATCCTTTCAATTACGAGGGATCCTTTTTATGTTTAGCAAATTGATAATTCTAAAGTCGATGTAGAAAACCTGGCAACTCCTTAATAATGCGAGCACTCACACATCTTGGCAAAGAGGTGAATTTTAAAGAAGTCAAACTATCGAGTTAAGGATTCGTTCGCCGTACAGTCCTGACTTGGCACCCAATGACTTCTTTTTATTCCCTCAGATCAAAACACCATGCACGATTGCCATAGTAGCAGTAAAAAAGTTCAAAACCCATATTTTGAAGGTGCTTCAAAAGGAATGCAAGTGCTATAACGAATGAATGCAAACTAATTAATCGATCATCAAAGGAAATATCTTGAAAAACCATTTGCTTAACATATTTGCTTTTCCCGAAATTTGAATAGCAACCCTCTTAAAGGTACTTACTTTTATATCTTTGGAATTAACTAAGCTTTGTTTCATTATTAAGAGTAAAATAAATGAAATCAAATGATTCTTTTTATTGATATTTTTGTTAGTCTCTAATGACAGCCATTTAAAATGGCATTAAACCTTTAATACTAAAAATTTTGTAAATTGAAATAATTCGACATCTTTTGTTAAAGGCACAGCACGATTGTACATATGTAAAGAGAAAAATGAAAAATAAGATATATTTTATTTTTTAACTCCCCTCGTATAGAAAGATGAGGGGATCCTTGTGTTCCATGTTACCTTTAGATAAGGTTTTCATTTCATTATTGGCATTGGAGCGTGAAACCTTTCAGAGACCTTTTAATTTTAGGTTGTTGTTTACTTCCATCTCGGTTATGGTTTCTTAAGAGCATTTGGCTTAGTCTCCAGTGGATAGACGAAAGAAAGTTGCACAATCACAAAGGGGTCGGCTAACAGCAAGAGCAATCCAACACACATAATGCCATTTTTTGCATTTTGTGAAAATTTATGCATGATGAGCCCAACCAGCCGACCTTTGATCTCTGCCATGAAATCTTTTGGCAATTGGGCGGTTGGTTACCATTGCAAAATAGCAAAAAAAAAAAAAAAAAAAAAAAAGACCTAAAAAGAAAGAAAACCCCAAGAAATATGATGTGGAGCGTGGTGGTGATAAAGATGGCTGACGTTTTTTTTGTAAAAACTTTTCATCTCTCATTTACATTTCAAAGGGCAACAAAACACACAACATGCAAAAATGGCAAAAGAGTCGTCGAAAAAAATCAAACAATAAACTGCACTCGAGCACGAGACAGGTGGAAGGAGGGGGTGGCTGGTTTGGTCTGATGGGTGGTTGACTGTTGCTCAGACAAGTGCAAAGTAAAAGGAGCAAAAAAATGGGAGGTAAAAAAACAAAAAAAAAAAAAAACAACAACTTCAGCAAGTTGGCCATATTTTTTTATGTGGACGCCATGCTGTCAATGTGTGTGTCCTTCATAACAAGGAGCCAACGGTTTGGTTTCTCCTCACTCAAGTCGTCAAGTCACTGATGACGATGATGATGAGATGGCGCACTGCATGCGTCTTGCACTTGAATGGCGCTTGGCACGCCCCCCTGCCGAAGTTACAGTCAGTCTGCCAGTCCAACCCTTAAACAGAATAATGCCTCGCAGTATTCGCATCTTTGCGTCTCTTCTTCAAGTGCATTGTTGAGGGAAAAGAAGGTTGCCTAAATGCTTTTTAATGAGAAAAGAGTTGAAGTGGTCCACAGGACGCAACAGGAGCAGGCGGCATACTTACAAGTACATATGCCAGCTCCAGGAGGTTCGATCTAATCATAAACTAGTCAACTCTGTAACATTTCAGCGAAGGGGCTTAAAACCAAAAAGAAGTATTTCCATATACATATCCACCATGTATATGTACATATACATTTTTACTGCTTGATAAAGAAGTTGGAAAGAATTGAATTTGATTTGTGGTGGATTATTATATATATTCTTGATTAGCATAAGAAGCTGAGAATATATATACTTTATGGGGTCGGAAACGTCTCCTTCTGTGCGTTTCAAACATCTGACCAATTTTATAATACCCTCTGCAAGAGTATAAAAAGACCAAATATTGTCTCGGGACATCTTCAATAGACATAAACCATTTATACGATTAATAAAATATATAGAACTGCAGAACACCTTATGTCGCCTTTTATATAATCTTTAAATTTCTCTTCAGAGAAGTCTTAAGATTATATAGATCCTTTGCTGTGTCGGGCTGTTCCTCATGAATGGCAATGTGTTGCGCATGAAGAATCCAGCAGATGTTCCGTCCATTTTGATTACCCTCTGACTGTGATATTGCTGCACCTCTTTCATGTGGCAAATATAGGAGCAGTGCACAAGACTTGGCAAGTAATCGTGAATATCGTCGTGTACTATGTGTGCAACCAGATCATAATTGGACTGGTTTGGGAGCAATTTGGCGCTGCTGTGGGTAACTCCAACGGACACTTGGTCAAACATCCTAGGGCTTTGGCTCTGTTTGGAAAGCATGCTGCCTGGCTAAATGTCATTGGGCGCTGTTTCGTGTATAGCACAAAGTTAGTTCTCCTGATTGCGTACAAATCTGTAAAGTGGAGCAGGTCCTTGGATTATATCTTTTCCTGGCGCAAAACGTATTTTTTCGATACCTGCGAGACCCCGACATCGGCAAGAAGAAACGATCCGGTGCCCGTAGTGCTTCAAAGGCACGATCCCGCTCCCGCAACCGTGCTCGTGACCATTATCAAGGCATTTTACGAGGGCGTTTTCAAGAATTTTGTAAAATTATAAAGTTATGCTGCAGATACTTAATTTTTAAATATGTATAAAAAACGTCTGAATCTCAAAATGAAAATGTATTTGTAAATGGCTTATAGAAAATTCGAAACAAAACGAAATAAGTGAAGAGTTTGAAATTCAAATTCAAATGTATCAGTGCCCTGACGTAAAACTCAGTCGCACCACATTCAAAAGAAACAAAACTAATTGAATGAGTTGAAATGTAAGATAACGAGAAGTTCTGTGCAGTGCATTCGAATATTATTGTGCAACAGGGTATTATAAATTTGGTCAGATGTTTGTAACGCACAGAAGAAGCAGTCGTTTCTGACCCCATTAAGTATATACATATATTGATCAAAATGAGAAGCTGAGTCGATATAGCCATGTCCGTCTGTCCGTCGGTGCATAAACGTTTTACTCTGCAATCTTACGAGCTATGGGCTGAAATTTTTTTCTGAGCTTTTTATTATTTGGGCAGAACAGGTATGAAAATCTTTATTATCGAACCACTATATAATTTAGATTTATACGAAAAGTAAGTGAAGCAGTTAGAGTATAGCTATGAAATTTACTCATGTGATAGCTTTCGATATAAAACATCAAATCCCAAAATTTGAATCTGATTGGATAAATAGAACACAACAACACAGTCATTATAAACCGGCTGCCGGCAGCGCTGCTTGCTGCCCACTACGTCACACACATACAGACGCAACGCTACGTAAACTATGTGCCGTGTGATCCACGGGTGGAAGGTGGTCAACTCTTTACTTGGGCTGCTTAGTTTCAGCCACTATTTCCTACTAATATTAGAAATATTGACCAATGCTCGAGGTCGGTGCTTGCACATGTCCTCATTTAACATCTCTACTTTTCATCCGATTGTTTAATGTCCTGTATGTACTATATCTGCCTGATAATTGTCAGTGCTTCATTTGATCGACTAAAATGATTCTTTTTGGCAAATAATTTTCTTCTCACAAAGATCTAACAACCGCACAACAGGTCATCGGGTCAATTGATCACTGTAGTTAACCTAAATGGAAGCTATGATAATGAAGTGGAAATTAGTATTTCTTGTCTCTCTTTCTTTATATTTTTTGCCTCAACTTTCAAACGGAAAGGAAAAACGAACAAATCGTGACAGAAAAAAAGCATAAATCGTAGGTGACTGCGCTGATTACAAAACATGGTAAAACCCTTTCTGAAGCATCCTTGACGATTCAAACTAATTCGAGAACTAAACTCACTTTACACAAATTGCTTGTAAATGTTCTTCCATTTTCTATTTTTACCGTGGCAAATTTAATGAATCAATATAATATCGATTTCATCTACTGGTTTTTCAGATATTTTTGATATTTCATTTCCAGGATTCAGTGTTACATATTATCGTCTCTTTCCCTTATTTCTCTTCGAACCAATTTTATTTGTAGCCCAATCAAACAATTGACATCAATCATAATTTTTTTGCCATTTTCCTTGGCTGCAACATTGATTACATTTATATTATTTGTCACTTCTTTAGGTTTCTTTTTTGCTCATTGTCAATGACAGTTTTCCGAGGAAAAGTCCCCTTTTTCCTCTTCGGCTCTTTCACTCTATTATTTCGTCTATTTTGATCTCTTTCTTACTGGCTAAAGTTCTTAATCCTTGCTAACAATGGTTACTGTTGCCGTTGCTCCTTGATGCGCCTGAGGATTTTTGTGCTCATTTGTGGTGGGAAAATTGTCATAATCTTTTGACGTGAGCGCCCGAGGAGCTGAAAACCCTTCACCCACCCATTCTACCCCCACCTTCATGGCTTCCTTGGCATTTTTCTGTTTTTCCGCATTTCCTTTTTTCCATCGTTTCGTATTGTTTTGTTGGTGTTGGTATTATTTTCTTTTTTTTTTATCTCAACACCCTCATGGCTGCCTGGCTGACTGAGTGTGCGCTGCCTTTGATACTTAATAAGAAGAAATTGTCCTTTTAACAGGATTAGTGAGTCGAGATGAGGTTGAGACTGAAGCGACTGAGATTGGATTTATCTTAATTTGGCTTGGGTGACGATGGGAACGATGGTGGCCACACTCAAAAGGCATATCACTTTACGGTTCATTAAAATTTTACGGCTGACTTTACTTACTTTTTTTGTTGTTTTTGTTTATCTATTGTGTCCTGTTCTCCACCGTCAATTGGCGCAATTACTTGAGACGAAGATTTTATCTATTGCCGGCCTTTCCAGCTGTGTCCACTCTTGGGTCCGACTCATGTGTTGAATGAATCGAGTTCCATTTTCTTTTCCATTTCAGTTCAATTGACAAGTGCAAAATGAAATCCATTGGAAACAAAATAAAGCAAATTCAATTGAGATATTCAGAAGCCAGCAAAAGGATGGGGGAAATCTATGAATATGCCATGAGTGAAATTGAATAAAAGAAGTGCAATTTGTCTGTCTATTTAATAATCTATCGAGAGGACGGACTTTCCTGTCCATTGCACTGTAAATTATGCATAATAAACTTAAGAGAAAGCTTGATAATTTTTTGAGCCTTTCTAAAAGGATACTAACTTAAAGAAAAGCCAAGCAAATGGAGAAAAATTACATTAAAAAGGCAATAATTTATTTTGGAAAGAAGATTTTTACAAGGGCATTTAGTCTAATGTAGTTATCTAACTAACTAACTTATTAAAGAGTATATGAAAGACGGATTGATTGTTGAATGGATTTCTCTTTATATCTCATACTATGCCGCCCTATTTAGACAATTGATGTCAAAACATTTGGTAATTGATATGGCAGGACTCTTTTGGACAAGACACTCTAAGTGAGTATGTGTATTTAACCACGGAAACGCGTCAAGTTGATTAAATTGCGTGAAGAGCAAAAGCGACAAGAAACCACAAGGATAATAACAACATAATACATAATAAGAACAATGGTTTGAGAGTGAAGTTAAAGGATTGCTGCTGATGCTGCTTCTGCGATTACCCGTGTCATGATGATCGGGTTTCAATTTCAAAAAAGGAAGTGCCGGTTACCAGTTTCAATTCATTTCAGATTGAATTCAATTGCCGCTGAAGCTTCCCGTCTCAAAATGTCATTCGTTCAGGAATCAGAGATACAATTTGAGAGACAGAGAGAGAGAGAGAGAGAGACAGATTGAAAATGTATATGTGTGTGAGAGAGAAAGAGTGGGAAAAAACGATGGTTTTTAATTACGTCAAGTGATTCGCCATTTTCCTAAAAATCCTACCTACTCCCTTATGCCAACCTCCATTCCCTTCCATTCCTCACTTCCTCATCTCAAGTGACATTTCTCCTGTTTTGACAGTCCGTTTGATGTGCCAACCCCAAGTGGGGGATTAAGCAACAACAACAAAAATAAGAAGAGAAATACGAAAATCTCGTAATCAACTCGTTGACATTTCCATTTCGATTTCCTACTCGCCTCTTTTATCCCATGCATTTTACCAATTTCCCCATTTCCATTTCCAATTTCCGGCTTCAATTTTATATAAAGCGATGGCATAAACGTGGTGTTGGCATAATTTCAGCCAAATTATTATATGGCACTCCAATTTCTCATGCCACAACAGGCCCACTCGCATACCTATTGCGAGCTCTCTTCACACCATAAAAGAAAAATTCTCGTTTTCCACTTGAATTCATCTCACAGATAGACAATTCAAAATTCTCCTCCTTCTCTTCTTTTTCAGTTTCTCTGCTTGTCTCTCTTCTCGTCCTCGTCTTATTCGTCTTCCATTCGTGTGGCAATCATTATATTTTTATGCCTATTAACAAATAGATTTCACAAATATATTTATCACTTATTTTTCGCAAGCTCAGGTGAGTTGCCTAATGGACTGAATAACTTTTTCTGCCTGGTGTGGAGGGGTTAGTGGTTTCTCTTATTATCCATGAGTACTCAATGGGCCATGGATGCCGTAAAGGGGGATTAAAGTATTCAACACCAAAGACCCGCTGCCGAAATTTTTATAGTTTCTAAAGTTGTTACCATATGTTCATAAAATATTAGTTATATTACAATCAAATTTGTAACTAATATAGATTATTGTGTTATATGGTAGCTGAATAAAATAAACACCCCTTTTTAGGGACTGTTCATTAATGACGTGACTAAAAATTTTCTGGAAATTTCACCACCCTATAGCAATAGGTAAGAAGTTAACGCATTAAAAATGATTTTAAGAAATTTTCTACTACTAAGTATAAGACAAACAGAATCGTATATGTGTATTGTAAGATGACAGTCAGTAGTCATATGATTATATGGTCCGCATGATAAAGTCGCACGACAGATCGTGCTGAACTTGCTGTAACTTTTAGGGTCTAGGAGGAGTTGGCTATATAGGAGTTAATGGCTATATAAACTCTTATTCTAATGCTGATCAACAATGTATATATGTAGTTTTTATGGTCAAAGTTGCTGGCCTCCAATTTAATAGACTCGTTTTTGAGTTTTCAGCGCTCTGTAAAGAGATTTGTAATCACTGAAAGATTATTAATCTTTATTTAAAAAATATAAGTAAATGAGGTAAATTTTGAAAAATTTCCACTTTGAATTGAATTGACACGTTGATTATAAAGTAATTTTTTTAAGAGCGACAAAAAAGTAAAGTATTTCCATAAATCTTGTTTCATGAAACTCCAATTTAGTCAATTTTAAAAAATTCACATCTTTATAAAGTTTTTCAGTCTGTGAAAATTATTTTTTCGAAGTTTCCAAGTGTTTTATAATAAGCTTTAACTGACATATAATCTTTTGAAATTGATTACAAATTGACAAAAATACAGATTGAAAAAGCAAATTGGCCATTATGAATTATTTTATTTTTTATGGTTATGAAGAACTTTTTTACCGAATCGTTTAGAACATCGTCTAACATTTACGTTGAAAAGTGATCTTCTTATATATTATTAGTTCAATGTTAATAGTTTTTCCATTAATTGAATACCGAACTTGATGACAAACATTTTTAAACTAAGCTCATCAAAATACAAATTCGCAACTCTCAGATCAATTGTTTAAAATATTTAAAAACTTGGGTCACTTTAAAAAACATATTTAAAATTGGGTGAAATTATCTTTTTTCCAAGTGGACCAGATTTTGTTAAACACTTTTTAATTATTCCTATTAGATCTGCTAAGTTGTTTTAAATTTTATTAGCTGTTTTAGTGGTAACGTCCTTAAAATTCATAACTAATATGTATGTTTATTAGGAACTTCTGAAATTCAAAAAACAAGAAAATTTCCATTGAGCAATTGAAAAGGAAATTACGAAACACTTTTCTTCTCAACTTCATTGCAATATTTTTGCACAAACCCTCGACTTTTGTATTTAAATATTATTCGGGTGAAAGCATTATTCATGTTTCTTACACTTGTCACATTAGCTTGTTGTATTTTTCGTCATTATCAAAATGAAATGGTAATCAATACCTACTAAAATTAAATACAATAGATTTAATTTTAATACAAACATACATCTGTATCTATGTATGTATAAATATACAAGTCACACAAATTGTCCCCTTGCTCAATCAAGAGCTTCCTAATGCCCTTACTTAAATCATGACTCTCAACTCAATTCAACTCAACTCAACTCAATGATGTTCATGTCGAGCATAATCCAAATAATAATCAGAACACATACAGCAAAAAGAAAGAAAAAGAGAACAGAAAGAAAAGGCAGAGATAGATACATATTTATACATACTTATATATAGACACGGCCAAGATTAAATCATTTTTCCAATCAATCAAATCACAAAGCTCGAACCATCATAAGGCAAGAGGCCAAATTGAAGGGGAGGTGAAGTGGGAGGAGTTGAGGGCGGTCGGCAAGGGGTGTGGCGAAAAGACAACGAAACAGGGGAATGGAAATGGTAAAGAGAAAGGGAATGGGAAATGGGGGCGAGGTGATGGTAGCAATCAATAGCATTGATGTTGATGTTATGGGCAGGAAATCGTCTCGTTATTATGATTATTATTTTTATTAGTCCAAAAACAATTTGAGGCTCGTTAAAGTTGACACTTTCATTAAGTTCGGCGACTTGGCGGTGTTACGGAGGGTGGTGGGTTGGACGAACGTACGGAAAATTGGAATAATTTGTTAAAAGGCGTTAATGAGGCATAGCAACAGCAAAACAACAACTACAGAGACAAGCGGCAGCTATGAAATTTGACGAGACATGAAAAAATTTGTTAAGCTTAGATAATAAAAAAGTTTCCATCCCATCCACTTTACCCAAGCCCAACCCTCTGCACTTCATCTCACTCCTTTTGCTGGATGGTGGTGGATAAACTGTGTCAAATGTCAAAATAGATGCATTATACATAATTTTTGTAAATTTGTCACCTGCTGTGCAACATCCAATTAAATGGGGTAGCAAAAACCAAAAGACAACCAAAAACAAAAAAAAAAACAGTTGTCGTCATTGTCGTTGTCGATGCCGTTGCCGTTGCCGTTCTCGTCATGCCACCAATTAAACTAATGATAAGCAAAAAGGCAACAAAAGTCAAAACAGAGAGCCAGGGCTGGGGAACACAAACCAACAGTTATACATATATCATCATCGTTATTATCATCATCATCAACATCAGGATCACCATCGAGCCACATTCAACCAAAAATCGCTGGCAGAGACGTGAGAAATTGCTTGTTAGCCGAAAGTTGATTTCGGTTTGGCACGTTGCTGTTGCATATATGCCAAAAAGTATGCTACACAATCACAAACCTCCATCCTCTCCATGCATATGTGTGGGAGTGTGTGTGTGTGTGTGTGCTCTGCATGCAAAACTCTATGCTATATTCACCCACACAATCAAGCAAAGTCCTTAAGTGGCATCATTTTGAAATAAAGTTGATTCAATCATAGTAAACGAGTGAGAGAGATAGAGGAAGGTTCTGACATTGATAGAGTTTGTAGAATATGTATGTCTGTGTGTGTTCCTGTGGGTGTGAGTATGTGATTGATAGTTGCATATGGATATATGTACATACTTATATAATTATAACAGATATTTTTTGCATTTTGAATCTGATAAATTCAATAAAATCAAAGATTATTCGGAACATCAGGTCGTTAAAGGCAGCAGATAATAATAGAGTTTAAGACAAAAGATTTAACTGGAAATGGTTATTATATAGTTGAAAATAGTTTGCATGGTGATATTATATTAAGATGCGTCGAAAATTTTATCATCTTAGATTCTTCCGTCTCGTTTTTTTGGTGAAAGACCGGCAATGCTAAGTCATCATTATCGTTATCGTATGTACGCTCCGAAAAGTTGTGGGTCTAGTGTATTCGACAAACTTACAACCTGATCCCAGAATTAGTTCCTTGACAAATGAGATAATTATATCTGTAAGTGTTACATAAGTAACCCCTTTTATAAGGCGTTTATCTAGTATCCACATTTTTCCAATTTATATCAAAAATATCTCATTCAAAATATCTCATAAATTGTATAAAAGAATTCATTTTCTAATTCAGTTGGCAATGACAAGGCCTACCTCTAATTTTTATAGATAACGTTGAAGTTATTTATGTATTTTCTAACGATTTCAAAAAAAACTCCACAAGCTTTCTATAGTTTAACAGTACGAACTAAAAAGTTTTCTTGTATCTTTCCCCCGATCAAAACCTTATACTTGTGTTTAATTATTGTCAGGGACTTGCTGCCTAGAAATTGTTAATGTCCAAAATAATTATATAAATATAGTTGGTCTGATAACTTGAATATCATCAAAGATCATAATCAATCTACAATCTAGACCTAAAAAGGACTCGAAATGCTCAAAAATTTTAAAGCACCAGCATAATCATTAAATTCTCCAGAAATTATACAAATTTGAAAGTGGTTATCAAATTTCTAAACAAAATTTCTAGAACAAATAATCTCAAGCTTAAATTTTTTTTATTGATGCTAGATTTGGTAAACATTGAGCAACCTAGCATAAATGAAGAAAATATATGAGAAATATAAAAAACAATTTTAACTGATAAAAATAAAAATTCGTATATTAAATAATATTTTTATTCATGCTGTCAAGAAAAGTCTTGACAAATCATTTTAAAAGTAAAACTAAAATTGCTTACATTTCAAATGTAATTATATGTTTATTTGTATATTTTCATTAACTAATCTTTCTATACATTCGTGATTTTAACTTTATCTGTTAGGAGCTCAGACTATAATATACTTACACTGCAGTCCTCGGTAGATCAGTTGTCTAGGCGGCCCTAGGTTGGGCAACTGAACAAGAAGGATCCGGGTTCGAATCCCAGGCCAGTGCATGGATGTTCTAGTATTTGTAGAAATGTTTACTAATACAAAGTATTTGTAGAAATGTTTACTAATACTAATAATCATAATAAATATATATATGATGTTTCATACATAATTAGCACTTTAAACATAATTCGTAAAGTAGTAGTAGTAGTAGTAGTGGGTAGCAGTAGTTTTTTACTTTTTGAAGCCATCTCCAAAATTATCTCTAGACGAGTGAGTCTGACTGCTGCCTATCTTGTATGTAGGTTGACAGTATGGCAGATTGAAAATAATTTGTAGTATTTTATTTTGGATAACTTCCAGTTTCTTAATGTGCCGGGTCATGCTGGGGCTTCATAGTAGATAGCTGCCTGAAAATTGAATCTTAAGGAGAATAACTTTTTATCAATATAAGGCAAAATGTTGTCTTTATTCATGGGGATAATAAACGATTGATTAATTGAGTATAAACGGAAGTGAACTCTATCCCAGTTCCCTCTCTCTTCATGTAACTTCCAAAGAAAGAATCGGTCCAAATTAAAAATTTTCATGTTGCTCGATTTTTGATATTTTTGTTAAGATTATTTCTTCAGGGACTGATCTTAATTTGTTTTTCTGGGTGTTATGTTAGTATAAGGACTTATTAAACTTACACGGTCACTTCAGTGCGTAAAGAGAGCTAAAAAAGGAAGCGAATGTTAAGAGTCTGATATTTTAAGGGATGTCCAGATCTTGCGTACCTTTAAATTTTAGATTTAAATAGTAATTATTATTTGGGAAAAGGGCATCTTAATATTATGAGGAGCAGGACTAAGTGTATTCGATAATATTGGGTATATAATAATAGAGAGCTGCATAAATGATAGAAAAATCAATTTGAGTTAACAATATTCAAAACGAAATGAATTAATTGAATAACTTTAAAAATGGACTTCAAGTGAATAAGTGTAATGATGTAAACGTTAATCGCACAACATTCAAATGTAAGGCAATGAGTTACTATGATTTGAATGTAATTCGAATCCCAATTCAGATTTAGGATTGTATATTTTTAAAATATTTGTAATTACTTTATAATTAAACTGGTCTGGTCGGTGGCTCAGTGGGGACCTATTCAAACTTCTAAACTGTTATCACCGAGTTCAAACCACCTACAGGGATATTTTTTTTTTTCCAAACAGTGAATTAATATTGAAAACTAGATCCATCTGGTATACAACATATGATGAAAATATACGTCAAATATCAAATAATATGTTTTTTTTTATATTAGATAGCTATATTTATTTTTTCTGGGTTTGTGGCAATTAGGAAATCATTTCTAACTAGATTTCCCAAGAGTTGTCCCACAATGTCCAATCCAAAGGTTTGGATACCGTAAATACAAACCGAAACACATTAAAAATCCTACAATGCCTATAAAATACAAACATATTCTTCAAATTATAAAAACTGTGACACTTCACACACACGCAAAACAAACATTTTTTTTAATTCTTTGTATTTACAATCTCTCCAATCAGTAAATTTGGAGATACATAAAACATAACAGGAATAGTCGGCTCCACTTAGTCAACTATTATATGTATATAAACTCTAAGTTGTACAGATGAGTAAATAAATCTACTTAAGTATTTATACATGTGTATGTGTAACTCGCAAAAGTCTGTACAAGCAGCATACTCCTTAAGACGAGGAAATTGTCCAAAAGTCTTACTAAACAATTGTGAAATCTCCCAAAGAGATTCAGTTAAATATCTTGGAATTCATCTTGATCGAAGGTTAATCTGGAAGGCACATATCAAAGAAAAACAGAAGCAGTTGAATATTAAAACCAAAAAAAAAAAAAAAGTAAGACTTCATAAAGCAATGGAAAACCGCGAGTCAATCAAATATTGTAATTATGCAACTCTATCAATCAAAAACCCTACGCACAATTGTTAACGCACCTTGGTATGTTTCCAATGCTGAAATACATAAGGACCTTCATATACCATTTGTAAAGGATGAAATAGCAGAGTTTAGTATTACAGACTGGACAACCACCCCAACTCATTAGCTCTAAGTCTACTTAATAATATAACAAATAATAAATAATATAATATAACATTGAAAACAAAGTAATAATATATGTAATCTAAAAAGATTACATATATTAGATCTTCCAAATAGAATTTAACTTTTGTTTTATATTTGCACATATACATAAATATCAATACATATACCAAATAAAATATTGAATCATTCGAATAAAATTCCGAAATATTGTAAAAGAAAATACATATTATCAAATAATTTTAATTATTCACAGGTCTTATAAATGAATATAAAGATGTTTTGCAACCAAATATAAATATTTATAGTCAGAGTGATTTGTTAAAACTTTCTTCGTACACACATAAGCTGGAAATGGTAAGCCTTCCTGGCAAAACGCATCCTCATTTCCTCCTACTTCTTGTCAAAGCTTTCATTTTTAAAAAGCAGCCGTTACACGCACTCCCAAAAAAGCTTTAGCATCCAGGACTAACCCCTCTATAAAGGCAATGCTTGCCGCTCAGTGGCGGCCTCTAGTGCAAGGTTCGACTGTTTGCCATAACCAGCGGCAGGACGAAGTTAAAGAAGAAGAGCGGTGAGCGTATGCAAAGGACATTTGCCATAAACTCACACTCACAGAGACATCCAACAACAAGCACAGAGGTAACGAAACGAAAAAAAGGAAACTTGGTCCTTTTGTTTTGCACTTTTGCAATTTGATTTGAAAAGTTGCCGCACACATCATCATCATCAGCTGCTAACTGCAAAAAAAGAGAAGAAAGGGGCGAAAAAAACTATAAGGATTAGCGAATCCTTGGGAAACGTCCATTCTGCCCATTGACACACACACAAGATGTCTAGAAGTTTGCTTCTTGTTTTGAGATATAATTGAAAAATGTTTGTCAAATAACATAATTGCAAAGAGTTTTTCTTCTCTGCTCGAATGGCGCGACATTTAATTTTAATTTGTTTTCAGTCACATCAGCAGAAATGGAAAATATGGAAAACGGTTAGTGAAAAGCGAGTTTTCTTCTTTTGAAGTCTGCACAAAATAGAAATGCAAATGATGCTGCTCATTTGGCCATGCAGGCCAGGAGTGGCAATTCATCATCATCTTCATCATCGTCCTACGCAATTGTGGGAGGGTTTCTTTTTTTGTATTCTACATTTCTCCCCCATGCTTTCTTTCACTCTTCTTTTTTAAGATTAATTTTGAATTATGTTTTCTGTTTCTGAATTCCATTCAAATTCGAATGGACAAAAGGAAAATGCTTTTTAATATGTTTCTAATGCGCTTAATGAGCTCGAGGCAAGAGAACCAGCAAACGAACGAATCAACCGACGAACGAATGAAAGACACACAGAGAGAGAGAGAGAGAGAGAACTGATGATAAGCAAAGGTGGGCAAAACGACTGCCTGTAAGGACTTCAAGGACTTGGGCAGCTGATTAAGCGACAAGGTTATGTTTGTTCTTTTCCATATTTTTTATTTCCTGGTTTTGGCATTTCTCAACCCAACAATTTAGCTTAAGAAAAATTAAAAGCATATTATTCAGTTGTTGTTTATCTCATTGTTAGACTAAATCTTCTTTTGATGTCGTCATCCTGTATTCAGTTTTCAGTTTAATAGTCACACTAGAAAAATAATTTAATAGACAGCTTGAATTAGTAATGAATTAGAGGTAAAAGAAGTCAACGTTTACCTCATATCCTTCCCTTCACCGACTTGGATACTTTTCTCCAATTGCAATCATCTTTATCTGATTTACCCTGCTCAGTCTCCGCTATTATTTTTCATTAAGCTAGTACATAGTACATAGTAAGGACAAATTATTTCTTAGTGTCATTTGGCCAGTTGAAATAACTGTTAGATCTCCAAGATCTGTTATTGCAATTGGCCTAGAGGAGAGTTAAAGGGAGTTTCGTTGTCCATTTCATTCATTCATTAAAATTTGGCATGATCATTAGGACCCATTATTAACCTCTACTAGAATGGATATTTAGCCCCAAAAGGATCCCATTTAAAGTTTATGTGAATGTCTTGAAAATATTTTATACGATTTTTGTGCCCTTACAGAGTGTATAATTAAGTTAGTCAGAGGTCTGCAACGCAGAGAATGAGACGTATAAATGTTTTGATAAGTGTAAAAAGACAAGTCGATTTAGCCGTAACCGATTGTGCGTATTAACTTCTCGTCCTAAATATGTAGCTACTGGAAAGGATTTTGGTTTTTAAACTTTTTTTGCCTAATGGAGATCGAATCTGACAATTTGTTGTTATGTCTAAGAATAAAGGGATACAAATTTCATTTTAGCTTGGTTTTCCCTGGACAGCGTAGACATTGCATTTCGTTGGACTCCTTGTGACTCTATTAACCAAAAAATAATAACGGTATTTTGCTTTAAATTAACCACAATCTATAACTATAGTATTGAGTGACTTGTTGTTGGGTTCATGTTAGGTAATTTAAATAAGATCTCATATGGCAAAGTCAATTGCAAAATCACAAATACATTGAAGTGCTGGTATCGAGAGATACCATTATAAATTTAGTTTTCTTTCAATTTGCTTGCAAGTTAATTGTTGAAATCTTATCTCTCTCTCTCTCTCTCTCCATATTTGGAAGTTCATTTGGTCAGACGATGGTCGTTTTGCTTTCATCATGCCCTCTTCCTTTGGATTTTCGATTGTTGAGAACGAAACGAATTTCCGTTTCGCATATTGTCCTTAAGGACCTTGCATTATTTCATATTTATAATGTAATCTACTCTTCATCCTCAAAGAGACGAACATATGTATGAACATACAAACATACATACATGTATACATAAATCACGGAAAACTGACATGGAGGCGTGGAGCATATATGTATGTATGTAAGTATATATGCCTCTCTGAGACAGAAATGTATGGGAACAACAAGAACCAACGATGACGACGACCACTTCATAGGCTTTTAGCCTTCTCTTCGCATTTTAATGTTGTTTTTTGTTGTTCTGTTTGATGTTCGACTTGAGCCACTTGAAATGCATTTAAAAGGAACGCTTCACTTGACAAAATCCTTTATAGCTTTTTCCCTTCTCATATGCTTTCCGCAATGCAAATTATAAAATTTGATTTCAATGTTTTATTGGTTGATTGATCATTCAATGCTTTGATGAAGCATCCATTCCATATGCATTTACCTCTCGTCTTGGGTCGATTTTCCATTTAATTCGAATTCGAGTAAGTTTCACTCATTAGACTAAAAGCCTTTCCATATTCCACTAATTAGTTAGATAGAACACATCTGGCAGATCTTGTTCTCGTTTGGTTTTTGTGTTTTGTATTTGCTCACTTTGTGGGTGGCCCCTTGGGGAATTGCATCTACGGGCTGCATTGTCCCGTTGTACTTAGCCTATTAGCCAACCACTCGATTCTCTCAAATTCTACATTGCCGTTCCCCCCTCTTGAGTCTTTTGTACTTGCTTAGCCATAGAACAATCCTTTTTTGCCATCCATTGTCTGATTTTGGTCTCAACTGACAACACATAGGCACAATTGAGGTTGACACTCGACTTGCCACCAAAAAACAAAAACGACATAAGACAAAACAAATGAGAAAAAATGAAAATCGAACTGCAGGGAACTCACAATCAATTCCTAAGCTATAACCTAGTTAAATCTAACTTAAATCTAGGCACATTAGTTTTTATGTTAAATGTTTGATTGTATTTATTGAATCTTCTCTTAATTAGAGCCCATGAAGAGAGATTTTTAGCCTTAGTGACGTGCTTAATCTAATATCCTAGGGATGTACTTGTCTATTGCCGACCCTAATCATATCTTATTGACTTAGTATGTCTTTTCTTTCTATACTAGTTTAATTATTAACTCACGTAAGGAATTTGTTGAGTTTAATAAAAGAATTTGAAGGTATAGAGCCTGTTTTTTAGCAGCTGATTCCCTAGTGAACTAAAGATTATCAATTCATATTCGTAGAGTATGTCAACCCTTTAGCAAAATCACAAGCAACCCTTTTTGAGGGAAAAAGAAGAAATCAAATCACGCAATATCAATTTGACGAAGGAGTCGGGAGAAGGAAGAAAATGAAGAAGAAGCCGAGCCGAACAGAGCCGAGTTGACCAATTATATACCCATATAAACCACTTGTATACTTAGTTACCAACCCAAGTCACACACCCTCGCACACAAGTAGAATAAATAAAACTGAAAACGCAAACACGTCAATGCGATAATTATTAATAATTATCCACTCGTCCTTCTTCTGTTTCTCGGTTTCTGGGCCTTCTTTGTTGAGCGCCTGTCGCTTGCCGCTCCTTCGAGGCCACTTGGCACTCTCCTTGCCGCTGCTGATTTCTTGCTGAGTGGCATTGCAACAAAGGCTATGCTACCCTCTATGCCCAAAGCCGGCCCCCTCCCCCCTTCATTCGTTGCGTTACCACGCTTACTTGCTCTCTCGTTCTCTGTCTCTCTTTGTGCGCGTTTGTCTCCTTTGCTCTTGTTGGCCTGCTAATGGACGGGCAAAAACTAAATTATGGCCAAAATGGTGTTGGCTTTCTGGCTGACTGCCACTTATGTGCCACTCACACACACACATACACACACCCGGATATGCCATACAGCTCCTTGCCACAAACCTCTCCTCTCACTGCATGCCATTATTGGAGTCGAGTCGAGTTGGAGCGTGTGCATGAAACATGTAATTATGAAATTAACGATTTCCAAGTGGCTCAAAAGCAGCCATTGCCATTGCCCCCATTGGGAATGTCTTTTCAGCTGGTTAAGATATATGCACGAATGTTTGTATGTATATAGTCCTGCCAATTGGCAGAGAATCTGAATGAACCCGATCAACATAGTTGCAGCTTTTTGGTCAGCTATAATAGAAACTTGTTAAGTAGTCTGCCATCAAATGTGCAGATGGAGTTATTGAAAATTAAAAAGTTTATTAAATGAATTGTGAATTTTTTCTAAATTCAATTTGATCTTTTGGGCAAATGTTAGACAATATGCCAATATTCGGATAGAGATAAAGTCAAATTGCTGGTCTAGCTCAACGATTATTTTGAAATACTGACAAACTGACCATATATCGCAAATATCAAATATCGTCTTCTTTCCTATTTTTCTCTGCCTCTCTTTCCTTAGCTGTTCTTTTCATTTTCTACTTAATAAGTTCAACCTCAAAGTTAATTATGCAATTGTTAGGCAATAATATTCTTAACATTTAACTTGTGGCTAAACTAAAGGTGAAAAAGTTAGTAAATATGGATGACAAAGCTAATCGATAAGCTGGAGCAACTAAAAAGTAAGTTTGAAAGAGACTTAAAAAGAAAACTGCAAACAAAGCTTAATTCCCTTTACCGGACTTAAGTAAAAAAACAAAATAAAAATATAAGAAAAAAATGACACAGTTTAAATTAAAATTCTCAACACGACCAAACACCAAAAAAGAAAAAAATTTGTAAATATGTATTTATTATTATTTAGTCAAAAACTTGACAAATTTTTACTTGAATGAATATCAAATTGGAATGGAATATTTAGATAAAAAATTAAATTTTAAATGTCAAAGAACTTTTCAATGAATTTGATCAGTAAACCATTTTAAAAATAGTAAATTTGGGAAGATAATTTATCAAATACAATTTGTACTTTAAATATTTAAAATATAAGACAGTTTCTTTTCTCAGTAACCAAAAACAATTGTTGATACCAAATTTTTTTAAATTTATAATTATCGGAGCTCATATTTATCACATAACTGTGAATATATATAACAATAGCTGTATATAACAAATGAATAATTGTAAATTTTTTGTTTTTAACATATATGTATATATTTTTTTTTTTTTTTTGGATACGACAGCGATTTCAATTTTCTGCCTAACAGAAATAATTTTGAAAATGTAAAGAAAATTTATAGCAAATGTAAATATTAAATATTTAATAATTTAAAGACGATTTGTATAAATATAAAACAAATATTAACTAAAAAGAGAACAAAAAAATTCATTAGATTTTGGCGCAAAACTTTTTCACAAAAAAATCCGAAAACAAAATTATTGAAACTAAAAATCACGTTAATTTTAGTGTTGAAATCAAAAAACGAAAAACACAAAATAAATAAACAAGACACACACACACGCATCCAAGCACACACACTCACACACACGCAGAGATGGTGGCATATGTAGACATGGCCAAATTGGCAGAGCAAAACAAACTGAAACTGAATCCTGAGCAGCAGCCCAAAAACCTTTGCATAATTAACACACGCACACACACACACACACACACAGTATGGGGCATGCACGCACTAGTCACATGTATTCTATGCTACACTATACGTGTGAGGACTTCCAGGCGAGAGCAAGACAGCTGTATGCCCAAGCCATGTGTCTGAGAGGGATAGCATTGTTCACAATGTACGAATTGCCCCTTAAAACTGGAAAGCCAGTGCGAGCAAAAGAGAGCGCATGCTACAGAGGGCGCAAGTGGAAAAGAGCCAGCTATAGCTACAGCTAACGAGCACATGGGCCACAGTGAAAAGATGGCGCAGCAGCAGCAGCCGCAGCAACAGCGACGCCGACGTCGAGCTACATACACTGCCTGGCTGGCCGAGTCCGGCGGTCGACAGTCGACAAGTGGCAGGCAAGCAAGCGAGTCTGAGAGAGATTCGAGCGACGCGTCAAAAAAAGCACCCAAAACCCGAAAAAGCGAATGAAAAAAAAAAAACCAAGCCAAAGAAAGAAGCGAGGGCTGCTAACATCATCTCGACCATCAGTCATCATCGTCGTCAGACCAGTAGACGGTCGCGGGTGCATGCGTTGGCGTCGCAGTTGGCGCCAACAGCATCAGCGAGCGTCGGCGGCGACGGCAGCGGCAGCGACAGCGAGGCAGCAGTGAGGCTTTTGCTTGCTTGCATCGTTGGCTTTCGATTCGATTTCAGTACGTTTTAGCACGTTAACCACATCGAACGACAGCGCTAACACAGATACACACACGCACACATATACACGAAACACAGTTACAATTACACACGCGTTCACCTACACAGTCACACACACGCACACACACTAAGCCGCACCCGCAAAACACAAAAAAAACTAAAACGCGTGTTATAAAAAAGGCAAAGACTCTGTTGTACTTGGATTCAAATTGATATATATTTTTTTTTGGTTTTCTATATTGAATGTTTGTTGACAATTGCAAAAAAATCAAAAATATAAAGACGAATATTCCCGCGGGTGCTAACAAATATAAGTAGTAGAAAAACTTGGTGACGCCATGAAAACTATCAAAGTGCAATAAAAGTGACCCAGTGGCCCCATCAACCCGGCCGGACCGCCCCCCTCCCCCCACTCGCGTCTATATCCCTCGCCGAAGATCAGATCGGAAAATTGAATTGAATAAAGAAAAAGACAAAAGCCGTCGGCAAAATGCAAGCAACTAAAATGCGTACACCATTTGCCATCCAAGAGATATTGGGCTTAGGTGTGGGAGCAGCTGCCTATCAGCAACATCAGCAGCAGCAACAACAACAACAACAACAACATCATCAACAACAACAACAGCAAGTGGCTGCTGCTGCTGCCACACCTTCAATTACTGAAGCTCCACTATCGCCAGCATCTTCGCCTCCGCCACGTAATGCCAATACGCCAAATAGCGCCAATCAGTCGCAGCAGCAGCAGCAGCAACAACAGCAACAACAGCAACAGCAGCAACAACAGCAGCAGCAACAACAACAGCAACTTACCTCTACACAATCTCAAACGATGCAAAATCAGGATAATAACAATCCTAATTGCATTAATGCCCGCCGTTCCATATCCCCCGATGATGTATCACGTTTATCGGCCGCTGCCACAGCTGCTGCTGCTGCCGCTGCTGCAGCGGCTGCCGCCCACTGCCAATTGCCTGTCTTCAATCCGGCCAATTTTTATGCAGCCGCCGGCTATGCAGCAGCCGCCGATCCAAATAATTCAGCCGCAGCAGCCGCCCATCATCATCATATGACAACATTGGCAGCAGCCGCCTATCTAAGAGGATTCCTACCGCCCGGTTTTAGTACCCCTCATGAGTTTCGTGGTCATTTCCAACAGCATTTTGGTGCCCAGTTTGCAGGTGAGTAAATGAAGAAGAAAAAACCAATCGAAGCGGGTCTTTAATCACCACTAACATCTCCAGTTGGAGCAATTTTGTGTTTAATGCAATTGTGTGGCTAATTACAAAAAAAAAAATGTGGCCCTGGAGCCGACGCACTGGCAATTGTGGTGCACTTTGCCACATTCGAGAAGCAGCCAAGTGTCAACTAATAAGCTGAAAACGTTTAAAAGGGTTGCGCTGCGGTTGCTCCTCAAAGTTAAAACAATAAAACAGAAAATTAAACACGAGTTTTTTTTTGAACACACATACATACATACATATGTATATGTACATGCATATGTGTTTGTATGTATGGGATGTTCGTATACCGACAAGGGTTTTCGTAGGGAATAAGCATAGCAAGAACAACAACAAGCTTATTAATAACACTCACTGAGTAGCCGAGGCCGACATCCTGTCACAGAAGTGTGAAATCTCTCACACACACGCACACCACTTCAAACGCTAACGTTCGATTGCGTCACTAATTAAGCGCATAATTTTCATTTTAAATTAGCAAGAGATAAAAACAACAAAAAAAAAAAAAAAAACGTACAATTGGCCACTTAACATAACAATGAACAGAAGAAGCGATATCCCTACAAAAAAGGGATATGAAAAACTCATGAAAACTAATGAAAAATGTTACAAAAAATATCTCAATTCCAATTGGGCTATCCATTGGATAGTCACCCAATCGTCTGATTCTTCATCCAAGGGAATATGAAATCATCTACAGCGGATGTTAAAATTCCTATATGTATTATAAAGATGACCAAGGAAACTTGAAAACTTTTTTGACTACACATCATCCTACGTTTATCTCATCTCATTTCATATTTAAATTTTGATAGTATATTAATGACAACTCGCTCTTGTCTTCTTCTTTTTTGACCAGAGAGTTTTGTAGAATGTTCCTAAAGACAGCTAATGTTTCATTCCTTTTCCGAAACATTTCAACATATCATGTATATGTATGTATGTATGTATGTATATGAACTTATGGATATATTTGCATGCAAGACTCAAAAGTTGGAGATATAAGAGATTTGGGGGTGTTCAAAACCTCCCCATGACTTCCCCATGTATCCATCCATGATACAATGCTTATCCTGTAAAGCAATACGGACTCTCTTCTAATGCAATTTATGAGAATTAAACATTATACGTATTACGGGCAAGGTTTAGTGTTAAACAGAAGCTTAGTTTAAATGTTTTTAAATAAATCCTAAATGTACATTCTAATTGGCTTTTTTCAAAAACTCTATGTAGCAAAAAAAACAAGGATTTCTAAAAAGCGAATTCTCATTGTGACTGTGTTCTGGTAGTATCAGATTTCAACCGTAACACAGACTAACAGACTGCTTAGTCATGGAGAAATAAGGCCACGCCCACTTACTTGATGACCGAAAAACAAATTTTCTTTTCGAATTGGCCAGTTCTCTGACTTTTCATTCACTTGCTATCTCACTTCCTCTAACTGGTACATTGGGTTTTGGGTTTTGTGGCTCTCTTTAGATATGTTTATCTCGTTTACCCTTGATACAATTTGCCCCGCTTCTCAAGCCTTTTGAGACGCACTTAATTTTTATTTCATACATTTATTTATTTTTCTCTCTTTCGTTTTTCCCTTTTTTTTTTTTTTTTCTTATGCTTGTTGGTTAAAATTTTCACACCTAACATGTGTTTATTTTCCGTTTTCCCACTATTGACCTTTCCTCGGCTATTGCTGATGCTGTTGTGTGTGTGTGTGTGTGTGGCAACTCTCTTACACTGCTCCTTGTAGTTACTTCACCTCTGCACCTGCTGCTACTGCGGATCTTCTCCTCTGCCGTCTGAATCGTCTATTTATTTAGGGTTCTGTTGCCTTCAGGGGACTACATACCAAGAAATTGCCAAGCAAAAAAAACAGCAGTAGCAGCAGCAGCAGTCAGTAGTGTCGTGTCCTTTTTTTCTTCCTCTTTTGGTGTCCCGGTGGCAGGACGTTAGTTGGCGTTAGTTTGTGTACAAAATAAATCGAGTCGAGTGGTTAACCGCAGCACCGACGACGAGGACAACAAGGATGAGAAGGAGTCGAGGAGGTGGAGTTAGTGAGAAAATTGCTACTTTACTCAAATGCTTCTGGCTGCTCCTTGTTATCCTTAATTTGAGTGGCCATTGAGGAAGCTTCCAGCTGAAGAAGCTGCTGCTACTTCGCACTCTTCCTTTCGTTATCCTTTTCTTAGCTTCTTGTCTTCTGCACTTTTTCTTTTCTTTCGGTTTCTTCTTTTTTCTACAAATATTTACTTGAAAGTCATCCCAGCGTACGTATGTATGTGTATGTGTGTGTATCCTTGTTCGTCCTTTGTGGTCCAATGTTGGGTTACCTTTATATTTTTTTTTCTATCTCTTTCTATACTTTTTCTAACGTTCACAGGTTCAGAGCCATATCGCTGTCAGCTGTTGGCACTTGACGTTATTGTTGTTTATGTAATGCCCGCAAACTATTTTTCACACATTTACCAGAAGACAAAGATACGAAGAAAAGGAACACAGACTTTGCTGGTAGAGAAAAGAAGGCAAAGCGTAATGGTAGCAATTCAAGTGGGAGAATTAGAGGTACATCTGACTTGTAAGCCATTTCGATGTCTTTTCGTCTTGCCACCATTGTGTCCATTGTGTGTGTGCCTTAGTCATTTCGGCCTTTCTCACTTGTAAAGTGGAAGTGCTGGATTTTCTGTCTTAATGGCAAATAATTGTAGACTAATTGGGTTTACATATTTTTTCAGTGTGTTTGTCTTTCACATATGTTTATAATTGCACAATGAGCTGGGAATTTAACGGGGGGATATGAGTCAAGAAGACACAACATGAATTGTATTCGTTAACCAATCAAAGTGAAAACTCAAATTCATTTGGACAAAAATTCATTTTCCAAGCCAATTTCCCATTCTCATTTATTGGTATTCACTCTCACTCAGACAACAGCTTGCGAAGCTTTTGGCCCTTGGCTTGAAATTTTATTTGCTTTGTGTCTTAAGCTAAATGCAAAATCATGCAGAAAATGTTAAAGGTAAACTAACTAAAAAAAAGAGTCTATAAAACGCAGAAGAAGTAGTAGAAGACGACGGTTGGGAACAAAGACACTTCATGGTTCAAAAGGCAAAGAGGTCTGATGAGCCTTGTAAATGGGCTGCCCACGAATCAAAGAAATGAAGAAAAAAGACTCTACTTCAAATGATAAACAAGGCAACTAGAATACCCTGTACTACTTCATCAAATACACAAGATCTATGCGATTTGCCATAGCCTGAAAACTAAATGAATAGCTTTTGAAGGGTCGCCTATTATACCCTGTTATGACATATAATTTGATTATAGGGTATCAAAAAGCCATATGAAAATCTCTAATGCAAGTTGTTTACATGGCTTACGAGTCGAGTGCTTCCTAGGAAAATGATGACGAGGAACGATGAACGATGAACAGAGGAGCAAGCGATTGCAACTGCGAGGTCTGAAGTGGCTCAGGTGGAGAGAGATAGAGAGAGAGACTCAGGCGAATGCATTTGCCTGATCATGCATCCCAGTCAGCTAGTCAGTTAGACAGTCAGTCAGGCAATTGGTAAAAGTCTATTCAAAGGCTCTCCCTTCTTTCCACACTTGGCACTTGTTGTCATCAATTTCCCTCCGTCTCATTCCCTTTGCTTCTTCTCTGTTGCTCTCCTGCCCCCGAACCTCTTGTTTATCTTGTGCCACTTTCGGTTGCATTTCGCTGGAAAATGAACAACAACAAGAACTTTGGGAAAAATTATGATCATCCTTTTATTTATTTGTTTATGTGGTTCTGTTCTGTTCCAGTAGTTTTCCAATTAACCCAACAATTATTGTATATTTCGAAAATAATAAGAGAGAAGGAAAAAACCAATTATCACCCTCTTAGGTTACAATTTTTCGTATAGGTTTTCACTCATTTTCCACGACTCATTGTCAAATAATTAACACTTGATATGGCAATTGTCGTTTCACTTTGGGTTGAAAAAAAAAAAAAAAAATGTGCGAAAAACTATCAAATTACCTTCGATTCCCAAAGGGCAGGAAGTGCGCAAAGATTTCTAAAGACCACAACGATTCGGAAGTGCAATAAATATCAATATTATTATCAGACAAGGATTCTTATCCTAAACGATCTAAACATTTTTTGCCTCTTGCAGATAGAGAGAGAGAGATAGGAGTAGTTTCCTTTTTTTGCGGCCAAATAATTGCCTCTAATCGAGTTGATTTACTTTCTTTTTTTTCTTTTGTTGCGGTTGTAAGTGAAGGACACGTGAAACAGATGCAAAGGAAGTAAAGATATTGCAAAATGAATACCCTAATTGATTAGCAATGTCTCATTTTTGTTTAAACTAAATAAAAATATAAAGTTATTTTTTTAAAAATTTCCATTCCAAACAAACTTGATGTTATTAGCAAGCCGATTTTCTTATCAGATGATTACGCTTTCGACGCCAACCCCAAAACTACTTGAGAATTACAATAATCTAAATGAAGCAAAAATAAAGAATCTGTCGACGTTATCCTAATTGTTGGACAATGTTTTTAGATTTTGAAATTTTATATGCCATCGTGTATCTTGTATTCCTAATAATCTGAGTACTGGACAACACTTAACCAATATGAAACGTAATGCATTGTTGGACAACGTAAATAAGACTATTAGAAAGTTCGTTTACGTTATTAATAACCATTCTTTAAGTAGACTATCCCCCCAATTTAACTACAGTCTAGTACTTTTCAATGTGAAAATATTAAGATTCATTTACATTAAGATCGGTTAATAAGTTGAGTGTCTATTTTATAGAAGAGATCGGCAATCATTCAGTCCTAATCAGCAAATGATGAGACATGAGATTCATTCAAGTCCCTCAATCTTAGTTGAAATAAACTTTCTAATTACCCAACTTAATAGCTTGTCTAATTGCTATTAGTCGGTAAAGTCCAATCAATAAATGATGTAACAGGGGCTTGAAAAAAACTCATTTCTGTCAATTACCGCAGTTTATCTAATCTAATAACGAAAATAGATCTACTCAACGGAATGACTAACAAGATGAATGGACTGGGAATGGGAATGGGCATGGACTCAGTCAATGACGAGTAGCTAACCGCTTGAGGAGTAGAAGGGCGCCCTGTTATTGCGGCACTGCGTGTGCAAATTGCATATTAAACGTGTTAATCCATTTTATGGTAACACTCATAGCACCCGAAAAAAAAATACTATGCACACCACCATCAAGCAGGTCCAGGCTCAAGCCCTCTACTTCTAAGCTCAATTTGCGTATTTTTCCCTGACGATCTTATATGTGCGTATGGCGTACATACATATGTATGTACATAAGTATGTACATATATATTTATATATATATGTATGTGTATTCCTGGGGACTTTTGAAAGCACGGAGGCCTTTTAAAAGGCGTTTGACTTTTTATTAATTTCCCTGTTGACAGCAATTTGCCACGCCATGCGATGACTAGAATGAATATATGAACATACGCCCCGCTATCCCACTACCCCGTTTCCGTTACCCGCTGCCCGCTACCCCTTTGCCTTTACCACTTTCCATTGCCAACAACCTCAAAAAGAAGGAAAAAAAGTTCTAAGTAACGAAAATGGTGCGGAAAAACTTCCGCATGTGTTGATGGGTTAATAAATATTTGAGTACAGACAAACGCCCCTTTTTTTAGCTATATCTTCTCAGTGTTAGTATATGTGTGTGTTTGTGTGTATTTTTATATTTACCGCTATTTCCCGTGTACATTTGTACAACCATTTACAGTGTTGTAAAACGTTGGCGTTGCCTTCCCATAATGGGCCGACCACAAAAGGGTTGTTGGTTATTCGCTTGGTTTTCGGGCAAGTTTGTTGTGTGTGTGTGTGTGTGTGTGTCTGTGTGAGTGTGTGTGGAACAACATTTGTCCAAATGTCCACAACGTGTGAAGTAGTTGGGCTGCTTGGGTGGATGGGTCCATTTTATTTTTATAGCCAAATGAATTTTACACAAGCCAAAGCCAAAATACAAAACAGATACCAATACATTTTGGCCTGGTTTGTGATTCGTTGCGGCCAACGGCATTGCCAAAGCCCACACTCACACACACACACACACAAGTCAAGGAATGCACGAATTCAAAGAAATTGAAAATTAAATGTCTGTGTGTCTCGATAAATGGTAATTGAATCGAATAATCGATTCGATCTCATCCCTAATCATTTGATATCGAGTAAATATCGAAACGATATTTGCATAATTTAATTTTATAACGTACAGTTTTTCCCTTACGTAATGCAAATAAATTGTAACTTGCATAAGAAACCATCATCAAAATATAAGCAAATTTGTTTATTCTTACACAAATATTTTCGATTAATAATGAAAATGAAATGAAGTACTCAAAATTGTCTTAACGACTTAACTTTGACAACAAATTAGACACTAATTGGAACTTTGGCAATAATATAGAAATGGCACTCTAACAATGTACAACGAGCAAAACAAAGGAGCTCACAGCCCAACCGTCTAATTAATTACAAAAAGTGAAAATTGGAAAATGAATAAATTGCTTATGGCGGCCCCCGTCGGCGACTTTTTCTTCGTTGCCTACCTGTTTGGCGGTAAGTTGGGGGGAAAGGCAACCCTAGACGAGAACTCTTGGACAACAGAAAACCCTCCTCCAGTGGAGGACCATATAAATAAGTGAATAGCGAATGAATCCAAGAATAAAACTAGAAGGTGACGTAGAATAATATTGTAGGCATGCGACATGGATGTAGTCAAATTTCAAATAATCGTGACATCCAGCAGACTAGCTGACTATCTGAAGACATATAGCTCTGAAAGAAGAAACTTTAGTTTGTGTGTGTGTGTGTGTGGGGGGGGGGGAGCAAGATCACATTGTCAGCCCCCTCAAGGAATTCTACGCCCATGTAAAGTCAAGATGTCTTAACAATTTGGTTGTTTTCTGTGAAAGGCAGGCGGCAAAACAACGAACCAACAAGCAACTACAACAACGGCAAAAATCTCTACTAACTACCCAATTATTTCATTTAAGCTTCACTGCTTCGGCGCTTCGTTGCTTACGACAAACGAAGAATGGTTGAATAGCTCAAGAAATGAGAGCAGAACCAGATGAAAATCAAAATACAATACACAGACCGAGAGAGAGAAACAGAAAGAGAGCGAGAAAGATAGAGAGAGGCAAAGACAGTGAGTCAGTCAACTAACAACAATGCGCCCAGCTTGTATTCAAGTGGGTGTGGAATCAGGCGGGACACGGGTTGGAGGCGGTAGATGGGTCCCAAGTGCAGGCGAGTAAGCAAGTCTAAGCACAGCAAGAAAAATCAATGGCAAAGAAAAGTCTTTTGCATAAAACACCAACAATAACAACAAGAACAACACCAGCAACAGTCGCAATAACAATAACAAATACAACAAAACAAAGAAAAAAGTGAAATTTAAAAATAAGCGTAACATAAAACGCCGGAAAAAAGCGAATAGAAAAGAAAAACACAATCAGAGACAGACAAAACACATGGCGAAAAACTTGCGATTTAAATTTTCCATCTCACCCAAACTCACCAATTCACACACACACACACACACACTTGACTACTTTAGCCAATTGTTGGCTAACTTTTAGCCAAAGACCAAAGCCATTATTACGTTTCCCATTTAGACCATCCACATAGAGACTGGACTTATAGTCCAGGCTGTAAATAGACAGTAAAATTTGTACTATTAAGAATGCTTTTACCGAATGAAAGTTGTATGAGAAATTATTCTTCTTCATTCTTCTCTCAAAACTTCAACAGGCAACAACTCAACTCAATTTGAATTTGGTTAGTCATATTATGCTCTATCACATTTAAATATCTTTTTGGCTTTCAGCCATATCAAGTGAGAAGGGTGATCATAGCTTTTATAGTCTCTGGGACCAAGAGGTCAATTTGTCCTTTAAGGATCGAAAATGAAGCCAGTAAAATTATGCGTCAAAGTAACAAACCATCAAAGAATACTTTATAATATAGTAAGAAATCGAAGGCACTTAGAAAAATTGAAGCACTAATTATGGCTATCAAATTTTAAATATAATTCAGATGATATTTCATCCTAATCTAATCATCAGGCACAGTCTTCTTCCCTCTTACCAACTTATGTCACTTCTTCTGTTTTGTCGCCATTTTGGAAAAAAAAACAACAACTTTGCTTCGTATTTATTACAAACAAATGAATAAAAAAAAGGAACGAAAATGAAAGAAAGAAACATAGCTTAAATCGAGTTAACGAGCTAACTGCAGGGGGGCGTCTGACAAGACCGAAAATTGTAACCCCACTTCGCCCCCTCTTACACACACCACCCACAATCAATCCACTAAACCACCCACATTGCGATAGAGAGAGAGAGAGAGAGAGTGAGAGAGAGAAAGAGAGAGAGAGAGAGTAAGCAACCCCCAAGAAGTTTTAACAAAAAAACAAAACGGAAAAAAAGGCACCAGAAATGTTTTGTGGATTGTGTAACAACTAACAACTTAACCACCCACCCATCTTGACAGCAGTCAAGCAACCTAGACCCATCCATCCATCCAAGCTCCCACGCCCACCCACAGAGCACTTGGCTTGGGCTTTGCCATTTTTCTTTTGCCACTTTGCCTTCCTTCAACTTATTTACGTCTCCATTACAAATAATTGCGCGTCATATTGGCTTAGCTCTACTTGGCTTACAGAAGAAACCAACCACCACCACCACCACCAACCATCCATCCATCCATCCAACCAACCATCCACCCACCCATCATCATCATCATCATCCAAAGCATCGAATCCACCCAAAAGCCAGTCATCCAATCTGCCCAGCCACCCCCAAAGACCCAAAAGCATTGCCAGGGAACGAAAGGGAACAAATAGAGAGTTGGCCCCATTTTGCCTAGACAGACGAAACCATTCGACTCCCTGCCCACCTCTGCACCTTCACATCACTTCGTTTCACTTTACTTTACTTCACTCCAGTCCAATTGCGCCCTAGCACCACCTCCGCGTTACGTTTCGCATTCCGTGTAAGTAGTAAATACGCTTGAGTATTATTAACGTAAATGCAAAATTGCCAATTTCGAGTGTATTTCCTGTCAACAGAAATTTTCTTCTTCTATTTTCCTTCTACTTTCACAAAATAAAATGAACAGAGAGAGATAGCTACACATAGATATACATAGAGAGGGCTTAGAAGGAGTAGGTGGAGAAATGATGGTGATTCGCGTATATTTCTTGGCCTAAAGGCGTCTGTTTTTACGCTACATTGGTAGCACCCAAGCGGCTCATCTACGCAATGAGGCAACTTGCCAGTTGCAAGTAGTAAAGTAAAAATGACTGGATTGCTCGGTGGCTTTTTTTCATTAAAATGTCTGGCAATTTCAATTTGTCTTTATTTGTTATTTTCTACATTTGAAAATAGAGACAAGATTTGCTTAAAGACCTTATGAGTTGCACAACAAAAGATGATTATTTAGTCGGGATTAGTTTCTTAGACTCTTTCTCTATATTAGCTTATACTTAAAAACTCACATTTCAACAATTTCTCACACACTTGGCACATTTTCCACATTTTTTTGAACTTGTAATTCTCAACTGGTACAAGAAAAAACGAAATTCGCGATTCCTGTGAGACAAAAAGTTTGTTCAAAGACTTTCTATTTCATTTATCAAATCAAGACTTCAATGTCAAGAATATTCTTCCTGCTTTAGTTTCAATACGAAAATTGAATTTGCCTTATTTGGCACATTTTGGGCCATTTGCCACGCGAAAACGTTGCTTAATTGAGCAATTAACAAAGAAAACAAATACGTTTAGCAGGACAAAAACCTTGGAAGGAGCAGGCATGACAGGCATATTGAATAACTGGTCAATGGCGACAAATATGTGTTAAACTAACTTTATATATCGAATTAATATTTGTGTTCATGGACCCACAAATGATACAAGTTGAGGGAAGCTGGTGGAGAAAAAGCCACAGAAAATATCGCATGACAACAAAAGCAAAATCAACTGACTGACGGACTGACTGTCGAACAGAAAATTGAATTAGTTGACAAGAAGAACATTGGTAAAAGTGAGTCCCGGGTTCCGATATTGATAGCATTGGCAAAAGTGGCTAACCCACCTCCCTTCATCTCGCCATCTCTCCATTTCCATCTGCTGCTACATTCTCTTGTTCTCTATTCATCCACTTATTTTTTGCTATTTATAAATAAGACGAATCCCTTGCCCATGGAGGGGCAACTGGTCAGCTGTCCACTCAGTGTTTAGCCTCCCCTCTGATATGGTTACCAGCTAATTGTTAATTGATGTGTGTCTAATTATTGCCCGCAAAAAGTAGCCAGGCAATAAACTGTTTTAAGACGTATGTGTACACACATACATAAATTCTTATGTGTATGTGTATGTAGGAAGACATATGTATTGGCGCCCTTGGCACATTAGCTAATGGTTATGACTAATTGATTGGAAAATACATCTAGATTTAGACGCATGTGTCATTTTCGTTATAAGACAAATACACTTACTTGTTAATGAATTGCGTTAAGGTATTGGCTTGGGTAAGCCACCTAACAAATAATTAATTAATTAATATCAAAATTTTCATTAGAATTACTTAAAGATGCAAATTAGAGTAGCTTTAGCTAGATAACAGGTTATGGCTAAAAATAACATCAGCATAAGACAAGAGGTCAACAACATTATTGATTCCTTCCTTCCTGTTTTGCCGAATTGCTTTGTTGGTTTTTAGAGAAGTCAGGATTTAAGCTCTATCGTTTGCAATAAATTTAATGATAGATCCAAGGATCTTCAATTGCATCTGCTAAGATTAACATGTCTATCTATTAACTTTCTCAACACTTTGTCCTCTCTGTGCCCGGAAACTCTAAATGAAAAGTGAGACGAGGACTTACAATACACTCAAATCATTATGAAATCACAATAGAACGCCCCCTTTTTTTTGCCATATTTCTTGAAGGTGATGTGTGTGTTGTTGTGTGTCGCACACCTTAATCCTTCATTTGAGAAGTAGAGAAAAAATGTGGAAAAGGGCTAAACCACTTAACACCCTAAACACCCTAATTGTCAAAACAAAGCACGAACCTTAAGAAAATATTTTCGCTATTGCCATTTCTGGGAAGGACTTGAAGACATGCGCCTGTCTACCTCACTCTCTCTATCTCTCTTTGGCACATATTGTATCCGTTTAACCCTTCCCAAGCAACCGAATGAAACGAAATCAGCAAGGAGAATATGGAACATGGAAAAATGTTCAGCTGTTTCTTTATCGTTAGAGAAAAATCTGAATGACAGGGTGAAGAGATATTTTTTCGATGTTGCGGCGAAGAGGGGAAAAGATCTCGTATGTCTATTGTGTGGCATTTAAAAAGGAAATAGGATTTCTTTTTTTTTTTGAATTGAAATTGGGTTTTGGTTTTTGAAACATATTTCGACATGTGTTTTTTTTTTTTTGTGTCTTGTGAACAAGCGCCAGAGGAATGTCATGCTAATCCTTGTCTTCTTTGTTGCTTTCTTCTTGCAGAACAAGCTGCCGCACGTGGTCAGGAGTATGCCAATAATTTGGCCAATGCCAGCGGAGATGAGCAATCGCCTAGCAAGGCCAACAACAGCAGCAGCAGCGGAGGCGGAGGCAGTGCCAGCAGTGGCTCCGGCACTGGATCAAATCCAACAGGCAACGGCCAAACAAATGGCAACCATTTGTCCTCGCCACCAAATCCTGCCAGCAATAGCCAGGCGAATAACGGTTCCAGCTCCAATCCCGCCTCGTCTGCCAATGGCTCAGCATCCTCTTCCGCAGCTGCGGCTGCGGCTGCTGCTGCGGCTGCAGCGGCGGCTGCCACAAATCGCTCATCACCTTCATCATCGTCGTCTTCACACCATGCTGCCGCTGCCCATCACTTGGCTGCCCACCATTTGGCTGCACATCATCATGCCGCCGCTGCGGCAGCAGCCCATCATGCCCATGCCCAGCAGCAGGCAGTGGCGGTGGCAGCTCATGTCCATGCTCATGGTCATGCTGGTCATGTCCATCCACATGCGGCTGCTGCTGCTGCTGCCCATCACTCGGAGGCCGCGGCTGCAGCAGCTGCTGCCGCTGCCGCAGCCGCTGCTTTCGGTGGAGCCAATCCCAATGGTCTATTGGGCTCACATCATCCTGGAGATGTTCTAGTTGGCCCCGGCTCTGGTCCCGGCGGCAAAAAGAAAAACAAACGACGACATGGTCGCACTATATTCACCAGCAGCCAATTGGAGGAGTTGGAGAAGGCATTCAAGGAGGCACACTATCCGGATGTGAGTGCCAGAGAATTGTTATCGATGAAAACGGGACTGGCTGAAGATCGGATACAGGTAAGAAGAGAGAAAAGAGAAAAGCTGGAAAATCGTGACTTTCCATTTAACAGAAATCACTTCTTCAACTTTTTGCTCGTTCCTCAGACTTTATCGAATCACGTAGCATTGCAGTCTGATTGTAGTTGAGTTCGTTTTACTACCTGTCCACCAAATACTAGTCGTAGTAGTAGTAAAACAGTTTAACACCTTGTGAATGGCGGACATTTTGATGGCCTCGTAAAGAGAGATTCAATAGATTTTGTATAGGTTTCTGTTGTTTTTTTTTTTGTTTTTTGCTTTGTGTATGCTTGAAAGACGAAACCAAAACCAATCTTCCGCTGTATCATTTCTGGTACTCCTCCCGCACTCTTGGGGCACTTGGCACTTGATGCTTGGCAAGTGTTGCTGCCGCTGCTTCGGCTGCTGTTGCTTTGGCTGTTGTTGTTGCCACACTTTGAGGGCTCCATAATGAGGCCTCACTGATTACATAATTACGAGTGCACACAATTGCAATTGCGAATTCGAAAAAAAAAAAACCAACTGAAACGAAACAAAATGAAGTAAGAAAACGTGGCAAGCGGCACTCGCCGACACTCCAAAAATGTGAGAGAGAAAAAAAAAAACAAGAGTATAAAAATTGCAATTTGCAAAGAGGAGACGACGACGACGACCACGACGAGGATGGGAATGACGATCGACAATGTCATCATCATCATTATCCATCGATGGGCCAAGAGCAATGAAACCAAATCAAAAAGCGGCACTTGCATATTTTTTGGTTTTCTTAAAAAGAAGATTTAAAAAGGGTTACAATTTGCTGTTATGTTGAATTTAAATAGAGTAATCAATATGCTTACATGTACCCGATCCTTATTATCTTATATATTTCATTGATTCTCAACTAAAACTGCTTTCAAAGATAGATAAACAGTAATAAATTGAGAAATTCGTTCAAGTAAAAAGGATAGAAATATCATTAATAGGTTTTATTCTAATGCAAGTTAATTAGAAAAATCAAAAAGATGTTAGTACTTTTTCTTTAAAAAAACACAAACTATATATAATATATTAATATGTTAATTAATTAGATATAAAGAAAACCGCATAGCCACTTAAAAGGGCCACAAGATGGCGCTGCTATTGCCTACTTATGGGGGGAGAATGAATGAGTTTAATAAGTATGAGAGAGCGAGAGAGACAGAGAGATGGGAGATGGGAGACTTCAAATGAAAGTGGGTGTAAAAGCGTGTGTGTGTATGTGTGAGTGTTTGCTGGGTGGTTTATATGCAAAAATTAAATTAACAAGCACAATTGGCTAAAAGAGAGAAAAAAATGCCTTCTTTTCCTTTTTTAATGCAAAACACACAAATAACTGAAAACACTCACACACACGCACTCATTCACTCGCTCACACACAGTCACACAGACACACACACACACACACTCATTCACTTCAATTAAGTGCAAATATGGCGCAGTCTGCGCACAGCTTGAATGCAGTTGTTGAGTAGTAGTAGTAATACTAGAGAGACTCGGCGACGGGTGAGGTGTGGAGAGGAGGGGGGCAACTCTTTTGGGCAGAGGCAATCATTAGCAGCACACTAAGGACCACGAAGGACAAAGATGTCGATGGCGTTGACGATATGTGTGTGTGTGTGTGTGCCAGGCCATGCAAATTCACTGAGACAACAACAACAACAATATATCGAAGCCACCATTAAAAGTTTCCTCACTCTCTCACACACTCTGTCCCTCTCTCCCTCACATTGACTTGGCTTGCTGGCTGCTCTCAATTGTTGTTGTTGTTGTTGAGAGTGTTTTTTGCCTGCCGTTTTTAATTGCATTCCATTTTGTACATCGTGTGTGTGTGTGTGTGTGTGTGTGCATTTTCGCCCCTGTTTTTTGCATTTGGCTTTTGTTTTTTGTTGCTTTCCTTTGTGTTTTTGGTCTTTTTGTGTGTTTCCTCTTTTGGTTCGGTCTTGTTGTTGTTGTTGCTATTGCAAAAAGAAATATGGCTGGCTAGCTGGTTGGTTTGTTGCTTGGTTGGTTGGCTGCGGCCAGTCGTCGGCAAAACAAGCTTTCGTCTTCTCCATCTCCCAACTCCACTCTCGCTGGTTCGTTCGCTCTCGCTCTCTCTCGCTTGATGCTGTTCTCTGTGTGCATGGCTCAGCTTACCGTTTTTTTCCCCTTTTCTTCTTGTTGTTGCCTGTCAAAAGTCAATGTACGTTTTTCAATCCAGGCGACAAAAATGATATTCGTGAAAATTCAAACGCAGATTATATAGAAAAAGATAGAGGTAAATAAATTTCTACTCTTAGCAATACCTAAAGCCTTGATGTGAGTTTTCCATTAGAATTCTTAATATGGGATAATAGGAAAGAAACTACAAATCTTCTCTGACAATGGAAAACTGTATTCAAAATCCTTGAATTTATAGAAGAGTTTTCAAAAGAGATGCAAAAAGAATTCACAAATTCTATTAAGTTCAGATACACTCACTGAATTCGTGGGGACATTTTAGTATTTGTGATATATGCAAAGGTTAATTATTAAATTTCAATGATTTAGTTTGACAACTTTACACATGTAAAGGGTTTTAGAGTTTTTGATAATTTTGTCACCTGTGCAACAAGGACGACTCTGTCGGTATAAAGTACAAATTTTGTTTTGTTTCATCCATTGTTTTATGGATTTTTCCACTTGGCTGTGGGCCATTGTGCAATTGGCTCTTAGCTATTTTTGTTTTTTTGCTAATTTTCACCCACACACACGCACACACACACACACAAACACATGTTGTGCAATATCTGAAGTGT
This sequence comes from Drosophila equinoxialis, assembly GCA_018150345.1. Lineage (NCBI taxonomy): Eukaryota > Metazoa > Arthropoda > Insecta > Diptera > Drosophilidae > Drosophila > Drosophila equinoxialis. Next base: position 4,737,928 of record JAECWI010000002.1, on the reverse strand, counting down.
GCGTCTCTGACCATTTCAAGTTTCCCAACCTGCTGGAAATTCATAAGGTGAGGGTAGTAGGCATTGTTATGAAACAAGCAACAATGAAAAAATGCAACTTAAAACAATGGTAAAACATTTTTGGTTATATTTTTTTGTTTTGTTTTACAAATGCATTAAAAACGCATTTCAAATGCACTCAACCGCATGTTCAGATTGCCCAAAAAAGTTGCAAAAAAAACGTCCTAAGCCAAAGGAAATTCGCAATATAAGCCCCTTGATCGCCCATTCTTTCATAAGAAGTATAAAAGAAACGGTATAAAAGAGTATTTATTGATCAATTTGATTGGCATACTTGAGTATTAATAGAACTTCAGTTGGAACACTCCAGAATAGAAGTTGCAAAGCTATTCATTGGAAAGAAATACTCAAAAAACACTAAACTTGTGGCACATGTAATGAGTAAATGTAATCCCTTAATGGTTAGCCGTCTCAGGGTTTATTTTGTCACCATAAAGTCCTCCCTGCGCTAAAACTAGTTGTGAATTATACTCAAATGAAAGCAGAAGACAAGACCATGAATTAAAGTTTCTCTTTGCTGGAGTCCTCCCTGCGCTAAAACTAGTTGTGAATCATACTCAAATGAAAGCAGAAGACAAGATCATGAATTAAAGTTTCTCTTTGCTGTAGTTTTGCTCGATTTAAGATTGTAATCCCAAGTGGTAGTACTTAAACATCTAAAGCGCAAAGCACACGGACAATTTGTTCAACAATTTTCTTTGGCATCATTTACATTAATTATACACCTCTCTTCTCACACTCTAACACTATTTTGCTCTCCTTTCATTCTTCGGCAGCGTTTTTAATGAGCTGTTAATATCAACACACACACACACACACACACACAATGCGAAATAAAAAAATTATAAAATGATTATGCATAATTATGTAATTAACATTTAAACAAAAGAGGTTATGGCTAGCCTGTAAAACAAAAGCATTTAACAAATTGCTATTTGCATTTTCGTTTCATTTTTTTTTTTGTAATTCCTCTTCGTATTTTTTTTTGTTTTGTCGCCTGCTTCATTAAAAGCTCGAAAAAGAAAAAAGATGCCGGCATAACGGTAGTTTGAGTTAGTGGGCGAGATGTTTTGTGGGAGGGTTGGGGGAATGGTGAGAGCGCGTGCCGCACTTGTTAGCATTTTGTCATTCATTCATCATGCTTGCTCCTGCTGTCTCTCGCTCTGCTCTTTCTCGCTTAAGCTAAGCTTTGCACAGTGGATCATAGTTGCTTGAAATCGTTAAGTTCTTTTATAAAAAAGCATTGACAATACAATGTTAATAAGATTCAGTTAATTGCTAGGAGCATATCGTTTTCTGCAGACATTAAATAGTTACTAATGTATAATATTATAATACTATTAGTATTGTATTCAAACCTCTAGTTTCTTAAAGACTTTTGAAAGGGTACAACCCGTAATACACCCAAAAATGTGCGTTTATTCCTTCGTTAGACTATTTCTATTATTGTTCTTATTTTCCTGTCATGCAATTTCAACTCGCAATGATTCTAAAGAGTTTTCAATACAAATATATTGTTGCATAATGTTTAGTTTGAAACTTTTTCACATAATTTCTACATACTTCGAAAAGGCAACCCCTATCCGTTTACTTGTCCCACTGTTCGATCAGCCAACTAACCAGCTAGGCAGATTTTTTCAAAGTCATTTATCAGCGCATTAGCAACACTGATTGAGTTTGGCCTACGATAAAGGGGTGGGTGAAGGGTGGGTGGTGGGTGTTAACTGTTGTCAACTCAAGCAGATTTAATTTGCCAGCCGACAAACAACAAGCAACAACAAATTCAAGTGCAACCAACAACAAAATACATAATAATAATAATGAAAATAACAACTGTAAATGCAAATGTTTGCCATCACACCAGAAGTGTAAATTCAATGAACGGGGAGGGGTAGGTGGAGGGGAGTGGGAGGATGGATGGGTGATCTGCTGTTGCTGCTGCCGCGTGGCAACACATTTTTTCTGTTCCTTTTTAAAGCGACCGCCAACCAATGCTTTTTATGGTCCTTGGAGAATTAGGCCCACGTTGCAACATGTGGCAAGAACAACGAGCAACCCTGGGAACAGGAAAACCGTTACCTCTCACCAAAAAAGGAAAGAGACAACCAAAGGCAACAAAAAATTAAGTTGAACTTTTCACAACAGAAGATTAAGTTGTCCCTTGGGGTTTCTGATCCACTTGCAACTTGTCTGTGAAATTGAAAATTGACCGTTTAATGTTGAAATGTTTTTGCTGGGCTTTTTTACTAATAAGTACTTGAAAATCAAAATCAAACGCGTGTCGAGTGGCAAACTGAGGCAGACAACAAGGGGGAGGGGGTCGGGTGACGGGGTAGAGGGTGGCGGATGAACAAAATTGTCTGCCTGACAAGTGTTGTCTGAGCTATTGTTAATGTTGTCGTTGCTGTCGTTGTCGTTGTTGCTATTTCTGTTGTTTAATTTAATTAGTTTTGGGTCGCTTTTCATTCAAACATACTCCTGCCACACCCACAATCATTTTGCACTCCTTACCCTTGCCCCTCTCTTCCTTTCTATTTATCTGCTTGTTGGGCAAATCTAAAATATTTATGTTGTAGATACACAGCGAATTTAAGGCAATTTTGTATGCGAACGTTGGATGGATTTAGTTAGTAGAAACTTGTCTTAAATTAGTGAAGGTTACTCAAAGCTACTTTGAGTTCTACTTTCCGTTGCCAAAGTGATGATGATTGGTTATCTGCGATTCCAGCCCCACACTAGTTAGACAAGGTCCTAGGGTCCTAGGCCTTGATTAGTTGACTTGGATTTTTACAATATTTTTATTCATTTCCATGTTTTTTCTTTTGAATTGCAGGTCTGGTACCAGAATCGTCGGGCAAAATGGCGTAAAACCGAAAAATGCTGGGGACATAGCACCAAAATGGCCGAATATGGCCTTTATGGGGCAATGGTGCGTCATTCGCTGCCGCTGCCGGAGACTATCATCAAGTCGGCCAAAGAGGATGAGTCCGTGGCCCCCTGGCTGCTGGGCATGCACAAAAAGTCACTGGAGGCGGCGGAGCTGCTAAAGAGCGATGAAAGTGATCGCGAGACGCCAACATCGGACGACACGAATACCAGCTATTCAGCTGGCAGCACACACAATTCACCGATCTCGAGTTTCTCCATTTCCCGTCTCCTGTTCGACGCCCCGCCGCCGTCCACTGGCGGTGGCAAACAGAGCAAGCATCACCATCATCATGTGTCTCATGCCCAGGCTCAGGCCCACATAGCGGCCGCCAATGCAGCAGCTGCGGCTGCCGCTGCGGCACAACATCATCATCATCATGGCGGTGGCGGTGGGGCGGGAGAGTCAGCATTCGCCCAGCACCATCATCACCATCATCAGCAGCAGCAACAGCAGCAGCAGCATCATGGACACCATCAGGCAGGTCCTGGACAGCATCAGCATCATCCGTACAATCAGCAGCAGCACTTGCATCACTTGCAGCAATTGCAACAGCAACATCAGCAGCACCAACAACAGCAACAGCAGCAGCAGCAACAGCAGCAACAACAGCAGCAACAGGCCGCTGCAGTGCATCAGGCCATGCACTTGCATCATCATCATGGCACTGCCTCTGGCTATGCCGAGGCAGCAGTTGCCGCCGCTGCTGCTGCAGCCGCTGTGGCAGCCGCTGCCAATGCACGCAACGCAGCAGCCGCCGCTGCAACTGCTGCTGTGGTCCGGGCCGAGTCCTCGGAACTGGACGATCTCGAGCAGGATGACGATGAGGATATGCTTGACAAGGACTGCGATGCCGATATGGATGAGGATCCAGTTGGCGGCTCTGCTGCAACTGGGGATAATGCTGCTGTCTCCGATATGCCCAGTGGCGGGGACATTGACGACGATGACGATGGCGATGGTGAGGGAGAAATTGACATTTGCGATGACCATGATGAGACTCAGTCGCATCAGCAGTTGCTGCTCAAGATCAAACAGGAGCAGGCTGCTCAAGTAGCTGCCTCGGCGAGTGGACCCAACGAAATGGCATCCTCTAGATGAAACATGTTTATCGATGTCTTGTTCTAAGCTAATGACAACAAATAACAGACAACGAATTATGCAACATGCAACACACACACACACACACACACACACAAACCCACACATTACAGAGTTAGAATTATGTATTTATTGGTGAAGTATGCAATGATCTGATCTTAGAATGAATGCGAGTAATGACCAGCTACAGCAGGCAAAGAGAAAAGAGGAGAAACCGAAAGAGAGAGAGATTGAGAGTGAGGAAACAAATTTCCCTCTCTAATCCATCAAAATGAAACTTCATATATTTGCAGAGATCTCATCCTTTCTCTTTCTCCCTTTTCTTGGGCTTTCCGCTTTCTGGTAAAAAATTTTAAATAATTTCTCCCTGAACGAAAATCATAAAATAAAATAATAAAAAGTTTTTTTTTTTCATATACCTAAGCAACGATAATATTTAAAACAAAACACACAAATTATAAAATAAAAAGTAAAATCTAAATATACGCATTATTTCATTTGATTTTTTTTTTTTTTTTTGCATAATGTAAATACTAAAAACATAAATATAAAAAAGGAATTCTCTCAAAGAATGATTAATGTTTAAGCAGAAGAACAAATATAAACGAAAAACGTAAAAAAAGAACAAATGAAATAATTTTTTTTTTTAAACATGCTAAATGTGATTTAATTTAGTTTTCAAATTCTTGAAAAAAGGCTTTTTAATTGTTTAAGACACACTGAAAATATGTTTTTTTTTTCTGATATATTTTTTAAAGATTTATTTTTCTTCTTTTTTTTTTTTTGCTGTTGGATATTTTTTCTTGTAAAAAATGTAAAAATAAAAAACAAACATATGAATATGAAAAAAAACAAAACAAATTTTAACAAAATGCGCATAGAAATGAGTAAAAGCATAAAAAAATAAAAATAAAACAATCAAATGAAAGATTAGTTTATAACAAAGACACACACACACACAAACACACACCCATGCACTACATGAACCTTTTTTTTTCCACAAAAAAGAACAATAAACAACTACAAATTGTGTAATAATAAATTTAAAAAAAAAAAAAAAAAAAACAAAACAAAAGAAAATTAAATAAAAACAAAAAAATTCACAACAATACTTATACGAACAAAGTTAGATGAAAATAAAACTTGAATGATAAAACAAATAAACTAAAATGCAATACATTTTTCTTTAGTTTTCGTTTGGCGGCTTAACTGAATTTAATTGCAATTTATTTGATAAATAAATGAGTTTTCATGTTGCAGTTTTTGACCAAAAGAAGTCGAAAGTGTTACTTTATAAGAATTCAAATTTCTTATTTGAATGTTAGTTAGGTGAGTATAACAGTTTTATCAATGTGCCACGATCTGGCAACATTTGCGCAATGTCAAAAAATGACCGGCAGATGGCGCTAAAGAGCAGCACAAGAGTTTGCTCCGATAATGTCGCTTGCTTTGCTCGATAGTGTCGATTACGATAGGTTTGCTCCGATAGTGTCGATAACGTTGCTCCGATAATGTCGAGTAATAGTCCTAAGGGGAGAGTAACAGTCATAAGGGAGAGTAAAAGTCCTAAGGGTCAGCGTAAGAGTCGTAAGGGTCAGCGTCATAGTCCTAAGGGTGCGAGTAATAGTTCTAAGCGGCTAATTTGAAAACAAATGAAATGTTTCGAATGGAACGAGGAGCAATTAATGGCGTAAAATGACTCCAAACAGGAAGGCCAAAGAAAATACATATCAAATAAGAATAAATAAAAGAAATTTAGCAAAAAGTTACGGATAACATTAAGTTTTAAATTACCAATTAATTGTAGCTGAAGGTATAAAATCATTTAAAATAAACTTTTTAAATCAAAATCCCATTATAGGATCACTATATATGTATGTAAATGTCATTTATTGAATGAGCTTTTGAAATAGGCAAAAAGATTCAATCAAGTTACATTGATTTTGTGCATTGGCGCGTTGTACGTAATACTTATGTATATATGTGGCCATGAGCGAAAATTGTGCTAAGGTTAGAGTCGAACCAGAGCTGTTATGAGCAGTATGATGTACGTTTTCCAATCCTAAACTGAATTATTAGTATTATTATTGTTGTTCAACACTGTCTCTCTTCTTGTAAAACTTGCCAAGACGCTTTGACTGGATTCTCAATAAAGGTTTCTGTATTTAAGTATATTCGGTTTTTTTCCCAGTAGCCAAAGCCAAATGAAGTCGAGGTCATGAAAAAGTGTTCCAAGTTCAATAGGTCTTTTGTAGTAATTTGGGCGTTTCTTTGTTATAATGCATAATATCTCACACTTTGGATATGGTTCCAAAATGAGTAAAATGTGAACCCCAAAGTATGCTATTGGGATTCGAAGAATTTGCATCTTGTTAATTTCAAAGAATTATTGGAATCTTATGCATCTAACAAATTGTTTATTAATAACGTTGACAAACAAGAGCAATTTTCTTGAACAGGAAATTCTAAAATTTTTCAAAAATGTACAAAATAAATTTATAACTTTCTATAGTATACTTTTGGGTGTCTATTTTCCAACCCCCGATTCCCTAATTTCACAAAATCTGGATGTGATGGGCAAAAACTGAGTATGCAGTTAGAATCAGCGTACCCGAATTAGGTCGGCCTGTGTAATTTTAAATGAAACAATTCGAAATGCATAGCTAAACGCCTGAATTAAACCCTGAATATATAAACAGAAGCTACCTCTCCAAATAAATAATGTAATTTTTGGCAAACTATTTGTTTCTTATTAACAGTTAGAATAGAATAGTTTTTGGAACGTTTTAGTTAGTTAGTTAGAATGTAATTTATCCAGCGTTTTTTGCATTCAGTGCGGCGGAGTAGGTCATGGGACAAAATATGACGAACCATTAAAGTTTTAGATAAATTGCCACGTTGAGATTGTTTTAAAATAATATCTGTCCAATTACATTCAAAACACTTAACACTAGATGTTTCAAAATACTCAGTATTCGAACTGTTTAAAAATCATACTTCGTTTTAAAGAGTGTCAAGTTTTTTAAAGCATTTTCTCAGATTTATCTATACAATTTGTTCCCACCATTCGAAATGAAGTTCCACCATCCTGTCTGCCGCAAAACCCCCTTCTGTTTGGCTTACTCTGGTTCGAGATATCTGTGGCACATGCCAAACTCATTTGAATGTATCTACATAGATACAGTTGTCCATGTGTAGATATATTTAGCCCTGCCTCTACGACTCGTACTCCGATTTGTATGCCCCATCTTTAGGCGGCATCTCCAGCTGCATCATTGTCACAGCTGCTGCTGCTCTGGGATGTGCACTTGAAACTGATAAAATTCAACTCCAACAACACCAAAATGCAACCAAGTATAAAAAAAGAAACCGAAACGAAGGCGGAAGGAAGTGAAACATTAGCATTAAGAGCAAGAGAGTTAGAGAGAGCAGCTGGTATGGCAATTGTGGCTGTGGGTGTGAATTGGAATGGTGGGGGGTGGGGGATGGCAGGAGGATGGCGGTGTTTATAAATCGAATATACATTTATATGTATATAGTATTATTTGCTCGTTTATTTGAATTTCTGTCGAATACGTGATTGCCAATTGCTCAATGAATGAAAAATAGCGCCGCGAGTTTCATTCAAAAACAAATAAACGAAAATTGAAACGAGGTAACGATACGTCGTTGGAATGCGCACGGCATCCTCATTTGGTGGCCACATTGGCAATTAGCCAATGGACAACACCCAATAACCTGTAGGCCCCCAAAATTGGTTAGCTGCTAAGCGCATTTGATACGATTTCCGTTTGGCCGACAACAACTAAACAAAACGGCCAAACGGAAATGCAAAAAAACAACAAAAACAAATACAGTGCAATTTACGATCTATCTATGTAAACATCGATCCGAACTCACCTGGGTTTTGCCAACACTTCCCACAAAATATCAACCACTACTTAATATAATTCACATATTCTGAAGACATCAAACTAATATTTATTTCAAGGAAAAGGAAAACCTTGTTTTAGGTTTTCAGTAACAGGTGCTGCCGAATTGGTTTGTAATGACTTTCGGTTCTTCAGAGAATGATACAAGCTGAGCGACATCTTACTTCAAGTTTAGTTGCTGCATCTAATGGGCAAGTCATAAATATTGACTCGAAGCAAATGACTGCACCAATAGGTCACAACTTGTTAAACGATCCATGAAATCAGTCTAAAAAGATACTTAAGGCTTGCGTTTCCTCTGACTAATTCCATAATTGTAGTTACAGACTTAGTCGGATGGAAAGCATTTCGAACAATTTTCGAACTTAGACATTTTCTTTTTTGTCCTTTGAAGCGTTTTCACATATGCCTCAGGATGTTTGAAATATATGTATGTCAATAATTCTGGAGCTGCCGTTATTTAATTGAAATTATACTCAATATTTAAATCTTCGAGGTGATATTAAAAGAAGTTTAAAGAAACTAAAGCTTCCTGCAGGAGTATCGGGATATACTTTACAAAGACATTCTACAAATGCTCCTCTCAAAGGACTTGCGAGATATTTGCTGTTTTCTTTTTGTACGATTTAGTAATTTGTCTTAGCTTTGTGCAGGAAAGTCCAGGACCAGTCAAAAATATTCATTAGGACTACAATTTATCTGACATAGTACGAATCGATGGCGTTTTTTTCTCTTGATTTATGTTTAAAAAGCAATTTCTATAGTTTATTTAGTAACTTTTCAAGTAAGAGACGTACCAGGGTTTTGCCCGATCCCCACCCAATTTTGCGTCCTTCTGGAGTATGTGGCTAAAATGCTGCCAAAGATTTTCCATTTCCAATTACATTTTCTATATGTTGTACCAGTCATCGAGTTGAATTTCAAACAAATTTTTTATTTTGCTTAATCAATCTTAAAGTTTGTTGTTAAATTAATTTCTTTCTGCGGCTTTTGTTTTACTTTTCATTTTTTTTAATGTACCTCAAGAGGAAGCTTCCTTTGATTTTGATGATTTGATTTTTGAATATACTCAAAAAAGTTTAGTAATGAATTTAGATATCCATATTTAACCTAGTCTATCTAGCCTATCTTGTATGGGCCCGAAACGAAACCTGACACTGTCCCATACATTTTGAATGTTTTTAAATGAAAATGTTATACAAAATAGACACTTTTGGTCCACTAAGACACATGGAGAATAAATTGTAAATAAATCACAATAAAAAAAAGGAAAAGAAAATTGCATAAGGCATAAAATCAGTTAAAAAGGGTAAACACATATGAAACAGATGCGGATGTGGGATATGAGCACTGGCTTAACCCTTATCTACTGCAGTTCTAGTTCTTCCGCCAGCGAAACTGATTGTGAGTTCATTCAATTAATGCAAATGAGATGGGTTTTCCCACGACTCCAAGGAATCGAGAGTAGAGAAGTCAAAGCAACAGTTCTAAGTGCATATTCATATATTAATTAGTACATAGTAGGCAACTTGACGAGCTAGAAACTGGTCAATAGATAAAGTGCAAAAGGCTCTTTAAACTGTGTTTTCATCAGCCTTGCTGACTGATCACTTACTTGATCAACATCATATGAATTCTCTGTGAGTATCTCTATGAAAACAAATATTGTTGTCCTTCATATTTGTAATATATTCAACAGAATGAGTATAGATTTAATGAGATGAAAGAAAAGAACTGCGTACAACCAAATGACGCACTGTGATCAGATGTGAATGAAGCCATCACTCAACATCAAAATATACTTTGCCCAAATATTGAAAGAAACTGAATATATATGTATGTATATGTACATATGTTTGGTCTTATTTCGGGTCAGGAAATTTTAACAATTTTATTATGTACTTAACATTTAATGTAAATATTTAGGTAGTATATATTCATTGTTACCATATGCTTGCCAATACATTCAAGGCGAAACGTTGAACCAAACAGAAGTGCATACTCATTTGTATGTATGTACATGCATACCTATGTATATATATTCATGATCAATATCGAAATACTCATCGATAGCTAACCAGGTACGTATCACTATATTGATTAAGCGTTTCATACAACACGCTTTCGATAGATGTTTGTTTGGTTTTTGAAATTTTCTTTGCTTGTTTGAAATTTTTCTGTTTGTGTTTTTTTTTTTGTGCCAATTTATGTCACGTCTTGGCTAATTAATTTCTGTTTTGGCCAGCAAGAAAAACAACAGCAACGAATCAGTTACTACATAATCACAAACTCTTGAAGATTTCGTGCCTGGCATGGACAATTGAAAAGACTTTTCATTGGAAATGTTTTTTTGTTTATGATTTCTGATACCCTATACTCATACAAGGCTATTAAGTTTATATTAAAGTTAAATAATCAAAGGCTTTAAAAATAAATTCATTGTGACTCTAAAGTTCATCAAATGGGAAACAAGGGAGTCTCCTTAAATACCAAAACTGTTGTATGTGTAGGAGAGATAGTCTTAATAAACTTTAATTATTCAAGTTTCAATTAACGGTATTCGAATGAACTAAACTTAAGTTCTGCAGACTACCCTGAAACGGATTCCAATTATTCAGACCTTAACTATCCATAATACAACTTTTTAAATTCCAATTAACTTACCAATATCCAGATCCAGCTTTCGGTTATACAAATATAAGTCGCCAAAATGAATAAAACAGGCAGAATGAAGCATTTCCGACACCATAAAATATATATATTCTTGATCAGAATCAACAGCCGAGTCGATATAGCCATGTTCGTCCGTTTATCCGCCCGTCTGCCCGTCAAGAGTTACCAAATTTGGTACTTAGACTCCTTACGGTGTTCAAGTTTATTTCACATTGTTGCCACGCCCACTTCCGCCCCCGAAACAAAGCTACAACCATCAAATTTAGTAATTAGATTTGTTTAGTATGCGCGCAGATTATGATTATTAACCATTTTCGCCACGCCTACTTTCGCCTCCAGATTGTAGAAAAAACCGTTTACCTTCTGCAATTTTTTGACTATCAGAATGAGCCCTATTAATATCTACCAACAAATTTTATAGTTATCGGCCTACAATCCTGCTTATCCTGCGTACCCTTACCTGGTTATTATCAACAATAAATTACCTAATTTTTTGGGCAATAACCAGGTAAGGGTATGTAATATTTCGAGAACTACAAAGTTCTTTTATCAGCAGACTGTAAGGCTATATCATTACTTCATAAGTCCATTTATAAATCTGAGTAATTACTTAAAGAAATACTCTGCGGAACTTTACAACGTTTTTGCTATTTCAACTTTTGATTTTTAAGTCTTTTACCCTCAAACATTTACATACATATCTCTTTTTAAATGGCGTTAAATTCCATTACATTCCATTTCAAAGGTAGAATGTATCATTCAACGGGAACTTCAATTGACTTGCTTTCGTTTTTGATTGGCCTCGAATTGAAAATCGTGGACAAATTGAATTTATCTTATGTTTATTTTGCTCTACAACTATAACTTCTTCTAAGAGTTCATACGTTCATACGATTTTAGAAAATATATATATATATATATCATAATCTGAATACTATAACCAACAAGTTACTGAACAAATTTCTTCATTGTCTTACTAGGAAGCCGAGAAAATTAGAACTAAAGTCCGAAAACCAAAAGGTACATTAAAGCCCGATCAGATCGAAAGGCATTTGCTCAGTTTTGCTCCGATTTAGTTTAAAATTTCACTCAATATTTTTAATCTGTTCAAAATGTTACCTTGTTAAACCTTACTCAAATTCAAATTTCCGAATCAAATTTGGTTTCAATTCATGTGGACTTTTGTCTGTTTTAAGTTACGAAAAGTGCGTTTATTTTTGATTTTTATGGCTAATTTTGCAATCTTTACACAAAAGCCTATTGAATAGTTTTGTCAGTATCTCAGACATTCCTTTCAACTGTTTCAGTTTCCTGCAAAGATCCTGATTGAATCCACAAAATAAGGAGCATCTAAAAGTCGATGACCATGGCAGACTTGTCTTTATCTCTATTGTTGTTTTTCATTTCTCCCATTTTCAAAGCCAAAACAACAATGTATGTTGTAGGTATGTAAGAAGACTTCAACTAGCATTTAATTGTGTAACTGCCATAACAAGAACAACAACAATAGAGAAGAATACAAATTAATAAATTCAAAGGCATTTATTGCCTTCGTCGCTGTCGTCGTTGCCGTTTTCAATGTTAAACGTGTAGTCAAATGCAAAAAATGCAAATTACAGAGAAATGCACCCAAGTCCCATACAATGGCATGGTGACAAAGACGAAGACGGAGACGGACCAGTCCCGGCCTGTGGGTGAATAGATGGAGGAGGATGGTGAAGAAGACTACTCTTTCTTACCTCTCTCTGTCTATTTCCATTTTCATTTTCGTTTCCATGGAAAGACATTTCCTGGCCCCATTAACATTCCCCATACACCTACAACCCGCAACCACTTCCCATTGAGACCAAATCTATTTCAATTTGACATTCGCATTGCTAGGCGGACGTTTGCTCGGTCTGTCGGTCGGTCGATCGCTTGACTCTAACGTACCAGACATTTTGGCGATGCCAACAAAATTATTAAAGAAACCATAAAGAAAATATGTACGTACAGCAAAACCTCTCCTTTAACGAACGCCGCCAAAAAAGCGTCTTCATCGAGAGGCCCCTCAATCTTTTAGACAAAAAAGAGTTTCAAGTTTTAAAGTTGGGGATCCTCTGTTACCCTAGGTCTATGAGGTTTTAGGTAAATGAAAATAGAACAGATGATTTTTATAACATTGGGCCAGAATCAAACAACATAAGTTTTGATTTGAAATGTTTTAAAGACCCGAAACATGGTTATACGTTATCGAATCGGCAAATGAGATTGAAACAGATTGAATTCCGATTTGAATAAAAAGCAAGCGACTTGAAAATAATCATCAGTAATAGATTATTTTAAGCTAAGCAACTGAAAACATTTCGTTGACTGAACAAACTTTATTATCGCATTTTTAATAAAACCATTTTCAGTTTTTTGTGGGACCTCCAAAGATCGAATACTCTGACTAATACACCTCGGGGGTTTCCCTTAAAATGAGTGTTTACTTTATGTTAATATTTCCAGGCACAAACACAGTTTGAAATTTTGACCCCAACTTCATTCTATAGGAGAAATTAGATAATTGTCGTCGTTTTGATATTCATAAGTAAAGATCAGGCTTATTATGTGTCGCCTGTAGACAGTAGACTTAACTGTAGGACTTGCCAATAGTTCGATTATTGTCTTTTTTAACTACTTTGAATTTGTTAAAGGTTTTCGGATGGGAAAAAACTAGACAAACGCTAGATGTATCCATCTTCGCACCCAAATGACTAATATTGACCCTCTCTGAACAGTATTGACGGCTTTGGCTCTTAAGGAAATGTTTTCATTATTTTCGTTCTAAATTTCTTGCAAGGCAATTGGCACATCGTGGAATCGATGATGTGATAACATCTGCCCTATTTTTGAGAAATGGCCAGATGTATTGGCTAATCTTATATAAAAGTATAGCTATATGGCTATAGGCAGTAGCGGATCGTGCACTCGATTTTCTATCCGACTCGGAGTTTTGGGGGGAAAATTTACCCTATTTCACCCCCGTAGATCCGCTACTGGCTATAGGTATATGTATGTAAGAGTAAAGCCACATTTTTGGGTCGTTATCTTAAACTTCCAGGGCCTCTGGATCCTATGTATCTCATCAGTGAAACATGAAAATCAACACCTTAAAATCTTGCGTTTTTGGAACAATACTGTGATTTTTAACTGAAAGTATTGTTTAGCTAACGATAGATTAAATCTGAAAAGTGATTCAGGACTTTTGTGGAGATCTCTATACAATTCGAGATTGAAACTTGAAATACACACAACGCATCAAGGACTAAGCAGCTACGGGGCTACGACTCGACCTATTGATCCACACTTGCATAAAGCAATCGAAAGAAAGAGATTAAGTTTTAAGTTTTAGCCACTGAGTAACAAGTTCAAGTGATCAGCCATCAATATGTGACTTTCAAATGAAAAGTTCATATGGAACACTTCTTTATTCAATTGGCATTGCTTGAAGAAGATGTTGGCATTCCGATTAATAGTCATAAGTATCAATCATTCCGAGATACTGGCCAGATGTGATTGGAGACGACGAGTGAATGGAGGATGGAGGATATGGCCTCATAAATAACTTGATAAATAAATTCTGTTCATGTTTATATCAGCATCATCCTCATCATGGTCATCGTTGTGGCAACTTACTTGCACATGGACTAAGGCAATGCAATTTTATATAGTTAATACATATATGTATGTACATATGTATGTAAGTATGTATGTATGTATGTATATAGCCAATACGAGTGTAAGTATTGCCCGATTCGAAGGTCGGTGGGAGGAAGATCAATTGAGGCATCAAGAAGCAAAAATTAATTCATTAAAACTTTTTATTGTTGCACACATTTTTATAGCACTTAGAATATAAACATTTCTTCTTCTCTCTCGCTCACTCCACTTTTCTCTCTCTCTATCTCTTTCGCACTTCCTCACTTGTTGTAAATTTGTTATTACTTATTTTTTGAAAATTATTATCAAAAGTTTTTTGTTTTTTATATTAAACCAAAACAAGAAGAAACAAAAATTATAATGATAATAATAATAAAAATGCGCTCGTTAAATAATTAAAATTTAATAATATAGAGAGAGTATATATGTATATGTATAGCTGGGTGTATGTGTGTGTGTGTTTGTGTGTCATGTACAATATGCACGGACTATATAGAATAAACATATAGTAGTTGATATGTGGCCGATATTGCTCTTGGCTTCGTTTTTTTTTTTTTTTTGTATATTTTTTATTGTTGGTTTTCGGTTTTTTTTTTAATGTTTGTTTATTTATTTGGATCTTAATATTTACATTAAGTAGAAAATTTGTTAATTTTAATCATAATAATAATAATATGTTTATGGTTTGCAACGCATTTAAATGTATGTATATATATCAGTATAGATATATATATATCGATTTTGCCCTCACTTTTAAGCCACTCGTTTAGGTCTCTCGTATGTACAAAAAAAAAAAAAAAAAAGAATTATAATAATAATAATATTTTGAATTCGTTTCACCAAACTTGGCAAATATTTAAACAAATGATGTGAAAAGTATAAAAATATTCGAAATTTTCGAAAAAAATTACTTTGTCAAAACTTTGCCAAATCGTTTACACTCGCTCTATCTCTCTCTCTCTCTCTCTCACTCTCTCTCTCTTTCTCTCTCTCCCTTTCAATTCGATATCCTCTTTCACTTTTTCGCATTACAAACAAGTCAACATAACATTTAATTTAAATATTAAAACATTAGCAAAAAAAAAAAAAAAGTACAAATACAATTAATTCGTTTCAGTATATATATTTTTTTTGTGTTTTCTTTTTCCCATTTTTTATTGCCAAAAATTTTAGATTTTGCTTTTATTTTTTTTATTCAGTTCATTAAGTAGTTTATTCCTCTGCCTAACTCTGTCCGATTTCTCTGGCACTTTAACCCTTATTGTTCTCCTCGATGTAGACATTGCCCGGCTGCAAGGTTTTCAATATGCGTCGCTCCTGTTGATGGTGTTTGCCATGATGTTTGTCTGCAAAGGGAAGAGAAGGGGTATTATTTTCATATGGGAGATCCCAAATCAAAAAATTTCAATATCTGTTTCAAAATCCAATGCATCGACTTGAAGATATCTCTAGTTTTCTTTAGATTATTTTCAATTTCAGTCTGATCTGGACGATCTCAACAAGTTGGCTACATCCTTCAAAAACAAATCGCAAAACAAAGTTTTATTCGAAAACTGAGAGAGTTGAAGTGGACTGAAACAGACAGACATACAAAGGAGCCATTCGTCTAATATGCCCCGTGTATGTAAGGGGCAGTAAGGAGCTTATGATAAGTAAAAATCGAAAGATTATAAATTCCATTCGCATAGTCACATTGAGAGGCTATTGTCGCCGCCGCCCAAGAGGATTTTTATGCAAATATCTTTGCATTATATATATTTCTTTTTTTTTATTTTGTCACGCTCTGTGAAACGACCACCGACTGGGCATTTAAAGGATTTCATGGTCTCTGAAGTGGTCTCAAGTGGGTTTTGACCTTTGACATATTTTTACTATGGGACTATGGGACTTACCAGGCAACAGCACATGTTGCGGCTGAAAGATGCCAACACCACCCGACGGCAGGCCAGTCGAGGAATGCAGAAAATGACGATGATGATGATGGTGATGGTGCCCTGGCATCGCTGTGCCACCTCCCTGGGCAGCTGTAACAGCAGCCGTGGCTGGCAGACCCCTGAGGGCATCGGCATTGCCAATGAAAAATGTGCCACCATCCAAACTCTGCACTTCAGCCAATTTGGCCATCAGTTTTGTGGACAACTCTTCCACATCTGCAAGAAAATCAAAGGGAAAACAATTTTTTGATTATTATTTCTTCAATCAAGATTTGATTCTTTTGTTCGGATGCTTTTTCGCTGAGTGTAACTCTGGTGATAATGTTTCTTCTGTTCATACTCATTCCAATATTAACCCCAAAACAAAGTTTCTTCTTTGTTTTCTCAAATGTGTGTATATATGGTTTTATTTTTCTTTTTTTTTATTATTATTATTCACTAATCAGCTTGCCAGAATTCTGTGTTCATTGAATTTTCCATGGAAAAACTTAAAGTGCTCTGCTTTTTCCCAATATTCCAAACAAAAACCCCAGACTACAGAGATAATTCCGTACATGTGTCTATGGAAGAAACTACACCGACTTCTCTCAGTCTCTACCTCCTGCTCCCTCTTCATTCATCACCCTCTCTCTCTCTCACTCGTCTCTGCCCTCAAATCTAATTGAACTGCGCAAATTTGAAAAGTTGTTGTTTAGTTTTCTACAAAATTCTCAATGGCCAATAGCAACACAACTGTGAATGTGATTTTGTGTAGATACCCTAACCTAATAGGTTACATTCACTTTGATCAGATCACTTAAGATCATTTCTTAGAAAGGGCTATCAACTAATAATTGCAACTTCAAAGAAAGTGCAAGTCTCTTTCTTCTCTTTTACTATAACTCCATGCAAAAGCGTGCATGTTAGGGTATTCAAATGTCAGTATTCCGTTAAATTTATTGCTTTTGTTTTCTTTTTTTCTTTCTGTTATTATAGCCAAAATGAAAAATGTTGGGGAGCAGAAGCAGAAATCTTCTTCTATCTTGGCCAAAAGAAACTTAATTTTTCCTCTTATTTTTGTGTTTTTTTTTTTTTTTTTTTGCTAGCCTCTGGCCTATAGTTTATAAATAAATGATTAATTATCTAGCCTCAGAGGGCTAGAAACCCAATGGATGTTGGCAGCCATTCTTGTTTACAAGTCGGAAATGCGCCGTACCGAGTTCAAAAACCCCTCACCATTAGCATCGGCCCCTTCCCCCACATCGATCGATTTCGAATTTTGAATTTCCTGCAGGCGGTTAAAGGGGGATGGGGAGAGAAAATTTCAAAATAATAAATATTTCGTCAAAAAAAAATATCGTAAATAGTATTTTTGTTGTTCATTTTGTTACAATTTTTGGATTTGGTTCAAAACGTAATGAAGGGGATCATCATCTTCTCGAAACTACCAGAAAGATATGTCAAAATTGTACTTTTTCTCCGATCTTTGACTCCGACATATAAAGACACACATACAAACGTGTGTATATGGGCATTTCCCTTTCAAAAACTGCTCGTTTCCTGTTTGCAGATGGCAAAGGAAGAAACAAAAACATAATTTGTTTTCAAAATTCCGTAACTCGGAGATTTTCCTAAATCTATTCGCAATCTATGGAAATGTCCCGGAGAATGACTTTACAATGTAAAGTTTACATTATTGTTTATAATTATGTAATATTTTAACAATAGAATCCCAGTGATAAATTTTTAATAGTTTATCTTAAAAAATTGTTCCGAAATTATCTTTTTCGGGTTTCTTATGGTACTTGTATGCATATACATATATGTATGTATGCACTGTCATGAATTGAATAGAGACAAGACAAAAGAAACAAACTAAATAATATCATTAATGCGATTACTAAGGAAATCATCCTGGTTCTCTATGGAATTAGTTAATGACTGTATATCTTGGATTTCTCTAAAGAGTCCGTTCGACTATAGAAACAACTGGAAGACTCTTTTTATGATTAAAAAATGACTCAAGATGAGTCGCGGCTAGAGTACCATTATCTCCCGACAGAACAGTCCTTTATGATCAGAAAATGAGCGCAAATATGACTATTTTCAATCGTCACGCGACTCATAAAAGACTCAATCATGCTCTGTTAACTTCAAAAATGCTTGCTGGAAATTTGAAAGATGCGCTTGAAAATCACATTAACTTATCGCAGAAAACCAAATTGTTTGCCTCAAGAAATCGATTTAAACCCGAGTGGGGACAATTTACTTACAATTGTTCGTAAGGCTGATCAACTGAAGAGATTAAAACTAAAAACAAAGACACCGTTTATTAAGCAACATAAAGATTCTCTATATACATATACTGTACGAAATTTTTAAGCCTTTAAGTAGACTAAAACCTCGATGTAACAAACTTGGTTTTAAGGATAACAAAGTTGTCAAAAGTTGTGTTCAAAAGTGTAAAAAGTACTACCAAAATATCCATAGCGAATAAGTACATACAACGAAGAGGGTACTCACACTTCAAGCCCGTTATATTGAGATTTCACTGTACTTTGAAAAATATTAAGCGTTACCGAGTTTTGATAATAAACTCAAAAGACACAAAAAGTTTTCCCGACCGAAATCGAACATCTATTATGTATGTAGTTATACGATCTGTTGCGGATCTATTCATCAATTTAATTTGCTTTAATTGGTTCGTTGACAACTTGTTCAATCGTCTTTATTGCTACTCTTTACTCTCCCCCCTTGCCACCCCTGGACTACTCTTGTCTCAATTGTTTCAGTTTTTTTCCCTTTCGTTTATTTATTTTTAGATGATGATATTTGCGCGTGCCACTAAATGACTTTAATATAAGTGGGAAAATGATCGATTTAAAAAGTACCCATAATTGTGAGTGTGTGTGTGTATCCTCAACCACCTCTACAAGAACTTCCTGTACAAGCAGCTGGTCGAACATTTAATCATTAAACAAAATCGTTAGCGGGGGAGGGAAAGAAAAAAAGGAAATCAAAGTTCCTATTTATAGGCTAAAGTCGGAAAGGCTAAAGGCGGAAGCAGAGTAGAGCAAAATGAATGTTTTTTCATGTTTTTCCCCTCTTCTTCTGCTACTTAATACAACTTCCCCTGCTTCTTCCCCGACTTTTGCTGCTTCTTCATAACATTGTAGTAGATGATGATGATGATGATGATTTCTTGCATAGTTTGTGACATGATTTACCAAAACAGCGGAGAAAGAGAGAAATAAAGAACAAGAAAACTCCCAAAACAACATCCGCTTGTCCTTGAGAACTACGAGTGGAGAACGTGACATTTTATACCTGAGGAAATTGTAACCACACTTCCGGATGCGCAAGTGTCTATAGGACTTACCTATTGTCTATCCTTCTCTCTCTCTCTCTTTCAATCTATCTAACCTACTTGCTCTTTCTTACTTATTTTTCAGCTTCATAAATTTTACGCGCTGCACTTTTCCTACATTCACTGCGTGGGACGACGGCGACGACACGCGCTGAATTATGATTACAAGAGAAAGAATAACAACAACAACAAGTAGAAAAGGCAACGATATATGTACGTACGTATGTATGTATGTACCTAGAAGAGACCCTATCAAAACAGGGCATAAATTTTGTTCAAAATCTCTAGATGGGGGACTAGAGGAAGATGATGTTGAGGTTGAGAGAGCAGCAGCAGCAGCAATACGATTGGCGCGCAAACAGTGTGTCTATGTGGAAAAACTCATGCAGTGCCCATGCCCAGGCAACATGTGGCCCACGTCTGGCAAACTATTTTATTCATTTGGAGGGAAACCAAAAACAGAAAACAGAAACAAAATCAACTAACAAAACGATCTAAACGAAATGGAAGCCCAACGATTTCGTAAATATTTGCCAACACTAAGAATTGTTAGACACATAGTTAGAAATGCTTACAAAATTTGCCCCCACCCCCTCCAAAAACAAAGTATAGAATTGACTTTCACACGCTCAACAATTGTAAATGCATGGCGTGTTGCCATTGACCCGAAATGCATCACTTCTTCACATTGGCCATTGATTGCCAAAGGTCTTCAAACACCACCGATCCAATCCAAACCCGAATCCCTACTTAACATGCCCAACGACAAATTCAGCCTGTTGAATTAGAAAGCTGCTGCGAAAAGCAACAACAAGCATAGAATAAGCCCTACAAAAATCCAAAGCAAACATATTTATACAAACAATGTATGTGAATATTTATAAGCCCAGAACACGAACAACACGACAACACTTTGATGTATGAGAGCTCCTCCAGTCACTTGGAGACTTTGGGAAACTGAAACTGATTCTCATCAGCGGCATTGGAGGCGACGTCGGCGGCGTTGGAGGCGGCATTGCCAAAAGAGGCGCGCGCGTTGCGCAGAATTTCCAGCGAATTGCTGCACGAGCTGTATGAGAAAAAGGCCTCTCCAGCATATTAACGAGACGAACGCAATGGCTAACGATGACAACGTGAACACACACACACACAGACTGCAAGCAAGTGAACTACTGAATATCTAAGGATTTAGTCTCTTATTCGATTTCAAATGATTTATATTTGAAATAAGAATTGTTATTTGTTTTGCATAATGTTTGTCCACTTGATCGAAACGGGATCGGGAGTGACTGAATTACTTTTCAAAGATTAAATGAACTTCTTTTGCGGTTCATACATACTTAATATTTAGTTAGATTTGCTGTAATTGTACGATCACTTTAAAGTCACATTTGTTGTGGATAGAAAGTGGCGAAAATGATTCGAAGTACTGTCGTTTTTTTGACATTTACGTACTCACTATGTAAGTAAAATTTCAGTAAGATCGCTAAATGAGTTTTCGTTTTGAAACTTCCTGAAAAACACAAAGATCATTATGAAAATAAAAGAGATTTCTTGACTAGTTCTCCAATATGTCAACTGCTCTTTCCAAAGGCCTTGAACTCGGCTTAGATTTGATCTAAATTCTTTGGAGAAATGTTGCCTTGGTTGAGGGACAATCTTAAAGGCCACATCGTTGGCTGGTTGGTTGCTTGATGTGACTTTCTCTTGCCAAATATTCGTGTCACGCTGTTAGCGCTAACTCAAAGAACCACTGGACGATTGGCTGCCACAAGTCTCGTTCAATGTAGAACGAAAACGTCCAGATATTTGGCGTCGTACAACGACATGTTTTGCATATGAACTGAACAATCGAATTGTTGTTTGTACAAAACTAAACTAAAACCCCCCCCAAAAAATAAAAAAAAAAACCAGTAAACATAATGTAAAGCAGTCAGTACAGTTGTATCCAAGAGTTGTTGGTGCATAAGGAGGTGAAGGGGCTCTTTCTTGATTTTCTTTGGGTTAATTAACAAATGGGACTTACCTTGATCTAAACGCCTTTCCATGCGACGCCATTGACGCATATGATGAATGAGTATGCCGGCGGCAACCGTAAAGAAGATCAAACAAGTCAATACGGCTATATAGAAGATACTCGTTTGCCAATCCAATGCCCAGGCAGCTGCTGCCTCATCATGCAGCTGCTGCAATTGCTCATGGGTCAAGTGCTGCAATGTCGACTGGGCCAACTTATGCGATTGGGATTGTTCAAAGTGCTCATACTCTGAGGATGATGACGACTTTCGGCGCTGCCAAATGAATAAATAATCCAATTGTTGCAATTAGATTGAACGGTTGAATCCTTGAAACTTTGACTTTGACTTACCTCTTTCCAATTGGGCTCAGTTTTGGCTAGGACAACCCAATCGATTTTCAAATCATAGATGGAACCACATATTGTATCAGTATGCAATTGACATGGTCGTAATGGTATCATCTCACCCTGACAACTTGTACAGGGTATACACTTATCCTGCATGGCATCCCACCAATGGTGCGGAGCACATGGTGAGCTAGAACTTGAGCTGGAGCTAAAACTTGTGGGAGCAATACTAGATGTAGGGGATGCAGTCACTGAGGAGGCGGCGGATCCTGTGACTGCGGCGGAGGAGGCGGCGGCGGCGGCAACACAGGCAACTGAAGAGGCAGTGGAGATTAATAGCATTAAGCTGAAATCGGTTAGATTTCTCCATCTTCTCGTTGGCATTGTGAATGTGTTCGATTGTCGCCTTCGTCGGCGTTTGTGAAACGATATTGATGTTTGTGGTAGTTCTTTTCTGTTTTCAGTGTTTCTTCTAGTTGTTTTTGTTGCTGTGGTTCTTAAATGTGTTAAGTTATTATTGCTGTTGCTGTTGTTGTTGGTGTTGCTGCTATTTCTACTCGTTGTTAGTTTCGTCAGATGCAATGTTGTTGGTGTTGCTGCTGTTGCTGCTACTTCTGAGCTGCCTGGCAGCTTTGGCGGCATCATTTCTGCAATCAAACAAAGGACCAACATTTAATATGAAACGTTATCCAAACAAATGGAAAAAACAATTCAAAAAATCTCAACACTTTTTATAAATTTGGTATTCAAAAGTCATTTCTATTATCTGAAACTCAAACAAATAAATCCTTTACCACAAAAGATCTTTTCAAATGACATTATCGTACTCCAAATATGAGTTAAGTTTTTCACTTTTTTGAATAATCCATTCATTTTTGTGTTATTTTTGATCAGTTCTTCGAAACAAATTGCGAGGGATCTCAAATTTGATTTCGACAAAACTATTTGGGCTCGGAAACGAGAGCAGGCCTAATTAATTGATTTTGAATACAACAATTTAACTTTTTAGTGGTAATCGATTGCAAATATTGCATCAGTATCCAATACGGACTGCATGTGGGAGTAATCAGAGTGAAAATTCCTTCCCAATAATACTTTTCCCCGGCTGCATTCAATTGACTTGTATTGTCAAAGGTTTTCTAATGGCCCTCTAAGGCTATTAATACTACCCACACACACAATATCCTTTCTATACTATCTTCTTTCAATCATTGTGAACTCATTGCCAAGAATCAAAATATATTGCTATACCATTCCCTGAATAAATAATAATTTGGTATGCCCATTTATGTTACTAGTTTTTGTCGTTGGAAGGAATCAACAAAATGAAAATGAAAATAAAAGAGCTAAAGAGCTGTAAGGGGAGAGGGGCCTAGAGGGGGAAAAAACGCGGGTTAAGCCAATGAACCGAACATGTCCATAGCCGGCTCCGCCTCTGGTTGTCTGTAGTCTGGTAGTCGGTAGTCGGTAGTCGGGGAGATTAAAGTTGATTGCAAACTGTACGCATTTATGATAATGATAATGTTGATGACGATCATGATGACGACGATGATGTTGATTTTGATGTTAATGTTGATGACGAAGATGATGATGATGATGAGGGAGATGGCGTCGCATTATCAGCAATATTATCATGACCAACGGCCGTTTATTAGTTTGCCGTTGTGCGAATGATGATAATGCCGTCTCCGCTGGTGAAGGAGGAGTAAAAAAGGTGGAGATGCAGACGGAAATGGAGGATAGTGCATCCCAATGGCTCCAGTCGCCAGCTGTGGGCACAGTTGACTACTACGTCTAATATAAAACCAAATACCCTATACCGGATCAAAACAAGAAAATAAGACAATCCAGACGAACCTCAAAACGATCAATAAAGATGAACTAAAGTCATGTTTAAAGTTATTAAAATAATAAGTTTTCTTTTTTTATAGTGGAATTTGTTCTTGATTGCGACAAAATTAAGCTACTTCTTGAACCCTACAATCAGAAATTATCTTCTGACCAAAAGTCTATATTAATCATAATAGATAAAGATGATAAACTACAAAATCGTCCAAATATCAATTAGATTGTTCGATTTATTGTTACGATATATACAAAACTGAATATCTAGTTCCTAAACTGAAAGTATATTAGTTGCTCAACATTTCTTGACCAAGATGGAATGTAGGAAATCATTAGCTATGGAAATGTATAATGTAAAGTGTTTTTGTAATAGGTAGAAAAACTAGAAAAAAGTAATGGTAAAGGTGTGAGAGGGCTGAATATTAGAAATAGAAACAGAGAAATACACACACTCGGACACACACACACACACACACATGTGTCTACACACACATGCATACGCAAATAATGGAAACAAGGCAAACAGGAAGAAGAAATATTTAATTAAAATCAACCATTATGGTCACCGGCCCAACAAGAAGAACCAAGGCAAAGGGAGAGGCAATAATGGTGGTGGTGCTGCTGATGGCAGTGCAAGGGGCGGAGAGGGTAGTGAACGATGGAGAATAGAGAATGAAAATGGATTATGTGGGGAGATCATTTATCTGCTAGTATAGTGCAAACTAAGTTCAAAAAAGAGCAACAAGAAAAAACAAAAAGAAAGCCTAAAACAGTTTCCCCATTTGATCGAACAATCGATCGATCGATCGTAGCAGCCCAACCAATTGGCAATATAGCATAGTCGAGTACATGAGAGGGAGAGGGGAGTGGAAGGGGGTGGTTACCTCATTAGCATGTCCAACAGTTTCTACAATTGATCGTTTTATGGACAAACAAGTGCTTAGTGGTGCTTAAAGGGCTGCCGAGTGTATCAAATGAATTTCAAATTGTCAAATCGGAAATTCCCCTATATAGACACTTGGCATTTCCTGATTGACCATCAAAAAAATGTTGAAAGAATTATGGAAACCCAGTGAAATGAAAAACCATTTCTCTTCCAACCATTAAAAACGCATTTAATTAGTTTTGATGAGTTTTTTTCGTTGCTGTAAATTTCCGGTTTTGATTTAACTAATAGTTAAATTTATTTGTTTTTTTTTTTCTTGTTTTCTGAAAGGTAATTAATTTAGACTTACATATTTAAAACACAAATGCAGCAGAGAAAAATATGAAAATATTTGTCCATTCTGGCAAAGTAAGGGAATTAATTAATATTAATCTCCTAGTTAAGAACTGTTCAAATGGTTGAAATCTAAAATATTTTATGTTCTATTTAAATAAAAGTGCGGGAAGTCAACTTTAAAATCGAGAACGATTGAACTTAAAAGCAATTTTCGTATCTCAGATTGACAAGCATCCTCATGCCACTTTTTGTCGGTCTAGGAAAATTTATTTCCAACCGAAAATAGAATGCATTTGGCCTTAAAAGAATTAAATATACAAAATGAATGACAAAAGAAGGCCAAAACTGAGATTGGCTCATTCGAAATTTGTATACCCTCACCGAATTCAGTAATAACTGAACGTTAAGTACATAAGATAATAATCCGATTTATTATAATCCAACAATTGTTTCTCTGGTAATCTGGTTCAGGTTTTTTAAAAAAGAAATCGCATGAAAATGTTAAAAAGTTTCAAATTAACTCGTTAAACCTTGGTTGACTGGCTCTAGAATCAGTAATAGAACTAAAATTATAAACTCATTGGTGAGTTTTCTCATTGGAAGAAAATCCCAGAACTGCAACGCTCAACGCTAAAACTACTTGCGAATTACAACTAATAGAAGCGAAAAAGATAAGTTATATTTTATGGAAATTCAAAAAGTCGAAGTCTAATCAAGTCATCAAATTAATCTATGAGTTCCAGTTGTAAAATTAAATCACTAAATTAAATATTAAATTCTTAAAATACAGATATGTAAACAGAACAATAATTTAATATGTATCCAATACGAAATTGTGGAATTGCCCTCATTTTTAAACATTGGAATTTTATTTTATCCCCCTCCTAAACAGGGCTTAGAACCTATACTAATTTATGTATGTATGTAGAAACTAATATGCCTTTTACCAGAGTAAGGAGAAGCACACACATACACACACAACCAAAATGAAAATAAAAATAGTATGTGTGTGTGTGTGTGTGTGTGAGAAAAGAGAAAATCAAGTGTATGCATATTTTTAGCATCCAGAAAAGAAAAAGAATTTCCAAGTCCGAAATGGCACAAGACATTTGAGAAATAACAACGAAAAAGGGAGTCGACAAAGGCGACAGCAACAACAAAAACAACAATATCAGCAGTAGCAACAACAACAACAACAACAACAAGATGATATTGTGTGAAAGATTATTATGTCAGCGATCGTGTAGCTATATTTTAAAGATACATTTTGGTGCGAGGTTCTTGTCGTGTTGTTTTAGTTGTTGTTGTTGTTGTTGCCGTTGTCTGACAAACTGACAGTGACAGCAATTTAAATCATGTTGCATATTAGTTGTTGTTGTTGTTGCTGCTGTTGTTGCTATTTGCTTTCTCGTCTCTTGATGCACAAATTAAGGCCTAAGGCGACGACAACAAATGTCGCCTTTAGCAAAAGATACACAAACAAAAAGCGTTTCCAAATGGATCACTCAAATGGGATTAATGATTAATGTTAGACCCCGTTCGAAAAAGTATTTCAAAATACTCTAATCCAACTTTTTGTTTTTAAATCTTTCGATAAAATCGACGATCGATTGTACCCGCCAAAATCTATCATCCGTCCTTTAGAATAGAACAAGTCGAGTCAAAAGACCCCATTAGCTATAGGTTGCATAAGATTTAAAGCAAAGTCAGTTAAGGTAGATTCATTGACAAAACATGGATCAACTAGAAGACAAAGACTAAGGGACAATTGAAATAGAGGACAAAAGTACTCCAAGGAAGGCGAAAAGCGAAAGATAATGACCAGCATTTTCCGGAATCTACAGATTGTGATCTATATCGACTAGCCCGATAAGGGCAAAACGGTCAGAACATTTCGACGGTCCCATTTGGCATAGGCTAAATGCGATTCTCCACTCGTTGGGTCCAAATTCGGTCAAATTCAATTCCCATGTATCGTATTTTGACCCAAAAGATGCGGTAAAGATTTTTGCTTTATGGACTATACAATATCGATTCATGATCTATAATAGAGAAAAAACTGTAGAAATTGGTCAGAGATAAGTCTTACGAGTCTGAAATTTGGGGGGTTGCTCAAAGGGTATCAACCTGACAAAAAGTTGAGAGTATTTTGGACTTGGTCGACAGATTAGCATCAGTCCAACCACTGTCCACAGTCCAAATCGGACTAACCCAGGGATATCTGACCCTAAATGCAATTACCCAAGGATGTCGACTAGTTCTGGACTAGTTAAAGTCATTAGTTTACCCCCCTCCCTCTTAAGCTATCCTCTCTCTTCTTTCCACCTAGTTATGCAATCTTGAATTTAAAATACATTTAATTTAAATTTGACCCATTTTGTTGATGCCAAAACGAAAATTGAGAGAAGCCAAAGCAATCCCTTTTTGGTTTTCGTTTTATTTATTTAGTTTTTTCTTTTTGGTTTTTGGTTATTTATATTTAGATTTGACATATAGCAGCTGGTCGAAGTCTTTGCCAAAAGAAAAAAAATCAAGTGAGTTTTGGTTTAAATGAGGTGGAAAACCCTTAGAAAATTTTCTTGCTTAATTTCCATCTATTGATCTCTTGAACAGACTAAAAATCTCACAATCAGTTGAATGGATATCCATCCTGTCTACATATTTCGAATTTTACGAATTTCTTTGGATTTTTGTGATTTATTTTTTAATTTTTATTATTCTACGCCCACTTAACAAACAGCAGCAGCAACTAAAGGCAAAGAGGGATAGAGTCAGAAGCTGAGGAACAGACAGAGAGGGAGAGAGAGAGAGAGACAGAGACAGAGAGTGACATTTATTAAAATGTCAACTGAATGCTTACTCAAAAAAAAATTTTTTATGATTGTTGTCGTTAGAGGTATTCTTTTTGTTGTTGTTTGTGAATACCCTTACTGCGAGCAGAGGCATATTCAATCTGATATTCAGTTGGCAAATATAAATTGATGAAATAAATTAAATTTCTTTCAATACATTTAATATTTCAAAATTTAAATAAAAATCAGACTAAAATTAATTAAAAAAAGAGTGTAGATCATTTTGTGTAGAGTGTAGTTTTATTTTTTATTTACCTATTCTGAGTGTGTGTTTTGCTTCTTTTTTTTTTGCATTTTGTTTTTTGATTGTTGTTGTAGTTTATTTTTCGTACTGTCATTGTGTAAATTCCAAAACGCGACAAACCATTAAGCGGTTTTTAACAACAACAACAACAACAATAACATGAACAATAAATAGACAATTTTAATGAAAGAAGAAGCAAGTTAGAAGGCAAAAAACCAAATGTTAAGCAACAACAATTTATTAATTTTAGTTCCTTTTTATGGCTTCATATGTTTATTAATAAGAAACAATTACTAAATATTTGCCCATGTGAGAGAATCGTAGAAATTTTCAAGTGGAATTTTAACGATTTCTACATCCTTACGATTAAGAAGTTTGGAAATATTCTATGTAGAGATGAGATTCAAGAACTATTCTGTTTCTGTCACCAATTAACTCCTTAAACGATATCCAAATCTATCTATAATTGTTTGATTAATCGTAGACAGATTAATATCTGTGACTCTGGGGATTTGGGATCTGTCCATATCAAATTTATGTGATATCTTCTACGATCAGAAAGCTGATTTTTAGAGATTTTCTGCTTTACTGTTACTAGATTTACCAGCCTTGGCCAATATTTATAATATACCCACAATTTCAGATGGCCAGAATAAGGAACGGTATAATATTTTACTAGATTTTGCTTAATACATTTGATATTGTGAATATTTACAATTATTTTCGATATTTTGTTTCATAATCCTGGAGACAGATGACATTGTTTTTCAACATTCTGTATTTCAAAATTTGCCAGTCTTGATAGTTGGTTTTTAAAGTTGTTCTTACTAGATTTAAGGCCTAAAGATTTACTATTTTAAATTATATTACTTTATGAAAATCTTTCTCATTTTTGGAAAAAATATGATTAGAATAAAAGTTTTGTTTTATGTTGGTGCTTCTTTGGGGGATCTATAAGTAAGGATGGGAGCCCCTTCGAAATCAAAGGGATTTCTGAGACTTTTTAGGGCAGACAAAGTCAAAAACAGTTGCAAAGAATCTAATGAAATGACAATCAAACGGGTTGATTCGGAAACCATATGGATTTGAAATGAGCTTTATCGAAATATAATGATCGAAGGGAACTCTCTCTCTCTCTCTCTCTATCCCTTTCACTCCCTCTCACTTTGACTCTCTATTCCAACAGATCGCATGGAGTCGTCGGAGGTCTGTGGATGGTCTGGTCTGATGATGTCTCTACCCTTTTGCCTGTGCGTTGTTGCGCTTGTTCCTTCCGCTGTTATATTTATATATACCTACATATGTATGTATGTACATATGTATGTATGTACGTATGTTTGTGTGTATGTAAAGTACATCCATTAGTGCGTCTGTGTGTGGAAGAGCCCCCAATGTTTTGGCATACAGACAGCGAGTTCAGTTCAGTTCCTCCATTTAGAGGGGTTTCTGTTGATTCCGATTTGGTTTTCTGTTTTCTGTCTGTGTTTTTTTTCCCATTTGTGTGTATGTATGTGTGTGTGTGTGTGTGTGTTGTTTGTTTTTTTCAGTATTTTTTTGTTGTTTTTTGTTTTGGCACAGAGGGCTGCCTCTGTTTCTACACTCGATTTATATTTTTTATCATTTGATTTAATTTAATTCCACACAAGAGAGATCATAATGATGGTTATCATCATCATCATCAGCCTCAGCATCATCAACTTTTGCTGCTGCTTCCGAAATCATGGAGACAAAAAATCTTATATATGAGTAGGTATATTAAATAAATCACTCACTTTTTCGCTTTATTTATTATATATACATATATAATCGGTATATAGGGTTTTTTTCTTGTTGATATTATTTATTATTCGTTTTGCTTGTTTTGTTTCTTCTTCTCTTTGTTGTTATTCCATTTTTGCACAATTATTTTGGGTTATTTTCTATTTGTTTTGTTTGGTTTTTTTGCACTAGAAAAAAATGCACTTCTACCGTCGCGTGTTATAATAATTAAATCAAAAAAAAAAAAAATATATACATATGTATATGTATGTGTATAAAAGACGTTAATGTTTATTAGGATTCTTCAGCTTCAGGCAATCGCCACGATCCGCAGCTCGTCGCGTGCTGGGAGAGACTGAGTTGAGGCATGCCACCGAGATTTCAGGCAGGGCAGGTTGAAGAATTCTCGCTCCAGGTTGCGCTCTCTCTCTCTCCCGCTCTTGCTTTTGCTCTCTCGGCGATTTCTCGCATGGCTCATTGGACAGTCGCTCCCGGCTTCTCTCTCGATTTGTATTTCTCGCTCTCCCTCGCTCTCCTTTATTAGTCCATCATATCCACGATACACTGAAAAAAAAAATCTCAATTTTTCAAAGACAAACATATACAGAGCCGGACTCAGCAGGTTGGAGGCCCCGAACAGGTGGAGGCCCTTAAATATTTATCTAAAAATAATACAACTTATTGCACCAAAATGGCCATTTTTCTTATCGGAACCTATTCCTTATATTTTGACAAACGAGTGAATGTTTTAATATTCTTAAGAGGGTATATTTGATTGCGATCCTGTTTTAAAAAGAAGTATCATTTCAAAACAAAAAAGTTATTGGGAGTGTGTTTATTCATATACCCTTGCAAAAAGGATGCAACGCATAGGAGAAAGCATCTCCGAACATATAAACTATATACATATATTTTTGATCAGCACGATGAGACGAGTTCAAATAGCCATGTCCGTCCGTCTGCCCGTCCGTCCGTCTGTCCGTCCGTCCGTCTGGATCAACGCGAACTCCTCCTAAACTGCAAGAGCTACAGAGCTGAAACTTTGCATGTAGCCTGTATATCAGTCGGATCGGACCAATATAATATATAGCTCCCATGCAAACGGCAAAGTCACGAACAGTGACTTTAGCTATAAGCGACTGTGCCGAATTTGATAAAGTTCGGGTGACTATATCATATAGCTCCCATAGGAACGATCGGTAAAAAACCGTGACTTTTGTCAAAAACTTCGTTATTTCCTATGTTAAGATTGTGGGCCGTTCTTTCGCAAACATTACTCTGTGTAGATAAAACGTTTTTCCACTTTGACGGCTAAAGGTGAGGACAGAGTACCAAACAACTTGCAAGGGTATACAAACTTCAGCGCGGTCGAAGTTAGCCCCGGCCCTCTGGTTTTAAATTCATTTATTTAGGTCCTAGGAGATTTGTTCTAACTACTTTTTGAATATGATATCTCGAAAATGACCGCCTCTGGCCTTGACCGCAAAATGTGCCCTTTTTCGGCATTTCGCATCATCTTGCAAAATGTTTCGGCCGATATGGCAGCAATTTCTTGTCGAATATTGTCTTTCGGCGCAGCCAGGGTCCTTGGTTTACCAGTGTATACCTTGGATGTTAAATATCCCCATAATAAAAGTCAGGAGGCGTCAAATCAGGTGATCTCGGTGGCCAGTCATAATCGCCGTTTTTCGATATTAATCTCCCGGGGAACATTTCGCGGAATAAATTGGTCGTGGCATGCGCTGTATGGCATGTAGCGCCGTCTTGTTGGAACTAGTAATTATCCAATTCATTTTCACGAACAAATGGCAATAAAAAATCGGTGCCTAACTCTTGCGAACGATGGCAACCTGATGTCGATGGAGTCCCTGCAACACTGGCTCGAACGGCATCAATATTCTCGTCGGAACGTCTTGGTCATTGTCTGGACAGATGACTGGCATTACCAACACTACCAGACGATATAAATTTGGCATATAATCGACATACAGTGTTGTCTACAGGCGATATTTTAACTTTATGCCAGATGCTTCCACTTCCAATGGCCCACCCTGTATTAGTTTGCCTACCTTAGGTTAGTTTATATTTTGTTAGAGTAGACGTGCGATTTTGAAGTTCAGAAATTGTTCAGAAAGTTTTCGTTTCCTGATTTGTGGAATAAAATATCGTCTTTGAACATTTTTATTGAAAATCCACAATTTCTTATCAACATCCCATTAAAGCTCATCAGTGTCCGATGTCTATTTTATATATCAGAACCGTATTTCCTTCAATTTCGATGTTTAAAAGAATTATGTATAGAAAAAAAGATGACCAATCTTCCAACATTGCAATTACTTTGGGAAAATGTTTATCTCGACCGTCCCAAATCATTTTTTCTAGGGCAATGTTTTTGTTATGTGAGGCAAAATTCAAACGCACTTTTCTCGAAACCACTTTCTTTGAACTGAAGGGAAGGATACAGCTCGTAATTCTGAACCGATTTTCATGAAACAATGTGCAATCGACGCAGCGTAGATGTTACTTTGGTCCCGACCTCATTCAGAATTCAAATAGCAACAAAAAATCAAAAATCATACAATTACATCTATGCTGAATCTGGTGACGGGTTAAATTTAAATTTTGAGAAAACAAGTTTTATTTTTTTAGCCTCAATTCGTTCTTAATTAAAAACCAAAGGGCCGGGGCTAACTTCGACCTCTTAAAAGTTTGTATACCCTTGCAACTGTTTTGGTAACTCTTTCCTTAAACAAGCCGTCAAAGTGGAAAAACGTTTTATCTAAAAAGTGTAATGTTTGCAAGAGAACGGCCTACAATCTTAGTATATGAAATAACGAAGTTATTGATCAAAGTCACTATTTTCCACCGATCGTTCCTATGGGAGCTATATGATAAAATCAACCGATCTTAAGTTAATCTAATTTAGTGGCCAAGGGAGTGCCTCAACCTAAATCTAATGTAACATGTTATAGTCCTATCAAGAATGGTATACCACAAAGAACCCCAAATGGATAATTGGCCTGTTTTCAGGTAACCCGACCAATCAAGCCCTGAATTAGGGCTACCGCAGTAGTTCCAATGCTTCTGAAAAAGTAATGGCAATACTTTAAGGCACAACTCTGGTAGCCCGTTGTCAGAAGCCGGAATATACATACCTAGAAAGCATTGAAAATAACGTCAGTGTTTTCTCCATCTCACTTTAAAAGTGACGCCAAATTTTAATTTCCAACAAAATAGTCCAAGTATAAGCAAAAGGAATTTAAATACAAATAATTTCAATTATGGCCGACATGGAAGATCTGGACAACCTGTCCAATGCCGAATTAAGAGCCATAATGATGTCCCAGGGCTTACCCAACATTCCTGTGACGGACAGCAAGCCTTTGCGCGCGTCTTTGGCTGACGTGACGCCCAGCCCGAAGAAATCCTTCGAAGTGCAGGCATCGGTCAATTCAGTTGCTTCAATAACTGTACACAAAGGACGCCGCACCTTGGCAGTGGCCACACGTTCTAGGGAAGCCAAGGAGACCGAGAGTCGCAGCCGCATGGCAGAGAAGATAACCAATCGACAGGCTTCACTTGTTCCTAAACAGACGTGCCGTGAGTCTAACACCAACACGGCACTTCCAAGCATAGAAGACCGAGATGTGACCATAAAGCTGGAGACCAAAGTGGAACAATTACAGCCACCGCCAGGGAAGGACTACTGTGTTATTGTGATAGAGTCCGATGGCGAAGAGGACGAGATACTGAAGGCTCCAGCCCTGGGTTCAGGCCCTTCTCAGCCTACATTGAGGGCGCTGCTGACGCCCCCCCATGAATATCTGATCACCCATCGCATGCGCTATAGCAGCTACACTAAGACTAATCCTAGCTCTGCAACAACAATCTATCGCCATTCGCCAGCTGCTCCCTTGTACCTGAATCAATTGACTGATGAGAAGGATGAGCAGGAATCTCAGTCTCCGTCTCGGCTAAGAGCGGAGAAAATTGGAGATCGCAGATTTCCCTATACCAGACGCACTGTGGATGGATTTTCCTTTTCGAATGTTGGCTACGAACCTCAAGCACCCCACTGGATAAATAGTTTGGTTGAGAAATACGGATTAGTTTCGATTATATTCCTTTCGGTTGTCATTCTGACAGCAATTCTGATTGGCTTATATAACATATATAATGAAAAAAACCATAAACAAAGCAAATATTCCTGAGGAAACCTTTAAAACATTGAAAACAATTTATAATTGATGTTTTTAACTTCCATTGACATTGTTATAAGACTCTGTTTATGTTTATGAAACTAAAGATAATTTAAAGTATATTAACAATTTTTTAAACCTGCACGATTTTTTTCACGATAAATGCTAAAGTGGCGCTAGAGGAACAAAAATTCAAGACAGAACTTTATAATACGGCTATAACCTATGCCTAAATCTCTGTCGTTATATATCGCTTCAAAGCATTCTTATATCGTAACAATATTCTGATCCAAAAAACGCATCAAACATATTGAATACAGTTAATATGCCCACAAACTACTTAAACCAATCGTTTTCCTTAATGTGGACTTGCTTATAGCGGCAGTAAGGATCGCTTCGGTGCCAATTAATACATTGTTCAACAAACTTCTATCATTGACTCTAGTCAAAATACTAAAGTGTGGACCGAATTCGTATTTCTCTCCGAGGGAAAACTGCTCTCTCTGTAGCTCTTACGGCTTAGGAGGAGTTCGCGTTGATCTAGACGGACGGACGGACGGAAGGACATGGCTATTTGAACTCGTGTCGTCGTGCTCATCAAGAATATATATAATTTATATGGTCGGAGATGCTTCCTTCTATGCGTTCCACTTTTTACTTTGCTATTGCAAAAACAAATCCTTCCACTTTCAATGGCCCACCTGTATTTTTATAAACTTTTCGATTTAAATGGACGGAATAATCAAAAATTATGTTTAAACTTTCTCCATTTCTCCAATTCAGACCCCATTCGGGCATTACTTTTGCTTAAAATGGAGAAGTAGCGGCTTTATATTTGTTGCCCAAAGAGGTACATTTGTTCATCGACATAAGGTAACTTACATTACTAATGCCATATGTAATGCCAGATAAATAGTCATAATCATCACGATCAATGTTGATGGATGGGCAGACGCCGGGTATAGAGGGAAGAAAAATGCAATTTTAGACCATATTTAATTGATAGTTACAAAACTTTTCGATATTTGTTACAAAAGAAAACGCCTTAACCCCCAAAGCTAAAGATAAACTGTGACTTTAAAAGATAAGTGGCATTTGGAGTGGATGGATGGTCCTGGGGGTCCGCAGAAGGCTTTTAGACTAAATCGTATAATAATTTTTTTGCAGTTCCTTGTTTATTCAAAATACAAGCCAAATCCTTTTTCAGCCTCCCACCGTAATCTAGCCAAATAAAGGAGCAATTTTAAGTGACATTACATGCGATTACAGTGGCGGAAATAAAAATATCACCACTTCGGTTACATACATATGTACATATATGTAAACTCTTTAGTAAAAAACTTTTGCCTTTAAAAAGTGGGGTTTTCTTTTTGAATATGCAGCAATGTAATTTATTTAGGACAGGACATTTCCAGACTGTAAAAGTTTAGTAAAGAATATGAAAATGGGAAAGTGCCTAGTTTATAATATTTCAGACCTCTTCCAGATCAATTCACAATTCGTTATATAAAAGATGTATCGGAATTTGAGAATTTATTGATATAATATATACTTACCAATTATAGTGTAGGCCATTTGGCAGAGAAAGCTGAAAAAGATGTTGGACCACCAAAAGTTTATGCAAATCTGCTAAAATAATTATCATATATGGTAGAGCATAGGATTGTGCTTTCGACATTTTAGCAAGATGTTGACTCGAAAAATATCATGAACAGAGCTAGATTCGTATTTCCTGCAATTAAGTTAATCTAATTTAGTGGCCAAGGGAGTGCCTCAACCTAAATCTAATGTAACATGTTATAGTCATATCAAGAATGGTATACCACAAAGAACCCCAAATGGATAATTGGCCTGTTTTCAGGTAACCCGACCAATCAAGCCCTGAATTAGGGCTACCGCAGTAGTTCCAATGCTGCTGAAAAAGTAATGGCAATACTTTAAGGCACAACTCTGGTAGCCCGTTGTCAGAAGCCGGAATATACATACCTAGAAAGCATTGAAAATAACGTCAGTGTTTTCTCCATCTCACGTTAAAAGTGACGCCAAATTTTAATTTCCAACAAAATAGTCCAAGTATAAGCAAAAGGAATTTAAATACAAATAATTTCAATTATGGCCGACATGGAAGATCTGGACAACCTGTCCAATGCCGAATTAAGAGCCATTACGATGTCCCAGGGCTTACCCAACATTCCTGTGACGGACAGCAAGCCTTTGCGCGCGTCTTTGGCTGACGCGACGCCCAGCCCGAAGAAAACCTTCGAAGTGCAGGCATCGGTCAATTCAGTTGCTTCAATAACTGTACACAAAGGACGCCGCACCTTGGCAGTGGCCACACGTTCTACGGAAGCCAAGGAGACCGAGAGTCGCAGCCGCATGGCAGAGAAGATAACCAATCGACCGGCTTCACTTGTTCCTAAACAGACGTGCCGTGAGTCTAACACCAACACGGCACTTCCAAGCATAGAAGACCGAGAAGTGACCATAAAGCTGGAGACCAAAGTGGAATTACAGTCACCGGCAGGGAATGTTCAGATCGAGAAAACTTTGGAGGACGACTGTGTTGTTGTGAAAGAGTCCGATGGCGAAGAGGACGAGAAGATGCTGAAGGCTCCAGCCCTCGGTTCAGGCACTTCTCAGTCTGCAATGAGGGCGCTGCTGACGCCCCCTTATGAATGTCTAAACACCCGTCGCAGTCGCTATGGCAGCTACAGCAAGACTTATCCTAGCTCTGCCACAACAATCCATCGCCATTCACCAGCTGCTCCCTTGTACCAATTGACTGATGATGAGGATGAGCAGGAATCTCGGTACGAAAGTGCATTTGTTGGAAATCCGTCTCGGCTAAGAGCGGAAAAAATTAGAGATCGCAGCATTCCCTATACCAGACGCACTGTGGATGGATTTTCCTCTTCGAATGTTGGCTACGAACCTCGAGCACGCAACAAACCTCATGCACCCCGTTCCCTACGTCCCAAGGACTTAAGTGTGTCCGGGGTTTTTTCCAACTGCATAAATAGTTTGGATGAGAAATATGGATTAGAGTCGATTATATTCCTTTCGGTTGTCATTCTAATTCTGATTGGCTTATACAACATATTTTACTGAAAAAAACCCTTTATAATTGATGTTCTTAACTTCCATTGACATTTTTTTAAGACTCTGTTTATGATTTTCGAATATCGTTAAGATGAGTGTTAGCAATGTTCGAATAAAAAAAGCGAAAAAAATAACATTTCTGTTTTGTTCAAAACTAAAGATAATTTAAAGTATATTAAGATTTTTCTAAACCTGCATTAAAAAATGTTTGATTACTGCAATAGTTTTCGTTTGGTACATATTGTTTTCACGATAAATGCTAAAGTGGCGCTATTTTTATTATCGCAACTGTACATCATACATACTTTAACAGTTTTCCTTCGCAGAGGAACAAAAATTCAACACACAACTTAATAATACGGCCCTAACCTATGCCTAAATCTCTGTCGTTATATATCGCTTTAAAGCATTCTTATATCGTAACAATATTCTGATCCAAAAAACGCATCAAACATATTGAATACAGTTAATATGCCCACAAACTACTTAAACCAATCGTTTTCCTTAATGTGGACTTGCTTATAGCGGCAGTAAGGATCGCTTCGGTGCCAATTAATACATTGTTCAACAAACTTCTATCATTGACTCTAGTCAAAATACTAAAGTGTGGACCGAATTCGTATTTCTCTCCGAGGGAAAACTGTTAAAGTCATAATATTTTATCATAAGATTTTAAGGTTTTAGTTATAGTTTTGCTCGTCAGTGTACATTACATTCTAATGCCGATTTCAGCTAATTGAACGAACAAACCAAATGCTATAAATTCTATTAAAAATCTGTGTGTTTGCTGTTTTATTGTTTCGTTTAAACGGTTTATCCAAATATAGGTATAAATATAAATATATATAAGTATAAATCATTTTTTATCGACATTATTTTCTTGTTTTTTTCTCTCTCTCTCTTTCTCATCATCATAATTTTTTCAACTTACAAAACTAGGACATAAATAAATTAAAAAAAAAAAATTGTATTACGAAAATGATGTAAAAACTTAACGCACAATTAAAAAGAGGGGCAAAAAAACACAAACATACATACATATGTGTTTTTATATATGTATGTGTGTGTCGGGGGAATTCAAATTGGGTAAATACTTTTCAATAATTTCAATCAATTGTCTAGCAAATTGTTTTTTTTGTTTTGTTTACAATAATTAAATAATCTAAAACAGAGAATATCAATATTACATTACAATATAAATGTTGTTTAGGATTTTTCTTTCATTTTTTTTTTTTTTTGTTATTTAGTTTCATTTTGATACAATTATAATTTTGCTTAGCGACTAAATAGACGTTTCATTTTTGTATAATTTCTTGTAGTTTTGTTTTGTTTTTGTTTTTTTGCTTAAGAAACTTGAACAAAAAAATAAAAAGAAGAAGAAAGCACTTTATTGTTTCGTTTGCTGTTTCGCAATAAAAGGCAACTTGGTGTTTGTTTGTTGTTTTTGGATTCCTCATTACGGTATCCTGTTCCTGCAGATCTCTTCATTAGCCGCTGCAAGAAGAGAAAATAGGCAAATTAATAAGATTTAAAAACTTTCAAGAGTGTCAATCAACAGAAAGAAAACAAACAGTTTGTCATGCAAAAAAAAACAACACACAGATATATGTATAAATATGTATATATAATAAAGATTCCTAGTCTAAAGAGAATGCATGGAATGGTGAATTGTTATTAGACGGATAGAAAGGCTCGATAGATGGAAAACGATAGCGATAGAGAGAGGGAGAGAGTGAGTGAAAGAGAGGACGACAACAATTTTCATTCTTCTCTTACTTTTGATTCTTGATTTTTGTATATTTTGCCATTATATTTTTGTTATATTCATCTTGTTCATCATCATCATCATCATCATCATCATATCCTTGATTATTATCGTCTTCTAGTAGTTGTTGTGGCGGTAGATGTTGTTGTTGTTGTTGTTTTTGGGGGTTAATTGTTTGAGTGCTTTTCTTTTGTTTTGTTTTTGTTTTTTTCTTTTTTTGTCTTTTTGTTTTACAAATTTACAGTTTATACTTACTTTAAAAAGTCATTCATATTGATGTAATTTTTATAACTAAATAAAGAGAAAATACATACATAATAGAAATGCAATTTGATAAGTAAAATGCACAAACAAACAAACTTAACATAAACTAAACAATTCAAAATGTTAGTTACACTTTAAACATGCGTGTGAAAAGCAAGCTAAGATTATACATACAAAAAAAAAAACAGAAGAAACATTGCAATATTCTCGCTAGAATTATTGATAAGTAGATGTCAAAAATATTATCAACAATCCTTGGAGCGGAAATGAGAATTCATGAAATCATTCATCTCGATTGGCTGCCGTCACTCACCTCTTGGCCGATGTGGTACGTGAATAAGGGTTTTGCAGTATTTTCGGATGCGTTTCCATGACACGCAATAATAGATTATCCAGATAATCCTCTAGCTCCTTGACTCGCTGTCGCTGCAACAGAGCCTCGTTCTCCATTCCATTCGCAATCAGCATCAGCTCCTGTGATTACAATAATTACAAAAATGTAAGACAATGTAGGACTTTGATGATTGGATAATGATAATAAGGATTGTTTATTGGTTACCTCTCGCGATTTGCCTTCATATTTTTTGGCTAATTGGGCAGAGATCTCCGATCGTCGTTCGGCATGTGAACCTCCAGATTTCTCATGGCCAATGATAATGCGTTCTGTTGACTTGGGACTGGGTGAATTGCTTTCACTATCATTATTATGTTTATTATCTAGAAAGCCAGAAAGAAGCACGAGAAATTATTGTTTAGCCAAGAATTCGTTCAGGTTATTACATATTATTTCAAAACTAGTTTCGGCCCATATGCAAAAAACACACAAGTATATGGCAAAATGAAACTGCACGATAATGAATAAGAAATAAATTAAACACATTAATGCCTAAATGGACATCTTCTAAAAAAAAAAACTAAACTAGTCATTTTCGAAAACTTTTCAAACGAAAAGTTGAAAAAGCAAACGAAATTAGATTGAAAATAATATGGATTTGAAACTAGTTCCGCTGGCGGATGCACAACAAAACATGTTCTTTTCATTATTCCTTTATGCAAAATAAATAAGAAAAACAAAAAAAAAAAATCAAGGACGATAACGTAACATGTGAGGTAAAGGACATGATGGAAATGATGATATATCTACATATACATAGGTATATATGATTAGACAGACGACAATGCCAAACGAGATAAGAGATGGGAACAGCTCAAAGAACTAAGAGACAGAGAGTAGTATATGGAGGGTGAGGGGGTAAGGAAACTAGTTTGAAATTGCGAATACATGGATTGGTTTTCATGTATGCTAAAGTAAGTGATTTAGGGCGGAAGGTGGGGGAGGAGGAGTTGGGAGGATCTTTGGTATTTATCCTCATTCTTCTTCTAAATGTGCTATTGCTATTGTAAAATTTTCTGTTATTGTTGTTGCAGATCCGCCAGCCAGAAGCGCCTCCCTCTTCCACTTTTCCCGCCGCTGCTCACCTCGCTTGTGGCCATATTTGAATTTTCCCAATCGCTGCTGTTTCTCGCCACGTCCGTTGACCGAAAGGCCACCACCCAGTTCCTCTTTGGGTGATTGCTCCGGTGTAAGAATGAAATTGGCTTCCAGTTGTGAGTTTTCAATGGGCTGGCCAATAAGCTGTTGTTGCTGCTGCTGTTGTTGTTGCTGTTGTTGTTGTTGTTGCTGCTGCTTGGCAAAGCTAAGCAGTCTTTGATCTTCTTGCCGACGTTTGATACTCTTTTGCTCTTCCAGCTCACGCTGTAGGGCATCTTCCTCATCACGTAGCCTTTGCTCATTCAGACGCAACTCCTCCTCGAGGCGGGCATCTTCAGCTTCTCGCAGGCGGCGAGCTTCTCGTTCAGTTTTCTCATCCTCCTCAGCCTTTTGTTGCTGCGACAGTTGCTGGTTGGATAGAGCTCGAGGTTGGGGTTTTGGCATTGGTTGTTCCGTCTCTTTGCGTTGCTCCTCGTCAGTGTCATTGTCATTGTCATCGTCATCGCCATAAATGGCTGTGCTATTCCTAAGCTCAAATTGGGCGAAACTGGAATTTAGATCCTCAAAGTTACGTTGCTCCACAACGGGAGAGAAGAGCGAACTGGTAATTGTTGGTGCCGGCACTGGCGGCGGTGGCCCTCTTGGAGCTTCTTCTTCTTCAGCCTCGGAAGTTGATGACGATGATGATGATGATGTTGTCGATGCTGAGGTGACAGAGGAAGTCGATAATCTAGTTTTTGTTGGTGCCTCTTCAATTGTTGAAGGCAAAGGCACACGACTCTCCCAGCTACGTCGTTTAAGAGAATCACTATTACGAGCATCCAAATCTAAATACAATTTGCTTGCCCATTCATCGTTAGTTTGCTGCTGGTGTTGCTGCGGCTGCTGTGGTTCCTCTTTGTGCTTTGGTGGCGAAGGTGACGGCGGCGTGAATGGTAGCGGCAGCTGCTCTTCCCTTTTGCCTAGGCGGCTTTGAGGGAGGCGACGGCTGCGGTGGCGATGGCGTCTGCTGCGACTGTGGCTGCTGTGCCCGTACACTGAAGTCTAGCTCAAGCTGTGCCATCTCCTTTACATTATCAAGCGGCATTTTGGCCTCATCGTCATCATGCAAAGTCCTTGCATCCGGCTTACCTCCGTTCATTTTGCCTGCGGCTGCGGCTGCTGCTCCTCCTCCTCCATTATTTAGCAATGGCGATGGATTTCTTGGTGCAAAATTGGCCAATGGCGCCTGTAAGCCTCCTCCTCCACTATTTCTTTGTATATTTAGAGAACTACCTGAACTTTTGTGCGATAAATTATCAAAGACAAATTCGTCTTCATCCTCACTGATGACACCCGGATCAGCTTCGCCGGCACGCTGGCCCTGACCACGCCTCCGGCCACCCGTCGAGCTGGTGGGTGTGCCCAAGCTAGCGAATGAACCACTAAAAGAACTATTATCATCACCGCCATCCGACGGATGTTTCTTTTTCCCTTTGATATGCAATATCGAGCCGGCAAACTTTTTAATGCTCTTCCGTTTCTCGCCCTTGCCAATGGAAAAAGACTGCCGCCCACAGAGCTTGCCAGTTGGCCAATTGATGATTTGTGGCCAGTTTTGGAGACATCGTTCAACGAGCCCGATTTGACAACAAACGCAATACGAACTTCCAGTTCGCCGCGCTCTTTGTTCTTTTTCTCTTTGCCCGGTTTGCTTTCCAGCTTAAACCATTTGGCCCTGGGTCGATCATAGACATCCATTTCGTTTAATGGCAATGTGGCCTGGCCAAGAAACTCGTCAATGCCCAGATTATTACGATGCAGACATGTTAATGTTAATTCAGCTCGATTTCCCTGATCCGGTATTTTTCTGTACAAAGCAAATAATAAGAAATGAACAACAAAAATAAAACCAAAACAATATCAAATTTTTGTATATCATACTAACAATTCGCATTCCTCATTCCAGTTAACAGTCGGCTCGGCCTTGTCCTTAACCGATGTTTGATATTTCTCTTTGCCCAGGGCAATGGTAACGAAGCAATTGTTGGTGCCATTTTTGCCCTTGGTTAGCAATCCGCGCGCTCGCTGAACTGCAATACATGAAAATAAAATGCATAGAAATATATTAAGAAAACGAAATTAAAATTCAATCATTCAGTCTAAGTGTAACGCAAAAATTCACCTAAATGGCTCAATATTTATAATTTTTTAATCGTGAGAAATATTATTCCCTTGCGTTTTCATCTAAAGGGAATTTCATTTTTAAAATGTTTGATAAATTAATCAGTTCAACGGGGAATTTCACGCTATTTACGTATGGTAAAGTTTAGTAAACTTTAAGTTTGGTTATTGCACAAAAAATTCGACCCTCTTTGGACCGAAAATACCTAGTCAAAGATCTTCGATCGTTTCAAAGCAAGTCAACGATCAATCGTCATTGAAGTTACTCTAAGAAAACATTTTTGAAACAAGTTTGACCTTGTAGTGCATGACTTTTGCGATTTATTTGATTGTTAATCAAAATAATAATGCA
Organism: Drosophila equinoxialis; assembly: GCA_018150345.1. Taxonomy (NCBI): domain Eukaryota; kingdom Metazoa; phylum Arthropoda; class Insecta; order Diptera; family Drosophilidae; genus Drosophila; species Drosophila equinoxialis. The sequence continues at coordinate 4,694,652 of JAECWI010000002.1, read as the reverse complement.
ATATAATGCAAATAATAGAATAAGATTAAAATTACTGAACTCGCGTGAATACCCCTTGCAGAGTGTTAACTCACACCAATTTTAAGACCGTAATTGGTTGGCCCAGGTTTCCTGAAGAAAACACAAACGCCTAGGGGTATGCAGGGGTTTGTCAATCCTTGTTTGCTCTATTTAGTTGCAATTCCAAACTCGTTTTAGCGTCGCAGACATGGCATGGTCATTGCAATTCTGGATGATGATGATAGAACTTGGTTGTGCTGCCATTGAATTAATCTTCTTTTGAAGATTGATGTCAATCCGGCTTAAATGCAAGAAATGACTTAAACTTCAAGAAGATTGTAATCTAAACAGATACATATGTTCTATGTACTCTATGTACTTTTCATTCTATGATTAAGCTGAGGAAATTGCATTAGGTTTGGTTCCCGAATGGCAAGGCGATTCATTGATCCCAGATACATATGGGTAAATAAAAGTTTGGAAACAAAAAGAAGTCCCACTGGGCCAAATCTGGAGAATACGGTGGATGGGACAGCAGTTTGTAACCTAATTCGACCAATTTGGCTATGGCGACGGTAGGGGTATGAGCCGGTGCGTTGTCATGCTGAAAGAGCACTTTTTTCTTCGCCAAATGGAGCCGCTTTTTCTTTAATTCAGCGACGAATCGGGTCAATAATGTTAGGCATGTTAGGCCCCTCTGACTGTAGTGAATCTGATATGACAGTCTTCGGCTTCTTTGGTCCACTTTTTCGACTGTTCCTTGGTCTCTGGTGTGTACCAGTGGATGCAAGATTCGTCGACGGTTACAAAACGACGCGAAACCTCCTTCGGATTGCGCTTAAACAGCGTCAAACACTGGTCTGATGTCGTCTTACAACTGCGCTTGTTGTCTGGAGTAAGCAAACGCGGCACCCATCGCGCCGACATGTTTCTCATGCCCAATATTCATGCAGGATGTAACCCACGCGGTCTTTCGAGATAGCCACTGTCTCAGCTATCTTGCGCACTTTCAATCGGCGGTTTGCAAATACGAGATCGAGGACCTTTTCCATGTTATCCTGCGTGGTTGCACTTTTTGGGCCACGTGGACATGGCTCATCAAAAACCGAAGTGCGACCACGTTGAAACTCGTTGAACCAATTTTTCACGGTCACTATCGAAGGACAAAAATGACATCGTACACAGCATCCAACCGCTCTTTGATTTCACTTCGCGATTTCCCAAAAACAAATCTCGAATCACCGTCCGATATTGCTTTTTTTCCATTTTTCTAAAATCCGTCGACGGAAATTTGTAGGCTTGTCGTCTATAAGAAGGTTCTAGACGATAATAAACTTTTCTTGCCATAGTGGCGCCACAGGGCGGTGAGGCTAAGTACTTATCGGACCACCCTCGTATGACTATTTATTTTTTGTTTTCAGTTCTAAAAATATTACAAAGTTCGAGAGAACACAAAAGAAGCAAAATAAAATAAGAAGTTCATTCCCATTTGACACTTTTATATATTTTTGTTTGTTTCTTGCTTTTTGTACAATAATAAAACATTGGCTATGGGCGAATGACTTAATTAAGTAATTTTGATTTGAGACGACGATGTTTTCGGTTGCCATTTCCGGCAGCTGTGTCAACAGAACACCCAACCATCCGACCCCACCAAACATTTCATTTCCCCCTGCTGCTCGCCCTTTACTCTTTGCCTTGCCGTTTCGCCTATGCGAAATGTAATACAAAACTTGAAAAAATTAATAAAACATTCGTCGCACGAGTGACTCACATTTAAAACAAAGAAGAAGAAGACGAGCGAAAAACAAAAGGCAACACAAACCATTAGAGTTTCACTCATGACCTCGAAGAGTAACCCGGACAAGAAGCAAAAGAAGAACAAGAGCATCCGGCAGTTTGTGGCTGCTGCTGATATAAACAAAAAGACGATGGCTGAAAAACCACAAACCGAAAACTCACTGCATAAATATTTTAATATTTTCATTGTATTTGAAATTAGTTCCATTTATCCAGTTACATATATGCATAAGAATACCAAAAGTTCATTTCTTTCTTTGCTTTCTCTCTCTAGTTTGAAAAGTTTTCCAATTAACAAACGGTTTATTCCTAGATTTAGTTGACGAAGCGAAAGGACTGAAAGTGGCACCATTAAGAAAAGCGATGGAAAGTCCTTGATCACCTTTCAATAATCTGAATCCCAGTGACGATTCAAGTGACATAACGATTTGAACACAAACACTTTGTGTCCTAAGACAATGTAGGCTAAAACACGAAACAGCCAAAACACTTGCCAGCTCTGAAGCTTTATTGTTTAGTAGATTCAGTATTTAATTTGTCAAGTTTCTTCATTATATAACTTTTCAATTTAAAAAAATTGAGAGAAAACGAGAGGGAAAAGGAGGCTCGAATCCAAACCAGCTGAAACTAAAATATTACAAATTTGTTTATTAACTAGAAAGGTTTTTCCCATGCAGTAAACTAGGAACTTCAAAAAAATATGCAAATTTTCAACAAAATAGATTGAGTTAAAAAATGCAACTTTTTAAACAGAAAATTGTCGTATTGTTGCTGGCAATAAGTCAATTTGTCAAACGATCAACAATATAAAATAAATGATTAGTTTGTATTTTGTGTTCACTACAATATTAACCTGAAATTGAAAATGCGTCTTTGAGCTTTAGTGGGCCTTTCAGAGGGCCTGGACTTCGCCCGCGTCCAAGTTTGTAACTTGCAACTGGTTTGGTAACTCTTTCCCTTACCCATAGCCATCAAAGTGGAAAAACATTTTATCTAACGAGGCTAATATTTGCAAAAGATCCACCGATCGATCCTATGGGAGCTATATGATATAGTCACCCAAACTTGATCACCCAAACTTCGGCACAGTCGTTAATAGGATTAATAGACTGACCAATATTAAATTTCATGTATGGGAGCTATGTATATCATATAGTGTTCCGATCCGAGATATACAAACTATGCACTATATACAAGCCTATATGCAAAATTTCAGCTCTGTAGCTCTTACGGTGTAGGAGGAGTTTGCGCTGCTCCAGACGGACGAGCGGGCGGACAGACGGACTTGAACTCGTTTCGTCGTGCTGATCAAGAATATATATACTTTATATAGTCGGAGATGATTCCTTCTATGCGTTGCACACTTCTGACCAAAATGAATATACCCTTTTTGCAAGGGTATACAAATTGCAAGATTCCGATTGAGGACAGATCAGAATTACCATCGATGATATTTCAAGTGTTTTTATTTCTATTATTCCAGGAAACTCATTTATTATTTTGTCGCCTTAAAAACTAGTTGGGAATTACAACTCGATGAAGGGAAAAGATTCAGACAGATGGTTTTCTTAAGGTTTTTCGTCGACTTGTTACAAGTAGATACGTCACATTGATTCTTCATTGGTTGGGCATTGGTTACAATTTTTGCTAAAGTTTTAACAACGCTTGAACAACAATTTTGCCATAACCAAAATGTAGGTCTCTCTGCTTGTAGTTTCTCCTCTTCAATTATTATTTGTGGGACATTATTTGTCGCGTTTTCTGTTGGTGTGGGCGGCGGCGGGTTGGTTGTGTGGTTGTTGTTTTTTTTATCTTTCGCCGCGTTTTGTCATTGGGATGACGCCAACCTTACTAGGTTGGTTCGGTCGTTGCTTGCTTGTTGTCATCGCTACAATAACAAAAACAACAACTAAAGGCCTCTTCAATTGAAATGTGAAAAGTGCAAACAATTTGGCGCTTTTGTCGTTTTTGCGTTTTGCGATTTGTTGTTTTGTTTCCTTTCTTTTATCACGCTCATTTAACGATAACTCGGGATGCCCGTCCCGTGACTCAGAAAGACTAGCAAATTAGAAAATCGAAATGCCAAAGTGAAAATGAAATTAAAGACATTTCACAGTTGGCTATATATCGGCTATATTGCTGAGTTCATGGGATTTACGTCATTCGTTTTGTTTCATATTTATCGATGGTTTTAAGAACCTTTAACCACCTTCCATATTGAGAAAGAAGTGTCTTGAATTTCAAGAATGTTAGACACATCCTAGCTAGGCGCAATAAGCCATCGTTTATCGATTGTTATCATGTCTTTTTCTATTGAATCGAGCTTTGATTAGGTAATAAAACGTTAGTAATCATAACTTCATAGTGGTTTTTGGAATAGAGATTGAGATTGAGAAGTTCCCTCTCGACATACGTGTGGGAATTATTGTCTTGATTTATATAGACAGTATCCAGGTATTGACGAATTATATGACAAAGTTAAATCCGATTTGGTAGACATTTGAGCCAGACTTTGCGCGTAACCAAATTTGTTTACTGTCCAACAATTTGGCGTTTCTAATGTTCCGCTAAGGCGAATTGAGTTGCTGATGTTGGCCATAAAAAGCAGACCAACTTAACGGTCGGTTGGTAGGTTACCGCTCGCCCCTGTTACACCTCCCACTCGTTCAATTCTCTTTGCCCCATCTTTTCTTTAAATGGTTGCGGCTTTTTGGCGCTGTTAGCCATATAAATACATTTGCCCATTTGCCATTTAGCATTTTCTATTTTGGCAAGGTCTGCCGCTCTGCTCCTCACCCCCTTTTTTTTCCATCCCCATAGTCTGGTGGTCTTGGTCATTATCATATGTATATCCATCCATTAGTCTTTGCACATTTAGGTGTTGTTGTTGTTTTTCTTACTATTATTATTGACTCGGTATTGGAATTCGAATTGGAGGGGGCAAGAAAAGGAAAGACATTTGAATACATTTCTTTCTTTCTTCTTGTGTCTCACTTAAAACTTACGGGTTTTCTCTTCTTTCGTCTTTCGTCATTTTTCTTCTGCTTCTTCTTCGTTGTTGTTGTTGTTAAGAGATTGTCTTTAACCTCAATTGCATAAAAACACTTGCCAAATTGGCTTAAGTTATAATGTTTATGGCGAGAAGAGAAACGGAAGAAAACAAAAAACTGTTAATGCGATAATAATTGTTACAGGAGGAGGGGTGAAGTGAAGGAAAGGAGGCAGGGAGGCAGGGAGGAGAAGGCGTTGGCCACCACCACCCACCGAATCAGCAGCAGCAGCAACGGCGCCGATGGCAGATCGAAAATATTTTCATCGTTTTCTCTTTCAATTTTCACCATTTTCTCATGCAACCAACAACAACCAAACACTTTTCACTTTAATTAAATTTTACTTGTTTTCTGTTTGTTGTATTTTTTTTCTTAATCATTATGAAATTTTTTCATTTGCAAATTACGTAAAACGAACAATAGAAAGAGGCAAATTTTTTGCAATAATTTTTTTTGTTGGTTTTTATTATTTAACAAAAATAGGCAACAAAAGCAAAAAAAAAATATATGAATAAATAAAACAAAACGGAATTGTAAAATTCTTCTCTCACTTTTTTATTAATCGATTGAGTTTTGCAACTAAACATCAACTCAACTTGACACACCGACCACTGAGATACCCTACACCGCGGCACCCACAGCCACTCGTAAGAGCATCTGCTGATACAATAGACTCCAGCTAGAAACAGGGGAAAAGGCGATGGCAACCCATCGATATTAGTTGGCCAAATAATCGATAATCGATAGTACAAAATTTAAAGACAATTCCCCGTAAATTGTCATTAGTATTGGGAAATCGCAGCGAGATAAACCCAAATGGTCTACAAATATAGCAAAGTGTCGGACCATTCAAAACACTTAATCGAATCTTAAGCTAGTTCATCGAAGAAAGAAAGTCTGAATTTGGATATAGTTGAAGATTTTTGACGTTTTTAGAGAGGAAATTGAATTCGATGAACATCTGCGACTACTCAAAAAAGAATAAATATGAACAACTTGGGATGAGTGAGTGAACGAGACGGAGATGTTCACTAAACTGAATATGTTGTTCTTTTCGAACCAAAAATTCGAAATTACTAATAATATTAATAGAAATCTATGTAAATATCAAAATAAAATTCAGAATTAAAGTGAGCAATTGAATACACTGACTAAGTTAATTCAAGATCCAGTGAACATGTTGAGGATAGGCAATGTTTACCCAACATATCGAAAGTTTTATCGATAACAGATACCCTGATAGTAATACATTGGCTTTCTTTATCGAATTTGCCAATCCCCAAATATTTTCTAACAATTTCGCTTCAGTTCCTCCGAGATTCCTCAGAATTCTCCATTTCATTGCCTTCTTATCATTTGAGGTTTAGGGATTACAGACTTCGGTTATAACGACTCCGTCCGGTTATAGCGACTAAAGTTCGATGAGTGATTGGTTGGTCTCAATACAGACTTATATGAAAGAGCCTGCGGTCAGTACGTCTTCCCTTCCCTTCCCGTCGGTCCCTTCAGAATCGTTATAACTGGATTCTACCGTATCTCGTATCTCTCTACAAAATGCATTAAGAGTTTTCAAGTCATTTGGCAGACCTTGCTTTCGATTTGATATAGTAAATCTTACCTAAACCGGTGATAATTGTTCTTGTCATTTACTTTATCGCCAAACATTGATACGAAATGGGCTTGGAATTCATATTACTCATTGCAATGGAATCTTTTTTCCTTTTTTTTACCAACTGATATGATATGATACGATATGATATGATGATATATATATATATATGCATAAATGAGTCATAGCTCTAAAGCAGTTAGCAAAAGGTAAATTGGAGAAATCTTAAGGAAATTGCTGCAGTCATTTTCAGCTACAATTCTATATAGGATCTCTAACTTGACTTAAACGCCGCTCACGTTTGGTGTTTTTTTTTGTTTTTAATATTTGATTGTCAATTCAATTTGAAATGCTTCACATGGCTGGTTTAGTTTCCACACACACACACAAACATTTACACACACACACACACACACACGCGAAAAAATGAATGCGCCGCTGCTGCACCTTTATTTGCGATGCGACCCCAAAAGTCAACAATGGGTGGGTTTTGTTTGGCCTTTCCGAGAGACGAGTAGACTGAGACGGAGACAGATAGCTAGAGAGAGAAAGAGACAGAGACAGACTACTAACCGGTTGGAGGTCAACTTTTGGGTTAATTAATTTCAATGAAATCATTTCTCAGTTGACATTTCGTCGTTTTCGCCTTTCCCCCTCTGCGATTTCCGTTTTCATTGTGCACCAGGGAACATCCCCCTAACAACTATTCAACCACTGCCCCATCCCCGCTCGCCTCACCCATCTTCTAGTTAGTAGCCGGCCGACGCCCTTTCACAAAACTTGAAATAATCCTTTTCGACTTTTTCCATCAAGTATTCGGTATTGACACAACTCTATCATTTCGTATAACTTGTAGATCCCAATTACTATGAAGATGTATCTCATACAGTAGAATCCGGTTATAACGAAGCTCAAGGGACCGACCGGACCGATTTTCGTCGTTATATCCGGAAGACTTACTAACCGGAGGCTCTTTCATATAAGTTTGTATTGGGACCCATTAATCACTCATCGAAGTGTCCGTGTGTATGGGCCAAGAGTTTCTATCATTGTCAGAGTGTTTAACCGACACAAATACACGGCTAGATGGCCCTAACGATGCCCTACACCTAATCGCTTCTAACTTGATTAACTTGATAATTTAATCGTTAGTGATGAACCCATTTCTTTTAAAGTTTCGAAGAATGTTGATGGAGAACCAGTAATGAAAGATCATTATGGAGATTTCTTCATTTTTGTGGAGCATCAGCAGAATGTGGCAAGAGTTGCCCATTGAATTGCACCTGCTTGTAATGGCCATGTCGTCTCTCTCCTACTATATATAGAGACACAAACACAGACACACATTGTATGTATGTGTGTACATGTACTCAAGGCAGATCAACAGAGAGATTTTGGGGAGCAATTGCCTCTTATTAGCATGCATGGTTAGCCACCGCTGCTGTTGGCTTGGCGTTGGCCATTGGCCTCACCATTTCTTGGGAGACACAGCGCAACTAACAATCGCTTCGTCTGTTTTATATCTCAGACTCTCGAACAATCCCTGCCCTGCCCTGCTCTGCCCTACCCTACCTTACCTTACCTAGCCACAAGAACGCACCAAAACGAAGCAAATGGGAACAAGCCAAAAAAGAACTAAGAAATGTTGAAATAAAATGCGTGAGGTGAATTGAGAAATAGATGAAAATACATACATATATATGGACGAATGGATAATGATGCATAGTACGCTTACAACTCCATTTTCTTTTCAAAATTCTATCAAATTCCTCAAAAGAAGCAACAACAATGTGACCATTTACCATTTACCAATGTGACCAAATTAAAACTAATTGAAAAACCAAAGGGCCGGGGCTTACTTCGATCTCTTAAAAGTTTGTTTACCCTTGCAACTGTTTTGGTAACCCTTACCCATGGGCATCAATGTGAAAAAAAGGTTTTATCTAAAAAGTCTTATGTTTGCAAAAGAACGGCCTACAATCTTAGCATATGAAATAACGAAGATATTGATAAAAGTTCCTAATTTCCACCGATCGTTCCTATGGGAGCTATATGATAAAGTCACCCGATCTTGATCAAATTTCGCAGTCGTTTATAGGAGTAATAAACTCACCAATAAAATTTCACGACAATAGCTCAGAAAATAACGAAGTTATAGAGAAAAGTCACTGTTCGTGACTTTGCCGTTTGTATGGGAGCTATATGATATAGTGGTCCGATCCGGCTGAATACAAGATACACAATCTGTGACCTATGTACATGCAAAATGTCAGCTCTGTAGCTCTTACGGTGCTCGTCGTGCTGATCAAGAATATATATACCTTATGGGATCGGAAATGCATTATGTTTGTTTTCAGCTCATCTTGAATCGAATCTTGTATATTGTCTATAACTTAAATTGAATGTAGAGCTCGTTCTTATCATTTTTGAAGAAATTCTCTTGGTTTCAGATATCGGAAGGATCCTGTGTACTCGAAGCATTATTTTGACAAGTATTGAGATTTTCCAAGAAACAAAAGAAAATGAGGTATGAAGGGGAAATGTAAGTATCAGTTGACTCTCCAGTGACTTGGGTCTAGGTCTTCGCTTCACTTGAATAATTTTTGCGCTTGTGCGAGAGATTTTGAAATGAAAATAAGTTAAGGTGATGTGAAAGGCAATTACAATTTCAAATGGAATGGAATAATTCTAAGCAAGGGCGTGGCATTTGGAAAGAATCTCGAATATGCACGAGGCGGGGGGGCCGGGCGGGGCGACGACTGCAAACTGGAACTCTAAAGTGGATGTTGAAGTAAAATGTGTGTAATCAATTGCGTTAAGATCGCAACAGAGAAAAATGTATATATATATATATATGTGTGTGTGTGTGTGTGTGTACGAACATCAGACCTGTTTCTTCAATTTTAAATGGGTCGGACGGGGAGCAATGAAACGTAACTGTTAAGAGTGCATCGGCAAAAAGCGCGCGGCGATATTATTAAAACGGATCACGCAATAAAACGGCGCACAGAGAACTCGCAGAGAAAGAAAGAAAGAAAGAAACGGGAGAATTCTGAAACCAAACGGTCAACAACAAGAAATAATCATCATGATGATGATGATGATCGCGACAGATTTTCCATTTCTCTAAAACTCACAAAGAATTGGTAGAACACACACACACACACACACACACACACACACAGAGGAGACTAGACAGGTTAATAAGGTCCAAAATGATTATTATAAACAGTTTGTTTTGTTGTTTTTTAGTTTGTGACTTTTGTGACTTGCGGTCAGTCATCATCATCATCAAAAAATGCATAAATTAAACTTTAGTCTGGAGGGCAACAGAGTTGACACAATTAGAAAACAAAATATCTCTCTCTCTCTCTCTCTCTCTCACTCTCAATTGCCTCCCTTTTGGCATTAAGTTCAAAAGAAACACAGATATCAGACAGGGTAAGGAAGGGGGGGGAGCAACTGAAATTTAATTTTTGGTTCCGCTTTAAAAGTCTTAAACTCATTCGTCTCACATTATTCTCAGTCTTGTATATTAGTTAGTTATTAGTTAGTTAGTTAGTTGGTTGCTCGGCTTTAAAATTAAAAGCAAACGTGACTCAAATGAAATGAAAAACTTGCGGTCGAGAAATACTTTCGATAAAACAAGCGCATTTTAATCGTTTTACGATAACAAATTCAGCAACAACAACAACAATAACATTCCAAAATTTCACGGGAGAAATATCATCTTAAAAGGTCTGTTATACGCATGATTAGGGTTCAAATTTACATCTTAAAATGAAAATGGCTTCGGGAATTAGAATTTGAACACTTGTCCATTAACTGCGTCTGTATTCTTGTTTGTGTGTGTGTGTGCTCTGCAAACGAGGAATAACTTTGTAGTCTGCTTGCAGCGCTGTCGGCAGCGTTTAAGCAGAGCCGATTTAGATTTTCTATAACTTGTCTTCTATTTATCCGATCTTAATGAAATTTGGGGACATGATCTTTTACATTAAATTCTATCTAAGAAGTAAATTTCATAAAAATGCTTAAACTGCTTCGCTGATTTTTCGTATACCACTAAAAGATATAGAGGGCCGATCCGCACGATTTTTATTCTCTATCTCACTCAGGCTATACAAAGCTTAAATACCAAGTTTCATTTCAATACCTTTTAAATTGGCGAAGTAAAGTGCATCGACGGACGGACGGACGGACAGATGAACATAGAAATATCGACACAGCTTATCTTGCTGATCAGGAATATATAGTAAACACATTTACGTGGTCGAAAACGTTTCCTTCTCTGCGTTACAAACATAGCCTTTATTTATTTTGTCTGTCAACATTTTGGCAGTCGATGGAAGTTCTTCGCCTAATCTTTGCCATTCGATGTGCGATCCATTTCGGAGATTTCAATCGGAAGAGACTTTCAAACGATTAACGATATGAAAAAACGCTTGCAAATGGCTGATAAGGTAAAGTTCACATTGGGTTTCGGTTTTTGCCATTCCTTTTCCTCTTTCAAGTTAATAAGCTAAGACACTCCCTAAGACATGATGGGGAAAAAACCACTTCGAATGACTAAAAATAGTGCACGCAATTCATACATTTAATTTCTAAAGGGAGTGTCGAAAATATTATTTAATTTAACAAACTTCCACAAATTCTACAAAGTAAATTAAACAAATTGTTTGTTACTTTGTGCTTTTCTTTATGCAATTTGATATAAACAGCTGTCTAAATTTGATTTTGTTTGCATTTTTAGGTTTTTGGCGTACGCTCTCAACATCACGACATGGACAAATATTGACACAAGTTTCGGCAATAATAACAACAATAATAATAATCATAATACATAGTACAGAGAGGTTTTTGGTTCGGATTGAATTTTTCGAGTTGTAAATAGAATAGAGAGAAAAATAATCGTACACACAAAGTCACCCCATGACTTGGATGATGATGATTTGTTCATTAATTGACGTCATTTGTCCGAGTCTATAAACAAATCACGCACGGGTAAACCCCGTTTAATCCAGGACCATGAACTGCTCGGAGGTTGGGGAGGAGGCGGAGGCATGTGAGGTGAGTTCATATCTCTTTATGAGGTGAGACAGAGATAAGCCTTTCATTCAGATCTCAAGCGATTGTTGCGATTCGTAGATCAATCAATCAATACCTGATTCGATTCTTGCTTTATTCTCTCTTAAAGTTGTGATGGGGAAATAAGTTTTTCGCCTTCTCCCAGAATATGAAATGAAACAGGCGAAAGGAAGTTTTTTCAACCCTATGTTATATATTCTTGATCAGCATGGCCATTGATGATGATGATGGGGGGGAGGAACTAACCCATCCTACTTAGTGAGTTGTGTCTGATTGCTTTACCCTTTCTTTTACACTTTTATGTGGGTTGCGGTTATATGTATCTGATTCATTCAATACTTATAACCGACCGATCGACCCATATGGCTAAACATTAATAGAATTTGCAGGGTGACCAAAACCAAGTAACAACTAATGGTTTAAACAATTTAATGTTCCTAACAAGTCAATTGCAAAAACCAGCTTTGCGATGAGTCATACATACATACATATACATATAGATGTATATGTATATGTATTTATTTTATTCGTTCAGATTATATATTATTATACTTAATTATTTTGCTATTTGTTTTCATAATTTAAAGAGAGCGAATTCCGGCGAGAGACTCTTTCTCTCGCGCTCTCCGCTTATGTCTCTCAGTATTGTGATGGAATTTTGATTTCTCATTGACATTCAACCATAAACAAGAATCAGACGAAACTAAAAACAGAAGCAAAAAGAGAGGGAAAAAGGCAAGGCAACGCGTATGCTAAAGAATGCGAATTATGAAATCAAAATAAATCTCAACTACAAAGAAGAAGAATGCCAAGAAAGAAAAAATCAAAATCAAAACTAGCAAATAGCAAAAAACGAAAAAAAAAGGAACAGAGAGAGTAATACATATACATATATTGGTTCTTCTTCTTCTTTGCGATGACTAAACACGTATATTCATATAAGAAAGAACGAAAAAAGAAAAAAAAAGTGAGCTTTTATCTTATCAGTAGAAAATGTATTTCTATGTACACATATAACTGTGCATGGAACAGGAAGATAATAGAAAAAGGGATGTCAGCTTATTGGAATTTGAAATCCAATTGGCAGCTAGCGGCGAGTGTTATTTCCTTTTGGGCGCCTACAACTAGCAAAGGGCAAACGAAGGGAGAAGCGACGCAAAGAAAACAAACAACGAAGAAGAAGACAAAAAAAGTGAAATTTTGAATAAAGTTATTTTCACCAACTAAACACAAACAGCAACAATAAAAATAACAACAACAACAACAACTTTGTGTTTCCCTCTCTAGCTGCTACACACACACATACATAGGGACCGAAAACAAGTTTAATTTTTTTTAATGCGATTTATTTAACGGGTGTTTTTTCTTGTTGGGTTTTGTTTTTAACTCACCCGTTACACTGCAATGTGTTGGACTCCACATGTCGCTCTCTCGCCTGGTTCTTCCTCTACTGTTTGCTTTCTCTTCTTTTGGGCTCCAAAATATAGTTAGTTCTTTGGAATTTCTAGCTCTTTCTTCTTTTTTTTGACCACAAATTCCTTAGCCTGCTGAGCCGTTACTTCATTTGACGCACACACACAGACATAAGCATAGACGCACGCACGCACACAACCGCGAAAATTGCACGCGCCGTTTTCAAATTGTACAAATTTTTTATTTGTTGTTTAAAGGGCAAAATATATACGTATATGTTTTGTATTATATATAGAGTACGCACAAACACTTACAAACAAAAAACAAACAAAATATTTATTAGAAAGGCTAGCACAAAACGAAGTCGTTGGCGATGGAAGTTTTAGATGGAAAATCGCGAGCCGTACCGTAAATAAACAGAAACCGCGAAAGACACAAAATTCCCTTTGATTTTTATTCCAAGCAAAAAACAATAAGTTTTCGATTTTCCTTTTCTGTTTTTCTCTCTCTTTCGCTATGCGTCTTTAACAATTCCTTCGTACGAACGGCCGCACAACCTCCTATCTTGAAATGAAAACCAACACTGTAGTGATGGGAGTTCCAGAGATGACACCATAGAGTGGTGACACTATCGATAGATTACCAACTCTAGAATACTGCAAAATAACAACAATAAAACAACCCAACGAACATTTTTAATGGAAATGCAAATTAAGAATGTCTATAATAATATTTGATATCTACTATTTATCTTACTAGAAAATAGCTTTGTGCGTGGACTTAATCTTTTGGATAGCTAGATGTACATACATTAGAAAATATAAATGACTAAATTAATTTTGAGTACATCGTGTGATTGATAACAATAATCGACGGCAAATTCGCTATTTTAGAAATTGCAATAGTTTTAATTTGATTTTTCGAATTCTCCACAAGCTTTGGAAATGCAAATTAAGAATTTTGTGAAAATAACGAAATAAAAACAAATTTATCACCATTAAAATATTGTTATCGATCTATCGAAGGTTACCACTATCGATAGTGTCATCGATGGAATTACCAGCTCTACTGCTGCCCTCCGGCCGGAACAGCTGATTTCTTGTGAGTGTTTTATTTTCTTTTTTCTTGTGAAATATATATGCATTTGTGATAAATTAGCGCATTGAATAATGATCAAACAAAATTGTCTGTTAGATTAACCAAGTGACTGCAACAATTGAATAGAGCTGAGGTAGAGGCAAAGCAGGAAAAACAGCAAGTACACAGGCCCCAGCAGCCAAGATGCGCGAGCCCAATGTGTATGTGATTCTATCGCATGCGTTGATTGGTAAGTAAAGCGAATCCCGTGTGGCATACTGATGTAACACCAACTCCCACAACTTTCCTCCATTGCAGGCTCTGGCTTCTTCTTTCTGTATATGCAGCATGTTCGTGTGATTTTCGAGACACGCACAAATATCCATCAATTGAGTCAATTGGAGAAAGAATCACTGATCCGTAACGAGGACGCCTTATATTATAGCTTCTATAAGAAGCTAGTAGATGGACCTAATTTTTGGTACGGCTATGAGCAATTGAAAAATGTCACCGACATTGAATATCCACAAAGTGTAAATGTTTTGCAACGTTTTTATGTTCTCCCCGAATTGGTTACGGCGTAAGTTTTAAACTATTCTATTCATTTTGACCCTTCTGCTTATGTTTCATTTGTCTTTTAGATATGTTTTCCATATAGTACGATCGGGCTATAATCCCATTTTGCAGCCAATGCAATTCTACTTTGAATTCGTTTGGATAATGGGCGGTGTCACTCTGTTGGTTCTCTATTTGTATGGCATTATGCTGAGCGAGAATGTTTTTGGCGGTATTTATGGTGTGATCTCATATCTAATGTTTCATAGCTTTGCTGCTAAAATCTATGAACGTCCTTTGGCAAGAGAAAATTTTGCATTCCCCTTTATATTTTTGCAAATGTTTTATCTTTGCTTCTGCATTGGTCAGGTCATTTATACGCAGAGACACAGCTCCAGATTGTTAAAGGTAAGTTTTTACCCACAAAATTCTACATAAAAAACTAATTCTGATCCCATTGAATAGATCTTTACGATGTCGATATTCATTGCCATTGCTCTGCTCTCCTGGCAATTCTCCACATTCATATTTACAACGCAAATTTTGATTGTGATGACATCATGGAATATCAGTGTCATGCCCACGGGCACAGCGAATGCATTCGCTTTGGACTTTTCCATATCACATCTGTTGGGCAATGCATTGGCCTTCATTGTTTCGCATGGCAATGGCCAATTGCTCTTCACCTGGCAATTGAGTGTCTCGCTCAGTCTATTCCTAATCACAATGGTGCGACAAGTGCGCAGTCGTCGCCTGACCAATGATCCCCTGCAGGGTGATTATTTCTCACTGAAATTCATTTTGCTCGCTCTGCTCTTTGCAAGCAGCATGCAGGCCAAATTGCTCGATCTATTGGTCAAGGCCGGCATGCTGAATCCTCAGGATAATACCTGTCTGCATTACTGTGATCTCTGGGCCCACTGGACCCTGCAGATGAAGGTGAACTTTGTCACCAATTTATCTGCATGCAATCCGCATTATGTGCCAGTTGCCTGGTCCGAATTGTGGCAATTGGTTAAGACATTGATTGTTAAACCGTATTGCATGTACGGTGTGGTCATGCTGGCCATGTTCTTTCGCAAATGGCGCAAATCGAATGTGCCACAACGGGCTGCTAGCCAAGAGCAAAAAGAACGAGCCCGCAACTATGTGCTCGAGGACTTTCTCGAAGAGCATCGTGTTTCCATGTCGGATATGTCTAACAAACAGACGGAACAGCAGCTACAAAAATGCCTAAAAATGCTCGAGAGTTGTGATCATGACTATGAGCGATATAAACGTGAGAAGGCTAAAATGCAGCAGGAACAACCAGCCGAATGGGATGATTTCATAGCCGATATAAAGCGTTTGAAAGAGCAAATAAATCGTAACAAAGAGAGAGAGCAGGGCGAAAACAAAGAAGAACTGCAGCAGCAGGCCCAGACACAAGATACAGAAACAGAGAAAACATTCATTCCAGCGTCTGCGTCTGCTTCTGCTTCTGATCCTGCAGCAGATTCCACTTCCACTACCAATACTACAAATGCCACTGAGGATAAAGAGAAAACGGAAGAAACTTTGCCGTCCAAAACCACTGATGAGGCAACCAACAAGTCATCGTCACCCAATCGGAATGGCCATTCATCATCCCATACGCATAATCATAACCATTCCCATTCCCGTTGCCATCGCTCACATAGAAATTCCATTTCATCCACATCATCGTTCTCGGTTGTGCCCACAACAAATGCCCAAATCCTTAATCTTCATTATATGTATAGCTTCCTTCAAATGCTTGTCTTCACCGTTATCGGCCTCATTGTGCGCAAATTGTTCTTCCTTAGCTTTACTCAGGGTTGTGTTATAGCTCCAACTTTATGCTCCAAAGTCTGGTATCACCGACAGCGCAATATCTTTTGGTCTGTCTCCTTGGCCGTCTTCTTACTCAGCATGTTTGATCCCGGGATGGTGGTAATTTCTTTGAGTTCTATCAATAATCTACTTCCCATTGACTGCTCATTCTTTTGGTTTTCATCTTTTTTGTCAGAACATACGTGAGGAATACTTTCCAACACGTTATACCCAAAATACAGACGATTTGGATAGTATGCTTGAATGGATTAAAGTCAATACAGAGAGAGATGCGGTCTTTGCCGGACCCGCGGAGATTATTGGCACTGTTCACTTGACAACCAAAAGGCCAATTGTGAATCATGCCCATCTTGAGATGCGACAAATTGCGTAAGAGACCTAAATTACTTGAGTCATGTAACCTAAACAAAATATTTCTTTTTATCTTATCTTCCCCTCCTCCTACTCTTACTCTCATGACAGTGAACGTACGGAGCATGTCTATTCGGTATATAGTCGTCAACAATCTTCAGATATTTACAATCAGTGCTCACAATTGAAAATCCAATACTTGATCATATCGCTCGATGAGTGCACCAATGAAGTGCGGTGAGTCTTAAAAAATGGCCAAAAAGTACTTACCACATACAATGTAGACACAGGGGCTCTGGATTCGAGATATTTCAATTACTAAGGGAAGGGTACCTTGCCCTGGTCTAATACCTCATCCATCCTTAACGTACTTAAGTCGTAAGAAATACTAATAGAAACTTTTATCTATCCATTACTTTTAGGGATGACTGCGACATTCTATCTATATGGGATGACAAGCAGCCTACCTATCGCAATTATCCGCAATTCTGTCATGAATTGCTGCACAAGAATGTGCCAAGTTTCCTTAAAGTCTATGCGAATGACAATTATGGGATTATCAAGATGTTCTCACAATCGGTACAAATCAATTTGAAGCACAATAAAATGCCCGAAATGTCCATTTGAGAGGGGAATTGTTGCCGTTGCCATAGTCCATGCCAATGTCCTCGCCGCCGCCGCCATCGAAGCAGCAGGAGAAACAGCGGTCAACAGAAGCATAAGGATTAGGAGCAGAAGCAAGAGAGATGGATTGAAAAAGACTGTCACATTAAACCTTTTTCCATCCTCCTTTACCTTCTCGACAACAAAAGGAAAACAAATATAAAAACAACAAAAACAAAACACCAGACGACACCAAAACCAAAAAGCAGAACAAAAAGAAAAACTTTTGAGAATTGTATTGCATTTAAGTTTCTCGTTTACTTTTGTTCTCAATATTTTCTTTTCTTTCTCTATCTATCTCTGAAAGCCATTCCTTCACCTCCCCTGCCTGTTTTTTGAGTCAGGTTTAAATTTTAAGTTTGAGCTAAGCTTTTTTTTTTTTTGTTTATTTGTGTACCGCTACTGTCGCAGATACAAAATGTTGTATTGAAAATGGTCGATGAGGAGGAAGATATCAATTTTGAGACTTGTTGTGACCCCCCTCCCCACTCCTTTCGGACACACACTAAAAAAGTCCCCCCATTAAGCATAGAGATTTAAGCAGACGAAGGCAATAAAAGAAAGTTTAACAACAAATTATGAGAAATATAAATCAACCATTTGAAGTTGTTACTTATTGTTTGGGATTGTTGATTTTTAATAGCAGAAACAACAATTAATAATTCAAACTTTGAATTTCAAACCGGCATTTAAAATAGGGGTAAAGTTATAACGGTTTTACCGTTGATGTTCAAATGTGAACTTCACGTCGATTACATAGGAACGAAAGAAATGGCTATATGATCATTGGCTTCGTCACCTACTGCCATCCTATTCATTTTTACGCTGCATGCTTATTTTTGGCCAAGTGTGGCAACTCGTTCTAAGCAGGCTTAAATCATTAGTCGATATGCTTAACAACGACAATGTCGATAGCCGATAGCTTTAACTGTCAATTTTATTTTATTCATTACACAAAAACCACACAATAAATAGCAAAAGGAGCATCTGATTTGTGTTCCGGTTTTTTTTTTTTTTTGCTTTTTTGTTTTACTAGATTCACATAGTGTTTTGTCTGTTTTAGTCCGTAGTAGTTTATGTAAACCTAATATCAATATTCAATAGAGAAAAACTAAACAACGAATTGCACGAGTCCAACTGGAGGACATGCTGGCAGAATAATTTTTTGGATAATGCCAATTCTCAACTACCTTGAGGGTGTTACGGTAAGCATGAGATAAATAGATCGAAGGTTATCTATCTACAAAACTGTTTTGGTAATCCTGCTGAGATGAGTAGTTAGATAAGACAACATCACTAGCCCACTATTTTCGAAATTAACTGTGCTTTTTTTTTTTGCTTCCGTGCAAAATAAGCATTAAGTAATTGTAATTGTGTTTGTTATTATAATTATTTGTAATTATTGCTTGTGTGCCTATTCCGTTTTGACTAATGTCAGGAAAAACATATCTTAACCTGATGTTGTGTACTCTTTTGTGGTACTGATATTTAAACTAGATTCCTAGAAGGTGTGTGGGGGAGAGAGGAAGAGGACTATGGGCAAAAGAAAAACAAATATAAAAAGAACAAAAACAAAAAACCAGACGACATCAAAACCAAAAAGCAGAACAAAAAGAAAAACTTTTGAGAATTGTATTGCATTTAAGTTTCTCGTTTACTTTTGTTCTCAATATTTTCTTTTCTTTCTCTATCTATCTCTGAAAGCCATTCCTTCACCTCCCCTGCCTGTTTTTTGAGTCAGGTTTAAATTTGAAGTTTGAGCTAAGCTTTTTTTTTTTTTTTGTTTATTTGTGTACCGCTACTGTCGGAGATACAAAATGTTGTATTGAAAATGGTCGATGAGAAGGAAGATATTAATTTTGAGACTTGTTGTGATTTAAAACAGGCGTAAAGTTATAACGGGTTTACCGTTCATGTTCAAATGTGAATTTCACGTCGATTACATAGGAACGACAGAAATGGCTATATGATCATTGGCTTCGTCACCTACTGCCATCCTATTCATTTTTACGTTGCATGCTTTTTTTGGCCAAGTGTGGCAACTCGTTCTTAACAGGTTTAAATCATTAGTCGATATGCTTAACAACGACAATGTCGATAGCCGATAGCTTTAACTGTCAATTTTATTTTATTAATTACACAAAAACCACACACTAAATAGCAAAGGAGCATCTGATTTGTGTTCCGGTTTTTTTTTTTTATTTGCTTTTTTGTTTTACTAGATTCACATAGTGTTTTGTCTGTTTTAGTCCGTAGTAGTTTATGTAAACTTAATATCAATATTCAATAGAGAAAAACTAAACAACGAATTGCACGAGTCCAACTGGAGGACATGCTGGCAGAATAATTTTTTGGATAATGTCAATTCTCAACTACCTTGAGGGTGTTACGGTAAGCATGAGATAAATAGATCGAAGGTCATCTATCTACAAAACTGTTTTGGTAAACATGCTGAGATGAGTAGATTAGATAAGACAACATGTAGCATTTTGTCTATCGATAACCCGCCAATGCAGCCGATACCACTAGCCCACCATTTTCGAAATTAACTGTGCTGTTGTTTTTTTTTTTTTTTTTTGGCGTCCGTCCAAAAGAAGCATTAAGTAATTGTAATTGTGATTGTTATTATAATTATTTGTAATTATTGCTTGTGTGCATATTCCGTTTTGACTAGTGTCAAGAAAAACATATCTTAATCTGTTGTTGTGTACTCTTTTGCGGTATTGTTATTTAAATTAGATTCCTAGAAGGTATGAGGGGAGAGAGGAAGAGGAGGACAATGGGGAAAAAAATGCCCAACACAAACTAATAAGGTTTAAAATTCTTCTAGATGTCCACTAACAGTTTAAATACGAATACAAATAGCGACGGCGAGGCGGATACGGTGTCTGTGGCGCTCCGAGTGCGTCCATTGGTCAGGTCAGAGATTGAACGAGGATGCCAAATAGCCGTACAGCGGGCCGGTGATGGATCACCACAGGTCACTGTGAATCGAGCCGAAACCTTTACCTATAACTATGTGTTCGACACCGCCGATAGCCAGCAGGATATCTATGATGATTGTGTGCATCCGAAACTGAAGAAATTGCTAAGCGGTTATAATGTTACGATACTCGCATATGGTCAGACCGGATCCGGCAAAACGTATACCATGGGCACATCATTCAATGGCATAATGGACGAGAATGCCGGGGTGATACCGCGAGCCATTCATGAGATATTCAAAGAGATTGATGCCATGTCGTCGTCAGATGTGACAAATAAAAGCAAATTTGTGGTCACTTGCTCATTTGTGGAATTGTATCAGGAGCAATTAATTGATTTATTTTCACCAAATCGAAACACAGTGGATGTGCGTGAGGTGAAGAATCGGATTGTGATGCCTGGTTTGACCGAACTGCAAGTGCGATCGGCAAAGGAAGTGACTGATTATCTAATGAAGGGCTCGGCTGGCCGAGCTGTCGGCTCTACAGCCATGAATGAATCCTCCTCACGTTCCCATGCCATATTTACAATAACTGTTGTGGCCACCCAAACGGACGGCAGGTGAATAGACTCAAATATGGCAATTCTATGCTAGGATTCTTTTCTATTGAATCGTTTCTGGTCTTCAATTCACAGAGATTCGGTGACAACCTCCAAATTCAATCTAGTGGACTTGGCCGGATCCGAACGTGCTTCTAAAACATTAGCCAGCGGTGATCGATTTAAAGAGGGCGTTAATATTAACAAAGGATTACTAGCATTGGGCAATGTGATCAATTCGCTGGGCTGTAAGTACTTTCCTATCATTTGTTCGTTCGTTTAGACTTTAATCTTGCTTTTAATCTTTATGTATATATATAAATATAAATAGCTGGTCAAGCCTCTGGCTTTATAGCCTATCGGCAATCAAAGTTGACAAGGTTATTACAAGATTCGCTGGGTGGAAACTCAATAACCTTGATGATTGCCTGCGTCAGCCCAGCGGATTATAATGTACCCGAAACGTTGAGCACTTTGAGGTATGCGGATCGTGCCCTTCAAATTAAGAATCGGCCAGTGGTCAATTTGGATCCTCATGCTGCCGAAATCAATCAACTAAAAGATATCATTCAAAAACTGCGTATGGATTTGCTCTCACAAGGAGTAACTGGAGGAATGAGCAGTTCCCTGACCGCCGCCCTGGGCTCAGCCGGCTTGGAGTCGGCACCATCTGTTAACTCAATGGGCAGTGGCATGAGTGCCGCAGAGAGGCAGCGTCTGATGGAGAAATTGCAGTTGTTGGAACAAAAGAATCTCAAATTGCAAAAGGATCTCCATCAAGCCCTAATCGATGTGGCCGAGAATGAGATGAGAGCGCATATTGCCGAACAAAATCATGATAGGATTAAAACTCATTTACATGAGATGAAAACTAAACTGAAGCTGCAGTATGAGCAGAAGCAGCAAAATGAGGAGGTGGGCGAAGCGAGCGAGTTGTGGCAGGTGTTAACCGAGGCGGTTGATTTGGCCCATCAGGAATTGGAGCGTTCCGAAACGGAGATGAAAGAGCTGACACACACATCCATTAGGTCGAATGTAAGCACCAATGATATCGACAACGCCGGTGAGCTTCAGGAGCTAAATCAGATGGAGGAGTACACGGCCAAACAGTTAAATCTGAATGGTGAACTGAAAAACATTAATCGTCAGCTCAATCTCAAGCAGGAGCTGCACGAACGTGTATTAAGCAATTTTAGTCGCCTCCAGGTGGAAGTTGGCGAGTCTACGCTGGCAGATGAGGCGGCTGCCAACAAGAAGATCGATGAACTGGAGTCTGAACGACGCCAGCTGCTAGAGAAGCTGCGCTCAATGAAAAGCAAGGACACCAACGTCTCCAAATTGGCCGAGGAGCGTAGGAAGAGATTGCAGCAACTGGAACAAGAATTGGGTGGAATGCGCCGTAGATTGCAGACCATGAACAATGTTGTTAAAATGCATGAAAAAGAAAAGGCAAAGATCACCAATCTCAGTCAAGAGATCAAGGAAATGAAGGAAGCAAAGGTCAAGCTGATACGGGCCATGCGGCAGGAATCGGAGAAATTCCGTCAATGGAAAATGCTTAGAGAAAAGGAGGTCACGCAGCTCAAATCCAAAGATCGAAAATTGAAAAGCGAGATGGCCAGGCAGGAGCAACTACATGTCAAGCAGCGGAACGTGCTCAAACGCAAATGTGAGGAGGCACTGGCCGCCAATAAGAGACTGAAAGACGCCTTGGACAAGAAGGCTTCGGCCCAGGCTCAGCGTCAACGTCAGCAACAAAATGGTAATACCACAACTAAGGCTAAGGATAACATTGCTGCTATTGACCAGGAGCTGGAGATCATATTATCGGTACTCGATGCTGAAATTATTCTTGAAACCCTGATGGAGGATCGAGCCATTCTCGTGCAGGAGTATCAGGAGTTGCAACAAAATGCAGCAGATGAAGGAAATCAAGCTTTGCTATCGGCAATGGAGGAGGACTTGGAGATGAGGAATGCCCAGATCGCTGATTTCCAACAAAAGGTTCAACTCAACAATATAGACACCCATGTGTCCATATTGGCCGATAACCCTCAAAGTTTGGGCGAATCCCGAACAGTGAGCAAACGTGTGCTTAAAACCCTGATTCAGCAGCGACGTGATCATGCCCAGGACATGGCCGAGCAACGTATACGCCTGACTAATCATATCAATCAGTTGACCGCGTTCGAGACGAAGCAACTTGAATTGGTCGAGCAGATGCAGCGAGTCGAACAACAGCATAGGGAGGAAATGCATTGCCAACAGCGGGAGTATGAGGAGAAGGTAGCTGTCCTGCTGCGCTCGGCCCAAGCAAACAATGGAGATGTACCGCAACAATTTGAGAAAGGTGGCCAAACGTTTATAATTGAGGATTTGTTGGCCTCCAAGGAGGCTATTCAATTGGAATTGGATGCACTGAAATCAAAGGCGGACAAACCGAAGAAATCAGCTCAACGAAAAACCCTTGCGACCGAGTATCCCGATATCATGGATGAATCCATGGTCGAAATGGATGACAGCTACGATTTAGATCCTGACTGGAAGCCCGAAACGACCAGGCGCCACAAAAAGCTGGATGCCACCAACAAATCAAAGGCGGAAGAAACCACAATATCTGAAGCCGACCACTCATCCAACTCAAATTGTTCGGGATTGGTGTCATGCAAATGCCGGATTAGATGCGACTCAAAGCGTTGTCTTTGCTATGCAAATGGATCGAGTTGTTTACCCAGCTGTCGTTGTAAGGGCTCTTGCCACAATCCCTCAAACACATTCATCAAGGATGAAGATCAGGATGAGAATGACAAAGAGAATTTGATCGAAATGCCACCGCCACCTACCGCAGATCGTCCACCGCAAAGTAATCTACCGCAAAGTAATCCGAATCTGGCGAAGCGCACCGCCAGCGTAGAGACAATAAAAAGTGAGTCAGGATCGACAATTCAGTTACCCAGTACTCCGACTAGTAGTGATGAAAATATACCAAAATTGGCCAGGTAACATTATATATAAAACCAATTAAACATTTATTTTATTTATTTTACCTTTCTTTTTTTCCCCTCAGAATGTCCGGACTAACTTTTAATACGCCGCGAAGGAAATTTTTTTAGTTAGGGGAGTGCGCAAACTAATGCGTTTTATTAAAAATCCAACGAAAACGAAAACTCATTCCAAGCCTATATAGATGGATATGATCATGACAGAACACTCCTGCCCTGTCCTGTCAGTTTGCGATCTTTCCATCCTGGTTTTCGTTCGAAGAAAAAAATTTTATGTATGCCGCACTTCCCCTCACCTTCAAAGCAACATTTTCTACCTACCTTAATAGTCTAAATATGCCAATTTGTATTTAAGCTAAACAAAACTATTAGAAGTTAGATAGAAGATATGTATATGTAGAATGTCATCGAATAAGCAGTTTTCCGACATTCCTCTCTCCATTACCGTTTTTATGATGTTTGCATAATTTTAAGTATATTGGCTACCCCCGACTGAATCCTTTCCTCTATTTTCTCAATTAAATTAAACTAAATTCTAAATGGTTAAAAAAAAATTAAATGCAAAAACTACTTAAATGCTGTTTAGCGGTTATTTTCTTGTACGAACGTCTGGCAGCATTGGATGGTGGCGCATCATGGCATTTCGATAGTAGCAAAATTATCGATAATATGCGATAACTTTTTCGTTAAGGGAAAAGAAAAAAGGACAAAATTGATTATAATTTTATCACTTTAGATCCTTGCAGAAGGTAAAATAGAGTCCTGTGGCCATGTTGTACTTGGAGGACTATTTGGAAATGATTGAGCACTTGCCGCAGGAGTTGCGTGATCGCTTTACCGAGATGCGGGAATTGGATCTGGCCGTGCAGAGTAAGTGCGTCCTTGTTCGTTTGCAACAATTGTCGTCACTCTCTCCCAATCTCTCTGGCAGACAATATGGACTCTCTGGACAAGAAATCACGCCTTTTCTTTCAGCAATGTAAACGCGGCGAACTGCAGCACGAATCGATGGACACGGAATTCCATGGCCTGAGGCGGGAATACTTTAAGGTAATGGAAGATGCCGATGAAAAAGTGGCGATTGCTACGCAAATCCATGAGTTAGTCGAACGTTATTTACGCCGCCTCGATAGCGAGCTCTTTAAATTCAAATGCGAGCTGGAGGCGGATAATAATGGCATTACCGAGATCTTGGAAAAGCGGTCGCTCGAATTAGATGGAAACACATCAACAGCAGCCTCAGCTCTGATGATAAATATGAATCAGAAGGAAAATCGGTATAGTCTGGTCAATAATTCTTCGGGAATTATAGCAACTGGTGGTGGAGCGACCAATGCGCATACCGTCGCTGTTACCACACCAGTTGGTGGTGGTGGTGGTGGAGCCGTCGGGGCAGTTAACCCATTGAGTGCCCATCAATTGGGTCATCAGTTGAATCAGCGTCATCATCGCAAGCTGGAGAAAAGGCGTGAGACCATCTGTACTGTACCCGTGCAAGAGAAACGGCCAAATCTCAATCATTCACTGCCCACATTAATGGCAGCAGCCAATACCACATCCTCCGCAGCAGTAGTCACAGGTGGCACCGCTCAAGCCACAACTCTACCGACTGTGGCAAATCATGTAGGTCATTTGCCAACATTGCCAGTGGCACCGGCAACAGTTAATTCCATAGTTACGGGCTCAACAGCTGGCGGGGTTTCCGTTGTCCGTCAATTGGCAACAAATTTGTCTCACAATCATGTCCTTGCCACTGGCTCAGCAGCGGCCAATTGTGGTCCAAATGTGTCGGCGGCTGGTGGCTCAAGTGGTGGATCTGGTGGAGTGGGTACATCGAGTGCTGGTGGCAACGTGAGCTACAATCTGCAGCATCTGGGTGGCGGGGCAGCCGCCTCTAGTGCCATAGCAGCGGCGGCCAGTCAGGCTATTGTGGCAACCCAACAAATGCAACAAGGACGAAGGACAGCCAGCTTAAAAGCCAGCTTTGAGGCCATACATGGCGGAACTACTGATTTCTGGGCAGGAAGCGGAGCGGCGGGTGGTGGCGCAGCAACTGCAGGTGCTGCTGGTGGTGCAACAGTGGCGGCAGCTGTAGCAAATACAGGTGCCGTAACTAGTACCAATCATCATGGTCAACATGGTCAGCATGGTCATGGCCATGGACATGGACATGGCCACGGCCATGGTCATGGGCATGGACACGGCCATGGTCATGCACATGGTCATCATACACTGCCAGTTAATTCCCTGCAGCATTTGCAGCAGGAGAAGAAAAAGAAAAATTAAACACCCATATCACATTGCCCACTGTTGCATCACTGCAGAATTCATCCTCCGCTTCCTCCACTGGATCCTCCTCGCTAAATGTTATAGCAACATCGGCATCGTCCTCATCATCTTCCAGCCTTAGTGGCGGGATGGGAGTTGGTGTCGGCGTGGCAGTGGATACGTTTGATTTGCTTGCAGCAAGTGGACCAGTTGGAACTACCAATGCCACACTCACAAATCACATAACGTCCAGCAACGCCGGTGGCGGCGGCAGTGCCACTGGCGGTACAAAAAATCAAATGACTTCCAATACTTTGCCTATTTGTCCACCAGCCAGTGGCAATCAAATTGGCATCTCATCAACGTCTAGCCAGGCCACAGTACTGCCTACGCATCACAACCAACATCATCACCAACAGCAGCAGCAGCAACAACAACAGCAACAGCAGCATCACCATCAACAGCAGCAGCAGCAGCATCACCACCATCATCATCATCTGCCAACCACGACGGTATCATCATCATCCGTCTCCTCATCGTCAGCGTCGTCCAATACAAATTCTGGACAGACTCTTAACAACAGCCTGCCCACCAATAGCCTGCCGCCACCCTCGTTAGCCTCCTCCCAATTGACCATTAATGAGAATGGACTTGTTGTGGAGCAAACGGCCGAGGGCGGCGAATGGTCCTACGATCCAAATGAGCCACGCTATTGTACATGCAATCAGGTATCCTATGGCGATATGGTTGCCTGTGACAATGATGCCTGTCCCTACGAATGGTTCCATTACCCCTGTGTGGGCATTACCCAACCGCCCAAGGGCAAATGGTATTGCCCCAAATGTACCGCCTCGATGAGGCGACGAGGCAATCGAAAGAATTGAATATCAAAGCTAGGGAAATCCTTACAGAAATTTCGTTGGGATTTTAGTAGGCACCATTTTAAATAAGCAGAGAAAGAGAGAGAGCACTAGTACTTGAATTACTAATGTAATTATTATTACATCATTGAGGTGAGTTATTTTACTTTAGTTATGTAAGTCCCTTACACAAAGCAACAAACCACTATATTACATGCAATTCCAATTTTAAAACTTCTTATACCAATTTATATTGATAATTTCAATTTATTTGTTTATTTTATTTTATTTTATTTTTGGCCTTCTATAACTTATTTATAAACATTTTTTTAGAGTATTCAATTTTACACGAAACTCAGCCGAATTAGCGGAATATTATTATTAATTATTATATCAATTGTAATTATACATAAATACATATATATGTACATACATATGTAGCTAATATATTTATACATATATATATCGGCTTCAATATAAATTATGAAACTTAATGCAATAACTTTTATTCAAATAAATTTTTTTCCAAATTTGAATTTTGGGCATCTAAAATCCTGTACAGGGGTTTAATCTACTTGAATTAAATCTACACGCTATGTGCTCATGTACTCTTTGTATTAAAACTGGGCGTACTTAGGGTATCTGCAAGTTGGCATTGCTTCAGAGAATTAAATTTTCCTTTATCGATTATGTTTACTGTTTCAAAACATCTGGCATCACGTTTGGTGCTGCCAGAATCGAATAGACTTTCAGTTACACCTACTGGCAACTCTGTACACTGTACGCAGCCAAAACGAAACAAAAGAAAATCCTCAGCGTCGTTCGTTTTTTTGTATTGTTGTAATAAATACATAAATAAATTTTCATTTTCGCATCTTTATAAACGGCCTCAAAATTGGCAAAATACGGAAAAACAAGAAAATGAGTTACAATGAGAAATCGGAAGTCATAACAAAGGACGAATGGCTACAAAGATTAGAGCAGTTTCCTTTCAAGCAGGCAGACATGAATCGCCTGATAATGAACTATTTGGTAACAGGTGAGACAAATGCACGAAGGATGACTTTGCCGAATGGCGGCGGCAGTCCCATTTTACCCATACTAATCGGAAACCTCTCTCTCTCAATCTCTGTGTTTTCTCACACTATCCATCTATCGATCCATAGAGGGATTCAAGGAGGCTGCCGAAAAGTTCCAACATGAAGCTGAACTCGAACCGAGCGTAGAATTGAGTAGCCTAGATGATCGCATTCTCATCCGTGAAGCTGTCCAAGCTGGACGCATTGAGGAAGCCACACACTTGGTCAATCAATTGCATCCGGATTTACTTGGAAGTGATCGATATCTATTCTTCCATTTGCAGCAATTGCAATTGATTGAGCTTATACGAGTGGGCAAAGTGGAGGAGGCTTTGGCATTTGCCCAAAGCAAACTATCCGAATCGGGCGAGGAAGCAATGTTCGAACTGGAGCGCACCTTGGCCCTATTAGCATTCGAGAAGCCACAAGAGAGCCCATTTGCCGAACTTTTGGAACAATCGTATCGCCAGAAAATTGCCAGTGAATTGAACTCTGCGATCTTACGTTGCGAACATAGCGAGGATTCTACACCAAAAATGATGTTTCTATTGAAGCTAATACGGTGGGCCCAATCCAAATTGGATAGCCGTTCGATAAACTATCCAAAAATGAAAGATCTAGAATCGGCCCAATTAGATCCAAAATAGAAATAAGCAAATATAGTGGCGGCTTCAAAATATATGAGATTTGTTAATTTAAAAGAAGAAATAACAATTTTCACTACTCGATTTTTTTTTTCGGAATAAATCGAAATTTAATAGTTATATACCATAAATGTACTGTGTAAAAAAAAAGTAAACAAAAAAAAATAAGAAAATACGCAATAAATATTAATATGTAAGTAGAAAACATAATTTGTGTTGTCTTTTGAATTTCTAAAACTTCATTTATTACTTGTAAATTGATTGATTATAGACGTGAAAGGGATTGGCTTTTTGGCTGCGGATGAACCATTTTTTAGTTGAAACTATCTCGCGCTCCTATCTCGGTTTTTATTCGTTAATTCTTTTATTAAATGTGTTTCCTTGTTTGAGCTTAAATCTTAATTGAACTAAAACTGATAAATTTGCAAAAATTGTGTCTTTTTACCATCCAAATATCATGTCCATAGCCTTGTTGACTAATCCAGAACTTTTTTGTGGTGCATTTTTGTTTGTGGGCGAGACTGTGTTAACCTTTTGGGCCAACTGATACGATTGTTGGGCAAAGGGACGAACTTTGGGTGAGACCAGGGTATCGGAGGGCTCAGATACATTTGCGTTAACTGCATTGGCATTGGAATTCTCTTTATCCAGAATGGCTTTATCTGTGCATCGCGTCACACCGATCATGACATTGCCGGCAATTACCTTTTGATTGTAGTTCAATGCTTTATCACTCTCGATGCGGGACGAGAAGCGCACATGCATCCAATTGCCATTCTGTGGGGCATGTTGCACTTCGGCTATGGTGCCGCAGACGGTGAAATGCTGCAGAATCATTGAGCTGGCACCGGGTGAAAAGCCATAAATCGTTACCCAGAAATCAGCACTTACTGGTTTAAATTGCACAGTGGATGGTGTAGATGCAGATCCAGTCGGTATGGATGATATATTTGCACCCAGGGGCGAACACAAGGCACGCATTGAGGCATTTATGGCATTCGGTGCATTGGGTGCAAACGAATCGTTTTGATAGCTTTGATTGAGACTGAAATTATGCTGATTTGATGATTGATTCAGATGATGCGTATTCTGTAGCCCCCTTAAATGGTTTCGTTTCGGGGTAGATTTGGCGCTGACATCCCGTAATGATTCGAATAATCCCTGCGTTGGCGGTCCAGCCTGATGACCGCCTGAGCCAACGCCGCCGGATGTCATACTCGCTGAGGTGTTTCCTCCACCCGCTACACCACCAAACAGGGAGCGGCTACTCAAGTTCATTGAGCGATTAAAATCTGCCTGAGTCGTCTGCTGCCCTGAAGTTGGCCCCGCACCACCAGGTGAGGTTACTGCAATTTTCAATCAGTTAGTTATAATTAGTTGCAGTTGATCATCGGCCAGTCACTTACCAAATCCCACATTGTAGCCACGCGGTACGGCTGGCTTGGGTGACAATGTGTTGTTGTGCGGTGCCATTGATGCCTGCGGATCACCCATCAGAAATGGCGGCAAATATTGACTCTGGTTATTGCCACCGCCGGCAATTGCACCTGGGCTGTTTACTGGGCTGCCTAAGTTCATTGGCTCCATTTTATAACAGCAATAAACACAAAACGAAAAAAAATTATTGTACAACAATTTTATTATTTTTTTTTTTTATATTAAGTTGTACAATAATTTATACAGAAAATTACTACAAGAGTTAGCAAAAAAAAAAATTCGTTGAGTTTGATTTTGTTGTTGATGTGGGGTTGAAACGGTCACACATAAAATACTAGAAATACACAAAAATACCAGAAAGTCGCTGAAAATACCAGAAAGGCACAGAAAATCCTTTTGTGAATTGAACTGTTGTTGCCAAAAAGAAAACAAAACCAAAAACATATACAAATCAAAACAAAAAACGAAAATAATTAAATGAAAATGGACCGCTATGCGGTAAAATCGATGGTGGGTCAAGGCTCATTTGGTTGTGTGTACAAGGCAGAGCGACGAAAGGACAAAAAAGTGGTGGCCATTAAGATGATATCAAAAGTGAGAGCAAAACAACCAACCAGATGCAACAAGTGTATTTATATAGTTATTTCAATCCTTGCAGAGAGGCCGCTCCGAGCGTGAACTAAAAAATCTGAGACGAGAATGTGATATACCAGCGCGTCTGAAGCATCCGCATGTCATCGAAATGCTTGAATCCTTTGAATCGAAATCTGATTTATTTGTGGTCACGGAATTCGCCATTACTGACCTGCATCGGTATCTATCTCGACATGGATCCCTGCCCGAAATGGAGGCAAGCCGTGTCATATCTCATTTGGTTTCCGCTCTCTATTATTTGCATTCGCACCGCATTTTGCATCGCGATCTGAAGCCACAAAATGTTTTGTTGGACGAGCAGATGAATGCGAAGTTATGCGATTTTGGTTTGGCTAGGAATATGACAATGGGCACGCATGTGCTGACCTCCATTAAGGGGACACCGCTCTATATGGCACCCGAACTACTGGCCGAGCAACCGTATAATCATCAGGCGGACATATGGTCACTGGGCTGCATTGCCTATGAGAGTATGGCGGGTCAGCCACCATTTTGTGCCACCTCCATACTACATTTGGTGAAAATGATTAAGCACGAGGATGTCAAATGGCCAAGCACATTGGGCAGTGAATGCAGATCTTTCCTTCAGGGACTGCTGGAGAAGGATCCCAATATGCGCATGCCATGGAAACAATTGCTATGCCATCCATTTATCGAAGGCAAATTGTATATAGCCGAAGTTCAAGCGGAGCTGGCCCAACAATCACCCTTTATCAATCCCCCGCGGCAAACTAAAGACCATAAATTCGCTCCTACAAAATCGTCTAGGTGGGTTTAGTAGTGTCACCTTGTTATCGCTGTATTAACGTTTTAATTTGATATTCCTTTCAGTGAGACTCATACAGCGGAATTAGTTGATGTTCTGGCTGCCCTTAAGCTAAGCGATGCGGCAGCTGCTGCTGTGATTAACGAGAACCTTAGTACTTCCCGGGATAGCATCAATGCTATAGCTCCCAGTGATATAGAACAACTTGAAACTGATATCGAGGATAACATGGCGCCTCGTGTTATTGTTCCATTTGCTGAGAACTCGCTAAGGGAGTTGCCAGTGCCAAGTGCGATTTGTGCTGGAGCAGCACCAGGCCCATTGATTAATTCTCAAACCTGCTTCATCAGTGGCAACTCCAACATGATACTCAATCATCTCAATGACAATTTTCCACTCGAGCAACCAACAATGATAAAGGGTGCCATAAAGCTGAAGCCAAATGCACCTGTTGCTGCTGCTGCTCCTGCCTCATCGGTAAATTTAAAGCAGTCGCGTAGTAAGGATCTAGAAAAACGCAAGTTAAGCCAAAATCTGGATAATTTTTCACTGCGTTTGGGTCAAAGCATCGATTTAGATGTTCAACGTAAGACAACAGAGATGTTGACACAGGATAAAAAGCCCAGGGACAGGGAGCAGCTTAAGCAATCAATGCATTCAACGCAGGACGATAAACTTAGCAATGAGTGAGTGAAATCTCAATAACTTGTTTCCTATATGGATTGGTAGCCTTTTATGTTTTAGCAATACTCCACCATGTTTGCTGCCCGGTTGGGATAGCTGCGATGAGTCACAGAGTCCACCCATTGAGAATGATGAATGGTTGGCATTCCTAAATCGTTCCACACAGGAATTACTTGACGGCGAATTTGATTCATTGAAACAACATAATTTGGTCAGTATTATTGTGGCACCTTTGCGCAACTCAAAGGCCATTCCATCGGTTTTGCACAGTGTGGCGCAATTGCTATCGTTGCCATTTGTGCTAGCCGAACCGCATTTAGTGCTCGATGCCATTAAAAGCGTCTATATCGATGTTAAATTGGTGCCCAATCTAATGTATGCCTGCAAATTGCTTTTATCGCAAAAACATTTAAACGATTCATTAACAATTGGCGCTGGCAACTCACTGAGTCGCACTCTGCGTAGCATTGATGAACTAAATGCCGAGGAAATGAATACGGCCTGCAGTCTATATGAATTGGTCTGCCATTTGGCCCATCAGCAGCAGCAATTTCTAAGTCAATTCTGTGATGCTGTCGCCATTTTGGCCGTAAACGATTTGTTCATTAATATCCTAACCCATGGTAAGTTTGATTTAATGTGCAAATCAATCAAAAATAGGCTTATTCCTTTCATCATTTATAATAGATTTCAAGCACTCGTCAGCCGTTCGCCTGGCTAGCTGCATGTTGGCCCTATTCTGTTGTGTGCTTCGTGAGCTACCCGAAAATGCTGAGCTAGTGGAGAAGATCATATTCAATCCCCGTTTGCATCTATCAACTCTACTACAGAGTCAACATCAATTGCTGCGTCAAAGGTCGTGCCAGCTATTGCGCCTTTTGGCTCGTTTCAGTCTACGCGGTGTACAATGCATTTGGTCGGCGGATTTGAAATGTGCTCTTCAATCCTTGGCCGAGGAACATAGTTGTCCAACGCTGCGTCTGGAGGCTGCCCAAACCCTGGACGAACTAAGTCAATTTAGTTTCTTTCTAGCCTAAAAGCAAACAAATCAAATCGAATTACACATCGCCTCGCATCGAGTCGAATCTCATAAGTTCTGATTATTATTCCTGCTTAATCTCTAACCGAAAAGATCTTGCAAATTGTTTTGAAAATAGTCCAATAGATCATCTAGATAGTTGCCAAAGCGATCGAAATTTAACAAATAACTTTCGTTGCAATCCTGTTCATACATTTCATTCAGTTTTGAGATATCCTTATCGGAGAGACCTCGACGTTGACCCAAAGAGGCATAAGGATCCTGTGGAGAATAAATTACAAAATTTATTGATCTGACAATTATGCTTAATTTTTAGTATATAGAAAGGTAGTTTATAACATTTTTTTTTATTGTCTTTAAAGTCTTTCCAATGTTTTTTTTATTTTGTAAAAATAAATCTTTTAAAGAGAGATTTGAATTTGAATTTTTAGGATTAGGATAATTGAGACTTACCAGAGGTTCAATTGTGGCCTTTCCATTTTTACTAAATGCTTTCGAACTATAATGCATAACGCTCTGATAGTCATATTCCACCCCGAAATTTGTTATATGCGTTCTAGCATATTTATTAAAATTATGAGCATGTCCATCCAAAATATTCTCCCAATTGATTTTCACATACTCATCGCGCTCGGTGGCACTTTGCTGATGATAGAAACCCAATGCATGGAGTAACTCATGCACCACCACACCATGGGTTACACATTTCGGTGTATTCAAGTTGAGTATTTGTCCACCCTGGCGACGTCCGACACTGGACCAACAGCCGGAATAGTTGCCCTTGATCAGTATCCAGTTCTTATCGCCCTTGGCATAGGGACGGAAGCGTATGCAGGTGCGTTCGTGATATTCCTTAAAGGCTTTCAGTATAGTCATTGTCTGATTAGACGCTGTGTGGGGTACGGAATGAGTTGTTGTTTCAGTCTCCTATGGCATACTCACTGAAATCCTGTGGATCTATATAGAACGGTACTGAAGCATCCTCCCAGGTTAAACGTTCGTTGAGCAAACCATTGCGCAAAAGTTCTCGATGGAGCATAATGTCACCCTCAAAGAGTCCACAGTGTTCCCAGATATTCGTATCACTGTCCTCTGTCCAAAAATTGAAGGCGGCACCTCAAAAAGCGAAAATCAATTAATTAAAAACGAAAAGAACTTATCTAAAAGGTATTCTCGGTCTTTCTTTTCTCACTGTTATGCCGGCGTAACATTTGCATATTGGCGCCCCATTTCGGTGTGGGCGGGACGGGTGGATCGTATCGGGCTAAACCAGCTGCAGACACGCCCACAATCAATAAGGGCCAACAACAGATGATGATGATAATAAGAAGCTCACTAGCTCTCCACATTGTTTGAAATTGAAAGAAACGCGGCCCTGTATGGGTCTTGGCTTTTATACGATCAATTTGAAAGTATGTACATGCATATGAGTTGGTAATTGATTGTCGGGCCCCTCCGCCCACGCCAAGCTCATGCCTAACGGATTTACATATCCATGTATATATATTTTTGTGTTTCTTTTTATTACTTTTTTCTTATTTCTCTCTCTCTCTCCCTCTTTTACTCTCTCTTCTTCTGTCTTTCTTTCTCCACTATTTTCAACATTTTTCTTGATGTGCTTTTATGGCTTTTGATTTTATAAATATTTAACTGGGATATTGGGTTATCAGTGGCAACAGTGTGCGCATATAAAAATAGCACAGTCATTCGATGGTACTTACAGTGGTTGGAATATATGCATATAGACTAGCCCACTGTAGATACCTGAAGGTGAGAGGGTTCGTAGGTTAGTGCCAGGTTTTGATTGCTAAATGTATGGATTTTGAAAGGAAATGGTCGACTTTATGCAGGCAACATGTAATACGTTTTTTTCCTTTCATTTGGGTTACATATTTCCTTTTTTTCAGAATACTTTCAAAGGACATTTTACAATAGTTTTGGAGGCAAAAGAATCGATATTCTGATACTAAAAAATGGAGCATGTAAGTCGTCTGGCCGATTTCGGCGTACCAGTACAATTGAGGAAATCAGTTTTGTTTGAATTTCTTAGGTGGAACGGAGTAAGGGAAAGTTTTAAAATAAACTTGATCGGA
Organism: Drosophila equinoxialis; assembly: GCA_018150345.1. NCBI lineage: Eukaryota > Metazoa > Arthropoda > Insecta > Diptera > Drosophilidae > Drosophila > Drosophila equinoxialis. Next base: position 4,659,147 of record JAECWI010000002.1, on the reverse strand, counting down.
ATGCATTATACACGAGTCTACATCGAAAATCTTATGGCTTTAGCTTTTATAGTCTCCGAGATCTATGTGTTTATACGGACGGACAAACAAGCAAGACTAGTTCGACTCGGCCATTGAAGCTGATCAGAAGAATATATAAACTTTAGAGGGTCGGGTCAGCTTCCTTCTTTTACCCTATCGGTGCATGGTATAATTAAGGTACATCTACAATCATATGACAGACAGGATAAATTTCGATTGTGGGGCAAAGAGTTTGGGGTTTTATTTTCCAAAATAAACAAAAAAGCAATAAGAAATAATTTGACTAAACAAAACGTAGCATACTTTGCGGCGTGACACATACAAAATCCCAAATAAAGTGCTTAAATACGGCTAAACATTTTATGGAGCATTGCGAATTATGCATTATATACTAGTCGTCTGACTAGACAATATTGTTATTTATAAAAACCACAAAAGAGTCCTTAATATGTATTTCAAAAGACACTTGGTACCTCTTGAACAAAAACAATAGATGAATTAAAAACTTTTCTGGCTAAATCTGATCTGAGGCTATTATAAAATTGGTCAGATGTTTGTAACGCACAGAAGGAGATGTTTCCGACCCCATAAACTAAATATATATATTCTTGGTCAGCATGAGAGCAGAGTCGATATAGCCATGTCTATCTGTCTGTCTGTCCGTCTGTGCAAATAAACTTCACGCCGCCATCTTAGGAGCTATTGGGATGAAACTTGATATTTGAGCGACTTAGAACCCGGGTAAGATAAAGTATCTAAATCATTAGGATCGAACCACTATACCATATAGATATATAAAAAAATAAGTGAAGTAATTGGGGTATTCCTATGAAATTTACTAATATAATAGTTTTTTATATAATACATCGGATCCCGAAATTTCAATCAGTTCGGATAAAATGAACACAACTTACAACAAATATTAATTTGGCTCAACAGTTCGGAATAGTCAATCTCACCATTCAAAAGTATGTAAAGAAAAGTTACACCAAGCATAATTCTACGATTGGTTAAAGAAGAAAGGTTAACTAACTGAAGTCGACTAGAATAAGATGGAAGTTGAACAGTTGGATCCCAGCGCAAAACACGAAATGCAAAAAGTAAAAACTGTTTTTGTACAGATTCCAATTTGTTTTGATAAAACTCATATTGAGGGGACCAAACACAAGATCCAATATGGGGCAGACTAAAGAACTATAAAGTATTTTGGTAGTATATGGATCCTTGAACTCCTTTGACCAGCGCTTCATAAAGCCAAGAACACTCTTAGTCCTACTAACAGTAGTCGATATATGCTAATTAAAACTAAGTTTGTGGTCTATTAAGATCCCCAAATCGGGAAATTATTTAAAAAGTAACTTGCTAAACGGGGAGAACTTTAACAAAAGACATAATTTTGCACTTAGAACAGTTTAGCGATAACAAGTTACCCCTACACCACCCCTGAAAAGCATTAAGATCAGCTTGCAGGTTAGGGCATGAACGAGAGTCTACGATGCGATTACAGATTTTTAAATCATCGGCATTCATAAGAACTCTGGAATGTAAAAGTACGGTGGAAAGATCATTAATAAAAATGGTGAATAGAAATGGGCCAAGGTGAGTGCCCTGTGGGACTCCCCATTCAACACAAATGAACTTAGAAGGAGAGGACCTAAAAAACCAAATGCTTATTAAAAACAATTTCTTCTAAAAAGGATTCAAGGATTCAAGTAAGCGCGACGACTTGTGCCGACTTCAGTATACCATACAACACACCAAGTGAAGCAACTATTTTAGATTTATGAGCTTAACTTAATGGCCAATACATTTATGTCGCTTTATTAACTAGCTCAGGAGAATTTAACCCTCCGATGCACTTCCGGGTCTGGCCAACCCTAATCATCCGACTTTGTGTGTTATTTTATAATATTATAACTATAAATCAGGATTCAATATGGTGATTATATGATGACGATGAAATGAGGTATTGTCGATTGCAATTGGTTAAATATTGAAAGTCTTGTGTATTGTTAAAAACAATAAATCGTAAATAAATACGATTATAAAATTGCTCATTTCTTTCACTCATTAGCTTCTGCCGTATAATATTTCTCTAACTTCCTAAGCTAAAATTAAACAAAATATAAATCCTTCTGAATTTATGTTTTTGTACGTAGTTTAATGTATTGAAAATTGAATCCGCATTTGCCATATACATAGAAGCGCCGAAAAGTTGTTTTATTTGTCTATATATACTTTGTTGTCCGATCTATAGTGATGAGAAATACCTCACTTTACACTCGGCTAAGCACGGTAAAGCTTCAGTCTATTGTCATATTATATGCCATTCATTCCTAATACTAAATCCATACATCAAAATTTAGAAGAGAGTCTTGAAAATGTCTTTGAATCTCACTAGGAAGAAAACTAGGAAACCAATTTCTTCGGGGAGATGTCGATTTAGATCGTACTCGAAAATTTTAACGAGATGTTCTTTTATTTAGACACAAGTAATCCAAGAATGATATCCTTAATGATCGGCTTCACGCTTCAAAACTACATTGCATTTTTTGAATGTTTCTTGGCGAAGTTTAATTGATTTAAAAGTATTATTGTTCATAAGCTATGAAAGAAAAGGAATTCAATTTCCCGTCGAATGGGTCAAAAGTTAGATAGACTTTTCCCCAAGTGTTCAAGTTTGACAATTTCGGGGTTTATCAGAAGGAATCGGAGTTTGTCGTATGTCCTTAATGAAGCCTTAAGCTAGTTATCAATTGTATAATTGAAGTGATTGTTTATCAGATGATAACAACTTGATAAATATTTGTTTAATAATAGTTCGCTTGGTAATTGTGCTTTGAGATCTATTGAATTCTATAATTAAACAAAGCCATACTTAAGTCCTGCAAATTATTTAATGTACGATCAATCACTTTGTGAATCTTAATTGAAGTGATGACGTGAGTCGATGAATCGTGACCAAGTTAGTCTTCGACTAAGACAAACTTAATAGTAAATTCGGGCGTTCGATTAAGCAATCAACAATTTCTGTGTGAAGTGCGTTCATTGCTTCTTTCTCTTTGGCTGTTCCCTTTCACTGACCCAGAGACATCGACAACATCAGCAGCAACAGCAACAACAATGGGACTGACTATACAGTATTACTTGGTTATATATAAAGCTAAGAATGGACAGTAGTAGGTCAGGTTCAAATGGCAGATTCAGAGTGAAGGAAAAAGGTTCTGAGGTATTTATTGTAACTGGCATTACCTTGAGGGAAAAGCATTTGCTTTACCTGATGCATTTAACCAATTAACGAGCATTTTGTTGTTGATAGATAGACTGACTGACAGGTAAATTTTTATTTATTTATTTTTTTGTATTTTTCCTCTTTCTTTCTGCCTGCACTTTCACTATGCGAAAATTGCACCAAAATCTAAGACCCACATTTCCAGTATGTTCGTACATAAATACATATACTCTCTTGCAATGATGTGTGTTGCTGTTGTTGTTGTTGTTGTTGGATAGCTTCTTTTTAGAGAACATTTTGTGTTGGTCATGGCAACTGGAAATGCGCTTGGTTTTGCAGCAGCAGCGGATGCAGCATCTATCTATCTATCTGCGATGTACTTGATCTTTTTTCTTATGTCTATTTTTTTTGTTTTGTTTTGTTTTTGGTGGAAAACTTGACACACTTTTTTTCGGTCAACGACATTCCCTTGTCCCCCTACTTATATCACTCCTCCACTCCACATCATACACCCTCTCTGAGCAAGCTGGTAGCGCGGAAAATTCGAGGGAAATCGTCGACAACGTTCAAATGCAATTTTCAATTGAGAAAGTTGAAGCGGGGCACAGAGATTGCAAATTTTAGACAAGCGATGACGATGATGTTGAATCTTAAAGTCGGTTCGAGTCGAGTCAAGTTGAGTTGAGGCTTTTCCTTAAGGCGGTAATTGACTTCCTGCAACAGCTAACAAAACGCAGCAACAACTGAGAACATTTTCTATTACACTAAACAACACACACAAAATCCAACTTAGAGATTTCCAAATGAACTATGGTAATAAATGATTACTTGGTTAACAGTACCGATTCCAGTCCAATACATTTGTCGTAGTTTACTCTTATATAGGCATGGTCGCTTTTCTCAGTCTCATATATTACATTTCTAAATCACACACATTATCCCTGTACTTTCTAAAAATGTAATCTACAAAGTAATGCATTACAAATCTGTTTATTTGTGTTATAAAGTACGTAGCTTAGTAGCCACTTACTAATCCAATTACTACTGTAGAAAAGCGAAAGTGTCATCGGCACACAAAACACATTCAAAAACGGAGTATCCTTATATACAGTAGAAATATGTTTAATCGAGCAAATGTGAAATTTCGAATAACACGGATATAAGCAAACATCTATGTGTCTAAAATAGTAAGTCGAAGCCATAATTCAAATGGAGGATTTGAATTATGGCATCGAAAGGTTTGCTTTAGGGGCTAGACTGAGATTCTTTGGTACTGGTAAAGCTCGATCCGTTAAGTGGTTCGGAGTCCGTTGTCAATCGTTGTTTGAATATTTGAAATTTCAATCAAAAAATGTTCATTTATTTCATTGTTTGTTAATTGAGTTTTAAACTCTTCTAATTTTTCGAATGGATTTGTTAAGCAGTGTAAATCTTGGCCTCTGATAAAACACAATGAAAAAAATATGAATTGATCATAGTTATATTAAGTGGGTAAGAAGACTTTGTTAATACCCTGTATGTTTGCAATTCGCTAACCTTTTTTTTATACATAATCGATAATTCTATCAGAAAGACAAAAATATAAAAACACATGCAGTTCCCAAGTGGCCCAGAACAACGAGGATCCGGGTTCGAATCCCAGCCTAGTGTATGGATGTAATTTTCGTCTAAGCCGAAGGCCTTAGTTGCCAGTGCTTGTAAAATATAGTTAGGTTGGGTAGTCTACAACTATATCCTAAAACTATATAAACGCTGACATTTATAGAGGGTCTCACTTTTTGAGGCATCTAATGATCTGAGTGCTTGAATTTCACAACTACAAAAATGTTTAAAAAAAACTGTTGAAAACATCCTGAGAACTCATCTTATTCGAAATGAGGATCACTGAGGAATTTTTACTTTAACATTCAGGGTTTTTAATTTTAAATCTATTCCTTTTTAAAAAGAGCTGCACACTCAAATGGTCCAAATATTTCATAAAAGGAATATGGAAATAAGATTGGCCTATACACCCGATTGCTAAAGGGTATCGAAATTCGTGATAGTAGCCTGCCATATGTTTTGAGGGGAGTCTTTGCCGGTCCTTAACTGAAACTTACCTGTTGATACTGTTGTTGTTGTTGTTTCTGTTGCTTGTTTGTTTTTCACTTTTGGCCGGCAGTCACTTTCTGCGCCAGTGACCCAGAAACAAGACACAAGAAGAAGAAAAGAAAAAAACAAAAAAAAAAAAAAGAAGGTGCCTACCTCTTTGTCAGCTGCAATTCTGCGATTCTTTTCTTTTTCGCCTAGAGGAATCGTTGTTGGGGATAGTTATGCGCGTTTGTTTGCACAACAATTGAGAAATACTCAATTAGAAATGAGCCAGGCCTGTAGAATAAAAATCTAACAAACTTGGCCTACAAAAGAAAAAAAGAAATGAAAAAGAAACCCTGAAAGGATTTTTCAGAATTTGGAATTTGTTGTTATTTTTAAATGCCAAAGTTACAAAGTTTGAGATTTCTTTTTGAATAGTTAAAAAACCTTTTATTAATATTGTTCAAAAGAATGCAATGTATGGAAGAATTCGTTATATATTCTAGGACACCACGACAAATGGAGTGTAAGTCCATGTGAATCTGTTAGTCTGTAAGATAAAGGAACTACATACCTACATATATAACACTGCTTCCATAGCAAAGATAGGTTAAACATAAAGTGTTAGTTCAATAACTTTCTTAATATTGTCTAGAATTTGACCTTTTTGAAGTTTCTCAAAACTAGATTTTGGAGGCTTGACAAATATTTCAAAATTGACTTTTTCACTTGATGTTATTTGGAACTGCTTATATAGTTGGTACGGCCATTGCAAGCTCTTGATCCCTTAGCAAAGTTTGTTAATATTAGGACTTGGTGGCTATATGGACAACCTTTAAAATTTTACAAGTATATTCAAACGATTTATTGATCTCAAATCTAACTAAAGAATAGTTTTGACTATGTAAGATATACATACACATGTATTCACGTTTGTACAGTATTAAATCTGACCTGAAATTATATCAACACCACCTACTTTCTTTTTCTTAGCTGCCTCACGAAACTCCTAGTTCACTGTCTTTTGTCCTTTTGTCCTTTTTAGCTCCTTCTTCAAAGTTCATGACCTGTCTGAACGTCAGCGATCGCTGATAACGTGGAGTCTTTGATAACCGAGACCAGGTAAACTAATGTTCTACTATAAAAAGCATTAAGTAGCATATGCCATAGGTAAGTAAGATAAAAAATTGGAAGGGAATATAAACTGCGGGCTCCCTGATCAAATCACAGAATGAAGCTTACTCGGAATTGGGCCTGTCAGTGAACAAAATTGCCGAAAAAACTGGCAGGCACAGGAAAACTAACGGAATGAACTATAAAGGGGAAACAAACGAGTAGTTTCCCAAACAGATACTACGGGAAGCATGAAATTCGCATGAGTCGGCTGCTAAAATAAAGGAAAAAACTAATGTAAAAGCGAGTGTATCCAGTGTGCTAAGAGTTATTCGGGAGTTATGATGGGTATAATTATTACTTCCATGATCTCCGTAAAGAGGAGCATCATTTGGACCGTTTGCACAGTCGAATCGGAGGTGGGGGAGCTATGTCTTATTACGGAACCTTCGAGTGGCAGTTCTTGACATCGCGAATGAATGCCGAGAACTACAAGGACGCGCTAAAAACATAATTTCCCCAAATAAAAGATACATTTGGGAATTTGCAGTGGTATTTCCCGCACGACAATGTCCCAATACACACCGCCAGGACCGTCAAAATGTGGATGCAGAGCCAAAATGTAGAGCTGCTTGGATCCATACTCGCCGGATCTAAATATTATAGAGAATATTTGGGGATGGTTAGCTAGGAAGCTCTACGAGTCCGGAAAGCAATATAATTCAAAATCGGACCATTAAAGGAAGCATTAAAGACGCTTGGTCGTTAATTTAATTAAATTACATTGCTAAATTGTATGATTCGATGCCTAATCGAATTTTCGAAGTTATAACAAACAAAGGCACGACCACCCATTATTAATTTGTTAAAAATATCAAGTATTTTAGTTAAAAACTAAAAAAATTGTCTTACATTTCACTAAGATTTGTATTTTTTGACCTATCTCTGATGGCGCTAACCTGATGAACAAATTTTCAATACCCTTTTTTCATATTTCTTTCAAGAAAAATTATAATAAATTAATCTCATAACTTTCAATATTTAAATTTGTCTTATTTTAAAGAGAATTCACTGAATTATGGTGTACAAAAATTTCAGTCAATTATTCCAAACGGTTTGGAAAATATTTAACATTTACGGTAAGTGTATTTTTTAAAAGCTTTTTCCGTTTTCAAATGATAATTTTTGTTTTATTTGTCATTCATGCAGCTTTTCATTTGCTAATATAAGTATATGTTTGTCTTCCTCCTGTGGCATTGTGCCCTTGAATTTGATCCTTTGAAGAAATTAAAGGATTTTGTGCTTTTTTTGTTGCTGTGTCACTCGGTTTGTCTAACGGGGGAGACTTTTTAGTTATGTCCACTGAATGAGCCACCACTCCATTCCATCTCCCCCTTGCATCTGGTTAGGAATGTCCCTGAACTTGACAGATCGTTAAGTCGCCCCCTGCTGACCCCTGGCTTATATGCGACTTTCGCCAACAAAACCAAATACAAAATTAAAACATCTCCAATTTTAAAACCAGAAAAGATTTCACCAATTAAACTAAAAGAAATTTCTTGAAACAATTTCGTAAAGTGGCAAAAGCAAAAAAAAAAAGGAAATAAATGAATGAAAAAAAAAAAACTCAAAAACCAAATGGGAAGCAACCAGATATCGGAAAATGCATTCAGTCATGACGTGTTGCCGTTGTTATTGTTGTTGTTGTTGTTGTTTTTGGTGTGTGCCGCTACTGACATACTGACTGTGGCAACAAGTGTTGCATGTGCGAGTGTGTGTGTGAGTGTTGGTGGTGTTGATTGGTTTTGTTGTTGCCGCCAAAAAAAATATTTGTTGACCATGAACGTGAAAAATCAGTAAAGTGAAACATAATTGATTCAGGAAGGAAACTGCCGTAACTGGTTTTCATCGGTGGTGCAGTTGCAACTTTGCATTTAGGTGTCGTAACAGTTAAAAACATCTTTTTTTGTTTTGTTTTGTTTTCAATTTTCATTTATTTTTTATGATTTTGTATGTTGTTGTTGTTTTGCTTTTCCGATGATAGGTGAAATTTATCTTGTGGCTTGGTTTTTATTTTGTACATTTCTGGTGTACAAGGAGTTGTCAGTGTATACCCTAACCTGAGGGAGGTATTTCACAATTTCCTTTCCACTTGCCTTGGTTGAGGGGACAATGGGAATGATCCTTTCACAAATGAAGTGACTCAACCCAAAAGTAGCTTCAAAGCTTTTCCCTTAAATGTTCTTCTTCTTTTTTTCAAGAGTATTTGATGTTCGTTATGAAAAGAAAGGGTCTTCTCTTTTTATATATTTTATTTTGCTGTAGTTGCTGTTGTTGCACTTGACATTCGCTTGCAGCTGATATGTTGATGACAGTTTTGTGTCAACGACAGCGATGCGCTAAAAGGAAGTGGAGAAATCTGGCATATGTGGTCAGTGCCAAGACAATTTAAGTAAACAACAAACCAAAAACAAAAAAAACACATATTTATATGTATATACAAGAAAAAAGTGGGAGTGTGGGCAACAAAGACAAAAAGGAAAAAAGTGCAAAACAGAAATTAACCAAACACATTAGTAAGGGAACAAAAAAGAAATGCAATGATACTCATACTCATATTTTGTCTGGGTCTAGTATTAATACTTTATCTAAAATTAATACTTTATCGCATCTGACAATGCGAATGGTCACTAATACAAGTTAAATAAAAAAGCCATATAACAGCCTTCAACTAACGGTATTTGTAGTCCAAAAAATGTTATCATTTGATAAAAAAAAAAACAATTTAGAAATCACAATTGATAAACACTTTTTATATCCTTGTAGTGAGAGAGGGTCTTATAAAATCGTTCAGATCTCGACCAGCGAAGTAGACGTTTCCTACCCCACAAACTACATACAGTGGCTGCAAAAAATTTGAGACATTTAGGCCTAGTAAAGCTAACAAGAACTGACAGGTCCATCTACATCTTTGAGCTCAGTAACCACTAGTTTGTGCACCAAAGAATATTCTTTCCTTTCTTTCATTGTTTTTTTTTATATGAATTCCTTAATGTGTTCATAAGTATCTTTCTTGCAAGTCATTCAATTGCCATTTAAAGTTAGTTTCAGTAGAGATCCTAATAATAAAGAAACATAGTGAATTAAATATTCCGTCGAATGAGATATTGTTCATCGAAGTCGGACAAAAAAAGATAGACTTCCCTTTTTACGTAAGTAGCGGTTTTTTCCATGCGAGAGAAGAGAGGGAAATAGTTCAGCCTTTGCTGAATATCAATCGAAATCAGAATTTAAGGTAAAAAAAAATGTCGCAAATTTTTTGACGCCACTGTATTTATTCTTGATCAGCCAAGCCAAGAGACAAGCCAATGTGTCCGTTTGTGCGTATGAACTATGAACTTCTCCTGGCGATGTTTCTCGATGTTTATCGATATTTTTGTTGATGTTGATGTTCCGTTCTATTTGTCACTTATCATTAGACTATGCACCTATAAGATAAAATTTTATATAAATGCCGCCTAACTAAACGTATCAGGAAGATACGACCCCACAAAAGTACATATATATATTCTTGTTCAGCATCAATAGTCGAGTTGATCTAGTCATGTCCGACTATCCGTGCGTATGAACATCTAGATCTCGAAGACTACGAGAGCTACTGCCACAGAATTTGGCGTATTAACTGGAGTAGGAATAAAATTTGTGTAATTTCCTTCATGTTAATTGAAAACAAAACCGATTATCCCTCGCAACTTTTTAACCAAAGCAATTAAGCTTGTTTTTTTTTTTTAATTTTTTTAAATAAAATCGAACTGAAATAGCAAGGTTATAGAATAAACGTTTTTAGAAACGAATAAAGATTCGTACCATGTCATTATAATGACATAAAATGCCAGTCACTTATTCGCTAGTGATCACTAATATACACATTTTTTGAATGTTATTTCGAATCGTATTTGAAAAAAGTCAAAATAATTAAAAAAAAAATCAACATTCATTCATTTTGTTTCGTGTTTATATCAGCGAAGGGATCCAAGAAGGCGGGGTTCGAGCTAACAGTGACTTTAAGTCACTACATGGTACTTACTCTTTCTGTGTTCCAAAGCCTTTAAGCTCTCATTGTATTCCTTTCAATTGCACTATAAACGCCCTTTTACATCTCCTACATATACACATACATATATTAGGGATCACGTAGTTTATGTAACGTTGCGTCTATATGTGTATCCGTAGTAGGCTGTTGGCAGCGCTGTCGGTAGCATTTAAGTAGAGCCGATGTATAATGAGTATACCTTATGTCATATTTATCTGATCCTTTTACAATTTTGGGATATGATGTTTTACATGGAAAACTACCTTATTCGTAAAGGTTTTCAAATTTTAGTTAGAGAACTCACGAGCACTCACTTGGTACATGGTTGGCTAGACGAAATATCATTTTGTTGCACATTCAATACCTTATCCTAAAATCATTTTCAAGTCATTATTATTCTATTTTGGAATTTATTAGTATATTTTTTTAATGGCATCGACTAACGACTTGTGTTTGAAACGAGTCATATAATTGATAAGTTTCTATAACATACTTTTCATTCAAGTGCATATATAAAGACTAAAACAAAAGACTGAGGCCACAAACTTGCTAGAAAACTCCAATTTTAATTTGGTTTCTTCTTTTTCCTTTTTTTCGCTTGAGCGAAAGTTATCTTTGTGCAAAATAGTAACAACAACAAAAAAAACTAAAATTTGATTGATTACCAACTTTCTACTCCTACGGAGAGGAGCAATGGTAATGTTGGGGCAATTTTAAAATTGATTCTGATTAGAGGCCTGAGGAAAATTGTATGTGTGTGTGTGTGTGTATGTGCGGGCTAGAGCGAAAGCAGAACATTTGTAGCCGGTTGCCCCAACACTCTATATAGCCCCTCCACTCCACGCTTCCCATTCTGTCTAACTCTCTATCTAACTCTCTGGTTTGATATGTTGCCAATGTTAATGAACTTTGCATGCATAAATTACAGCAGCAGCAGCCACATCCGCCTGGGCTGCACTCTCTATGCTTCGTTTTGTTTTTTTGCATACGAAATGCAAAGAAAAAACAAAATAACAAACCAAATGTGGCACAACGACTGCAACGCGGCCCGCCTGACATTGGGGCATGCCACATGCGGCGGCTGCTACCATACTTTAGGATTGGCTGCTGCTGCTCTTACCTAATGATCTGAATGCGCATACGCCGCGTGTGTTTTCTTTAAATCAAAATCAGCTGTTTGTGTCCACAATGCTCTCTTAAGCACTCATGGGACTCTCTTCTCGATCACTCACTCATTCACAATTGTCTCTCTTTGCGTGGATCTCTGCGGTTTGAGTGACTTTTGAGTTCCAACATGTTTGAGCGGATTACCAAAAGGGGGGCTGGCTGCTGCTGCTGTTGCTCTTATCATTCGGCAGTCAGCTTTGGCTCTGATAAGACGTGAGGCTGCAACCTGCAACTTGAGCCAAAACCCAAAATCAAATACAAATACAAAAGAAAAAAAGAAAAGAGAAGAAAAAAAAAACACACACAAAAACCAATTCAAAACCAAAAAGACGACAACGACTACAAATGTATGCCAAATCAAGTTTATTGAACTCGTCTTTTGATGGCAGCAGCAGCAGCAGTAGCAACAACAACAACAGCAACAATAAACAGACCAAACAGCAATGAAACTGCCAGTTGCAGTAACTAACAGCAACAGGACACGGCAGCAGCATGTCATCCTGTAATGGGTTTCCCCGGGGTTTTTTTTTTCTGTTTTTTTTTTTTTTTTTTTTTTTTTGCTCTTGTTGTAAAACTTTACGTCTCAGTTGACGTCGCCGCTGACTTCGTGGCAGTCAGGTGCCGCTGCTTACGTTGGTTGCTGCTGCTGCTGCCGCGGCGGCGACGGTTGCTTGTTGCTGCTGTTGCTGTTGCTGCTGCTGCTGCTGCCGCGGGTAGTTGCGAGTTCAATGACATTTCACCTACTTGTATTCAAATTCGAATTAAAAACTGAAATAAAAAAACCAACAAAATTTAATTAAAGTAAAACACGAACGAAGAATAAAACCTCCAAATTACTAATTAGAATTTGAAACAGAAGAGTTTCAAATAGAATCCAATTGCACTTTGAATTCAAATATCATTTTCTCTTAAAGTTAGTTCCCTTGGGTTTATAGGCCCAAAAATGTCTGTAAGTCTGGCCAAAACCCGATCAAGGTTATGCAACATCCAATTATAATCAATTTGTCTACAAATCTATTCCAATGACTTTCACTGAAGTTATTTAAATCAAAGGTACTTGCCGCTTTAGTGTCCTAGTAGATTATTAATGCATTAGAAACTGCTGCTAATTGACAATTAACATACTTAACTACTTATATTAGGTAATTGAATGTAAACATGCTATATATCTGTAGGTAATTAAACTTCAAGTAGATAATTTAAAGTAAGTTTAACTTGTTGAAAAGTATTTGAAAAGACCACTAAGAGGGGCTCAATTGTTAGCTTTAGGCCCAACTATTTTATACAAATATGTCACATAGTTAAAATTAAGTTTTTCAAAATAAGTTCAAAAACTAATTCAATTGAATGACCAACAAAAAAACTCCTATACATATTTTTTTGAAGTTATCAATGAAATGGTCATTCAACAAAGGATGCGTCTAATCTATTGACCAGCAGTGTACATATATAAATAACAATTGTTAAATTGGTACCAAAATATTTCAAACTTTTACTTTCAGAATACAACATATGGAAATTTGAAATGTTTGGCAAAATATATTTAATATTTAAAGCTACACATACGTGTATACCAATACATATGTATACATATATGTATATATTTTTTGTTCCACAACCAAAAACCAAAAAAAAAAAAAAAAAAAAAAAAAAAAAAAACGCCAGGCAAATTTTTCAAGCCAAACTTTCTAAAGTGTGAAAAAGTACAAGACTCCCCCTGACGTTGCCCCAACCAACCAACGTTCCTCATACCGTACCGCCTCCCCCTATCCACCCATTAAAATTAAACAAGAACTCACAGCTCGTAAAGTTTTTTTTTTTTTTTGGTTTTGTTTTTTTTTTCCGTGTTGCCGCTGCTGCCGCACTGCAGATTCTGCGCTCAATGGAAAGAAATTTTTACGGCCTATGCGAAGAGACGCGTTGCTGCCGCTGCCATCGCCATTGCTGATGTTGTTGTTGCCGTTGTTGTTGCCGCTGCTCGAGCTTGTGAGCTGGAGGGCCCGTCTACGATTTTCGAAGTTGCCCCCCTCTAAGTGTCTCTTTTTTGAGTCTTTTTGGTATTTTGGGGGCAATTAAAAAGTTGTCGAGCTGCGTTGTCGATTGTCAGTTGCGGCGAAAAAAAAAAAATTCAAGAAACCCAAAAATTTACCGTTGGCCCAGCTGTTTTTTTTTTTTTTTAGGCCTATTTGAAAAAAAAAAAACTTTGCATTAAAACTGCGGCAAAAAATTATCATACGGATGATGATGGTGATGGGAATGGGAAATACGGCAATTGCAGTTAAAATTTAATTTATTTGCTGAACACACACACACACACACAAATGGACACATAGGCAATCAAACAAGCGCACAGACACACACACACACACACACACTCACACACGGAGACACAGAGAGAAAGAGAGAAAATTGTGCGCAAAAATTTCTCTTCCTTGTACGTTGCTTTTGGAGCGATCAGAGCGAAAGCCTCATCATGACCTACCTTCAGTCGTAAATTGTATTTATTGAATAAAATGAAACAAATATGCTTATGGAAACAAAAGAATTATAAGCGACAATAAAAAAGAAGCGATTATTAAATTGGCCAACTTATCAATCAATTGGAAATGGAAGGGGCTATTTAACATTTAGATATTTTATGTCTAAAGATCGAAGAGTCTCTTTAAACATACAAAAATTAACAACAAAAGTCTTGGACAAACCTACTGAACTCATCGCTAGAGGCGCTAATGAGTTGGTAATTTGATTTGATCGACTTTGTCTCAGGGTTTCAAACAAAGATCCATAAAAAGAAGAAACTGTACAAATTTGGTGAGGTAAAATACAATGTCCTGCAGGAAGTCTTAGGTTTGCATTCCCCTGGTTCAGCGCCTGCCTTGTCTAGTTTAGTTTTCTCTCAAAAGTGGAAATATCCTTAGACTGAATCAATTTTTTACCAATTACAATGTTTTTTACTAGATTTTGAGTTAAGTGAAATATATGAAATATGAACATTAAAATATAACTAAACTTAACTGAATATACAAACTTGGCTAGAACAGTTGACATTTTGCTGCCTTATTCGGTTAATAGATACTCAACTTTTATGATCATAGTTATACTTATATATATAGAGTCAATTTGATCATCATTTTCTATTTGATTTAGCTAGAATATTGAGAAATGTGTTGCTTGGATTTGATTATATAGATTTTCACCCTTTTTTCAAATTATCTATATGTTAATAAATATAGGATTTATATAAATATATGTATATATGATACGTATATTTTCATATATGGGAACGAAAGTCATGAAAAAAAGAAGAAAAAAAACACCAATGGCTTGTTGTAGTTATTGTTGCTGTTGTTGTTGTTGTTGTTGCTGTGTGCACATATTCATATTTAACAACTTTCGGAGATGCTTTCACTTCCATGCCAACAATTTGGCAGCTGTTCACTGACTTCTTCTCTTCCGTATGAAGAGAAGGCGATAAGCAACAACAACAACAACAGCAACATTAAGTTGCATTTGCATCCGTGTGTTCGAGTTGAAGTTTTTATTTTTTAATGTATTAATTTTGGTTTTGTTTTTTGGGTTCAATTGTTTACTCGAAACACTTTAACTGATAATGAAGTGTGTCTAAAGTGAGACAGTAGGAGAGAGAGAGAGAGAGAGAGAGAGAGGGGAGTTGACACCCTTTCCTCCTTCTTTCCCTTACTTTATCCACACCCACTCTATCGCTTAGCTAATTGACAAGGGCATTTCCTCAAAATCATTTTTGTCATCATATTTGCTAATTAATAGAAAAACGAGAGACAAAACCCATTAAACACTTTTGTGTGTCTGCTCGTTGCTTAAAGGAAGGAAGGAAAAAATAATGTTGGAAGAGCCGAAACGATAAATGTTTGAGAGGGTTGCCCAAAGAATACTGTATATTGGCATTTGTCTGTCATGCTAAAGGTCTGTTATATTATTCATTCGAGTTTGCTTGAACGACTAACTTAAATTTGAACTTTATAGTTTATTCAATAGTGTTCATATATTGTGTATGAAAATGTCTTTACAATTATCTATTTACCAATTTGGATTATTATCATTTATTACTTCATTATACTTTGAGTATTAACTATAATGTGTAATTATGTTTTTATAAGTATTTCACGATTAATTAAAGGGCGCATTCGAAGTTTAATAAGAATACATTGTAATTCCCAACTTGTTTACGAATATGCTACAATACAGTCTCTGTATTCGGGAATATAATCAGTAATAGAACCAATGAGAAAGTGAAGGAAGAAAACTGTGAGGAAATACCGTAATGCTAGTGACAAAACCAAGCCTTAAAAGCGAACTAAACATTATATAGTCAAAGTTATGTTTCATTTCATTTCATTATGCTCACTCATGTCTCTACATTGCCTTGATTATTGGAATTTGGAAAGCATGTGATATATTTTTGATTTCTGCTTTATGGAAATCTGATGTAGCACACCTCGCTGCTTGATCATTAGCATAAATAATGGTGAAAAAATGAAGCAAACATACTCACAGACACAGACACACACATAAAAACACAGAGCTCGCAACGATCTGTGTGTGTTTGTGTGTGTTTACAACACACATTTCAAAAGTCGGTGACTGTGGCACTGAGTTAGTAGTGCGTTAAGTCAACGAACGCTGTCGCGCAGACGCCAACAGAGGAGCGGCCATAGCGATAGCAGCAGAGTGTCAGTGGCAGTGGCAGCGGCAGCGGCAGCGGCAGCAACAGCAACGTTTAAAATCCGTCAGAGATTGGGAACTAAAAGAGGTGTTCAGGGTGGTTCATTGGTATAAGGGGGAGGACGGTAAAAGAGGAGAGTGGGCTGGGTTGAGAGGCAGACATGGGAAGACGCCGACGCCAACGACGACGTCAGTGACTGAGGCTTTAGCTGCGACTGCGACTGCGACTGCGACAGCGACGACAACGTCATCGCAATGCAAACGCATTTACAATTTGGTTGAATTATTTTTATTTTTTTTTATTAAATTTTTTTGTTTTTTGTGGCTTTCACAAACGTTGCACGTTGCTGCTGTTGTTGCCGCAGTTGCTGCTGCCGCAGTTGTTGCTGGCGTATGGTTTATTTATTTTATTTATTTTTTTTTGGCAAACTTTGTTGAAGTTTATTGAACTTTTCACTGTTCTCAAGCCGTTGAGGTTGTCTGTGTGCCTCTCAGCTGGCTCCGTCGTCATCTTCATCATCATTGTCGGCGTCATCATCATTATGATGATCCAAGCACGAGACTTTCTCCACAATCGTCATCAATTTGTATACCCTACAGCCAGAGAATGTTTGAAAGGTATATAGAATTCGAAAATCTATTTCTATAGAAGGTATCATTTGTTCATATATAAACTAAACCAAGTAGATCACTTGGCACCTAGGCACAATCTGAGTTCTCATTGTATAAAACATTGTAAGCATATGGGTTACAGGGTATTTGAAAAGTCGGCTTATCGATTTGCCGTCTGAAATTTATTTCATTTCGTTTACTTTGGTCTGATCTGGTTCGGAGGCCAGCGATGATTTCTCATTATCATTATCAGTAGAACACGACAAGATTGACACAGTGAAAGGGGGAATCATTTGAGGAAGTGTCTCTATATGCATATGTGCATACATATGTTTGTAGGTACACACACACACAAACACACACACACACACATCTATATTAATTTCTATTTGGAAATGGAAGTCTGGTCTGCTCTAGATCAAGAAGTATTGATTTGACGTTGCAATTTTGCGAATTAAATGCTTGTTTTAAGCAAATTTAAATTGAAAAACTTTCAAAAAAAGGAAATTAAGTCTTGGTTTTTAATAGAAAGTTAGAAAGGAGTCGAATTCTTGATTTATAATCAGAGACCGTATTATAACTAAGTAATATATACATTTGTAGTCTTATGTAAATAATTGGTACTTCTGCTGAAGTTATTATAAAATTGATCAGATGAAGACGATTTCGGCACCATAATATATACATATATAGTGTATATATTCTTGATCAGCTTGATAATCTATAGCCATGTCCGTCTGGGTTGGATTGAAACTTGGTATGTTTTACAGTGGCTTATTGAGAAACTTCCATGACCCTTTCGATGTAACTTGTGAATCGGTAAGAAGAGAGATAACTTCTTGTTCTTCTATTAATCTCAAATTCCACAACGGAGACTTTCAAGTAAGTTGCTCATGTTTGTTTCTTTAATTTAATTTTTGCTGTATTATTAACGATTCATTAAATTTCATAAAAATCCGAATAGTTTTGGTCGAGTTATACGTACATATGAACGAGTTATATAGAAGGATCAAAATTGGCCGAGAGGTGCGCTTAAGTGTTTTTCTACTAAAAAATGAAAGTTGGCATAACTTTTGTTAAAGGAATTATAGGGTACTTAAATCAACTTTTGACACTTGGTTAAAAGTATTTAAAAGTCCATGACTTATTTCATTTTTTATACCTTGCACCCATAGGGTGAAATGGTATATTAATCGCCCAAATTGATGTAACAGACAGAAGGAAGCTTATATAAGACCGAAAACTATATAAGACCGATTTTCTCAAAGATTATACTAGCTAGAGACACCAAATTTGGTATGTATACTGGCCTAGTATGCGCGCAGATTTAGTTTGCCATACCCACTTTCCTTTCCACCAAGTTAAAGCCACCAAATTTAGTACGTAGTCTTGTGTTAGATGCGAGCAGGTTATGACAATTAAAACTTTTTTTGCTACGCCTCCTTCCGTCTCCATAATTTAGAAAAACCGATTGCCTTCCGCAATATTTTGACTATCGTAATCAAATTGATTGAAATCGGACAAGAAACATGGAAAATATACGTATGAACGTGTTCTACTAGGCGGTCATAAGCCACGTGAGCACGTGTGTTTGTCGGAGTGAGCGGGACAGCATGTGCTATGTTGAGGCATGAGACATAAATGTGTCTTCCAAATTTCAAATGTTTGTCCGCTTAGTGCATGGTATACCGAAGTCGGCAAGACGTTTTACCTACTTCATTTCTGTTAGTTTCTCTTTACTTATGTTGTGAAATAAATATAGGGCGACTTAATATATTTGTGTACTACTATGTTATCTTTTGACAATCACAAATAAAAGAAAAGCCATAAAAAAAAATTGATAATATACCGATTCGATCTAAATTGTGCCAATTTTTTGTCTTATTTGTTCCTTATCTCAAACAGTTTATTGGAATGTACGGAAAATTTTAAAAATACACTATAGAAAATTGATCAATACAACAAATTCATTAATTTAACTCAAATTCATTATTTAAGTAAAAAAAATTAAGAATATAAAATATTAGATTCTGTATTTTCAAATTTAGTTGAAACTCAAAAGTAAAGTAGAAAGTTTTTTCGAAAGAGTATAGGGAGGTTAGAAGTTAGTTAGCTAAGCTTTACGGTATTTTTTGATATACATTTTTGTATTTCACTTTGTTTTTCTTTCCAGTACTTAGTATCAGGTTGTATCTGATTCTCCATGTATGTAGGTATATCTTGCATCTTTAAAAGAGTCGGGTAAATATTTGAGCAGACTTGGCAAAAAAAAAAAAAACAGAAGAAAAGAAAGAAAAACAACACAAATCGATGTCTCTTGGTTCTTTTGACCACGTGACCAACGTTTTCAATTCATGTGTTTGGGTAGGAGAGGACAAAGCTAGATATTTCACGGGAACAAAAACATAAGAAGTTTGCAAAATACACAACAAAAAAAAAAAAAAAAAAACAGCAAACTAAAACGATAAACAAAAACAGAAAACTCTTTCAGTGAGTTTTGCTTTGCTTTGTTTTGTTTGCTCCTTGTGTTTTTCCATATGCACGTTGCAGTTGCACACGTTAGATGCTTTTTTCTTTTCTGACTTGCACTGAAGGCTTTGTTTTTAGTGTCGCTGACAAAACAGAAATAAAAACAAAACAAATAGCAAAAAACAAATCAAAACAACCAAAAAGAAAAATACAAAACGTATGCACAATATTTTCGAGTTTATACATTTATAATCAAGTAAGTAAGTCGTCTCACCGACTCTCGGTATACCATTCAGCAGAACAAATATTTTAAACTTCGATCTCCAAATGCATGTCTATTAAATTCGTTATACATCCCTCATAGCATATGTTATCTTGCTCACTCTCACAAAGGGTTTTGGTTATTAATAGGGCTCATGAGTAGGCGTGGCAAAAATGTTAAATATCAATAATCTGCACGCATACCAAACAAATCTACACACCAAATTTAGGGTGCCGGGGCGTGAGATAATATAAACTTTAACACCGTAGGTATTACAGGGGTCTAAGTATCAAATTTGGTGACTCTTGCTTTTATAGTCTCCGAGATCCACATGTTCATAAGAAGAGACGGACGGACGGGCGGACGGAGGGACGGACATGGCTGGATCGACTCGGCTGTAGATGATGATTAAGAATATTAATACTTTATGGGGTCGAAAATGCTTCCTTCTGCCTGTTCTACACATTTTGGCGACTTTAATATACCATTCCACCCTATGGGTGTATGGTATAAAAACACGGATCCGAAACGGAATCGATCGAATCTCGCATCATTGCAATTGCATTGCTGGAAATGAATGACTTTGAGTCATTAATTTATTAGCCAATGGCTGAAAACAACTAGATACTAGAGAACATTGAATTAATGCGATAGAATTCCTTCTAAGGGCACGAGTCAAGTATATCCCTAAATATATATCCAATATTCATCCCCAAGAGAAAAGATTCAATAAATTAATAATAAGAGCACATAATTTGGACTGGAACTTCAGATATGCCTCACTTGTTTAAATTCACAACTAGTTAAGGAGTTTACCAATAAATAGTCGAGAAAAACAATCGAATTTTTTCAAAAGAAAAGAACTTCACAGAAATATTCAACTATGCTATATACATACATAGTTGTAAAAGAATCAACCTAACTATTTTGACAAGTAACTATGGCTTTTGGCTTAGACAAAAACTACATCCATAGGTACATATGCGTGGGATGCGTTGTTCAATTGCCTTGATGACTGGGCCATTTACACAACTTATCTACCCAGGACTGAATATTCATATTAATATGATGTATTCATAGTGCAAAACTATTAATGAAGACTCTAATGGTCGTTTCCGTTCTACGTTCTGTCATCAGCAGTCCAAGAAAGACAATTGTGCCGCCCCCTTGTCGGTGTAGTTAATCCAAGTTTAAGGTGTACTTTAATTCATATGTTTGTTAATATACAGATTCAAAAGAACTCTTTCCTCTCTTTGAGAGGAACAGTAATCGGTTTTCAATTTAAAAAGCAGATCAATAAAATGTATTATTGAAAGACAATTCCAAGTAACCATAGTCAAAGTCAAAGTCTTACATGGCAGCATCAATGTCTGAAGCATCGGATACTTGCTCAATGACTCAATGGTTTTACCCTATTTCGTGTCTTGTCTTCTAACTTATAAAATATTGATATTGTTGCATACTTTCATTAACATAGTTTCTCAGTTTCAAAGTTCAAAGTTTCCCTATTTCGCTCTGTTCCGTAGTTTTGTGCCAAAATGTCGGAAGAAATCTAATCTTGACCCATGTTTTTTAATGCTTTCTTTCTCGCATTTTGATAATATTAAAATCTTTCTATTCGAAGCTTATTTTTAAGTGTTTATTAAAATCAATAGCAGCATAAGACACCAGATCGTACGAATGAGGTCTGCCAAAGGATATCGGCTGAATGAATTGCTGAAATACCTAAACCATAGTTTGTGGGTTTAAGAATGGTTAACCCGGTAATTACAAGGAACGCATCTCCACTGATATCTATCCATCTTTCACTATGTTCGTTAGAGAATCATTTTGCTTGCATTTCACAATAAATTTATACAATTCGAGTGAACCTGCCTTAGATAGATATTCCTCGTTGCCTATAGCCAGTTAAAAATTCTATGCTATTTTCATGGCACTGAGTTAAAATATTAACAAACTTTTTGGATTGTTCTTTTTGCCGACCTGTTTGGCCTGCCCACTTCAGGCTACTAATCAGCATACTGCGCTAACCAACACTAGAAATATTTGGAAATTACAACTAGATGATGCAAAAAAAGTTAGTGTCGCTCAGAAGCATTTGTTATACCCTTGCAAAGTATAAAGTATATATATATTCTTGATCAGCATGACGAGACGAGATCCAATAGCCATGTCCGTCCGTCCGTCCGTCCGTCTGGATCAGCGCAAACTCCTCCTAGACCGTAAGAGCTACAGAGCTTAAATTTTGCATGTAGGCTTGTATATAGTGCACATGTTCGGCCGGATCGGACCACTATATCATATAGCTCCCATACAAACGGCAAAGTCACAAATTGTGACTTTTTTCAATAACTTTGTTATTTTCTCAGTTATTGGCGTAAAATTTAACATACCTATAAACGACTGTGCCGAATTTGAATTGAATTTAAGATCCTGTGACTATATCATATAGCTCCCATAGGAACGATCGGTCTGAAACAATGACTTTTGTCAATATCTTCGTTATTTCCTATGCTAAGATTGTAGGCCGGTCTTTCGCCTTTGTAGATAAAACGTTTTTCCACTTTGATGGCTATTGATAAGGAAAGAATTACCAAAAAAGTTGCAAGTGTATACAAACTTTGACGAGGTCGCAGTGAGCCCTGGCCCTTATCAGCAAAGTTTAGTGAAAGCAATCAACAAATAAATTGCTATATTAGGATTCAAAGGTTTATACATTATTTATACAGTTAATTTAAATGTCTATTACTTTGCAATGAAATAAACTATGAATTGACCATGCCGTTCTCGGTAGATGATTAACTGAACAACGAGGATCCGGGTTCGAATCCAAGGCTAGTGTATGGATGTAGGTTTCGTTTAAGCTAAAATAGATAGTTGATAGTTTATGTACATCCTATATTGTGAATAATAATAATAATACTAGATTGACCGAGTTTAAGTCTCTCCAATTCGTGGTTGACCAAAAAATTAAGTATACGCAAATAGTTTGGCAAGGATCCTCTAACTCATTGAGAGCTTAAACAAATAGATAAACGGGTCTCAGAGCCAAAAACAATTTTTATATCTTCAAATAGTCTATGTTTCCTTGATATTCAGTTCTCAGTAAGTTTTTTGTGTAAACTTTTCGTAATTTCCGTTTGCTTCGCTTTCCCATATTTAAATTTTAGCCAAGATAATCGATAATGAATAAATGCAAAAGACTTACTTGAAATGAAGTGCAAAAGTTACATAAGCGTACACTCGTCTGTTGGCCAACAAACACACAACAAGTATATCTGTACAAGGGGGGAGGGGATATACATATAATATATGTGTGTATAACTGATGCGGTAATAATCCTATTTACATAAAGAGCCAATTTTTTTTTTTAATGGTTGTTTAAACTCGTAGGCGGTACAAATTCTCAAGCCGATCTCGATTGTGATTACCGATGTGCCCACTCCCTCTCTAGGCCCTGAGCCCTGTGACCCCCTTCTGTTACGCCAGCCGAAATGATTGGATAAGTCTGTCTCCCCCGTCCGCATCCGAATTTAAATCCGTCAAGTCGATGTCCGATGTTCGATTCCGAGTTCGCTGGCAATCAGCTGTTGACGTTGACTTAGTGACTGGGCTGAACGATGGACTTTTGAGTATCGTTACAAGCAAATATAAAGAAATTAAAAAAACTCACACAGAGAGTAAAAAAAAATTCACCGGGCTAGTTTATTTTTTTTGTTAACTTTACGAGCGCTGCACGTTCAAGGGCCTTACGTAAAAACCAATTTAACAATAATGAAACCAACCCGAGTAGTTTTTTTTTTTTTTGTATGTATGTATGATGTGTGTGTGTGTGTGTGTGTGTGTGTGTGTGTTGATTGTCGCATATTGTCCACGCGTACCTTACCTGTACCTCCCCCGCCCCAGTTTCAGATCAACGGCCGGGCATTAAAAATTGAAATTAAATTATAGTTTGAATGATTTTAAAATTCAGTTTTTTCCATGTTTTGCATAATAAAAATGCCTACCAAAAATAAAAAAAAAAAACTTTAAGAAACACAGATAAAAAAAAAAAAAAAATAATCGGTTCAAAATTAATGTAACTGGCGCTTAAAAATGCGCCTGCTGTTGTTACTCTAAAGCAAAATACGGCATATTGGCTAACACTTGTAATTGGAACTTTACCAAACTTTGACCACGAGCCATCCTCGAATTGATTTAAAAGTGTAACTGCGAACAGGATTACAAATATGAACTTGTGGGCATGACAAGGATCGTCGGCTATTTTCGGTCTCTCCACCAGAATGCGACTATTTCTCTGCCCCGGATTGTATTTGTTAGCCTTACAACACTCAAGAAAAACTGCCAAGGAAGTGATTAGAAAGGGACTTTGATGGCATTACTTGATCAGAGCTGAGTGCTTGTTATTCATGTATGAGTCAAATATCCTTCAGAATGCAGGATCGATGGAATCGATGGATCGATTTTAGAATACATCTACAAATACAATTAAAACCTTCTCTACTGCGTTTAAACAAAGTTAGGCAAGTTAGTTCTATCGAGGATAGTTGAACGAAATCCCTTTTTGTCTAGGCCCTTAGGTTGAGGTAAGATCTCTTTTCAATTTTAACTAGTCTAGATAATATTTCTGATGGACAGAAAAGAATTTCGTTTGTTTGTAGGGCGAGTGCATCCTATTAAGAAAGGGGTTGGATGAAAAGGACAAGTGTCCTTTATTTGAATCATCTACGTATGTTTGTACTGAAATATAAATCACCTATTTTGTTAGGGTCGAAAGGGCATTCATCGTTTCGATTAAAATTGAAGTTTATTTTATCTTTTCAGCGCTCACTTATGGGCAGATTGTGACATGCTTTTAGGGTCGGTGGGTCTTTAGGCAATATTTCTACTTTGCATAAGTAGAAATCTTTTTTCGATGGTTTTTTTTTGTATTTATATTTGCATTTCTTTGCCATTGCGGTCATTAATTTTATTTATTTTGGGTTTTTAAATCAAAAAAAAAAAAAAAAAAAAAAAAAATCCATCAGAGCTAGTTAAGGATTGTCGACTATCAAATACCCTGTAAAAAGTAGATGTTCACTCATTCGGAAATACTAAATGGAAACGAGAATCTGGAGGGTAATTAACCCCCAAATGAGTGCAATGATTAAACTAAAAAAAACATTGGAATGACCCTTGGAATGACCATTGGAATGACGCCTGGAATGACCATTGGAATAATTTTTGATAGTTTTATTTGCAAAATATGCCCAGACATCACTTTCCAAGATTCGCACAGATCGAGTCGATTTCTTTTTGATAGGTCTTTCGGCTGTGGGCTTTCTCGATGGTTATATACCCCATTAACCCTTTTTGGGCAAGAGGGTATAGAAAACTGGTTGGAACTCTCGAAGTGTGTTTGCTGTTGTTTGGCCGCTGGTTGGTTTGGCTGGGTTTGGAGCGGTGTCAACATTCATAATTTGTCATCGAATGCGTTTGTAATTTGAAGTGATTAAGCATTTTTTTCTTTCAGTTTGGTTTGCTTTTCAGCCCAGTTTTTTTTTTTTTTGTTTTACATTTTTTTTTTTTTTTTGGTTGAGTTTTATTTTATTTATTTATTTATATTTTTTTTATTGAGGGGCTTCGCACTTTCTCCAATTAAAATTAAATTAAATAATCGTTTTTTCTTTTTTTTTATATACATATATACATAGGTATATTTACACAGAGATGTATGTATGTTTGTAGGGTCTTGGTCCCGAATGTTATATTGAAAGTTTTTTTTTTTTCAGAAGACTCTTTTTATTTTATGTTTCAAAGTAAAGTTTGTGATGGGGTCTAGACCGCATATTTCTAAAACTGGTTCAAACTGTTTAAGGAACTGAATATCAGAAAATGTAGATAAAGGATCTGTGGTATATTACTAACTATAACATGCCCATCCGGGTTAACGGTTAATTCTTTATCTAATCATTTGTCTATGTTTATTTTATTAATTGGTTCACATAATAAAATGTCTTATTAATTCAGTAATAAAGTGAAGTCTAGCATCTATTTTTACATGCATTCGTCATACGTACATCATACCCAAATCATTGATAACTCATAAGGACATCAGTAGTAAAATGATACACTTATCATACGTAGTGGTTTAATCATATCTATATATATCACATCTATACTACGTCTATACTAGTTTATTGCATGATTGTATTGAAAAGCCTAGAGTAGTCACTCAGTTTTTGAATGAGTTCATAGTATTCGATATTCGAAAAACGAATGGGAATCAAATGTTTTTTTCTTTTTCTTTTTGTGATGAAACTTCCTTAACTTCCTTAACAAGAAAACTTGAATTTCCCTGGATCGAGAAACGAGAGTTCAACTTGGTTGCCTTTACGTTTAAATGAAATTCTATTTTATTCGTTTTGGGTCTAATAAATAGCAGGAACTATCGTTATTCGTTCAATGTTTATCAAATTTATGTACATCAACCATCTATCACTCAAGCATCATACTTACATCACAGATAGACTCACCCCATCATTGATTCCTTTCACAATTTGTCACTTCCACTTTACTCTCCTGAATGAAATCTTGAGCTCCCCGCAATTCGCATGGGGTCATCGAACCGAACACTTACGATCATGGCCATGTTACTTTCAGTTTCAGTTTTCAGTTCTTGTACATACGAATTTATGATCAAATTATGTGAATCACATGCAATGGGGAATCACATTTCGATTGGGTATAAGTTGGTTGCATTTGAATCTAGCTAGCCTGATAATTAGCATATGTAAATTGAAAACTTTCTACACCCTTGAGTAGTTTTTCTTTGGTGAAAAGCGGGTGGGGGGTCAAGCAGGGATAAGGAAAATTAATATTTACTCAAAAATAAACCCAAAAATATGAATGTGAGTGTGTGCCTCAATGAATCTGAGAGCAGTATGATGGTGTGTGTGTGTTTGCATGTATAGCATAGCAGCAGCAGCAGCAGCAGCTAGCAGCAACAAGTTGAATAAACTTTGCAAAGAGTGTGGATAAAAATTAAGCGCTTGAATTATCGTTTTGAAGGCCATTTTCGAGTATATATGAAAATGATCGGCGAACGAGGCTAGCTAAGCATGCGCAATAGTAGAAATCCCCTCGACAACCAACCCCTCCTACTGCATCATACACACACACACACACGCACACAATTTCCCACCTACCTTGTCTTCACCCCCTTCCTTGATCGAACTTGTGCCCGAGATGGAGACGCAACGCCAACGCCAGAGAGACGAGGAGGTAGAAGTAGGGTAGAGTTGGTTAGGGTAGAGTAAGATATGGAAGGGGAGGCAATATGTAATGGCAAATGGCGTAGGAATGGCGGAATGGATGCGGGTGATGGCGCGGGCGGCTAAAAGTGCAAAAGTTCAATAAACTAAAAAAGTGTCTTTTAAAACAGGTAAACATACACACATACACCAATACACATGTGATGTTGCTGTTGGTTACTTGACGTGCAAAACAAAATGCAGTTCTTGCCAAGCAAGCTGACAGGCAACTACAGGCGACAGCTACCACTATATAGTAAAAAAGACATACGTACATAAAACATACATATATGTATATGTATATGTATATGTGTGTGTGTATGCAAGTCAGTCAAGCGATACGATGATATTCAAATCGCTATTTCGATCTCGATTTCAATCTCAATCTGTATCTCCCTCGAAATTGAAAAAGTCATCTATTATATCATGTCCTTGGTTTTCTCTATTCTTCTTTTTAATGCAATACAAAATAAAAACAAAAAGGAAAACCAATTGCCAGGCCTTTTATTTAATCATTTATAAATAATTAGCGAGTGAGGTAAAAATAAAGTATTCGAGAAATGTTACTTGAAACTAATAAAAAGTCAAACCAAATTTTAATTAACTAAATTTTACCATATACAAGCAAATCGATAATGCTCAAATATTTTATGTGTTTTGCTTTTGGAAAATATTTCAAAACTTTGGCCATTTAAGTTCGAACTGAGAGTGCAAGCCTTATTGGGAAGCCTTTGGAAAGAAAGGTAAGGCAAGTTCCTGGTCGATGGTCGAAAAAAGGATGCCTACAACTTACTTATCATTAGTAAACTTTGTTCTGTTATAATTGTGATAGAAATTCACCTTTTAATCGAAACCAAATACTCCAAGATGCATTAAGAACAATTTTTTGATTTCTACATATATGTTCCCCGAAACTAAAGTCAACCTACATACCTGCCTTACATAGAAAGCCGCTTAAAGTAAAAGCAAATTCTCGCATAGAATCAAAATCAGCTGGCCGACAAAAACGAAAGCTAAAGTTCAAAAACCTTTTCAAGAAACAAAGAAAAAGAAAAAAAAAAAAAAAAAAAAAAAAACCCAAGAAAAAGCATACAATCTCAAGATTCTTTTCAATACAATAAAAGTTCATCATCATCATTATCATGATCATTATGGTAAAACATTTCCCTTGACAAGAGCGTGAAAGTTTCCATACCAATTCAATTGGCCAACGTTGGATGGAAATGTAAATGTGATTTCAAAAATTTCGAACCTTAGGATGACTTTGAAGATTAAGTATTGAATCAAGAAATCGCATCAGATGGATCCTGCACCTAACTCTGCTAATTTTGGATTTGGAGTCATTGACTTTTAATCAAAATAGTTTACAATATCCAAAAAGTTTGTTCTCATTTAAATTTGACCTAAAGCCAGAGAACGAGAGAGAGGGAGAGAAAAAATTAATAAAAGCAGAATAAAAAAATAGAGCATCTATATAAAAATGCTTTCATATTTAAAACTTTTTCCCAACCAAAAACCGAAATGAACAAGCGAGAGTAGCTAATGATGACGTTTTTCTTTCTCTTCTTCTCACACCCTGTAAGAGAGACGTACCAAAAAAGGGTATATTAGCAAATTGACGAACGATATGAGATTACTCTATAGGGTGTCTCACAAAGAGTTTTTAATTTTGCCAGTTGTTCGCCTATTTCTGATGAGAGAAAGGTATAAAAAGTTTTCTAAATTTATACAAGGTATTTCAAGGTCTGTGCATGGAACGTGCATGAATCTTTTGAAAACTTCATCGCTGTGTCTCTCCAAATGTGGTAGAGCATAAGGGCAGAGAAGGGTTTGCTGGGTAGAGAAAAGGGGTACACCCAGACGCGGCTTTCTAATTGACCAGCTGAGCTCAGTTGTTGGGGCCCAAGCAGCTGATTAGAAGTTGGCAAAAGCAGCAACGGCAACAGCCAATTGAGGCGACCGCAAAGTGACAGAGACAAGTTTTTGGGGAAGTTCGTTGACCGTTGGAAGTTAAAGTTTAGTTTTTAATTAAGCCAAATACAGATTGCCTTCTGGCTTGCTCTCTTTCTGTCTCTCTCTCTCTCTCGTCTTAACAGCCTTCTTTCTCTGTCCCTGTTTGTGACTGATGATAATCTTGTCGATGATGATGATGATGATGATAGCTTCAACTCAATCAGCTGTTTGTAACAGCTGTTCTAAGCGTTTTGAACTTCTTTATCTTCTCATCATTTATGCTGCTGATGGCGCTGCTTCCGCTTCGTTCATTGCCTTCGTTTTCGTTTCAAGAGATCAATGAACGATATAAAAAGAAACAAAACAAAAGTAAAAGAAAAATACAACACTAAAAAACATATATATATATAAATGTTTTTTTTTTTTTTTTTTTTTTAACAAATCAAAAGTTGATTTTGATTTTGTTTTTCTCCTATTTTTAGCCGTTTAGATATTTTTGGCACGCTTCCGGTGCCGATGACCTTTTCCTCCCCTGGCGAAACAAGCATATATACATATATGTATATATCTATATATATATATATATATATGTATATATATGTTTATATATATTATTTATATATATTCCAATTTGTATTCGAATTTTATGGGGTTTTTTGTTATTTTTTTTTTTATTCATTATTGAAAAAAAGTATCCGACTGAGGTTGACAAACTTTGATTGAGATCAGCTGGAGCTGTTGTGTGTGTGTTATGTAATTTGATCAAAGTTTATTGACTGCTCAATGATGAAAGTTTTGCGACCCTCGACCTGCTTACACCCACGCCTTGCCACCTACCCACCGGACTCCTCCTCCCTCCGCCTACATGACCCTCACCCTCACACAAAAATCAACGTGAAAGTTAATCGAAATATTAACAAGAAAATGCAAACGAAAAATTCATTGAATTTTTTTTTGAAAAGTTTATTGGCTTTTGATCCCCACGCATTATTATTGGGGTGGGTAATGGTTGTTGTTGTTTACGTAACGGTATCGACAGGAAGTTGTCTCGATTGTAGCTTCCAGCTTTCAGTTATTTTTGAGCGCCTTTTTCTTTCCTTTTCTTTCTGATTTTATGTGGGGTCGGTCGTTGCTGTCACCTGATGTGTGTGGGGGGAAAAGCACGTGCTGCAATTCGAGGAAAAATTATGTGTTTTTTCCTCCTTTTAATATTTTTAGTGCTCTTTTTATACTCTTTTTGTCGAATTTCAGAAAATTCAATGTATTCATTTTAATAGATAGATTAATTCAATCGAATCCCTACATATCTTCCAATTCTAGTCAGTCAATTTTTAAATCATATACTCCAGAATGAAGTTGTATAAACTCTAGCTTTCACTTTTTCTTTGATTTCGCAATGGATTAAGGGACTTTATCGTATTTTTCCTTCCCCCTAAATGCCAACCCAATCAATTTAGCTAGAACTTATTTATTTTATACTCAATATGAAATACAAATTGAGAAGAGATTGTTTTTAGATCTCAAATTAAACTTTATTCTTTATTAAAACAGATTCAATCAAGTTTTGAAAGTTCATTGTGAGAGATTTAAAAAGAAATTGGTAAAAGTTTTAATTCAAAAAATGTTCTTTGTTTATTATCAAGTTTGTTTCCCATTGAAGTCTTTCGTTTTGTGGGGTACGCTACGCAAAATGTTTACTAATAATAAGTGTGTAAGTTTATGTACGAATTGTATTATTTTGAGAATTGAATCTCAGAATTTCTTGATCTTTGCTATACCCATAAAATGGGTGTTGCCAACTCAGCCATCCAGGCAGTGAGCGAGCCAGCCAGCCAGGCAGGCAGTAGACCTCTTGGCCCTCTCCAGATCTTCCCGTCTTACAGTTTTCTGGTTTGACAGCTGCTTCATGGACAAAGAGTAACTGAGTGAGTGTGAGAGATAGAGGGAAAGACTGAGAAAGAGGGAGAGAGAGAGAGAGAGAGAAAAAGAGCGAGATAGATAGACAGGCAAATAGAGAGAGAGAGAGAGAGAGAGAGTCGTCGTCGTCGTCATCATCATCATCAACATCATCGCCGTCGTCGTCGTCGTCGCACACATTTTGCCTTTGTATATGTAGGTCTACGTCCGATTTTACTTTCACTTTTAAAGGTTTACGAACTTTTCTGTTTACAAGTCAAAATGCTGCTACCGGTAACAGCAACAGCAGCAGCAACGTTGGCGTCGACTTCAAATGTTTGAGAGAGCGCAAACGAGAGACAGAGAGAGCGAGAGGAAATTTTTGTTGTTTTGTATAAAAATTTACCTTGAGTCAGGAAGTGACTTTCAGCGTAACTTCCTTGACATTGAGGCAAGGATTGCCTCGGAAGTAACAGCAACAGCAGCAGCAGCGGCAACATGAAGTTCGAACAACGATCTCTGAGTAAGTGTGTGTGTGTGTGCGTGTGCCAATGCTGTTTTTTTTTTTTTTTTTTTTTTTTTGTTTTTTAGTCGGTCGGTCATTGACCGTTTACAACTGAGACGCATTGACGCCGCTGCCATTGGCATGGTCGACGCTATGGCTTGCAGTTGCTGCTGCTGTTGATGGCAGCAATAGCAACAGTAGCAGCAGCAGCAGCAACAGTTGTTGCCTGTTATCCTGCCATCTAACTGTGTGCGAACAATTGAGTGGGGTGGGTGGAGGAGGGCATAAGAGGCAAAACAGTTAATGATGACGACAACAGCACCACCGCCACCAACACCACCGATGTTAGCTCGAGGCTGTTGCTGCTGTTGCTGTTGCTGTTTGCTGCCGCTGTCGTCGTCGTAGCCGCAGTCGTCGTTGCCGCCGTCGTCGTCGTCGTCTACCCAACTTGTTGGACAAGTTGACGGTCTGCGTGTGAGTAAGTGAGAGAGTGTGCATTGCATTGAATGGAGTTGGAGGCTTGTGCGTTTGCGCAAAAGTCAATGAACTCCGCTCTCAGTTGTTACTGCTGCTGCCGTCGTTGTCGTTGTCGTTGTCGCTGTCGTCGTCGTCGTCTTCGTCGTGGGTGTTGCTGCTGCTTCTGCGGCCTGCTGCTGCCACTATTGTGGGGAATGTAGGTAAGCCACTTTGCCAGTCGGGTTTCTAACCTTTTTGCAATTGCATTAGGCAACCGACTGAACGGACTTCGGGCCTCGGGTGCATTGATCTCGCCATTGAGTTGTTGTTGCCACTAATGTATGTGCCTCTCTCAGTGTGTGTGTGTGTGTGTGTCTGTATGTGCGATTGCATGACACAATGTCGTTGGCACAGTGACCGGAAAACTGATTGACTTAATGACTGACTTTGCTTTTCTTTTTTCCTCTTTCTCCCTCTTCCTCTCTTTCTCTCTCTTTTCAGTGTTTACTATCTATCACCAGTTCGGGCTAGCAGCATTTCCATTTTCATTTTTGGGGTCCTGTTAATTAACTGTTGAACTTTTTGGCAATTATTTATTTCCTTGATTTTGACAAAACTACCGTTATGAAAGTTTAACGTAACTGATTGCAATTCTCCGAATCACCTTATCAATGGGTCAATCTACAAAGTTTTTCAAAACGTTCTTTTTGTAATTTTAAGGAAATTAAATGAAATAGAATTAATTTTTTGTTAAATATTTTTCATGTCTTTGTTAATCGATTTCTTGGACCGACTTTCGTTGGATCAAACATATCTCTATTTAGTATTGTAATTCTAAATGAATCACCTGGATAAAAATATATATTTTATGAAACATTCTGTGAGCAGTGATTGTTAAACGACCTTACTCCTTGTATGACAGGGATTTGATCCTACCATTAATGATAATAATAATGATTAAAATAAAAGTAATAAAATTAATGGGAAACGCATGAGAAAGGCCAATGTGAAGAATTCAGAAAGCGATTTCATTTACTTTAATTTTAAGTTGTTTTTTTTTCTTAGCTTTTTTTTTGGCGACTTTCTGTCCTCTCG
The DNA here is from genome assembly GCA_018150345.1 of Drosophila equinoxialis. Lineage (NCBI taxonomy): Eukaryota > Metazoa > Arthropoda > Insecta > Diptera > Drosophilidae > Drosophila > Drosophila equinoxialis. The sequence continues at coordinate 4,626,207 of JAECWI010000002.1, read as the reverse complement.
GCAAGTAGCCAATTTTCTACATTTCATGTTGTTGTCGCTTATGATGATGCTGATGATGATGATGATGATGATGATGCTGTTTGCAATTAAATTTGGCCTCAAAAATAAAGTCCCAATGCCGATGCAGCACTCTTTCTCTGTATCTCTATCTGTGTTTCTGTCTCTGTCGCTGTTGTTGTGCTTCTGAGGTGAAAAGCAACTGCAACTGGAAAACCAATAAAGACAAGAACGAAACGTATATTAACAACATCTGCCCTGCAGGTCAATCTGGTATGCAACAATGTTGCAGAAGGTGTTGCAAACTGCCTCTATCGATATCAGCATCAGCATCAGCTTCAGCATGATGAACTTCATTAAAAGAATTGGAACAAGAATAAAAAGTATAAAAATCTTTCTCTCTCTTTCTCTCTTTGACGCTGTCACTTTGTGTCACGTTTTGGCATCTAAATAATTCATGTATCCAATATCGAAAAGCATTTGCATGCACAGCAGCAGCGGCAGCAAACAAAAGTTTTACCTTTGAATTGCAATTGCAATGCTGATTTATAATACTCGTCCCATTTGTCTCATTTGTCTGTCACTTTATATAACACGTGCCATTTTCTCATATAAGTTTACAAAGCTTCTTTAAAAATTGGCATTTTCCATTGATTCAAGTTCTACTACAATTAGTCACGTAAATTTTGTTCTTTCAAGGAATTCGATCTGATTGGACCACGGCAAGTTTTCGACATTTAAATCCTATCCAGGGAACATCAGTTTAGTTATCAATCTAACAAATCTAACATCAGAAGAAGTTTAACATTTCTGGAAATCTGTGAAAAAAAAATCGAAAAAGTGTTTTCAAAATTTTATTAAACGATCAATTAGATCTATGAATATATGTATGAGCTCTTATATTGTAAGTTTTGCATATCTGTCTTTGCTTCATTTAGTTGGAATTCTCAACTAGTCTTAGCCAAAACAATTCTGGAGCAAAATCTGTTGATAATAGATCTTGTTTGTTCTTGAAATAGTTATACGAACAACCTGCTTAACATTATATGCTATGCCTATTAAGTGGATTTTCTTCGGAAGAGTAACTTCCACCAAGAGGTTATGCAAGATTTATAGGTCGAAATCTAGAAATATTGGTTGAATATTTTGCTAAGGTTACAAACTGAATACTTTACCCAAAAAGTTATAAGCTGATAGTTTCCCAACGTTTCACAAACATAATTTTGAAACATTATAGATAAAGCGGAAATATATTTCTTATCCAGGACAGAAAGAGGGACTGGTCCAGTCCGGCTCTGGTCTAAATGGCAAGTCGAATGGGTGACTTTATCATGGATTTCTAGCCTGGAGAAGTACCGAACAACGTAGGCGCTTCAACAATTCTGCGTAGAAGCTTGTTCTCGAATCGATGAAGAAATGAAATAAAAAAATTAAATATAGGCATGCGAATATGTCATTCGTTATCCTGATTGGAAGACAAAAACTTTTCAAATAATTGTCTTAGATGTCAATACTTACTTCTTTGTGTAAGAAAATGGAAAAATGGAAATGGAAATTAATCACTTTTTTGTTTTGTTATTTGTTCAATGCATTTGTAATTGTAATTGGATTTGATTTTAGAATTGTCAATCGTTGACATTGTAAATTGCTCAAGCGCAAAATGATCACGTAAAATGTAAATTTTAACTAATACAAATTTCAAATAATAAAAACAACAAGCTGAGATAATTCTCTAGGTTACAAAAGAAAACAAAATATAAAAAAAAGCGTTACACAAGAAAATTGATAGTACAATTGAAATGGATCCTGTCATTATCCAATGCCTAGTCCAAGGTTTCAAATTGTATTTCTACTAACCTCTACAATACTTAGTTTATATAACTCAATAAACAAAAAAAAAAACAAAAAAAAATAAATAAAAATACCACAATATAAGAGTTTATGAGTTGAGGAAACTGGAAGTTTAGCTGCAATTCAAATGAATTTGTCAAACGAATTGACTTTGAGGCCCTTGAATACATATAGTTGACCTCTAAAAATTTTTCCAATGCCCTACTGAGTAGTAGGAAATCTCCATAATTTTTGTTTTGTTAATCTATGTCAACCTTGAAGTGATTTTCCCTTCTGTAAGTGGTCAAAGAATTAAGAAAAAAAAAGAACTGAATGAGATCAATGAACGCTTTCAATAGGAAATTGAAAACGAAATCATGATTTTTGATTTTTTTGATATTTGATATTTTTTTTTTTGGTTTTTTGTCACATTGGCAGTGCTGATTATGCTGCTTTTGTTGCTTGTCGCTGATTAGCGATTAACGAGAGCTTCGATACAAGTTGTGTGATTTGTTTTAATTTGAATTGGCGGCAGCAACAGCAACAGAAGCAGCAGCAACAGATACAGCAGCAGCAACAGCAACAGCAACAGCAGCGGCGGCGGCATCGATGCGATACATTGACCTAACCAATGCAGAACCTTGAAATTAGCATAAAACGTTGTTGCTCCACATAAGTCCGGCTTCAGCTAGTTTGTGGAGGGGAAGGGAATGAGGATGACGGCAACGGCCACAACTGAGGGGATGGGGCGCTTTGGCCTCTGATGCTTGCTCTTTTAACACAAACTATAAGGTTTTTCATATACATATATGTATACCAAACAAAAAAAATATCAAAGAAGCTAACTTCGGCAATGCCGAAGTTTATATACCCTTGCAGTCCTTGGCAATAATTTTTTTACATTTTGAAATTTCTTTCCTTGCAACTCAATTCATCAACACACAAACAAAACATTCAAATTATTTCTCTTTTTACTACAAATTTTTAAGCAAGGCACAACACGCATACACATGCATACATACGTGTAGCGCTACGTCTGTGTGTGCGTATGCATGTGCTCTGTTTGATTTGCTGATGACGTAGAACCGATTTGAATTGACTGTAACTTGTGTTCTATTTATCCGATCAAACTCAAATTTTGGGATCTGAGATTTTATATCAAATTCTATTATATTGGTAAATTTCATGGCGATACTCCAATTTTTGCAAAAAATTTTGTTCTAGAGCTATATGATATAGTAGTCCGATCCTGACAATTTTCATACTCTATTATCTCCCGGCTAAAAGTAGCTCAAATATGAAATTTCATTCCGATAGCTCTTAAGATGCCAGCGTGAAGTTGATTTGCACAGACGGACGGACGGACGGACGGACGGACGGACGGACGGACGGACGGACGGACGGACGGACGGACGGACGGACGGACAGACGGACATGGCTATATCGACTCAGCTTCTCAGGCTGATCAAGAATATATATACTTTATGTGGTCGGAAACGTCTCCTTCTGTGCGTTACAAACATCTGACCAATTTTATAATACCCTCTGCAAGGGTATAAAAAAAAAAAAAACACAGAAATGAAATTAACACCAAAACTTAAATATTAAAACGGTTAACAAAAGGCCTGCTTAGTCATTCAAAGTATTAATTATCTAGCTAAATATCAAATTGGATTAACTTGAGTAGCCCTAAACAATCCTTTTTCCAACTAACTCAAATAAACTCAACAAAAATTTAACCACCTAAAAAGTATTTGAATTTTTATTAAGAGAATTTTGGGAATTACTTTATGCTGAAACACTGACAATCAGATATCAGACATGACCAACCAAAACCATCCAAGACATACTAAAGTATTCTGATTCTATATGCTTAGCCATTTTCGATGGGAGCAAATTTCTTTGGGATTTTTAGTTAGGTTGAATCTAGTTATCATAGATTTTGTTCACTTCACACAGGCATAAGGTTCTTGTATAGCACACAGGGCAGTTTAACTTTGAGTTTTAGCTGAGTAAGTTTAATAATTTTGAAAATAAAAAATAAAAAAAAATAAAAAAAATAATAATAAAATGCTAAAAAAAAACTAAAAAGGACAAAAACCCGAACAAATCGCTCAGTGCATAAGTAATCATTTCTTCTCTTCTTTTTTAATTTAAGTATATTTTCTGACTAAATATATAATGAAAGTAGTAAATCAACGGCAGCGCGCAGTTGCTTTCTTGCGTTACAAGTTGTTCAGGCTTGCGAATGGCTTTGAAAGGGATTGTCATATTTCTTATAGGCAATATGTTAGCAATTTTTATAAATTGGAGGATCTGGATAAGCACATCAATTGGCTGGAGCGTTTCAACGAATTTGCGCCACAAATGCGTAAGAATCATGCAACGAACACGATCGAAGTTCGAATCAAGGGGAGCATAGTGCATACAACTTTAGAGCAGTATGACAATCTGGTTACATTTTTGCAATTTGATTGTTTGGAATTACCGCGCAAGAAGGCACAATATATGATGGAAATGCTCAATGTTGCTCGGAATTTCCGCAAACATCATGTGAGTGGTGGTCGTGTCCCTGGCCTAACCAATTTACTTGTGGATAGTCTCCTAAATTTGGATGAGGCTATTGAGAAATTCCACTATTTAGTGTGTGAACTAATGCCATTGTATCATGATCATATACGTTTGCAGGCGTCTTAAGGCCAATCCGGATGTATGATAAAATAAATTCGATCTGAAAGGCTCAACTCACTTTTTGTTGTCCTCTCTTGTATCTCTCTTTCGTTTCACTTTTTCCCATTGATTCCAATATTGTTTGCTTCTTTTCCTGCCTGAGTCTGCCTCTGACATCTCTGAGTCATCGTCCAGAGTCTTTTTGGTGGAACAGGGCAGGGTGGGGAGGAGGCTAAAACAAGTTCAGGGCTAAAATAGATCTGGCTCAGTCGGGCCATTGACTTCGGCTGAAATCAAAAGCTCTCTTACAAAGCAACTAGGACCAGTGTGAGATGAGATGGACGACCTAAACCCAACAAAACGAACAACGCAGCCAACGACTTTTAGCATTTTACTTGAATACATTTATTTTATTTTATTTTTTTTTTTTTGTACTTTTTAATGACCAGTCGGTGGACAAGGTAGACGATCTCAGGTGTGTGTGTGTGTGTGTGTGTGTGTGTGTGTGCAGCCAATGAACCTGTGTATGGTGGAAGGAGGATGGGTTAGTGCCGTGGCAATAAAAAAAGAAAAGGGACAATGTGGAGGTAGGCCGCGTCAGCAGAAGGAAGCTGCACTCCAATATACGACAAAACAAAAAGGGTTACATTTTCGATTATCTACATAAATCACATTGCCAATCCGAATATCAAACCGGATGTTAACCAGTGTGTATTTAGTGAATGCAAAACGGCAATGAACGGATGTTGCGTTTGCATTTTTGCTTAATGTAACGGTTCTGATTATGATTATGTGCTAACTACATGAGGTGTATATACATACATATATATTACATAAAGCTTTCATTATGTTTGGGAGAATCGTTTTGGGCCCAAGACAACTACCGCCGAAAGTTGCAGTTAAGGAAACAAAGACCTGCCAGTTAAATGGCTTTGAATCTCTTTTTGTAACTGATGCAGTTTGAGATGTCCGTACATACATACAAGTTAAGGTCAAAACTACTTTGGAATCACAATTAACAAGATGAAACAACAAGCAAGAATTTGAAACGATAGTTTTCGACTCCAAAATTTGTATTATATTTTAAACAATTTTACTATTTTGGATTAACTTTCTTCAATGATTCTGCATGAACATGGATATGGATATTTAACCACATATTTCTTTTTTCATAGTATCATAAATTTCTGAAATATTTAAATATTTATAAATTTCTTAAGCGGGATGATACCCATTTGTCATCCCTAACCAAAACTAAGTTTCTGCACTATTAAAACTCGATCACTTGGACTTTAGAGTAAAAACAAATTAGTTTAATTTGTATTTAGTAGGTATATAATGCGCACGTATTTTGTAAAGTGAAATTTTGTTTGTTCAAACAATATGCAGTTTTTCACAATTTACCACAATTTTTTTTATTTTTTTTGTAATATTTTGGAAGAACAACACAGTACAAATGGTAAAAAAAAAAAAGAGTTACCAGAAACTCTATTATCTATTAGGAAAAAATATATAAATTAGTGCTCACTCACGCGATTTCAAATGGACTTGGCATCAGACATTGATAACACGGTGATAGTCGAAAAAAGACATGGAAAAACACGATGGTTTCAGACTATTTCGGGTCCTGCGAATCGAACTGCATCATTAGTTTTTTAAGTTATCACAAACATCTGCCCAATTTAATAATACCCTCTTGCAAGGGTATAAATATGTGTAGCAAGATGGAGAAATTTTTAATTCAGGAGGAGTCAAAGAACAAATCGAGAACTTCGCTAGAATCCCTTGAGTTGACTCGAAAGACTCCCATCCTCCAAAAACTCAATACTTACAGACACCTCGAGTAGATTTTGTCATACCATAAATTTTAATTAGGTATATATGTATACATTTGTTTTCAATCATTCATTTTGACCACGGGCAACCATTACCCTGAACAGCAACAACTCTAAGGAGCCGGGTTCACAGCGGTCCACACGACCCATCTCATCCTGTGTCAGACGTACTCCCACCTTGTCCAGAACGCGCTCCTTGAAGAGCTTCCAATTGGCCAGCTTGTTCTGTACACTATTCCTGGGCGGGTAGTAGTTCAGGTCGATCAGCTCAGGATAGTAGCGCGACAGAAGGCGCGCCAGGGGCAGGACATCGGTGAAGGTGCGACGTATTGTGGTCGGATTGATGTTGTGCTCCTGCAGTCCTGGAGTTAGCCATATCTTCTTCCTTTGCTCTGCCATTATTGATTGCATCAATCGTCTTTTCTTGTGATTGTGATTGGGGTGGAGAGGTGCAACTTACACCTCTCCACCCCATTCACAATCACAGCAAAAGATAATTGATGCAATCAATAATTACATCAATAAATACACCTTTACACCGTGTAAGGGTAACTAATTGTCAAAAAGGTTAATAGCCAAACAAAAAATATTTTTGCAAAAATTACTTTAGTTTATTTTCAATTTTTTTTTTTTTTTTTTACTTTTATAAAAAAGTCTGGGTAAGATTTTCTTAACTAATAATTTTTACATGCTTTGAAAGTACCTGATGAGTTTGATCTGAACAAACAGTTTTTGAAGTGAAAACAAAAGATGAAATGATGACAAGAAAAAATCAAATAAGCTAACTTGGGCTATGCCGAAGTTTATTACACCCTTGCAGAGGGTATTATAAAATTGGTCAGATGTTCGTAACGCACAAAAGGAGATATAAAGTATATATATTCTTGATCAGCATGATCTGGGTCGGTATAGCCATGTCCGTCTGTCCGTCCGTCTGTGCGTATGCGTTTTACTCAACCATCTTAAGAGCTATCAGGATGAAATTTTTTTGGGTGCTTTACCATTACCCGGGAAAAATAAAGTATAAAAATTGGGATTAGAATCGGACCACTATATCATATAGCTCTTGAACAACCATTTTTGCAAAAATTGGAGTTTCCCCATGAAATTTACCAATATGACAGTATTGGATATACAATTTGAGATCCCAAAATTTGAATCTGATCGGAACTGACTGAAAATAAGTTACAGTCAATATAAATCGGTTCAGCCGCTGCCTACTACGTCATCATCAGCAACACTTCGTGAACTGTTTGTGTATGCGTGCCGTGCTTTGCTTACGGAATGATGGAAGAAGAAGACAAAATTGCAGTAAAAAGAGTAATGTTTTGTTTGTGTTGCAGGAAAACAAGTTTCAAAATGTAAAAAAATTAGGACTGCAAGGGTACAAAAACTTCGGCATTGATATTTTTTTTCTAAAACTATCACTGTGTAATAATAATCGAGAAACTCTGCGAGTTGTGCGGTAATTTCGAACTTTAAATATTTTTTTAAAAAGAATTCTTTTGGGTCACTTACGCGACATTTAATCCAATGCAGTTTTGTGTGAAGTTACATATACAAATTTACTTTCCTTCACTCTGTTTTTACCTTAAAAATATACTCTTACTTTGGCATCTTTTTGTTTGACCCGTTGTATATCATTTTCGGGGAAATGCCTATATTTAGAACTTTTGTTTAGAAGCTACTAGGTTATAAAAAGACATTGATTTAAATTCATAATTAATCTTTTAGGAGAAATAAGACTAAATTAAATCAAGACAAAACTTCCCACTGTATTTGCAACCATGAATTTTTTTGTTTGTAGCCATTTTCAAGCCATGGTTCTTATGAACTCTGAGGCAGGTGCGAATCCTTAACAATCCGGACAACTGTTGCGGTCGCTGAACCCCATTTATTATTGTTGGGCTTGCGATTCCTCATCCCACCATCTCAATGAGCTCAAAGGGCTAGGCTAGGCTAGGCCGATGACGGCGACGGCGACAGCGACAACACACAACATACAAAAAGATCATTGGCCGCGTTTGACTTGCGCGGTTAAGTGGACAAGGGACAAGGAAGATGGTTGGGGGAAAGGACATGAACCATGTCAACTATATACAATGATGCATTGTCGGAGAAGGAATGCTGGATTGCTGGTGAACTATTTATAGACCGATCGAATGTTCAGGTAAAAGGTGGCTACGTGATCAGGGGTCTGAATGTGCTGCTGTTGCTGCTGATGTAGCTGTTGCTGTTGCTGCTACTGAGGCTGGTCAATAAACCATAGAAAGCTACGCAAAATGTATAAAAACGGCGACGCATTTCCCCGACCAACTGACTAATTCAATGTATTGACACGCAGCCAAAGTTTGTCTAATCAGATTTAAAATTGAAAATGCTCATTATCACATTTAGTCGCATATTTGGAATCGCATCGAAATGGGGCCAGACAGAGAGCTACATGGCGAGCGAGAGAGGGCGAGTACGAGATATACTCTTCTATGTCTTTTTTTCTGTGTTCTCAGACCGAGTCAGATCGACTCTTATCAATTTTGTTGAGATTTCGTCCACGCTGGAATGTCTACATACATGTATACTATACGGTTGCAACAGCATTTTGTCGTATTGATATTGTAATTGAATGGGCATGACCTACCTACCTACCTAGATACCCACCTATCATCAGCTACCCCGCCCTTTCCATCCATGGTCATCCAATCTCTTGTCGCACTTCGAAAGCCAACGACACACCCGCGACACGAGAAAAATGTGTCAAGGTAGCTTGGCATGCTTTTGTTTTTTCTTCGTTGTAACCCAATTTTCACACTGAGCACGCCCCACAGCACAGCGAATATAATTATTATTTTTCTTTTTTATTTATATACACATAAACCTATATATATATATGTATTCGTTTACATTCTTTTCTGCCCAACCCGCATTGAAATTGTAGCAATCATCCAAAATGTGATGAGTCCAAGTTCTTCATTTGCCGTTTTCCATTATTTTATTTTTCGTCTTCCATTAATGGAACATCTCGTGTTCTATACACTCACTATTAACATATAAAATTTCTGGTCAAAGTCCAAGGTTGAACTTTTTGATATTTGACAGGGGTACAAAAAAAATGAAGAGTTTTTTATGAGTCGCATGTATCTATTACCCCGTATAGTTCTTAGAATCGAGGTAGTATATACTCATAAACCAAAAGAGATTTATGAAAATAAAAAGAAAACCCAAATCTAAAATATCAAATTCGGAAACTTTGAGAGGTAGCAAGATAATCATAATACTTATGGGTAGTTTACTAAATTCAAGGGTATCAAAGGCACCACTCCAATACATCTTTTAATTTCTTTACCAGAAAGTAGAAAATTCATTTACACTTTTTCCAAAAAGTGACACATCTACCTTACAAAAAGTGGTATGGATTACAATCTCAATTATAAATCAATTATAAAACATTTTTGCAACATTTATTACTTCCATAGGGGAGGCGTGCGTTGAGGCAAAGTGGAGCCCTCCTTTCTAGGTAGTCTACATATGTAGATCAACCCTTGAGATTTCCAGAAACCGGAGGCCTAAATCTTTCCGACTGATGTGACAATCTTTGTACCTTCTTGTGTCCACTTCAGTCATGCCAAAGTCCTCCGTTTTGACTCTTTCCTAATGTCAGGTGTGTACTTACTAATGGATCCATTGCGATTTAATCCAGAAATAAGATTCGAGTCGCCCGTTGATATTGCTCTTTGTTTATTTCTCCAGAAAGGCATGATGACCTTTGCATTCCATGGTCAATACAAAACTTCGCTTCAAATTCGGTTAAGATGTATTATAGTAAATTTCCCAACGCTGGTATGCCTAGCCCTTAATGTCATAATATGACTTTTGACATAATCGAAACGATGACAAAAAGACAGCTGACTTTGGTAAGTGGGTATGACAAAAGCCAAAAATGTTGCTAATTGCTTGGTATTTGTTTCACTGTTTTCCCTGACTGTGCAAACTTTGTGTTTCAATCGTTTCTTGCAATGGGGAAAATTGTTCACGCATATATGTACACACATAGATCGATTACTTCAAAATTAAACGAAATTGATTGAATTACCAAACCAGCATGAAAGAAAGAAAACACCATACAGAGAGACAAGTCAAACGCATGTGTATATGCTATCAAGTGAATAACTGAGTAAAGTCCGTAAAATAAAGGTCAGTAAATGTAACAAGAGATTGACAAACATACATATATATGTACACACACACATACACACTTATATCTATGTATTACTTGTATTATGTTTGCATACACGTTTGTTGGCCAAACCCAAAGGTTGCTTTGGGGTATTTACAACCAAATTCAACTTGGCTGTAACATTCATCAATCACATTAGAATTACGGGGACTTACAATTTGGTTTGCTCTGCTATAAATAGTTTTAGTTTTCGTATCTCCTTTGGTTTTGTTTAGTTTCAATATGAAATGTAAATGCGAATGAATGTCTTTTTGCCTTTTAATTAGTTTGCTTTGTTTTTGCTGTTTTTCATTTAGGATAGTTATTTCTTTTTGGTCTCGTTTGCACAAAATGTTTGTGTGATTAGCGTACAAAATGAAATACATACAAATTTTTACAAATACACTCGTACCTTGACATCTTTCATAGTATAAGCGAGCGTTCATTTAACCCATCCAAAGTGGAAGGCAGCAGCAATATAAAGAACGTGCTAGCAGCTTCTAGTATCTGATAGATTCTACTTTTTTGCTGTTTGTCATTTCAAAGTTTAAGATAGAAAAAAAAAGAATTTACATTTGATCACATTTTCATTTCATTCTCGATTTCATTTCAGCAGCGATCTGCTGGAGAGGGGAAAATGAGTGGAATAAGCGCGGTGAAATCAGAATACATTCCAGCTAGGGTAGCTGGAGGTATACACAGTATATATAAACCACGATCGAATCTGAATTTAGTATTGACATTGACATAAGAAATGCTCTGCATGAATGCATTCAAAGCGGCAAAGCAGCCTTTCATACTAAAGACAAAGTTAAAATACAATAAAGCCATGTACAGGGTGGGTCAAAAGAAGTATGTAATCCAGAAAAAATGGGGGCCAAATAACATCGGATGACTTCTTTTGGCCCACCCTGTATAATTACAAGTAAATAACAACTTCGAACTTTCTGCGAAATTAGTACAAATTGAGATGTAGTTAATATTCACGCAAGAGTTAATCGAATAGATCAAGTTTACAGACAATCATAAAATAAATCAAGTATTTATTGAATTCGTTTCACCATAAATTTGGAATATACGCAAACCTCTGTGAATGTATATTCAATGTGAAAAATCTTATTATATTCTTTGAGCTACCCGAATAGCTAGACAATTAATTGGAATACTTTTTAGTTTCTCTATATTTACTCAATACAATTTTATACTGAGAACAGTAAAAATTTCCCATATGCCATTTTGAATATACATATGTCCTTTTCTACATCAGAGTGAAAAAAAACATATTATTCACTTTAATTTGCACTGCCATTGCCAATTATTAAAGACTGAAATGAATGTATTCATGTAGACCTATGGTGCATTCATTTTAGTACTCGCACTTAACGAGTTCCTGATCAATTTTACTCTGCTTTCGTTTGAATTAAAAGATCAATATTGTAATCGTAAAAAGAATGTATGTAAACCCAGGTCAAAATACTGAAAAAGTACTCAATCAAGGCTTGAGAGAATCAATAAACACTGACCTGAGAAATTTCCAATGAGTACACTCTATTCACCATGCTAGATGTTGATTTTCATTGGCTGTTCCATATTTTACGTAATTTTCAAACAACGGACAGATGAGCATGGCTAGATCAACTTGCCTATTGATGCTGATCAAGAATATATATAAAAATATATCCTTCTAGGAGCATGATACAATAATATAAACTCAAATTTACAGTGTACCTAATATAAATATGAGTTAAAATTGATATTCATCTGTTTTAATCATATCCTGGAGACATTGTTTTGAACTTAAAACTTGTGACTGAATTTGTGGTATATTTTAATTTGCTGATTTAAATTACAACACTTCGTAAAATGTATGTAACAAATTTCTTGAAAATTCATAAGAATAATGAATGATTTATTGCATTTGACATCTACCTGTCCATCTGTCTCCCTGATCTTTAAATCAGAAAATTATGAAAAATTTATAACATTTTCTAGGGTAACCGAGCGAATGCAGCTTTAAAATTTGCATAAAAATGCATAAAGAATGGAAAAAAATAAAAACAAAACACCCAAGAAAAAGATACTCATATATATGTATGTATGTAAATGCATACATACATATGTACATATATGAAAAAAAAAGAGCAAACAGTGCTAAAGTTCTGCCCGATACGGTAGGTAGGAGAATGGTTATTGCAGATCGGTGCGTAGATCTTGATGTGAAAATGTCGCTGCCGCCAGTGAGGCTGCTGTGGCAGTTGTAGTTGCTCATGGCGGCATGGCAGCATGGTGGCATGGTGTTGGTGCTGCTGCTGTTGCTGTAGCTTTTGGTGTTGTATTGGTGTTGAAGCCGTCACTGCAGTTCAATGGCCTTTGAGCCATTTTAAGATCAATGCACCATGCCAACAGCACCAACACTAGCAGCAGCAACAGATCGCTGAGTTGAGAGTTGCTGCTGCTGCTGCTGCTGTTGCTGTTGCTGCTGCTGCAGTTGCTGATGCTGTCTGTTGAGCGAATTGAAATCGAACTAAGCGCAAAAAACCTTGCGCATGAACGAATCCATGGACATGGACACACTGTCCGCCTAATCAAAAAATGAAAAATAAAATTACAACAACAAAATTCAAAAGCTCGCGGAAATTTTATCGTTGGGGGGATTTTTTTTGTAGCTACTTGTTGTTGTTGTTATTGCTAAAAAAAATGCATTTCGAATGTAAAGTGGAGGTAGCCGGCTCAACTCAGTTCGGTTTCGTCCGGCCGCGTGTCTAGCCGGTTGCCGGTTGACAAATTGCCGTCTCAACTTGTTCTGACATTTTTATTTGAGCGTTTTTTGTTTTTGTTTTCTTTTTTTTTTTTTTTGGTTTTTCTTAATGAATGTGGCAACATTCTAATTTAAATTGCGCTCCACACATTGTTTCGACACCTGCCGATACACACACACACACTCAGAATTACTATACACAATTCTTGCTCATGAAGTCATCAATCTAAAGATTGAAATTCATCAAGAAAAAAAATGTATTTTCTTGAGTTCTTTTCTTTTACGTATGTAAACTCAAATGAATTTTATTTTCAGATATTTTGACAAATGTAAATTGATACATTTGCTCTGCCATCTGAGATGGTAAAGCAGTATATTAGCTTTAGTCTGAAGTTTGACAATGAATCGAATGTCCTACAGGAAGATATCCTGGATTTTTATCAAATGCATGGCTAGTCAGGTGAAGAGAACTGTTGGATTTCTAAAGCATTTCCGTTCTATGGGAGGGTATCAAGTATAGGATGAACATGATTGCCAAAGGTGCACTTAAATTTGCTTCAGGGTTGCCATGCTAGCTAAAAAACTAAGGGAGAAAAGGAAATAGGAATGATACAAGAGAAATGTAAATTTGTTCCAATTTATCACTGGCAAAATCTCTGTGGTATGTAAATTTGTTGTGGTAGACCAAAAATTGTTATGTGCATTTGATTTAAGTATTTTGAGACCATGTGAAATTGTTTACCGCTTTTGTTGTTGTCGTTGTTGCCGTTTCTGCTGCTACTTCGACATTGTAACCAAAAACTGCTGTGAAATCAAATTCGAAAAAGGAAATTCCCAGTAGTAAGTGAAGAGCGTTGCAGCCGAACGGACGTCGATAATTTCCAGTTGAAGGTGGTCAAACAAACAAAAATAAAAACTGAAAGACCAAGAGAGAAAGAGAGAAAGAGAGAGAGCTGAGAGAGAGAGAGTGAGTGATACGGAGGGGGAGAGAAAGAAACAGAAAAGAGAACAGGATTAAAGTAGATAAAAGTGGATAATGGAGTCACTTGAGTCCGAGGAAAGTTCTTGGTTCAATTATAGTTTGAGCCTCTTGCTTGGTCCTGGCTTACTTTTAATTCTAATTATGTGGATTTGCGAGCATCAGCATGATAATATTTTGGGTAAAAGACCACCAGGACCTTGGGGTATACCCCTTCTAGGATATTTGCCATTTCTGAATGCCAAGCAACCACATAAGAGCCTACAAAAGCTAGCTGAATACTATGAAAATGGAATTTTCCAATTACGCATGGGTGGCATTCAGACGGTTGTCCTTTCGGATGCCCAACTCGTGCGTGAGTTTTTTCGCCACGAAGAATTGACAGCACGAGCTCCACTATATTTAACGCACGGCATTATGGGCGGATATGGTAAGTACAATTTTGGCATTCGATTGGATGACTCATTCCTCTTACACTGCTACCCTAGGGATCATTTGTGCTGCCGGCGCTATATGGAAGCATCAGCGGCGTCAGATCATTGATTGGCTAAAGGCTTTGGGCATGAGTCGACGTCCCAGCGAGATGCGTAAGCAACTGGAGCAACGTATTGGACTCGGTGTCGATGAGTGTGTGCAGGTGAGTGAACAGTTCAGAGTGACCAACAAAATTCCAAGAATCCAGAAAGCGAAGGTTCTTCAAAAGGAGCTGTCGGCATGGCTACAGTGGGCTTCATATATGTACATATCTAAGCAAAGGTAAAAAGTGAAATTCCATCGACAGTTATAAATACAATTTTACGATAAACTCAAGGAAGTTTGCGATATCTTCCTTTTATATTTTGAAGCAAATGCAAAGCCAATTCTAATCCCTTATCGTTTCTACTAAGAAGCAAATTTGCTCAGAAATTTATATATATATAAAATGGTTTCTTTGTTTTTGCTCCACTGTGACTCTGTGTCTGTGTTTGCCTGCTGTTGCTGTTCGGTTGTCTGTTGTCTGGCGTTGCTGTTGCTGTGTGTCTGGGACATTCACTTTCTGTTTTGTCGTTAATGTCTGGACGATGTTGCCGTCGTCGTCGTCGTTGTTGTCGCTGCCGTTGACGCCGCCGCCGCATAAATTTTAAAATTTGCTAATTTGTTCTCTCTGGAAAGAGATCCACTCTTGCTCTCTATCTCCATCTCCGACTCTGTTGGAATTTTGTTGGATTTTTGTTTAAATTCTCGTTTCTTTTCTTTTCTTTTGGTTTTGACTTTTTGTTTTTTTTTTTTTTTTGGCTTAGTTATATGCCCGCCAGTTGGAGACGGAAATGGAATTCGATCCGTTGCCTGCTCTACAGCATACACTAGGCAACATAATCAATGATTTGGTATTCGGTTTGAAATATGAACGTGAGGATACGAACTGGTTGTATTTGCAGCAATTGCAGGAGGAAGGTGTCAAGCTGATTGGCGTCTCTGGCATGGTCAATTTTGTGCCCTGGCTGAGGCATTTGTCGTTTAATAAAAAGAACATTAAATTTCTGCTCGATGGTAAGTCAAAGACACACGACATTTACGATCGCATTGTGAACGAATGTGAAAAGCGTATGAAGGAGAATGCGGGTCAGCCACCGCGAAGTATCCTTGAGCATTTTCTACGCGAACGCCAACCACACTCGGAGTTGTATTGTCAGGAGCAATTGCGTCATCTTTTGGCTGATCTCTTTGGTGCTGGTGTCGACACGGCTTTGGCCACATTGCGTTGGTTTCTGCTCTACATGGCATGCAATCCGAATATTCAGCGGCAGTTGCGATCTCATCTAAGGCATCTGAGTTCAACACCTAGCCTGGAGGAGTTGGAACCATTGACATATCTGCGTGCCTGCATATCGGAGGTACAGAGGATACGAAGTGTTGTCCCCCTGGGCATACCGCATGGCACCGAAAAAGACATTAATATTGCCGGCTATCGCATTCAGAAAGGCAGTATGATTGTCTCTCTACAATGGGCCATTCACATGAATCCCAAACATTGGCCACAGCCCGAAGAGTTTCGTCCAAATCGTTTTCTTAACGATGAAGACGAATATGTGGCCCCCGCACAATTTATACCATTTCAGAATGGCAAACGTATGTGTCCAGGTGATGAATTGGCTCGCATGATGTTAACCCTATTTGCCGGACGTATTTTAAGGAAATTTCAACTAGAAATGACCGACGAATATGCCGAAATGAATATGGATGGTGAATGTGGCATAACTCTAGCACCAGCTGCATACAAATTGAAGTTTATCAAAGTAGATGAAGAGTCTATGGAATAACTTAAACCAGGAGCAGGAAAAGAAAATATCTCTACATTTGATTTGAAGACAATTCAAAACATTGTTCCTACTGTTCTGTGGCCTTTTAATACAGTTTTTTTTATCTATCACAGCTTAACGTTAAAATAAAATATATAAAATAGATTGCAGATGAAAATTTTAATAAGAAGTTGTCAAATATTTGGTTTAAAATAATGTTGCATACTTCTCAGCAGCTCGAGATGAAGCTGAAAATGTACGCGATAGTTTTGTGGGTGAAAGATGATTAAGAAGAATTAATTAACTATTTCCGTACTAATTGTTTAAATAAATAAATATTGAAATTTACTTCAGAAAATATGTATTAATATTTGTTAGTCCTTTTTGCTCATATGAGATGGGTAGAGTTTGGTTTAACAATCAATTTGCATACCATTGTGATGCCAAATATTAAATACAAAAAAAAACACACACACAAATACATAATCTTATTCACACAATATACATAGTTGTAGTTCAGAATTAGAAATGAAATCCAACAAAAGACAACATCCAATTTATAAATAAGTACAGTGGCGACATGTTTCGAAACTGTGACTTTGAGTGACTGCAAAACCCAGAAAAATGCCTTAATCGATTCCAAATTTTTACCAAAAATCCATTACCATTCCATATAAATGGAAAAACAAAACATTTTATTCATTATTTTATCCTCAGCTCGAATTCCGCTCCATTGCTCCAGTGCTCCATTCCGTTTGGACTCGACTACAAAGCTCGTCCATTGTCCTTGCCGGAGTATAGTAGTGCGACAGTTGCTTCTTCAGCAGAACTCCTAGATTTCCGATCGGATTTAGATCTGGGCTTCGAGCCGACCACTGCATCATCAGAACATTTTGATTTTTGAGCCATTTTCTTACAATTTTGGCCGCGTGTTTCGGATGTATTGTATTTAGTTGTATGTATTTAGTTGCTGATCTTCAGTACGATCACTTAATCAATTGCTTTGTGGCTTCTCAGCTCTAATAAATATTATACTTTTAATAGAAACGAATAAAATGAGCTGAAATATTGTTTCCAATTTTTTCATAGTCAGTATTGATGTAATTTTTTTTTAAATTAATGATTCTTTTCTAATTACATATTTATTTATTTATTTGTACAGTGTTAGCTTATAGATAAATCTATAGCTACAGGGGGGACAGCCATAGCTGCTAAGGCTAAGGCTAAGGCTGGTTCATGTTTAGATATTCATTCTTTTGATATAATTCATATAGTTTTTGCTTAGTCTAGATTATATTATTTTGTATGTTAGCTTATCTTATAAGAGATTCATAATATTGGTTAGATTGAGGTATTTTATAATTTCTCTTAGATTTTCAGGGGTTGGGTTGGATAGGAGTGGGATAAGGTTTTGGTTTGGGATATGGTTTCGAAAGCTTTGAAACACCGTGCATGTATTCATAATACGTTCTACATTCATAATAGAGTTTGTGTTGCAGAATTTACAGTGGTTGGTATTATTTTGAAGGAATCGGTGTTCGTGTGTCTTAGAAGTAGCCTTATAAGTTTTATTTGGGTTTTTCTAGGTATTTGGCAAATTTCTAGTTTTTTAAGATAGTCATCAACATTGTATTTGTTATGTCTTTTAAGATGTTTTCAAAAACCAAAGAACAACAACAAAAATGATGTGCTCTGATTTAAGTCACTTATACACACTTCGACGTGGCCTTACAAATTGAGTCATATATTGGACCATTTTGATCGGATTTTGTAGAAATTATTAAGAAAATATACTGAATATATTTTAGTGTAGATTCCTCAAATGGCAAAATTTAAATACTTACGTCTGTAAAATTTGCAGGTGTATATAATTAATTAGTTACTCACTTTGCTTTGCATAAAAAGGATCTGGGTAAAATACAAATAAATTGATTAAACTTGGGGGAATCCTTGAATCCTTTTGTTTTGATTGGAAATTAAATAATCAAAATAGATCACTCAAATGCTCAAGAATTCATTGCCAAGTTTAATGTCCATAGGCGAAAGAATTGATCCTCGAGGATAAAATTTTGATATACTTTTTGGTCTATGTAAGTCATTGAAATAAATATTTAGTTCAAGTCCATTAAAAAATTAAACGAATTTTTATGATTTCTGTTGGAAAATTTGTTTTTTATTTTCTCATTTTCAATCTCATTAATATTTCATATTTAAATTATTTTTAAAATTTGTTTATGCTTATTTATTTATTTATTTTTTTATGTGTGTTTATGTGTTTGTGTTTTGTTTTTCAGGTTTAATTTATATGAATTATATACCTAAGACTAAACCACAGTTTGTTTTTGTTGGATTTGCTTAATAACTTATGGGCTAGGGGGAGGAGGGGGGAGGCGGGGCAAAAAAACAATATTTTATAATTATAATAATAATAATAATAACTAAGTGAACAAAATTGTGCAAACATTAGTGCATCAGAATTACGTTCGGCTATTAATTAAGGGGTACAGAGGGGATTGTGGGGCGGGGCTTAGAACTAGAAATTTATCAACTATATTGAACACAGCTTCTTTTGGGGTTGATAGAATAGAATTTGTTTGTTTGTGAGAGAAAAATTGTAATTACTCGCATTCTCATATGATTTAGGTAAATGCTAAATAAGATTTAAGCTAGAATTTAAGCTAAAAAAACTGAGTTTAGGAACAAAACCGTGCTCTGGGACATCCCGGGCATTGGTTGGTTGTTTTAATTTCTTGTTTTGATTGTGCGTGTTTGCCTAGTTGGAGCCCACGTTTCGCAAATGATGCGGTTCACTGGCCGTCGGTGCCAGGGGTCGACGTTTCAGGCAGACCTTGAAGGCCTCGGGTGTGATAGTGGCACCAACATTACCCTTTAGACTCGGCAACGGTTGACCCTCTGGCAGGGCAATGTCAAAGCAATGCATGAACGAGGCAAAGAACAGAAACAGCTCCATGCGGGCCAGCACATCGCCGAGGCACATTCGTCGCCCGACACCGAATGGTATAAAATATTCAGGTTTGCGCACTTTACCCGTATCCGTATCAATGAATCTCGATGGACGAAACTCTTCGGGCTTCTCCCATAGATTGGGATCCATGTGTACACTATTGATGAGGGGAATGACATGTGAGCCGGCCGGTATGGTATAACCATTTAATTCCACATCTCTAAAGGTTTAAAAAATAAAAAAAAAAAAGATGAGGAGAGATGTGTATTAGTATATATGTATGTATTACTAATCAGTTATCAAACTGGGCCAACTGATGTCCGTGTGTGTGTGTCTGTGTGTCTTTCTGTCAGCTTGCAAGTGCATTCTGTCCATTACACATGTGCGATGATGTTCATTTACATACATTTTTATGTGCAACAGATGTGAATGAACCGAACGATTTGCGTAAATTTGCGTCAGAGTGCGTAAGCACTCTATGGAACGTGCGCTAATCGTTCGATGCTGATAAGCCCACATGCTACTTAGAGTTAGTTAGTTTTTTTGTTGTTGTTGTTGTTGTTGGACCGAGCCCCCCACCATCCTAGCGCCCCTTGGAACTATGAGCTTACCTTGTAGGCGAATGCGTTGTGGCCAATGGCACAATGCTTGAGCGACGCATTGATTCAAGTATTGTTGATTCGGTCAGGGGTAAATATTGCAAGTCCTCAATTGTTGGCAAACGATGACGTCCCACAACCTGATCGAGCTCATCTTGTACGCGACGCATTTCCTTTGGATTACGCAACATAAACACATTGATCCACAACAATGTGGTCTTAATTGTCTCCATGCCAGCTGAGAACAAGTCAATGATCACTTGAACCAATTGCTCTTCTGCAAATCATCAAATCAAAAAAAAAAAAGGACACCAAAATTCATCACATTAGTTAAAGCTATAAAACATACAATTTCCCATCCCTAATAGGTATGTAATTCCTTTCTTTGTTTTTTTACTTTGTTAAATGCTTACCATGATTTTTGCCATCAAAGAGCTCAGCTTGGGTTCCTTCGGCCTTTGCCTTCTCAATTTCCAATAGATAATAATCAACCAAATCACGAACATTCGTTGGATCAAATGTCCGCTTATGATCATCAATAACATCCTGATAGAATTTTTGCATTTCGGCACGATTCTGGGCAATCTTGTTTTTGGCTGTCGATATGCTTGGAAAGCATTGCATTGTTGGTATATAATCGACTGTATGAATTTCACCAAATAGACGCATGCCCTCCTCAATTAAGAAATTGAAACGACGAAATTTCGGATCGTCGATGCTAAAACGTGTCGACATCATTAGACTGCAGATGACATTGCTAACAGCCACGGATATGACAGGTGACATATCAATCGGTTGGCCATCGCTGGCATGCAAATGGCCAATAAATTCATGAACTTCCGTCTATAAAAGAACAGCAAAAAAAGGGGAAACCAAAAAAAATATAGAAAATGGAATCAATGTAAAATATAACACACAATCTCTGTGTGTGTACGTGTGTGCTTGTGTGTGTGTGAGTGTGAGATATACAAAACTTGAACTTACCATAATGCGTTTCTGCATTTGCTGCTTGCCATTGCCCATGTAGGTCATGCCAAATTGCCGTAGTTTGTCGTGCAAAAAACGACGCTGATCCTTCCACAGTTTCCCTGTGCTGTTAATAATGCCTAAGCGAGAGAGGGAGAGAGATAGAGATACACCAAAATTAATTAAACTTAATTGAGGTAGGCTGAAGGAGTTTCGTTGTGGTGACCGAAATACCACACTTAAAGTAAAAGAAAAAGAAATTCCCTCTTCTTATCATCATCATCATCGTCATCATCATTATCAGCATGGAAATAAAAACTTAAGCCGACAAAAGAAATGAAGGTAAAAATTACAACAAAAAAAAAAAACCTCAAGAAACACAAAATAAAATCATCTCTCCAGCAAGTTTGCGTATTAAATATTTTGTTGTTTCTGTTTCTGTTTTTTTTTTTTTAAATTTAATTGCATTTGTGCATATTTGCTCAAGCCAGAAAATCAGATAATGGGCAGAAATTTACAATTTATTTTTACTTATTTACTATATATATATAAGTACCTATATATAGTATATGGGTATATGTATTTAGTTGGACTTGGGTACAGACCAGATGCCGTGATATGTTTCAAGCTTAGCTCAGCAATATAAATATCAGCAATTGTTAGTTGAACAGAGTAGTAATAGTCAAACGAAAATGATAATGCAAATTCAGGGAGTAGGGAAATTTCTAAAACTTGGATTGGCGGCAGTTTAAACATTTTCACCAATTAGTGTGTGTGGGTGTTTGTGTGTGTGTGTGTGTGGGGAGGGATAACACTCACCATAGCCATTTAGGGTTTGCATGAACGGCGTATCTGGTCGTCCTGTGAACTCTTCCCGGCGAAAGCACTCACGTATCATTTTATAATCACTCATAACAACTGTCAATTGACTGCCCAGGCGTGTGGAAAAAAGTGAACCGTATTGTTTGGCCAGCTCCATGAAACGTGTGTGCTTCTCATTGCCCATGAAGAGCAGATAACCGATAACGGGCAGACCCCAGGGGCCGGGCGGTAACTTGCGTAGCTCACGGTAATGCCTTAATAGCCATTTCATAAAAATGATCAATACCAGAAAACTGAAGAATACCATCAACATATGCTGGGCATCCTGTTGGGAGTCCTGTTGCTCAATTTGTAATTGCCGTAGCAAAAATTTTATAAGGTACGAATCGGTTAGCATTTTGATTTGATTATTATTGTTTGTTTGGATTGTTAAAGGGTTCTTTTTGTTGTTGATTGTGTTGTTGTTGTTGTACTAAATGTGTTTATATGTGTCTTTTTATTTAAAGGCCATTGATCACTTATTGTTTGTTATGAGGCGCAAAAAAAAATATTATTTTTTTAGAATTTTTTTTTCTTGCTCTGTTGTTATTGATATATATTTTTTTTTAGGGATTCCACGTCGAAAAAAAAAAAAAAAAAATAAATAATAGTTTTACTTGTTGCTTTATGGGTTTTTTTTTTTTTTTTGATATTTTAAAGCCGTAGTGTTTGGTTTGTTGGTAGTATTATTATTATTACTATTATATATATGTGTTTATATATATATTTAGTTTTATTTTTTTTGTTTATTTGCTCGATTGCTGGTTGCTCGGTAGGTGGCGGGCGCCGGAGACGATTTCGCGTCGAGCGTTTATAGTTTTCGACTAATGGCTCGATCGTATGTCCTTGCCACTTTTATAACAAAATCGGGCCGGGCCGCGCGTGCGAGCTCAGCGCGCAAGCGAGCGAGCGAGTGAGCAGAGCCAAGCGCAAGCCAAACGAGTGATAGTAGGTGATCGTCATCGTCATCGTCATATTGTCGTCGTAGCTGCGTTTGCTTCACTTGGTTGCTCGGTCTCGGCCTCAGTCTCAGCCTCGGTCTCCGTCTCCGTCTCGGTCTCGGCCTCTGTTTTCTCGTGTCTCTTGGTCTCTTAACTCAAGCTCAAGCTCAAGTGGCTCAAAGCTTCGAGCGTTAATTTTTGTTGGAGGGGGTGGGGGCAGCGCAGTCAGCAGAGCTCAACCCGCTGCTCAGCCCAGTTTGAAGACCGACCATCTTCTCCACTTCTTTACCATGTGTGTGTGTGTGAGAGTTCCACTCAAACATGTTGTCAGAGCTTCCCTCTTTATCACTCCCTTATTCGCTCTTTCTCTATCTCAAACATGTTTGAGATCAATTTGAAAACTTGCCTCTCTGTTTATAAGTTATATTTGGATTATACGATTTTAACTCAAGAGAATTATTATATGGTTTTTCGGTTTCTTTTTCGTTTGTGTTTGTGTTTTTTGTTTTGTTTTTGTTTTTCGGTGTGATAAGAAGATCGAGATTAAAAAACAATTTTGAAAGCGGAAGCTGAAGCTGCAAATGCAACAACTGATCTGATCTAATCTGTCGGAAATCGACTTTAGTCCAAAAATTAACATTTTAGGTCAGGGAAAATGCATTAAATCTATATAAAAGACAGCAGCTAACTAAATGGTTAACTGACTGGCTAACTGACTAGCTGACTGACTGACGTCACAAATGATTATAATTATAAATGAATTCTGCAGAAGTTTCTGTTTTGCTTTCAATTTCATTTTCGGTTATGGGTTTTTGTTTGTTGTTATTGTTGCTGGTGTTGCTGCTTTGGTTTAAGGACAAGTTCCGACCCTCGAATTCGAATACGGAAAATACGCGCAGACATTTCAAAAGACATTGGCCAAGAAATTTCGAAATATGCATATGAAAATGTTGTTTGCCATTGGCATTGGCCACACACACACACTCTCACACACACACACAACAGACCAACACATGGATAAACAACAGAAACCAATAACATGTAGATAAGACCAGAAAACCAGAATGTTAAGGGCTCTTGTTGTTGGTGTTATTGTAGCCTGGTGTATTTTTTGTTTTTTTCTTTTATGGCATCTCAAGAGTGTCTAGAAATTTCATCATAAAACAAAGCAAAGGCAATCTGCCAGATTTGCGATTTCAATCGGATGCTGGGAATTCCTGAAAGATTTTTCTAGTTAAGCATATTTTCTTGAATGAATTGAGCTTAGCCATATCTTATCTTCCTTTTTACTTCCCATTTGCCTTTTCGCGATTGGAAAATTCGTAGATTGGAGTACTCATTGAAATCTACATACATTAGAGTCCTATTTATGTACTTATATTGAGAGCAAAAATATCATTTAGATTGTTCACGTTTGGATTTAATGCGGATTATTCTTATTATTATTGTTTTTCTGTACACAATTGTGTGCGGCCAATGAACTAATTTGCATTTGCTAAACAAAAATTTCAATTTCAATGAATTTATATACAAATGTATGTATGTATATGTTGTCTGTTGCCAATTGGCAATTGGTTAGGGTAGATTAGGGGTGCAGGTGGTGGAGGGGGGCAATGCTGACCAAACCAAAAACAAGTCTCGAAATTTAGAGTTATTCGCAAAAAGGGAAGAGAGCAAATCAAAATGTCAAATGTGAACGAAATAAGTATATAGACTTATAGACGGGATAAGATCAAAAGATCATAATCAAGTCTACATCAGATCAGATCAATGGCCAGACACACGCAACTGTACAGGATATACTTATATATGTACATATATATATGGAATGGTTTCAGGTAGCTGTTGAGATTAGTTAGGGGCTCTCTTCCGCGCATCACCGCCCCCCGCCCTTGTCTCACTTTACACACTCAGTCATTGAACTTCTTCTACAAGTGGCAGCTGGCTAAAACCAAAAAAAATAAGTGGAAGAAACACAAAATAACAATTTCATGTCTAACTATGAAATAAAAAGAAGAAAACAAAGCACTTGAAACAATGAAATGCAGGTCAATGACTTAACACAGGACAAGAAGGACAAGAAGGTGCATGAGGACAACAACAACAACAACAACAGCAACAACAACAACTACGACGAAGGCAAAACTGAGGAACGAGAAACGAGAACGAGGAAAACTGTTTCCAGCCTGCTCGTTTGGCCTGCTTCCTCGGCCTTGAACGCGTTCATTGAGCCCAAGGTCCCATACCAAACCATACCATAGCATCCCATCCATCGGAGAGATGATGACGACAAAGACGTTGAAGAAGAAGTTTCCAGGAACTGCTGCCCAAAGGCTAATGACTGCGCTAGGCCAGGGCCCAGGCAACCAACGAAACGCATCAACGAACGAACAAACGAACTGAGACAACCAACCAACCAACCTATCAACCGAGAACGGGAATGCGAACGGGAACGGGTACGGGTAAAATGGATAGGATCGCAAGTTGCAGCATCATAGATGATTCCAAACAGTTTCCATTTCGCTCTCCTTGCCCTTGTTGTTGTACAGTCTAAATAAATGTGTCTGGCATCAGGATGTGAGTGTGCACAAACATATGTACATACAAACATCTATTCATATACCTATATATTTGTAAAATCTGACTCATTCTTGAACTATGCCAACGAAAATCTCTGGGAAAACTCTGGCGGTCTCTCTGTCTCTCTCTTTTCCGCTTAACGTATGAAAAATGAAGTTTTAATAATGATATAGACATTGGATCTTAACTAGTCTAAACTATTCTTGTGGTACTTATGAGAATGATCTATTTGATAAAAGAGTATCACATATCATTTTACTCTGTTGGGAACAAAACTTTTCAAATGCAACAAGCATAGAAATACTTGAACTTAAATACATGATATGATACACATAATTTATTAGTTTGATTAAATCACCTTTTGATAATGCTGACATGATGCCTTGGCATCATCCGACTCTTACTCTCTTACTCGAATTGATAACGTGTTTGTTTTTTTTTTTGGGATTTCTTTTTTGCCGCTACCAATTAGAAAGAACACATGCCCAAATGAGTCGCAAAATACGCATATTGTAGAATAATTTTATAATATTTCGTATACAGGTATAGTATGTAGACATTATGTATGGATGTATGTATATTTATATGCATGAATACATATTTTATTTATGCATACTTGTTATAAGAATTAGATGTGGTGAGTGAGTTTTTAGTTATTGTTGTTGGTGTTTCAAATTCAAATGAATGCACAAGTGTTTCTGCCCTTACATCCCCTTTGCCAACCCCTCGTCCACAACAATATGAAGCTCTCCACACACACACACACACCTCCCTCCTCCCCTTGGTGGCCCCCTGCAACTGATTCCGAACGTAATTCTTTTATTATAATTCTCGATTCAATGATGATTATCTCTATGAAAATACTCTATACACACTGAAGTTTAATTGAAAACTGATCAATGGCCAGTAAATTGAAGTAAATTCATTCGAAATAATCGATATACATATATAATTTACACCAAATATAAGCTATAATTACACATTCATGGCGTTATTTATCTTTATCGCGTACCTATTTAATTGTTTATGATCTTAAAGAAAAGTCTTTTAGGTTTGTTTAATTAAGATTTGGATTTTCCGATTTCTAGAAAAGACATGAAAAGGAAAGAAGAGCAACATGTATGTATATTTAGCTACAAAATTTGATATGTAAAATAGTATAGTGTAGTGTGTTCCTTTCATAATACTCAAACTATCGCCACTAAATTTAATACACTAATGTTTCTTATTAATATCTAAAGGGGTACCAAATTTCATAAAAGAGTCTTTAAGAATACCCAAGTTATAAGCATAAGTGAGCAAGATTGAACGAATGGCCTATAAATACAAATTGTGGTCCTTTTTTGTTGGTGAATGGTTTAATATTAGTTTTGTGTTACTTGTTGGATTTATAGATTTGAAATTAAACTAAACTTGGCAAACTCAATAGCGTATTAACTGTTCGGTAATCATCTAATGCCATAAATGGCAAACTCATTCTATATGTACATACATGCATACTTATGTATTCTTCAAAATGTGTGTGTGTGTGTTCTGTTCGTGATGCAATATTTAGAATTATTATTATTTTTATTATTATTTTTTTTTCCATTTTGCACGACCTTGGGTTAGGCGAACAAAGCTTTCAGCACAAAGCAGCGCAACAACGCAATAAATACACAAATTCTCAAAATCCACCAAAAATACATACAAATGCAGCGGGAATAATATTAAATATAACTACCTTCTGGTGCCTATAAATACAATATGTATGTATAGAATGAATTCGAGTTGGTGGGGGAGAGCGAGAAGATAGGGGGGACGGTGGGAACGGGGGGGACGGAGACTTTTGAGGATGAAACCAGAAACAACAAATCGCAAATTGGCCGGACACACACACAGCTTGAATGGATATTTGCACAACGCTTTCTACATTTTTATTCGACATTTATAAATGATAGAAAATAATTAACAAACATTATGACCATATAAATAACACATAAATGTTATATATCTGTGTGTATCTTAACAACAACAATATTAGTATTATGTGACAAACATTAATCAGTGGCAACGAACTTGAGTTACTCTTTAAGCTGAGCTGAACTATTAGAAATGATGAGGAAAATTTCGATGAGGACTTTCAATTATTTGGGCATAAAGCAAAGACAAGCAAAAGATATTCGAAATTTGTGACTAAAGTTAATTTTGTTCACTTCTAATCCACAACTAAATATACACTCTTATTATGTTTGCTGGTTTGCAGGGTATTAATAATATGCACATACAATCAGCTTATTGTTTGAATATTTATTTATTTCTCAGCCATGTGAGTTTTTTATTTTGTTTATATTAATTAAATAAGTTTTAATTGAAATATAATTGAAATGCCAGATTAAGAATCATTGCACTATATTGACATATTAAATGAGTTGCTAACATTTACTCAAGTTAAAATTTAATCAAATGTCAATAGAATTCAATAAATTAATCTAGCTATCATATTTTATTGTTTTTGAAGTTACATGTTTCGAAATTCCGACACTCGGAAGAGTATAATCTGGTCGACATTTTCTATTAAAGTTATTTTTGTATTTACCATATAATGTATAGATCTACCCTATATCAGAAAAAGAAATTGCAAATATCTCAATTAAAACTCAAAAATAACTAAATTGCAAAATGTTCACGGCAACAGGATGGCCAACTGAAGACGTACAAATTCAGGCTTATCAAGGCAAATGACTGTTATCTATGCCATCAATTGGATGGTTTTTAGTCATATTCAAATTTTTATTTTAGGCAAAACTAGATACACATACTCAAACTCAAATCAGTCTTGAGAAAAATTGGGGAAAAATTCTTGCACTTACATATTGTCATCTTTCCCTCCCACATCTACCCTATTTTATCTCTTATTGTTGAGCCTAATATACCCCAATGGACATAGAGTAAAAGTAAAAGCAAAAAAACTATGTTGTTATCTCTTCTCGATTCTATGTTTGTATGTAGTAGTAGTAGTAGTAGTAGTAAAAGGTGCTCTTGAACTTGAAACGAAATTCCTGATAAACGAAATTCGTAAACAACCAATTTGAAGATAGAATGTGGGAGAAAAAAAAAACTGTCTATGACAGCGCAGAATTCAGAATCATGGGTAAAAATCATTGGTGACGTTCATCGGCTCAATCCGGACTTCAAAGAAAACGGGAATGGAATGGAATATTATGAAATTCGCGACGTAAACAAAAATACATAAATCTTTTTTACGCCCATCTCCCCTCTATGAGTATCTATAGATTGTTTTTCTCTTCTTCGCAATCTCATAACGTGTTGTTCATCCTTTTTGGCCTTGAGGTTTCATAATTAATTATAGACAAAAATACGAAATCGCACACACTTAGACACCCTTGAGATACCTATTACCATTGTCAAGAGTTTTCAAAGAACAAACCAAATATAAATAGCCCAAACACAAAAACAAGCCAAAAACGAATGCCAAATGTTTTACTATAAATTGATCTCTGCTTAATCTGAAAATGCCATTATCTACACATATGTAGCTTCTATATATAAAATTCTCTGGAACAAGCTATAGCCATTCGATCAATTTGGTCATTAGTTTATTAATAATGACTTTCAAAATGAGTCGAATGCCTTTTCTTTGCTTGATGCATTTCTATAGTAGGACATGTTTGTTGACATATTTGTCACCTCTGGTTGCAATTTTATTGAATCGTCTATCTAATCTTTATAAAGGTTGAGAAATAATATGAAAATCTGTTCATGATGGCATGCGGAGAAAAATACGAAATTTTTAAATAAAACACTTGCAAAGTTTGTTAAAATTATATCACGTACAAATGTTATCTTTATATATATTATTAATAAAGCTATATAGAACTGATAGATTGGCAAATTAAATATAACATCATTATGTAACTTTCGGTATTCGATAAAAGACTTTAATCTAATATGGCAATAAGCTTGAAGTTTACTATCTGAAAAAATCGGAATGTATATTCGATTAATTAAAGTAAATATGTACGAATGTCAAAGGCATTTTCCAAATATTCATTCAATTATTTTTCATTCACTAAGTGACTAAGCTCTCATATTCATATAAATACATACAGAAGAAGTAGTATTCATTTACAAGTCTGTTGTGAATGGAGTCGTTTCAAGTGACTTTAATTATGGAGTACTCATTTACAAATTTGTTTTACTTGAAGTCATGTAAATATGTATCTTTCATGCATATTTTACTAATTCGAATCTGTTTCATTTTGGAATAGTCAACGGTAAAATCACCTCACCAAAAATCTTCAAAATACGCCTCATAGGTTGCTATGGAAAGACGGACAGATAATAATGCTATAGTCTGGAGTTTTGTGTCTGTGTGGGAAGTTCACAAGCTTTAAGAGTTCCTATATGGCAATATGAGTATTTGCTTTCGACATCATTTATTTATGAATTACATTGAAATTGGATATGCCCCTTAGAACTGGCGTTCAAAAACTGAATTGTGTTTACTCCAAATATGGTAAATTTGTACATTATTTTGTTTTTTTTTTTTTTTTTTTTTCATGTTTACGTAAATACAACGTCATTCATGGAAGGCGTGAAAGACATCCGAGTACATTGTATGAATATAATGAGAAATTCAAAATGCAGAAATGGCATTTTTTGCTTTTGCTATCTAGACATGTGAAAATAATTATTTTTAAAGTTGTTTTTTTTTTTTTTGAGGATTCATTGAACCCAAATGCATTGGCAAATGTGATACAAATCTTGTGGTTCGATGCGTTATGTAACCTTTAGCGGTTCGATACGATAAAAATCAAAGCGTCAAAAGTTAAATAAGAAAATTAAGTAAGTGTATAGTAAAATAATAATAAAAAAAAATAAATAAAATAAACCTGTGAAGCTCGTAAATATGCGCAGAATGTGCGTCTTTGACTTCGTAAGTTGCCTTTTGCCCAGCGTTTCGTTCACTGTTCACGAGAAGTTCATTAAACTCGACCCGGGGTTGCTTTTTGGAAGGGGTATGTTGGGGGAGTGTTGGTGGTAAGCACTTTGGTAAGAGCCCCCCCCGTCTGAGAAAAAACAAAAAAAAAAAAAAACTGCGACATTTCGTTTTTCAACAACGCGCCGTGCTTAATTAATTGATAAATAATATTTAACCATAATAGCAACGACAACAAGTTTAGTTCAGAACAACAACAATGGCTATACAAAAAGGGCCTGGTCACAGCACAGCAGCACTAACTGAGGCTGAGACGGAGGCTCAGTTGGGTCTGGTTGGTCAACCTGTTGCTGACTCATCGTACTACCATTTGTCGGGGAGACTCCAACACTTCAGCCCTACGACATGGGTTTTTGTTTTTGGTTTTATGTCTTACTACTTACTACTACTACTACTACTACTACTACTACTACTACTACTACTACTACTTCTAAGACTACTGTACTATGCCTAGTATTGGTTTTGTTATTGTCTTTGAATTGTTTATTAGAATGAGACTAACCAATACAACGTGCCCTGGCTGATACGCACTGTGGTCAACTGTCTGGTGAAATCATAGTGAAAACAATTGTAAACAATAGTTAGTATTTACCCCAGTTTTATAGGTACCTATTGAATCGTTTGAGCATTTAATCTGTATTAGTACGAAGTTCTTTCAGCATCTCTTGAATTGTAGTGCTCTGCCACCAACTTAAAGTTAAAACTGGTTGAGAATTGCAATTAGATGATTAGAGCAAAAAATAACCTTTTGAAAACCACTTATTTACAAAAACCCATGTTGAGCATAAAAAGTATGATTAAAGGTGTATTTTACATTCTTTAAGGAAAACTTTTTAAAATCTCTTAAGGTCTTTTAAGAAATTGATACATCTGTTTCTAACATTTACAACATTTTTACCATACTTACATACCACTGTGCCTAGGAGCCTTAGACTCCAGTAAGGTGGATAGCCAATGAACTTTGTGGGCGGCAGGTGGCAGATGGTCGGTCGGATAGTTGGCTGTTGGCTGCTTTCAGTTACCGATCGGTCATTTATAATTATATAGCGGTCGCATAATGTGTTGACGTGTTGATGTTGATTTGTAGCGATGTGATTATATAACGATGTTAGCAATTCAATAAGCTCCCACTCCCCGATTGCGCACGATGCGCCATGGCCTTGAGATCGTACGCTGACATCTTAAAATCTTGAATCGAAATCCGAATCAGAATCCAAATTGGAGAGTTGGCAACACGCAGAAGCAGCAACATCAGCCCCAACCCCAGCCCCAGTACCAGTACCAGCACCAGAGTCACCACCACCACCACCACCAGCACCACCACCATCAATAGCAGCAGCAGCAGTAGCCACGGCACAGGTTTGATTTCAGCATTCTTGGAGAACTATTGAACTGCTGCCTGTTGTCTGTTGTGACCGCTTATTGGTGAGAGATTCAAGATTCGAGGCGCACTTAAAGAGGGGTTCAACCACCTTTTGGGGTTTCGTTTTAATGATGATCATGATGATGGGGTGGACTAGGCGCATAAATTAAAATATTCCTAAATATTAATAATGAAAAATTAAAGAAAAAAATACAGCACACCAACACACACACACAAGATCTTAGCATATGTATGTGTATACAATTTATATGATATTGTTAAGAAACGCGTTCAATTTGCGTCAATTGGCCAACGACATTCATGCCGCGATCTTGATTGCAAATATTCTCAATAAGAAATTGAATTTATATATACATATATATATATTTTCAGTATTCCTGTTTGGAAAAAAAATACACATAACAACAACAATAACAACAGCAACAACACCAATAACAACAAGAGTAAGCAGAAAACAAGCTTTCAGCTAGCCAAAAGTTCTATCAAATACCAAAATTCCACCTGTGAATGAGTTTGAGACGTAGATTTCCGGCTTACGTGAGATTTTGTTTATTGAAAGGGAGCGGGGTGGTGCTGGCTGATGGTAGTGCTGATGGTGGTGGGGTGGTGTAGTGTGTGTTAACTTATGACTGAAAGTTCTCTTGGGTTTTTTGCCATATTCTTTGAATGGTCTTCTTTGGGAATCGTTGCTGCTGCTGTTGTTGTTGCTGTTGTTGTTGCTATTGTTATCGTTGTCGTAGTCGTCGTACCAGGCATCAGGTCGTCAACATGCGTGCGTGAAAAAAATACCGCGTGGTGGTTCTCAAAATAAAAACCCCTGCACCTCTGCTCCATCCCACCTGGCACCTGATCGATATAATATCCAACTTTGCCGGCCATTCTGAAGTGTTTATGTTTTGATTCGGTTAGTTTCGCTGTTGTTCTTATTTTTGGTATTTATTATTCAAGGTTACTCTTGTTTTCATGTCCATTGACCTATTTGGTTCTTAGAAGAAGCATGCAAATGAGCGGATATTTGTTATTGTTGAATTTTTTAATATGGACGATAGACTTACAGAGAACGTAGTTACAAAAATCCATTAATAGTTAAGTGGTTTTTAAACTTTTCCTTCATCAGAGGATCATTAGCTACAGTTTTCCATCCACATGAGCCAAAAGTATTTGACTCAGCTGTCTGTTTGCTTGACATCTTTTTTTATCACAATAAATGGAATCCCAAAACCCATTCTGACCGCCTTTTATTTGTCCTTTTTAAAAATCAAACGAAAATGTGGTCAATATAATTACATATATCAAGGAAATCCAAAACATATATGATATATGTATGTATGTCAACCAAATCTAAATATTATTATCATCTTATCGATAGTTGACGGCTCCAGAACCATTTATTTAGATAGTCAACTATAAATGAATTACATAAATAAATAAATAAGTGGTTTGTATTAGATTAATTGATACTAAATTTCTATCGATTAAAGATTTCAATTAATATTCACTAATGAACTGGTTATACCCTTACAATAGGGTATAGAATAAAGCGTTTTTGATTAAGTATATGATGGACTTATACTTATTCTTGATCAACACAACTAGAAAAGTTTGTATAATCATATTATGTTTTTCCGTCCAACTGTCTGTGGGTCTGTTTTTGAGTATTTTTATTTCGTAATTTCGGATTCATTATCGGTCGAAAATACATATTTTGACATATATTTGTTGTTCCTTATGGATTATGATGAAATTTAATATTTGTATGTTCGTGGCAAAATTTAATCAAGATCGAATTTTTATGCTTTCCAAGGGCGTAGCCAGGGTCTGTTATTAGTTTTAGAAAATATTAAAAACATGCCTTCCTTTCTGATTCCTCTACGGGTCCGAAAATCGTATCTACCCCTCTTGCAAACTATGAGGAACTTAAGACTGCATCTATTGAAAAATTTCATATTATTTTGGTATAACATATTTAGTATGAAATTGCATTAAAATAAAAAGTGTGTAATTAAGCATTAACGAAAATAACTTAAACACAAGAAGCTTGACGAACATTCAAGGCAAGGGAACTCATGATATGTCAGCAATATCCCTTACTACAAACTAGTATTAACGATTGTTTTGCTTATCTCAACAGCAAAACACAAAAACATAATCAACTCCATTTCACTGTATAAACGATTTTACTAATCAATTTTTGAAGCACATAGTACATATTGCATGATTTCCTGTACGTGGTCATTAATCATTGTTACTCAATCATGAACCCATGATGTAAACATTTCCAGAAATTGTGTGAAAAGTGCAGAGGGCGGCAGAAAGGCACAAGAGAATGGATTACCATTGGCCGTTGTCATTGATTTTAGGGGGCAAAGTGGCCAATGTCCAGACACATGTTTATTTCGTGTTATCCAAATGAATTTTGAATGAGTTATAATATCGAACGAAATTGTTGCTATTTGACAAGAAGGCACAAGAAACTCTCCCTCTCTTGCCCTGAAGTGTTCCTTTGTTAGTAAATCTTTGTGTGAAGGATCGAAATGATAAAAGTCGAAGTAATATAATACTTTTATATTTATGAACTTAAAACAAATATTAAGTAATGAAATGCAATAGCAGCACATACTAAATATATGTAGCTTAGGAATCTTCAGTAAAATTTCAGAAAAACGTCAGTTAAGAGACAACACATCACAGGTTAATAGGTTCCTTATCCACAGTGATTGATTTATGTCGATTTTAATCTCATTACGTTGCACTTTATGTAAGAATGCAAAAAAAAATTAATTGTAAAAAAGAGATAAATTATATTTCGTTTGAAATGAAATTCTTTGACATTCCAACAAATGAATTGTGTGCGCTTATGTGCTAATAAACCAGGAAGGACATTATACACCAGGATCCATTAAGTAGGCAACCTGAATTTGTTGAACACTTCTCTATCCCAGCTTGTGATTTTTTGGGTTAACCTTCAAACTTCCCTCTCCATCTATAAAACATTGAAATTTAAAACTTTGATACTCCGATGTGCCAAAACATTTTTATTTCAGACTAGTAAATAGATACTACGAAGAATCTGCTATTTTATCTGCCTCAGACAAAACTGGTAATGAAATTATATAACACAAGGAGCATAAACTCGTTTAAGGCGCACCCAAACAGAGCCCTTCCTCTACCATAAGTAAAAACTTTCACTTCTTGTTATACCCTATAACAAATAGGGTATATCAGGTCAACGTATTGAATGTAACAAGCAGAGGGGGAAAAAAAGGGGCCAACGTTGGATCTAAAGTCATCGAAATTGAAGTGATTGAATTAATACCAATCCTATTGGAGACACATTTAGCCGACAGGTGCGCTAAAGTGCGCAAGGCATATAAAGGGAATTAAACAGATACATATTTGTCGCTGTAGCTTCTTACCACTTTGTGCATGGTACACTAAAGTCGACACCACAAATTACTTCATTTAAAATTAAAAATTCAACCAGCGAAATATTTGATAAATACAAAATCACTTACGAATAAGGCTTAATTGGTTGGTCAAGCTAAAATTTCTCACTGTGTCCGCTACTCGAAGGTCAACTGCATGAAATGAATCGTGAAACTTCTCCAAAATAATATTATCAATAAGTATATATATGTACATATATATGTATGTATATATATGTTGCTACAAATGTGTGTGAATATATGTACATATATTGTACAAAAAATAATTTCGCGTATTTCGAAATTGAGTCAAATAATTGATATACAAATAAACACCGTTCAACTTACTAAAAACCCGTTTCAAAAAAGGGCGTTGCGCAAAAGGTAACAAAAACACACTCACACACGCACACATTCACATCAAAGTTACCAAAAAATCTGGTCAAGGTCGTTGCTTGGGTGGTAGAGAGGGAGCCAGGTGGGTAGGCAGCAGACAGGCACAAAAGGGAGACACCGTTAGCTTAAGCTTTCAATAACTCAATTGACGACTTTGATTTGTTTTGTTGTCGTTGTTGTTGTTGTTGTTGTTGTTGCTGCTGTTGCTGTAGCTGATTTCTATCACCACTAACGCCCACCCACACAATGAAGACACGAAATGCGACTCACTTAAGATAAAGATACATATTATATCAACAAGCAACTTGTCTTTAAATGCAATTATTACAATTTCTTTTGTTTATTTCTTCCAAAATATACAAAACACAGAAGAAACAGAAATATTCTAGAATCTTTTAGAAATACATATGTATATGGAAATGTCATATTAAATAGATAAAAGTATACATAGTTAAGCGAAGCATTCAAATACAAGTGTAAGCAAGAACTCATTCATTGTCTCTTTGTCCAATTTATGAATAGAGAATGCAATGAAAGAGAAAACACATAAGGAATGATTCACCATACATATTATCCTAGTGAGAGTAAGTACTGAATTCCCTTCACTCGGTTCAAAGGGTAAGATTTCTATCCACTAAGCTACCAAGCTTCTGAGAAAAACTCATAATGCTCCAAGGGGGTACTCACTCGGAGCCTTTTGATTCATTTTGTGAAGTATGAACACTCAAATACGATTTGGTTATTCTAATCATTATTACACAAATTCATTTATCGGGTTTTTCTCGTTTTAAGTTTTGAAAAAATGTATTTGAAAGTAGAAATTTCTTTCACGTCACGTCTGCATCTGGTTCTCGAACTCGAGACCATTTTGAAGGATATTTTCGAATTTGAAGATTGAGCTGTCTAGTCACCCTTTATCATCCATGACCTTCGAACAGATTGCATAAGACTTGTTTTGGTTGTTGCTGTTTTTTTAATTTGATTTTGCCGAATGGCTTTGGGGCACGTGTTTTGGGCATTGAATGTCAATTTTTAAGTCTTTGACATTGTGTCTTTCGAGGAAAGAAAGCAGAAAAGGAGTCCACCTGGTGGCCAAGTATTCCCAATTGGATAAGCTCGTGCCTCGATTTCTACATACAAATGCAATGGCCCATGGGACCTGTTTTTCTGTCTTTTTTTTTTCTTTTTAAGTTGACGTCAGAGTGTCCTTAGCTCTTGCTTTCTCTGTCTCTGCGACTGGCTCTGTCTCTGTCTTTCAGGGCCTTCTGTGCTGGGGTCTACGTGACAATTACCACAGTTATTACACGTAATGAATACACGACAACAACATTAACAACAACAAAAACAACAACCATGTCAACAGAGGTGAGACCTTTACGCCTCTTGAACAACCAGCCAAGTAGATGGTATTAACATATAAAGGGTATATGGAAAAGTATATAAATATATAAAAAATGAATGTTATATGTTAGCATCCTTGGCATAAATTGGGTCAAATTTCTAAACAATAGTAAATCTATCGAAATTTTAACAAATAAAATTTCTTAAAATTCTGTCATAATGTTCATCAGTTGAAAACAGTTATCTAATCTAAATCCGTTCACAATCTAAAAGATAGGTACATATATATATTACCAATCCTATCCTATTACCAATTTGTATGGTTAATTGTTAGGTCATATTCGGAGTCGTATTGAGTAACATCGAATGCTCTTTTATTTGGTCTTGCTGGTGTTGAAGCCATTTTTTTAAATTTTAATCGGGATCGGGGTCCAGGTCACGTAGTTGCAGAGATCTTTCCCTCTTGTCCACCTGTTCGGATACCAAAGCAAACACACAGAACGCTGCCCAAGGGGGTCAATGGGTGAAAAGACAAAAAAAAAAAAAACTAAATAAATAAAACGGGTCATCCCCATTCGTATTTGTTCTTTTATTATGTATTCATTGTTTGCTTACAGAAGATGCCCCACCACTAAAGCTCTGGCAAATAAATTGATGAAATTTCATTATTTTATATTTTTTTATTATGAATGCGGTTTCTGTTTTTATTACCAAACTTCAGCTAAAAGAAAAAAAATATCAATTTTTTGCAATAATCTTAGACTTAAAAAAAAAAGGCCTTTGAACCTTTTCTTCTGATCCATAAACTCTAATCAGCCAAGCGAGAGGAAGGAAGAAAGGAAGCGATGGACCAGAGGGGGTCATGTCAACTTTTTTTGTTGTTGGTTTTGGTCAGAGGGCGGTAATTGATTTCTTTTGACCACAAAATAGCCACGTTAGCATTTATGTATGAGCACAAAGTAAATGGAGATTCGTATCTAAGCCATCATTATTGTTGTTATTTATGTGTCGGAGGGGGTTACGGGGTAGACCACAACAATGGGCTCTTCTTTGTTTTCCTTCCTGTGATACCTGAACTTTGCAAAAAGAATGCTGAGCTTGACAGCTTAATGACTGTGTCCAGGATATAGGCGATGTGATGAATGGATGAACTCAGTACAAACCAGTCCATAAAATCAAAATGCCTGCACCAGAATTGATGTACTGCTCATTAGCTGCAAATGACCAACCAATGTTAAGGATTTACCGATTCTCCACAAATTTCTCCCAGTGTATTTGTATAAATGTATGTGTTGTAGCCATGACACAACATTTCTAAAAAGCTTCCCCCCCCAACTGCTTTAATGGCTGGCTGACTGACTGACTGGCTGGCCAACCCTTAATCTGTTGCCCAATTTGACCAACAACAATCAATTAGCCATTGATATTTTCAGCTTTTCTGTTACATGCCCAAAAGTATGCAACTGACCATTGTTGTTTTTGTATTGCCTGCACCATGGTTAAAAATTAAATATTTCTTGTCAAAAATTTTTATACTAAAATTGTCTGAATTTTGAATACTAAATTTGCAGTTTCCAAACATATTTGATGGTTTACTAAACTCAAATATAAAAATATCAAAGAAGCTAACTTCGGCAATGCCGAAGTTTATATACCCTTGCAGTCTTTCGCAATAATTTTTTTACATTTTGAAATTTCTTTCCCTGCAACTGAATTCATCAATTCACAAACAAAACATTCAAATTATTTCTCTTTTTATAATAAATTTTCTTTCTTCTTGCATCATTCCCTAAGCAAAGCACAACACGCATACACATACAGTTCTTGTAGCGCTGCGTCTGTGTGTGTGTATGCATGTGCTCTTTTTGGCGCTGCCGGCAGCGCTGCTTGCTGTCTACTAGGTCATCATTTGAACCGATTTGTGTTGACTGTAACTTCTGTTCTATTTATCCGATCAGATTCAAATTTTGGGATCTGTCAATCTGTTATGTCAAATACTATCATATTGGTAAATTTCATGGGGATACTCCAATTTTTGCAAAAATGTTTGTTCTAGAACTATATGATATAGTGGCCCGATCCTGACAAATTTCATACTTTATCTAGCCCGGGTAATAAAAAGCCCACAAGCCCAAAAGTCGGAAACGTCTCCTTCTGTGCGTTACAAACATCTGACCAATTTTATAATACCCTCTGCAAGGGTATAAAAATATTGCAAACAATTAGTTAAATCATTAGAAATGTAAAGACCTAATTGTTTTTCTTTAATAAAGAAGTTAGAATAAAATTTGTGTTTTATATTGTGAGAAGATCCAACATGTTGGTAATAAACAAAATAAATAAATAAACAAAAATGTAGAATAGTAAACAAAAGATTGAAAACGATTAAAAACAAGATAGGTCAAATATGCAACCAATTGAAGTGTAAGCCATGTGTTATCCAAGTTTATAACTTTGGTCTCAAGGCAAATGCAGCCTAAAAATATGCAATTGTCTATATTTCAGCCTCTTCGAAATATATGAAACTTTAAAATGATCCTTGGCTATATCATAAATAGGTTTTTGTTTTCAACCTAAAAATGGAAATCGATTTTACTTCTCATTATATTCAATCTGTTGTGCGAGATGAAATTTTTCATTTATCATTTTTTATTTTAATTTTCGTATTTTGCAATTGCAATATTTACATAAAAAACATTTAGATTTGTATTGTATGTAGTACATATGTATATCAATATCAGCAGAATTGCCATTCTGTTTTGTTTTTGGTTACGTGTTCGTTGAAGTGTATCTTTAGTTAAGGAATTCAAGCCCAAATAATGTAACTTTTGTT
Source organism: Drosophila equinoxialis (assembly GCA_018150345.1). Lineage (NCBI taxonomy): Eukaryota > Metazoa > Arthropoda > Insecta > Diptera > Drosophilidae > Drosophila > Drosophila equinoxialis. The sequence continues at coordinate 4,586,353 of JAECWI010000002.1, read as the reverse complement.
TGTATCTCTCATATATACAAAAGGAGATCCAAAAGGCTTACTTTTCAAATGGTTTTAGTATCTCTCCGAATAGTAACAAGAACTTGTTTGTAGTTTAAATCTCCTCTTGTAAATAGGTACATTTAATTATCGGATTTGCTTCAGTGTTTGGTGTACATATAACAATATTATGCTAGTATTTGTTAATAGACAATAGAAACCATTTTTCAAATGCCAAACATACATATTTATAGATCTTAGGCAAGAGCCATTGTGAGCTGCGTATGAATGAAAATTGTTTAGAACAAACAAAAATGAAACTGATTTAGTTAGTAGGTACTCTATGTAGAATCAAATTGCTATATATTTATCAAACATTTCGGCATAATTACATCGAATTCAAGTTCAACTGTATTCTCAATATCAATATCGTTTTGAGCTTAATCAAATATTCTATAAATAGATTTTTTTTGTTTTATTGAAATAACCCCAATAGGTCCTGGTTATTTTAGTTAGTTAGTAGTTGTTTATTTGTATTAAATATTTAGTTTCAGCTGCTCTTAGAAGCAATATCAAGGGACTGTTAAAAGGTACAAGTTTATGTATGTAAATGTTTGTCTATATATGTTTTTTTTTTAGGATGTATATTAAATTCGGTACGGTGTAGTTTTCAGTTTTCAACACAATTATTTTTGCACATTGAATCATAGAGTTTTTACTTAATATTTATATTGAGCTTTATTCCATTTCCATTTTACTATTTAATAAAATTTGTGTTTGTTTGCCACCTGTATTGTTTTTTTTTTTTTTTTTTGTTTGGGTTTTGTTTTGTGTTGGGTTTTGCCCATTTGAAATGTTTTGTTGAAACCGCAGTTGTGCGAAAGTTTTGATTAAAATTCGAAGCATTTCAAATGAAATGCATGTAAAACAAATAAAAATTTTCTGTACTAACTGTGAACCTGTTCAAAACATTTAAATTTCAGTTTTAGTTTGTTTTGTTTTAGTGGTGAGGGGGATCATTTCTAACAATTCACATTGAACTACTAGAGTATTTGATGTAATAATTAGTTTTGCATCGAGACATAATTAATAATGAATAGATTTGTATTAGAGATTCCTTAGGTAAACGCCTTAACAAATGACAATTGCCGAGTACGTTGATAACCACAGTAATTAGTATTCTTAGTTTTATTCACATAAAATATATATATTTTTAATGTTTTTATCATCATCATCACATCATCACATGGAGGGGGAGAACGGGAATGGGGGCCTCTTGTCAATTTAAAGCGACTCTGTTTCCATCATCTGCACCGAGTGGGTTGTGGGTGTGCCAATGGGCCTATTGTTGCGTGTACATTTTTTCATGAGTGACTTCCTGCTCTCTCATAGACGTGGACTCTCTAATATTGTATGGCTTGACATAACCGAATTGGCCAATGCAATTGAATTGCCTGCCACCGATAGATTCTGTTCCATTTTGGAGCGACGACGCCAGAAGCAAAACCATTCCGATGTATGACACAAACGCATTCCCTTGAACGTATCGACAAAGGCACGCCGGAAGCTGGCATTCATGAAACAGTAGGTAATCGGATTGCAGCAACTGGATGAATAGGCCAACAAATGTAAAAAACTAATGGCCGTATAGTCCACATACTCATAGACAACCGGACCAATCAGCATTGTCATCGTATTGATCACATACAAGGGGGTCCAGCAAATGAAAAACTCCAATACCAGAACAAAGAGCATTTTCACGACACGCTTCTTGCTCTCCAAGTTCTTGTTCTCGTTGGAACGACGTGGCACAATGCTGCTGTAAAACGAGAAAAAACAGTAAAGAAAAAATTCAATTATAACGACTACCGTATTCACCTTCTCCTGTCATCTTCCATCGCTTTATCACTTACCTGCGTAGAGCGGCCTCTGTAATACGTAAACTCGGTTGCGAAATACTCTTCCTACGCGATTCATGCGATTCATAATACTGTTGCTGCTGTTGTTGTTGTTGTTGCAGTTGTTGTTGCTGGTGGCGCATGCGTTGGGCCCTGCTGCAGCAATCTGTGGCACCTCCAATGCCACTTCCATTGATAGGCTGCTGTAGCTGCTGTTGACGCAGCGACTTAACCGAAGCACTACGCATACAATAAAGATGACGTCGTCCTTCACAGCTGCCACCAAGCAATTTGCGTTTGCTTCCCCCATGGTTATAGCCATCAGCTGTCCATAGAAAAAATTGTATAAAGACAAAGGGAAGAAAAGAAAGTATATGAAGAGAAGTCGAGAAACATTGCAGGAAAGTTAACGAACGTTAACGTTTTTTGTATCAAGTCAAAAACTTAACTACTAATTGAAATTTAAGCCGACCTTAATATAATGAATCTAGCTAATTGTCAACAGCACAGGGACGGATCTAGGGTTAGAGAATCCTAGACATTTGCGCCTTAAAGTATGCAAAAGGCTGTAAAAAATGAAATGCCTTGTAGCTCAAAAAAAAAGTAAGTAGTCTCGGACGGACCAAGAATAGAAGGATAGAAGTACATGGCTAGATCGACTCTGTTGTTGATGCTTATCAAGAATATACATATATACTTAATGGAGTCAGTATATAAACTAGGCGCCTGTTTTGTTTTTCTTTTATTCAGAATTTTTCGATTGATCACCTCGTAAAGTTCTTTTCCAGATCCGTCCCTGGGTCTGACATTAGCTACAATCACTCAGGTTAGTAAGTGTATGATGGTCTCATTTATTTTTAAGTGTATTTGTGAAACGTTCTAGCTTAATTTAATTAATAAAACATATTCCCATATATTCTTTAAGCTAATATAATAAAAGCTTTTACATTTAAATATCAATTTTTTTTTTTAACAAAAATGGCAATGTCAACGAGTTTTAAATGGCACTCGAAATTTAAGAATTTTATGAACAAAAATGAAACGATTTTTATGTAGAGCTTTTTGCGCCGTAATGAAGTTTGTATACCCTCGCAATGTTGCAAATCTTTCCTTAAATAAAGGCCGTCAAGTTGTCAAATTGTCGAATTTCTGTCAAATAACGGTCTACAAGCTAAAGCTAAAGCAATGAGTAACAGATATATATGAGATATAACGGCTATTTGATAGGTATAGTTAAGTGATTTTCATGAAAATTGCGTAAATTAATAACCTTCCCATCCATAGCCATCGATTTATGGCTATGGCATATAGTCATTCAATCGTGATCAATCGCAACTGACAAACTCTTAGCAAAGAAAAGTCTCTGTTCTGGGCCGATCGTTCCTATGCCAGCTATACGCGACAGTAGTCCGATCCAATATATAGAATCCTACATGCAAAATTTTAGCTAAATTCTAGGGCTTGTGCCCGATCTCCGAATTCATCAAAACCAAACTCAGTTTTAGTGCTACAGATAAATTGTATATATAAAAAAAAATTAAATCGATTATACCGATTTGATGGAAGTCCAGAATTTGTTACCAAATTATAAAATATCAGATTTTGGTCAGAAGTTTGTTTTAATAAAATTAAAAGAAAATGTAGACATCGATTTAAAAGGCCAAATTTAATAAGTATAGTTGCTTTTGTGTTTTTAAATGTTTTTGTATATAGTTTTTATATGTATTAATTGTAAGTCCAATAAGAGAAAGAACTTGACTTTCGCGCGAGATGTACGTAAATGCTTCAACTTAGCTATAAAATTACGTATACGCAATGTGCCCTTATATAGATGAAAAGGGTAGGAATTGCCGAAAAAAATGAATTAAGTGCCACTTTCTAAACTATTTGGTTCACTTGTTTCAGTTTATATATTTTTAACTATGTAAGAGGAATTTGCGTTGATCTAGAAATGGCGGTTTAATGCGTAACACAATTCTGACCAAAATTAATATACTCCTTTTGCAAGGGTATAAAAGAAATCTCAATAAAAATCGATTTTTGTCAAAGCATTGCTGATTCATAGAGTCAGATAGTATGGAAATATGATTTGATGGTAAAATTAATTTAAATAAATTGGCAGTTCATCAATCGTTATGAACTGTATGTGTGTGTGTGTGTGTGTGTGGATGTGGGTGTGCCTATCTAGACCATTCATTTGGGGCTTTGACATAAATAAGATTTTTGGTATCGTCACTAAGCTGCTTTAAAATGAACGCGAATGGCAAGCATTTTATGCTTCTTTAATTATTTGGTACTTGGTTATGCAAATTGCCAACAAACTGTAGCTGGAGCTGAAGCATTCCACTCCTCCTAAAATAATAAAACAATTTTCGCCTGCGGCCTGGCTTATATATCCGTATGCGGACACACCAACACCGCAGACTGAAAATCTCTATCCTCCCATCAGGGAGCCTTCCCGTCCGCACACACTTTGCCTTCTCAGTGTCATGGCAATTTATGGTACGTGCATTTAAAAATCCAAAACATAGAACGATAGAGAGAGAGAGAGAGAGAGAGAGAGACAGGAACGGTTGCGGGGAGAGAAGAAAAAATATGAAATTTATTGTCACAAAAGTATGTGAAAATGTGTCGATCCATGCACTAAAAATTGCTCAATGGTAACATGGGGAACAATTTTTGTGGCATGCGAGGGTGAGGTTTGTATGTGAGGGGTGGGGCTGTAGAGGGGTCCAGGAGATAAGAGTTTTTAACGAGCATTTAAATGGTTGTCTTTTTGCATAATTTACGGCATATTTAGGTTGACCCTTTTCACATAAACGAACAACAATTCAAAATTTTCAACCATTCGGGGTTGCCTATGATAATTCATTTTCTTCTTTAGGATGCGGCATCAAATTCCTCACCATGGTCATTTTATTTACTCGAAATTATCATATACGACAATATATGTAATATTTTGGTCACTTTGTCATAAAATCCGCTTATCTCTTACTTTTTCTCATCTTCAAGTGCATCTCAAATTTTGGCTAACTATTTTCGCTTTTATAAAATTTAATGAAATATAAGTAAAATGAGTATGAGAAAATTTCGCTATATACTTTTACTAAGGAAATGAAATCGCAGCAGAAATGAATTTTTGACCCTTTCATGCAAATGAGTATAAAGGAAAGATGCTTATCGGCTTTTTGGGGGACAAAATCTACACACCCAAAAAAAAGAATTACGAAACAAAAACGTTGCAAAAGAAAAGATACAACAAAAAAGGGAAGAAGTTTTAGTCATACATATTAAAATTTGCTCTTGCTGAATGACAGCCGAAAGGAGGATTTATATTTTTTTTTGTTTTTATCAGTTTTCATCACATTATCAAGTCAAATTTAATTCAATTGAGTTTTGCCAACAAATACTGCAAGAGAAATCAAGTGTTTTTTTTTTGTTTGTTTAGTATGTAGATTGTTTTTTTGTTCGTCTTATGTAAACAATAATCCCTAAACCAGCTGACTGAGTGTGTTTAAGCCAAACATATATTGAGCTTTAAGCTGGGCAAAGAAAGAAATGAATGCAAATGAAAGTCAAGTCCTTGAAATCGTATACAGAATTGGCATTTCGGATAGCTGCGTTTAACAGCCGCGGCGATTTATAGCCTACACTTGCGTAACATGGTTCGATCGTTCAACCAAACTCATACTCACTCATCGTATCACCCTAACACCCCCAGAGCCCCCAACCCACACACATACTGTTACACTGAAGCCTGTTAACCTCTAACCTAGTTTCAAAACCTACATCTTGTTATCGCCAGCCGAGTGTGACAGGCCATGCATAAGAGTCAACTGGGTAATGGGTCGGTCTGTGTTGAAGACTAAAGGGAATGGGATTGGCGCCTGGTGCCTGGTGCCAGTTGCCTGGTGCTGTTGCGGATGCCGATGCTTGTGAATGAAACTGTAACTGGAACTGGAATGTGGATATGGATGTGTGCTAAATTGAACGCTTGGCATATTTCGTTTGTGGTAGAAAGTTTGCTATGCAAATTGTCTGTGACTAGAGCGACATTTGGGTAAGCTAAACTAGATAGTCAGCCGCATGGGAATACCTGATGAGTAGTGCATCAATCGATTGACAATGGTTGGAGCAGATGCAAAACATAAGACAATCAAATTTTATCAAATTTCCCCAAAGTATTTTTGACAAAAACGAAAATCACATAGAATATTTAGTTTCAACTAAATGCATATTGAATATATATATGCATATGCGATGAAGTAAAGCTTTTAGTTTGCTCACATAAGTAGGCAATACAATTTTTTGATAATTTTATTATTTTTCTCTTACCATAATAATACTGGACATTGCCAACAAACTGTTGTTGTTGTTGTTGCTGGTGTTGTAGCATCATATCAAGAGATTGAGCATTGGAACGTCTACTACCATTATTCACTTGTGCGGTGGTTATTGCCGATTGACTTTGATTTATTTCCGGGCCACTACTACCAAAATTCATAGCTCGCTCATTTCGCATGCTGACATAGAGAGTTCTTGTTATAAACAAATATGTAAATGTCAATGCCAATAAAGGCAAGACAAGCAATGCCAAGTCCAAGAACAAATTGTAAGCAATTTCATAGTTTAAACTATCGGCAGGCCATTGATCGCGGCATTTGCGGAAACCTTTAAAGAGAAAGAAAGTCATTACAAACAAAAATATCTCCTTCCCTTTTCCAAGTCCACTTACCTTGCCGGCTCGTTGGCATCAATTGACTGAAAACTGCAATCGGGGTCATGCATAGCAAACTGCCCAACCAAATCATTGCAATGATCTTATTGGCATGATTAATGGTCTGCCAAGTTCGAGATCTTAATGGATGACAAATGGCATAATAGCGTTCGCAGGAAATGGCCACCAAAGTCCAAGAGGAAACGGCTACAGAAGCGGCTGCAAAAAGGCATAAAATGAGAATGATGAGAAAAGGCTAATTAATATTTTTATAACTTAATTTTCTTGATGAAAAAATAATAACACCTCATCAAATTTTTTTTATTGGCAGAACATTTTTATTTTTCTCATAAGGCAAATATGCTACGCTTGGCTGATGATTTCACAATAAATTCGTTAAGACTTAAACCACTGTCCCAGCTAATGAACTACTGTCTGAAAGAAAAGCATGGGCAGATTGTATACGTTCTATTTAGTATTTAAAGAGGTGGCGAATGAAATTGGAGAAGGACAATAACACAGCAGCACTTCCCTTCCTCACGCCATCAATCGAGCCACGAGCCACGAACCTCGAACCTCGTTAAACCCTTCTTTCGGTTTTTGTATGTCGGCTGGGGAGTCGGAGAGCTCATTAGCAAAAATTAAATTTAGCTCTGTCGCATGGCTCAATGAGTACGTCCACTACCGTACCGTACCGGACTGTCCGTCCGTATAGCTCGGTTGTGCCCCCGGTTCCCGAGAGTCCGAGGCAACAAACATAAATGGAAATTTTATGGAAATACTGAAAATAGCAAAATTGGCCAGAAGCACAAGTTCGCGCCTTCCTCCTACACAAAATGTGTTGGGAGTAAAGCAATAAAAGCGAAACTCAAAATAACACAGTAGAAAAAACAAAAAATGGAAACATAACAGCAAATTCCTGGTAAAATGCTCCAGCACAACAAGTTCAGTTGGGGTATTTTGCGGGTATTATGCTGGCTAGCGAGGAAAGGGTTGGAGGTAGGTGGAAAAGAAGAAGCCATTGTGGAAAGTGTTTTACTAAAATGACACTTAAGTGTGCGTTGCCATACTTGTATATAGTCACCGCCCTAAAATAGGTTGTTATGACCAAGACACAATATTCTGGGAAAAAAATAATAAAACGAAGAAGAATTCACTAAAATATTCAACTAAATGTTCTTAACTTACTAAGCCCTAAATCTAGCATATCCATAAGTAACTCATATATCCCTACTCAATTAGCTGCTGAATATTCCTCTGTCATTTTTATTTTCTTGTTTTCAAAAGAGAAAGGAGGAGAAAAGGCAAAGCGAAATCATTATGGTTGCAATTTCAATGATTAGGCATTATCATCAACATCATCATCAAAATTTCCATTGCACTTTCCTATAGAAGCAACATCAGCATTTGAACATTTGGCAAGAGTTTGCCTAAATTCTACCTTTCTCTCCTTCCAAACCCCACGTTGTCCCCCTTTATCTCATTTCGTACAAAAATTGCAATTCCATAATCGCATAGAGAACACAGAGGCATAGACACAGACACAAACGACATGATACAACGCACAGGATAGCATCTAGAGCAAGTTTCTCATTCGAAATTCTGTTTCTCTCATGAACATGGAATCGAAATTAATGTAAATTCTGTTGTCCATTTGATCTACGACAATTGGAAATTGCAAGTAGTCAAGTTTGATTGAGAGATTAAATTCTTTTTTGTTATTGATTTCAATTGGGGGTATATCTAAGTAAGTTTCTGTCAAGGGTTTTGCCAAGAGAACAATTGTCCCATTGAGTTATTTATTTTTCAGCCAATTTTGACTCGTTTGTTCCTATACAAACCTCTTGATTTTTGCTTTATGTCATTTGGATTAAATTAACAACTCTGCAAAAGAATTTCATGATTTTAACATTTAGAAAATTGTATACAAATTTTGTTTATTTCTTTTCGAATTTTTACATGAAATTTTCTGATTGATTTCGGTTTGCTGGGTTTGTGAGCTTTTCAGATATGCAAGAAATTGTAGCAAATATTGAATAGAAGTCACAAATTTAAAACATATTGAATCAAGCGTAATTTAATTTCAAATTTAAGCTTTAGTATAACCTGAAAAGAATTTCATCAAATTGAAAATGTGTGGATGGAGAAAACAAGTGATTGGCAGTGTGTATGGACTTTTCTGTTATATAAATTTTTGCAGAGCTGTCGACATAATTTTTTGCTTCAGTTTAGTTGTGCAAAAATTGGTAATTAAAGTTTTCATATTGGTCAGAAGGCGACTGCATATCCTTTGATTAAAAGTTGCGTAACGTAATTGACTTTTTCAACATCTAAAACTTTGCTCACTCAATAACTCAGCCAGCCATCTATGTATCTATACCACTAAGCTGCCTCAGTTCTCTCACATTTTCCGTCTCCTTCTCTTGCTCTTCACATTGGTACTTTATTATATTCGCCTTCTTTTATTTAAATATTTTACCTTGTTACTTTGCGCTTTTTAGAAATTCTCAACTTTCCTAACCGCATGAATGGCTCCTGTCCAAGTCAATTTGGCATATAAGACTTGCTGCAAAGTTAACGTTTAATTTATCTCTAACAACCGCAAAACTATAACTAACTAACCGGACTCCACAGAGATGAGGAGAAAGAAAAAGAAACAAAACAAAACAAAAATAAGTAAACCGAGTCCACTTGTAATTTCATTTCTCAGGTCAAATAAACAACCTGTGAATGGAAATAATTAAGAGAATAACAAAGAAAACCCATGCACTTTTAGCTTCAGTTAAGCTTGAAAAATAATCTGCAAAATGTGAGAATGTGGTTGAATTTGCGGTTTAATTGAAATGTTTTATTAAATTTGCAACAACTTTTCTTTTCAAATCGTCCACCCAGCAGCGTTTTGAAGATTGTTGAAATAGAAATCGCATAAATAAGTAATTTTTAAACACTTTTGTTGATTAACAAGTGATTACTTTACTCAAAAATGACTTAAAAGCCAATTAGGAGTCGAAGCTGATAGAAAACGAGAGAAGAACTTATCAAAAGCATTTTCTCCCGATATATGTATGTGTGTAAGAGTAATATTTGATCATCAAATGAGCTCACTTAAGATAGTTTTAGGCGAAGTAGGCGATAAGTGAGCCTATGCGGTTCTTCTTTAAACATTGACTAATTATTTACACTTGTTAGTTATGATTTACACATGCGTGACAATGACTATGTTTCCGTGGAAACTATTGAAACACAATTATCAACACATATGCACTTGGAGTCGAAATTCCTTTCCCCCATAACAAAGGGCAGTGAAATGAATAACCGACATACACAAGTGTAAAACATTTCAATGTGCATTTCATGCATTTTGTTGTGGCATTGTCATTGCATAGAAATAAAAATCTAACTAAACAATGTGATAGGTTATGTCAACCAATCAACTTTTGTCACTCTCGTCCTCTGCATTTGAAATTGATAGCAAATATTTGAAGAGCGGTGTGCAGCATTGTGAACCAATAAGCGAAGGGAAATCTGTGATAAAATAAAACTCAACGGTCTCTACACACACACACACACACAGAATTTCACATATTGTTTGATTCATATAAATACTTAATGCAATTTGTCTTGCAATAAAAAAACAGAAGATCAGGCTATACCCTATCACCTTTTTTTCACTCACATTAGCTATTTGTGTTAGACAGTCATTGAAGTGCTTGAAATACATAAATAATCTGATAACATTGACTTTAAGTGTGAAGAAAACTGATTTTCCCCTGTCTTTCCTCCATCATAGTCGAGTTCAAGCCTTAGAAAACACAATAAGAGACTTTAAAACAAATTTAGATTTAAAAGGACCAAATGGGACAGTTAACATCTCATCTAAGCTGGAGTGCCTGTGTCCTTACGTCAAATTGAATAGAATAGATGTGCATCAACTGAATACTGAGCCATCAGGTCAGGAACGTTCCGAGCACTTAAATGCCAAGGGACTTGGATTTAAAGCAAGTGCCCGGGTAAACTCCCATTGCTCTCGCATAGCTAAGGATCGGGCATACTCAACGGACAGTTGCAAGTTAAACCCAATGCAGTGCACCAGTTGCACGAAATCTAAAGCAAACAATGTCCCGGAGGCACTGAAACACACTCATTAGTAGCGGTGTGGCATACGAACCTGTGAGCCTATCTTCTGAACAAGCTAAAGGATGTGGCCAAAAGATTAAAGTGCGAGTTTCTGGCTTAGGGCAAACTGACGGATATTACAACAGAGACTACAATCTCTCACCTAATTTAATGATGGCAAGGTATTTCAAATTCGCCATAGTCAACATTTTTAGCTTTTTTTGGTTTTTCTCTTCGATTTTCAAAGGATAAATACACACATATAAATGTCATATGCCTCTGGTCGTTGATTTTGATTTAGTTGCCAGTCTTTTTTTGTTTTCGCTTGTTGTCTTTTTTCGTCGTTTTGCTCTCTTATCAATAAAAATAATTTCAAATTTTCAGATAACAATAAAAAATGGGCAAATGGGCAAAGAAAACTTTTGGCAGCAAACGGCAAAAAGAGCAGAAAAACCAGAGACAAGTAGACCGAGAAACGAAGCCCAAGCACATTTATTTCAATAGACATATTTTTACTTTTTGTTTGGTTTATTTTATGTTCAGCGTTTTTGTTATTTTAGGGTATTTTCGAGTACTTGCGACTAGCAACGAATTGAAATGGAAGCCTGTTATTAGAAAACTTAAAAAAAACACAAAAATATGAATCGGAATTCCTCATAAAAATTTATCATCATTATCATTCTGATATTTCGGAAATAGAATCTGAATATGTAGTCTCATTTTAGGGTATTTATTTTACCAAATTCTTTGAGTTTTATTGTGTTTTTTTTTTTTTTTGTTAGCCTGCCTGAAATTATGTAAAAAAAATGTTTTCTTTGTTTTTATATTGATATATACTTGTGTATGTGAATTTGATAGGAAGGGATGCAGCAACTGACATGCTACTTCCTTTTTGCCCAAGGGGAAACGTTTTTTTTTTCTTTTGTTTTTTGTTTTTATTATCTTTGTGTGGGCGTGTGAGTGTATAGGTTGGGGTGGTATTGGTTGGGTTGTCTAAGGCATGAAATCTCAATGGAAATATTGAGGAATGGGTCATGTCATTCAATCGGTATAAAATTGTTCAATTTGTGTAAAACATAACAAATTAAAATGTCAGGCAAAGCCAAACAGAACTTGAGAGCTTTACCTAACCGAAACTCATGTCACTTGCAGGGAGACAAACGATTGAACAGAAACTGTTGCATACTTTTGGCAGCAAGTATCTACAAATGTGTGTGTGCATATGAATATTCTGAATAAATTGGCCAGCATTAAGTGCCAAAACGATATGCCATTGAGAATTCTTAAGAAATGCACAACAGAACACACACACACACACAGCGACATTCATACACACACACACAGATGTTTTGTGTTCATATGCATCTGTATAAGTAGCTATAAAATGTTATTGCTAGCTTTCGTTTCTTCTTCTGTCTGCGCAATGGAATGGAATGACAGTGAACAATTTAATGGAAGGTCTTAGCCCTTATAAATGCATACATAAGGCCACGCCATATCTGCCTTTTGAATTTGACGTTCGCTTAGTTTGAAATGATTTATTATTAACCAAAAAAAATGTAGTTGAAGTTAAGATTATTATATAAAGCCAATTAAGTTGCCAAAGTGTGGAAATATATAAATTAATTTCCTTTTGAAGACGAATCAATAAAAGACGAAACTACCTTGTGCGTGATTTCCTCACCTGAAGCATTGCTGTCAATTTATAAGTTTTATAATGCCAATTTTCTGTACTTTGCTTCTTATTCCTAATCCTGTCTACTTATACTGCTGCTTATACTGCTGCTAGATGCATAACGAGAAAGTATATATACGTATTTATAAATACTACTATATAGTCATTGCAACTTTGTTGTTCTTTCTTGTTGGCTGCAATGCTATACAAATGGAATGTCAGACACTTCAGCTGCTTCAAATTCTTCAAGTGACAGCGAACTGTAAGCAATCTATGTACTTATGCTCGATGTGGACTCTGTGAATCGGATGCGGGTATACATACATACATATCCCTGTCTACAACAACAACAACAACAAATCATTCTAAATGTTCTCTCATGACAAAGTCTAAGCTTAAAAGCAAAACTTTTGCAATGATGTAAAGAAAAAGTTCCTGTTCGTCTTTGTGTGTTATCCTTCAAACCAACTCGCCATTCCCCATTTTTGCTTGTTTGGCTGGGTGACTAAATAAATTGCAAAACAAATTGAGTGCAAAAGGTTTTTTTATAGATGATATTTAGTTTATTTTTAGTTAAGACTGTGGCGTGCCAAATCTCAAGGTCACAAAAAGTGTCAGAAACTTCTCAAAACTTGAAAATCTGCCCAAAAGAAAGGCAAAAGAAGAAGAAAAAAATAATCATAATAATAAGGGCCATACATAACAGAAGACAACAACAATAATAACAACAAATGATGCTCATTTATATTCCATTTTCTAAGGGACGATGTAACAGGCGGTGGGTACGATAGATAGGAGTGGTTAGGGGTTTGATTATACCATTGCCTACCCAAAAAAAAAAAGAAAAAAAAACCTGACCTGGCCGCCTGACATGGCATGGCCTGGCAAAATATTTTCCATTTCTAGCATTAATTCAGTTTGAAGTATATTTCATTTCACACACATTTCACACTTTGTTGTCAACCTGATTTCCATCTTGAAGGCAAGTTGTACATTTAATACCACCCAGACATAAATTGAAAAAGTTCTCTACTACAAGTCGACAAAGGAGAGGACCTCAAGTTACCCATTACAAGGTGTCGCTAAACATATATTGAAATTATCGATTGCCTTGCTATTTGATCAGTTCAACGAAAGAGCATTAGCAACTAGTTAAAGTCTGATACAATTAGATAGTCGTATATTAGCAAGATTATCCTCATCACACACTTTATTCATATATTTAAAGGGTATAATGGCACAATGTAGTTTTGTTAAAAACTGTTTAAGATATGATTGATAAATCAAGCCATATGGCAGGTAGCACCCTGATTGCTCTTAACTGATGGTCAAATGTCTTGGACAGAATTAAGGCCAATTGACATTAAAATGACCAAAGGAATCAAGAGATGAGCAAATGTCAAGCTATTTATAAAAATGTTGACCAAATCTAAGCAAAATTTAAATCAATTGTGTAAAAAATTGTACATAAAGCTCAAAACTTGTTCAAAAGTTTGGAGGAGATAAAAGAAATGGATTAGGCAAGACTTAGGAACTTTGACACTTGATTTAAAGAAGCAACTAAATATTTATTTGCTTGATAATCCTTGCTATACAAAGGATGTTAAAGAAAATTAAATATATTTGTTCCGTTTTTTGCCACATCGTTCCGCCTGGTTCAATTACTTAATTTAGTTCGGTTTAGTTAAGTTAATCTTTTTTGTTGTAAGTAAGTCGTCCTCGGTTTAGTTTGCATAAAAGTTAGATAATATTGCGAATTCAATGCCGGATATTAAGCAGTCGAGTTTTCTTTTCTTTGTTATTTTTTTTTTTTTACTTTTATTTTAAATATGTATGCCAACATGTTTGGTTTTTTTTTTTTGTTTGTTTGTTGTTTTTTCGTTCTCTGATGCTTTGTTTGCTTTTTATGTGTTTGCCTGCGTGTATGTTGCTTGTTGGCCCCGTAGTTTTTAATAAGAGTTAACCAACCGAAAACGCGTAGCACACACAGCCAGCCGCACACACACACACACAGTGACAAACAGGGAGTCCTTACAAACCATTTTAAAGATTTGCTGTTTTTTTATATTTTTTTGCTTCTTTTACCCAACAACATTCTCATCCTCATCACTTTCATTCACATTCTCATCCGCATCAGCATCATCGTCGTCATCATCATCATCATCATCAACGTCCTTGCAACCTTTTGCCAAGTGAATAAGCCGCTCCGAAATGTTCTTGTTGTTGTTTTCACTTTTTTTTTGTCTTTGTTTTGTTAGTGTTGTTTGCCGTTTTTGTTGTTTTCGTAGCATTTGCACTGCGTTGGATGGTGCTTCACATTTTCAGCTAGGTATTCGTACCTCTAACTTGGGCTTTCACATTTCATGGCCGCATGGATTAAGATGACTCCTCTCGAGTAGTGCATGAGATTTTCCATTCTCAACTACTTAGCGTAAAACGCTTCTCTAATCAAACAGGCTCTTAAGCCATTTTTTTTTCTTTGCCACATTCCCTTACTTGCGGATTTACCAAGTGCTACCTTGCCAAAGAAAAAAAAGAAGGAATTTGGCCTCAAAAAAAACTTCTTTCACCTGCATTTCTGTTAGACTTTTTCTTTATGGCAACTTATGAATATTTTTCAACTGAATTTTGCATCTTCCAAATGATGGCATATAAATTTGCTAGTTGTGGTCTTTTATTACGGTGGTGAATTTGAGAGTTAAGAGCCATATAATCATCTTTCTATCGAGATAGTTTTGAGCTGGCTAAAAATGTTTAGTTTATTTTCTGGTCATAGAACTTAAAAGTGAAACATATGAAAAAAAAAACAAGATATATATGTAAGAAATTTCTTTTAGTGTTTGTATAGTTTAAACCAAATGTCGCAGTTTTCTAACCATGTCATTCAAATAGACTATGGAAAAGTTTAAAGTGTTTCGAAGGCTTAACTTAAATATACATATAAGGCTTTCTTAATAAACACTTAAAGACTTAAGCTCAAGTTGATTTAAATTTTTGTCTACTTTTTTTTGCTTAATTTTAAGAAGAAATTAATCCTGCTTTTCTATTTACGTTTAAAATTTTTCACTTGATTGCGGTTCTCTTGTGGATTTCTCTTTTTGGGCAATGCAGTAGAAATATTTGATTTGATTTTGATTTCTTCACTTGCAAGTTCCCTTTGACTCATATTTAAATTATACACTTTACAAAATATTTTAGCATAATTTTTTTTTTTGCAAATAGACCGAGGGCTTAATGGAAAACTGCAACAAGTCAAAACCAAAGAGATATATAAACGAATGCCCCCACAAGATACTGTGGTACCAAAGATG
Source organism: Drosophila equinoxialis (assembly GCA_018150345.1). Lineage (NCBI taxonomy): Eukaryota > Metazoa > Arthropoda > Insecta > Diptera > Drosophilidae > Drosophila > Drosophila equinoxialis. Next base: position 4,570,657 of record JAECWI010000002.1, on the reverse strand, counting down.
ATTTGTTCTGCCATAAATTATAATTGAACTGCTAACATATTGAAATTTGGCAGACGCGTTAACAGGAGTAAAAGGAGCGAAAAGTTAAAAATATGTAGAAAATTGTTTGTAGATGGTTGAAATACAACTTTTTTGATCCATGGTAATATTAAGTTGGAGTTTATTAGTTTTACATCTAAATTGTGAACCACAGTGCAGATTAAGCAAATTTTTAGAAAATATCTGCAACATTCAGAAGGCAACAACACAAAGTTTATATTTTAAAATGTGTTCACGGAATGCAGGTAAGCTTAATCTCTACTCAAAGTGGTTTGTAATTCCCTTTGCTAATGAGCGGAGAAGGGGATTATAAAGAAACAGGGCAAACAAATTTTAACAGAAGGTTGGTTTTACTTTTCACAAAAAGGGAAATAACTATGAAACTTGAAAATAGCATAAAGAGAAATGTGAAAGTCATAATGTTAAAGAATTTATGTTAAATTTGACTTTGAAATGTCATTGAAATAAATACCTAAAACACCTTGAGTTGCAACTTAACAAACAACATGTTAAAGGGGAATTATGGTGGGGGGATGTGAGGTTAAGAATTCAGTCATGCAAGAATGTTTTGCAAATTTTCTTTTAGTTCTTGTAGTTATTTTTCTTTTGACCCAGGCGAATAATTTTTCTTCTTTTGCTAAGTGATTTTGCATGTTTCTGCAGTGTAGACCTGTGTGTGTGTGTGTGTGTGTGCGAGTGTGTGCATATGTGCACGTTGCGAGTTTCAATTTATTTCGTTCAATTTGCAAAAGATTAATGCTCAGTACTGAAATTCCCACCACTTGTGGGTTTGTTGCATTAATTTGCATTTTGGTTAACCTTGCTGGCATTTTTCTTTTGCACTTGTGTCTTTTTAATTCGTCCAATTAATGGTTGCGTTTCTGATTCTTTTTTTTGTTTTGTTTTTTTGTTCCAACAAAACGAAAGAGCGTGAGGCGAAAGCAACATGAAGAAAAACCTAGAAAATCCAATTAATTATTAATTTGCAGAGCTGTCATCGCCTTTTGGAAGAAACCCGATGAACTGAGCCGCGGGGAGTCCCCAGACACAATTTTTCACACACACAAACGCACACAGCGATTTATACACAGACACATACACACACACACACACACACACACACACACACACTTAGATAAACTTAAAGGCGATGAACTAATTAAAAATTTGTATAAAATTGTTGCCTACTTCTCGGCTGGCTGACAAAAATTTTACAAATTTCCTTTTGTCTCTTTTGTAATACAATTACATTCCACTAACTTAACAATGTTAAATCAGAATTCTTTGTAGGCACTTACACACATTGTATGAGTAGCACCGAAATCTCTTCTAAGTCTAAGCCCTGAGAACCATATAATCTGTTATTCGCATTGTCATCATCACAAACTCTGAGGTTTGTAAGGCTTTGCGATAAGAATTCAATTGCATTAAAATGAAAGAAATTTGGTATTTTCGTTTCGTTCTGCTCCTTTTTCTTTCATTTTTCGCAAATGCATAATTGCGTCTATAAATCAGGCAACGGCAATGATGGTGATGGGTGGGGAAATGAGCTCCTTGTTGTTTTTGGCTGCACCTTGGACATGATGATGGCCATAAATTGGTGTGACAGCTTGTGACTGGCTGGCCAACGCCCTGGCACCAAGATGACATTTATAAATTTACGACCCAATGCAACAGATGGATATAAAGCACACAGGACATTCACACACAAAAACAACGAGCGACCAAAAGGAAGGACTTGAGCTGAATCTTAAGAGTAGAGTTATCATTCTTGGATTTGAAAACGACATCATAATGCATATATGTAGAAGAGTCTGATTAGCTTTTGTAGCCGAATTATGGCAAGAAAGAAAATTGACGAAAATTAGTTTCGAATAGGCTAGAAAATTATTCATTATTTTCGTTTGTCTTATAACTCAAAAATTGTGCACATGGAATTTTTGCTCTGAGGATTTCTTGTTTGTCGTTCACTGTAAATTTTTTGAATTAAAAATCAATTTGAGGCAGAAACAATTGGAAATGAAACAGAAGCCATTTCCGATGCTGCATGCAGAGACTAATTCAGACGATGGTTCGAAAACCTAAAAGTGTTTAATGGTAGAAGAAAAAGCTTTGCACTATAATAAACAATAGAACCGCAAACCTTAAGAAGGCGGCCTTTTGTTGTTGCCGCGGTAATTGATTTTGCTATTGAATAGAAACCAAAGACCACATACAATTTATTATTCATTGTGCATTAAATAAAACATTACTACTGTGTGTTAGGAAGTTGGAAGTTTTCAATGGGACTCAGGGTTTCAAATTGAACTTAAATTCCCAACGTTTACCATAAATGTGCTATATGGGATTTGGGTATTAGACTTGTGCAATTGAATTCATAGAATGCAACTGAAACCAAAAACCAGAGTTGAATATTATATTTTGTAAACAAATTTCAACAAAAATCAGACATGTCTATTTATTAAATTACAAATACAACAACAAAACCAGCTCAATGTATTAAGTTTTGCTATTGGTGCTATTGTTTTGTGTCAGTGTTTGTCTAACAAATTGCCTTTTGAACTGTATGTATGTGAGTGTGTGTGTGTGTGTGTATCTTCAGTATGTTCGAATGAGTAGATGTTAAATTGGCGTGTGGGCGAACTTCTACTTCAATCAGTCCTATGCATTCAATTGGGTTGATTCCGTTCAACATGTTTGCCTTGGCATTGTTATTATGTTGTTAATAAGTTGGCCATGTGGGCGTCACACACGCATTCAATGATGAATGGTGGGGAGTGGTGCGGATGATATATGTATGTACGTGTGTATATGGATGGGGGAAAATTGCCAAAGGGCGGTGGAAGCTGCCGTTTTGGGATTGGATGTTTGAGCGAACGCATTTAATAGACGTTAAAAGTCGGAGTTGGAGTCGGTGGCTGGCATCAGGGAGCAGCGGTATTTGTGCACGTAGCAGCTATTTCCCAAGTAGAATAAAACAAACTTGCAGCTGAAAGACAAACAACATTATCAACAACAACGACAGCAGCAGTAGCAGCAGCAGCAGCAGCAACACGGCCACCAACAAGAAGCGATGGAAGGAAGCATTTCGCGCGGAAACCGGAAACAAGTCATGAAAACTGCACAAAACATAAAATAACAACAACCAGCGACATAATAATGACGACAATAATGATAATGATGATGATGATGATGATAATAGCTTGCGACATGATGATGATGAACGTGATTCTGCACAATATGTGTGGTGGTGTAGAAAATCCTTAGACATTTTTAAAATTCCATTATGGATGGAGTAAAAAAAAGTTTGAGCGAAAATAGACAAAATAAATGAAAAATCGAAGCAATATTTTCTTCGACTTTCACAAAAATAGATACACTCAGAGATAAAATCTCCTAAAAAGAAAACAGAAATTAAATTTTTTGGGAAATTGTACTTAGGCAAATGGCAGGACATACATATATGTAAATAAATATATTTGTTGTGCTTATTTCATTCTGTTTAAATTGTAATGTTATATTTGGGCATTTTGGGGCTGATTGATTCCGCATCGTTTCTTTATTCTTGGTAAGGCAAAGCCATGACAGCGAATTCCAAGTATGGAACCCCTGATGGTAATCGGCCAAGCGAAATGCTCTTGACACCTGTCACAAATGCTTATCAACATGTACCTACACTTCATTTAGTTTTACAACTCAACTCAATCTGTCTCTGTCTCTCTCGCTGCTTCTCTCTACTTGGATCTGAAAGGTGCTTGAAGGACTTCGCTGGGCTTTAATTTGATTTTGATTTCAGGGCAGACACCCACGCAAACAGACATAAGTATTCACACATGCCAAGCAAAATGCATACAATGCGTACAATTCTAATTATTTGCACATCATTTATGAATCCCACACACTGTGTAGGACATAGGAAGCCAAGCAGGATCTGTTGACAAATGACGATAGCGATTACAAATGTGAATGAAACAGACACGAAGACAGACAGACAGTCGTAAGAGCAAACTCAAAGTGAGATACATTAGAAATTTCTACATCTCAACAATGCCAAGGTAACAAAGCACTTCCCAGGTAATTAATGTTAATACCCTTTAAAATTTTTACCATCAAGTTTTTTGTGTTGTTTTGCAGCACATAAACATAAAAGATTTAAATCTGCATAAATGGAATATCATCTGAATTGTATGCTATTCCTTTGTGGCTACATCAGCCAAACTGTATGCTATATTTTGTTTTATTAAGATTGCTAGATTCATAGTTTAGCTCGTTTGTTGATTAAACTTTTTCTCTAAACCATAAACCGTCCCATGGATTTTCTTCCTTTATATGTATTATCATTCAAAATATGGTAAAATTGGTCAAAATTAATTAAAAAATAGCTTTTTCAACTAATGACGACGATCGCTGACAAGTAAAGAAACAGTCTAATCATGTAGGCTGAAATTCATGTCAAGTCTGCTACGAATCCCACACTAACAAAAAGAAATCATACGTTGAGTTGGTCATGGAAATATAGACACATTTGTAAAATTGATGGATCCTTAGAAAAACTTGGTCTAAGTAGGTCTAAGATAAGCTGCATACCACAAATATTCAATTTGGGCCCCAGTATTAATTTTGGAGCCAATTGAAAAATGCAATTTTGTATTTAATTTTGATCTTCCTGTTTAAGGTAATTTTACGGCACGAATTCACATTCAGTATAACTACACTTAAACTACGAATGATAGTGAATTAAAAATTCTGTCGAATGAGATAATGTTCATCGAACTCGGATAATAAATAGATAGAAATTTATGTCTCAATTGTTTGTGCCGCCACTGTATGCGTGTGGAACTGTCAGAACTGTTCACTAAAGGGTAATTTTTTCTTCTAATTCCAAAAATGTAAAACAAAAATAAAGGTGTACCTATATTTTTGCTTTACATAAATAATACCCAAATGTAATGTATTTTAAGGACTTAAACTTTTGTTGGCGCCCTTTTTGGGAAAACAAAAGCAACAACAAACAAAAACAAATGTGTTTTCAACCAAGTTGGCTGGAGGCAGCACAACAAGGTAAGCAGCCTTTCTGCTTTTTTAAGAATCATAACCAAGTTCTATTAACAATAGACTTTGCTGAATGGTTCAGAACTGCTTTATTGTTAACCAAAACTAGCTGAAAATCACAACGAAATGAAGAGAAAAAGATTGAAAATTAGAATTAGTGTCTTGCTAATGAAATAATTTTTGACCTCGAGCCGGCTTATAAGGAGAAAGGAGATCAAAATGTTACAAAAGAAAGTTTTATATCAAGTATTTTCAAAAAATAAATCCCCTTAAAGCGTTTATAGACAGTTTTTTAATTGTTACAGAGTAATCCCAATTCTGCAAGGTTTTACAAATTGTTGATCAACAACAATGTTGCTATATTAAGAACTCAATTCAATGGACCCAGTCCATGCCATTTCTATTTATATAGACTTGTGCACCAAGCAAGAACAGGAGAAACATAACACACGCTCACACAATTTGAAATCTTGGGTCAGTCGTTTGATTTAACGGTTTTTTAAACAGCTACGTTTGTGCCATCAAGCTAGTAATAAAAGTTAAATAATCTTTCCATGTGTGTGCAAGTGTGTGGGTGTATGTGCATATTTAAGCTGTTTAACCCTTTGGAACATGGCCAAGTTGGTTAGGTTTGTTTTTTTTTTTTTTTTTTTTTTTGGGTTTTTAGCATAATGATGGCATCCATTTTGTTGGCTCTCATCTGTTCAGAGCTCGCTCCACTTGTATTTCTTTAGTTGGTAATATTGGCATAAGGCAAACATTGAGAGAAATACAAAGAAGGAGCGTAAGAGGGAGACAGAGACAGAGAGAGAGAGAGTGTACCAAGCGTGTTGAGAGTGGCAAATGTGGTATCTGGGTGTGAGTGTGAGTGTGTGTGTGTGTGTGTACTTGCTTTGAATTATGATTTTAACCATAAATAAACGAGGAAATTGTGCGGAAACCGATGGCAGACAGTAAGTTTAGTTTAAGTGGAAAATCGACAGAGAAGCGATATCTGCAGTCAGCACCAAGAAAATAAAATTAAAAATGATATATATATTTTCTCTTCGATTAATATTTGTACATATGTACTATATGGTCTATTACTACGATGTACAGTCCCCTCGTAAATACAGTGAAAAAGAACAAAAAAAAAACCAGAGCAATGTGTCACGACAAACACGATTGCTCTGTTATTTATGTTAATATACAATTAATTTCATATCGCCTATTATTTGGCCGTGTTTTGCTGCTTTTCACTTTTAATTTTTTCGGGATTTTTTCGACTTCGATGTTGACGACTTCGTCGACGAAAATATTGCCGGGAGACCAATTGCAGCGAGTCCATAAATCGATCCATACAATTCGTTAGGCAATCGCGTTCGGTGCCACGTAATTCCACATCAGGGCATTGGACACACTCTTCAAAGCAGCGCTGTGAAATTTTCCTTAACAATTCCTGTATATTGGCCAAGAGAATTTGTTCTTTAATTCTCTGCAGATCATAATCAAAGGGCATTCTATTTTCGCGTCCCCATCCACTATCTGACCAATTGTTTTGTGTAGTATTCTTTTTTTTTTTTGGGTTTTTTTTTTTTTTTTTTTTTTTTTTTTTTTTTTTTTTTTTTTTTTATAAGATTTTGTATATGTTTCTCACTTCTATAATTTTAATTTATGACCAAAAATTTCAAAATTGCTTGACAATTGAATGCCTAAACAAAGTTGTAAAATAGTCAAAATACAGAAAACTTGATACACACCAAACCAAAAGTTATTAAGCATACGCACTGTATTCACATTTTAAATTGGAATCACTAACACGGTTTTGATTAACCACACATTTGTCTGACTGCAGATCAAACATTTCTTTAGCTAATTAAATGTTAAATGTCAAATATCTTAAGCCATATTTAATACATGAAGCATTTGTCTATTGACCTTGTTAAATTGACTCACCTTGAGCGAATTGTATAAGCTTGCAGAGGAATTCACCGAATATGAAATTCCTTAGGATAGTGCCAACAAGGGTTACGGGCATACATAGGACGCCAAGAAGAATGTCCGAAATAGCCAGATTTAGAAGGAATACATTGGTTATGGTGCGCATGCGACGATTCTGCACCAGTGTTAGGACCACAAGAAGATTTCCGACAACAGCACAGAGCAGGATAATCGAATAGCAGGGTATTACCCAAATGGGTATATCAGCGCTCACTCTGGCCACACTACGATTCGTATTATTTGCCAGGGGACTGTGGACTATGGATGATGAAGTCACTGGACTTGTAATGAATTCGGTTGTCGTAAGTGCCTGCTGCTGTTGCTGCTCCTGATGCTGCTGATGTAACTCCTGCTGCCTTGTCGGCCATGTCATTTCGCTGCCATAATAAATATAAAGATCACTGCCATTGATAACATCGCCAGTCCCGTCACCACTGCCGCCAAGTCCGATGCCACCGATTCCCATTCCCATGCTAATGCCACCGCTGCCTTCGTCTGTAACACCACCAACACCGCCACCACCACCGCCAATACCACCACCGTCTATGCCGTATATTTCGTCTGCCGCATAGCTGGCATTTAGCTGAATGGCTGCCCTGGTGGCCAGCGGTCCCAGAGCGGACAGCAACTGGCTGATATAATTATTATAAGTGCCAATTGTGAGGCTGTCTGTGATCCCTTTTGCTAAGAAATAGCAGCACAAAAAACAAATAAAATAGCTACCGAACTGCAAACTCTTAGCGTCACTTAAGTTCGTCTTACGACTTCACAAATTCACTCGGAAAAAATTCACAAAAATTTCTATCATCGACTCGTGGGTCGCAGTCCGTGTTATGTGCCGCGCCTCGTAACCTTTCGTCGTGCACTGAAAGCAAGGCATGGCCTGGCACGGCACCGCACGGTATCTTGTTTCGGCATTTCACACGCACAGCCATACAAATCACAGCACTGCAACAAACACCAACACAGCTAGAGGCAGCAACATGACGCCAAAGGAGTCAATTCACCACGGCAACATGTTGCCAACAGAACTTGTTGCTGTCGCCATAGCTGCTGCTTTTCATGGCCATGGCTTTAATTCAACAACAAGACACCTAAAACAATTTTAAACTCAGTTAAATAATACGGAACACAAAAAAAAAAAAAAAACACAAAATTATCAAAACGTGTGCAGAAAAAGAAAAAATCCAAAGGGTTATTTTTCAGAAACTAAAAACGAAACCAAAAACTTTTACTTTTGCATTGCAAAATATCTTACATGCATATGTGTATCGAAAGGAAATTGGCCAAGTTTAAGAGTTCTAGAGTTTGTGGAAACTAAAATACTGGACTAACAATTATTCGTCCTGAAATTGTATGCTAGTTTGTCCTGGCATATCCCTCAACACCCTAAACAGGTTGTTGGTGGTTTGATATTATATAGAATATTATTATAAAAACAAATAAACATTAAAATAAATGAACTGTACATTAAGCCATTGCAGCTTGTATAATATATATTAATGTTGGGTAGTTTTCAACTGTATCCTATGCCCCTAAAAGTAAGCAATGATTATTAATTTCTTGTTTTAAAGGAAGACGTTTTTTGACGTCCTTGACAAAGGGATTTGGAATTAAATGAAACTGGCATACCCCTCATAAGAGATGACCAACAATCAAAAATCAATTGATTGAAATCTATGGCTTTAAAGTGCAGAACTTTAAAAAGAAAGTGGCGACTTAAAACTGCTAAGATAGGGCAAATAGAAAGTCGGTTTTGCTATTCGGAGAATTCTTTCCTTTACTAACAAAAATAAAAAACTAAAATGTCTGTTGACTTGTAGGGGACTCACAAGTCTCTTTTCCATTGGGGAAATAACAGAAACAACGAGACAATCAACTAAGACAGCGATACAACTCTTGGATTAAAACAAGAAGTCTTAAATTTGAGGGAAATATGAACTCAGTTTATCTTTAATACGCTACTTTTTCAATACTGCCACCTAATCTGATCGGTAGATTGTTTTTAAGCGACTGCTTGCTATGGGCTAAGGATAAAAAACCTCTTTTAGACCTTCTATTTTACTCATTCCTCTTGAGTTTTTAGTAGTCAACTAGTCGACCATTTTCCTTCGTCCAGTCTGAAATAACTAGGTCTCTTATTGAACTTAAAATAGGGTATATTCTATAAGGGCATGAGAGAGCAGTTAGTAACACATTTCTTTTGGCTACTTTATGTGATTAAACTTGTATATTCAAACCATTCTTTAGTTATAACATCAGTTTTCGCAATTGGTATTGTCACCAAATGCTTGCCCTTTGTCTGAGACAAATCCAGAATATCCCCCTGATTAAGTAATAAAATGTTTTATTTATTTTATCCTCTGAATTCGATTGCGCGAAGCGATTAACTTATTTCTGCAAACAACCATTTGCCTTTTCAACCAGACAAATCTTGGTTACTTCATTTTCGAAATCACCTCAAACAGCATTTCCATTTTCAGCTCCTTCCCCGTCGTCAACACTACGCCATCGCCATCGCCATCTCATTATGCATTAATTTTCGGTCTTAATATCTAAAAATCTGTTTTAGCCAGATGATGCCATTAAATGATAGCGCAAAATGTAATTTTCATTTCCCAACGTCAATTGACATTAACAATGGGAACACAAACAAAAACGAATAAAAAAAGCTAAATGGGCATAAAATGAAAAACTGACTGCATATTTTGCTAGTGAAGCGGCAATAACAAATGCAAATACAATAATTAAAATTAATTAAAGCGCAAAGTAAATAAATAAATGAAGAGAACAGACATTTCAAGAACCCAAAAAGCCTCGAACCCTACCCTGAATCTCAAAGACGAACCCGAATCTGTATCTGAATCCGAATAGCTCTCTCCCTCTCCTTTCGTCCTTTGGCAAGTTTAATTAATGCTCCAGCATTATTTATATTTATATGCCCAGCAAAAGTTTCGTCTCGGCCGTTTCCCGCAGAAAAGTTAAATTGAATTAATCAATTTGCAAAAAAAAAAAAAAAACAAAAATAAAACAAAAAAGAAACAACAAAAAATAAAACCGAATAATAAAAGAAAGAGCAAACATTTTGCAAAAGTTCAATTCACGTTAAAGTTCAACTGCATAATTACCCTGTAATATATTCAGAATGAGAAAATGTTACAACAACAAGACATAAACCTCACACAAAATCGATAGACCAGACAGATGTAAATATCTCAAATTTTCTGCCTACATTTTTGAATCTTTTTTCGTTGTTGATTTAATGGACAAAATGTTTTTGGCTTAGCAAGCTGAAGATGACTGAGTCGACTATCAAATATCCATCATGAATGAATCCATTAATTATTTGATTTAAAGGCAATGACTAAAAACAATCAAAAATCAACACAGAAATTTGTCAAAGAATATATTTTAAGGTTGTTCATTCTAATATACCCACATTGTTGTTTGCGAACAATGGGATTAAAATACAAAAACAAATGGCTGGCCCATATAGAAAGTCAACTCCTCAAGGCCTTTTGCCTAGATGGGTAGTGTCTGGGGGTGGGGAAAGTCTTAAATTGTCGCGTGATTTATAAAGCCAGCGAGAAAAGGTGTCAGACACAACAAAAAGGCGAACAAACAGGACTTTAAATAATGAGCAAAAGGTGTAAACAAAAGTTGGCCAAAGCGACTAATTAAGTTGACAAATGTGGCCAGGTCCCAGCCAAGTCAACCTTGATTATGATCATTTTGAGCCAAAGGAAGCTGCGGCTGCTTGGTCATACACACACACACACACACACACAGAGATGTAGCTCCCCAGAGATAAGAAACATTTTTGTGCCAGCCAGCCAACCAACCAACGAGATGTTAATGCCACTTGGGCTTAATTATTTCATTAATAACAAAAAGTATTTAATGGTATATTTTTTGTTAGCGAATAATATATTCGACAACTCAATATTAAAGTACTACAAGAAGTTTGCTTAAGGGAGACTTGGCCAAAATGAGCAACTCACTTAAATGAATAAATGAATAGTATCCATTAAAATTTTTGGTGACTTGCTAACTTTTTTAAAAAGTAGTTCGGATCATCTACCAGGGACTAACTATTAATTTTGAACTATTTCCATCAGTGAGTGAACATGTTGCTTTTTGACTCATTCACTTGTTCCCACAGTAATTCAGTAATTCACTAGTTCAGTTTTTCTCAGACTGGAAATACAAACATTAAAACATCCTTTTCTCTAGAGTAGGGACACTAGAAAACAATGAACTTAGTTCAGAGTGAACAGTCAAGTAAAAAATTCCATTTAGATTTTTGACTCATGGTAAACTTATAAAGCCTTCGATCAATAAAGAAACTCGAATTAGTTTTCGTCAGGAAAGATTTTAAAATGAAAGAATCTTAAAGAAAACTTTTTAAAGACTGCAAGGTTTAGGGCAAGAATACTAAATATGTCTCTTGCTCCTAAAACGAACGGTAAAGACACTTTGTTGTTGCCTTACTCTGGATTTATTATTTTTAATACCCAAAATATTTTCATCATATTTGATCCGTTTGACCCAATTCTAGTGGATTTTCACGCATTAGCTTGAGAACGACCCCTGGTGACCCAATGAACGGCTCAATGGATTTTGTTAGTTAGAGAAAGCCAAGGAAAAGAGTTTTTGACCTACATTCCCTTAAATACTTGATTACCCACACACGACTTTCGCCCACATATAAAAATATGATAAACTTTCTGCTTGAAATAATCTTTTCATATATCCTTTTTATGGGAATTTCAATGAATAATGCTTGAAAATTCGTATATTATTATTATTTGTGTATATTATGCACACGTCTATAGATACATATATATATATATATATATATATATATATATATATATATATGTATATACATAGTATTAAGGTTGGTAGTAAAAACTGCTGTCCGGCTAAATGTGTAATACGTGCCGCAGCATTAAAGTATGCAACAACAAAATTACATTGCATACTTTTGGGCGTGCGCCAAAGTGCAAGTAAAGCAAACATTAGCTGAATGCTCATGCATAAGAAAGTTTTCATTTCCAGATGAAAAACAAAATCAAGAAGATGAAAAAACAAAAACTATAGCAATGTTAGCAGAAAATTCGCTAAACTAATATTCTTGAAACTTCAAGATTATCTTTATTCATACACATTCGCCTTGAAAACGCGTTTTTAGTCAAGCAATGGAGGAGTTTTTGCTTTTCAAATTTTATTGTTTGTCTTGTCATTTGCAACCAGCTCGACCATTCCACAAGCCAGCACATAATTTTGCCTCCTTGACGGACAAAAACCATAAAGAATCGTAAATCGCCAAAGAAAAAAAAAGAGCTCCAGAAAGAAACAAAAAACAAAAAAAAGGGAAAAGTTTGATAGGCTAGAAAATTTCTTCCGTTCCATGAAATACTCGTCAGTCAGAAAACAAAAAAGACATAAAAATGAATTCCATATCTCTCGCCATTATTTTTTTTCTCTGTCTCTCTCTCTCTCTTTGCCTCAATCTGTCTCGCCGCGACCCGTGTTTATGTACATATTTGAAACGAGTTCAAGTTACGCGGAAATTCGCTCAAAAAGCACGCAGCAAACCATAATTAGACTCAAGTTCCCGTTAAAGATGCTTAAGGATATTTACCCAAAAACTTTTCACGGATACGGATACACTGGCTCTCTGAGGCCAGTGGCACGTTCTCACACCAATTCAGACTAGTTCCTAAGTAAACAAAAGCCAGGCTAACTTAACCGGATCAACAATTGGCATGATAGCACTTTGAATACCCTTTCATTGCTTCATTTAGCTAGTCCGTGTGAGACTCTTTTAATGAAAATCACATTAACTTTTGATAAATGAATGTACTGCTCCTGCAAAGGGTATTGAAGTAAGCAAGTGGGCGTGGTATGTGGGCTCACCTTTGCCTGTTTAGCATCAACAGAATATAAATGCACCCATCGAGTCGAAGAAGAGGCCAAGAGGAGGGCGGATCGTATCTGGTTTACTTTTGCGGCATTTGACTTTGCTTGGTGGTGAAAGTGGCGCAAAGACACGGTAGAAGCTAGATGTAGATAATTATCGCAAATGCCTTTGTTTTTTGACCAAGTACAAGCATGCACAGTGGTTTCAATACAAACAATAAGAATAATCGATACTAAAAGGAGTACTTTCAGTTGAAATTTTCGACATATTTCTTTTTAGTGTTTGAAAAACATTGTAATATACTATACCAGTTTATGTAGTTTAATAAATGAAGCAAGTGTATTTAAAACCACTGTTTACAGATGGCTATTACAATTTTTTGGGTTGCCACGTCAAAAGTCCAGATGAAAAGGGGCAACAAAACCCCAAATAGACAGAGGGACTAAAAGAGAGTGTCTGAGAGATTAATGCTAGGCTCCTTGAATCAAGAGCCAACTATAAAGCAACATGCAATTGTTTAGTGAAGGCGGGGCAAGGATTTTCGGAGGGTTTAAGCTTTCAACTTGAAACAAACCAAACCATGTGGCTGGAATTTGAATGAGAATTCTCTACTCACCATCTCTCATAATGGTAATCCATTTTCAATTCACTTTTTAGTTAGCCGACAAAAATTTCTGTTGCTTAATTATTTGCTTTGGCCGAGTAATTAGCATAAGATTCCAAATTCCCAAGTCAAGGGGATTGAAACCTTTAGGTTTTGAGCCTTCACATCTGCCCCCAAGCAAATGTATGTAGAGTTCAGTTTATTGACTTAGGCCCTTTCGCCCCTTATTCTTGGAATGCTTTCGCCTATTTGCTGACCCTTTTATAATGCAAAATGAGCAAATTGAATATTATATGTATATTTAATTTTTGCCTGTTTAACCTAAATCCCAACCAAACTCGTTTGTTTTCAACTAAGAGACAGAGAAAAAGAGTCCGTTTGGCTGAGTTAATTAACTGCGAAAGGGAAAAAATAATCAAGTTAATGTGAAAATGCGTACAAATATTGAAATGAAATCGTTTGTCGACATGCATTTTATATTAGCCGCCCATCAACAGCAATAACAACTCTAGACAGTTGTCTAAATATAGTACATGGAACACCCTGTTGCTGCTGCTGCTGTTGTCCTCGTGGCATTCGCAAAACAAATTAATAATTGCTCTGTGGCATGACATTTGTTAAAAGGCGTTATTTTTTCTCTCTTTTATTTTTGCAACTAAGGTAAACAAATATATACATATTCATATGTATGTAGGTGTACCCAACATTCCCATAGCCATTTAGGTACATATATATTTAACCTGGTCCACCGAAAAGCATAAAATTGACCTAGACTTTAGCATAACCTGTACGAGAAAAAAAGATTTTTATTTTTATCTTGTCTTATTCAACAAACATACGGAGAGGGGAACTCTGTCTACCACAAACTCTCATTTATTCCAATGTCTTTGGTTAATTATTAGACAAATTAAATCTTTATATACCCCAAATAAGCACCAGAGGGTAAGCCAACCACAAAAAAAAGCAACATAACCACTTGACAGGCGGGACACGTTCTCTCTTTTCTGTTTTTTTCTTTTGTTCGGTTTTTGGTTCTCGGTTCTCTGTTTTTGTTTATGTCCTCATGCTTGACTTTATTTGTTGTTGGCCTTTTAAATTGACGTTACGCATACGCCCGATTGAACGCGCAAATGCCACGCATCGGAAATGTCTAGCTTATGAACGAAACGCATACATTATTAGCCGTTTGACACATTGCATGGAAAACAAATGAAAATGTGGGAAAATAAATGTACAAGAAAAAAGTTTACTCAAATGCAAAATGATTAATTAACGAATGTTTTAAGAAAAACCTAAAATTTGTATTTAGTTGGTTCGAACATTGTGTAACCTTGTTGATCATGAGATCGTTCTTGGTCTTCTTCATCAGTCATAAAAAGAGAAGTTTTGAAATCTAAAAAATATGTTTATAACCATAATCTGTAGTGTAGATATTGATAACTGGTAAAAACTATTAAGAAAGGATAAACATAAGAATAGAAAGAGACAACATCTCCTAAACGACCCTTAACTTACTCTTAAATCAAATAACTGCTAGTTGTAATTATAATCAATAAAGTTTTTGTTATAAGAATTTGTAAAACACCTGAATGTCCTATGGTCATTGAATCAATCACTTTTGCCACACTGTATGCGACCTTTACTTGCATAAATATACATTCATTCATTCAATATGTAGATATGGCTGTATGTTTGTATGAATGTTTCACTCATTTGCATTTTTTCATAATATTTTTGGCTTGTGTTTTTTATGGTATAAAATCACAACGTGTGCGACATGTTGTCTAAAATAAATCAAAATAAAAATAATAAAAAGACAGAAGCAAAGTAAATCCAAAGTTCTGAATTATGCTATACACTGATTTGTGGCCATTAGCTATTGCCAACATAAATTTCATCAATGGATGGACCTACTTTGAAAATGGTAAAGCGTGGAATTTATAACACCAAGGGCCCAAGAACAGGAGCAAAAATAGAAGCTGATTCAACAAAAAAAAAAAAAAAAAAAAAAAGACCAGATCCACCCCAGAGATAGGGACCCCCGCAACGTACTCACCAATCAAGTGACACCTGAAAAAATGACAGCTCAACAAAATGAACTTGCAAAGGTGTAGACAGAGCAACAGTAGCTAAAAGAGGCAGAGTCAGAGTCAGAAGGTACGAGGTTCGAGACAAGCAGCAAATCAATCACTGCAAAGTGAATATACAGAAACAAAAAGGGAAAACAAACTGAGCTCCATTTACGAGTATCATCGATGGTTGTCTTGATTTTAATTTTGATTGATGACTCGACCATATTTCCATACCCTTTAGTTGCCATTAACTGTTGAGGCATATACATACACTACAGCAAAGATTACTCAACTTTTGTCTATGCCGACTTTAGAGCAACAATGGTCAGATGAGACATTCCACTACCTCGAAGCTTGCCTTGGAGATATTTTCACATTACTTGATTTTGAAATCCCACTTGTCACTTCGAAAGGGTACATGGTGTTCGACTTTTGAAATTTTTGGTATAACGAATTATTGTTTATTCTTTTCCCTCTACCTCGCTCACTCTCTCTCTCTCTGTCTCCCTGTCTCTCTCTAGCTTTCGCTCTTTGGTTTCTATTTTTGCGGTGCACTGAACAAACCTGGCAGAATGAATGAATCAATGAAATCTCCAAGGGAGGCGGCAACAACTGATGAATGAACTTGCCATCACGTGCCAAGCATAAAGTAAACTAAGCCCGCTTCTCTTTTGCCCCTTCTTTAGGGTAGAGAAAACATAAAAATATGTGAAAGTTTTATATAAAAATGTTGCTGACAATTCAAATCCTTATCCTTGATGGTCGATTCCACAAATGTTTCTTATAGCAGTTTTAAATTGCAACAAACACTTAAACGATTTTTAAATGATTTATTCAAAAAAATTCTGTTAATAACGTTTAGATTCCCAATCCTTTTAAAATCTGTTTTACTTCTTCGATCGACTTGATCTTCAATGATCAAATTATCAATTAATGAAAGTCTAAGAAAGTCGGAAAGTCATGAAAATGTTTGAATATATGTGAGTACATTCCAGTCAAACACATTTGTTTTTTCACATGAATTCCTTGAGGTGGAGGGGAAACTTTGTTGAAGACGTTTTTGCTTGTATTTTCTGTGATCTATTCTCCCTAAGTACCTGCAGGCACAGGACTTTCTATATTTAGCCACAATTCCTTCCCCAATGTCGCCTTGCCACAAAATATTCTTCACATTATTTGTCTTTGGGTAGATGTGTGTGTGAGAGAGAGTGTGTGTGTGTGTGTGTGTGTGTGCTGCTGTTGCTGTGGTTGTGACTGTATCTGGCACATTCTCTGTTTGCTCGTTGAAGCATGTGCGGGGAAATTGCATTCCTTAATGTGTCTGTGTGGCAAAATGTGCTTGTGTGTGTGCGTGTGTGTGTATGTTTGTGTGTATGCTTTCGCAACTCTCCTCTGGCGCTAATGCGATTAGTGTAAAGTGTTGCGAACGCATTTGCCGACCGATTTTGAAATCGTTTAACGTAGCCCGCCCACATTCTTATGCTTTGCTCCCCTCCCCAGCACGCCCTTAGTCGGCTGGAAACCTTCGTTGACTGAGTGCACTTTCAATTTCCGTCATGAGGCAAGTTTGTCGCGTTTTCTTCTCTGGCTTAACCAACAACATTTCCAACTTTCCGACTTTTGCCGTCAAATTTCATTTCTCATCTACAATTTTTGGGTTTTTCGACTTTTGGTTTTTTTTTTACTTTATCGCTGACTTTCTTTTTCAACTCATAATACAGCAGGTCACAAAAAAAAAAAAAAACAAAAATTATGTTGTCAGGATGAAGCTTAAATAAACCCTGTGAATAACTTTCTCTCTCACACACACACACACACACACACACACCTTCACATATTGTTTTTATCAGCTAAAGGGACAGAGACATCCGAAAATAGGAAAATACTTCCCTTTGCTGCACAGGCAACGATAATCATGACGAAATATTTGCCAACATAAAATTAATGTAAGTACAAACTTTAGCAAAGTCAAAAAACAACAACAACAACAACAACGTGGAAATAAAACTTTGACCAGGAAACAGCCTACTGCCACGCCCAGCCAGACAATTTCTCCTGTAACTTGGCTCTGAGCGGCTTATCAATGTTTAAACAGCGCAACGAGCAAAAAAGAACAAAGCAACGTTAAAACAAAAACAATATTAAAAAAAAAACACACCAAAAAGAAGAAAAGCAACCGAGAAAAAAGCAAACTTAAATCTTTTTAAGGCGCAATTTTTATTATAATTTCCACTCGACTCACATTTTATGTGACAGGAGCGGGTGGTGGGGTCATGTGAATGGTTGTGGCCGACACGTGGCGTCATTGCCCCAGCAATGCCAGTTGGACTCCTTTTTATTATTGAAATATTCTTTTGTGCCTTCTGCTGTTGCTCTCTTTTTCATTTTATTTCTTTGCCTAAACAAAAATTTCAATTAGCCATTAGGAAATGCAAAGGAAATGGACAAATGGCAGAGAAAAGCGAAAGCAGTAGACAGATCCCTTTGCATAGATAAATACATAGAGAAGGAAGTGAAGGACCTAGGAACTTATTCACTTTTCCCATATAAATAAATGCCAAATAAATGAATGAGTTCCAGGTTGAAAATGAATACCTAAATTACAAGTTTCAATTAAAACTTGAAAGAAAAAACATAGAATGCATCAACAATTGGGATTAGGAAATTAAATTAAAAGAAAATTTATTCGCAATCGAAAACAAGAACTGATTTGATATGCATTTCTATTTACAGTCGTCATTCTCTGCGCTAAATGTCAACAATATGTGCCAAATATGAACATGAAATTTGTTAAAAATACATGATTACATCTTAACAAATCAGTAAAATAATTTGTTTTTCACTCGCATTTTTATGAGGCTTTTCGAATTGTAATTGATTCTGGCCCGCCATATTTAGGTGCCTTAATCTGATATTTAATTTAGTACTCATCAATGTTTGATGCTTTATTTTCGTTTATGACATTTGTGTCTCCAAGTCGATTACTTATCACACCGTGCCACACTCTATCATCAAATTCATTTACGATGATACAAATTCCATTAATGGACTACGTGTTGACCTTAAGCATTTCGTCTCACTGTGCACTGAATGACGAAAGATATGGTCAAAATTGAGTGTAGAAGCAATTGAGAAAGTGACAAAACAATGGAATTCATTTATTTCGTTTAAGTTAAATCATCATATTCAATCGTCGGCAAACTGATGTGTGGTTGAAGTGCATAATTCCATTTTCTCTCATTTAATTTGCGACATTTGCAATTCGAATGCCAATATCTAAGTGCACATAAAACCGGGCGGTAAGTAGGAGTAATGAGAACTGTATTGTGGGTGGAGCCAATTATGTCAAGTGTTCCGACGACCCACATACTGCTACATATCGAAGTAGGGACAAAGAGTCAACTAGTCAAAGCCAGGGACACAAAGTCAGAAGAAGAGAGTTTGTGCAAGAGCTTAGGTTAGGACAAATCCGCTTTTAATTAATGAACAACTGACTTGTGTCCATCCACATCCGCTGGCTGTGGCCTGGCTTGTCTCATTGATGAACCAAGGTGGGACTCACTCACTGACCTTACCCATGCCGATCTACTGGGTGAGTTAATTAGCGGTCACAAGCGTTTCCTCCCCTTTACCTTCAACTCATTCGCTTTCAACGGATTTCAATTACAAAAACTGCTGACCCAAACCCTTATACGATGGTATATATATTTTTTTTGAGTTCACCTGTTAAATGGCCATTCATGCATCGATTTGCCTTTTTGTTTGCGCACTGCAATTTACGGCCTTGGCACGCTAATCGATTGTATTTTTGGTTTTGTTACAATTTTTGTTTCTTCCTTCTCGTTTTTGTTTTTTGCAATTTTGAGTTAATCGTATTAGGTTGAGGCTTCGTTTTTCCTCATTACTCATTTAGCGAAATGCAATTAGCTGGCAAAGGCGGCAAAAAAAAAAAACTAATAGGAAAATTGAAAATTGAATTGACCAGTAGACAAGACAACAAAAAGGAAAACAACCCAAATTTAAACTTTAACTGCCTAGGGATAGAAATTGTTTAAATGCCAAGTTTTATTCCAATAGCTTTCAAGCTTAAGAAGAACTATCTGCTGATCCAAAAGGACATATGTATGTACTTGGATGTATATGAACTTTGCTGTTGATAATGATCAATCAATCTCTCCTCTGTGCCAAAAATATCTAACCAACTTTATGAAACCTTCAACAAGGTTGATGATCGTCATGATCTTTTTTTAGTTTACAATTCGGATTGTCCTATTTGTTATATGTTCTTATGTCTAAAGAAGTTGGTTTAGGAGATAGAAAACGACTTTTACGGCTAATGTAGGGCTTTGCAAACATTGCAGCAATACTTTTGTGAGGTAAATGTAATTTGATTCCGCTCTGGCACGTGTTCGAATTTGATTTAAAGGCTTATCGATTTAATGCTCCATCCAGACTAAGCAAAGACGATGGCGCGCCGTCTTCTTAGCTCCTTGCGATGGCTAAGAGAGTTCATTGTATATGTTCGGCTATACCTACATAGAGCACACATGTATGTACATACATACATACATACATACATACACTATACACTTGCAACAAATCTGATTTAATTGCATCTAGGAGTCGTCTCCAATGCTGGCGGGGCATAATTTTGATGCGTATAATTAAATCCGTAAGCAGCTTATGCGGCTTCTGCTTCTGCTTCTGCTGGGGGCACGTGCCACAGTTCCTTTTTTGTGTCGAGCCATACCAAACATTCTTTCCCTTCGTTGTGCTGGTGCGAGTCAACTGCAGAACAGCTTGAGATTTCTGATTTCTTTGCAAGCCATCCCACATATAAATTCATAATCATCATCATCATAATGTGGTGCCGTTGATGTTGATTTTGGTACTGCCTCTGACATGGTCACAGTCAGCAGCAACTTAATTAGATAAGAGTCCCCCTCAATCTCTCTCTCTCACTCTCTCTCTCTTACACTGTGGCGGCTCCACTGACTGACTTTCAGCTAATTGAAGGCACATGTGGTGGCTGTTGCCACATTCTTGCCATGCAACAATTTAGCTCAAATTTTTAATTAAATCTCTTTGGCCTTATGCAACCGTTAAAAGGGAGATATACCAAAGGCTGATATTAACTTGTGTCCAGAAAAAAAATATATAAACAATTTAAACAAGTATTTAAGAATAAGCTTAACCATGTTTTCATGGAAACGCAGAGACATTTTTAAGTTAAAAACAAAATACAATTTGCTGTTCCGAAAGTTTTCGGCCTCCAAAGTTAACCTAAAAAAAGGCATCCTGCTGAAGCCAAGGATAACTCGACCCGGAATCGTTTGAAATTTCAGTTTAGCCCGGCTTCAATTTCTGCATTTATGTAATTCTGGTCCCGACTTCATTCAGAATTTTAGGTTTTGGTAAATAGGCACCCAAAAGTATACTACAGAACGCTAAACAAGTAATTTTGTACATTTTTAACAGATCTTAGAAAATAGTTCTTGTTCGCAAACATTTCTAATAAATAATTTGTTAGATGCATGAGATTTCAATAAATTTTTAATATAGTTCTTCGACTCCCTATAGCACCCTTTGTTCAAATTTTACTCATCTTAGAACCATATCCAAAATGAAAGATACTGAATCATATCAAAAATGTCGGCCTGTGTATCATATATGTATGTATATATATTTCTCAGTTTCTGTCCCTCAATCCTAAAGGAAAGTAAGTCCAAATTCGGTAATTCATATCGTTGTAACTGAAAGAAATACTAAAGTTTATAATTAAACTTAGACAAAAGGCGCCGAAGGACGCTTAGGTAAAATTGTATCACATTGGCATTCAATTTGCAGTCGCTGCGGCACGTAAAACAAGCCATGGCACTTGCATTTTGGTTTTTGGTTCGGGGATTCGACTTTTTAATGGAAAAATGCACTTTGTGGCTTTTGGCTGACCTACCTAAAAACCTTTGCCCCCTTAGCCCTGACATATCACTGGCCACAGAGTATATCACATTAGTTCATATGCCGTGCCATGGTCAAGTTTGACTGGTCAGAGATGGCGAGGTCACCAGTATAGCGCGTCCACAAAACATTACTCAAATCCGCCTCAATGGCAGGTTTATTTATATTTCATGGCAGTCAGTGGTGCGCTTATGTTGATGATGTTGCCCCATGTTATGGGTGAGATGCTGAGCATTTTTGCCTCTGCAGTCAGTTAGACAAACAAACTCCATGCACGAAAAGCATGACGCCTTGCCACAAGAGACTTTTGGCACGCACAAATTCATTTTGCCGCTCGGCCAGCAGCAGCACGTTATAAATATCTAAAGCAGTTCCGTGGCTATTTGAAGCGATCTCTCGTCACATCCTGCATATCCTACAACTGCTACTCATCATTAGCCTGCCTGGCCCATAAATCTTTGTGCAGAGAGTGCTCTCATGTAAATTCACAAACCGCGTGACGATATTGCAAATGCGTTGCATGCACCAGGCACCGGACACAAAGCACTTCACTTGCTAAATTAATGCCTAGTTCTAGTGAAATTTTCGGTTTATGAGTCACTTCAACAAGCTAAATTTGAATTCGAATTGCACTTGCCATAGAGCTTCAAAATGTTTGAAATTTAGGAAAACTGAGGCTCAGTCTCACATCAATCAAAGTGTTCCTTCCCCCGAATGCCAATCGATTCACTATTCCTATAAATATTCATAGTGTATTCGTTATCAGTATGAATCATCAATGAGCCCAGATGCTAAGCATCTTAAATGTATTTGAGCTCTTATTTTGAAAGCTAGCTATAATATAAATACTGATGTCATTTTTACCATTTATTAGAACTAGCGATGCCATTCGCATTTTTAATTAAAAGTTTGTTTTGACTTATTCTATTGAAGGGCTTTTGGCCTCAAGAAAAGCGAAAAAAACAACTGAATAAATAAATCGCCTCCAATGTCAATGTTTCTTTTCTCTCTGTCTCAGCGTGCATGTTGCTCTTCTGTTTTGGGGTCATTACATTGACTATTTTGGCAATCAGAATTTCTGCTCAATTGAGCCTTGGCTTGTGTGCCCCTAGGGGGCGACACTGTGACTGGAACCAAGTTCACTGACTTGGTTGAAAGACCTCTTCGATGAAGCCGCAGCCATAGCCGCTCGAGAAGGGTCAGACATTAAGAATGCCCATGTGTGGGTTTGTATGAGTGTGTGTGTGTGTGTGGGTGTGCGTGTGGCATCTTAATTTGCAAACATTTTTGGGCAACATATTAAATATTTAAGCGTTAAACCATAAAAATGCCAATTTTCCAAATATAAATGAACATTTTTTTTCATCTTGCCACGCATGACTCGTTTTGGCTTAACGTGGTTTCGGTTTCGGTTTCGTTTTCAGTTTTGTGGTTACATTCTGTCTTTTGCATTTCTTTCTTTTTCCCTGCGTTTGCAATTCAAATTTGTAGACGACTGGACTCTGCTCGTCTCAAGGAACGGAAACAATTTGTATTTGTTTGGTGCCTTTTTTTGTGAAATTTCGTTTGCATATAATTTGCATACTATTTTTTTTTTAAGGAACATTGCTGTTATCAATGTCTGCTAAACACTAAGTAGTAAGGAGTAAGTAGTCCTTGAACATAGTCTTACTTTCTATACCCTTGCGAATGTAAAGCCAAATAAGACAGCCTTTTCAATATTAAATCGAAAAATGTTATTAGGAAAAATGGTTTAAACATGTTCAATTCTTTAGTAGAGACAAGTCCATAAATCGTATAAATGGATTTAATAAATTTTAAAGAATTTTTGGTAAAGAAAGTATTTAAAGTCGACCATCTATTTATAAATTTGTTGACTAGGTTTAGTTTTCATACTTTTTTTTTGACGAGACGCTGACTTATAAATGGACAACAGACATTACAATAACAAACCGAAAGGACACTAAAAGAACTGAACAACACAAACAGACAGAAGGGATGGGACAACAGCAATGCAGTCCAACCCACAACAGCGAATGAGAGACAGACCAAAGCCAGTTGAGGTAAACAAAGCCACGTTTTATGTTTGCCAAAGCAAAATTTCATGATCCTTTTACTCTGACTGACAATGGTGATGGCTTGTGGTGGTGTGTAGTGTGGCGAGGTATGGAAAGAACAGGAAAATGCCGTGGCAAGCAACGCAAAAGGCAAAAAAGGCAATGGCAAACAGCTAGCTAGGCATACACCCACTTACTCATCCGCTGACTCACTGACATTGACGCCTCCAAATACTCTTTCACTCTCATTCGATCCGCTGTAGGACTTTTATTTATTTTTGAGTGTGGTATATATGTATGTACATACATAAATCGTATTTATTGCTTTTTCGCTCCTTAACTGAGCGAACAAGGGACCACTTGTCATCTACGTTTATTGATTGGCTTCTTGTCATTTGTGTCCTGTAGCTACCCATCGGTATTTGCTTGTCTAACTGCACTTTTGTAGCAGACATATTATTATGCCAACGCCCACCGTTCGGAGTACCGCTATTTCCGTCACTTCCGCTTTCCGACCCGACAGACTGTCTGTGTCACATTACATAACGCAACAACAAGGCACGCTTCATTGGATACCATGTCAACAGAAATAATAAGTGAATGCACAGTTGCAATTCCAGTTGCAGTTGATAGCGGAAGCGGAAATGTTTATATTGTCCATATTGCAAGCGAGGGTTTCTTCAAGACTTGACGAAAACTCATGACACAAAACAGCACTGAGACTTTGGTTTCTTAAAATATTACTTTATATACTTATATTCTAGTGCCAGAAGGGGTTTGGTCAAATGTGAAGGGGCTGAAAAGTAGGTGGAGGCAAATGCAATATAAGCCAAATCTATTCATCTCTAAAGTGCTTCTCTGGTCGATGTATTTCTCGATTAAACCTCGTTGTTAACTTGCTGTTTGTTTGTTGTTTGAGTAATTTCCTCTTTTGTTCAATGTAAATATAAGTAAGAAATTCGTAATTTCAATTAAATAAAGTTTAAAGCCAAGAAAAAAGAAACCATAACACTGCAAAATAAAAGAAATTATTGAAAATATTTCAAAATGGAAAATGGAAAATTATGTTTCGCTACTTGCGACAATTTGGCAACGTTTAATGCGCTTTGTCAATGCTTCTTCTGGGGACTAAAAGTCGAAGGCAAGACAAACTTTTGCATTTGGCCAGACTGTTGCCTGTTTTCAGTTTCAATTTATTTTGTTATAAGCAAATTTTCCCCCGGCCACGCAACTTTTTCTCATGAGAGCGAGACATACAAATTATGTATATGTATATGTACGTATATATAGACGGTAGCTTACCATGAGCAAGAATCTGAACGCTATCTAAGCCGCTTAGTTTGATGACGCTGGAATTTTGTGCCAAAATCCGAAACAGCTGTCGGTGTCTGTAAGTCGCAACCAGAAAAGTTTGCCATCTTTCGTTGGCCTCCTTTCATTACGCATCATCCTCCTCCCCCTCCAGCAGCATATCATCCTGCTCTGGTGTCTCCTGCCCCAATCCGCAACCAATTAAGAAATGCTCTATTTAATTATGGGTATTACCAAATGCTTCCCAATCAGCAGCATGTTTGTTTTATGTTCTCAGACTTTAACAATTTCCACAGAAAAACAAATCCATTTCATAATTTAATATTAAGCGTTGACTTGGGCAGACTTTAGCCAGTTTGTCTTTTTAATATTTAACAAAGGAATTTAGTGTAAAAGTATCTAAAAGATTCTGAGTCTCGAAAATTTCCTCAAATCAACAAAACGCCATAAAAGTATTTTGATTTCCAGAGCCAATGTGGATAATCCTAAATTTTCAATTTAAAATGTATGTGGGGTTGATTGATGGACTGGACATGATCCTTTGTCTACATGACTGAAAAAGGATATTTAATTTAAGTTTAAATGGTAACTATCAATTTAATAGCAATGTAAACTGCTTTAATGCTTGCATATTGGAATCAAATAGTTTATCAGGTAAATTCAAGTCATTGTTAATCTTCCAGCTTCCCCACCAGACTCCAAAAATTCATGATTTATTAAGGCAAATAAAGGATTTTTTTGACTATTATCGCTGATATTACCCTTGTTAATTTTTGGAATTTGTTTTGTATAGAAATTTATTTTAATTGTCCCATTACAGTTGTCAGGCATTATGAAAATTATAAATTTGATTTGATTATAAATTGATGGGCGGAGGTAAATGCATTGACTGAGCTTATGTCCAGAATGAACAATTCTTTCGTTTCATTGGACTTAACTTTTGTTTATAAATAAAAACATATCGTTTAAATAATACCTATACATTTTCTAAGACAAAGGAAGTACAAATTGTAATTCCTTTATAGTCGTTTAATGAATTTGAATTTCTTTTAGTGTGAGTGTCCACTGTAGCGACTAGACAGAGATTCGGTTGTTCGTGCAGCAAATACTTAGTATATATTTAGCTGGTAGTCCAATTGATTCTGTTTGATTTCAAATGTTGTTTGCTCTTTGCAGTTTATTGGCTGTCTGTTGATATTCAATTTGTTTGCGTGTATGTATGTGTGTGTGTGTATTTAGAGATTGGAAAACTATTTTGGCCGTTGCCATTTATCGATTTGACGATAAATGCAGTGCGTATAAAAAGTACAGTTGCCTCTGTTCAATTCAAGTCGTAAATAGTTTTTATTCAAAAATCGTTTCAAAATTTATAACATTTTTGCTTTTGTTGCTATCGTGGTGGTGGTGTGGGTGGGGCTGGGGGTAGTGCTGGGGGTGGTGCTGCTGGTAGTTAGGGGTGTGGTCATGGCTGAGGTTGTAGATGAGATTGTGGTTGTTGGCTTTGGTTTCGTTGTTGTTATCTCAACGCGAGCGCTTGTTACATTTAAATTCTTCGTGGTGATAGTTGATTCGGTGGTTTTAAGTGGTGCATTGGTGGTCGTAATACTCGAACTCTTTGCAGTTGTCGAAGTAGTCACTTGCAATGGCTGCGTTCTAGTTGTCACACTGCTTGACCATGATGGAGCTTTGGTGGTGGTGCTTGCTTTTGATGTGGTGCTAGAGATGAGCCTTTTCGGGCTTGGACTTATGGTCATGATGTAGGTTGTGATTATGGGCTTTGGTGTGGTTAGATTTGGTGTTGTGGTTGTTGTTGGTTTCAAGGTCGTTGTTGTTGTTGTTGCTGCAGCCATTGTTGTTGTCGTGGTTGGCCTTGGTGTTGTTGTTATTATCGCCGTAGTTGTTGTTGTTGCTTCAGTCGTAGTACTCGGTGGTGAATCAGTAACATAACCAACCTCTGGCACATAGACAGATAATTCATTATCCATTATATTCTCATAGTCCTTGCCAACATCGGGAATATTGTAAATATTATAAGGATTTTCTGCCTGCGAAACAGAAACATGAGGCGCTGCCGAATATTGATATTCCCTAAAACGCATGGGAGCTTTGGTTGGATTTTGAGTAAAACTGGTGCTAGTCGTCCTGGTGGTGCTGGCAATAGTCGTGCTAGCCCTGGTGGTGCTGGCATTGGTGGTGCTAGCACTAGTGGTGCTTGAATTGATGGCAGCTTTCATTCTGTCCGCTCTGGTTGTTATCAGAAAATGTACATTAGATGAGCTATTTTGATCCGATTCAATGCTCGGTTGCACTCGGTTGGGTTTTCTAGTTTTATTTCTATTTTTGCGATTACGACGCTTCTGTTTCAACTCACGACAGACACCCTGATTCACAATACGCATGGCTGGAATATAGATAGTGTTAGGTGGATTATGAACCAACAACCAGGACACAATTAACATACCTCTCTGACTGACACACTCGTGTTTACGCACTTCGCATAAATTGCCAAAGGTCACACCATTGGTTGTCATTGCATGAACAGCATAGGCAGCCTCAGAGGGAGCCGCACAAACTGGCTGATAAACTGTTGGACATTTGATAGTCTCACAATTTGGTGAACATCTTTCCAAATCGGTGCGCTCCAAAACTACATAGGGCGCAATTAAAAAACAATTTTAATCCGAAAATTTGCAATCTCAATTTTGTTGCCAAGAACACACACACATACACACTCTCGCACACACTAACCTGTACCATGCTGAAAGAGTGACTTCATGTTGTGCGATTCCAATTTGCATTCGTTTTCAAAATAGAATTTTTGTCTTCCATTCGTAGCGCAAACTGGCTCACCACCCTGTTCACATCTGGTCTGATAGCCAACATATTCGAAGTTATTCATTCCAGCTGGGTTGTCCATTAAGTGGGAGGGGGAGTCATAGTGCTGGACATTAAAATAGTTCCAATCCTTGCCTGTCCTCATCATCGAAGACATGCACCATGTTGCCTGGAGCAATAGCAAAAGCAAGGCAATAAGTTTGAATTCCACTTGAGGTTGCATCTTTTGCATTCAATTAAAGAGTGTACTTTCTCCAAGACAGACCCACGGTATTTATACTCATTTCTTTTCTGCAATTCTTTCGCATTTTCTTTTTTTATCAGCCACGTGCTTAGCATAGTTTGTCTTTTGCCCATCGAATCATAAAAATGCAATTGCCACGGTGAATGAACGTTGGCTAGTGATAAAGAAATAAGAATGGTTAAAGCAAAAAAACACCTGAGTTCTCTTAACTAGAACAAGTGATATGCATATCTTTAATTATCATATCTTAAATTTTATATCTCTTGTCATTAGTTCATTGATTTAATGGGTGCTACTTGTACTAAAATTATATAAAAAAAGTAAGAATAATAAAAGATGAATGAATTGAAGTAACTTTACTTAAACAAATCGCCTGATATTGAAGTTATCTCATTTTAAAAGCATCATTTGGTATCAGATTTATAGAGATCTGTACAATTTATTGACACGGTTTATATTAAATGATACTGATAAATTGTTTATACTAAAATGGGTCAATGAAATCTTATAATGAAACGTTTAACAAAATTGGTCACAAAAATTCATATTTTTGTCGACCTTGTAAACAGATGCTAAGATTTTACTGATAATGAAAAAAAACTAAGAAAGCTACACTGAGGGTGGTCTCTATCATAAATAAATTAAATAGTATTTCAAAAATATAACGGTTTTTGTTATAAAGCTTACAGAACTATTATTCAAATGTAGAAATTACATTCAAAGTTTGCGGACAAAGTGATTGATAGATGAGAAGAAATACCAAAATAAATCGATTTCAAATTCACCATTATTTGTGTCATTTTAATTGAAATGCATTGGTCTAGCGATTTCATCCAAGCTTTGCATTTTATCTAAAGTTAAACAAATTAGTAAGTATTAATATTGTAAATATCATAGGCATAAATCCGGGGGAAATGTGGGAAGTTTGCTCCAAAAAGTAATCAATAACCAGTCCAAGTTTCTTTTTTCTGTTTAATAAGAGGTTAACAAAAACTTCCTTAATCAAACGTTGTTTGTACACAAATTTTGTGTTACAAAGTTTACTAAAAACTATAAATTTGTTGCAAATAATTAATACTTTTCGAGCCTATTCATTTCACAGTCCTTTGCAAACTACCAAGAAATGTATAAGATAGACATTAAGCAAAGAGGGAAAAGTGCTGCTTAGTTTTTCAATATTTACCTATCTATTATGCATATGTGGAAAAAAATAAAATATATCTAGATACTTTTGGCAGTAATTTGGCATTGACAGAATGTACTAAATTTGTTCAACGAAAGATTTTGGAAACTTTTTCTTTATTGATTTGTTTGCATTTGACTTAGCAACATTTCGCAACATGCTGCCGGCTCTCATCTATGCATCGTTGCATACTTTTATGCGCAATAGCAAAAAAAAAAACACAAACGACACAAAACTAAGAATGAATAAAAAAGAAGAAAAGAAGTGAAAAGTTTTGAATGCTTCTTGCCAAGTTCTTGCTTATGCCTAGGCGAATACAACTTTTTGCTTCTCTTCTCTTTTCTTCTGTCTGCTGCATGAGAAAAGAGCAAAGTTTACGAGAAAAAGTTATAGAGTTGAGGTAAAATGCGTACAGCCAACAACGACAAAGGTGAAACGCACCACCTGGACCACCAGCCGGTTTCACACTTCTGGCTTCCCGTGAAGGCCGTGGTTTTTGAGTTTGAGTTTTAACCGTTCTCTATATATGCCAGAAATTGATGGAGGCAAAACTTATTCGTACCTATGTATATAAGTGTATACCCAATGAATTGCACTTAACCTGTGGGGACTAAAAAGAGAAAGAGTGAGAAAGTAAACTAGAATGACAGAGAAAGAGAGAGAGAAAGAGAGAGAGAGAGAGGGAGATAGTGTGTGCCAAAGTGTGAAAAGTATCATTACTTACCTGTCGCCACTTTGCTTCTGTCTTTGACCCGATGCCTCCATGTGCTCCTTTCACTCTACGCTACTCTTTCACAGTTTTCCCAATGTTCTTCACCACGCCCAGCCTCCTTCTTTTCAAATGTTCATTATGACCAAGTTGCATTGATGGTGCCCCTGCAGCAATATTTTCCACTTTTTCTCTCTCTCTCTTTCTCTCTCTCTTTTCCATTTCTGTTGGCAGGCAAATTAAATGTCAGCTAGACAGGCAAAGCTCAACTTTCGGTCCTGGACAAAGTGTTTGCCTGATGGGGGCAGCAACACATCAAACAACGAACTTGGGGAATTCAATTTGTATTCTCTGGATGAATATAATGCGCTGTCTATATATACGAAAACCTGGTATTAAAACTGAAACTAAGATAGAAACGAATTTTGTCTAAAAACTTAAACTAGAAACCGTGTCAGCATAAAGCTGTATACTTTAACTTGACTTATTATCTTCTGAGTCCATTTCAATTTTGTTCTTTTTTAATTCACAAAAAGAACTAGAAGGAATAGTAAGTCAAAGCTGTCGACCACAGAGTCAATAGAGTATACAAATGTCGTCCAATTTGGCATCATTTCGCATTGGTCCTTATGGTTATGTTCTTCAAGTGGCGGAAACATTTTTAAGCGCCAGCAATTCTAATGCGTGACGACGTGCTTTTTATGTTGTTTCTTGTTCGAACAGATCTCAACACAACCTCACACGCAATTTTGATTGCCTTTTTTCTGTTGTTGTATTGTTTCGTTGATTGTCCTACTTCTGGTATTGTCATCATTACACGTAGGGCTGCTTTTTGAGGGCTTCCGGTTTCCGCTTTGCAAAAAGTGATGCCAAAAATCACGAGAATTTTTTATTTGACAAAGCAAAGCATAGCACAAAAAAAGAAAGCAAAATATATTACAAATTGCCTGTACGTATGTATGTTCTATATAAATGAGATGAGTGAGAGGAATCACAGGGCAAATGGGAAATGCCTCCCAGTATCGAGGTTTTGTGGCTCAGCAGCAGACTGTCCGAAAATGTCTTGTATCAACCAATGATCCAATGTCACCGCATTCCAGTACATCAATTTAACTGGCTGAACGACAGACCGACAGAATCGACAAGTTGGCTAAAAGTTAAGGTAGAATAGCGACAGAATCAAAATGAGAAGCAGTCGGCAGCACATAAATGTCAAAGGCGCAACAGTGCGTATGAGCAATTTTCTCAAATAGTTGAAAGTACGTGCGGTTAAACCTATTGAAAGGGCAGTCAAACAACAGCAACAAAAAATGAGGAAAAGCAAACTTCAACTCATTTTCAACTCAGTAAAAACTTACAGTAGTGCCAGAGTTTGCAAATATTTGCTACAAGTTTACCATTTGACCTCTCCATGTTGCCCTTGGAGGCGTTTCTTTGTGACCTTTTTTGGCTAAAACTTTGTCACAAGTTGGACTAGTATTTAATTCTTGGTTTTGTTTTATAAAACTACTTAAAGGCCTTCATTTCAGTTGGAGTGTCTGCAAATACTTTGACAGCCAATGTGAATTAACGGCCAAGCAAGAAGCATAATTGTCATTCCATTTGCCATGCCATGCACGTCGATTGCATCCTGGTATGCGCTTCAATTTCAGCTTGATCACACCCGCATCGACTGCAATTGAACCTTGAATCGTAAGGTTGTGCCACAGCTCCACAGAAATTATGAAGCTACGCTGAGAGAAAGTACACTTTGTTGTATTGTTAATTCACCTCAGCTCGATTTTGAATGTAATACGTCTTCATCTGTTTTTTCTCAGTGATTTCTTGAAAACGAATTCATTTTCTAATTGCATTTCAGTTCAGTGGTCAGTAAATTATTATCTCCTTTGCCTATCGTCATCTAATACAACCATTTTCTCTTCCCTCATACCTTACATCAGCTTGTTCTGTGACATTTTCCGAGTGTATGTATATTGATTCCTTTTAAGAGAATTAACAGAACATGTTGGTCAAGTAATTAATTACAACATCCAATCTTCACCATTCCCGATGGCCAGTAGAGGCCACTGCCAACTTTTCACTCTTTCGGTCTCTTCCTTTTCTCTCTCTCTCTCTCTCTCTCTTATATGTTTGCATTCTTTTTTGCTCCTCGTTTTTTGTGTGCAAATATTGAATAAAGATAAAAAGTGAAAACGAGAAAAAAAGGTGAAAAACTGCAGTAAACCAAAATGAATTTGTAAATAATTGCCAATATCTGTTCGTGCAAGTGCATAATATGCAATACCAATGCAGACAAATAAACCGATTCGCCAAACGATTTACTCTTATAACCACAATTAAATAGCATTAAATATAAGTCGATTTGTTCAAGAATGGACACTTGTGCAAATGAAAAGAGAAAGTTCTCTTGATTTCACTTGACCGCAATTAAATAGTAAGTGAACTAAATTCAATTTAAATGTAAACAATCAATAATCAGAACTAAATGTTTTGTCATCTAAACGAATAGTTTTAGATCTAAAGAGTCACTATAGTAAATGATGCTGTAATGGCAGAGTATGTTAACATACTTTTAGTAATGCAGCCAAAAGGAATTAAAAATATAAATCGTTTTTGATTGAAATTAAATATTAAACAACAATTTATTTATACCCTTCAAAATGGTCAGTAATGATAAAACTAAAACTAAAACTTTACTAACATTGAAGTTCTTTCTATATAAATATCTAGAAAGTAGCTAGAAAGTGTTCAGAAAATAATGCTCGAGTTCTACCTACAAAATGTTAGCTTTCTCTTCTCTCTCCAACTAAGCTGATAAATTTCGAAAACTAAGTTAAGATTTTCATTCACAACTAATTGGTTTTATTTTTGGCTACTTTTATGGGGGAATTGTAATTTAAAGTTTTAATTTACTTAAATATGCATGTTTCATTTGATTTGCAGAATACAATGAAAAAACAAAGAAACTAACTTAAGGTTCGTACTTGCATGTTTAATTCGATTGCGATTTAATTCAATTTTTATTGCTTTAAATGGGGTAAAAAGTCAACACTTTATTCCTAAATTTGCAGACGTTCTTAGTGTCGATTCTTTTTCTTTTTTTGGCTTAAGCATTTTAATATTTCATCTAAGCTTATGGCCAACTATAAGTAGATTTTGAAGTACATTTCTTTTATTTGCTTACTACTCGGAGAAGAAAAAATTATAACAAAATTGAATATGCTAAAAACCATTTGTTTGATTGTGCATAGGGTGAGTGTATACAAATATCGGTATTTAATTATTTATGAGCTTAAATCCATTAAATTTCACTTGGGCAAATGCAGATGTTTGCATAAAACAAGCAATAAAAAATTTACATATATGTACATACAATTTATATCCATTATTTATATGCAATTCTTTGTTTAATTACGTGTTGAGTTGCCATCCATCTGTGGCCCGCAGGACTCGTTGTTCTATCCCTTGGGCTAATCAACAAGAAAAAAAAAACAACAACAAAATAAGCAACAAAATAAAATAAAGTAAAGGCTTTTCCTGCAATTAAAGTCTGTGGCAAAGCACTCAAACACAGCAGTTGTGTCAGCTGTTGCCGCATTTCAATTTGTATTCATGACAAACGCACACAGATACACAACAAACATTCACACACACACACACACACACATACATCCATATGGCAACACCTAATCAAACGTGTGTGCATGTGTATGTGTGTGTGTGTGTGTGTTTGCCTCTGCGGCAAAAAAAGCGTTGTCTTGCCAAAATAAAAAAAGAAAGGAGAAAGTAAGCAAAGTTTTCTCGCATGCAAATGAATGACATGACGATGACACAAAAAGTTTAGTTCGGTTACCCGCAGAAACCAAGCACCTTGAAATCCTCTCCAGCCATCATACCCAGCCAGGGCACCCATCATCAATGTCATGACTGTCATGTGGCCCACATCTGACAACTGAGACAGTTACTCACATTTGTGGCCATTGACATAACCAAAAAGTCATACCCAAAGTCTATGTAAACAAAGAGCGACCAATTAATACTCTCTGTGTATGTTTGACAAAATGGTCAGATTGAATAATATTTTCAATATACTTTCTGTAGAAACTAAAAACTCTCTTCTTCTTGATTACAGGGTACATGAATCATGACTAATTTTATGTTATGACAAATAAAAACAAGCGAGAAACACAAAGCACAAGCAGGACCCCAAAAATATAAAAAACAAGGAATAAAATAATAATCTAATGTAAAAATATTATTTTTTAATTAAGTCATAATGCCAACAGGCATGACTTTTGGCCCAAGCAAGGAGCATCCAGTCATTCCAAGTCATCAAAGAGGCCAAGGGAGAGACAGAGGGAGAGGAGAGCGAGATGCCAGTTAGATACTAAGGAATGCTAATCGGAACGAGTCCTTTTTTTTTGTATGGGAAATTTTTGAAGGTGAAACGTGCATGAAATTTTGCCACAATTCGTACGCAGTTTGCATAATTTCACAGATCATATAATGTATTTTTAAATTGTTGGGCGAAATGCGCACAGGCAAACTGAATCGGATGAAACTGACAATGAAAAACCGAATGAAAATCAGAAATTAAAACTTAACAACCATTTAACTCTAACAAATCCCTTTTTTAATTTTTTTTCGTCTTCTTTTTGTTTTTTTTTTTTTTTGTGTATATTTGAGGCCATCTCTTGTGTCAATTAATCAATCAATTAATCAAAATGTTTGGTGCGAGGAAGTTAAATTTAATTTTTGACCCGCTAATGAGAGAATATCTTGCCAAGCGGAAAAAGAGCAGATGGATTGCCTCCTTTCCTTCTCTGAATCACGATGAGGGGGAATTGAGGTTGACGGGGCATTAGGCCGATGGCTTTGTCGGTAAGGAAGGCAGGGGGTATGGAAAGGGCTCTGTGGTTGTTAAACACTTTTCAAGTTTCACAGACCCCCCATGCATGCAATTTGTGTAATTCGCAAAAAAAAAAAAAAAAAAAAAAAAAAAGAGGGAAAGTAATTTTCTTTCCGCGGTTTGAAACAAACTTTTTTTTACTTCTCACTCCATAAATCATGGCCGCAAGTGGAAATTGAATTAATCAAATTGATGAACTGCAAAGCAAACAGCTTGATAGGAATAGAAAAATCAAAATGTCTCGACTCTTAAATGCCCTTTAAAGACATACCGACTCCTAAAAGGCAATCACTTCTATCAACTCACCGTAGTTTATGCGAATTAAATTCCATAATACAAAGAATTGAAAACTCTTGATGAGAGGGCCGCATTTTCCATTCTTTTATATTTATTTGAATTCTCAATCACATTCGTTCATTTGGTTTACTGGGTTTCAGGACTCACTCCCTCATCACCCTTCTTTCAAGGCAGCAAATGAAGTGCATTTGTTTTGCATAATGCAAATATGAAATTCACTTTTCAAACTTAAACATAAACGTTTCCCGTTCGATGATTCTTCTTCCGTACTCGGTTCTCTTATCGCCATGATGATGCGGTGACGGGACAAACAAAAAGTATATACATATACATACATACATAGATATCCCATCATGCTTGAAAACGGAACAAAGATGAAAACGAAGCTGGTCGCAAGAGACAGGGAAAGAGAGAGAGAGAGAAAACCCAGTTCTCTAATATCACTTGCGAAAAAAAAAACAGAACTTGGCAAGACGAAAGGAGAAAAAGAATGAAAGTTTCCCAAATGAAGCGAGTACAAAAAGATAAAAGAATCCTCAAAGAGAATGTGCGCCATAAATTTGCCATCCTCCATACACACACACACACACATACACACAAACACACACACATACATACTTGCGGAGGCTGAGAATTCAAAGCAAAAAAAAAAAGGGAAAAGTACAAACAGCAAATAAGCAAAAAGAGAACAAAAATCCCACGCAAATCTAGTGGAAAATTAAAATTTTGCCAATTTATGCGTTCTAAAACGAGAAGGATATATCGAGTGCGAGTGAG
Organism: Drosophila equinoxialis; assembly: GCA_018150345.1. Taxonomy (NCBI): domain Eukaryota; kingdom Metazoa; phylum Arthropoda; class Insecta; order Diptera; family Drosophilidae; genus Drosophila; species Drosophila equinoxialis. The sequence continues at coordinate 4,534,704 of JAECWI010000002.1, read as the reverse complement.
AGGCACATCAGCTTTAAGACCAAGCAAGAGAATCAGAGATAGAGATAGCAATAGCAGAGCCAAGGGCACAGAAGGACTTGATTTTAGTTTCTTGGGCGTCATTCTCTGTCACGACTTTAAGGTAAACCTCTTAATATTACTTCAGAGCGGAAATTAGTTTAACTTTAACCCGAGAAAAGTTATTAGTAACCCTTTTCCCAAAAGGGAAATGAGAAAAACTGGCAATGTTTGGAATACATTCAATGTGCAGGCATCATGGAGAAAGAAGAAAAAAAAAAACAAGGAGCAAAAAAATGACTTTGATTGGCCTTCCCCCCTTCCCCCGACAATGTGGATTTAGTGTAATGTAATGTAAAAGCAATGTATGAAACTGGAAGTCATTGATCATGCCTAATTGGTTGCACATTCTGGCCGGGTATGTAATCAAAAATATCTCAATGGATGGACAATTTCATATTCCATACCTTGACCAACTCTACAGTAATCTTTGTCTGCATTTGTTCACCATTCAAGTCTACTTTGAAGAGTCGTTGGTTTGGTTTGGTATTTGACACTCAATTTCTCTAATTAAACTTTACGTTATGTCTTTGAAATGTTCAAGTGAGCTTCCAGCATTGCCAATTTGCTGGAACTAGCACAAGGGCAAAATTAATTCACATATAGATATATACAATATTTATGTATGTATATTTCCTCTATCAAATTGTTTGGGTACGGGTGGGAGAGTAGCTCTGGTTGCCTAAACAGTCTTGAGTATAAGCTTTTAAGTTAAGTTACAATTGAAACAATTTCAATGATTGTATAGCATATTAGCACAGTGGAAATTATTGTCTGGTAATTTTTATCACTTTTAAAAACTGTCAATCAATTCCAAACACCACAATTGTTCATAAATGAATAATTGTAGCAAGAATGCGTTTAAATCAACAATGGTAGACACAAATTTAGGTCACTTGGTTAATTGTCACCCAAGCTAGTTAAAGTCGATTTCATAACCAATTACAACATTAAGAAATCAAATTTCATTTTACTAAGTAAGCTTTCCAACTGATTCGAGCATGACGACAAAATGGAACAGTAATTACTTTTCGAATCGCTTCGAAGCACTGTTAAAACTTATGTTGCCCTTTGTCTAACCACAATTAAGAGGTGACACCAACAGAGGCAAGATACACACAAATACGGAGCCAAACAAACGAAACATAGAGAGCTTGAGCAAGAACACGCAACACTGACACACACACACAAGGAAATTTCAAGAGGAACTCCTTTTGAGCCTCCTTCTGGGCGCGGTTTAAATTCAATAGGCTTTTAGCTCATGCATATTTAAACGTGTTTCTTTATGTAATCAACATGCATGTTGGGCTCATATTTTATGCCATTAAGCAACCCACCAATTTGCCATGGTGCGAATCTCAGCCAGAGTGTTTGTGTATCTTTTCTCCAGAGTGTGAGACGGACAGCGCATAATGATGCCGAAGCGAAAGAGGGCAAGAAAGAGAAAGACTGTAAATTAAATACAAAAATAAAGTGAAATACACTCGAGGCGAAAGAACAACAAGTTATGGGGCATTAAGGACCCCCATTATCACACCCATCCATACCGCGAGCTGTTTGAAAGATTTCTCATTTTATTACTCGTAAATGAAAGACATTTGTTGTTGGCAAAATGGACGAGTGCCTCATGCCCCACAACAAGCGAATGAGAATCGCCTTTCAATAATTAACAAGCAACACTAGAACCAACCCACACACCCACCCACCCACCCATCCATTCATCCATCCATCCACAACCGTCAGGTAATGTCCATACCACCCACCATATCCTATACATACATACGTATGTACATATGTATTAGAGCACGAGGCGCATGATGAGCAGGCCAACAATTAATTATGCCCAACATTCAACAGTCCCCACTCGAAAGTTCACTCCAATTTAATTGATTTACAAAACAAAGCAAAAAAATAAATAATTTTTTATTTCATAGTTGATTCTTTTGTGTTTTTGCTTTGCTTTTCGTTGTACCCTGTAGTAAAAGAAGCATGCAAAAGTCTAGCTTACTGTTATTTCATCGAGAATCTTAATAATTAAAAGTAAACAACAAAATAACTTGCAAGCAATCTTAAAATCATTTTGTTTTCAATTGGCTTATAGTGAAGAAATATATTGCAAATTCAAAATCTCTGCTTGGATCCTTCTCCCCAGGATACAGGAAACTGTGTAAGTTCCAGGGTATCTGCTTCATATTCTTCTCCTCAATTGTTTTAAAGCACAAGACCAAGTGTGTGGGAGAGGAGTAGAGTGGCTGTTGCGTGTGTTTCGAGTGTGTGGGTGGGTGGCTGGAATACAGAATTTTTGATCCGCTCAGATTTCTAAAAAGTTTTCAAATTATTTTAAATATATGCTATGCAATTTCACACAAAGAAAAGTAAGTTTATTCAACATGTGTTCCAAATATTCAACATCAAAATGCTCATTCAGGAACTGCTGGAATTTAAATATGTTTGTATTCTCAGGCCCGGACTGGCCCACCGATCAACCGGGCAAATGCCCAGTAGACCCTCAAGGTAGGAGGTCACTTTTCTGGATATAGGGTCCCGTCCGGGCCTGTGTATTCTCAAACATCCTTACGACGATTGTTTGATCAAAAACAAGTCCTCACCTGAAAGTGTAAACTTTGAATATGTACATTTATAATTCATTTAATTTTGATTCTTCAAAGTTTTTGGTTAAAATTTTACGCATTTTATAACCACATCCAAAGTGTAAGATATTATGTATTATAACAAAGAAACACCTCCATCACCCCCAAATTACTATAAGAGGACCTATTGAACTTCAAACACTTTTTCATGACCTCAAAAATGTCGGCCTGTGTAATCAATCAAAAACAGTGTAAGAACATACATCAAATAGTAATTTATTTTTAGGGATTATAGCAATTTTTCAGTTTTAAAAAAAATAAATCTTATAAATATATGTATGTATATATTTTTATACCCTTGCAGAGAGTATTATTAAATTGGCCAGATGTAGAAAAGGAGACGTTTCCGACCCCATAAGGTATACATACATATATGTACACATATTCACATAGCCGCGTCCATCTGCCCGTCCATTCGGTAAGCTATTGAAATGAAACTTGACATTTAAGCTATAATGACGCGGGTAAGACAAAATATGAAAATCATTCTGCTCGGACCACTATATCATGTAGCGAAATACGAAAAATAGATGAAGGAGTTCGAGTATCCCCATGAAATTCACTAAGTTTATTTATTTATTTAACAAATTAAATCTAGTAATAATTACTAAACCTAATGATTGATAAGAGGACTAGCTGCAAGGGCCTTCGACTCATAAATTTGTTCTCATATTTTTAAACGTGTTTCTTTAATGAAATTGTATATTTTAAGGATATTATCTAAAGAAGGATTATTTAAAAGAAGGGGATTAGGGTTCCGAAATGGGAGACCCTAATGCTCTCTAAGGAACGGCAGGAGTTCAAGATGTGTTCTGCGGTTAGGTTTTCCTGCATATTGGGCAGCGGGGTCGGGTAGTGCCCTTGAGAAGGTGGTCAAGAGTGCACTCTGTGTGTCCGGTGCGCAGGCGGATGAAGGTTCCGCAAGCTCGACGATGGAGGTTGGCAGGGAAAACGATTTTTGAGCATCTGTGCCTTTGTAGGCTCCACAAAGACTGTTTTTTTTCATCGAGGTGTCGTCGGATATGGTTCCTTAAGTCCTTGGTGTTAGTTGGAGTAAAAAGGGGAGTAACAGCGAGTCTCATTTCGCCCGCAGCTTTGTCAGCGGATTCATTGCCAGGAATACCCGTGTGGCTGGGAGTCCAGAAGATGGTTATCTTTTTTTTGGTGCATAATGGCTAGGCTGCGTATTTCTTGGATTGTGGAATCACGATGTTCCTAGTTTCGTATGGATGATATTGTAGAGAGGTTGTCGGTGCCTATTTTGAATGGCCCTTTCTTTGTGGCAGCATAATGACAGGCTTTTAATACGGCCTGCGCTTCAGCGGTAAAGATGGAGTTGTATGTCGGGAGGAGACCCCCGGCGATGATAGTGTTATCGCTGTCGACGACGGCGAAGTTGGTTGCTTCAGTTGTTTTGGACCCGTCTATGTAAAGCCAAGCTTTATCCCCAAGTTTGTCTTTTTCGCATAAAAATCGAGACAGGAATTCCGGACTAATTTTATTGTTTATCAATATACATACATATGTAAATCGACTCTGCTTAAACGCTGCCGACAGCGCTGCCAGTAGTCTACCATGTCAGGGCTGGAATCACACACATACAAACGCAGAGCAAAAATTAAAATGCAGGTATAGCGAATTAAAAAAGGACAGAGCGATACCTCAAATGTTTTGTCTGTGCATTGATGAATTGATTTACAGGAAAAGAGAAGCAGAAGAAGCAGAAGCAGAAGAAGACTGCTAGAGTATATGCCCAAGTTTCAAATAGATCGATTATATGGAACACAAGTCACAGTCAATATGAACCGCCTCTGCTCGAAGAAGAAAACAAAATTGCGTGTATAGCGAAATAAAAAGGGACAGAATGATGAAGAGTTTGGAACATTAAATTAAAGTTTATCGGAATGTTTTGCTTTAAAAGATGATGAAGAAGATATTGCATGTGCATGAAGGATTGGAAAGGTGTGGAAAACCCCCAAGAGATCTCAGTGAGACTATTGATTTCTATGTGGATTTTATGCGTCGTTTAAATTACGCTTGAAAGAAAAGTGTGTACCTACATATAATTAACGACTTCTTTTAACATAATATTAAACGTTAAATAAAGTGTATTGCATGTTCTATTGTAGCCAGGATTTATGGACTTGAGAACTCTTATTATTTGTTATTTTCAATTCAAACAGAAATGTTGCACGTGCTCATCTCGACGATTTGATTTATTCTTCTCGACTCTCGGGCCAAATGAAATGGAAAGCCAGAGCAAACTGGCAAGCAAAGGAATGATGAGATCCATGATTTATGAATGAGATAAAATAAAATACCAAAACTTTTGCCAAAGTATTTTTGGCCCACAAAATCCACAGCAGGAAGGGCGGAAGGTTGGGTGGGCTTATTTTGGGACTGAGAGATTTTGCGGCAAACAAATTACAGTTACATCTTGAGGCTAAAGTCATGCTATATGTTAAATGGGCTCATTAGATGCTGCCAAAAATCAAATTAAATCGGCTTACAGCCGTTTCACTTCAAACTTGTAGACTGTTTAACTGTTTAAGCTATAAAGCACTTGAATGCATGCAATTCAAGCAAATGAAAACACATTTAGTTTCAGCTAGAAGTTTATAAACATAATTCAAACAGCAGGTGGATCGATTTCAAATTACTAATAATCATTTGGATGTTGTTGGTATCGTTGTCTAATCACGATCCAGAGAACGTAATTGCTCTTCGACAGTTTCGCGACATGCCTCATCCAATTCAGTGGCCTGAATACATTTCTGTACACCGATGAAATCACGTTTTAGGGCAGCAAACGAACTGGAATATAGCATTTTGTCCTTAACGCGAGCCTGCACTGGGCACCAGAGCATCAGAAAGAGCTTCTCCTTTAGGCAAGTGGACGAAGCGCCCTGGCATTGATGATGATATGCATAATCATAGACCGCAAAGCGGCATTCCCTTGGCCCGCCCCTGCGTAAATCTCGCAAAAAATCATCATAGTTCGCATCGCGAATCCCCAAAACATCGACACGAATCTCACGCTCCTCCTTAATCATCAAAATGACATAGCGATGTTGCTTCATTTTCCGTATCTGTTCAAAGACATGTTTGCATTCACGTGTTAACTCGATGCCGGATGCCATCTGCAAAAATCAGAACGTATTATCAAAGATGCGCAGAGAAGGACGTAGGAAATATCTTCATTTGCTGTTACCTGCTTGAGTTACCAATTATTTGTTTTTTTCTTTATTTTCCTTTTTTATTTTTTGGTTTCTTTATGTTTTATGTTTTATTTTTTTTTTTTTTTTGGGTTCCAATTTAACAATTGTTTTTCCGTGAACTTGTGTAATGTTTATGAAATGTGAACTAAAATATCATGTGTATATATTGAAAATTGAACGAAAGAGGTTTTAAATCAGGCACACTTTGTTTTAAAATTAATGTGGAATGAAAATTCTTTAGTTTTTGAAATCTTTTATGACCCATGTGACAAAAAATTTGACATCTTTCTTGCACTATTTCATTGTGATTTCAACTTTAAAATCGAATTTAGCTTGTTGGACATTTTTTAGCATGCAAATTGAATACATAGACCATTCTATTCTTAGGGAAAAACAGATTTTAAAATTTAAAATATTTTAGTGCTTTTGCATATAAATTTCATAATTTTCTTTTTGCTAAACATCTATGTACATCTATTTACATGTGATTTGTAAGCTGCTTATGTATGCAAGACTTTAAATTGGAAATTTGGCGCCACAATATTGAAACAATTTCTATTTGTTTTCTGCCCCGGCAAAGGCAAAGGCAAAGATGATGTAAATAAAGGACCATAGACATGCAATCATGGGACAAAATTTAAGAAGTTGCAATCTAGCATGTCAATATTTGATATACATATAAGTTGGATCTGCTTAGTAGTCTGTCGGAACACATCAATTTATAGTTTTCATTCGTGCACACAGTAGTTCTGAAAAATTATCAACAGAATATATTGGATAACTGAAAGTGGTAAGACCAATGGAGGCTCGTCGTCGTCGTGAATCGGCCAAGTCGAGTGCCGCAACCGTGTTGCCATCAACTCAGGATGAAGCATTCCATTTGCGTTTGATCGAACTGTATGGTAAGCAAGAATGTCTGTGGAATACCTCGCTGCCGGACTTTGAAAATAAGGAACTGAAGGATCAGGCGTGGCAGGACATAGTCAAGCAACTGGGGCCACATTTGACAACGGGATTTTTAAGGAGTCGTATACGAAACTTGAGACATGGTTTGAATGTTTACAAGCTTCATGAAATTGAATATAAAATGTGTCCAAACAATGATAAGCTGCCAGATAAGCCTTACTATAGCGATCAATTTGCCTTCTTAGACAAGCTAGAGCAGCCTCCGATGATATCTCCAGACAAAGAGGCCAAAAAAATAAACCGGCTATCGAATCTGAAGGAGGATATTAAAAAGCGATTTAGTCGCTTGGAAGCACATAACATACGGTCAAAAATTGGAAGCATTTCCGACATGGTAAAACAACGTTTAGCTGAGCAAGGAAAGTTGCCAATGTCTGATATAAGGCGGCGTCTACAAATGTCGATTAGCTCCTCATCGGAAGCGGATGTCGATAATAGTTCAACGTGCAGTAGCCATGTAGCCAGACTATCTGGGCGTATGCCAACAACCATACTGAAGGCACGTCCTGGCGATTCGATATCACAAACCGAATTGACGATCCCTTCAAAAGCTGTAGCTCAGCCGCTCTTGTCACAGGATGTCGAAATTGAATCCGAGGATGAGGAACTATACCTTCGGCACTGGAATATACGCAAACAGATGAGTTCGCAACGCCAAAGCACTTCGACGGTGCGCAATAACCAGGAGAAACGTAATGTAAAGATACCAGATATGCCGCTGACTCTTCGCTCCAAAGTCTCAACGGAAGATGTCGATGATATTATCTAGATTAAACATGATGAACTGTTAGAAATTCTGTTTAAAAATTAAATGAATAAAATGTTTTCTGGTTCCTGCAAATTTAGTGGGCACTAACCTCATGAGTTGTAGAAATGTTGGCTTGAGTGACAGGTAAACACAAAGGACACATCGTTGAAATGCAACTGGAGTGCCAAATGCTGCAGTTGACATTCCAAGGCTCCTGCCTCATCAGCTCTCCTGCTCCGTACATTTGTGTGTACGGAGTAAAAATTTGCATGCTGTTTTCTTCCATTATCAAACAATTCAATTAGTTAAACACTCTTCCGCAGAGCAAAGAAATTTATGGACAAATTATCTGCAAATTAAAAACAAAAAGTAATATATGTACATATGTGCATAAGAGAGGAAACCAAAGTGACCAAGTTGAGTGCTGTTAATATTTAATTTATTATCGCGACTATTCATTATAAAGTGTCGGGTCGTTCAGAAGTGTCTGTTGGGGTCAATTTAATTTTAATAATCGATACAATTTAATTTCACATAAATTCTGTTTACAAAATTCGTTTAAAGGCTTTCCATGAGTTGTCACCAATGTCATTTGCATAGACGTAGGACAGGACATCCTGCTGCTCATTCTGCTGTTTGTCTTTGTTGTCCAAAAGCTGTCCATCCTTGTAGCAATTCCCCACACAGACAATGACAAAGCAGTGGCTAACACACACAAACACACATACACAGACACGGGACACGGACAGAGTTACTTGTGCCTAAGGACGTGGAAATATGAAAGCCAAGTGCAACATAGCAGCAGCAACGGAAAAGAGCAAGAGGGAAGATGTATACCTACATATAATGAAGAGGGAGAGAAAATGAAGAAGCCACAGGCATGAAGGTAAAACGCGAAAAAATACTTTCCCCATCGCCAATGCCATCTGCCTTCAATCTTAATTTTCTTTTCTCTCCTTTTCCGTTTCGACTTTAAATGTTTTCTCCGATTTCTTGTTTATTGTTTTATTTTTCTTCTCCTCGATTTGTATGCACTAAATTTTTGATGGCAAAAGCTTTTCCTGCAATAAAAGTCCATAGATGCCTCTATTTACACTCCTGAGGGCGGCAAGAAACTCCAGTATTTAGTTTTCCACAGTTAATTTGATGTTTCACAACTTTTCTACTGGAAATTCAAGTTTTCAGACCACAGAGAGCCATCACCTAGATTTGTTGAACTGAAACTATTATGATATATGTATGTACATACATATATTGTATGTAGGTATGTATGTATTTTGTTATTGTCTATCTCCTGGGTATGGCTTAGGGTTTTCTGCATCAGGCACTTGAATGTTTTTTTGTGAAATTGTTCAATCAATTAGTCTTTATACACTTTGTGCAAATTTAATGCTCCAATAAATCTGTTGTCTAATTAATTAACAAAATACAACAACTAAATATTATTCTCTTTTTTGTGTGATTCTTTGTCGATTCGAGTAATCGCATTTTATGTGATATCCAATAATATATATTTGGTTCCGAGGACGAATCCTTTTTAAGCCGCTCTAACCAATAGAACCACAAAAAAGCATACACAAAAGACGTATTAAACATGAATTATAATTAACTGGTAAGCTGAAGCCAATTTAATTATGCACAAAATAAACAAACATGAAATTGGATTGCATTTGAGTATTCGTATCTACATATTTTGTTAAGGTCAATATTAATCAACCCTTTGCATACTTATGTATGTATGTACATAAGCATGTATGTACATACATACATACATACATCCTGTATAAGTAAATATGTAATCTATAGACTGGAACACCCTCCTCGATACCCATCCCATTTGTATGGCTTCCATTGTTTTCATAATTTACTTTTGCCAGCATCCATCAGTTTATGAGAGACCATAAAATCCCCAAATTACTCGAACATAACTTTCAAAGTAATCTCATTTACCAAAAGGCTGCCAAGCCACCCACCAATTAGTGACCGTGGCATATGGGTCACTCAGCAAAGAGTACCTACAAATACAGTGAAACCTCGATATAACGAATCTGAGGGGGGATCGCAAAATTATTCGTTATATCTATTGATTCGCTATAGGTACTGAAATGTAAAACCTTAGTATAACAAGGGACTTAACAAAAAATTCGTTATATTGGGTTTTTCGTTATAACGAAGTTCGTTATATCGAGGTTTCACTGTACATGGAATTACAAATGTGTACATACATACATATGTATGTATGTACATATGTATGTATGTTTATCATTTTTGTTAAGACATGCCCAACTTTACTCACAATTCTATGTAGGAAATGGTAAGGGCCCTGCGACTTCAGCGATCCGATAAAGATGTTTGATCACTCAAAAGGTTAATTCATTCATCATTTATTTAATAGAAAATTCTGAATTCCTACTAGGAGAATCTGTAACTTAACACGTTTCTTTGATTCAGACATCCATACATACACATGTATGTATGTACACACATACACATGTATGTATGTATGTATGTACATATTATGTGCTTTTCCGCTTACAACACGTGGTCGGAAATGCGATCAACAGTGTTGAACATCGTCGAAAGTTCAATGGCGGCCTAACTATCGCACTTTTAGTGCAATTCCCATTGTTGTACAACACTTCTTGAATATTTTTTTGTGAAGAATATTTGCTGCACATCAGTGATATTATAGTCACTGAAAGTTATTTTATATTAATACTTTATATGCATATTAATATTAATAATGAAACATCTGAAAACAAATAAATTTTCAGGGCTTGATTTATTTTATATTTCACAGTTATGAATGTTACTCAAAACGTGTGTGGAATCGATTATCCCATGAACCAAATTCCATATAATTTAATGGGGTTTTACGAGCCCCCTGAAATCTGAATGGAAATACATAACGAATAATTGCTTTCAGATTGTTGTCCATCTCTATGGTAATAAGACTCTGTCCAGTGTTGGTTAAACGGTTGGTCAATTCTCAACATTGGAAAAGCACATGATTTTCATTTCCTCATTCATTCCTGATTTTCATTTCCTTTATTCATTCATAGAATTTCGTACCGAAAGCACACGCTGAAAGTAAAGTCAAGAGTAAAATTTTATTTTTGAAATGAACAACATGTCGACAAATGGTAACGACACTTCTGATGAAGCTGGAGCCAAAGGAAAAACCTTGGACGAGTTGGTAGAGACTTGCCAAGAATTGATTAAAAAAGAGATAAAGGTATTTAAGAGATCTATCAAGTAAACTACTTGTTTTAAACAAATTAATAATTTATTTCAATTTTCTAGTTATCCGATGATGACGATTCTTCTGATATGAATGAAGGGGCTGTGGGCCAATCCTCTGCAGGCAATGGCTTCGATCGTGGGCTTGAGGTGGAAAAAGTAATGGGTTGTTATGATGGAATCGATGGGAAGAGAATTTACGGCATTAAATTCAAAGGCTCGAGTCACGTGGAACATATTCCCTCAGTGGTGGCCAGGTTCTACATTCCTCAGGTAATTATAGATTTTTACCTTGAGCGCCTCAAAATGATGGAATTCGAAGACACCGAATAAAGAGTCGTACTATGTTACGAAACTAATTTTGTAAAACGCAGTTCATTTATTACCCCCAGGCAATCTGAAGAGCAATTCTTGGATGTTCTCATTCAATTAATAAATGTGGTAAATGCGGGGAGTTGGGTTTTTTTCTGAGCAAATTTCTCAATGAGAATTTTTAATGAAGGCTGTTAACGCATTTTGTATGGCAAGCGAAAAGTAAACCAATTCAATTAAGTCGCAAATTCGTCATATTATGGGTTTGTAATTATTGTTTATCAATGCAATTCAATGTGGCATGGTATTAGCTACATAAATATTGTAAAACCACATTCCATTTCACAGCCTCTGAGAATTATTTGGTGGGCTTGAGAACATGTGAGTGGGAAAAAGGTTGGGTGAATTCATCATTTCTTGTGACTGCCGTAGTCAAACGCCCCAAACAAAATCTTACATTTTTGAATACTCATACTTTACGTTGACGAATTCTGGAATATGAAATAGTATGGAGTGCAACCAAAAATTCATAATTTTCTTATTGCTCATTGTTAGAGTAAGCCATTTTTTCTTCGTTAGTGGTGGTTAGCACATGATAGAAGCACACATGTTTATCGATAAAACCTATCCTTTGTTCCCATTCCCACTGTTTCATTCGAACGTTCCTATTTCCAAGTTGCGGAAAAGTTTAAATTCAAACACATTTCCCACCAACACAATTCAAGCAAAACTCTGTAATTTTTCAGCATAAAAGTTTTTTGTCCTTACCTCCTGCCTAATTGTTTTTAATCTCTCTGTGGTGTGTATGTATATTTCTGTGTGTTTGTGTATATGTGTGTGTGTGTGTTTTCTGTCCACCAACTCCCCAGTGAGTTATTTCGCATGCAAATCCAATTTATCTCACACGAGCAACTTGATTTGAAATTTTCATTTTTGAAATATTCACACGCGCCTCCAATTATGCCTAATTACTCACGTTCATTAGTGTGGGCAAATGTCGAGAGCAAATGTCGCATATCCTGTCGCGTGTATTTGTGTATTTACTTAATTAGGTAACGTTTTGTGGCGTTTTCGCACTTCCGTTGGCAAAATTTGCATTTTCGAATTGATATTGCTTACACTCTTGAGAGTTGTCCATGAATTGTTTAAAATTATATTGATTAGAGATCCAGTCAGTTCTCAGTTTAATATCTTAAATGTTAACAATTTGTCAAAATGTAATTCTAGTTTAATATATGTACCTTCTTTTGCTAGACTTTAATTTAAAAAAAAAAAAAAACATAAAACTTAAACTCTTTAATTTCACGGAAAATGCATTTGTTTAATAAGCAAAATTCTCTTTCTGCCGCATTGAAGAAGCAAGAGCAGGAAGCAGGAAGCTGCTTGTCGCTGGTCCAGTGTCTTGTCTTTCAGTTATATCCTTCTCATTCTCTTTTGTTGCAGTTGGTGACAGTCACCAGTTCTTGAGCTCTTTGATAGAAGCTCCTGCTCCTGCTCATGCTCCAACTGAGTGCAAATGATGCAAGTGCTTTGAAGCGTGTGAGTGATGGTTGATGGTGTGCAAGACAACGACGACAAGGACACGAACATCACTGAGCCTTAAAGTGGGCGTAAAATTTCTTTACCCTCCCTCCCGCTCTCTCTCTCTCTTCCCTTTTCTCTCTCAGCCCCCTAGTCGTACATCAATTCACTCTCGGAAGCGGCACTGACCCGGGGCATAAAGAAAACTCTCGCTGAAAGCAATTCTGAACTTAAAGCTGAACGTAAACCCATTGTCTTCTTTTTTTCCCGTGTCTATACAAAGGAAAACAATAGTTTACTGAATGTTTTTGCTATGAATTCAATTTCGCAGACAGAGAGCTGTTGAAGTATGTATGATCACTTCAAAGTTGATTCAATATTCATTTATTTGCCAAAATATAGTAAATTGACAATAATGTAATTCATGAAATTCTGACAATTCTTAAACTCTTAACTTAACTCCACACCTTTTATTTGAAGTTATTGTAATGTCTTTCAAACTGCATTAAAATCTCGAGAATTAAATTTTTGGCCAATTTATATGTTATGAGTTTTTTGATTGCTACAGATATGGTCTCCGTGGAAGGCAATAGACGTATACGCTGTTGTAGGGAGTTTGCTAGAAATTTGCTTCAAATTTTCGTCTTCTCGATTTTCAACAATTTTGATATTCAAAACAGGACTTTGACAAGGACTCCGGAGTAGTTCTTGGTTTTCCAAAGGAGAGAGATTTCTTAACGCCATCACCTGTTAAACGTTTAGCAGTCACTAGACTCATGATGTTGAAATGTATTTTAACTAAAATTTTAAGCTATGCAAATATGTGCATGGTAAAAATTAAAGCTAAAACTGACAATAAAAGATTTCTGGGGTGGTGGTGGGGCTGTTGATTGAGTCACCATTTTGAGCCATGGCTAGGCTCAATCATGGCCTACGGCCTATGGCCGCTGGAGGACAATCTCTCGAATGAAATGCTGATGGCATCGGATTCACTATTGACCGGGGACATAAGGGTTGTGTGATGCAAAAAATGAATAAATCTAAATGCAAAAAATTTAAAATATTGATTTTAAAATTTCCAGAATCAATTTTTAATTAATATATAGTATAAAAACAAAAATGTTCACAAATACTTAAAGTTTTATCAAGCACCACTCTATTCCATTCATATTTCGATCAAAAATCCCAATATTATCCAAATGTTGCAGAATAAGTTCAATCTGCCTAAAGAGATTTCTGTGACACCAAACAATTGCATTTGGAAAGGTTTCAGGGCGTTTCCGATTTCTATGACATCCCAGTAAAGCATTTCCAGCCCATAAAAGTATGCTACCCTTTTTATGCAGGGTCAGCTTAAGAGCCATAAGGACGGATTAATTTATTGATGTTCACAGTAATGTGAATTCAGCTTCAGATCAGAACAGTGGGGAATCTGGGTCTAAGCCTTGAGGATTAAATATGTCATTTTGAGGTGGGAGATAGGTCTTTAAATCAAAACTGATCGTTTCGAATTGCATCTCTTCTGTAAAGGAGTTCATATACTCAGCCAAAGGGTGAATCCAAGAAAGTATATAAACAAAATAATGGATTAAACTACATGTATGGCTATATGTATGTATGCATATTATGACAACTCAGCAAGAACACAACTTTAAGTTGGTATGGCAAGGATTTCTCAATTACTTTGATACATATGAAGTTTCAACATAAAAATATATACTTTTCAGAAAAGGATATTTCATATATATAAGTCATCTTAAAAAACTGTGCATTTTGTTATAAGAATAACAGAGACAGTTCCATCTAAGGATATCCTGCATATTATAGTAAATTGAAATCTGTGAAAAGGATAGAATTAAATATCTAAGAGACTTACAATTAGTGTTTTTTATAATTCGACTCGTTTTACAACATGATTTCTCCAACCCCAAGGAAAGTTAAATTTAACCAACGGTTGCAGCAAAAGAAGTTTTGAGAAATTGGAAGTGTCCTAACTTTGCCAAGTGCTGTCCAATTTTAGTCAATAATGTCTAGCGACTTTAATTTGCTTTCTATTGTTGGTAACACAACGAAAATAAAGTAGTAGATAAAATTTTTTGATATAACCCTATCAAATAAAGAATTGGTTGTAGATATTGAGGAGATGGACAACTACATATACATAAGTAGACCTATGGCATTCATGTAAGTTTCTTTCTCTATATGTAACAAACATTCTATCTAAATCATAATACCTACAAAATACAGTAAAAAGTTTACACATAGACTTCAGTAGAAGGCCAAGAAACAGTCTCCGAACCAATTCCAGCACCAAAACAACTTCCCTTGGTAAAGCAAAAGCGATTTCTCTTTTTTTTTAAGTACATTGATTTGTTAAATCATTTTGACATAGATAATATATATACATATGTATGTATGTAGATTTCATTATCAAATTGTATATAATCCTAGATTTAAAAAAACAATAATTTATTTAATATTGAATATAAGAAATAAGCCATTGGATTAATAACCGATGATGATTAGGTGAAAATAGAATGCTCTATATATTTTTATCTGCTTCAAATGTGAAATAGAAAGGACATGGTGGATGCTCACAAGGGTCCTTGAGTTGTGTTTTGGTTTTTGGTTTCGTTTCGTTTGGGTGTCATCATTTCCTTCCTTTTTATTTTGTCGTCGCCTTTATGTTGATAATTTGACCACCAGGTGTCGCCACTGCCAAACAAAAATTTAATAAAGTCTTTTGGGGACAAGTAATTGAGTTTTGATGAATGTCAACAGATGTTTACCCTCGTCCGCGTCCCTCATGCCCCCCATTCGGTTGAAGATTCTTATAGGAACTGAATTGATTCCACTTGGCCAAAATAAATGATTAATTTAGAAACTTTTCGCTAAACGACGACTCGGCCAAATAAATATTCAAGACATGACAGCCACTTTGGAGGAGAACAAAAAACAAAAGTAAAAAAATAAAAACCAAAGAAAAAAGTTGCCATAGGCAACCATAAAATAAACACAGAAAAAACATTTGCGAATGAGCAAGTGGCTAGCCCCAGGATATATTATACATATATACTACAAACGAGAACAATAATAAGGATGATAATGACTGAGATGATGATGATGGCACAAGGAATGCGCAACGGGAAACGAGAGAATTTCACATGTGTCCTTGTAGATAATTGGAAAGAGGACGCCTTTGATTTGCGACTATAAAATGCTGATTAGAGCCCAACAAGGCGTCTAGTCGAATAAAACACTGAGAACAATAAAGTTGGATTCGAAAAATCGCAAGAATCAAGAATTTTACGCACCAAATGGTCTACTATTTCCCTTTTTGCCAAGTGTCTTTGCAAGGGTCTAGCGGAAAGTGAAAGTGCCCGTCCATGAAATTTGCGTGTTCGGCATCAATGCCTCTGTTGCCTCTTCCTGCTGGACACAAGTCCAACGCTCACCCTGAATGGAAGTCTGGGGGGGATGGGGGATCGGGAAGACAAATAAGTTAAGTTTTTGGCTGGGTCCATGTTTGTGTTTGACTAATTGTGCGTGAGCAATACGTCATTATGCCATTGAAGGACCCTCGCATGCTTCGGTCTTAGCCACACACGCATACACAGACACGTGGATCCCGCTTGACTTCGTTTAATGTTGTCGAACAAGAAATTTAAACGACAAATTGTATTTTCATTGTATATTCCATTATAAGCATTGGAACAATGGGCCAGCTTATCCCTCTTCTCCTAAAGATAGAAATCTCAGTTGCTTTTGAGATCCAAAACTGAAGTCAAGAAAAACAAAAAACGACAAAAGAAAATTCAATTGGTAATAAAACAAACAAAATGATGGCAAATTCATAAATAAGCTCAGCATGAAGTGCAACCTTCGTACGGTGCTCGCTCTTTCTCTCTCTTGGCCTGACGTTTTCGCTGAAAGTTCCCTTCACATTCAGTATACTGATAAATGTCACGTAGTTCGAATAAATCTAGGCAAATCTCAGGCCAGACAGCTTGTAAATCGATGAATTTGTCATCGATGATGATGTGATGGTGATTTTTCGGGTTTTCTCCTGCTCCTGGTCTAAGCACAGGATATGCGGCCTTATCTTTTGGTTATAAATTTGACGACAAGGCACATTCAATCTATTTGAAAATTTTTCATCAAAATTCGCCAGTTGCTAATTTATTTTTATTTCCAAAAGAAGGAGATGGGATATAAATTTACCCCATCCATTTGTTCGTACATTCATTCACTCATCTTTCTCGTACCAAAGCCCATTGACGCCATTGACGTTGCTCCCGATACTTAGGTTGACCTTGCCCGGCAGCATAATTTGACTCCTGCCCCTGCGTTGGTGTTTCGATGCTTCGCCATGCTTCGTCGTACTTTGTGTGTAATTTGATTGTACCGGACGTTGTCGTCTGCTGTTTATGGCATTCAGACGTGTCCCGTGGCGGTGGAGCATGGGCAGGATTATGCAGAGCAAATGCCTAAATAATGCGGCCTAATGTCACGACAATTGTTGTTGTGCCGCCACCGTCTTTTGCCCATCTCCCCGTCAATTTAGTGGTTACTTGGTCATATGGTCGTTGGCAAAATATTAAATAGAATAAATGTCATAAAATAAAATGGAATAGTTTTAATACTTCAGGCCAAAGAGCAAAAACAGGCAAAAGAGAGCAAGCAGAGGATGTACTTACAACAGCAGGCGGGAGTGGCAATTCAAATTGAATACTAACGAGATGTGCTCCTCGTGTTGCCCATCAGGAAGTGTGGCACATCCTCTGGCCATTACATTTTCTATTCTTTGTCCTCAGCCTGGCGACACCATTTAAAGTGTTGAAATTTCCAAGAATTCAGGACACAAAAGAACTAATGCCTGACTTCGCAGCTGCGTCTTAAGCCTTTGGGCACTTTCACTGAGAGACTTTCATAATTGTGTCAAAAATTGGTGAAATTAGAGACACTTTGAAGTCGAATTGCAAACATACACATACATTTTTCACCAATCACCGTCACCCCCCTTTCTATCCGTTTATGGTCCCTTATACATACATAATTACAAGCGCGCCGAGATTGACCGCTAGGTTGACATAAAATCAACCCATGTCATTGAACCGAACTGAACTGAACTGGAACGTAATTGAAACTTGCCCCAGCTGCCCTGATGCCACTGCCTGAACAATGTGACTCGCTGTCAACAAACCCATTGGCAGACTTCAAATTCAGTGCCTTCCACTTGAGTGCAGCCACAAAATGCTTTTTTAATGACATTAAATGCGAATGCGATGGCATTCCAATTACAAAATGGCAGGAGAAGCTTCAATTAATTAACACTTTGCAGAAAGTATTCCAAGAGTTTGCAGAGTTGCAACTACAACAGCTTTAACTAGCAATTAAACTATTGAGGCATTGTGGTTTTGGCATTTCAGATATGACAGCAATGACAATTTCACTGAATTGTTACCAAATCCAGTAAATAAAGTTAATGTAGTCTGCATTAACATGTATGTATGTCTATATTAATATTAATGTCTTGTAAACTCTGATGAATTTCGAAATAAGAAACTATAAACTGATTATGATTAGTGAAAACTATCTCGTATATAGGCACGTAGTCGGCATTGCACAGTGGCTGATTTTGTCAATCTGGCAATAAGTATGTACATATGTATATAATATATATGAAAAATTTTAAAATTTAATTATTTTTCTTTGAAATGTTGATACGTAAAGTGACTAAAATTAATCATTTTTGACCGATCGTTCCTATGGGAGCTATATGATGTAGTTACCCGATCTTAATCAATTTTGGCACAGTTATTTATAGAAGTCATAAACTAAACGATATTAAATTTCACGATAATAGCTCAAAAAATAACGAACTTATTGAGAAAAGTCACTGTTCATGACTTTGCCGTTTGTATATAGAGATCCGATCCAGCTGAATCCGAGATGTACAAACCCTGCAGTATATACAAGCCTATATGCAAAAAAATCAGCTCTGTAGCTCTTACGGTTCTTAGGAGTTCGCGTTGATCCAGACGAACGGACGGACATGGCTATTTGAACTCTTCTCGTAGTGCTGATCAAGAATATACGAGGTCCAAGTTGATGAAAATGACATTTTTACTCCATCATATACAAACAATTTGAGTAGATTTTTTTCTAAAATAAGACTTTACAAAGAGAATCCGTAACTACAGAACTAACTACTACAGTTTGTCGAAAAGGATTATGCAGGAAGAGCGTACGATTGAGTAATAATTTGGGTTAAACATGTGACTTTGTAAGCTTGTGAAAAATTCTTATAACTATTTACAACATTTTTCGACATTTTTATTATGTCAAATAAAATCTAATCTGGCCCAATGTGCATTAAGCGGCTCGCTGCTTGAATGTAGAAATCAAAATATCTCTGCATACGTTTAGGATTGATTTTTAAATTATTATTCATCTGTGTTGTACCCTTAATTGGTAACTACATAGTGTACATGATTAGTTAGACCATTTAGTTTAAATTATAGATATTCCATTTAATTTGTTTCAATCTCTGCAAACAGTTTAAAAACTAAAAAGAATTAATTAACAACCGAGCTAATGTATCTCTGGAATGTCTTAATTGAATCCAAATGCTCAATGTAATGACTTCAATTTAAATTGAATTGCAAGTTTCAAGTCCAATCTCTCACTAACATGTTAGATTTCGTATATAAAATCTTCACTTTTGGTTTTAATATTAAATAAGCATTTGCATGATTTTGTTGAAAGACTTTTGTTCTATGCTTTCTTCTTTACTTGGCCCGGCCCTGACAACCGCAACAAACTGAACAGTCAAATAGGACAAACAAAATGAGAAAATTCCTGTGCACCAAGGGATTTCATTCTACACACATGTATACCAAAAGAAAAAGAGGAAAATAAGGGAAAAAATTCTTTTTCTGGTCAGGCAAAAGAAAATTGAAACTAAGTAAATTTGCCCCTGGGCCACGTGACTGCTCTTTGATTGCACCCAAAAGTCGACACTGGCCAGCAAAATTTGTTCAATTTTTCATTTTTTATACATACACATACACATATGGATGTATATATGTAGGCATGTGTGTATCCAATGTGTGTGTGTGTGTGGATTCCATAACTCGATATATTTGACAAACACTTACTACATTGAGCTTAGCTCTACAAGTTCCTTCTCATCTTTCGGCTCATCAAACTCGGCAAAGAGAAAATTATTCATAATAAATACTTAATCATACTTAAGTTTCTGTATCCATAAGTAGCTTCTGTACTTAATGCTTTCGACATGTTTTCGCATGCAAAAACAAAACTATATGTTGGGGGGGGTAATGGGTGTTTCAAACAAGACAAAAAGTAAGAGTGAGTGAGAGAAGAAAAAAAAGTAGTAGAAACAATTTACTAGGCAAGTTTAGTGACTTTGTCGTTGCCACTAGTTGTGTGACTCGTTGACGGGGCACTCAGTAGTCAGCATTCGGCACGTGCCATGCATTCAATGTATGTGGGCCAAAAACTTCGATTTTATATATGTATATATGTATGTACATACAAATGTATGTACATATGTTCACACACATATGTGTGTATGTATGTATAGTGAATACACATAAACCGGCTAGCCGAGGTCTTGACTAATAAAATTCTATTTCTGTTTGCATACCCTGTAGCCAAATAGCATGACGGCCATATCGAAATCAGTGAAAATTTATCCATCAGAATTTAGTGGGTAATGAGCCGATAAGAGAAATACTCAACATGACTTACGTTATGTTTCAAAATCTTAGAAAATCATAACTTAAAAACTTGTGATAAATGCTCGTTACCAAAAAACGTTTCGACCCGCTCATCCACACATACAGACACACATACTATATTCATGCCCAAGAGCTGACATTTCACTAAATTTCATTGCAATCGTTTTTATAACTAAACGAAGCAAGTGGAGTCCAATATTGCTCGATGGGGAATAACAAGTGTTTCCTATTAAAAACCAACTGCGGCTTCTCGAAATAAAAATGTTTACGAGAACGTTTTTGCACTTTGGAAACAAAATTTGAAATATAAAAAAAAACCTTCAGTTTTGCATGACCAAAAAAAATTGGCAATTTTTTAAACTGTTTTAAATTTTCTTTTCTAACAAACTCTGGTTAAATTTCTGTCATCATATTCAGAAATCAAAAATAAAAAAGTATTTTATCCGGTTTGAAGTTTAGTTAGAAGTGTGCAATGCATAGAAGGAAGCATCTCCGACCATATAAAGTATATATATTCTTGATCAGCACGACGAGACCAGTTCAACTAGCCATGTCCGTCCGTCTGTCCGCCTGGATCAGCGCAAACTCCTAGACCGTAAGAGCTACAGAGCTGAAATTTTCCATGTAGGCTTGTATATACTGCAGGGATTGTATATCTTGGATTCAGCCGGATCGGACCACTATATCACACATATAGGCTCCCATACAAACAGTGACTTTTCTCTATAACTTCGTTTTTCCTGAGCTATTGTCGTGCAATTCTATTCTGCGTATAATCTATAATCTTTCTTAATCTAGACACTTTGTTGGATCGCTGGTAGTAGAATTGGGAAATGAAAAATGAAAAAACTATGAGCTCTTTTAGAAAAAAATTGATATTTTACCTGTTTTTTGTTACTTTTCTCCTTGCACTAAAATTGCCATGAACATTGAATATCGCGAAACTATCATCATTCACAGAAAGAAATATGTACATATGTATGTTTGTCAATAAATGATATAGAATGTACTATATAGAAAAGAATTGACACTGTTTCTACAGAAAAAATGGGATAAATTAGTATCTTAAAGTATGCAATACTCAGCTGCAGATTTGTTTTTTTTTTGCAAATCCTAAATAATTATTGGAATTGTGGATTAATATTAGTTCCTATCGTAAAAATGATACACAGTCAATTTAGGAGCTTCCAAGTGGTTCTCTCTAGCAAAGGTATTTTATTTTCGTCCTTTGTTTTCAAACCTATTGATTCCCTTTCAAGTTTGCACTAATTTGGAATTCATAAATCAACACCCAATAGGGTGAATTTGTATCTTTTGACTTTGAGAGTCTTTATCAAAAATAGAAGAGAATAGAGTGACAAAAATATTATGCTCAACCGACTTTTTCCTACAGTCTCCCACATGACTAGTTGGATTTTCTGAGGATTTTATTTAATTGAATTAACCATTTGATTGAGCTCTCTGCTGTTATAAATATGATGATGATAATAATAATGCTTTTTCTTTCAGTCCCATGGCTCATAGAGAGCAGTTGGCGTTTGTTGGAAACCTTCAATGTTTGTATTTATGTATGTATTGGTATGTATGTGTGTGAGTGTGTGTGTGGGTGTGTGTGTGTGTGGTTGCCCGCATAGCTGAATCCTTAACCCATTTCACCTTAAGTATGGTTTTCCCTGACTTTTCTTTGACTTTCCTTCCCGGATTTAATGTGGCCTTTTGGCTTTGAGTTTTCGTGATGGGGTAAAGCATGAAGGCATGAAAAGGTATAGTATAAAAGACAGGATTTTCCTGTTTTTCATCTCGCCTTTCGCTTTTAACCAACAAAACACATTTTGTGGCATTTCCGAAAAACGAACAACTTTATTTTTTGTTCTTTTGTTTTGGACATTTTTTTCATAAGCTAGCTGTCCTCTTCCTGCTTTAGATGCTTCCCATTCAACTTCATTTTCACTTTGCTCATTTTTTTCTTCCTTTCGGCTGCTTTCGTCTTCGCTGACCGTCATCCCAATTCTTTTTTGTTTTACAGCGCTTTTATACGTTTTGGGCCGCAAAAAAAAAAAAAAATAAACGCCAACAACAAACAAACCAAAAACCAAAATATTTCACACAGTCAAAGTCAACGATGTGGAAACCCCCTACAATTGAAACACTGGTTCGAAAACAACAATGAAACGAATGGAAAAGAGTGAATCCAACATTTAGGAAAAAAAATTTTAATTAATTTAATAAAGTGTTAATTTTCAATGCCATCACGTGCATATGTACACATTTACATTTTCAAATTGTTCCGATTTTCGTTCTATGCTGGAACACTGGAAATACAGTGTGGAAAAATGAAGAAATCCTAAATAGACTGCAGCCATTTTGAATCGTTTTTCAGATTCCGCAACATTTTTTTAGCCCAGTGTTTTTGGCCGTTAACTTGGCCACTTTCGTCACTCTGTCACAGCCCAATGAGTTCTTTGTGCCGATACATCAACATCAAATCCCCCAAAGAATATATCAAAAAATACGCCTCCATGCGGCCATGTTCAATGCGCCTTCATTTCTCATCGTCGTTTCCGCCATTTTGCCATTTTGTTGGCCAGCTTTAAGATTTTATGATGAACATTTAAGTCCTCAAACATTTGTCGGTTGGTTTTCTGGTTTTTTGGTTTTCATTCATCCTGGCCGGCGGCCTGATTGGTTGCCAGGGTTAGTTGCCTGCCTGCCTGGCTGGATGGCTGGCTGGCTGGCTGGCTGCTCGGTGAGTTTACAATTTATTTCCATCCATGTATGTACAGTCGAACTGGACTTTCTCTACTCATTTTGCCGGCCATGCCCATGCCAACAAATGGCAGCCTATGGCCACAAAACGAAACAAAATAACTATTTGGTTTGACCATTACGGAGGCGGAGTCGCCGCAAATATTTTTATAAATTTATTGAATTTTTAATGAAATTCGCACACAAGTGATGTTAAGTTAAAAACGACGGCCATTCATTTATTTACTCATACAATTTGAGGGCCTTTTTTTTTAATGCACTAGAGTCTAGACAGAAAATGAGTAGATGTACATATAATTTATCATCAAATATTGTGGGCCTATAGAGATTGTTAGCAAGTTTTAAAGTGCCGATTTTGATTACGTTAGTTTGGATATTGTTGGAGAATTTATAAATGATCTGAAAAGAAAAAAAATTGGTGAATCAAAGTTTTAAAGTCTCTGAGATGTAGTTATTCAGACGGTCAGATGGTCAGAGGAACTGACATGGACGGATCGACTGGGTCGCAGAGTCTTCCTTTTTTTTTGTTCCATACATTTTGGCGACTTCAATTTATCATTTTAACCCCTGAGAGCATAGTAATTGGTTCCAAGAACTCTGTTTCCTCATGATGTCCTAACTATTCGCATTACTTACAGGAAATTAGTTTTATGCTCCTCACTCATGTGATAATACAGCAAAGAGAAAAAAATGAAATGAATATGAATCGATCATCTTTAAATGTTAGTAAAAACTAACAATTTAAAATAAAAACCAATGAACAGTCAATTTGTATTTGCTAGATCCTAATATAATTCGTGTTTGTAGAAACAATTAGTTATTCTTAATCAGAAGTTATTGAAATTGGATTGCATTCACGTACTTTCAAATGTAATGGTTGGGAAATGTCCTACACACTTTGAAAATTACTTATTGTTATCATTATTATTTGTAACTGAAATTAAACCAGCGATTTGCATACTTTAGAAAGTTATTTGCTATTAGGCTTCGATATAATAAAATGAGCAATACTTACTTGTATATCTAGCTGCATTTAAAGTAGTATGTATGGAGGTAATGTAATAAGCCATTAGTGCTAATTTATGCTCAGTTTAATGTACAATGTTGTTGCATTCACTTAACTAAATTTTCGAACAATGGTGGCCTGTATCTGGGATAGCGGTGCTCTAATTGACACGCATGTGGAGAGAGGACTGTGAAGTCTGATGTCAGATATGACAATGTTAAGTTTCACATTCACAACGAACGCCGCACCAAAGTTATGATACTTTATTAAATCGTCCGAATTCTGATGATATATGTTAATTGTGAATAGATTCGCCTGATCCATTCAATGCTTACTTGTATTCAGACTCACTTCATCATCTCATGCCTTTTCCTGATTTGGCATTTCCTTTTGGGATCTTCTATGTCTGTTTTCATTTCGTTCCCCATTTTGGGTTTGCCCTGGATTTGTCACCTCGCATTTTGTACACTTTAAGCGCAATTAATTTCGAAAATCCCCCAGAAAATCCCCACCATGACATATCAATTTCAACGCATTGAAGCTGCCGACTGACTACTCCTGGTTACTCTACCTCTGGTTCAATCTCGCCACGATTGTCATCCACATACTCACACTTGGACTCAAATACATACATACAGAGGAAAACCAAAAAGGAATTTTATTTGGTCTGATGGGCGAGTGTGTTTGCGAGTGTGTGTGGGCCTGCCCGTGGGGCACATTGGCTTTGATTTTGGAACACAAAGACTTTGCTATTTATTATATTTACAATATAATAAATATTTTTTTGTCGCCTGCTGCCCCAAGACCTAAAACAAAACAAAAAAAAAACAAACGAAAGACAAAAAAAGAAAACAGAAATTATAGGAAAAAGAGAAAGAACTCATGTCAAGAAATGTTTATTGCTTTGTTTATCTCCATTCTGTCCAATTCCTTCCATGTGTCCTTTTCTTTCTTTCTTTACGAGGGCAAGCCAAAAAGTAGGCATTGAATTTGGCTTTGTATTTCAGAAGACTTCATTTGATTGAGAACTCACCTGACCTATTTATTTTAGTTTAATTTAACTATCTATCTTGGGAAATCTGTGCCCTTAATTTTCCAAGTGACGCAACTGAAACTGAAAGTTAATTTCTTTGTATAAGTTGTCCGAATTCGATATAATTTCCATTATTTCCTCAGCCTACCCTCGTATGTGGGTGTAACATCTGCCACTTATGAAGATACGCACTGAAAATTGAATTTATTTCTATGTCTCTTTGCCACAATTTTGTATCCATTTCTCTCTCCCGTTCACACTCATCTCTAATCAATGGACAGCCAAATGAATTGGTTTAAATCAAAATCAAAATGGAAATCAAAATGAATATGAAATCCTTTATTGACATTTTGCTCAATTTTTCTTTTCCCCTGTGTCTCTTGTTCTCTTGTGTTCGCTCTCTCTCACTCTCCCGCTTTGTCACTCCCGCAATCTGTATTCATTTTTAAGTGGAAATTCTAGTTGTTCAATAAGATTCAAGCATATCCATATTCTGTACTTTCTATCTAGTTATGCAATTCTTTTCATCTTATCTATGTATAGCTAAAGCAAATTCAACAAAATTATGAATAATATTCATTTAGTTATTTAGATTAGCTTATGCATTAAGCAAGTTGCAAACTTAAACATATTAAAAATGAATTTTGAACATAATATTCGAAGCATAAACCGATCCACGAGTGGAATCTGGGGAACACCCCCGAATTGTCATCTCTTAATCTCGAATATAACTGAAAATTGTCGTACTTTGATCGGACACCCTCTGAAAATATCAAATTATGTATCAGGAATATCTTCCTTTTTGTCTACTTAAAATGAATGGTAGAGCAGCAAGCGTTCGTTTTTGAGAGACTGGGTTTGCTTTTTGTGTGAGCAACTGTTAGATTTGACCTTGATTATTATTTTTTATTATTTGGTTCTCATAATGGGACAGTAATTTTTCTAATTTTTTTGCTCTTTTGGTAGACAGACAGACAGACTGGCTGCCAGGCAGGAGCCAAGATAGACGACATTCGCTTAATTGGCTCTTTCGCAGCAGCACGTGTGTGAAAAATTGTTGTTAAAGGAAATGAAAAAGAAAAGAAAAAGTAGAATGGAAAATAAAATACTTGAATATAATTGAGTGAGATGGAGGCAGATGAAAAATATGCGTTTTTGATTTTAATAAAAGCGAGCAAATGTTAGGCCAATGAGATGAGGCAGTGAATATAGGCACAATGGGGTAGGTGGCATATGCGATTGCTTTGGTTTGTGGATAAGGGGGGTGAATGGTAAAGTGGATGGCAATTATGGCAAAATTACAAACTTGTTATCTCATTTATGGGGCGTCAGCTGGATGTATTTTTGATTTCCTGCCAGCCAGCCAGCCACCTGTCGACATCGAGTTACATGGATGAAATCCTGTGGCATTCTCTGCGTGTGAATTTTGTCCGTCTTCGCTCATCCTCTCTCTCTTGGTATTTTCCTTTTTTTGCTTTTTAATTAAAATTTTCAGTTCAGTTATGAAAATCGCTGAGTAGGGACAATTATGTGCAGGTTTTTGGCCCCAATATCAATTGCCCAAAAACGACAGCAAGCAGCATGTGCCAAATATTGCCCTTAGCTCACCATTTTCCACCTGGCGTATATGTATATACAAATATATATATACATATATATACGTATTGCCTTTGGCAGAGCCACAGACGTGTAATCAGTCTGCGTTATTAATTTGGATGAATTTGGTACACACACACTCACACAAACATTACACGGTGTGATTAAATGTCATAGATGAAATTTTCATGGGAAAAGTGTGTTCCAAAAGTTTTACATCCTGCCAAGTTCCGATGTCGTCAATGCTTTTAGTTAAATGATTGTCATCTGCAGAAAAATCAGCACCAAGCCAATTTGGGGTTATCAGAGGGAGAATCACAACCAACACTCACTAAATCGAAACACCGGAACGTACATTAAAGGTGGTCATTTCTGTTTGTATTAGGAGAAGAAAAGGACCGCCTAAAAGTAGGCAACACAAGCTCGCTTCCGCAGCAAAAGAGCGGAACGAAATCAACGATTAAAAACCAAATCAAGCTCAAGCTGAGCCTACGTAAACAAAAAAATATAAAAAACAGCAAAAAATTAAAAAACAAAAGTAAAGAGACAAAATAAACATTTACCTGCCGGATGTCACTTCATGTGACATCGCGTGACTTCTTTTATTTCGCTTCGAACCGTCAAAGAAAACATCGTGCCTTGGGCTGATACCTTGTTTGTCAGATAGTTTCAAAGTCATAACGTTCCCAATTTGAGGCATACAAGGTCAGGTAACCAAAGTAACCCGACTTAAGTGAGGTCTATCTGCATTAAGAAACTCCAGGAGGCCATAGGTAAAATTTTATTGCTTATCTCTGCGGTTAATAACGTTTGGCCTTAAAAAAGAACCTCTTTTTTTCAGTGGCGTAGGCCATTATTTATTTTTAAACTAATCACCATTCAGAGGTCAGTCAATCAGCCTCATAATATTCGAGTGTTCATCAAGCACCAGGAGAATCCGCCTGTTAGCCTCTTTTTGCATTGGGACATTTGACTGGGATCAGCCAAGCACAGCTAGATCATACCTAAAGGAAGCCCTGAATAGATTCCATGCGTAAATGGCTAAATATATGCCAACTCATCACTTGACATTGTCAAAAATATGTGGGTCAAGCATGACGGTAAATTGTCCGAGCTTTTTTTCTTCATTGGGCATCTCCATTTTGCCTAAAAATGTTGGCGCTTTTATAAACAAAATGTGGCTTGAATACTACTCTTCAAATAAACCCAACGTGTAGTACAAGTAATAAAGGACATAAATGATCCTTGTTCTATGAATTTCATTTTCAAATTTTGCACTTTTCAAATATGCAAACATCAGCAAACAAAAGAGAAAGAAAAAAGGACAATCTATGAAGGAGAAATTTGAATTTTTTTCATTTTTCTTTGTTTTTTGTTGTTGTACAGGTTGTAGATAAAATCGCAATGAAATTTAAAGCAATTACAAAACGTTCCCTCTTTCTTTTTCCAATATAACATTGTGTTTACATGATGTGTATGATGATGGGGTGGGGTGGGGGATAGAGTTTGGATGGGGGGGGCTTGAATCGAGAATAAACTCAATTTCCTGTTGGCAAACAAACACACTCGCAACACATTCAGCCAGAAGGCCCCCCGCCCCCCAATCTCCACCCCATTTTGATGCCTCATCTGAATCCACATACGGCCGCAACTCAAATTGAATTCTTTGTAGTGCATTTTGCCAGCTGGAATGCAATATTTATTATACGCTCAAAGTTGTTTATCAACCAACAAGCAAACGGGTCAAAACAACTCGGCCGGCATGTGAGTGCCATACCAAATAAAAGCGACACGGAAAAGGAAAAGTGAAAGCAAAGGCAAAAGAAAATAACAGCAACAATGTCGCCATGACCACCGATGCCAAAGGCATTGAGCCTCATAATTTTGTTTGCCTTTTTATTTCTCTCTTTCTCTCTCTCTCTCTCTGAGCTATGGTTTTGCATTTTATTTTCTTTTCTTTTCATCTTGCCAATTTATTAGCTGGCAGAATTTTAACTTGATAAACTTTTAAGCAAGGGAGAGGAAAGAAAACACCAAAAATCAGCCTGGACTTGGCACTTTTTTGTGTGTTTTAAGGTATTAAAACTATACTCGACGTATTTACTCATTCCCAGAATGGAAAAGCATATGCGGCGTGGGTGAACAATCGTATCGTAAAATTAAGTCGCATTATTTAGGCATTTGCTTTGGCTAATCCTGCCACAGGACACGTCTGAATGACATAAACAGACAATCAAATTACCACGACGAAGAATGAAGTCGAAAAGTATGCTCCTGGGGCAAGCAAAAAAGATGTTAAAGTGAGCCATAAACTCACAGGAAAATGAAAGTTATTAAGTTATACGAATAAATTAACAACTGGTTGAATGGACAAAGATCCACGAGACGAAAGAGTTGGGATCGTTTAAATCTCTCTATCAGCGAAAGCACAGAGAGAGAGAGAGAGAGAGAGAGAGAGAGAGAGAGAGAGAGAGAGAGTATGACGGATTGCTCATGCATAATTAGTTAAGCACAAACACGACGCAGGACACCACACAAACACTTTACAGGCCACCAGCTATGCATATTCTCTTCGTATCCTGCTGGCCAAGTGAAACACGATGATAGTAAGCAAAAAGGAACTTACTCTGAGCTCACAGGAATTTCATGCTCCGTTACTTGCTTCCAACACCCCGAACACATTGATGAAGTCACTCAGTAAACGCAGTTACATACATACATATACAATCATATAAGTATATGTATCTCAATGGTCTTGGATTTCTTTCAGTGACGTCTCGCTGGGCCTTAATCAGCATTTTATAGTCGAAAATCAAAGACCATCAACTCGTCCCTCTTTTCTCTTTTATAGACACATATGGGGGTGGAAAAGTAGCGCCCACCTTCTACTTCCTCTCCCAATCATAAGCGGTCAGCCGCACTTCCGTTGGTTTTCTTTTTTTCCATTTTATCCTTAGATATTGTTTGTTTATTTGATGACTTCCATTCTCATCCTTATCCACTTTCACAGATATTTTGGCGTGTCTTGAATATTTATTTGCATTTGATTACAACTTGTGCGTTACACAGTACATGCATATATATTTCCACGAATTTGGCCAACAAGTTTGATTAGATCAATCCCTCTTGGATAGGGAGAATAAACTGAATTAATCATTTAGGGGAAATTAGAAATTAAGAGAGAATGAGAGAGGAAGTGGGGGAAAAGGCAGTGACCAAGGAGGCAGACTGGTGGAGTTGTTGATGATGATGATGATGATGATGATGATGATGACGAGGATGAGGATGATGATGATGATGATTGTTGATTGAGTGCGGGCAATTGTGCGAAATTAAGATGAATGGCTACTGACTAGCGTGAATCCCTCGATGAGTAATGTCACCTGACGAAGCCTTAGCTGAAAATGGCCTCGTTAGGACTTCTTGTGTGACGCCATGCTCACATGCAGAGGAGGTAAAAGTCGGTTTGTGGTGGAGTATACTTTACACTAGCATTTCCGTTCTCAGTCTTTTGTCCTACTCAGCTCATGCAAATAACTTCTGATATGGCCATGAAGCTACTTTTACTTGTTCAGCAGTATTTTATTTTTTTGTTCTCTTTTTCAACTACTTTCTCATCTTTTACGTTTTTTTCCTTTTTTTTTTTTTTTTGGTTCTTTTGTCTTTTTGCCCACGTTGCAGAAAGCCCCAATGAAAAGCCATAGTATTAGTAGTTGAAGCATCTCCCTCTTCATTTTGAGCTTCAAAATGTTTTTCTCTGCCAAGGCCATGACAAAAATGCCACCAAAAAGGGGTTTGTTGTGTGTGTGTGTGTCTGTGTGTGTGTGTGCCGTCAAAGTA
This sequence comes from Drosophila equinoxialis, assembly GCA_018150345.1. Taxonomy (NCBI): domain Eukaryota; kingdom Metazoa; phylum Arthropoda; class Insecta; order Diptera; family Drosophilidae; genus Drosophila; species Drosophila equinoxialis. The sequence continues at coordinate 4,503,984 of JAECWI010000002.1, read as the reverse complement.
TGTCTTGTTGGAAAAGAGACTCGTAAAATAAAATCGAATTGTTAAGTTTTGTCTAGCAGACAGTCCAAGTCCAAGTGATTTATTCGATACTTTAAAGCATTTGCCTACTGATTTAATAAACACTGTCAGATTTATCAGTGTTGGTAAATGATATTGAACTCTCCCGATATATGTAGAACATTCTTTGTTCTTGTCGACTCGAACCACCTTCCGTTTTATACTAAAATATGTACATATGTACATATGTATGTGTTTTTGTGGCCTCCTTTTTTGTCAGAAACAAACACATCCTTTTCGTTTTGATTATACCCAATGCCTGTCTCCTCCATTTGCTTTAGGTTTCTTTCCTTTTTTCCTTTGGTGCGTTGTGTGTGTGTGTTTGTGTTTCGTCATAAATTAAATTACTTAAAGCACAAAGGCAGATTCTATGCGGCATACTACTACTGACTGACAACAGCTCGTTTAGGGCCATATATCTTCCGCAAACTAGCTAGCAAAGCACCATGGTTAGGTAGAGGCAGCTCTTTGAGGGGCTGTTGCGTTTCTTGCGGATTTTTGCTTCTGCTTTAGTGCATATTTTGCCTTCTGCCAAAGCAAAACTTATACTATATATGCATGAATAAAATAAATTACAGCTACTTTGTCCAAGTTTTTACAAGCAACGTGACAAGGGAGATGTAAGATGAAAGGTGTACAGGGAAATTTGGTTAGATGAGGTGGGCGTGTTCTTGACAAATTTTTCATTGGAATTATTATGATGGAAATGATGATGAGATTGTGCAAGTGTGCTGATGACGGCGGTTAGAAGGTACCACGTATGTCAATCGACTTCCTAAATTGAAGGCGATGCCCCCCCGTTTTCTGCATACCATTATCATTTTTATTAACTAACGATTTTTCGGCACAAGCACAAGTGGCAGCAAAGAATCAAGGGTAAAACTTGGCTAGTTGGGTGGGAATCAATACGAGCTAGAAGGAACATCACTTTTTGACCATAGCCAAGCCCATTCCCAATAGCCCTAAGACCATGAAGAGAACTGTTCCTCCAGCCATTGCCATGGACTTGGCAATCTCACGATCGCTTTGCTTTCTCATGTATGCCTCTAGTAAATTCATTTGACGATTGGTTTCAATTTCCAGGAACGCTCGACAATATTTCAAACCTTCTGTGTAGTTCTTGAGTCGGGCATGTCCAAAAGCCAGATGATAAATATAATCTCGCCGACCATCTGGATTCTCTTGGGCCAAATTCTCAAACAACGTCAGCCCACGATTTACATCGTTCGTATAGCGACTGCGAACCAAACAGAAGGCATATTCAAATTTCGTCTCTGTGCGTATCCAGCCATCTGATTCCAGTTCACGATGGTATTTGCGTTCAAATCTCTGAAGATCTTCGGAGGGTACCACTTCTTCTAGAAGTTCTTCCATTTCTACTTCCATTAGCTTTCAGTAATTTTTCTCATGTGTAGCAAAAACTCCAAACAAAAAATTTTTTGACAACAAACAAAATGGTAGACAAATAAAATAAGCAATTGTAAATATTCATATTAAGCAGAACTAGTAATGCAAGGGAGATTGTGAAAGTGTTAGAGATCGAGAGTTTTTCCCATTTAGGTTATTAATCCTTTTGTAAGCATCCCTCACTTTGGCGGCACTTCTAGATTTTACTTACTAGAAAGTGTTGAACCTTTCAACCAACTGTGCTCGAAATGACCTACCCACCTCTGGGCAACGAAGCGAATGTCCAGTGCTGAGTGCTTACCTCGCTCCAGTTACTTGCCATCTCAGAAGCCCCTCAACACTTTCATTTTTAATTTATGCAGTCCAAGTGAACGTTTTAATTGCAAGCTCATGGCAGCAGTAGCAGAGGCAGCAACCAATAGCAGCCTTCCGGCCCGAGCAGCTTATGGTTTTGCTCTTGGTCTCGGTCTCTCTATGGTTCTTGGTGTCTGGTGTTTGGGATTGGGATTGGGACTGGGACTAGCATTTGGGGTTGGGGTTCGTGGTGAGAATTCGGACTTTTGGGGTCGTTAGTTGCCTTCGGTTCGTCGCCTTGTCAAGTAGCAAACTGTGGCGACAATTACAATTCAACAGCTACCAAAGGACTGGAACTCTGTCACAGATGATTATTTTTAAGTAGGAGTGCTTTTGGCTTGGTTGTTTTGTCCGATGCTTCTTCTATTTGCTACCTCCAGCTCTCTCGACGCCTCCCTGGGATGATGTCCCCCCATTGGCCGAAAATATTCTGTTTGTACTGGCTTATAATTGCTTTTCAGTGGGACGTTGGTTATATGTATTCTTAAATGCCGCTTGTAAGACAAATGCAAATTAAATATGAAAAATTGAACCAAAATGTATCTTATTTAATTTGAATTGAGTTCCCTAGTGGCTAAATAACTATTTAGTTGCAATCCATAAAAGAGGAGATGAAACTGTTTCAATTTCGCCTGCATGGATGGAAATAGAACCGGATCACTCAAAGTATTCTTGCCATTTTTATTGCAGTTTGCATTTATTTGATTGGAACCTTTGGTTTTTCAATTGAAATACATTAAATACATTATTGTTAGCTAAAAAAAAAAAAATGCGAAGAAAAAAAATTTGATTTTAAAATACAATATTTACAGAAAAACATTTTTTAATTCTTTTTATTTAATTCTCCTATCCACTCACAGTCGAGGGCTATCGACTGCACCACTATTTGTATGCACCACCGAGTTAAGCAGTTGCTGCTCATGACGTGATCGATTCCGCCATGATGACGATGAACCCATGCCTATGGCTATATTGGGTTGATTGATTTGGCCGCCCATCACCACTTGACTGGCCGAATGGCCGCCAGCCAGACCGGCTGCTCCGCCATTACTGCGATGCCAAGGTATACCCTTGAATGTATCCACAAAAGCTCGACGAAAACTGGCATTCATGAAGCAATATGTTATGGGATTGCAACAGCTCGATGAGTAGGCCAGCAGCTGCATATAGCCAATCGATGTGTAGTCGATATATTCGTACAGCGATTGGCCAATAAACATGCTCAGCGTATTGATCACATAAAGAGGCGTCCAGCAAATAAAAAACTCAAGCACCAGCACGAATAGCATCTTGACTACACGTTTCTTACTCTCCAGTGTTTTGGCCTCGTTCGATCTAGAATTTGGGTAGTAGAAAAAACAAAAAACACAGACATGAGTGAAAAAATGAGTTATTAGAAAAGCGTTCCAAAAGTCCTTGCCTGACGTATTAATTAGGTCACTGCAAATAAAGTTAGCAGTCATAGCTCAAAATTAGTTTGGAACTTCCTGTTGCTTTTTAGAATTGTGTTGCATACACTTAGGCTGCCATTTTTATTTCGCAAACTGAATCAAACTAAATGCTAATTGTTTTGGAAAGTAAAGAGATTTCGTAAAATATATTGAGTACGAAATTCAATATCTTCGAAATACATCATTGATTGGTAACATGGGTGCAATACAAATACAATGACGTGCTTACAAAGTTACATGTTTGTTCAAGTGTTTATTTTGTCCAAGTTTGCAGAAATTTTTAGTCAACTTGGATGTGTCAACAGAATGGAACATTTCAAATATACTGAAATTAAGAAGTTTCGAATCGTATGAAGTAGGGGGAAATGTATGAAACTTGCTCCCAAATATATGCAATGAGTAGTTCAAGACTTTTCCTTTGGACACATGAAAGGAAGTCTTAAAACATTTTGTGGATAAAAAATCCTCAAAGCAAATATTGAAGACAATTTTAAAGCTATAAGGCATACGAAAAACTATAAAAATTTTTCGTAAAAGAAGTTATGCAAATCTTTGCTCTTCATATTTTGTAATTTAGGCCATGTTTTAGGTGAGAAATTTCAACTTGCTGGATGTGTTGAACAATAAAAGTCGCAAGGAAAAGGCAATTTATTCAATAATACATTGAATTGATGTCTACACTGGAATTTTGAGATATTCATTTTTATATTATTATCAATTGTTTGCCAAAAGTTTGAAAACGAAATGAAAGTCGCAGCTTAAAAAAATGAAACATTTATAGTTTTCAGCGCGTCAGAATAGAACCGTGATCCTATAGCAAAAAAAATGAATCTGTCCCAATGTGGGATTCAGAAATATATACCTTCGAAGTGCTGCATCATGCATACGTAAACTGGGGGAAGCTGTCTTTGCCAGGGTCACAGTTGTTGTTATTGTTGGTGTTGCTGTTGCTGATGATGTTGTTGGTGCTGCTGTTGCGGTTGTCGATGTCGTTGTTGCCGCTGTTCCTGCTGTTGCTGTGGTTATCGTTGTTAGAGTCGTTGTTGCTGTTGCAGTATTAGCTCCTCCACCATTATTGTTGTTAGTACTATTTCCCTCTAGCATACATATTTGCGTGTGTGTGTGTGTGTGTGTGTGTGTATGTTTGTTTTTATTTCAGTTTAATTTAAACAAAAGAAAAACCACAAGCTCCCTTACCATTGTAATCTGTGGCCGCTGTGAGTACCAAGATGCAATTGTTGCTGCTGCCAGGTGTTGCTCCCATATCCATTCCACCGCCAGATGCCTGTTGCACAACCCTGCTGACCGCGTCTTTGCCCATGCCCACATACAGGGTGCGCGTGATGAGTATATAGGCCACACATAGCACCAGCAAAGGCAATACCAATAACAAAAAATCCAATAATATATTATACAACCTCTCATAGCCTTGATCTGGCCAGATTTCACGGCATTTGCAATAACCTGTCACCAAAAAGAAGTTATTTAAATAGATCATCTTCGATTGATAACGATAACTATCATTGCTAAAATTTGCTACTTGTCCTTTTCTGGGCCGATTTGCTAACACATACATACCTGGCCGACTGGTTGGTATCAATTGACTGAATACAGCTATCGGTGTCATACACAAAATGCCTCCAAGCCAAATAAATCCGATTATCTTGTAGGCGTGACTTATTGTCTGCCAAGAACGAGAGCGCAACGGATGGCAGATGGCATAATAGCGTTCACATGATATGGCAACCAATGTCCATGAAGAGACGGCCACCGAGGCGGCTGTAAACAGGCAAAAGAAGAAATAAGTGGGTCAAGATGGCAAATAAACATAAATCATATTAATAATACATGCTTTTCATTCATAAATATTAAATATGTATGTATATGTATATGTATATGCAGTGCGACTTCGTTAGGTTGCTAGTAAAGTAAAGTCTTGTTCTAATTAAGACACATTCATTAGTGAAAATTGCTCGTTATGCTTGTTCTTAAACAGTTAATACCCTGTACCATGAAAGTACGCTCAGGGGTATACCCCTCGAAACGTCTACAAATTCCTTAAACAAAAAACTCACCAAATTTGTGACCTAGCTATAGTTTAGGTGAATATATAGTTTGCTTAACTGATGGTAATGACAATTTAACTGATGGCAGGGTATTTTCATGTTCTGCTAATGACAATTTAATGGGGACTACAATAAAACAAAAACAAGCCCTGGGCTAATATAATGTTCATGATTTTTTTCTTTCCTTTTGCAAATTTTTTTTTGCTTTACCCCCTTTTGCTCCAGTTACATTTTAATTATAAAATTTGCATACTAAAAAATGCTATCGTCTCGCCTGTTTGCCATCCCATAGGGGAGAACATTTACACAATTTATTTCTAGATGCAATTAAGTTAAACAATTTGTGATAGCAGAGGTAGTAAAAGGTGCGGGGAGGAGAGGACATGCATATGTATCGCTGGCATTGAATACTTGGCCCACTAATTATTTATTAATTGCGTTTACAATTAATATTAACTATTGGCCTCATAATAGTCAACATAGTCAACAATTCCCACAATAAGTCACTATTTGCAAATAGTTCAATTTAGAAAAAGGAATTATTGTTGCATTTTTTAAATTTTTAATTCTAATTCTAAGATTATTATAAAATATGTGCAATTTATGTGATGCAGAGAATGCAATAATATAAATTCTCGATTGCATGAGTGGTCAAATCTGTGGGATTTCTATCCTATTTAAGTCAGTTTTTCTAGGATCATTTATTTGTAGAAAAGTTTGAAAAACCTTAACATTTATTATATATGATATCTTGGCTTAATTATTATGTAATAAAATGTAATTGCTTTTTATAGTGTCAATTGAAAGGGTATTTCATCGTTTTCATAACGTCATCTACGGCCACATTTCGTGCACTTTCAGTTTGGTGTTGCATAAAATTAATGATTTTCTTGATTACTTTGTAGCCAGGCAGCGTGTTTGATTTAAAAACACAAAGTGGCATATATCTTAAATCGAAAAGTATATTTACATACATTCGTATGTATGTATGCTCGTGTAAAGGCAATCAATGAAAAGCGTTTGGGAAAATGGAAATCAGCCTTAGGACGCAATTTCATTCAGTTCTTCTTCTTTTCATCTCGATATTTTTCTCCTTTTTTTTCTGGGTGTTGTTGGGCCACTTAAAGTTGTAATCACAGTCAAAAACCGAAACGGCAAGCTTTCGTCTTTATAACTTATACATCTGGGGTTGGAGTGTTGGATTAGGAGAAGTCTAAGGAGGAGGAGGAGCAAAAGCAGAAGGAAGGAGGTAAATGAGGGGAATATGTATGGGAACACGCACAAACATTTCGGCCATATGTCATCTGGCTGACTGACCCATTCCTTCGTTACGGAAATGCGAACGCAACCCAATCCTAAGCACTCTTCTACTTGTTCGTGTTAAGAAAAACAAATTTTTTGTGGTCTACGCCTCCATTTATTTGCCGGCAATCAAATTTTATCGCCCAACTGACGCTTATAAATTTCCGCCCGTCCCTTTCCCGCCCTCCTCCCTGGCCCTTACCAGGAAAGCCTGTCACACAGTTTGGTGAGTGTGGTAAGTGTGTGTTTTTGTATTTTGCTGCGGGTCTGCATGTCGTATACGTAATATGCTTAACACGTTCCATAGCCGTTGCCTCTTAAAGGCGTTGCCTCTCATCCTATTTATATATTTTTTCTTGTTGCCTTTTCTTTGGCTTTTTTCTGGTACAAATCAAATTCAATCAAGGAGCCAAGCAACGGCAAAAAAAAAAAATCAAGAAATTGAATTTGTGTTCACTGCCGACTTATTTGCTGTCAGTTTTTGCATTTGACGATTGAATTACATACACACCCACTATACACATACACACACACACACACACACAGCCACACTAAGACTCTTACAAATTGTGTTTGTATTTTAAAATGATTTAGTTGTCATGACTTTGGCAGGCGGCAGGCAAATCCATCAAACTGTTTAACTGCCGCGTATTAAAGTTTAACAACAACACGCACACAACAAGCACAAAACACTCACACACACTCACTCACACACTAACATACTCTGGCACACTTACACTCTCATGGTATTTATTGTCCGCTTGACTGAAAGCATCTTCAAACAAGGTTTACATTCCATGTCAATCAAAACGTCAACTTCAATTTTACCAAAGGGCTCAAATGTATGCAACACCTTTCGCTGTCGCTGTGTCTTGGTGAAAACTAGAATATGTAGCATAGATTTCGGTGGCATAGCATATTCTTTTTATCCGTAAATTTTGTAGTTATGGCTTTAGCGTAACAAACTTTAGGTACACAAATTTACGAAGCTGTTTCGAAGTTTTAAATTCGGCGAAAAAGTATGTTTTCATTTTCTGTCCTTATTATAATCATAATTATTATTTCTTTCGAGGCTGCCATTGCGTATGCGTAATTTTTAGTTATAGAAAAAAAAACAACAAAGCTGTGCTAGCTAGAGTATCAAAATTATTATTAAGTGAAAATCTCACATGATCTTATATCACGACAAACAAAAAAACGTGATAAAGCAAATTTGCTCTGATGACTCATTAAATTTCTGTCAACATTCAGAGAAACCATTAAATTATTAAAGAGTTGTCTTCTTTTTTTTTGACAATAAGACAAATATTTTCCAGTTGGTTATATAAAACGTAATAAAAAAAGACTTGGTTACTAATCTATTTTTCATTTAACCTTTAAGTTGATATCAAAATAGCAAAAAAATATGGAACTAATGTACAATAAACTTTTTGTATATGTATATAATAATTTGATTGACAACCGGACAGCTGCAAAGTTACTGGTAAAGTGAGTTCCAGGACAGGGACAAAGAACGGGATCGACACCGAGACCGAGACCCTTGCCAAAAGGCGGTTGGCAGGTCCAGTCACATATTTGTAGCGTCTGGCTGGGGAATTTGTTTTTTTTTTTTTATCGAATTCGCAAAGCGAGAAATAAAATACAACAACATGGAGATGATGATGACGATAAGAGTGATGATGAATGACATGTTACAAATGATGACAGGACTCCTAGCCAGAAGTTGGCCTTTGGGACTGCAGACGATGGCAACGGAAATGAGAATAAGGAAGTGAAAGTGAAATAGTAATAACGATTTGCTAGTGGCTTAGCTGTAGACTATGTATAAAAATATTTGTGTATGGGCTTGCTTGACCCAATTTTCTATTTAAAGATAAGATTAATAATGTTGTAGCTAAATGAGGAGCTCCTTAAGTGAAAAAGTCTTGTATTTAGGCGAACAATAATTGTATGTTAAAATTTCCTAATAAATTCATTAAAATATAGCTTTAAGGCATTGCAATGCACTTGCAATTTAATTTGTGTGGATTTGTTTTCCATCTATTTGTTGCCCCACCCTGTGTATGTGTATGTATATATACACACACACATGTACATGTACATGTATTTATTTCACCCATGTTTAACTTAATTTTTTATTTTGGCTCATTTGAATTTTCATTGTTGTTTATTTTGTTGTCGGATGTGTTCTGTTCAGTTTCAAATGATTTTAATTCAATTTCCAAATTTTGTAAAAACTTTTTCCCAAAGAATTTGAGATTGACGGGACGAAATGGGTCGGGACCGGAGGGGATGGGATGGGATGGGACGAAAATTCATTCCGAATTTATTTCAAAACCATTTCAAAGCCATGGCATTTAAATGCCACAATGAATGCATTAAATTTTATAAAACCAAAATCAGAAGTAAGTACAAAAACAACAAACGAAAATTCTATTTAAAGTTGAAACAAAGTTACATCAAACTTCTTTATTGTTTGTTGGTTGTTCCTTTTCCTTCATGTATTTTTTGTTGATTAAAACTAAGTTGGTAAACTTGGCTTTAGGTAAAGTCTAGGCACACACACACACATGCCTTAAGCAGGTTCATGTTGATTTTTTTTTATGGCATTTGTGTTTTAATTTAAATTTCAAAAAAACAAAAAGAGGAAATACAACAAAAATAATCCCAAAGAGGCAAAAGTTGAAACAGCAACTGAAACTTTTTAGTTGCTCAAATGAAAAACTTTGGCAGGTTAAAATCTGGTCCTCGATTTCGCCATACCCTGCACAGTACATGTAAACCAGGCCAATGTCAATTCAATCAAGAGTAAAGTTTTCTGAGATGCAAACAAATTTCATCAAAATTCGATTAAGACAAAACCCAATACCACATTTTTAACCACTACTTTAAATAACTTAAAAGCTTTCATAAGTACAAAAATAAGTAGAAGGTGCTCACCACAAAAAAGAAAATATAAATAAATAAATAAATAAACAAGAAAAATTACGTTCATCTTGTTAAGCTTTTTATAAGTAGGCGGATTATAATGTTGCTACTTTTAAGGAGAAAAAATAATGTATACAATATTGCGTAGAGCCAATTATGAGATTAGCTCGTGTCACAGTTACCCTACAGCCATTTGGCTAAAGTCTCCTACTGAAAATTTGGCAAAAGGCCCAAAGCAAATGGTTTAATATTAAAAATACTTAGTTTCTGATTTCTACCCACATCTCTTTTTATTCGATCTCTCAACTGAACTTAATTAATTCACTCGAATTGTGTTTATTTTCTTGACCAGCTATTAATCCTTTGGCTATTTAAGTCAAACGGCATATTTGATTATGGTTAATGTGCTGAGCTGATGGAAGTACGTGTGAAAGTGACCACCGCATTATAATGAGAGTGTCCCATTTCTGGGAGTGGCCAGAGCACTAACTAACACTACAGATAATCGAGCGACCACCCTGTTGTCCTCCACACAGTGTGTACCTGTATGGCAAATTGCAAGTGTGTTTTTGTGCTAGAGAACTTCGAGTTCAAGCTAGAGCCTTAGTGCCAAGCCAACACCATTGCCGTTGGCCAAAAACTCATTAAGCAAATTGTGCAACCTGCCAAGGCCTTGTTTATACAACCCCAAAACCCACAATGTTTTGTCCCTCCCCCAACATGAACCACGTCTCACTAGCATCTCATGCCGCACCATGTGTGGAGAAGTGAACGACAATAAAAACAACAATTGGCAAACGTAAACAACAAGGCAACAAGCAAAAATGCCCAACAACAAAAAAAAAAAAAGAAATAAAAAAATCCTTCCATCCATCAGCAGGAAGAGCAGGAGTAGCCAGAGGAGGTCCATGACCAAGTCCTAGCCGTAGGCGTTGTATGCGGACGTGGGCGTCGTTGAACGTTTAGTTTGCACATGTCATATGGTTCGCCATCTTCCGTTTGCCGTCTTCCTTTTTGTTCCTCCTTATACCATGCATTGAAACTACAACTATCCTGCACAATGGGACAAAAACAGTTCAAGGACAAGAACTACTAAAAAGTCTGCAGACTCACTGTTGCTTTCTCACAGGACAATAAACTGATGCAACAGTTAATGAGGCGATAAACGTCGTTCACGTTGACACAGACAAAGCGATTAAGGCAACAGTGGATAATGATTTTATATAGTAATCAAATTGAAACCCAAGATCATAATAAATAGTTCAATAAATTCCATAGAATTCCTTTTGTAGGTTTCAGGTTTTGAATATGACTTAAGATTCCCAATTTGAATAATGATTTTGCAAGTGCAAAGTCAAACCCGTCTCAAGTCGTCTAAATTTTTGCCCATATATGGGTTAGACTTTAAGCCATTGTAAAAGTAAACTGAATTTAAGGCGATGTTAAAAACACATTTAGCATTTTCACATACTTTGCCCAGACCCCAAAGCCATGGCGACTTCCTCCCTCTTTGGGTGTGCCATGGTGGTCATAAAGAACTTTTGTTTAACACATGTTTTGTGCAACGCCGGGGAGTACAACAACAAAAAACAACAATAACAACGACAACAGCAAGAACAGCTCTTAAAACACAGAGTCCAAACAACATCGAAATTGTTTTTTTATGTTGCTTCATATTAAAGTTGCTTTAGTGCCATGAAATTGAAGGCACAGAACTTGGCGACAACGCCAGCTTCATTTGTAGATACAATTTTTATGCTCTCTTCTTTTTTTGCTTTTAAATTGTTCTTGTTGAGTTTAGTGTTGGATTAAATTTAATTCATAAATAAAAAAGAAACTGTTGTTAGAAATCGAATTTTGATGACAGTTTAATCGAAAAAAAAAACAGTAAGCCAAACCATTAACAATAATGTTGTCCTTCGACACTTGGAACATTTGTTAATATTCACTGAAATATTCAGATCATTAACTCACCTTAATCACTTTATTAAATGGCTTTTGAGCGATAATTAAAACGATAAAAGGAAATTCTATATAAGCCTGATTCTTCTTGTGGATTGTGGAATATCTGTCGATGATCTGTTAAGACGACATACAATTGTCAGAGATAACTTTCTGAACCCGCTTAAAGGCCAAAGTTCATTCTCATTATCCTTTCTTCAGAATTTTTGCTGCCTCTCTGAGGTCTTTCGAGTTAATTTGAATTCAGCTAACTAAATTGTTTGGCAACAGATGTGTTTTGTCCTTCTGTGGTTATGTAATTGTAATTATACGCGTCTGTTACATGTTCCATATACGGTTTCCCCCGCTTCCCTGGCTCTCGTCTCCCCTGAGTCCTGTTGTTTGCCATGTCCCGAGACCTTGGGCTTGGTTCTTATCCCTTGTTTTTTTTTTTTTGCCCTGTATTCCTGTTGGGCATTAAAATTGTTATTTAATTCACAGCTTGTTGCTGCCATAGAAGAAAAACAAAAAATATTTTATCCAGTGGATGGAGACAACTAAGTGTGCAACGCCATCTTCTAGTCATTTAAATTACGCTCACGAATCGTCTCCTCTTCCTATTTTCTCTTTGTCATGCTAATGTATCCGTATACACAAAAAACAAAAAACACGACAAACGAAAATTAGAGAGAAAACAATGACAAATTGAAAATAAGCTGGCCGAAAACGAAGAAGTTGCCATAATTTCCACGTAGATTAAATCTGGCTGGGTATTTTCATCCTTATTGCGAGTCCTTAAATACAATTTTGGCTCCATTTATATGTGTGTATGTGTGTGTGTGTGTCTTGCTAATGCGCCTACGCCATAAACATAAGCAACAATAAGCGAACCACTAAGCCCTGGCCTGGCCCCCCTAATTGTCCCTCTGCTAAATGACTTTTCTCATATATAACAGAAAACGCCACACACACACACACACACACACATACACGCACTCAGTCAGGCAAGAAGGACTCGCAAGGACATTGGGCAAATGTCTTTTTAATAGTATCAAACTCGGACAAGTGTTTGATTTGAAGTTATGTTATAGCCATTCCACACACATTCCGTTGTGTCTCAACAAGCTCTTCGTGCAATAAAATCACAAAATATTTGAATTTTAATTTACGTCTAACGCAAAACAGAAGACGAAAAAGACAGAAAAAGAAAACGAATATGCAAGAATACAAAAAACAAAGGAGAAAAACACAGAAAATTGACTCAAAAAGTGAGCAAATTCCATTTGTCAATGATTTAAGGTTCGAAGAAGGATTTCTCCATAAATTGTCAACATTTTGTATAGCATACTTTTTTGGGCAATGAGTATTTTTACTCGGAATTTACATAATAAACCAAAACCAGTTTATATTCATTCCCCGGACGTTAGTCTGGTGTCCCATTGAATAATCAAGAATGGATAATCTAGGAATATAAGTAAACTAAGTGACATTAAGTTTTTATTGACATAACGTTAACTGTCATTCAAAGTGAACTTCTATCGCCTAGGTCGTAGTCAATAAAACGATCCACATGCTGACGATGATTATCATAAAAAGTTATGTTAATGCTTCTTCAACCCAAGAACTCATGACAAACACGCATACACACACACACACACGGACTGACACACACAAACACCTAAATAGACATGAATACAAAAAGCCATACACATAAATACAAATGTGTTCACATATATTGCTTATGTATTTGTAATTTTAGCTAATTGAAGGCAAAAGTAGTTCACTCCCTTACCTAACCTCATCACACCTCACTTCACCTTACCATTGCCAGGCTTTTACCCATTTCTATTTACCTTTCACAAAAAAAAGAAGGAAAAACACAGAATGGCTTGCAAAAAATGTTGAACGGAGGAGAACGATGGCCTGGAATAGAACCCATGGGTAAGTTTTAGGACCTAAGCTCAACATTATAATTAGGTTAGATTAGAAGGCGACAGTGGGTAAAGTAGAGTGGAGGTTGGGTTAAACGTTTAAGTGCTGTCGCAGACAAATCAAGTTAAAGCTTTTTTTGGGTTTCGTGAGGGTGAGCATTTTAGTGACAGTTGATGGAGGTTTGGGGAGAAACGCAATCTAAATCTAAGATGGCAAATGAATACAGGTGAAAGTACAGTTACTTTCTACAATTGGGCAATAATGTTAATAGACAATGACCAAATTCTATTAAATTCGTAATGCCTTTTAAACTTGGCCCAATTAGTTTTACTTGATATTGATTGATTAAATTATTAGACTAACTTTCTTCCATTTGTTGTCTCATTTTATTCAATAATTAACCAGCAAAAGTATTAAAGCTCACAAAAACAGACTTATCTTTTGACCTTGTGTTTTTTGTTTTGCACTTACCCTGTGCAAATTGAAAGAGTTTGCATAGGAATTCGCCAAAAATGAACTGACGCATCAGAGTGCCAGCCAAAGTGACTGGCATGCAGAAGACGCCCAAGAGCACATCCGATATGGCCAAATTGAGAAGAAATACATTTGTTATTGTACGCATACGACGATTTTGCACCAATGTCGATATGACCAGAACATTTCCCAATACGGCAAATATGAAAATAACACTGTAGCTGGGTATCAACCAGAATGGCATCTCCGTGGCGGTCGTTGACGATGATGTACTGGATGTTGGTGCAAAAGTTGTTGCTGCCAGCTCATTGGTGGCCATATTGAAATTGTTAGCCGCCATATCCACACCCTCGCCATGGTCCCCATCCGCCGTCGACGCCGCCTCCGCATCCGCCTCTTCATAAATGCCAGAGCCAGAGCTGGAACCGGAACCCGAGGCGGAGGTGTTATTGAAATATGCACTAAAGTTACTCGCCATTGAACTTGAACTCTCATTCAATGTCAGCGATACGATATGACTGGCTGCTTTGGGTGCATTTGCAAAATAGGCCAATAGGGCCTGATAGTCGGCCACAACATTATCCTCGAGATTCATTATCAAATATTTCGATCACACATTTTGTTAAACCAAAAATAGTTTTGTTCTGTTTTATTGCCAATTGAAAATCAAATAAAAAAAAAAATCACAACAAGAAGACACAAATTTTGATACGCAGGCGCGCAGGATTCGGTTTTGAATTTGAATTGTATTTTTTTTTCTTTTTGTTGTTTAGTAATTCGTCACCACGACACGAGGCAACGGTCGACTGGCACTTCGTTTCGTTTTGCCGTCCTGTTTTGCAGGACCGTCACTTGTAACGCCTCGTTACCAACTGGCGAGCCTTTTGTTTGTCGTTTGGCTGCTGTTGGCGCATCTTTCTGTGAATATTGTGGGGCCAGCAACATTATACAGATACTCACCTCGGAAACATGTTGCCAGCAAAAAATTGCTTATTCTATGAATGAAGCAAAAAAACAAAAAGTACAAGTTCATGTAGTTTGCTTTTAGAAAATCCAAAAACAATGTTTACTTATTCTTAGAACCAAAAATGTATTCTAATTGAGTGAGACTAAAAATCTCAACTAAGCTTGCTTAAATTATGTAAAAGGAAAGATTCTAAGAACAAATCACCGCAGTATTTGGTCAATGCTTTTATTACACTGCTTGAAAGCTATATTTAGAAACCTTAAGGTGGGTGGCTTCAAGTGCATACCTTATTTCATACCATGCACCCTAAGTGAAATTGTATTCTTAAGTTTCCAAAACAGGCAGATATGGTTCCGACTCCATTATGTACATGTACATTATGTATGTATTTTCTTGATGAGAATCAACATCTGTGATGTTCTAGGCATACATCTGCATGAACACCTAGATTTCTGGCACTATTAAGGACTAAAATGAAAGAAGTTCCACCAAAGGGTGTATAAAGGTTAGCCAAGTTATATAAACTAAGTGAACTAAATCAGGCGGTGTTTGCCTGTATTATTATTGGATCGCTTGTGAGCAGGGATACAAAATTGAACAACTCTCTGTAGTAAGTGGGAGAACAGTTCACTAAACTTATTTCTTTTTACTTAGTGACTCACTGACTCCTTTGTTCAATGGCTCACTGCTCACTTGCTCACTGAAATACTACACTTTTCCAGCTTTTCTCACAGTCAAATTTTGCATGAAGAGTTTGGTGGTTATTATTATAGAAAGAAGATAAGCTCAACACAAAATATCGATAAGAACAAATTTAGTTATAGCTATGTCTCTGTATAGACAAAAAAGTAAAAGTTCAAAATGGTATAAATTTGGAAAAGAACGATCAAGGTATGTACTTTTAATGTAAGTAGGTATTAGAGGTGTTGAGTTTAGAATGTTGAGAGTATTAACTTACGATTTTTATGTTTCGTGGTATAAAACTGACGAACTGACACTTTCTGACAAGAAGTATTCCATCGCTTACTAATCGAATCAAATTTTAAATCATCTATCACTTTATGCATAATGATAATAATTGGTTTGAAAATTTTAAAAAACTTGCTAGAATGCCTAAAAGTATGCAAACAGGACACTTTTTGTTAGTTTTAAGCGAATTTAGGTGGAAAAATGCCACAATTGCATCGAATTTCCTATTATAATGCACAGCAAAGAAAAGAAAATCTACATAGATAAGTTATTGAGCTGAATTAACTTATAATGATTCAAAATAAGAGTAATCCAACTACAAGTAAAAACCTGAGGGCCGGGACTAACCTCAAGCGCACACTTCTCAACAAAATTTATATACCCTTTTTGCAAGGGTATAATTAATAGCAAATAAATGAATAATCACTTTCCAAAATCGGTTTAAATTTGGCAAAATTACAAAATCGCATAATTAGGCGTTGAATTTGTGTCAATTTACTATATTGTATATTAAATGCTCTAGCTTTAAATCTTAACCAAACTGCATGGATAGATCGTGTTTTTAAATACATAGTAAAAGTTCTGCGCAAAGCTTATCAGTTTGTTCCAAATTGATAAGGTTAAATTTATTTTGCATACTAACATTTGTTGTCATTGATATTGATAATTATTGAGAAGGTTGATGTCGGAGTTTTTATATTGGAATGCTTACTCACTAATAAAATTGGCTGCACCTTTTTTTGTTCTTTGTTTTCTCTGGGGCTGGGCATTTGTGTTCCTAATAATTCTGAGTGAAGAAACCTAAAGTCAAATTATATTGTACATACATATGTATGTACATGCATTCGCAAAGTCAACAACGATTTCTAGTTTTAAACTGTTTCTGTGCTGTTTTATCTCTATTTGAATTAATTGCAGTTCTAATAAAGAGGTCTACGGCATACACACACATCCGCAAAATGCTCGAGTTGATAAGTTTCTCAAGAAACAAACTCGCACTACCCAGATAATGCATCAACATGGAGAGCATCGAGGTTGCGATAAGACTTTGGCACCGGATAAGCAGCTCGTCACATGCATTCTAAATGATGGAACGATTATACACTATGTAGAAATGAAAATTTCATTTCAACGAACCATATGTGTTTTTCTTTTGCATATATGGATTTCCCCTGATGATACATACTTTTTGCTGTCATTGTATTTGATCTGTTCAACTGCTACTTTGTCGCTCGTAAACGGTTTTTTGATTCGAAGGAATAAAAGGAAGGAAGGAAGGAATTCCCGACAAAATGGGCTAACATTTTCGAAGTGCTTTCTGCTCGAAGAACTTTAGTTCTATTTAACTCATCAAACCAGTGATAAAATATGGTTAAACAAAGAACCAAGTTCATCGACACATTCAAAAGTTGTGAAAAATAATCCAACAAATCATGAGCGAAATGAAAGTGTTCTTGCGTAATAATTCTTCCCTCAGATCGTTTTTTCAAGACAACTTGTGCAATAGTCCCGTAAGATTCCTTAAAGTTTCCTCGATGAAGCCTTTTAAAGAGAAGAGTGGCGATATAAGACACTTACTCACAGACTCGCACACGCAATCATGGGGATCAAATGCGTCTGTTGCTATGTGCCTACTTGATCGTCTGGGTCTGGGCCTAAGTCTGGTCCTGCCTGTATCTTCCACTTCACATCTCCATTACTTATCTCTCTCTCTCTCTTTCTCTCTCTGTCTCACTCTTTGTCCCTCATCTTCCATATCATCCGAGATTGAGTCAGAGAGGACGGCCTAAATTCTACGCTGAGTAGCATGCGCAAAGATTTGTTGCATCTGCGACTCTGACCCCCACACAAGCAACAGAAATATATTCTTGTTGTTGTTCCTTGTGGAATCTTTTTTGTTTTTGTCAACATCGCTGCCACCTCCCTGCTTGCCTTCTGCTCTATGAGCTCACCGAGAAAACTGAAAATAAAACCCAAATGCGGGCCAATTGTTGTACATTGATGCAAGATACATTGAAAATATGAAACAATAAAAACTAAGAGATTACAGTTATACTTCTTAAAGTTTTTTACTTAAAATAGGTATAAGAAAATGTCGTTATAAAATAGATTAGTAGAGATAGATAGATTTACTTTTCAAATAACCCTGGCCTGTCGTTTCGTGATATTTCCAAATACAACCAAATGTATTTAAGGAATTAGGAATATATTCTATATACATATGTACATACATACATATGTACACACATAGTTCTGCTATAACAAAATCCAGAGAAACAGATATGCTTACCTGATTTTCACCAAATTAAGGAGAATTCTGACTGGTTTGGTTTATTCGGACCGACTGGATGCTATCTGATCTATGTATATTTTTAATATCTAACTGGAATGTATCTGAAACTTTGCCTTTTAATAAATTTCATCAACACAAAGATACAAAATATTGCATATACATAAATAAATTTTCCACATCTCTTTGTTAGAAATTGTTTTTAAGATATTTTCTTGGGAACTTCATTCAGTCAATTTTGTTGATGAAAACAAATAAGATGAGACCACTGTGCTCCATCTATTTGCCCCACCACTCTCACTCTCTCGCGCAATCTCTCTCCTTCGCTGTCTCGCCCCATCTCTCTCTCTCTCTCACTCTCTCTTGGTCTCTTGGGTTCTGCCTTTCACTCGCTCACACTCTTTTGGGCACTGCGCTGTCCGCTTCATTTGCGGCCGCCGCAGAATGCGCTGGCGTCGCGTCTACATCTGGTATTGCTGTGGGGGTTTTTGGATGCGGAAGGTAATAGAGGGGCGGGAGGGGGCGAGGGGACACATCGGCATCGGGGGTATCATCGTCATCACTTCGTTGGAGTTGCAAATGCCGGCAGCTTGGCATTCGTTAACAGCAATTCGTGCGAGTCGGACAGAGTTTTTGTATTTTATTTTATTTTAATTTTTTTTCGGTGTAGCGCGCGTCGAAATTTTTCGAAAAACAAATCAAATTAATTCAACAAAAACAAAAGCAATAATAAATCGAATTCTAAATATACACATACATACATACTTACATATAAAAGGACAATCCTTCTAGTTCCAATTCCAGTTCCAGTTGCATACCAGTTCCAGTTCCAGTGCTCCTGCTTCCTTTTTACAGTATTTTGTATATATTTTTTTAATTGAAAAGCAACAACAACAACAACAACAAACCATGTCAGACGGCATTGAAGTTGAACAAATCGTGGAGAGCAAGCCCAGAAGGGTAAGTACTCTCCAAAAGGGGGAGACATACTATCATTCATATATGTACATATGTATGTAGACAGGGTGATCCAAATTGATGTTCTTGGAATATGATTTTGTATTTTTCAAAAATAACTGCATTTCGAACACCCTGTATTAATATATGAACTGTATACATACATACTTGAACACATACGTATACAAGACAAATAAAAAAGAATTATAAAAGATAAAGAAAAAAATGTGAAGAAAAAAAATGAAGCGAAGAAAAAGAAGCAAAAACAGAGCAAAAGTTTTTTTTCTGCCAAAGTGTTGGAGCCCAGTGTCAAGTGTGTCTGTGTCTCTAAGTGTGCGTGTGTGTGTGTGTGTGTTGGGTTTTAAAATAACTCCAACTCTGGGTCCACACACAAGAACCGGCCCAGGGCCGAAGCCAGACAAGAGAAGAGAAAAAAGAAATATATATGTATGCACATATTTTTTTTACTGCCAGTTTCTTATGTCTACTCTCAAAACGGGGGCGTTCTCAAAGAGGGATGAAGGGTGAGGGGGATGGAGGCTGCTGGTGGTAAAGTCGTAGGCGTAGTCGTAGTCATTGCCACGCCTTTGACCATGCCACATGTCCAATCGTTTGTACTCGTATCAAGTTCAAGTGCATTCTCCTTGCACTTGTTTTACTCTATTCACACTTTTCAAACTATGTCTCACTATTCTGGTCTGCGGTTAATACCTTAACATTTCTATATATGAATATACATACATATATACATACATATGTACTCATGTTCGATCGATGCAATGTCTGCTATTGGTTTTAGTGCAATTGCTTGGAAAAATAAACGTTTTGTATACAATTACCATTTATCCTCTTATCATAAAAAAGAAAACTGTTAAAGTATTTGAAATTTCAAGCATAGCACAGTAAAACCTCGCAAAGAAGTTTATTATTACACCTAGATACATATACATATATGTATGTATGTATGGTTGAAGCGTACACAACTCTATCAATGAAGCCAATTTTGGCTATGCCATAGATATATATCAATATTGGAGCAATAAATCAGCTCTCTGTCTCTCTCATACGTAAAGCACTCATATGTATTTTTGATTCATCCGATACTTATTTATCAAATTGATCCGATTTTTACAAATACGCTGCCTATATTAGCTTGTATACTAAATTTAATACCAATAGCTTTAAAACTAAGACACTAGTTTGAAAGAAACAAATAGATTGACTAACGAAAACTAACCAATTTGAGAGTACCCTCTGCAAGGGTATAACGATTGATGATTAAATCTTATAACTGATTCTAGCAAAAGAAATTTTGTGAGCCGGAGTTGCCTATATTGACGATTTACTGTACTCAAAAGTGTTTTAAGAAGTCATTCATTTAGTTCACTCAAAGTCGTTCATAATAAGGCTTAATTATATAAAAGTTTCTAAGAAAAAAGCGAAATTTATTAGACAAAATGCAACTCTCAATCTCTTTTTTCCGATTGTTGGGGGCGGGGTGTGAAAATTTGTGGTTTTCCCAATTACTAAATTGGGATTCAAATTACTTTATCTTTACCTACATACAACCAAGAACCCCCTGCGGGACACTGTTAACGTCTCTTTGTGCATTGATTATACAGGGTTATAATTATAATACATTTTATGGCTCAGCAACTTGGCATTGATATCAGACATTGACGGTATATACTACATACATACATACATACACATACATACATACATACATACATACATATATGTACACACATGTCGCTTCATCGCGTCCGCACTTAATATTATTTATTGGCATTGCCATTGATAGCTTCGATTCCCCTGCCAATTGACTTACCCCCCTCCCAGCAGCTATCTCCCACCTCCCACCACTTAACCGCTATCCGTTAGCGTTTCGGTTGCATTGCATTGTTGCGTTTTGTTTGACTGTATTGATTGAATCATAACCGTAAATGGTCTTTGTCCATGGGATTTGCTTGATCCGTATCAATCGACGTGGAAGTCTGCGATTTTGGTTACAAATCAAAAAACCCCTGCAGGTCTTTCTTTGTCACAATCTCTTCAAGTTTCTGTTTCTTTTTGCCAAATTGAAATTGAAATGATAACGATAAAGTTTTGTTTTTATATTTTTGCACTTTTAAGTATGCACAGATATATATGTATATATATATCTCTTATCAATCAATTGAGACTATAAAGAAAGCTAAATTTTTATCGATAAAGGGTGTTCAGATGTATCAGTAAAATATAAAAAATAGACGAAACTTTAAAATATTCTTAAAGGTTAATGAACTTGCCAAAGTTTTTTTTTTTTAATTTTTTGAAAATTTAACAAAAAATATATATAAATGTTTTGCATAAGGGCCAATAACTCATCGTGTTAATTTCTATAAATAAACTGGTCAAACCTTTAAAAGATTTCAAATGTTTAGTTAAGGATTGTTGAAATTTTTCAAAAAATTTCAATTCCAATTAAGCGTAATAATAAACACATTTTTTTCGTTTTTTTTTTTTTTGTTTATTTCTTTGTTTGCGAAAAATATTGTCGGCCTTGTTTCTTGGCACACCAAATTTGGTCAACGTTTTCCGTCGCCTTCAATTTGAGCATGAATCACACAGACACACACACACACACACACACACACAGCAGCAACAAAAACAAAGAAACAACAATATAAAAAACCTGCCAGATGCATAAGCAAAACATTTTCGCTCCTTTATTGCAACAGCAAAACATAAAAAAAACTAAATTGGAAACGAACGAAACAAAATAAATTATTATTAAAACAGAGAGAGAACACAACGAAAGAAAAAAATGAAAAAAAAAATATCGAACCGAAACAGAAATTTAACCCCGAACTCCCAATGGCCAGAGAGGGCGAGAAAGAGAGAGCAAATAAAAAGGCAATGAACGTGCGAGCCAAAGGAATTTGTCATCAACAAAAAACAACAAACAAACAAGAGCAATATGAAAATTGATGATAAAAATATATACTATGCAATGGCAAACTAAATAATGATCGAAATTATTTGGCATGAAACCGACTATCAGATACCGTAGAGCTAATTTGGTTCTATAGATCAGCAACCTGGCGCCACCTAGTGCTAACCCCCTTTTCCACCTTGTGTTCAAAATGTCCCAAGATGGGATAGATCATTCCACAGAATACAACTTCAATATAGATTAGCTTCTAGAGATACATATAATTCCATTATTCATAAGCCCAGGAAGGATAGATCAGCAACCTAGCGACACCTAGTGATTGCATTTTAAAGCAGTTTCATTTGTCCCAAGATCATTCCAGAGAATACAACTTTAAGATAGATTAGCTTCTAGATCTATAATTCCATTATTGATAAGCCCAGAAAGGATAGCTTCAGGACACTGAGAATAGATAACCTTGGGATATATAATATCAGAATAGACATCTCGGGAGTAAAAAATTCCAGAATATAATGATATGATAGTTTAGGTCATAGGTAAACAGGTTCTCGGTAAATCGATTGCAACTCTAAGGACTTTGAACACTTTCGAAACTGAAAACAAAATTTCAAGTGAAAATGACAAACTGCATTCTCATGCCTTTTCATATATTTTAATAAATTATGGCCACCATAATTGATTATACCATTGATTGAGTGACTGATTGATGCGGCTTCCTATTGGCAGCCCAGCCGACCAGATTTTTTTCTCCAGCTGATTCATTCGCCTGACTTCCTGTTGAACGTTCTGGCCACCAAATGACTCGAATGAGAAACAATGTTTCATTTTATTTTATGCGTAAGCTGATATCTTGCTATATCATGTACGTTTATAGAAATGTTTAACTGGCTTTCATTCGAATTGTATTTGATAAATGTTTATTAATATTTATGATTTTTCTCAGCGTTTCTGTTTGTGTGGTTTGGTGTTGGTGAAGAAAAATGGTTAAGTGGGAAATCCTAGCCAGCATCTATTACAAAGATTCGATTCTTAAAGCATTTTTGCATATACCATTAATTTGATTAGTTTGTGTGTATTCGGGAAAACTGTGAAAAGTTTTGAAAATTAAGTTAGGCCTCTCAGAGGCTTCGAGTTTTTCTTCAAATTACACTTCTTTGCGCTTAAGAAAAGGGTTATTTAATAGGCAGCTGAAAATTTCGAGCAGAAAGTGACTCAAGTATCCGCAGATTTTGCTGAAAAACTACGAAATTCAAGGGCGTATACAGCTGCCTTTTCCTGGAGCTTTGAATTCATTCAATTTAAGGTGAAATTTTTAAAAATGTTTACCTACAACAATTCACTTAGAAAAGATATTCTATTTTCTTTTTAGTTTAAAAATTCAACTCAAAATATGTATATTAAACCCTAACTCAGCTACGCTCTTTGTCAAACCTCTGTTTAATGCTAAAACTAGTTGAGAATTACAACTGAAAAAGGAGAATAAAGATCTTCCTTGTAGTCGTGCCGGCTTATAAATACACTTCGGAATCAAGATAGATAGCCGATTTTCTTTAAAAACTCATAGTAAGGAGCTTATTTGGGATAGTTATTACATATTCTAACATCTTCTAAGAACTTTTATATTATTTATTTATGTAGTGAATCGAATTTATGCGCTTAAATATTATAACAATAATTTTTGTCTTTTACAAATTGCAAATGACTGTTTACCATATCCATATCCATATCCATATCCATATCATTTGAATTTAACCAACTTCTGGGATTGTGCTCAGCTGTTATTGAGTACACAAAATTGATTTTAAGAGAATTGTGAACAAGTATATGAGTGTTTTATTTTGCATTTGTCTTCATTTATGTAGTTACTTTGTTGAATTAACATCTCATTCAAGGTTTGCTTATATCTTCTAGTCAAAGGTCATTCAAACATGATTTTGGTTCTCAATAGATTTCAACATTGTTCTAACAATTAGTATAAAAACAAAACATAAGACTTCATAATAAAACTTGCCACAACAAATTAACACACATGTACGTATACATATGTATGTATGTATGTGTAGTTGTTGTTGTGTTATTTCTTCTTTCTCTTCTTTTTGTGATTTTTATATGTTTTCTTGGTTTCCATCTACAAAATTCGTTTTCGTCTGCAATTTTGTTTTTCATTGTTTTATTATCCAATTTCTTTTGTATATTGCATTACACACACACACAAACACCTAAACATACACATACATATGTACATATATGTATGTATGTATGTACATATATTTGTTCATGCATATGGATGCAGTTTTTATATGGCTTATTACGTTTTGAACACGGTCGGACGCATGCCACTTTCAGTTGAGTTGGCTCACAAAAAGTCTAAAATTGGCAAAATTGAGAAAGGAAATTAACTCCAGCAAATAAATGATGAAAATGGCAAATCAACAAGGCATAAACACATATGAAAATAAATTGAACACAACAATTGCATTGCCAATTGTTGGACAATTCTAAAATTATGCAACATCATTTTGCATAATCAATTATTTTTGGGCTTAGAAACTCACAGCATTTGTTTTGCTCATGTGAATTACCCCAAAAAAAATATTCTTTAATCAATTGAATTTACTTCGTTTATGACTTGAGACCTTTTTCATTACAGATGAATTTGAAAATGGGAGATTTTCCTTGGCTTGTTTTTACAATTTATATGTATGTATGAGCCTCAAAACTAACTAGAAATCGAATTTCTAGAGAAGTCAATATCAATTTTATTTATGGATATGACTGTAAATGAAACAATTCGATTAGAAAAACAGAAACAAAAACAAGAACCTATTCTTTGCTTTTTTTTTTTTTGTTGGTTGATTCATGTGACTGAAGTTGTGACTGAGATTCGTCATCCCTTTTGCTTTCGTCAAATAGTTTTTTATGGAGTGGAAAATTGGTAACAAGTCAAAAGACTAAACGACTTGCACATAAAAATAAAA
Organism: Drosophila equinoxialis; assembly: GCA_018150345.1. Lineage (NCBI taxonomy): Eukaryota > Metazoa > Arthropoda > Insecta > Diptera > Drosophilidae > Drosophila > Drosophila equinoxialis. The sequence goes on along the minus strand of JAECWI010000002.1, from coordinate 4,478,973 downwards.
AATAAATGAAAAATAAACGGAATGTTATACTCAATGATAAATCAATTACGAGATAAACTCACTGTACTTCAATTGTTCTTATCTAATAGCTAACAATACACTAAAAGATTACGTCAATGCACATACATGAAAGTATATATATACATATACATATATCTCATGTGAAAGGGAGTTATCAGTGAACAGACCCAGCCCCAGTTCCAGTTCATAATGCCGCATCCCCTCTCCACGCCCTCTCCCAAAAAAAAAAGAAAGAAAGAACAAAAAGCGATCTAATTTGTTTTCTTGTCACATTTGTCACACACCAAAAAATATATATATGAAAATAAACCTTGTCTTATCAGCTACTTGTTATATGTGTATCCAATTGAATGATATATCTACTATATAATAAAGGTATATAAGGGAAAGTATGTAAAACGATTCTATGACAATATCGCACATTTTGTCATAACGGCCACCCCAGAAAAATGGCCATGTCTATGTATGTATTTGTGTTAACAAATTATGGCCAAAAACGGTTATTCTATATTTCAACCATCTTGGCATTTTGTCTAATTAATTCAAGTCAATAGAGCGCAAACAAAACACACACAGAAGAAGAAGAAAAAACGTCTCTCTCAGTCCCAAATAAAACATTGAAATTCCCATCGCCCTCGGTAAACTGTTTCGCTATCGTCTTGTGAAAGTCGTTGACGGCGTTTTTTTTGTTGTCGTAGATGTTGCTGCTGTCCCCGTCTGTTGCTGCTGTTGGTCATCGGTCGCCGGTCGCCGGTCGCTTAAATCATTTTTTGTCTTTAATTGTTTTGGGGGCTTCTCTTTTCCTTTTTTTTTTTTGCTTCTTCTTCTTTTCTAAAATGCTTTGCGCTTTTCTAATTGATTTTTCTCACATCAAACAAATAAAACTCGGTCATTGAACGCATTATAGTGGTAAAAAAAAAAAAACGCTTCCAGAAATTTCATTTCTATTTTTGGTTGTTGTCTCCCTCAAAGTTTTGGTTTCTCCATTGGGTAAGTTTTAATCCAATTGAAAATATTTAGCTCTTAATTGTTTATCTACAAAATAAATCAATATTTTCAATCACAGGCAATTAACGGTACATTTAATGAATTTCAATATATTTATTTGGTAAACGCAACTTCAAATTGGTCCCAATAATCTCAAAATTATCTAACAATGCGTGGAAATTGATGATTAATGATATTTGGGTGGAAATGCAAGATCCATGACGGATCTGATAAACTTGATCACTATATACATACATATATACATACATCCGTATCTGATGAACATTTTCTTGGAATTAAAGTCATATTTACCCGGTAAATAATGATATATAAAAGCCTCATTTGATCTTAGTAAGATATTATTTTATGATATCATGATAAAGACAGGGCAATAAGATTTGTTTGCATTCTATGAGTTGATACCCATCCATATCAGCTCATAGAACTCCTCCTTCATATAAACTTCGTAAACATTTGGCCACAATAATTTCAATGGAATTCAATTGCTCACCCAATCAACCAAAAAACCATGTCATTTCATGAAAGTCTTTGTCCTAGCTTAACCACGCTCCATTTGTTTGTTGTGAATATAATTTGTATTCACTTGCACTAAATATCAAAGTCACAGTCAAGGTGAGATGATCACTGCTTGATTTGCAGAAGTGAGCATCTGAACAACTGAACAAAATGAATAAGAAGAACAACTGAACATGTTCAGCGAATTGAGCATTGTCTACCCAAGACTAAACCATATGCACACCAGTGCCGGATTAAGCCAGAGCCAAACAAAAATCCAAAGTTAAGCTTTAGGGCTTAAAATTTTACGATCACTTTCCAGTTTAAAAGATAAAACCTTAAAGATCAATCTGGGTTTTTTTCAGACTACATCTCGGCCAATTTCTATCAAACTTCCATCTTAGTTCCATCTTAGTTGATTCAAATGGCTATTCGAACTCGTCTCGTCGTGCTGATCAGGAATATATATACTTTATATGGTCGGAGATGCTTCCTTCTATGCGTTACACACTTCTGATCAAAATTAATATACCCTTTTTGTAAGGGTATAAATATCAAAAGCTTGTTAAAACTAAAAATGTTGTTACAAGTTAAATATGAATCTATAAGTCATTCTTAATTAGTCATCTTGCAATCTGAGTTAAGATAAATCAGACGTGGTAAAAACTTTCTTAGAAATTCGATTAAAAAAAATCAAAAATAAAATAATTTTAAAAAATATTCGAGTATAAATTCGATTTAAGATTCGTAAATTTGTGTTCTTAACAGATACTAAAAGTGTTGTACATAGGATTCTAATGAAACCTTTTTAATTTTTTGACAATTCGAATAAAAAAGAATCTAGAATCGAATAAGAATCTACTATTGAGTAACCTGTGTATTAAAATTATAGACCAATTTTTTCTAATTTGAATTTTTCTACTTTGAAAAATTATACATCGAGAGTTCACATAAAATAATCGGATAATGAGTGAAGCAGCAGTCTATACAGACTTTAGTTTTTATTTTCTCGGCTCCGAAGTAACTTAATTAAATAATAATAATAATGAAATAAATGAAAAGAAAGAAAGTGAATTGAATTTCACGTCGAATGATATATTTTATATTAAAATCGGATAAGAGTTAGATAATTGTCATTGCCTATCAAAAAGGGGCATTATTATATCATTAAGGCCCGATTCCCACTCGATCCATCTGCGGGGAACGGTTGGGATTCACAGTGGATGTGAATTAGTGATTCCCACTGGCACCGACTACCATCTGGTAACAGCTGATTTTACAGCTTCTTCTTATATCAATGTTTAATATGTATGTATATAGTTAGTAATTTATATAATTTTGGATATTTTAAGACTTTAAATAGCCATATAACACAAACCTTTTGCCCAAATTGGCCAGAAATTGTTGGCCCGGTGCAAAATATGTATATTTAAATTTCGTTTCTTTCTGTTTGTTTTTGCTGTGGATTGATAAAAAGTTCAATCGAACTGCCAGAGATAGGAACGTCTCTTTTAAATGGTGGAATGGGTGATAAAATTTCGACGCGGCAAATCCTTATGCACCATTCCCCAAAGAGATAGTGAATAGTCGCCAGTGGGAATCGAAAGGAAGCTTAAGTTACTTAAGCCGAGAAAATCAGAACTAACGTCCGAAAATTGAAAACGTCCTAAATTCGTGACCACCATTGTATGGACTTAGTTACACATTTTGGCATATGTAGTATATGTATTACGAAATTACATTTCAAAAATATAACAATTTTCTTGTGTAAGAAATTGAGTTTCAATTTCCTTATCAATCTCAATACGATTTAGTATATATACAATTTACAGTTATGAGCTCAAATTTTTGTAACGTACAGTCCCCATAAAGTATATATATTCTTGATCAGCATGAGAAGCTGATTCGATACAGCCATGTCCGTGGCGGTAAATCAACTTGGCCATTGGGATATTTATTATCTGGTTAAGATAAAGTATGACAATCGTCAGGATTGGACCACTATATCATTTAGTGATATAAGAAAGATATGTGAAGGAGTTGGAGTAATGATCGAATATATGTTTGTAAGCAAAACAAGTCAATATAAATCGACAAGTCCAAGGAGAAAGAGAAATTGGGGGTAAACATCGGCGTATCCGATTTTTAATTAATTCCGATTTCAAAGCTAGGAAATAATTATCAATTGTACGTTGTTTTTTTTTTTCATATTCCTCCTATCATAGAAAATTTATGATAAACTTATGCAACAACAAATTGGATAAGCTGTTGATGTTTAGAGTTGTTATTATTGCATTGCATTGCATTGGCGTGACTGGTGCTAGTGGGTATATAAGTATATACTTAGTTTTCTGTATGACTAGCCACGGAAACAAAAGGCAAACGAAAGCGAAAGCCTTTCCCACTTATCGTAACCAATGCGGCTGAGTAAGCGCGCAGGCGTGCCAGCGAAATGAACTTGAGAATTGATTTTCTCCGCGCCCAGACTTGGTCTAGACGACTTCCTCGAAACGCTGACTCATTGCTTTGTTTTCTTTTGTTTCTTTTGCAGATGCCGCTGGCGACATCACTGGATAAGGATGCCATCCGGGAGGCTTACGAGGATGTTCGCTCTGATCTCACAGACACCGAATGGGCTGTCTTCAAGTTCGATGGCCCGCAGATAATTGTCCATGGCCGGGGTCAATGCTTTGAGGAGTTCCGCGAGCAATTCGGTGATGCCGAACGTGCCTTCGGCTACATCCGCATACAAATGGGCGATGAAATGTCCAAGCGCAAGAAATTTATATTCCTGACATGGATTGGTCAGGAAGTTGGTGTCATTCAGCGGGCGAAGATGTCAACGGATAAATCACTAATTAAGGATGTTCTCAATGTGAGTACATACTGTCCATTGGATTAAAATTGATATATCCATTCATCTCTCTCTTTGTTTCCTTCTAGAACTTCGCTGTCGAACTTCAAGCTGGCGTCGAGGCTGAGCTGGACATTGAGCTCTTCCGTGGGGCCCTGAATCGGGCTGGTGGAGCCAACTATGGCACTGGCATTCGGGATAACTAAGATGGAGCTGGTTTGTGTGTCCTGCTGCCGCTGACCTAACCTCTGCCCCTGTCTTTCTAAATTTTTTTTTAACCTAATTTTATGCAAATTAAACAAAACAAAACAAAAGAAATATTAAAATATTTTACTGTACATTTTTTTTATTGTGTAATAAATAATTGAAAGTAAGAAAACTATTTTTTTACTCAATTTTGTTTCTTATTTAATATCCAGTTGGAAAAAAATAGAGTATTAAGTCGACTCGACGACTCGGATATACCATGAATCAAGTTCAAAAAAATATTTCAAATTTCGAAAACCAATCGAAATATTTCAAATTTAATCAAATTTGGTAGGTTGGTAGAAATGAGGCGGAAGTGGGCGTGGCAAACTCGCCAATATCGTTGGTATACATACCAAATTTAATGTCTCTAGCTGTTATAGTTTTGAGGAAAATCAGATTTATGCAAATTCTGGGGGCGTAAGAGGGCGTGGCCAAAATTACAATTACCTCTATATATTTGAATACTACACGAGTCCACGTACTAAATTTAATGGCTCTAGCTCTTTTGGTCTCCGAGATCCAGGTGTTCAAACAGACAGACGGACGAATGGAAATGGGTAGATTGACTCGACTGTTGATCCTGATAAAGGAAACCAAACACTATGGGTGCAAGTCATGCGAATCACTTAATCAGTTACGCATTTCGACCCTTGGCTGGAATTTAAGTCCTTACTTCGACTGGACCAACTAAAAGGACCTTTAAACAGGAAGTATTATAGGAATAAGAAGTTATGTGAATGTCATTAAGGCACAAAAATAAATACACTAAAACTTGTATTTTTCATTTTTAGTTTTGGTCTAAAAACTTTGAATTTTATTTTATCTTTTACATAAATGTATAAATGGACTAAGAAAAAAATCTGGCACTTAAAGTCGGACACCGACTTCCAGATACCCTGTACCGAGCAGTAGACTTACATTCATTCACTATGTCTGACAAATCAGTTATATACTAAACCAGTTCATTTATATGGAATCTGATAAAAGAAAACCCATACGACAAACGCGTACAGACAGACAAGGAGGTCATAGTCGGCTAGATCGATCCGGTTTCGGGTCAATTTTTGTAAGTGTAGATAAATGTAGATTTGTTCATGTATTCCTTTCCGATATATTTCGACCATTAACAAATTGTTTTTCATTTCTACATTTACAAATATTGACCTCGAGCCGGATAAACATAACACAGAAGATATTTATATATATATGTGTTTGTAGTCGTTAGTAAGGTCCTGAAGTGGTTCTTTTCATACCCATTTGAACCACGGGTACAGGATATGCCGTACAAATCAGAGCCATAATGTTTTGCTAAATGTCTATGTGAATATTAGATGAATAGAATTGTGTGTGTGTGTGTGTGTGGTGTGAGTTTCAGGGGAAAGCGTGTATGAGTCAATTTGAATGAATGGAGTTTGAATGAAATTGCCTAATCCTTGTGCCAACAATGTGAATTTAGCGATCACGGAAGAGCACAGAGTGTAGTGCATCAATGTCCACTTCGACGCCCGACGAATTGGTGGTGACAGTGCGCGAACCACTGTTGGAAGGAAAGCTACAAAAACACAAAGAGGGGGGAGATTAGGGCATAAATTAAGAATCCTTTCAATGGTAAAGTCAAAACAAAACTCACTTAGCCGAGTAATTGACTGAACGGAGACACGAATGCGGATTGATTAGAACACAATGCATGGGTTGTCCATCAAATTCGCGCTGATGATACGAATCCACAGCCATTTCGGCATGCTCCAGAGATTTGTAGATAACTTCTGCTGTGCCTGGTCGCACCACATGGGCATCGTACATGGGCCCAATGTCATTGAAGAGCTCGCGTATATCACCGGTGGTGACATTGGCATGAAGATTACTAACCAGAACCCGATAACCTGACTTATTATTGGCACCAGCACCCGGTAAAGATGGCGGTGGACGTGCACCACCAATTGATGGGAGAGCATGAGTAGTAGAAGCATGTCCATTCTCATTGGCATAAATACCATGGGAGACGCGTCTATCGGGCTCAGAGCCAAAGAGGCGAGCCCTCAGAGAATCTGGCAAATTGGATGTTGCCAATAAATTTCGCTGTTGCTGATGATGAAGTGGTAGTGGAGCATGATGGGAGGGACCACGTCGCTCGAACAGTTGCTTCTCAGTCCTTGACGCAGGTGGTGGCTGAAGAGAAGTGGGTCGCTCTATGCGATTACGTGATGGTTCATAGATGCCAAATGGATCGCCTGGCATATTGGAGGAGTGCATTTCTACATCGTCCATGTCAGCAGCATTGTTACGAAATGGATATCGAGCCGAAGATGGTTTCTGATAACCACCACTCATATGCAAAGAACGATTAATCTCCTCTGAAAAAGAAAGGAAGAGATTGAAATCTCATCAAAACGTGAGATCAGTAATCAGTACTTACCCATCTCCAGGTGCTCCATATTATCATGATCGACATAGCCAGGTGGGCAGAAGTTCTTGGCATTATCATTCGGAAGAGAATCCCAAGGGTTCTCATGTTGGGCACGTGCGCGTCGATTGGTTATTGTGATCAGATTCTGTTCCTCTTTCTGGTGCTTCTGGAACACAGCTAGCGTTGGCAACAGTGGTGGCGGCGAATAACGACCAGACCCACCACCACTACCTACACCACCGCCTCCAGAACGATGATGATAATGCTGCTGCTGCGGCTGATGATGATCCTTCTTACGATCATGGATCAATTGGCGGGCATCAATGCCCGATGCTCTTATATTCTGATTGAGTATCTCACGGGCATCGCTGATTTTCGCTCGCGTCTTTTGTATAATCTTATTCCTGGCATCGAATAGAATTGCATCCGGTTTGTGTGCCGGTTTATGTGCCGGTTTCTTAATTACTTTTCGTAGCTTACTGTCCGGAGAAAGAGAGAGAGGAGATTGTAAAACATATTTAATAAGAGCCAACGCCATTTTTTTCAGAAACAAGAATAATATCAATAAATAACAGAAAAATATACCGCTACTACTTACAATTTTTTATCTCCAACTCCACGCTTACGCTGTATTATCTCATCCAGACTTAAATCTATATCCATGATCGAATCTTTAATTGAAGAGTAGTGAGAATCACCGCTTAAATGGCATACAAATTGATATTAAGACGATTTTCGAACTCAACGCTTTCCCGTGACGCGAAAAAAAGAAATTTGCTTTTTTCTTTTGCGATGGCGTGTGCCTGCGTTAGTGGTGGTTTAAGAGATGCTCTATCGACAAAAGGTACCAAGTATCGAATAGCAAAAATGTTCTTAAGAAGTTTTCTCTTCGATGGAACAAGCTTAAAGAAGCCATTTATTTGGATTTTACATGTGAACTTTGCAATATATTTTTTAATCAATAACCAAATTTTTTAACATATATTAAAATTTCCAAGCGATAAGTCTGGGTAGTGTAAACGAACCGATGACTCACAGACTTATCGATATGCACTTCAAATATAGGGAATGTCGATGACACTCGATAACGACAGAAAGAAGAACAACAAATAAAAGAAAAAGCTGATGAAAACACAGAAAATAAAAATTTAAATTGAAAAGTTTGCAATTAAATATATTTAAAACACTTGAGTGCAAAATTAATGATAAGTGTTAGCACACACACAAATGCACACACATCATCCATAGTCCTATCTCTCTCTCTCTCTCTTTCACTTCCTTGCTGTTCAAGAAGTTCCGCTTGTGTGCATTGTATATAGTGTGTGTATGTGTGTGTGTGTGAGAGAGGAAAAAAGAAAGCAACAGCAAAGAAAACAACAACAGAAAAACTAGAAAATTGATTAGATTTGTGTTTGTTAAAAGGGGTGGGGGTTAACTTTTGATGGGCAACGCTACAACTAGACAAAACAAACGCCAAGAAGTACCCGAAGAAGCCGCAACAGAGCAGCAACAACAACAACAGCAACTGCAACCAATACAAAGAGTATCTGTTGTCCACAACGTCAACAGCGGCAGCTGCGTCACAGCTGAGGCTCAGCACCAGCAGCAGCAGCAACAACAATCAGCTGCGTCGCGTCAGGTAAATAACTGTATTTAGGACAAATTGATAAGGAAAATACTTTTTCGTTTTTATCATCATATGCATTCATTTTGTGTTTACACTTTTTCGTTATTTTTCTATGTCTTTCATTCAGCAATTCACTCCCTTTCAAAAGAGAATTCTTTTCTTTCCCTCTTTCGATCCTCACTCTCCTCACTCTCTCCGCTGACCTTGATTCCGCGATCTCGTCTCTCTTAGCTCAGCTTAGCTGTACCGCACGTGTTTTGCCATCTTCCATTTACTATGCAATTTCGCCCTCCCGCACATTTTATTTATTGTTGTTCTTGCTCTTGGTTTTTTACTATTTCCGTATTTGCCTAGTCGCGCCAGAAACGCCCGCGTCGTCGTCGGCGTCAGCGTTGCTGTCACCATCAATGCCATTTTGTTAAAGTTCGCTGCGCAAATTATGGCGCGTCATCCACAGTTGGTTATCAAACTGTCCTCCTGTCCCGCTCTCTACCACACACAACACACACACACACGGAAAACATAGATACCATTATAATTTTTGCTACGCAATTTCCGTATGAAATGTCATCATCATCAAAGGAACAACAACTAAATATACAAATACATATGTATACACTTCTACAGCCAAAAACTGCATGGGGCCCTTTCACTCACACACAGACATACATACTACATACATGCACTCGCAGTTGGGGAGAATTATCATCATTAAACCATCATCAAAATGTACCGATTTTTAATATACATACATACATACATATGTATGTATAAAACGTACCCCATACAATCTAAGTACAGCGCACAGTCACTGTATGAAATATTTGGCATGGCGTGCATAAAATTAGTAGTAAGAAGCTGGAATAGTTTTCAAATACATTCAAGAGCTTACCCCCAATACTAAAGACGTTCATCAAACTAAACTAATAATTTGTCTTTTGGGGCCGGAATAGAACTTGAGGATATGTTAGCAAAAAAAACATAAACAAATTAGTCATATGTAGTGCTGTCCCAAATTTTGTGACACTACTGTTTGATACATATAAATGAGTACATACATACATACATATACAACATACTTAGCCATATGAACTAATTCCCGTTCGCCTGCTCTTTCAATCTCACCCGCTCGTTCGCTCTCCCTCTCGCTCTCTTGCGCTCTCAGGCATCGTTGAGCGAGAGAAATGATTGGCCGCTCAGCTGTTTGATCGTGCTTCACTTGTTTGCAAATATTCACTGGTTATTTCACACGTGTCGTCGTTCCGTCTACGTCGCAGACAGAAAGATATTTAGAAAAAAACAACGAACAAAAAATAAAAAAAACAAATAAACACATAACAAAAAATTATATTTAATAATAAAATATAACGACAGTGGGATTTTGTTTATCGAAAAGCCGAGGCAATTTCCAGCGGAAAGAGAAAGAGATTTCTAATACAGGTAGAGAGAATGCTGAGCTCATTTATTATTGTTGTTGTCGCGTTGTTTTTGCAAAAGAAAAAAAGAAACAACGCAGAAAAACGCGTGTTTTGCTTCACATACAGTTGCCCGCAAATTTTTCTGTACAGTTATTCGTTATTGTTTACTCGGAACAAGAAGTGTTTAGTTATAAACAAAAACAATAATTGAATAAAATAAAAGCAGCATATGATCAAATCAATTTAGTTAAAATTTCCGAAACTTTAAAGTCCCAATACACAAGTAAGAAATATGCAAGCGGCGGGGATTCCCCTTATTCCGTATAAGCTGAGAACTTCGTAGATAACAGTAATCTGTGTTCACTCGCTTAGTAGTTGGCCTAAAAGTGAAAGGTTCTTTATAAAATTATCCCAAAAACAAGGCAAAACTGATAAAAAATGTATAGAGTTTATTTAACAATAAACTATAAAAAAGACTGAACGGATAATTTGATTTTGGTTAAAAATTTAAATCTAAGTATGAATACCTAAAATAGATCTGGCTTCAATCAATGTATTCTTTTTTCATATCGATTTAATATTAAAATTCGTTTACTTTTCTTCTGTTCCATATATGTAGCTATCCACTTGCAGTCTGGGGAGTCTAAGCGGTGGACGCCGCCTGAACTGGAGCTTCTCGGGTGCTCGGAACTCATTTCGTCATCGCAATAAGGCCACAAGAAAGAGGTGAGAAACGATAGTTTAGCTTAAACCATTTCATGTCTTCAATTAATTAGCAATTCTGGTTTTGAATCGATTACAGTTTAACCTCCCTGCAAGGGTCTAAACGTTCTAAAACACAATGGCATCGACCGATAACCAATTCCATATTTAATTCTCACTTCAAGGAGTCAAGTCGCAACGAGGAATTCCATATTGAGCATTTGGTGGCCAAAGGTGCCTTTGGTGTGGTCTTCAAAGTAAAAGAAAAAGACAATTCCCCTCAGGCCAGTTACGCTCTGAAAGTTCTAAAGAAATCAAAGGTATAACCCAATCTAATCTTTGCCTGTGTCCACTGTCACCATACGAATTTCTTTTCATGTTTGGTAACATTTAGCTCATAGAGGAGAATAGCGTGCAGCAGATCAAGGACGAGGCGGATATACAAAAAGTTTGCGGTCACAATCAATTTATTGTCCAACAAATCGATCTTTGGCAAAATCGTCACAATTTGTATATATGTATGTATGTTCACCTATGTATATCAATTATACACCAAGTCCTTATTCCTAGTCCAATATCCGAAACCTTAATTTGGCCGCATAGATTTATACTATATAAATTGGTCTATTAGTCACTTGTAGAATTTGATGAAGACGAATGAGTTTATGTTGGTTATTTATTAAAATGTTCTTTTATTTTCTATTCGACAGTATCCGAATATGTGCCGAATGGTGAATTGTTTAGCAAAATTTCACAATTTTCAATCGATTTAGTGCGTTTGTATGTGGGAGAGATTGCACTTGCTATTGGTAAGTACACACATATTTAATTCTATATACAAATGATTTTGTATAGATAAGATTATTTTCTTTTTTTTTAACATAGATTTCCTGCACAACGCTGGGATTATCTATCGCGATGCCAAACCTGAGAATATTCTACTAACTCAACAATTTCATATTAAATTGACGGATTTTGGTTTAAGCAAATGGCTTAAATTGGGTGCAAATACGCGAACAATGTGCGGCACATTCAAATATATGGGTACGAACTAAAGAACACAACATAAAAAAAAACACAAACAAAAGCAAACATAAAATTGTAAAATTCTTAAGTTAATCAATCGAGAAAAAAACAGAAACAAGAAGAAGAGGAGTAAGAAGGAGGAAAAATTACTGTGAACAAATTAATTTTATATAAACAAAATAACATCGATTAGAAAGGGTTAGCTATATAGTATTACACCTATACTTTAGACAGAGACAGACAGACATAGAGAGAGGGTGAAAGAAATACGCGTGTGAGTGAGAGACAACAAAAAAAAGAAAAACAATATCTCAAAACTTTGTATATATAAATCAATTGATACACACACAGAAATTTCTGCACCCCACACCTTGCACCCCCTCCCACACACAAACTGCCACAGAATGAATGCCCGTTCGCAAGTATTCGATCTGACCATGGAGGGTCGTCAGGTAGATGAGGCTGTGGCAACCATATTCCATACCGTCCTCTTTCATCGTTGCCTTGGCAAATATATGTATACAGGCGATGCTCAATATTCAATCGGCACCGTTGGCTATACGGATGTGGATTGCGATTTCATTGATTTCACCTACGTGTGCTGCACATCGGATAGTCTCACCCGTACGGTTAAACGTGCCATCAATATGTTTAGCGAGAAATTGCGCTCCAATGACAGCTGCGGCTCGGGCCAAATCAGTTTGGAGTTCTTTCAAAAGAAGAAAAAGAGTTGGCCCTTTCAACAGGAATCGATACCCTGGGAGGTATGGACAGTGCATTTGGATTTGATTAAGCACGAGAGTGAGGATGAGCGACAATTGTGTAGAGAGAATGTATCTGATTTACTTACCGAGAAAGTGATCTATATTACCGAGCTAATGAATCGACATGATTATGTACCAAAAACCCCAAATCAAAGTGAATTGGACTTAATATTCGATACATCATTTCCGGATGTTCAACCATATTTATTTAAATTCGATTATTCCACATCTTCTGGTTCGACAGCACCATCCATGGGTAATGCCATGAAAAAAATCATCAAAGAAACTCTCGCAATGTGACGGGACAATCATAACAACAGCAACATCAGCAACAACAACAACAACAATATCAATCAATGGCTAATTGGTTATATAACCCTGTACGATTACGCCTTAAAGGCAATGAGAATTTTGTGCAAATTATTAATCATTGCGAATGAGCGATTCTTGATTTCGATCCGATTAGCTATAGCATTAAATTGTTCATTCATTTGAAGAGGCAACTAAATTAGAGATTTTTGCAAATTGATTCATTTCAGTTTGAACACACTTGGCTTTAACCAGAGTAATTCAATGTAATCGAATTAGTATTTGTATCTAATTAGTTAGTTAACGCACACATATACATACTTGTATATAAACATACATACATATATCCATTTTATCGATCGTATACACAGATCCACCGAAAAGTAAACGATTAACTAATATTTAGGCTTATTAGTTTTGAGATTAATTTAATTCATTTTTGATATTTCAACCAGAATTGAGATATAATATTAACAAACTATTAGTTGAATAAGTTCCAAATCATTTAATGTTAATAATAATTTATATTTAAAATATGTGTTTCTACCTAAACAATTAATCTGATATATGTATAAATCAAGCTATCAATATCGATAAAACGGATATATGTGAAATTATAATGATTAATGCTTTATATTCTATATCCTTTTCGATCTCCACGATTGAGGATCAAATTGAAACTTGCGCAAAGTTTTCGTTTTTGTACACTTTTCCCCTTTTTTGTTTCTTTGTGCTAAAGCTGTTTTTTTCTTTACTGTGCTGTGTTTTTATTCATGTATTCATTTTTATTTGCATTGTAAATTAATTTACTTTAATTTAGATGTTGTTGTTGTCTGTTAGGTGCATACATGAGTAAAATCTATAAGAAAAGTAGACAAAATATTTATTAAACAATACACAAAAATACCCACCCACCCACACACACACACACACACTCACATGTATGTCGCCTAGAATTTAATTAATCTAATTAAGTGACTTACGGCTTTTCTCCATTGTGTCTAGTTTCCATTAGTTTTTAAGTGAAAAAGTGAAAGTAATATTGATTCAAACAAATATAAGATAACTATAAACGATGGGAATCTTCTTGAAAACATATTTATTTTTTACTTTTGTGTACATAAAAACTAAAAGCAACTAAAAATTGGAATATTCCTTTGTGCTAGATAGTTTTGACCAAGTCGGAGAGATGATAATGGCAATAATATTTATTGGCCTGTTGTGTAAGAGAAAAGTGTGTTCAAATAGGAAAGTTAAGTGAACGATTGAGCTGCATACAATGCCCCTTCAGAGTCCCCTCAATTTCCATCACTCCCAAATCAAAATCGTTTTCGCTTAGCCTAAGAGAAAATATAATTATGACAACTTTAATTTAAAGCATAAACTGAACAAATTAAAGAAAAAATTGAATTTTGAGACGGGGGATTCCGGGGTAAGAAGCCCCAGTAGACCTTTCAGAGTTTTCACTTCCATTTTCTGCCCTTTAGTTACATTTCTATGAATGTCGAGTAATGATCACTGAAATTTTCTCTCCTACTACTCCTCCTACCTACTTACATATATATATATATATATACAATCTCAACGGCAGGCATATCAGTTTTTCATATTCATTTTTTGTCATTTCTGTGCACAAATTTATTTATTAACTATGTATGTAATGTAATTAAACATAATTCTGTTAATTAATTATTAGAAGTTAAGTGAAAGAGAAACAAGAGAGATATATACATATATAAATTGAACGTAAAGTGAACCCATCATGAAACGGCAAATATTTATATACTTTTAAATGTATGTATAAAATTGATTGTGATTGTACTTTGTAGTGATTAAAACTAAATAAATACCTACATATATATCTATTTACATATATAGAATCATGTGTGTATGTTTGTCTGCGGACACCCAGCCTAAAAATAAATACACAGTGTAATGTCCAAGCTGTAATTGTAAACAAAATGAAAGTTAGATATATACATAGATATATATATACATATATATATAGAGTATAGTAAAGTAATGTGTGTGAAATTCAATAATATGCGCAGATATATATACATACATATATACGCAAATGTAAATTGCAAATTTTAAAAATTAACTGTTGTGTAAATCGCCGAAAATAATAAATATATATAAATAAATTTAATAATAATTTCAATCAAATGGCAAGAATCTATTTCTGTTTAAGTTAACAATTTTGATTTAATGGTTTATTTTGTTAACTCTTTTGTTGACGGGGAAATTAAGTTAAATCTTAATTGTCTCATATTAGCCCGCTATGCGTTTTGGTCGACTTTCTTAATCCCTCTCTCACCCTAGATCTCTTTTTCTCTCTCTCTGGTACGGTTTTAGACTTTTAGAGAATAGCGAAAATTTCGAATTCATCGATTTTTCTAGGACAAATCAACTTATGAACTCTCAATCATTTCGTCTAGTAAGCTAACGATTTCAAAGAAATTAAGAAAATTAAAATTAGCATTTAACGATCATAGTTCTTACACAGTAAATGATAATTTAATAAATTGTTTTATGCTTAATTTAATATCAAAAAATATTCAAAAATCAATCTAATTCACAACACAAAGGTTGGGTTTCCACAAATGAATTAAGTTTAGTTCAAATTCGTATCAGAAATGTTTGATTATACAGTGGTGGCCAAATGGTTAGAGCATGTGATGTTTTTGAACTTTAACTCTGATTTTTTCGACACATGACAATTTATTTAATAATTTATGGGTTATTCTAGTTAGATGTTCATTTTATTCAGGAGTGTGCAACGCATAGAAAGAAGCATCTCCGGCCATATAAAGTATATATATTCTTGATCAGCACGAGACGAGTATAAATAGCCATGTCCGTCCGTATGTACTAGACCGCTAGAGCTACAGGGTTGAAATGTTGCATGTAGGCTTATTATGTATTGCACAGTTTTCGGATTCAGCCGGATCGGACGACTATATCACATAGCTTCCACAAAAACGAACGGTCGAAAACAGTGACTTTTATGAATAACTTTGCTACTTGTGACGCGATTGCTTTAAAATTAAACATTTATCAGTTTTAAATTTATCTTAATGACTTTGCCATATTTTTTCAAGATCGGGTGACTATATCATATATCTCCCATAGGAACGATCATTCTAAAACAGTGACTTTTATGAATAACTTCGTAAACTCTTCTCAGTTTCTTGTATGTATCTGTTAAAGACTGTGCCAAATTTGATCAAAATCGGACGACTGTATTATATAGGTCCATAACATTGTTATTGCCTATGCTAAGATATTAGGATATTCTTTCGCAAACATTAGACTTTTTAAATAAAACGTTTTTCCACTTTGATAGCTATAGGCAAGGAAAGAGTTACCAATAAAGTTGCAAGTTTGTAAATATTTTACCTATGTGTACTCCTTCGTAAGAATTGTAGATCTAGAAAGATCTAAGATAAATTGCCTTGCTTTGGGGCCAATTAACATTCTGAATTGTGTATATATGTAATGGTCTTTTATGCCAAGCCTCACTAATTTGTACTAAAGTCATTTACAAAAAAACAGTTAAATCAAATTCCCCATCGAATGATCATTAAAACCGTCTAAAAACTAGGGAGCTTCTGCAAAAAGGGGAAGTTTTAAGCCAAAGTGTCTATCACTCAGAAATCATTTAAATGAAAGAGTTCCAAGAAATTATTATATAAACTTTCTTATGAAACTACTAGGGAGACGAGAAAATCAGAATTAAAGTACATTAATTAGACTATTCTTAGTTGCCTTGCTGGGTGGTTTTTGTTAACGTCTTAACCATATTAAATAAGACATTTCAAATTCGAGTAAGCAATTTAATATATTTGGCCAGGATTTCATGGGTTTTCCTCCTTTTGTTCCTATTTTGTTGTTGCTATACGTGTTGTTGTATATTTTACGGGTGGGTAAAATTGTCGTTTTCTTTTCGCTTTCCATCTATTTGCAGCACCCGAAATTTTGTGCGGCGAACCCTATGGCCATGCTGTTGACTGGTGGGCCCTTGGTGTCATTGCCTGTCAGATGCTAACCCAAAAAGGTGAGTTAAAAGCCAACAATAATTGAATGTTACCTGTAATTGATGGAGACCAAGCAGATAGTGGCAATTAATCATTAAAATCAGTTGGTGGAAAACATTTTGCGACTGATTTTGAGGCGTTTCATTTGAAAAAAAAAAAGTGAATTCGACTCGAACCGGTTTATGTGACGCAAATCGTTGATTATAGAAATGTACATACTCTCGGTGTGTCTCTTGTTTTTTCACAAGAATGTACAGCAATTCCACAGTGAGTTATATTAACTAAACTAAACTGAAAATCAACTGACACTGTCATAAATGCCATAAATTTAACATATCGTTACGGTCCGCCTGCTCGATCGTTTGGAAATCCCTGATTGTTAGACTAATGTCATATACATACAAATGTATAAATAGTAAATGCCATAAATCTTAATTCTAGAAAGCGAAAAACACACAGAACTTTGGTATTTAAGTGTAGATCTTCTTAATTGTTTAAAGCACTTGAAACTTGCAATAAAAATGCATTTTAAAACAAAAGTTTATTATGCCAAAGAGCAAATTTTTGATAAAAATACATACCTTCATACATATGTATGCATGTATTTTGTATAAAATTTAAGTTTCAGTTAGTAAGAAGTTTGGCCAATAAGCATCTTGTCAAAAAACGTATGACAATTGATGTTCCTGTCAAATTTTCAACTGCGAAAGATAATCAATTCTGTCGAGATTTGTGTGACATTTGTTTTGATGAGTTTTTGACTGATTCCTACAACAATGAAATCATTTCAGAAGTAAGGTGGAAAAAAGGTTTCGTAACTAGCCGCTAAAAATGGGAGTCGGTATCGGTATTATCGGGATTCCGGGGTCGGGCGGAACAGGAAAGATTAAAGGCTCGGGACGCTTGATCCTCCGATTAAAAATCAAAAAATGATCAAATTATTTATCTTTAATAAAGGTAAACAGACGCTAAAAACTTTCCTTAGCCGTCAGATGAACATTTTTAGCATTTTAAACTAATTGTAAGTAGAAAATTGTCTAAATCTTTAATACAACATAGCCGTGCACGATGAGGAATGAGTGTTCAAATTAAAGGATAGATCGAATATTTTACGGCAATGAGTGAAATATTGTTTTCTACTTCTAGTATATTTCTCCTCTTAATCTAATCTGATCTTAATTTACATATATCATCACTTGTAAACAAGTTAAATTATTTTGAATATAAAAAATTTATCTGATAATATAAACCAGAGGGCCGGGGCTAACTTCGACCGCGTCAAAGTTTGTATAACCTTGAAACTTTTTTCGTAACTCGCTCCTTACCCATAGCCATCAAAGTGTAAAAACGTTTTAACTAAAAAGGCGAAAGAACGGCCTACAATCTTAGCATACGAAATAAGGAAGATATTGATCAAAGTCACTGTTTTCCACCGATCGTTCCTACGGGAGCTATATGATATAGTCACTCGATTTTGATCGAATTTGGAACAGTTGTTTATAGGTGTAATACACTCACCAATATTAAATTTCACGACAATAGCTCTAGGAGAAGTTCGAGTCGATCCAGATGGACGGACGGACGGACATGACTATTTGAACGCATCTCGAATCTATATACTTTATATGGTCGGAGATGCTTCCTTCTATGCGTTGCACACTTCTGACCAAAATTAATATACCCTTTTTGCAAGGATATAAAAATGTAAAATCTACAGTTGTAAGCTTTGTCATTCCGCTTCATGAAGTTGGAATTCCCAATTAGTTTTAGCGTTGATGATGCGGTATGGCTATTATGGTACGAAATTAAAATGTTCTCCTGCTCATCTTTTTGTGTCCCTATTATTTAACATCTCATTATTATTTAGTATAGAAAATTGTCTAAATCTTTAATACAACATAGCCGTGCACGATAAGGAATGAGTGTTTAAATTAAAGGAGAGATCGAATATTTTACGGCAATGAGGATATAGAACCAGTATCCTCGTTCTTCAGCTGCCTTTATGACTGTTATTTATACAACTCATCTACCGAGGAGTACTAAATTTAGAATATATATGCTGATTAGATTTATTATGGATAATAAGTCATAGGAATCTTAAGCCGTAATCTCGTTTATCATTGGTTGAGAGGGTCATTTTTTGGACCCTATTTAAAAGCAATCATTTGAAAATGAAAAGAGTTATTGAAATAAAAGTTTGAAAAGCAAACGAATATGTTTTGGTACGACGGAAGTTCAACAAGTTCTCGGCCTCTAAAGCTAACTTCAAACTCAAAAGGTATCCTGCTGGCACAGGTTCGTCTGAAATTAAAATTTTAACCCAGCGTTAGACTCATTAAAAGTAATTTCGGTCCCGAAGTTTGCCTTACACAAGGAGAATATTGCCTCACAAAAAACGCCATATCTCGGAAAGTATTTCGAATTTCAAATAAATCTTGAACGAAACTCTCAAAACTAATATCTAATAGAAACCAATTTAAAAAAATTTCGAAACCAACGGGAAACTTTTAAAATATTTCGGTACAGTTGGGACGGGAATAGCTGAAATTCTTTTAGGGACGGAATTGAATCGGAACCCATATCATTCTATATCATTATTCTCGATCGATAAATAAACTCTTTCTCATACCTCTTTAAAGCTTTTCTTTCAATCGGTTTCGACTTTTTTTTGAGTGATCATTTTTATCATAAACGACTAGTTTTATCGATTTTAGAATAACATTTTTGTTTACATCCGATTCTCTTTGAAGTAAGATTTAACAAGGTGATTTCTGTTAAAGAATCTTTCAAATGCTGGGTGATTGGTCATGGCTCATAATCGGCATACGAATTGTCACTGAAAATCAAATATCGTTGCTGTTATCGATAACAATTAATACTCGTGGGTGTGTGTTTGTGTGTTTTTTTTCATTTTTTTTCGCTGTTTTTTTATTTAAGAATTTTCTCAGTCTATATAAAATCATACATATCTATGCATATATATATACACATATATATATCTCGATACGTACATGTGTGTTGTATTATATATATATATATATACATATATATATATATATATATATATGTATGTATATATATACATATGCGTATATATATATGTTATAACACTATTTGTTAAATGTTAAAATTCACACGAATTAGCAAATACAAAAAAAGTATATATATATATATATATTCTTTATATATATCGAGAGTTTGCATTATAATATTAAATCAAGGCTGTTAGGAATTTTTAAGGGAGTTTCCGTTGTTGTTGTTCTTGTTGTTTTTGTAGTAGTGGGTGGTTAACGGGGAGGTCGGAATTATTGTAATCGGTGATCGTTGATAGTTCAAGATCGTTGTTGCAAATGACTAAAATTTAATTAAATTAACATTAATTAAATTAGAATTATAAGTATTACGTTTTGCATGCCATCTTAGCGGTTTGTCTCCTGTCCTGGTTGTTGTTTGTTTTTTGTTTGTTTTGTTTTTGTTGCTGCTATTTCTACGGATTTGATTGGATATATTTATATATGTATGTTTAGCTTGCTCTGGATTAAGTGAAAAGTGGGGCGGGCCGGGTAGATAGAGAGAGACAGAGAAAGAGAGAGAGAGTGTGTGAGGGGGGATGCGAATGCGTCGTCTTCGATTTATAACTAAGAAATACCACTAACTATTATGGGGAAGGGAGGGAGAAAAGGCGTTTGGTAAAGGGAGGGGCTTGGAGTTTTATTTTTTCATCTAGTTAGAGGCATTCTCCTTGGACTCGCTGCTTTCATCAGACTCCTTGGATTCACCAGATGAGGAATCATCAGCCTTGGAGGATTCAGATTTATCAAGCGATGACTTCTCTTCCGATGACTTCTTCTTGGGCTCCTCCAGGGCGAGAGGGGCCTCAGCGGGCTTGGGTTCGGCTATGGGAGAGGAGGCGGAGATGGGCTCATCGATTTTCTTGGGCTCAGCAGCGGCAATTTCAGCTGGCTTCTTCTCTTCGGCCAACTTAATCTCTGGCTTGGGTTTCTCTTCCAATTCCTTTTCCTCGCTGGCGGGCTGCTTCTCGATGGCCTTCAGGACTGGCAAGGATTCGGCAGCTGTTTCTGTATTCTTTTGCTGTTCCACAGGCTGGATGGGCTGGTTTCCCTTCTCAACAGACTTGGCCTGAGCGGCCAAGGCAGCGGGAGCAGCTGCTGGTGTCAACTTTTTCTCGGCATTCTCTGGGGCAGAAGGGGCAATCACTTGAATGTTGCTCTCGGTGGGCTTGGCATCAATTGGAGTAGCAGCAGGGGCAGCAGGTGCAGGGGGCAGGAGCATCGGTCACAACAGCAGCTGGAGACAATTCAGGCTTCTTTTGTTCCTTCTCCTTTTCCAATTGCTGTTGCTGCTGTTCAATCTCATTGATGCGTTCCTGACGGGCAGGCTGCTGTTCCTTCTCCTTCTCTGGCTCGGCGGCGGCAGCGGCAACTTCAAGGGGAACAACTGGTGTTAGGGTTTCTGTCGATTTGGCCTCGATTTTGGGTTCCAAGGGCTTGGCTTCTTCTACCGATTGCTTTTGTACTTCCGAATTGGCAGCAGGAGCAGCAGCAGCTTCTACGAGGGGAATGGCTTTTGGTGCCTCCACTGGTTTCTCGTCATCTTTTTCAGCATCGGTTGGCAAGGACTTGGCTTCCTCGGCACCTGAAGTGGCAACTGGAGTTGGCAGAGGAGCAGGAATGGCGGCAGCAGCAGGAGCTGTAGCGGGAGCAGCAGCAGCAGCAACAACGGCGGGCAATTTCTTCTCAGCGGGCTTTGTCTCTTCAGGGATCAACTTCTTTTCGGGGATGGCTGGAGCAGTCTCAACATCGGGAGCACTTGATTTCAATTCGGGCTCAGCGGCAGCGGGAGCAGCTGGAGCTGGAGCAGGAGCAGCCTCAGGTGCTGGTGCTGGGGCCGACTTGGCCTCTACTTTCGTCTCTGGCTCGATGGACTTGGCTGGGGCGGGCTCAATGGGACTGGTTTGGACCGTCTTGCTTAGCAGTTCTGCCTTCGAGCCGGCATCTGGCTGAATGGCGACCTCCTCATCGGGGACAGGGAGAGACCAGACGCCAACTAGGCAAACGGCGGCCACTAATAACAATTGACACTTCATGCTAAAAAGAGAACATCAATTAATTAACTTAATACATTGGAATGGAACACTCAAAGTCAAATAATGATCGAGTTAAGTCTAATGGAATGAATGGAATGGAACAGCCATGCATGTCCTTCCCAACCGTTACACTTGGCCTTGCAACATTTGTTCCGTATCGTTTCGTTTCATTTCGTTACGTTCCATTTCCCTTGTTCTTTGTGGCTTGTCATGCCAATTAAGCGGCGCCCCAGTCAAAAAGGTCAGACATCAGACCAAGTATCCATCTATGTACTATGTAGGTGTATGTGGGTGAGTGACAGGGGCACTGGCTGGGTAGCGGAGGGGACTGGGAATGTGGACATGCAAATAGTTTTGCTAGATGGCAATTGAAAATTATTACAACATCACTTGATTGTCAGTTGACGTTTGCCAATTCCACCTCGCAACATATGAAAACGTTTTTATTTTTAATTCGATTAAATCAAATCTTGGCGCTCTTTTGAAAGAATTGACGGAAATTTACAATTGACAATTGAATTGCTGAATCGGATTGTCGACTCTCGACTGTCGGCCGAGCGCAACAGCAGTTCGTAGACCTAGTCAACCCAGTTCAACCCACACACACACAAACACACCGTCTATAATACTCTTCCTTTTCCTTTTCTGTCAATCTATTTCGAAATGTGCAAGTTCAGAATGAAATCACTTGCCACTAAGGTCAATTGAACCAACCTAAATATAAAACTAACCTCTTCTAAGCTCTTCGATCCCTAGAAAATTTCTCAAAAGTAATTACAGATACCGGAAATATCGACTAATCAATTAAAGATCCCAAAAATCAATTTTTCATACTTACTGATAGTTAATAGAACTACTTTTAATTCTAAAATATAGATTATCTTCTGTGAATGAATTTTGTATTCATTTTGTATTCAAGGACTTATATATATATTATAGCTTTGATTTGAAAATATCTAATATCTATATTTGTTTATCTAGCTTTTTGCTGATTAGATTTAAAACATGAATAAAGCATTAAGTTTTTAATTTAATCTTTGTTTAATCTAATTAAATTATATATGCATCTCTATATAGATGTATTTGTGCAGACTTGGATTAACTGTTATTGTGTCTGCTGAAGTAGTTTTTAATTTGCATAAATTGTGTGTGTGTATGTGTTGATTTTTTAATGATTCTTTGCTAATTTTTTTTCTTCTTCTGTTGGTTATAAAATTTGCAAATTTAAAAGTGATTTCCTTTTTCTTTATCAAGATTACGGTATTTTTTTGTTTTCTGAACTACAAGTTTTTTGCCTCTCTCTCCCCAAAATTTGTCGTTGCCGATTTGGATTCGTGCATTCCTAAGATTTGGTGGGGATATTTCTGCATTATGCAAGAGTCTCTCACATGAAACTCGTTTAACAAACTAAGAAACTAAAGAAAGGCAAAAAAAAAAAAAAATCTACAGCATACTGAAACCACTCTCTGAAGGGGGTGGTGGGGGTGGAAGGGGTCGCTTACCTGTGCGAATTTGAAGCAGCTGAAGTTTTGAATTGAACAAGAAAAGATTGTTTCTTTTTTTGTTTTGGTTTTTTGTTTTGTTTTCGTTTAGTCTAGTTTTGTTTAAACTTTGAAGTGGGCACCGTTTGTTTTATTTCGTGTGTGTTTCCTTTCGAATGCGTTTGATATTGTGTATCTTAAAGATACTGTGTGTGGTTTTTTCTGTGTTTTTTTTTTTTTTTTTTTGTAATTGATTTCGTAGAGTTCTTTAGTTTTAGGAGTTTGACACGCGCACAAAAAAATAAATGTTTGAAAAAAATGATTGTATTTATTTTTGTAAGATTTGTTCTTAGTCCCGTTTGCGCCTGGCGCTTTAGTTGTTCTCACCCGGTCAGATACAAGATACACTTTGAGTAGCTGCCATCAAGCCGAGCCGTTTATATATACTCGCAGCCGAGCTAAGCTGAGCTGAGCTGAAAGAGCGCCGACAGAGGCAGTGGCAGTGGCAGAAGCGGAGGGTCGAGACAGAGACGGAGACGTCGACATCGTGCTAGGCACGAACAGCGGGGTGAGAAAGCGACAGAGAGAAAGATACAAAGAGAGAAAGAGAGACAAAGAGGGTACATGTATATATATATATATATATCGAGATCGAGGACTGGACACCTTCTGCTATTTTTAGTCCAAAGTTCTAAGTCGCTACTAAAGTAGTAGTCAGCAGCAGTAGTAGAAGAAGAAGTTGGTAGTTGGTAGTTGGGCCCCTTTCACC
This sequence comes from Drosophila equinoxialis, assembly GCA_018150345.1. NCBI lineage: Eukaryota > Metazoa > Arthropoda > Insecta > Diptera > Drosophilidae > Drosophila > Drosophila equinoxialis. Next base: position 4,454,696 of record JAECWI010000002.1, on the reverse strand, counting down.
ATAAATAGACAACAAGAATTGTGTGTTCCTTCTTTAGCAATTTGTAAGTCTTCTTCCTTCCATGAAAGTTATTTATAGTCAGGATCAATGCATCGATGGATAGATGGATGGATCAATCGATCGATCGTCGTCGTCGCCATCGTCGTCGTCGGCTTTGATCGATTGGCCATAAGCATCCATTAAAAATGCCCAGACACGATTTTCAAATGGAGTTTCTTTTACTTTTCGATCAGAATCTTAATTGTGTGCTTTGCTTTGGTGCTTTGGTGCTTTGGTCTGTGCCTGCCTGTGCCCAGGCAAAGGGTAAACTGGTTTGGTATCTTCTACTATTTTTACACCATTACCAGAGTCAGCAGCAGCAGCAACATTAACATAATCAAAAAGAAAAATGGACAAAAAAAATGCATCTTTAAGTTTCCTTCGATCGTTCTAAGGATGATAATGATGGCATGATGATAAATGTGGCCCTTAAATGGGCTTTTCTTTTTATAGAATACAAAAATGAACACAAAAACAAGAAAGAAAAAAAAAAAACAATTGGCTATATGTAGAATGTTTAAAATGGGATTTGACTTTTTTGGCTAGAGGGTACGGAATGGAAAGTTTTCATGCATAAAAAACTTAATGGATTAAAAGCAAAACTTGCATTTGCTTTTGAGATGGACAGAAATAAAATAAAACAAACAAAATTCTATTCTTAGAAGATTTGGCAAAGAATTTGCAAGTTGCACAAAGATTCGAGAGGAAACGAAGTTACTAGTTACTAGGTTGATTCTCGTCTTTTTTTTAAATTGTATTAGGCAACCCAAAAGAAATGAAAAGAAAAAAACGAAATGCTAATAATAAAGAAGATCATTTCGAAAAGGGCAGCTGCCAAAATGAACGAGCTACAAGATACACAAAAAAAAGCTAAATTTGTATCTTTTATGTGCTGTACCCTATAAGTATGAGTTTAAGTATTGTATTGTGTGTTGGCTTGTGTATACTATACATATATCCATATATATAAACTGTATCTGTATCTTCATCTTCTTGATCCATTCAGTGGAAAGTTCTTGCTCACTTAAGCTTATCTTCTCATTGATGATGATGAAGATGATGATGAGTACGAGACTCAATTTAGTTAGTTGATTGAGCAAGGGTGCAAGATGGCGATGGTCAGATGCTTAAAGAGAAAGAGACAGAGAGGAAGAGTGAGAGAGTGACAGTAGGGCAGGGTTAGTTAGTTGTGCGTTGTTTTTCTGTATCATATAAATAACTATTCTTAGGCTTGTTGCTGGCTGCCATCTATTTCAAAGCAGCTTGACGACAACAACCAGAGGAAACTAAAACTCAGCTCAAATATTGACCCAATGCAAGATACACACAAGATTCAAGATACACGATACATTTTCAATCGTATCAGCAAATGTCCATCTGTTTATTTATGAACTATATACATTTGTATGTATGTATGTATTTAGTTATTTTTGTTGATGTTTTTCGAGGTTTTATGAAGCTCGCCGCAATAAATGGATTAACGGATTTGTTTGCTTTCTTGTTTTCTATGGTCATCTGGGGCCCCTCTACCTGAATTTTTGGTTGATAATGATGATGACACATCTGTATGTATATATACATATGTCTATATGTAAGTATATAACTTTATGTATGTATACCTGCTGTCCAGGTTCGTTTTATTGCTACTTGGAATTGAAAATTTTCATATGCAAAACCCGAGACCTGCAGCCTGTAATCAAAGACAACTCTGTCGACCCCAACGCTAGCGTCGTCGTCAGCGCCAACGTCAACGCAACGCAGCAATGAAAAATCTTTATTTGCAGCGCTGCGTATGAAGGTCGGCAGCGCGCTGCGTCCATAGACGTCGACGTTGACGTTGACGTTGACGTTGAAGTTGACATCGCTGCCCAGGTAAACATACATATATCTCTCGTACTTAGATTCGCGTTTAGAAAAATCATGCATAATTGCAATTATTATTAAATTGCCCAATGATTTTTCATAGTTACTTAAGCAATAGAGTTAGAAATAATTACCGATCTATCAATTTTGACCATAAAAAAAAAAAAAAAAGGTGACTTATGTATGTATGTACAAAAACACGTTCTAATGTTTGCCAACCAAGATTAACTTAACAGATAACCCAGTCGAGACGAATCTTCTAGCTAAACATCTACATAAACTGGCCAACCTCCTTCCATGATTTAGCCTTACAGATGTAACTACCTTAATGAGATGCAATTTTGATATTATTCAAAGTCAAATACATATGTAAAAAGTATTCATTTGAACAATTAGCAATGAAAGTGCTCAAGTCGAAAAAAAGTCAAACTAAAAATATAATACCCTTCAAAGGTTCTTGCAATCTCAGCCATGAAACTTTAGCACTTTAGCGCACCTATCGTTGAAATCTTGGTAAATGTAACCATTATGACATCGACTATTTGTACTCTGATTTTTAAGAAATTTGTTAAACTGCATTCTATATATTTATAGCATTGATTTCGACTATTTGTTTCGTAGGGCATGGACTTGGCTCGATACAGATTTATATTTCTAATTTGAATTGACATTCATGTTATTTATTTCGAGTTAATTTGCCATAATTTTCATTCGGAGATACTCATGCATAAAAGATTTTCATATGAAAATTAGGAAAAAAGAAAATGTACATACATATGTATGTATGTAAATTTATGTACATATATGTTCTTGATCAGCAATACCGACTGCTTTGATTTATTAGACAATCGGATTAATATAAATTAGTAAAAAATATTTTACGTGATTTATGCAGAAGAGAAAGTTAAAAGTATCTAAAGAAGAAAAGGAACAAATGGATATAAACTATATGGAAATTTGTCTTATGTTTGATATATGTATAATACACTTGTGTGTACATATGTTAGTATGGGTGTGTTAGATAGAAACCTTTCACTGCTATCTATCCATGAGGTTTTCATTAGTTCTGTCGTCTGCAATTAAATTGCATCATCTAAAAATAGTCTCTACCTCGTTTCCTTTCCCCTATAAAGGTGTTACCCAAGTTAGAAGAAGAGAAACAAGTATAAAAAAAAAGTGACTAGACATATAAATATACCTATGTACATATATACATTTTGTTTCTTCTTATATATACACAAGTAAACCAAGACCAAGCCAAGCGTAAAACAATGAGAAGGGCAAAAGACAACGACGACGACAACGTCAGAAGACAACAAGAAGAATACAAAAAGGAAGGAAGACAACGATGACCACGAAGAAGACGACGACGAAGACGGCGGACCAAATCAAATGCAAGTTTTTGATTGTGGAAAATTGCCTGGGCCAAGTTAGTTGTCGGCGCAATTGGTTTGAACTGGAACTAAAGCTTTACATGGACTGCACTGGACTCGCCTCTACTCGACTCTGGAGTGGAGTGATATGGAGTGCATGTGCAGTGGCAGTGCAGGGCAAGGGAGAGGAGAGCAAGATCATTCTTTGCTATTTGCCCAATGCACACTTGTCCAAGTGGCTGGGGGGAGAGTTAATGGTGGTCAGCCCCTCCCCAGACCTCCGCTTCCAAAGGCGGGATCCTTTTTCATGCGCATAAATATTTGCAGAAGAGTCGCCTTGAATTGCCTCGTTTCGGTTCTTGGGCAAAGCAATAAGTTTTCAGCGGCATCGTTTACTTAGCCCCAGCAAGAGAGACAGAGCCAATGCATATGTGAGATATCTCTTCCTCCCTCTCTCTCTCAGTCTCTCAGTCTTTCCGTCTTTCCGTCTGTCTGTCTTACTGTTGCATTCTCTGTGGAAGTGGAAGTGAAAGAGTGGTGTAATCATTGGTTAGCCTCGTTGGGTTGGGGTGGGATATTACAGGTGTGCGTGTGTGTGTGTGTGTGTGTGCCTGTGTGTGCTATCATATAAAATGTGCGCATGCGTTGCAATCAACATCATTGTCGTAGTCGTCATCGTCATTATCATCATTGCCATTATCACGATCATAATCATCGTTATCCATGTTGGAAAAAAAGAACCACAACCTCATTACACTGACCTACAAGTAATTTGCACAAACACACACACACACACACGCACACGCCTTTCGCTATTCAAAACTTTGACCATTTCCATTAAGTATTCCAAAATTCATGTACTCTTGCGAGAGTTTGTTATAATTTTGTTATACGTTATAGTAAGCCGATTTTGTTGGAATTTAGCTGACTTATTTTATATTATATTAATCTTTTCATTGCCAATTTTGCTTCTGCTAATCCGATTAATAATCCAAATAATTTCATTCAACTTGGCACTGACTGAGATGTGACGAAGTCAAAACTTTACTTTGCATATTTCTATATTTATGATAGAGTTGATAGCGATTTGGCTAAGATTAGAGGTGTACATACATACATATTCAGAACATATATTTACTATATCTTTCTAGCCAAAATCAATGCAAAGGGTACAAAAAGTTGTATTGAAATTCGTTGATTGTATTTGTTTGTTGTCTAGTGTTATTAACATAGTTGATTGCTGTCTGCAACATGCATAAAGACCATGGATACACGCACACACACACACACACACACACACTTGGACATACACAAATACACATGGTAGCCAATATGCTGGACAATGCCTAGACCAAAGCAACAGCCTCAACATCTTCTGGCCATCCAGTCCATCCAGTCATGTCCAAGTCGAAGCTCTTCTTGTATCTTATGGGATGCGCCTCATACATAACTCTTTGTTATTGGCCTTGAATTGTCCTAAGCACGGAAAAGAGGTCATTGTCGCATAATATGCGCAGTGGCAACGCAGTGGCGGACAGTGGCCAATGCATTGGCCAGTGTCCAGTCCATCGAGTTTGAGCCAAGCCAAGCCAAGTCCATGGGTGGAACTAAAAACTCTGTATAATTTTTTGTTACTCTTCTTGCTCTTGCCTTAGCCTCAGTTTCAGTCTCTGTTTCAGCCTCTTTACTTTCCTGTGCTAGACTTTAGTGCAAGTTTCCTCTTTTGCAATTTGTAATTAAAGTCCTCACGCATCTTAATGTCTGTAATTGAATTTGCATTTGCTGCTGTTGTTGTTATTTGTCGTCGTCGTCGTCGTCTTTTGGTTATATAGCTATGGCAAGCCGGTTCGGAAATTGTGTTTTTATCTATCTATGTAGAACCCCTAGAGGGAACTGCTTGCATCTGTACTATCATTGCGCCATCATCAGCTGAATCTGAGTAAATTAAATAGAAGCAGCAGGTACTTAGTATGTACTTAAACGAAATGCCAATTTAGTCATTTCATTTTTTCCAACCCACACAAAAATTAAGAAGACTTGCAACTAGAATATGATAACTATTAGAAGTATTTTTGAATTGTTTCAAAACAATTCAAATGAAATTTGAATTTAAAATCAGCTTATTATTGCAATAATACTACCTGGAGGTGGTATCCTGGTGGTGGTATCCTTTATCTTTCCGGTATAGAAATCAATTGGAAGATCTTTTAAGTCTACTGTTTGTTAGCTGATTATTGGGGAGGAGAAAAGGTTAAGAAGAATCGTGTTTAAGATCGAAACAGTATACCAAAAATTTACTAATATGATTTGAGTACGTCAAAAACTAAGTAATTCGGAAGGTAGGAAAGAGTCAGTAAATTCGTTTCCTTTATTAGATAGATAGAAAAGAATTGGTTACTGTTGATGATTATTGGCATTAGTTACAAATGCCAAAAGGCGTTGATATTATGAAATTCTGAACAATTACTTGAGTAAGCAACTTAATTATTTATTTAACTAACTAAGCGAGAATGTGAAAGTGATTTGATAATTTCGATTGCCAAGAGCACTTTCACCACTATGTTCGTCATCGTCATTATCATCTTTGTTATGATCAATGATCGATTTCAATTCAAGGTTGTGGGATGCACAATCGTGTGTACTTTTCCTACAGATGATGTGATAAATCCATAGTTTATATATAACATATATCGAGATGAACCTAGTTGAGAGATTTCGAAAGCTTTGACCTGCATTTGGTTGAACGAATTAAGCTTAATCAATGCGAATGCCGAGCGAGAGAGACAAGTTGACAAAGTGAAATAGTTTTTTTTTTTCTGTATTTATTTTTTTCTATTTCGATTTAAATTAAATCACTAGGGGTGTCGGCATAGGGGTAGAGGGTAGTGGGGGTGGGAGGACGGGCATGTTTTAGGTGCCACCGCCAGCGCCACCTTCCTGGTTCGTTGATTCGAAAACAAGTTGCGAAACGCTGCCAACGAGCACATCTCTACACTGAGAGAAATCTAATTGTTAAGTGGCATTTAAACAGAAACTGTTACATTCTTATAATTAAACGAACTGATAATGTATAAAGGAGTAAAATCTAAATTTCTTAATGAACCATTTATTTCGTTTGACATTAAGCAAACGTTTTTCTCTATGGAGAGGGAGAGCCTATCGCTAAGCTTCCCGTTGATTGTTGATAATATTTATTATGTATTGTTATTAACTATTTGTCACTTGAGAAAATCAATTGCAGGCACGTGAGAGTTATATTGCTCATAGATATGGAGAACTGAATATGTAATCCAGCCAAGAAATCCATTAAATTGTGTGTGTGTGTGTGTGTGTAGAATGATTCTCTGACCCTGGCCCAGTCTTTGGCTATTAACTTTGGTCACATTTGGCTACCTGTTCTGGGGAGGGTCTGCTGTGTTTCTTTTTCTGGTGTTCATTTTTTGTTTTTATGATCTCTCAGAGTTCGTCGGCTCCTTCTCCTACTTGACCAATTACCCGCCGCTGTCCATCAATCTATTCTTGCTGCTGTTTTTTTAATTTTTTTTTTTATTAACTGATTCTGCGTGATTATTATTATGATACATCATACATTTTGTTGCTATTTCCTAGAAAATTAATGTCCAAAGTTAATTGTCTTAATCTATGCACAGTCAGTCAGTCAGTCGATGTCAGTCAGACGTAGACACACGAAAAATATAATAATAAAAACAATCTGCAAAGATTAAGTTTCAAATGGCCATAAAGCAATATTTCTTTGTTATGTCGCCGACAATCCCCTCCCTGATGAAAACTCCTGCTCTTACCCCCCCCCCAATCCACCCAACACTCTCTAGACCCTATACCATTTTGTGTGTATTTAGTTATTTTGTCGATTAAGCTAAATATTGCAATAAATATTATCATAAGCAAAACAAATGAATGTTCTTAAAAAACTAGAAAATATACCTCTCTGTATGTCTTGATCCGTCCCTGGCTTTTTAATGTTTAATATCTCGAAACAAATTTAATAGCAATCAGTTTGTTGACCTTATTTTGAAATCTACATTTAGATACAATATAATATCGATAAAATTTCCATATGCTTATCGCTAACTGACAGACCGACAAATAGATAGACGGATAGACAAAGGGAAGACAAGGCAGCACGTGTCAAAAACTAAAATTCTAAAGAAAAGATGCAGCAACGGTCGACAAATTTTATTGTATCTCTGAGTTAGCCCATTAAACGCAGATAGTTAAACAAAATGAACCGTTTCAAATGTTGCTTTATTTTTTTTTTTTTTTATGGACTCCTAGATTTTAGGTTTGAAGTTCAAGTTTGTTTCCACCGACTTTCAGTTATACTTTGATGACTAACAAAGTAAATCAAATTTATCTAATTGATGACAGATCATATACATATATCATATTAATCATGAACCGAAGCCGAGAACTTGTCATAATGCTACAAAACATTAGCCAAATTCATGATGAGACACAAACACACGCACAATCAACATATTTGGCTTTTTGTTTAGCAAGAATAACAAACAAATATCTATATAATACAAAACTGAATCATCATATTCTACGATTCGTATGCGTAGTAGATGTTGGCATATGTATATCATATTAAATTAAAAATCCAAATAAATGAAAACGTCATAGCGAACAGAGCGAGAAAAGTGATAGAATTGAGTGAACAAGGGCAGCAACAAAATGCACGGCTCAACGAATTTGCCCTGAAATTTCTGAATATTTTTTTTGTTATTATTATTATATTTATTTTGCAGCTAGAGATAATTATAAAATATATATATATATTTAAGTATGTGTACGAATAATCATGATGGGAATAGAAAATGGATGGACATGGGGCATGGGGCATATGGGGGGGCATGGGGCATTAGGGGATGAGTCTCATCTGAGTCTCAGCCTCCGATTCAGAGATTCAGAGTCAGAGTCAGCCAGTCAGAAAGCCAAAGCTCTTCTATGAACGAACGCTAATGCATGCAAATTGAATTCAATTAGCGGTCGACTACTTTAAAAATAGTAAGTAATAGAAAAAAACTAAATACAAAACACACTGAGATAAACAGAGAGGAGTGGAAGGGGGCGGGGAGGGATGGTGGGGTGGCGCAAGGGAAACAGAAACTAAACTAAACTCAGGGGGATTGTTGTGAACGTTGTCACATTGTATGCGAAGTAGATGATAGCTGACAAACTGACTAGTCAATCAGAGTGGCTTATCCTACAACTACTACTACTACTGCTACTACTATTTATTACTACTAATATCAAAGTCAAAGTGGAATGAATGCTTAAAGTTAATTTATGCAAATTTTTGGAATTTAATTTGCTTAATGATGCCAATGAATGATGAAAAGAGTCTAGACTCTGCTAGAAATGCAACCAATTCTCTGCCCCCAACATATTATTTCTCTCTCTCTCTCTCTCTCTCTCTCTCTGTGGTGTTTAATTATGATTGCTCCTGCACTTGGCCAATGTGTGATGGAAATGCACGCACTTGAACTTTATGCAAATTCATTCTGTGTGCGTGTGTCTGTGTGCGTGTGAGTGAATTCGCGGAAGGGGTAATAGATACACGAGCAGGGAATGATGCATCATGCGAGAAAACCCAACTGTGTACATGTTTCTATATGTTGATGTACATATATGTTTGTCGATGGAATAAGATTCTCTATTAATTCCATAGTTTATCATTTATTCTTGTTCATTTTGATTTCTTGTTCTCTTGTTTACCTTTCCTCTTACCTTGCAAATGTTATTAACATAATCTGTTAACTGTTTCCTTAATGTTAATATATTGCCTAAAAGTATGCAACAAAATATTGCACACACATCTTTCTTACAATTCTACAGTCTTATACTAAATTCATACAGGTGTCTGAAATTGTTTCTTTCTTTCCTTATTAGCAATTTGTGGTCTTCAGCATTTCCAACCTTAACACTTTACCTAAACTAGACTGTTTTGTTTATATATAAAATGAGTATGAAAGGCAGTAAATAAAGTTGCAATAATTGCGATGTATTTGATCATTAATACTATTAGGATGAGGGAGGGAACATCTTCGATATTACTGAACCTTTAATCTTAATCTTAATTATAATTATAGTAAAAACTGATAATGTAAGTACATAACATGTACAGAGACTTAATTACTACACTCTGCTCAAATGACATCCTTAACGAATTACCGGGGAGTCCAGGGACCTTTCCAAACAAGTTTCGTTTAAGCGTTGGAAAATATTTAGTATTAATGTTGTAGTTTAATTAACAAAAAGTCTAATATGGATAAATTAAGAGGCAATAATCAACAAACAAAGCAAATTTCTGATTCATGACATTTGCCATATCTTATAATCATCATATATAATGAAATTTTGGCAATAACAATTTATTATTCTGGGTTCAGTGGGTGGGCAAGAATATGTGAGTTTCATTCTTTGTCAACAATTTTAAATTATTTCTCTTTTCTTTTGCAAACACAGTGCCCTAATATAAAACGTTATTTGCTACGTCAGCAAGAGAGGAACCAACGCAATGCCAGCTCCAACATGGCTGGCGATGGTGGTGGTAGCGAATGCCTCTCAAATGCTCCTTCCATAGCCCAGATCAATGGTTGCCTGCTGGACAGTGATAGCAGCGACAAGGATGATGATTTCTTGCCAGAGTCCGTGGGTAGTCTCAGCCATGAGGGTCAGGATGTCTTGCGTCGCCTTTTGGCCATTGGGCCACGTGAACGCATACGCAGTGTGATGCAATTGCAGAGAATAGCCCTCTACAAGGACTACCAGTTGGATGCCAAGCGAATGCTAAAGGTGCTAAATGAATGGACTCTCTAGAGAGTGATATGTTAACTCAATTGCATTATATTTTCATTTCAGTTATCCCCACAAGAGATTATACAACGCGATGGTATACGGATCTATGAGGATAATCAGTTCGAACAATGTTCCAGCGAGCTGGCCACCAAAGCATTCCAGAACTTTTAGTGCCAAGAACAAAGAAAGAAATAATTAAGCCATATGAACGAATCGATTGCCATTCGAAACATTTGTTTTGTTGTTGTATTTCCCCTCCCAAATTAGCTAATATATAACTTATTTAATATGTGTTTTGGAATATATAAAATTAGTTGAAAACGTGTTTAATTGAATGTGAAAATAAAGCTTTGAACTAACTGACTGATGAATTGTTAATTAATTACTAAAGAAAAGAAATGTGCTCTCGAATTATTTTAGAGCACGTGGATCACTTCGGCTCAAGTACTTCCTGAGAACTGGGTACATCGTCTCGTCTAGTATCTGGCAGAAAAGTACCTACTCACCTATGTATGTACATATAAATGTGATCATTTCGCCGAAGTGGTAGTCCGATAAGCTTGTGTAAGTCATCCCAGAGCCTATAAATAATTTGCCAATAAGAAATAACAATGTACAATATACATATACCAAATTGACGGCATATAATAAAGAGAATTGATAATAGACAAAAACAATAACAAAAAAAAAAAAAAAAATATCGCTACCAATGAAAGATAATAGATAATAATACAATTCACATTGCCTTCACTTTCGTTATTGGTATAAAACTGTCAACCATTTGGCATAGCCAGCATATTAAGCAAATTTAACTCGAAGCCAAAATATGAAGTTGTTGCAATTCGTACTCGTCTTCTCGGGCATTTTGGCCCTCGGCTATGCCGCAAATGCCACCTGGGGTAGCAAGCTATCGAACAGCGTATTGTTGAACACCCAGAATGTGACATTGTATAAGAAGAACAACGATTACCAGAGCTCCACCATTTCGTTCCCCACAAGCGTGAGTGTTTTCAAATGTGAAAGAAATCGATGACATTTTACTGAAGTTCACCTTTCGTTTCGTTCCATAGGGATCGGTTAATACAAAGACCATTACATACATCACTGTTACGGATCGTTTTACCAACAGTTCGGGTCCCACTTCAACTTTGTGGTCTGGCGGAGTTGGCTTCACTTTTGCCACCATCAACGTGAAGAGCCAATACGCTCAAGGCATCAATGTGACCGCCCAATTCTGGGGATAAACATGACATTGAAAAATGAGTTTTACCAACGGAAATTGTAACAGAAAAGATTAATAATAAACACTTATTGTCCATATCATCAAAGTGTCACTTGAGTATTTCAAGTTATTAATTATTGGGCTACTGAGGCGGCACTCTCATGCTGATAGTTACCTTATCTAAATAGTCAGAGAAACAACCTAAACTGCCATAGAAACTACATCTCGATAGTCTGCAAAATCATTGATAGAACGCCAAGATGAAGCTGAGTGTACTTAAATTAACAGAAGTTTATTCTATTCTAGGTAAAGAAGTATAAAGTTATCATTTCATACATTTTATTCAGATAATTAAAGTCAATTACATTTTTCTGTTGAGTTTGCATAGAGTTTTTGTGTTGGATTTCAAATTTTTTCAATATCCAATATTCATTGAAAACCTTTTGCTACTACTTAAGGTGATGACAAGTCCAAAGGATAATATAAAAGTTAAATTCGAATTAACTGATTTAAACCGCTTTGGAGTCCAAATTTTGAATAAGGCAGAGATGCCAATATCCTTTAAAAGTAAACATAGCACTTAATCGGTGTAAAGTTATCGATTCTTTCTTGCCAATTCGATTTCCAAGTTATTTGAAGCCAAAGCTTTTGGCAGCTGATGGCAAAGCTTTATCATGCGAGAGCAGCTTTTGTTGCTTGGCAAGTTGGGCCGTCGAGTGACAGGAAATCCAACAAAAAAAAAAAAAAAAAAGAAAAGAAATAAAATCAAGTTGGTCGAAACATAAACGTCAAGTGAAGAAATCAAAATTAGCTTTTAATTGAACAAAGTAACTGAAAAACTTCTACAACCTAAAAGTATGCTATGGATTGTAAAAAGATATCGCGAAAATTTCGAAAAACTGGAAAAACTCTGTATTAAAATAAGTGCACTGTGAAAATTCTCCCACACAACACACTCGTGAACACAGTCACACACACACACACACACACACAGAGAAGGCGGAGGCGCGCGCATATAAACCTATGTATACATGGACAAAATGCAATTTTCATTTTAAATCACAACAACAATAACAACAGGAATAGCAACAATAGCAATGTCGCTTGAGCACACTTTTCTTGGCACCTGGGAGGTAAGAAAGATTTAAATAATGTAAATCATTTCCTAGAAATTTATACCGCCCGACCCCCCTTCAACAACACCAAAATGTTCATCTTTTTGAACGCTGAACTCTGACATTTAAACCCAATTTTTTACAAATTCTTCCTTTCCAATGCCTCCGCCCCCGCCATTGTCAAAAAAATGTATAGATTGTCTGCTGCACATTCGAGGGCAAGCGGGAGCTATCCGGTTTGGAGGGGTAAGTAACTTATTATAACCAACTAAACCCCTTGCTATATGAAATCACAATCCATTTCCCTTTTGCTAGCATAAAATTTCGCCTGGATGACACTAGCGATATAACCTGGTATAATGATCTGGTTAGTCCAATTCCTGAAACAAAAGACTGCGGCACTTGCTGTGATTCGGCAAGTGTATTATTTAGTTGTGAGACCTTCGATGTGCATGAAACGAATCCCCGTTTGGTATTTGGCGCCTTTGCCGGTCACAGTATTGAATTTAGTGTAAGTAAAACAAACAAGTTAATAAGAAAACGAGATATCTGGATAAGTTTTCCATCTCCATGTGAAATTCTGAAGTTAAAATTATCCTTTAAATTAAATTTCAAGCAAATTTGTACTTATCCCAGTAGTATCTATTGTTTTAAACTAAACTAAAGAGATAGTTAAAGATGTTTTAAATATTTCTTGATCTTACTTGGACTTGCTTTTCCAAATATAATTTCCAAAATGTTTTCGTTGGGATCGAGAACAGATCTTGGTCCAACTGAACAACAGTCATTAAGTGATTACTTTCAGTTAATGGATGTTACAATCTATTAAGTCCATATTATTTTTTAATTAAAGACCAACACCTTGACACCGACTGATACTTTAGTGCTAAGCTGTGAGAATTGGTATGCCGTGGAATGCAAACGTTTACAGGATGGCCAAGCTGCTGGCCAGGAGAAGCAATTTACCTTTGGCGAGGCACTGCAGGAAACGTATTTTAGTGATGTGGTAGTAAAAAGTGGCAGTGGCTTTGAGTTTGCATTACATGCATCGATTTTACGTTTGAATGGCTTCGATTGTAGTATGTGTGCGAATAGTGCACCGTCATTGGCAACTTCCACACAGCAGCAACAGCAGCAACAACAACAACTACGTGCAACACCCACAAAAGCTACAAATAATATAACCATCTCACCCCAATCCATTCGAATATCTGTGGCAAGCGCTTCAGTCGGTGGCGATATTGAACAGAAAATCTCGTTGCCACGTTTGAACCTTTCACCCATTTACCTGCAGCCGCCCAGTGATTTTCAATTGGGCTCAAGACCCGCACTTGGCCACCAATTTAGCAGCAGTTTCAATTGCCTAAGCAATGGCAACACACAGGAGCGGCATCAGGCAGAAATGGACGGCATGGTGGGCGATCATCGAGGTTTCCTCAGCGTGGAAACGGGAAGTGGCAGCAGTCTGCGTTGCCACTCCGATTCCCACTTGGAGACTGGTGCCCAGCAGCAGACGTCCCATTGCAAGAATATATTTAATTTCTGTCAGGATTTGATGCTGCAACAACAGCAGCAGCAGCAGCAGACGAGTCTACAAGCCGCCACTCCGCTGGCTCCATCAACAATTGGACTAGCCGTCTGCAGTACCAGACGCCCGCCTTTGTCACCGTACCGGGCACGTAGTCCCTCACCCTTTCCCAGCTCACTGGATACACCGCCCTCATCGCCATTAACCCCAGTCGGAGTGCTATATAATTTACCCACATTTCTATTAACACCGATACTCCATTGGCTCTATACGGAATCATTGTTGCCCGATCTCGATGAGGATGTATGCGAGAAGCTGATCAATTTTGCTGAGACTCAACCCTCGCTGACCAAATTGGTGGAACCTACGCGCAAGTACCTGAGATTAATGCGACTTAAGAAATGTAAGTAACAACAACAACAATATTAATATTATACCACAACGAATGATTTCATTTGTTCTTTTTCTGTTCAGTTGTTGTCAATGTCACGATGGATTTGCATGGCATTCTCAATCGTGTGATACAGTGCATAAATCCCATCAGTATATCCCATGAACCTGCCCAACTATATGCCACATTTCAGGATGCGTTAAGAGAATGCGCCATCGGTAAGTTCAATTAGTCCAATGGGAAAGAGGGTATTCCTTCTCGGTAGACTCTGAATTGACTTGGACGGATACAATTCTTTACTGACAGATGGTCGTATGCGTAATGCAAATAACGTATACGACTAGTTTTTCGGTCATGTTATGTCAGAATGCAAAATCAAACGGGAATAAGTGGAAATTTTGGTCAAAGAACAAAAATTATTATGTATAATAAAAACGAGAATAAGCTAACTTAAACTAGTCATTTGAAAATCATTTAATTCCTTCAATAAATATGAGATATTTCACAATTCACGAACTGATCAACTCTCAAACTTGATCTCAATTAGGCAGTATAAAGATCGAATTACCAGCAGTTGCTTAAATTGGGCCGGACGAACGGTCAGAAAGTCAAAAGGTAGTGGCCAAATTAACACGGCTCACAACATAGCAAAGAAGGGCAAAGGGAAAAGGACAATCGGATCATTGATTAGCAGCCACAATTCATTTGTTTTCCTAACAAACATAACACATCAATATCCATTCGAGTTTGCAAAGAAAATCGCCATGAAATCTACCATAGATTAATTTAAGTGAAGTGTTTTGAGTAATGCGAGTAAGTGGGACCATGGAAAAACAGATGAAAATCTAAGCCTTAATAACTGAGACTCTATTCCTTTGCTTGTAATTCCCAACTAGGTTTAGCCTTTCGATTTCGAACCTGTCCGTTAAAAGGGGTTTTTTTTTTTATTAAAGTTAATTCACTTTTATGTTTGCTGTTTGTTTTCACAGGTTGCGCAAAAGTCTTACAATTTTGTAATATTTTCATCAAAGATGCCAGTCACATGGCACGGTATCAGAAAAATGAAATAGTTAAATATGTTCGAACCCGTATACCAATATTTATGTCACAAATGCAGCAACTACTACGCAATGTGCTTGCCGTTTTTGTGGGCCTAAGTGTAGATGAGAAGGCCGATTTAGTAAACTATCTAGTACCTGAGGTAAGTAACAAACTGCCAAAGTTAGGCCCAATTCTAATAACGATTAATTTCCAAATTTTAGATTGAATCCACTTTATTGATTTTGACCGCTGTGATAGAGGAAATCAAAAACTCTTTGGAAACCATGTGTAAGGTTAGTAAATGCTCTGTCAATATGTTTTATCCTCGGGAATTAACTTTTCATTTTAAGGATCTGAAGTGCTCGCACTTGGATTTATCGATGCACCAGCAGCAATCGGATGATGCCATTGCCAAGCAGCTGCAACTTGTTGACACAGGCGGCGGCAGTGTTGGGGGAGTGGCCATACGACCACGTCGTGGCCCACCCGTGGGCCTGACGCTCTATGACAATCCGACGGATAAGCAGCGTCTAAGTTCCACCGAGAATGATCTCAAATTCGTTCTCTATATGTATGAAGTGAGGAAAATGCGTGATATATATGGACGGATTGCAGCTGCCTTGGATATCATTAAGAACAAAAAGTTAGTTGATTGTTTTTCCTTTCCCATCTTTATTTTTGACTTATTGAAATTTGTTACAGAAAACATTTTTGCGAGATGGATTTTCTAAGCAAACGAAGTACAATTAATCAAAATCTTGAGCAGCTAATTGTGGATATACCCGCTTATATATTTATTGTGGAGAATTTATCGGATCGTTTAGACGACAAACTTGGCTGGAAAGAGTTTAAATTCTGTTTCAAATTGGCAACAAGTCAAATAGTAAGTTGTAAACATTTCAAACTTTCGAGATATTTTCTAATTTTCTGTAATCTTTAGAATGGAGTTATTGTTAAACTGTTGGATCACAAGTCAGCCTTACGCGAGGCCATTAGCCAAATTTGTACATTGGTACGCAAACAGGAGTTCACACAATCGCTGATTGAGCTGGGACTCTTGGAGGCCTCGAATCGACTGCAGCATGATCTCAAGCTGGCCGATCATGAGAATAATCTGGGCTTGGGTGTCAGCGATGTTGAAACTATGTGCATTGATCGAAAGCACTACTATGACTACAAGAACATCAAGGTAATAGTGTGTAAATCGAAAATGGGTCCAGAAATAATGGGCATTCTCTCTTTGATAGCTGAACCTCATCCGACATCTGTGTGAGCCTCCCATTGCGGCGAATAGTAATCTATCGAAAAATGCTTTGCGCCTTTTGCACTCGGCTCAATTTGCCGATATGGAATTTGAAGTGCATACTTATGCCCCAACTGCAGCCAGTGCAGAGGCCCTAGTAGAAGTGGAGACACAAACCCAGGCGCAGACACAGTCAGAGGGGACAGCCCATTCATCTATAGGTCCAACAACTGTGGCACTGCAAGTGCATAGTTTTAAGGCACATCGCGTCATAGTTGCTGCCCGCTGTGAATGGTTCAAAAAGGCATTGATGTCTGGCATGCAGGAGTCGATCAATCGGAAAGTTATCATTACAGATACATCGCCGGTGATATTTCGACGTTTGCTTCTGTATCTCTATGGAGCACCAATTGATCGCACAGTTGGAGCAGAGCAAATCTGTGAGCTAATGCTATTGGCCGATCGTTATTCCATTGATGATTTAAAGGTACGTGGTATACACACATATATACTATACGATCAGATGATCCTTGACCATCCATTCAATTTGACAGGAACTATGCGAGAATACACTCAACTCACTTATCGATGAGGATTCAGTTGTCTGTCTATTGGGAATTGCGGATCGTTATATGGCGATTGCTTTGAAATCAAACTGCTTGTCATTTCTCTCCCAGCATGCTCAGTTAACAAAATGTGAAATATTCAAGGAATTGCCGCAAACCCTTCAGGTACAATATACTTACTCATAGCATAAGTTTTGCCCTTGAGTAAAAGATGTGTTTGTCTCAATTTCCCACAGCTTGAGGTGATGGACCTAATACATTGGTTTGGCCGTGTCTCTGAACCCTGGAACGACCGCGGCTTTAAGCCACGCAGCAGTTCCCGGCATAGTTTAAAGAGCCCCTCGAAGCCAAGATCACGTTCGCGCAAATCCTCGCCATCCTATATGTGACGCCGGCAGAGCGCCAGTGAACAAACAGTAAATAATACAAATAATTCCAATCATTTTTTGCAATAATTGGATAAATCCCCGACAAAAGAATTCTTCATAATTTACCAGAAAGAATTAGCTAATTAGTTAGTCACGTAAAATCAAGTCAAGTAATGGCAGCAACAGCAAAACAACAAAAACAAAACTCCTGATACAATGTTTGCCAAGTTACACACAGGTATAAGGACAAAAAATCCAATCCTACTCATTAATAATTTCATTCAATAATCAAATGTTTCTTTAAGTAAGTGGTAGTACTCAAATGTTTACAGGGAATGAAACTGTAGATATATGTACTTATATTTTATGTATATGTATGCGTAACTTAACATTTTTGTTTTTGTATTCATTAAATTGTCCTTTTCATTGATTTCATATCAGATCACTGCATCATTTGCATTCGTATCAGTTGATTAACATTCGAAATGTAGGAAACATCTTCGTTCAACTGACTATCTACACGGCATTTCAATTAGCTAATCTATTACTAAGCAGTATTGATTTGTTTATCTTCCAAATCTGTTAAATTTCCTAACGTTTTTCTATGAATTACAAAACAAATTTTGGTTTTCCGGATTTCAAATAGCTTGGCTCTACAATGTATATGTATATGTATATGTATATGTATATGTATATGTATATGTATATGTATATGTATATGTATATGTATATGTATATGTATATGTATATGTATATGTATATGTATATGTATATGTATATGTATATGTATATGTATATGTATATGTATATGTATATGTATATGTATATGTATATGTATATGTATATGTATATGTATATGTATATGTATATGTATATGTATATGTATATGTATATGTATATGTATATGTATATGTATATGTATATGTATATGTATATGTATATGTATATGTATATGTATATGTATATGTATATGTATATGTATATGTATATGTATATGTATATGTATATGTATATGTATATGTATATGTATATGTATATGTATATGTATATGTATATGTATATGTATATGTATATGTATATGTATATGTATATGTATATGTATATGTATATGTATATGTATATGTATATGTATATGTATATGTATATGTATATGTATATGTATATGTATATGTATATGTATATGTATATGTATATGTATATGTATATGTATATGTATATGTATATGTATATGTATATGTATATGTATATGTATATGTATATGTATATGTATATGTATATGTATATGTATATGTATATGTATATGTATATGTATATGTATATGTATATGTATATGTATATGTATATGTATATGTATATGTATATGTATATGTATATGTATATGTATATGTATATGTATATGTATATGTATATGTATATGTATATGTATATGTATATGTATATGTATATGTATATGTATATGTATATGTATATGTATATGTATATGTATATGTATATGTATATGTATATGTATATGTATATGTATATGTATATGTATATGTATATGTATATGTATATGTATATGTATATGTATATGTATATGTATATGTATATGTATATGTATATGTATATGTATATGTATATGTATATGTATATGTATATGTATATGTATATGTATATGTATATGTATATGTATATGTATATGTATATGTATATGTATATGTATATGTATATGTATATGTATATGTATATGTATATGTATATGTATATGTATATGTATATGTACTTACTCAGACTTATATACATCTAATAACTGAAATGGCAAAAAGGAATTTTAATTGGATGTTGTATTATCCGATAATACAAACCATGTATTACCTATATATACACATATATCTATATTTACCTATACTATGTACTAGACTAACAGATGTATTCAATAATTTTTTTACATAGCTAAAGAAACGAAAAGTTTCAAAATGTATATTTACCTAAATATAATTAGATAATTATCTTCTTTCTCCTTGGAAAACAACAAAAAACAAAACCAAAATAAAGAAAAAACTGTCTCCCTCTACACAAAAAAAAGAAAACAATGTACTAAGAAACAAAATGTTCTTAATGATATTTGTATAATTGTTGTTGTGTAAGTGTGTGTGTGTGTGTTTGTTGTATGTTTGTGTCTGTCTGTTTGTTTCTTATTTCGTTTGTCGGTGTGTCTTACCTACATGTATATGTTTACCTTTATATACATATATACATGTACTATATACGATTGTATGAATGTTATTAGTGTAGTATAATAATAAATGTATAATACCCCGTATCTATGGGGTTAATAGGTATATATATTAATCAAATTTATTTCCCCCCAAATGTATGCAAGGGTTTAGAAATCGTTTTATAGCCATTCATAGACAACATCATCCGTTATTGGGCCCCATTGTCCATGTCCGTATGCTGCTATATCTGCATAGAACTCTTCTCTCAAAACAATCAGTCAATGTTTCATTTAAATAAGGTATCTATGTATAGGTGAAAGAAACAATCAAAATGTGAATGTGAAGAAAACAGATCGATAGGCAAAGAAGAGTAAGAAGAAGAAACTGAGACTTTCCATCACTAAGATTCACTGCCGAACGGCTTAAAATTCAATTGTACTACACACATATCTTATTTTCCCTTTCCCCACTAACCCACAACTTGCTACAAGGTATCTTGAAGTCGGCTCTTCGACTTAATCTATAAACTTGTATTCGATTACTATTATAACATTTTTGTGTACCTATTCTAAATTACTTTATTACATATCATTTTGTGAAAAAGAATTTCTATGGCTCTATAATGATATTCCTAAAATGTTGGAATCAAATACTAAATGTGTTGAAATAATAATATTTTGTATTATTATTATTATTATTATTGATGTGCAACAAAAGCCATTTAATACGGCAAAATGTTTTCATTCAACAAAAAAAATATGTTTTTACATCAATTCTGTTATACTTTAACTAATACTTAAAAAAAACAAAAATACACAATTGTATATTTAATTATTACACTAATTCAATATATTAATTGTTGTCTTCTAACAAAAGGAAAAGCAAAAGAAAAAACAAAATCCGTAAAGACAAATGGAAATGAAAGAAATTTGAAATAAAATTTAATTTAAATTATACAGCTATACAAGTGTACAAAAAGAAAATATTGATATTAATTCATTTCAAAAATTTGGAATCTCTGATAATACAAATTTTATATTCTACACGATGATCTCCCATATGTATAAGGATAGAAAATTGATGGCTGATGAGTGAACTAGTTCCAATGTTTGTTCAATCAGCTGCTTTTGACGGCGCCCAGATTGAAATTTAGGAATGCAATGCATATCCTACAACTGCGCATTACGCATACGACGAGTGGGACCAACAGCCTTCCATCCGCTGCTTGCAGACAGGGAGGCGTAGGAAGCAAAAGTATAATCTAACCCTGAGAGATACACAAAGCAATAGGGGCGGAGAGAGAGAGAGAGAGAGAAAATGAGAGCAACTTCAAATCCACTGACTTACGACACAAACAAAAGAAGAGAGAAACTTAGAGAGTCAGTGAGAGAGACACACACAGAGAGAGAACGAGAGAGGGAGTGAGTGGGTGAGTAGAGGAGCGAGAGCAAAAGCCTTCGGAGCGAGAGTTAACATTGAAATCATGTGGAATTTTTCATGGAAAATTTGCGCTGCCAGCGTGAATATTTCAGCATACAAAAGCCGCCGCCGTCGACGTTGCCATCGCCATCAAAACAACAAAAAAACGAAGAAAACTTCTCCCCCTACACACACACACACACACACACAGAGTTGGTCGTTGTCAATTCGAAGTTCTGCGAAGATTTGAATACTCTTTTTTTTATAAATTCAAATTGATTTGATTTGAATCAAACTGAATGAAAATTTGAAAACTAAAAGAGGTTTAGAGTTGGTTGAAGTTTTTTCTTGTTTATCATGATTCATGTCAATGTGTTGTATATCACATTTTGGCAAGGGTATTAAAATCAAGCAAAACCGACTCTTAACGAACGAGAGCCGAGGGCAGCCGAGGACCAGCAATGAGCGATTCATTCATGCCTCCTCATACTTTGCTGCTCACTTCGGCGAGTTTTCGTTAAATAGGGTTTACAGCCTACTGATTGCGTTGCCATAGTAGCCAACCCCCTACCGCCACGCCCCCGACCACCAACCATTGAAAAAAAAAACACACACACAACACACACACACATTAAATAAAAGAAAAAAATAAGTAGAAATTGCGTTCGGCTTGTGCTCTCTTTTTCTCTCTCTTTCTCTCTCTGAGCAATGCTGCAGCTACTGCTGCTGCTGCTTTGCCACACAGGGCAGAGGAAAATCCATTTTCCATTTTCCTAGACGGGGACACAGGCTTTGAGTGTCGTGTGCGGCGGACGTCCTTGTCGTGCGTACGCCTCGTTTGCTCGCGCTGACCGCGTGTTTTATTTCAAAAGAAGAACAAAAAAAAAAAAAAACAGTAAGGGAAAAGAAAAACAAGTAAAGATTTAAATTCTGCAAAATAATTGCCAAAATAAGAAGGAGAAAACCAACACCAACAATACTTTGAAAATCAAACGAAACTCAAGAGTTTATAGAATAACTATTCGAAAAAAGGAATATTTTTATTTTCTGCACGCAGGAAAAAAAGGAAGAAAATATTTAAGAAAAAAAAAAAATAATATAGAAAATCAAATTCTACAAAGTGTCTCAAACACACACGAAAAAAAAAAGAAAATTCAAAAGAAAAAAGTAGCTTAAAAAGCAAAGAAAAAAAAAAAGAAATAAAATCGAGGGGTTTTTTTTATACCAATTTTTTTCTTACACTTTTTTTTCTTGATTGTTTCTATGGTAAACAATTTAATGTGCGTGTGCAAAATCTAATACACAAAAAGAACAAGTGGCAAACAATAACAAAAAAAAATTCAATAATAACAAGAAGAGCAACAGCAACAACAACAACAACAACAGCAACAATAACATAAACTGCAAAAGGGAAAACGGAAAATCATCATCAAGGTAGCACGCATTCACAGTGAATTTTCTGCTTTTCTTTAAAACTTTTTACACAACAATATGGCCAAATGAAAAAAAAAGTGAAAACGGCGCAAAGAAACATGGATTGGGTGGGGGTAATGGGGGAAAGAGGAAGAAATATACTTCTTTTATGGTCCAATTTTTGGGGTACGCTCGCTTCTCTCCTCCAATGCCAACCAATGCCGTTCCACTCGTAGCCGCCACCGCCATCACCCCCCATCCTCGTCCTCCGTCCCCACTCCTCCACTCCCCTTCTCCCTTTACTCACCAAAATCATCATCAATTACTTAGCTTACAAAAAAAAAAAAAGGGAAAAATAAATAAAAATAAATAAATAAATGAATAAATAAAAAAATGAAGGGAAATAGAAAGAGAGAGTGAACGAGAGAGAGAGGGAGAGAGAGAGACAGCGATGGAGATGGTGAAAGTGATGTGACGAGGGTGGGCACAGGGGAGAGGGGTGAGTTCGGGGGGCCAAAAGAGCAGAGAAAAGTAACAGGCTATCTGCTAAGGCCTAGCCAAAAGTTTTCTCTCTCTAGTGGCTATGTATGTGTTATCAACACACCAACACACCAAGGCACACAGACAGACACACACACACACATTTTTAGTTTATTAGCTGTGCGTGTGTGTGAGTTCCAGTCTGTTAAAAAACGCGAGATGTTGTGCTCTTTCTTTTTTTTCTTTCATTTTGTTGTTGTTGTTTTGTTTTTGGGCCCTGTTATTACATATTATCTTTTTGGTCCGATCTGTTGGGCTGTGTGTGAGTTTTTGACTCGCTTTTTGACCCTTGCCAGGGTCACACAGACACACACACACACACATATACAGGAATATGCATAGAATGAGGGAAGGATAGACAGAGTGACAGCGAGAGAGAGAGAGAGTAAGCAACTAACAAAATAGCAGAAGAGACGCCTACCAACAGAGAGAGAGAGAGAGAGAGTGAGAAGGGAAAGAGAACCAGAGAGAAATTCAGAGAGAGACTATAAGAAGAGTTGTCTTTGACACCTTTTTCGGTTTTGAAATAGGTAAACAATGATTTAACTCTGTCCCATTTTTAGTTAGACCTACATACATACTATAAGGAATACTAAATAAATTAGACTGATTTGTTGTTCAAAAGTAGCTACATATACATTCTTGATCACCATAGATTTCCGAAGCTTCCACACAAGTTCAAAAATACTTTAGTCAGAGTCAGATTTGACTTCAGAGATAATGATTATTGAGCTAATTTGGACAACATGTCGTATGCTTAATGTTGCATTGAAAAACAATCCTAGGTATGGCCAGATAGTAAAGAGTGTGTCCATCATTATCATAACGTCCATGGAACAAATTTGTGTGTTCTCCAAAACTTTGCCTGCCCTCAAATTCAATCTTCCTGGCCATTTGCTTCAACCTATGTGTCGTATGAGGAATATTCGATCGCTTTTCTGTCATACGAAACATCTTAAGATTGTGAGATTTTTATTCCTCAAACCAAAAACACATATGTGATACTATATAGATATGTGTGTCGATTGTTTGTATGTACTATAAGTTTGAAAAAAAGAACACCAAATATCACAACACACTTGGAAAATTTAATTTACTTGTTTTGTTTTGTTTTTATTACACAACATGAAATCTTCATTAAGTGTAATTTAACATGAGTTTTTCCCACTTCTTCCAATGAATGTATAAGTAGGAATACAAAATATTTGCAAATCTTTTGTATATATGTATATACAGATCTAAACAAAGACGAATTGCTGCTAATAAAAGTTTCTTTGAGAATGATCTAGAAAAATTCATTTTAAATGGTATTTTCTAACCCCAAGGAATACTGCATAAACTAGAGAATATTTAAAAGCTAATTTGCACAGGGACTAGTAAATAAAAAGGAATATACACAAACACATAGGCTTAGTAGGACATAAATAAATATGTTCTAATATAAAATTGGTTTTTCTATTCGCTCTCATTCATTAATTTTCAACTGTAGAAATTTTCTCAAATGGTGGATTCCGAAAATTATTACTTGTATGATTTCGTAGTAGAATCTTTTCCTAGAAATGAATGAGTTACACGAGAAATGGTTGGCCTAAGCTGTGACATCATTTCACATCATTATACCCATCATAATATACCATCATAATCATGAAAGGAATGCAGATTTCTTCGAACTGGCTAAATAAAGCGGATTCCCAACCAGTGAAGAATTTGATATTAACCATAGTCTGGTCTATTTGATGCAACTATTGAAATTGAATCTATGACAAGTGAAAGGTTGCAGTTGCATTTATTCCATTGAAACTGAATTGCTATACATATACTTAGTAGAAACAAAAGTGGTCAAAGGCATGACTAATTGATTTTAATGGAATATTATTCAGTGGAAAAATAATTGTTCAGTAGATTGTATAAGACTAATTCGTAGGAATTTGCTTATGTATGTTAAGTGAAATCAAATTTTCCAAACAATTCGCATGAAAATTTTTGTAAAATTTCCTAGCCATCAACATATTTGTGGAAATAAATTTTCAGTTCGGAGATCAGTGAAATAAATGTGATGAATAAATATGATAGATCAATTGTATTACAATCGGAATAGAATCTATATATTTTGCTATATGTTTCTACACTTGCAGCTATAAGTATACGCCCCTAAACGGCTTTTAAATTCCTATTAATTTTGGTCAGAAGTGTGCAACGCATTAAAGGAAGCAGCTCCAACCATATAAAGAATGTAGATATATTTTTGCCATGTGGTCTGTTCGTCTCATAGACCGTTAAAGCTAAAATACTTAACTTATGGATTTGACCTTCTATATACTTCGGGGGGTTGTGTCGGTTGAATCAGTCAATATATCACATAAAAACGACCAAGTCAATTACAGGGATTTTTCTTAATAACTTTGTTGTTTTCTATGTTATTGTATTTGTTCTGCTAATATATATTTTAATGAGTATGCTATATATCCTTAAGATCGGATGCTTGCATTAGGTACTGTGATTATCAAACTAGTTAATTAACTTTTCCATATGATACCCTATAATTCTGAAAACGTTAACTATATCATAAAATATAATGTCATAAAAAGTTCAGCCAAAGGTTTTACGCCGTTCTTTAGCGGAAATTTATCATCTCATGGCTGTAGGTGAGGAAAGAGTAACAGAAAACTTGTAAGGGTATACAAACTTCAGCAAAATTATAAGTTTAAATATTTACGGCATATTGGTATTGAACAACTAATTCAGACTAGTTTAGGATTGGAAATACAGTTAAATATTTAACTATATCCTAATATTGTATAGTTTGAAAACATATAAAAGTTATCCTTGGTCTAGCTCTGTCATTGCATTAGTGGATTAAGAAATGCTTAATATAATCTGATATATCAATTTTGGACAACTTCAGGAATTTAAAGTCTGGTTTAAACATTCACCGATATGCCCCACGATGGTCAAAAATAAAAAAAAAATGAATTTTCTATCAAAGTTAGCTGCAAAATTTGTTGCTGAATGTTTCGTTCGGTCTATGCTTGAATTATTGCAATTTCCACAATTTCCACTGAAAGAAAAGAAAATGTTGCCTTGGGGAGGGGCGAACCCCTATACCCAATAACCCGTAACCGCTCTTGTGCGGCGTCTCTTAGCCCACCAAACGAAAAATTCTAATTACATCTGGCAAAAATACAAAAAAAGGAAAAACAAAAACAAAAACCAAAAAGAAATAAGAAACAAGTACAACAAATTTGAGAGAGCGCAGCGTTTCGGTTAACATTTATTCGCCGTAGATTATTGTGTGGGTGTGAGAAGAGATGGCGGGGGGGAGGGGGGAGTTTGTGTAGATAGTGGAAGAGGTAACGGAGGAAGGGATGGGGATGGGGATACACTGCAAAAGGCAACGCAATAACAGTACTTTCTGCTATGGGGTGAAATTTATAGACACATGAAAAGTGCCACACGCACACTCGGCCCCAAAAAATGCCAACACCCACCCACCCAACCACCCACTCTATCCCCCATCCTTAATCACCTCTCTTCCGCTCTCGTTCATGCTCTCTGTCTCTGTCTCATTCTTCCTCTCCTTCTCTTACTCTTTCTATGTTTGTTATATAAACTTTATTACACACTGTCTGTGTGTGTGTGTGTGTGAGTCAGATAGTTGCCTCATGTTTTATAGCCCGTTTTATGCTATATCCCAAGCCTAGAGACGAAGCCGGAGCCAAAGCTGGCGTTTTATTTTTAAAGGCTTATGCTTTTTTACGTCACGAAGAGATATATACCAACATACAAACATACATACAAAACATTCATTCAACCACACATCTACTCTCTACTTATACAATACATACATACATACACATACATACATACATACATACATACATACATTTGTATCTGTAAGTGGACTTGCGTGCAAGTCGTTAATTCATTTCATTTCACTTACTGCACTCACGCCCTTGCGCCACTGTCACATTTTTTACTCCCAGACACACACACACACACACACTCACACTCACAGATGAGAACCGTTAGATTTGGAAATGGGGCCAAACAGCTGATCCCCAAAAAGCTGGGTCGCAACGAATTAAACTTTAGAAAATAAGGCCAAACTGGGACACCATAAATTCATCTAAATAGGTTCAATTCAATATTTCTTTTCCCATTTTTTGATTATCTAATCAATAGAGTTGAATCTCGATTGTCCAAGGTTAATGGGGGAAACTCAGATAACACACACAAATGCTTTGTACATGGGAAAAATGCATCATAATTCCTGGCATAACAAGTTTTATGAAATATTCACTTTTTAATGAGCATGCTCATGTACTTTTTTAAAAGTTTCTTTTATCAGCAGGCTTAGTTTATCACTCCAGACTCATGAAGCCATCACTAAGTTAATGCTGAAACTAGTTGTGAATTACAACTGAATTAGGTGAAAAGAAATGCACAGCATAACCAATAGTTAAGCAGGTATTCATTTGTGTCCAAGTCCTTAGTCGATGGCTCAAACTATAATACTTTTGTTCTCGAATTCGATCTTAAGTTGCGTTTCTCGCCAGATGAATTCAAAATACTTGAAGGTGGTTCCATCGTGCATAATGAAAATGGAATGACGTATCGTTAAAAACTACAAACTAGAAACCGTAATGATATAAAGGTTCTTAGTATATGCCAAGATTCTGATTTTGTGCCCAAAAAGATGACAAAGTAAAACTGACGAAACTTTACCTTTTTGTGCATGACCTAGAATCGGTTTAATATATGTACATATATGTATCAGGAGGTTCGCATATTAGACAGATTTGACAAATGTAAAACGATTTGTATCATTACATATGGATTTCGCATTCCGAATTTGTGTAAAACGTTTGTTATCTTATTTTTGCTGATTTATCTCTACGGCCGTTTGAGTTCTGGGAGCGGAAGGAGTGCTCGGTGGCATATGTCGATCATACGTCTTGATCATGTGCTGCATACGATTGCGCAAAAACTTGAATATATTTCCCCAGTATAAATTTTTACAAAAATACACAACAAAAAAAAAAAAAACTGGGGCCGACTATATAGTGGTGTCTATGCGAAGTTTCTATACCCTTGTGAATTCAACGTTTCATCAATAGAAGGAAGGACAAAGTTAAGACAAAGCAAATTTTATATAAAGGATGCGATGATTCAGTTTATATGTATATCACTGTGTTGTGCAAAGGCTGTA
Organism: Drosophila equinoxialis; assembly: GCA_018150345.1. Classification (NCBI taxonomy): domain Eukaryota; kingdom Metazoa; phylum Arthropoda; class Insecta; order Diptera; family Drosophilidae; genus Drosophila; species Drosophila equinoxialis. The sequence goes on along the minus strand of JAECWI010000002.1, from coordinate 4,426,343 downwards.
TGCCCTGTCGGTTAGAGTATATAAATGGAATAAAATTGCAGACAAAGAGTGCCCCGTCGTCCAGTCGTCCACCTTAACCAAACATGTGTGAGTCGAATGGGCATGAGCATGAGCATGTGTACCGCCTGCTACCGCTCCCATTACCCTTTCCACAGTCCCGCTCGCTATTGCCTATAAGTTATGCCCACATTCGCCAACACACACACATACACTTTCTCCCTCTCTCTCTCTATCTCGCACATTCATGAAAAAGTTGAATAAAAACGGTTCTTGTGTATACAAAAGATACAAAGATAAACAATAACAGGCAAAGGCAAAATGTCGACGCGTCGATTGCAACAAGAGATGGATTAACAAAGGGAGGCGGGGCAATAAGTAGCGGGCCGGTGGTCGGGGGAACGGGGACAGGGGGATTCAGCAGCAGCAACACAATGGATATATCTGAATCTGGTAGCAGCCAGCCAGCTGGTGGCACAGGGAACGAGGCACACAGAGACAGAGGGCGCTTATCAACAAAATGAATTTTGCTCACGAATTCGAATTGGTGAAAACAAACTGCCAAAAAAAAAAAAAAAAAAAAAAAAAAAAAAACCATGGGAACAAATCATTTGGATATCGAACAAAACAACATTTGGCTAAAATTTATGATTCAAAGTTCCAAATAATCATAATTTTGGTCAAATGCTAAATGATTTTAGATGGCATTATAGATTGCTTTACCACCAAGCCGTACACTGCCAAATACAAAACAACAAATGAGGACAAACAAACCTCTTTCCGACACATATAAAAATCTTTTTGGTTGAAAATCTATAGGAGAGATCAGAGAGCCTTATCTTTGAAAGCTACCTCTTTACTAGATAGACTCTTAATGGGTCACATTTCCTATAGCATTTTATTAAATGGGCAATGTTTGAGCTATACTTTTCAATACATCATTATAAAAAATGATCTTGGAGTCTATATCATCCGTTAGCCTACATTTTCAGTTTTGTTATACAATTTTTCGATTAAAAATAACGAAAATATATTTAAAAGTCCTCTGAAATTCGTTTTGGCAAAACATATAGAGCCCTAAAAGTATGCAACGAAAATAAATTTTGAACCCTTGGTCCAATTAATCTGGAGTTAGTTATCCAAGGATCTATGAAACCGTGTGGTCTATACTAACCAGTTAGTATTTATGATTTCCGAATTTTACCTCTTAATAAGTAATTAAACTAGTTAATAATTCTTAATTCGATCAACTATTGTTGGAATTATTGAAGTAATAGAAAAAAAAAGCAATCTTTTATATAAACCCCAAAAATTTAAACTAATTAAAAAAAAAACAAGCCTATTAAGTAGGTTGAATTAAATTCCAACTCTGTAGTAGACAGAGAAAGGAAACGTGTGAAAAGGAAAACCCAAATTTTAGCTTACCTAATGGAACTTTTGTTTTCCAAAAAGAACGCCTAGCCACTTTTGCGATAGGAGCCAGCTTGTTCTACTTTGTCCATGGCTTCGATTTGCGTGCCAAGCTAAATGTCAGAATATTCCGTTTTCGTCTTTGTCTCCGCCTTTGCCATGGAGCGTTTGCTCGGTTTGGTTTTGGTTTTTTTTGTTTTGCTATACGAGGATATGACCATGACCATGGCCACCTAGCATTGCTGCCGCCATTCGCAATCTTCGTCTTAAACACCTACGCAAACTATGGGAATGAAACGAGGACGACGCCGAGGACGAGGAAGAGGACGAGGACGAGGAAGAGGACGAAGAAAGAGTAAAGTAAAGAGATTCAGCCTGGGGCGGTGGCTGCAAGTTAGGGCAGCTTATGCAGCTTTTTAGAGCTGCATATTGGAACTTTTGAGGCGCCAGGCCTGGGATATTTTTAGACAAATCCAACAAGAAAAGGAATAAGAGAGACAGAGAAAGAAGAGAGAGAGACAGCGACAGAGAGGAAAGTGTGTGTGAGAGGGAGAACGACTAGCTAAAGAGGAAAACGAAAGAAATCTATGCGTCTCAGACTGGTGTGGGTGTGGGTGGCGATGGGGAATGAATGTAGGGGCCAATGGCAACGTTTTGAGTCTGGATAACAAAAGCATCAGCCACTGCATAAGTAAGATCAAATATTTAACAATGAGAAATGCCTGAATGCAATCTGCTTAGACCTTAAGCGATTTTATATGCACAAAGACGAATACAAATACAAACACAAATATAAATACCAACATGCACTTAATCAATAATCTCTTTTCTTATTTCCCGTCTGCATATCTCAATATTAGTATCTCAATCTCTGTATCTGGCCATCACCCAGACCTTGAAATCTATTATGTACATACATATGTATGTACATACATATATATTTGTAGGTGCCACATCGACCAAAATGGGCTGTCAAATTGCTGCCGCACCCACGAACATATTTGGCAGATTGATTAGCTCTCATAGTAAATACTCAAGCCTCTACATGCATTACCAATAGCAATATCTGTCATTTGCAAATATGTCATATCACTCTTTCTCTCTCCCTCTCTCACACACTTTTACACGGGGGAATTCACAAAATTAACATGCCAGTTTATTTTCGTTAATCGACATACTTATCTAATGAAACAATCTCAATTTTGTTTCATTGCAGACAATCAATTTTTAATAGACATCAAAATATTTCACAATTTTCATTCCCAGAACATTTCATTTCATTCAAAATGCGTTTTGGCTTAGAGAAACTTGCAATGCATTTTTGTCATCCTCAATGCGAAATGGACAAGCAATTATTGATAATTAATTATCACAATTTTTTTTGTTTTTTGATTTAATTGAATTTTAAAATTGAATTTTAAAATTAAATTCAATATTCGTCCTTGAATTTTCCTAATTAGTGCTCATTGTTTCTAGTTAAGGCAGCGATTCATAGACGAGTTTGAGGCTATAAATGAATATTCGACACGGCACACAGGTCCTTGATGTCCCAGAATTCGCACATAGCCAATTTTTTTAGCAGGCTCGAGCACAAAAATTCAAAAAGACAATTTAAATGTGACATGGTAACCAATCGTATTCAAATTCTTCAAGAAGTTAACTTTGGCTGAGCCTTTGAAGTGCGTGTCGTTTTAAAATCGGTAATTCCATGGACATATCGACTCATCATTTTGAGAATGGTAAAAGGACTATCTTTTTAGGTGTTCTAGCAGGTTGATGGTCAATGGGTTAATGTGACTGACTGTCGAGGCGGTCAATATGGGATCCCCAGTGCCTTGCCTCTCTGCGTTGGATGGAGAAGGTTAGCATCAGGTGATAAAATGATACGTCCATAGAGGTTTGAAGAAAGTGTTAGGGTTGAATATTATCTCAAATTTTTGCCACGCCCCCGCAAATCACATAAAAGTGATTTCCTTAAAGGCTATTCTAGTTATTTGTGATTTGGCCGAAAACTAGAAGCACAAAAATTGGAAAATTGGAATCTAGGAAAACCTGGTGCATGGTATACCGAATTCGGCGAGATTACTTACTTGCCTCATTTCTTGTTCTCTTTGCTGTAATTGAAAATTGGAAATTTTGTTCATTTTGGCTTTGGAGCAGGGATGGGAATTAAGAAGCATGATGATGAGGTGCCGCAAGGGCCGTAAGGATGTGGAAATGAAGATTGGTTTGCCCATTAACAAATGAATCATTGAGCAGGCAGAAATCAAGCAGGCAGCAGAGATCAAAAGGCACGCGGAATGGCAACTCACACGGGGCGCATTCTTAATGAGCAGACCGAAAAAAAAAAGAATAAAGTAAAAAATAAAAAAATACAAAATGCGAAACAAGAAAAAAAAGTGAAAAACAAAAGAGAAGGCAAAAGTAAAACAGAAAAGGCAAAGATGAGTGGAGAAGCCGAAAAAAGGAAACTGTGAAATTGCAAATCTTTGATATTAAGATGATATAGCTACCACTCGCCCTGCACTCCATTTCTCTCCACTTCACCTCCCCCTTTTCAGGAGTTGGTGATGCTGGGGTTGGGGTTGGTGTGGGGGCCATGGGAAGGTATATAATTTTACGCTCGTGTCTGACCCAAAACCGGGACCCACTTGATTTATTTATTTGTAGGTACTCAGTTTTTGTTTCTTTCTTTTATTATTTTTCTCAATTTGCCGATTTTAACAATTTTCCTCAATTTTTTTTTCTATTTTTTATTCTTTTTTTCCTTTCCTTTCCGTTCCTTTCATTTCATTTCATTTCGTTCTTGCTGCCTGGCGCAATTTCGAATTATTTATTTTTGCGGAACTTAATAATTTTCGACAAGCGAAATCGTAGAAAACACGCAAAACAAATAGCCACGCCAAGGGGAATGCGAAATAGCTAAAGTTGCCTCAATATTTTATTTATTTATATAATGGCCAACACACAACAACAACAACAAAAACAACAAAGATTGAAAAAAGAAATACAAACACAAACACACACAACGAGTGGGAAAAACAAAATGATAAAAAAAAATTCAAGAATAAAAGAACATTAAAAAGTCGGCCGAACTAAATGATTTCTATATATACATATACTTATATTCCATAGAATAAAAGCTTTACTTTTTTTTTTTTTACCCTTGCAGAGGTCGTTTTACATTTTGTCATACTTAATGTAACGCAGGCAAGAAGTTTTCGATCGTTCATCATTTCAGTTTGAATAGAAATTTTGCCATTTCGAATATTTTTAGCAATTCAAATTGAATCAATTCAGACAAAATATAACTGCAAGCAGAGCAAATTAACGGACAGAGTAATTGTAATGAATACCGGGGTTAATTTCGACCGCGCCGAAGTCAAGGGTAGACAAACTTCGGCGCGGTCGAAATTAACCCCGGTATTGTTTGTTGTTTGGTACTCTTTCCTCACTTGTAGCCGTCAAAGTGGAAAAACGTTTTATCTACAAAGAGTAATGTTTGCGAAAGAACGGCCCACAATCTTAACATAGGAAATATCGAAGTTTTTGATCAAAGTCACTGTTTTCCACCGATCGTTCCTATGGGAGGTATATGATATAGTCACCCGATCTTCATCGAATTTGGCACAGTTTATACATAGGTGCAATAAACTCACCAATGTCAAATTTCATGACGATAGCTCAGAAAATAGCGAAGTTATTCAGAAAAGTCACCGTTTGTATGGGAGCTATATGATATAGTGGTCCGATCCGGCTGAATCTGAGATATACAAACCCTGCAGTATATACAAGCCTACATTTCCGCTCTGTAGCTCTAACGGTCTTGGAGGAGTTCGCATCGATCCAGACGGACGGACGCACATGACTAATTAAACTCGTCTCGTCGTGCTGATCAAGAATATATATACTTTATATAGTCGGAGATGCTTCCTTCTATGCGTTGCACACTTCTGATCAAAATGAATATACCCTTTTTGCAAGGGTATAATAATGGTGAACGACTGTTAAGGACTTGGTCAAAGCCAAAGCTAACTTTTCTTTCGTTTTGATCATAGAAATTACAAAAATTGGATTCAATATTTGTTGTGCACTTTTGACTCTCAATAGAAGGGGAAGTCGACTTAAGAAATAAAAACTGAATATTCGAAAATAATCACATAAATGAGTTTTATTAGTTAGTTTTTAAGCTCAATCAATCATATCTTGTGCAGAATATTTATCAATGGTTTTCAAATTGCATTTATATATAGTTTTATATTTGGGCATTAATTATTACAAATACATATATATGCCATTGTCTAATACTAACTTCGATCGTTCAGTTTTCAAAAAAGAACAAAAATTTGTAAATTAGAATAATGGCTTTATTGTTTTTGATAACATTTCCATATTTTTTCGGTTCCCTTGAGGCAGCTCCAGCAGCTACACTCGGTTTTTGAACGCTTCATCTGCTTCCTTTGGCGCTCAGTTTCTTTTAGAATCTAAGGGAACCAAAAGAAGTCATAAGGCCAAATCAGCCAAAGAAGGACTCTTGGCCGAATGAGTCATCAATTCGATATTTTGTCAGCTTTAAAATGCACAATGAGTCGTCTTCATTTTCATACATGATCGAAGGCTGATCTAAGGCTGCAAAATGGTGATACTTTGCCTACTTTAAGGGGCAATTGCGATGTGATGAAAATCTATTCCTTGACATCAACTATCTTATAATTTTTTATAAGTCTTGTAACTTACAGAGTCCTTAAAAACAATGTTTGCTTCGAGGATTAGTTTTGTTGCATGGTACAATCCAAAATTTGTATACCCTACACCCATAAGGTGAAATGGTATATTAGAGTCACCATAATGTATGTACATATCTGGCATAAGGAAGCTTTTCCGAGCCCACAAAGTATGTATATTTTTAATCAGCATCTACAGCCGAGTCGATCTAGCCTTGTCCGTCTGTCCGTCCGTCCGTCCGTATGAACACCTAGATCACGGAGATATTCATTTAAAAAAAATTTACTTTCATGACAAATACGTGTGAATGATAAAATATTGTTTTTGATAGTGGTTTTCGATATATATACATATATAAAAAATAAGTTCACGGACTTTGAACGTTGTGAAAATTAATCCAATGATCAAACCCGAATTGCCGAATTGATTTCTTTAGCTTATTGTAAGCAAAATAAGAACTAAATCTACATAAGATCCTTTTACATACATACATACATATGTACATTTATTATGGCGTCGTCGAATTTGCGTGTTGACATTAGTATTGCGAAATCGCGAAACTTAAATATCAACCCTCGTATAACGTCTATCATTTTACATGTTACATAGTTTTGATTGACACCTTTCGGACTCAACACTAAACAACAAGCAAAATGATTGCATTTATTAAATGCCAAAATCTTGGCTTTTGTCCCCATAGTGCACATTTGTATGTATGTGAGTTCTGTTTAATTTTGCTATTTGTATTTTAATTCGCTGGTACATCAACATGGTTAACATAAGTGATCTGAGCATGCAGTCAATTATTGCATTTGGCAGCAAAATTCAAATTCAGATTCAAAATTCGAAATGGATGAGTCGCATTTATTGTAAATTTGTTTTTGTTTAGCGTCAATGGCAGATGGTCCGATTTAGTGCGAAATTCAAAACCGAGTCGAAGGAAATTCGATCTGCTGACAAGGTGTTTGTGTCTGTGTGTGTGTGTGTGTGTGTGTGATGTGTGCTTGTATTATACTATGAATGGGAAGAATGAAAGGTTGAATAAAGCAGGCAGGCGCAGGCCGAGGACGACGAACCATTCATTATCTGCCATTGTTTATGGCAGTTGCACTACCCACATCTGTATGCATGTATATGTGTGTGTGTGTGTGAGTGTGTGTGTATGTGTGTGCATATGTCTCTGTGTTCCTTGGTCAAGCAAATTAGTACAGTTACGCCTTCGACAATTGAATGCTTGGCCTAATTGTGTGATAAATTGAATAGAATCGAACCATGTTATTATTGGACATGATGATAATATTGTGTTGGCAGACATTTTCTTTGTCCATCTGAGTGAAAGTCAGATTTCAAACTCTCAATAGGTGAGAATTCGAAAACCAAAAGGCTTTCATGAATGACAATGAAGAGATGTTATCGACATTCATTTGATCCTATACTTTTGATTAAAATGATATGCATTTTGTGGAAATTGGAAACAACATACATATACGTATAATATATATATTTCTATATACTAATTCTACTTTCTCTGCCTTTCTCTCTCTCTATGTCTTTCTTTTTCGCCTTTCGCAGGAACTACAATAAAAGTTTAATTGCAAAAAAAAAGCAACAACAAAAACTTTTAGCAACCAAAAAGTGGAAAAGAAACGAAAAGGAGGAGAATCTGCTCTAAGCACTCACACATACATAAAAAACGAAAATAAAAAACAGAAGAGTAAAATTGAAAGAGAGAAAGAGAGAGAGAGAGAGAGAGAGAGGGGAGAGAGTGCAAAAAGAAAGAAGGAACAAACGAACGAACGAAGGAACAATAGAAGGAAAATAACGGCGCGTTGGCATTTATGCGAAATAAAAACAACAAAAACAAAAAGGCGCAGCAAATTAATAAACTTTGTGCCAACTGTGCGTGGGTGTGAGGCTATATACATCTATATAAGTGTGTGTGTGTGTGTGCGGTGTGTGACCGTGTGCATGTGTGTGTGTGTGTGCCAAAGAGTCAACCGAAAGCAACAGCCATAACCATAGCTAGAGCCAAAGCAGGAACATAAACAGGGCAAAAGGAGAGCAGCGAGGAAGGCGACAGCATAAAGAGGCATAGAGGTGGCAGGAAACCTCCTTGGCAAGGCGGAAACTCATTTGCCAACAGTTTGAAACCAACTTCCGGCCCCAACAACAAAAGTCACATTTCAAATCAAGAGAGAACGAGAAAAAAAGACGAGCGCGAGAGAGAGTGAGGGAGAGGGAGAGATCAAAAGAGGGGGAGCGAAAAAGAGCACAAGGCGAAAACCAACGACGACGACGACAACGAAGCAAAAGCAGAAGCAAAACAAGGCAGAGAAGTGAAAGAGAAGACCCAAAGCCAAAACGAAAGCCAAAGGCAAAGCGCGAAACTGAAACTGAAATTGTCGCCAAATTAAAAGCTAACAAATTAATTAAAGTTGAGCGAACTTCAAAAAAACAAACAAGAAGAACAAAAAAGGAGAGGAGAAGCGGGGACATCAAGAAGCCAGCAAGAGACCGACACAATACAAATTTCTTTCACCTCTTTTCAACTGCTTACAACAAAAAAAGGAACACAACACTTACACCTACACACACGTACACGCACATACACACACACTCACACACACACACGCACACACACCGGGACATACTCAACACATGCACACGCACAACACTACAAAATTTTATCATTGAACAAAACTGAAAAGAAGAGGCGAAAAACCATACTGCACAGCATCAATTGGTGACAACAATTTCGCCATCGCTCGTCTGTGTGTGCGTGCGTGCGTGTGTGTGTGAGTGTGTGTGTGTGCGCGTGTGTGTGTGTGTGTGTGAGTGTGAGTGGGTGAGCGAGTGTATTAGTGTGTGTATATATGTCAGTGTCTGTCTATACATGAGAGCTAAAGCATTCCACCACAACCACCACCAAATACCAATAACCACCACCACCAACACCACCAGCCGCACCACAGCCGCCGCCGCCATCACTCACAAGTCCAGAATCGGTAAGTTATTCACATTTACCATATTTATACACATACATACATATGTATTTACCCTAATCTATGACAAATTTGATTAACATTCGCCTGATAATTAGTCAACTAGTTCTTAAAACATTAAGAACATTAACATTAACATTAAATGCAGAAAAAGAATCCCAGCCGACCTGACCCTAGCCAAACCTATCGCGTACTCGGCCAGCACTATGGACAAACTTCGGCTCAACACTCCTTGTAAAATTCAACGTTACATGCTACAAATAAGATAATAAGATTTTATTCCTTGGAGTATTGAGAATATCGTCCCAAAAGAGTTTCTAGAAATTCGAAATACTTTACGAGATATGACGTTTTTTTCAGTCAATGTTCTCATGATGTTCTCATTTGAGGCAAACTTTCAACTTTAGACGCGTGTTCCATTAATTCTGAACCGCCATCAATGCCAAATAGCCACAAGGCCGGGTAAAACTTCAATTTCTTCTCGCCAGCGGGATGCCTTTATTTTTTGTGGCTTTAATTTGGAGGTCGTATCAAGAAGAATAAGTTTTATTTATTGAAGATTACTCTTTAAACCTTCAAACTCTTTCGTTCGTAAGTAATATTTGAACTTAAAGAGTATATTATTATTTCAAAATCAATAAAAATAACTAAAAAAATTTTTAAATAATATAAAATATATGATTATAATATGATAATATAAAAACGTTAGACAGTTTAATTTCAAATACGATCACTGAAATCACTGAATCTATATTGCAAATATTACGTATACGTCTTGTTAGACCTGCTAACTGAATATTCAAAATTCTGTATACTCCTTTTTATTCCCGACACCAGATGGAAGATTTTTTCAACAGAAATTTCCTTTGATGATTTTATTTTGATAAAAATAAATGATTATTTTCATACTTGATTAAAAGAAGACCCGAGAGTGATTCTTGCATATCTTAACAATACGATTTTGTTGACAGTAAACCAAAAACCAAAAATGCAAAACCAAATTATAATCGGAAAACTAGCTCAATTTTAGCCAGAAAAAAGATTTTAAATTATATTCGTCTATGATGCGAAATGTTATAAATTGCATGATGGGTTGCTTTTTCTTCTGTTTTGTATGGTTTATATTTCTGTTTGTAAACTCGTAATGGTTTATTTTTCTATCGATTTCAAAGCTGGGCTTCTTGTCGGAGTAATAGTCAATTAATTGCTATTGTGCGCATGCCATAAAGCGCATTCAAATCGCTGTTAATGACACAATGACGTTGTTTAATATACATACACGTGCGTGTATGTGTGTATATGTATGTAGGTGTACACCTCTATATAAACAAATGATTGATTGACTGATTCAATTATCGGCCAATCTGAATGCATATCATTCGAATATGAATGTCAATAAGGATCGCATTGAGAGTGAATGGCGAGTGTAAAACACAGAGGTCCTTCCAATTGCCATCTGCATTCATTTTAATGCTTTCAGGCCAAAGAGTCAATCGATTGATGACCCCCTCCCGCCAACAACGCCAACGACCCCAACGAGCCAACGGACCATCGGATGTGGACATGCAAATTGCCCGATGGCTGGGTCAGCAGATGAAAAGTGCAATGCTATTGGCTAGGCAAAACGAGCCATACGAACCACATAATGGCCAAAGGCCATCTCTCTCTTTTTCTCTCCCTCTTTCTCTGTCCCACTTACTGAACTAAATTTGAAAACTGCTAGTTGATTGTGATTGTGATTGTGAGAGGGAAAAAAAACAAACTTGATAAAGAAAAGCCTTTATCAAGTGTTTACCCATAAGCCATACTAAGTATTAAATTAATAAATATTGAAAAGCCAATTGAATATATCACCTACTAAAGCAATTGTAATTCCCATTGATATAATTTTGCAAGGATATTGAGTCTTAGTTCTTAAACGAAAGCTAAAACAATAAAAAAAGACGAGATGAAAACGACTGTTTAACCAATATTATTTTGTTGTTTGGATTAGCATCGCAAAAGACAGAACTTACACAAGTGTGAAGCACTCCTGGGATTGCAGGAGTGGCGGGTGGGCGGGGTATTAGTGTCTGTTGTCTGTTGGATACATTGTTTGCTGCTCCAAAAGAAAACAAGAAAGAAACAAAAAAAAAAAAAAAAAACATGAATAAGAATAAGAAGAAAACAGGGCCATTTCATCTCGCCTTCGTTACATTCTCTCGGTGTATTGGCGGAAAATCTTGGCCTCTTGTTTGCCTGTCCTGTTCTGTCATGGCCATGCCAACCGATTAACTCTATATACATACATACATATATATATCATTGGTCGTCATTCTGTTTCAATCGAGTCCAATGATGACCGACATATTAATATGCGGAAAGACAAACACCAACAGCAGCAATTATTTACTTTCACTCAATTTTATACATTTTAACACTTGTATATAGAAAAAAATGCATTTATATAAACTAAACTAAACTATATTTGAGCACTTTAACATTTAAATGGAATTTCATTAAATTAATTACCTTAAACGCAATGCAGGCAAAGTAAACAGTGTAGTGTGTAGAATTCCACAATGTTCAAAACAAAAATTCAATTTAATAAAATGGAAAATTCATTCATTATTTTAATAAATGTTAAACGAAGGCTTAATTAATGGTGAGCTTATATAGTCATGCAAGTTGTCTAAAGAAATAAAAGAAATAGAAATAAAAGCTTCGATAGGTTTTTTGTCGTTAGCCTGTTCCGAGCTAGAGTAGCAGTAGCTCCAGCTTTTAAAATCAATCGTTCGGCAGGACCTAACGTAACGATCAGGTGACTGTATTCGATATCTTTAAAATACTGTTTCGGGAAAATTGTCTTCATAGCCTTCCAAGATATTATAACGTCGTTATAACTCGTTGTGTCCCGTTGCTTCTCTTATTTCCCTTATGGACAAGGTACTTTAGTGACCTGAGCCTCCCACTAGTCAAAGTCATCGCTATTTATGACGATTCGGAGCTACTGCTAATGCTATCATCTGTGACAAGACTCCAAATGGCCAAATCATCTTTCTATTTGCTGCTCTATTATGCTATATTAAAAAAGGAAACTTAAGGCTTACTTTTAGGGACAAATAGTCGAATGGAAATGGTCAAAAACTCGAAAGGAAAATGGTCGACACTACTTAGTCGACTTTTTTTGGTCATGTCATTCCTACCTGGGACTCTTTCTGATACGACAAATTTCATTCAGATCCAATAGATCAGTTAAAGGGCGTTGACTCACAAAAAAACTTTACCTTTTGTGTACTCAGGTTAATATTATTTCTTCGCTTATAGAATTCCACAAGGGTAACCTGGCTAAAAACTCTTTCTGTTTCTGCATTTGGCAATGACAGAACTTGAAAGGGAATAAAGGGCAATTCTAAATATTGACTGTTACATCCCGAATCTTCATAAATATATACTTTTTTGCAAAACTTTGCCGTAGCTCTATTTTCTCGCTTGACTAAAAGCAAGTTTTTAAATTGGAGCTATTAAAAAACTGTATTTAAGTACAAAAGTCGAATAAAAAATTTATAATTTATGTTTTTCGGAATTACAGGAGATATTAGAAAATGGGTCCAAGAGATTACTGTCAATGTGTATGGACTTTCTGTAAATATATATAGATGAACACATTAGGCTCAGTCAAGGTGAAGAAAACTCAATTATCGGGCTTTCGTGTGTTAAATGTGAAGTATTCTAGGACCCTATGGAACTTGGTTAGTTCGTTAGGGCTGACGAGTTACATATGTTAATATAAAGAGTTTGCTTATGTGCTCACTTGGCCGCAATTTGGTATGATTCCATCAGAACACACTGCATGCATTTCACTCCAAGTAGAATAATCCAATACTCAGAGATGTTAATTAACACATGACTTGAACGAGTTCAACGAGTACCCGTTTACGTTTTATATGGCAATTACACAAAGTATATATTTCATTGTTGATTCAAGAAAAAACCCATAATAAATACATACATATGTATATGTAGTTAAGTGCTTTCAGTACACAGAAGTCAGAGACTGTAATGCACACTAAATTGTTTATTGAAAAAGAAGAAAGATGCAAAAACAAAAAAAACAACAACAACAACAAAAGAAAGAAAAGGACGAGATTTTCATAATTAAATTAAAAAACCTTTTTCAATTTACTGGAAAAGCGGGCAGACTATTTGCACAATTTGCTGCTGTCAGGATGCTGCAAACGATGATGATGATGTTGATTATGATGATGATGATGCTGCTGGTTATTATGGAGGCAATATGAAATACTGTTGCGCTAAAGTGTTATTATTGATTGCAATTTAAATGTGGGCATACGCACACACAAACACAAAGAGGGACACACTTTCTTACTCACAAATAAAATGTCAATCGAACATGACAATGCTACTGCGTGGGAGTGTAAAATACGAGGCAAGTCTAAACAGTTATGCCACAATACCGAACACAGCACAGACGAAAAGCTAGAAGCGTCTTAATTTATATCTATTCATAAACACCAACTGAAATATCCAATAATGGATATATGGAACTGAATCAAGTGAATTCCAAAAGACATTGATGATTCCATACCGTTTTAGAGTATATAAAAAGCAACCAAACACAAAGGAAATTTCGTTTAGTTGAGTTGTGTATCAAAATATGACCCTTTGCAGTAGCTTAGATCCAAATGCTCTTAATAAATAAACTATCTTAGAGTTCATATATGTACATAGATATCAAAGTAAAATGATATCTAGCTAAATTTCTAACCATATATCAGGAATTCTATCTGCAAAACGCTTAGATTACATTTATGTCAATCGATTTAATCTATCATCATCTGATCAATCAAATATAATTCAGTCTACCCTCGTTTGTACAAGCGTGGGTGTTGTGTGGTTGGTGGGTGTTTAAGCCCATGGGTGGGTGGGCATGCATTCAACGCACCTTTTCTGTGTGTTGTTTTGTTTTGTTTTGCCTTTTGGTTTTTTTTTGCCTTTTTTTTGTAGTTTTGTGCTGACAGTAACAAATAAACAGTTAATGCAAGCGGCGATGTTAAAAATAGCTTTCAATGTGTGGTCTTTGTGTGAGCATTAAATACACACACACTCGCACACACTTATGAATATAGAAAGTCTAATCAGCGTTGCAGTTGCTGGCATTGTTGCTTTTTATTGTGGTGCATTTAATTGACTTTTCATGTGAAATTGAATTTCTTTGCAATTGTTGTGGTGGTTCTTGTTGCTTTTGTTGTTGCTGCCTCCTCTTTGACATTTCGATTGCAAAATATTTCTTGTAATTTCTTTTTTTTTCCCTTGTGTGTGTGTGTGAACGTGTCAGTTTTTATGGCCTAAAGCAATTATTTGTATTTCGGTAAATTTTTAATGCAAATATATATCTTTATTCAAATATTTAATCTAAATGTTATTTTATTCATTTATATGTATTTATATGTGTATAGTTTCATTCTCATCCGGAAGGTATTTTCAAATATTTTGGTTAGAATTCGGATTTCATTTAATATATATGTATGTATGTATATCACATATTATCAATTGTAGACAGATATATTTTGAAAATCGTCTAAACGATGCACAAAAAATGCTTAGCTAAAATTCTGTAAATCTTAACCAACTTTCGACGTTTTTATAGAATTCCTTGCAATTTAGATATTAAGATTAAGTCTACTAAGATTTGAAATTATCTCCCTATAAATTTATGGCATTTAGAATTTCGTTGGCAAATTTTCAATCTAAGGTGGTCCCTCTTAATGTCAATTTGCCGTACTCATAAGTAGTCTTGATTTGAAAGCTCAGAACTTATATATGAACGTATGTATATTTTGTAACCAACAAATATAGTCGAATCTAAAGTATGCAAATATTAAATTTAAAATTTGAATTAGATAATATTATTTAGAAACAAAAACCAAACTTTAGCACGATGCAAGCAAAAGGGGAAATAAAAACAGAGAAATGTAAAATGGTCCACACCCTGTCCTCTATGGCAATCTTTCTCTCTCTCTCTTTAACATTTTATGAACCTTTCATTCGCTTTTTTAATTCTTTTGCACTCTATCTCATCCTCTCTCTCTGTGTGTATGTGTGTGTGTCTCTCTCCCTTTCTGTTTTTCTGTGGCTCTTTCGCTTTGTGTTTGCAGCAGTTCAAGGCTGTTTTAGGCAAGGTCAACTGCACAAACACAAAGGTGCAGGCGGCTGCAGCCACACAAAAGCAAACAGAAAAAAAAAATATACATATATAGGTGAGTGAAAGTCACAGCAACACTCTTGCTCGTGTTTATGTTCAGCCTTGTTCTCTGCATTAATTGTTTAAATAAACCCCAATACAATCCGCGTGACCCATAAAAGTATGCTATGAAATACTTGATTCAGGTGCATAATTTAATTGATTTACTCAATTTTTTAACTGCATCTATAAAATGAATAATCAATTTGATAATAACCTTTCCCACATTAAAGTCTAATGAAACTTTGGTGTATGTGTCATGTATGAAATAAATTTGGTCATTTAGATCGTGTACATGGCGTATACTTAATATAAAAAGTGGATGTAGAACACTTGTTATTCAATCATCATATTTTGCAACGAGTTTAGTGAGCTAATTAAAATATTCATTATCATAGGATAGTAATCGGTTTTTGTGTTCTCTCATGTATTTTCCAATTCTGATCTTTTCCCACGATTAAAAAGTGTTTTAAGTTTAATAGGTCCCTTATAGTAATTTGGGGGTGCTGATCCCGCCCCTGTACTTAGTTTTTGTAATTATCATACTAAAAACATTATTATTATAACCTATTAACATATAAGGTATAATGCACTTTGGATATGGTTCTAAAATGAGTAAAATTTAAACCAAATGTATGCTATATGGATTCGAAGAATTTGCTGCTTTTTAATTTTAAGGAGATATTTGAATCTGATGAATCTAACAAATTGTTTATAAGTAATGTTTGCAAACAAGAGCTATTTTCCCTGAACAGGATATTCTAAATATTCTGTTAAGAATGTAAAAAAACAGATCCTTGATTTCACAAAATCTGAATATGATGGGTAAAATTCGAGTATCAGCGTATACGAATTAGTTAAGAAAATCTGTCAACTTAACGTCACCAAAAATCATGTCGGCCTGAGTAATCAATCAAATGCTAGACAAAAGTCTTTTATTTTAGCAAAGCAAAACTCTCGAGCTAACTTAAACAATTTTTCAATGTTTCGATCTATTTTTTATTTTTAATTTCTTCGTTTCAATTTCTTAAAATAAAGAAAAGTATTTACATACTTACATATACATATGACTGTTCATATCGCAAGTCTTGTTCTGATCCTGTTAGGATTACACATTTAGAGGGATAGAATAAGCAAAAGGAAAACAAATAGAACAGGGAGCACTTGAAACGTTATTAAAATTTCGAAAACGTTGCAAATGCAGCAAAAGTTACGACATCACAGAATTCACTCACACACCTACACCCACATCCTACACACGCGCACACACACATGCATATGGGAAATCTGCAGACCACAAGCCGTTGCCGTATTCTCGTATGTAGACAGCTGCTGTTGCTTTGTCGCCCTCCTGCACCAAATGACCCCCTTGCCTAGCCCACACTGATTACAATGCCTGAGACACCAAGAGACACTAGGCCACGGGGGAGTGAAAGAGAGAGGCAGCCATAAGAGCAACATCAACAACAACAACAACAACAACAATAAATACTTGAGCTTTGCACAGGGCAAAAAGGGCGAGTAGCAAGAAAAAGAGATGAAGCAAAAGCACTGAATGCACAACTATGTGTTTGTGTGTGTGTAGGTATTTTCTATTTTGTACAAAAAGTGCATCGTTCAAAGCCCACTTCCATACACAACAAGTCCACACAGACACACACACACGTGCACAGTAAGTCCTATAAGTTTGCCTTTAGAATGGACATTTCATTTTAGAATCGGCATAAACATGACTTGTAAATGCCCTACAACTACCTACATAAAGAGGTATAAGTATAGGTAGGTTAGGTTACCTACCCTATTGAAATGTTTAAATTGGAAAAAGTTTCTCATTTCAAGTCGATAAATTAGTTCAGATAAATCAAAGACGACAAGTCACTAATTAGAAATTATTGTATTGTAAAAGGATTTGAAAGGAAACATGATAAAGTTAAATTTTAAAATAAAATATTAACACATATTTTCTGTTATTTATTAGGAACTTTGTCAAGCATAAAATTTAAATATTATTGAATTTTAAGCCTCAAATAAAAATAAATAAAAAATAAATCAAATCAATAAATTCTTGGAAATGTTTTGCAATGGAGATAAAAGGAATAACAGAAAAAGACTATATCATTATGCTCACACACACACATACAAAAAATACACACACTCACACAGAGTGATAGACAGAGAGAGAAATGTATAGAAAGACAGAAAAAGGGCAGGGAGAACCACACATCGCACATGTATTTCATGAATGAATTTTCCAAGCTGCTGATTTTAGTTTTTTTCTTGTGCTTGTTTTTCTTTATTTTATCTGTAGTTTTTTTTTTTGTTTGGCTTTTATTTTCACAAAAAAATCATAATACCCGGAAAGTTTACAGCTGCAACAAATTTGTGTCGATTTTCTTACGAATGCAATATTTCGATTTTCTTCGTATCTTATTCAACCTCTGTCCTCTGCGACAATAGAAAACCTTAGAGCGAGAGAAGGGGAAAGTATGACACGGAGAGATAAAAGGTTAAAAGGGGATGGTGGGAAAGAGTTAGCAGTTTCCCAAGGCATTTCATTTTAGCTTGGACATGAAAATGCAGAATTCTCATCTCTCTTGATGAACAATGGGCTGAGTTCCTATCTCATGCTTGCACACCAGCTTAAGGTTTTGAGTTTTAGCAAATTGAAGCGTGAAGAAATTGGAAAACAATATGGAAATCCTCTCTTAATGGCATCAAATAGTCTTGCATTTAGTCTTGGTCTTAACACCTTAAGATGAAATTCTTTTTAGTATTGATTTAAAAGTTCTTATAAATATGTTGGTATATTTTGCATAGATTTATTTTCTTATTAACCTCATTGGGGTTTAGTTTTGGCTTACGATTCGGTTTAGTCAGTGAAATTTTTCAGTACGTTTCTTCAAGTTGGCTTAGAAAATTGCCTTCAGCGTGTGTTTTATGTCTCATCACCCCAAACCCAAACCCAAACCCAAACCCGAGCTCAACCCCAACCCCAACCCACCCACGACCGCCACACACACATACACACACGCACACATACGAAAAAAAAGAAGAAAATAAATAAATATGTATTAAATTTTTCTCTATTTGCGCTTTTCGTCGTCGTCCTCATCGGGGCTTCCTTTTCTTGCGCACAGTGCGCACAATTTATCTAATGGAGGCCACAGTCCGCCGCCATTGCCAAATCTAGGAATAGAGAAAGAGTGATAGGAGAGAGAGCGAGAGAAAGAGACTCAGAGAGGCAAAGTGACAGGCTACAAGAAAAAGACGAAGAAGCAGAAAGAAAAGCAAAAGAAACGTCCATAAAGACAGACAGAGAGAAAAAGCAACAGACAAAGAAAGAGACCAAAAGACATAGAAAGTAAGAGAAGGAACGAGAAATTGACAGCCTAGCAGAAACAGAAAACATACAAAGTCAGCGTCGTCAAAAAAGAAAAACTTATATAAAAAAAAAAAAAAAAAAAAAACAGCCAAAAAAGCAACAACCAAGAAAAAAGCAACCATAACATAAAAATACACACACACACACACACTCATACATACACATATCCATAAACTCAGACAAGGCAGCAAATTGAAAAACACTTTTCCGCATGGGTGCACAAAATACAAAAAAAAAAAGACAAAGAAACAACAAAATTAGGAAAAGAAAAGCAAAGCGACAGCACACAAAAAAAAAAAAAGAAAGAATAAAACTCAACCAAACTCCAATCGAATCGAAACAAAAAGCAAAGTCGTCTCTTTTTTTCGCTACATGCGTTCCTCCGTTTGCGTATACGCAATATTTTCAATTGTTAACACAGACTTTTGCTCTCTTCTCGACATTTTTGGTTTTTTCTTTTTGGTTTTCGCTGGTTTTATTCTTCTTTTTTTTTTTTTTGTTGTCGGCCACTTTGTGAGAGAAAGAAACAAGAACAAAAAAAAAACAACAACAGCAACAGCTTCTATTGTAAGTTACACGATTATCGCTGGAAGACAATTCTTTAAGAAAGACATAATACAGGAGCATCAAAGCTGAAAATGCAAAACAAAAAAAACTACTCACAAGAAATTACAATATTTTAAAATGGACAAGGGAAACAAAGGAAGAGTAAATACAATTTAAAAGAAAAGTGTTGAAAAATGATTTACAAAGGATCGCATGACTTCGTAGGACTTTTTGTAGCCATTTATTTTAATTGAAAGGCTGAAATCGTAGACAGCACAATAACTTGGCGTTCAATATCATTAATACACGAATTTTGGTGACAATTGTCTGATTTCCGTTTATATAGCAAATATCCCATGCAAGTAGTAATATGAATCAGTGTTGTAAAACGACCTTTAAGTCAACAAAGTCTTTATACGCATTAGATAGATGTAAAAATCCAATTTTAAATGCAATTTAGTTAGTAAGAAAAATATTTTTTTTTAAATAATGTTAAACCAAACAAACACGCACACAGATGTATGAATGTATGTGTATGTGTACGTGTACGCGTATGCTTAACCGAGTGTGTGCATTTGCGAAGGGAGTTGGAGAGGGTGTAGGCCAAGAGGGGAGCAACGAGCTGCAAAGTCAAAGTGAAATGCCGTATAAATTATTCATCAATGGCTTGATGGCATTAGCTGAGGTGAGGCAAATAGGTAGGCGGAAATGTTACGGGGTTACGTTGCAAGGGGCTGAATTGGTGCTATATATATACATATATCTACATACATACATACATATATAATATATACATATATACATATACAGGCTTTTGGCTCTGTTTGAACTGCAGCTGCTGCCGCTGTGGGGAATTAAATGACGAAATCGGGGGCGACGCTTTTCTACTTTGTGCGTGCGCCTGATGAGCGCTTCTATGGTTAAAGTCGTAGTCATACCGACATTTCACATACGCACACACAGCGCCCCTCTGCCCACCGTGCTCCGCAGGCACATCCCCATTTCTACCCTCCTTTCTACCACACTCCACTTGCGACCTATCTAGTTTATGTAAGTATGTCGCCACAGAAGGTTGCTCGCGTGCAACTCGATGGCGTTGCTTTTTGCTCTTCTCCACCTCTATATACATACATCACCTGCCATCACCACAAACCACCACCTCCTCTCTCCATCACTTTCTCTCTCCCTCTCTCTCTCTCTCTGTTGCTCACGTCTTTTTTATGGAAAAGACACAAATATGAACAGTCTTCGTGCAACGCAGTATAACCATATATGTATATTCATATTTGTATACACATACATATGTTCCATTTGGCAATTTGAAAATGATCAATTTTCTTTTAGCTACCCTATAAATACATAAGTTCACATCAGTGCATACCCTTATATGTACCTTTCTACAGCAATAAATAAGTTTGTATGAATGAGGAGTTCTTGCAACAAGGAGCAGGTTATATAATTTAAATCCAAATGATAATAATATTGTCTTAGATGGTCTTACTGGGTTTCGCTTATGTATGTTAAAAGTTGTTTCGAAAATTAAGTTCTTAGTAGTACTGGACTAACCCAAAATATCTGGGTATACAAGAAGATCTAGATCTATATTTGAGCTTCAAATTACATAAATGCACGAATAATTTATTTAAAATTAAAAGATGTCAAGATTCTTACAAATGGCAAGACAATTTGATGTCAAATTCAAGTGTTTAATTCAGTAGTCATTAATTTTTTTCAAATGTAGTAATGTTGTTTGTTAGATTTAGGCATAGTGTCATAATAACTTCTTTATTATACTCGTTTATGTCTTTTTTGTCTTCGTTTATTTGTGATTCTTAACTGGTTTAAATGTTAAATATGCAAAAGAAACGGAATAAGTTTTTTACTTAGTGATGACAAATACAAATCTGTAATCGATTAATGAATCAAACGATTAAACAAAGCAAAATGATTTTACTCAAAAGGTTTATTTAAATTTGTTTCGAATTGTTATTGTTGGTGGAATGAGCTATTGCATCAGAGTAAAGAAAGAAAGTCCCTATTGTCCATAAAACAATATTAACAAGCTGAAAAGTAAGAGGTTAAATTCGTGTTAGGAATATTATTGGACCTTCAAAGGCTTTTATGAGTAGTATAGTTTTTGGTAGTGAATTTTTCTTTAAAGCAAGGCGGTTATTTAATGAACCAGTCGGGAATCAAAAGGCATTTTCCAGAGTATTAAATCGTATGTTTTGAGTACAATAATCGATTATTGCGTACCATATAATTAATCGTGCCATCACTACTTTCACCTGTATAAATTCCTTAGCCTAGGTTAGTTTTTGCATGTCTTTTGATAATGTTTATTTGCATTTCACAATCCTCTTGCCTCTTGGATGAGAAGCTAGCTGCATGCTCAGCCATACCTCTTTGGCGTCCCAATCTCGAAATGACAAAAACTTGGATTTGAATGTTAAATGTTATGCTCAACGCTTTTCCTGAGGCTCAACCTCTGCATTCTGCAAGAAGGGATATATGTACATACATATATACCTTTGCCGAATTCGTTTGTTAAGTTACCAAGTAGTTGCTGGCTGTCATTGTTTCTTGGCCTTGTCGTAGACATCCATCCAAATCCCTCTCACTTTTATCAGTCTCTAAGCTAACCCCATGTCGCTATCTCGCACTCGCACTCTCACTCTACATTCGCAGTCTCATTCTCGGGCTTGGTTTTATTTTTATTGTTAAAATACTTTAATCAAAAACTCAAGTAAGCATAAACAAACAACAACAAGAGCGACAACATTGTTGTTGTTGTTGTTGGTAATAATAAGGATAATGTCTATAGGATGCTGACGTCTTTCTGCCTTTGCTGAGAGGTTGTCAATGACGGAGAAAGTGAGACAGAGGCAAATATAGAGGACAAAAAGAGACAGATAGATAGATAGAAAGTAAGAAAGAGAGACAATGATGTTTACAAGGTTTCAGTTTTTGTTCCTCCATCTTCTGCTTCGGCTGGTACGTTGACAAGGCAAACAAAAAAAAAAAAAGAAAAAAAAATTATCCACTTAGCTAAAATAAAATCCCAGTGAGCGGAGCACATCCTCATAACTAGAACAAAGGCTAATATCTATGTAAATACAAGTGCACATAGACGGTACACACACACATACACAGAAAGATATTCTCAAGCATTTATATACATACATACCTACATATGTATGTATGTATTTTCATAACTGTGAGTGACTCTCCAGTTCATTGCAAATTTGTATGTTTCCTTTTTAATAGAATAAAGAAAATTTCCAAATACTTTTTTATTTTGTTACCCAAGTTCTTTGATTTTTAACCCATTCAATTTTAGCATTAATGAAAAAACCATGGATATATGTGGACCGACGACTTAATGGCGTCATTTGCTTTTATTTGCAAAAACTAAACCCCAAGTAGGCACAATAATGTAAAGTATTTCATTTGATTATGTATCGCCAAAGAGAGCATAATGGAGTGCGTCCAAGTCTACAGCATCGGGAGAATTCGAGTTGTTTGCGGCACTTGAACTAGAAGGAAAAACAAATGTTGATTATAGAAATTTAACATTTTCCAATTTACTGCCCCCTTACCCAGTGGGCAGAACACAACGCTTTGCGCAAGGTGAAGGCACTAAGACACAATGCATTGGCTTGTTATCAAAATAACGATTATGATAGACGAAGACTGCTTTCTCGGCATCATTAGGATACTCAAAGAAAACTTCGGCTGTGCCTTCTCGAATGACAGCGGCATCTATTATGGGCCCAATATCGGCAAAAAGCTCTTTTATATCCTGTGAGGTAACATTGCCTGCCAAATTGCTCACCAATACACGGAAGCTTTGTGCCGGAGCTACTGAATCTTGGAAATATTGCGTTTGGAAATTATTTTGAACTGGTTCACTCAAACATATTTCATTGTCATCATCCGACACTTCGATGATTTTTTTGGTAACACGAACAGAACTACTTGATTTTTTTGTACTATTCGAGACGAAAAGACGCATCCTTTCTTCTTCTATTGAAATTAAGAGAATGAAGAGAATACATATAAACTGAAACTAAAAGGGAGCCACAATCAATAATTATCTTACCAGCCTCCAGATGACTCATATCATCATAGTCCACATACATATTTTTGAAACGTCTGCCCATTGAATTGGCAGAGCGTCGATTTCCAATCGTCAATTGTCTCTTGAACAGTTCATCCAAGGTTTCAGTCTTTGGTTTTTTACTTTTACTCTCATCAATCGATAAATTGGCTAATTGTCGCCAGAGTCGCTTACGATTGATAATCTCACGGGCATCCGTAATGCGCGATTTCTGTTTCCGTATTAGGACGTGGCGTGCATCGAAGCCCGGGGGAAAGACTGATCTTCTCCCTTCTTGGTGGCTGCGTCGAAACGAAAATGGAATATGTTTAGTTTCTTAAACTCTACAAACTTACCCACTCCTTCGCCACGTAGACGGTCTTAGCTGTCGTCTACTCCCTCTCTTTCTACGTTCAATAACCTCATCCAAAGACATCTCCGATTCCGGATAGTAGTCGCCAATATTTGACTTCATTATTCGGAGTCAAAAAAATTGTGTGAAAAAAAAAACTTCCTTCTAGATACAACTTAACTCCTTAAGCGACAGAGAGAAATGGTCTTAGAAACTCGAATGTCTAGAATGTGCTGACATTAAAAGCAGAGATACTTAATTTAGATGACATTTTAGTTTTATTTCTTATTGTTATCAATAGGAAATGTCGATTGTTCTCTGAATTATACCAAGATCCTACACAACGCATCAATTCTGCGATAAAGCGATAGACTCTATCGATGCTTTTCCCAGCTCTAATGCCAGCATGGTGTGGCGATATGAGGCAATACGATATTCAAAGAATTCATGTTACCGTTAACCATAGACAAAGTTGTACGAAAATTAATCAGTAATTTACCTCAGACACAAAAGTAATTTCAGATCTCCATTTTAATTCGGATAAAAAATTGTATTTTCAAATTATGGCAATACTGCAAAAAGTTTTATGATTGAATAGAGGCAATAATATTTAAATCCAATATCGTAAAAGTTGTTACTCTTTAGATCGATTTCTTGATTAAGTCCATGCTCTTTTTCATGATATATGTATAGAAAATACGTTGATAGCGACATTGAATGCTTTTAGTAAATGATTAAGAAGTCTAATCTGAATACTGTTCCAAAATAAATATCCAAAAATTTTACTTGTCTCAAAGGAAATCTAACTTAGCACTTTTCTTATTAACTCTTTCAAAGCTTTTCCAGTGTAGTTTTTAAAACTTTATTGGAATTGATCTGCTTGATCTTGATCTTGATTTTGAAATAATTGGCTATGAAGATTTAAAGAATTCGTTTGAAAATTCTTTGAAACTGGAGATATTAAATTTAATGTTTGGTAGCTATTAATTCAATATGTATGTAGAAAATATGAATATTTATAGAGTAAATACAAGACACATGATAGTAAAGCTTTTCTCTAAGTGTATGTGTGAGTGTGTGTGTGTGTTTGTGTATAAATGAAATTACATTCTTTGTGCAGAAGAATATGAAGAAACGTTCTTTGAAGGCGCATAAGAGTGTAGAAATAAACGCAAATCAAGTGCGGCACTGAGAGCATCTAAGCATCTACACATGTATGGGCATAATTTTTCATTAAGGACATGAAAAATACTTGAAACGTCCTTGATTAAATCATAACGCTGAGAGTGCTTTTGCTAATCATAATCATGTTGTACACAAACAAATCAACGAACGAACCAACACACAAAACACAAACAACAACAAATATGTAGTATGTACATACATATATACAGTGGCAATGTCAGTGGGCAGAAAATGCGAGGATGTGCCAAGGAGACAGTAGACAGAGGAAAAAAAAGGAAAATACATAGTAAGATAAAAAGAGAGAAAGAGAGAGAGAGAGAGAGACAGAATGAGAAAGACACACACAGACTCAGACACATGTGCGCACTGAAGTGCCCCATCAGGAGGGGCATCATCATCATCAAGTGAAAAAGTATCCAGCTGACTTTCAGACAGACCAAACTACGACCCTCTCCTGCACCCTTGCACACTGGGCCAATCCTTCATTTCTCAAATATTGCACATATTAATCTAAAACAAATACACTCCACTCCTTTCGGACCATCCATATAAAGAAACAGAGTATATATGCAATCGGCAAGAATTTTGAATGAATAGCTAAAAACCGAAAACGAATCGAAACATTTTGTATATACATAGTAATCGTTATTTAGCATAATGATTTAGTTCTAAAACAAACATTCAGGTCTCTCCTCGTTTCGATAGCAATTTTTACATTGCTTTCAAACTTCCAGTCAAATGTCAATTGTTTTCGAAGCTAAACTCGAAATATTTAAGTTTCGTCTACTACATCAGCTTGCAGGGTTGCCAAGCTCTTCAATTATTTAGGTATAAATTAGTTTTTAATTGTAATTCCTGACCAAAAATAACTCAGGTTTCATATGCGAATGGTTTTCAAACTAATTTGATTCCTAATCCTGGCAAATAAATTTATTTAAACTTATTTCACATCGAATTGTCAACCCTTGAAAGTGGCATAGACATTTCAATTAAAGTCTTCTACTCCACAGAAGACAAGCGCTTCGGATTAGATTTCCTTTTTTTTTTGGACATTACAAAGTACAAATACAGCGCATTTATATTCATTCTGCATTCTGTTTAAAATCCGATTTTCTTTTAATTTTCCAGCTGATTTAATATAATTTATTGAATCATCATACATATATGGACAATCCTAAAAGTATGCAATATATTTTGGTAATTCGTCCCAGTGTGCCTTGTAGGTTTTTCACCTCTTCCTTCCCGTCCTCATATGTCACCAATTCAACTTGAAAATGTAAAAGGAAATTGCGACCTTAGAAATCGTTTCCGTCTGCAAATTAATTGCAAAAAAAAAAAACACAGAACTGGGAGGAAAAAACCAAACAGAAGAAGCAAAAGAGACCTTAAACTGCACTTCACAAATCTGGGGAAAATGCTCCTTCAGCTAATTAATATTTATGCTCTTATGTCTTGTTATCTTTTTTTTACAGAAACAACTACATGGACCATGGCAAGGTTCCAGTGCCAGGATCTGCTCTTCCTGCTCCGTCGCCCGTTCCACAATCGCAGGTCCCCCATCAAGCAGCAATAAAGAAAATTTCCTTTACTATAACTACAACTGCAATACGCAAATCAAATTCCGAACAACAAATGTTCAGATTGAGCCAAAGGCGGATACTTCCAATTCCATTACATTTGAAAGGACATTGAATGTGAATGGAATATATGAAAGCTAACGCCTTACAGGCGACTTGAAACGTTGAAACAAAATGAAACATTGTAAGTGGTAAAGGTGAGCCAAATTAAGTGTTATCAATCTGATCGATACCGATAAGGAATTGAATTAAAGTCATTAAATATATATAGACTGATCTTTAATAGGCTAACCATCCGAACAAGTAAAGTTTCACCCTGAAAATTATCGTCCTATTTTCTTTCTTTTTAATTGCAGCAAATATTTCCATACAGAAGGATATGATGGAATTTGGCTAAATAAAGGAAAAAAGGCTAAAAATAAATCAAAATAAAAAACAGGAGACATTTGATACCAGAGAAAAGCAACGAAAATAAAAAATAAAGAACACATTTTTTTAACATAAAACAAACACATAAGTGGCAAGAACAAGAGAATATTTAAATTTTAAGAAGCGTTACCCAGAAACCAAAACTTAAACAACAACAACAAAAAGTTGGAAGAAAACAAAAGAGTATAAAAATCGAAAATCAAAAAGAATAGAAGAAGTGCCATATTAGAGAAGAAGAAGGACCACGACGACGACGGCGTGGCCATGGAGCCACCCGGCGGATTGCCGCCCGAACGGGATCGTCAATTGGTCCTGGCCAACAATTCTACGGCCTTAGTGCCTGTCCCAATTGCAAATCAACTTGCAATTGTGCCAGCATCACAGCAGCAGCAACACCAATCGGTCCGCCTACCACAGTGCATTAAGCCGACAACCCTAAGTCTCCAGCCTCAGGCAGCAGCGTCGGGTACGGCAGCAGCAGCCGCCTCCTCCGTACATCAGCAGCAATTATCCCCCTCGGCAGCAGCTGCAGCAGCAGCGGCTGCAGGCAACAATAATCCGGCCACTAGCAGTGGCAGCGGTAATGCCAATTCCGGCACCAGTCCAGCTTTGGCCTCCACTGCCACCGCCATTTCGGCGACCACACAGGCGGCCACAGCATTTAGCGGCAGTTCGGTTGGCCATCATCATCTGCAACATCATCATCCGCACCATCCGGCACAGCAGCAGCAGCAGTCGACGGCATCAACAACTGCTCCAACCCATCATCACTCGCAGCAACATCCTCCTCATCATCATCATCATGGATCCGTTTCGGGCACAGGTGCCGCACTCCTGGGCTCAACAGGCTCTGGTGGTGGCAGCCAACAGCAGCAGCAACAAACCATTGAGAAGCTTTCGAGGCCCATGGCCTTTGATAAGGTGAGTGAAAACTGGTTTTTACATGCTTACCTTAGAACAGAGCGCAAAATTACTAAGCCTATTGTTAGTGATTTTAACTTATAATTTCCAACTAATTTAAAGTAAAATCAAGGGTACATCGGCGCGTCGAAATTAGCCTCGGCCTGTTGGTTTAATTTAATGTTTGTCGATAGATTCGGAAACGCCTTGAGCCACCAAATTCTGCCTTAGGGGAAAAGATTTTCCAAAAACTATGGCGTGATATGGGATATACTGTGGATAGTTTGACCATTTTTTTGATGGCTTCAGATAAAAGTCAAATTGAATACTTTCAACATAGAATTTTTATTACACTAAAAATTTAGAATTTTGACAGGACAATATGAAATATTTCTTATACAATTGACGAAAATAGACGAAACAAATTTTGTTTCACGTGCGTTACCATTCTTTCTCGGCCTGGTGCCTTATCCTAACAACCTTCAGCAGTAGTAATGAGCAACAAGAAGCTTCACAATTAAGAGGATACCAAGTTGTGTGTGCGTGTGTGTGTGTGTGTGTTGCGTATGTGTTGCATATGTGTTTTAAAGTGTACATAAGGAAAGATGCGCGCCGTAAAGCATCTAGGAACAAGTGTAGTTTAGTGTCATTCGCCTTTCGTGTATATGGTGTGAAAGCCAGATCATAATTGAGTAGAGCAAAGCAGATCCTGGTGTAAGTTTGCGTTTGTGGATATTTACAATGGTCTCATAAATTGCAAACTTTTTTACTTACAAACTAAACAATGTGAAATCTATCTGCTTTCCTTTCGGAATTGCAACTTTTTTAGAACAAAATCTTAAATAGAAAAAAGTAAAAACAAAAAAAAAAAAAAAAAAAAAAAGGAACACCTTAAAACCTATCCTAACCTAATGTTCTATATACAAGTTTTGAAGTGTTGGTCTTGATTTTAATAGCACGAACAAGATGATGGATTATCACCATGTCGATGCCTTTGCTTGATCAGCTCACCCATCCTGTCGTCGTTTGCAGATTTGATTGCTTCGTTCAGTATTTTAGCCAGTTGATCCTTCAAATTTAAGAGGTCATAGCTACAGGATCTTTTGGCAGTTACGCTCTGAAAAAGGAATTTAAAAATACTTTTGCCAGGAGATTTTGTATTTAAATTCGACTTACATCTTTGGTTTGAGACACGGCACCCGTTATCGTTTTTGGCTGACGTTTACGAAGTGAAAGCGTGGGTTGCTTTGAATGGCCACTACTGGACGATGGTCGTAGTGGTGGGCCTGTTGTTCCTGCTGGCGGCGGTGCCAACTGGGTATTGTTGGCAACGTAAAGTTCTTGCCGCTTTTGTAATCTAGCTGCCATGGCCTGTTCGTAAATATAGTCGACGAGAGGACGCTTTATGAAGCCGCAAACATTCTCAACCCAACGCACTCGCCTAGCCTTGTCATCCTTCTCTAGCTTTACGTCATTTGTGTGGTTGTTGTCGCTGTTGCTGTTATATCTGGATTGATTTCTTTTGTCCTGGTGCCGTTGTCGTGTCGTGATGGGTGAGCACTCAATATCGTTCGGTTGTTGCGGTCGGAGGACTGCATCCCGATTGAACACTGCACACCCAGACCCAGACAGGGACAGAGACAATAAGAGTGCGAGCGACAGAGAGGGATGGAAATGGTAGTATGGCTTGATTGACTTTCACTTGGCACTTTTTACAATGAAACTTACTTTTCATGGCCACAGCCTTCCCTTTTTCTGTTTTTGCTGCCGTTTCTTCACCTCCATCATCACGTTGTGGTTTCCGTCCCTCTTCTTCTTTGGCCGCATTCCGTTGCTTATAAACCTGCGAAGCCTGCCGTGTGCAAAACGCAATACCAACTGCGCAACAAATTTAATTGGGATGGAAAGCGTTGGTAGAGAACGAGAGAGCGAGAGGGGGAGGATATGCCGAGCATGTGCAAATGGATGGAAATTTAAAAATTATTATTTTTCACATACCGCATATAAGGAACAACCATGCCAGCCAGAAGCGTGTGCTGGTCCAGGCCATCATCGAGAGACCTCCGGTAGATGTTGATAAAGGGAAGAATCCTGTGAGCATCAAGAAACGGGACGAATCCTGTGATCCTTTTTTCTTTTTTTATTTTCTTTTTTTTCTTTTTTTTTTATGTTTTTCCTGTTTTTTTTTACTTAAATTTGTTTTAAATATTTTGTTCCGAAAGAAAAAACTGTTATAGAATTTTTCACTTGTTTTTTTTTTACTTATTTTTTATTTTTTTTTTACTTTTCTTCTCTACATCTTACTACATGAACGTTTTGAATTAGACTGAATATTCTTATTCCCAGCGTTGGGGGCCTTGACAAAAATTGAGCCGATTCAAAGTCATGGATTGCTAGATTCCTTAAAAAACAGCATTTTGAAACGAACGGCCTACTTTGTAAAGACTATGGATTCCATACATTTCTCGATTACAACGTAGCTTACTTTCTGGCCTAAATCGTAGATTATAATAGCAACAAATTTAATCATACTTTCATAATCATGCACTTTCAAAAAGAAAAAGTAGCAACGAAGTAATCGATTACAAATCTGAGCCTCCAAATAGGAAGCCAAAGCCAAAATATTATCACTTACTGGTCATTACCAGACCACAAATACAATCAATTACTTACTGTTGAAGAGTAAGCAGCTTAGTAATCACTTACGCAGAAAGGACCCTTAACAAATCTAGTTCAAAATTACAGTCAATACGATTGAAATCCAAATTCGTTCGATTCATATCAAAATTTTGTATTTTTTCACACTCCCAAGTCTTAATTGTAATGTGGACAAGGAGTTTTATATCTAACAGCAAGTGTATATTATTCCCCACCGATTTTTGTAGTTTACTCTTATTATTTATACGCGTTTCATTCAGTTTATCCATAAATGAAATACTTGAGTTGCCCAGTCAATTTTCGTGATATAATTATATCAATTTTCCTAAAGGTTTACCAAATTTTACTCTGAAAAGATTTAAATTGCACCTATTTAAAGGAAAACTGCCGACTATTCTCTTAAACCGACTATTATCTTAATACATAATTATAATTATCAAATGAAATTAGTACAGTCTTTCTCTGGACATTGCTAAATAATATATTATTGTCATTCTTAGTTTGTTCCTTTTTAGTTAAGAGATAACAATTCATGAAAAAATCTTGTCCCTAATCAATTGCATGGGAATGTATGTACATATTTTGTGCATTATAGCAAAACTTTCAATTAAATGGCATTATTTCATTATGTGTTACAGAACTTTATTTACTTTCATGAGATTCGGATAAATGCACAATTTTCAACTTGGCATATGTCAATTACCTGCCAAATATGATTAAAACTTTGCCTTCCTTTAAACAAAATTGCCATGCCACATGAGTTTCATTGCAAACTAATTTTTCAATTTTCATTTTAATTAAGGGCGAACTACTGGCAAATTGTGGTTATCATATCTGCATATGTATGTTCACATACATCGAAAAAAAGTAAAAAGTTTTGTAATTAAATTTTCCAAAATCGTTTTCAACATGGCTAACAAGAGTTGAAGGCTCACAAGGATGACTAACTCAATGCCAATCGAAAGCTGTTTGATAAGACGAGCTAACCATTTCATTCATGTTGCTTGCAGATGGAGCTGCTGGTGCGTGAGATGCAGGATCAGGAACACGGGGTGCCTGTACGACAGCAAAAAATGTTTCTTACCTCTATTCCCTATGCGTTTATGGGTGAGTATGATGGTTTATGGGAGAATTTTTGGGATGATTATTATTAATTGTGGTTTGTGTGTAGGCTATGATCTTATAGAATGGCTAATGGATCGACTACAAATCGAAGAGTCCGAGGCATTGAATATTGCCAATCAATTGTGCCTTCATGGCTATTTCTTTCCCGTTAACGATTCCAAGACGTTAGCTGTGAAAGATGATTCATCGCTATATCGCTTCCAGACCCCATACTATTGGCCATGGCAGCACAAGGCGCCCGATAATGTCGAGTATGCCATCTATTTGGCCAAGCGTTCACTACGTAATAAGCAGCGGCACGCTCTGGAGGACTACGAGGCGGAGGCTTTGGCCTCATTGCATAAAAATTTAAAAGGCAAATGGGATTTCATTTCAATGCAGGCGGAGGAGCAAGTGAGATTAGCCAAGGAGCGTAAGAAGGGTGATAAAATCGTTGGGGACTCACAGGAGCGGGCCTATTGGCGTGTCCATCGTCCGCCGCCGGGTCAATTCACACCGTTGGAGCCGTGTCCGGTGCCATCGCGTGACCGCCAGGGCGGCCTGAAGACCAACAAGAAGAAGACTGTCGACGATGTGCAACGAGAGGTGGATTATCTGAGCAAATCGCTGAATCGCACTCGCATGAAAATGTCACAGGCATGCGAATCGCTTGTCTGCTATTCGGAAACATTCAGTGAATATGATTTCTTTCTGCAACCGGCTCTACCCTCCAATCCTTGGGTCACAGAGGACATTGCCTTTTGGCAATTGAACAACACATTTGTGGAGATACCCACAGAGAAACGCGTGAAACGCTGGGCCATTTCGATTGAGGAATTGGTATCGGATCCCACGGGCCTCCAAGAGTTCACCGGCTTCCTTGAAAAGGAATATTCCCATGAGAATATTCGTTTTTGGATTGCCGTGAATCGTCTGCGTCGCTCGGCTCACTCTCAGGTGGCACGCAAGGTTAATGAGATCTATGAGTGAGTATCTTTTGTCTCTCTTCCATCGAGGATCGTTAAATTATATATTTATATATGTGTTTGTCGCAGAGAATTCCTTAAGCCGGGTGCCCCCTGTGAAATAAATATCGATGGCAAAACCATGGAGAGTGTCCTGCGTGGCCTGAAACAGCCATCGCGCTTCACCTTCGATTCGGCGTCCGAGCATATTTACATGTTGTTGTTGAAGAAGGACTGCTATCCACGATTCATACGCTCCGAGCACTATAAACGTCTGCTGGACACTGGCATTCAACCGTCGCATAAGAAACGTTTCTTTAATTTCGGTGGCGTTTCAGGTGCCAAAAAGAAAATGACCGCCGCCTTGTCCAGTCAACCGAATTTGGGTGCATCTGGCGATGGGTCAGGCAAAGGGTCAAGCACCGGTGCTGGAGGCAGTGGCAGCGGCTCAATGATGCAGGCACCGCCGCCAGGCAATTTGGCGCGACGACGTGGCTCGGATCGTAGCTTAACCGGTTCGGCCCATGAATTGGCCGTAATTGGGTTAATAAGGATGCCGCTGGCACGAAAGTGCCGCATTCGCATTCACAAAGTAATCTAAGCGAGATGCCCTACAGGTAAGTAAGCGGTTGGTTACTTTCGGTGTGTCTGTGTGCCTGTGGGTGTATGTGTGTGTGTGTGAGGCAGAGTGTATGTGTGTGTGTGTGAGGCAGAGTGTATGTGTGCGTGCGTGTGTATATGCCAATATATACAAATACATGTTTGGTTTTCTATTTTTTTGTTTTTGCATTATTCTTTTGCTAATTACGAAACGATAAAATTAATTGTCATTAAATTGAAATTCAGCTGGTCGTCGGGGTCACCACAAATCGCAAACAAAAATGAAAGAAAGTTGAATACATCTGAAATTGAAAATCGTATTAACCGTTTTATTTCTCCTTTTATTTTTCGCACTCATTTTGATTCAAACCAAAACAACAACCAACCAACCAACCAACCAAACCAAAAAAAAAAAAACAACATTTTCACATATCATTCGAACATAAATATATATATACACAAATCTTGGGCACGTTTGGCAGTAGCGATTCCATATACCGAGGCGATATGCCGCAACGCCATGCCATGGCGTCTGCCATTGATGCCGGGATCTATGCCGCCTATGGAAATCGCGAAAGTAGTTTGCAAACACATCCGTAAGACATATTTGCCTTTTTGCGTTTTGTTTGTTCTACAAAAACTAAAAAAGAAAAAAAAACAAAAAACAAAAAACTATTTATAATTAATTCCTACTAAGAAAAAACATTACAAATAAAAAACAAAAACTTCTTACTTTTCGACTTCATTTTCTGTAATAATGCGAAAAAGAACGTTTTATCCTCTTGTTTTCTCGTTCCCTCATTCCTTTGTTCGTTCGTTCGCTCGTTCGTTCGTTCTAATTGTACCCTAAATGATTCCCTAAAAGTTCTTTACCCTTTCACTACCACTTCCACTTGGCTCGCTATCTTCGAAGCTTTCTTTTTTACATTCATATATTATATATATATATATATGTATATATCTACATACTTTTGTTGTTTTTGGGCGTGTGTTTATGCTCCTTTCCAATCAATCAATCGATCAATCAATTAAGCAAACCACCAATAATCGTCTTCTATGTAAACCATAATCATTTTCTAGTTAGTCCCCTCTAACTATTTGCTCCATCTGTGTACCCAAACTTCATCTATATCCTCAAAAATCTACATTGTCCACTATGCAACACATTTGTCTAGAACATTCCTAAATAATACTTACATATATGTACATATATCCATACATATATATAAGTACTTACCTCCTAGATTTTCGTCACTGAATTTCATCAGAACTCTTACAGTGGCGGAATTAGGGAAGTGAAATAGGAACAAATTTAACCCCTAAAGTATGCAATAGACTGTACAAAATGTTACAAAAAGTTACAATTCAAATTTCATTTCATCAAAAATTGCGTCTTTCTATTGCATAACTCAGGGGGCAAATATATCATTCAAATAGTATAAAGCGATAGCATGTCTTATATGTATGTAAATATTTCCTTAGACAAATCTAAAACTATCGCTATATCCTTTCCAAGACAGAATTTTTTGCATAGTGATATTATTTCAAATATTTGTCATTTTTGTTGGCTTTTTTATGTGGACTTTTTTTCTCCCCCCTGTTCCCTTAACTGTGTATAGCGAGATACTCTCCCATTCTTCCATTATCGCATTTCTTTCATGTATCATAATATCCTTTCGCTTCTTTCACTAAGCTCTGTTTGTTGTTAATTTTTTCTGTAATTTTTATTTTTTTTTTTTTGTGTTTTTTTTTTTTTTGTTTTTTGTTATTTTGTTACGTGTGTCTGTGTAAGTATTATGTGTTTCAAGACAATTTAGAAAAGAAACCGTGGCTCGTTTTATGTGTCATGTGTCTTATGGTTGTCCTCAAAACAAAACAACAACTCCCCCTCTCAACTTACTGTCGCTCTTCTTCTCTGTGTTCTTAAACCAATTTTCGATTACACAATGTAAATAATATGCGTATTCTTACTAATCTGAATGTCAACACATAAAACCAAATGAAAAACGTCTTTCTTACTTTCTTTCTTGATTTTGTTTCTGTTCTTCTTCATTTTTTCTTTTCTTTTGCATCACTTGTGAAATTTCAAAATATCTGCTATCGCCTATCCAATAATTCTCCCATACATTCCGCAGAGAAACAGTCAAAACGAAGCCAGCTCGACTAGAGACAACAGCGGAGGCCAGAACCTTGACAGCATCAAAGACGGCAACGGCACCAAGTAGCAGTGCGGTCTGCCCTTGGGATGAACCGGCTATAGCTGCATCGGTAGCGCCCACCGCACCCACAGCCTCCCAGGTCAAACTATCGGTGTGTCCCTGGGAGCAGGACAATGTTGAGGCCGAAACGGCAGCATCTCAATCATCAGCTAAAGCGCCAGCTTTGCCAGTGAGTGCTCAGCCCCAGCGTTTGGCCAGGTGAGAAGCGACTAACCTGTATGAAATTCCTTTGGCCATAATGAGTTTTCTAATTAACCAGCACATCGTCCGATATCAGCGATGTGGCGGAGCGTATGCAACGTAATCTGGGGATACGGCATCAGAACACTGTCGACAGCGGCGAAGCGGCTGGAATGAAGCGTCTAATGCCAAATTTTACTGAACAGCGTCGGGCTTCCGTATCCTTTACACCGAGGTAAATTATCTTGTTCTAGCCTAATTTAACGCTTTAGACTATGAATATAAAAAGTTTTGAATCTGTTTCAATCATCGAATTTCTCCTTTTTCGATTGCTATATATTATGAGAAATTTGTCATTAAGTGAGTATTGTCCGATGCGAGGAACTGTCCTAAGTTTCATTCCAGAAGCCTTCTATTCAATGTCCGCAGACGGACATAAATCGTTTTTATGGATATAGAAATTAATCGCTTTTAATTAAGTTAAAGTACATATACATATATTTTTCAAACGATGTTTTGTTATATATATATATTTATGATCTTTATGACTCAAATGATTCTTTTATATATCATTCACTTTATTGAGAAACTGGCATACTGTCCATATAGATCAGTCACTTTACTAGAACGAAAATAAACTGATTAAACGGATGGTAAACCTCCGACTTTAACAGGATGTTTGATTCTTGTATTAGTTTTTCAGTGTTAATTGTCAATACTTCTCTTTTGTCTTCCATAGTCGTTCATCGGATTATCAGTTCGGAAGGACGTCGGTGTCAACCACCATGACTTCACCCACTGTTGGCACACAGAGCCAGAGCCAAAGTGTGGGTGGAGAGAGTGGAGGTGGTGGTTGTGGTGGGCCGGCAGCAAGAAGCTCTTTCATCATTGGCAGCGGCGGCGGCAGCGCCAGTGGCAGCAGCAGCAGTGTCATTACCAAAGATCCGCCATCTGGGGCATCCGATGCTGATGCTGAATTCGAATTGGAAGAGCTTAATAAACTAACGCTATCGGAACGAAATAGCGAATCATCAGCTTCGGAGCTACCAGCTGTGGCGGTGACTCCAACGCCGACACCAACGCCACCGCCCGTCACAAAGATAACACCACCACCAGAGGAACAGCAGCAGGTGCAGCCACAGCCACAGTCGCAGCAAAGTGTCCAGAGATCAGGTACTAGCACACCTGTTGATCACCAGCAAGAGCATGAGACCACTAGCGTGGATCCTTCAGTGTCCGATGTAGCGGTGGAAACAGAACCGACTCTAGCCATAGTCCAAGAGGTGCAGATCGAGCTTATTGAGACGCGAGCTTTTGTTAATAGTGGCGAGGGCGATGCAGACAAGCAGATGGTGGAGCAACTGGAACTGGTTATAACGACGCCCACCATTAAAGTGCAAGAGCCAGCCCCAGCTTCCGACGGTGAGGGGGTGATAGAGCCGAAGGAGATGCCAACAGAAACGGAGCAGACGGACATTGAACTTGCCCAAATGAGAGATTTAGAAATGATAATACCAGAGGAACTATCTCCAACTACTGATGAGTACCAGGAGGGATTACAATTCGGTGCCGATGGCAAGGATGTAGTCTATGACTATGATATTGTGGATACTGATAGGCATTTGGGTTACATACCGCCAGCACCGACTCCGGCACCATCGATGGCACCGCTGGCCGAACTGGACGTGGATACAGTCGATGACGAGCCATGCGAATCAGCCACTTCAATTGCTATTGTTGCCTCATCTAGCCATGAGGAGGTGCGTAAGAAGCGTAAAAAACGTAATTCAGATGGTAGAAAGATTGGCTCCTTGGATGACAAGGATAAGGACAAGGACAAAGACAAAGAGAAGGAAGGATCGAAGGCAACAACTAGCACTGGCGGTGGCACGGATCCTGAACACAATGCGGTCTGCCCCTGGGAAGACGAGTGAGTAGATGAAGAGCCAACAATGTTGTCATCCAAAAACTCCACCTAAATCATCCACCTCCTTCTCCACCCACAGAAACGTGACCACCACAGATGGCACCTTTGTGAAGACGTATGCTACCCTGGGCTATTTATGAATAAAACCGAGTCTCTTTAAGACCATGGTCAACAAGCTGCTTAAGAGGAACTCATCGTCAATCAACCGCACCACCACCAGCAACAACAACAACAACCACAACAACAACTACAACCGCAACAAAAACTGAGCAGTAACCAGCATACAACATACAACAACAACAACAACACGTACACAAACAAAACATACACACAAATATATCAAAAACAAAACAAAATATTAGTTAATATATATATATACATATATATTTATATGTATAAGTATACGTATGTATATCTAAATTAAATTGAATGTATAAATGTAAACGCTTCGTAAGTTCAACTGAAAAACGCTGAAGAAAAACTACAAAAAAAAAAAAAAACACATAAAAAACAACAAAAACAAAACCAAAATACGAATTCAATATACATACATACATATTTAAGTATATATAAACATACATACATATTCATATATATGTATATTATATATTTTTTGGGGCATATTCCAGCAGCAATCGAACTTAAAGCGAAGCCTGGCTTAAATCCCAATCTCCCCTTACCCCCCCCCCAAAAAAAAAAAAGTAATAATAATAAAATCCCCTTAATTAGCTGAGAGAGAATTATAAAATGCTAGCAAAACGAGGTACTTTATTTACTGACATAGATTATTATTATATACAACCAAAAAACAAAAAACCAAAAACCAAAAAAAAAACACAAAAAACCAAAATAATATATACATTTTGTGTAATATTAAAATAAACGAAAGAAAAATGAAATGAAATGAAACAGAACAACAACAAAAAAGTAAAGGAAAGAGGACAAATGGTATATAAATTGTTAACAAACTAAGGAAGAACCACAACTAAAACGAATCCTTGCACACACACACACACACACAGGCATACATGAATGCATACAAATACATACATATATATAAGGGATATATGCTTTGAGTTCAAATATCAATCGCCTGAATTGAATAGAAGAAGGCAATAGTAAGTTATGGCCTCTGGATCCGGACCCTCTGCAATTGTTATAGATATTTCTGCGCTTTTTCTAATCACTCTATGAGCAAACCTTAAGATCCTTGGTCCTAAGCATAGTGCCTTTTGTTAGATACATGTAGATAACTAACCTACATAGTAAATAAAAAACAAGATACGACAAAAGTTTTCATTTCCTCGACAATCCGATCCAGATCCATTAACTGCCTTAACGAAAGGCGTCAATGAGTTTATTTGCGTTCTCTTATGTGTATGTATGTGTATACATACGTATGTATGTATTTGTGTATGGACTATTGAACCAACAACAAATTGAAGTACCCTATTTGAAAGGACTTGAAGTGATTTGAAGAGGATGGTAAAATGTAAAAAAACTAAAACCAAATACAATTAACTTACTAACTAACTAAACAAACTAAATAGCCAACAAAGTTTTCCATTTTCCACAAGTAAAAAACAATTGAATGAAAATTGAATTCTTTTTAGCAGCAAATTCAATAGTAAATAAACAAAAACAAATACCAAAAACCAAAAACAAAAAAACAAAACAAAACAAAATCAAATCAAACGAAAAAGCCTCGAACAGCGTTTTGACTTAAGGAAAGTATATAATAAGATTATATATATCTAAAGATTGTCTTATTAGCTATGGTAAAATGGTATGTTTTCCATGTACATGTGATTTTATCTGGAAAACAGGCATCAGGCAACTGAAAGGACCCAAAAGGACCTACTTGTTACTCATACGCAACGTTGTCACTCTGGAAGTTGCCTCTTCCTGTGAGTGTCTAAAATGTCCCTCTTTGGCCTAGACAAGAACGAGGCCACACCACATTCAATCGTCAAAGTTAGTCGATTCATTTAACTGGTCAACGTGGCGTATGCTTAATATCTTGTATGGCTGCAGGTTTCTCTGCGTTTGTTTTCTAGATAAAATCCAGCAATTTCAACATTTATTTTTATGGTTTTTGACACACACACACACACACACATATGTACATAGATAGATACATATATGTGTGTGTGTATGAGATAGAGTTACATATGCACAAGTTACTTGGGATAATTTGTTCGAGTTTCATTTTACAAGTTGTTTGCATGCAAAAAG
This sequence comes from Drosophila equinoxialis, assembly GCA_018150345.1. Classification (NCBI taxonomy): domain Eukaryota; kingdom Metazoa; phylum Arthropoda; class Insecta; order Diptera; family Drosophilidae; genus Drosophila; species Drosophila equinoxialis. The sequence goes on along the minus strand of JAECWI010000002.1, from coordinate 4,386,607 downwards.
AAGCAAAACGCAAAGACAAAAAAAGAACAACAACAAAACTCACGAGCCCCAAAAGAAGAAGAAAAAACAAAAACAAATGAACAAATTGATCAAGAATTCTCTCTGTATGCAAATGAAAATGAAACAAAAATGTTCTTTCTCACAAAACAACAAAAAAAAAAAACCCAAAATAAATCAAAGCTTATTAAACAATTAAAAATTAAAGTTAAATAATATTTCTAAGTGACGCATCAACATTGCCATATTTACACCAAAACTAAGCAAAAAACAAAAACTAAAATTTAAATGAAATATATATATTGTTATTGGAAGTTGTTCAACCTATATACATACATCTTTAGAAACTACAAAAAAAACAAAAAAAAAAAAAATAAAAAATATTACAAAAAAACCAACAAAAAAATGGAGTATATTCAAATAAAAAGATGTATCTATGTATATATCTATCTATATAGATATATCCATATATATATATATATGACTAAGAGATACGTACGCTTGTTAATTGTTGAATTTTTGTTTCCATTAGCTGGAATAGGGAAACAAATCTGATTTTTGTATTAATATTATTTTTCACTTAACACCAACAAATCGATGCCCAAATGACTTGTGTATTTTGTAATTCAAATTCAAATTCAAATTTCAATACGAATGAGACAAAGACAAAACGCTGTCGATGGCCCATACAAAATCTAAGAAAGGAAACGCTATCTCTTATCAATCAGAAATATTTCAAATGAGCTGTAACTGTAACTGAACAAACACACACACACACACACACGCATACACACACACACACATATATACACATACAAATCTTAAACAATAAAACAAATTTCAAATTTACCTACTGGTTGTTCGCGACAATTAAACAAATATATACTTACATATACATATATAAAAACAAAAACAACAACAAAAAACAAAGTGTGAAAAAAACTCTTAACGCAAAAAACAAATTACTCGTACTCTTTTCATTCAAAAGTTTTATAGTGACAAAACCAAAAAAAAAATACAAAAAAACAAAAACAAAAACCTAAGCTACTTTAGTCTTTAACCAATTACAAACTAAAACAAATGAATCTAAACAAAAAAACTGAAAGAGAAAAGTACCAGATGATTGACTATTAACTAAATGAGTTACATTCAGTAAAAAACAACAAAAAAAATATATATATACATATAGAGAAATCAAAAATAAATGTTGTATGTTATGTATAGACACACACATATGTATATGTATATGTATATATATGTGTGTGTGTGTATGAAAAGAAAATGTTTGAGACCTTGGCGAAGGCATGAAAAACCACCGTTAACTTTGAGAAAATCGAAAGAAAAAAATTACAAAAAAAAACTACAAAAAAAAGTTGCAACAGTTTTAAATTGTTGTCAATGTTACAAAAAAAAAAAAAAACCAAAAAAAATATTTATATATATATATTAGAGCAGCTTATAAAACAACACCAAACAGAATAAAAAAAAAAAATGTTTTGTTTTTTTTTTATGATTAAAATCTTTTTGTTGATAGTTTGTTTTTTTATACAAAAACGTAAATTAATATGCCAAAACCAAAAACCGTAAAAATACAAAATTATATGTAACTAAGTTGAATGATTTATTACTTTATAAAACAACAAAGACGAAATGTTTTAAAGTTCCACAAAAGTTTAATAGGAAATCAAAAAATATAAAAAAAAAAGAATAAACAGAAAGAAAATAACTAACAAAAGAAACAAGCAGCAAAATGCACCAGAGCCATTTTGATAAAAAAAAAAAAAAAAAGAGAAGAAAAAATCAGAAAAAAATCAACCAAAAAACAATTCTAAACCAACAATTACACACACACACACACACACAGACACAACAAACACTTCAAATGGGTAGCAGCATTGCCGTGCAAAATATTTACTTTAGTTTCCACATATACATATACATACATATACATATATATATATATATGTATATATGGTTATGTATATTTATTTATATATATTTACATATACATAGTAAGATTGAAATGAAAACCAAAATCCATTTGCTGTTTATCAACCATTCAAGACGCTCTAATGAAACAAAAACAAATAGTAATAATAATATTAACGAAACGAAAACAGATATATATAGTATATATCTATAATGCAGGGGATAAATAACTTATCCTTCAAATTATTTATAGCAAATTTATTAGCTAAAAAACACAACAACAACAAAAAAGGAAATTAAATTGTTTGTCTATTTATTACGTCATTACTGCATAAAACGGGAGAATTATATAAACAAATATATGTGTATATATATATATATATATACATACGTACATATAGATTGACTTATATATTGCAAAAATAAAAGTATGTAAATGTTAAAAACATTCGTCAAACAAATAAAATTTCAAAATGAAAACTAAATGTAGACTATAAAAGTGAGCATCTAGAGAAAAAAAAAAAAAACACAAAACCAAAGCAAAAATGAGAATGAAAATGAAAATTCAACGTGTTACGAGAATTATTAAATTATATATATATATATATAAAGAAAAACAAAAACAAATATATAGGTATATTCATCAATATATATATATTGATATATATATATATATACATTCATGTGTATATTATTGAATTATGCTGATGAAATTATGAAAACACAAAAACCAAATCGAAAACAAGAAAAAAGAAATTATGAGAAAAACCAAACAAAAATGATTTAAATGAAGTACAATAAAGATTCAAGTGAAGTAAAACTGTGTAATCCAATTATCATCGGGAAACGTAAAGTGAATCCTTTGGGGTCGATCGATAGATAGTTGTAAATTTTGGTTAGAGAAGGCAAATCGCCAAAATGTATGCAACAGGCCTATAAAGTACATATATACAGTCGACTCTCCTTAATTCGAAATTCAAGGGTCTTTTAAAATATTTCGAATTATCGAGAGTTTGAAATATGAAATGGTTCTAATTTTTGAGTGAAAATAAATAAAACTTCGAATGATCAAGTTTTTATTTAACTGCTAATGTTTTTAATATTTATAATGTCAATTAATTAATCTTTGAAAAGAACTTATTAATAAGTGTTTGCTTTGGAGTACATTGCTGGTGCTCATTTTTTAAGTACAAAAAGTGCCTGATATGCTGTTTCATCAGTTTCGTTTTGTAGGCAAAAACTTTGTAAATTATCAAATGAGGCTCTTGCTACCTTAACTGATACTTCTTCCAAAGGTTCTGATATGTCATCTTCGCCTTCATCGTTGCTCGTATCATTTGTATCGGTCAGAGATAAAATTTCGGCATCGGTTAGTGATCCTAAGACAGCAACATCTTCATCCACTTCAACATACTCTAAAAACTCACACCGCAATAGTTGGTTTTTCAATATCAGCAGCAGTTTGAGCAGCAGTAACTTTACCCTTGTTCTTTATTAGTATTCATATTTAATATAAATTGTTATTCTGTACACCAACGAAGCGATTCATGCGGAAGCGAGCGTCAAAATGTGCCCATGTTTTATGTGTACACGCAACCACGCACGGTAAAGGTATTTTCAGGGATTCCCGAAGTTCAAAGTTTTTACTAACACACCAAGAGACTTTGCAAATTCGAATTATCGAGGGTTTGACCATATGAGTTCGAATTACTGCGACGTAGCAATAATTTTTCGTTCGAATTACCGAGTGTATAAAAATGTATGGACAAAATTCGAAAGAGATTCTGTAGGGGACTCGTGATAACTTCGAATTACAGAGAGGTTCGAATTATCGCAGGTTTGAATTAACGAGAGTCGACTGTATATTCTTGATGAGTAGCAACACCCGAGTCGATCTAGCCTTGTCCGTCTGTCCGTCCGGCAGTATGTCCGTATGAACACCTAGATCTCGGAGACTATAAGGCTGCAAACACAGAGCACGCTGAGAGAAAGACGAAGATGAAGACGAAGCTGGTATTACGATTACGATTATACTTAATCGTATCTCATCCTAATCATCATTCAGATACTTCTGAATCACTGTCCTTGTGAATCAGCAACATATTAGCGATTACTAATTGTGTTACGGCCAATTGCCAGTTATGTATGTGTCTTTATTGTTTAAAGGGTTATACAAAACTGAACATATTGAAGGAAATAAAAGAGAACTAAGCCTAAATACATAAATGGGAATATGAATCGAAAGCAATATACATAAGAAGTAAATATGTAAGGCGTATTGTTATGCTATGGGCTCTTGGTCAGACGCTGTGTCAGCATATCGTCACATCGACGTTGCAGCTGCACAGATCGTTCTAAGACGTTCGCTGGATTGTTTGTTAACGTACATATATTTAAAATTCTGCTTCAATAATATAATTTTGGTTAGTATTTCCTTCTATATGCCTATTTATATCCACGTATCTCAAGCGTAGAACTTTGTAAAATATACAATATTTAAAGTGGTCGTTGTTTATATAAATACTAGTTTTTTTAAATTTGAGCGGGCTATTTACGATACTATCGATAGTTTTGAAAATCGATAGTTGAACTTAGCAATCGCGTCAATGACTTTTCAACACTAGTGTCAGTGTCAGTCTCTAGCACTAGTCTAAAGTGAAGATAAATTACTTGAACGAAAAAAAAAGGAGAAAAATTGAACATTTAATTTAAAATTATGGCTGCTCCCATGCAACATGAAGATTTGCTTAAGCTCAAGAATTTCATTGACTTTGTCAATGCAAATCCCACGGTCTTGAATATGAAGCAATTGGAATTTGTTAAGGATTTTATTGAGAAATTTGGTGGTAAAGTGCCTGAGGGGGAATTCAAAATGCCGGATGCTGCTGCCGGGGGGTAAGTTCTTAACCTATGACACAAGCGGACGCGTCACGCTTTACTAATTATTATCTTTCAGCAAATGTCCATTCGGTGGCGATGCCAAAGCTAAGCCGGCAGCTGCCGATGAGCCACAAGCGACTCTAGAGTCTGACTCTAGCGATGAGGATGCCTCCTTGTCGGAGCCTGAATCCGATGTGGAATTGGATATGGAAGGTATAAATAAGTGTTTAATTAAGTTAGTGGCGTTAAAAATCGGACTTATTCATACATATGCATATATTTTGTTTTTTTTGCCGAGTCATGCTCATGTTGCCGCTTGTTCAGAGTTGTCACTTGTTCTAGAAGTTTTTTGGCAATTCGCAATTTTCCAGAAACTTTTCAATTCGGCCAACCAATATTGATTCAATATCGACTTTTGGTGCATTATTTTGATATTTGAATTAAATGTGTTTTGTTTTTATTCCGTTTTCCTCTTTTTGGTAGGCGTTATTACGGCTGATACGGATGCTGCTCAACCTATGGGCGATTCTTCTAAAGAGCCCACTGAAGAGGAAATGGATAAGGCCGGCGATTTCCGTTCACAGGGTGCTGCCGCCTACAGTGAGCAGAAATTCGACGAGGCCATCGAATTCTATACCAAGGCCATTGAGCTTAATCCGGGCAATGCTCTGTTCTATGCCAAGCGTGGTCAGGCTTTCCTTAAACTTAAGAAACCAAATGCTTGCATTCGCGACTGCGATAAGGCACTAGAATTGAACTGTGATTCGGCGGCGGCATATAAATTCCGGGGACGTGCTAATCGGCTGTTGGGTCAGTTCCAGGAGGCGGCCAAAGATTTGCGTCAGGCCTGTAAGTTGGACTTTGATGAGGAAGCCGACGAATGGCTGCGCGAAGTTACGCCCAATGCCAAGAAAATTGAACAGCATCGCATTAAGCAGGAGCGCAAACAGGCCGAACGGAAGATCAAGGAACGTGAACGGGCCCAGCGTAAGGCGCGTCGTCAGCAGGCCAAACAGAATGCGGCCAATGCTAAAGCTGGAGGAGCTGGTGCTGGCGCCGGTCCTGGTGGATTTCCGGGTGGTTTTCCAGGTGGTTTTCCGGGCGGATTTCCCGGCGGTTTCCCTGGAGCAGGTGCTGGTGGTGGTATGCCCGCCGGTTTCAATATGGCTGATCTGATGTCCAAAATGAAGGATCCCGAAGTGGCTGCTGCCATGCAGGATATTCTAGCCAATCCATCCAATATATCCAAATATGTTTCGAATCCGAAAATCTTTAATTTACTAAAGAACTTCTTCCCAGGCGGTTTCCCAGGTGGTGCCGATCCAACTGCTGGTTTTGATGCCGATCCCGAATCGTTCAAGGAGACAACTAGCAATACGGAAGAACCGAAATCCAAAAAGGATGCGGATTTTGTTGATGATGGCCTTGATTAAACAGAAATTGAGCCGTCAAGTAGCAGTTGCCGTATAAACAACAATCATATTCCAATAAAAAAAACACACACACATACACACACACACACACACACACACACACACACACACACACATGTAAACTCACTAACAAGACATGAATAAGAGCAGGATAGCATATAAAGAAGGATTGGCTGCTGCCCTTCGTTGGCTTTTCGGCTTTAAAAACATAATTTATATAAAATTCCTTTTGCCATAAATGTAACAGAAAAAGCAAGCATCTACACAAAAAGAAAAATGTTTCCTTATCCAAAACAAAAATTGCAAATGTTTAGCCTTAATTGTTTTCAACACACACACACAAAAACACACATACACACACAACATAATTTTTGTAAAACAAAAAACAAAACAAAATTGTACTGAATAGGATTTGAAGTCATAATCTAATAAGCGAACGCATTTATCAAACACCATTGTCATTATCCTCCCGCAACCCCCCCACACACAAGCACACACACATGTAAAACATTCATCTTAATCATTTAATGATCAATGATCAATAAAAATCCAGAAATGAGCATCGAAACTAATGCGTACATCTTGTTCGCCTAATTCCCGATTAAATTGAAATCCACATAAAATCTAGCTAAAATATTGCTTAATCTTTGATGACTTAAACTCTTTGCGAATTAAATTGAATTCGTGAAAAAGTCATATGAAGGACAGACCAGATAATCCAGCAAATAAATTTCATTTTATGGTGATTTGGCCCCCTTCTGATACCAATTTATGTAATCCTTACCAAGACTAACCATACAAAGACATTTTAATCATGGATTGAAGCTGTTTTAACAAAGATTGTGAACACGTTTTTGAAAAATGAAACTAAATGTTATTTGGACCTTGTGATAAGCTAGAGTTAAATCAAATCTATAGATTACAGATTGGATCGTATATACAGATTTTCAGTCTTGGGAACTTAAGCTGCTCGACTATCTTGTGGATAAATGGGTCGAAAATAAAAATTTTTGGTATGCAGTTTATATTAGTTTTACAACATTTCCAAGGACTTCATATTCAATCTGTAATTTTTAATATTTTTTAGCTAAAACGTCGAAAGCTGAGATGTCCATGACAAAAACCAACAAATTATTGAACCAGAGGGCCGGGGCTAACTTCGACCGCGCCAAAGTTTGTATACCCTTGCAAGCTTTTTCCTTAACCAAATCCGTCAAAGAGGTACCGATCGTTCCTATAAGAGCTATATGATATAGTCACCCGATCTTGAACAAATTTGGCACAGTCATTTATAGGTGTAATAAACTCATCAGTATTTAATTTCACTACAATAGCTCAGAAAGTTTTCTCAGTTATTGAGAAAAGTCACTGTTCGTGACTTTGCCGTTTGTATGGGAACTATATGATATAGTGGTCCGATCCGGCTGAATACGAGATATACAAACTGTCCAGCATGCAACATTTCACTCCCTTCAGCTCTTACGGTCTGCGAAGAGTTTGCGTTGAGCCCGATGGACGGACATGGCTATATGAACTCGTCTCGTCTTGATGATCAAGAATATATATACTTCAAATGTTCGGAAATGCTTTCTTCTATACGTTACATACAAAATTAATATACCCTTCTTGCAAGGGTATAAAAATTACTTTTCTCATTAAGTCACTTAGGAGCCGGAAATCAGACCAAAAGGCGAAACCCAAAATACGTTTTAAATTTGTGACCAGCACTGTGCATATGTATGTATGTATGTGAAGCTAATCCATTGGACTTTCACATAACTTTCAAATATATGAAATATGGAACAACAAAAATATTGAAAAATATTGATTTGTCTAACCAAAAACATAAAGAAAATTTGACTGAAATGATCAAATAAAGTCTTAGTTTTTGAAAATAAATGTTTTTATAAATGTAAAACTATTTATAAAACGATTCAAAATACATTTTGTATATTAGAAATTTGCAAATCTTGAAAAAATTGAAATAAAAATTTGCTGAAGTGTTCCAATTGGAGAGGAGTATGGGGTAACAAATTATGTCAATAGCTTTAATTCCTTTTAAAACGTAGAAATCGATATTCAAAGTTATTAAAAACAAGTTGGCAAATCTTCAAAAACACAAAAAGTTCTAAAATTGAAACAGAAACTTTATAGATTGTGAAATAGTTGGTAAAGAACAAAAAGTTAGTTTCTAAGATCCCTTTGAAACGGAGAATGAAAATCAAGGACACCAACTGTAAAAACTATAATAACGATTACAGATCAGAACATATTATAGTGCAGCCTAGTGCTGGATTAGCCATTTGTCAGGATTTAAAAATTCATAAATAATCACTTAAGTTTACTAATTTTGCCAAATTTAAAGCGACTGGAATGGATTATTAGTCATTAGTCAAGTTATCCTTTCAAGCAAGGACAAAGAATTTTTCAGAAAATATTCCAATAAACCTCAATCTCATGAATTAGTCAACTCTTTGAGTATTTTAAAAATTCCTGTCTTAAAATCTCGAGAACTCATTTTATTTCCCAAATTTCACATAAAATCGAGTCGAAGTTGATTTTTAAGTTTCGATCTTAGTGAAGGTTCTAAAAATCGATATAAAAATTGGCCAAAGTACAGACAGAAAACAGAAAAATGTTTGAAAAATTCTTTACGACTCGTTTACGACCGATTTCTTTCATGTTTTAACTTTCACATTGGAAAATGAAATTCTATTAAAACTCCGAAAACTTGAATTTGGATTCGAAACAAAAATTTCGTTGGAATTTGATTCGCAAATCGTTTTGTCGGTTAGACATACATTTGTATATATGTATAACCCATTCTCGAAAGATTTGGACTTGGATTTCATAGGGATTCGGAATTGAGAACAAGTCATTTGTGATTTTAAATTCTGATCATAAATGTTTTCTGGACACATTTTCTCTTGATGAGTTGCTTGTGACTTCCTTTTAGAGTCGTAAATGGATCGATAAGCGATTCGTTTTCAAGTCAGTTGAACAAAAGGTCTCAAAATAGATTGGTGATTTCTCTGAAATCTTTTCCAAGTGCTAGATGAGTATTGAATTTGTTGAATTGTTTTACTCGGCTATGTGAAAAAATGTCGGTTTATTCGGACTTTTGATTTGCATAAATAAATGCCTTCACGCCTTTTCTTTCAATTATTTACTGTTGTCATTAATTATTTCTATATATAAATGTATGTTTGTATACTTATCTGTTTTGCATATAATGTGTGTGTGTGTGTGTGTGTGTGTGTGTGTTTAGCAAATTAATAGCTTAAATTGAATTACTCATCCATTCTTAATTTGTATATTATGAAGGCAAACTGCATTGTTTTTGCAATCTGGCAAAAATTATGATAACTGAAGACATTGATAACTACCAACACCCCCCGCCCCTTTTTAGCTCTCTCTCTCACTCTCTCTTTCTCTCTCTCCTGTTCACTCAGGAGGTTAGTCAGCGTGTTTTCCTTGAAATGTACTTGCATTACTCATACGCACAGTAGCTCACCACTCTCATTTTCTTATCCCATGCTCACTCACTCTCCTTCGCTCTCTCTCGAAGTCAACTGACATAGCCATGAGAATCGAATATTATATACTTAGATATTATATATATATGTACTTATATCTTGGACACTCTGTGCCATAGTATCCTGGAGGCGTTAAATTAAGGTTAAATTGCATTTGAAGAAGAAGGCGGCCAAGCCCATAATATTCCGCCATCTCTCTAGTATTTACGTTTCTACATTTACCATTGAATGGAGCGCAGCGACGACGCGTCGCGATGACATCATGACGTCAACATGATAGACCCATTGGGGGCCACAACTTGTTGTGCTTGTAGCCGCATTCGAAATTCTTATTTCAAGTTGTAAAACAAAACTAAAACATTCGGGGGTATATTAGACTGAAGCAAAGCAAATAACTATCAATTGTCTATAATTATTAAGTTGAACCTTTTAAAAGACTATGACTAACAAGTAATCAAATGTGTGAAATTTGAATTTCTTTGCTTGGTATTAGTTGTTCGATTATAACTTGGTTATAACTTTACAATTCAATAAGTATATTAGTGGACGACTCCAGGGAAACGTGGGTCCCCGAAACCCCCAAAAATACTTTCTACCCACGATAAATCCTCATACCAACAGAAGGTCTTTATCTCAAAAATTACTGAAACTTCTGAGCCAAACATCTTCAAACCCTTCCCGTCCGTCCATGAGTATATTGAATGTGTCTATATCTGAAAGGCTTAAGATCGATTACTTCTTTTGTAATATTTATTTAATACTTTGGCAATTTATTAATATTGGAATATTGTTCTTAAAAGTTCTGGTCTATATCCTGGTTATTTCTTTCTAGTTCAACGACAAATTTGTGTTTAGTGTCTAAATAAGTTCTTTAAGCGCCTTAATTATAAATTTTTAGTGCAAATTTGTATTCATTTGATTCGCACTGAAGAGTTGCAAAGTTAACTAATTAATTAATTGATTATCGGAGTAAAACTTTTAGTGAGATAAAGTTTGATTCTATTTGCTGCGATTTAAGTTATATTATACTCATTCAGTTAATTATATTCACAAATATATATGAAAAATCGAACTACTTTATATCATTTGCTTATGGGTGGAAAACTTATTTACGACGAAATTTTGTATAATCAAGTATACGCCCGGAGTGCCAGTGTCAGATGATTAACATTCAAATGGAAAGCATTTCAAATAAAAAATAATAATATTTTCGAAAAACGATTAAATTTTGTTACACTTTCACAATGTTACGAGATATTAGAAATTGGGTTTCAAATTTTGCTTCGAAAAAAAATTATAATTTGTCATTAACTGAACTAGTAAACTAAAATTTAATCTTCTCAATTGCAGACGTGTTTGAAATAAAACATAAATAAATTCCAAATTCATTTAATTTTCTTCTTCTAACGATACATTCGTACATAAATCTATATCTATAGATAAGATATATCTATTCTTATTCAAAGGAGAATGAAACTATGAAAGTTGAAAGCAAAAAATATCGTAGGCATGTATGCTATCTCGCTCACACACGAGCACTCTAGCGCCGCCACTAGCCAACGGCCAATTCTGCCTTTATGAACCGCGTTATTAAATACGTTCATTCGCATATTTCGCATGTTTTTGGTCCGATTTCCATAAAATTTGGTAGTTTGGTAGAAATAGATAAGATTAAATGGTCTACGAAAATTGATAGCGATAGTCAAAAAATTGCAGCTAGTAATCGATTTTTTGCAAGTTATGGGGGCAGAGGTGGGCGTGGCAAATTATTAAAATATACAAATTCTGCGCGCATACTAAACAAATCTTCATATTAAATTTGTCGACTTAAGCTTTGCTATTTTTTGAGAAAATTAGTTTTATTTCATTTGCGGGGGCGAAAGTGGGCGTGGCAAAAAATCGAACAATCATTTTCTGCGCGCTAACTAACCGAGTATATGAACCAAATATAATGTTTCTAGCTACTATACTTTTCAAGAAAAACAGTTTTATGCAAATTCGGGAGGCGTAAGAGGGCGTGGCCAAAATTTGAAATAAACTTGATCACTCTACATACTACATGAGCCTACATACCAAATTTGGTGGCTCTAGCTCTTATAGTCTCCGAGATCTGAGTGTTCATACAGACGGACATGGCTAGATCGACTCGGCTGTTGCTACTGATCAAGAATATATATACTTTATGGGGTCGGAGAAGCTTCCTTCCGCCTCTTACATACATTTTGGCGACGTTAATATACCATTTCACCCTATGGGTGCATGGTATAAAAATGATGGGTAATTCACTTGTCGAGTCTAGGGAAACAATTCGAAATTTTACCGACTTGTTTTTGTTTTCATTGCGAGCGACGACGATGTTTGCCTGCTGGCAAAAAAGTGAACAACTTTTTCAGTTTCATTTTCAACGTGCGCGCGCCAAGACGTACCAGAAAAAAAACCAAAATAAAGATATTAAACACAAAACAAACAACAAAGTTTTTGAAAAAATTTGGAAATATCATACCCCAATACATATATATACACTTGTATATATAATTGCTGTGTCTGTGTGTGTGCGTGAGTGTTTTTTTTTTTTGTTGAGTATCTCCCCTCTCCACCCACCACTCCAAACCACCGTCCACTCGAAAATCCTACGAAAAATTTTGAAATTGTATTTTGTGTGTGCCGCCAGTCAGCGTATATATAATATATATATATATATCCATAAAGTAAGAACTTGGCATTTTTTTGTTGTTCTTCTTCTTATAGATATCTAAAAATATATATATAGATCCTTGGTATAAATCAAAAGATATAGCGGCATGTGTAAAATGATTTTTAAGTACGCCATCAAATGGGGACAAAGGGCGGAATGAATTGGGCGTGGCTGCACTTATTACTGCAATTAACTAATTGCCAAGAAGAAGAGGAAGAAGAAATCTCTCTATTTTCGCTGATGATATCATTCAAAGTCATTGAAATTTCGTGTTCTTATCACAATGAAAACTGTAGATAGATTTTCTCATTTCCTCTTCCGTTCCATTGCCTAGTTACCATGAAGATCTATTTGTTGATGGTTCTGTTGGTAGTAAAACAAAAATAAAACAACAACAAAAAAAACATACCAACAGAATGATATCATATGCCAAAATTGACCAGCCACAGCCTGTTGCTGCCTACTCCAAAAAAAAAAAACCAAAAACCAAAAAGAAAAACAAAAACAATATGAAAATTTGTTTATTTGAGAGATTTTCGATTTTACCCTATAGCAAGTCAAACGACTTAAGCATGTATTTATTCAATGGCTAAGACTTGAGAATATATATTCAGGTTTTCTTTGACTCACTTTGATCCACAAGATATAAATATACATATATGTAGACTATGGACTTTAATAATCAGCTTTGTAGGGTATATAAGTAGCCGCCTAATCAATACATAAATTTTGTTGCCGACTGGTTTTTGTTGGCTTTTGTTTTGATTTTGGGCTAGCCAGTTGCCCCACCCCTTGAGCCAAGCCATCCCTTATGATGATCACGACATTTGATCATCATGATCATCATCGTTATCATCATGATCGCCTTAATTATACATACATAGTTCTGTAATCCATTACGTCATCTCTTGTTGATGAATGCTCAAAAGACCTGGAGGTTGGAGGTGGAATGATGGCGTCATATCCCAAATGGCATTGCTGTCAAGGCTTTTGGCTTTTGTGTGTTCCCTTTTCAATTGAATTTCATACGTTTTGATTGATTGAGTTACCAAAACCGAGGATTCCAGTTCATGGCTTTGATAAAGATTCTTAAGGGCAACGTGACGTATGAGTATTGTGTTTGTTTAGAGAATTTATGTGGACTCCATATTAGTCATGTCATCTGAACTTAAGAAATTTCAAATATCACAAATATTTCTTGTTATTATTAACATAAAACTATTAGCAAGCTTACTGCAAACATTTATTTTAAGGAATTCTTAAACAATTTATAGAGAAGAATTATTTAGCAAGTGAAAATGAGTTGATCACGTCGCTTTAAATTCTTCAATTATGATTTTCAAAACCTTTTCAGGAGCAAAATTTTGGGGAATCATTTTTGTTCCTAATATCAAAGTCTATCAACCAAAATATTTAAGTAAAAGTTTAAGAACAAATACGATTGATAAAACAAATAGGTTGAGCAAAAGTTAAAAAATTCATCCAGCTAAAAGTTCTATTTGTATATACATGAATAAATATATGAAAACACACAGAAAGTTTATGTGTTTGTATATATACATAAAATATCTGTATATACATACATATAGTCGAGAACAAGTAAATACAGATTTATTTCTCTGGCTCTCTCTCTCTCCATACTCTTTGGTAGATGTTTCAATAACATTTTTTTTTTTTTTTTTTGGCGAGGCCGGCATTGTAAATTATTTTAAAATTAGACGAATAACAAAATCTGCCATACATACAAATACAGTGAATGATTATGATGACGATGATGATGATGATGAGCATTAGGGTGTGGCTCAGGGGCGTTCGATCTGTAAACAGCTGGCGAATTAATATTATATACATATGTAGTTTAACTTTTGGGCGTGGCCACAAAGAACTCTGATCAATTTCGGCAACTTTTGTTACTTGTAGGAATTCCCATTAGTTTAATTTCTTGAATATTTTCCCAACAATCTTCAATGTGTTGAGATTAATACCTAATACATATGTTAATACGGCCTTTCATGTTAGCAAATTCTAATTGGTTTTGAAATATTTCAATTTGAAATCTAATTTTTGGAAAATTGTTTGTTGAAACTCTTTTAGTTGGGCGGATAATCTTGGTTGTACAAATTTTGTTTCAGTTTTTAGATTAAAGTATTGAGAATGCTGTCCCACAAGGGTTAAAGAACCATTTCACTCCTATTCTCATTGGTTTATCTCTGTTTGATTTTCACTCTTTTGTAGATCCACCAACCCACCGTAAAGAACCACCGCTAAAAAAATGTCGCATTCAGTGACCATAACCCGCACCACGACCAGCACTACGAATACCTCGTACATAGTCCTCAATACGGGCTATCTAAAGACCTTTCCCGGCATTCTCAAGTTCTTTGAGCTGGTAAGTCCAAGCGTTAGATAGGAAAGAAATTGATGAATGCAATTTTCGATGAATTTTATCTAATTGTTTAGGTAATTGGCGCTGCCATTGTTGGCATTTTGGCCTTCAATTATGACGACTATTATCGTTATTACTCTACAGGACATCAGGATCTGTTCCATTTCCTGATGGCCACCACATTTATGATAGGGACATTTTGTTTACTCTTGGCCTGTCTGACATCGCTCAGCACTGGCGGCATTATAGCCAAAACCATTTACGTAAGTTCAATTGGTCCAACAACAACAACAACAGATTAAGTATTAATGAGTTTGGAATATCGTTTTGTTTTTCACAGGAGCTGATCTATCACAGCATTGCGGCCATATTGCTTTTGGCTTCATCCACGGTTTTGCTATTGAAGTTGCGTGATCGCAAACATGATGGCTATATGATTGCTGGCATTTTGGGCCTGGTCAATACCGTATTGTACTTCATTAGTGCATTCCTGGCACATCGTTCATATCGCGGCATTTAAGTTAACTGTCAGAAATCTAAGTGTGTGTCTGTGTGTGTGTTCAAGTCCAAAACTGCAATCTCGAAGCATTTTTTTCTCTTAACAAAATCAGCTATATGAACATATAGTTAAATATACACACATACATACATATATAGGATACACATACATAGAAAGATAAGAAGAAATTATGGATTATTTGTTGTAATGTGAAATTTGTTTTACTTCCTTGTTGTTTCTTTTCGATTCATTGAACTTTTTTACTTAATTTTGTTTATTTTATATCCATATGAATGTGTATGTATGTGTGTGCAGTTATATTTACTTATACCTTTTACCGATTTGTCTCACTTTCTACTCATATACCAATAATTATTATTATTTTGTTTGTAAATCAAAATATTTGTGCAAAGTAATTCGAATAAAATGAGTGTCATATGGTTTTTTTTCTAAAAAAACAAAAGAGAAATTAATAATAACTTGAAGAACAACTTCTTGAGAACATTTACCCAAATTTTCATAGAGATTCCAGCAATAGAAAACAAGTTACAGACATCCTAACCGCGCGCCCCAGAACCCGAGCGAAAACGTTAAACGCGAATATCTCGAAATGGTGATTTCTGAAAAATGACTTTGAGGTGATAAGGATTGGCGAAAAACTACGAAAAACTACTCATTTTTAGCATAAAACGTTCCCGTAAGAACAAAAAGAAAAAAATCATAAAAAAACGATCGTTCAAGCACAAGGAATTAGACAAAAGTAATGGAATTTGTTTGCTTTTATGGTTTAAGTTGAGCTGTTCGACCTGGGGAAGGGAAACAGCCGCTCCTTAAAAACTATTCAACATTTTTCTACAAACATTGTTAATAAAGTGTACTATTAAAAAATGAATTCGTCTAATGAAATAATTGCTACATACCAAAATAAAAATCCAAATTTTCCTCTTTTTCTTCGACAAAGAAGGTAAAGGAACTGTAAACATCAAACGAAGGGCAAACTAAACGACTAGAGATTCTGTTTATATTTTAGAAAACATTTTCAAAAGTTTTTAGATCTTGGTTTCTTCACTTCTCTAACATGAACAAGGGACAACTCTAGGGTGATTATTCGTATCGAAAGTTTATTCTAGACTTGATTCTATTTGGATTTTCAAAAGCTTTTTCAAATGTTACAAGTTTTTCTTCACTTTTTGAAATCCTTAGTTATTCTATTCTAACTCAACTCTGGGGTGACCATTATGACTAAAATTCAATGCTGATGTCCCGATCTAACACAAAATTGTTTTAAAAATCAGCAGAGAATTGAGGAGTCTTATCATTGGTTCCGTTCCGGAATTGTCTTCGGGCCCGATGATCTCCTTAGAAAGCAGAAAAAATGAATCCTAGAAACACAACACAAGACGAAAATGTTTGCACAAGGATCAACTCTATTTGACATCTAAAAAAATCGATTTTTTTCAAATTCTTACAAATATTTTCAGTGTAGTTTGAAAATTTGAAGAATTTATTAGGAGATTTCGTTTCGTTTAAAAAAATATGTTTGTTGTTTGAAATAAGAACTAAAGATTTTTACTTGATCAGATCGTAAAAACTAGAAACTATTTTAATAATTTACAAAAAATGTTCGTGAAAATGAAGTGAAATGAAATTTGCAAACATTTAAAATGAAAATTTGAAACAAGTTGAAAGACAAATTGAAATTGAACCATAGAATATATAAATTTACCCAAGATCGTACCAAAGATTCAAATCGGGTAGGGACATTTATTTTTTTAACTCCATATAACTTGCATATACCTCAGAATGTAGGACACATAAATAGAGACAGAGAGAGAGACTATAGTAGATCAGAATATTGCTGGATCGATTTTCTTTATGGCAACTTGGATTACAATTATAATGTGGTTAAAAATGGGAAAATTTAAATAATCTTTGATTAAATCAAAATGCTTGATTCTGGGCTAATCGAAAGTAATACTGGCACGAGGGAATGAGAAAGAATACAAAAGCCACCGATGTGTTGAGTGCTATAAAGAACATGTTATAGACAAGGACATCATTGCACCAGTCCTCCATGAAGGGTGTTAGCTCATTCAGCCTGCAAGTGGCAATCCATAGGACCATGGTTAGCAAGGCGCCCACAAGCATCATCTGCGAGACGAGGACAACAAAGGATCAGTTTAATTTGATAAAGGTCATGTTAAGCCAGCTCACCGCACTGGATGTGATGTAATTGATATCGAAATCGCTCAAGTACTTGGCCCTAATCAGTATCATGACGGCAAATGAATAGAAAATGCTCAACACCACCGACCACTTCATGTAGAACAATTCCAGCCGAGTGAGATGAAAACTATCCAAATCATCCAATATATAGGCATTATCGCAACGTGAATCACTGTAATCGCTAAATAGTTTCACATTCTCCTTTGGCATTGCCAAAATATCATTCACATTGATGTGGACAATTTTGTTGAGCATGTGGAAGGCCCCAAAGCAGGCAATCTACATCCACCACAATGGGGCAAAAATTGCATTAAAGATTCTTATTTTCTCTTGAAGGAAAAACTCACAAAGCCACAGAAAGCTAAGAGGCAAGTGGCAAAAGCCAAACCCTTGTACATCTTATTGCAACGAATCAACACTATGGACTAATCTCAAGTAATGAATGTATTCAATCTGTTATTTTTCTTTTCGGAGTCTCATGCAATTGGAAATGGAAGTGCAGCTGCAATTGGCAATTGGTTTTAACATTTGTTGTTATTATTGCTTAAAGGCTGGTTTGTTGTTTTTATTTTACAAATGGTTTTTGTTTTGTTGTTTGTGTTTATAATCCATTTTAATGTTATTTGGCGACTTAAATGCAGCTTAATCATAGGAAGAAATGGGTGTCGGTGTGTGGGTGTGGCTGTGCGTATGTATATGTGTGTGTGTGTGTAATGTTTGTGGTCTTTAAAATTAGTTAACTTGTTTACCAAAAGCAAAAATGGTAAATGATAATCAAAAATAAAACAAATAAAAAAAGATGTGATAGAAAGAAAGGCAAAAAAAAAAAAAGAGGGAAAACTATTGACTAAACTTCACACCGATGTTGTTTACCCGTGTCTGCATATGCTGCAGCACATCCTGCGAGAAGTCCTCGATGGTTGTGAATCGACTCTTCTGAAAGCTAAATATATCGCTCAGGAATGACAAGAGCTGCTCCCGAAAATAATGACAAATGTCACGTAAATTCTCATTGGGTCCAAAGAAACCCCAGGCCATTAATGGTGATATTTGTTCGGATATTACATAGAAATGGGCCATAAAACCATTGGGGAACTTCAGCATACGCCTTTTGGCCTTCAGTACGGACCACACGGCTGTGGTTAGAGCCTGCGGCAGATGAGAGAGAACGAAAATAGGAAGTTAATTGCAGTTCTCTTCAATTATTTATTGTTTGTTTGAGGGTTCAACTTACCGTCTCTTTGAATCCGTTGGATAGCCAACGATTCTGGACCACAGCTGTGACACTGGCTGGCGGTGCATCCAAATCTCTGAAGGAATCTAAAATAATAAAGTCCAGACAAATGTCGTAGAATGTCATAGCCTTGACATTGCGTTGTTCCAGTTCCATTTGTATGCACGGCCAGCTATTGGGATCCTGTAAGAAATTTACCATGTCCTCGTAGCCCACAAGGAACTCTTTGGTGTCCTTATCGCCCAGGCATAGCAAATCGGTAAGGATTTGGCGACCTGAATCGCAGATCCATTGACCAACGGCCGGATCCTTGAATAGGAACTGGAAGGCAAGACGGACACAATGCAATTTGGCCAAATACTCAATGTCACTGCTGCAGTGCATCAGCTCCGAACGCATCGTCCGACAAGGCACTGTGTACTCATCGTGATGCTTGAGCGCACTCTGGAACAGGGGATACTCCTCGTACGAAGTCTCAATGAAGCCCTCGAATTCGCGCAGATCTGCCACCTGATCCAGGGCAGAGGCAAAGCTTTCGGCTGAATCGAAATTTGGGTCGGAGCCAGCTCGACTCAGAATACTGCCCGATTTGCGGGACAGGCGATCATCGTCACCATCATCACCAACTCCGCCGGCAGGCAGGCCATCCTCCTCGGCCTCGTCTATGGAATGTTCCTCGCGAAAAAGCACCGATCGCTGATCTAAGAAGAGCAATTCACTCTGCTCCTGCAGCGTATATGACATCTCTAGAAGATTTTGTATCTCGCGACAGAACTCAGAATCCTCGGCTGTGGTCAGGAGGCTGGCACGCCTCCCGGTGAATAATGGGCAGCCAAGGCATCCTCCCAAAAATTGATAACCGTATCGAGAGCCTCCATGCCCATCACACCCAGCTGCTGGGCCGTCAGCTGAGTTACTACCGTACCGCCAACGGTAACTGCATTATTCTGGCCACTGGTTGCCAATACGCCAGCTCCTATAGAACCGGATGCCATCGAAAGACGATCCGAGTAGGCCAACGTAGATCCTACAGGGCTACCGGATCGAGCAGAGGCTTTTGAGCCGGCAATAGATATCAAATCATTGGGACTACGCATGCTATTCCGTGTCCGCCTTCCTGTATATTTTCTGGCACGACGTGGTGGACGCGGTGGCTTACGTCGCCGTAAGTAGCGCGATAGGACACCCATTAGAGCCACGCCGGCAGTCAAGGAGAAAAGAACAACCTGTCAGAGCATAAGGCAAATAAGATTTTTGGGACGATTTCACAATAGAACATTTACCTTTGTGGTGGTGGACACGCGGAAGGGTAACAAGCTGCCATTACTCCAAGAGGCTGGCATTATGCGATGCATTATCTATATGAACACGTTTATTTGTTGTGTGCGTGTGTAACTGTATGTGTAGGGAACTCTCCTTTTAGGAATGGGAAAACTTTGTGCGGATGCTTTGAGGTTAGACCTTGCTAGCCCAGCAAAGTTGCAACGCGCGCGCTCTAGCCTGCTGCACATTGGCCCCTGTTGCTGCACTTCCTCCGCCTTCCTCCCACCGCACCTTCTTCGTTGTTCGATTTTGCCTTATATTCTCGTGTTTAGATTGCAGCGAATTATTGCGGTAGTGTGGGTGAAATAAATATTCCCGCTTTGGTGATTTAATAGCACTCGTTAAATTGCAATAAACATTCAATTATCAGTGAAAACTTTCACTTTTTGAATCCCATAAAGACAACAATAATTGCATCACAATAGTTAGATGGGGCGACAGTGTGAGAAAAAGAGAAAGAGCGGCAAAAAGTGCATCAGCTGTTCGTTGCGATCAAATGACACTGGTTTCCAAATCTATGCCCATATGACACTACTACACGCCACTATCGATATCGATATCGATATTTCATAACGTTCGGTAACACTGCAAATGCACTTGCAGCAAAATGCGAATTTTCGTGTTATTTGGCCATACTAAGCGAAAGTGACACGACGACGAATATTTAAATTGTTTATATTTATTTAACTGACCCCACAATAACAATCATGTCCGCCATCGATGAACTGCAAGCCCTTATAGTCGAACTCAAGTCCGAGCTGGAGGCACAAAAGACCGAAACACGGCAACAACAGGCGCAGGCTCAACAGGCACGCCAACGAATTGACCGTATGTCGGCTGAGGTGGTGGACTCCAATCCATATAGCCGCCTGATGGCATTGCAGCGCATGAACATTGTCAAGGACTACGAAAGAATAAGAGAAAAGACAGTTGCCGTTGTGGGTGTAGGCGGTGTGGGCAGTGTAACAGCCGATATGCTGACACGGTAAGAAGCACTATCTTCCCTTATTTTTTCCAATTTTTGAAATTATTTGTCACCAATTTTTGTTTAGCTGCGGCATTGGCAAACTAATCCTCTTCGACTATGACAAAGTGGAGCTGGCCAATATGAACCGTTTGTTCTTCACACCCGATCAGGCGGGTCTAAGCAAAGTGGAGGCAGCTGCTCGCACCTTGACATTCATCAATCCCGATGTAAAAATCGAGACACACAACTATAATATTACGACTGTGGATAATTTTGATAGCTTTTTAACTACAATTTCACAAAGCGGCACCGAACCAGGTACTCCTGTAGACTTGATTTTAAGCTGTGTGGATAATTTCGAAGCACGTATGGCCATCAATGCAGCCTGCAATGAGCACTCGCTCAATTGGTTCGAGTCCGGTGTATCGGAGAATGCTGTCTCTGGACACATTCAGTTTATCCGACCCGGCGATACCGCCTGTTTTGCCTGCGCCCCGCCTTTGGTTGTTGCCGAAAACATCGACGAACGCACATTGAAGCGAGAGGGCGTTTGTGCTGCTTCCCTGCCCACCACCATGGGCATTACGGCCGGCTTTCTCGTACAGAATGCTCTCAAATATTTACTCAACTTTGGCGAAGTTTCCGACTATTTGGGCTACAATGCTCTCAACGATTTCTTTCCAAAAATGACACTAAAACCCAATCCTCAGTGCGATGATCGTCATTGTTTATTGAGACAAAAGGAGTTCCAGGCAAAGCCCAAGCCGGTTCAAAAGGAGGTGGAAATTGTGTCAGAAGAACCTCTGCATGCCACCAATGAATGGGGCATTGAACTGGTAGCCGAAGATGCACCTGCAACTCAAGATCCAGATGAACCAAAACCAATTGAATCGAATATCGGAGAAGGTTTGCGTTTGGCATATGAAGCTCCAAGCAAGTCAACGGAAACGACATCTGAGGCAACAACAACGACAACCGGCGATGAAACAAGTCTGGACGATTTAATGGCACAAATGAAATCAATGTAAATGGATACGCAATAATTACAACAAAAATAAAACCGAAACTAAGCGGATGGACTAATTTCGGCTGTGCCGTAGTTAGGTACGAGTGGCAATTTTTTTTAAATATATATTTTTAGAGTTTGATAAATCATTCCCAAAAGGAAACTATCTGTTAGTGATCTGTCCTTGATATTATATTAAAGTCTACAAATTTCTTTTTACATCTTGAAAATAAACAAAAAACAAAAAGAAGGTACATCAACGTATTTTGTTTTCAATTAGTAACCGTTATTGCAAATAAACTGCGCAACACTGTTCGATTTATCGATTCATACCATCAAGAAGGCCAGTGTGAACAAACAAGTAATCTTAAGCATAATTTTTGCATTTGTCAACACAGGTTGTCGCGTTGTCAAAATAGGAAAATAAGGAAAAATTTTGCCTGGCAAAACACCAATTTGTTAACCAAATAAAAGAACATAATTTAAGAACTAAAATCTCAAACAATTGCTTGCAATGACCAAGAAGGAGGACAAGACACAGGCGACTGAAGAGGTAAGTAGCCAAACGAAATTATAACTAGATAAAAGCCAGCTCAGCTGTTTGGTTTACAAGGAGTCGCAAAACCACAGCCGGAGCCGTAGCCGGTTGAGTGATAAGTCGAGCCATTAATTTGGATTCCTAATGCTAATCATAAGTAAAAAAGTGTCTACTTAGTTACATGCTAATGCAGTCGACCAAAATAATAAAGAATAAATACCGGCAAACAGCTTATAAACAAATACACGTCACACTAAAATGTTCTCCCTCTCTCTCTCTCTCTTGGCCTTTTTTATTTAACAGCTCGTCAAGGTATACAAATGGGATGGATCAGCGGTTAAACATGCTTTGGATGATGCCGTCAAAACCTGCCTGCTGGGTGATCGTCCACACTTGAAGGAACATTTTGGTTTGGTCAACACCCGTCTTGCCCTCTGTGCTCTGGCTGTGGGCGTGGCCATAATGGCCCATGCCTGGGACTTCACCCATCCATTCCCCCCAATCGCGTCCCGTTCTTCTCATCAGTGTTCTGGCCTATTTCGCCCTAATGGGTGTCCTCACCTTGCACACATCGTTCCGGGAGAAGGGCACATTTGCCGTCGCCGTGCACAAGGAGAAGGAACGCACTTGGGAGGCCAGCTCAGATATGAAGAAATATGATGATAAATATCAATTGACGCTCACTGTAAAGGATGGCAAAAGTCAACGAGAAGTCACTAGTAACAAATCCTGTGCTGCTTTTATTGATACCAATGGCATTATATTGGATCATCTGGTGGCCAATGAAGTTAATCGTTTGTACAACTCCTTGTCAGCGGAAAAGAAGGACAAGTAGCTGTTGCTAGATATATCCCTTGACACATTTACTGTCTAAATGAGGAAGAGAACGAGCGAGAAAAAGAAGGGAGAGCTGCGAAGCGGGAAAAGTTTTCCATTCCTTTCGGAATATTCATTTACTTATTAACTTTCCTTTTTTTTTTTATTTTATTTCTCTCATTAAATTGTAATTCTTAGTAAAAAAAAAAAAAAAACATAAAACGTTAAAACATTATTGTAAATTGTTTGTTAATCTTGCTATTATTGAGACAAAACTTTCTCGAGATTATCTCGGAAATCGCTGACATTGAAAACAGGTTTCAGAGCATATTTCTGGAAGAAGATGCCTCTGTTCGTCAAGTATTCCCCTTGGAATGTTGTATTTAGTGTGTTTTTTGATCTAGCTCCAATGGAAGTAACCGAAAGTGTTGGATAAGTCATAATGTAGTAATTGAAAGGGCTTTTCCAGTATTGGTTGCCTGTCAAATATCAAGTTTGACATTTTCAATACTTTTCTAGTCGTCCGTTTTGAAGCGTGTGTAAGTTTCTTTTCTGGCATAGAATCAACCGTGAACAATGTCATTGAATGACATTTAAATTTACCTAAGCTCACTTACTAAGCAGACTTCATTTGTATCTCACAGGGAGGAGCAAAATAATCGAAAACAAATTTCATCATGGACAGTTCCGGATATCACAAAACCCCATTGAATCCGGAAATTTTGCGTGTCCTGACTGAGAATGGATTCGATTTAAGTCTCCAGTGCTTTGCGCAGTTCGTACGTGGTGTGGATATGCTGTGTCAGACCACTTCGGATACGATCAAGACCGTGATCGTTGTCCTGGCCACGTTGAAGCAGCTTGACCATGTGCGAGATAACTCAAAGTTGTGTCGTATATTGGTTATGTGTAACAGTTGTGACAAGGCCAAACAAATGGCTAAGGATTATAAAAGTTTCGGCAAATCTTTGCCGGATATTTCAATAGGAATGGCCATCGAAGAGGAGAAGTCGGTTATCCCTAAATCTTCGCAGATTGTTATTGGCACACCGATTCGCATTTTGGATTTTTTCCGCCAGAAAATCGTAGATGTCAGCCTCCTAACGCACTTCGTGGTGGACGATTGCGACAAAATGTTCGAGCAGTCGACCATGCGCCGTGCCGTCTTTGAGATCTTTCGAAATTCACCACACAAGAAGCAAGTCGTTATGTTTTCAAATCAATTGAATGAGAACTTAACCAATATATGCAGGAAACTAATGCACGAGCACTGTGAGGTCTATGTGAACCATGGGGAGCCATTGTGCTTGAAAGGATGGCAGCAGCATTTTGTCCATGTCAAGGAGTCTGAGAAGAGCAAGAAGCTATTCTATTTGCTTGAAGTTCTCGAGTTCAATCAGGTTGTCATATTTGTGGAAACTGTAAACCATTGCGTGGCCCTGGTGCAGCAGCTAATTAAGCTAAATTTCCCAGCCGTCGGTCTACATTGCCAGATGGAACAAGAGGAGCAGCTTCATCACTACCAGAAATTCAGAGAGTACTATAAACGAATATTGGTGTCGAATATAACTTTGCGACAAGGGATTGACATCAAGAGTGTAAATGTTTTCTTCATTTACGAAATGCCCAAGGATCCGATTAACTATTTGCATCGTGTGCTACGTCCTGACCGTTTTGCATCCAAGGGTCTAAGCATTACATTCATATCGAATGACATGGATGTCAAGTTACTGAATGAGCTGCAGTATCGTTTCAATCTTCGCATATCCGAATTGCCCGAAACAATTGATTTATCCAGCTATATAGAAGGACGTTAGGCGGCTACACTGTCTTTCTGATTTTTGGTATCATTTGCATATTTGAATATTAAATATTCAGTTAAACAAGGTCAAAATGGAGTTTACTTTTTTGAAATTTATGGTTAACATCAGATGTAAGTATAAAATATATTCTTGGTCAGTTTGGCTTACCAAAGTCTATGGGAACGTATTCGTTTGGCCATCAAGTTCTATTGGAAATTGGAGCATATATCACTTCAATTTTACTTTCTCTACTGCATCAGGTTAGCCTGTTGGAAACTGTAGGATCAAGGGGTATACAAAAATATATGTACATATTACACTTTTAACCTTTTCGACACACACAAACAAATATAAAAGAGACACGGGGTTAATAGACGCTTTTATGTAGATATAACCGCAGTGGAAAAGACAGACAGAGAGGAGTAGGAGAGGAGAGAGGGATACAAGATGAAGGTTTAAAATTGGTCGCAACTGCATTTTGGAGTAAAGAAACTGGTGGAAGATCAACAAAGAAAAAAAAGGAACGTATCGATATTTGAAGAAGGAGGAAATATGCGCGAAATTGTGACCCTACAAATTGGAGGTGCTGGCAATGCCATTGGCGATGCCTTCTGGCATGTGATCTCGCATGAGCATGGCGTGGATTATGCCTCGGGTCATTTCGGCGGCAATAGTCCATTGCAGCTGGAACGGATCAATGTCTTCTTCAATGCAACGGCCAGCAAACGTTTCTATGCCCGGACCATTATCATCGATACGGAGGCCAGCACCATACAACGTTTGAATGCCAGTAGTCAATTGTATAGGCCAGAGAATTTTGTGGCCGGTTCGGAGAGTGCTGGAAACAATTTCGCACGCGGCTATCACACCGATGGGGCTGAAATCCTTGATCAAGTCCTGGATAATACACGACGTGAAGTGGAATCGGTTGACTCATTGCAGGGCTTTCAGTTACTTCATTCGATTGGCGGTGGAACCGGTTCTGGTTTAACATCGTTGATTATGGAGGCTCTGGTCGAGCAATATCCGGATAATTTGCTATGTAACTATGTGACAATACCCTCACCAAATATGTCCCAGGTGGTGGTTGAGCCATATAATGCTCTGCTGAGCATTCCCGCTCTGGTTAATAATTCCCATCTGACATTCTGTCTGGACAATGAGGCCCTCTTTCAGATATGTAATCGCAATCTTAAGATTAAAATGTCCGGCTATGAGCACATCAATCACATTGTGGCCCTCACAATGTCCGGCATAACGACTTGTCTCCGGTTTCCTGGCCAACTGAATGCTGGCTTAAGGAAAATCTATGTGAATATGGTGCCATTTCCACGATTACATTTCCTGATACCCGGTTTTGCACCCCTCGTCACCTGCAAGCAGCAACAGTTCAGCAAGGGTACCGTTTCGGAGCTAGTGCAGCAAATCTTCTCCAGCAACAATTTGCTATGTGCCATCGATTTGCGCAAGGGTAAACTGCTTACGGCCGCTGGCATCTTCCGGGGACGGATGTCGCCACGAGAAGTGGATCAACTAATGACCGGTGTGAGAAATAAGAATATGAACAATTTCGTCGATTGGATACCGAACAACATTAAGACGGCCATTTGTGATATACCGCCACGTGGCCTAAAGATGTCGGCCACATTCATTGGCAATACAACGGCCATTCAATCGTTGTTCCAGCGTCTCCTGGACGGAAGCACCATCATGTTGCGTCGCAAGGCCCATTTGCATTGGTATACGGGCGAGGGAATGGAGGAGCAGGAGTTCATCGATGCCCAGCAGGAGCTGCAGGCGATTATCGATGATTATCGCGGCAGTGGCGATATAGGCGACGATGGTGCTCCCCATGATGATAACGATAGTGGAGATGAGGCGGCAGCCGGTGGCAAACCGGCTTGTTCTTACTGCGCTGACTAGAGACTCCTCTCTCTCTCTCGCATTATCTAAATGGGATGTCATGTCATGGGTGTTGTCTCTTTTTGGGAAAATAAAATATCAAAATTCTTGGTTTTTCTCCAGCTATTGTTGTCTTAGGTCGTTTCTAATTGATCTTTGAAAGAAGAACAAACATAGCAAGTCTAATATTATACCCCATTGAGTTGATTCTACCATTTCCTGCATTTCCTCAAATCGCCTATAGTATTTTCTTGGATCTATTTTCGTTTATTTCGTTTTCGCGTAGGTCAAAAGCCGGATCTGCTAAACTTGAAATGTTGCCAAGAGACATTTACTTTGCAAACCGAAAAAGGGGAGTGATGCCAATCATCATGGTTGGGGTGCGGCAGCACTTGGCTCTGGGCTAGTGCAAATGTTGCGTCGTCGTGGTATGCAATATTTGTCTTTGCCCCAATTTATTAATAGAAAATCATGCTTAAAATCTTAAAGGTTTTTGCACTTGCGACTTTATTTTTAGTGCGCCGCATTCCTAAGATGCCGTGGTGACAAAAATAATCTAAATACAACAAACCCAAATCCCCCCGAGCGTATGAAATTTGCTCACGAAATGTGGCGGCGCCGGCGGCGGTTGCAAGTGGAGCACACACACACACTCCTCTTCATCCCATGTCGCCTCATCACTCGCACACATTTCATTTTGTTTTCAGGCATGCAAATGAGTGTAAGAAATACGAGATATGAATAGATACCTATGTCAAATATCAGTATAGAAAATGTACTTTTGTATATGGCAAATGTGAATTGAAGGTACAACATATATGCATCTTTAAATGTAATAGGTATCAGGAAAAGTTTTCAAACAAATGGCCGCTCATCTAATAGACTGACAGAAGCTAGTTGCTTTTAAAGCTAGAAGTTGGCGCAAGTCTCCAAAAATTATGCCATGATTTTAGGCCCTGGATTCGTGGACATTTTCAAGAGATGGTAACACTTTTTAGAGTTGACATTTTGGTATTTTGTGAAAATATTCCATTTGGCGGGGCGAATATCGGTTCACCGTGTGGATGCAAGCGAAGTTCGAGGCTGGCATTATTGGTTGAAGTTGGCATCAATTTGTTGGCGAATATTAAATTTTACGGCGAGTTTTGGCCTTAAGAGAGAGCGCACCGGGCAAATTGAAGAACGTTTTTTCTTTAAAAAATGCTTTCGCGATATAATGTTCGAGTTGGCATCATATCGAGTTCGATGTGCTTCGGTTGGTTGCGGCGAATGACGAATTTTTTAAAGCGAATATTCAAATTTTACCGCGACTATTACAGCTCGGGCGAATTCGGCATTGGCCGCGCGATTTGCAATCGATAAATGAAATATTTTCGCCAGCTGGCCACTCTATTTTACTCCCCGTATCGCGGGGGATTGTTGTTTTTGTTTTTGAAGTGAACGGACGTGTGTGCGAGTAACGGTCGTCGTTCGCGGAGTTTCGCTTTTTGAAACGTCGAAAGGAAAAATAAAAAAAATTGTTAAAATTATTGTAAATTGAAATTTGTAAACGAGTCGGATGCGATTATCTGAAATATATATATATTTATTATATCGTGCGTGCTGTTTGCGAGTGTTTGTTTCAAATATAAATCTATTTTTTTTTTTTCTGTTTGCTGTAACTACCCAACACCAACACCATTACATCAAAGCGACGCAGTGTGTTTGTTGTTGTGCCGTGCGTACCACAAAGTTTTTAGTATTAAACCATTTGATCACAATTTGAGATAAAAAAATTAAAGTGAAGAATTGAAATGAAAGAAAGAAATTTAAAAAAAAGAAAATATTAATATTTACAATATTCAGCAGCAAATACAGACTCCGACTCCGTATACACACACAAACACAAATGCATACATACACACACACACATGCGAGAGCCAGAGTCGCGGGAATAATTTTGTGTGTGTGTGTGTGTGTATGTGAGTGAGTGTGTGCATTCGTTGTTGCTTCTATAGTTGTTGTTGTTGTTGGAGTAGTAGTAGTAGTGCTGGAATTTCTTTGGTGTGACCGTATTCGCATCGCAGAATCTAAGAGCGCGCGCGCAACGGAATTATTAATTAAATAGCTTGTTCTATTTTTTTTTTTTTTGATTGGTTTTTTCATATTGCATTTCCCCATATATATATTTTTAGTTCACCATTTCAAGAATTCCAAAAAAAAAAAAAAAAATTAATATATAAAACGAATACAATAAACCAATCGAAGCATCTACACACACACACACATATCATGTTCACCGAGGAGGGCATCTTTCCCATAGGCGATGGCCTGCTAGATGTGGATGCCGAACGCTTGAAAGGATTACTAGTGTCATTTGACATCAACGATATCTACGATGTGGAACAGACGCCGTTTGCCAGGTAAGAGACGGAGAAGAAGAAGAAGACGAATTGCATTTGCAATTGTTGCACAAAAATACAAAACCAAACAACAACAACAACAAGAAGTGAAACAAGTTTCGTCCCCCATCAACCTAAAAGGGAAAATGTTATTGAAGAAAGTCGGTCCCCTCTACCCCCCTGCTCATGGCAACGTTCACATAGTATTTTGTATTTTCGGCTAAACAACCCCAAAAAAAAAAAAAAAAAAAAAAAAAAAAAAAACCAACAAAAGACAAGAAGAAAAAATATAAAAAAAACTGAAAACTTCTGCGTCTCAAAACTTGTTTGTCAAGTGTGCCCGTCTCTCTTTGTGTGTGTGTGTGTGTGTGTGCTTTGTGTGAAGTAGAAGCTCACACACACACACACACACAGCAATAGCAGCTGCCACAGTGGTTTCATTTATATGTAGTTCTCAACTCAAAAGAAAGACATTTAACGATGAAAAGTTTCCTTTTGTGTGTGTTTTTGCACCACTGTGCTTGTCCTTTACCAACTTCCTTTCAGTTGATAATGGCCCCCCCTTCTAACCCTGCAAAGTCCCTTATCCCGTTGTTGCCTGCACAAACATTTAGCAGCTGTTGCCGTTTTGACTTCTCTGTCTCTCTCCCTCTCTCTCTCTCTGTGTGGTTCCTCTTTCTGTTGTGTTTCTATTATTTGTTGTAGGCTAACTGACTGACTGACTGACCCTCTCCTTGTCCGTTTTAGCGGCCAGCCGCTAATTTCGCATTCCCCTCCCCCCGTTCTACTGTCTGAGTCACCCCTTCTTCTTAGGGTCCCCCCCTTCCCCTTCCCCCGTTCGTGCTTGTGCTTCGTGAAGGCTTCAATCCATCAATAGGTATTTTATATAGGGGAAACTTTTGCTGATAAGCAAACTTGAATTTTGCCCACCTCTCTCTCTCTCTCCTTCTCTCTCTCTCTCCTTCTTATCATTTCATTCAAATCATTAAAAAATTCGTCATGTGTCGCAATTTAATATTTATTTTTCTATTTTCACTTGAAAGAAAATCTTGCACTTTTCACAATTCTCAAAATTGAATCAATATTTTTCTTATCTTCTCTTTTTTTTTTATCATGCTTTTTTATTGAGCAACCTAGTAACTGACTTCAAGGCCCGTCTGTAGAGGTATTAGTAGAGTCTTCTTATCGAAACTAATTACTGAAATGATATCTTTAAGATAAGGATTAGATATATGTAAGTGCATATCGACTAAACGAAAACGAAGACGTTTTCAAAACAAAAAGCTGCTAATCAGTTGGTTTAACGTTAGTAGGTCTAGGAGGACCTAAGAGAGAAAGAGAGAACAATCTGGCCAAGTCTCCAAATGTTTTCCAAACACTTTTGGTTTTGCCTACTAAATCAACTTGCACAGGGTTGCCAGGTTTCATTTATGAATGAATTTTTTAAACAAATTTGATTCTATGTAGTTTGAATTCTCCTTAACACTTGAAATTGTTTTCAACATTTGGCATAATTCCACTTTTTATTCCTCACCGACTTGAAACTGAATAATTTGACGGAAATCGGAAACACGGTTAGGTCCCAAAAGCATTCGGAGAGTCGGAAAGTTAGCTAATGCCTTTTTTGTTTTTGTTTTCAATTTTATACCCTGGAAAACTTTGAGTTAGGTTGTCCAATAAGAATAAGAATAAAACCGAGAACAGATTGACCAACTCTTCTCATAAGTTGGTAAATTCTATAAATTTGACAGTTCGAAGGGATAAGATTATGACGTCACAAGCAAAAAACCTTAAAACTATCGACCTCAAAAAACAGAAATGCCTCTCATTGTATTAATAATAAATCATACATAACATTAATTTGTTAACGAATTTTGAGTAAAAATGATTATCATCATCATCTTTACATTTCATATTTATCAACGAGAGAGAGAGAGAGAGAGAGAGTGAGAGCAAGAGCGAGAGAGAAATAAAAAGTGCAAAATAATTGGCAAGAAATGTGGAAAAAACAGTTGACAATTGAAAAATGTCAATCAATGGGCTCCGAAATCTTGGCCAACGCAAAACGCAAAAAAAGGGGGGGGAAGTATCACAAAAATATAAAATAATAAAAAAATAAAAAATAAAGCTCTGTTATGCATATAATTGGACTTTGGGGCGACTTTGTTTGCTGACGATGGCGCCGCTGCCCCAAATTTATATCGAGACAAATGAAGTTTTTTGTTTCTCTCTCTCTCGTTTTTTTTTCTCGGCCCACTTTGATTTTGGCTTAGTTATAACGAATTATGGCCATGGCAAATTACTTTTCTAGGCTTTCAAGAAGAATTTGAATTTGGATTTGACGATAAAAATCAATCAGATTTTCATCACTCTCTTCCATTCCATGTATTGGTATACACACACACACACTTAATATAAATGATGCTGGGCAATTGTCACGCCCGAGGCTCGAGGGTAAAAAAAAAGAAGCTATTTGCCTCGCCCACGCACAAATTTGTTGCAGAGAAAACCAAAAATGTGCGTCAGAGTAGTCAGCTGTTTGTGTGTGTGTATCTGTGTGTGTGTGTGTGTGTGCGTGGGCCATTTCAGACTCCCTTTAAGGGTTTTCGAGGGTTGATTTTCCAATGTTGTTGTGACGTCAAAACGCATTGAGGTTGGTTTGAAACGGGGCCCAAACAGGACACACACACACATATATATATTTATATGTAGAATCTGTATAAACATATTTCATTTCTATTTGAGTTTATTAAAATATTAGTCTTTTTCGTTGGAATTTCCAAACGAAACTCATTTTTATCAAATGGTTTGCCGTTTCGTTTGTTTGCATTTGTATTTGTGTTTATAAGTATAAATGATAAACCCACCCACCACCCACCTACCCCAAAGCTCCAAGGGTTCTTTATTTGCACGGGCCCAACGTGTAGGCAAATATCAACTTATATCCACACTCGTGGTCAAAAAAATAGGTGCGAGTCCATATAGAAAATGTATGACAAGTTGTACGCTAATAAAACTGATTCCCCATGAGTAAAAGTAAAATAAGTCATTCCCAGTGATTGTTACCCCAAACTTCTTGAGTTGGCCAACAAATCTGGTGATAATTTGATTTCAATTGGTTCAATATTCAATTGAGTTTTGCTAAATACATTTAGTATATCCACAATAATTCTCGATAATTTGATCCATATTCGTGGGCCCAGACTAGTTTGTTTACCTGCAGGACCCCACACGGCTCTTGCACTTTGTATTTCAGTACTTTTCCCAAAAATTCTCTGCTGTTGGGGCAACCAAGATTAGTTGAATCACGATTTCCGATAAAACCTTGCACAGAAACTTGCCCAATTTTAGAAATAC
Organism: Drosophila equinoxialis; assembly: GCA_018150345.1. Classification (NCBI taxonomy): domain Eukaryota; kingdom Metazoa; phylum Arthropoda; class Insecta; order Diptera; family Drosophilidae; genus Drosophila; species Drosophila equinoxialis. Next base: position 4,353,700 of record JAECWI010000002.1, on the reverse strand, counting down.
GAATGGGTCATAAAAGTATATCTTTGTATGGAAAATAATCCCGAACCACTAGACTGCCGATTCTCAATTTCTTGGACGCGATTTTCGGTGGTTTGAGCAATCGTTTGTACATTTTCCCCTCTTTGTAATTCTCACCTGGTCATGGAAATATGAACTAAATGTTCGCCCATCGACAAAAAGCCAAAACATAAACGTTTCTTTGCTGCACACTTTGCTGTCGATCGTCTCTAACGACCTTCCAAATCTGACTAAGAAATTTCTAACCTAAAGTTCTAACTAAACCGTTTTTCATTCCAATATGTACTGCTTGCTTATTTTACTTCACGATAGTATTAAGAATATTTGAGAATCAGTTTTATGATCGTAGAACTTGTCATACATACATTTTTTATATATCACACCTATTTTTTTGTCCATGAGTGTATTCGGATGGCTCAAAGATCTATTATTTATGAAAATAATGAAAGTTGATTGCTTTTAGCAAATATTTTCTTTATACATTTTTTCTTTTGCATTCAAGTGACGTTTTTTTATGAATTCTCTTTGGATCTTTTTATACCCTTGCAGAGGGTACAGAAGGAAACGTTTCCGACCCCATAAAGTATATATATTCTTGATCAGAATGAGGAGCTGAGTCGATATAGCCATGTCCGTCTGTCTGTCCGTCGGTGCGTATGCGTTTTACTCAGCCATCTTAAGAGCTAATGGGATGAAATTTGGTATTTGAGCTACTTATAACCCGGGTAAGATAAAGTATGAAAATCAACAGGATCGGACTACTATATCATAAAGCTCTAGAACAAACATACCTCCATGAAATTTACCAACATGATAGTATTGGATATAAAATCTTAGATATCTTAGATGAATCTCAGACCATCCAAAAGGGAACATTCCCATGGACCGATTTGAGTGATCTTGGTGTTAACCAATGCTCTGGGCAGGCCTTTTTCAATGGGACAGAGGGAAGTAGGGAACGAAGAGCTATCTATGTTTATATATTTTGGTGGTGAGGGGTGAGGAACAGAGGAGAATGTTGTTGTCCCTGCAACATTTGTTGTTGTTGTTGCTGCTGTTTATTTTTTGCACACATTTCGACATTTTTGTCGATTTGTGGAAGAAAAGGGATTGGTTGGTCTACCCAAAAACCATTTGTTGGTGGGGTTGATGCTCCTTCCTTTTTTTTTTTTGTTTTTGTTTTTGTTTTATAGGCTTCTTCATTTGGTTTGTTGATGGTTCGCGTTTTGTTTTTGCAAATTAATTTTTGGAATGCCTTTCGGACTAATTAACTGAAAAGCAGTCAACGCCTACGTCAGGAAAAAATAACAACAAAAGAAGCAAAAAAAAAAAAATATATTGCTTAGCTACGGCGCCATTTCTGCCAGTTTATAATTTATTGTTTAATATTATTGATACAGTTTTTTTTTTTCGATGATGATGAGTTCATTTTAATTGAGTCTGTTTCAATATGCTAAATGAGTATTTTATGCGATTTTTTTTATTTCTTTCGGAATGATTAGTAGAGTGCAGAGAGTGTGGGTGGATGGGTGGGAGGCCAATTGATTGGATGTAGGGTTTAATTTGGCTAAGTGAGTGGTTAACGAAGCTCTGATTAAGTTAAAAATGAACGTGAAATGTGAAACATTAATTTGAATGGATTAATAAGGGATATATGTACATATTCAGGAAGTTATCTGTAGAATCCGGTCATAACGACGCTCAATGGACCGATTTTCATCGTTATATCCGGAAGACGTACCAACCGGAGGTCCTTTCATGTAAGTTTGTATGGGGACCAACCGAGACTTCGAACGCTTCGGCTATAGTCCTCGAGATACCAGGTAACATCTTCAATTTTGATGAACAAGTAAATAAGATAAAAGCTTAAAGCCCCTTTTCATTGTATAATGGATAGTCCTATCTTACGATGTATTACTTATTACTTCAAAAACTACTTGCCGTTGCCGAACCTACTCGAGCATTCACAGTGTATGTGAGACGGCAGCGCTGCGGCAGAACTAGGTCCTAGTGCGGGGAATGGGCCGTGCCGACCACTACTATAGATGATGATCCGTCAAAAAAGATATCCTTCGTTTATCTAATACGATGGCTGATTATATTTTATATATCGAAATGGGGACGAATGTTGGGATTCTACAAAGATCAAACGCATCAGCATAAAATGGAAACTTTAACGTTCTATCTGTTGGTTTTGGTCAACATTTCCAGTTGGAAATTCTCAACTGAAATGTTTTGTCCATGGAAAGGTGTTGCATATGCGTCATCCGCTTTTAGAATTTTACAACAACGACGACAGCAAAATAAGCAAAAAAAAAAAACCTAAATAAATAACAAAAAAGAAAGACAATCGGACAGTGTGGACAGAGAAGGAGGAGGAGGAGGAGGAGGACACGAGCCATTTACGTGTAAAACATAAGTTCAACTCTCCAAGTCGTCGTCGTTTTCACATGATATTCTTGTGTGTGTGTGTGTGTGTGTGTGTGTCGTTTGGTTGCTTTTGCGTTTGCGATATTGTGTGTTATCTTATCTCAACAAATCGAGTAACTAGACCAACAAGAAAACAGCAGCAGCTGCTGCCATTTCACATGGACTCAAATAAGATAAAATTCCTTACAACCACCGCCAGCTCTCCTCCCCCCGCACCCGCACACACGAAAAAAGAGCTCAAAAACTTTTCACTTTTTTTTTTGGCGACTTAAACGAAAACTTAAACTTTAGGTTTCCGCTCATAAAACTCAACTAACGGTACATTAACTTTGCAACACATAGAAATAAAAAAGCGAAATTGACCAATTTCAAGGCCAATGCACATTATGATGGCTAATAGTCTAAATAGCCTGACCTTGACTGGACTCACCTAAAACCACACAAGTCCACAACAAAACACACACAAACCTTAAAGGTTAAAGGTTGACCTGACCCCCGACCCACAGAAAAGTCAGTAACGGTAACACACTGTGATTCGACTATTTTGGAACATTTTAGAAATCTGCCGTTTGTATAAAGTTTCTAAACATTTTACTCATTCAAATGGTATTTGACAGATACGAAAACTCAAATTTAAAGAAATTTTGAATTCATGAAGCCTTTAAAAGGAATTTAGTATACATTCAAGGAACTACTGGACAAACAAAAAGGCTGTAGGCCCCACCTGAACGCGCCAAATATTCTGTGTAGTGTATACTCGTAGTAAATGGTGTGTCGTAAATTGAAACTACATCAGTTCGGGGCACGATTAAACTGTAGGCTGGCCGGCTCCTTAGAAGAATAGTTCGTCGGGGGTGGGGTGGGGTTCTTGCCTAGTCTTATTGTACTTCACATCGGACATGCTAAAGAAAAATTGACCAAAATAAGCATGAGGATTATAGCTATCTGTAATCTAAAACCTAAATCTGTGGACCTGTCAAGATGCTGGGGATGCTCCCTTCGCTACCCTCCCCACCTTGGCAGGCGAAGAGTGGCGGCGGCTTACAACATGCTGTCAATAATGCCAACTATCCCGAACGCCGAAATGTGCATTTGGCATGTTCCCACATATCAACGTATTCATGGCGTCTCCTCCAACTACAACCAATACTAATACCATTGCTTAGTTTAAAGAGTTGGTGACTTTAACTAAAAACACCAACCACCACCATATTAAATGCAGCTGCATTAATCACAATAGACAGAGAGAGGAGGGAGACACATGGTACAAACAGTGGGGTGAATTCTTAGCCGGAGAGGGTGGTGAGGGTATTGTAATTAAAGTTCAACCGAAAAGCCACAAATAAATATTTACACTGAGGGTAGGAGGGCAGAGCAGGCAGGCTGCTGGATGGAGTGAAGGTGGGGGTTTGTATTAGTGGCAGTTTTTAGGGGTGGACAGGCGTCCAGATGTGTCAAGGTTGCTGACCTTTCTTAGTTACATATTATTGATTAGAACAGCGATTACAAAAAACAATCAAAATCATTTGAAATTGTTCCCAAACAAACGAAAGTCAAAAAGAGAGCAATAGAAAGAGAGAGAGAGAGAGAGAGAGAGAGAGAGAGAGACAAAACACAACTAGGAAATGTTGAAACTTAATTGTTCTTATTATTTTGTTCGTTGTGTTATTGTTGTTGTTGTTGTTGTTGATAAGCTGCTGCTGCTGCTGCCAACGGCTGTATGTGATATCTCTACGCATGCTGCTGCTGCATTTTACAACAACAACGAATAAAAAGAAAAACAACAACACAAAAACATGTTGCACGCAAAACATATCAACTGCAGCTGATCGACTACGCTTATACCTAGTGTTGTCCCCAATGACCAATGACCACCACCCTCTTATTTTTGTACCCTTGCGAAAAGGGTATATTAATTTTGGTCAGAAGTGTGTCCGTCCGTCTGGATCAGCGCAAAGTCCTCCTACAGAGTTGAAATTTTGCATGTAGGCTTGTATATAGTGCAGGGGTTGTATATCTTGGATTCAGCCGGATCGGACCTCTATATCATACAAACGGCAAAGTCACGAACAGTGACTTTTCTTAATAACTTTGTCATTTTCCAAGCTACTGTCATGAAATATAATATTGGTGGGTTTATTACACCTATAAACGACTGTGCTAAATTTGATAAAGATTTGATGACTATATCATATAGTTTCCATAGGAACGATCGGTCGAAAGCAGTGACTTTGATCAATATCTTCGTTGTTTCCTATGCCAAGATTGTAGGCCGTTCTTTCGCCTTTTTAGATAAAACTTTTTTTCACTTTGATGGCTACCAGTTGCCAAACAACTTGCAAGGGAGGGTATACACACTTCGGTGCGATCGAAGTTTGCCCCGGCCCTCTGGTTTTGAATTTAAATGTTTTAACTTAGCTATTATTAATCGAAGAAACATCAAAATATCGTTTCAGCCACAGTAAATGAAATGAAGTTTGTTTATTTGTAACCCTCTGTAAGCCTCTTGAGTTTTTATTTAAGTTTTATGTAAGCAAATGAAACTTTTTCATCTAGATAATCGTTAATATAGAAAAATGTTGTCATTGAGTGTTAAGTCCATCTGTACATCGAACTTCTTTTAAAGGCAACAATAATTGGCAGTAAGGAAAACCCGGTAAATCCGTAAAAATTCTGTGCCCTTGCCATTTCGAATTATCGAGACTCGAGTGTATTGTGGGAAGTATCACCCTAGATACAATTGCAGTTTAAATGGGAAAATGTTGTTTCAGTGGCGAATCTAGGTGAAGATTTTGAAGGGGAGAAGGGAAGGGGAAAGTTACCATAGCCGAGGTTTTGCCTCGACATCGATAATGGGATCAAATCCTGCTGGGGCATGGGTTTGTTCGGAATGAATATACCCTTCGGTTTGATCAATTTCGATGCACAACTTGATTGCACTTTCTTCATTGTTGTCTCTTGCTCTCTGCCTCTATCTCTTTCATTGTTGTTGCCTATCTCTCTTCTGCATTTATTGTTTTCTGTTGTTGTCGTCGTCGTTGTCAACGCGTTAATTATCTGAAAAAAAAAAAAAAACAATTTTTTTTTTTGTTTTGCAGTAGCTTCAAGCAAAGTTGTTTTTGTTGCTGCTGCTCCCTGAAGCGGGTGGTGTGTGTGTGTGTGTGTGTGGATGGATATTTGATATGTGTTGGGGGAAATTGAAAGTGATTTTTGCATTGTTGTTGTTGTTGTTGTTGTTGGGGTAGACTGATTCAAGAGGCTTTCGGCCTTTTCCTTCCGTGTAAATCATTTAAAAGAAAAAACGAAAACAGCTAAAATAAAAAAAAATTCAGTTTCTCTTGAAATTTGAATTGAAACAAATTTTGTTGTTTTGTTTTATTCTTTTCTTTGAGCTTGTATTGAGGGAAATGAATGATATTTGTGATAAGTTTAGATGCATTTCAAAGGGTGTCAAAAGGTGAAGGGGACCTTTCGGGTTCTCTTTTTCTAGTTAATCTCCTAATTTAAGCATATCCTTCGTAAAGCAAAGCATTGAAATTATAACACAGAGAGCGAGAGGGAGAGAGTGAGAGTGAAATAAGGATAGACTCAAAACATCTTTAATCATTATTAATAGACACACACACACACATACATACATAGGTATAACTAATCTAGCATAAACACAAACCACTTTCAAGTTTGAATTATATGTAAATTCTGAAGTAAGGGCTAATATCTCGATGCATTGATGTACAGTGGTGGCCGGTAGGTTAGCCCTCTTTTTTTATACCATACACCCATAGGGTGAAATGGTATATTAAAGTCGCCAAAATGTATGTAACAGGCAGAAGGAAGCTTCTCCGACCCCATAAAGTATATATATTCTTGATCAGTATCAATAGCCGAGTCGATTTAGCCATGTCCGTCTGTCCGTCCGTATGAACGCCTAGTTCTCGGAGGCTATAAGAGATAGAGCCACCAAATTTGGAATGTAGGCTCGTGTAGTATGTAGAGTGATCAAGTTTGTTTCACGCCCCTTTCCGCCCCCGCGATTCAAAAAAAAACGTTTATCTCAAAAACTATTGCAGCTAGAGACACCAAATTTGGTATGTATATTTGCATAGTAAATGCGCACATTTTGTATGTATAAAGTTTGCCACGCCCCTTTCCGCCCCCGAAATTTGAAAATCTCGATTATCTCCCGTAATTTTTTACCTTGTGCAATTAAATTTGGCACACTTAAATTTGATAGTAATACCCAGCAAAATACCAAATTTGATCAAAATCGGACAAAAAATAGCTGAGTTATGCATATAAACGTTTTTGCATAAGGCCGGAGATGGCCGTTGGCAGGTGGGGGCGCTAGGGTGCTTATATGCATAAGTGCGTGAGACACTGAGATATGCTTGTAAAAAGCATGTGAACAGAATTTTTAAAATAGGCAAATGCATTTGTTATTACAAATTTGAAATATTTGTTTTACTGGTGTATGGTATACCCAAGTCGGAGAGACGACTTACTTACTTCATTTAACTTTGAATTCTATTTTCTCGGCTCCTAAGAAATTTAATGATGAAGTATTTTTAGTTATTGGTTGGTTATTTATATATTTGGATGATGACGGGAAATTTCATGTCACCTTTCGACGTTTTTTTTACAGGTGAGTTTGAACAAAAAGTGCCTCTCAAATTCTGGTCAATAGTTTAGACCCGTCTTTCCAAAATCTTTAATATTATAGTTCGACATGTGTATTCTTTGAAGAAGTTGTAGATCCAGGTAATCTAAGATAAACTGCATACCAAAAATTTTCATTTTAGCCCCAATATTTGTTTTGGGGCCAATCGAAATTTTGGGAGGTTCTTTAGTTTGTCGCCGTTTTACGATACCAATTCAAACTAAATTACTTTTTTCTTGATTAACGTTTAAAAGTAAATTGATATATGTTTTATAAAAATCCGACAAAAATTAGATAGGTTTCATCGCCGATCAATGCTCTTAAAGTTATAGCTCAAGTAAGGTTTGAAATGGCTTTTGAAAGACAGCTTCATTTAATTATATGATATAATTTGATAAGTGACAAATAGAACCGATGTTTTGGTCAAACATGGATACATCGCCAAGAGAACACGGATGTTCGATGCATCGATCACTAATCTACATATATTTAACTAGTTCTTCCATTTATATTCCAAATATGACGAGAATACACTTTTTTCTATACCTAAAACGAATTAAGTTCATGAATAGGTTTTTTTCATTTAAAAATTTTACTTTACTCTCCACTATCATTATATTATGACGATAACTTTCTCGATAAGTGTGCGTGTGTGTCTGTGTGTGTGTGTGTGTGTGACACTATAATTGCCTCTTAGTCAATTAGATTAGATAATCAAAATCGGTCATTTCATTTAATTTCAGTGGAAAACAAAAAAGCAAACTGCACACTTAATAACTAAACGAAACAAAATGAAAGAAATGAAGAAAAGTCATTTTCAGGGTTTGAAGAAATGAAGAAAAGTCATTTTCAGGGTTTGAGGGTTAGTTAAAGGGTAACTTGAAGTCGTTTTTGGTTTGGTTTTGTTTCTTTGTTGGGGCTTCACTTTGGCAAATAACCTTCATATTTATATCATGGTTCTTTTTCAAGTGCTTTCTTTACAACTCACACACACACACACACACATTCCCAGACACTCATAGACATTCTCAATGGCAATGGCAAAAGCGATTCAATTTGGCATTGCCATTTGCTTGTTTTTCTCTCTTTCTCTCTCTCTCTCTCTCTCTCTCGTTTTTGTCAACTCTGTGGCGGTCAATTCGGGATTTGCGAAAGCTTTTGTTTACTATTATCGTTGTGTGTGTGTGTGCGTGTCTCGGTTTGAATTCTGTTTTGTGCTAACGAGTATTACATTTTTTGTGTTTTTGTTTTTACAGTTTCCCTATTTCGCATTTCCAATTTGTAATTAATTTAACGGGGAAAAGCTGAAAGCAAACAAAGCAATTTTTGCCGCCATTTAGTGGCGTTGGATGCGTCATCAGTAGTCAACAAAGCCAAACCAACTCTCTGCTCAGCTCAGCTTATTGATCTTGGTATCTCGATTTAATTATATGGCTTGGAATCTATCGAAACGGTCGGACAATCAATCGGAATCGATCGAGTCCGCCTCATTGTCACCTTTGTGCCTTCCGCCTGTTTGCCTAGCTAACTGACTGACTGACTGTCTGACTGACCAATTTTGGTATTGATCGAACTTTCTGCTTTGGCTCATTAAATTTGAAATTGAAATTGCGTTTGCGGGGCAAACGGAGACGGGGCGAGGCGGTTCGGGGGTGTGTATTGGAGGGGGTAAAAATGCGATTTTCATTTAATGTCATCTGGTTGATTGATCGATTAATCGCTTGATTATAAACAAAATATATACAAATATGGCAATGTCATATATACATATATACAGAGGTCTGATAAGAGAATTACATGTATATAAATATATTATATCATTGAGCCCTTAGCTCAATTGATGTTCAAAGTTCACTTCAAACTAATGTGACAACGAAAACAACAACAAGGCTGTGAAAGTCATTTCAAAAATGACCGCAATTATATCGAGAAGTCAAAAATTATATATATGAATGTACACTGACGAGCAAAACTGTAAGAAATGGGATTTTTCTTCAATTTCGCTTACCAGTTCTTGACTTGAAACTTTTGGACAAGAGAGTTGAATAGTTAAAAAATCAAATGGTAGAAGAATCATCATTGTAGGTTATGAGCTTCCCAACTGAAGACTGCAAGCTGCAGTTACAGTGTTGCTCGTCAGTGTATGTACATACCTACTCACTTGATCGTTTTGTTCACCATGTAGAAATTGGTGAGTTGATTAACTTTGAAAAATCAATGCAACTCTATAAAACAAAACATATTTGGTGCGTTTTCTAGAGTGTTCGTAATCAAAAGATTAGATCAGAGACTAACAGATTGCCACACATTTTTCTACAAAGTCTTTCTCTCTCTCTCTCTCTCTCTCTCTCTCTGTCTCTTAATAATGTTGACGAAAATTTCTGCAACTCCACCTTACCGCAATTTACCGTTGCATCAGCAAATGAAATTGTCTAATTGCCGCAGTAACAACAAAAGCAACAACATGAACATAGCCCATGCGGCGTATGCGCAACATTTTGCCCAAGCAATGAAAAAAACATTTTACGTGATTTGCATGAACAATTGCCAAAAAAAAAAAAAAAAAAAAACGAAAACCCGAAAAAACCAAATGAAAAAAAAGAAGCTTGAAAATTCGTAACGCGTAACGTGAATCGCTTGGACACTCTAGCCAAATGTGCTCAGTGATAGGACGGAGGAGGGGGAAGAGTAGTCTGTAAAGAAGGCAGCGGAAGGGATGGGTAGTTTCGGCGGGGGGTATTTTGCCCCCATACTTGGTTGGTACATGTAAAAGCCACGGCTTGAATCTTGTAGCTGTTGTTTTGCTGCAGAGGTAAATAAACTTCTTATTGCTTTTGGTCCGTGTTTTCTTTGCTCTTCTCTCCTCTTCTTCTTCGTTTTGTTCTTATGACTTGTTTTGTTATAATTTTCGTATGTTTATGTTAATTTGTCGTTCACAAATGTGTTTCTTTTGGGGTGAGAAGGGGAATGGGGGACGGGAACTGGCAAAACGTGACATTGTTTTTGTAGTTGTTTCGCTGACAGCTTTAACCCATGTTGACCCCCGACTGTCTGTCTCTCTTCGTATTCTGTTGATTCCTTGCAACAAACGGAAAAACAAATCCACAGAATGTTAAACTTTTGATACTCTTACACAAGTCAATCAATCATTCGATTCGAGTATCATTTGGGATAAAGTGTCGCCCTGTGGAAAAATGCATTCAATCCCTCACCCTCCACCCACCACCAGTGCCACAGCCACGCCCCTTTTGCCCTTGTGCTGTCGATCGTTTATCGAATGGAATTGTGTTAACTTAAATGTCGCATAAAATTAATCAAGAATTATATTTGTTGCAATTGCTCTTACTGTGTGTTCCTGTTGTTCCTATTGTTGATGTAATTGCTTTAATTGTTATTCAAGAAATGTGCCGATTCGCCTCCTTTACTCCTCACCCCTTCACCTCCATCACTCCTCGTTTCCATTTCCTTTAGCTTTTGCATCTTTCCCAATGTGTTAGAATTGTGCGATTGCAATTTACGATTGCATTTAATGGGACCGGTATGGATGATGGGGCGGAGGGAAAATAGGATCGGGATATATGTATGAATATGTGTGCGCGCGCATGTGTGTGTGTGTGGTAGAAGGTTAAATGGCAAAAAGTTTCCGTTTAAAGCTGATGAATTCATAAATTCTTTCATCATTTCTTGGAAATTCTGCGAATCAAGGGAAATCGGAATAGAAGACAAACCACAAAAGCAAAAGAGAGGGTGTTCAGAGGCATATAAAGATAAGGAGAGAAGAGGTGAGACGAAACGAGACTCAAAAGAATACGAAGGAATGCCAGGAAAAAAGCAAATCAAATCAAATGGGCGAAACTCTGGAATGCGGCTTAACGATCGAAAACCAAAACCAACTCGAGATCATCTCTCCAACAAAAGCAACAAAAACATCATCATCATCATCATCATCATCATCATGAATAAGACTAAGAAGAAGAAGGAGAAGAAGTTGATGCTGTTGCTGTTGGTGCTGCTGCTGTCAAGGTCGTTTGTAGAGCCTTGAAAAATATTGTATAAGCGAATAAAGCTGGAACAACTCGGTATGCAAACTGGTCAACGAGGGGGAGACAAAAAGAGCGAGAGAGAGAGCTGATTGGTAAAGATTCAGTCAAGCAACTTTGACAATCTCTCTCTTTCTATCTGTAGGTGTTTTGTCTTATATCCCTCTTTTATACGTTATACATACATAGGTAGATCTATGTGTGACCTGTTGGCTAATTTATGATTATACTTGAACTATGTTCATAGGGTTCAATTGGCATCCATCTTAGGTTACTCAGGACGATAACAAAATGCCAACTTTTAACTGATATTGTTTTTTGCAAAAAATCAAATTACTATTTAACGATTGTGGTTTTTAGTCTGATCGAAGTTTATTGATGTGTGCGCGACCAGTGTTCCTTTCCCCCCGCCCTGCCCCCCTTGCATATAACTAATTAGCGCCGCATCATCATCAGTCGCAGCAACACAAATGTTTCACAGTCTGTCTTGTTAAATAACTTGTGAAATCCCTTCAACTGACAAATGACTCGTTGTGTTCCCTCCTCCGTTCGTTCGTTCGTTCGTTTCGGCTGGTTATCTTCTTCTGCTACGTCGTCGTCTTCTTCTTACATACTACTCTTTACATCATTTGCACGCTTCATAAGATTTGCGCATTTTGTTTAATATTTTTGTTGTTATTTTTGGGTTCATGAACCAAAATTTGCCTGGGCCAAATAAAGAACAGCAGCCAGGAACTTAGCAATCAGTTCAATGTACACAAAAACCAACACCAAACCAAATATTAAGCTATGTACCAAATTTATAACGGATGAAGGTATTAAAATCCTGTTAGTCATCATCATTCATTATCCTTTGTTAATAGGCGTAGAAGGTCTCTTCTTTTGTTCGACAAAAAATATATACATATTTTTAAAAGCTAATTAACAAATGGAGAAGGTGAGAGGGGGAAGGAAAAAAGGGAATGAAGGCTGCTGTTAATTTGTTTTTAATTATTGAAATTTATTGATTTTTAATTTGTGCTTTTGCCTAGCCTCTTTGTAGTGCCTTGAACTCACATTAAAGCTAACATGGCTAAGGATTTCAAGTCAAGGCCAAGCCAAGAACAAAAAACGAGACTGAAAAAACTCCCACCGCTCTCTTTCTCTCTCTCTCTCTCTCTCTCAATTTTCCAGAAATTTATATATATATACATATGTATATATATAGTTGTGTTTCTGTACGGAAGATTTATAAATAGCTTACGAAAATAGAATTAAAAACATAAACCACATGGACAGCTTTTGAGTTGAAGTCAATCGGCATGATCTTTCCCCTATCTTATAGATATTCTATAAGTTCATATTCAATTTTGTTATATTTGAAACCTTAATCTGACCTTCCCCTTGATGGGGTTAAGTTTTATGCATAAAAATATTATTTTATAACATTAAATGAACAATTTCTTTTCTTGTTTTCTATTCTTACAGGTAAATATAACCACTGCTGGATGGATATGACTGACTTTTTTATGATTAGGTCAAGATCACGATGTTTAAATTGTGTCCACCCTTGACAAGACGTGCATAAACATGTTTCAGTTTATAATATTATAATAATGATCTATCATAATAGACAGTTGAAGTCCAATGAAGTCAAAATGGCAAGTCAAAAAAATGAAAGAAAGAAAACGCGTCCTCTTCTTTCAGAACAACAACAACTTTTAATGGAGGGGGGTAACTCCAAATGTATGTACGTTCAGGTTTATAGCATACACTAAACTTGGCCCCAAGCCCAGGCCCTTGCATAATTTGTGCCTCATTTCTTTGTACAACCTGTAAAAACCAACAACATGCAAAGTCAGTCAACAGCAGCTGGGCCTTGGGAGAGCTCAAAGATCAGAAGCATGAAAAGATGATGAACAAGTTCTAAAGAACATGAAGAAAATGGAGAAAATGATGATGATCAAGATGAAGAAGGAGAAGTGAAGGAATCAAAAGAAAGGAAGGAAAGTCAGTTCAGTTCAGTTGGTCGGTTTGTTCGTTCGTTCGTTCGTTGGTTCTTTCGTTTGTTTGTTACTTGGTTGGTTGGTTGAGTTAAGTTCAGTTGAGTTGAATTGGTGGGAAGTCAAGGCACTTTAAAGCACTTTGAACTTTTACGTGTATATAGAAGAGAATGATTATTACTTGGCTAGATGAGAGAGAGGGAGTTGGGAGGGAAATGGGGGGGAGAGGGCGAGGCGTATGTAACTAGAAGTTGGGAAAGACAAATTGTGAGTCAACAACAACAACAAGAATAACAAGCGAAGCAACCAACCAACCCAGTTAGTTAATGAATAGGAAAATACTGACTTAAAGACGACAGACCTGACAGACAGAAAGACAAATAAATAAATAAATATAGTAGAAAGCAAACTGAAAACGGTAAAATAGAAATAACAATAGAAAAACAAAATAATATTAAAAGAACACTAACTAACACTAACAACAACATCAACAACAACAACAACTATTGCACAATTGAACTATACGACAATCGATAATGATGATCAGTTTAGGGCATTATCTATCTATCTATCTATCTATTTACCCATCTATCTATGGATCGCCTTCGTAATGTAATTTCTTTTAACCTTAACATTGCTGATTGATTTCCAGTCCAGAGAGTCAGTCCAATGACTTATTGTCAAGTCATGCAGAACGGAATACCGGAACCTCTTCTATATAACTGTCAAGATGGATTTTTTTTTAGGCAATTTGTAATGCTAAAGGGTGCAGGGAGAGGCAGTAGGCAGGGGGGACGGGAAAATACTCCCCAACAACCACCAATAAAATAATAACAACAACACAACATAAGCACAGCAAGCAAAAAGTTCAATGTCAAGATTTGTCGATGGAAAAAAGTTTATTGAACTGACAAGCTTAGCTTCTTTAGAGCTTGCTTCTTCCCCTCCCCGCATCTTCTCTTTTTTTTTGGCTGTAAAAGCCAACAACAACGAAATAAGGAAAACGTAACCAAAATGATGTCAACTGACTTAAAATTTTGGTATTTATGAAATTCTATCGCTCAAATATGAGAAGAAACCAAAAATCCATAAAACTTTTCAAAATCCAAATACCCCCCTGGATGATACGTAACCTTGACTTGGCAAAGAACTTGAACTTCTTCTAATAAACTAGACAATGCAAAGGCTTATATATGAATCGATATGCTCTTTGCAAAGGGTATAACACAAACACAGACACCAAGCAAAATGCTTATCAATAAAGTCTCATCTAAAGCTTCAGTTAATTGAATCGCACTATTCTACATACATCGAACAAATAGATACATATATACAAACATACATATGTACAATGTATGTATGTATGTAGGAATATACATACATACATCTGCACATATGACGACAATAAATAAATGTTTTTTGTTTTTTTCGAGAACGTAATTAATGCGAACTATGAACGCGAACGAGTTTCCAAAAGGCAAAAAGTCACATAACAGATCACAAAATGTAGGTACATATGTATATAATAGCTAGTGGAAAGATAGAGATAAAGAGACGACCAACACACACACACACACACACACACACACACACACAGAACTTAAACTCACATAGAAATATATAAACCAAGAACCCACAAAAATTCAAATTCAAATTTGAAATTAAAAACTTCTTGGAAAACATTGAAAGCAAAAAATTTTTTAATTCTATTAATAAATAATTCAAACGACTTTTAAATACACTCTCACTAATCAGCCAACAAGAACAAAATCAAACCTAGAAGGAATATGTATTTTTAGTTGACTTTTCCTATACCCTTTTACACCATGTAACAAAACGTTTATATACCAATTTTGATACCCTTGCAAAAGCGGTATATTAATTTTGGCCAGAAGTGTGCAACGCATAGAAGGAAACATCTCCGACCATATAAAGTATATATATTCTTGATCAGCACGCCAAGACGAGGTTAAATCTGTCTGGATCAGGGCAAACTCCTCCTACGACGGTTGAAACTACAGAGCTATAGTGCTCGGGTTGTATATCTTGGATTCAGACGGATCGGACCACTATATCATACAGCTCCTATATCATAGGAACAATCGGTGGAGAACAGTGACTTTGATCAATACCTTGGTGATTTCTTATGCTGAGGTTGTAGGCCGTTCTTTCGCCTTTTTAGATAAAACGTTTTTCCACTTTGATGGCTATGGGTAAGGAGAGAGTTACCAAAACAATTGCAAGGGTATACAAACTTTGACGTGGTCGAAGTTAGCCCCGGCCCTCTGGTGTTTTATATACATAAGTATTTTTTTAATGCCAACTCAGCAAATACTCTGAGCCAGTTTCAGGTTTTGACTGACTGAGAAAGACACAGACAGCTAGAAGAGACAGAGCGAGAGAGTATGAGAATTGTATATATTTTGCTTTAAAGTCTCTAAGTCTTGGTCTTGGTTGGCAGCTTTGCTGGTGGCTTTAGCTTGAAAACGACCTTTGCAAGTATTTTATACATACATATAGAAACACACACACACACACACACACATACAAATGTTTTTTAACTATGTGTGTATACATTTTCAGTGCTCGGCTTTCGCGGGCTAGTTTTGCTGTTGTATTCACCCAAAAGTGGGCGGCATGTGGGAAATATGCAAAAAATATGGTGGAAGAAAAAAAAACAAGAAACAAAGCAGCAACAACCAGACACAATTAAGCCGAAACGAAACTCAAACTCTTACATAAATCAATAGAAAATAATTTTTGCAAAATTATGGCAAATTAATTTTTATCTATTTGTTATACCTAGACACAACTTCCGCAGAGCGAAGGCAAAAAAACTGGTGACAATATGCAAAACAAACAATAATATTCCAATTCTCAATTATCTTTCCAACTAAATAGAGAGAGCAAAGGAGATTTTCGCCAACAAATTCATAGAGTTAAGAGAGAGAGAGAGAGAGAGATACTCCAGTGGTTTACGAACTATTATGATGTTTAGACACTAAAACAACTAAATAATAAAGCTCTTGAATTATTTTGAAGAAAGAAAAAGTTGTGCATATGGCAATGATATGTACATATGTATGTATGTATGTAAGTATGTATGTATGTATGTATGTACATATAGCCAACTACTTATGCTCCTTTGCATCCGGCTCGTCATCGTGATTCGTGATCGTGATCGTCATCATCCAAAACTGTCACATTAACTTTGATGAGCTGCAGACCAAAGACCAACCAAGAGAGACCAAACGACCATCCAACATAGACCAGAGACCGGCCCGGCTCGGGCCGGCCCAGTCGAGGCTCAGAGCCGTCGTCGCGTCGTCTTAGCCAGCAGCCGCCAACCGAAAGTCAGCTCAAGAGGCAAACGGCAAAGGCAGACAGAGGCGGCATTTGAAAAGTGCAGAAATGCGGCAAGCGAAAACTGAAAAGAAGAAATTTTTATTTTTAACTTTCACCGGGGCGACAAACCCAGCGGCAAGAAAGAAAAAAAAAAAAAATAAAAATAAATAAACAACAACAACAACAACAATAGAAGCAGCAGCAAATAAAAAAAAAGATGCTTACAGCATTTAGAAGTCATCAGGCAAGAAAGAAAGAAAAAAAAAAAAAACACAAAATTGATGATGTTTTTTTTTGCTTCTAAGCAATAAAAGAATCAAATTGTGGCAAGTGATTGTGGTGATTGTGATTGCTGCTGAAAGAAAGTTTTGTCATGGTCGCCATTAGTACATATGTACATACATACGTACATCAGTACATCAATAGGTACATACGATAAGGAAATCCAATACAGTCCCAAAGAGCTCGAGTTAAAGTGAAGGTTTTTTCCACAATGGCAATGAACTTTTAGTCCGGCTTTGATGTAGTTTAAATTCATAGCTAATCTTTGCTTTTCCTTCTTTGCTTAGAAGTTGAGTTTAAACCATTTAGAATGTTTACTAAAAATGTGTAGTAATTGTATGGAAAACCTTGAAAAACAAAAGGTTTTAGTTTTCATGCCTCGCCACTCTGTAGAACTTGCAGAAGAAAGCAGTTACGCCCATACCCGGTGAGGGCGGGAGAAGGAATCCAAAATCTTTTTTCCTTTATTATATTTTTTTTGGCAATGTTATCATCTCTCGACTGTGAGATGATGACCTCGTTTTGCCCTACTTCATTCACATCCATCTATAGCCTTTTCATAGCCAAGCTCTACCTAGCTACCGACACCTACTATTACTACCAGTATCATCACTCACTCACTCCAAGAAATCCACTCCACTCATTCAGTCTTTTCCCACCTCCTTTATCGCTTTGTATTGCTTTTGCCATGGCATACTGACAGATGCTTTAACTTTAGGCCGGCGTATATGTATGAGCATATAACCATTACCGCCATTAACCAACCGACAAACAACAATAAGAACAACAACAACATCAGAGCCAAGAATTGTACAATAAAAAAACAAATATGAAGAAAACAAAACCAACAAAACAAAGTTCGTCTTTAGCTTTACCCCTACAACACCGTCGCCTCTTGCCTTTTCTGCTTGCTTCTTCTTGTTCTTCTTTAACTTTAGTGCATGTAAACAAATTGCATGGCAACACACACACACATGCACACACACTTATATAGCGATACAACCACCGACTGACCTTAGCACTCAACACTTAACAACAATAATAACTGGAGATTAGCGAGCGGTTCGTCGTGTGGTGGGAGGTGGGAGGGTAGAGCAAAACCCAGAGAAGAACTTAAGAATTTGTTTAGTTACAATTATTATTCTGTAAGACCCTGTAAACCCCACCTCAACAGGGTGTATACTCGATACGTCAGTGGCAACTAAAAATCCTCCAACCTTTTGTATTCAGTTTTTGGATGAGGAAAAGAATGACTATGAAACTCTTTGAGGCAATATTTGTTCCTTTTGGTTTTTGTATTTTTTGTTTTTGAATTTTTGTGTCTTGTTTTGACGTCAACAAGTTGACGTTTTCGTTATTGTTGTTGCCACACACACACACACACACACACACACACACGAAATGTTGTAAACAAAAGACCGTTAATTGACATAGAATTTTTTGGTTTATGCCTGAGACCAACCGTCCGTCCGACCAACACACGATCGTCTCGTCTTTATGTCTGTGTCTGTCGGTATTCTACCCCCCTACCCGCTGTTCTTCTCGCTCTCTCTCTCTCTCTCGCACACACTTATGTCCCAAAATAATTTCCATAAAGTCTAAAGTCAAAGCTCGGTCATATACCTACATAATTTCTTTTGTAGAGTTTAAAACAAAAGCAACACAACCAACAAACATCTCCCCCTCCTCCTCCTCCTTCTATTTCTGCTTCTTGTCATTCCCCTGTCTGTCCTCATTATTTATATAGCCATACCACTCCCGCTGTGTTTTTTGGTTGATCCGGTGAGTCGGTGGGTCGGTTCGCGTTTACGATGTTTCTAACCTCTATTGAGTTGAGTGTTGAGCAGGGGGACGGGGGTCCCAATGTTGTGGCATGACAATGGACATGTTGTGCATAGACAAATCGACCCAAATTTATGTGAATAAACAGCTGATTGCAGCCAAAATATATAAACACATGTGGATATTGCTGATATTTGTATACCCTGCAAACTGAAAGAAGACACAATAGAATTATCATGATTACCATTTCTACATTTACTTCAAATACAATTTTTTATTAATTCAAAAATAATATACAAATTGTAAATATAAAAAAAAAACAAATAGATTTATCATCAAAACAGAATGACAATTCCAAGTTTGATTTAAAGTTTAATACAAAATATATTTTTATTTATTATTATTCTTCTTTTTTTGTTTTTGTGGCGCCAGACTTGATTGGGGGGGGACAAATATTGATATTGCTAATAATTATAATAAAAATTAATAATAATAACAATAAAAGAAATACATACAGCAACCAGCAACAAATCAACCAACTTGAGATGTTGATGTAGCTGCAATTTTATGTAAATGAACTTGAAAATTTATTTCATTGCATGATATTGTATATTATTATATGTATATGAGTGGAGCTTACTTTACTTATCACCCCCGCCGTCTCTTAGTCATTATGCAAAAACGCGCAAACAGCGGACGGAGGAAAAAAAATCAAATTAACTGAATGAAATAGCCAACACAGGCAACTAGAGGAAAAGAGATTGGGGAGGAGAGAGATGGAAAAATGCAATAAACAAATAAATAAATAAAAATAATAAACAGTCATACACAAACACATATTCATCCAAGTAGTTTATCCGAATAGTGTGGGTGAAGTATGTGTGTGTGTGTGTGTGTGCAAAAGTACTTCAGATTTCCGCTCCATTACTCACTCTCATTTACATACACACTCACAAGTTTGAGACCACCCCACACCGCATGTCTCAAACCGATCGAATCCCCATCAATTATCCAACTGTCAATTGTTTCTTGTAAATGTATCTGATGCCAAAATTTATTATTATTATTATAATAATATTGCATTATTAATGATAATCAAAGTGGCATTTGTCAAACCGACTCTCCACTTGCCCTATACACACGGAATATGCCAAAAACAATTCATGACAACTTCATATCCATAAATGAACCATGTCTACAGGGTATCAAGATCTATTTTGCTCTCTTACATAATCAATCTCCCGTACCGCACACTTGGTGAAAGGTTAAAACCAGCAAAACACACACACAAAAATCGTACAGTTCATTAAACTGTTAAGGAATTCCAAATCTATTGACCTAAAAACGAAAACACAAAGTGAACCAAAAACTAAATCGAACTCAAAAGAAACAACTGACAATTGAATTGTTGTCTAAAGTAAAAGATAGATTTTGCCAATGAGAGAAAAAGATACAAAAAATCAAAAAAATCATTAAGCAAACCAACAATGGGACAAGGCAAGGCCAAAACCAGCAGGAACAAATGTTGCGATGATGAAATGAACTAACAAAAAATAAATCCACATGTACTTGCTGCAAATGGCACAAGGCCGGCCACAAAGAAACGCTATAAAGTTAACAACAAAAAAAACCCCCCAACTAACTAACAACAACAAAAAGTTAAGAGTAAAAACCCTAATAAAACAGGCAATTCGATTTCTCAATCGACTAATGATAAACGAATAACTAGCCATAATCAATACAAATTTCGACTGTGAAAGGATAAAGATATGGGAGAATACGACTAATCGGCGCATGGGGCAACCCGGCCCAGTCGAATTATCTTGAAATATAATTGCACGATCCAAAAAGTGATAAGTCATAAGATCGCATTTTGGCTATATTTGGCTATATTTGGCTATATTTGGATAATAAACTTAGATGTATTCAATTCGTAGTATCCGAAATTGTTGTAATTGTTAACCTCAAAAATCAATAGTTGATTAAATTTTGAATTTTCATCGATGTTTATTTAAAAAACTTCACACAGTTTTCAAATTTTTAGTTTAAAATGCTAAAACTAAAGGCGGGGCAAAAAGGGCACACCAGTAGAAATTTATATATGGCGTTTATTATCTTACATAACTATATTTGAATAAAAGTCCGATATACATATAAACTAGTTATTGATCAAAGTTCATATGTCAGAATCAGACGGATCAGAATACTATATCATATTGCTGCCATACAAACGATGAAATTAACAATCATAAATGAAATTTTAAACCAAAAAAAAAAAAAGTTTATATAAAAAACTCGTAAGTTTATATAAAACTCATCAGGATATATGAAGAACTCTCCCCTACATATATTGGTAGGTAGGAATACATGAGAAAAGTATTGAGTACAGATCATCATTGGGCTAAAATATAAAGCATTTGCTCTTCAATTTTGCATATATAGTAGAATCAGGTTATAACGACTGCGCTTATAACGTCCGTCCGGGTATAGCGACTAAAGTTCGATGGATGATTGGTTGGTTCCAATACAAACTTATATGAAAGCGACGAAAAACGTCGATTCCTTGAGCGTCGTTATAACCGAATTCTACTGTACTCTGCATCCTTAAGTTAGTAATAAAAGCCAAATTTTTAAAATTACCAACACCATTACAGGTTCTTCCAATTAAAAAGCGCTTTTCTATTATAGAATTCCATAGAATCATGTACTTTTGTTATGACTAATAAAGACATTGCATTTACATAATAGATATATAGATAATAGTCTGGTGTTACTTAACTCAAAAGTGTCAGACGTATTACGATTACGTACAGACTATCACAGACCTGTTTAGATAAGGTTAGATAACTAGATGTAGGATTCAGGCTATTACTTGCTTTAAAGTTATAAGATTCATTTCTAGTTCATGATTTCAGTTTTGTTGGCCTAGCCCATTAAAATATTCTCCTTTATTAACTGTCTCACATGAAAGAATTAGTTGAAAATGAATCCCGTCATGGGATTGTTGGTTTTTTTCAAATGGTATTCTATGGGAAAAATTATAGAAATGAGCAAATGTAATTTCATAATTTGTGATTTGTGTAGTTGCCCCCGGCATTATTTGAAGTAATTTTGTTTTTTGTTTCTCTCATTTTTTGTTCACACTCAATGTGGCCATAAAACACATTGCGTATACGCAGCATGTGCCGCTGTTGTCTCAACATTTTGTTGTTGGTTTTCGTTTTAAACAATTTGGTTTTATTTTTTGTTAACTTGTTAAACACATTTTGTGGACTACCTTGAACGACCTTGCCGTCGTTTAGGCGCCTGATTTTTTTTTTTCGTTTTTTTTTTTTCCAACAAACTTGGTCAAAATGCAGTCTGAGTTAAGTATTTTCTCTCACTGTGTGTGTGTGTGTATGGATTTTCGATTTTGATACGCTTCGATTTCGTCGCCTTTTTTAGGCGTTTTTGTTTGTGCATTTGTGAGTGTTAAATTTTACATTTGGTTACGCTTGAAATTAGTGTGTGTGCGAGTGTGTATTTGTGTGTAGGTCGATCTTTGGTCAGCAGCTATGCTGATCATGATGATGATGATGATGATGATGATATGAGTGTCATCATTGACACCAACCACAGCCACAGTCAACTGCACAGAAGTGGAGAAAAGAAATCGCCAGACAGACGCCGCCTACAGATCGTGTCTTGAGTTTAAAGCTTTAACTCATTCAAAACGAAAAAAAAAAAAAAACAAAATTTTAACAAAAACTAAATGGCATCGGTGACCAAAATCCCCAAGCCTCTATCTACCTATCAGCCTACACCTGTCCTTGCCATGTCACACTTACAAGCTTCAATTTGACTGAGAGATTCCAACCGATGACTCTTCGACTCACTCTCTCCCTCTCCCTCCCTCTCTCTCTCTCTCTGTCTCTCTTTTCTCTCATCTTTTCAATTTGTGACCATAAAGAACTCGTGAAACTTTCCAACTAGTCAAAATCTATAGAATTTTTTTTCAAGATTTTATTTGTTTCAATAATACAAAAAGAAACAACAAACTGAAAACAATTATTAAAAAGGTGTCTCTAACGGTCTTTTTTGAAAATATATGTAGACCCAGTTTTATATTGAACAGCAACTTTCAATGCCAAAATAAACAAAAAAAAAAAAAAAAAACATAAAAAAACCATCAACAAAACTTTGGTGTAACCGTTACACAGAGAGATTTCTATGCCAAACACGCGCAAAAAATTACTATGGAAAACTTTCAATTGAAATGCAATGATAAAACCCATAAACAAACCAACCAACAAGCAACCAAACACCCCATCAAACATTTGCCCTTGAACTTGAAGTTTTTGTTTTTGTGTTGTGGATTCTGAAATTTGAGATTTTGGCACGAAGAGCGGTGGAGGAGATGGCGATGATCGTGACAAACTATTTGGCAACAATCAGCAACTGTCTCAAAATTACACTTTATGGCATATGGAGCGAACGCTTGTACGTTTTAATTTGGCAATCAAAATTGGCACTGCGCTTGGCCGGCAAAACAAAAGACAAACATTACAATAAATAAAGAAGAAGAAGCCAAAAAATGACAAAGACAACACATACATTTCCATAATGAAGTAAGCAAGTTGACTGGTCGACTTCGGTATACCATGCAACAGCTGAAATCATAATACAATCACATGAGCACTCTAGCGCTGCCAACGGCGAACGGCGCCATTTATACCCATAACTCGGCTATTGTTAATACGATTTTTATAAAATTTGGTATATCGAAAGATAGTGATAACATATATGAGTGCATTAAATTTTATTGCGATAGCTACGATACAATTTGATTTGAAAGTAATTTCCAGGGTGCTACATCTGATATTCTTCTAGAGAGAGAAGAGGAAAGACTTACATTGCTAAGTAATACCCGTTTATTAATGCTGATTGTGAATACCTTTTGGATAGAAAATGCTGTCCTCAGCTTGTTCCGACTCTAATATACCATTTCAGCCTAGAGGTGCATGGTATATAAAGTGTTAAAAGTCCCACTCACAAAGTCTTAATATATTTATTAGTTTCTGCTGCAAATTAGTTTAAAACGACATGACTAAAAGTATTATTGTGTGTTTAGAACTTTCTGGTTAAGGGTTAAGCGGAAAACATCTTAAGCTTCCTTTGCCTTGGGTGTCTCTAACAACTAAGAATTTTGCTTAAGGTGGATAGATTTATAATATACATCGACTAATCTAAATATATAATACATATGTAGATACATATTTCCATAATCCAATGTGACTGATAATTCGGTTAAACAACTTTGATTTCGAATATGAGCAGGATGCTGTTGTCTATATGATTAAAGTAATGATTACTTAGTATATAACATATTTGTATGTACATACATACATATATTGGCTATGATCGTTGATTGTTTAAGTTCTGTTTTGCTCACAGCTGGCTATCAGCTAATATGGTTATATGGAAGACCAAACCAAACCGAACCAAACCAAACCAAAATTCATTTCAACTCTCAACACCTATGCGAATATTCGATTATTAACGTGTCTTTGTCTAGTTTTAATTAGCATAATTTGCATGCAAATGCTAAATAGAATGAGACGTCATATGAATACTGAATTGATCATAGAAGCAAAAGAGAGATAGACAACAACAAACAGAATGATGATGAATATGGGCGAGAGAGAGAGAGAGATGGAGGAAGACGCATGGGGTAAGGAAGGGTGGGGGGATATTGACAATACACAATTGTGAAATGTGTCGAGTGGTTTTGAAGTTTGATTTGACAGCTGGAGACGACTTATAAGCTGCTCTCAGGCGTGTTCCCAGTGTCAAATTAACCGCCATTAAAACCAGATTGCCTGCCTGCAAAGGTGGTAAGAGAGAGAAAGAGATAGAGCGACAGGTGGCAGCTGCAGGAGAAGGGGCCGGCAAATACACTAATAACATTAATAATCGAGCAATCAAATGAATAAATTGTGAAACAATAAAAAAAAAGTTGAAAATGAAATTGAAATTGTAATTTCCATTCTCGTGAACGTTTGTTTTGTTATTGTTTTTTAATTTTTGGCGCGTTTCCAAGCCGCACCACCCGCACAAAATGATCGCGCGCGGCAAACGCCATCAAAGACAACAACGACGGCGACGACGTCAAAAAGATTCCAAAATGGAGATAGAGCTGCTGCTGCTGCTGCCTGCCACCACATACAAGGCAAAGAGACTTTGCCTTTTTCCGTGTTTTGTTGCTGCGTTGCCCCCGCCACCAAAACTGGGCAACAAAATTGGCGCCGCTGAAAACAACAACAACAACTAAAACTATCTAGCGACAAAAATCGCTACCACGATGATTGAAGGCGGGCGACGGGTGCTCGTTGTTTGGTTGCAACGTTAAACTTCAATTAGCTTGGATGTTTTTTTTCGCTGGTCATAAACTGAAATGCTCAATAAATTGTAATCCACCCCTCGCACACACAACAACAACAACCCTGTTGGCTAACCCGCCCCCGCCCACCCCTCCCCTAATTCTACGATCTTTGCTGTTGGCAAATTAACAACAAATACCAACAACTCACGGCTAGAAAATTCCACAGACAACGAAAAACAAGTTCCGTCGCCGGAGAGAAACAGACAAAGATGAGAGGAAGATTGGTGGAAGCGAGAGAAGAGATAATGTTGGAGAGACAGATAGAGAAAGAGTGAGAAAGGAATAGAGAGAGGTCGCCTAATCTAGCAATTGATTTATGCATGCAAAAGCAACAAATATTAAAAAAAAATACGAGGAAGTGGAGTGAGTGAGTCAGCAACTCACCCACCACACAACCCTGGCTGACTAAGCTAACTAACTAACTGACCGATCAGGAGCGATGAGAGCCTGAGCATAACATGATCGTAATCTATTTTCATTCTCACTTGGAGCATTCAGATTATTCAGCCACCCACCCACCCCCTCTTTCCAGTCCCAAGAAAATTAGGACTGAAATTTGTTGCATATTTTGCAGGCGGAACTTGCCTTGTTTTGTTTTTTTGGCCATCGGCAAATAACGAACAAATTTTCACGTCGAAATAGTTTTCTCCATAACAACAACAACAACTGGTTAACGGATCTAGGCAAATTGAATTTTCACACGCGTTGAAAGCAGCCATTACTTGTGACCCTTCAGTCAGTAGGTACTCCCATCTCAAAAGGAGGCAGGGGAAAAGTGGTGACCCCGTTTAAATAGATAATGCATCATTGGTGATAAAACTGCAAATGAGATCAGCAAAAAAAAATCCAAAAACTATATGAATAAGTCTACTCAAATGAAGAAAAAACCCATCGTCTATAAAATTTCTAGTTAAATATAAGAGAAAAGTTGATTCAGAGAGATGAAACGTTTGCATTTCATATGACAATTGTAAAATGATGTTTGCTTAAAAAGTTGTTGAAGTTAATTTTCCATAATTAAATGAAATGCCTTAGTGGGGGTGGGGCGATGGACGGTGGGGGGTTAGCGTTTTGGCCTTTGTTAATTTGCCGACACAACACACAAAACGATTAATGTGCAGCCAATATTTATTGTCTTGACAATATATTTATGCAATAATTGCATTAAAGTGGTGCCATTAATAATATTTTTGCCACCACACAGGCCGGCACCTACCCTCTCCCCCTCATCCCCCCCCACTCCACACTATATGGCGCAATCGGTGTAACCTCCATCTCCAACTATATCTATCTGTGTCTATCTAACTATTTATCCAACCAACTGCCTGGGCACCCACACTGCATTGCGGAAGCTGTTGACTCTGACCTTAAGAGGGTTTCCTCCATGCCTTCCATCTTCCGCCTCTCATCGGCGGCGGCGGCATCCCCCCTCCCTCCCTTTCAAGTTTATCGTATGCTTACTTACTCTTTTGCTCTCAAAACAAAACCGATTGATCGATCGATCGATCGATCAGTTGTGTAATAATTTTTGATGTCTGGATCAAGTTTTTACTATATGTTTAGCTTGTTATTTTGCTTTTTTTCGTTACTTCTGTTTTTTTTTTTTTTTTTTTGCAATCGCCGCTGTCATCACACGCTGCGTTTTGGCCGCATTGAAAAAATTTAAATTTTGCGGGTGGCCAATCTATTTGATGTGTTTCTCTCTCTCTCTCTTGCTTGCCACGTGCAACTGGGCGTGGCATTTAATTCTATTTTTATGGGCGACTGTTGCTACCAAAGTCGTGCGGGGCTCCACAATTTGCATCCCTCCATACACTCGGAAAAATTGTTGTTGGTTTAGTCAATCTCTGACTCACAATATTGCCTTGTCTC
Organism: Drosophila equinoxialis; assembly: GCA_018150345.1. Taxonomy (NCBI): domain Eukaryota; kingdom Metazoa; phylum Arthropoda; class Insecta; order Diptera; family Drosophilidae; genus Drosophila; species Drosophila equinoxialis. The sequence continues at coordinate 4,326,871 of JAECWI010000002.1, read as the reverse complement.
TCTTCCAGTTAGTCATAAGTATTTAGAAAAATATTCTATTTATTTGTTAATTAGGCACTTCCAGCCGCAAAGCATGAATAGAACTTAAAGTTTAATTAATTCTAGAATTTACGGGATTTTATTTTTCTTTTTGCGTTCATTTTGTTAAGTGTATAGTTTTGTTATTGTGTCAATAAAGTGCCGCTAGACTTTTGGTTTTATTTTTCCTTGTTCTTTTACTGTGCACTTTTTTTGTTTTTGTTGTTTTTTTATTTAAATGAATAAAAAAAAAAAAACAAACGAACAAAACTATAAGCAAATGAAGAAAAAAGCAACAACGCAAAAAACTAAAAAAAAAAACGGGCATAACTTCTTTGAACTTTTGCCGCTGCCATAACGAGAGGGACATTTGTTTTTGTGTTGTGTTGCAGTTGTTGTTGTTGTTGTTGCTTCATTGGTTCAGATGGCAAATGCAAATTAAATGTCTAGATGCAAAAAACTAATAGAACAGTAGTAATAGGAATAAATCACAACTTAAGTAACGGTGGAGCGAGGCAACAGCAAGAGAAATGAAATGTTCTGTTTTATCAAACCAAACCAAATATCAACTATTCGAGTATTTCTTTATACATAATAAAAGTTTAAATTTAACTACATGGATCAATTGCTGATTCTTATGCTTGTTTTTAAATGTCGTTTTCGAATCCAATAACTATTTTTCAAAACATCGTCAAAATATTGACTTCCCAGGGAAGAATTGACTTGAATTGCTTGAAGGGATTGCAATTTTCCTTAAATATTGATCGTTTAGACAAAATGTGTTGGCCAAGAACAGATCCATATCGATTTATTGACAGAAAACCCTTTTAATAAAAATCGATCAATGTAACATATATCGAAAAGTAACCTTTTTTAACTATCGATTAATATTAGCAATCTAATGTATCGATTAATTTATATCTCTAATTGTAAGAGTTTAAATAAATTCTATCAAATGTGTTGGTCAAGAACTGGTATATTATTGAAAGATATATTTTCTTTTAGATATCGACCAACACTGGATATATCGAGAAATTCATTTCTCTTAACTAAACAAAATGCTATTATCGATCATGCTCACCTATTTGACTTTAGAGTATATTGTAATTCGTATAGTCACTAAAGATATATGCATCGTATATTTGCTGTAGTTGCTTTCCCATTGCCGATAAGAGACAAACACAATTACCGACAGCATTGTTGTTGTTGTTGTTGCTGTTATTGTTTTTGTGTTATCGTCACTCATTTCCAACCAACACCCCCCAAACCCATCCACCCACTCAAAATGCGCCCGCGTTGTGCTTACAATTGCGTGAGTGCGTTTGTGTCTGTGTGTGTGTGTGTGTGTGTGTGTGATATGAGAAGAGAACATGCGACTTGGGACATTGAGACTTTGAGACTCCTCAAAAAGGCAACGAGCTAGCTACTAGCGACTATTGCTGCATTTTAATTTATTTTCTTGTGCCATTTTAGCGCAAATTGAGGACAGAGAATCAACAACAACGATATCAATAGCAACAACAACAACAATTTCACGCAATGCGGGCTGTGTTGTTGTTGTTGTCGCTGCTATTGCTTATATAGTTGATAAGAAACTGACAAAAGAAAAGAAAAGGGAGAAATATTTTGGAGAAGAATACGAAATGTTTCAAAAATATTCAATAATCATTTTACTAACTTTTCTCTCTCTTTCTGTTTTATTTACAGGTAAGCCATAGAGACCATAGAGGACACTTAATAACCTGAGGTTGTTATCAGGTTAGAATTTATAATAAAACAAAATTTGGTAACTTCTTTGGTGATGTTAACTCATTTAGAAAGGCATTTTATGATTTTGATGGCTATATTTATTTGGCAACACTTTTTTTCTCCGAGTGACACACACACACAGATACCTAAGCGCATTTAGCCTCACTTGCTCTTAGCCGATGCTCTAACCAACTCCATTAGCTTCTGCTGCACTGGAAAATTGTGTTAATTGAATTTTGTCTGCTGCTGCCAATTTGCCTGCCATTTGTGGTCACGTTTTGTTGGTGGTCTATTGGACTGGGACGGTCCGTTGCACGCCTCCTCCTGCAGCAGCAGCAGCAGCAGTTCCTCTCTTTCCTTCTAACCGACCGTCCGACCGACCGCCCACCCGCCTACCTTTTGCCACTTTACATTTTGGTTGCGCAAAATGTTTACACTTTTTGGCCAACATTTTCGTCGTTTCTACGTTTTTTTTTTTGTGTTTTTGTGGGTCAGCCATTGAAAAGTTGACTGCCAATTGCAGTTAACCAATTAGCGACGGCTGTTTCGACGTCGTCGTCGTCACAAAACCTGGTCGGTCGACAAAACCGCTTTTCACTTACCAGCTATTTAGTTTTGGGTTTTTAGTTGTTTTTGTTGTTGTTTTTTGCTTCTTTCATCTTCGTGTCTTTTTGAGCAATGGCCCAATCGTCGTTTCTGTCAACGAAACGCAGGAAAAAAAAAAAAAAACCTTTTTTACTTGCCTTTCGTTCTTGGCCGAATTTTTTTCAGGCCCTCCTCATCTGCTTGCCCCCTTTTTATTTTGTTTATTTTTTCATACTCTTTATTATAAAATAATTGACAAGTTGCTTGCGCTTTTATGGGGTCTCTTTCATTCAAGTAAAAGCAAGCAATCAACCACGAAAGAAAAGACAGCAGCATTGCAGAAATGAAAAGCGCGAAAAATTTACACACACGCATCGAGAGGGGAAACGATTGAGACAAACCTGAGGAGAAGACAACGAGCGAGAGACAAAGAGAGAGAGAGTGAGAGAGCGGGATTGAGAGAACTGCATGTAGAAGAAGCTAAACTCGAAAAAGAAAGTAGAAAAGCTGTGTGTAGAAGTAACTTTCTGTTTGATATCAGGAAATTAACTGAAAAAGCAACTTTCAATTGAGTTGGCAGCCCTGTCTGCCGGTCGGTCTGTCTTCTCTGTCAACTGATGATCCTGCTTATGAGTAAAACTTTACTTTCCGCCTGGTATTTTCTTCTAAAACCAAACCAGAAACTGGCTATTCGAATCGATTGATGGAATTTAATAAACGGTTTGAATGAAATGTCCTTTCTTGCACTCTTTACTCCTGCCAATCGACATTCAGCTTCCAAATATCCTAATTGATAAGTAATTATTTGATATATTTGACAACTTCTAAAAGTTGACAATAAAACTAATACAAAACTTTCTTTGGATTGTAATGATTTTATGATTAAGTAGATGACGATTATCTCTATTTTTGAATATCTATTCCTGGACTACTATCAACCAGGAACCAAGACAATATTGTTGTCTATTGTCTGTCAATTGTGGTCTTCCTTTTTGGCCAACATTACACATGTGTTGTAATATTTTATCTGTTATCTATTATGCAAATGTATTAAATTCACTTTTGTTGTTATTTGCTATTGTTACTATATAGCCCGCCTCTCCATTCTCCTGTTAGCCTACCTACCTAACCACTTCTAATGCAAATCGTTTGGCTAATTGCAAATGCCGCAGGCGTCACTGGCCGCACTGTTCTGTGCCCCGTCTGTCTCAATGGGCTGACATAATAATTACCGCAACTTGGCGACAACAAAACGGTACCCCTCCCAAGCCAATCCCCCTCCCACCCCAATCTCAGCTCGAGAATGAGACGAGAGAGAGAGAGAGAGAGAGCGTATATTGAGATCCCGGACAAGTTGCTCAACTGTCAAATGGCTAATCGTCAAGAGCTTGGCACACAGAGAGACTACAAACTTGGTGACTTGGTAACTCGGTTGGTCAGTAGTCAACAACGCAACGTTTCCTTTTCGATTGGGCTTGGCCTGTTGTTGTTAGTGTTGTTGTTGTTGTTATTGTAGTTGCTGCTTTGGCATTGAACCATGAAATGTTTTCATGTTATTTTTTGCAATTTGTAGTCATTGTAAGTCGTCGGCGGCTTCGTCCATCTTATGAGTGTGTGTGTGTGTGTGTTAAACTAAACCGCCGCCCATTAGATAATACAAAAAGAAAGAAAAAAAAAACCGCCAATACCGTTTTACAATTTTTATGCAATCTTTTTGTTTTCTAAATTGAAAAAAAAAAAAATCATTTCTAAACGTAACTTTTATACGATATCTTCGATTTTTTTGAATATAAAGATATTTTTTATACATTGAAGAAAATTAAATTACATTTTAAACAGAGAGTTTAGTAAGTACACCTAAAACCTCTGTCAAATTAGTTTTGTGATATATATTATGTACAGTTGGGAAATGAACATTTCAACAGGATAACGATCCGAAATATACCAGGAAGCTCGCGAAACATTGGCTTGCATCCGAAAAGATCGATGTTAGGTCTTGGCCACCTCAGTCCCCAGATCTTAATCCGATCAAGGACTTATGGGGAGACGTTTAGCGGGTTGTGGCAATATCAAATCCATCAAAAAAAAGCTGACCTTTGGCAAATTGTTCAGGAAGCATGATCGCAAATCCTCCTAAATCGTTGTCAGGACCTTATCGATTTGGTGATCCGCCGATACGATGCCGGTATTGAAAAAAAAGGATATACAACAAAGTATTAAACATTATTAAGTAAGAAGAACTCCAGAAATCGCTTTCGAATTAAATTAAACTGGTTTTTTTCGCCTCCTTTGTAACCACTACTATAATTATGAACAGACACTTTTTGGTGTATTTCGCAATAGTCATTAAAAAATTATAAAAACCAATCGAAAATAAACGGAATCTAATCACTATTCTTCTCTTTATATCCTATTCTTTGAAAAATATGAAATAAAAATTGAATTTTTTAAGTTTAACATGTCGAAAAATTTATATAAATGTTGTAAGGTGATGCGCTACTATATTTTTGAACACAACTGTACACACATATATTAGGATTATGTAAACGTTAATTAGACAATAGATTCAATTAGATGTAGATATTCTCCTTAGAATAGGCAATAGAAACACCAAGCCGAAGGCTATTTTAATCGCTTTCAGTTTGCTGCGTTGGCGTCTTTCGTCAACCACATCTCATCCACATCATGATCATGTGGTGTAGTGTGGTGTGGTGGTGACTATGCCATGGCGATGGCGCCAGCTTCTCTTAAATCTTAGCATATAATTTGTTAACTAAATTGCCGCATGCACAATTTATTTACGATGCAAAATAATTAATCTGACGGCAGCTGCTTTTGCTGTAGCTAGAAGAGTCATCGAGAAGGAGGCGGAGGAAGGAGTGTGTGTGTGTGTGTGTGTAAGAGGGCGGGCAACGACACTCACACACACACATACTTACAGTCATACAGACATACCTGAAGGACAGGCTAGAAAAGCACAAATTTTCGCATTTTTTTTGGTGCCTTGGCAAAAATCTGTCACATATTGTATTTCAGTTCACAATTCTGTTAGTCGATGTTGAAATTGCGGAATACCAAAGCCCAACAGGTTACCGATTTTCATATACCCTGCAAACGTTCAGAATTTCACACTATTACCAAAAACTAAAACGAACATAATAGTTAATTAATACATTTTGTCGTTGCTTTTCGTTTTCGTTTTATGAAAACAACACGAACCAAATCCTTGGATTTCCGATTGGAACTTTGGATTGACTCTAGTTTCTGAGATATTAATTAACTAAATTGAAATTCGATTCAAATTGTAACTTGTCTGTCAACTCATTACGAAGATGTCTTATAAATGTTGTCATCTCATTTGTTTGCCATTTGTTCAGAACAAGTAAATTGAATATTTTCCATGTCTTAATTGATATACCCTTTCATCCAAACACACGCAGGGTATGCAAATTGTGTGCAGCAGCAGCAGCAACAACAACAATTAGAATGGCATGCAAGAGCAAAGACACTGAACAGCAACAGCAACAACAACAATAACAACAGCTAACATACCAAAACCCAAAAACCGAAACTGAAACGAAACGAAACGAATTGATTTTGATTTGAAGAATTCAAAATCAAGTTTTTATTTTCTCGCAAGATAAAAACCTAGACAAAAAAAAAAAAAAAAAAAAAAACCAACAGCAGCAACGAAACAAATAATAAATAAACTATAACAATTTTTCCTCATAAATTATGCAACATTTCTTATTTGCCAAGGGAAGCTTGAGAGACTTCTCTATCTCTGTCTTTTCCTCTGCACCCGATGTCCCTGTCCCTAACGCCATATTTATATGGCACCTCCGTCCCCCCTTTCAATCCACTGAATGGCTCTTGCAAAAAAAGAGAAAGAGATGCGAAGAAAAATGCGGACACTGTTTGGTGCCGCCTGCGAAAGTCGCATCAAAACCGCGAAAAAAATAGAGATAGATAGAGTGAAAGAGAGAGAAAGAGTAAAAAAAAAAAACAAGAAGACAATTGCACAGCAAAAGTGTTGGCTTGTTGTTGTTGGTGTTGTTGCTGCTGTTAGCCAACTCTATTTTGGGCCACAACATTCCATTGTCTATTTTGAATTGCGCTTTACGTCTCTGCCTCTGTTTCTCTCTCTCTCTCTCTTCTCCCTTTTGGATAATATGTAACAACAACTATGCAAAAGCAAAACTAACTAACTTTTTCCTTTTGGGAAAATATGTGTGTGGAAAAAACAAAAAACACAACAAAACAAAAGCAATAGAAAAAATTGCAACTAAAGTGAAGTCTTCCCATCTCTCTCTTTCACACACACACACAAACACTCACTCCCTCTCTCCCTCTCTGTTCATTTCCTATATGGCGATCCTTTATAGCCCTTACGACTTTCACTTAACGCTGATGAAAATGTTAAAACTACTTATGACTGAATTCAACGAATTCCTCTCTGGGCAGGATAATTGCCTTGCGACCTTTATTAACTGCCTATTGCGAATTATTAGCGGGGATTATTGGCTCAAACATGTCCTCCGTGATTATTCTCTGACATCCCCTCGAAAAGAAGGTCAACCAATTGGGAAAAATAGCTTGTAAAAGTGCTAGGATAATGGAAAACTTTAAGATTTAATGGGAATGAATTGTAGCCAAAGGAAATAAAAGTAACCTAGACGACGGGGAATGTTTATTCCTAGAGCATTCCATACTTAAACTTTCTAGTGTGTGTGTGTGTGTGTGTGGTGCACATGAATGAATGTTCATTCACAAATCGCACGCATGAATGATGAAGTGAGAGAGAGAGGAGGAGGAGAGAGAGAGAGAGAAACATCCAAAGAGAACTAAGAATATCATGTGTGTGTTTGTGTGTGGGTTTTATGTATATGTAAGATTAATGAATGAATGCAACGTATGAATACACATTGTCCGCAATTGAAACTGTAATACATACACACATACACACACACCCCATGCAGGTCGTGAATGAAGTGTGATTACTGTATATATATACCTATATTCCCTACCAGATGTTCCATGTTAAAAGATACAAAAGAAAGCATTTCCATGTACATCTGCAAGAGGCATACTTCTCCTGATCAGACAAAGACAAAAGACGATCCGATTAGTAGTTACAACCAGACAGACATATGTTTCGCTCTGGCCTATCTATCTTCCCGGAACCATTAACCCAAAAAGAACTTTCAAGCACTTTCATTATTGACAGGGCTAATAAAGAGTTTTGGTTCAGAATTCAAGAAAACCTTAATGAGAACAAAATGAAAAGACTTTGCACAAAATTATTTGCATATGCAACATTATTTCAACAAATTCACATGAATAATTGGCAGGCAGGCACAACAACTCTATAAGTGTGTGTGTGTGTGTGTGTATGTATGAGTGTTGTCTCACATGTTCATGATCAAATGACTGTCATTCAATCGAAAAAGATATTAAATGACTTCCTGGCATTTTTTTTTCTTCTCTGTATTCAACTCATAATTGGGAAAGTGAATACAAGTAGTTTTACTTATTGTGAATGTAATTGATATGAATTTTCGATTGATATGTATTCAATTTCAAGCAATATATATTCACACTTTAGTAACTATGATTTAATTGCCTTCGATCGATGAATCGATGTTCAGATTCATTCATAAATATAACTGTACAGATGTACATATATACTTCTTCTGCCTTGCTTCCTTACACTTATTCTTGATCCAATCCTGGTCTAAACTTGCTTGACCCATTTGTAGTGCGGAAGGAAGAGGAAAGGGCGGGAGGGAGTTAAGTAGGCAGGCAGGCAAGCAGGCAGGGGCAGCTGCATTGTCTTAGGTGGGTAGATACTCTACATACTTACATATGAACATATATAGGTATGTATATATGTATCTGGATGTTGTATACTCTTGGGTAGGTTGTCCAGAACGGAAATAGCAACGCGTGCTGCTGGCTGCACACATACGCACCCACCTACACAAACACACACACACACACACACATAACAAACAGATACACACCCATTCATATGCTGCTTTACGCATGATTTTGCCTCAATTTGTGTTGTGCGCCGCCGCTCAACAGCAAACAAAAATGTATTTATAAAAGAAGCATAAAAATGCAACGCCTCATGCCACCATCAGCAGCAGCAACAACAACAACTAGCGGGGCACCCTGTATCCAACTGCATTACCCCGTCGTCTCCCTCTTACGCTACTGAATGACCACCACCCCATTCATTCCCGTTCTTCCGTTGGCGTTGCCATTGATTGGTTTCAGGGATCGTGATTCGGTGTGGACGGCGGCCAACAACAATAATAACGAGTATAGTGTCGTTCTACGTGCCGTGCATTAATGCAACATTGCGTCGACTGATAGTTGTCGTCGTTGTGCCCTTTCCCCTCCTCATCACCGCTTGAAAGAGTTCTCTCTATCTCCATCTCTCGAGATGATGGCGTGGCAGGAAAAATGCATTAATCGATAGTTCGATCGAACATTTTTGCTGTTCCCTTTGTCTTTCTTTCTTCTTTAATGGCTTTTCCATTTGATGTAGAGCAGAAAAGAAGCAGCCAAGAAGAAAAAGATTCCCAAACTAACCAAAAAACCCACCCACCCAAACATTCACCTCTATTCATCCTATCAACTGGAGGAAAGTTTTTGCAAGCGAAAATGAAACTTCACTTTTACTTATCGACCAGACAACCATCCTCCTATCGCCTTATGCGCCCGCCCCCTTCCCCCACTCATCCTCTTCTTGTAGCTTGTAGTCTCCCACTCCTAGTTTAGTTTGATGGGTTAGCCGGTTAGCGTGCAAAAACGAAGAGAAAGAAAGAAAGAGAGAGAGAGAGAGAGGGAGATGGCAAGAGGGAGAGAGATTAAAACTATGGCGCAAGTCATCGAGTGGACTGCAACTTTGCCAATTTTTCCTCATTTTTTACCTCTTCTTTTTCTTTGCTTTTGTTTTTTGGTTTTATTTCTTTGTGCTGTTGACTGCTGCTGCTGCTGCTGCTGGAAACCTGTAAAGTAAAAGCTGCTCCAAAACACTGATCTTGGCCTGGTAGATGGCACATGTTTGACCCATTTATTAAGAGAACGGACAGCAAAACGATTGAGAGATCAGCCAAGACAATATGACAATCTGATCTGTTGATCTAACTTTGAGTCGATTTAACTTCCTTTTCATATAATAAAAATAATTAATTAACAATTAAAGTCGAGCGCCACACACAGCAATTTAAAAACATTTATTTATAAATCTAGTATATTTTCACATGGACACAGGCGTGGCCGACTTATCGGATGGCATTTTATGAGATCTCACTCGAGAGAGACAGGGAGATCTCTGAACCTTTCAATGTCCAGCAGCCAGAGGACAAGAGATCAATGGCATACGTTGAGGTTAAGGTTGTGGTTAAAAAAAAAAAACACCATTAAATACATATTTTTTGAATGATTTCTATGACTAGTTGCTCATTTATCATCCTCTACTCTGAATAGGAATTCATACATTCACTTTACCTTTTTTTGTTTTTGCGGAACCAATGCGATCTATGTGAATATCATTAGCGAATAAACATAAACGAAAAGAAGAAGTACACATTCTTGAGTAGATTCAATTTCTATATAGTAGAATATACTTTCAACGATCAATGTCATTGGAATTGTGTGTTTGGTTTTCTTTTTGTTGCAAGTTTTATCGATATGCTGAAAGTAAATTTGCATTTCCTTCCTTTGAATAGATTAGTTGGCATGCATCACCATGCTGGCCGCATGCCACATGCCACATGAGCAGCATGTGGCAACAGCGCAACTCTTTCTTTCACTTGGCCAAGACCCGGTGTGTGCATGTCTAACTGGCTAAATGTCAAACTTGTTGTTCGTCCTACCATCAGCAGCAAGTCCTCTGCCTTCGTTCTCAGTTTGTGCCCCCCTCATTTATACTACATTTTATGTGCTAGTTGTTGATTAATGAATTGATTTAAATTGCCTTTGAAAAGGGCATACAATCTGCGGTTTTTAAAGTTTTCATTTATTCTCTAGAGTCTACTAGATACTATGACTAGACTTTGACTTTGATGTTGCGTGCTTAAAATGCTTGTTGCATTATTATTGCTTATTATTATTTATTTTCTAATGTGAGCACAATTTATTTATTTATATATATATGTATATATTTTTTTTTGCTACTTACTACCCGCTTTTCATTTCCATTTTATTATGACGGCCAGTAGTGCCAAGTGCATTTTCAATGATAATCATTAACATTTTTCAACATGATTATTATCATATTATACGAGCAGCAGCCCGACTATGTGTGTGTGTGTGTGTGTCTGTATGAGAGTTGGCAAATAAGCATTTGATTTATGTGCAAAGATAAAACGATAATTGTTCATTCGTTCGTTCGTGTATTTCGAGTGTGTGGAGTTAATTAGCGAAAAAAAAGATTTGAAATACCCCCAAAGGGGAAATATGTCTATATTGTACATAGCAACATACATATATATATATATATATATAATATATTTTTGTTTTATGTGCATGTGTCTTTGCATATTGCTGGAGATTCAAGATATATGACAATCAGAGGCAGAGTCAGAGTCGAATATGAGTATGAATCTGCAACATTTTATAGTTTCGAATACAGTTTAAATAAACTTTTCCATATAAGAATTATTAGCAGAGTTTTATCCCTTTCTATTCCCTTTTATCCTTTTAAGTGGCTTACGTAGAAAACGTTTTGCACAATTTCATTGAGGGCTTTCCACTTTTAACAACTATCTCGCTTAGGAATGTACATATAAGATACTTGAAGTTGTTGTATTCTTATAAAATACAATACAATTTCCCAGTTTCAGTTTTCTTTCTGGACTCTCTCGCTTATTTCATTCCATTCAGTTTGTCAGACCGTGCAGTGCCCGATGCGCTAATGGCTCAACTAAGTCGACGGACGTGAGAACCTTTTGCTGTGGCCCCATGGCTAAGCAATTAACAACCATATCAACACTCCACTCTTCCCGTCTACCGGCATCCTCATTCTCATCGTAGCAATTTCCCAGTTTGAGTTGTTCCAGTAAGAGAGTCCAAGTTTGAGTCAAATTCAAAGTCGCCGGAGACGAAGTCGGAATCTCTTTACACTATAAATCGAGCGTTGCATTTCATTTCATTACGCTATACCATATCTCCTTCCCTCAATCATTCTAAACTTGAATGCAATGGTTGTGTGTGCCCCGTCGACGTTTTAAAAACCTCTAACAACGAAAAATTGTTTCCATGAATTTCCCACATTTTCCGCAACAACCATGAAACTTGTTTCCACCATCTCAAAGTTAAGCCAAACCAAACCAAACTAAACCGTTGGGGAGGGACAAGCCAACAACAAATCGTCAGTCAGTCAGTTGCAAACGACTGCAAAGGGGGAAAAGAATCACAAAATGCATTCGCATTCATGTGTGAAAACATTTCCACCTTTTTTCCACCAGAGACACCGACCCCAGAGAATGTGAGAGCAGAGAGTAGAGAGTGGAGAGAGGAGAGAAACTCAGAGTCAAGTCTAAATTAGCATAATTGACTCGAAAAGAAAAGTTCTCCTTCCATCATTGATTTGGTGGAAAATAGAATTCAGTTAAACTTAAATTTTCCAACTACAAATTAACAAATTGAAATTCAGAATCACAATAAGTCAATGAAATTTAAGCAAAGTTGTTAATTCTGCACATTTCGTTTGAAAGGATTCTAACTTGTAACATCTTTGTTTGTCCAGTTAGCCACAATCAAAGTGGTTCAGTTAACCCCAAACTGATCTCAAGTCGAGTGGGATAACATTTCACTGTGATGACTGGGCTTTTGGCCTTTGATCATAACTGGTTTTTGTTTTTTTTATTACTTTTATTATTACCAACTTATTATATTTTGAATTCATGATTCATTTAAGGTCTTTTGGGGGTCTTTGTAAAAGCAAAGCCTCTTTAGCCCTTGACCTCAACTCAATTTGGTTTTCGGACACTTGGATAAGCTACATACATATATGTACATACAACACTTGAAACAACTGCAATTTGATGCATTTTTCGAAGGGGGAATTTCCCTTTCGCTTGCTTCCACTGCCCCTCCACACACGAGTCTTAGTCCCCCTTGCCTATCTTATGGTTGACGCTTTAGGTTTTTAGCTTTTGCTTTTGCTGTTGTTGTTATTAATACTTTGACTTTGGCCTTTTGTGGTTTAACATTATCCAAACAAAACGCTTTGGCACCCACAAAAAACGAGTTGATTGACAGAATTGGGACAGGCAACAACAACAACAACAACACCAACACCAACGACAACAACAAAATCAGAGGCAACAGCAAGAACAACACTCCACATACGTTTGAAATCTGCATGCGTGAAACTCAACGAAGCGTTAAAGTTCAAAGCGTTGAATTACAACGATGACAAAAAGAGAAACAGCATATTCAACAAAAAAAAACAAGAAGTTAGACAGAGATAGACACAAGACAGAGAGAGCAAAATGGGGGAGGGACATGCACATACCTTGGTTTTGACTTTAGGCCAACTGACAGTATCTGCAACGGCAGGCGGCCTCCAACAGCAAATTTTTGAAGCAAATCAAAATCCTCTACGATTACATCATACATAACTAAGAAGAAATCACAAAGTCAAATAAAAGGAACGGACTGGCAAACACCCTGTAGCAAAATTCGTTTTCGGTCGAGCTCACAGAGACAGCCCAAGGCGTATCTAGAGATCTGAAATGGGTAAACTGTACTCCCTAAAGTATGCAATATGCAAAAAGTATATAAATAACTTTCGAATTTAGCACTTTTCTAGAACCACACGACACGTTAAAAAGTTTATTTGACTCTTTGACTACATATTGCATACTTTAGGGAACGAATTTTCTCCTCTTTCTCAAAGGAAAAGAGAGAGAGATAGATGAGCCACCGATATACCCTTTTTAGGCCCACTTAATCGATAATGGGTATTAATAAACAGGCAACCTCATCTGTTGATTCTTGGAAGATGCTGTCAGGCCACCAAATGGTTGGCAAGATTAACAGTTAGCCCAAAGTTGTTGAAGATTCGCTGCGATGATTCATTCAACGGTTGGGAAGCATTGAATTCTTATGAGACAGAGGGAAACAGACAGACAGACAGACAGACAGTCAGACGATGCACACACAACGATAGCAAGCATCCGTATTTTTTCTTTAACTTCTTGTTTCACTTTTCACTGACAATACCAGAGAGAGAGAGAGAGAAAGAGAGAGCGAGAAAGAGATGGAGAGGGAGCCTTACTCCGTGTTGTTGTTGTTATTTTGTCGTCATCGCTCGTCTACTGCATCGCGTCGCTGATTGCGCGTCACCTGCGTCGACAGCGTCAACTTCTGCTGCTGCTGAGTCAGCGCATTGCAATGGATCGGATCGGTTTGGATCAGGCCAACACACAGTTGGAATTTGGTGTAATGATGTTGTCTCTTTCTTGGTATTGAAAATAAAGTTTGCGAACAAAAAAAAATGCAGAAACGAAGAAAGAAACGATACTTAAACCAACAGAATATATCGACACATTCAAATTAGATTACAAAATTAATTTGATTGGAGTGACAAGAGTCGATAGATCACGACGATCGTTAGTCGGCAAAGCAGCGAAATTAGAAATCCTAAGCAGTGGACTCAGAAATGATTAATGGCCTCGGTTTTAAGTTCCTTTTTACGACAAGGATCAGCAACACCTTCAATATGAAAAATTTTGAACGCTTTTGTCGCATATCAGCTGTGGTGGGGGGATACTAGGTAAACATTAAGTTTATGTAACCAGCCACCCCAGCATAAGTAACTTAAAACCCAAAAACCTTTAAGCTGATAAAGGCAGATGGAAAAGAGGAAAAGGTAGAAGAGTAAACGAGTGGAGGAGTAAAGGAGGAGCAGGAGGTGAGCTGACTGACCTTCACTTGCAGTTGGTTGGAGCTGCCAATGACGACGACCCAGCTGAAATATAATTAAGGCAACGCTAGACCCCCCTCTGACCCACTCCACCAACCTCTACATTCTTCTCTCTCTCTCTTTGTTTCATGGCTTGCTCGCCTTTTTGATTTCCTAAGAAGTCAGTCTCTGGCTGTGAGCTGAGTTGCATGCAAAGCAGTCGCTGATGCAGTTGCAGTGGCAGCTGTTACCCCAAAAGTGTTTTTTCTTCTTCTACTGCTTTGTCGTTTTCTTCATCATCATCATTTCATTGCATATCCGCTTTATCAGCAGAAGAGCTGACAGCAAGCAAAATCGTAAAGCAAATCCATAAACCTTTTTTAGTTTACTTTATTTACTCCAGAGTGCCTGCCCTCAAATGAATGGTATATAAATTCCTAGCAATATGAACACATATATGTATATATACATATATATTCTTGATAAACCACACACAAATCCAGACTGAAATTTAGTCATGATTAATAACTTAATAACTTTTATTAACTAGATTCCATCCTATGTAGGCATCTTTTATTCTCCAAAGTCTAGATGATGATTTATCCAAAGGGTATTTGAAGTTCGGATTATCGACATAATGTTTCCGGCATGAGGCTACAAAGAGTTGTCGTTTATAGTGATATTGTTGTTGTTGCTGCTGCTAAAAGACCTTGATTTTGCTCTGATGACACGTACAACATGTTGTGGCTTTCTTTGTATTATTTTTTAAATAGCAAAACTTCTTAACCAGCCACATGCGTTGCCGCCTTCCTTCGTCTGTAGTATGTAGATATTTGTATTCTTTTATCTAAAGTCAGAGTCTCAAGGTTGACTTTGATTTTAGCCATAACAAATCTCTTTTTTCTTTATTTGCTGTTGTTTTTCCAGCTGCCAATAAATTCATTTGTGCCTTGTGTGCCTAGCGAGAGTACCGCGAACATTGTAGTAGCAGTTGGCCAAAGTTTTCTTTCGCTCTGTGGCTCTGGCAATCCAATCTGGCGACGACAGTTGCCAACAATCGCAAAAACATGTCTCACATGTGTCTCTAGATCTCGCAGCTCTCTCAGGCTCCAAAGAACTTAAGGAATGCGTCTTATCAATGGCCAGCCAATCAGACAGCAACTGCCAACTGGCAGCTCAAGGATAACAGGCCACAGCAACGGCAGCAAAAAAGAAAACTTTAGCTCCAGCTGAGCCAAATCCCCAGAGGCAGCTGCCAAATGTTAAGCCAATTTATCATAATTAAAGCCGCTTAAAGAAAAAGAAAAAAAAACATTCACAAAAAATATATGTCAAAATCATACAAATAAAAAAACCCATACATATAAATAAATATACAAGTATATGCGAAATAAAACAGAAAGGAAGTCATTCAGGATAAGGAAAATGAAAAGGAAATGAATCTCCCACAAACGCAAAGCTCAAATGAAGGATGAGATTGGGATAAGTACCGCACAGCCTTTGACACAAATTGAAGTGAGTGTCGAGTCGGTTGAGCAGGTCGTTAGTAGATTGGGTTAACTGCAAATGAGTTGCACAGTATGTGCAAAATGTATGTTGCCAGGCTAAACAAAATTCTATTTTGAAATGGGCACATGAATCTTTCTTAACCATGTTGAATAACTTGGCATTTACATTAAAACAACTTGTTTATTGATTATCACATAAAACATATTGTATTCGAACCACTGTGGGCAGCAATAGATAGGCAAATGCCATGCCTCCAGCTTCCCAATCGCCTTTCTTTGCCCCCAGCTCCCTACATTTTGACTTGGCCTCTCCGGAGTTTTGTGTTTTTTTTTCCCTCCTGATGTTTTTTATCTTTCATGTGAGTGATTCTGCATGCAAATATGTGCATGAGCTTCTTTGCTTCTTCTCCGTAATAATGTCAAGTACTTTAAGCGAGGGCGGCAAAATCTCTCTTCTTTCTTCTTCTTCTCCTTCTACTTCCCCACTTCCCCGTTTACATCAAACCCAACGTCAAATGAACTAATGTTAAAGAAAACCTCTGCCGTCAGTTCAGAGGAGAATACACGAGATATATATATATATATATATCTGTAGATACTCGTTTATGCATTTCTTTTTTGTGCTGCACAAATATTGAACCTGTCGCTTTACCCTTTTGGGAGGGCTTTGACACGGGCTTAATTAAAAAATTTCAAGCAACAGCAGAAAGCGACAAGAAAACATTCATTCCCCGAATGGAATGGATGGATTTGTGTGCAAACAGAAATTAATTCTCGCACAAAAAGCAAACGCAATGTAATTAAACATATTAAAGCCATTAATACTCTATGTTACGCATAGGGTATAATGCTGTGTATATTAGACTAGGGGGCTCTGAAAATGAAAGACGCATAGATCTCATTGTATGTATCGAATGGAAATATTTTCGAATTGTTAGAAGCTCTCTCCTAACGTGGCTAATAGGTATCCTTGGAGTCCAAACTCTATTTATTTATATAATGAAATGAAATTCGTTACTACTCTTTTTATTTTGTATTTTTTTTTGTTTGTTTTTACCTTTTCGCTGACCAAATTTGTCCACAATTAAAAACAAATGCGCGCAAACGCCCACGCGATATTTGAGCATTTTTTAAGCTGACCAAAAAAGGCAGCAGCAACGCAACAAAAACAAAAAACGTCAAAGTTTTTAAACACTTTTTTTTTTTACTCATAATAAGACGCATTAACAATTGGCATATTTAACGGAAATTATTATATGTATTGGTGGAATTGGAAAGTTGATTACCTGCCTGTCTGATTAAGCGATCATTTTAAGTGATCGTTCTCCATGGATCTCTGTTGTCTGTGTGATCTGACCTTTATGAATAAAGTGTTGACTAAAAGTCCTTCGATGGTCGCCTTAACCGACTTCTCAAGATTGTTCTCATATGTAGGTACATATAATACAAAATCAAAACACTTGACATGCTCTTGGTCTTGGTCTTGGTCTCTTGCCCGTGCCCGTACCCCTGCCCTTGTCTTGAGTTTTAGTTTGTTGACATACCCTGCCTACTCGTCTCCCTTTTAAAGCTATTTGCATAACAAGAGCAAATGAGGAGAAGCAAATGACGCATTGTCCCATTCTGTTCCTCCTCCACCTCCTTCTCTACATATGTATGTACACGGCATGTGCCTTTAGGCATTGTCCTCTCCTTCTGAGATCTGAGAGCTTGGGCCTGGGAAATTTAATTGTCACATTAGGCCCCATGACTGTTTGGAACTGTTTTGTCCATGTCCATGTCTCTTGTCTAGTTAGTCACTTTTAGGAGGCTTTCCAGCACTCACTCACTCATTCAGTCACTCAGTCAAAAACTATTAGTTGGCTTGACTTGAATGTGGATGATGATGATGATGATGATGATAATGACTCCCTACTCCACCTCCGCCGCCGCCTTCATCAGGGCACATAGTAGGTTCAATGCACTCTACAGTGTCCGCTAAAAGCATATAACAAGACGCTGGCTCACTTCAACTGCACTTTAGGCACAGCCATCAAAAAGGTAACAACAAAGAAAGAACGAAACGAAAAATAAAATGAAAAAAAATGCCCCAGCCTGTGTTAAAGTGCAAACGGGTAGGATAAGACTGCACTGCACTTACTTATACATACATACATATGTATGTACATATGTATGTGTGTATCTATGTAGGTTGGTTGTATAATCCAGTAATGCTAGAAGCTTATATAATGCACTTTCAAAATGCCCGTAAGTCTATCCAAACTTTAACTTCCGGGTACATTCACACAAATTTCTAGAGATTTTGTAGACACATTTCATTTTCAGAATGTTCAAAATGGAAATTCAAAACTGCTCAAAAATAAACTCCATCTTGAAATAATCCGAATTTTTCGATAAACTGATTAAAGATTATAAAATATTCATAGCTGTTCCAAAAAAGGTTTCTGCTAGATATTTCAGTAGCATCCCAAACCTAACTTTAAGCTGCATTACCAAATTTATTCTGTTAACTGATCAAAGCATACATATGTAGACATATTTTGAAAATTTCATTCAAACATTTTGCAACATCAAATTACTTACAATTAGTATATAAAAACAAAAATAGTTTCAATGTTAATTTCGTTGTAATATATTTTACCCGTTTTGGTTAGCTGGCTAACCTTTCGTACACCCGCCTAACCAATTTGCACCTTGTTAACGGATTTGCATAAAAATGTGTGACATTGTTTTGTTTCATTTTGTTGGTTTGTTGCTGTTGTTGTTGTTGTTGTTGTTCCGGCTGGGTGGGCGCTGAGATTTGCCAATCGCCTTCAAAATCCTCCTACTCTATAGGCACCCGCACCCCTTTGATGTTGTTGTTTGCTTGTTTGTTTGTTTATACAAATTGTTTGCCTGATCTGGGGCAATTCTAGCGATCGATCCCCCCAAGTATTGACCCACAACTCCCGCAGAAAGCAATGGGCGGAAAGAGAAGAAGACTACGAGTAAACACAAATACAAAACAATTAAAAAACCATAAACATTAAAAAAAAAACAACAAAAGATGAAGCCTAGAGATTTGCAATCTATATCCATACATGTGTATATAAATGCTGGAAGATCTAATGTCAGATCTAATGAATTGGATGAAGAGGGAGGAGAGGATATGATCTATTAATTGAGTCGGAGCAACAACAAAGCAAACGGCGGAGGAGGAGAAGGAGGAGGCACTCGAAATAATTTTGCACTCTTCACCGATTACTGCGCCTTACCTCAATGTGGGAATCATTGGGAGAAGCTTCCTATTCCCATTGAGAACTCGGGCATATCATCAACTGGGAGATGGAGATATTTCCACTTTTGCGTTGATGATGATGATGAAAAGCGATGCTCGAAAATGAAGTAACTTGAACACGTGCAAACACTTTTTTTCTCGTTTTTTGTTGGTTTTGGCTTTTAGCGCGTTTTAAACGCCTCCATATTTGGGGCGAATGGAATGGATGATGATCGGATCGGAAAAAACGTACAAAAAATATATATATATGTATGTATGTATGTATATGCCATGTGCGCGTCAAAAGATCACAGAAAGCCAACGGCATTGCCTTGTATAGAGTATGTAGATGCGATTGCCGATCGAGCGAACAAAAACACACACAGATCATTGTAAATTGCCAAAGCTGACCAAGTTTAGAATCTTCACTTAAAAGAAATCAATAAACTCAATACACGAATTTGGTACTGATTTCAAGCAGAAAGCTACAACCACAAAAAAGAAACTATTTAGCAATGGTAAAGACTTAAAAATACCGTAGAACCGGGAAATCCTTTATTAAAACGGATGAAAAAAATCTAACAAAGCTAAAACTAGTTCAAGTTAATAAGCCAAAAACGATGGAAAAAGCTTACAGAAAGCGGAACACCATAGGTAAATGAACCAGAAACAGATGAATAAGCCAAATAACAAAGCTAAAACTAGCTCAAGTTAATAAGCCTAAGCGGAGCACCATAGGTAAATGAACCAGAAACAGATGAATAAGCCTAACAAAGCTAAAACTAGTTGAGAATTTCAAGTAAATGAAGCAAAAAAAAGAGAATTGTTGAAGCTTGAACTAGTTGAGCATCATAAGCAAATGAAGCAGAAATAAATGAAACAAATCAAAAGATGAATGAATGCCAAACCAACCTTACAATCAACACAAACCGAGTATACCCTTCTTGAAACATTTATAGGGTATTAAAAAACAAAAAACAACAACTGAAAAAGGGCAAATTTTCGTAGCTGTTGTTTTGGTGGGTGCGGTAAACATTTTGATTGTGACTGACGAGTGGCTACTGATCCAGCCATGAACCTAAGTCCAATCCCATCCTCCCTTCGCCCTCCCCACTACTTACCCTTTTTGCTGTGCGCTGTGTTGTTGTTGTTGTTGTGGTTGGTTGTGCGTTGTCTTAACCTTTTAAAGTTCAGTAACCAATCCAACGTTGGACAGTTTATTTGCTGCTGCTGTAAGTTTTGCTAAGAATTCCACGCCCACGCCTTCTTTTTTTCTTCTCAAGTTTTTTTGGTGCGTTGTCATCCCAAAAAACAAAACCAAAAATGAACAAAACAAAAACTGAAAACCAAAAAAATTAAATAATAATAAACAAAAAGGTTCAAGTCGTGCCATGCCAATAGCACTTTAACAGTCAGTTACGTAACGGAGCGAAAAGAGACAGAGTGAGAGAGCCTCGGAGAAAGAGAAGGGGCGATAAGCGACGTCTTGAGAGAGGCAAGAGGAAAGGAGGGATACAGGCCAATAACTTTATTACGATCTGAAAAAGACCTTGCCCAATTAGGCGATGTTGCCGATGTTGAGTGCAAAAATTGTAATTTAATTAAAATTTATGTTAATGCAACAATAACAACACACAATTAAAAAACAAACTACTACGGACTAAAAACAAAATAAACAAACCAAACAAAGTTAAATACAATTTAGTTTTCGTTAATTGTTTAAGAAAATCTTGGAAAAGTCAAAGCAGAACCAAAACTTCTGCCCAGCTCTTTGACTCTATTCGTTTTTAATTAGATTAAAATTAAACCCCAGAAAGAAATAATGCTTTAAAGTGAGTTCAAGTTTCGTCATCACAAGATGTTTATTCAAAAATAAATGTCTTACAAGTATTTAGTTAAAATTAGCATACGAGTTGAGTCTTCATTGCCTAATGTGCTTCCTGGACCCAAACCTGACCCTGAACACCAAATATTTCAATTTAATGACAACAACTCTTGGCTTATGATGCAACAGACGTCAATTTGTTGTTGCAGTAGTTCACCAACTCGATGACCAGACCAACAACTGACTAGACTCTGTAGACACCATTGGGGAGGAAAGGCTAGAAGACAGGACAGGAGCTGAACAACAAGTACGTCCTTTTGTCCGTCTGCAGTGTCAATACCAGTGTAGTCAGCAGAAGAAGAAGCAGAAGAAGTACTGTTGCGGCTGCCGGAACGAAAACCAGGCTCAGACACCGAACGACAGAGAGTTGACAGGAGGAGAAAAGAATGGAGCAATGTCGTCGTCGGGTGGATTCGAGCGGCAGGGTGATGGTGGTGGGTCAATTAGGCACAAACCAGTCCGCTCTGCCTGCCACTCTGAAGGCGACGACAGGCGACGTAGAATGCCAACGGCAGCAACTATTTTTGCTACTCTCCAAAGAAGGTCCACACGAATAGAAGAAAGAACCCACCCAACAACATTTGGAGGATTATTTTAACAGAAATCACCTATTTTGAGCCCCTCTTGTGGGTTAAATGAGCTTTATTCTCTTGCTTGATCAAAATACGCGATCTGGATCCAAAAATGACTTTAATTCTGATTCCAAAACGAGTCGAATCGGTAAAAATGACTCAAAAAGGAGTCATAACTGATTAACTGAAGGGGCTATACGAATTTTCTTCCCACAAAGGAGTCATTTATGAAAGAAATGTGATTCGAAAAAGATTCATTTGCGAATCTATCCAGAAAATGAAATGTAATTGGGAATCAGAGATTAGAATTGTTCTCCGCCTTTTGTTTTTGTTTTAGAGTATATGAAATTCGTATTCGATTTTAAAGCTTTTGTTCTTCTTGCAATCATTAAACGCTATTTCGATTCTCGTTCGTCTTCGTTTGGTCGTTTGGTTGGTTGGTTGTCATTGTCTGTCTGTCTACTAGGTAGTACCTTGCGTGATGCGCCACGTCGTTGTCATTGTCAAAGGAGGAGTAGTAGTAGTAGTAGTCGTAGGAAGAGGAGCAAAAGGAGGCAAGAGTAGCGAATGGTTAACTATTTGGTATGCCATCTTTGTCACCAATATCAATATTATTCTCTATCTCTCTCTCTCTCTGTGTGTGTGTGTGTGTTTTGATGTTGATTGTTGCCGGAAGCGCAATTGCTTCATTATGGCACGTATTTTGTCAAAGGCGTTTTTGGTTGTTGGCTTGATGTGTGTTTGTGAGTCATTTTTATTTGATTTCTAAAGGCGTTAAGACACAAGGGGCATTTTGGTGGTTATCATCATCAACGACAACCACAACTTAAAACCAATGAATGAACGAATGAATGAAAAACTTTGAAAGCAATGTGTGTGGGCTGTGTGTGTGTGTTGTCATTTGATTTAATCTTTTTCTTCTTTTCTTTTTGCAGAGGCAAATTCGCTGCTGTTCGCAGGGCCATACACAAGAACACCGGCTCGCATTTTGCGGCGAAATTCTTAAAACGACGCCGACGCGCACAGAGCAGCGATAAGGAGATCAAACATGAAATTGCCGTCCTAATGCTATGCGAGGGCGAGGAGAATATCGTCAATTTGAATGCTGTGCACGAGACGCGCTCAGATACAGCACTTTTGCTGGAGTTGTAAGTATCATTTAGTAGACTGAAACGGTTAGGGTCCACCCTATTAACAGTGTGTTTCACATTTTTAGAACCACCTTAGCTTAGGTTAAGATAATGTGACTAAAAATATGTTATCATATGTTATATGTTATGGCAAATATGTTAATCATTATATGCACAAGCTCCTGGCCTGAGTTATTGGCTCAGGTAAATCTATCGGTACCATGTAGACGGAGTAGACATCCTATTATACCCTTAACCCTTAGTCGTTGTGCTTCTGACTATGCCATGCATGAACCTTTTAGGGTCCTCTGCTATGCTTACAACCTTCTATTCCCTGTAATCTGCTCAGAGTCTTCTATTAGTATACTTAAAACATCTATCCTTTCCTATTTAGTTCATAGATAGCTACAGTATTATTTGTTTGTCTGTTTTTTCTATCGTGTATTTGTCCACGTGATTCGTGCCCTTCGGTCGGTCGAGTGGGCGGTGGGCATTCATCTGCTTGGGCTCGCGCGTAACAATCAACGTCCGCTAACTGAACTTTTCCCATAAACGTGGAACACACTGTACTTGGCATCAAGAAAAACGAAAGAGTAATTGCTAACTAAAATTCTTCCCTTTTTTTTGTTTTTTAAAAGGGCCACTGGAGGTGAATTGCAAACTATTTTGGATAATGAGGAATGCCTAACTGAAGCCCAGGCTCGTCATTGTATGCGTGAGGTATTGAAGGCCTTAAAATTTCTACATGATCGTTCCATAGCCCATTTGGACTTGAAACCGCAGAATATATTGCTCACAGGCGATCGTATTGAAGGTGAGTTGAATGAATGACAAATGTATTAAGGGAAGAGATCCATATTTAAATGCCAATATTCTTTGTTTGCCCCGCCCCCAAAATGTATAGATGGCCTCAAATTGTGTGACTTTGGCATATCGCGTGTGGTCTGCGAGGGTATCAATGTAAGGGAAATGGCCGGAACACCGGACTATGTGGCCCCCGAGGTGCTTCAATACGAGCCACTGTCCCTGCTTACCGACATTTGGTCTGTGGGCGTATTGACCTATGTATTACTGTCAGGATTCTCGCCATTTGGCGGTGATACCAAACAGGAGACTTTCCTCAATATCTCTCAATGTGCATTGACTTTTCCGGATAATCTATTTGGTGGTGTTTCACAGGCGGCCATTGATTTCATACGTCGCGCATTGCGAATTAAGCCAAAGTGAGTTTTGATCTGACCTAACTAAGACTTTGACTAACTAATTGATGTGTTTTATTACTTATTTAAGTGATCGCATGGATGTGGCTGGCTGCCTGGAGCATGTCTGGTTAAAGGACGAGTGCTCATTGGATAGACAAATCTATTTGCAAGCACAGAGTGATGCCGAGGAAGAGGATGATGTAGATGATGATGATGATGACGACGATGATGATGTCGATGATGAAGAGGATGTTTTTGCAAATGAACAGCAGCAGCAACAGAAAGAAGATAAACCACAACAACAAGAACCACAGCCGTCTCAGCCTCAACAGAAGCAGCCGCAACAGCATAAACAAAGCAATGGCAGCAGCAGCTCAACCTCAAAAATTCCCATTGCCACCAGCAAGCTGATTGCCAGCCCCGTATCCAGTCCCAGCACAGAAACCACAACGGTTATACACACGCTTACAAATGGTATGGGCAATAGCTGCTTGCCAAAACCCAAACAGATGGTGACACCAACGCGACGGGCGTCCGACTCGGATAAGGAGAACACATACACGGCCACATTTGTGAGGAAGCCATCGTTAGCCATCATTCAATTGGGCCATAGCAACGGCGGCAATGCCAGCACCAGCCTAGATGACTCTAGCAGCACAGTTGTGGCGACACTAACCCTCTTTCCCGATGCTCCAACGACACCGAAAGTAATCCGCAAGACACCAACTGGAGAGGCAAACTCACCATCCACATCGGTTAAGGCTTTGGTCAAGAAATTTCAATTGGAAGATCAACCGTCTGGTGCTAATGGAACAGCCAGCACAACAAGCAACAGCAATTGCACCAGCAACACAAACACCAGCAGCAACGGCAGCGGCAGCAGCAACATCCGTAGAAGCTGCAGCGGAGCGGCGTCAAGTAGTACATGTCGATCCTCTGAACCACTGACGGCTGTGAATAAGAAACAGCAATTGAATTGCTCTAGCAACAGTTCCAGTTGCAGTTCATCACCCTCAAGCCCTAGCCCTAGTGCGAGTAGTACTGCCAATCTTTTAATGAATAGCCGTCTACCATCAGCAGCAGCAGCAGCAGCAGCATCAACGTCAACCAGCAACAGCAACACAACAAATACTGCCAACCATCAACATCTGCCGCATCATCATATGCATCATCATCACCATCATCATCATCATGTGGTGATTGCTGCAAAGAATGCTGCCGCTGTGGCAGCCACCAACAACCTCAGCTTGGATCAGGGTATCATCTGTTAGCTAAGGGCCAGCCGTGCGAGCCGCAATGCCAAAAGTTTCTTTCATCGCTTCCTCTGCTGCATGTAACCCACATGGCAAACGGTCCTAGCTGGTCTACTAGGCGACAACACAGTGGAGGACGCAGCCAAGGAGCAACCGATATAGCATAAACCGATGGGAGCAGAAGAACACAAGGATTACTATATATATATATACACACACACACACATACATATATATATATGTATTTGCGTTTCTTGGTTTTTTTTTTTTTTGTTGTTCTTAGTTTAATCACTTTTAATTACTAGTTTGATCTGCAACAACAACAAAAACAACAAGAAATCCATTAAAAACGGGCAAAAAAGAAACCTAAAGAGAGTAGTCTACTAACCCACACCCCCTACCTACCTACACACACACCCCCCTGGTCCCATGCTTAGACTATAGAAAAGGAAAAGAGGATTCGAGAGCACAGAACGGAAATTGGATGTATATTGTTGATAAAAGGGGCACAGATGATCAAATCACGAATCAGATTCTATATATATGCAACAACAAGAGGATAAATATGTATACTAAAGAGTCTGATTCGTCCTCAACTTGCTGTTTATGTTGTGATCCTGTGTGAGAATAGTTTTCTTTTGCTTTTTTTTTATAGCTAAATCGTAACAAATATATCTTTCTTTTGCTTTCGTTTTGTATAACTTACTTTCTTTTGATTTTGTAGTTAGACTTTTGGCAATTGGGCAGAGCATTGCATGGCGGCCGGCAATTAGATTGGCAAAATAAAATACTAAACAAAGAAAATTCAGAATTTCGAGCATAATGAAAGAAAACAGAGTATAAGAAAGAAGAAAGGGAGATAGCAAAAAGAAAAAAAAGTTGACATATCATTCAAGTGTTGTTATATGTAACTAGAAATGAAAAGTAGGACAAAGGGAACGAAGCGACGTAAGGACGAAGAGTTTGTTTCAACGAATCTATCTAAATGTCAATTGTGGATGCGTCTGCTTAGCTTAAATTATACAAATCATATACAATATACATACATTATATACAGATACCAAAAAAAAAAGAAAGAAAACAAAAACAGATATACAAACAAAACATAAAAAAAAAACAGATGAGAGAAATGAAGTCGAAGACAAATTAACGAAATACAAAAATGTAAAAGAGAAAGTTCTTTCCAAATGCATATATGTTGGTATGCAATCTATATATATATATATATAATGAAGTTGGTTTTAAAATTGGCCACCCAAATCGGTGAATATATATGTATGTTTATGTTATGTAGGGCTCACTTGCTAAAAAAAAAAGAATACTTAAATTAATTATATAAACAAAACAAAAATGTATTATCAAACAATCATATAGAATGTTGATCGCATCAGTAGTCGGTATAAAGATACACACAGATTTATATAGAAAGAGGAAAAGCTAGAAAGAGAAAATGTTACAAAACGAAATTCAATTGTTAATTATGTATGTCAATGTGTATATGTGTGTGTTCGTCGTTTGTTGGATAAATCATATACGCATACATATATATCCCCCACATATATACGATATGATAAACAAACATTGATATATATATATCAAATTTAGCGAGATAATTATTTTACTTTAGCTACCAAGATCCTCCCCCCTCCCTATGTCCCTCGTGAAACATCCCAATTTCCTCCATTTTTTTTCTTTTGTTCTGTAATCCCTTTTCCTTTTTATATTTAGTTTGAAACCAGTCGGGTTTTTGTATATATTTCCATGCTTAATAAATACCTATAAAGATTATTATTATAATATTTTTTATCATCTAATGCGAGTGTTAATTAAGGCATCCATTGTATTTATTAGGAAAAAGATGGAGATGAAGATGGAGAAAAATAGAAACAGTTGAAAATGATAAAGTTGGTAAAGATAAAGATGAAGAATTATAAAAACGTTGGCCAGTTAATTGTTAAAGAGAAATGTTTAATTTATCATCATAATTTATCGTTTCTTCTTTCACCATTATGGCTGAAATCCATTCTTATGTTCTGATTCTATTTTTTCGTTTTTCGGTTTTTTTTTTTTTTTTTTAAATAATAACCTAATATAATAATCATTATTTTTTGCGTCTTTTGTAAATTAGTAGTTAAAAGAAATAAATGGATGAAAACAAACATTAAATAAGTTTCTAATAAATGAAGAACAGAATAAAACTCATGTTTCACTACTTAGTAATTTCAATTGAAGTTTCTTTCAATACTTTTTTTTTTTTGTTTTTGTCCTTAGAGAATTTCAAATTTGATTAAAAAAACAAAAACACATAACAAGGAGGAAAGTTCTATTAAATATTAAATATTATATAGTGATTATTTTTTAGATAACTAATTTAAAATATATTCAATAAAACTATATAAAAAAAATATTTCGAAAATTTCAATTTTATTGGTATTTTGTTGACTTTGATTGGGAAAACTTTCAATTACGGTTTTTAGAATTGCAATAGCGACAATAACTCGGTCATGGTACAGACTGACGATTTTGAAGTCCTTTGGCTGGATATAAGTTCTTGTCGATGTGCGTCAAATGGGTTCAGCATAGATCCAGGAATGTCCTTAAGATAACTATGAACAAGAAGCTGTTGAGAAAGTTGCGTGTCGTTTATCCTTAGAGGACCACAACTGTTGATGCCACTCTGTAGAGATCAACAAGTACATCCTATGAAATCATGTCGTGTGGTCGTGTGGCAGGATTTGTGGATTCTAAAGCAAAAAGACGAAAAAAGGATATCGACATAACACCCCTGCCTACTTCCTTCAGGATCAGGACTATTGATCTGCATTCAATGATTTTAACGAATTTTTGTTAGTCAGAAAAATGGTAAAAACAAATTCGTAAACAAACGCACAATTGTCCTTAAAACTCGGTCATTTCAGGGACGATCAGGATGTTCTTTGCCCACTTCGACTGACACTAACATATTCTGAAATGTCAATCAATTTTTGCCTCTGGAAAAAATTGTAAATATCTCGCGACTCCTTTAAAGGATCAGGACGAATAAAATGATTAAGCACTATAATTGGTGTAAAGGACATCTCGATGGTTCTGCGGAAAGCTGAGATATCAAGGATTCTATGGTTTTTACCCAGTTTTTTGGCCACCTGTTTCAATTTGAAACATGGAGGAAATTACAAGTTCTTAAAATCTGTAACGGGCATTTGAATTTTTGAATTTAGCGGGCAACGAAATTCTAACTTTAAACGACGAAACTTGTACTGGAGAAGTTGTGAAATACCAGGTGGATAGTCTAAAGGTTTTTAAAATGTACAGCATACTTTTAGGGTTGGCAGATTTTTTGAATTAACGACTAAATTGTGGACTGGAAAATGTGAAATTTGTGTAACGTGGTCAGCAAATTGTCAAAAACAAACAAAAAGGCGCTTAAACCCATAATTGTCCCTATAGCTCAGCCATTTCAAGGATGTTCAAGATGTGTTTTGGTCGGATTGTTGTCCTTAATTACAATTGTCTAGCGATCACGATGAATGTGGTATCAAAACATTTCAATCATCAAGGACTATATCTGGTACAAAGGATATCTCGATATCTTGGATAGCTAACAAGGATTTGGATGTTTTCTCCCGTTTTATAGCCCACTTGGTTCCATTTGGGATTTGGAAAAAATAGCAAGCCCAAAAAAGCATAAAATGACTCATAGCTTATATCATAACTTTATGGACTATTAGAATGATCGGAGGATTATCGGAGATATTGCCTAATAATATAATTTTTGTACAATCCTTTCAAGCCCAACACTTTCCTTTTGGAAAAAAACGGGGATTTGGTCAACAAACTGGAAAGTCCGAAGGAAAAAAAAATTGAAAGTTAAACAACAATTTAAGTGATTTGCTTTATGTAATTTGATTTTTATTCAAACAATTTTTGCTTTCATTCATTTTGGTTGTAGTTTGTTGTTTTGTTTTGTTTTGTTTATGTTTTTGTTTTTAATTAAATTGTGATTTGTTGTTGGATGTTTGTTGAATTTCGTCAATTGAAAATATCCAAACTAGATGCTAATGTTTGAACTAAATAGTTAAATGAGTTCACATTGTGTATCATGTAGATTCAATTGTTTCATATACATTTTGATGTGTTGTTGTTGCTGTATTGCAAATCAGAAACTGAGACACATTTGTTTAGTTGTTAGCTTTTCATTCATTGAACAAATGTTGAACTATCTTAAAGGTGTTGTTGTTGTTCTTTGTTGACTTATAACTAATTGTGTATTAGGGGTGGAGAGTGTAGGGGGTAGATGTTTGCAAAAGAAAAACAAAAATCGAAAGATAACAAAATAATACAAACTAAACACATTATCCTGCTCTCTCTTTCTCTCTCTTATGTGGCATATATGTATGTATGTGTGTGTGTATATGTATATATATAGATTTTTTCTTTTTTTCCTTTTTGTTTTATTTTGTTTTTATTTACCCATTTAGTTGTAATTGATTCACTATTAGGCTCTTACACTTAATGCATTACATAGTAGTACTTAAATAAATTTTAGTTACAAATTTTGTGGTTTGCTTTCGTTTGTTTAAATTTTAAATATTTTGTTTTTTTTTTTTTTTTTTGTTTTCATATTTTGTTGTCCAATGGCCCACGATGGTAGCACATTTTGGTAAGGTAATTTCATCTTGCTTTTCGTATTTATTGCAGGCCTTTTAGGTGCTGGCTTTCTCTTTCTCTTTCTCTCTCTCTCTCTCTCTCTCTCTCTCTCTCCCTATCCCCCCGTCTAGTGAGAATCGTTGGATCCTTGTGATCCTCTAAGATCGACGACTCCTTTGTGGAACAAATGAACAATTTTCATTGCTTGACTTAAGTGCTAATAAATAAATCTGTATGTAATAATATGCATGTGTGTGTGTGTATTAGTATCATTATTATAGTGTTCATATACACATATATATATAGATATATATATGTATAATTAATTGTTGGTATAATGCAGTCTTTACGGCAAAACGAAAAACAAAATTATGCTATTTGATTTTTTCTTTCTTTCATTATTATTTTTCATTTCATTTTCACTTTTTGTTGCTTTTGTTTAATAATTAATAAAAAATATATTTATATACTATATTTATTTGGGTGTGTGTGTGTGTGTACTATATAAATATTCAGTTGTTGTCAATTTTGTTGTTGTTGTTGTTTGTCTCTTTGTTGTTAAAGTTTATTGAAACCAAATACACATTTTTTTAGGCATTTTGCATTTGTTTTGTTTCCTCTTGGGAAACAAATGAACTCAATTAAACAGATCGATACAGTTATCTACATATATATGTATATATATATATGATTTACATGTATTAAGAATTAAGCTTTTTGCTGGGACTTGGGAGATGAAAGTTTTCTTAATTAATAATTCATTTATCGCTCGTTTTTAGTTTCTTTTTTTGTTTTTCTTGAAGGCAGTTCAAAGTGAAGATGACAATTTTAAGTTTAATCTCAACATTGCAAAGTTTTGTTTTGTTTTTATGTTTAAATTTAGATTTTTATTCTTGTCATAGTTTTGGTTTTATTTCAAGGGGGTTGACATGGGCGTGGGGGTTGTGTGGGGGCGTGTTTTGTTGTTCTTTAGATTGCTATTTGCGTTTTGGCTTACAATTTTATGTAGTAATTCAACTTAAGATCTAATAATTATTATTATTTTTGTTTTCTGTTTCAATTTGCTCATCTCTTTTGATTTTCTTCTCTCTCTCGCTCTCTCTCTAGCTTTTAACATTTCAGTTTCGTTTATTAAATAAATAATTATATTTTGTTTTTGTTTTTTACCTTAACAAATGCGATACAAAAAAAAAAACACACATTTTAGTTGAAATTGTTTCACATTTTTCTCTTGTTCCCTAAAGGCATCTTTT
Organism: Drosophila equinoxialis; assembly: GCA_018150345.1. Classification (NCBI taxonomy): domain Eukaryota; kingdom Metazoa; phylum Arthropoda; class Insecta; order Diptera; family Drosophilidae; genus Drosophila; species Drosophila equinoxialis. Next base: position 4,295,887 of record JAECWI010000002.1, on the reverse strand, counting down.
TCTTTATTATTTATAGAATTTCTATTACTAAACGATTTAACGTTTTACTCTTTGCTTTTTGTTGTCTTACACAGCTAATTTTTTGTGATTCTTCAAGTTTATAAACTAAACAAATTTCCAACTAAAGATTAAAGATAAATCATCGACTGATGGATAGACAAGGATTTTGGGTCAAAGAATGAAGAGAAACCCTTGCAAATGGGCGATCAGGAATTGTCAAATCTAATCACATTAGAAACTTAACAACATTAAAAAAACACAAAAAAAAACACCTTAGAAGGGCTAAGGATAAGCCCCAATGTTATGATTATATATGTAGGTTAATGAATTTGTTTAAAAGAAGTAACATAAACAAAAAGTTTGAAATGAAAGGCAAAGCAGATCAAACTTGACTTGAATGAGAATTATAGTTTTTCTTTTCTTTTGCAAGGGAAGAAAATAAACAAATTAAAATATATATATATATAATGATAACAATGCTGATTATGTATTATTTTGAAGAATTGCGATATGAACATATATATATATATATATAAGTTAGAGAGAAAATAATACGTATGCACGATTTCATTGGTAGTTTTATTTAATCTTTAGTTATTTCTCATATGTTTAAGGTCTCAAAGGTGTGATTATGTCTGTGTGTGTGTGTCTATGATTGTGTGTGTGTGCGAATTACAACAAGTCTTGTTTTCTTCCTTTCGTTTTTCTACAGTTTCCTTTTTCCATAGTCCAACGAAGTGAAATTTGTGTTGAGGGAGAGTCGCGAGTATGGAAGACAGAGACTGGGATGATGGAAGATGATTGGATGGATGACGATTTGTGTGTGGTTTATGGTCTAAACAGGACATGGAGCATGGGAAACATATGTGAAACTAAAGTCTAAAACCTAACAAGGATAAAAGAAGCTTCTAAATTAATGATAAATGGCCAAAAATGGAGAATAAAGTTTAGTTGTACGATTTAGAGATTATATATATATATATATATATGTGTGTGTGTGTGTGTGTTAAAAGTTTGATTTCAAATCAGGCAAAAACAAATGCAGTTCACACATTTTCATTTTGGCCCGGTTTATGCATATGGCAAATATATATATATATATATATTTGAGTGTATATAGGATGTCTCGTCTGATCGAGTATTTCCTTGTAGTTTTTTTTTTACATTTATTCATCTTTGCTTTTGTTGGACAGTTTAAATGAAAATCGTTTTTAATATTGCTTATGATTCTTTCTTCTTTTGGTTTTCCTTTTTTTGTTGCTTGCTTGGTGAATTTGTTTGTTGTTTTCGCATTTGTTTGTTGTTTAAACTAAATTTAGGTTTTTGCTTCTAATTATTAATTGCATTTTAACAACACAGGAACAAAGTTTGTAACTCTACTACAATTAAATTTCCTTCTTACATTTCTCGTATTTGTTTTGTTTGTTTGCAGAAAAAAAAAGGTTTTAGATATATTTATATATGTATGTATGTATGTATGGTTGTTTGTGTGTATGTATGTGTGAATATGCAATGTATAAAGTATATTAAATTAAATTTATACATTTTTCATAATTGTTAAACTAAATATAATGTTGCATAATATTTTTGTTATTGGTTTACAAGTGACCAGAAATTGGTGTCTGTATATATAGTATATATAGACACATACACATATACATAGTTCTATATATATATATATATATGTATATATATATATGCTAATTTACATTTGTTTCTAGTGTTCAAACTTAAACTAATCAAAAAAAAAAGAGGGGTGTGGGGTGGGGGGGACCTTCTGTAGTTTGCTTTTTCTTTTGTTATCTTCCTTGTGTATGCATTAAAAAAAAAAAAAAGAGGAGAATATTTATATAGCCAACTGATTCGAGCTCAGTTTGGTAAAGCTATTTGCAATGAATGAAATCAAGCAGTATAATAAGAACAGAACAAAACAATCTGCATTACTGAGCTAAAGTGCACGGCACTGCTTGTAGACCACTTGTAATGAACTGCTTTAACAAAGCAGTGCTCAACTACATATTTGTATGTATCTCCTTCAGCTAATTAGCTATAATCATATGCTGCACCTTGGTTCAATTATAAAATTGAATTTGTAACTTAATTGGTTTAACATACATATCGTATACATTTATATATATATATATACGATATGTCTGTGTGTGTGTGTGTGTGTAATATAACAAATTGTTTAATATTTTGTTGTTACAGTATTCATTAGGCGGTGGTTTTGCATTTAAATAAAATAAACAAAAAAAAAGTCGCAAAGTATTATAATAATAATCTATAAAGTTTAGTGATTATATATAATGATTCAATGAATGATAAGAACCCTCCTCGCCTCACTATCTCTCCTCTCACTCTATCCATCTATCTTTCTCAGCGTTTGTCTGCCCCATTCATCTAGTAGGTTCAAGGGTGGTGGGGGGAGCGGGAATCGATCTAGTGGCTATAATTCTAATGAAGCTGATGCTAATGCTGGGGGGCAGAGGGCAAGTGTTTGAGGTTGGGGGAGTGGGGCTTTGAGTTTTAATGACTGATGGCTTTAATGTTGTTTTGTGTGTGTCCATTTCACAATATGCACATGTTGCATATAACCCTATACATATATATATATATATATATATATATATATATATATATAGTATGTATGTGTTTACATAGTATGTGTTTCGTAATAATAAAGTCTATATAATGCCAATGATACATTATAGCTGGCTCTGTTTGTTGTTTGTTTTGCGTGTCTGTTGCGAAGGAGAGGTTCGTGAATTAAACATAATGTTGCATGTGGCATGTTGCATGTTGCATGGTTGCTGCTATTTGCTGTTGATAGTTACTTGGTACTTCGCTTGTTGTGTGCTGACTTAAAGTACAAATGTTTCGCTTCTTTCATACATTTTGTTGTTAAACATAATCTGTAAAAACAAAAACAAAAAAAGAGTGGAGAGTTATAAATCGGCTAAATCTGTAAATATTTTGTTAAATTTATGATAAGATATAATATTTATATCCATCATAGATCAAGACCCAACAGAAATTGTCAATCAACAGTAATTTAATCTCTTTCGAGGAATATTTTTGATGAATTTCTTGTTGGCTCTTTGAAAGATCTTGCCATTTTAGTAGTTTCTTACCTTAAATGTAAATATTTGGCTCTTGGTTTTGTTGTTTGTTTGTTTGTTTGTGGTTAATAGTTTTTAATAGTTAGAAGATATTTGATTTGGATTGTTTGTTTGTTTGTTGTTGTTTTTGCATATGTTGGCACACTACTGACTACAGATCCTTTCATTCACTGCGATGCGAAATGGAGGGTTGAGGAGGATGACTCCTTTTGTTTGGTTCCAGTGTGTTGCTCCACCATTTCGTTAATGTTTCGTTTAAATGCGTTTGTTTTTTATTTCTCTCTCTTGAATTTACTCGCCATACGCGGAACACAAATCAGAAAAATATAGAACGAAATGCCATAAACAAAACAAAAGATACACCTTCTTTGGGTGTGTGTGAGTGTGTGTGTGTGTATGTCTAATTCCTAAATCATTTGGCATAGGCAACGGGTTTGTTTTTTGTTTTGCTTCGTTTCGTTTCATTCGCAATAAATCCATTTTAATGAAATCTTCAATAGTGCATCATATCCATTTCAGTATCCTCTTCGATTAGGTCATCGACATGGAAATCACTTGGCGAGAAACTTTGTTCTCTTACCAAATGTTGTTGTTGTTGTTGTTGTTGCTGTTGCTGTTGCTGTTTATTATTAAACTGAACCACATTGCGTACTCGAGAGCTATTCTGTTGCTCAACGGGAATTGTAGAGGCGGCGGCAATCGAAGATTTAGTATTATTGGATGTGCTGATGATGCTGGTGCTGCTGTTTATGCTACGCAATGTTCCCATTGCTGATGCTGCTGTCGTTGTTGATGGTAGTTTTGTTATTGTTCCCGTCAGAGGCGCTTTAAGTGCCTGCTGTTGCGGCTTAACACCACCGGCAGTTCCTTGAGTAGCATTGTTAAATTTGCGTGCCAAATTGCCGGCATTGGACGTGTCTTGTGATCCTGGATCATTGTAACGCGGACGTTTATTCTGCAATTTGGTTGCCCAACATTCAGTGGCTCGTCGTCGGGCATTGGCACAAATGCTATCTCCCGTCGATGATGATGAGGCGGCAGCAGTTGATGACGCATTGTTTGTACCCGTAAAGGGTACATGACGTCGTTCATCTTGCGTTTGATTCATCATCTGACGATATGATTCAAACTGCTTTAAACGCTGCATATTACTAATCGATGTCGTGCCCAAAAAGCTACCATCGCCGCCGCCTGTTCCTGTCGTTGCATTTGTATGGGCAGCGGTTGTATTCACAAAGATATCATTCTTGCCATCCATTTTGGCCTGGTTGGCGAGCATCTGTTCCACCTCACTGGGATCGGTGCTATTGTTGTTGGTTTGTTTTTGCTTCGCCCTTATATGTTGTATCTCTTCGGGTGAACGTTGCTTACGGAACTCATAGACCAGCGGATAAATGTGCTGTATGGCAGCTTCCACATCATTCACACTAGCGGCTAAACAAAACCAATAATGGAACCAAATTTAAAACTCAAATCCTTTTGCTAATCATCTGAAGATGCTTACCAGTAACTGTTATACTGCCGGTTGAGAAGATTTTCAGAGTGGCTTTGGGTTCACGCATTTTGTATGTAACACCCGGATGCAATTCAGGCTCATAGCTGGCATTTTCACGATGCCCTTCCGAGAAATTGACAATTTTGATGGACCATGGCATACTGCAGGTGCCCAAAACGTTGACAATTCGAAAATTCTGAAAACGTGTGGGAAAACCAAGCTTGCCCAGGCACCGGGCATATCGTCGGGCGGCCACTTTAGCCTGCAATGTAAAGGAAAGAAAACCAAATGAGAAAAGAACACCACCAACAACAACAACAACAAATACTGAGTAACAATTTCTTCTTACCATCAACTCTGATGTTGCTCCGGTGCAGGTTATACGGCCAGATGACCAAATGGATGCTGTCGTATATGGATGACGCAGTTTCATGGTAACCATACCATTTTCCCGACGATATTCCACATTTGCTCCATGCAGGGCAATCTCCCGCAACTTGAGATGACATCGCACACTAAACGAGCAGACAACATTATTGATAACAATGTCAAGTTCGGGCTCCACCTCGGTTTCTTCGGTTGCTTTGGCACCCGCCGTTAGCTCTAATGGATTTTGCTGCTGCTGCTTATCGGATGATGATAATGATTCTTCTTTGATCACAGTTCCTTCTTGACCATTGCCACTTCTGTTTGTTCCTGAATGTTCCATTTTGTTAACGATAAATCGATTACCGCCATTAAGAATAGTCGTTGTTCCTGTCCCCGTTGCCGCTGCTGCTTGCTTCTCGGAGTTGGAAAATATCATTGGTTTATTGCCATTTGCCAGGACACCGTTGAGTAATTTCATGGGACCACCACCATTCACGGATGAGACGGCGGATGGTTTACTAAATTGTGAGAAATAACGCACCGTTGTACCGGAGGCAGAGGCGGCGGCCGTTGAGGTGCTCCCAATGGCAGCGGCAACTCCCGTTGCTGATGCCGTTGTGGTGCTAAATTGGCTAACCATATTTGGTAATGGAACTTTGCCAACCACCGCCGCTGTGCCGCCAGTAACAGCCATTGACTGTCTATTGGCCATAAATGTTGAGGCGGACGATAGATAGACACGTGGGGCATTGGCCAACACCGACGATGAGACGCCGCCGGTTCCAGCTCCCGAATTGGAAGAAGCCGCCTTAAGGCCGCCATTTAAATTGGCCGCTGGTATGCTAACCATATCGTTTTGCATTAGCCCACCGGTTAGGGGGTAGGACTTTGATTGGGATTTACTGGTAGCCGTTTTGTTGTTGTTGTTTTGCTGCAATAGAGTCTCTACAGTATCCTCTTGTTTGTTATCATCCACAAGAAACTTATGCATAAAATCCTGAAATTCAGGTGGTAATAAAGAATCGTCCAAATCAGGATCCAATTCAATTAAATCATCGCTCTCCGATGCCGCAAGACTCGAACAAGAAGAATCGTTGAAGTAAACACCACGACTAAAATTCTGATTAAACGGCGGCAACTCCTTTAAACACTGACGTGTATTTGCCGCTTGTTGTCGAGCCCTGAATTGCTCTGCTGCCAATTCCTGAACTTTTGTCTGATGTTCCACGTCAGCTAAATAAAATAATTCACATTATTCGTATATGCATATACGACGCATGCTTCTTTCACCTACCGCGCTGTGTTGCCGCTTGACGGACTTCCTCCTCTGATGTGTAGTATATCGCCAATGGAATATCGTTTTTCGTATCCTGATGATCACTTGTTGGTACCCCGTTGGCTGGCTTTACTCCAGGAAAACCAAGTTTCTCAGCTGAAAAGGATATCGGAATGGGCAATGTCCTTAGCGTCGCTCGTGGTCTTGAAGGTGGTGTTGGTGGTCTTCCTTGTGGATAGAATATCGCCTGGCAGACTTTCACAGGTTTTACTGTTTCTGCTTCTGCTTTTCTGGTCACTGGCTGAGGTCGCGGATATATAATGGCTAATTGTCCTTCTGGTTTCTTTTCGAGCTCTTGTTTCTGGGTTAAGAGACGACCTGGAATGCTCGGGATTGCGAAATTTGCTATCGAAATGAACAAGGAAAAACAAAAATATATATAAAATGGGTAAAAATCAACACCAAAGTTCCAGACATAGTCTAAATTCCTTTTCAATATCATCAAAATCAAAACTGGGTTTCAGTCAATGAATCTTACTAATTTACTTTTAGATTTTAAATTATAGACAGTACATCAGCAGACTTCGCTAAAGAATCCACAGTTCAACGCTAAAAGTAGTTGGGAATTCAAACGACATGAAGCGAGAAAAGAACGGCAAAGCTAGCAACTGCAGATTCCACCTTTTGTGCTGCCTATGATTTCAAATCTTGTAAATTAGTAAGATTTACTGACCTAAAGCCGGCTGAAACCCAGTTTTGATTATTTTGATTCGAAATCTAGACAAATATCAAAATCAAAATCATTTTTCACATTCCTGAACACTCTGAAAAGGATTACTTGAGATCCTCATAAATGAAATTCTACTATATAAATTGAAGGCACTTATGATCTAAGAAACACTCTGAAAAGGATACCCCCGCTTTGGATAAGGATAAGGGGGTCATTCACACTGGAGAATCTATAGCTTTAATAGCGCTCAAAACTAAAGGATCTTATCTAGTAAAAAAAAGAAACAATTTTAAATTGTTTTTGGGTTTTTCTATCTACAATCCCAAATGATCTGAAATCTTAAAAAATTTTGTAGTCAAAGTGTTATACAATAATTAATTTTATAATTAAATTTAACAACAGTTCAACTTAGTTTCGAAAATTTGCAAATTCCTTAAAGTCATTCAAAGGGTTTTTCGATCTTACTTTTGACTAAATTATAATCCGGTTTCATGCACTGGACGATGATTCGCTTTTCATTGGCTGACTGATTATTTTGATCTGTGATCGTATCGGACGACTTGGGGCTGGCCGATATGGGTATCGATCTGAAATGAATAAACATACATATGTCATATTTAGAATACTATATCCATAGTGATTATTCAGATAAACTTACTGGTAACGTGTGATATATTTATTTTCTTTATTCCTATAGACGACTGTTTGATACTTTTCGAATATTGGCCTTTGTGCTGCTTCTTCTATTTCTTTGTATATTTGGATCTTTTGTTCGCCTAGTTTACTCTTTGGATTTGTTTCAATTTGCTTTGCCGCCTTGACTTGGTCCTTCTCCTGATGATTCTGATTCTGATTGGGATGGATAGCGGTGCTGAAAGACGTACACCGCTTACGATCGCTTACCCCTCCTTTAACTTTGTTATGAATTGGATTTTTGTAGCCTCTTCCTATATATGCAGATCGATCGAATATTGGATTTTCCGGGGCGACAACGGCGGCTTTGATATTGCTACTATGAACATTAACGGTGGGTGGTGTTGTGGTTGCTCCTTCAATATCTTCTTCAATAAGGATCGTCTCCTTCTCTATGTCAGTTGTTGTTGTTGCTTTCGTAGTGGTGCTGGGAGCAGGATATTATTGTTGATTGATCTTTTAGATTCGGTTATAAATGTTGTAGTAGTTGGCTTTTGTAGTTTTTGTTGTAATAAGCTTTACTTTTGCGCGTGTGTGTCTGTCTGTGTGTTTGTGTGTGTGTAAGTGAGTGTGTGTAGATATATAGATATATATATATATATATATGTTTATATATATATATATATATATATATTTATAGGTAGGTAGGTTGATAGATATACTCGTAGTTTTAAACCTACTTACAGATCAGCCATTTTTATATCTTAAATTCTTTTTTCTTTTTGTTTGCTTATTTTTTTTCTGCACAATTAAATATTTTAGCTTCGCTTTCGTATTTCTTGATTTTTGACGCTGCTTTCTTTTAGCTTCTCTGTTGGTGCTTTCTCTCTTTCTATTCTTGAGTTCTTCGTCTTCTTCTTCTTCGTTTTCTTGCGTCTTCTTATTCTTCTTCTAAACTAAATACTAGAGTTTGCTTCATTTGTTGTTGTTGTTGTTGTTCTTGTTGTATATAAGGCTAAAAGTGATTCTTGTTAAGTGTTGGTTTTTTTTTTTTTTGTATTTTGTTTTTTTCTTTGTTATTTTTTCTTTTTGGCGACAAAATTAAAAAAAAATAAACAAAAATCAAACCAAATACTTTGCTCTTTAAATTTTGTGTGTTGTTGTTGTTGTTGTTTTTTTTCCTATTTGTTTATAAATTTCTTGTTTATTTTGCTTGTGTTTCTTGCTTTTCTTTTTCTATTATTACGTTCTTTTATTTATTTATTTTGGTTTATATTATTATTTTTGCGGTCTAGTCTTCCGTCTCTTTTCTCCTTAATTAATAAGCTTTTGTAGTTATAATTTTTGTTTGTTTGTTTGTTGTTGTTCCTTTTTAGCAGTCTGCAAAAAAAATTAGAGGTTAGAAAAACAGCTGATTAATATTAGAATCGAACAGGGAAAATGGAAAACTTGTAATAGTTGTTTTATAATGTAATTATGTCAGCAATAACAACAACAACATCATTATATTCAATGGCAATCAATATGACAAAGCCATTTGGCTAATCCTCCAACAACAGTTAAGCTAAATAATCGATTACAATTATCGAAATGGGGAAAAGAGTCCCCGCGTTATCGTATCATCCCGTCGTCGTCGTGGGTCGTCATCCATCGATCGATCGACGAAAAAAAAACAAAATAAATAATAATGTAAACTAAAACAAAATCAAAACGTACCGAATCGATTTGGCGACTCTTTTTCGACACACACAACAAACAAAACAATTTGAGAATAAGAATTTATGACTAATTGAGAGACAAATCAGAGACTCTCTATATGTACATATAGAGAATTCTAGAAGAATCAAAATATCAAATGATATGAGTGTGTATAGAGGAAAAAGGAAACTCGAAACATGAGTTAGTCATAGGTTAAACCAACTATGTACATATAAGAATTATATTTTAAGACCCCATCTAAATTTCGATAGGCATTAGGTGATCTTTAGTCTCCAAAAGCATCTTTGTTGGCTGCTTGCATTGATTTGTTTTTATGAGTTGTCAGAGAACATAGAAAAGAATACAAGATATTTGTATTTCTTTGTGGATGGCAACGAATTGTATCTATGTACATATATTTATTTGTGGGTGACCCTCATTTGGCAACTTTGTATATCCTGCCTGGCGGCGCACACGGCACACGTATTACAACATTTTGGGTCAAGGACACAATTGTGAAAAAAGTGGCACACTGTTTGTCAATTGAGCACAACGTCGACGTCGCCGTTAACGTCGTCGGCATCGCCGCCATCGATGGCAGCAACAGCAGCAGCGGTAGCTTCTAAAACAAATGGCAACAACATAGCAGAGCAGAGCGCAGCACGGCAAACAGCAACGACAGCGACGACCTCGCTTACTTATACATACATACATACATAGCATACGCACGCACTCTCTTTTGCTCTCCCACTCTTTCTCTCTCTCTTGCTCTCCCTGACTCTGATGCAGCTGATCTGCATGCTGCAGCTTGTTCTATTTTCGGCACAATGTGCAAATGAAAAATTGTTATTCTAAATTAGCAAATTGCCATAAATTAGAAGAGTAACACATAGACACATACACATACACACAGATACATACATAAATATGCATATTTGCATACTAGTATGTACAATGATAACCTAATTTATGGAATTTATTGAACATATTTCTATCTCTTTCATTGCATTTTGAAAACCGTCTGTTATTGTTATTTTGTTTGGGAATCGAATTCCAATTCGGTTTCGGTTTTACTATTTTGTTATTTGCTTAATTAGCATTATCTTTCGGATAAGAGGGGCTTCTTCTTCAAGTTGTCTTACCGGATGTTATGTACTCTATGTGATTTATGATGAATCATTTGAGTACAGAAGAAAAAATGAAACTGCACTTGCAGGCGGCGGAACAAGTGAAAGTGAAACAGTGAAATGCGAGGGCGCCAGCGAGGGCGTGGGACGAGCAGTTATGGACGGATAAACTGACCTAAAACGTAAGTCTTGGGTCCAAACTGTGTTAAAGATTGTGCGTAGTTGTATCAAATATATTTACATATGAAAGATACATATAAATACATACATATGTACATATGTATATAGCTTTACTATATGATATGGACCCAACGACGCTCGCTTGACCTCTTGGACAAGTATGAAACGATTTTCTTTGTTCACATTTTATTTCTTGTTCTATTTTTAAATAGTTCGCTTACTAACTCTACTAACTAATACATATGTATGTATGTACATATATGTACATATATTGATGCTTCGCCATGATCCTTTAGACTTTTCCACCAACTTCCCCAGCCGACAAGTCAATTTTGGTCTTTGCAATATATTGATTTGATTCTGCTCAGTTATTTGAAACAATATTTTTAAAGTCCATAAGTAATTTTGTCGTAAGTATTTGGTAAGGTTGACTTGTGACTCCGAGAATGCATTCTAAATTATAGCGAATTCTTTTCATTTATCTACGCTATTTTCAATACATTTCCTGATATGTACATATGTATGTACGGTTTTTGTTTTTCTAGTACAATTTTGCACGCTAATTTATATGCAACTATACATGCGCCTATAAAACCGTATATATGGATGTACAAGCGATGTTTGTATGTACATAGATATGTACATATGTATGTATGTATGTACATGGTAAAGGTGTGCGTACCTGCATATGACGTTGATATCGGCTGACGATCCTACACGTCTATATGTACATATGTAAATAGGAAGCAATAAACTGATCAAATTATACATAAACGTACGGAATTTACTATGCCCCATTGTTTGAATTTAAAATCAAGGAAAACGCAAAAGCGATTATTAAAAACTAACAACAAAACGTTATTTTTCTGCGCATTTTCCATGCAAAACTTAAAAAAAAGAAATTGAAATTCTTAGCCATTTTGTAAGATTTGACGCAAAGGCGTAAAAACAAACCTAAAGACCCCTAGATACGTATATATCTGTATTCGTTGTGGCCACAATACAATATATATTGGGGAATTCAGTTCATTAACCCAAAAACAAAAACAATATATGAAGAGAACGAAAATGAAAAGAGAGTGCAATGCACAAAAATGTGTGAACAAGCCCACACATATAACATATATCGGCTTATACATATACAAATATATCAGCAGATTCTCCTGTGCACCTTGCACAGTCATTTAAATACACACACACACACACACATACATATGTATCTCCACATATAGATAAAAACAAAAGGCATTATACTAATATTAATAACAAATAACGCAACAGCTAAAAAGGCAAAAATCACCCAACAACAAAGTGAGAGCGCAAATGAACCACAAAATTCAGGTTCAAGGCCAATTGACAATTGTTTGCTAGCCGTTTACGTACTCAAAAATATGAATTTATGTACTCTATGGTGTATATGACACAGATACATATTACTAATCAGCATGACAAAATCCACAGAAGTGTGTGTGCCGTGTCGCCTTTTTAAATTTGTCGTCTTTTGACGATCGATCAGGTTTAGCGCAAACTTTTTGCTATCGGAACACCAATGTGTACATACACACGTCTGACCAATGAACCCCAAAGTGTTATCCAACACTACATTGGACGAGAAACAAGGTCGTTTTCATTGCACATCCTGAAGATGTCCTTTACAATTCAATTAAAAGTTATCTCGATATTTGATAGATCTAATCAAACAGATTAAATATCCATTATCCTTTATGTCAAGCTTCCCCAATTCGCTTTAGCTTTAGGGAGTGTGATGATATAAGTTCTGAAAGCAGTTTCGCTAATTCTTTGAGAGTGTTATGTTGTCACACGACTAACGTATACATGTACATATGTATGTATGTATAGGAGGAAGGTGGTATCGTCTGCCCGTCGGAAACAAGAAACCTTACACAATATGCTATCGTGTTTGGTTTTGACGGGAATAAAATAAATTTGAATCTTAAGAATAGACAGAGAGAGGGAGAGGGAGAGAGGGCGTACGATTTGGTTTCGTTTTCAACATACCACGTACTAGATATGCATGTGTGTGTGTTATATTATTATGCATGCGTGTGTGTGTGTGTGTGTGTGTGTGTGTGTGTGTGTGTGTGTGTGTGTGTATGAGTATGTGTAGCATTTCCGTTCCATTTACAACAAACACAAAGAAGAACAATATCAGCTCCCTATTTTTTTTTTTGTGGTATTTTCATTTTTTTTTCTATGCAGCATGGAATAGGGAAGGGATAGAAAGAGAGAGAGAAAGACAGTATGTGTGCATGCATGTTAAAAACTGCATAGCGTTATTCAAAAGCAAATAACAATGCAATATTGCTATCTCATTCACTATGTGTTTGTTTGTACATATGTACATACATATGTATGTATTTAAATTGTGGAAAACTGCAAGTTTCTTAATTATCATCCGGCGGAAATATGTATAAGCTGGTCAGAGAGTCAGTCAGTATGAAACACTTATGCATTAAACTCAATCCCACATGATTCACAAGGAATTTCATCATTTGACGTCACAGTTTTACTAATAGGAATGCATGGAAATGAAACACTGTCACACTCACACTGATAGTCACATCAACAGGTGCGTTTGGATTAGTGCAAAATTTTTCAACTCCCCTTTCAACATGATGCGTTAGCCGCTGCTTCTTCTTTAATAGGAGGATAGTCAATTGATTTCTAATATATTCTCCTAAAATCATCACACAATAAACATTTGCCTGAAAGTGGCTTTAAAACAGAATTTGCACAATTTTGAACCTGTGCTTGTTGACTTAAAATAGATAACAAATATGATCGATTTTTTGTTGTAACAAAAACCACCTACACATTTCATGCAATATTTGGATTCATAAGGTTGTTAACGTCAGAGTTAACATCTGTAAAATGCCATCTCCAAGTTGTTAACGTCAGAGAGCTTACATCAGTGATGCCATCTGCATTTATAGTCAGCATTTGCAAGTTATGCATTTGACTCATGTCAGGGGGGTGAATCATAAAAAGGACTCATTTAGCTCTCTGATCTCATCATCGTCATCAAACTCAATAATTTCAATTTCAAAGTCACGATGCATTTTTGTTATTGCACATAAAAGCCGAATAGCAAAAAAAAAAAAAAAGAAGTTAAGTGCAAGAAATACAGGTTTATGTTTTAAATAGATGCAGAGTGAGAGAGGGATGGAGGCAAAAAGCTAGCTAGTCGACCCGGCATCGGCTTACAAATATGTACGCACACAATTAAAGACAGAGAGCGAGAGTGAGAGAGACAGATCGGAGAGTGGTTGTGGAGAGAGACCCCAACCAAATAGCATGAGAAACGGACAGAGAGTGAGTGAATAAATGAAAGAGTAAGGTGCGTCATCAGCGACAGCGAATTTGGAGCGCTGAAATGCAAAGGCAAGCGCAAAGACAGAGGCACGTGTTCTTTTGCTGCGCTGCTTGCATGCACTATCGTGTGTCATTGCTGCACTTGACCATGGCCGCCGTGTGATAATAATACCCCACCAAAACCCTCAAACAAAATCAATATACATACAAATGTATGTATACAGTAAAAAGGTGTATGCACTTACCTCTTAATAGTCCTTAATTAGTTTTTGTTTTGTTTTATATAATTAATTATTATATTAATTTTATTGGGAAATCTCGACCAAGGAGAGCCTGCAAATAAACAGAAAACAGAAACTGATTATTTAAAGTTTTTTTTTTTTTTTGCAAGAGATCCTGCATCGGAAAGAGAGACAGGGAGTGAAACATAACATAAGTAGGTTATAAAGGGGTTGGATCGGTATATCAAATTTCATATTGTCAATAAAGCAGTAGCTAACAGGTTTTTTTTCTTTTACGATTATCAAAACGATCATTTCGCTTTGACCATATGGTGACGCGTCGTGTGAGATAAATAAGCTTTTTTGCAAAACATGTATGCATACATACATATGTACATATACATATAAAAACAAATAAACAGGGTCCAAACAACAACAACATCATCCTTTGTGTCCAGGTGTCCACCAACCGGTGCACAATAAAGATACAAAACGGAAATGCCTCAACACACTCACACGAACATTTTTTTTCTCTTCCCCCTCTTTTGCACCCTTTTTATCAGACAGTACTTAAAATATGTTATATATTGGATGCTAGTATTGGGGCCAGTGTTGAAAAATATCATGATAAGACGACACGACGACAACGGTGACGATATTCGTTCGTTACAACCCCCAAAAAGGTCTCGCCCCTTTTTTAAGATGTCAATGAACTTGGCCGCGGCGTCGGCGTCGGCATGTCTTGAAAAAGAGATGTCGTTGACATTTTGAGGTCCTACTCACACGCATATGTATTTACGTTCAGTCCAGCACAGGCGGGCAGCTGATGATTAACCGTTATGGAATAAGAAAGAAGATGGTAATGAAAGAACAAATGCGATTGTGGGATGCCAACCACATAGAGCAATAGCTCGCCCGTTCCCCCCTCAAATTATCAGTTATCTTGAAATTTGGACCTCACGAGAAGAAGTCAGCTCAAATGAAGAGATGGAAAGAGCCCGACAGGGGGAAGAAGAGGAGGAGGCAGAGAGGTCTCCCTCTATTTGAGCTCATGCTTTTATGAGCATGGAACAACGCAACAGACACAGACAAAGGCCAGACGCAAAGGATATACATACAGCTGTGTTCACGAAAATAGCAGTGCCCTTAAGCTTTGACTTCAAAGTTGATCAATCATATTAAAAAGACCGTAAATGCACCAATCTTTTACACATTCGCAATTTATATTTATGTATCACAAAATTAATATCATTTTGGGTTGAAAAAACTACGTCATTTTCAGAAATCAGCAAGATAGTGAAAAAGGAACTTTTGGGCTGTTCATTAAAATAGCAGTGTCAACTAAAAATTAAAATATGTCTATTCCAAATTTTGTAAAACTTCAAGTTGAGATAATTTTTCAATAGTATGACTTAATATTTAGTTGTAAATCCTTTATTGGCCATAACGGCTTGGCACCGGCGCGGCATCGAGTCCACCAAGTCCTGGCAACGCTTAACTGGGATGTGCTGCCATGCTTCTTGGATAACTTCCCAAAGTTGAGTTCTATTGGACGGTTTTTTTTGACGCTTCGCTTAATGTCGCCCCACAAGTTTTCAATGGGGTTCAAGTCCGGCGACTGAGCTGGCCATTGCATTACGTCGATCCCTTCTGATTGAAACCAGTCCTTAGCGAGCTTGCTCGTGTGTTTTGGATCGTTATCTTGCTGGAACGTCCAAATAATGGGCATATTCCATGTAGCATATGGAAGCATAACGTTTTCCATTATGTTGACGTAGACATTTCGATCCATAATGCCATCAATCTTATGGATTGGACCAACTCCGCTATATGAAAAACAGGCCCAAATCATGATTTTTAAGCCACCGTGCTTAACTGTTTTTAGCGTATGATTTGGGTGGTATTCCGTATTTTCGGGGCGACGTACATATTGTCTAGACCCTGTTCCACCAAACAAGACTATTTTACTCTCATCTGTCCAGAGAATATTACGCCACTTTGTAATGGGCCAATTCATATGGGTTTTGGCGAAATCCAAACGTGCTTTGACATGCTTCGAAGTCAATAGTGGGACTTTCCTTGGACTTCGCGCGCTCAACTTTTGTTCTAGGAGTCTACGCCGAACAGTGACATCGCTTACTGACAGGTTTAGATCTTGTTTGATTAAATTGGATGATGCAAACGGATTGCATCTGCTGTATCTAGCAATGCGCCGGTCATCTGAGGTCGTTGTTGCACGTTTCCCACCGCGATTTTCGGGTTTCAAGTGGTAGTTTACGGCATTAGAGATCATCTTTGCTGAACATCCAACTAAATTTTGGATTTCTTTATATGTTTTACCTTGTTTCCTAAGTTTTAGGATCCACTCCCTCTTCTCACTCGAACAATGAGTGCCTCTACCCACTAACATGAAAATTATAGCATTAAATTAGTGTATACTAATACAAATAACATTTAAGATTAATTATCTAATAAATTAAACTTACTATTGACGAATTTTTACACTTTTTATTGAATTTTCCGCAACTAAACGGGACACTGCTATTTTTTGTGAACAGGGAAATTAGTGTGCAACAACGCAAAAGCTCGGAAAATGCACTAAAAAATAGTGCAATTAAAAGGCACTTTTTGTTTTTCTTATCTCTATATTCCATTTTACCAAAACAAAGTCAAAAAATTGAAACTTTCAAAAGGAATTTGTGAAAAATTTTCGAATCTTTGTTAGCATCTACTGCACTGCTATTTTCGTGAACACAGCTGTATGTACGCATGAACTGGCGCGTCTGCTGAGACCTTGACCCGGCTTAGGTGATTGAACTAACTAAACTTCAAATACATATAAAACATTTATGTTTCAAAGTTTTTCCATTATTTCTTGATGTACAAATGCCGACCTTGATTTTATAAACTTTATTTTCCCGATGTCCATGGAAGTAAAGAATAAAAGAACTTTCGATATTGTATCTTAATCTTTCGCCAATCACAAACAATCCTATTTCCTTCAGTTGAAGGTGCTAAATAGTTGAGTTATTAAAACGCGTCAAACATTAGATCAGTTTCAGTTTAACTGAGGGGTGAATTAACTAAAATTTATGAATTATTTTCAGTCCGATTTGTATCTGAAATTAATCACACGCTATTCAGCAAAATTTGTGCGTTTTTAGAAGAAAACTTCAATTCAATTTGTGTTTTCCCCCGACTACATAAATCAGAGACTTTTTGTTTGTGTTGCCAAAATTTCCAGTTATAATTAAGTGGGCCACTATGTTACAAATAAGACTGACTATATGATATGCAAAATATGTTTGTACGTACTACCGATACATACTATGTACATCCATACATATGTACATACATATGTATGTATGTTACCTTGAATAGTTTAGTCATAGGGTAAATTTTTATTACCTACACGCGATTTTCATTTTTGTTGTTATACATTTCGTTTTCTTTAGTGCGATAATCAATTTAACCAATAAACGAACAATAAGTAAACAAATAAGTATATATGTACATACTTAGTTAGAGTTACTACACCCATGAAAATGCAGCCTTGCTGAAAGGAAAGGAGGGGGTGGGGTGGATGTAGAGTACGGAATTTAACCAGGCCAAAGCAATCAGCTCCAATGTGACTAAAGGAACTCACAGGTCATAGAAGCAGCAACAGGCAATCGACGCCCGATTTCAAGGAAAAATCATAATAATATACAACAAAAAAATAAGGTTAAATGTACATTTGGGATGACATGCAAAAAAAACAACAACAACAACAACACTTGTAGGTAGAACAACAAAACGAGGTCACGCGCAAAGAAAAAGACAAAAACGAAAAATAAGGAAGATTCTTTTGCTTTATGAAAACAAAGAAAGTGCCGATCAAAGCAGAAATCATAAAAATACAGAACAGTTATGTACACACACACACTCACACGCAAAGACGATTCCATAGATGTAAATACAAGTTTGTGTGTGTCTGTGTGTACAAAGTCAAGCAATTATGTCTTTGTACAAAATATTTCTTCTTTAGGGCTAACTTGATTATAATTTCAAAAATTAATCAAATTTCATACGATCTTTTATTTATGTAAATACATATATGTGTGTATACATACATACATATACCGCTGGGCAAAGACTTTTATGAGAATCTGTTTTCATATATGTGTGTGTGTGTGTATTGTGTTTGGGAAAAGAAATGGATGGCAGCAAAGAAAGTAAAAGTTGAAATCAATGAAATTTGCGTGTGTTTTGTGTCTTTCTTCTTCATTCTATTGTGAGGCAGAAAAAGAGATTTTTGCTAGGGAATCAACAATTTCAGGGTTAACACAAATAGAAATATTTACAAGCAGTATTTAAATATAATTAAGAAACGTAATTGACAAACAACAAGTAAAATATACACACACACACATAAATGTATTTAACGATAAGCAACAATCTTGTTCTCTCTCCCTCTCTCTCTCTCTCTCTCAGAAAGAGGACAAGTTCCAGCTGTTAAACAGCTGTAAAGCAACAGCAGTAGCATCGACGACATCGCGACGTCGACGTCAACGTTGGCTAAGAAACAATCAATTGAATTTCCTCCCCCTCTCACGAACCCTACTAATAGTATTTGTTGTTGCCAACATCGATCGATTGTGCTCTCACTATTCTTTCGTTTGCAACCATTTCCCCCACTAGATTTGCATCAATCTCTCTCTCTCTCTCTCGCTTTGGCTCTTCTTTAAAACGGTGACGTGCTCTAGTTAAGTAAAACAAAACAAAAAAAAAAAAAGTGTTGATTCAAATTCCAACTGCTTTTTTTGTTTAAGCAAAGCATAAAAAGTCACACGTTGTTGTAAAATGTTCATAAATGAAAATGGAAAAATGAAAAAGCACACTTCAAGCAATTTGTCTATTTACCCGTTTCATTTTTTTTTTTTTTTTTCTAACAAACTGGGTCAATATCTTAATTAATTTTAATGGGGCTTAATTTAAAAGACAAAGGAAGCGCACTTAGACAAATGTATGTAGATATGTACAAACATAAGTACATACACAATGATTACATCAATCATTTACGTATTATGTACACATACATACATACATACATATGTACATATGTATGCACGCAGATAAATGTCAATTACTTTTTTTAATTCTTTTCTTTTTTTTATAAAAATGTCGACGCCCCAAATGAGTAGTACGTATTTTTCTTTATTTATATACATATGTATGTATGTACATATATACATACATCAGTGTTTATCAGTTTGATCCATATTATGTTCCAAATTCTTTACATTCTACATATGTATGTACATACATATGTACATTTGTACATACATATTTGAACTTTGAAATAGTTTTCTGTCTCTTTTACACCTCTGGACCCTTAAGAAAAATTGAGAAAATTACAGATGACATTTAATTGTAGTATTAATTATTATTAATGATTAATTTTAAATATTTTTTTTTTGCTCCCTGAGGATTGATTTAGGGATTAATGGAGTTGAAAATTTACGCACTTCACAAGAAGTATTTACATTATTCTTCTTCTTTTCCCTTTGCTGTATTGACACAATATAAACAAAGCGATGTTATGAAACGGAATGGAAAGAAACATTGGCCCAATGATTCAGACATGGGGAATTCCTTTGATATGCATTGGAATTCCCATTCCCCTCCTGTGATGATGATAAAGATCCTGTGATACATATGTATATGTATGTAAATTAGTTTGTACATTTTTTTGATTTACATATGTACATATTTATGTATGATAGTTGTCAAACTTAATAGTCCAATAAAAACTCACTCACAAACAAATACAATCAACAGAAATTAGCGATAACATGACACATACATACATACATATACACAAAGAGAATCATCAAACATACAAATGTATGAATGTATTCGTACATGCATGTGAACATGCGGGCGGAAGTTACATACATGTACATGTACATACAGTTGTGTTCAAAATAATAGCAGCGCATATAAGCTCTGACTTTAAGATTGAAAAAAAAACATCATATTGACTACAGACCAACATTTTTTTCACTATTTAGTATTTACGTTTAATTTCAAACAAAATTAGTGTGTTTTTTTTATCAAAAAACTTATTTCATTTATAAATTTAAGTAAAAAATGATAAAAATGCCGAAATTGCCCTGTTCAAAATAATAGCAGCAAAAATCGAAAATGTTAAATGTGTCAACTAAATTTTGTTTATAACTTCATATATTAAATTAACTTTGTTACTTATGAACTAATACTTGGTTGTGAACCCCTTATTAGCTGTAACAGCTTCACATCTCCGCGGCATGAAGTCAATTAAGTCCTGGCAGCGCTTTAAAGGAATCTGAGCCCATGCATCTTGAACAACTTGCCAAAGTTGCACTTTATTGGACGGTTTCGACTTGGCCACACTTCGTTTAACGTCCCCCCACAAGTTTTCAATCGGGTTGAGATCTGGGGACTGTGCTGTCCATGGCATTACGTCAATCTTTTCCGTTGCAACTCACTGTTTGGCAAGTTTGCTGGAATGCTTTGGATCATTGTCCTGTTGGAATGTCCATTTTAGTGGCATTTCCCAAGAGGAATATGGAAGCATAACGTTTTGCAGTATATCCACATATACTTTTGCATCCATAAACCCATTTATCATGTGGATAGGGCCTACTCCGCCATATGAAAAACAGGCCCATATTAATATTTTTATTCCACCATGTTTCACTGTCTTTAGAGTGTGGTTAGGCTGATATTCTGTGTTTGGGAGACGAGGGACATATTGTCTGGATCCAGTTCCACCGAACAACACAATTTTACTCTCGTCGGTCCAGAGTATGTTGCGCCACTTTGTTAAGGACCATTTTAGGTGCTCTTTAGCAAACCGTATTCGAGCTTCGATATGTTTTGAAGTTAAAATCGGTACTTTTCTTGGACTTCGGGCCCTGAGTTTATGCTCCAGAAGTCTTCGCCGACAAGTTACGCCACTTACTGACAAGCTTAGGTCTGCTTTTATGGATTCCCCTGAAGCGAAAGGATTAGCTTTGCTGGAGGGCACAATGCGTCGGTCGTCAATGTCAGTGGTAGATCTTTTCCTGCCGCGGGTTTTGGCTTTGTATTGATAGTTAATGGCATTATTAATCATTTTAGAAGAACATCCAACCAATCTTTCGATTTCCCGGTGTGTTTTCCCTTGCTTTCTAAGGCTTAATATCAATTCACGCTTTTCATTTGAACAATGATTGCCTCTACCCACTAAAGTACAATTTTTGTCATTATTTTGGTGTATTCCCATGTAAATAATAGTAAACTCAATAATTAAACTTACTTTTAACAAATCAACAACTTTTAGTTGAATTTTTTTAATATTGAAATGAAGCGCTGCTATTATTTTGAACAGGGCAATTTCGGCATTTTCATAATTTTTTACTTAAATTTATAAATGAAATAAGTTTTTTGATAAAAAAAACACACTAATTTTGTTTGAAATTAAACGTAAATACTAAATAGTGAAAACAAATTTTGGTCTGTAGTCAATATGATGTTTTTTTTCAATCTTAAAGTCAGAGCTTATATGCGCTGCTATTATTTTGAACACAGCTGTACGCACACATTCACAGTTATTGATGTAAAGATGCAGAAGGCAGGCAAGAGAACAAAAAAAATAACAAGCATATTCTTGTTGCTGATGCAGGACCCGGCATAAACGACGATCAACGACGACGAAAACGACAGGTAGCAACAGCAAAACGTTAAGCAGTCTCAAGGCAATGGCTAGGTAGGGTGGGTGGTTGGGTGTAGTGGGGCCCGTAGTGGCTAGGGTAAAAGAAAAAAAAAAAACGAAGGCAATGAGCTAACGACTGCGATTTTATTTAGGGTGCACCGCAGCACACTGTCTGCCTTTCTATGTATGTATGTATGTATGTACATAAGTATATGCATTCATGTGTGTGGGCCTGACCTCGTTTGAATATATGAAAAATAAAGAGGGGACATCAGAATATACCCAGCACAAACAGAGAGAACTACTGAGAGAAGAAGCCGCACCTAAAAAAAAAAAAACAAATCTGTACAAACAACAAAAATCTATTACATCACTTGGAAAATTGACAAAAGCAAAAATATATATATATGTATGTATGTATGTATGTAAACAGCTCATTTACATATAGAAACACAAATGTACATATATACATACATACATATGTATATATGTATGACATGTTCATATGTACATAAATACATACAATGTACATAGTCTGAAGCACGTGTGGGTGAGATTTCCGAATTTCAAAATTTTCGTTATTTGTTTCTATCTTTGTGAAAATATGCAAGACTTTTCATCACCTAATTTTAATCAATTTTAGGTGGAGAAAAAAAGTAACAGTAATAGCAACACCAACAACAACAGCAATTGCTAGAAACTTCTGCAGTGAAGTAAAAATACAAAAATTTATAACCAAGGAAATAAATGTACGAGTATTGTTTGAGCTACACGGCTACAAAGCTACAATCGAGAGAGAGAGAGAGAGAGAGCCCCAAGCGATAAGAGCATGAGCAGAAACTGAGAGTTTTCTTCCCGTGTGTAGGCATGTATGTGTGTGGGTATATATATTATCTATATGTGTGTTTGCACGAATTTCGCCGCTTTTGCGGCGAATTGTAATGCAAATGATAGGAAACCAGACGAAGACGACAGACAGACAGGTGCACAGTGGTTGCAAATAATATATATTTTAGTGGAAAAATAAGTTAAAGTTGTGCTATGACAACAATTAAAATGAATAATAAAAACTTTTAATTTTTGTTTTTAATGTTTGTTGCCTATTTTGATGTCTGACATAACAAAATATGCACTTAGAACTTTGAGTTAAATCGTAAACATTCTTTTTTCTCATGTGCATTTAAGCACTTGTTGGATTGTTTGATATTTGTCCCTACAGAACTTTGTTTTTTTTTTTTTACTTAACTCTAGTGCATGCACTGTCAATACGTACAAAAAAATTAAGGAAAGATGTTGTAAGGTAAACGAAAAAAACAAAACCACTGTGCGACGCCAGCGCCAACACCATTCGGGCGTACGACGACGACACCGACCGACCACGAGACGCGGACGACAACAGTTCGTTGAAATTTTGAATGTATGAAAACGTTCAGTCTGCCGCCAGCACGGCCCGAGCGTTTAGCTCGAAAAATGCGGCAGAGCAGCCGCCAAGAGCAAGCACCGTGGGCCCCCAGTTGGAAAATAAGCTGGGTCAACAAGGTGGTCTGCCTTTGTGTGGCGGCGGCAGCGGCTCTACACCGTTAGAGTGAGTGTGTGCGAACGAGCGTATTTCGTTCGACTTGGACTCTAGCTATCTCTGTTATGCACGTGCATGTGCTTCCCTGTCTTTCTTTCTCTGTCTCGTTCGCTCCTTCTTTGTCTAGATAGATATGTGTTTGTTGTGTGTGTGTAGTGTAGCGCATTTTTTTTTTTTTTTTTTTTGGCTATTTTCCATTATTATAGAATGCGAAATTATTTGAGGAATGCGACAACTGACGACACATAGAGCCGACAGTCACACAACCACACACAACAGCAGCTAGAGAGAAAAGCGATTAAAAATAGCTGAAGGGAAAAATATTTCAGCGAAAACCCCAGGACACAAGAGAGAGAAAGAAAGAATATATTTGGAGATTTTAAACTGTAGAATACCCACTTCGAACCCAAAAAATAGAATAGCAGACTTTGGTTTTTGTTTTTTGTTTGTTGTAAACTTCCTTTTTTTTGGTTAATATGTTTATTCATCTTCTTTTTTTTTTGTATGTACTGACAAGAAACTCTGTTATGGACTAACAGCTCACTGTTAACGGTGCTCTCTTGCTCTTTCGCGTTTTTTTTTTTCTTTTTGCGTTTCAATGAAAGAGCCACAAAGCTACAGAAAAAGAAAAATGGCAGACAAAAAATATGTGTGTGTACGAATATGAATTAAAAAAAAAAAAAAAATTATTTCATTTTTTTCTTGTTATGAAATTCATCGGGTAATTAGCTAAATGTGAGAGAGAAAGAGATAGATGGATAGAATGAGAATCATTGGAATGGGTGGGTGGTGACGGTTGTGAAGTGGGGAGGAGAGGGACAGTGGTTATTCCTTTGGCTGCTGATGACTTCCCTTCTGTTTCGTCTTTGTCCCAGCACACACTTTTGCTTAAAAAACTAAACTACATTACAGAGTTAATTAAAATATCACCTTTTAAATATAGTTTTTTCTTTTCTTTAGTAGGTCGCGTCGTAATGTGTTTAGTTGCGTTTTTTTATTTTTTTACTACGCTCCAAAGTTATGTAGAGGGGGACAGGCTGGTGGTTATTGTGATGTGCAGGCAAGCTTGCCTCCCTTTGCTGGCAGCGGAGCTTCTTTCTCGCTCCCAATGTCGGTGACGAGCTTTTGGGGCTCCGCTGCTTGCTAATGGCTGGCTGACGATGACAACAACGGCTGCTGCTTGCTGCTCTCTTTTGACGAATTTGCCGTTACTTTACAATTATTGTTTAAGAAACACACTTATTTCTTTTTTTTTTCTTTTCTTTTGTTGTAGTTGCGGTTGTTATTGTTTTTCGCTTCTTCCTTTTTGATTTGCAAATGTTTAGTTTTATATCTAAACGCAACAGCAAGCAAAAAATAATAAATTTTTTTGTTACATTCATACACTCATATGTTCACACATGTATATTTATATATAATGACAGTCGCTACAAAGCGGCAAAAATTGACCGCTCTCTCTCTCTCTTTTCATTAATCTCACACACTGCCAAGAAACACATAACCACACAGCACAGGCACACACACACACAGGCAACAGTCATCAACCACAAATTGAGAACTTCTAGCGCATGCTCTCTCTCTCGCCCCTGCTGCTGTTGCTGCTGCTTGCTGCAAGAAGAGCAACGCAATAAAAGTTCAAAAACAGTTGAAGTATACCGCGAAGCGAGTAAAAATCTTTCCTTCGTCGTCGTGTCGTCTTCCGCGAATTTCTTTTTCATTTTTTTTTTTTCGGTCGTCATTGTTGTTGTTGTTGCTACTGCTGCTGTTGCCTTTGCCTCAATTGAATGGGGGCTCTGAGCAATGCGATTTTTGTTATTCAAAATTCTATATATTCTAAGTGGCAAAGTTAATGTAAAAAAAAGACAAATTTGATTTGATGTTAAGAGAGAGAGAGAAGGGGGCGGAAAACGTGCGTGTATAAAATGTGTAAATTTTTCATTCTTTGCTTTCTGTTGCTGTTTGTCATCGAGTTGCGTTAATTTATGATTTGATAATCAATTTCTCTTTCGTGAATATTTTGTTGTGGGTGGTGATTTCATTTTCGTTTGTTTATTTTATCATTTGTAATTTATTATTGTTATTATTTATATATCAGAAGTTACAAACAAAAAAAAATATATTGTTAACCAAAAATAAATTCTAAGAGCACAAAAGCGAAACTTCCGACGAGCGACAACCGGCCGCACAACCGCTTACCTTCAAAACAAAAACAACACTGAGAAAAAAACGACACTTTGAAGTCAATATCGATGTTGCAGTGTTGGTCAACGCTAACAAATGTATCGAATACAACCCTAATAAACCGCATATTTTTAATATGTAATATGTAATGTTGTATGCACTTATAGACCTAATAAAAAAGTTTGACAAAATAAAACAATTATTGACTATATGAGTTTAATTTTAACAGAGATATTACAGCGCTGCAATTGAACCTTTCATTATGTCAATCAAGCATAGTGTTAATTAAGGTTACAAAATCATTATCGTTGCAGAGTTGTACTTCAATTCTAAGTAATTTTTATATTTTATGACTAAATTATAAATAAAAATGAAATTGAGCCCCATACGAATGTGGATTTCTTTCTGTTTAAATGGTGTAACTAGCAAAAACAGTAAAATGGGATTTTTAATTAAATGAGTCGCATATCCGATAGATGGACAATGTTAGTGTTGGTCAACAGTGTTATCAAATGACAAATCAACTCTGATGCCGCATCTACATATGTATTTATTTGCCGCTAACTCCTTGCAATTATTTTCCAATGGACAATTACTAGATTTAGAAGGGGAAATATTTGATTTTTGAAGAACATGAAGAGATGTGAGATGGCGTTGGGCTACCTTTTAGGCATATTGTTAATTGCGGGTGCTGGCCATGCCCAAATAAACATCGATACCAATGAACAATTTCACGAGGAGCTGGTGGTACGTCCTTTGGCCGGGGATCATGTCAACACATATTTCCAGTTTACCACCCGATGGCATTATGGAGAAAATGAGAGTCGTAAGTGTAGACAAACAATTCGATCGATCAATAAGGTAACATTTCTCCTCGCCCGCTCCATCTTCTCCTCCATTGCAGTATTTCACACACAACTGACGCCGCGTGTGATTGCCGAGCTGTTGCAGCAATTCGATGTGAAGGAGCTACACATTGGCCTTACCCAGGGCTTGTGGCGTTACGAGACCTGGGGCTATCCTGTGGTGGAGACAACTGGCGGTGCCGAAATGTGGGCATGGTTCAATGGCCCGAATCTCACCGACCAGGAGGTTAATCGCCAATGGACACAATTGGCGAATGTCTTCTCCGGTGTTCTGTGCGCTTCGCTCAACTTTGTGGATCAAACCAATAGCATAGCACCCAAGTATTTGTTACGCCCGCAATTCGTGAGTGGCGGTGGCAATGTGGAACAGTCGAAATTTATACGTTATGCTAGTTTGCCCAGAGAGATTGTTTGTACAGAGAATTTAACGCCTTGGAAGAAATTATTGCCATGTGGCAGTGCATCCGGTTTCGCTTCACTTCTAAATTCTGCCTATGTCCACAATACTAAATTCCATTCATTGGGCCTCGCTGTGCGTACGCTATGTGAGCATCCCGAAAACTGTGTCCTGGAATTAACCCAGACGGCGAATTTGGTCTACGATTTGAGGCTGTTGGAGCAATCGACTGGAGATTTTTCATTGCGTCGTTTATTTGGCATGGGTCTAAATGGATATTGCGAGTTGGCCACCAGCAGTCAGATATATGTTCAACTAAACGACCAGGGTCAGAGGTATCAATTGGTACCGGAGCCAGCAAAGGAGATTAGGACGACACGTGGCGGTCACACCGTGATCTACGGTGTCTATGACATGCAAAAGCAATTCGAAGGACAGGGCGAGCGTCTCTTCAACATTGCATGGGTGACGCCCAAGGGTGACCGCAAGCAGCGTTCAGGCGGTGGCCAGCATCAATTTCTCACCCCGCCGCCTCTAAATGTTCATCGCTATTTGTTGGGTCAGGGCCAGGAGCGTGGCCGCATTGCCACCGAGTTGACTAACAATCATTACGAGCCGTTGCCCATTGTATTGCAGGAGCTAATACCCTGGTATGTTCATGCCTATCTGCATACCCTACGCATACGTTCGAGACACTTGCAAAGGCATGAGTACACCAACAGCAAGAGGGATTTGCCATTCCAAGTGCTGCACTATGCCCCCGGCAAGCAAAGGGAGTTGCCTACTCATCTGGAGATTGCATTTGAACTGCCACCGAATAGTGCGGCCCTCATTACAATTGAAGTCGATTATTTGCTATTGAAGTGGCTGGAATATCCACCAGATGCCAATCATGGCCACTATATCGGTTCGGCTATAGTGACCACCCTATTGCCAATTGCCCGCAACTATACGGCCATTCCCATCGATGGCCATCTCTTTGAGCATTCGTTTAATGCCACGCGACCATCCTATGTGTTGAGTCTTCATACCGAAGCATTAATTGTATCGTTGCCCACTCCGGATTTCAGTATGCCATACAATGTCATTTGTTTGGCCTGCACTGTGGTGGCCCTGGCATTTGGTCCCATTCACAGTGTGGCCACCAAACTGATCATTGTCGAGCGTCAGTCGGCGGCTCCCAAGAATTTCTTGAAGAAAATCATTTTCAAGCTAACAAAGAAGAGAACTAATTCCCAACAACAACAACAACAACAACAACAACAACACGAACAACAACAGACTGAGGAGGATAAAGCCATTGGTGGAACGGAAACAGACATTGATCCCACACAGATCAACGCGAATCGTGATCATTAGATATTCCAAAAATATATGTTATCAACTAAAAAACAAAACATTCCTAGTATTTTTTTTACCCAAGTAATAAAAGACCTAAACAAATTTGCTGGTTAGGAGGGAAAAGTTCATTTTGCTTCTCTTTCTTTTTCGCATGAAATTCGACAGTATCCAAAAGAGCAAAGAGATCTTCATTTCTCTCTGGGACAAACAAAGCCAGAGGGCCGGGGCTAGAATCAAAGTTTATATACTCTTTCCTTACCCACAGACGTCAAAGTGGAAAAATACGAAAGAACGGCCTTCAATCTTAGGAGATAACGATCAAAGTCTGTGTTTTCCACCGATTGTTCCTATAAGAGCTATATGATATAGTCACCCGATCCGGCTGAATCCGAGATATAGAATCCCTGCAGTATATACAAGCCTACATGCAAGATTTCAACTCTGAAGCTTCAACGGTCTAGAAGGAGTTTGCGCTGATCCAGGCGGATTTGAACTCGTCTCGTCGTGCTGATCAAGAATATATATATTTTATATGGTCGACCCTCTATGCGTTGCACACTTCTGATCAAGAATATAGTATTTAGCTGAGTTTTGGGCAAATTGTAAATTGATTTGTGTCCTTGCAGGACTGGAAGGATTATAACAATTGAAATTAGATGGATATCTATTATTTATTTAAAATGCATATATTTTCTATTTCCTTTCGATTTTTTTGTTTTATAAAAGTTTATTCATGCATTTTGTTGTTGTTTTACTTTAAATAGTAAATTTAAATATATTGTATAAATATTTAAAAATGAGTTTACAATTTTGCTGCATCGACTACACATAAAAAAAATGATAAAAAAAGAAACACACACGCACACACACAAACAAACAAAGTACACCAAAATAGTTTGTTAATAATAATAAAAAAAAAATAATAATAATAATAATTGAATTGATTCAAAATAAAATTGTAAAAGGATGCGAAATGAAAAAAGGGAGGAGCCGAAAGGAGTAAGGGCGGGGGGGCTGCTACATTAGACAATCATAATTTGTAAGTTAAGTAAGTTATTAGTTAGTTAATAGCGCAGCTAGTTGAGCTATTTAAAATTAATTATTATAATTACATATAGAGAAGCATTTTGCATTACTTTCGAATCAATTACAATTACAATTACTAAATGCTAATTCACGATTATAATTATATTTCTGATCGTTTGTTAAATCATTTTGAATTTGTTTGTTTTACTTTGTTTTAGAAGGAATTACTATTAGAAAGTGTTTGCCCCTCACATCATTAACTTTACGGTTCTGCGTTATATAGAAATCGATCGGATACGACGAGACTATGCCTAAGAGAAAGAGAGAGAGAGAGAGTGAGAGAGATCAAAGGAAAGGTGGTAAAGAGATGTTGGGGGAAATATTTTGGAAAAAGCTTTATCCGTTTGTTCAAAGTTAATAATGATGATGATGACTTGGTCATCTCGGGTCTATCTCACTTTACTCAGTAATCTTCATCTATCCCCCTCTCTCTCTCTATCTCTCTCTTTCTGGTGTTGTCTCTTTCTCGTTGTATGCCCAGTGAACGCCCAATATTCGGGGCTCTAACTCTGGTGTGCTCTCTTTGTTAAATCCTTGCTCCAATTGGCAGCTCGTTTCTATTGTGGCGGTTGATTGCCGTAGTAACCATAGGCACCAGTTGGCGGCGGTCCTTGGGGTGCTCCCGGTGGTGGCATTTGTGCTCCGGCCGGGCGATAAGCCTGATAGCCTTGCGTGGGCGGGTATTGGGGATAGCCAGCCTGTGGTGGCTGATGATACGCATGGCCAGGATAGGCGCTGCCTGGGGGCGGCCCATAGCCCTGTGGCGGTGGTGGAGGACCACCATACTGTTGACCAGGACCACCGCTGCCTGGTGGTGCTTGTGGCTGATATTGATTGGGTGGCATCGGAGGCGTGGCCCCATTTGGAGGCGGTTGCTGCTGTTGTTGTTGTTGTTGAGCATTGGCTTGGGGATTGGCTGGGCCACCTGTTGGCGGAGGTTGTTGTTGTTGTTGCTGTCCGGGAGGAGGACCTCCACCGGGTTGTTGCTGTTGTTGTTGTTGCTGGGTCGGTGGCGGACCGTAGCCTGCAACACCCGCAGCCGTCGAATATGTTGATTGAACCTGCGTGGGCAATGGCGACACTCCGGAAACAACAACTGGTCCACCGGGTCCAGGCTGCTGCTGCTGTTGCGGTGGTGGAGGGGCATATTGCGTCTGCTGCTGCTGTTGATTGGGAGGTGGTACACCGGTGCCACCAGCAGCACCGCCGCCAACCGCTGCACTGCCGGATGGATTGGCGACACCGCCTTGAGTGGGCGGTGGCGGCGTGGATTGCTGAGCATTCGGTCCATTCGGATTGCCAGCTCCAACTGGTTGCTGCTGCTGCTGCGGTGGGGGCGTCTGACTGGGCGCCGCTGTCGTGTTATAGCTACCCGGTGGTGGTGGTCCTCCTGCCACACTGGTGGGCGGTACGCCAGGATAGCCAACAGAATTAGGTGGTGGTGCTCCGCCAGCTCCAGCGGCTTGTTGTTGTTGCTGTTGTTGCTGCTGCTGCTGCTGATATGCCTGGTACGGCGACTGAGCATTGCTTGTGGGTGGTCCCGGCGGTGGTCCATAGTTACCCGGCGGACCTCCGCCACCACCGCCTGCACTTCCTGCCGTTTGGCCATATTGATTGGGATTGGGCGGATATCCGGCGTAGCCCATTGGTGGTGGTGGTGGTCCGCCAGCTGGATTCTGTGGCGGTGGACCATATTGATTTACACTCTGTGGTGGCCCTGGTGGTCCGGTCACTCCGACACCTACACCCACACCCACTCCTGGCTGACCTCCAGCTGTTGGCGGAGGTGGACCATACATTTGTCCAGGCGGCGGTGGCGGCGGCTGCTGTCCTGGTACTCCCGGCGGACCCTGTTGGCTGCCCGGTGGCGGTGGATACGCTCCCGGCGGCGGTGGACCTTGTTGGCCGGCCGCTGTATTCGGCTGATAGCCAGGACCCCCTGGACCGCCATGATGATAGCCACTGGGCTGACCCGAATTGGGCGGTGGTGGTGGCCCATATCCCTGGGTGGGTGGCCCATACGGGTAGGCACCCTGTGGCTGATACTGCGGTTGCGTTTGAGGTGGATAGCCGGGATAATGGCCATGTTGTTGGGCCTGCTGATAACTAACACGATATTGAGCCTGCGGTGGTGGTACGCCACCAGGCACGCCCTGTTGCTGCTGTTGTTGTTGGGGTCCACCCTGTTGCTGGGGTTGTTGTTGTTGCTGCTGTTGATTAGGTGGCTGTTGTTGCTGGGGTTGTTGTTGTTGCTGCTGCGGAGGCTGCTGCTGCTGCTGTTGGTTTTGTCCTGGCGGCAGAGGCCCATTGTTCGGTCGCTGTTGATCTGTAAATTGATTGATTAGAACTAGTAAACGGACGAGGAGGAGGAGGTGGAGAAGTTCGTTTCCCTTTCATACACTTACTAGGCGCTGCACTTGGATTCACAGATCCCTGAGGTCCCTGTGGTCCTCCCTGGCCAGGTTGTCCTCCCTGTGCATTGGATCGATATGCTGCTGATGGATGCTGTTGTTGTTGCTGCTGTTGTTGTTGTTGCTGTTGTTGCTGCTGAGGCTGCTGACCTGGGACAACTGTTTGGTTAACTTGTGGTGGCTGTTGTCCAGCTGCTGCAGCTGCAGCTGCTGCCGCCGCCGCTGCTGCTGCGGCCGCTTGCTGTTGTTGCTGCTGCTGTTGTTGTTGTTGTTGAGATTGCTGTTGGGCATTGGGCGGCATGCCAGGATGCTGTGGCGGCTGTTGTTGCTGCTGCTGGCCATAGGGCGGCATTTGTACTGGTGGCCCACTATCCCCTCCATGCATTTGTGGTGGTGGCGGCGGCCCACCTTGTTGCTGTTGTTGTCCTTGCTGCTGCTGCTGCTGTTGCGGTGGACCAGAACCAGGTTGCTGCGGCTGTTGTTGCTGCTGCTGCTGCTGTTGTTGCTGTGGCGGCGGAGGACCACCCATCATGCCATGCGGTCCAGTTGGCGGTGTCTGTTGGCCACCTTGCTGCATGGCCTGTGTTTGGAGAATGTGCGGCGGCTAAAAAGCAACAAATATTTATTAGAAACAATTTCGAGAATGAATTGAATGGAATTTGTTCCTAGTTTAACTTCCTCTTGTTGGAAAATTCAAACTCAAAACCATAACGATGGATCGAATCTTGAAATTTATATATATTTCTTAATGCAAACAACAGAAAGTAAGATAAACATTTAAAGGAGAGTATCGTGTATTGTAGTATAAACATTACATTGGTCTTTTAAGTTGGATGACTTAAGGACTAAGGTGCGATAATTACCGGCAATATCTGAGAGATGTTCATGGCGGGATCGGCCAATTGGGCCAAATAGACAAGATTCCGATGGAGTGCAACATGATAGCTTAGGCACTCTTGCGCTTTACCCATATTCTGAAAGTCCTGTATGGTCTGGATGAGGCCACAGTTCTCGTCAAGCATCTTTTGTATCTGTGCCGAATTGACTTGTGGTGGTAGATTGCCAACACCGCCACCGCCGCCGCCGGGACCACCACCACCTCCGCCGCCACCGCCACCCCCACCGACACGTTGGGCATTTGGTGGTGGTTGACCCATCATGGAGGGCAGGCCGCCGGGTCCTGTGCCCATGCCAGAGATAACACCACCTATGGGCATGGGTGGTCCACCGAGGCCGCCAGGCACACCTCTTTGTTGTTGTTGCTGCTGCTGCTGTTGTTGTTGCTGCTGTTGCATGCTCATGGGTAAGACGCCAGGTGGCAAGCCTCCAACCGGCGGCTGTTGGACCACAGAATTGGTTGGAGGTCCTCCTCCCGGTAGCTGCTGCTGATTCGGGGGTGGCGGTTGCTGCTGCTGCGGTGGTTGCGGTGAATAAACTGCAGACATTTTACTGGCTGCAGTCTTCTTCTTCCGCTTGGGAGTTTTCTCCTGTTTTTCCACAATTTTAGCGGTTATTATTTACCGGTTGGGCGAAAAATAATTATGGAAGCTTAACTAAGCGAACGGGGGGAAAAGCAGTCGGCTGACTTCCAACTATGCCTTGACGTTTTCCGTTCCGTTCTGTGTGCAAAAATCAAAATGAAAGACTTAATTTTCTCTCTTGGAGTTTGTCTTTTTTGCAGTGTGCGGCTTTTTCACATACACAAACTTGCAAACACACACACACACACACACACACGCACAAAAATGCACATACACAGGAAAAGTATACGGGGAAAAACTGAGGGCAAGTGAAAAGTTTTCAAACTCAACCAAACATTTCGTCTATAAGCTGTTTCAGTCGTGTAGTTGGCAAAATGATTTAAGCAAAGTCTGCATAATTTTCTCGTTTTTGCACTATAATTTTTTTGTCTTCTACATTGACAATTTTTTTTTTTTTTTTGACGACGCGCTTGAAACGATTAATGTGACCGTTTACTGTTATCGATAACTGCTTATTCCCCATATTTTAATCCGATAGGTTTGCTCCGATAATGTCGATTTCGATAGGTTTTGCTCCGACAATGTCGATTACGATAGGTTTGCTCCGATAATGTCGACTATGTCGAAATCAATCGATATTTACCGAGGTGAAATATGTCAGTGGTGAAATGCGGCATCTAGCCAAAAAAAAAAAAAAAGCAGGAAAAAAACCAAAAAGAAAAAACAAAAACGAAAAGAGACATTTCAGTGTGTTTGTGTGTGTATAAATGTGAGAATTTATTAAACAAAAACGAGAAAAGGAAAACACACGGAGAAAATAATATTTATATAATAATTCATTGACCATGAATTTAAGGTTGCAGAAAAAAGAAAACACAAAAAAGCAAATTCAAACAAGTGCAATATTTATTGAAAAGATTCTTTGCTAACTTTTTCAAATTTTCTTTAATTTTTTTGGTTTAATTTCTATATAAAAAAAAAAGAATTATAATAATACAACTAAAAGAACGCAGCGACACAAAATATAAAAAGGGACAAGGCGAAATTTCCTGCTACAACAGCAAAAAAGCGCGCAAACCGTACAATTACAACAAAAACAGTATAGACAACAAAAATAAAAAAAAAACGTAAAAGAGAAAAATCCTTAAAGAAGACAACGCAAGAAGAAGAAGAAGCAATAGCAGAAGAAGTGCTGCCGTGTGTGTCTGTGTGTGCACGCTGGTGAGAGAGTAAACAACAACACAACATTCAGCGTGTTATCAGCAACAACAACAACAATACCAGCAGCAGCAGCAGCAACAATCAAAAACAGTAACAAAATAAAAGCCCGCCGGCTCTCGCAAAGTGTGTGTAAAAACTAGCAAAAAACAAAAAAAGGTGGCACGCAGGGAGCCAGGAGGAGCAGGAGAAGGAATAAACTGAAGAGAAACTCTCCGCGGACGCAAACGTCAACGCCGTCGCCGCTGCCGCCTGGAATTTTGTTTGCAAATATTTATCAATATCTATTTGGTAAGAAGAAGATCTCGAACTCGAGCTTCTCTTACCAAATGATTTCCCTGCTGCAAATGAAATTTCAGGCGCTTTTGTTGTTGCTTTCAAAAGTCTGGACATGTATTTGCTTTATGTTCAATCGCCAAGTGCGAGCTGTAAGTAAAAAACACACAAACAAACACAAACACAAACAAAAATGCAAATATTAAAAACAACAACAACCACAACAACAACGAACAGAAATCTGTAATTCGCATTCGAGTCCTTTTTACACTTTTTTTCACCTTCTAACATTTTGTACATTCTTGTCATGATGAAATAATATGGCAAATGCTTGATAAGACACAGTTCAACCTTCTGGCCTCCGCCACCCCCTCGCCCTGCCACACACACACACACACACGCATATGTACATACATATGTATAATAACCCTTTATCAATAATTCTTTTGATTTTGTTGCCGCCTGTATTTTGTGTTGTTTTTGTGACAATTCTAATTGGCTTGTTTCATGAGATGTGACTACAACGCGCAGTTAGCGCCTTTTCGCCCACTCTTATCAACTGTTATGTATTTTCTTAGCCTTTTTGACTAAACATCATGACCATGCAGTTCTTTTAGTGATTTTATTTTACTATGCATCTTGCAATTTATATCTACCTGACCGTTAGGCGATTCATATCGGTTGGCATTTTGGTTTTGGTAATCTATTGACTTGTTCGTTTCGTAAGCAGTCTGTCTCTTTTTAACCTCTTTGATAAACATGTTAATAAACCCAGAGAATTGTCGTCTCTTTTTTTAGTATTTTGATCTATGATAACATCATTTACCGTTATCGATCAAAGCATTCAACGCAAGCAGTTCAAATCTATTTAATTAGCTTAACTAATTTTTGGCGGTTTTTACATTTTTTTTCTTTTCGTTGTACTTAGCTAAGGGCCTAGTTATAATTTTAAATTCGATTTCATTCAGCTAATTAATATAAACAATAACCCAAACAAAAATTTGTTTGATATATTAACTGCTTTAGTGTTTCCAGTATCAGCCGGTTAAATATGAATTGTTCCCGCTGTCGCCCGTGTCCCGGCACCGTTTGAGTCTAGTGCAGCGTAAAACTTTGGTTCTTGATCTGGATGAGACTCTCATACATTCGCATCACAATGCAATGCCAAGGAATACGGTTAAGCCGGGAACACCGCATGATTTTACCGTTAAAGTGACAATCGATAGGAATCCAGTGCGTTTCTTTGTACACAAACGACCACATGTCGACTACTTTTTAGATGTGGTAAGCAGTCCCCGAAAGAAAGAAGTATTCATAGATTAATAGACTTGATTTTTGGACTTTGCACAGTAGATGCCGGCTATATGTCGATCCCTTGAGTATCGTTATACGGCACGGCATTTGCTGTAACTCATAGAAACGCCATTTAATATTGAATCGTACTTTTGCAGGTATCACAATGGTACGATCTGGTTGTATTCACAGCCAGTATGGAGATATATGGAGCTGCTGTGGCCGATAAACTGGACAATGGTCGAAATATATTACGGCGTCGTTATTATAGACAACATTGTACGCCCGATTATGGCTCGTATACCAAAGACTTGTCTGCCATATGCAGTGATCTGAATAGGGTAAGATATATATACAAACATATGTAACGAGTATGAGAGTCTTTTTACACCATACACCCATAGAGTACCCATAAAGTATATATATTTTTGATCTACAGTTGAGTCGATCTAGCCATGTCCGTCCGTTTGAACAACTAGATCTCGGAGACTATAAAAGATAAAGCCACCAAATTTGATATGTAGGCTCGTAATAGTATGTAGAGTGATCAAGTTTATTTCAAATTTTTGCCACGCCCCTTTCCGCCTCCGCAATTCAAATAAAACGTTTATCTCAAAAACTATTCTGTCTAGAGACACCAAATTTGGTATGTATATTCGCTTAGTAAATGCGCACCTTTTGTATGTGTAAAGATTTTGCCACGCCCCTTTCCGTCGGCGTAATTTGAATAACTCGAATATCTTATATAATTTTCTACCTTGTGGAATCAAATTTGGTACACTTAAATTTGATGCTAATACCCAGCAAAATACCAAATTTGATCAAAATCGGACTAAAAATAGCCAAGTTATGCATATAAACGTTTTTGGCCGTTGGCTGGTGGGGGCGCTAGGGTGCTCGAGATACTGGTGTATGGTATCCTCAAGTCGGCGAGACGACTTACTTACTTTATTCCCTTTTGTCAAAGTTTTCTTTTTGGTGTAATGTTTAATTTTGAAGATTTTATTTTTATTTGTATTTTTTGTTGTTTCTTGCAGATATTTATAATTGACAATTCACCCGGCGCATATCGTTGTTTTCCAAACAATGCAATACCTATTAAGAGTTGGTTCTCCGATCCAATGGATACGGCGCTGTTATCTCTGCTTCCCATGCTAGATGCATTACGTTTCACCAACGATGTCCGTTCGGTGTTGTCCCGTAACTTGCATCTGCATCGCCTGTGGTAGTAGCGGATAGTAGTGGGTAGTGGGCAGCTAGTGCTAGCCACCTAAGCCTAAAACCTTTATTAGGAAATACCACTTAAGATGAAGTCAACCCTTTCACACATTAACAACAACAACAATATTATAAACTGTAACAACAACAACAACAAATTGTGGTGCTGTGACACATAAACGAATTTTTTCATTATATTAATTATTATGTTTATACAAGAGAACGAAAAGAAATCAGAAGACGACGAGAGAAGCTAAAGTTATAAAACAAAAGCATGCAAGAAACAACAACAAAAACAAAATATAGTTAAAAGAGGAGATCAAATGCTGGCTAACTCGATCCTTTCTGGCTTCTATTCGTCTTCCTCCATGAGAAATGTATTACACAAAACAACAAACAAAAAAGAAGTGAAATTGTAGCTATCCCATATAAACAATTATAAGAATTGGTTTAATTATTCATTTTTTTTTTTGTTTTTTTCTTTCTTTCTGAATATTATTATTATGATTTTTTGTGTTCTTATACTTTTTTTTTTCTTTGTAAATTTGATGTGCGAAAGCGTTGGAAAAGGGCAAACAAAAACTATTATTATAATTATGACCACTAAATTTAAGTTAATTGTATGTTTCTGTATACATTTATATATAGATTTATATATACACATACATACATACATACACACATCCTTTTCTTTTTTTTTTTCTTGCAAATTAGTTTTAAAATTCATACTCTTGGCAAGTGAATTTGAAAATTCAAAATGAACAACAAAATTTTGAAATAAAAGCAACAATATAAACAGTTATATACACACTCACAGACACACAAACACACACACACATATATAAATATAATAATAATATTTACATTTAAACTTAAGAACGGAGGACAACAATAGTAGCGCAACATCCAATTTGTTTATAAAGATATACATGGACATACATACATATATTGTTCTGTTCTATACTCAGATCTGTAAAAAAAATGCACTGCTTGCCCGATGCAGCAGTTTCATATCGGTTATTTCTGTCGCATATCTATCGGGGCTGTATGTTTCACTTGTTTTGTGTTATTTTTGGCTTTCAATTGCATCCTAAACATATGACCAGGGCTGCAAATCTAAATAAAAATATTGTTAACGATTACGGGATATAAATTGATGCTAAACATTTCTATATAAAATCATCAAATTACATGTACAAAACTATAAAGCAGTGCATTTTGCAGCCCTGGTTATATTACGGTTTTCATGTGGCAAATCTTTGGCTTGTACTGGAAATCGACAAAAATTATTAAAATATAAATTGTTTTCTATATATATATAACACATTTTTATGTATATATATACATATATAAAGAATAATGATAGATTTAATTAAGTTGATTGCAACATTTCCTGGACATTACGATATATACATACATACATATATATATATATATATATCTATATAATTATTAAAACCAAAAGAAACCTAAAGTTTTGTATAGTTTGCCGAAAAGATATAATAATTGTCTACAGGTTGTTCAATTTGGTTAGTTTCTTGCCATTTTGCGTAATTTTTGGATTTTTGTCTGTAATAATTAGTAATTTTGTTAATAAATTTTGATTATTACAAATCTGGAATGAAATTCTATAGGCTCAAGAGAACAAAAAGTCGTTTTAGTCGATTTGAATTGATCTTGGTGTGTTTTTTTTTTTTTGTGTAAATTCAAGAACAACCTGTTCCCCAAATGTGTGTGTTGAATTAAGAATTGACAAGCCAAATTCAGGCTATGAAACAATATTTTACGTTATATGATAGAAAACAACTATGTAGGAGGCGAATAGCAGGCCAAATAATATCTGAAAAACTTAGTCTGACAATTGAGACAAATGGCACATTAAACTAAAACCTTAAAATGTGTAAACATCACAGAGTAAACAACACATTTAAAGTCAAAAATCGAATCGAAAGTTAAAAAAAAAAAGAATGAATAAAATGAAATGCTTCCATAGTTAAATGCAAAAAAAACCACAAGAAGGCAATTAATTTGCCTTCTCCAATTTTCATTTTTGTCATGAATTGTACATTTTTATGTTTATTTATTTTTAAATAAAATATAAATACAAAATGCGTTGTGTGCGCGAAGATGTTGTTAATTTTAAGTAGTTTGTAGCAAATTTGTTAAAAACGGCAAAGCGTCAAATGGAATAAAAATGAATGAAAAACAAGAAATTAAAAATGAAAAACGGGAACACAAGAAGAAAATTATAAAACAAATATAAAGAAAAACAGAAAACAACAAAATACAACAGACACGAATAAAATAAAAATCAATAAAAATCCACTTTGAATTATACTTTTTCACACTCGTTTTTCAAAACTTTTTTTTTCCTGTCTCAGATATGGAAATGGAATGGAACGGAGTGAAATTCTCTGCAGGGATTCAAATTCTATAGTATTTCACTTCCGAATCGTTTAACAATAACCAACGCCAAAATTTAACAGATTTTTTAATCTGTTCAAATTATTCGGATAATTCTGTGATATCTGTGATAACCGGCATTTGGCGGTTTCGATTTGACTAGATTTATTTGGGTTTTAACATCGATGTTCGGGTGCTGTTAGACGCATGTTAAGTGCCTGTAATGATACTCTTCTGGAGCGTGCTATAGGTCTGAGTAGACGACTTGATTGCGACCTGCTGATTTCATTATTCCTATAAAGGAATTTCTTTAAGTTGAATTTTTCGATTTTAACTGTTCAATTAAAAACGAAAACTTTGCCTTTATTATAAAATGCATTTTCTTTTAAAGAAAAATCCAGTTTGATAGAAAATTTTCATATTTTGGAGGTTAACAAACATGATGACATGTCGACTATGACCTTGAAGTGCATTTAACAGTGCCGTTATAATGTTGTTTTTGCTGTTACTCTGTGTGTGTGTGACTAAGCCATTTTAAGGTTAGATTTTGCCGCAGCTCCAAATTGACAAAACACAATAAGAATTTTCCCCATTGATAGCATTTACGCAACGCAGGCGAGCAGCAGGTAGGGGAAATCGAAGCAATTGTTGAATTGTGTTATAAATTGAATATATTTCGAAAATATATTTCCAGAGGATTCGTGCAGCAGTCGTACACATGGCAACCGTAGTAGCTAAAGTTGGTAAATCAGTTCACCGCATCTTTGTGGGTAACTTACCCTGGACGGTGGGTCATCAGGAATTACGCGGCTACTTTAAAGAATTTGGACGTGTCTTATCAGCCAACGTTATATTCGATAAGAAGACCGGCTGCTCCAAGGGTTACGGCTTTGTCAGCTTTAATAGCCTGACGGCGCTGGAGAAGATTGAGAACGAACAGAAGCACATCCTAGAGGGAAATTACTTGAACATACAGAAATCATAAACACCAAAAACTTTGAGAAGTGCGTGCGGAGAGAGAGAGAGAGAAAGAAAGAAGAGAAGCAGGCGGCAATTTTTAGTTCTAAAAACTTTTCCATTTACATTTTTTGTTACAATTTTTTTTTTTTTGTTTTTGGTTGAGTTGGTTTTCATATTGTAAGAGATTATGTCTAACAGTGATTTGGATTTAACAGATGAGGAAGATGAGGAGGAGGATCTATTCTCGATAGCGACCGCCCAAGTGATGCGCAAATCGAACATTTACAGTGCCAGCGATTTGCTGGAGTTTTATGCATATTATAAACAGGTCACCGAGGGACAATGCCATCAAAATCGGCCGCCAATTCTACAGATGAAGGCGCGTAGCAAGTGGAATGCATGGCATGATCTGGGTGACATGACACGCACCGATGCCCGACGGGC
This sequence comes from Drosophila equinoxialis, assembly GCA_018150345.1. Lineage (NCBI taxonomy): Eukaryota > Metazoa > Arthropoda > Insecta > Diptera > Drosophilidae > Drosophila > Drosophila equinoxialis. Next base: position 4,254,838 of record JAECWI010000002.1, on the reverse strand, counting down.
CTATATCAATAAGCTATCGAAATTGGAACCCAAATGGCTGGATGAAACAAAAAGTGAACGCCAATCATCGAACTATGGACAGGGTGGCGGTCAATGGGTGGTTCACTCCATTGAAGCCATGCCAGCGGAGGAATTGAAGCCCGATCACGAGAAGACCATGTTCGATTATGTAAAGGAAAATAATCTGGAGCGTCTGCGTGAACAATTAAAACCCGAAGATTTGTTGCTTCAGGATGAGCATGGAATGTCACTAATCCACTGGGCTACCGATCGTAATGCGGTTAATATTCTCGAGTATCTGGTTGTTCGTGGCGCCAATGTCAATCAGCGAGATGCCGAGCAACAGACACCATTGCATTACGCTGCCAGCTGTGGCCATGTGGAGGCTCTGGGTTATTTGTTAGCCCTCAATGCGGATATGGCGCTGTGCGATGCTGAAGGTCAGACCTGCCTGGATGTGGCCGATGATGAGAAGATATGTGGACTGCTGAAGGATGAGAAGAAGCTGCGCAAGGCGTCTGGTGCAACCGCCTAGAAACAACCTCCACACACGCATACAATGTATAAGTTACAATTTCTTTCATAAATGTTGAACAAATATAAGAAACAATATATGTTTATCTAATTAGATATATGTATGTAATTATTATGAAGATACTTTAACTTCAGTTTTATTCATTTTTAAAGGTATATTATCATTGATTTCAAGTTTTAATTCCTCACTTTGTTAAAATAGAATTTCGGGGGGCGGAAAAAGAATAAACTAAAACATTTATTATTAATTATTTGTTTTATAAGCAAACACACACAAACAACAAAGGATTGAACTGAGGAAAGGGAGGGAGGGAGTGGGGGGCGAGTGAGGAGATGGAAACTACACAGATGATGATTCAGCTTAATAATCTATTTCCACAATTTCTTAATGGACATGTTCTTCTCCGAATCCTTTTGCATAACCTTGGCCACTGCCATTTCGAAATCCTCCTGGGTGACGTGCACACGACGTTCACGCAGCGCATACATGCCCGCTTCAGTGCAAACGCCCTTAACCTCCGCACCAGATGCTCCTGGCATGAGTTCGGCAATCTTTCGCAAATTAATGCCGCGCGTCAAATTCATTTTACGCGAGTGAATCTTTAGAATATCCAGACGCGCCTCCTCATTTGGTGGTGGGAACTCAATTTTGCGATCAATACGTCCGGGACGAAGCAGTGCCGGATCTAGAATGTCAATACGATTGGTGGCCATGATGACTTTGATATTTTTCGTTGCCTCAAATCCATCCAATTGATTCAATAGCTCCAACATTGTTCGTTGCACTTCAGAATCGCCACCGGAACCGGATTCGATACGTGAGGAGCCAATTGAATCGATTTCATCCATGAAAATAATTGATGGTGCATGCTCCCTGGCCATCACGAAGAGTTCACGCACCATTCGTGAGCCCTCGCCAATGAATTTTTGGACCAGCTCGGAGCCCGAAACTCGAATAAATGTGCATTCAGTATGATGAGCCACAGCACGGGCAAGTAGTGTTTTCCCTGTACCTGGTGGGCCGTACAGTAAAACTCCCTTTGGTTGCGCAATACCCAAAGCATCAAACAATTCCGGATGTTTAACTGGCAATTCGATCACCTCCTTGATTTCTTTGATTTGTTTATCCAATCCACCGACCATTTCGTATGTCGAATCTGGAACTTTTTCAACCATCATCAATGACACAAGGGGATCAACCTTATTTGGTAGAATTTTGTGCAGTGTATAGCTCTCATTTCGCAGGGCCACACGGCAATTGGGCGCCACATCATTTATATCAATATTCTTATCCAAATCGACAACGAATTTGCCCTCTGGGTGCACTTTCACTAGAACCTTCTTTTTGTCCATTGGCTTCACTACCTCGCCCACATAACTGCCCTGTTCTTGCAGCAATTGCAACTCCTCACGCAACATCCGCACTGCAAAGAAAATCCAAACGGGCAAATAATGGCGGGATTTCTCACGTATGTTTGTCCGCGACTTACCCTTGGCATTAAGCTCATTTCGCTGGGCCTGTAAACGACGCAAATTCTGACTCTTTTCCGCAACAATCAATTGCAATTCCTCGATCTTTTGTATATAGTAGGATCGGAAGCCTTCGCCCTTTTGATAGACCGACTCAATCTCCATCTGCAAATTGCGTATTTCATATTTAAATTTCCATTAAATTTTTATTTGTATTTTTATTAACACCTACTCGATTCGTCACAGTCATTTTACTCGACAATTTCTTTTCCTTCTTTTATTGTAATCACTGAAATATTCTTTGGATATTTTTTTTTTGTTGTTTGCACGGTAAGAAATATATTGTGTGACGGCTATGACTCGGCGTTTGTTGTTGGCTAACGTTGCCAGATGGGTAAATTCGCAAGTACCGGCAACGCTGAAATCGATATCGATACACCGCTTATTGTTAGTGATGAGAAACTGCAATTTGATTTGTTTGATACCGGGTGGGAAATTTGAATTGATTTTGATTGTTTTATAAAAAAAAGAATATTTATCTATTTGTATGTTGATTGAACACACCAGTTTGTGTCAATGAAGCAATTGTGTTTGACATTATTATCCATGTAAGCGTTGCTTTATCAATATAATTTCTATTCTTATGGTCACACTACAATTAACATGATCAGTTGCAAGATCGGTTGAGCTGTAAACTATTTTCCCACAACTTTTAGCTCGGCTTCTTCAATAAAGTGCGTGTCTGTATTTATTTATTATTCTTTCACTCTGTTTTGAATAGGGTTTTGCTCTTTAGAACATTTAATTACCCAATTAGTGGCAATAATATGTGGGCTAATTTGGGACAAATGTGATGCGAAATGAAGTATTTTTTAACGGTTAAAATTTAAAATTTTGTCATTGCTTCATAAAACGTCTTAAGGAATAAGAGGCCTTGAGTTTTTGGCTCTACGACGTGCCTGGGCTAATGCGAATTTGCAATTTTTGGCTTATGTACATACATTTTAATGTACATACATATGTATGTACATATGTACATATATGCATAAGTAAGTAGGTATGCACATACGTACATACATATGTACATACTTATGTATGTATGTATAAACTTGTGTTTGCCAATGTTTTTGGTAGTAAATAAAATGCAACTTTTCGTCTTCTCTTCTCTTATGGTGGATTATGCGAAAGCGTAAAACATGAAATGACTTTTTGTTTTGTTGTTTGCTTGCTTGTTTCTTACTTTTTTATTTTACTGTGTTTGCCCTGTTTTGCATACATATATGTATGTATGTATGTATGTACATTGTACATACATATATGTATATGTAAATACACGTGTGTATGTGCGTATGTGTGCCTGTAGACAGTGCTGCCATAATTTTTCGAGCAAGAAAAGCCAGATTGACGCAAAAAAAAAGCTGAAAAACGCTAAATAAAAGGGAAAAAAAGCTGAAAAAAAGCTAGTTATTAAAACAATATTTTCTTAGAAATTTAAGTTTGTAATAATAATAATTCATTTATTTATTTTTATATTTCACTTAATATCTCATTTAAATTTACTTCTTCCTCGTCAGGATAATAAGATCGGTTGCTCACTGCACGCAACAATTTTTGGGGTAAAATGTAATCATAGCAGCATTTGGTACTACGATTAAGTCCGTATCTGAAATTGAAAATTAATTAAAAAAATGAACATAAATACTTTTTATTTCCTTTTTACCTGACGGTTAAAATTGAGTTGAGCGTGCTTAAATTCATGCCATTTCTTAATTTGGATTTAACCAAGTTCATTTGGCTGAAGACCCGCTCCACTTCCGCATTAGACCACGGTAATGACATGATCTGTAGCGCAATTTTGGCCAGGTCATGAAACCGCTGGTTTCCGCCGGAATCCCGATACGCGAGAACTTCCAGCCAGAATTTTAAAGTGTTCTCGGTGTTCTCCCAAGTACACAACTTAACTCCTTTAAATTGTGCTTCGATTTCTCCAATATTCGAAATATTAAAAAATTCCAGGACTTCAAGAATGCTTTGCTGTTTTGTTCTCAAAACATTTTCAACCGCAAATGCATCTGTTTGCCTCAAAACTTCAAAATTGTCAGGCAGCCTGAAAGATATTACATAAAAATAATTATTATTTATGCCATTAGAACAAAATAGTAAAGAAATACCTTTGCTTCAACTGTTTCACGAGCTCTATTATGAAATTAGTACAGCACTCCCGAATAGACATCTCCTCAACCATATCCATTTGTGCATTTTTGATCTGCTTTTCGAACTCGTAGCCAAGATACAGGTCTCTTACCACATGTTTTTCAAAATCTTCCTCTAAAATGTTAATGTTTTTTTCTTCCGGAATTATTTTGTTTTGAAGTGATTTTATGGCCACTATAAGATCGGTGAGCAACTTGGTTGAGTTTGTATCTTGGCTCTGGAAGCATTTGTTTATATGCTGCATTTCTTGCAAAATGGGCTTCAAGAATTGCAGGTACAACAGGTTCTTAATGTCCTTAAACAAATCGCAAAGATGTTGAGCTTGTAGACATTTTTCTTGTGTACCAGCAATACTAAAATGGAGCTTTAATTCCTGCCACTGCTCCAAAATTCTTTTTACAGCTACTTCGATTGATAGCCATCGTGTATCACACACGCGTGGAATTTTTAGGGGTGCCTTTAGATAATATATACAAGTATATTTATACATAAAATATTTCTTGAAGTTAATGAAAAACATAAAGGGTAAAACAGTCGGCAAGTAATTACATTATACAAATAACAGCGACGATGTTAATACAAGACGACATTGACAGCTACTAACGTTCACAACAGATATTTTACATTTAAATATACCATCTCATCATTTATGCATTTGTAAATTTGGTGATATGCAATTTGACGGCTAGAACTTTTGGAGAACCAATTGTATGTCCCGTAAACGAGATACTCCAGACCCTCAGGAAAGCAATTCTTGCAGGCATGGTTTACTGCCAGTTGCACAGAGTGGCAAACGCATTTTATTAAAAGAAGTGAAGGAGCATCCTTCTTCAGCTCAGTATAGACGCTTCGATTAGAACCTATCATGACATTTGCGTTATCTGTGCCGATGCCTATTAAGTTTTGCACATCCAGTTTCCAATTGTTTAGTTCTTCCTTTATTCCTTTAACAATTGATAAAGCATCTCCACTCTCTAGCGAAATTAAGCTAAGAAACGTTGAAACCATCACTCTACGCTCAACAGAAACGTAATTAATAACAACACCTAAACAACACAACAGTCAAAATTAGAAATATACATGAACTTACATATATTAAAATCATTTCAATCTTTTAAAAATATCGAAAATTTGCAAATAATATTTATTTACCGAGTAGCTTTGTAAAAGTTATGTCAGTAGATTCATCCAAAATCAAACTGAATTTTGCGTCTCCAACGTCATTTCGAAGCTCCTCGCGAAAATGTGGAGCCAACGAATTTTTATGATATATGTGCATTTGGTCCGATGCAATTTAATTCGAGACACTGTTTCGCTGTTGCCGAATTTTGTTTGGCAAAGAGTGCCAAGGTGATCAATCGGAGCAATTGCCGTGTGCTTTGCTGCAAAGAGGCAAAGGGCTACCTCTTGCTCAACGGTTTTTATTGGCGCTTGACCAAAGTCAATTTTTTTCCTTTTGTGCAAAGCCACTCAGTGCACCTTGATGTTTTTTTGTTGCCGAGTGGGCGCGCAGGTCCGAAAGTTTTGCAGTCAAGCCGCATTTGCAGTAGCTACAATAGGCCTTTGAAGCATCTACTGTGTCCTTTCGAAGCCAGTCCTTAAACTCTGCACTTTTCAGCCACACCTCGCGAATGTTTTGTTTATACGTTTTGGGCATAATGATAGTTAAAATATGAAACTTTAAGAAACAATTGTTGACGCTCCAAGCTCGTGGTGATTTCGATAGATTTCCTTATCGAAAGTCTCTAATCGATACTACTGCTCAAAATGTATAGTGTTAAAAAATGGATAAAAGTAAAGCTAAAAAAAATCTAAAAAAAAATTTGTAAAGCTAGAATTCCCGCTACCCGCTGTTTTCAAATTTTTTTCCCGCAATTCTTAATAAAAGAAGTCAGATCTGACTTGAAAATAGCTAAAATGGCAGCACTGCCTGTAGATTTTCACTTTATTCATGCATAAACTTGCCTGAGAAAGTTTCGCGATGCAAAAAGTTGCCACGGGATTTGATGGTGGCTTACCCCCTCTACCCCACACCATAGGGACCCCTTTAACCTTGTTGGACACATGCAAATAACATATCGATGCAGCTTTTTCAAATAAACCCTGCACCTACATATACTCATTCAGCCAACATGCGGCATCACCATCACCATCAGAACTACCCTTAATCGTAACCTCAATCCCCTCTGACCACCCACCCTGTGCTTCCCGTCTCTCTCTTGTCTGTTGTCCTAGGGGGATTTAGTGGCAGCCGCCGGAACGTGCTCCTGCTTCTGCACACATGCATCAATTTCCGAAACCACAGGAACAGAACAAGCCTCGCCTATTTCTACAGTCCACTCCCCAAAGCCCTCCCTTTTAAATAAATCATAAGTTCTTGATTTTCTGTTGATTAAAAAGCCGCAAAATTTAATTTTATGCCATAATTTATAGAAATTTTGCATGTCTGTAAATAATTGCATAAATGCGGGTTTTTTGTAATAAATGGTTAGACAAGAGTCGGGTGTCCGTAGGGTGTTGCTGACGGTATACCTCTATCTCTGTCTCCTCCTCTCATTCACACAGAAATACATGCCCACACACAAATGGCAAGGTGCAAAAAAAAGCTCAAGGCCGTAACACTTGTTATGAAAGAGATAGCATGATCCAGACAGGTACATATATGTGTGAGCGTGTGCATAAGTGTGTGTGTGTGTGGAGAGAGGTGTGCGTGTGAATGTGGTGCGTGTGAAACAACCAGAGGTGCAAAGTACATAGTTGCCACTTAAAAAAGTGGGGGATAAAAAAAAACTTCAAACAGACAGTAGCCAAAAAGCTTTGAAGGATTCTTTTTTTTCTATCTATATGTGTCTTTCTCTCGATCTCTCTCTCTCCCTTTGTCTCTCTCTATCTGAATGGGAATGGCTTGAAAGGGTTAAGGGATGGCAAAAGAGAAGACAGCGGCTCACCATGAGTTTTGGTCTGTATGTTGCTTTGGGCCATTGACAGTAAATCTGTTCAAGTTGACTTGGCAGCAAGCTGAAATTCTAAAAACTCGCCACTTAACGCCACCTAGTCGACTGTAAGTTACCCTCTCTTTTGGTATTCATAAGACTTAACTTTCTTGAATTGCCGTCACATAAAGTTAGCGAAAATTTTACATGTACATCATAAATACATATGTATATACATAAATACATATATGGATGTGCACAGGAGAGGGGAGGGTATAATTGGACTTAGCTATGCAGCTTAACATTATTAACTTTGCTGTTCGGATATCTCAATATGCCCTTTCCTTAACTGTAACTGGCCATACACATATACACATAGATGTACATTTGTATTTACATACTTGTGTGTATGTATGTGTGAATTAAGAAAAAAGAACCAAAAGGAAAAACATGAAAAGCCCAGAACGATTTTCGCATGCACAAACATGCATTAAAGAAACAACAAAAAGTTACTGTAAAAGCTACTGAGACGTTTTTTGTAAATGTCCATACATACATACATATGTACATACCTAAATACATACATATGTATGTAAACACCTACATATGTACATTTTAAAAGTGTTTGTTGCGGACCGGAAACATTAAACTAACTGATTTTATTTAACCTCGGAGATATTTGTATTAGCGTGTTAAGGTTCTGACAATCGATTAACATTTCACTCGTTTGCCCTTAAAAATTCAAAATTTCGACGAATTCCTTTGTTTTTTGCACTCTTTTTCATACTGATAATAATTGCTTAACTGAAAAATATAAAGATTTTCAACTTTTGTCATTATAAACATCATAATTCTTACTCAATCAATAGTAACATTTGTACTGTGGCTGGCAAACACTGCGTATACGTGTTATGCCTAACATTAAAAAATATAGCATACTTTTTGGGCCAAGTGGGTAATTCTTCGTGTCACATCTTGGTTCATTTCTCATTTGTGTAAAACTATTTGAAAATTCAAATTTATTCCAATAATGGCTATTATCCTTAGGGACTTAATAAATGCTCAAAAAAATGTCTCAATTCCTCAAAAATCTAAGATAACTTTTTGGAAAGAAAATATTTTGTTTGAAAAACTATATTTTAAAGACTAATCCAAGATGCAATTTAGTATATAAAGAATAGCTCTCTATGTTAAAGAAACAAAAAACATATTTGCTCATAAAACCAAGAGAATTTAAGCCGATGCTAAATAATTCTCCTTAGTCGCAGACGCCTCTGGTGCAGTCCAAGTTTCTTTATCAGCGAAAAAAAAGGATAAGCTGAAAATTATTTGCTTTGCCTCGGGTGCTAGAAGTACTCGGCACCGCTGTACTTATAATTAGAGCTTTTGTAAAAATTAAACAGAGCACCAAAAAATAATTTACACTACATTGTTTATTTTCATTAAAATGATTTTACGTTAAAGCTATGTGACAAAAGGAAAAAGAAAACGAGAAGCAAAAACTAGATTAACTGATATGGTTTATCCTTGTTTTTAATGACTGTCTTCATTTTGATTGGGTCGAAAGGTTAAACGATAATAAATAACGCCAAATGTAGTTTCATTCGCACTATAAATTTCTATTTATCATCCAAAAGATGGATTTTAGAGGGCAGTTTAATAAGTAAGCAAGACATAACAACTCACAAAAGCTGACTTTCAAATGTTTAAATCTAAACCAAATGCGATTTATGTCAATCACAGCCAATATAAAAGTGGATTCCTGTGGGTTATGTTGCTATACTTTATACTTTATAGTATAGATCCCATAGTAACAGTCTCATATCAATAACTATGTATAATAGACATATTAATAACTTTGCCATGTTTGATCCAGTTCCATTCCTTGACGGATATAGACATCGATATGGAGGAGTGAGCCGATCTTGTTTATAACTGTCAAACAAACTCTTTAAAACTAAAGTCCTGTAATTCAAATCCAAAGCGGTTTAAGAAAAATCATGAATTTTTCTCTCAGTTCCCTGATGCCCTTACTGATCGAATAACTATATCATATAGCTCTAATCGTAGCTTATGTTTCTCTATATTCATATATTCCAATGCTTAGAACTCACCTCGCTTGGATGTACATTTTCGCCCTCATTATTAATTGATAAAAATTTCAATTTGACAATTTTTTTTTTTTTGCTCATTGCAATTCTTTTGATGATTTATTCAAATTTATTTGCAATATTAAATTGCCATTAAAACTATTTTTTTGGTTAGTTAAAGTTATTAATCATTAAGTTTTTTTCCACATTATAAATGTATATATATCCATAGAGTAAAGCATTTAAGTGGCGTGTCATGTTTTTTCTATAGACCCATACATATATGTTTTTTATTTTTATTTTGTAATCGCATTTTGGTGTGGCATTTTTTTGTGTTTGCTTTTGAATTACTTCAATTTGCACTGTGCGTGTGTGTGTGTGTGTGTGTGTGTGTATGTTTTGTGTGAGTGTGTGTGGGTGCATGTCTGCCCATATTGTTGTTGCCGTTGGTAGTGGCGCGTAGCAATCATCATCATTGCGGCCTCTTGGCAACCCTGACCTAAATTTAGCACTAACCAGAGCGTTAAGCTAACTTCCGACTAAGTCAACATTTCGATACTCTACTTAATTCTATATCAATAATAGAAACAACTTATGTGGGCATATTGATGTGTAACATTAAATCTTTATGAAATTGTAAATAGAGCGACTTGATGAAACTATGCAAAATTCTATGGCAAATTCCTAAATTATTTGAATTTTTTGGTTTGCTTTGTTGGAAAATGAATAAATATTTTCTATCTCGAAGTAAATTGACGAAACCAGTGATAAAAGCACTTGAAGTTTTGTTTCTTCTTCTTTGGATTTTATAACGTTAGACAATGAAAAGACGTTTTATCTTTGCAAATGTTCCTTTTCCATCGATTGTGATACTTCATTTGAAATCAAAAGGTTTCTATTTTCATTTGAGAAATGACAATTATGTGCCTGTTCGTTTATGTCTTTCTTTCTATTAATGATGTAAAAAAAACATCGAAGAATCGAATGTCGATGTTTTCTTAGCGATGTTTCTCGATGTTTACCATTAGTTTTGTTGATGTCGATGTTCAGCGATGTATCGATGTTTGACAAAAACATCGCTTCAATTAAATGAAGCTGTCTTTCAAAAGCCATTTCAAACCTTACTTGACCTTAGATTGACAACAAGGATAATTGAAAGGGTTTTTCACAGACTGACAAAATGTTCACAGATTCAATAAATTGAACAAGCTCAAATGAGGTAAATGATATTTCATTATGTATAGGTAAAGCCCAAAAATACTTCATCAAATAGTTTTTGAAAGTTAAGGCTAACAATGAGAAAAGAGACCAGTTCGTTCTTATGTTTTTCTACGATATATTTCGACCACTCATCGGTGGTCGACTTCAGGGCAACTATAAAAACGTTTAATTGTGATTAACTTTAACATTAATTTAACAACAAGAAACACCTACTATTTGTACACGTCCGCACAGTGTGACGTGGAGCTACACACTGACTTGTCCCTAATAAATGCTGTATAAATGCGCGCAGTTGTCTGTATCTACTATATAATTAAGTCTTATATTTGTCGGGGTATTTATTATGTGCAGCATCTTCAAAGTGTAACGTTTGTTGTAATGTTGTTCTTGGTCTATTTTGTTTACTTCGTCAAAGTTTGGGGAATGTCCACTGGCGGCACAGTGGGCCAGAAGTGCAGTTTTTGGTACATTGGAGTGTTGACGAAGTTTATAGTCAGATCTATGTTGTGATAGTCTAGTTTTTAGCCTCGATTTGGTTGTCCCTATATATATTTTATCACAGTTTTCCTCATTGGTCCCGTTGCACGGTATTTTATATACCACGTTACTCTTGTCCATTATATCAATCTTGCTTTTTGTCCTGTTGAAAATACTCGGTAAGTTGTTGTTGGGTTTATGTGCTATCTGTATTTGTTCTGTGTAGCAATCCGAGTTTGCTAATCTTTCCGACAGTTGTGGGACGGACATAAAGCGTTTTGTCGAAACCTCTTTATTGTAAGATTTCCATAAAGTCCTTATGGTGTGTTTTGGAAAGTCATTATCCTTTAAAATTCGTCGTATTTCTTCCTTCGTTTCTTCATGAACAATTAATTTTAAATACTGTTATGAGAACTTTTGATTACAGTGAACTTATGAATTCAGAAAAACATCAGACATACATCAATGCATCGAGCTTTAGCCCGATGTTTTAAAACAGCATCGACTATCAACATTGAAACCATCGATGAACATAGACATCGGCTTGCTATACATACATATGTTTATGTTGTGTTCATGTTGCATCAAACGTTTAAATATGAATAACATCTGAAAGGAAAACAAAAAAAAAAAAAGACAACATACTAATTATGTATTTAAATTTTGTCATACAGGATAAAGAACAGCAAAAGGCACTTAAATTTCATTTGTGCATTACGATCTGTCAGGATTTATCAAAAATGATGCCTTGAACACTAAAAACTACTCTTGAGGCTTGTATATGAATACTTTTATAAAATAATTAATAATTAAGTTGTGTACTATTATGGAGGGCTTCAGATGGGGCGTCTACGGGGTCTGGAGATCCCCCCAAAATATCGACATTTCGAATCATTGCCAAACTCATGAATCTTTGAAGTAGTCAGGAAATTTTGATAAGTCCCCCAACTTCCTTTCGAAACATAATTTTATTTCGTCAATGTAAACTATTAATTGGAAAATTCAGATTTCACATAGTTAGACATTCGTGTGGCGGAAAGAAAGAATTTAAATTTATATTTCTTATCCATTTCTTCTTTGTAAATCTATCAAGCCGCCTTTATTACCGCGTTGGTCTTAGCTGATATCCTATCAACAAGTAAAATTCTTAAATATTGATGGATTTACCAAATGTCAATCATTAGAAACTAGCTTTGAGTGATGTATTTATGACGAAATGGTAGTTCAGTTGATTAAGTCATCATTTATTGCATTTAGGTTTTCTTTTTTAGCCAATTGTTGTCAACTTGCATTTACATCAAGTTCATTTCACGTACGTACCTAATTTTTGTCATGTCACACATTATGCTATGGCAATGGAATGGCATGGATGAGGGTGTGAGCGTGGGAAGGAAATTCCCCCAACATCAAATAATATTTTCTAAAGCATACTTTTTGGCAGGCGAATTTGTCAACTTTCATACTTATATTGTGTTTGTTATCCTCAACTGAACTTAAGCCAAGTCAACAATATGCAAACCTAACAATACGAATGCCTCTTTCTTGGGCATTATACTGTCAATTCGTTTACACTTCAGGTGAAGTCACCCTATTCTATAGAGATGGGCCAGCAAGCTAGCTAGCTAGACAGGCCATAGAAATGGTCAAACGGCAAAATGTGTATGGGGTGGGGAGTGGTTAGAGAAGAGGTGACCAAACGAAACCAATTTCCTTTTTATGGCAAATGAAATGAAAAAGTGAAATGACCACAGAAACGACAGACACTGAGAGAGAAAGTGACAGACAGTGGGAGGAAAAGAGGCACGAGTGGGTGTGGGGCGAACAGGAAATGGCCACTTGGACATGATGCGACAATGTTCTGGAATGCTTTTGCCTTTTGGATGCTTGAACTGCAGCAAAAGTTGGTAGGGAACATTAGTGCAAAAGAAGCACAAAAAAAAAAAAAGTGGAAAGAAAGGGAAATACAAAATGCTGAATTAGCCAAGGACTCACCCCACCATTGTAGAGTTTCTACAAAACAGAGTTTTAGTATTTCTATCTACATGTTTTCTTTTTTTTTTTCTGCTTTTTGCTTTTTGGGGCAATCTACCCGCAGCGGCTTTGCGGTGGATTTATTTTATTGCTCCCGGCTCTGTAAAATAAAATACAAAAAAAAAAAACCAACGAAAAAAACACACACAAAAAACGCACCAAATACGAGGCAAAGACAAGACCCTCCGTAACTTGTTCGACTCGCTTTTGAGATGCCTTTTATGCGGTTTTGGTTCCGGTTTCTATTTAATCCTTTCGCTTCTCTCCGTTCACTAGTTTCCTCTCTCTCCTCTTACGCCCGTCGGCTCTCTAGTTGAACCCCCATTCTATATCTATTTATACATATGCTGGGCCGGACTTAGCAGACATGAAGGGGGAACTTGGCATCTGTCAATCAAATATTTAAGATTTAGCTTTTAACGTTTTCAAAATTGGAAGTTTCTTTGTTAAGGTTTTTGTATACTATAACTGATTGATTTCTAATTTATATATATTTTTTTTATACAGGCTCACCATTATATGTTTTTTATATGGTTGGGAATTGAATTTATTTGGCGAGTCCTTCTGGTCGCGGACCTGCATTCTCCATCTATATGTATTTATGTACTATGCGCATTTCATTTCATTTCATTTGATTTAATTTTATTGGCTTTTTGTGTGTGTGTGTGCGTGTGCGTATTGGAATTAATTTAATTTGATTTTTATTTATTTATGCCAATGGGGGAAACTTTAGTCAATATTGTCTCATCCACTGAAGGCATTTGCTGCTGTATGCATTTCGGTTGGTTACAATTTTTGAAATGAAAATAAAAACCGAAATGGAAAAAAAAATTCTTTTAGTTTTTAACATTCCGCATTTGATGCTCTATTGTTGTAGTTCTTGTCCTGCCAATTCATCAGTCTAGTCAGGCAGTAAGGCAGTCAGTCAGTCAGTCAGTTAGTGAGTCAGTCAGCTATTCAACTGTGTCCTGAGCCTATTTGTCTGCGTCTGCCAACATGGCAGAAGAAAGCATTCAGCTCAAGTCCGTTTATATGGCCAGTCATGTAGCACGCATCATCATTTATCAAATCCAACAAGAAAACAAAACCAAAAAAGAAAAATACAAAATAGTCAAACAGAAGAAAGAAAATAGAATTGAAAATAGAAAAGAAAAGGGAAAGAAATTCAACCAAAAATACGTCGCCGCTTTTCTTGCCTTCTAAATATTTCGGTTTGGGTTCTATTTTCTTTTTTTCGTTTTTCTTTTTTCTTTTTCTTTTTTTGTGTTTGTTTTCTGTGGAGGCTTATCTTTTTGCCACTGTGACTGTGACTGTGACGTTGATGGGCCACTAACAACAGTTGCACAGTGGTGCAACCGTCGTCTAGGAATTTGTTTCTCATGGTGGGATATGCATATATCAAACCTCCTTAGGGTATTGCAAACAGATTTCTTATTGACCAAGCAGAACAAAATTAACTTTCAAATTGAAGACGAGAAGCTCGATCGTGAAATTCGTTTATTTTCGTTTCTTAAGCACCATATTCGAGATATTCCATGATGTCCAACCACAAATTGAATTGAATTGGCCTTCACAATCATGCCTAACAACTACAAAATCATTGAGTGTGAAAGTATTCAATAATGGCTAAAATGCCAACAGGACTTCTGTGTGTAAGTCATATGTCAAAATCAGATCAAATCATTCAATGATCGATTAATGAAATTGCATGCCATCTACGTATGCACATCTACTATCATCTTATAGATATCTATATGATTCTTTGAGAAACTAACTATGATTCCAATCTATGTGCTCTATATAAAATGAGAAATGTCTTTCAATCTTCTCTCCAAATTGTGTGAAAAAACAAAACGTTTAATCGTTGAGGTAAATCAAGTTTGTGTTTGTATTGGCCTTTTCAGGACACTGTGCCCAAGGAGGATTTGTAGCTGTTGTTGTTGTTGTTGTTGCTGCTGTCATGTAACGGTTAAATCTGCATGAAAAATTAATGCCATGTTGTTGCCGCTGCTGCCGCATTTGGGGATATTGAAATTAGCCAATGTCCAAAATACAACTAGAACACCACCGCCAGTACCAGAACCAACACCAAACACCCCACCACCAACCACCCCACCATCAACCACCCGATTACCCATGGTGCCTAAGTTTTCAACGCACTTCAACGCACTGTTTACCGTTTATATTTTATTTTTTCGGGGGCAATATCGTATTGCCCAAGATTTCTCCGGTAAAAAAAGCAAAAAAATGTATATATACCTATATATATATATATATATATGTATATATATCCATATATATAAAACACATTACGTTCTAAACACGGGCTCGGATTGGCAAGGGTCGGCCGGCCGGAGGGGGAAAACACACACAGTTTACAATTCGACTTGAATTTTGTTTTTCTATTACTGTTGATTTTTTTCAGTTTTTTTTTTTTTTTTTTGGGCTTAGTAGCTGGGTCGCCAGGGGCATTGATAATGAAATTGTCGACGCTGGTGTTGCATATGTTGGTGGTGCTGATGCAATTGGTATTGCTGCTGCTGCTGTTGATGTTGCTGCTGTTGCTCATGATATTTGTGATGGTAATGTTGTTTCAGGTGTTGCTGCTGTTGCACTTCCATATGAGCACCTTTAACCGGATCACGCTTTTGACGATGATACGATGTGGAAAGCATTTGACTGGCCGAATCACGTTTGTAAATGGTTGCAGGCGATGCTGTTGCCGCTACAGTTGTTGTTGTTGCTGTTGCTGTACGTAGATTTTGATGCTTTTTCGATGAATCTGCATTGATTTGTTGTTGTTGCTCGTGGTGACTATGTTGATGATGGTTTGTCTTGCCATTGCTTCGGAATGAAGCTGTTACCGCTGCTCCTGCTGCTGGTGCTGTTAATGTTGTTGTTGCTGTTGTTGTTGTTGTGACAGCCATCGGCAGATTTGTATTTGTTGCTGGCAAGTTTTTTCTAGCTGTGCATAATATGCCTGATCGATTACATGTCCGTTTTACAGCAGTTGACGCATCAGTGGCCATTACAATTAGTGGTCCTTTTAATGTAATTTTTCTTGCAGTTGCTAACTTGCCTCTATTTGCGTTGTTGTTGATGCTGCTGTTCACAATGCTGTCACTTGGTTCATCAGCAAGAATTTGCGCTTTTCGCAGAGCTTTCTCTTTTAGCGTTTGCTGTTTAGTCTTAAAGGCACGCTTGTGTGCCGATTCCTGTGAGGCACTTGCCACAAGCGACTGATTGCCTAATTTCAAAGGTGCCGACGGTGTTTGATTTTCGTGCTGCTGTTGTTGTTGTTGCTCCTGCTGCTGCTGCTGCTGTTGATGTGATTTACTCGTCTGTGTCATCAATAGACCGGGCAGAGGGTAAGCTCTTAGCGATTTATCATTTATATGGGCTTGATGAGAGAAGCGACTCATCTTATTTTTGTCTATTGCACTTTGTACGGCATCGTAATTAGTTGACACTATCTTTAATTTCGTTTTCGATTTGGGTGTTGTTGTCGTCTCAGAATCAGAATGCAGTTGCTCCTTACTTTTCTTCTTCCTCTTCTGTTTTTGCAGTCCTTCTGGCTCCTCCTCATTTACTTCTTGGCCATCCGTGAGGCTTCGCTGCTGATGCTGCGTTCGCCGCATTACCATCGGCGCCAGCGGCCTCAGCGGCGGCGGCGATTCATTTAGCTCTCTGGACATTGATGTTATTGTTGAATAATTGCAGGTACTTCGTTGCCGATGGTTTGTATGAAGCACGTTGTTAAAGCCCAATTGCTTCCTTTGCGCATACTGTGCACTATGATATGGCTTAATATCCCCAGCATGCCGATTGAAGGCATAATTGGTAACTGGACCATCGGCAAATTGTATACACTCGAATTGCTTAATACGCTCACCCAGCCCGAGCGTTTGGAAACGTGTCGGCGGGTTTTCCATCTCACCCATGGCATACTGCTTCTTATTATTGAGGTCGAGACCGAGGCCAAAGCGAAAGCGGCGCTCCCCCGTATTGGCATCGTGCTCGTCCCTATTGTCTTGGTCAAAACGTACGGCCAGGCGTTGCTTCAATGCCTTATCAATTACCATAAGACGTTCCGCTTCGGCAACATTATCGCTGTAACGATGTGCAGCCACTGTTGCTTTTGCTGCTTCCGCCACTTTTGTGGATTTCTCCAATGCATTCATATGATGCAGACGACTGGGCGGATTCTGTTTAACAAAACTGAACATTCCCAGTTTTAGCGCCGATTGCAGTGGCCTCGGTGGCAAACTCATTGAGCGACCAGTAAACAATGTCATATGGCCATTATCATTATCTTCTCGCGGTATTTCCAAATCATTTAACCTCTTGCAATTCGATTTGGGTCTGAGGTGGTGGTCAAATATGTTTACACCGCTGCCATTATATTTGCGGGCAGCTTCCATGCTAAATGACATGGAACGACGGCGACTGGCCTGCATGACAGTCTCAATTAGATTGCTCGAATTGGCAATAGAAGCCTGATCGGCCATCTGTTTATGAGTACGTGGATAATTGCCGGCAATATGGCTGCATTGTTCCCGTTCGGCGGTCTTAAGTATGCGCACAGGTCCTGGATCCTCCTGGCGGCCCTTAGTGTCGCGGGAGTCTGCAAAATTTACAGATTTAGAGAAGAGGGAGAGATCGTGTTAGAATTTCCTTACCCGGATTATAGGGCAGCACCGAAGAGCTGCGTGCGTAATAGGTTCTCACTGCATTCTCGTATAGCTCGTTGGTGCTGCGCAGAAACCAGGGCTGCATGCGCTTTTTGGCACGCATCAGACGATTAAGTTGCTCGGGTTTCATTATCTATTTCTGCGTCGTCGTCTTCGTCCTCTTCCTCCACCTTGCCCACTATAGATCAGCTCGTATCGACTTAACCTCAGCTCGACTAGTCGCGTCGCGACTCGAACACCTCTGATTACCCCTTTTCACTTTCCAATTTCGTCTTCTGAATATTCCGAAAGATAAAGGTTCCGCTAAATATACTATGGCTGGCGTTGAACGCTTGCCAATTTTACTCGAAGAATTTTGATAATTGTCGTACTAGGAGTACTGAAATAATTTTTTTGTATTGTCTTTTTTTTCGAATAATTTTTCCTGCCTTAACCAAAACGGATCACTTTGTTATTGTTATTCAAAAAAATGTTATTAAATAATAACGAGTTTATGTATAAAAATATATGGATATACATACATGGAAAATATTATAAAACCAGAGGGCCGGGGCTAACTTCGACCGCGTCAAAGTTTGTATACCCTTGCAACTTATTTGGCCTACAATCTTACCATACGAATAACGAAGTTATTAATCAAAATCACTGTTTTCGACCGATCGTTCCTATGGGAGCTATATGATATAGTCACTCTATCGAATTCGGCACAGTCATTAACACATATATTAAAATAACAAATTCGAAAGCAATCGCATCAAAAGTAACGAAGTTATTATCACGACAATAGCTTTAAAAATAACGAAGTTATTGAGAAAAGTCACTGTTCACTGTTTGTCGTTTGTATGGGAGCTATATGATATAGTCACCAGATCCGATTGAATCCGAGATATACAAACTGTGCAGTGTAGTATAAACCTGCATGCAAAATTTCAGCTCTGCAGCTCTAACGGACTAGGAGGAGTTCGCGTCGATCCAGACGGACGGAAAGACGGACGGATAGAGGACGGACGGACGGACATAGCTATTTGAACTCGTCTCGTCGTGCTGATCAAGAATATATATACTTTATATGGTCGGAGATGCTTCCTTCTATGCGTTGCACACTGCTGACCAAAATTAATATACCCTTTTTGCAAGGGTATAAAAAGAATATAGAAAATGGAATAGAGAAAAATGAGTAAGTGTCGTATTCAAAATTATGATATCTAAATGTATAGTACTTTTTAGATGTTTATGTTCTTGATGTAAAATAAATGGCCGACTTGTTTATTTCCAAAGTTCATAAATTGGCAAGAAAAATTATATATTTAAAGAGCGATCTATAAGTAGAAAATTGATTAAAATAATACAAATATTTGTAATGGTTTTTCTATAACTTTTTTGAAATTCGAAATAATATTTTGGTTTAGGTTCCAAAACAAGCTGCTACGTAGATTGGTCGGTGCCCCCTTCTATGTCCGGAACTCTGTTCTACACAGGGACGCACAAATCCCCTCAGTCGACAAGGGGAGGTCCTGAGATTCGGAGTCACCCCAACCGGCTGTCAGCAGATCTGCCAAATGAAAACTATCCTTTCAGACTAAAGTGATTGCACCCTTTAGTTTTTTTCGTTCAGGCCTCATCCTGACTGGTAGGGCTAGTCTTCTCGATGAATCCTTCTGTGGCTTTGCCTTTGAGTGTACTTTTTCTAATGCCATGCTTTATATGTTTTTCATCGAATTTAATCCTTGTCCATCTCTAGACAGATTTTAAGTCAAGTAAATCGGGTCCTTTAAATGTCTGTTTTTCGAACCGCTCGTCATGCGTGGCTTTACGACTGTCATTAATTATAAATTAATTAAGCTCTGATCATATACGATCTTTTTCTTTTGATGAGTCATAATTTACATCATTCCTGGCTACAGCTTATTGTTACAGTTCATAAAATAAACGAGATTTAAGCATTTGTAAGAGTTATTTACGTCTTTCCTTTTAATTAAGTATAAATATACATATTATAGCTATATTCACTCATTAATATCATGTTTAATTCAAAAGAAGAGCTTATTCACTTGTAAAAGAAACCCAACAAGGTGATTTCTAAGAAAACAATCTTCGAAATGATGGGTGGGAACTTTTGGAAAATTAAGCTTCACCCTTATATACTAATTTAAAATGAAAATTTTTGTTGATCATTATGTTGTTACGAAAGGAGTTTACCATTCAGTTTCAACTCTCGACCCTATTGTCAAGAGATAACCCATTGGGGTTCACTTGGCCTTACAAGTGAACGAAACATTGTGGCTAATGTCAACTACAGGGAACATCAGGCTGACTTTCGTTGTGTATTTCGATGGCTTTTTCAATACAACAACATTCCTGTTTGTCAATTATTCACTTGTACTCATTCATTACCAAAAACCCATCCATATATA
Organism: Drosophila equinoxialis; assembly: GCA_018150345.1. Taxonomy (NCBI): domain Eukaryota; kingdom Metazoa; phylum Arthropoda; class Insecta; order Diptera; family Drosophilidae; genus Drosophila; species Drosophila equinoxialis. The sequence continues at coordinate 4,234,763 of JAECWI010000002.1, read as the reverse complement.
CATATATCCCACCTATACATACATACATATTTACGTGCACATCTCTGCGCATTTCACCTCCGTACCATTAGTGTACTCACTACTGACATTGATTTATCAGCAGCTGTCAAGTGGCTTTATTTGCTCATCCCATACCATCTCATTTCATTCCATTCCAGACCGGACCAGACCAGTCCAGCCAAAGTCTGTCCATTGTCCGTTGCGTGGTCAAGGTAAAAATGTAATAATTAGCCACATTGGTGAAGCGATGATCTGCAGGTCAAGTTGGGCCTTAGGCAACATTTTCCCTAAAAATCATGACATGGCAAATTACATATGTGTATGTATATGTATTTTATATGTGTGTATATAGTACATATGTGTGTATATTGAATATATCTATTTCTATCTCACTCCCTAAGCTCCCCAGCCATCAAAAACTAGATTTTCAGTTTTTTTTTTTTTTCACAGCAATTTGTCAAAGTTTCGCCTGACTCCCCTACCAACCACCACAAAATGAAAGTAGATGATATGGTGGTTAGGTGGTACCTTCGCCCATTTCCTGCAGAGGTTGACCAGTCACTGATGATGATGTTGTTTGCTTGTCTCTCTCTCTTATCCTCCCAACCGCACAAAACCAAAACCCTAGCAAAAGTTGGCAATATGCACAAAAAGCATCGAGTACGCGTTAGCGAGTGAGTGAGACAGAGTTTCAAAGGGAACGAGTAAAATCAGAAGCAGTTGCATCTGGACCTACTCTGCAGGTTATTGGCTATGTGTGTGTGTGTGTGTGTGTGTGTATGGCCATCCGAAAATTGGTTTTAATTCAATTACAGTGCGTAATTTATGCATTGCTTAGAGCACCGCACCTATCACACCCCGTAGGCCATTCATTCAGCCACCCAACTAGTCTAGCCACCTCCTGGCATCAGTGGATGCTTCCCGCACGCCACAATGTAAACAGGTATATGCTGGTTCCAGGTACAACGCGTTTAGAGATTGTAGTTTTCGTGTCACGATATCTAGATATGTTTAAGAATGAACATAGTGTTCATCCGAGCTGGCTTTACCAAATCAGATGCACTAAAGAAAATACAACTGTAACTTTGTACCAAACAACTAACTTAGCATATGTCTAGAATTACAATCAGCCACACACGATGTGGGAAAAACACTTGTAATTCTAAACTAACCCGAAAGATCATAACGGGTGTGAGTCTAGGATAAGATCTTCTAAGAACAATTCTTACCTCCTAGAGCCTATGATAATCCTATATAAACTCCGCACTTTTGTAAATAAAATCAGTTCATATTTTGAATTCAACGAATGAAGATTGGGTTATCTTCTTTCTCTCCGGGAATCCCTATTCAACATACGTACATACATATATGTATGTATATATATAAATAAGTATTTTTAAGATGATTTAAGACATTGAATCGAAAAGAAATGATCAACATTCAGTTTAAACATTATACAACTCTATCCAACTTTATTTCGCAGGACTTTGACTCACATGAGAAAATAAATCTTTCATTGGTATTTGTATTTTAACTACTCTTATTTGGCATAAATTCAAAATAAATGATGGATGAATTATGAAATTATGAGATTCTTTTCAAATGTTTCAAAAACGATGTTATCAATACTCCATAAAAAAATGTTCCGTTTTATTACTTAATTCTTGATATTGGATTGTCCATTATACTTATCAATTATATTATCGAAATGTAACAAGATGCAGATCTTTTGCCGCATTTATTGGAAAGTTAACTTTATTTATTCATTATTTTGGAAAGTAGTCTTCGAGGTCTAAGCTTTAGAAGTCGGTTAGAACGGTGCGAAATGAAATGGATTTAGGGAAGTAAAGTGTGTAAAGCACTTACAAATTAAATGAATAAAGCAAAAGCGATTTAAGTCGGGATAAGCAAAAATCACAGATGAAAGACTGAACTGCTTTCAAATGAAATGAAATGTAATAAGCAGTGGTTGAACTGCTTAAGTAACCTTGCGTTATGTCTCGGTACAATAAGTTTCGCAAAGTAAGAGATCAAAGAAAGGGCAAAGCGAAAAAGCGAGAGCCAGAGAAAGAAGTTAGAGTAAAAAGTTCTTATGGTTTTTTCTTTGCTTTGCTTTACTCTTCTACTTGGAGAACATTTTTTTTCTTCTTCTGCAAATCCCTACTTAAAACTTTACCTAAATTAACTTAATTAATTGGCACATCATTCCCTTACAGCCAACCCTGTCACTTACCCCTTCTACTTCGTCCTTTTTTTCTCACTCGACATGCAGACCTCCTTCGGACATTCTTAATTGTGGGTGAGAGACAAACAGTATGAAAATTCCTTTCCGTTTCCTTTTCAAATTGTGTTTGAGTGTGTATGTGTCTGTCTCTCTCTGTCGCGTGTGTGTGTGCGTGTGTGCCTGCGTGTGGGTGAGTAGGAAAAATTGTAAAAACGTCGCCTGCTGTTGAAAAGCATTTGCCTTTGCTTCGACCCGCCCCTCCCTCTACATTTGTTCTAAGCTATGCCACATTAGCAAGTGAGGTGCAAAGTTTACGAGTGTCCTTTTTTGTTGTTCTTGTTGTTATGTTTTTTTGTTTTTGTTTTGTGCTTTGTTGCGTCTTCTGTTTCATCTTCGTCTTGTTCTCCTTAAGGCTTTCTCTTGTTTTTTTTTTTTTTTGTGTTGTGTTTTGCTGCTTTTTATGTTTATTGCTGTTGTTGATGTTGTTTGTTATGATTTTGAGTGAAAATGATGATGAAAACTTGTCCCCACTGACAGGACATAAATTTCTGCTTCTGTTTCTGTTCCGTCTGCCATTTCATATCCATGTCCTTTTTGTATCCATGTGCCCCATTGGCCCCATTGAAAATTGGCATATTCATTGCATTTTGGGTGTAATTAGACTAATTGACTTTTAACCATTTTACCGTGGCCCGAATTCAACTATTCCGCAAAAATTATGTCCTTTAACCTGAGAGCTTCACGTTACACCTTTTATACGTTTCGCAATGCATTAATATCTAATTTACATACATACATACATATATTGTGTGTGGGTGTGAGTGGAGATGTGTGGGTGTATGTACATACGTATGGTTTAGGTGTATTTGCCGCTCAATTGCCGTGGGCGTCTTTGGTCAATTGGGGTTCAATTCAAATGAACCTTTATTGTTTTATCGATTAATCGCAAAGATTTAAAATCTCATGAACTCTTCTCTGTGTAAATGAGGCCAGAAATTGTTTTACAAGTTTTATTTATAAACACGCATTAATTTTATTATTGTTTTTCGATTTCCTTGTTTAGTCATTTTATTTAGAGTTAAAATTTAACTACCCTTATCTTACGTTTATGTGCCTTAAAATTTGTAAGAATTTGCAAGAGTATAAAAACTTCGACAAGGTCAAATTGAGTCCTTTGTAGTTTTTTTTTTCCTCTGCTTTCAATCGTTGAATGAATTGCTTAGATTTTGCGATAGGTACTCGATAAAATCCAGGCTTAAGTGAAAAACTGTGATACAGATCAATCAACTGTGCTTTTCTTTTTTGAGAAAATTTTTAGTGAAACTTTACACACACGGTCTATAAGCTGCATCACCATCTGACCAAGACCGTGTAAGCCGCAAGAGTAGCGCGAGAAGAGAGAGTGAAAAAAAAAAAAAACAAAAAGCAAAAGAAAAAATACTGAAAAAAAGCGCAGAACGACGAAATGGAGATGAATGATGTGCGGGGGCTTTAGAAACAGTTGCCACATGGCGTTAGTCAAGCTCACAAATGCAAGTCAACTGTGCTTAGTGGCGGCTGCTCCTGCACTCTCTTAGTGGCCGTGGCACAAGGATTGGGCGAGACGGCATGGCGATGGCAGGACGATGGCACGATGGTCTTGCTGTGTGTGTGTGTGTGTGTGTGAATCGCTCATTCATTCATTTGCTCAGTCAGGCATTCATTCATTTCCTTGATTATGTTTCTTATCAATGATAAATGAATACGAACGAACGTACCCAGCACTCAAAACTGTTGTAAACTGTTAGTAAAACCAGAGAAATGCATAAGGGTTGCCCTTCCGGGCCAGCTTCTTTTAAATGCAGATCGACCTTAATGATTACCTGGCGTACCTGGAAAAAAAAATAAACTTATTGCCATTACTTAATCAAAAACTCACCTGCCTAAAGTTCCAACAGTATGAACCCGAAAGTTTAAATTCTATTCGATTTTGTATTTTCTATTTACACTTAGACAATGACTAGTTCTTGGAAATTCGCATCAGAAATTCTTACTTAACATTTTATTTATTAACTATGCAGAAGCCAATTCTACAATTTCCCAATGATTAATTGTTTACATACACGAATTTAAATTTTCAGTCTATACATTATATTAATTTTCAATTGGCAATTATAAAACAAATCAATATGCCCAAACCTCCCGTTGCGGCCGTCATCAGGCAAACCGAAGTTTTGGGTGCTTTGGAAAGTCAAGCACAGGCAAAACTGTTTCTGACGTCTGCATCAGCTTGAGTCCGTATTCCACGACCCAGACCCAGACCCAAAGTCAGACCCGAGACCCCTGAACTCGGTCCCGGCTAGGACCCATCGACCATGCCACACAGTTGATTGCCGCAAAGAGTTTCTCTCTCTCTCTATCTGCCTTAGCTGCCTCTTTGCCAAAAGTGGTTAGGCACTGAATTCCCGGTAGGATCTGTATCTCTTTTTCTTTTTCTCTCTCTCTCTTTCTCTTTCTGTCGCTGTCTCTCTTGAAGTGGGCGCTCGCCAATTTTCTGGCACTTTAGAAAATAAAATTTTTAACAACTCGCCGAGGCGGTCGCTAAGTGCGTCGACGTTTAAACTCCCCATGAGGTGAAGGATGAGGTAAAAAAAGAAATAGAAGAGGAGTGGAAGGACGAACGTCCATCAACTTGACGCTGTCCTTGCCTGGACTCAACCCCATGAGTTTAGTTTCGGAAAAACTTTGCTGCAGCTGCAACTCAACTGAAATATGCAAAAGACTATCATCATCATAATCATCATTATCATCATTTTGTTTCGGCATCCTTGACGATGATGTGGACTTTTAGACATCAATTACGCACACATTTTGTGCTGCATACACATTTAAGCCACGCCCAATAAACAGATATACATGTTAATGTATGTATGTATGTACATACATATTATACTCGGTAACCCTAACCCAATATGCAAACTTTCTGCCCATTGGCCCACTGGAACACCTGCCCATCACCTGTCGTTCTATTATCTTTGTGCAATTATGTCACACTGCCTGCTTGCAAAGAGGATAAACAATCCTGTCCAGGCTATGCTCTGCATTATTTATGTCAATTGACGTTGAATAATTAGCCTTTTCCTTGTCCTTCGCGATGTTTAAAACTTGCTCTTTGCTCCATTGACCACCTTAAGCCCAACATCCAACCAATCGACCCTCCCAATGCCAATCACCAGTCTCTGGCCCCCCACTATCCACCGTGCACCAGCCACCGCCCACCGTCTATTGAGAGTGCAATTTGTGATATATGACTATGTCAATGGCTGCCATCAATATTTCCTAGCTAATGACTCCTCCAGCTTGCAGCGTCATGAGGGCAGCAGGCTTATACATAATGAGCGAGTGACAAAAGGGACATTTGCTATGCGAGTGGGGTGATGGGGTCACCATCGATGTAAGCATTGTAAGGCCAACTTCTAATGAGGCTAATGATGACCCAAATGACGAGCAGAAAATAATAATAATAATAATAAAATATTGTAAGAGTTGCTCAAAAATTGTTCAAGAAACTTCATGACAAAGCAAATCTTATCGATAGACAATTATCGTAATAATAGTTTTATGTCTAGAAATTAATATTGCCATTGTCGTTCTTTTGATTCAGCTCATACTTACATATATACATATAAAGTAATAGCTAAAGTTATAAAACATATAGATCTCATGAGGCATTCGATATGTTTGAATTATTCATTAAAATGTTTCCGAGTTAAAAAATAGTTTATTTACATATTAAGCATACGGCTGGAAACTTAAACAGTTTCTTTTGTATGCACCGACAATGAATGGTTTTTGCTTTTAACCTTACCTTTCTCAATAATACTCTTGTCAATTATTTAAGCCTTTCAAAAAAAAAAAAAAAAAAAAAAAAAACAAAAACACAAACTTAAATACAAATTTTGTAGAATATAAAATTTTTAGTCATTTTCTTTTTTGTTTGCTGTCATTTAGACCTTGGACAAGACATTGACCCTTATGACTTCTATTTGGGGTACGTTTTTAAGGGGTTTTCGGGGCAATCAAACGGAATGTTAAAAAATGTGAAAAAAAAAAAGAAAAGACAGCAAAAAATATATATATGTTTATATATAAAAAGAAGAGGGTGAGAGTGACAGAGAGAGAGATAAAGGGGGAAGGCAAAAGAAATGTGAGAACTCTTTGGCTCGTGTTTTCGACATTTTTTCGTCATGTGCTGGGGAGATTGGCTTTTGAGACTCTTTTTTTTTTTTTTTTTTTTTGTTTCCATCTTCTTTGCTTTTTGGGGCTGACTGACAAGTGTGCCGAAATGTCCCAGGCATTTGTCATGAACCCCTGAGAGTGCTGGCTGGCTGGCTGGTTGGCTGGATGGATGGTTGGTTGGCTGGCTGACTGGGAGGTAGAGGGTAATAGGACTGAAGTGAAACGGTTGGCGGGAGATGTCAGAAGTCAAAGAAGTCACACAGACACACAAAAACACAAATACATTGATACATACGTGCATATGAGTTTCTTTTCATGTCTCGTTTCTTCCTTCTCGTCTCCTGTCACTCAGACAAACAAACAGGCAACGCTAAAGGCATCCTGGTGGATACGGTGATGGGCAGAAGAAGCCAGAGTGCGTGAGCAAAAGTTAGCAATTGGCATTAACAAGCTGGTTGTTATACAGTTTCGGTAAAATTTATCCTCACCATCCACCGACAGACACCACATAACAACAAAATGTTGCCAAATTCTAAGTAAAGAAAGATTCGGTCAACAGTCACTTACAATTAGATGATGAAACAAATTCCCAATGGTTTTACTCTCCCTTGAGTGATTAGATTCACATATGTATTTTTTCTTTTCGTGAATAAATATTTCAAAAACCAAACGAAAACATATTGTGAATGCCAAACTGTCGTCTCGACAAAATTAAACAGAAAGTTATAAATATTATCTTGGACTAAGATCAGGATTATCTGGCTTATGCCTAAAAACAAATTGGTATATTTCTAATGGGTTAAACAACTTCAAAATGTCCCGATAATTAACAATTACCAATCATTTTTTATAGTTTTCACAAGACAAAACCAAACCAAAATCATCCGTTTTGGAAAATTTTTCAACATAGTTAAAGTGCAAGGTAATAATTATTTTCAAAGGTTTCACCGAGGTTTAGCCCTGAGCTGGGCAAAATTTATCCACTGACAGATTTGATTTCAATTATTCTCTGTGTATTTGAAAACTCAATATCAATTAATCAAATTTGGTGTGTCTTTTAATTCTTACTGGACACAATATGTGGTTAAGCAATCTTGCCCAAAAGTTTGTGGCCAATAAAAATGAATTCAACAAAACGAAATTGGAGTTTTCCATGTATGTATAAAATATGTATGCTTTGTCTTTAGGAAATCTTTTTTTGAGAAAAGTAATTTGAATCGAACTATTCATTTAAAATCTACTTGATTGGCATTTTTGCCTTTATGTAGCTGAAATGAATTTATTAACGTTGTGCCAGTAATTTAGTAAGAATAAAGGAAAATATGTGTTTGGAAAGACCGTCTCGAAAGTGGGAAAAAGAGGGCGATTCAATTAGGAATATAAAATATAAAGAAAATATGCCAAGCAAATATATTGGGCCACATGAACTTTCTCTTATTCTTGTCATTTGTATAACTAAAAATGTTTGATGAATAAATATTTCTTACTGAAACTATATTACAGAGCAAGTAAGCTATATTTGTAATTATAATCAAAGCTTTAAAATGTGAGAGAATAAATGAAAATAAATACCCAACAATGATTTGATTTTGTTAGGAAGATTGATAAGCTTACAGATATATATGTATATATACAAATCAAATGGGTTGGTAATATAGTCAATGATACAAATATGTACCTTTATTTTCATGATTGGATTAATAAATAAGTAGAAATCCTTTTTACTGAAGTTAAATGTCGTTGAGTGATTTCAAATTTTGCATTATCAGTTAATGCACCTTAGGCAATCTCAGTTTTTTGGTAATTTAAGAAGCTTTGTTTTGTTGTTATTTCCTTCTTTTTTTTTTTTTTTTTTGTGCGCATTTCAAATGCAAATGTAGTTAAATAAATTGGCACCTGATAGAAAAATCAACAAGGCGGCCAAAAGGGTATCAGAGAAGGACCTCCAAGAGGCAAGCGGCACGTACGCACCTCACGCACACGAACACACACACAAAGATACACATGTCCTTCCAGCTGTTGACTTTGTATGAAGGGCACCACCAAATACAATTGCCTTTCCACTTTCCTACTACCTACTGCTTCTTTTCCTTATCCCTTAGCGTTCGCCTTTGCCTTTTCGCATCGACAACAGTGAACAAATTGACAAAGGCGTTAAAGTGAAGTTGCCCCTTAGGATGGCTTTCTTTCTCGCTCTTTTCCCATCGCCACTCTTCTGTATATACATACATACATACATATAGTTTAGTTTATGCTTTGCCAGATTACGCATACGCCGCGTGTGTCACGCACTAAAAGATGTCACAGCCACACCTCTTTTGCCTTTAAAATGAAATTAAATGCCTTTGATTTATTTATTGAATGAAAAGAAAGAGTATTCCCAGTATTTAAATCCCCTTGCTTGCATTGGTCAAAACGTTTCGTTTGTATCCCCACTCAAAATTCGAATTTTATTTAGATACAACACAAAAGAGGAAAATAGCAATAAAGTAATAACAATTAATATTCCATAAAGTTTGAACAAATGTTTATTTCTATTTTTGAGTGTGTTCCAAGTTCGATGTTTATTTTTCGAGATGTGTCAACCTCAATATTGTTTTTCGCTGCCTTTGTCTACTGGCTGCCTGGGTCTGGGGTCTGAGCCTGGGCCTGCTTTTGGTTCTGAATTTGGGTCTGGGTCTGGGGCCCCACCTCCTCTCCATCTGTTTGTCGTGTAGTAGTAGCTGCTCCACATGACATGGTCCTGGTTGCTCAGTTTGCTGGTTGCTGTATTTTTACCCCTTTTATTTTTCTGCTTTTATTTTTACTCTCTCTGTGTATGTGTGTTAGTGAGTGAGTGAGTGAGTGTGTTTTTTTTTTTTTTTATTATTTTTGGTTTCGGTCTTTTTTTTTTTATTTTTTGAATTGGTCGCGAATTTGTGTGATGCTTTTTTATTTTTTCTTTTTTTTTCTTTGGCCTTTCGCTGCTTTGATTTCACTTTGGGGGTGGCTCTTCTTTTGCTTTCTTTCTTTCTTTCTTCCTTTCTTTATGGCTGTCTGAGTGTGTGTGCATGTGTGTGTGTTGAGTGGCACTTGACAAAGTTATGACACGCCCGTAGGTGAGGCCAGAATGTTAGCTACGATGGCGATGGCGATGATGGCGATGATGATGATGATGATGATGATGATGATGATGGCGGCGACAACGATGTAGATGAGCATGTGGACGCCACTTGGCTGCCGCCTGCAATTGATCCTTGTTTTTTTTTTGTACTCTTTTTCTCTTATTGCTGTTGTTGTTGAGAATTGCATTTCCATTGCCAGGTGTCAAAAAATTGGAAAAAAAGAAAGGGGAATGAAAAGCTTGTGTGCTTGAAATGTAGGTACTTCTACAGATTTCTGTTTGGATTTAGTGGGCGGATGCTTTACATTTTCGTTTATTTTAGTTTTTATGCTTTTCTGTTCAATGTCCAACATCATGTCGGCTATTATCATCTCATGTCTTATTAATGGGAATGGTTGAATTTATTAAAATATATATCTCTGAGAAGTTACATTTTTTTTTCTGTATGACTACTTATTGAAAGTTTAGAATAAGTTATATTGATAGTCCTTAGTCTAAAAATTTCACTCAATGATAGCAACAAACGTTTCAATATTTTACCCCTAAATATATTTCATTGCCTTATTTATCTGTGCTAGCAATGAAATTCAGAATTTTCATTTTTTTCATGTGGCAATTTTTCTTTTAATATCCCTGTCTGTCAAAATCAAGTGGAATCACTTCAGGGGGCGGAAAAAATATGTCATTCACAAGTGAAAATCGTAAAAATTTTAATTGTTAAAATCTGTCGAGAAAGACCCCTGTATGCAGGGTATATTCATTTTGTTAATATATTTGCGCGCACACACACAACAATTAAATCATCAATCGGCTTAACCCTAGCAAGCTTTATGTTCGAATTGTTATTAACTGGATCGAATCGACTATAAGAACGATCAGAGTGATACTCTAATGGCTGGCAAGGGAATAAAAACTTCTGTCTATTCGCACAAGTTGTTAGACTGTCCTTCTGTCTACTGTTTATTTTTGGCACAAAAGTTTCGGGCTTGTCGCGCAATTTCCTGTCGCCATTCGCTCACGTTGGGCGCCAATTATTCTGTAGGTTCTTTTTCCGATGGTTAACTGTCATCGATGGGTTGGCGGGGGCTGCAACAGGTGTCGCTTCATCCTACCTACATACATACATACCTAGCTACCTTTGGTACCTAAACCAATTGCTACAGCTCCCTCAGTCATTGTGCTGTGGCAACATTGTCAGTACTTGATTAACAGGAGGATGCGAAATGAAACTTTGTTGCCAACTGTACCTTGTCGCACTTCAGTTGTAATTTTTCGACACTTTTAATGGCAGTTTGCATGTTTGTGAAAGAAACTTTCACTTCGATTTGCCGCCAGGCTGACTTTTGACTTGCCTTCTCTTCTTTCCTTTCTGCTTCGCATTCAATGCTTCTCTTTTGTCTCGTCACCTTCTCCTGCTTTCCCAATTCATTCATTCACTGACATTTCTACACCTACACCCACTTTCACTGCCATTGCCACAACCACTCCCACGGCCACTCTCATCCTCACTCTCAGTCTCTTGACGACTAACTTCTTATTTATTTGGTGTATGGCAAACAATTTTTTTATTGCTTTTAGACAGTTTTTGTCATTGATCACATAGGAGAGGTGCCCCACACCATCATTCTGATGATTTTGAAAAGTTTCCTTTACCTTAAAAAAAAAAAACTCCATTTAATAATGTGGTGCTGGCTGGTGCTTGCCTCCACTCCCCCTTCACATCGAAGCTGTACACAATCAAAAACCGACTATGGCAACAAATGACAGCCATTTAAGTCGATCAATCCATCTTCCCTCCCTCACACAGCGTGTGTACTCCACCTCCGGTTGCCGTTTAGCTTTTCATTATAAATTTTTATGCTGTCGATTTGCAGCTTTTAATTAGAAGAGAAAGAGAAGAACGCTAAAAGAAACCGCAACAAATTTCCATATATTTTTTTATGGTCTCTTTTTTCTTGCTGATAAGCTTGAAAATATGCTTCTTCCCTTTTTTTTTTTTTTAGGTCTGTTTATGACCATGTGAATTTTTGATTTTAAAATCAGTTTATGAGCCAATTTTATGCTTATGTTAACGACAAGAAGAAATAACAAAAATGCAGTCAAAACACAGTGGCACACGATGAATTTGAAATAGCATGGAAAATTTATAATCAACTTTGGTCTAATCAAAAATTTACAAATTGACAACTTCATACAATTGCGAGAATATTGTTAAAAGTACTTCAGATGTGGATATATTAGATAAATTTATCATATATTTGGATCGAAATCAGCATCATCGTCACATAGAAATCGTTGTTTAACTAAAAAGCTCGTGAAACTAAGAATCTATACATTCTTTACATATATCCAATGTATAAGACTCTCTGAATACTTATCAGTATATTCCTTTGTACTGAAAAACACGAAAAATTTTGGGCACAATTTTTGAAATGATGCCCACAGTCTCGACTTTTAAGTTTCGTATAATGATTGTCGATTAGTCAAAGTATGTAAAAATAAAAAAAAAACAGAAAGGTTAAATGCCTTCCGTTTAAGGTGTATATTTTTTAATTAACCAAAGCTTTTATTTTTTAAGGTTGTAGAGGAGAGAGGAGAGTGTGGAGGAGGCGCGCTTATCCGTATTATAAAAATATAGCATTTTGCTCATGCCCTAAAAAAGCGCGGTATATTCTCGATTCGATTCTTGGAATTGTTTTTGTTAAAGTATTCCGAAAGCATTAAATGTAGTTTTAACTTTTTTCATTGATGAGTGGCGTGGATTGTAGGGTATTTGAAAATCGAAGACTTCATGTACTCTACGTGGCATTTTCATACCACAGCCTAGTTTCGCTTTGTATTTTAGGCGGGGTCAAAGCCGAGAGGAGTGTATAACTCGAAACTCAATTAGGTTGCCTGCACGCTCGTTGCCTTGTCAAACACGTGGCATGATGGCAGAAAGGAAAGCAAGGGATGTGGCATCATGGTTAGGGCGGTGGAGGGTAGAGGTAGAGTATCAAAATCACAGCGACAACAGAAAGTACAAGCGAAGTACACACAAGTACAACAATTATCAGATGAGGAGAATGTGTTGCAGGGGGAGGGGTTACAACACTAAATACCCAGCAAGTGGAAAGTGAAAAGTGAAAAACGGAAACGGAAATGGCACACACACACACACACTCATATACACAATGAAAGAGTGAGTGAGTGAGAGAGAGAGAGAGAGAGAGAGAGAGAGTGTGCGGCAATGAGGTATGCATGTAGAATTGTAGAATGTGTGTCGCTTGTAATTCATAGAAATAGCCTCCGATCCGCCTCTCATGCTTGCTCTGCCCGCTTTATGCCCCATACCATCTTCACCCCCAAACGTTCGTCTCGCTACCGAACCATGACCATGTTAGCATTTTCTCTTTTTTTTTTTTTTTTTTTTGCTTTTTTTGTTGTAGCAACTCGCGTGTGTGTTAAAAATGAAAACCGGGCAAGACAAACGAGACCGGGACGTGGCACAAACGTCACTACAATGGCCAACGGAGCACCAGTTTCCTTCTCCTGTGACCAAGTCCGCACAATACCTCACCAAAACATCCAACCTCAACCTCCTCCTCTCCAACATTCCGCCACTCTGAGATCCTATCGACCAGGCTATGTTCCACTTCCCACCAAACACCGCTCCACTTTGGCAGAGAGCTTCAAATTCAATTCGCTACGCCATGTTCATTGTTTATTTTTCATTTAATTTTACATTTTTTTTTATCTTGTTTTTTCTTTATATTTCTTTTTGGTTTTTTTTTTGTTGTGTTTTATTAACGTTTTGGTAGAAGAGAGTAGATTTTATTCTCCTTCTAGCGAATGGGTAGCAGAGAATGATTGAGAAAGTGGAAGAAGAATTAGAGTGAGTCTATCAGAGATAGATGATTAGAGGGGAAATATTTGAGTTTTGCCAAAAACCTAACTAAATAATTTCAAGCCATTATATAAAACCAGATTTTCTTAAACATCAGTATATCCTTATCTTAATGTAGTTCCACAGTATTTCTAACTTCTTTATCACTTAATTCACGAGTGCTATTCCCTTTGTTTTATCACATTCTTTGTGGTTCTTTTTTTTTGTTGCTAACATTCATGTCGGCAGATTCAATTATGGGGCGTACCGAGGGCGAGGTCATTTCGGGGGGCGTGGGCGGGCAAATTTTGCGCGTAAATGACAAAAGTTTTGCAGCTCTCGAGTGTTGATCTTTCAGTCAGGTCGGCGGGAATTGAGGAGTGTGGCAAACACACTACACTACACACGGTAAACGGGCAACGTCGTTAGCTACTGCCAGTTGGACAGCCACGATAAGAGAGCGAGCGAGATAGAAAGAGAGACAGAGATTGAGAGGGACTGAGAACGGTGGGGCAGAGCTGTAAGTGGCATCCTTGAAACTTGCGTCAAGGCGCCGCACGCAATTTGTTGCAACAACGTCGAGAGAAAAAACCAAAAGAAAAAAAAAACACCTTCCCTCGCCCACTTGAACAACAACAGAAAAAAAAAGAAACCAAAAACAACTCAAAGGTCATTAGAGAGTGCGCTAGTTGGAGAAAAGGGACTGGAACTAGGACCGGGACCAGGACCGGGTCTGTGACTGGGGTCTGGGTTTCATTTGCCATGGGCTTCACATGACCACAAGGCAAGGCAAGGCAAGTCGAGGGGAGGCGAGGCGATGCGAGGCCAGGCCAAGCCAGGCATGGCAAGTGGTTGCAGTAAGTGAATAAAGCTGACAGGAAACTCGACACACACAGTAGTAGTTGTCAGCCGTGGTAACGAAATGTGCCAAATTGAGATAACCATTAAAAATTCAGTTACCTTGACCTAACCTAGACTTGAATAGTACTTTACCAGGACTAAGCAGGATCTTAGCCTACTGCTAACTGGTACTCTACTGAAACGAAAATAATTATAATAGCTAGTTTGAGTTAAATGTATATAGGAGTTGTATTATACACTATCATTGCTTTAGTTACTTGTATAGCGACCTAGAAGCAACAAAAACTTAATACTAGAATCTAACCTAGTCCGTCCAGCTAGTCAGTCTATCAAATATTTTTATATTAATATGACGATCAAAACAAAGCTAACTATGACTTGGATAAACTTAAAAAGCCGCATTTTACACGGTTTTAAGCATCATCTAATAAGAACCTCATTTCCAGTGTTATTTTGTCATTTCATTGGTCAAAATCTAGATCCATAAACATATATATAAACACAACATTCGATTATTCTCAGACACATGGCAAGTTGTTTTTAATCTATTTTGATTTCCCAGCCCTGGCAGCCACCTACTCGAAACAATATTTTCATCATCATTGAGCCATTAGACCTTCACAAAGTTAAGCAAATCGTTTTTAAAGGGGTCAAGGGGACAAATGTTCGGCTCACTTTTACCCAACTCAGAGCTATCAAAAAGCCAACTTCACTTTGGCTTGATGCCCGCCAACAAAATGCTTTCGAATCCGGGATAACTCAAATGAACGAATCGAACAAACCCCTCTCCTCCCCCCAAAAAAACAGAAGAAAACAAACCGAAAAAAAACCCAACGAAAAATACGGACAGCTGCGCCCCAGTTAAGGCAGTTGACAACATGCAACAGCATCATGGCAACATTTTCCGCCTCAATTAATTAAAATGTTTTGTTTTAATGTCTCGTCTCCCAGCTCAGGACAGATCAGATCGGAGTTCCCAATTTCCGGCTGCGTGCCCGTTTTCTCTTCCTTGCCACACATTCTGAGCCAGTCTAGTGTAAAATGCTGATTGATATTTCCCGGTTAATAACATGGGATGCCTGCCTGCCTGCCTGCCTATCGTTTCGCCTCGCCTCGTTTCGTCTTCAATGAATAACGTCTTCTGTCTCCCAGTTTCAAGGTCGCGTAATAAAAATTAAGTTCATCCATCATTTATAGCCCCAGGAAAATGTTGAAACGTAGGCAAATGGGTTGCTTGTCGAAATTTGATGGGGCAAATCCATGGAATGGGTCTCAATGGGATGAGATGGCCTGAGATGGGATGGGATGCGATGCGATGGAATGGTTTATGGTGGGGCACAAAAAAAAAAGGGGGAGTTTGAATTGCCTTGGAGTTTGGGTTGCTTCTTGTTGACAGCAATGACAACGACAATGACGACGACAACGACAACGACGACTCAATTAGTCGCTGCATTTACATAACATTTTAAGCAAGTTTATTTAATTTAATTGTTGTCGACTTTTCGTTAAATGTCCGTTCATTGGGTTTGCCTTTTGTTATGTTTTGTGAGTTGCCGGTTGCTTGTTGGTTTTCTTTAGTTTTCTTCTTCCTTTTATATTTTGCTCACTTTTGTTGTTGTTGTTGCTCTTGTTGATTTTGCTGCTGCTTCTTCTTCTTCTTCATCTTCTTCTGTTGTTGTTAAATATGGCCTCGTGGCTCGTTAGACAAACCACAGAGCATAATACAAAGCAGACACAATAGAAGCACATAAATAATCAATTTCGATGCAAAACAAAAGAGAAAAAGGCAAAAATGGAAAACTGCAAAGTGAAGAGAATTCCAAAATTGCTAAGACAGCAACTTAAACTATATTAAGCCATAGTCATAGTTTTTAATAATAATAATAATTTGCCTATGGTCAAGTAATTGGGTATGCATTTTCTTTTCATTTTGAATATGACTTTCATTTTTGAAAACCCAAACCCATAAAACACGAATAGAAAGAAAAAAATATGATACAACCGATTAATAAAGAAAAAGAAAATTGATTACATTATTAACCGTTGACTTTCTAATCTAGATACTTTATTTTAAAAATATATTGGAAATAAATCGGCACAAATTAGAACTAACCAAATAAAATGGGACAATAATATTTGTTATTAATATCTATCAACATACCAAAGGAGATTAACATCGAACAAATAGTAGTTAAGTTATGACTAAAACGGGTTTTCACTAGGCCATCTGGCCATCGTCGGCGCTGATGTGGTATAGAAAGAGATAAAAACTTGTGATTATACAAAAATAAAATGCAAAAAAGGAAACTAAAATTGATTTGCCCCTGAATATGTTCACCATAGAACAGAATCATTCAGGTTCGAAAACTTAGTTAGTCTTTTACTATTTTGTGTTTGTTTTTCCCTTTCATTTTATTGACTGATCTTTAAGGGAAACTCTCTAAGGAAAAAGCTTGCCATGATAGTTTCCTTTTTCTCCCTGCATAAGTCATGGTTATAAAATATTTCTTAGGTATTTTGAAATTCGTTTCGCGGCACAAAACCAGAAAGAGAGAATAGAAATGATTGATTTGCTATCACATTAGTAGTTGATGTTTAAATTGTAACATTAATTGCTAGCCAACATAACCGTTATAGTATGTATGAAGCTTTCGACATGATTATCCAATGTGTTTCATTTGTTGGCTATTATAGTAATGCGAACAGTTAGCCGCAATTAAGGATACTCGGTCAAATCAATTTATGTATGAAAATTTCTGACAGAACACGTGACTGAAACACAAACAAATACACACACATGTGCATCTCACACACATACACTTGCATCACACACGTGCATGGCATTAATGCAAATGAGTCGGCATTGGAGTTCACGTTCGGAGATGAAAGCAGGAAGCCAGGATACGAGAATGCGGAACTCGCTCGACTTGATGCCAAATTGAATTATGCTGCATGCCAAAAGGGTTAATGAAAATGCGGCCCGCTATTGGTACTACGTAGTCACCGTACTTGAATTCAGATTCGAGCTGGATGAATTGTGATGAAGCACCAAAACCAACCCGATGACCGATAGCATAAAAAAAGGAAAGGAGTGGAAGATCAGACCAACAGGCAGACACACAGAAGCGTGGTTGAGGTAAAGAAAGAGATAGAAAGTAGGAGGAGTACTCTGTAACCGCACCTACATACATACATACATAGAATGTGTGGATATGTGGATGCAGTGGTCAGCTTGCATGCAAATTGATGCTTTTTGTTGGGTTTCACATTATGTTGGTCACTCTACTGCTGCTTGCACTTTCAACAAGGATTTGGTTTTCATGCAGATTACGACAATGCCAGAGTAAACGTCAATGAAGAATGTGACAGATGCTGGTGGCAAGACAAAAATAAATTAGTGGGCGGCACTAAGAGGAGCACGAATAGAAGATGACAAAACAACAAAAATATGATGAACGGATGCGATTGAAGTTGGTAATGGAAATGAAAATAAAATGACCCACCCAAAACCAATATAGCGAAAATTGAATGAAAATTGATCAACTGCAATCCTCTTCAAATGAATCCATGTCATGCCAGTGCATACGACCACCATGTAAAGTGATCTGTAAACAACAAATTGAATAAGTTTTTAAACACATATTTAGATATTATATCTCACACTAAGTTTGTGCACACTTAGAAGCTATTCAAATGACATATTTGCATTATTTTAATTAAAATATTAAATATATTTTATCATCATAATAATTAAATATATCTCTTAAGTTTTGTTTTGATTAAATATTACTTATACGACATGTTGACTATATGAACTAACTTGATATTTCAATAGTGTTTTTTTTTTAAATAATCAATTAGTAACGAGTAAATAGATAATATTTATTGTTGGTACCACATGACGTATGAGTAACAAATATATTTATTGCGTATACGCCATGTATCACGTACATCTAGGAGGATATTACTCTCAGTAATATGCCAATGAAATCGACAAATTTTGGCGTTTTAAATATGTATTTTTGAAACTTATATCTCTTGTTTGATTGTACCACATGGCGTATGAGAATTTTTATGATTTATCTGGTGGCAATTTGTAAAACTATTATTAAAGCAAAAGGAGAACGAAAACCTCTATAATACTAAGAATTTGTACGAATCGCAATAACCTTCATCTACTGACCTAAATAAATAAGTTTTTTTTTTTTTGAATTAGGCATACAAAATTGAAAATATATTGAGGAGTACGTTTCCATTTGATCATAATTGTTTATGTTTTGGTTTTTTTTTTACGAATTTTTGAATTAAAGTGGTCAGTGTTTAGTTTTCAGGTCAAGATAAAGATGCGACCCAATAATAAAATAGCATCACTTATACGCAACATACGCCGGCAATAATCATAGGAATAGCCCCCGCATTACACACGTTGCGCATGCCAGGGAAATTTTAACAGCATACAAATGGGGGAAATTCATGAATGTTCTTTCTCTGTTGTATTAACAGCGGCAGCATCAGCATCGGCAGTAGCAGCAGCATCCTTGGCTGCTATTTGGCAGGACAAACAGTATGAAACAGGACTCAGCGCAGACGGCACGCGTTTCGCAACGACGAGAACGGTTTAAAAAACAACAGCCAACAGCAACACAAGAGTAGCAAGCACACAACAACAACAACAACGCGCGATAATACAACGACGACAACAACAACAACAACAACAACAACAACAACAATAATAATAATAACAAAGACAACAACCCAAAGTCGTACATTTATTTTTTTTTTTTGCGTGTGTGTGTGTTATTTCGAAGGAAAAGTCGCAAGTCGTAATCGTCCTTTTAGTCGTTCGTGTCCGCGCTCTGTGTGTCTGTTTCGGTGTGTGTTGGTGTCTGTTGTGTCTGTGTCGTCAATTTTTTTTTTTTGCGAATTTTTTTTTGGTTCCTTTCTATTTTTTTTTTTGTCGACTGTGTCGTCGGTGTCGCGCATGTGACTGTCCCAGCTGCGTAGGTTTTCTGATTTTTGTTGTTATATTTTTTCTTTTTTGCAAATTATTTCATTTGAAATTTGTTTTCTATTTTTTTTGTTCGTTTTTTTGATACAAATTTTATAAAATATAGAAAAATATGCACTTAGAACTAGAGACAAGTTGTAAATTTGATACTTGGCTAAAGTCAGAGCATTTGAGAATTTCCAAAACGTCAACCAAAACGCGCGCGCTTACATAAGTTGGTTGAGTTGTCTAAATACAGGGGAATGGATGAACGCGGGGAAGGGTTATATCTGATGATATCTGCTGTTTAATGCTGTCCAAAATATAATATATAGTTTTTGCTCAAGTCAAAGAGAAAGCTACGCACATGCAAATTATATGGCTGAAATAAAAAATAATAGAAAATAAAATAGAAAAGAAAAAAAACCATTGAGTAAAGTAAATGGCGCGCTGTCAGGGCCATTGTCTGAATTGCCATTGCCTACTTTGTGGCGCGCGCGCGTTTTCTTGGCTTCTGCTGTATTTGCTGCTACTGCTGCAAAAATTGTTACACGGTCATTGCGGAGGTCGCGCCAAAAGAGACTAACTAAAGCAATTGCAAACTGCAGCAACAGACTAACAACAAGCAAGAACAAGCACCAACAATAGCTGCATTAACTGACAATAGAAAGATTTCGTAATGCAATTGCATATAATAATGTGCCGACATGAATATTAACTTGATCAAATTTTCAACTTGTTGCTTATATATTATGGATATCTATAGATGTATAGGTATATTTAGCACATTAATTGTATTTTAATTTGCTCCAGGCCCTCTTTTTATTTCTCTCTTTCTCAGCTGTTTCGACCAAAAACAACAAGAACAACAATATCTTTCTTTCTGCCACAAAAACTAACAAAGGCAAAAAACAAATAAAAACTAATAGAAAATATAAATCCCTGAAACAGAGTAAAAGTTAAATGTATAGAAATTAAAAAGAAAAAAAGTATTTTTAATAAAAAAAAAAAAACAGAAGAAATAACTATAACCAAAAACCAAACCAAAATCCAATTTGCGTTTGAGTGCGTTTGTCTCCCAACTGTCTGTGGCTGTGTTTGTGCGACGTGCGACGAGTGTGTGTGTGTGTGTGCATTTCGGTGTCGGCGTGCGTGTGTGAGTGTGTGCCCGTTTGTTTGGGTGTATGTGTGTGTGTGTGTGTCTGTGTCCGTGTGCTAGTTGAAGGAGAGACTTCTACGCTTTTCATTTGTTTCTGTCTGCAGAAAGCAAATTTTTTTGTGCCAAGGTAAGATTAGCATTGAAATATAAATAAGCTCACATAACTATAAACTCACCCAAATACAAACACAAAACACACACACACACACACACACACACACACACATATGATATTGTGTATTAATCTATATAAGATATACAATATATACATGTATTCCCCTTGATATCCTCATGAGAAGAACAAGACTTCCATTTCACATGATAAGTCTATATCAGTTTTAAGAATCAAAGACAAGAAGCAAAGTCAAGGTTAGTTTTATATGAGTTAGATTTAATTTGGCTTCAATTTCAAGTTCTCATCGAATTTACTTTTAATTCTAAACAATTTAACCATTTATAGAAATGGCTAAATGTTGTTAACATATTGAAATTGTATTAGCAGAAATAGTTGAGTGAAATGTTACATTTCATCGTGCGTGTTTAATAACATCTGGCAAGAGCATGAAGTAACCACGTACATATGTATATTAGTATTAAAATTATAAATTTTCTAGTTTTAAGTCTGGCACAAAAAGACAAGCATTTGCAGTTCGAAAGCCGTGGGCAACCTACCTCAATGACAAGCTTCTTAAGCGAGTAGACCTTTGGTCATTTCGAAGCAAACGCATTTAGTAATTGTAAATCTTGTTATTGAAATGCTAGTTAACTTTTTGAGAAATTCTCGGATTGGTTTCTCTTTAGAGAACTAGAGCAGTTTGAGGAACCTTTGTCATTGAAAAACTTATCTTCAGCTCGTATTAAATTGTTTCATTCATACATATGTACATATGTACATAGTTAGCTCGTTTTCAATTCTGGCAGTTGTTGTTAATTGATTCATACATACGACTAGCACCACCCATCGAATAACACGATGAGAATGTGCCACGCCTCTTAATTGCAGTCCATTTTGCTTTTTTGCATAAAATATTTAACCGCCATAGTCGGTTTTTTTATTCAAACCCACTCTTGAAATTTGAAATCTACTATCAAACAAAAAGCAACGAAACCCAAGCGGTCAGATAGATAGAAGAGATAATGCCGAAGTTAATATGCCCTTGCCAATATAACATTAATTTTATCTGAAGACAGTTTCGTTTTCTACTTAACTTGGCGTTTTTTTATTGCTCACAATTCTAGACAAACCAACGTTTTTTTTTTGTAAATTTCTGATGAAAGCAAATATACCCATTTGGCGAGTATATAAAAAAATAAATACGAGAAGTGCCCCTGTGCGTATGCAATGGGAAAAATGTTAAAATGTTTGCCCAACAATTTTGAGCGATTACGAAATGTGTGAGTGTATATGTGTGTGCATGGTCGTGGGTGTGGTAAGTTCTCTGTGTATGTGGATGAAAGCGGGTGCGTATGTGTGTGTTTGTGTGTGAGTGTGTGTGCCTGAACAACTCTCTGACATGAATGGCTCTAGTGGGAGTGAAGAGTAACAAAAGCAGCTGCTGCTATTGTAGTTCCTGTTGTTATTGTTGTTGGCACTGTGGTTGCCAAAACAGGCAAAAGCGCCTGTTTTATTTATTTTGTTGCTGGCATTGTTTTAGTCGTCCAGCTTTCCTCCCTGTCACTTTCCAATCCCCTTGCCCCTTCTTTTCTCCTCGCATGGCAGTGTGTGTGTGTCGGATATATGTCCAATTTCATCTTCAATCTGCATTCATGTGCCTACAGAGTAGGGTTTTAATTAAATGCAATAACAACAACAACTACACATACCCATAACTACAACAGCAACTTAGATTAGTTTAGTATATACAGACATATATATATCTATAAGTCTTTCTACTTATCTAGATGGCCGTATTGTGCATAACCATTCTTTAGTTCAACTTATTCAACTTCAATTGAACTGGCTTTCGAACCTAGCATTTGCTGTTTGTTTTTCCAGATGAATCAGAAAGAGACAGAAATAGATTTATACTGCTTGAACTGCTTCGTTTGTCGCATTTTTTAAACGTCCTTAATGTTTGCAAATTAAATATAGTACAAATATTGAAAAAAAAAATCTTACAAAAATGTAGAGAAAACCATATAAGACATTTGCTTATAAGATGGAAAGTTTACTTGCATATATTTCCGATTTCGTGTTCAAATTACTTGATGTTGATACAAATTTGTTTAAAATGAAAATGCTTTCGTTATTTGGATAGATGATCCAATTTTCCTTGCCTGCTTGGGACACCTGTCCAATGATAATAGACAATTTATGTATTTGGTTTAAAGTTGGTCATTTAATTTAAACATATCCACATATTTAACATTAACAATTTAACTTAACGTAATTATGTATTGGGGTCCAAGGAGCTTGCTTTAGTGTTTCAGTTGTGGTAAACAAATATTGGTAAGTCACCCTTGGGTCTTATTGTTAGTCTAAGCAATAATAACTAATAACGATTTGTGTATGCAAATTAAACGAACTGATTAAATGTTAAATTCAACACTTGACAGCAATAGTAAGTGCAATAACAACAGCAAAAGCAAAAACTTATTCAAGTCACAAAAATTATTGCATAAATTTCTATATGTATTTTGCATTTAAATCGTTTTAATTGTTGCCTACTGGCTAAATGTAAGCAATTTTGGTGTATGTGTTTGTCTGATTGTGAGTGTTGTGTGTGTGTATGTGTGTGAATGAACTTAACATTTAGAATATTCCATTTTCTCTCCCTGTTCTGCCGGTTCTCTAGTTCTAGTTCTATTGTTGTTTCCGATGCTGTCTCTCTGGGCAAAACAAAAGGGCGACTCAAATTTCATTGCAGACAATGGGGCGTATGAGCAATAACAAGAGCAGCATAGCAGCAGAAGCAGCAGCAGCAGCAAGAATGAACGAACATTGCAGAACGAGGCAAATAAAATGTTAACATGGCCAAAGGGAAAGGGAAAATCGTTTGGATTGTGAATTTTGAGTAGCCCAAAATGAAGAGATTAGTGAAATGACCACCGCACCACCGCTAACACCACCACCACCACCACCTTTAGTAGAGATGAGTCTGGAGCTGGGCAAACACAAAGAGACGAGTCAACACGGCAGGCGCTGAAATTTCAACTCGGAACGAACGAAAAAAAAAAAAGAAGAAAAACCAAGCCCCAGGGAGGCAGTTAAAAGGCAAGCGAAATGACATGAAGTGTAGCATAGCGCCGGGTTTGAGGATAAGGGGCGGGGTAGGAAAAAGCTTAGTCTGCTCTGACCTGAGTCCATGCTTCGGTTTCAGCTTCTGCTTCTTCTCTTTTACTGCTGCGCCGGGCTTCATCTCAAACTTGGCCGTTATCCTTGCTTGTCGTTTGGCATTTGCCTCGTTGCTTTTTATGGCCCATGTCAAACATTGCAAATCAGTTTAAACTAACATGCGAAGAGTATAAAAGAGACAGACAGCGAAAAGAGACCAGAGAAATAAAGAGGAAAATAAAAATAGAGCGATGTAGGTAGGATGATGGCGAGGCAAAAAGCCGATGCTAAGCGTAGGCGCGCAAATGTGTTGTCTGCATTGCAGCTGACGCCCATTTTCTAATTTTTCCCCCCTTTCACCGACTTTAAATTGATGCCAACATTTTTCAAAACTATTTGAAGCTGTCAAAAAAACTCTTCAATTCTCAATTACATCTATTTTTGGATATACGACCTTAACTTTAATCAATTTAAAGTCTCACAGTATTTAAATAGTTAGAACTTAATTTAAATTGTACTAATGTCTATTTCTAGTAAAGAAATATATAGAGTTACACAAAATTGTGACTTTGACAATTTAGTTGTAACTATCTTGTGACTAAAACTACTTTTCTGACCGACGCTATGTGGTCGCTATAGTGATCCGATCTACCTGCACAAAAGAAATAAAATACACTATATAGAAACTAACATGCAATTTAACTTCAATGGATGCCAATCTGCCAAGTCGGACATGACCTTATGAACGCGTCCCGTCATGACACTAAGAAGAATAAATAGTAATATTAATAAGTCAATTACCTAAGTATTAAATTTAGTATTGTTCTGATATATGTGTATATCATCATTTATAAGTGCCTTTTCACAAAGTTAGCTACGTCCAATGAAAAAAGTAGACAATTTTGCCCTTAAAAGTGTGCTATATTTCGGGTAAACCAAACTCTGTGTTGGCACTCGTTTTCTATGTATTTTAATTACTTTTGCTTAATTTGTATCGACTTCACATTGTTAATCCTTCTCTAATCTAAGTAACCCAACTATATTTTGAGTATTTCTGTGTCAATTTGATTTAAAATAGTTGACTTTTATTTTACTAATTCAGAGTCAGAGTAAAGCACATATTCTTTAACTCCCTGAATTCCTCAACTCTTACAAAAGCCTTTGGTGGAAATTTTACTTGTAGTTTTATCCCTAAGTAATCACATAGATGATCTTAATTGCATATTGGGAAACAAACAAACAGTTGGGACCTATATGATACAGCTATCTGAACTTGATTTAGAGAGCTCCAGAGAAATATATATAAATGTAGCATAGATGTATTTAAACTACGCTTTCGATTACGAAACAAGAGATCCAATGGATTTTGTATTTCTATTATATTAAGTGCAGGATATCTCAATCTCGATGCTGTGAGTTAAACTGTTGAGTGTGCAACTGTGTATTCTTAATTCTCTTCTGTTTTTGGTCAATTGTAACTTAATTTATTGAGTAGAGACATTAACACACATATGTTTGTTGGGTTACAAATTGCTATAACTACAGTCCCATATTACCTTTTCGCCTGTCGCTTTTGAAGTCACACTTACCTATACAATTAACCAATTAACACCCAACACTTACCCCTTGCCTTTTTGCTTTCGGTTGTATGCATTTTTATTTTTATGAGTTTTTATGACCATTTTATTGTTGTTGCTTGTTTGTTGTAAACAAAAATTTGTTTGCTCATAAAAATTTTAATTGCTCCAACACAGAAAACAATGGAGAATGCAAAAAGCAAAATGAAATAGCCAAAAAGGGCATGGATAATACGCCGACTTTTGTTTACTCTTTCATCCACAAATATTTAGTGCAAACTTTGACAAGCTCTTCCCCATAGAGTGAGTTGCTAATAATAGTTGTACAGGAATTTATTCATTATAAGTATTTTCAAACAATTTGTGCCTAAAACATTTTAATAATCTCCTTTCTGGTAGGGTATAATAAAGAAGAAAAAGGAAAAAGCACACAAGGCATAATGAGAACTGGGCAAAAGTGAGAGAAAAGTGCGAGAGACAACAGACCTAATAAAAATAAATAATAACAAATACAAAAACAAAAAAAAAAAAGGCAAAATAAGTGGCAAACGGCCAGGCATGGTATGAGTGTGGGTGTGGTGCCAGAGGGTTGGTGTGTATATATATATATGTGTGTGTGTGTTGCTGCTGCTGAGAGTAGAGGCCGGTCTAAAGAAAAAGGAAAACGCGTTTGTGCGTTCAATTAGCTTGACAGGCAGATTGTGGGCAGCGGGCCAGCAATAAACGAGAGGTTCTTGAAGACTTTCAAACGACACCAAACGTAAAGCCATATCGATTTGCCTTTGTTTATAATATGTTTCAAAATATATTCTTTAAAAATTCCAGAATATAATGAAAATATTTACTGTAGTGGTTTTAAAAAAGATCCTACATCTCAAAAGGATACGAAAACCAAAACATGTGTGGATTGAAAAATATATAAAATCAGTACTTCATGTTTAAAAAAATATTGAGATCAATTGGCAAGGAATAAATTGCAAAGATAATAATAATAATTAATAAGACAAAAAACCAAATCAATAGTATGTAACCATAATGTTATAATTTTCTCCCTTTCTCTTGGTGCTCATAACCGATGTAAATGAAAGTAAAAAGGTTTTGGGATTTTCTTGCTGTTAAAAAACTTGGAAATCTGCCTCCTCTTTGCTTGGACCAACGTATCCTTGCCTGTCTTCCTTCCTGTCATCACTTTTTTCGTTCCTTCTCAGTTCACTTCCTCCCACATCCCTCTCTGTCTCGTGCTTTCCGTGTATTTTCTTTCTCACTTTCTGTTGTGGTTTTCAATGTGTTTGCCCTGGCATGCCGCAGTAAACGCATAAAATGCGTACAATAAAAAATTATAATAAATATATATATCTTATATATGTATATGTGTGTATGTGTGTGTGTGTGTGTTCATCTTCTCAGTTTTTTGCTTTTTACTTCCTGCTGACTGGCTGGTTGGCTGCCTGCTTTTGCCTCTGATTCGCGCAAACTTTTTAATAGCACTGAAAATGCCTTCTGCCAAAAAAAAAAACGAAAGGAAAACCCGCCACAGGAAGTATTTTGAGATTTGCGACGATGACGATGGCCACCCGGCACACTGTTACCGTCTCCTGACTCCCAACACTCATTACACACTATACATACATACATACATAATATATCTCACCCTTCTGTCCTTTTGCCATTTTCTTAACTTTAGGGTCCTTACTTAGGTTGGTAGCATTTTAAATATTTAATATTTCCCCTTTAGTGCCGGGGCAAAAGAATAACTAAAAGGCAATACAATATTGCACACTAATCTTATTGGCCGGGATTCAATATATTGGTAAACTATGTACATACATATATACATATGTCCTATAACGTTAGCGTAGGTCATTAAGCTCATCTAACAAGTAAAATTCAAAGAGTTTTCTACAACAAAAGTATTATATGTTCATTTTTGGGCACAGATTACGACTTACTTGGAATTAACTTTCACTCACTTTAATCGGTTGTTTACCTGCTCTAGTAATTGAACAAAGGCTAATACCTTAAACACTGAATAGTGAAATTTTACTTAATTAAATATTTCCTACAAATTCAAAGACTAAACCCCAAATATTATTAATAGGATACATTGTTTCCGAAAGACAGACCTTTAAGTCATGAAACTCTCTTCTGCACATAATCAAGAATTGTGAAGAATTTCTTTATACATCTTTTTGTTTCATCTCTGTTCATTGGCAAAGTTAAGTGACAAATGAGTAGACAAACAAATTGGCTAAGCTCTCAGACAGGGTAGAATAAATCATAATAAAAATCACAAGTATGACATATTACAAATGGTTTAAGTAAATAAATAAACAAAAGCGGCAGCAGCAAGAAAAATTGACAAATTTATATGCAAACTATAAATGGATAACTATCAACCAATCCTTTGTCATTCTCCCCTCCCTTTCCTCTCACCAAAACCTCTCTTAAAAAAAAAAAAAAACAGAAAGTAAGCTTATTTGCATATTTGCCCAATATTTGCAGTGAAAAAAAATCCAGATGAACCAGACGAAACTCTTGGTAAATAAAAAACAAAATATAGTATATCAAATGCAAAATGCATTTAACTTTTTCAAAATTATAAATAAAATAAATATGCCAAATATTTATTTACTTGTTTAGTATTTTACAAATAATTTATACAGAAAAAAAGGGGGAAAAAGAACAAATTGTTATAACTTTTCATTTTTTTACAAACATTTATGTGAGAAAACATTAGAAATTGATAAGTTAGTAAGTGAATGATTGAAAGTTCAAGTGGATAAATAATTTGTTAAAATATTTGTTTAAATGTTTTAAAGAAACAAAACTGGCAAGCGAATAAATATGCATACATGGGTACATAAGGATTTCCGTGTCTACCTATGAACCACATCTATGTATGTTGTCTTAAAAGTTCTCTTTCTTGGCCCTAATAATATGGACAAATGTATGAAATATGCATAAGCATCTGCCATTTGCAGTCATTTGAATTTGAATTTATGCCTGAAAGTCCAGTTTGGGCAATTATGATAAAATACATACAAACACGCATACGCACAAACACACTGACACGCGCTGTCTGTACATATATTTGTATTTGGCATGCTAAAAAGGATAAGCCTGAGAAGCACATGCAAAATGAATCTTTAGCATAACAAATATGTTCACCGCACAGTGGCCTAAGGATTATTGATGCTGGCTGGCTGGGATATACACGTAGAATATAGAAAAAACAAAAGGTTAAGAATGTTTGTGGACAGGAGTTAGGGTGGGGTAAAAACAAGATGGAATGACTCTTTACCAGCTAAGTAACTTTGGCCTGATGACTGTCAAACAAAAGCGATAGAGAGCAGTGGAGAGTGGAGGGAGTAGAAGGGTAAACGAGGTAGACAAAAGCAGAACAAAGGCCAGACATTTTTTGGCCGCATTAATCGAAGTTGAAATGCTCTGAATGAGTGATTGACTGAATGAGCGAATGGCTGAATGAATGAATGAATAAAGGAAGGAAGGAAGCCCTAGGAAGGAAACACTGTAGACTAAAACTGCTGCTGTTGCTGAGTCAAGGTTCCCCTTTCCAAACCACTCCCAATCGCCCAACCGAGGAAGAAAAAATACCGAAGCGGACAAAACGAGGTCAACCCACATGCAGAGCAGGTGGAGAGGAGGTGAGCAGAGATCCATACCGAAAACTGTAAAGACTTAAAGGAAGTCTTATGATTTATTTGCCTAAACAATTGATATGCCCAAACACAACAGGAGGCGACCGGTGGCTGGGGAGGGGGTAACCAGTAAGAGGGCGTTGCCCAGACATTTTCACAACTCTTTGAGAGACAAAGATGAAATATGTAAATAGGATTTATGGTAAAGTTTTAACAGAAGCTAAGAAAACAACAACAAAAAAACTTAAAGGAACATGAAAGAAGGAAGAAGGAGAGAAGTAACTCACCGAACACAAAATTTTCAACAACAACATAAGTAAAAGCAGTAAGAGGCAGACATAGAGCTAGAAAGAGACCGATAGATGGGTGGAATGGTGAATAAAAAACATATTTATCCAAGTGAGTGAATGAGCAAGTTGTTTAAATGTAATACGAGAGTTAATCCAACAATTTGCAATATATATTTTGCTATTCAAAAAAGCAAAGATTTCAATATCTCTGTTGAAACCTTGCTTTGTTCCTACCTTTAAGAAATAAGGAAAACTTCAAGGCTTTGTTTTCAGGTGGAGACTAAATTTATCAAATGATTTCAGTAAAGAATGAATATAATAT
The DNA here is from genome assembly GCA_018150345.1 of Drosophila equinoxialis. Lineage (NCBI taxonomy): Eukaryota > Metazoa > Arthropoda > Insecta > Diptera > Drosophilidae > Drosophila > Drosophila equinoxialis. Next base: position 4,205,224 of record JAECWI010000002.1, on the reverse strand, counting down.
TAAAAATTTCAAGTTTATAGAATTGGAGTGGCTACCAAAAAGAATATACAATCATTGCCTTATTCCAGTCGATAACTCTTGTCGATTCTTTAAACGTGTTTATCCTTATTATAGGTATTAACGGAAACTTGGCACAAGTTTGGCACTCATTTTGTAGGGGAAATCTGTAGTAGCGATCACAAAAGCGATCGATAGCAGTGTTGTTGGTTAAAAAAGACAACCCCAATTGAAATGAAGTAAGTAAGTCGTCTCGCCGACTTAGGTATACCATACACCAGTAAAGCAAATATTTTAAATTTATTAAACATATGCATTTTCACATGCTTTTTATTACAAGCATATCTTAGAATCTCCCTCACTCAAGTATACGAGCACCCTAGCGCCCCCACCAGCCAACGACCAACTACGGCCTTATGGAAAAACGTTTATATGCATAACTTCGTTGTTTTTTGTCCGATTTTGATCAAATTTGGTGTTTTGCTTGGTATTAGTATCAAATTCAAGTGTGCCAAATTTAATTACAAAAGGTAGAAAATTACGTGAGATAATCGAGTTTTTCCAAATTACGGGGCGGAAAGGGGCGTGGCAAAATCGTTGCATATACAATATATGCGCATTTATTAAACAAATACACATACCAAATTTGGTGCCTCTAGCTATTATAGTCTTTAAGAAAATCAAATTTGTTTAAATTTCGTGGGCGGAGGGGGGCGTGGCAAATTTTTTTGCAACAAATTTGTGCGCGCTTACTAAAGGATTAATAATACTAAATTTGATGTCTTTAGCTATTATAGTCTTTAAGAAAATCAAATTTGTTTAAATTTCGTTGGCGGAGGGGGCGTGGCAAATTTTTTTTGCAACAAATTTGTGCGCGCTTACTAAAGGATTAATCATACTAAATTTGATGTCTTTAGCTATTATAGTCTTTAAGAAAATCAAATTTGTTTAAATTTCGTGGGCGGAGGGGGGCGTGGCAAAAATTTGAAATAAACTTGACCACCGTAGGTAATACACGAGTCTACGTACCAAATTTGGTGACTCTAGCTCTTATAGTCTCTGAGATCTACGTGTTCATACGGACAGACGGACGGACGGACGGACGGACGGACGGACATGTCTATATCGACTCGGCTGTTGATACTGATCAAGAATATATATACTTTATGGGGTCGGAAAAGCTTCCTTCTGCCTGTTACATACATTTTGGCGACTTTAATATACCATTTCACCCTATGGGTGTATGGTATAACAATAAAGAGTAGCCTAGAAGAATTATATTATATATCATGTATATAATGAAGGAACATAATTGAAACTCTTTGGGTGATGATTCTATTGGAACTAAGCCAAATGATATTAAATCTGTCAACTATTTATATATATCTATTATACATATACACAATATCCATATAAATGTATTGTATAAGGTCTCAAAAACTATAAGATTAATCATTCTTTTTTTGAAGTGTACTTTTACAGAATATTATTCAAATTTTACTTCATTGAAGAGTTTGATCAACAAATTTGTTCGTAATAATATTGTTTTGATTCTTCCTTTAAGACCATTTCGCTTGTTTGATATATACACTTAGATTTTAGTTATCAGAGCCTAATCAAAGTAAACCATTTATAATTGTTACTGAATTGAAATTGTATTGAATTACAGATAAATCGGCCGAAAGCAACAAAACTATGCTGACTTACTCATGAATAAAGCATAGAGGATTGATTGATTAAGACGAGTGGAATTATATATACTAATTGTCATAGACAAATAAAGGTACGTTTATTGTCATTGGGAACGAGGGGAAGGAAACATCTCTCATCTATATACATTCTTAATCAGTACGTCGAGACGAGTTCAGATAGCCTTGTCCTTTCGTTTGTCTGGGTACATTTTGCATGTACATATGTAAGCTTTTATTCGAATTAAGCTAATTCGGAGCCTTATATTATATATCTCCCCTATAAACGATCGGATCTTATCTATCTATCTTATATCTTCATATGTAAGGATACGAAAACGGTCCCAACTTTTTCGGCTGTTCTATTGCTGAAATCCGATTTTTTAGATAAATCCTTTTATCCGTTTGTTAAGTAAGAAAACAGCAATAAAAAATCTTGCTAGGCTATACAAAGATCGGTAGGGCCAAAGTTGGCCCCGTCTTTCTAGTTTTTAATCAATTTAGACAAAATATAAAGTTGTATTTTACAGTTTGGGATTTGGTAAACTGATCAGTCTACCCATGTTGAATTTTACCTACTCCATTCACAATTTGCTTGTTGTCTTAGGCGTTTCACTTAAACTGCTCGTCCTTCATCAGTCTCTGCATCGTCTGCACCTCATCACTTGCCATCCTTCCACAGAGACATCTTTCACCCAAAACAGTTTTTTTTTTCTCATTTGTTACAACCCATTCTGCAGGTTCTTTTTCCACCTCCACCGCCAACTCCTCTTGTTCAGCCTCTCTTAGTCACTTGTATTTCCTACATTTTACCCTTTGTTCATGTTGTTGTATATTTTGCTTGCTTTTCCTCATTTGAAAATGTCTTTCAGTTTGTCTTTTCTGTTTGTCATGTGAAAATTAAGCCGTCAACTGTTTGTCCCCCTGCTCTGCATCTCTCGTCAGTACCTTAGCACCCCAACCTTCCAACATGAGAAGAAGCAGCAGTAGCATCATCATCATCATTCTCATCATTATCATCCCTAAAAGCTACTCACTTGGCAAAAACTTTTGTGTGGCACTGTTCTTCTGTTGTGCTATGTTTTATGTATGGATATGTGTGTGTGTGTGTGTGTGTGAGTGTATTTTTTTTGGCTTCTCCATCTTCTACGACTGTCAACTTGCTTGTCGTCTGTTTGGGTATTTACGTTTTCAATAATTCATGCTTAAAGGATAATCAGGATATGCGTGTATGTAAATTTTGATAATGCCATTTTCGAATGCCACAGGACATTCTCCTTGCTCGCACAAACTTCTGACACACACACAAACGCACACACACACACACACACATACATGTCAGCTGGCTCGTTGTGGCTCATTGAGGTGCTTGAAAACATTTTCACACCTTTTTGCATGCCCCATTTGTGTTGTGGTGCCAACAGGCATCCCCAACACCACCAACTCCAGCAACCTCAACCATCCACTTAGCTCAACTCACCCATTTTTTCAGTTGCCACCATTTGTTGTATACACTGGAGAAACATAAAGCAAATGCCTGCAAAGGCAAACAGATTGTCTTAATTATATTATATGAAATTAAAGTCGCTAAAGTGATTGTTTGCTTATTTTAAAAACAAACAAGATTTATACGAAAATTAAAACATTTCTGTCTGCAACCAATGAAAAATGCTTTAAAGAAACAATTGAAGATTTTGTGTTGATTAGGCAGCGTAACTAAACTGATTTACAACCGTTTATACAACCTTATTCATAACAAATAGGTTGGTCATTTTTTTGATTGAAAAACCGTTGATACATGGAATTACAAATATGTATAATCGAGCTTAATTTAAGTAAATAAAATTATATAGGTATATTTAGCGGAATAGCGATTTCCGTTTGTCCGTACAATCGATTCTGCGGATCACAAACCTATTATATATATAGCTGTCCTAGAGACCAGCGATCGAAAAGCTAGAAGGATATATGAACTTTGGCGCAACCAATGTTCGCTTCCTTTTAGATTTTCTAGCAAAGTTTTCCAAGATTAGGAGAAAAAAGCTTGCTTAATCAAGAAATGTATACCAATTAGAGATTGTATATAAATTGACAATAGAAATTTTCAAAATCATATAATGTTTAATGTGTTAATAATGTTCATGTAAAGTCTTTATTAACTTGTTATTATTCCTTTTAAACTAAGATTAAGTTTAGAAATCCAAGCCCAAACATGTGAAATCTGTCATTTCTACACTCTTTTTCTTTTTCACTTTCCTTTAGTCGCTTGGGTGAGTGGCAAATTCAACCGATATCAGTATCGGAATAGGAATGCTACATTTTTTTTTTTAGAATTCAACAAAATAAGGTATATACAAATGTACATACATCTTTTTAAGTAATTTTTTTTTAACAAACAATTAAATGTAACCCTTTGGAGCCCAACAACTCCAAGTAGTTCCAATTTAAAGAGCAGTTTCTAATAAGAAAATGAAGATTTCAACTTTAAGGTCAATCATTTTCTTTTTTGCTTTCCCTGTTTTGTGAAGGTAAATTTTTTGAAATTTGTTGAAAATGAAGTGTTGGACTGCGAATTCAAACAATATGTAATTCTTCTTAAATTTGCGTTAAATAATTGAAAGATTGTAAAGTTCGCAGTTGTTAAAACAAAGTGTGGAAATTTGAAATTTAATAGAAATTTTCTTCATGCAATTATAAGGAATTCAACAGCCTTTCTTATGCTAAAATCCTTTCAGCCTTTCAGTCGCTGCCAAGTTACAAGTCAATTCAATTTTAATGGCCTTGGTAAAGTCGATAAGTTGAAGATTTCGATGATGATGTGGAGAGAAGTTGGTCCTTAAGGCTTGGTGCAAAACTTTTCGTGGTATTTCGGAATGGCATTTTCAAAAATCTTCCAATAATTTAAGTTGACATTTTTGTTTATTTGAAGAGTATGTGAAGATCGTGTAAAACTAAATGAAATAACTTTTGATTTTTGTTGCAGGATGAGGAGCATGGAGAGGTTTTGCGTGGGGGCATTGCCTTCTTCATGCTTTTGTGCTTTTTCATTGTTTGCTTATTCTTTATCACTGGCCTTGTCTTGTCTTGTCTTGTAATTTTTTGGCAAATCGAGAGGAATGCCGCCAGAGACGAAAGTGTCTTGCCCGAATGCCCTGGCACTTAGTCATTGAAGCTATTTAGTCATTCATTTCATGCATTTATTCACTGACTTGACGGACGAGACGAACGGGACGGAGGTCGCTCGCATCCATGCTCACAAGAATCTAAGGTCTTCACACCTTCTTGGCTGGGTTTTTGAAAATCAAGGTGGAGGCATCTTTTTGTTTGCTCCCAGGTGCGACTCATTTGCTGTTCACGCATTTTTCTTACACCATTGGCTTGAATTTTTAAGCACCTGGTACTGATGGAAAAGAATACCAATCCCCTATCCTCCCGCCAGCCCCTGCGCCTGGCTATAAGTTTCTCAGGGGAGACTGTCAGCACGGCCCAAAATGAAAAATGAGCAAACCCAGCTGAGATAGAGACAGAGAGAGAGAGAGAGAGGACGAGAGTATGTGGGTACTGATAGACAGATTTTTCTGCTTCTCCCACGCAATGTTTTGCTTTTCCATTTGGCAGTTTTCTTCAAAATTGCTTTCACTATAGATAAGTTTGTGGTTTAAAGATGACGGGGAGGGGAGGATGTTTAGTTTGGTGTCCTGGATATTGTAAACAAAATATTTTTTGCATGCAAAATTGTGCAATCTGTGAGGTAAAAGCTGAAAGGTCTCACAACATTTTTCCCTCCCATATGTCGATAAATTAAAGAAATGCCAAAACACAGGTGGACGCCAATCGGGACGGAATGACTGGGTGAGTGGGCGTGGCATGCATTGCATGTTTGTATGTACCCGCTCGTATGTTGCTAAAATTCAATTTAGTTGGATTTTTATTTACTTTGGCTTTTAGTCATCTCTAGCATCTGACACTAACAGGTGCATGCATATCGCTGGTCCACACACAAACACATACGTATGCATATATCACTCTGGGCGAGAGAATGTCAACTTCAGTCAACTGTCTCCTCCCTTTCATCTCTTCTGACGGTTCATCGTGCAGGCCCTCAACCCTTTTGCTCATATATCCTTTTACTGATGTCCTTTTCGGTCACAGTTGTATAGCCAACACAATACTTTTTCATTGTATTCCCTCCCCCTCCCGTTTTATTTTTGCAAAAAAAACGCCTTGTAAGCATTTTCGGACATATTCGTGTTATTCTTCTAACACTATCTGAAGGTTGAGCTAAAAATACACGTCATCATTGAAAGTGGCTTAGATTATCTGACAAAAGAGAAACGCAAAAGGTTGTACTTTAACTTATCTGACATACTTTTAGATACAGTCGAATCGTTTTAGTGCTTACTTGCAAGCAGATTCAGTAATCTTAGAAATAGCTAAGTAACTAATAAGCTTAGAAAAATAAAACTTGAATTATTAACTTGTGCGGTTTCGCTTTGTTGAAACTAAGCAGTTTAAAATTTATAATTATACATTTAAGGATCTAGTTATAGTAGTTTATATGGTTAACATATGATTCATTTAAGAAAAATTTTAATTCAAACAGACTTTAGATATTCCTTTAAACCAATAGACATTTAGGAGAATCATAGATTATCTTGATCGTGGGTAATACAAAGTTTAAAGAATCAAAACTAATTTTCCTCGAATCTTTCTTAAATCAATTTTAAACAGCAGAAAACACAATATTCCCTGGTCTATATTAACTTTTTTTTTTGCTATATTTAACATCAACTGATGTCATTTTAAATGCTAAACATTAATAGCTGTAAATGGCAAAGTCATATAATGAAAAGTTCTGCCATTATTCCAAAATGATTTGACATATATTTGGCATTTCCGAATTGAATCAAATTAATGGATCATTGATTTTTGATTTTAAAAAGACATTAAAGACTTGTCCATTTCTTTGCTTGAATTTTCTTTATATTCCTTTATTTCTGTTTCACGTCTCTTAAAATAGATAAAAACCGTTGCATTCGCGAAGCAAAAAAAAACTTTGATGGTTCTCTTGAATGTATTATTTTGCCAAAATGAGCTCTCTGTCTATCTCTCTCTCCTATTATTTTCTCTCTTTCTGTTTTGCTGTCTGTGTCTATCTGTCTGTTTTTCTCTGGGTTGGCTTTGTGTGCTGATGCATAAAATATGTGGCATGTTTAGAGCGAAATTATCCACAGACCTGCTTTACTTTCAACACTCACTGCTCACACAGTTGTTTTCGAAATTCCCATCGTTGTCTCTCTCTTTCTCTCTGCCTTTTCAGAGAAAGAGAGAGAGAGAAAAAAACGTTTTTGGTCTTGCTGTATTTTACTGCTTAACTGCATATTTCAACGTTTTTGCATCTTTGCGCGACAATAATTAAAATAGTTGCTGCCTATCGTCGCATTACGCATACGACGCGTATGCTAACCAACCCATACCACATAGACACACACACACATATAAAGTGACTCTGCCCAATTCCCCACCCCCTCTGAATGTGCGCCTCAATATATGCAGTATGTAATTCATAATGCGACGGCAACTTCCGCTTCTTGTTGCTGCTGTTGTCGTCGGCTGTCGTCTACCTGGCACTTATGAATATTTGTGCCGCGTTTTTTTTTTCCTCTGCTGTTATTGTTGTAGTTGTTGTTTTGCCAGCTAAAAGCGCGCAATTTACATAGTTGTAAGTTGTATGTAAGTGTGTGTCATAAGTTTTCTTTCTGTTGTTGCTGTTGTTGTTCGGGGCGAATGTTTTATGCATGCGTTGACATCATTCACAAATGATGTGAGGAGGAAAAGAAGCAAGAAGATACGATAAAGAGGAAAATAAGGAAAAGCAGAATGGGATGGGATGCATAGCAGTAGTAGTAGCAAGCGGTAAGGACCTTTAATGCAGTTTTGTTATGGATTCTGTCTTGATTCATCATAAATCAAAAATAATTACTTTTTGTCATAGGAACCCTGGGCAAAACAAAAAAATAGAATAAAACTCAAAAAAATGTCTACACAGGTTCGGTTGAGACGAATCACGGCTGGTCTAGCCTGAAGTTGTCCTTTGACCTCGCTCCTCGCCCAATTAGCCCTTTGCGGCTGGTGGTTGTGCCAGCTGCCAATTTGCCAGCGTGCTTCTTTGGGGCCGTAGCTGTCATTGCAATCGAATTGTGCAAATCAATCAACTTCAATCAAAGAGCAAACAAAAATAAAAACGAAGGTTATTGGTTTACTATAAATATTACACAATGAATTGGAATAGGAAAATGTGGCAAATGTGTTAGACTTTTTTAACGATTGACTTCAAACTCAAGTAGGAAGATTTTGTAAGGTTGTAAAAACGAAGATTAACTATCACTTATCTGTCTTTAAATCGGACCACAGTTTATAATCAGTCTTCAAATTAAGTTATCGTGCTATAAACTAACGGTTATTTATGTCTCTCATCGCAATGTTCGGTTTAGAAACATTTAGCTCTTCTTTGTAGCATACTTATTGGGGTCGTAAAGACTGGAATTTGAATTATGTATGTAGAGGATTTTGTACAGTTAAAAGTGAACAAGTCAATATTTTATATTTTCTGAACAAAAGTTCAATTTTTTGGGTCTTTAACGTAAACTTCTGTATTCTAAGTATTCTTTTTGTATTTTGTGCTTCTCTTTTTATTTTTGTTTATTGAGTTTTTTTTTTGATTTTTTAATTGATTTTATTTGATGGTTTGGTTCGTTTGGGCTGATTCTTTTAGACTGGTGTGTTATTTTTTTTTATTTCTTTTGTTTTTCCAATTTCAAATTCAATTTGTCGCAATGTGCACAAGTGGGCAGAGAAGCAGCTGAAAAAAGATATCCAAGTGAAAGAGCTAACGGCAGGGAGAAAAGAAAGTAAAACGTAAAAAGTATGCAAAGTGGTGTGGAGGTGTGAGAGTGAGAAGTGCTTAAAGTATAATGAAAATAAATACAATTATAAAGCCAACGAAATGCAAGCGCAGTGTTGCCTTTTGGTCTTTTTAGTATAAATCGGCACGTACGCAATCCCCCCCGCACACACATACCCACAGTACTCACTATTCCCCTTTACTATTCTCTTCTATCTCTTTTTGTAACTTAGTCATACCCCAAAAGTGACTGCCTGAAGCATGGATGGGTCGTTGTTGAAAACTTGAGAAGAGTTTTAAAATAATTTTCTCAGCGAGCTGTCCTGAGTTTCAAGCTGCGTGTGTCCAGTGACTTTTGATGAGCCAAAAGATAAGAGTTGCTTGCACTTGTTTTAGCCTTATCAGCAAATTGCAACCCAAAAATAGGAAGCTTCGCAAAAGGAAGTGAGAAACGAGGTGCAAGCAAAAGAATGAGAGAGACGGAGAGAGAGAGAGTTAGAGAGTAAGTGAGAAGAGGACCTCGACGAGTTAGCAAATTCAATTTCTTAAGTGGCAACTTGTCCTTTCTCACTTGTTCCCTTTTCTCTCTCTCTCACTCTCTCTCTCTCTCTCTCTCTCTCTCTTACTCTTGATGTGTGTCCTGTGGCCACTGCCCAGGGTAATGCAAATGCAGCCAACGGCAACAGCTTAGAGTTCCGATGAGCTCTCCTTAAATGTGCTTGCCAGTGTCCCATTGTCTTTGTGTCCTGATGTCCTGTCCTGCTGTTGTCTTCAACTTGCGGCACACTAAGCGGCTCAGTGCCAGTGCCCTTCATCTCTGGTCCGTCTATCCACCTCTCGTGTCTCAGCAAAACGTAACTTGTGCGTAAAGTTTGCCAAAGCATGACACAAAAACACTAACAGTTGAAGTAACAGGACCAGATGCAGGTAAAGGGATGCATTTCTCTTGTTTTCTGAGCCGCATCAGCTGCTACTCATGCCGCTGCCTGCTGCTTGCCGCATTCTGTTGCATTGTTTTGTGGCTTTTTCCAAGAAGTTTTTTAGGAATTTGTTTTCGGCATTTTGGGGTGAAACATGCAACAACAAAAAAGAAAAACAAATCTGGCCCAAAAATCTAAAACAAACCTAAAATTTTCCAACATTTTCGAGGCTAACGCTACGTTGGTATAATTAAAAATAATATAACCAAAAATGTATTACCACAATAGGGTTTTGGTATTAAAACAAATAATTAAAGTTGATATTTTCAATCTGGTAGAAATATTTGTTAACAAACACTTTGATAATTGGTTAACTTTTGTGCACTAGAGAATCAATCAAATATCTGAAAGATGTATTAATTTAAATACTCAAAAGTTGTTGATTATTTTAGTTGTTTGCTTCAATAAAGATGACATATTTTTAATTCAGAAGCCAAGAAGTTGTGAAATGAAATAATTTCCAATTTTGTTGTACCTAACTCGTCAATAAACTGGGTTTGTTTCACAGTTTTAAGTTGTTGACGTAAAATTTCCTACCACAAGCTTCAATCTTGGCATGTTGGGAATGAAATTCAATGCCAAAAATTGGTCAAACTTTCCAAATTGCGAATGAAAAACGATTGAGCGTTTATTAATAACTAAACTCCCCTAAAACTTCTTGGCTTCACATATAGAGTGAGAGAGAGAGCGAGAGAGAGATATATCTAACATAACATGACTCTGGCCTCAACTTAAGTCAATGCCGGGAGAAGGAAGAGGTTTGAATGGTATAGTGTATGAATGGTTGATTAAGTCATTTGGTGCGAAAATCGGAAATCCGTATGAAAAAAATTATCTTTCTATGTGTCCAGGATGTGAAATGCTTTCACGCTTGCATCTCTTTCGTTTCGTTTTTTGTGTTTTTGTGGGTTTTTTTTTTTTTTTTTAACGGCCTGTCCAATGCAGCTGCCAGCAGAAGTAGCAGGAGAACTGGACGGAAAATGTGCGTGTATAGCGATAAATACTCTAGGCCCCACTTTCTGTTTCTTGTTCTCCCCACATACAGTTTCATTTTTATCTCAATTCGCCAAAACCAAAAAAAAAAAAAAAAAAATAACAAAATGAAAGCAAAAAGCAAAACGAAAAGCGAAAGTTTTGCGCTTTGGCGTTTCATTAAAGTTTTTGGCTCACAAAAATAATATACGACTAGCAGGCGTGTGTGTCTGTGTGTGTATGCGTGTGTGTTTGCAAAAGTTGTAGCTGCTATCAGTTACTTTTGCATTGAGAGTCCTAGAAAGCGGCAGATAGACAGAGAGAGAGCGAGAGGGGGAGAAAGGGCGAGAGAGCAAGGAAGGAAGAAAGAATGGCTATAGAGACGACGGCGACATTCACATTATGAAGATAAGCCATAGAAAACAAAAGACCCAACCCCAATTTCAATCCCAGTCCCAATTCCAACCCCAAACACAATCCAATCCAATCCCAAAACCGAAGCAAACCTAGTCCAACTTAGTCCCACAGGCCCAGCCACACAGCCGCCTACGCAAAATGTTTTGGCTTACCCTCTTACGACATTTTGCCGCCATGCTCGCTTGGCCGTTTATTGATAATTTCTCGCAAAATAAAAGAACTTTACCTAAGAGAACTTTAATCTTAGTTGGGGTAGTGCTTTGAATATCAAAAGAGTAGCAAGACATACATATATGTATGTATATTTGTTGTTTTTGTTATTTGTAATATGGTCATAAGGAGAAATGCTTGAAAACAATATGGATTCTATCAATTGAGCGTCTTCTGTAACTTTTCGATAGAGCTTTAATAACTTTTGTATTATTTTTTTCCTTTTTAGAGTATAGAAAAGTCTGTACAGTTAAAGTGTTTTAGTTCTTCTTCTACTACGCTTGGTTTTTCATATTTTAGTTTTGGTTTTTCTGTGGCCCACATGCATATACATACATAGACAAGTGACTGCCCGGCTCACGGCCTTGCCTTTAAACCCTTTTTGTTTTTTGTTTTGTTTTCCTTTTTTGTTGTTTTGAAAACGAAATGAGTTGCTATAACTTTCACCAGGGGCCAAGTGCGTGTATTTTGTATCTCATTCCTGCTGGTCTCTATTTTCGCTCTCACTCCTTTTCGAAGTGTGTGCATGTGTGTGTGTGTGTCTGAATGTAGACACAAATCAAAAACTTTTACTGCTTACACAGGCAGACCGAAAAGCACTATTAACTATCATTCGCCTAGCGACTTTTAGATGTTAGTTTAATTGGCTGGCTTTTATACATATGTGAATAGTCTTACCAGAGGATTTTATTTTTAATGTCTTGACATGGTTTAGTCACAATTAATGAAAACGTGTACGATCGTTTCTATGGTTTATTGATGTCGATGTGTTCATCGGATCTTAATATAACCTACATATGTATCATACGACGGGAAATTCGTTAGAGTTTGAGTTGTTGTTGAAGAAAAAACAACTTTGGTGTAAAATATGCAGTTTATCTTATCTTTATATATGTAAGTTAGCACATGCGTTTCTTCACGATACGCCGACTCCTACAGATTAAGTAGAACCGTGCCCTGCACCCCGACCAACTATGGTGCAGCAAGACAAGACGCAATACCAGAAACTGCTGAATGAGTTCCGGGTAGTATACCCGCCCTCATTAAAAGTCACGTGGACAACACACATATCCCATAACCTTAAGTACATTGTGACCCATTTGATCCACACTATCCACTTGTTCCATTAATGACTTCCTATACCTAGAGTAAGCACTTTAACTTCCTATCCCATAGCGTAAGCACTTTTGTATTCTTTGTAACCAACCCGTTTCTGCTGACTTCACCGGAAGAGCAACTACTCTCAACATCGGCTCAACACCCTCTTAAGGTATATTTAAGGCTCCGATCTCTGGAAGAGCCTCAGTCTTAGTTTAGTCTTAGTCTGGCCTCGGAACCAGAGGTACATTCAAGTAATAAACGAATTATCACTTTAAATCAAGCTTCTGTGTAATTAGTTTCATGGTAAACTATTAGTTAAAGAAAGAGTCTTGTGTGTCACCTCCCATGTATATCCGAAGAATCGTGGTAATGCCATACCCCGACATGGAGACACGGATAATAGACTCGTAACTGTCTCACAGCACGGATCAGATTTGTAACCACGGACCAGACTCTTACTTAAGACTCGTAACTTGTATAAGGTTATCAATTTTAGAAAAAACGATATAAACATTTACGGGTCATAATCATAATAAACATAGAAACCAACAAATTACTGCAAAAATGTATTTAAAACCTCTTAACCCTCTACACTGCTGGTCAATAGGTTAGACACATTCTTCACATTCATTTATTAAAAAACAATTAAAAATAAGTTGATATACGAATTACGTTTCAAGTATGGTAGGCAATTGTTAATTTAATTTAAACAAAATTATATTTTTCAAATACAGCTATCTAGATAAAGTCCCATCAGTCATAAGTATCTAATACAAAGTCAGCAAAAGCAAAATATTGATTAAATTTTTGTTCCTATAAGTGTGAACAAATTTGTTATGCAAATTTCAAATGTTATATTTTGTCAACAAAATCATCAATTAAATGTGATATTTGGTATTCAGTATTTGTCAATCGATACACATTTGTTGACTTTTCATACAGTTTATATAATGAATTTAATTAATAATATTAATTAATTTGTTTAATTGGCCATCTTTAATTTGAGTGAAAGCCAAATGAGTTTTGTTGTTGTCAATCTCCTGAACTGAAGCTGTTAAAGTTCTTAAAGTGCCAACTCGAAAATCCCAAGTTTCTTTGGGTGACAAGAAGAACAAAATTTTCGTTTACTTTTGCTCTGTTTTTAAAAATTTTGTTTGTAGGCGGGGGTTGCTTATCAGGCACTGTTTTTTTTTTTTTTTTTTTTTTGGCTGAGTGCCTGGATTCTTCTTTAGTGTGTGTGTGTGTGTACTCCTATGTGTGCCTGTTTGTGTGTCACTTTATTGCTTTAAGTAAGCAATTTGAAATTTGAGCTGGCAAAAGAGACAACAAGAACAACAACAGCAACAACAACAACACATTCGACAGTGGCAACTTGTTTGTTATTGTTGTTGTTGTTGTTGCTTTTGTTTAAATTGCTGTGAGTTAATTTTCTTGCACATTGTTTGACAGACAAGCAGCGAGTCAGTGAGAGAGTGAGTGAGTAAGAAAGAATGCCAACGACAGCATAAGAGAAACAGAGAGAGAGAGAGGGCACGTCCATCAACATGATTTAAGGGTTAATTTAATATTAAATTGAATTTTCCTTAAAGCATTTCGGTTGCTTACTTACTTCACTTACTTACTTTGTCGTCTGACTGATGGATAAAAACCCCAAAAAGAAATTTTTTTTCTTGTTTTAGACTGAAAATTTTTGTTTTTTTTGTGTTTTTTTTTTTTTTTTAATTACAGTAATTAATGCGTCGAGTAGAGCCTTGTAAGTCTTGTGTTGTTGTTGTTGTTTTATTTGGCAATCTGCCACGCCTTGGGATCTTCATCATGTTGATTGTAATCGTCTGCACTTCATCATCATCATCATTATCATCTTGACAATGCCAACATGTCGTATACTCAATTTAGAGACATCATGTCCTCCTACAAATGGCGACGTGAGCTCACGTATTGCAAAACGTACGAACGTATATAGTCAGCGGTGGCAAAGCAACCTATTTCCTTTCCTTTCCTTACGTTTCCTTTTTTTCGTTAGCTTCTTTACTTTATTTTCCATTTCATTTTGGTGTTGAAAAGCGGTGCCACGCCTACGCCTACTGCAAAATGAAATGAAATGAATGCATGCAAAATAAAAACCAAAAAAATGAATTGCAAGTACAAATAGAAGAAAGAATCACACATATATTCTGGCAATTGGCAGGTGAAATATATGGAAAACGATAAAGCTATATAAAAACTTAATGTCCGTTTAAATGTTTTAGTATGCTATAATTTGAACCCTTAAATGTCTTAACTATTGATTTTCATTTGACTTTGGGAACATTTCATTGAACAAATCTTGATCTTTAAATGGAATTTATATTTGTGTTCTTGAAAAACTTGAATTTAAACTATATGAATTGAAATTAAAGTTTCATTTAACATGTTTATTTTCGAACCAAAGGCAATTTTATGTTTATCTAAAATGTTTCAATATCAATACAAACATGAAAACGTTTTCTCTCCAAAAAGGTTTACTTTAAATTTACATCATATTGAGACTCTTATGAAACATATGCATACATTTATTGAGATTCAATTAAATCATTATGTTGACAGAATAGTGAAAGTTTTGCTGCTTCATTAAATTTCTGTCATTATTGGTATTTATTTATGATGTGTTAATCGACTTTTCTTCTGTATGTATGGACATAGTTTTGTGTATCTTTGCCTTAAGCTTTCAGTGTTTTTCATTTGTGTCTTCGGGGCAATTAAATAACCATAACAAAAAAGTTATTTATTCTAATTGAGATTTGTAAATTGATTTCGGCTTTTAAGGTTCTCTAAGTTGTTTAAAGTTCTGTTGAGACTCATTGATGATGCATTCAAAATGAATTTAAAGTGCATAGTCTTAAATATACACAAGTAGAAATTCTTTCGTATTTGCTCTCAATGCTGCATCGTTCGGGTGAATGTGACACGTACGTTTGCTAATCCAAATACTACTCACACACTCATTCAGTGACTCATTCACACACTCACTCATTCACTCACTTACTGCCACATGCAGACACGTAAACATATGGGAAAGGCCTTCAGCAAGAAAACAGAAGAAAATATAGTTGAAGACCAGAAAATAGCCTGAGAGAAGAAAAAAAGAGAGACTAAAAAAAACAGAAAAATCTGGGACACATTGCGCATACGACGCAGTGCACACATACATATATTATGTTATACCCTTATTTTTATGAATATAATTTGAAAATGCATTGAAAAGCATTGTTCCACGAAGAGTTGAAAAAAAAACGTCTTATCTGAGTTTGTTTTCTTTTTCGTTGTTGCCAAATACTACTCACAGTTTATTAACTCATGTTTTCCCTTTTCCTTTCCATGGTTCATGGAAATCGGCAAGATTGTTTGATTTGACGGCGGTGGTAAAGGAGTTTACTGCATTTTAAGACACTAGCTAGAATTTATAGTTTTAAGAAATTCTATTCCAAAAATTACCTATAACAACGAATCGAATCGAGTAGGATAGAAATATCTCTAATAGATGGTGGTATGATAAGGTAACTTTCCTTAAATTTCCATTTATAGAATGGCACACAGCTAAATATATAAATATATATTCTTGTCAAAGGTTATAGCTTTAGAACATCATGAAACAAAATAAAGACTGGATGGCTTTTCCGCTCTACAAACTGATTTACAAGAAAAACCAATATTATTTGCCACTTTTTGAAAAAATTTGTAATCGAGGTAAGCAAAAGAAGGCACAAAATGTATTTACCAAGGAGACATGTATGTACATATGTATATATATATATAAAAAAACAACTGCCTGAAAAGGGAGAACGATGTAAGGCTGGGACCATGATGTGGAGAATTTTTAACGGCAAATGAACGTACTGCAAAACAATGAACTTTCCGAGCACCTCCTGTGGGATGTGGCCTAGGCCCATTCACTTTGCTCCTTCGTATGACTGTGGCCAAAAGCTCTGTTATAAAATGGCAATTGAGCGTGTGTCAGAGTATATATATATATATGTGTGTGTGTGTGTGTGTGTATTCAGAACCCTTGAAACATTTCAGTGTTTTAATTTTCGTTTTGTTTCGTTTCCTTTAATTTGTTTCTTGGGGTCTAGTTAAAGGAGCTTTAGTCTGCAAATATGTAGGTACCCATAGTTAAAAAAGGCGCTCCCATTCAGAATTAATACAATTGAATTCTCTGTTAAGACGCTTTAATCAGTCGAGTTTAAATATACACCCATATCTATTAGGTTATGGCTTCGTTAAGCTATAGTTAAAACTTCCATTGCGGTTCTTTGTTTGTGTTAATTTCTTAAGCTTTTATTTTAGTTGGCTTGCTAATAAAAGTTTAGCCAAATTGTACGAACAAGTACTTGCATTTACCCAACTTTAACCTTCAAATTAGTTTTTGTTCTTTAACGACTGTTATTGACTAACTCAACAAGTCAATAGGTGCACTTTGAAATAGTTTAATAAGTATAGTTTGATTACTTTTTGGTATGAATATTTTGCAATACTCTAAAAACCGAACTTGAAATATTTGATAAAAAATAATTAATGTTAAGACTTACCTTCTACTTTAAGAGTTTTGGTTACTTTAGTTTGGTCTCTATTAGCCAAAAGTTAGAGCATTGTTTTCGTCTATTGTTTTGACTTAGGGAAAATTATCTCGTAAATTTACTTAACTTCTTTAGAATTTCTATTCGTGTTCTTTAGGTTTTTGAATATTTCGTTCCTTCGTAGTTTTCAGTTTTCTTGGTTTAGTTTGGGGCCGCAAATATAGACCAAATATATAATAACAATGCCTTGGCCACAGCACGAACACAAACAATGGCAACAACAAATATTATGGCTAAAAACAATCAAAAGTGGCAACCACAAGGCAAAAACAAAAAAGAGAGAGCAAAGAAAAGAAAACGAAACACAAAATGAAACGAAATGAAATGTTGTTGGCCAGCAGCAAAAAGCTACAAAAATGAGAGCACACTAACACACGCACACATAAACACAGACGGGCTACTTGACCAGCTGGAACTGAACTGGTCTTGACTGGACCAAGTAATTTGGTCATTTTTGGGCCACACTTCTATACACATACACAAACACAAACACACACGCAGACACAATAAATAACTCAATTGCAAGCTATTTGCTTGAAAAGTTTTCTTTGCCCTATGGCTGCCTTCTGACTTATAAAAGTTCTCCCCCCCACTCTCCTACACACATACACACACACACACACACACACACACACACACACACACACACACACACACAAGCAGCTCCGTCTGGCTCACTACCTTCATTGCTTATGCTGGCATACTGGCTGGCTTCCCCCTCTGACCTCTCAGACATTGGCATGCAAAATAGTTGAAAAATTTAAATAACCAAAGAATGATGAGAGAATTGGTCGAATGGCGAACCAGGGGGACGGGAGGAGGGGTTGGCAAAAATAATTCATTAAAAGAATATCAAGTGTTAAAATTCACACAATTTACAAAACACAAAAGGAAATTGTGCCAATGGCAATTTGCTTTTTACTCTCTCCCTCTCTTGTTCTATTTCATTTTCTTTATGTGTGTGTGTGTGTTTATTTATATTAGTGTGATTTTGTGTGTGTGTGTGTGTGTGTGTGTGTGTGTAGATTTGCGTACTCGGGCATTTTGGCACTTGTATTTTTACATACATTCAACCTATACAATGCTAAGCCTTACAAGTTGATGTGATTTTAATGAATAATAACGATACATTTGTTTCCGTTGCGATACTTAACATTGGGCAATGAAACTCGAAACCAGAGGGCCGGAAAATTGTTTGGAGATGCTTCCTTTTTATATATTACAATCATCGGACCAAAGTTAATGTACCTTTTTTCAAGAGTATACGAAAAGTAATCAACATCAAATTTCGGTTAAGATCGAATTACTTAAATGTTATGTCTTTTACCACTTGTAATTTAAAGAAAATGTGAGACAGTCCATGCAATAAATTATATTTCAAATTTTTTTTTTTTTTTATGAATTTCTTTATTAAGATCTGTCGGGAGACTATAATTAATTTTTATGGCAGTTCATGATTGGCTTTATTAAGAAAACTTATGTTTCTTTTTTATAAAAATGACATCCATACACTAGCCCAGGATTCAAACCCGGAACCTTAGTTGTTCAAGAATATATATAAAATATGTCATTTAAAAAGGAGATGAATATATTTTAGCCTACGCTTGAGTATCGGTTTGCTATAATAAGTGTAAGTACGTTTCATTAGTTTTCAGATTTGTTATAAAGTTTTTAAAAAATTGAGTAAGTAAGTCGTCTCGCCGACTTAGGTATACCATACACCAGTAAAACAAATATTTCAAATTTATTAAACAAATTCATTTTTGCATGCTTTTTACAACTATCTCGCTCACTCAAGCATACGAGCACCCTAGCGCCCCCACCAGCAGACGGCCAAAAACGTTTATATGCATAACTTGACTATTTTTAGTCCGATTTTGATCAAATTTGGTATTTTGCTGGATATTAGTATCAAATTTAAGTGTACCAAATTTGATTGCACAAGGTAGAAAATCACATGAGATAATCGAGTTTTTTCAAATTACGCGGACGGAAAGGGGCGTGCCAAAATCTTTACACATACAAAAGGTACGCATTTACTAGACAGAAGAGTTTTTGAGATAAACGCTTCTTTTAAATTGCGGGGGCGAAAAGGGGCGTGGCAAAAATTTGAAATAAACTTGATCATTTTACATACTACATGAGCCTTCATACCAAATTTGGTGGCTCTATCTCTTATAGTCTCCAAGATCTAGTTGTTCATACTGACGAACAGACGGACATGGCTAGATCGACTCGGCTGTTGGTGCTGATCAAGGTTATATATACTTTGTGGGGTCGGAAAAGCTTCCTTCTGCCTGTTACATACATTTTGGCGACTTTAATAACCATTTAACCGTATAGGTGTATGGTATAAAAACGAACTAAGTCCTTATTATAAAGCGCAATGTTTAATTTTTTGTATTGTTATACCCTTGCAAAAAGGGTATATTAATTTTGGTCAAAAGTGTGCAACACATAGAAGGAAGCATCTCCGATTATGTAAAGTATATATATTCTTGATCAGCACGACAAGACGAGTTCAAACAGCCATGTCCGTCTGTCCGTCCGTCTGGATCGACGCGGACTCCTCCTAGACCGTTGGAGCTACAGAGCTGAAATTTTGCATGTAGGCTTGTATATACTGCACAGTTTGTATGTCTCGGATTCAGCTGGATCGGACCACTATATCAAAGGCAAAGTCACGTGACAAACAGTGACTTTTCTCAATAACTTCGTTGTTTTCTGAAATTAGTGTCGTAATATTAGTGAATTCATTATAGCTATAAACGATTGTGACAAATTTTATCAAGATCGGGTGACTATATCATATAGCTCCCATAGGAATGATCGGTCGAAAACAGTGACTTTGATTAATAACTTCGTTTTTTTATATGTTAAGATTTTGGGCCGTTCTTTCGGAAACACTACTTTTTGTAGATAAAACGTTGTTCCACTTGGACAGCTATAAGTAAGGAAAAAGTACCAAAGAACTTGCAAGGGTATACAAACTTCGGCGCGGTCGAAGTTAGTCACGGCCCTCTGGTTTTTGAATACATTTTATTCAAGATGTAAAAAAAATTTGACTCAATCAGAATTTAACGGAATCGATTTTCCATTGAAAATAATTTCGATGAAACAACAACATTTCGATTCGTTATATCCGTTCAATATACATATTAGGGTTAATTCTTGAAAGTGCTTTTCCACTTGATAATGTTAATGAATACCTTTTGAACAGAATTAAAATGAATAAATGCAAAACTGAGTAGCAGATGGTTTTAAGGGCATGCTCGATGAATAAATGGGTGAATGGGCGAAACGGGGTGACGGGCAAGAAGAATGTGTATGGGCTTGGTTGGATGGTGGCTGGTTGGTTGAAGTTTTCGGGGACAACGAGGTGTGTGTGGGGTAAATCAACGAAATGTTAAATAAGCAAAACGTGACTTTATTCGCAAAAATGATGAGGCCAGCCAACCAGTTGGTAACCAAGAAGCAAGATGCAAGGGGGAAATGCAGAGGTGGTAGTATAATGGTGGTCGTGGTGGATCGAAAATCCTGCCTAGGTCCTGCCAGCGTCAGGCTTAGCACCTTACCAGTCACTGATGCTGCTGCTTCTGTTTCCTTTTATTATTGTTGTTGTTGCCTTTGGCTTTAAGTGCTACTGGCAGCTGACGACGACGACGACGACGACGACGACGACGACGATGACGACGACGACGGCGAGATGGGAAAAAGCGATGGAAAAAAAAACCAAAATAGTAGTCGAAACCAAACGAAAAAAGTGCTGACAGCATTTTTGGAAATTGGCGTCGAAGGCTGTGCAAGGATTTCACAGGCGACAAGTGCGTCTGACAGCCATGGGGCATTAAAGCTCACAGCAATGTTGCCAAAAGCCAAAAAAGTGAGCGGAAAAAATGAAAAGCAAGGCATTAAAACAAGTAACAACAACAACAACAAACACAAAAATCGAAAACTGGAAAAATTGGACAAAAAATACACACACAGAGAAAACCAAACGTCCACAGAGAAACCAAAGTTTGTCATAAAGTGTCAAAGTGAATTGAAAATTTCCATTAAGCGTTGAAAATCTGCAAAATCCATTGCGACCGCAGAAACCGCGCGACAAAACCGCAGCCAAAACAGCTAACAACAACAACAACGACAACAACAACAACAACAACGACAACGGCATCAACAACCAACAAACAAAGCAACCTTGATGAGTCTCTCAAAAATTGCAATATCAATATAAAATTCAAATTTAATTGAAAGCTTTAAAACTAATTCGAGCAATTCAAAAAACTTGATGTTCCTAATTCCATTCAATTATTATTTATTTGTTTTGGGCCTTTGGGTTGCTTGAATAACTTTTGACTTAGCTCACGTTCAACCAAAGACCAAAATGTACCCAAGACATTTGTCGAATATTGACAATTTAATTTGTCTCCTGTTGCCTCTATCCGTTAGTTTGCCCTTATTTCATAAGGAAATATCGATCGCTGTTATGGCCACTGAAATGGTTTAGAAAGTTTTGGATAAATTCAATTCAGTGCCCAACATTTTACATAAAATAGATCATAGATTGAGAACAAGTAAACCTATTGACCTGACCTCGTCAACACATGCAGCAATGGCTAATTACATAAGTTTTATATATCCTAAAGAGGCGAAAACAAAAAAAAAAATTATAAGAAATTGTAAAATATTATTGGACTTATATTCTCTTTTTGCTTGTCGGGACAGCCTAAGATGCAGGGGCATAGATCCCTTTCGGCTAGTCCTTTTTTAGTATGCGTGTGTGTGTGTTTCCTCCTTCATGATTGATGCCCAGTTTGCGCGAGATTTCGTTTTAATGCCTTTGACAAATCCGTTTCTAGCACAAGAAACGAAAGAATGGCGGAGCCAATTCAAACCAGGCAAAGTATGACAAGGCAAGGCGAGGCGAGATGAGGCAAGTCGAGGCTAAAGCAAAGTCTTAATGACAAAAACATTTGAGCGTCAATTTTTTTTCTTTCCTCTACGTTTTCTTCTGTGTGTGTGTGTAGGCGACGTGTCCTTGTCAATAGTGAGGCCTTGTCTGGGTGAGCCTTAAACAGCATTTGGGAAAAGAATGACTTAAAGTTTACTTTCAGTTGGTTGGCTTTATAGTCAACTACAAACAATTTTGGGCACACTAAGCTGGGCTGAAATGTCCGCTCCAAGAAAGGGAAAAAAGAAAAATTGTCAATCGAGGACTAGGAATTATTGTTCGGGCGTTTTCCCCGTGCACTGTACACTGTGAGTGTGCTAATTTTCTTAACGATGCTAATAGTTTAGGTATAGGGTCGAGGACAATGATGGGCATGACATATCATGACACAAGAAGAAGCCAAACAAGAAGAAGAAGAAGAACTTTGATAGAAAGAAAGGAAACAAAGAGATAAATAGAGTGTGAGATAGAAAGGAGAATCTCCCCCATCCTCTTGTCCGGCACGTAACAAACTAAATGAGATTTTCTTGGCTGGCAGATAGAAGGAAAGGCAAAGGCGAAGCGTGTGCTGAAATTTTAAGCGATGGCAAAAGGTTGGTAAAGCTTAGAAGCCAGAGCCAAGATGAAGATGAATGGGCGTTAAACGTACTGAGGAATTAATAAGAGGATAAAGACCACACCAACAAAAGTGATGATGATAATCATGATGATGATGAAACTGAGGCTGATTATAGCCAAGCGGAAAGGCTGGTAACTGTCAAATATGCAAATGAACCAATAAAAATGAAGTAAAAAATTAAATTAAATTAAAATTGAACAACAACTGTGCAACGTTTTGTAGCAAAGTTTTTGGGCTTCGTTTGGCCGATTCAATGAGAAAGAGAGAGCGAGAGAGAGACGGAGATGGAACGGGGACCAGTATCAGGGTCATAGTCAGCGGCAGGCTCTGTTGTTGATGCCTAATGCTAATTCGGCCTGTCCCCACCCTCGTATTTCTTCACACTGACTCCTGCTGCTTGTATGGCGTTTGACATAAAAAGCATAATTGATTACACACACACACACACATACACACATACACATCGAGAACGAGAGGGAATGGCACACCGACAAAGGCAAACACACGAACCGCAGGCCGCGCTGACATTTACCACACCGCCCCCTTATTTGTTTGTGCTTCCAACAACCTCAATGCCATTCTCACACATCCTGTTTTAGAAACAGCTTATGACGTTATTCAATTATGGCCAACTTAATGCACAAATTTGCTTTTATTTTGTAGCAAAAAAAAATTGCATTTGCCTAAGGGCCAAATGGCATTAAAAAGCCAAAAGAATACCAGAGCAGCAAGCACTGAGCAAGTGAGCAGAAAAACATGTTATAGTGAGCGAGAACAAGAACGACGAATATCTGTTAAAAAAATTCCATTAAAAACGCAGCCCAGACAAAGGTTAAGTCTTGTGCTAGTTATTTACAACGAATTATATTAATATTAATGTTATTTAACAAAGAATTTTCATGGCATTAAACTATTCTTACGAAGACATATCCAAGTTTTGAGTTCCATAACTTTAAATGGATTTAAAGTTGCCGGTCTAGATGGCTTCAGATAGTAGATTTAATAAAGTGAAACCAAATTTTGAATAGGTCCTGCTTAATAATATAGTCTTAATTATTGACTGATTACAAATTTTACAACTGATAGTTTAGGTCCCTGTATTTTTATTAGGAACTCTTTAATGTTTAGTTGCTCCAACTGAATTAGAAACGCATTTTAGAATCTCTTTAATTTATACATTTCGTATGGGTGTATAATACATAGTTAACATTAATTAAGTTATACAAGTTATTTAAATACTCGTGAATGCATAAGAGTCTACTCACTCACTTTGCAATTCCATTTTGATTGACTTATTTATGAGAGAGTCTATTCCTCAAAGGTATTCACTGGCTTTATTATGAATGCATTTACTTTAAAAACAAACTTTGCTATGTCAATAATCCATGCATAGTTTAAATCACCATAGTCAAAAGCCAAGCTCCTTCCTAGCGCTTTCTGTCTACAATTCATGGATGAACGAGGCGAGGGAATATTCGACCGGAAGTTGCGCGCCGACAGGAAGTGACCCGCAACACACACACACACACACAGCTTTACGGAGGGAGAGCTTTTTGGAGTATGTGTGCTTAGTAAAATGTTTTAATTATAATGAAAATTTGCTTAGCAAATTTTTTGCTACACGGTAGTTTGGTTTTTTGGTAAAATGTATGGGTCTGGATGAAATATTTGCCGATGCCGGGGCGGATGGGCTACAAAAATGGTCAAATTACTTTCAACTAAAAAAGTTTTATTGCCAATTTTTGTGTATAGTGTCTATATCTATTATAATTATAAGAAATTTATTACGGAGAGGAAAACTGATGGAAATCGATTAACATCTCAAAAGTTGTTTCAGTTTCAAGTGTTTGGAATCCAGAAGCTATCGGTCAAGTTGGCTCCTAGACAAAATGGCAATGAAAACGATGTGCTAATTGCCGTTGATTTCAAATAAGCCAAATGGGCTCTTTGAATCACGAGTTCAATAAATCAGCTGATTGTGTTTGGCGACTGGCACGGCTGGTTAAGGTCGCACTTGAAGCTAACACAATGGCAACTGGAGAGAATGGGAATGACAATAAAGATTGCAGGCAATTGACATACCTTTCCATTGGAACAAATGTGTATTCAGTCTATTGTCTTTTATTGGGAGAAGAGTTTCAGCAGACTGTGAACGTAGTTTGGTATAGCTTAAATTTTTAAAAACTTGATCTTTGATTGGGTCATCAGTCTTTATTTTTTAACTAATATTTTTCATTTTGAGATGAGAAATTGGCTTCTGGGTTTCATTTACTCTTTGGTGCAATTTGACAAGCCCTTTTAGCAGCTGCTCCCTGTTTGATTGTGTTAGTTCAATACTTGTGTAGGTGTGGGGGCGTAATACATGAATATATACCTAGACACTGACACCCGTCTAAACACACACACACACACACACACACACACTGGATAAGTTGACAATGCGAGTGGCAATTATTTAACTTGATTTATTTGCTTCAGTCAACAAAAGCAAAGAAGAAATGTGGGCGTGCATATAACTAGAATGTCAAGTAGAATAAGTTGAACTGGTGGAAGGGAGGACGGGGTGTGGACTGGTTGAAGGTGATAGGAGTGGTATAATGAAGCGGCTGGTAAAATTTAATTAGAGCATCCTCTTCACCTGGCCATCAGGGAAAACAACTTAAATGACAAAGCAAACGATTCAACGACAAGCAGCAGATCCTCGAGATGTGCAGTCAAATAAAAACATCAGCAACAACAAGAACAAGGATAACAGAGATGGCAACAACATGGACAGCCATTTGGTCAAGTGTCTCATTTTGTTGATGATGCAAACAAAACCCAGGCAGAAGACACAAACTCTTCAGCTACATCTCGTCCAGCCCCGGCTGGTCCCCGGGACTTTGCTGTCTGTCAATAAAAGGCAAAACAACAACAACAACACACACAAAATGTGAAAAACTTAGCTGCAAAAAGTGCAGGCAAACTTAAGAGTAAAAGAGATGGCGATGGCGAGCAAGTAAGGAGAAAATAGGGGGCCAAAGAAGTAGGCGGCTTGGGGGTGGCTGCGATGTGGTTTACGTGGTCTAGCAGCAATAACAAGTTCCACGCGAACAAGCTCTGTCCAAGCGGAAACGAGTAAAACTGCCTCATCATAACAAGCCATGAAAAACGAAAATTGCAATGCAAAAAACCAAAAAAAAAAAAAAAAAAAAATAGATATGCCCCCAACAAAAAGGAAAATATTTTGTGAACACCAAAATGGGCTAAGAAGCTGAGTAGAGAGGGCGGTTTGGGACGATAAAAAACAAAAAAAATACAAGCTGGGGGGTAAGTACAATGTGTATAAGTGGGGCATGACCCTGGCATTAAGCCCATTAAATATCAGCTGCCATGGGAGCTACAATAACGGTGGCCAAATCTACCACAAATTGATGGTTAAATTCAATTTCATGGATATTGAACTTTGGTTAAATGGTATAGGAATAAATCCAATTGCAGGTCCATTTAGAATATTAATTAAAAGCAGGTAATAAATACAATGAAAAAAATGAATCGAAAAATAAAAACCGATCTATATTAGGGTCAATAGAAGTAGCTGTGTTTGTAAGCAGAGAGTCCGGTACTTAACAAAAGTAACATATCCGTTGAGAATTTTGAGTTATTGCTAATCCCACAATTAAATATTATATCGTACAATTTGTACTTTGCTTGTAATAAGCTGCTTTTATGCTTTCACATTTTTTTCGTTGTTTTTTTTGGGGGTGCGGAAGTCTAATTTTCTTGGGCATAATCAATTCTCGAGCCTGTAATTTATCAAACTAAAACTGGTCTAAACAGCTTATGGAATACATACAAAACCATGTCACACAGTGCGTATGGGCAATAAATTTTGAAAAGAGAAAAGAACCAGCAAAGCCCAAATAAGTAGGCAATAGAAACAAAAAAAATATACCTCACACACACAGACAAATATACATGCAGACATATACAAGACAACGCAAAAAGAAAATGAACAGGGCAAATACACAAATCACAGTCAGCAGCTGTGACAGAAATCAACTGCCAAGGCGAAGGCAAAAAGCAAAAATAACAGAGAAAAAGAAAGGAAGAAAAAAACTAGAAGAAAAAAAGATAACACCAAGGGGAGAAGAAACGGTGTCACGGGGATGACTGTCACCTGTGTGCATGTGTGTGTGTGTGTGTGAGTTAGTGTAGGAATTGCAGGCCACAAAAATGCAGATGAAAAAAAAAAACCTCACTTATACACACGCACATAGATACACAAGGACATGTGTGTGTGTGTGTGTGTGTGTGTGTGTATGTGGGGTTAAGCAGAAATAAGTAGACAACGAGCCAAAATCTGAGGTTAAACCAGACAAAGAGAGGAATATAGCGATGTAGAAAAAACGGGCCAACATGCCAGCGAGAGGCCAAACGTAAATAACTCAGTGCAGTAATCCAAACCATAAATTCAATTTATAGTTTTCGGTAATAGTTTCAATGATATAATGTTTCGACCCGAACTAGGTTTATGATAGTTTCTAAAAGAACCAAATAACTTTTAAGGAATTCAAGTCTGTTAAGTTCGTACATCAAATGCATTAAATAATTATTACTAATAATAATAATGCACTTTTGTTATCCATGCTTCTCTTAGTTGCATTTTTCATTTAATTTTACCATTTCAATGGTTCATCGACCATTGCAATGCTGAAATCTTTAGATGAGTAAACGACTTTGTTGGTCGTCAACACTTGTTAACCTTGTTTTGTGATCGTACGGTTGCTTTAAAGCACTTTGAAGTGAAAAACTTTAAATTTATTGATTTTAAATATTTATGCTGTTGCCTTTTTTGCTTGAAACATACCTTTTTATCTGCTTTTATGACCTCAAATACTAAAAATAATGAATAAAAACATTTTTTCTAAAAATTTTCAAATATTTGTTCCTTATTTTGATACTGAATTTCAAAAAAATTTATATAAAACTTTTCAATTCGGTTAGAAAATATCTAAAATACAACCTATGTACCTACAAAGATATTTCTGCAACGTTCTTAAAACCTTTTAATCGACATATATACATCTGACGAGAATACATTTTTCTAACTGTTGGTATAAATTCCCACGTCTTTAATATATGATTTCACCATATTGGCTAACCAGAATCGTTATTTAAAACCAAAAGATTGATATTAGTAATTCCACACGTAATTGGTAGTGTCGGAGTGTTTTTTTCCATTTGGCATTCAAAGATGGATGTGATAGAAAAGAAGATGGAAATAGAGAAAGTGAGAAACAGGTCGTCCTACATGGTCCAGATCAAATGGAATGTAATACAGTGTGGCAAGGTATGATCAAAATGGGCAAAACTGTATAATCAAAATTGTCATGACACCTCTTAATATTCCAATAGAGCCAAAACACCTTTTTTTTTGGGTGATTCATGTAAGTGTTAATCGCTGATCCAATTTTTAAAAATACTGTACAGATTTATTTATATTGACCATACCTTTTTTATCCACTAATAAATAGCCCATGTAAGGAAATGCTGCGACATAGAGTATTACACAGTTAATTAGAATTTTATGATTAATTAATATAGATATCAAAACAGGATTTAACTTAATTCGATAATAAATAATTCATAAATATAGGTACTGGACAGCAATTGATCAGGTGCAGTTTCTGCTACTACTCTAATGTCTGCAGTTAGTCTGTCTGTCTGCCGACTGCTGACTACTGACTATATATGTAGGTATACATATAAATGAACAGGACCAATAATGCTGTTCAATTTGAAATGTTGATGCCCGATGATTATGTTGATGACGCTGCAGCAGCAGAAGTAGCAGTAGCAGTAGAAGTAGCAGTAGCATTTTAGACTTAACTCTGTCAGCTTTTGGAGGCACTTGAGTCATAGTATCTATCTATGTGTTGTCGTCGCTTTGCCTCATTGTCATTGGTGCTGTTGCGACGGACTAGAAATGCAAAGCACATTGTTAACCCCACTTCATTGAGAATGCTAATCGCACTCATTACACGAAATATGCATGTAATAATAGCAAAATCAGCAACAACGACGCTCAGCAACAACAACAACATTAGCAGACGAAGCAGCAGTGCCGCTAAGCATGCCAATGAGAAAATTTGCGAGAGACAGAGAGAGAGAGAGAAAGATAAAGGCAATGTTAAATGGGGAGAGCAAAATGAAATTTAGTTTCAAGCATGCCGTTGGCCAATATGTTTGCAATTTCTAGTTGGTAAAGTCATAATATAGTAATCATAGCCTACATTTTGGCGGCACACATCTTAGGCTTTTGTTTTTTTTTTGCGTTTTTCTTTTGAGGTCATAGGTCGCTGGTGCCGCTTGTAATGGGCGCCTCATTATGAGCGACAAAAGGCCACTGTCATGATGATGATGCTGATGACTGAAGCAAATAGAAAGGGACACTGGGGGAAGGGAATAAAGGTGAAGATAGGTTGGTTGGTTGGATGACTGACTGGCTGGTTGGTAGAGCGTTTGTTTGTCGGATTTGGGGGCCTAGGCCAACGGAAGTTGTCAGCAGGTCGCAGCTCGTGTCGTTGTCGCTGGCGAAAAATCGAATTTTTCTTTCGCCCTTCTCACATCTGGCAATGCATTTAATATGAAAAGACAACAGGCGAGGACAGAAGCCTTGCTCTGGCATCTGGCAAGGACAACGCCCAACGTCTTAAACGCTGTCAACGTTGTCTTTTTCAAGCTTCAAGTGGCAGGAGAAGCAAACGAAAAGCAGCAGCAACAACAAGCACAACAACAACAACAACAACAGCAAAAGAAAGAAAATGCCCCTGGCACATTTTTGCTCCTACGTCTTCGTCTCTGTCTCCGTCATTGTCTATACATTTCGTTTTGCTTCCTCATCTTCGTCGCCGTCTCTATCTCTTGGCGTTTTTGGCCATCGCTGGAAAAGTGTGCGGCTGTTTAAATTGACACTTGGCATCTTTTGTTGCATCAAAAACGTGTCGTTCTTAAGGAGAGGAGCTGCTGCGCCGCCGCTACTGTTGTTGTTGCTCCTTCTTAGCTTGTCATGGCACCTGCAGGCGTGCCTTTTAAATATTTGACAGTGCTTGGATAAGGTCAAAGAGAGGGAGAGAGGCAGAAGTGTGTGTGTGTGTGTGGAGGTGGGGGGTTGGTTTGGTATTGTAGTTAGTCGGGTATAAAGACACTCATGACATTTTCCCAAATTACTTCCGAAAACCTTTTTGAGTTCTCCACATCGCCCCCATTCATCCTTGTTATCCTTAGTCTTGTCCTTACCTCACTTATGTATTCATTCATTCCTATTATAGTATGTTTGCCTGCTTGCCTGAACGCTGAAAATTCTACTTAATTGAATTGAGAAATTATGTTGCATACCTTTTTGGGGGGAGTGATGCTGGGTATAAAATAAACATAACATTTCCTAAACTCAACTTAAGCAGCAATATTAGTCCCTTAGTATAAGAGAACAAACATTTTGGTTCATGTGTTTTTTGACCCAGACTTCTCGAAGTTGATTTTTGTCAAAGTTTCAAGCTGCCGGGACTCTCTATTGCCCAACTAAGTTAAAAATGAATTGTATGCTGTTTATTAGATTTTGTAAACTTAACTAGCATATGTTTTCCTTAAAGATGCTTATGTGTAATCCCAATAGGGATATAATAGCAATCACAATATCATCACCAAATCGCAAAACCTAATTGTAGTATTAGCCTCTTTACGACATACATTGCCCAATGACTTGGAAATTTCAAATTTATCATCAAAAAGTGTTTCAACCTTAATAAGTGTCCTTTAGTAATTGGGGGTGCTTTGTAATGACCTTGTACTTAGTTTTTGCCCGTCATGTCACAAAATTCCCAACTACTTTTAGCGGTCATTACAACTCTCATTTCTTTACCAAAATCTGTTGATGATAGAACTTCGTGGTGCTTACTTTGTGTGCTATATATTCATAAGATGTATTGACCTCAATATCAGTTTAAATGATGGATCTAACATATTGTTTATTGGAAAGGTTGCGAAAGAGGCCATTTTTGTGAAAAGAGGAATTACTAAAACACCTTTCTAAAACTCTATACCAACTCTCTGTACTCTATACTTTTGTGAATGCAAATCCCTTGATTTCACAAATATTGGACGCGATGACCAAAGGCCTGAGCCTTTATTCAGAAACAGGTACATATTCCATTATCATGGAATTTCGCCTACCACAACACTTGAATAAAGTAATTTTATATATATGTACACATAGATACATATATACTGAATTAACTGTTGTGTGACTTTTAGTTAAAACTTTATCTTCAATTACTTCAACAAATTGATGGGGGAGATCGAGATAATCAAATTCTTTGAGGAGAAGTTGTGCCTTGTAACTCTGTTTATTAAAAGAGAAATGCAGTTTGATAATGAAATTAAGGACCAAGTCCAATATTAAGCAGAAAATTACTTTGCAAAGTAAAAGTTTTGGTTTGGTTGTGATGTAAAGCCAAAATATATTCCATTGCCTTACCATACAATATTCGTTTCAGTTGAGTCTTTTTGTTTTGGCCAAGTTATTAATTAAATTAACAGGGCCAAAGAAGAGAACAAAGGCTGGCAAAAAACTTTGAGCACCTTATTCGATCCTGGGGTTCCTGGGCAAATCTCAAAGGCCAAAGTAAATGAATTATGATGAAATAAGCAATTAAAATTCACAAAATGTTTTGTTTTATTATGATTATTATTTTATTTCTTGTGCAAATTCAATTTGGGGTCAAAATGAAAAATTTTTTATAATTAAAATGAATTTGCATAAACAACAAAAACAACAAGAGGTATAAGTAAAAAAGAAAACACAACAACCAACTTTGCCTTTGCCTTGTTTTTGTTGTGTGTCCGTGTGTTTGTGTGTGTGTTTGTGTGTGCTGGATAAGAAATGGGATAAATGAGATAGATGTAAAAGCGGGAGGACATTTGAAGATTTTTTTTTTTGTTTTGTTTTGAGCAACTAATTAAATGTTTCACTTTCATTTCATGATTGCAGCTCTCGACTGGGCCTATTTCGTAGACGGAGTGAACAAAGGACCTAAACGGAGGAGGGGGCACAACAAAGAGAGAAGGCGAAGAACGAAGACAGCGGACAGAATTGGGAATATAAAAAGAAAGAAAGAAAGAATGTACCAGGATACGCAAAAGCGGTTTCCGGAGCAGCGACAGCAGCAACAGAGGCCACAAAATATAAAAACATTTAAAGAATTTTAATCGAAAACTGCCAAGAAACAAATATATATACACACACATATATATATATATATATATTTACAGTAAATACAAATATATATCTTGTAGTGATATACATAACAATGATACATAACTTTAAAATGTTATAGATACACTTATAGTATATATATATATATCTATATATATGTAGATATATATATATATATATATATATAACTAAACAGAAAGCAAGAACAAAAGAAGAAAGTGCAAGAGAAACAAACAAATAGATGTGTTTGTTAAACAACCAAAGAAAACAAATATTTCTAATAATCATGTAAATAAATGCTGCCAAATCGAGGACAACAACAAAGAGAGATGCATATAACGCACAACAATAACAACAACTACAGCAACTCCAATAATAACAACAACAACAACAAGAAAAACAAAGAAAAAAAAGAAACGAAATTACTTAGTAACTGCTGCGCTTGCGCCCATTAAAGTCGAATCAACTAACTTAACTTAAGCCCTGCCCCGCCCCCACCAACATAAAAGTCAACTCTGTCGCAGTCCCGCTTTTCCTAAACATCATACACACACACACACACACACACACACACGCACATACCATCACGATCTGCAGTAGCACTACCGGAAGAAGCATCTCAGCAGCACCACAGGCACCAGCAGCAATATCAACAACAACAACAACAACAGCAACCACCAGAAGCAACCTCTCGGCCAACAAACAAAACAACAACAAAAGCGTGCAGAGGGAAATGAGATGAAGTGGTTTCAAGTGACCATAGATATGATTCTTGTGCTTTCATTTATATCAAGTAAGTGGTATCTCATGCTTATATATTTATTAGCCTCTACCCTCGACCCACTGGCCCCTAGTCTAGAGAAGAGTTTCTATCGAGTGGCATTCAAACAAAGCCCAGACCCCAACCCACACAAGCACACACACACACACACACACACACACGAAACGCAACGCAACGCAACAGAACAAAACACAACAAAAGCAATCGCATGACATTCGCCCAATGACATCCACTCAACACTTAAAACATTCTCATCGCTCTCTTTATCTCTTGTTGCTAATACCAGGAGCGGAGTGACTAACAAAATCAAACATATGTACATTGTATCCATGCTTAATTTAATTTATTAAAACAAAACGATCGTATTGGATTTTTAAGGAAATCAAAATAAAATTGATTTCAAATCAGAAGTCACAAAATTCCTGCCCCTAATTTTAAACATGTCCAAGCCTTTGTTTCTCTAGATTAAACCAAAATGTGGATTCTTGCCTTCGATGGGTTTCTTGGTTTCATAAGATTTAGGACAAATATGATTTATAGGATAAATCCCATAATACATGCAGTTAATGTTTTGACAATTTATGTATACTTACAGTATTTTTGAATTTGAAAAGTTTCGTTTTATCTAAGTTGATGGAAAAGGAAAACCATTTGAAAGTGCATTAATCATGAAAAGAGAAGTAACATCATCATCATATCATTTTAAAATCAAATCCTGGATAGGCATAAGTTTTAAATGAAAAAACTTGATCTTTGTTTTAGTTCATTTAATAATTAACATTTATTAGGTATCTCTGGGGGCAAAATTTTACATGTATTAAGTTTTGCTCTTGAGCTTCAGATGAAGCTCTAGTGAGAACTGATAATATAATGAGGAACTATGTATATATAAGTATACTTTTCCATATACACTTATATGTAGATGAAATCTATAACTAACTATTATCTAACTTCAGATAATCCTTTTTTCAAACCGCAAGATTTAGTTTCTATTGGTTTTTCACAATATTTTTCGATCTCCTCATCAGAGGAATACTATTTTACATCGTTAGAATAAAACAAAACAAAAAAAAATGCAAATTAAAATAAGTGTTGAATGCATAAAAAACGTAAAATCGTCATTTTGATCTGGAATATATAAATCCTATTAGTACATCTGATAGGACTTATTGGCCCTTAGTGGGATATCTTGTCCCTTGTACATATTCCCCTTTAAAATTATGCGAATTTTACAGTTTTTTAAATTTATTTTCAAAACTGAGTGTGGGCTAATTTACAGAGAGAAGTTTGAAAATTGAAGAAATAAGGTTTAGAGAGTAACAAAAAGTGAGTAAGAATTTCTTACTTTTAATATTGAAAAAGTCAATAACAGTCAATAAACTAATAATATATTAACTGGTTTTTGCTTTTGCTGGTCATTTGTTTAGTGTCGTTTTAGACCGTTCCTGTTTCTGTGATTGGCAAACGTCCTCCATCATGTCCATTGAAACCCACGAGTGCTTTGAATCTGCTAGAGGTGGAGATGTGGCGATTGTTAGGAGACATAGACGGAGACACTAGCAATGGCATCGTGGGTGGGCCAAGTGTTTGACATACCATACATACATACATACATACATACATACATACATACATATTATTGCCGCTGTCAGGCTTTATTGCGGCAGTTTAATTTGGTTTTTAGCAATTCAGTCGTGTGAAGAATTGAAAGAAAACAATAAACAAAATTGGCTGAAGCATGTTCTTTTGCTCAATCAGTTCTGTTCAGTTTGTTGCTCTCAAAAGAGATATAAACTATTAATGATTCGAATGACATTTTTGTCTAACATAAGCGATTCTATACAAAAATATATTTCTAAATTCATGACAACAAATAAAAAGAGTTTCTTTCTTTTTTTTGCTGGTATTTTGACTTTGCTCAAGTTACTTGTAAGTTTGTTTGCTCTTTGGTATGGCTATACTTTAGATTATTTACAATTTGCATTGACTGACCGTTTACGCTTACATTAAGCAGTCATTCTACAGGGTATTTGTTCCGGTTCTTTTGCTTCTTTTATGTTGGTTTTAATGTTTACCAGACATTCTGTCTGAAAGTGTAGAGTTGTAACAGATGCCACACACACACACACACACACACACACACACACTTACAGAGAGAGAGAAAGAGAGCTTAAGAAGAATTTCCACTTGGTCTTTGGTTCGATTCGGTTTCACTTTTAATGGCGCCCAAACAAAACAAAAAAAAAAACAACCTAAAAATGAAAATAAAGGCTACTGCAAAACTAGCACAAGGCAGCCACGCCCACATGGCAAAAGATACAAAAATGCGACATCTGTACACACAGATACATATTATGCTTACACACACACAGACTCTTATACATTTGGGTGCGTGTTCTCGAATTGATATTTGGGGTATTCGTTCAATGCGTTGAAGCTTTTCCTGCTTGGCCTGCAATTAGAGGCCATTTCCCAGGCATATATAAACAGCAACAGCAACTACAAAAGACATAATACTCGTACATGAGTAAACAAAAAAAAAAAAAAAAAAAATGAGGAAAATAAAGAAAATGAACATACAAAACACATACATACAGACACATAAACAGACCTTCATACATATAGATTTATTCAAAAGTAAACATAAATCTTGAATCGTAAAATGTGTCTGCGCCTCGTTCGCTTTTCCTTTGGTTTGCTTTTCTTTGGACGTTTTCCCACTTAAACAAGCATCGAGTTTCTTTCGATTTAAAAACCCATAAATTCTTTTCTTTTCCTTTCGTTGTTTCTTGTTGGTTCTGTTTTTCTTTTTTTTTTTTCTTGGTTTATATTGGTCTTTACATGAAACAAGCAGCAAGCAGTGCTATGCAACTGGCTTAAGGATCGAAAGGGAATCAGAAATTCGCCAAAAATCCAGAGCGCCCAAAAGACGAGGCAACACAATTTTTCATGTCATCATTTTTTGGTCGAACGGAATGAGAGAGAGAGAGAGCCAAACATAAATATAAATGGCAGTAAAGCACGCCATACACACACACACACACACAGAGTAAGAAAGAGAGAGAGAGAGAG
The DNA here is from genome assembly GCA_018150345.1 of Drosophila equinoxialis. NCBI lineage: Eukaryota > Metazoa > Arthropoda > Insecta > Diptera > Drosophilidae > Drosophila > Drosophila equinoxialis. Next base: position 4,169,660 of record JAECWI010000002.1, on the reverse strand, counting down.
AAAGAGAAAGACACATACATGCACTTGCATCAATAGGTCTGCCTCAAATGGCTGCTAATGCAGCAAGCAGCAGCAGCAACTGCCACGCTCCAGTTTCCGCTTTGTGGCCATTAAACGAGCCACACACACACACACACACAGAGAGAAAGTGGCATAAACATACACTAACACCCATAACCCTGACCAAGTGAGCACTTTGCCACTTCTTCACCCACCCACTCTATTGCCCCCTCCTGGCTCTGAAAACTTACCCCTCAACAAGTTTGTCTCAAAAACGAACATAAAATTTTAGTATCTCAAATATTCTTCATTCACTTGATAGATGACTCGAAATTATTTTCATTTTCTACAATTGTAACCATTGAGCGAGCTACATATATAAATGATTTGCTTTTAAGAATAATGATAAACAAATTTCTTCAAAAATAAAGTCAATATCTATCAAATTATTATGTGGCTTAAACTATGCACTATAAATATATATATATGTATATCTGTTCAGCAATTTACTATATTTAAAGGTGACACTTTAGTCGGTAAAGGTGACACTTTAGTCGGTAAACTAAACTAAATCGACAACATTTTCTTATTTATTAGAATAATTCGTAATAGCCGACGAAATTATTAAAAAGTAATTTACTTTTTATTTCTGAAAAAGTTTATAAATATCTAATATGTAATAGTACCAAGCCATTGGATCTAGGCAAATGATATGAATTAACGTGTAAATTGATTGACGACATTCCATTAACATTTAGCCTCAGGTTATGAATTGAAAATGTTCTGGCCGACGATAGAATCACTTAGCCCCCACACGTCAAGTGTTCTTAAAATAAAAATCGCAACACATTCATAATCTTGCTTAAAAACATACATGAGATGAGGTTTATATTATGTAAAAAGATTGAGTTTGATTAAGTTTTAACTAGTAGATTTTATATACATGGATTTCTATAGCTGTGTGTCTCTTGTGTTCATAAATGTATATAGGAAATGTGGTTAGAGTATATACATTATCAGCATTAGCTTGTATAAGAAATTCTGTTTTGCTGCTTTGCAATTTTTCACTCTTAACTGCTTTATCTACTGTGATACTAATGTGCCGGGCCCTCTCTAGCCACTTCCTTCATGGGTGTCTATCTATCCAGTCTATGTTGGGCTCCTCTCCTGGTCCTGGTCCTCTAATGCAATTGCCACGCCCCTGCGGCTGCACTTACGTGGCACTAATATAGAAAAGTGAAGTGCTACGACAACGATGACGACGCCACTTGCTCAAAAACGGGGCGTGTCCGTGGTAGCATTCCCTACCGTCTTGCCACCATGCCACCCACCTGCCCTCTGCCTTCTCCCTACACCCACTTATATCCACAGTCAGTGCGACAAATTCACTGCAGTCGCTGTCGTTGTCGTTGTCGTTGCCGTTGCTGTTGTTGGTGTCTCCATGGCCATGGGTGTCCTTCGTCCTTCGTACTCGTCGATGTCTCCTCAAGTAGAGCAAGCAACAGAATTTGGGTCGCCATCCACCGTCGTCGGGTGGCTGCAATTTTTTGGCATGATTCATGACCGCACCATGGCAATGTCGTCTACGCGCAACTTAACACACAAGAGAAGAGACAGAGAGCACGAAAGATTGGCAAGGAGATAGAGAAGGGTCGTAGATAAAAATAAACCATTGGGATAAAGATAGAATGAGACAGATACATGAAATTTGCAGCATGTGGGATGGCCGACTGGCTGGCAAATGCCACCAAACCATGCACAATGGGATACAATCGAACCACCAAGCCACGAAAGCTTTTCGACTAACTCAAATATCCATAACTTTATTTCTTATGGCTGTATTCAACACATGGCCACACGATGCTTACGATTCGAAAGTGCCTAAAGAACTTGATCTCACTTAATTTGATTTGATTCTAGTGTGTCCTTGAATCGATGCAATTAGTTTTTAATCGAAACAGATAAACTAAATTCCATACACTCTGTAAGCTGTAAACTGCACTGTTCCTGTATAGCCAGTGCGATTTATTGAAATTGCTTTAAGCGAATTCGCTTGCATTTCTTTAGCCCCCTCCCACCCTGCTTTGCACTCTGCCATCGATTCCCTTTCTCGTTTATTTTATTTTATTCGATGCTTTTTATTTTTCCAGATTTTGCATCGTAAATTCCCCACGTGCATCCATTGTCCGCAGAGTGCGAGTGAGAGAGATAAAATAGTAGAGTAGTTGCAGCTCGGGCTCTATGCGTTTCCTCTCGCTGCCATTGTTATTGAAAATTGATGAACATACTCGCACATCCACACACACACACACACACACACACACATCCATTAGAGGGGTGGTGAGAAATGGGTGGGGCGGGTGATACAGTTGGTCGAATGAAAGTGCAAGGAAAATTATTGCAGACAACCCCCATCTTTGTGTGTTGTAAATCAGGCGAAAGTGAAATTTGCCAACAAAAAAGCTAAATAATAAAAAGAGAACCGAACAAAGAAACCCAAAAACTGTAGACCTATTTTTGAAATTCGATTGCAATAAGCGATATTAAAGTTTGGCAATGCAAAATTTTGAAAATTCTTATACATATATGTAAGTTGATAAGTAGTTTACAATATAAAGGCTCGCAACTTATTACAGGATAATGAAGATTAAAATTAGAGTGAGAAAAAAAGCTCAACCATTTTGCCTGACCAATCTATATCGCCCATCAAATAATTTGCCATCAAATTATTGAACAACAACAATAGAAAGAAGCTCTATCGATTGCTTACTATTTGTTGACGTTAGTCGACTATTCGAAGATGGTTACAGTCTTTAGAATTGCTCTAGAATTTCTTTGTCGCCGTATACTAAGTGAAACTATTTATTGTTGGCTTCCCGCTAGTGTATAATAATGTGTGTTTAGACATACATACATATAGTCTCTAAAGTCATTTCACTATAAAGAACAATTTGTATGATTTGTGAAATATTTTTCATCTTTGACAACTAGCAAAATTTCTTATGCAACTGTCCACATTTGTTAGTTAGCGCTAATTCTGCTAGTCTTACTCGCTAGTCTTACTAGCTCTTGCGATTAAGAATAAATTTGTATAATTTATTTGAAAATTTTATGCTTGAATATTTAGGTAAAGTGGATATTTCTCGAATACATGCACACTTTTTGCTGAGCCAACATCAATGGGGGAAGAAACGAAGGGGGTATAGATTGTAGACCGCGTGATGGACCTTGTGCAAAAAGTCATTGAAAACTTTTCCAGCTCTTAAGTACACTTGCCCTTGCCCCTTACCCTTGTTTCTATGTGCGTGTGTGTGTGTGTGCGTGGGCAAGTGCGTGGGGGGTTTTAATAAACTTTTCAAATGCATGATTGATGATGTTGATGTGGCCTGACTCCTTCCTCTCTCTCCCTCTCTCTCTCTTATCATTACACCCCCTTTTCCTTTTGTTTCCTTCTCACTCTAACCATCTAGCTGTTTCTCGTATACACATATATAATTTTTTGTGTTTTTGATGAAAGTTTCATTTTCGATTTTGTAAACGAGTCGCATGGTTTGCCATCGCCTCGCTAATTGTTGTTTGAAAATGCGCCAAATGTAATTACACACAAATGAAAATGCATTGAAGAGAAATTTGTGATTCACACACACACACACACACACACACACATATATAAGTATGTTGCAATGGAATGAAAGGCTTTTGATTGATGCTGAATGATTGGGAAATGGGCATGTGATTTTGTTTTGTTTGATTGAATGGAAATGGAAACAATAACCTTCAATTTATTTTGCGAAAATTCAAAAATATATCAGCAAATGAAATACAAAGCAATTTTAAGCACTGCAGTCTGGTTACCCTTACAATTGCTACTAATATCTGTCAATTGAATCACAAATATTCTGAAACTAACTGTAATTATATATAACAACCAGTTCTATCTGTTGGCAAATGGAGACGCCACTTGACTCCGCGCCAACTGAAATTATAAAAGCACTCTTGACTAGCAAGTACTTACTTACTTACTTACTTTGCAGCGATGTTATTGTACTTACTTACTCTAGCATGGAAGTTTCTGTGTGACCAGAAAATTAGGTTAGTTGGTTCTCTTGGACTCTGTCTTTTGGGCGGGTCAAATGTGTTTTGATAAATGAAGTTGTTGTCGCTGTTTCTATTTTCAGCCAAATGAGACCAAGCTTGAGGGGGAACAAAAAGCGCGGTAATAAAGTGGGAAAGCATGACAAACCGCAAAGGAAAAGCAAACGGCAGCCAAAAAAAAAAAAAAAAAGAAAAGCGACAGAACGAAAAAATTGTATAATATAAATAAAAATAAAAAAAAAAAACCCAAAAATAAAAGGATGCAGCAGAAGTGACTTCAACGGAAATGACAAAACGAGCTGCTGCCATTTGAGCTTTATTTTTCCCTTTTTTTTTTGTCGACTCTTGCCTTAGCTGAAAATTGCATTTATCTTCAAGTTGAGTTTTTCTCTCCTTTTATTTGTTTTTTATTTATTTACGTTGCATTGGCTAAGCTCTGCCCCCAAAATAAAGTGAAATGTAGGAATGGCACACACAGGCTAACATTTAGTGAGGGCGTTTGTGATTTTATTACCTTCGCCTATGTCCATTTTGGAATTGCACCCGCATGGCCCATACCCATCAATTTTCGTCAAATTCATTATCATCTGTAAGATGTAGTATTAAACTTTAACCCATAACTTTTGGCAACATATCTCAGCCATAACTTGAGATTTGAGTTCACATTCCTGAAGTTAAACCTCCTTCTTTCCTTTCTTGCTTCCTAACTTCCATTCATCGTTTTGCCGCTTCTCTAGGAAACTTTTTGCTAAAATGAATACTCCGGACAGAGCAGCTACCCACACTATCCTACTATTACACTGTCTATCTGTGTCCTTCTATATGTATATAAATAAGAGTAGTTGCCAGCAAAATATTCACCTATAATTTGCCTTCCCAACTTCTATAATTTAATTTAATTTCAACTCATTTTGTGTGTGGTGGCAACGAGGGGAGAAAGTGCAAAAAGTGTTGCCCGCTTTTATGGGCTCAGGCAAAATCACCGCAAGGCTTAGCTAGGCTACCAAGCAAGCAACCCAACCCAACCAAAATACCAACACACATACCAAAAATAGGAACAGCATACTGACTGCGGACTGCTGACTGCTCCTTGCTGTTGGCTTGCAGCACTCAACGCTCCTTAGGGCCTCATGCATATTCAAAGAGCATTTCATGAACCTCATAAGCATGATACTCTCTGCCTCAACCAATGTAGTTGCCCAAGACCAGCCAGTAGCCGGCCCAATGGCTCGAGCCAGTATACCACACACCACATCAAGGTGTCCGTATTTGTAGCCCATAGCCGTATTCATGTCCGTGTCCGTGTCTATTTTGATGGTGTTGGTGTTGGTCCTACTGTCTATCGTGCTGTCAGTGAATAGTAGGTGGAGCATGGTTGGGATAAGATGCTGCTCACTAAGAACCTTGCTTACTTATTGAAGCCTTTTTGTGTCGGTCAGTTAAAACAAAAACTTTGCTTCTTAAGTGGTTTACATTGCCTCTTTAGTGAGTGACGTAACAAGAAAAATGGATCTCATTTTGATCATTCGCTTTTACGTAGCTCAACTTCCTGATGTAAGTAATGAATCAGATAAGTGTAGTTAAACTGGATTTTCGGTTTCAGGTTACCAACTGATCAATTGTCTTCCATGGTAAGGAGAATGGGGTGAATATGGGTGCGAGTAGCATAAAATCACATAACATATTCACAATCAAATGATATTTTCAGTATAGCCCAGGGGGAAATCGTAACAAATCTGCTGTTGTTACATAAATTTACATTGTCAAAACAATTACATAGAACAATTTTGGTCTGATATGGCCAAATAGCACGCAGAATAACCATATATATACCAGCAGCACCAATAGTACGAGGACAAAGCGTTAAAAAACCAAAAGGGGGAGAGAGACAGTCAGTATTGGGGGGTACAAGAGGATTTGCAGGCATGTGAAATATGAATAACGCAATAAAAACGTCTTACAGATGCGTGTGTATATATAAGTCGATACGGGAACATTGAGAGTACGACTGTGTGTGTGTTTGTGTGTGCGACCAGGGGTAGAGTAGCAAATACAATTTGCATCTCATGACTATACAGTTACAGATACATTTACAGATAGATGTATAGATACAGATGGCAGAAATACTGCTAAAGCTCTACACATGACTGGCTGCACATAAAGTGACAGTTACATTTGTCCCACCACATTGCGTGGTGTTGGGCGGGCAGAGTCGGAGGCGGATACATCTGTAGATACTCACAGATACTTTACGCCTGATATGCTGCAACTCATTTTACATACAAACTGCATTTTTGTGCTCAAGACGCTTAAATGCGGTTCAGGTAACCCAGAGGGTAACCTCCTCGATCTCCTCAACCTTAAGCTCATCCGGTTCTATTACCATTTGTATTTGTTTATCAAAGCGCTAACTGTAAACCCGTCTTTTGCGGTGAAAACGCAGCGAGAGGGTGGCAATGGAATTTGTTGCCAACTGATGCACTTGAGAGCTCCGGATTTGTGATGTATTGCATTTTACGGCTTTCAACTTGGGTTTATTTTTATCTAGTTATTTATATTTACCCAATGTCAACATAAAGAGACAGAGAAAGAGATGGCGACAAAACGAGAGAGTATAAGAAAGATATTTCATATTTCCAAGTAATATTTGCGTGTTTAAGTTATTTTATTATTTGTTAACAAGTAAGTTAGAGACATTCCAGTTTACACCAACTAAATTTGTTTATGTATAATTTATAAGACTAACAAACATCAATAAACTTCAAAATTTAATAGAAAAATGTTGATATTAAAGACAGAGATGAGATAATCTCCTGCATGTCTCTCAATTGTACAATTTAAGTTTTCAATTCTTTGTAATTGTCTATCCAGAGTCTTCGGTTTCTGGCGTAGACAGATACCATTTATTTTAGTTTAAGGTTTTAACACATTTGAGACGGCTAAATTTGTTGGTGGGTCATTAGTAGCCCACTTAAATGGAATGACAGGTTTTTCATTTCTTTTTTCACGTATTTTATGTTTGATGTGGAAGCGTTCTCAATCGAAAGTGTCGATAACTTGGCATTTTGTAGCTTACCTTTTACCTGACATTGACAGCCAGCAATCGCAGTCTTAACCACATAAACTGCTTTCCACACCCCCCCTTAGCCACAGCTCCTTTTAATGCCGCTGTCAATTGCTCATTTGTCTTCCGGCGGTTTTCCACGCGTGAGTGTGTATGTGTGTGTGTGTGTGTGTGTGTGTGTGTGTGTGGTAGCATTTAAAAGCCACAAAGTGCGCGGCAAACAAATCAATTTGCCATAATCATCAACTAACAAGGCAAAAAGCAAAGGACGAAAGGCAGATATGCCAGAGGAGCATAGACAAGTGAAGAGAAGAGAAGCGATGAGATGAGAGAAAGCGATTCGCTACCATAAATGAATGAATCCTGCAAGGAAGCCAGCGTTGACTGACAGACGATGCGTGCAGCAGTGCCAATGCAATTACATCCTGACATACGACAAGTTCTTCCTCTTGCCTTCCTTTTCCACTTTTCAAAAGTGCCGGCCATGTGCGAGGGGGGTGATAGCCCATGTGAATTGGCAGCAACAGCGCCAGCAGAGACAGAGACACGAATTCGCAATTAAGTGATTTTATGGTCGCGTATTTCAATTTATTGCCAATCGAGAGGAGCCCTTGGCACCCTCGACAACCCATGGACCTCAACCTACGTTGGCCTCTTCTCTCTTTTACTCTCGCTCTTTCTCCTTCTCCCGCCCTCTCTCTGTGTCTTTTGGTGAGCCTCTCTCTCTTTCTATTCACGTTGACATGTTTTGGGGGGGAGATTGGATGGTTTCCTCTTTTATTTTTTTTCGTTTTTTTTTTTACATCCAACATTAAACGATATTAGATTTATGGCAGCAGCAGCAGCTCACACACACACACATACACCCACACATATACATATACACACACACACAACAGTTCCTCGAATCGCGATAGATGGGAAATGTCGTCATCAACATGAGCATCGATGGCATTGGCATTGGCAGCTCTTTGCTCCGCTGTCAATGGCTGCACTTCCGTTTCCGCTACTATGTGTCTACATATGTGTATGTGTGTGTTTGTGTGCGCTTTATCATGTCAAAGTACGGAACTTGATTACGCTGTCATTCCCGCACACACACACACATACACAACATATGTATATTTTTATGTTTTAGCTCTACAATGATCGTTCAGCTTAACAATAATATCAATATCATCAATAATATCATGCCTGAAGTGCTTCAACTTTAGTGACAAAATATAAAAACTACATTCATTTGAGAACAGTCGTATTCTTTTTTATTTAAAGTCAAAGCACTTAGCGAAATAAAAACGATTGAAACGATGAATACATTTTGATTTATGAACCCTTAGAAACACTTTACAAACCTTTTTAGTAATAACTTTATGAACAAAAATGTTTAATTTATGACCATTTCATTTACTTTTATGTGTATTGTTCAGTCAAACGTCAAAAGTCGACCGACCTTTAGGTTATTGTAATCGTCTTAATTTCACAAAATTAACTATTGTAATTAATCTCTTTAAATTTATAAGTTCCATTTACTTTTTAACTTTATTGCTTTATGGCCTAAACAAGTTGTGAATTATAAGTGCTAGCAATGAATTTTCTGTATTATTTTGTTTTTTTCTCTATTAAAATTTTTAAAATCTTTGCATTTAGGTTAAGGATTTTAAAGTTCATTTTGGTTGACATGGGATACCATGGCAGGGTTATTTCTCAAATGTTCAGATATCTTTCTGTCTTTAACCACCTCCCTAACCAACTCCTTACCGCCTTTCACCATCTTTCCGCTATACAAAATGAAGAAGAAGAAGCAGCAAAAAAAAAAATTTGCTGCCATGCAGCTAAAGTAATCAGCTTTTGGCTGGCTTCCTTTATGCCATTCATAAAAATGGCTGCCAGCTAAGCGATGGCTATGCGACAAGTCCAACGGAGGAGAGTGAGTGGGTAGGTGTTTGGGTGTATAGAGGGTGACAGGGCGGGGGGGGATTATGGCACAAAATGCTAAAAGTGTTTCATAGCACAAAAATGGGCGTGAGCTTCGGTCGTGGGTGTTCTGGTATGAGCATGTAGGCAAAAATACCAAGTTCAATATGGCACTTTTTGGTTGGCTCGTTAGAAATGCGTTAACTATGTCAGAGCCAGCGAGTTCCTGTTTCTCATCATCTTCATCTTTTACTTTGGCTTCTGCTTCTGTTTCTTCTCCATCTTGCTCATCATGTTATTCGGGGTGTGCGTGTTTCCGACATTTCGTACTTCCGTTTTGAAGTTCTCGCATCCCCAACCCTAAAAATATTTTGTGGCGTGCACATTAAGCGAAATCCCCGGCAAACAATGCTTTCTCTTTCGCTAACATTCAACTGTCATTTGTGCAAAATATAAAAAAAAAAAAAAAAAAAAAAATTGTTACGCCAGCATTTCGATTTGAAAGCAGTCGACCAACATTTCGACACATTGGCTGCCACTGAGTAAGAGCAACTACCTCACACACAGCAACACCAGACCAAGAGCAATAAGAGCAGCCTGGTCTTGTTTTTGACGCATGGCCCATAAAAAATGATGATGGGGATCATGCACGTGCTCTACGCTCAATTCATCAGCTGGCAAACACCTACAAAACCATACCCGAAATGTGCTGGCCAGGAGAAGGGAGATGAAAAAATTTTCCAGATACTATAGTTGATGGGCAGGGCCTGACACTTGGCAAAATATTGCCATTTAAGCTACGAACGCAGCATTTACGCTTGACAGACACACACACACACACACACACACACACATATGTACACTACACAATGGGAGAACAACAGGGGAATGAATGGGACGAGTGAAATATGTTCGTATGGTAGGAGATTTCTGCTAAAGGGTACAAATAGAGGTAGAGCCATGTCAGTACGTAAATGATTGGATTCAAGTTTCAGTCATTTCAATGAAAAAAAGTATTGACATATTTGCATACAGGAATGCATTTACTGTTATATAGAAAAGAAAACGAATTTTAACTAATATTTAGTATGTTAAACGGAATTTCATGGGCAATTTAAATTAATAAGTGAATCAAAAACAGACAGCACTAGCTAAGATAAACTATCAGAAATGGTTAAAATCCCGCAAGATATGAAAATTTCCAATGAGGGAAACAGAGATACAATAACATACCCAAGGGTATGCACATGAAAAAGGTGGAATCTGCAGTTGCAAGCTTTGCCGTTCTTTTCTCGCTTCATGTCGTTTGAATTCCCAACTGCTTCTAGCGTTGAAGATATGCTATGGGCATTACTTTTCTTTAGAGAAGTCTGCTGATGATACAACTTGGTTGTTCTTGAAATAGCTATACAGACAACCTGTTCACATTTTGTGCTGCTTATGATTAAAAGTCTTACAAATTAGTAAGATTTAGTGAACTGAAGTCGGTTGTACCCAGTTTTGAAAATAAATAACATCGAGTGAACCTCCAAATATAAGACCTGTCTACACCAAGCTGAAGTCAGAGAACTCGATAGAAAATTTCGTTTATTTTTCTTAAAATCATTTCAAAAGTAAAAGGTAAACTATAAAACAAGCGAAAATAAGCAATTTGTTTTCCTTTTATTTAATGTTCCTTATCTTAAAGTCTAACGAATCGATTGACCTCCAAAGCAAAGCAAAGCAAAGTTGAAATTTCATGCGCTATAGAACTTTTTAAAAACTATCGATAGTGAATAAAAAGCAGTTGACTGTCAATACAATCAGGATTGGTCGAAATTCGATGTACGTTTTGAATTTTTAGATAAAGAAGATTTGATTTATTCTAGAGTAAAACTAATTAACCTTTCTCACTGTAATCAGAATTTGTTTTTTTCCTAAGTGAGAACGTAATGAATGTAAAAATCGAACTTCCATGTATTTAAATGAGTGCAAATCAGAGGAATATATTTATGTATATTTGGGTTATTTCATAGTCTAGTTATTGTTGGAGTCGCGACAGTTTCAATTTCTTGTGATTCATTTGGAAAAACGTACACGTAGTCTTGAAAAACCAAGCTGGACAAAACCTCATCTCACCCAATGAGCCGGAAATGTGGATCTGGATGGGACTGGGTCTGTATTTTGACTGGTTTTCTTTTCCCTCCATTTTTTCTTTCCCTATACTTTTATTTATTATTTTACTTTTCGTTTTCGTTTTGTGTTTGCCTTTCCCTTTTTGCACGCATTTTTGTGGCGGCTAGCAATGTGGAACGTGCGGCGGGTGCTGAATGGTGTGTGGTGGTTGGGGATCATGGGGCATGCTACTCTTCAGGTCAGTTTGCCAACCCAGAAAGCAAAGCAAAGAATTATTCATATTTTTTTTCACCGCCTTGTTTTCACCCACTTTTAGGGACCGCCGTTGGCGTTTTGTTGGCGCACTTCGTTCCGTTGAGAGAGATGCGAAGAGTGGGGTGGTAATGCGAAAGGGAATTGTGGCGAGTGTGTGTTTTCAGTACCCCAAATTGTGCACCTTGCGGCCGTGCCTCTTATTTTGTGTGTGTGTGTGTGTTGATTTTTTGTTGCTCGTGCGAAGGACCTTTGCACTTGGCAAGAACCAAACAACGTGGAGAAGAGTGAAAAGAACGCGGCCAGATTGTCACCCACATTCGAAATTCCCACATTGCCCATTCGCATTGTTGCTTCGCTTTATATTATTCATACGCTCAGTTGGCTGAGTTCTCGACTGCAATGCTGCAGCTTCAACAGCAACTGCAATTGGATTGCTCTCTTTTCTGGCTTGTTGTTGTTCTGTTCTTGTTTTCACTTTACCCAGTTTATCATTCACAATAATTGCGTGTAAATTTCGGGCTCTATCACATTAAAGAAAAAAAGAGAGAGGAAATGTGTAAATGTAAGATTTTCCATAATGATTTTACAGACATATATATATGTATGTACTTCTTACAATTCATCCCCATTTGGCATATCTACCTTTTTTCTACTCCCTTTTTCCCTCGACCCTTTCTTTGCTACCGCTCTATACTCTACTCTTCTGTTCAATTTTTTTTGTTCCTTTGGCCTTGCCAAGCGTTTTGTTGTTCAGTTCTTTGGAATTTATGGCGTTGTTTACACAAAAATTGCATTCGCCTTGCAATTGAGTAAACACCCGCCAAGACCAAGCAAAAACTTCCAGCGAAATGTGCAAAGAAAATCAACATTTCTTCTTGGCAAGTCAAATTGAAATTTTTAGGCAAAATTTAAATTAACTATATGTATCTGTACGATTGAAGACCAAGTTGGGGGCAATCAAAAAGCCAAAAACAAGAAACAATTTTTTCCATCTGGTATACAGACAGAACTCATTATTCTGAAATGATTGCAGAGAATATAAGGAAATAAATGAATTTTTGTTTGTAACTTTTGAAATAACCTTAATTTAATGATAATATTTCTGTTTAACTATAAACAATCCTGGAACTTCGAGACTTAAGAAATATTAAATATAAGACTTATTTATACAAAGGTTAAGAAATGGCATCAAATAACTTTCCATGACAAGGAAAACTCTATTCACTGTTAACTATCCTAGTAGTTCAGTTATTGCATTAAAACTTGTAATAACCAAAACCAAACAAAAAAAAAAAACACATTTTATAGAAGGACCTAGTACTTGGGGGAATTTAATAATTGTAAAAGTGCAGTGCGAAACTTGCCTTTTTCCTTTCTCTCCCTTTTGGCTAACAATTTTTCTCCTTCTGTCTCTTGCATAACATAGAAAAAGCTAATAAAAAGAAAGTTCTTGGCCAGTAAATATTAAAGTACATCTATATAATATAAGATAACACTTACTAATGAAATCGAATTATATACCATGTGGACAGTTAGCGACGGAAAGTTGGAAGAGGAAGTAACAGAAGAAGGAAGGAAACAAGTGGAAAAGCCATTTGCTTCTCTGTACTTGAAGGCAAAAACAAAAAAAAAAAAAACAGCATTTTTCTTCCTACATTTGTCTTTTAAGGCTCAGACATTGACTTTTGTGTATGTGTGTGTGTGTGCTAGTGTGTGTGTGTGTGTGTGTGTGTGTGTGTGGGTTTTGTTTAACATCTTAAACGAGCCTCAAGGCCGGATGGAAGCAACTTTAACGCAACAACAACACATGGCCTTGTCCCCCATAATAACCCCGCAGCCATCAAATTGTGGCACCTCATCCACTCCGCCTGTCATACACTTTGTTCCGTTCTTGTTTGCTCATTCATATGGCAAGGTGTGCGACGACTTTTATAGGCCACTGTGTTTCACAGCGTGTGTGAGGGCGAGAGAGGGTAGGTGGGTGGGTGTATGTATGTGTGTGTGTGTGTGGATTGTTGCTCGCGTGGGAAACGTTAAGTTAAACGGACCTTTGCGGCGAGCGCTTTTGTCGCCTTACCTCTAACTGGAGGGCATATGAGGCATATGCTTTATAAAGCCTTAACTGTGTGTATGAGTCTGTATATGTGTATTAGTGTGTGTTGGTGTTAATCGACTGCCTTCAACTGACTCACATGTGTGGTGGATGCTGGTGGCCTGACAATCACATTAAGAGGTAACCAAAAAGCACATTTTTATGATTGCTTTGCGTGTTGTAAATGTAACACACATTTTGCCACACACACACACACACACACACACACACATACTTAGTAATTTTATTTATTACATTTATGTTTTCATTTTATGCTTAGACATACGCAAAGTTTTATCCTCTCTCTGGTTCTGTTTGTTTATTTTGCTGGCTCTATGTTGGTTTCTTTTCGGTTTGCTGCCCTTTTGGGAGACTATGGGGGCTAATTGATAAAGCCAAAGCCCAAAAATGGCAGAGCAATTAAATTTCCATTTGACTGCATATAACCTCATTTGGTGAGCTGTCCGATGGTAGGGAAGGGGGTGGAAAGCGGGTGCGGCGTCCATGTGGTGCAAACGGATGTCCACTGTTGCCAACTTCTAATTAAGCATTTCGCAATTCTATACGCACACCGGTTCCACAGGGAAAGTATGGAACAGGGGGGCAGGGCTGTGGGGGTTTCCAAAAGCCAAAATGCAATTTCCTTGTATGCGTGAAATGTCCGAGTTTCAGGTTGGCTCTTAAATAATTATTTGCTGTTGTGTCGTCCTGTTTCAGCATACCCGTTTCCCATTTTCTGTCCTAGGTCTTTCTTTCCATTTAACCCTTACTCCACCTTTCTATTTCTCTCTCGTTTTATCTCTAATTCTCTTGTGTGTGTGTGTGTGTGTGACCAAGTTGGGTAATTTAACTCCTAGTTGCAGCTCTGATTATGTTTTTCTGTTGCAACGGCAACAACTATAATTAATATACATTGCGTATACGTCGCGTTGGCCTCGGTAGTTGCATTGCTTTTAATTAACACATACTCAAACACACTCATGCACACACACACACGCACACTCCCACACACAGACAACATAACATGACTGATGATGAATAAATGGCAAAGTGTAGCACACAAATAGCAAAACAAAAACGATACCCAAAACCTAAATCAAATTTCTATGCTAATGCTAAAGTAACCGGAAGCTATAATTCATTATCCTTGCTTTTGCACTTTGACTGTTGAAACGATAATGATTTTTCACCCACAATATAGATACATGCATACATATATACATTCAAATATCGTTCAAACGCCCACGACTTGATTTAAAATGTGCAGTGGCTTGCGCCTAATAGGATTTTATCCACAAACTTAGATTATTGTGATAATTCTTACCTAAATGGAAAAAGTAAAGAAAAATAAAGTAAATTACATCATACTTAATCCATTCCTCTTCTTCTGTCAAGAGTCAGCTAGTCGACACGCAAGTAATCATAATGGTTAACGCAGATCTTAATAAATACTAAAAAGACTTAACTAAAGACTACTTTTAAAATCGAAAATACTAGATATTTAATAGTATATCTGACTTAAGTTTTACTCGCAATTTTGAATAGTTTGTTATTAATAGTATATTAACATCAGATTCAAAGGAATGAAATTGTGGATTTTACAGAAGAGAAGAGAAAATTTATTTTTGTATCATGAAACAGAACTTAAGCTAATAAATAAAAGAAATAAAATCATAATACTATTATAACTAATTTCAACACATTTGGCTTGTTTGTTTGGAGAATTCTCAGAGTATTTCTCGTCCATTGCATTCATTAAATGATTCTAGAGATTCCAATTAGTTGTTGATTCTATGTAAGAGAGATTTAAGAGCTGTTCTCTTACAAATGCTTTTTTGCCCTTTTTTTTTTGTTTCATACTCTCATTATGCGCAATCTGCTTATGGAACATTACAATGGATGATAGAAATTTCGCATTATGGCCATTGGGACTTATCTACAAGCCGAAATCCATTCTTCTGTCTCTCGTCTCCCTTGTTCTGTCCAATGGCCGTTAGGGCAAATGGCAATTAATGTGCAGGACATTAAATTAATGATATACGCTGATAACACATACATACATATACACACAGACATACACAATATGCTTGACCCGGGTCGTCTCTTCTCAGCTGGTGCTCTCCTTTCTTCTTTCTTTCGATTTTTGTGCCTAATCTGACTGTCGAATGGGTCTCACTGCTAATTAGCTTTTGGCTTTCACTTTCGCTGTGGTTGCCAAAAACCAAAAATAAAGGAACACACACACACAGAAAAAAGGAAGAAAAAAATCTATTGGAGAGGAAAAGAGAGAGACAGACAAAGTGAAATCTTTTAATTGATTTATTCTCGTCTGCCATTATTTGTTGTATTATTGTCTGTGACCCGGATGGATGATGCCACCACCAACGTTTTGGCAATGCATGAGAAATGGCTAGCTGGTCGGTTGCCTGGTGGCTGGGTAACTATTTTAATGCGCTTAGACTTTAGCTACAAGCATTTTTATTGCTCTCTATCCACCATCTGGTTCTCCATCAACCTATTCTCAATGATTTGGTTCCATGTTATAATGATAAGCTGATTAGCGCAAGCTTCACATAATGACATTGGCGACATTTTACAGCTGGAAACCCCAGGCGAGAATCCCAATCAAGTTACAAGTTACAGCTTGAGCTCATTCCCTTCTTCTTCTACTTCTCGTCCTCCTTTTTAACTTCCTCTATTCCCTTTTTGCATGTCAGGCAATGAAAAGGTAGCGAACAACCAGAAGGAAGTAAAACGACACCGACAAGGTGCCAGAGGAAACGGAGTAAGAATGTTGGCCATGGGGGAAGTCCCCCCTCCTTAACAACAATAGCCATCAGGTACTCTGGCCCTGGCTCATGCTTTACAACGCTTGACTGAGCTCAGCCGCTGTCCGGCAATTGGCAACCGGCAACCTCCTCCTCCTCTATCAGATCTGGTCAGGTCTGCCCCTTTTGTCCTGCTGGCTGTCGCTGCCATTGACGGCGCATTAACTCATTTCCTGCATCATTAAGAGGCACCTGCAATTTTCGCACATTTACACCACAGACGACGTGGTGGACACCTGTATAGTGTGTGGGTGGCGTTTGACATAATCAATTCAAGTTACCCTTAGTTTCACAATGAAGTCAAGGATCATCCTTAATGGGTTCAAATTGCAAAACAAAAAAAATGATGGCAAAATGATGGAAAAATATTTGAAACTTAACATGATTACATATTGTTTTATCTCTAAGTACATAAGCTGTCTCTCTTGCTCTCTCTCTCTCTTTCTCTCTCTCTCTCCATTTCTAGTGGTTTATCAATTATTTATTTGTTTGTTCTTATTTTTTATTTTCAGGCAGCACAGCGAATCCGGATGCCAAGCGACTCTACGACGATCTGTTGAGCAATTACAACAAATTGGTCCGGCCTGTGGTTAATGTCACCGATGCTCTCACGGTGCGCATCAAATTGAAGCTATCGCAATTGATTGATGTCAATCTAAAGAATCAAATAATGACCACCAATCTGTGGGTGGAGCAATCTTGGTATGATTATAAACTCAAATGGGAGCCGAAGGAATATGGCGGAGTTGAAATGTTGCATGTACCCTCCGATCACATCTGGCGTCCAGATATTGTCCTCTACAATAAGTGAGCAAACAAGTCATCCAATTGATCAAGTATTGCCCTTCATTATACATAAAATCAAATATTTGTTTTTGTTTTTCCCAGCGCCGATGGCAATTTTGAGGTAACACTAGCCACCAAGGCCACACTGAACTATACGGGACGCGTGGAATGGCGACCGCCTGCCATTTATAAAAGCTCCTGTGAGATTGATGTCGAATACTTTCCGTTTGATGAACAAACCTGTGTAATGAAGTTCGGCAGTTGGACCTACGATGGATTTCAGGTGAGTCAAAGTCGCCCGTGGGAATGTTCGTCTATCATAAAAATGTTTCCGAACAGCACAAGAAATTCTGTATGTGACTAGATAAGTTTTATTTCATAATCAATAGTCTTAGCCCAAGACTGACTATTGATGCTCCCTGCATTTGCGCTCCAAGTCTAGAAGGACCTTAGCATTTTCTTTACGATTTTAAGATAATATCAATACTTCAATAAACCCTGATGTGAAAGCTATAAAATTTGAAGCGTACAACTACAGGGACAAATCCAGTCTAAGGTATCTCGACCATCCCCGAAATATCAATTTCACTAATAATTTTGCAGAGAAAGGTGAGACTTGGAAGTAGTTAAAAAATTTTGGTAAATCCTCAAATTACTAAAATGTCTTAGTCCTTCCTATTTAACTAAGTTGTTAACGTGATTACATTATAAATTATTATTCAAGGGTTTCAAAGGTAATGCCTGAATTGAAAGATTTATTTAAAGGTCAGGAACTTCTTAAGCGCGTGTGTGTGTGTGTGTCCAATTCTATTTGGGAAATAAATTTAAGCAATATAGATTAAAGTCTGTCCCAGGCAATAGTTTATCTTTTTGCTTATCTCGTTAACACATTAACAAATTGCTCTCAGGTGATGAAGGAGAAATGGGTGTAAGAGTTTGAGATGATAAAGGTGTGTGTGTGTGTCGGTGTGGGTGTGTATATGTACTTCCTCCCCTTTTTTTTTTGGATGAAAGTCTACAAAGGGCGCACTGAGCCTGGTTTAGTGGTCATAAACCGAAATTTGCTCATAATTCGTTGGCCTGGCATAGAATTTCTCACGTTTTATGACCGCAAAACACACACATACAGAGATAGAGAGTGAGAGAATGAGAAAGAGAGATACAAATATAGACAGTTGGATGGATACACACGCAAAAGGAACTCCATAAAAATGTCTCTGGTGGTTTGGCACACCTACCCGTACACACACACACACACAGGCACCTAAGCAAGCAAGCAGTGAAAGGACAATAAGGCTGCTTGACACCTGCCTGGCCTGCTCAAAATGGCCAAAATGGCGGCGACAAAAGACACCGACAACGGCAACAGTAACCAACAAACAACAACCAAAAACGACAACCGACAGGCATTTTGCTAAGGGCCTCGTAAAATTGTGCAACTGGCAAAACTGGTTGCCTCTCAAAATGCAACAAACTGAAAGGGGGAGACCTGCCTTGGCATATGTTCAGTGAGCCTCGAATGGTAGGTCGTTGGGTCTGTCGGTCTGTAGGTCGGTCGGTCGGTCGGTAGGTCCATCCTGTGTGGTTGGAATAGGGATTGGATCTGAGTCTGAGTTTGGCTGTTGGCTTTGGTTTTGCCCGTACGGGGTTGGGTTTCTCTGGGCTTAACATTTGCTGCGACTTTGCCAGCTAATGAAGTGGCATTAGGAAGAAACCCTACTCTTCTCTTCGTGAAATGAGCTGGCAAATGGCCCGCAGTTCGCGTCTGACGAGGGTTTTAACCGCACACCCACCCACACCCACCCACACCCACACACACACACATTTGCACACAGCATAGGTGAGAGCGTAAGTGTGTGTGCATACCGAGCTGCATTAGCTACCCATAAAAATGGCGCAGCCTTTAACAAATTAAATAGTTAGAAACCATAAAGTTTCAAAGAATTTAATGAATTGAGTTAACTTTCTAGTTGCAAGTAACTTCAACAATTAGTAACCAACTTATCACCCAATTAGCAATTAAATAGTTCTTCCCCTTTTTCCCCCTCCCCTTCTCATTTTCTATATATTAACCCATTAATGTCATTTTAGTAGGTACCTAATTGGGATAAGCAGAAGAGACCATGTACTAGAATATTTTTAAGCAATAAGATCTCAATTTGTTTCAAATTTTTTAGTCAAAATTAATATTGCTTTTCACATGAGATCCGCCAGAAATTCGTATATAATTGGCTAAATATTTTAAAGTTTGTCTCTTATATAGGCAAAGTCAAAGATATAATATAGCTTCAATATATCATTTCCACCTTTAGATGCATAGCGTAAAATGAATAATACTTTCGCCGTAAGTTGAGCAAAACTACATACTTTATTTAACTATAAAAAATGTGTGGTATGTGTGGGTGAGCGTCTTAAATTATTTGAAACATTTGCCAAACTTTTTGTAAGTTGTAAATTTTCCTTTCCGACCAAAAAGGACCTTGGCGTTTAATAGGTTAAGGCATACGAACTTGTGTGTACGCGCATTTGTGTGTGTGTGTATAGCGTTCAAGCCTTCCTTCAAATGTTTAATTGTCAGTCAAGAGTTTCAAGGCAAAAGTAAGACAGATGGAATTGTCAATGTTGCTTAACATGTTCATTAAACTTTCGACTTGGCCTTAATGCATACAAACACAACATCATGCACACACACACACACACTCATATATACATAAGCTCGAGTTGTATGTGCTAAATTCTCATTTACTATTAAAAGGCAAGGCGCTAACAACTTTTCTGACACGCACCAACATTTACCCCCCTCAAGGAAACGTACACACACCGACCCACACCTCCTTTCCCTCACCACTCATCATTCCGTTGGGTTCGTCATTGTTTTTGTTGCTAAACCATCAACGTTTCATTGTTTTGGGAAAAACTACACTGGGAAAAATTAATAAAAGAATGTCTATGATTCAATTAAAAGTTTTTGTTTCTGTTTTAGCTCGTTTAATGCACATTTTCAATGAAAATTCTTTATAAATATGTATGTATGTATACGTAATATGTAATCGTAAAAATAGAATAAATTTTCTATAACTGATGGCCAAAAAGACAACCAGACAGACAGATGGAAAGATATATAATGAGATATTAAAAGAAACACTCAAATAAGCCATAATGTTCAAAGATTATAAATTCCAAGCCATAAAATTTACTTTGGAGAATTCACATATTTGATTTGAATAGCGTTTGAGTCTGCACTTTCTTTCAGTGTATCCACGCATAAATTAACCGCAAAATAAGCAATATCAAACAGAGTGTGTAAGGAAGAGAAAATTTTCATAAAATATTTATAAACTCGCCGGTAACAGACAACAACTTGTCTCGTCCTGTCCCATTCTGTCCATGTTTGTCCTGTCTTATAGTGTCCTTGTCTGTCCAGTTCTATTTCATCCTGTTCGGTTTGGTTCTGAATTGAAAGCATTTTTTTTTTTGACATACAAATGTATGTATGACTGTGGATGTGTATGTGTGTGTCTGTGTGATTGTTTGTTGCATGCCACAAAGTAGTAACTTTATTTTTCCCACATTTCTGTTCTTTTTTTATTTTGTTCACCCACACCGCTTGCACAACGGAAATATTTTAGTAAATCGTAACTTCCTTATAGTGAAATTTCCGCTACCACTTAAAATAACAATTTCCGCCTCAGCAGTTTCAGTTACAGGTTGAGTTTGTGTTTGAGTTTGAGTTACAGCCAGCAGCAGTAACAGTTATTGCTGCTGCATCACAAAAAGCACCTGGCCGGGTGCCGGTTGCTTCCTGGATGCCAAGCCCAGCCGAGTCAGGCTCAGACCTGATGCCCAGACCAGCTCAACTCAGCCAAACCCATCCCACCCATCAAGCATCCTGTCTGATTATATTCCACTTCTTCTACATCGTCTACTTCTCTTCATGTTCGTTCATGTTGAAAGGCATCGGGCGTCGATTTCCTAATTTTATGTCATGAGCCAAAGTCAAAGGCAAGGTGAGAGTAAATGGGAGGCGGTGAATGTTTTTGCCGAGAAGGTGTGGCATTAAGCATATATAGCAGGAGTGTAAGTTCATAGGCTCAATTTTCTCACTTGATTTTGCACACACCCACACACACACACACACACACACACAAGCACACAAATCGAATTAACGTCACTTTTCAAATTTCACGCTTTTCCAACAATGCTCTTACCCGTTCCTTCAACTTCTCCTACTTCTCCTCTTCCTCTCACATTGTCATGGCCTAAGAACAGAAATTGGGTAAACTCATAAAGATCGAAATGCCCGAAAAATCAATTTCATGGAGATATGTATCCTTAAGAGATTCAGGATTAACAGATGGAGGCATAACAAACATTTAGTCCGAAGTAGATCAATCAACAAATGTGAAGACAAAATCCTTTCCGAATAATCTAAATAAATGTGAACTTAATTTTCCGTTTTTATTCGTTACTCCTGATTATCTTCCACAAATACCGTAAATAAGAATGCACATTTGATTTATTTGCATTCAGAATTGTTCAGTTAAAACACTTTTTGTTTGGGAAAACTTAAACATAATAGACTCTTTCCATATTCCTTATCCTGTTATATACATTCATATATAAGCTTTAAGAATTGAAGTTGAAGAGTTGAGTCTTGAAAAGAAAAATTTATGAGATTTATGTATGTATATGATTCGGTTAATAATCTATGGAAGCGCAGGGTCTTCTCTCTCTCTCTCTCTGGCAACGAAATGTTGAGTCAGTTGCAGGTGGTGCATATTCGTGTGTGTTTTTGTATGTGTGTCCAAATGTATCTTCTTTTGTCCTGTCTTGATCTGTCTTGTCTTGTTTTAACTCTGTGACTTGGCAAAACTGTAGTCCTTTGGAGGCGTACTGTAACCGCGATATTTCCATGATAGTTCCAATTTTGAAAAGAACGGTAATCTAAGTTGGCAAAATAAAATGTTTACCATTAAGGTAGATAAACAAAATGATCTGTATTTTTATATTTAAAATAAATAATAACAATTATTTGCCAAGTGTATAGGATTTTCGCTCAATATCTCATTCTCTTTCTATTTCTTTTTGCCCTTTAGGTGGATCTGCGTCATATCGATGAGCTAAATGGCACAAATGTTGTTGAAGTGGGCGTGGATCTGTCTGAATTTTATACATCAGTCGAATGGGATATACTTGAAGTTCCTGCAGTGCGGTAAGTTCTCCTTTTCTTAGCAATTCTCTTGCATTCTCCTTCTTTCTCTCTATATTCGCCTGAGCATTCATTGCTACCTCCATAAGTCTCTCTTGCTCTCTTTCCCTGTATCGGTTGCTGTCTCTATCCGTACAACAATTTGGCAGAAACTCCTTTGGCAAGTTGTTTGGACGCTGTCACAAAACACAAACACAAATCTTTCAGGATGTCAGGACCCAGGTCAAGGATGCAACTTTGCCTTAGAAATGCTGCTACAGCTGCTACCGCTGCCGTTGCCGCCGCTGCTGCTGATGATGATGCGCATTGAGGGCGTTCTTTGGCCCATATATGTCAGGGGCGTGGTCTTTATTTACACCTCTTTACAACAAGGATTCAATAGGCCCCAGAAAAACGCACAGCAACCCGTCCACTCTGTTGGCATTCTCTGCCAATGCTGCTTATGTTTTCTTGTTGCTTTTTTTTCTCGGATTTTGAAGTTTTTAAATTAAAAAACTTTGGCGCCCGAGCAGGCATAAGAATCTGCAAAACAAAATGACCTCTTCTTCTGCCCTCTGTCTGTCTAAGTGTATGTGTGTGTGTGTGTGTGTCTTTCTCTCTCTGTCTGCTTCTCTCTTAGAGCGTGGGTGTGTGTGAAAGTGAAAGCTAACGAAGAGGCTGTTATTTAATTGCCACGCCCACTTCTTAGACATATATACGCTTGTGTGCACACATCAAGGCAACAAGCAATTTACGCATCATACTCATATAAAGAGAATTGAGACCGTGGGCAGGGTCTAGGGCTATGGCTCTGGCTCTGGCTGGAGCGAGAGAATGGGCAAAATGTGCTGTGAGTGGAATTGAGTTTGCGACTTGGCTCTAATGCATTTAGGACCAGAACAAAGAAAAAAAAAGTATATGTATGTATGTATAGATTTTAAAGACTTCCTCTTTGTTGGGGCTTTCGAAGGACTTTTTTGTTGCTAATTCACCATAACAGAGCATTAAAGCCTTTCACTTAACATTGTATTTTTCCTTTAACAAGTATTAATTCTATCTCACGGTATATAAAGACACCAAAATAACCGCTACAGGTAAGCAAACTCGAAGATCTGTAGGGACTAATAGGAGAAATTGTACATCAAGTAAAATAAAGTCTTCAAATTTGTTTGTTTTTTAACTATTAGTTGTTTGAATCTAGTCATACATATCTGCATAACAATGACGTTTAGTCCTGCCAGCCACATAGCTATACATACATATTTAGTATAAAAGAAACAAACAAAAACCTTACCTTAAAAAGAAATGACAAATGGATATATATTCTAAACATATATCTGACCCAGTCGGTGGTTCAGTGGAGACCTACTAAATCTACAATTCTGTTGCTCTTGAGTTCTAACCCCGACGTAGGTGTCTTTTCCCCCTGATGAAGCAATACTGAAAGGTAGTTCCGTCGGGGATAATGGAAACGATTGTGGTTACCGAGTAATTTTTCTAAATATATATCTTCACTTGGAACTATAAATATTATATGAATAATAATTTGAAATGCTTTGATAAATAAAGAACCTGTCTAAGCTTCTTTATACTCAATTTACTAGTTTCCTTCGAATCCGTTTTTGCTGCAAAAGGAAAAAAATCTCTTATGGGATAAACCTGTATTATCATGATTCCTTTCTTTCGATTATTGAAATTTTTCTTGAAACATTCAATGTCCTTGTTCTACAGCTCAATTATTTCATAGAAAACTTTTAAATGTTCAAAGAAAAGATCTCACATAATTATTCCAATTAAGAGTAAACATTCTTCTTCCTATGAAATATGCCTTGGTATTCAAATTCTACTTGGCCTATAGTCAATATAAGATTAATCAGTTAAAAAAAATTTTATCTCACTAGTTTTTACTACATGTTTTGGTACATATGTCTGTATTTATTTTTTTTGTCGATGGTTTTTTAGGCCTATGTTTAATATTCGTCGATTTTATGACTTACGTAGTTTTGATTTTGGCTCGTTTTTTCGTTTTCTTTGGATTTCTTCACTCTGCAATTGTTGTTTATATGTTTCTATATGGGGGGAAATAGCCCGAAATGCCAATGAAATTTTCACAAGAGCAAAACAAAATAAGAAAATGTGTAGTAAACAGAGTTGTTGGAATCATAGTATCCTTGGTATTATTGCTATTGTTGTTCCTTTTGGCCTTGTTGGCACGCGTGCCAGGCCACCAGGCCACAAATATGCGCGACTTGCGTCTCCTATGTTAGCCATTTTTATTTTTATTATATGTATGAAATTTTCTTTTACCGTTTTTGGCTTCTTCTGGTTGTTGTTGTTGATGTTTTTGTTGCTTTCGGAGATTGTCCGTGAAAGTCGTGAAAGTGTTGTTTATGGAGGACAAAGGGCAAAAGCAAGAAACCTGCGTGTGTGTGTGTGTGTGTGTGTGTGTATTTACCTGTATGTGGGGCAAAGACGAAATGTTTCCTTGAACTATTTTGTTGCGGAAAATGGGCAGTAAATCACAGAAAACTTCATCTCCCTCTGCACAAGCGTTTTTTTGTTCAATCTTATCTTTTGACTAAATTTTAGTTTTGATTTAAATATGATCTTAGATTAATGTTACCTGAACAAAGAAAAAAAGGCAATGCTTGCCAAAGTTCGAGAATTTTAATAGTTTTTCCAAATTATTTCCGAAAGAAATAGTTCTTTTTATTATTATATTAGATAAAAATTGACTTGCCAAAAGCATGTGGTATATATACCTACCTATGTACATTCTTCTTCTATATATATAAAAGATATTTATCTGTTATAATGTGAGTTATATTTCAATTAAATACTTTACAGTTCAGGGTGATCTAAATAAAAAAACTGACAATTTTATCATACTTATTTTCCAGATTGCCGTTTGTATTAACTAAGTAAGATAAAACTTTAAACTAAGTATGATTAAAAACTTGGTTTCATTTACGATTTTTTTTAGTTAATTAAGAAATGAGATAGTAAAACCTTAGGTAGATGGTTTAATTTACTGGCTTGTGTAATGAACTGATTTGAAAATTCACAAATGAGTTGTTGTTGCAGGGTCATGTCGGTGCGTTTGTGTGTGTGTGTTTGTAGGTAGCTCTAGCTGTAACTGTCTGTCAATCAACTTCTGATTGTCTGATTTCATTCCACCCAACCAACCAACCAACCAGCTACATGCCGCATGCCACATGCCACATGCCTCTTATCCTTGCCGCCCTCTCTCTTTTTGTAAATGCCACGCCCATGCATTCTTACTTCACCTAACACAGAGAGATGTCGAGTCGTCCTTCAGTTAATTTAACTGTCGGTGGGGCATTAAAACTGAATCCTGTTAGAAGCAGGTGGGTGGTTAAAGTGGTTCGAATACAGTGGCATGGCTTGGCGTTTCATGGCATGGCGTGGCGTGGCGTGGAGTGAAATGCGTGCTGTCCGTAGTATGGATGGGGGCTTCATGGGAAAATTGCTGTACGTGCTGTGAATTATGTTGCAGCATTTTAGGCGCAGCAGCCTGCAGACAATAAAGGCTGCCACCCGAGCATGGAAGTCAGAGGCAGCCGACGCCAACGCCAACGCCGTTTCCCACTTCTTTTTCCTTTTTGTTCCTTTTTTTCTTTGGTGAATGTGTCACGCACTTGTGGCATAATTTACTGCAAATGCGACGCGATACACACACACACACACACACCCATACACAACTCACTCACTCTAGCCTTGCCAGGACTCTGCTCTTGCTATTGTGCCTTGCTTTGCTTCGCCTGCTGTCAACTTTTTAATTCCTGTCAATGACTTGAGCCCGCCGTTTCCGTTTCTGGTCTTAAAATGTTATTGCCCCAAATGTATTTTAGCTTTGTCATACAGTTTGTCACGTGCCGGTTATGAAATGTGATGGCTGGGAGAGAGAAAAGTGTTTTGCCTGTGATGTTTGTGTGATAGCACTTGGCAATGATGGGAATATCAGAGGCATAATATTTGAAGGCATCGAAGTTAATTGCCAACGATTTCTATGAAACTTGTCTTAAGTTTCATTATTTATCAATTTAAAATTCAATTCAATTGGATATTTTATTCAAAATCAAATCAAATCAATATTAACCTCTGCATTCAGTACAGTTAATATTGCTAAGTATGAAATGAGACATCAATCCAATAAGAGTATCTAAAAGTCAATAACATTTATCCTTAGTCTCCCATTAACTTTTGTGTGGTTTTATAAACATTCGGGTATCAAATGTGATTAAAATTGGTATTATACCGTATCAACTGACACATACATGTACATAGATATGTGCCATGATATTTGTGTGTATGTGTGTGTGTGCGTGGGAGGAGTTATTTATTTATGGAGTTATAGATATCAGCTTTTGGTGCATTTTTGAAGTTATCTATAATTTGGAAACGATTTGAATAGAATCGCTGGAACTTGCTTCGAAACCTAGCTGAGATTTTCTCTCGAACCTACCAAAAGACTCTTCTTTGCTCTTCTTTGCTTCTTTTAAAAACTGGCTTTTGGGTCGTCCTGCCATTTGAAAAATTCTGTTTAACTTACCTCTTAAGTTATTTCACGTATTTTCCTAGTTTTGTTTCTGTTTTGGTAATCATGCGTGACCTTTAAAATTAACAGGCCAGGCACATGTACAGGCCTTTTCCTCCAGTTGTCCCCCGTCTCTGCTTCTTTCTGTTCAGAGCTTTTACCTTCTTATCGGTTCCAGTTTGCTTTCCGTTACGGTTTTGCTTTTTGATTGTATTTGGATTTCGTGCTTACAAGGTAGATACTTTGTCTGTTCTTTCTATCTTTCACCAGATCGATTAAAACCATAATTAGTTAACTTTCAAGTGAAACCTCTCTTGGGTTTATTCCAGGTTCTGTTCACACCTCAGTGCCACACCCATTTGCGGCTCTTTTTCAAGTCATGCAACGAAGCGTGTTTATGTTAGTTATTAAAATTCTATTACTTTGATTTCTTTCATTTTCCAAACACACACACACACACACACACACACATACAGTCACACACAAACAAAGAAAAAGGAAAGCACAAACGAAAAAGAGGAAAAAAATTACCCGAAACTTTTTGCGGCACAAAGTTCTGTAGTGGAAATCAATCAAGCGTTTGCAACCTTTTTCGTCTCTTTCGCCTCTTTCGACATGTAATTTTTTCTCTTCCCCGTTACCACCTCAACATCATCATCATCCCTTTCTTCTCGCTAGGTGCTCTTGGTTTTCGTTTTTTTTACTTTCTCCTCCGCCTCCCCGCTGACTAGGTGGTAATGGTTTTGTGGGTTGGTTTTTCTTGGGGTTTTTTATGTTTGCCAATCATTTTGTATTTATGCGTTTTGTTCTTTGACTCCAGCTGCTTTTGCCTCTTCTGGTCTTTCTTTTGATTCTCCTCCGCGTGCCTCCTTTTGCCTGTGTTGTCAATCAGCGTTTCGGCCAGTTCGGCTGACTGACCGAAAGACACAAACTGACTGACTGACTGCCTTAGTCAGTTTGCGCTATTCAACACCCCCACCCCCACCCTGCCCCAAGGGATGTAGAGTGATGGCAATTTTGAATTCTCTTTTTCTCTCTGATTCTTATTTTGGTCGCTTTCGTTCTCGTTTTGCGTGTCTAGCAATCTCACTTCACTTTGTCAAAAATCAATTGAAGAAATCATAGCAAAAAACGAAAGAATGTAAGCAACAAAAAACAGAAAAAGAAAGAAAGAATGAGAGAGGGAAAAAAATTTGTTGTCATTTTGCTTTAAGCATTTTGGCATTTTCATTCCGTTTTTGGGTTTTTATTACGCATACGCCGCGTGATTCCGACGCATTGATGAATTGTTGCCAAAGACGAGAGGAAAATGGTGTGTCGGCGGTGGGGGTGGGGGAAACACCACCCCAAATGAGGGGCAGAAGAAGAACGTGCTTAAAGTAGATACATAGAAAGTGAAAGTGGCTATGGAAATGGAGATGAAGGACGATAGAGGATGGAGGTAAAATGGAGGTAGAATGGGCATGAGGATGGTCTCTATTTTCCAAGTCAAATCAAAGTGAAGTTGTTGCTGGTTGTTGCTGGTGCGGGATTGTTACTGCCATTCCTATTCCTATTGCCATTGTTGTTGTTCTTGTTGTTGTGATTATCGTTGTTGTTGTTGTGCCTACGTGGCGCCAGCCAAGAACTAGGCGTCGATGGGTCCCGTGCCTAGACACGCGCAAGCATCAATGCTTTTCTTTTTCTGGGGAGGGCGTGGGGGTTAGGTTGGCAGACCTCTTGTGTGTTGTTGGCGGCTTTGCCCATTTCTCATTCCCCTTAACTTTTTTTTTTTTGCTCTCAATTTTTTGCCTATTTTATGATTTATTGTATGTTGTGTTTTTCGAATGTCTTGTTTTGTTTTCTCATTGTTCTTGCTGAAATTTGTTTTCTTCTTCTCTCTTATTCGTTTTCTTGTCGTTGGCAACAAAACTAACCAAAACCGTTACCAAGCTTATTAACTGACCTTTACCTAATACCACCCATGCTATCCCAGTCACATACCGGCTTAAGGGTCCTTGTTGGCCGTAAACTGAGGCCACAAAATCTCTTATCTCAATTTGAATTTGCGTTTTCTTGACCAACTTAATTAGCGTTTTTCCCATCAAACTTGAATGTGTAGCATACTTTAAAGAGTTGTTTGACATGTTTTATACATCAATATACTAAATACTATTTAAATTTGTACGATTATATATCTTATCGAGTTGCAATCATTAGAATTAAATCACTTAGATTGGCAACAATTGGCATAAAATATGTAATCGGTTAATTGATTTGATTCGATTATCCATTTTGGTTTCATTTCGTTTGTGTCCAAATGAAAATCCATTTTAAAGATTCTCAATACTTTTTCTGGATTGGGTTGCACGATTCATCAGGCATTTTCAAATTTTCTATTTCCATCAAAGTTCTTCCTGATGCTTTCCTTTTGTTTTGTTTCTGTTGGTCTGTTGCCTTCGCATTTACCATTTGACATGTGGAATTGCCTTGGCAAATTATATTTTATGGCTGCAGCTATCAGAACTACCCACAAGATGTTGGCCTTCAGCCTTTCGAACTCACTCTACCCAAACAAAAACCCACACAGCCACCCACACTCACACCCGAACTCACATACATACATCCTTCCTTCAACATTCTGCTTTTCGTTTTTATTTTCAGCTTCTTCGCCAACTTTTTGTTTTCTTTCCTTTTAGATTGGTCTGCCACATACTTCATTTCTATTTCGAAGGAAAGTCAACTGCCACAAACAGTTAGTTGCCTGGCGGCCACATCCTTGTCGACATCTTCTTTTTGGCTAACCCCCCTCTTTACCATCCTTACCTCCACCCTTCATCTCACCAACACACCATGACGCCTTCTTCTCCTACTTTGTTTATTATTTATTTACAATATTTTCTTATTCAAAATGAAGCCGCAAGCCTCTTGGAATTATTGATGGACAGACATACACTACAGCAGAGACCAGGCCACATTTCCTTCCTTTGGTCTACCCCTTTTTGGCCGCCAGTTACATATGTACATATATATATATATATATATACATATATATATTGTTGTCCTTCTGCTACTGTTTGAAGAGTTTTTTCTTTTTGCCTCGTTTTTTAAGTGCGACCACAAAGTTCTCTCCACTCAATTTAGAAAATTTGCTTTCCTTCTTTGCTTGAATATTTTTTTTCATTTTTTGTTTCTTTTCTCTCTCGGGTGGGAACTTAAGTGAGCAGAAACAACAAAGATTATTAACTTTATGTTGTACATACATATAGATTAAACAAAATGGTAAAAAAAAGTAAAAAATTACGACCAAAGTTAAAGGAAGAACTCTTCAAGAATCGTCTGCTATAGGCATAGTTTCTATAGAAATTAACAAATTTCGATTCTATTCTGCAGATTTTTGAAAACTTAAAAAAGTTTTAAAGTGGATTCAGACTTCATATTTTTTTGGATTTCAATACCAATGAAAATATACTTATCTTCTCAATTTGTGAACTTAATTATAGACAGGCAGCTGCAAGTTATAACACTGAGATCTTTTTAATAATTATCTAAAATATTATCCAAAATATTACCAAAATTGTATCTAAAATATTATCATATTTGTTAACTAAACCATAAGCTAAACTAAGCTATTAATTAAAGAGAATATTTTTGTGAAATTTTTTATAAATATTTTAGCTTTTGACTTATTATTTTGTCTTAGTCTAAGGAACATTTAAAGTTAATACCGTTTTTATTGAAAGATATAAACAATTGTATTGAGTTTTTTTGATGATGAGCAAAGATCTTGTTTACTTTTATACATACATATATATTATTCATTTTTGAAAGAAATTATGTAGTTGATTTCAAGGGATCAATAATTTACTATTTGCCCAATTTCTAGATATAACTCCAACTGGTTGCCCTTTGCAGAGTTTATATCAACAAAAAAGTTTATACATATTAAATACATATAAAGATTGAATTATAGCAAATGCGATTAGATCGAAAATTTAATTCAATATTAATACCTCTGAGCAAAATTAATTTGAAAAATTAGGAAAGTTCTTAAAAACTCTTAAGTTTAGGAATCTGTAACAATTGGAATTATTAACCAACTTTGAAAAGTGATGTCTCATGTTAAAGCTTTTGCTAGTTACTCAAATTATCAAGACATCTTTTTGAAGATTGACCTCAGGCCGGCTTAAATAGAGGACTTGGCTTAAATTTAAATCAGCTCCAAAAATTATCAATGAACAGCAACGTATTCAAATAAACCTTCATAATGTTTTAAATCGGCATTGAAATCTCTAGAACTAATTTTTTTGGATCGTGATGTAAACATCATGACTCCAAGCATTTGATATTCATTTCAAAGAATGCTAACTTGCGTTTTCATTGATATATATCTTGATCAAATCGTTTCGAAATTGGCGAAATTACAGTCTGAGGTCAAATATTCTGAAATGGGCCTCACTTTGTCGATTCTTAAAATTCATATGTGATTCATAATGTGATTCTTTTCCTTTTAAATCAGATTGAAATACATTGTTTTCAAATATTCAAATGTTTGATTTCATTTCTGAATTTAAGAAATTAGCCAAACTGCAAAAAACCAGAAAATTATCTTGTTCTACCTCGCTTATAATTTGCATTGTAACCCCGAAAAGTTATGGCCCCTCACTGTCTTAATCCGGCACTGGCTTGTGTACGCCTATGCATTTTGCGCCTTTAGGCCAAAAAAGTGAAGAAGGGAGCAACAAAAATAATAAAAAAAAGAGTAATGACATGGGGAAAACCGTAAAATTGGTTGTTTTTCCAGCATTTTAAAATATTTATCATGTGGCCGATGATTTATGTGATTGGAGGGGCATATATCTAGGCTCAACACACACAAACACACACACATACATACATAAATGTGTTTTGCGTGTGTATGTGTTTGTGCACTGCGGATATGGAGAGGGAAAAAAAGAGAAATAAGAAATATAACATTAATAAATATTTACTTGCTGCGTAACAAATTTGCCTAACTGACAGAAGTAACTTCCCATCTATCTCCCTCTCTCGCTCTCTCTCTCTCTCTCGCTCTCTCTCTCTCTCTCTCTCTCTCTCTCTCTCTTTCTCTTTCTGTCTTTTTGTTTATAGGAACGAGAAGTTCTATACATGCTGCGATGAGCCATATCTGGACATAACATTTAACATTACTATGCGAAGGAAAACGCTCTTCTATACAGTTAACCTGATCATACCCTGCATGGGCATCAGTTTCCTAACCATATTAGTATTCTATCTGCCCTCGGACAGTGGCGAAAAGGTGAGTACCACTTAGAAATAATTACTTTAAAAACTAAAAACTATCGGCTTAGACTCTATGTCAGGGTCATTGAGACAACTTCTCTGCCAAGGACTGCGGCACTGTCTTGGGCAACTAGTTTAATTGAATTATCATTTCTGATAGTACATACATAAAATATAAACCATTTGAGTTAGTTAATTTCAAAAAGTATTTTTCAGCTGAAAAGTATGCTATAAACTATATAACCCAAAAAGTTGGAAAACCATGACCCTAGCGCACATCTGCCGCAGCCACGCACCGCCTCGCAATCGGACCGCCCATTTTGCCCATTTCTTTTGGTTTTATTTTGCGTTTAACCAATTGCCATAATTTATTGCCCTGTTTTACTCTCGCCGAACCGAAACCGAAGCTGAGCCCAAACCAGCCCACATCCCTCTGGCCATATACTCTCAATGTGCTTTTAATTAAAAAAAGGGGGTGGGACAAAAAAAAACCATATAATTTCACACTCAAATGAAAATGAAAATGCATTTCAACATTTTTGTTGGCTCTTTCTCCCACATTGTTGTTGTTGTTTTTGATTTGCCATCATTTAAGTTTGAGTAAATAAAATTACATGTTGGATTCAATTTAATACACGCACAAGCCAACACACACACACACACATACCAGTACACTGCGGTTGTTGCCTCTTTGTGCTCATTGGTCAGGGAAAACGTCAAAAAAAAATAAAATAATAATAAAAATTAAAGCGTACAACGGTGAAATGTTAAGAAAAAAAAATAACAACACAACAAAAAAGAAAGGCATAATGCATAAAAATATAAATATTTACACGCTGCCTGGGACTTATGAATAAATTACGGCCAATTTTCAAAATAAATAAAATGCAAAAATAATTTGTGTGCGCTGGCGGTTTTATGTGGAGGCAAGAGGATAAACGCCGACGAACACTAAGCGGTTTTAAGGTGGGAGATGGGAGATGGGAGATTGAAAATGGAAGGATGGGTGTTGAGTGAACTGACTGCTGTAATGGGAAACAAGGGATATGCTTTCTGGCTCTCTCTCTCTCCCACTCTCTCACTGGATCTCTGTCTCTCTGGGGTGGTAAACTCATAACGCATAATTTGTGTAATAAATATTGACAATGGTAAGCATTTGGTCAGGTGGCATGTGGCAGGTGGCAGTCAACTGAAACAGAAATAAACTGACAGGCCCAAAAGTACTAAGCGAGCGACTGTGACGAAAAGAGATAGTGATTGCTTTCCATTTGGACATGTGGATTATCTAGTCATAAAATGAAGTGACAAAAGAGTTTTAATTGTGATTAGATCAACGCTGATAGCATCACTCTAGTTCCACGTTGAAAGCCGTCCCAAAAAGACCACAAAATTTATTCATAAATTCTTCAATTTTGGCTTTCTCGCATAAACATTACATCGATCAAAATTTAAGTTGATTCCTTTGTCTTTTGCTAATACAAAGAATATTAAATAGGACGGGGAAACAAACGATTTAAATATTTTACGTGCAGCTAATTATAGTCAGAGCATAATACACGAAAAGGTGAATATAATTTCAATAGCTTAGAACAGTTTATTTCACCTATTCTACGGTTAATCAGAGAAAAAAGATTAATTAAAAGGTTCCTACTGGTTACAGTGATGGCAAGTTGCGATCTAAAGAGCAAAACGCATATATTGCTTTTAGATGGCTTAAGGGGATTAAGGTGACCGTGA
This sequence comes from Drosophila equinoxialis, assembly GCA_018150345.1. Lineage (NCBI taxonomy): Eukaryota > Metazoa > Arthropoda > Insecta > Diptera > Drosophilidae > Drosophila > Drosophila equinoxialis. Next base: position 4,135,766 of record JAECWI010000002.1, on the reverse strand, counting down.
GGAATATCCGTTCTCTAATATAAAAAGGACTAAAGTTGTAAATAAACATCGTTTATGTACGTTTGGCCAAAGTCTTTCCAACAAATACTAAATTGTACATATGTATATGTATGTACCTTTGTATGTTTCTTTAAGAAGTCCTTATGGAAATGGACGTATATCACAAGGCGATTCCTACTGCTTCCTTCTTTTGACTCTTGTAGACAATGCCAAATCAAACGTATAAATTGTTTTTCAAACGGAGTAAAGTATTTAAAAAGTTTGAAATTATTGCCCACTAAGACGACGTTTTTTTAGTCTTATCAATAAATGCCTTTGTAGAACTTCCATTGGTTAGCTCGAGATGCAGTTATTAACTAGGATAATTGAGGCCAATTATAATGTTTCGAAATTTCAAAATCACATACTCGATATTAATTCCAACATATTTGTTTTTCACCAACATATTTGTATTTGAGGACAAAGTGATAGTGAAAATAAAAAGCTTATATTTCGAACAAAATTTAATGAATCTTCACGAAATTTTTATACAATATTTATTGGTTATATATCTATAAATTTATTCAATGAAATTTCCATTGGCTGATATAACCTTCTCGACCCGGGACCTAAAACGATTGCAAGCCCGAATCAAATGATCCTTATTCATATTGACCATAGCGGTATTAATTGCAGTCTTTAGAGAAGAAACAGTGTTATGAGGATGTTTATTGGTTTCACGCTCAACTATGCCCCATACGTAATAATCCAGGGGATTAAGGTCTGGGGAACTGAGCGGCCATAAGTTCGGGGTTATGTGGTCATGGAAATTCCCCAAACTTGTGTGGCCATTGCCTTGTGTTATGGAGCAGTGTCTTGCTGAAAGATGTATGGGCTATCTCCACGGACACTTTCAATTCAGGGTTTCACAACTGTCTCCAGGACCTCGATATAAGCAGCAGAATTTACTCGAAGTCCTTGAGAGAAGAAGTGTGGTGGCATGAAATGTCCTTTGTTGCTCACAACACCTAAAACCATAACAGTGGTTGGAAACTTAGTGTCCATGACCACTGGTACCTCTGTAGGATTGGAACATAGTCATCTATCATTTCTGCGGTTAATCTTCTGGCCCTGGTCAAAATTTTTTTCGTCAGAAAAAAACCATAACATCTCCGCCGCTTCAGGGTGTTTAATTTTATTAAGAAGGCGTTTTGAACGGAGAACTCGCTGCTCTCGTGTTTTGTCAGCGAACCTTATAAACAACAGAACGGACGCACTTGAAATAATTTGATATTTCTAAATCGGTGTGATTTGCACATATTGCTACAATAGCTGCGTGTCTCTTCATCTGTTGAGTCAAGTTGTAGTCCTCCATGTCTTATTTAAAAAAAATTAACTATAAAAAAAGTAATTTCGGAAAGTTATAGTAACATATGTTCATGTCCTCAAATACCATGCGCACCAAAGAAAATGATAGAAAATGCTTTATGAAATTCATTTTGTTTAAGTATTTCAGCACATTAAGGCAAGTAATGAATCAAATTGGTAAAGAGAGGTATTACTAAATGATTATAAAAAGTTAATCGACATCATTAATTTGTAAATAAATTAAATTTAAATTTATATTATTGACAAACATGTTTTTCATTAGAATAAACAATTTTCATTACTGACGCTTAAAATCGATAGAAATGCAGAAAAATAGTTAGTTGATTATTTGGAATGGAACAATTTTTAACAGCAATCAGCTAATTGGTCTGATCATCTTAGTTTGTAGGCTTGTTTGTCGTGTTTGGAGGCTAGTAGGAACCTTTACGTCTAAGCCTATCGACTTCAAGTTCGATTGTGAGTGCACGTCAAACCAAGAGTTGAAAAGACACTGACATGCGTTTAGATACCCAATGCTCTTTGCACCTGGCAGAAGTCTGATTTTTGATCCTTTGAGAATGATGGAGCATCATCTCAATGTCAAAGTGTATAAGCTCTTGACAATCTTGAAAACTTGCGTCATGCTTGTCTGCTGTTAATGTGAAACAGCACAAGATTTTTAAGACTGCTATACAAATGGAAAGTTAAATGGGGTGAAGTTTTTGCCAGAGTTAGTTCTGGTATTTTATTCATTGTTAAAATTGTCCGTCTAGATATATGTGCATATGTATTTGTAAAGTGTATGGTTCAAGTGATGGTATGTTTGCTAGTATCACTCGTCCACTTGTTTTTTATCTTTTATGGCATTGCAGTCAGACACACACACACACACACACATAAACAAATATTTGCGCCTAAAAGCGGGAAACATTTCTGATTCTGACTTCAAACTCTGGCACGTTCACCGCATTTGCCCAGCATGGCGGTGCTGCTTCGAGCCTGAAGCCTGATGCCCATTTTGGCCAGAGAAACATACACACACACACACACACACAGAGAGAGAGAGTCCCGGACAGCTTTCAGCATTGCGATGGCATCGGAATTGGAATTGGAATTGCCAATTTACATGCATATGCGCCACAACGCACTTCATTCATGCAATTGCACGTGATGAAGGGGGCATCCAGTGGCAAGAGGCGGGGCAGTTTAACTGGTAGTTGTGCCCAATACTAAGTAGCCAAAAAAAAAAAAAAATACAATACAAAAAGAGGAAAGGGGATAAAACCCCCACCACTTCTGTCTTTTGGTTTATTTTTATTGTTCGAAACAATTACGTTTTATGTGCGGGCAGGCGGACCAGGACCGATGAAATGTCATGGACAGTAACTTTAGTCCACAGGGATTAGATGTAGAGACAGATGGGATATTGGGCTGTATGGTGTGGGAGGGGTAAAGGGGGAGGATTGTTAATGGGTAACCAGATTGGCATTTGAAGGCGCGACAAATGCATTTGCCACCTTAATTACACATTCTCCACCGCCCCGCACATAAAAAACAACAACAACATTTGCATAAATAATGAGAGGGAGCGAGATATACACAAACAACTGAATCAAGCAATAAGGGCGATGATAGCGTGATTCGAATCACGTTTGAAACTGGAAAGGACGGTTTGACAGCTTGATAGTTCAATAGAGTAATTTTGCCTCTTTATATATTTAAGTAATTAGTGTGGGATAGTGCAAAAAAAAAAAAAAAAAAAAAAAACTACAGAAAATCAATCAACATGAAATTTTCATTAGTTAGTAGATTGGAATTGAAAATTTCGCAGTTGCCAAATGTCCAAATGGGCTCAGCAAATATTGACAAATGTTTTCATTTTCAAATCTCTAGCGATTACAGTGATTTATAAACATTTGCGAGATGTTTCAAATGTATGCTAAGTGGGCCAAGATTCGATGAAATATATTTGTAAACACTTTGTTAAACCTGCTTTTCAATGTAAAAATTGCTTTATAATAAATTGATTTTCTTTGTTATCTTTGTGTCTATTGTCACAGTAGCTGGCAAAACTAAATAATGTCTGAATCAGAAAGCACATCGAACGAATCGGAATCATTTGAGTCAGCTCAATCCTCTGCATTATTAAGCATAGTATCATCACCCACCTTCCAGTCGAATTCTGAAGTTTATAATTTACGTAATAATTCGTTCAACGAAATGGTTAATCCGAATTCCCATGGTAATGGCGGCAACTCAACGGATAGCGGTTCCTTCCAGGATACTTCGCAAAGCAGATCTTCGCCACCGACAACGAGCCGGAACAGGTTTCGCTCGCCATCAACTAACGCTAATGATTTCGTTTTGCCGGAGTCGCTGGATAGAAACGTAGCTGCTGAAATTGATCGAAGCTTCGCTTCCACTTCAAGAAATGTCCGTGGTAATCGACCTAGATTGAACATTGATTTGTCGGAACACTATGAAGCTGCACGGCAACTGGCAATAAATCGCCAACCACATGCTACTATTGCCTTGTGCACACCACGTTCCACGCCGACTAGTGGAACTGCTGTAGATCCAGATCCTGATTGTATCATTAACAGTCCATCGGACAACTCAGAGCAGGATGATTCATATAAATGTCCGGTTTGCTTGAATTCGGCTTTCGAACGCGAGGCCACCGCAACAAAATGCGGTCACGTTTTCTGTAAAGTTTGCATACAGTCAGCCATGCGATCCTCACACGAATGTCCAGTTTGTAACAAAAAGCTGATGCCTTGTCAAATCTTCCGCATATATCTTTAACTATGAAATATGGACACGAACCTATAAAACAAAAGCGCTGTGAGCAAGTTTAAACATAAGTACACAAAATTATAAATTTTTCCGTTTGATTTCATGTAATTTAAAAGCTGCCTTTCTGCCTGCTCCAGGCTCATTCCCTTACCATCATATTTAAAGACACAAGCATTGTTAAAGTTTTTTATTCTTTTCATAAATTAATAGTTTTAAATAGTTTAAGTCAGCAGCAATTAAAAAATATTGAAATATGAGATTATTTGGTATCAACATTTAAAAGACATAACAACACCAATAAAAAACCTTTCTTTGTTCAATTGAAATTTTTATTTAACAAATTATCCTTGATTCAAATCGTACGAAATGTAATTAAGTTGAAAACTTCCAGGATAAATAATGTAAAGAATATTAAAATTAATTTGAAACATGCCAAAGTAAAAGTAAAAGCCAAACACACATACATATGTGCCACACTTTAAAGTGTGGAAAAGAGTTTAGATTTTCGTATAAGTTAAACATTGCTTTAGTATTACTCGAAGATCTAACTATTCATTACTATTATTAAGTAATTAGCCAGCATAATTAATTGTGCTTATTTAACCTGTTTAACTAATCCCTGATTCTCATTCATTGATTATACTCATGGAATTAAAGTTAACTTAAACACTGGCTTAGGTCCAGTTTATTATTATAAGTAGTTACCTTTTTTGCAGTTATGAACAGATTTACACATTATATACATATGTATGTATGTATGTATGTATGTATATATGTAATTTGAGCTCTTTTCGTTGGCACATCTCTAGGTCATATAAGCTTTTGGGTGGTTTGGTGGGCAAATGGGAGAAAGTGATGGCTTTTGCTTTCAACTTGTAGCCTTAATTAGGCAATGTCACTAATCGCTTTACAAGTCCTCTTTCTCTCATTCAAAAACTAAGGCTAATTATCATAAAATCATTAGGCATCAAAATATATGCTACACACACACACACACACACACTAGCTTAAATTTAGATGTATACATATATACATATGTAATGTGCAAAGGACCCTCAAAATGGGACTCAAATCGCGCGTCTCATTTTCGACATTTAATTACTTTTTGCACACACTTCATTACAAGCAGCTTAGAGAGTCGCAGTCTAAGTCAGACAGTCCCAGACAGACAGACAGACATAAGGACAGACAGAGTTAGACACACACAGACACCCACACACCCACCTAAAAAGAGAAAGAAAATGAGGGTGAGACATAAATAAGGTGATGTGGCAGGCTCGTGGCACTTCTTCTCATACCTGTGTGCTTAGCATTTAATAATACTTGGTAAGGACTCACGGCAACCCCACAAATCATTTTCTGCTTTATTGAGCTCTCAATGTTTTTTATACCCTAACAAAGAGAAGAGGCTATGATACTATTGCCCAAACACTTTGTCCATTAAGCCTTGTCGGCAAAGAATGTACCAAATCAGTTTAGTAGGACAAGTTAACTATATAATGAGAGATCAAAGAGATCAAAAACAAATATGTACATTGTGATAATTCACACACTTCTATCTAATATGATATTGTTTACTTTTCAATAGAGTATCTATTGTGCGGCTTAGCGCCTATCACTTCCGCCTTTTGAATTTTCGTTTATTTCATGACCAAAAAATAAAAACGAAAAATGTTTTTTTTATATGCTCATTATGTTTGAATTGGTATTGAATGAAAATAAATTTCAAATAAGCAATTGAAATTTGATTGGTGAAATTTTAAAGTTGTGGACAGAGTGAAACGAATTCAATGAGGCAACTCAAAAATATATGTAATTATTATCAATTGAATAAAGCCCATCAGTTAAAAACTTAAGTCTCGGTACAATTTGAAGTAGAGGGCATTTAGCCAGTCGTTGATTGAATCGGAATTTAGCTTTGTTTTCTTGTCAGAGAGTTTAGACAGCAGAGAGTTCACAAGATTTTCAAATATGTATGTGTATGGTGCACATTTTGCACAATTGTCGCGCCTTTTAGTCCTATTGCTTCCGTCACTGTGTTTATGTGTGTGTGTGTTGCAGTAAAGTCAACTCAATTTAGCATTCTGCAAATGAACTGAACCAAACTGAACCGAACTGAACTGAATTGAATTGTGTGCTGATGTTGATGTTGGTGTTGGTGTTGGTGTTGGTGCTGGGACTTCCTTTCACTCACTCAATTTCTATCTGGCTGTCTGTTTATTTGCAGGTCTCATTAAGCATATCCATTCTGCTGTCGCTCACTGTGTTCTTCCTGCTGCTGGCGGAAATCATTCCGCCCACGTCACTGGTAGTGCCGCTATTAGGAAAATTTGTCCTCTTCACCATGATATTGGATACATTCAGGTAAGTGTCTGTGTGCGTTACTGATAACTGATAACTGAGAGAAGCCATCGTTTGGTTGGGCCGGGTTTCAACAGTAAGAGTATTTATTTATGACGGAAAAGGGAAGCTTACAAAATGCCGACTTCTGACTTTCAAAGATCTTTGTTGCTGTTGTTGTCTGTTGGCATATGCCGTGTTCGCAATAGCATCCATACTACCATCGTTCTGAAAGCCCCCCACATCCCCTCACACCCCGCCCCACTCAATTCCCAATGCATGCCAATGATTCAACCCCCACCTATCCTTTGTGTCCCTGCGACTACTCGTCGGCTGTGGGTCCATTTGTCCGTTCATTGTCGACCACAAGCCAAACTTCATAAATGCTGCTAGCAATTTACAGTCATTTGCCACGCCCACAAAATTGGCCAAGGTTGTGGAGTATGGGGAATGGGTGGCTGGGCGGATGGGTGGATGGTTAGGGGAAAAGTGACCGCCTAATTGTTGGTAAACAAAAGTCCTGGATCCCTCCTTTTCCATGCAGCAGCCCTGCAGACCCTGTCTGAGTCAACGAAGTTGACGCAACAGGACCTCGTCTTGGCTCGCCTCAAATGATGTAATTAAGGCCGACCGCCCCGATCTTTTGTCCTTGTTGGTTTTTTTGTTTTTGTATTCGCTTTGCTTTCGCGTTGGCCAAGCTCCTAATTAGACGTGGGCGTTGAAAGTTAATTACCAGACTAACACACTGAGCGTCAAAAAGCGACAGAGACGAAGGCATAGAGTGAGACAGAGAGAGAAAGAGATAGCATCTCACTTCAAACCCATATTTCTTCTTTTTCTTAATTTTTTTTCTCTGCTTATTGCCCTGCAGCATCTGTGTGACAGTGTTGGTGCTCAACATTCACTTCAGGTCACCGCAAACACACACAATGGCGCCCTGGGTGCGTACTGTGTTCATCAACCAACTGCCCCGCTTCTTGGTAATGCGTCGACCACTCTACCCGATCAGCGAAATGATGTGAGTATAACTAACAAATTTGGGGCACAGTTACATCAGCAAAGGAGACCTTAATCCTAATGTGTGTGTTTCTTCTTGGGGGACAGCAAATCCTCACGTCGTTTAATGGTACGCACCTGTAATGGACTCGAACTGAGGGATCAAATACCACCGTTGCCACCACCAGTGGCTTTATCGCGGTAAATAATTTTATCTTATCTAATGCAACCGAAATAAACCCAAACGAATCCATCCAACGTTTACCTATGTATGATTTCCTAACATAACGTAACCTAACCAAACCTAAACGGACGTTTTGAATCCTAATTTGTGAAAACTTACACTAAATCTAAATTCATTTCATCATTAAAACGCTTCTGACTTAATCTTATTTAACCTAAACTGACTCTCGTAATCTTCAATTGACAGCATGCACCATAGCCCGAAGACAACCTCGCGGAGCACTTCGCCACATTTACAACACAGAGTACAAACGTTAAATCTAATGGACGAGCTGGGTGGCGGTGTTGCTGGTGGCGGCCTGGGTATGGGAATGGGCATGAGCATGGGCTTGGGTATGGGTATGGGTATGAGTGGTGGCGGAGCCTCAACAATAACCGGACACCTGAGCTCATTGTATCCGCCGACCATATCGACGGTGAATCAACAAACCTCGACTACATCCTCGCTAATCGATGCTCAGTATCACAATCAATATCAACAGACTGGTGGCTCGCTGTTGGATCATCCACTGACGCCGACAAAGTTCCGTCAGACCACCTCCACGTCCAGCCAAACGGGTCAGAATGGGACGAACGGTGGGAATCATCATCAGCATTATGGCGGATCGGGCAAATCGTCATCCACGTCGACGCTGGCCCACCAGCAACACCAGCAGCAGCAACATCAGCAACAACACCAGCAACAGCATTTGTACCGCCAGCAATCAAGTTGTTCGGCCAATTTCTCGCCACTGCCGCAGCATGCGCATCAGTCGCACGCCTCGACCACCACCTGCGATTTGGGTCTCGGCGGTCTGGGCGGAGTCAATGGCAATCCTAATGTGATAAAGTCTACGACGACAGTTAATTCGGTGGCCACTGCCTCAACCCTGGCCGATTCCTGTTGCAGCGGCACTATCCAAATCCATCAGGGCATGGGCGCCGGTGCTGCCTGTCAATCATCGGAGTTGCTACAGCAGCATCATCATAATCGATCCACAGCAGCAGCAGCGTCATCATCATCATCATCGGCAGCAGCCGGCACTGTAACCGGCAGTGTCGATCGCGGCGGTGCAAGTACCTCAGCAGCGGCAGCAGCTGCAGCGGCTGCATCTGGTGCAGCTGGTACACCGCCGCCACCACCGCCGCCATCGGCATCCGCCTGTGATATACTAACTCTACCCGCCTGTCAGCGTGAGGGCGGACCCCATTGCTGTACGGGGGGACGTGGCAATGTGCGTCAACGCTGGCATACCTGCCCAGAGCTCCACAAAGCCATGGACGGTGTCAACTACATAGCGGATCAAACGCGCAAAGAGGAGGAGAGCACGCGGGTAAGTTTAGTCGAAATAGCATTATCATAGGTGGTTTTAGGGCTTTGCTCCCTAAATTATGCTATAGTAGTACGAAAATTCACATTTCAAAAGGTTTATCGAGATTTTGGAACGCCTTATGCATAAATACTCTTTGAAGCAAACATTTTTAACGGAGAATATTAATACTACAAATTAATTAATTTGTCAAAAGCAATTATTACTTTTCCATCCTATTGCATACTTTAGGGGACAAAGTTACGATATTTTACAGCCTTTGCCATTATACATACTTATGTATATGTGTATATCCGAATAAAGTTTCAAAAAGGTTTCAAAAGTTCAACAACGAGGGCTGCTTACAAAGTTCAATTCAAGAGTAAACGAATTATCACAGAAATGCGGATACGTTTAGTACTTTTTGCGGCTAGCCCGCGAAGAGAAAACAAATCAGCAATAAAAACCAGGCCAAAAGCCGCTTAGCATTTCGGATTAATCTGCGCAATGTACACCAGTCGTCGCCAGTTGTGAGGGGCAGAATGTCTGGAAGTCAAAAGTCATTGATGTTAGACCATGTTTCTGTTTAATGGGCCTAATGCAATAAATTAAAGCGGTCTTAGAGCGGATTTATTAAAATGCCAATAATCAATACAGAAATGGAATGAACCGTTGACACCTTATACACAAACACACATGAAGAATATGGACACTAGTTGACGATGATGACGATGATGGCCCTAAGGCCTGATGCCCTTTCATTGACCTTTCCTTTGACCATACACACACACACACATACACACACACATATATATACACACGTGTTCGTAAGAGCCAATGTGATATGAGATGAGATGAGTGTCTCAATGGGCAGCAAGCGAAAAGTTTTAATGACTTTTCAAGCGCCTTATGAACGTCATCAGAAGATGGTCTTTGCTGGTCTTTGCCTATAATGAATGAATTTCCCATTGTGTGTGTCTGTGTGTGTGTGTGTGTGTGTATGTGTGTGTCTGTGTGTAAGAAGAAGACTTACAAAATGCCAATGAAAGTATTTTATTAAAATTACGCACACATTCAATCATTATTGGAATGTCATGATGTGCTTGACTGAGGCTTAGTTAAAGGCATGAAGAACATGAACATGAACGGACAAAGGACAACGACACTTAGATATGCCAGGCAGTAACACCAACAACAATACTAACAACAACAACAAGAACAACATTAAGGCATTTACATTGAGTATGTGTCATTTGGCACGCCCAGTCGTCTAATGGGAGTTGAACATATGCTTTGGCAATGGCAAAAAGAGAATTCAACTAAATATGAGTTGTGACTGAGCAGTATCCTCCCACACACACACACACTCCTGCACACACACACACACAAACAGAAAGAGAGATGTTCAATATGATGATTTAAATTCCAAATAAAAAGTTGATCAAGATATAACTGAATAAATTAATTTATTCATTGATTTCACATATTCAGTAATTACTTTTTAAATTTAATGGCATTAGAGCAATTCAATGAGTGCCATACATATACATACATATATGTAGGTACATATACATACATATGTATGTATGTATATACACGACTTCAATGCTCATTATTTTGTTTCTTGTGTGTTTAAGATTTACATTCAAGTCAAGGCAAAAAACATTTACTTAAGAAAAACTTGATTAACTTAAACGCCATAAAACTGAGCTAACTTAGATGACAAAATGCTTTACTTCCTTTTTACTATTCCTGTTAGAAGTACCTTTCATTAATTAGCTTAACTGGCCCACCGACTCCGAAATAGGGATAAAAGGTTGGCCTAATAATTTCATAAGATACTGTTCCATAATAGTTTGTTAAAAGTTTGGGACTCCTTGGATAAAACTGTTTTCTTCAAACAAACAAAAGTGAACAATAAACAAGTTTAATACTCGTCCGATATATCACTTGAAATCAGGAAATCATGAAAGTCTTTGCCATTACGATATTGTTCTTTTGGCCAAAAGGTTAATCGTAAAAAAATTCAGTTATATCTTGAAAAAAATGTCTCCGTTTTCCTTAAGGCTTTGCAATGCCCATGGAAAAGAATTGGGACTCATGTGAACAGAATAAAAGAGTATTAGTGTGGGGAAATAGAGAAATCAGAAGTTAGCAAGTTAAGCTGACACTGTCTAGTCATCTTTCGTCTTGATAAACGTCTTCATTGTAATCAATGTTTGTGTTTTCATTTCATATATTACAGGTGAAAGAGGATTGGAAATATGTGGCCATGGTATTGGATCGTCTTTTCCTTTGGATATTCACAATAGCGGTGGTTGTGGGCACGGCTGGCATTATATTGCAGGCGCCCACTTTATATGATACCCGTGTACCGATTGATATTAAACTATCGGAGATAGCATCAACGACGGCCAAGCCGAATGTGGCTAGGCCAGTGTTGTAAAATGGTATATGAGAGAACATTACGGGAACAGAAACATCTCGTCGTCAAGAAGGTACACCTCCCCATCAGATATGTATGTATTTATATTTGTTATTTTTGTGTGTGTCTTTAGTTTCTTTTCTTCATTTGTTTTATCATCTTGGTGGGAAAATGGCGTACACATATACACATACATATATACGGATAAAGACAACATTCATTTACATACATCACACTTACTTACAGACAGTCTGAGAAGAAACAACAACAAGAACAACTCAAAAACCAAATATATGAATGAAATTCGCATTTGTTTTTTGAATTTTTTGTCTCTCTCGTCACGAAAAAAAAAAAAACACAAACAAAACTAAATGAAATATTAAAAAAAAAGAAAGAAACAAAACGCAGAAATAAGCGACAAAAAAATTGTTCCAACTACAACTATGTATAACTAAATATAACTAATAAAACAAAAAGAGGGAAAACCAAAAACAAAACAAAAAATACCCACACAAAAACGAATAAATGAAGAATTGTATTTGTCATATACATCTACAAATACAATAAACTATAATTAACTTGTACACTAAAATGTTTTTGAACACAAGTCAACAGCAAACCAATAACAACAACAACAACAACAAACAACAAAGCGATGTTTTTTTTTCTAGTCAAAAATGAACAAAGTTTTAACGAAGGAAAACCCAAAAAAGTATGCAACATAAAATGAAATGAATATAATTTAATAATAACAAACAAAAAAACAAACAAATTAAAAACATTAAACTAATATAAATAAATGAAATTAGTGAAATTAAATTAGTCTAGTCAAAAGAACATAAGAAGAAGAAGATTTTGATGGTAGAAGAAGCAGAAGATCAAGGTAAACAACAACAAAAGAAATACCGAAGAAATTGACAAAAGGAAAGCAAAACACAAAGACAACAAAAACGAATTGTTAGTTAAAAACTATTTTTTAGTTAGCTAAGCAAAACAAAAACCAAAAAAAAAAAAAAAATAATGAAATACGGGGAAAAATACAAAAAAGAAAATGAAAAATTTATAACAAAAGTTTGCCAGCAAAATGCAAAAGAAGCAAATGTTTATATGTATGAGTGGGAGAGTGTTTGGATGTGTGTGTGTGTGTGTGTGCGATTGCAAATGAGGCATGCAAATTAGTGCAAATAAACAGCAAGCGTGGAAAATCCTCACTTGCCTCCTTTAGCTATTTCTCTCTCTCTCCGACCTCTTCTTCATCTCTACACTTCTGCTCTATCTCCTAGATTTCGCCTTGCGGCAATTAGTTAGCACAAAGCTTTAGTTATTATACCCAAGTGTACGTGCACACTCAGTGTGTGCGTGTGTGTGTGTGTGTGCCGCGTACGAATGTGAGTGTGTGTGTGTGTGAATCCGTGTGTGCATAGTAAATAATCACCATTAGAAATTCAAATTCAATTTTCCGTACTTGGCATTGCCTAATTGGCCTAATAATGCTAATTTCCAGTTGCATAATTTACCTGCCAAGGCACTAATAAAAAACACAAAATATTTACCCTCCCATACCCTTTCCCCCATTCAGCTAACTCAGCGATCCTGTTTTATATTCATCGCTTTATTGGCGGCATCGTTTATATCCTTTACAGTTTTTTATTACACATAAAATCAAATGATCCCTGATTTGTTGACCAGGCAAAGAAGAAAAGAAACTGTGAACTTTTGTTATGCAAACATACATACATACATACGCTTGATTTCTGTGTGTGTGTGTGTGTGAGTGCTTGCTAACCATATTTGCCGCTGTTAAATTGTTAACAGTTGATGGGAAATTTTAACAGAGCTTTGTATATTTAACAGGCGACAAAAGTTTCAATTGCGTTTTGCCATTGGACGATAAACACTTGAAATTTTACTATAAATTTGGTCCAGAAGCTTACTCAAAATAATTTTGAAAACTTTAACTGAGAGGACATGAGAATGAAATTGAGAATAAAACAAAAATTAGTAGGCAATTGGAAGAAATTCAAAGTAAAGTGTTAATATACTTAAATTTAATGATTTGTCATGACAATTTCCAGATCAGTAGCTAGCAAAAAAGTTTCTCTTCAAACTTTATGCTCTCAAGCCTCTCATTTACAGAAAATATATGTGGGTAAATATATATTTGTATCTATATTCCCGATCAGCATGCCAAACATTTGCAGTATCTATCTGTCAAACCACTCTAAGAATTTGCATAGAATATAACTCACATATATGTATGGCTAAACCAATAAGACGTTATAGATTTGAGGAAAATCATGTTTGAAACTATGTTTGATTCTTTCTTTTGCTATATCCTATGATTACTTTGGATGATTGTAAGCTATATCAAATGCATATATCATAGATGTAATAATGTTAATATAAAAATCTTAACTTTGCGATCGGCTAACTTATTTATTTCTTCAAATATTTCCATCTCTTTTCAATGTGTGCAGAATAATTCACTTGATATTGCTTTATCATAAAGTTTTTCCCAATAAAATTTCCCATGCCAATTGTAAAGATTATTGAATGCTTGTCGCCTGGATCGAAATGATTGTCATGTGGCTGCATGTCAATCACAGTGACCGCACAGCAATTGTTCTTATCAAGACCCCTCGACTGTCGGATCCTGGCCCCCCAAGGCCTCCGCGGAATCCGTAACCCTTCGTGACCGTTGGTGAGATGGCCCATTGCTGCACTGCACTGCGTACATACATTGTCAGTTTTTTAATTAAATGAAATGCAAGCGAAAAACTGCATACAAAATGAAAAGCCATTAACGAAATTTTTATATGTATGCAGCCGATGAGTGAGCATCCTTCATGGAGAATGACCAAGGATGCCACTGGCAGAGAGGCGGCGTCTGGGAGGTCAGATGAATGATGTCAGCTGAACACAACAACAACAACAACGAGCAAACAAAAAGAAACATAACAGCAAAACGCGTAAAATTTCGAATGCGTTTTTAATGTGAGCAACAACTTTACTTCCTCGTCGTCTTGTGTTGACGAAGGAGACCGCAAATCATAATTGTTGCGGGCAGTATTCACAGCAACACACACACACACACACACTTATAGAGCGGAAAGGACATTAGCCTGGTCCTTGTGGTCTTTGTGAGCTGGTGTTTTTGTAATTGCCATTGTTTCATTCATTTAGCTTTTTGGTGCCTGGTGCCGTGCTCTCTGGTCCTGTAGCATAGTCCTTGCCAGTTCTAGTTTCAGTGCCCAAAACCCTCCAATGCCAATGGTCGATGCGTATCAGCAGCGAACATCAGTGTGCCCCCCACAACCCTCCGACTTTGACTCCCCCCTCTATTTCTCTTGTACTTCTTTGCCTCGTTCAACGAACTTCTGTATGCTCATGCACACAGTAAACTCTGATTACAAAGAAACACAAAATGTTTAAAAGGGCGTGAAAATGTTTTGGTTAGCAACTACTTTCCATTGTTAACTGTAAAATCGAATGTGAAATCAAAGCATTGAGGTTTACCCCAAGTTTCTTTTAACTGTAATTGTTGTAACTGTTTCTTTTTAGATGCTCCTATTTTTTGCTTTTATGGTGATTATTGCCATTCTGTTTACTTTGCGATTGCATTTATTTAACCTCTAAAGAAAATTGTTTTAAGCCAGAAAATTCTATTGTTGCTCTAAACGTTATTCAACACTAAACATAATAGTAGAAACTAACTGTGCTTCTATGGAGCAATAAAATCAATCAATTGCAATGAAGGATGTACTCTTTCCTCATTTGTTTCAAAATTTGGTTTAATCTTTCACACTTTACATTTATAATTCAATGAATATAATTGAACATTTTGTCAGTTTTGTTAGTTTTCATTCAAAATGTTTCTATGCTATTGTATATTAGGCAATTATTACTGTTACAAGGACACTTTATCTCTGTATGTCCTCGAGGATGTCGCGTGTCCCAGTCACAGGAGGCAATACAAAAGCAATCATAAAGTTAGAGACCAACCAAACCCACTTTTTCCCCTTCCACAACACTTCCACCAAACATGGGACCCTTGGGCGACATTTTCTACCGCTCTGCCTCCCGTTTTTTTTGTTGTTTTGTTTCTCTCTCTCTCTTACTCTCGGTATCTATTTCGCTCTTTGTTTGTCTTCAATCGCCGCCTTCTGCTGCGTATCGTTTAATGGCCTGTATCTCTGCAGCCGCCCACCTTAACTCAAATAAGAGCTAAAAATTTATTGCTTGCTAATAGGAAAGCAGCTTCCAGCTTCCATTCGCCCGGCCCCCACCCCCCGGCCCCTTACACGCGTGCGACACCACCAAAATGTTAACAGAAATGGACAAGACAAAGTTTGTCCAGGAACAACAAAAAGCAAAAATATGCTTTCAACATAATTTCATGCATTATATTTGAATTGCTTTAGTTATTGTTGTTGCCGCTGTGGCTGTGGCTGCTGCTGCTGCTGCTGCTCATTATCAGCTCCCCAACTACCCGTAGAATGCCATCCACCTGCCCTGCCCTGCCCTGCACTGCCCTGCCTTGTCTCGTTTACTATCTAGTACAGTTATTCTTGCTAATTTGAATTTGATTTCATTTTGAAAGCATATTTCACTTCCTTTTTGTGTTTTTTTTTTCGATCCCATGGAAACAATATTCCAAAAGTAGCATATTAAGACTCATGAAATTTTCTTGTATACAAATGAGACTAATTAGCGAAACTTGAACTAAAATTAGAGCAAGCAAGGACAGCTTTTGCCATTTGTGTTTGACTTCACCATGCCAGGTATAGACAAGTCGTTTCTCGGTCTAGATTTTGTATTTAGTGTGACAAGTGCAAAAGATTTGTCCATAATTGTTGCCTACTTTTCGGCATGTGCGTGTTCATGTGAGTCTGTTTGTGTGCATGTATGCGTAAACGAATGAGAGTTAATTAGTTAAGCAATTTAATTTAACACAATTTTTGATGTACTTTTGCTTGGCAAATGAATAATAAAAACAAAAACAGCAACAACAACAACAAAAATCATAACAAATTAATATGAAACAATTGTAAATTATCGTTGGCCAAAACAATTGATTGTTTCCAAATGCCCTGTAATCGAATATTGTTGAAAACATTTTGTATTTTTATTGCCATATTTATATACATAAATATATATATACATATACCCACACACACACACACACACACACACACACACACTAAATTAATGCATGTCCTTTGCAGAAAAAACTTTATAAATTTAATTCAGATATTTTTAAACCAAAGTTAACCACAAACAAAACTATTGAAAAGAACGTCCTTATTAAAATGCTTTCTAGGTTTGTTGCAGGGTATACAACATGTTGCAGGGTATATAATACTGTTGCCAGTGCCGAATTAGCCATACAGCAGGACTAGCAAGATATTTTTGATCACTGAAAAGTTCTCAAAATTCATAAAAACTCTCAACTAATCTGCAACTAATCCAATTTTCGAATATGATATCTCATTCTAATGCTTGGACTTCGGAATGTAAATCAGGTTAATTATTTTTATTGCCAAAGATCAGGAAAATGTTCCAGAAAAGATGCTCCAACAATTCTAGGTGTTTGGCCCTGCGCTGGCTTAATCCGGCACTGCCTGTTGCATACTTTAGAGAGCGATTTTTCCCAATTTGCTTGAATTTGTCTGAAAATCATTATATGTAAGTAGAAATTGTGGTTTCAAAATTTGAAAATTTCCGTCTGACCTTCTCATTTTATTACTGATAAACACTCATGGATTTTTTTTGTTCAAGTTGTTTTATTATTCCAAAAACTTTTCCATTATGGATATGTTCAATCAAAGTTCCGAAAATTTGGACTTCGCCCAACCGGATGTCCACATTCACACACACAAAGGACAAACACATTGAAAGTAAATGTGTGCATCTGGTCACACTTTCAATATCATTAGTCATTAAATAAAACGAATGAAATCCAAAACGAAGAAAAACAAATTATTCTAGAAACAAATTGTTTACAAAAAGGAAAACCTATAAATGAAAACAAAAAATCGAAAAGAAACCGAAAAGTGTAAACAAATCGCATCAACACAGAGACAGAAGTTTTTTTTAAGAGATATGTACAGTTGGCAACAAAACATGGCCAGCAAATTAACGTATAAATAATTGTGGGTAGGGCTGAGGGGGGTTGGGGGCTGGTTAACAAACAAACTAAATCTAAATGAATAATTTTTTTTAGAAAGTACCTTTAAATCAAGAACAAGAGTAGCAAAAAAACCAAAAAAAAAAAACAAATGGATAAAGCGTAAAAAACCAACTAAAATTAAAATTAATAATAAAATTAAATTTAAAAAATTAATATAAAAACAAAGTTGATAAGTATACACAGCAAATTGTTAACAAAAACCCAAAGAAAATGGAAAATTTAGAGAAAAAAAACGAAACAAAATAAACAAAAACAAAAACACGAATTGAATTAATTCTTAAGAACATAACCTAAAATTATACGATTTATAAAATTATGTAAGTTGACAAAATAAAAAAAAAAAACATTTTTTTTTTTGCTCAAAAGAAGCAACACAACCAAAAAAAAAAAAAAAAACAAAATTTTTCGCGGCACATAAACAACAAATTTTTGCAAAAACCAAAAACAAAAAACCAAATCGGCAACTCAAAAAAAAAAATGTTACAAAAAGCAAACCAAAAATTTAGCAACTAGTGAGAATTTTTAACGAAAAAAAAAACCCAAAAAAAATATTTAAAATTGAATAATGCAACAACAAAAAATAAGAAACATCGATAACAGCAACAAGAACAACTATGTACTTATTTATAATAAAAATAAACTTTGACAAACAAAAAAAAAATGGAAAAGAAGAACGAAAAGCAAAAATGACGAAAATATATTGAAAAGGCAAACACGAAAAATATGAAATAAGAAGTAAAAACCAAATTCAAATAGAAAATTCTTTTCAAATATCAATAAAGCAAGAATACCATTAAAAAAAAAAAAAAAAAAAAAACAAAACAAATACAAACCCCACAAGAAAAACTTCTTAATTTGAAAAGAAACTTTCACTATATCCTGTATCCAAGGTAACGTACTCGATATTCCTTTATTTACCTTCCAGACAACAGAAAGAAAAACAATTTCTTAGTCGATACATATGTAAGTGTATGTATTTAGTTATCGAAAAACAAAACTAAATGAAAATTACAACATTTGAATAACATTTCATTAAGTCACAGCGAATAAATGACAACATTAAGTTGCATTTTGTGGTTAAGGCAAATTTTTGAAACTATAAAGCAAAGGTACTTGAGATATTTATGTTGAATAGACAAAGATAGTCATAGTTAGTTACGCTTTAGTATTAACGATTAGGTAAACTGGAAATTGTATTAAAGACTTTTCTGATTTGCCATAAATAATTTGCTAAAATTTGCATAGAATTCCATGTTCAACGTCTTTTTCTTAGTCAGAACCGTAAAGGCCTCTTGTTTTGCAATATTTTACGATTTTTATTTATAGCTTACAATGGCTCTCAAAATGATTTAAAGAGTTTGTAGTTTTAGTGTTGTGGATGTGTATAGAAAATTTGTCATTGGTTTCCTACTTAAATTCAAATATTTTGTCTAGTTTTTAATTATAATTTTGAATTTGGTGAATAAATAAATAAATAAATTATGGTAAAATAAATTATTATTAGTTACAAATACAAATACTTCTAATTTTATCAATCTAAATAGTTTACAATTTTTGTATAATTAAGTACAATTTTCATTGTTGAAGACCAAATTCAAAATTGCTAGTAAGCCTCTTTGTGTATAAACATGAGATAGATAGATAGTGATGTCTCTCTCTTTTGACAGGAGGTAGTTCTTAAGTTCTTTTACTATATTAAGCATCCTAAAGCCTTTTGTCTTTTATATTATTATTATTTAAGTGTTGATTTTTGTGCCGTCTTTGTTATTCGCATTTGCTTTCTCCTTTCCTTTAGTCATTATTTAGCTCTTCGTTATCATCCTCGGGCTCATTACCGCGTCCTTCGCGTATGCGTTTTAATTTTCGTTTCAGCATCATAACACCTGTAACGAAATATCCAAGGTAAACTTATTTAAGAACCAACAATTAGTCACTATGTACATACACTTGATGGCTTGAAAAGTTTTAGCCGATGCAGATTCCGTTGCTGGTAAGGCATTTGCAGTAGATTTCTCATGGGCCAACTTGACTTCCATGTAGGCTTTCTTTAGTGTTTTGTAATGACGATACTCGACAGAATCCTTGACCAATATGCATCTAATCAATGGCAGATAATTACAACTATTAATACATCTATCTTTAGGAATATAACCGATGAAAGTAGGTTGGATGATTCCCTGGTGTGTAACTGTACTTACTTGGCCGCTGATCCCTCGCCCGAACAATCAGCCGGTGTCGTATGATAGATCTGATGATAGAAATACTGCAACACAGGCGAATTCCATATGGATAGACCGTACCACAACCAAATTACCACATTCAATGGCAATTTGAAATTCTTAGCAAACAGTGTGGGCATAAAATACTTGAAGGGCAGCAAATTGATAAAGACATGCGACCAGGCCGCAATGCGTATGCCCATGAATAATTGATAGATCAAGCGATTCCGATTCGAGTTATTGGGCATGGCGAGCAGAGCCAGCAATTCGGTGAGTATACTGTACAGTCCCAAGGTTAGATTCAGGCCCACAAAATAATTCTCATACCTGAGAAAGAGACAGAGAGAGAGAGAGAGAGAGAGTGATGGTAAACAGGTAAAGCTTTCAATTCAAAAACATGCATCAACTTGTACCTATATACATCGATGGCAATTAATGCCAACAGGTAGAGACCCTTGGAGGCAGCCTCCAGAAAATCAGCCTCCTTGAAATCCAACATTGCTCCATGCAAATAAAATGTTATAATAAATGTCGAATAGAATTGAAATTTCTCTGTTTGATGCGATCGATAAAAGATGAGATTCTCCGATGAATAGAATAGTGCATAGCGTCCCTGATTCTTCATCAATTGCGGCAGGATCATGAATTCATTGTAAAAGTGCAGGAACAGGCAACAGGCCGCATAGAAGGCAATATTCCAAATTAGTCGCGCGAATTGCTTTCGTTTAAAATATTTCACATTTGATGACTTGAGAAAGAACTATACGAAACGTAGACGAAGCGGGGAGAGAGGAAAATATGAAACATTAATTAGTCGATGTCGGACATTCGTCTCAATGCTCCCACCCCAATAACAAAAACAAAGCGAACTGCAAACAATAAACAAAACCCCAAGTGATAAGACAGACCCATAACATTATGGTTAGGCGATGACTAGCGGTCATTATGTGGCCTGACCCCTTTGCTATCGCCCACAACAGGGCCAGATTGCGACTTTATTTAAAACGGGGCATCTAAATGATGCATAAGACGATTCATACTTGGAAACGTTTCTCAACGAACCAAACCACATAAATATCTTTGTATGTCGGCAAAGCAACATAATCTTAAATTTGGATTCTAAATGCCGTGTGGTAACTATATTTGAGCTGGCGCTCCGTGGCCCAAGTCAATGGGCCGGCGCAGTTATTTAGTCCACCCCTGGACATGCTCGGTTCTATTTATAAACGAATTTTTTTTCCTAACCCTCAGAAAGCCAACGACAATTGCATTCGACATTTTCAATTTGCATTTGCACTCACCTGGAACATCCGTTGAAATCCATAGAAGCCGAAGGATAGGGCCACAAATATCCAGAACACCGCATTGATCAGGTAATACAGGTCTATGTCCTGGACCAAGGCATCGAAGCGATCGTTGGCGAAAATGTATTTCAATGGTAAAAAGAAATTACTGATTTCGGCCCAATAGTCCGGAGGACCAGCCTTCATATCCAGTATGGAGGTCATGATGCCAGGCAGAATGCGCTGGCACCAAAGCAGCAAGAAAAAAAATTAAAGAATTGACTTCTTATTTTTTTTTTTTTTTTTTTGGCTTGCCTCGTTTGCCTCTCTCTCTCTCTCTCCTTCTTTCTCACTTGCACACGATGGTATTAAACAGCTGATTTGGCCCAGCAAACTAACAGCAAGAGCACGTTATCGGTTTCGAGTTATCGGACTTAACAGCGCACTGTTAGATTTAACAGTCATTTTATTTGGCGCAATTTTTTGAATTTTTTTTTTTTGCAGCATCAAAATGTCTTCAGAATTAGCTCATATAAAAGATGCAGAATCCCATGCGGATCCAGTGGAACTGTTCAAACAGCTAATAGAAGCAAACGGACCAGATCCGTTGCAGACAATGAATTTGGCTACCTTGGATGAGGAATTCGGTGTACTCAACCGAACAGTTTTATATCGCGGCTTAACTTCTGACAACAATATATTCTATATAACCCAACGATATACACGCAATTGCAAAAATCTAGTGGCCAATCCCAAAGCATCTTTAACTTTTTATTTGCCAAATTTAAAGAACCGGCAAGAGGAAGCTACCTGGCAAATTCGTTTACTAGGAGCCGTTGCCGAGGAATTGCCCGATAGTGAACTTGATGCCTTATGGGCCAATGAGCAACTGCCGGCCCAAATACGTGCCTACGTTTGTCCTTGCGGCGAGCCTGTCGACTATCAGCAGCTTAAAGCAAGACATGACAATTTTCTTAAGGAGCATTTAAAGAACGGAGGTGGCAAACCAATAGCCCGACCCGCTTCCTAGTATGTTTAAATCATCTGTTTAGTAAAATCTTTGTGCAAATTCTAAGATTTTAATTCTATTTTGCCAGCACTGCTTTCCAGTTTCGTCCCCAACGGTGGGACTTCCTTAAAGTGGGCGTGGGACAGGTAGCTGATCGTCTGCAATATCGTCGAAAGGAAAATGGCAAATGGCAATCATTGCATGTGGCCACTTAGGCAGACTCACAAAAGGAAAACGAAAACAATACCAAACAAAATTGTTGACTTTTTTTTTCATTTACATTTTATTTCAACAATCGCTTTCTACAAAACAACTAAACATACAATGTATAAAATCTAACAACTAAAATTTCACTTTTTTGTTCTTAATTTTGTTTGTTTTTTTTTTTTTTTTTAAATAGTTAATAAATATTACACAAAACAGAAAAAAAATATGTATAAAATATGATTGTAATATATAGAGCAGTTTTTAGTTATGTATTTACTTCTATGGGTTTACTACATAATACAAAAGTTAGTTAGTTAGTTATTTCTCTTTCTAAACATTTTTACATACAAATGACAGACGTTACGGTAATTACAGGGTGTTTTTTTTTTATTACACCGCGTTTACTGTCTCCCGTATCCAGGCTGCATTCGAGGATATCTTATCGTACATTCGAGGACGCTCTACACCCGTCGGGCCACAGGCTATACGCCACGATGAAACTCCTATGAGAGCCCATTGATTGGTACCAGGTATAAGACATTGAACCGGCGCTCCAGAATATTCTTCTTGCTGTAATAAATAAGATTTGGACGAAAGTTCTTTATTTCAGTTACATATGTATGTATGTATGTATGTATGTACGTACATATGTACATATGTATGTACATACAAGTATAAATTTATCTATGTACATAAAAGTCATACAAATATTTTATTATACATACATACATAGGTATATGTATGTATGTATTTTTTGTTAGTTGTTTATTTAGTTTTCCATATGGCGAATTTCACAATAAGAAGTACCTACTTTTGGGTGTCCCTGTTCAGCGCACGCGACATGCAATAACACGTATAGACAGAGCAAAAAAAAAAAAAATTTGAATGAAATGAGTAATCGTCGCAGTCGCAGCGATCGCTCTCCCCTGTTTCACTCACTCTCTCTCTCTCTCTTACTATAACTCTTGCTCACTCTCTCACGCGAATGTTCTTGATTTTTGCTCTCCCTCTCTCTCTCCCGCATGTGCGCCATTGCATTGGCTAGAATCAACCCCCACGCTTTGACTCTCTCATTTATTTCTCCTCTACCTGATGAATGCTGCAGCTGGCATAGATAAGAGCGGAGAACGATGAGGAGTGCACAGTTTGAATTGAATCGTGAAGCGGGAAACATGTTTTGAGAGAAGAAGCTCCGGCTCCAGTTAAGAAGACAAACAAAAGAAACAAACATTTTTAATATTCGAGAGCAACACGATCGGACGCTAACGAAAGTGACACATAAACAAAGCAGCAACAATATAACTAAAAAAATTAATTAGTTAAAAAACAATTTCAATATGTTGGATCTCGGGAACTGCATAAAGATCAGTTATCAAAACGAATTGAGCTCTCTCATTTATAAGTCGGCCAGCACTTACGAAGAGGTCATAGCACAAGGTAAGCCAAATCTTTTTAAGACATTCTTTTGCCATAATAATAATTCCCATATTTAATTCACAAAAATATGTATAGCGGCTTTGCATTTTGGTATACCAGAGGAGGAACAATTTGCTTTGGTCCTGAGCAATGGCAAGGGCGGCTACATTTTTGAGCCCCGTCTTTTTGAATATTTCATCTTACTCTTTCCATCGCCGGAGATTGTGTTTCATCTGCGTGTGGACTACCAGAAATTGCGACGCGGTGTTAACAAGGCGATGAAACGTAAGCGTCAGGCAGATGAGGAGTCAGCCAATCATGACCAATTGGCATCGGAGATGAACAAGGACAGGCGGATGGATTACCCGGATTATGTTTTTGTGTATCGTCAGAATTGTTTTCTAGGCGCTTTGCCATCCACCTGTGCTGCTCCTGTTCGGCGGCAAAACTGTTTTCTACGTGAGCAGCTACAACAGCAGCAGCAGCAACAACAACAACAACAACAACATGTGCAAAAAGAAGAAGATGATGATGAAGATGAGGATGAGCAGGAGCTGATAATAGAGGAACATCAACCGCAACGGTACTCGCCTCCCAAGGCCAAACGTTTGCGTATACAACTTTCTGGGAAGCAATCGCATTCACGGCGCCGTTCTACCAATTCATTAATATCGGCCAACCCCAATCCAGGCCGTTCAATACGTATTTAAATACAAAACGAAGAGAACTGAGCCAAACTGTTTTCTTCACATGTACATACATACAATATACTCAAATAAATTAATATTAAGTTTAAAACGGTTGAACCAGAGCAGTTCCTAAAAGCCTACACCAAAATTGATCAAAAATATTCATAGAAATACATACATATGTACATACATACATATACATATGTATGTATGTGCATACATATACAAAGATAACAAAAAAAAAAACTAAGAAGTTGTTAACTAGAAATATTTTAAAGTTTAAGCAATAAAAAATATATATATTTTTATTCTATGTATTAATGATCTTTTCATCACGTTTGTATACCCTATCAAAAGTAGTGTATTCATTTTTAGTCAACCGTTTGTAATGCCTAAAAGGATAAATATCGAGCAAGACTAGAATAGAATGATCAAAAACTTAGCTAAAACACCTTAACAAAATAGAGAATATCGTAAAACATGATTTTCAAGAGTTCAGTGTTAACTGAAATAACTTTAATAGATGTAAAACAAGATCAGCCGAGTATATAATATATCCTTTATGTAGCAATTGGGCAAACAATAAACTGTGTTTGCTTCTTCAGTGGCATTCGCAATAATAATTGCTTTTAACTCTGTTATATTTCATTAAAAATCGGCTTCGTATATAAGAAAAAGCTGTCGTATGAACATGTTGGAACAGTTTTCTAACTTAATGATTCGATTTTTTACACAAACGAACATTATTATATGTATGTATGTGTTAATGTAGGTAAGAAATACATAAGTAAGAGTATAGAAATATTGACATTATAGATTGGCCCTTGGTTTAGTAACTGTAATCACAAACCTTCTGGTAATTTATTTGTCAACTGTACCCCAAAGTGCAGTTAAGTCCATACACACATACATATGTATGTACATACATACATTTGCATATGTAGATGTAGATGACAAAATAAAGATGCAAAGAGAATGCATAAATGGGAATTGAAGTAATGCGCAATCAATCAGCGATCGGCTAATCGTATTCAAAGGAACCAAATCAAATGTACGAACTGTACCCTTGTCTGGGGGAGATGATAACTGTTTCCTCAAAAGGGGGCAAGGCGAATGCAAATGTTTTATAACTTACCGTACAATCGTATTTCTGGTAGGTGGCCTCCATGCACATGGAATTAACGGTGGCTATTGAGACATTCTCACAGGGCGCCATGTCACCAATTTTCAATTGGACACGCTGCAAATGATCACGTTGCCTGGACCAGCCCAGGGTATTGCAATTGGTCCAAATTTGGTCTGATTGTGTAGGAGATTTCGTGGAACTGCGCGTAGTGGTCGATGTGGATGAAGAGGATGATCCACCGCCACCATAGTAATTTACTTGGGGAGCATGATCGGGCAGGGGATAGGCTCCATCCAGTTCCTGTTGCAATGCTTCTGCCCTTGGCATATGTGAGGCTGCAGCCAACGGTTGATCCTGCTCGAGATCCTGTTCATCATCCATTTCTCCACCATCCCCACTGTGACCCGAGCCCTCGGATAGTGACACTTGCTCTTGGGATGGTATCAGAAAGAATTGTTGGGTTTCCTGAGCCAATCGGCGCTGTTGAGGGGCTATGGAGGGTTGCATCATCATGAGCCCAGCCTCCAGACGCTCAGCCACAGGCACAAATGCCCGCCTTTGGACCGGCTGTTGGCGTCGTTGCAGGACATCCGGCAGGCAGATAGGCCGCACATGGTCAGAGAAACTAACTGGCGTTTCAAGGCGCACT
The DNA here is from genome assembly GCA_018150345.1 of Drosophila equinoxialis. Taxonomy (NCBI): domain Eukaryota; kingdom Metazoa; phylum Arthropoda; class Insecta; order Diptera; family Drosophilidae; genus Drosophila; species Drosophila equinoxialis. Next base: position 4,109,542 of record JAECWI010000002.1, on the reverse strand, counting down.
AAAGCCGCTGTTGAGCCCTCGACGGGACTCTTAATCATGCCAATGATGCGACGCCTTTGCGTCCAGGGTGCTCGAGCCGAGAGACGCACAGCTCCCACAATGGCCATCCATGTGGCACGTGGCTGACCCTGGAAACAGCTCTCGGTGGTGAGGACCCAATCTTCTGATATTAAGGTGCCATCACACACATGTATATCCTCACGGAAGAGGGCCACCAGCCATGGCCAATCGCCGGGCGATGACATCTTGGGCAGGGACAAGTGTTGCTTGGCATTGAATAGGGCTGACTGAATGCCACACTTTAAGTCCCCGCATCCCACATATAACACTTGACGTTGTGGACAATGAGTCCGTATGAAGCTAATTTCAGGAGCATGAGGATCCAGAACACGTACATAATCGGTCAGCTGTTCCGTATCGTTTTGTACATCGAAGATTTCTACGGATCTGAGCAGACGAAAAAGAAATGCAATTTGATTAGTTTCATTTTCTCTCATTCTCCCCAATCTTATTTAACATTACTCATAGCCCAGGGATTTGCATAGGGACTCGGAGACAGTTTGACGCACTATCAACTTGGCATCGCCCTCTAGACCTTCGGCACATAATTTGCCAACAACTCCCTTTTCTGAGAAGACGGCATAGCCAGCCGCATGGAAACGCGAAAGATATGGTACTAATGGCTCGGGTTGGAGCAGATCGGCGGCCAATGGAGCAATGGAAACTGCAAGAAATGGCGAAAGGAGAGTATTTTAAAATCATTTAAAATTTGCTCCCTTCGTTTGAACTTACGGCAATCCTTTTCATCGGCACCATCCGGACAATCGGCCTTGCCATCACATCTCGCCTTGCGCGGCACACAGGCTCGTCCACGGCCGCAGTATAGAGCATTTGGGGCACAGAAGGCGCAACTTCGCTCATCCGACAGATCCGGACAATCGGCATAGCCATCACAGAGCCGCGGACTCTGGACATTCGTTTGCATATCGCTGACACAGTGCGGCTTCTGTTGGCACGATTGGCTGCCCGTCGATTCGGGGAAACGTTCACAATCAAAATGCTGACGAAAACGTGCTGGCAATCGACCGCCGCAGCCGGCCATAAATGATTCACAGTATTCACGGCAAATGGCACCCGGTGTGGGTTGCAGCAGCGAACCGTGACCTTGACACGGTGGCTGCAGTAGACGACATATGAAATCGTAAGCCTCCCGATAGCACTCACCGTCTACCAATTCACGGAAGACAATGACATCCTCAGCCACTTGCTCATAATTGGCATGACCCAAAAGATTCGGATAAGTCGTCACATTATAGCCAACATTTCGGCAATAGTTCAATTGCAGTGGTTCACAACGACGCGGTGGCTTTGGTGTAGTTGTGGGCAATTGTTCTGTAGTCTCATCGTGGCCACCCAACGGTGAACTGGACATGATGGGTTCTTCAATTAGACCAGTGGTCTCTTTGATACTCAAACTGGATATATCCACCGTCATATTGGAGAAATGGCGACGTTGTTGATCGCTCAATTCCTCATGGAACAGGGCCAACAAATCACCACTACTCACCAGACCCGCATAAGGATCAAAGATCATATTGAAGTGAACAATCACATTGTTGTTATCCTCGCTCCTTGAATATAACAGACAAAATAGACGATCAATATTATTTTCTATATGTTTATAGCTTAAATATTTTTAATCGAAATATAAAAGGAGAGACTATTTCGGAAACTTACCCATCTAAGGCCAAAATCTCGCTACCCTCGTATGCCTCACGTAAATCGGAACGTCTTAATGTTAGATTAATGCGCTCCCGATAGTCTCGGGCTTTGTGCTGAAAACGCAGAGAATTCTGATTGGCCAAATCCATGCTCCATTTATCATTGAGCACCATGAAACGACCACGAAATATACGATCCGGCAGCGGTTCCGGGCGGAAATACGTATCTACCGAGCACAAAAAAAAATCAATTTCAAAGCATTCAGCACTTGTTATAATGTTTAAAGTTAACTTACAACCAATATAAACAAATATACCGGCCACCAGGAGGGCTATCAGAAAGCCAGCTATCACAGCGCATCCACATTTCTGTCCATCGCCCAATTTGCGACGAGTGAAACGTATATCGGAATCGGTGGATAGCACCGATTCAGATTTTCTACGTAAACCTTGGCTGTGACTATGCATATGATGTTGCAGATGATGTTGTTGTTGTTGTTGTTGCTCACGTTCACGATCACGTTCACGATCTCGTTCTCGTTCACGTTCACGTTCCCGCTCTCGATCACGTTCCCTTTGGTGTGGTGTTGCCTCCAATCCTCCGACAGCTGCTAGTCCTCCAACTCCATTGCTATGCAAATGATGCGGCTTATGATGCCTTGTGCATCGCGTATTATGAAAGACCTTTGCTGGCTGTATCATAGCTGCCGGCACAGTTGACCCAGCTCCAGTTCCAACTCCATTACCATTGCCATTGCCATTGCCATTGCCACTGCCATTGGGATTTGGATTGCTTTGAACGATGCCCTGAAAAAATGACGAGGGAAAAGTCATCAACAAATTTTTTATCTTTTATTATTATTATTTATAATTTTGGTCATTGACCACAAAAGCGTCTTAAATGATTTTGGTTATTTAAGGCTATTTCTTTTTTACGCTAAATCATGCCGTTAAATCAATCGACGGAACGAAACTCAACGAAACCCCTCCCATACATCACTTTCCCCCCTCTTCATGAGTTGTGCTAATCAAGTCACTTGCAGGTTTTCTTTTCTTTTGTATATGGATGGAACCATGCAAATTTTTTTGTGGCATGCAACCAATTTAAAAAAATGCAAAAAAAAAAAAAAAAAAAAATTAAAAGGAAGCCCCAAACATTAATTAAGGAAACTTTTCGTTGCGTTTTTCTTTTGAATTTATGGATATTTTGCGTTACCATTAGCTCAATTAGCCAATAATTACAATACTCATACCTGGATTATAAGTTTTTATGAAACAATTTGAACGCATAAACATGGCTACGCTTTTGACCATGCCATAATAATTATTGACTTCTCATCAGTTAGCCGATTTATGAGGCGGCATTCGATTACCTAAAATACTTATTAACTAAAACGAAATGTGCCTAATACTAACTATTAAAGGTTGATCTTTAAAACCTTCTAATGGCTAATATGTACAAGTTGAGCAATTCGAAGGCATTCAATTTTGCCTACACCTAGTTTAACTAGGATAAAAAGAAATGATTTTTAAGAATTGCAAAAATATACCATGTCATTATTAATATCAGATCGGATGTGGATCGGAGAAGGTTAATCAGTTTCAGAAGGAAAATCTCGTTTTCGTTAGTTGAATATATTTTTAGTATATACTTTTATGAAACATGTTGATGAAAATTTTTAAAGTCCATCAATATTTTAGTGAGGAAAAATACCTCCTTCACTAGTCTTTCATCTAAAAATGTTTGCCGATTAATGCTATTAGCAGATTCTTCATTATTACCCAAGAAGCTTAGTAAAAGGAACTTCTTGGTTTAATTACAATTCTTATATCTGATTGATATTCAATTTCGGTGACAGGAAACTCACTATAAGAGGTGAGAGGTGAGTTCTTCTGGATTTAGAATAAGAGATTTGGTCACTTGATTTGAGCTAAAGGTAAGTTGATTACTTAACCTTATATGCAAAATTTTTGAACAAACTGTGCGAAGTAATCACAAATTTGAGATTGTTTTTTAAAAAAACAAAAATACACACAAGTTTTGACTACAATTATATACTTCATTATACCCTTGCAGAGGGTATTATAAAATTGGTCAGATGTTTGTAACGCACAGAAGGAGACGTTTCCGACCACATAAAGTATATATATTCTTGATCAGCATGAGAAGCTGAGTCGATATAGCCATGTCCGTCTGTCCGTCCGTCCGTCCGTCCGTCCGTCCGTCCGTCCGTCCGTCCGTCCGTCCGTCCGTCCGTCCGTCCGTCCGTCTGTGCAAATCAACTTCACGCTGGCATCTTAAGAGCTATCGGAATGAAATTTCATATTTGAGCTACTTTTAGCCGGGAGATAATAGAGTATGAAAATTGTCAGGATCGGACTACTATATCATATAGCTCTAGAACAAAATTTTTTGCAAAAATTGGAGTATCGCCATGAAATTTACCAATATAATAGAATTTGATATAAAATCTCAGATCCCAAAATTTGAGTTTGATCGGATAAATAGAACACAAGTTACAGTGAATTCAAATCGGTTCTACGTCATCAGCAAATCAAACAGAGCACATGCATACGCACACACAGACGTAGCGCTACACGTATGTATGTGTATGCGTGTCGTGCCTTGCTTAAAAAATTTGTAGTAAAAAGAGAAATAATTTGAATGTTTTGTTTGTGTGTTGATGAATTGAGTTGCAAGGAAAGAAATTTCAAAATGTAAAAAAATTATTGCCAAGGACTGCAAGGGTATATAAACTTCGGCATTGCCGAAGTTAGCTTCTTTGATATTTATATACTAAACTGGTAAAAGTTAACCATAAATATACAAAGCATGTAACTCATACAGAAATTTGTGCCGTTTAATTGGGATTTAAGTAGATTTTAGAAAGATTAAGGTAATTTATTAAGAATTTTTAAACATAAATGTTTGATCAATCTTTCTATTTTCTACAGCCAATATTTTGCCTATTTTTTGACTATTAAATTGCTATTAAACATACTTCGAAATGACATCAAACGCTGGAACAGTGTTCATATCGACACCCTGAGGCCCGGGGTTAACTCCGACAGGGTCAAAGTTTGTATACCCTTGCAACTTGTTTGGTAACTCTTTGCTTACCCATAGCCATGAAACATTTTATCTAAAAAGGCGAAAGAACGACCTACAATCTTAGCATAGGCATAGCATAAAGTCACTGTTTTCCACCGATCGTTCCTATGGAAGTTATATGATATCGGCACCCGATCTTTATCAAATTTGGCGTAGTCACCAATGGCTCAAGAAATAACGAATAACGAAGTTCGTGACTTTGACGTTTGTATGGGAGCTATATGATATAGTGGTCCGATCCGGCCGATATCCGATATATACAAACTGTGCAGTATATACAAGCCTGTAGCTCTAATGGTCTATGAGGAGTTTGTGTCGATCCAGACGGACGGACGGACAAACGGACGGACATTGCTATTTGAACTCGTCTCGTCGTGCTGATCAAGAATGTATACCACTTCTGACCAAAACTAATATACCCTTTTTGCAAGGGTATAAAAAACACAATTGAATTCAATTGACATTGAATTGAACGGCATTAGAATGAGATATCTCTTACATAGTTAAAATTTGGCAAAGTTGCAGATTTGCAAAGCTAAAAAACTCGTAACTACGAGTCTTCAGAATTTTCAAAAATAACTTTTTGTCCATTTACTATATTCTGATGAATGAATGAACATGAATCCGGCACTGGGCCAATGTGTTTACTCTGCATTTTAGATTAAATTTGATATATGTACATAGAACTTGTTGATTTGAGGCACTTTGATTAACGGTTGGTCTACCGTTTTAAGTCACTAGAGCATTTCCAAATAGGTATATATATTTTTAGATTGTATTTTTACTATAATCTCAACTGGCACGTATCTGCCATAAGGAGAAGATTTTGTTGAGGTATCTTCATATGTGGTATAAGGTATAAGTTGAGAAAATTCAATGCGGTTTGCTTTTAATGTCTGAATGTTGCGAAAGCATCAACAGGAAAAGCAACATACCTTTAAAAAATTAATTAAAACGCAAGCCGACAATAAGTAAGAAAAGACAGAGAGAGAGAGAGAGAGAGAGAGAGAGAGAGAGAGAGAGAGAGAGAGAGAAAATAAATAAATGTCTATGCGACTTTAAAATACCTATTTTATAATTTTCAGATTCAAAAATTGGTTTTTATCTTAAAGACTTGTTTAAAAGAAAAGAGCTAAACATTAATAGTGCCTAATCATATAATAGATAAGACCAATAGACATATAAAATTTGTATTAGTAGCCAAAATAACAGAGTAAATTAAGTACATTTGACTTGTTTTATTATTATTATTATTTATATTTTCAATCATTCATTATCGACAAGGGCGAAGGCATATAAGTCTAGTCGGAACCGATTATGAGTTATGAATGTCCATCAGGTATATCTTGGGAAATGTTTATCTGAATTTCTTGGAATTTTTAATAAGTATACTAAATGATATTGACGAAAGATTATATCTACACATACATATGTACATACATATATGACATCTGTCAAAAAAATGTATAAGGCCAAGTCAAAGATAGTTTAGGCCGTTTTTGATTTGTCTACAAATCGTTAGCGTTTCAGTCAATTCATTTGAAATCGAAAACCTAAGAGCTTTTTGACTTCTTAAAGAATTTAGTCTGGAATTTGCATAATATTATTAATCCACTCTGTCGTCCTATGTTATCATCATTATTTTTAGGTGGCCTAATATACCTTTTAGTGGGAATATTTATTTAATGGGTATAAAAACACTCAAGTGTTAATGCTGCTGCCAATTGTTGGCTGTTTCTTGAACATCTTCTTGAGCTGAACAGGTAAATGGGTCAGCAATTGTCCCACTTTAACGGCGGCGTGATGCTGTCGCCTACCCCGACGCCTACCCCAAGTAACCCCCCTTTTGGTCGACCCCTTGCCATGCTCATGACTCTTAGCATGCCGCATAACAATAATAATAATAATAAAACAGAGCAGCAACAACAACAACAACAATAACAACGAAATGTAATTAAACAACAAATGGTTTCCTCATTTCATAATCAGACGTCGGTCAACGCGCTTTATTTTACTTCTATGTATCTTTCTTTCTTTCATTGTGCTTCTTTTTCTACAGTTTGTAGTTGTTGCTTTTTAATTGAGCATGTCCAGTTAAGCAAACTTATTAGCATCATGTTGCAATTGTCTCAAATCTCCATTTCCCACTCACTCCAAGGCACACACACACACACACACATCTCACACACACCTCAAGCCAAAAGTCAGTTAGCCGGCGTTACGCATTGTGAAGTGCAGTGAGGCGCGCGCATTCATCAAATGTCTTTCGATTATCTCATAACACTTCACACAGGTGCATTCACAGCAGCATCCAGCACTTCCTTAATTATGTGTGTGTGTGTGTGTGTGTGTGTGTGTGTCTGTGTGAGTGTGTGTGATATTTAATTACAGTTTGCCGTCTAAACACAGGTGGAAAAGTGAAATAATTCATCGCCATCCCGCGGGTACATTGCCTCACCATCGAAACGCATTCACATACATAAGAGACAGACAGGGACTGAAACCCATAACGGACCGGAAATAGCCGCTCTCTTAGTCTCAGTCTAAACGAACCACTAACACACTTAGATACGGTGTCAATTGCAAGCTCTTAAATACTTATTAATCATCTGTTTGGTCTAAACTGTTCAAATAGCCAACAATATGTGAAGAGACAGAACATATTTTTGTGCTATTCCTATTTTCAGCTATCTATGAACTAAATAGGAAAGGATAGATGTTTCAAGTGTGTTAATAGAAGACTCTAAGCAGATTACAGGAAATAAAAGGTTGTAATCAGAGCAAAGGACTCTAAAAGGTTCATGCATGGCCCAGTTAGAAGAACAACGTCTAAGGGTTAAAGGTATAATAGGATGTCTACTCTGTCTACATGGTACCGACAAATTTACCTAAGCCAATAACTCAGGCGAGTCAATATCACCGATTAGGAGCTGGTGCATAAAAATAACACCAAACATAATTCTACGGTTAATTAAAGAGGGAAGGTTAATCAAAAGAAGTCTTTTTAGAGTACAAAGGCAAATGGACATTTCGATGCCAGCTTAAGCCACGAATAGCAAATAGCAAGAACTGCTTTTGAACTGATTCAAGTCTAATCTGGTGCGACTCATATTGAGGTGACCAAATGCAAGATCCATACTAAAAAATGGTCATCAAATTCTTTTGACCATCTTTTAATGAAACCCAGAGCACTCATGGCCTTTGCGACCGTGCTGGAAATCTGGGTATTAAAATTTAACTTATGGTCCATAAGTACGCCCAAATCATTCATATTATTTAGACGTTCCAAAGGACTTCTGAAAGGATTGAAAATGTTTAAGATCAGCTTGTAGCCGACTAAATGAATCTGTTTCTTTATAAGTAAGACAAAGCTTAACGTCGTCAGCATACATAAGATCGTTAATAAATGAAGTGAAAAGCAGAGGGCCAAGATGACTACCTTAAGGTACACCAGATGTCACAGGAATGAATTTCAAATGTTTGATATTATTTTAAAGTATACTGAATTCCAACTTAATGAATACATTACATTTTGAAATCGGTTAGAAATTGATCAAATTATAAGTTGAAAATAAGCGGCAGAAAAAATTCGATGAAAATCATTATCATTGCTAATCGTTTGTGAGCAATTTTTGTTTATACTGGCTAATTCCTACATGGGAAAAGGATCTTCTTATTTGCATTAAGACTCAAAAAACCTTATACAGTCTGTCAAGAAACACTTTACACACTGGAAAAAAAACGAATTTTTCAACTTTAGATGTGAAAAAAGTAGCTTTTTATATAAATTAACATTTCATTTTCATTTGCAATTAGTAGATTATTATTGACACTGTGAAGAAACTCTTTACACATCTAATTAATTCGAATGTAAACTAAATTACATGCTAAATTATTATTATTTATGTACATTTCAGTATTTGGTATGGCCCCCTTGGCACTAGCAACATGTTAGAGGCGTTTTTTCATTGAACCTACCAACTTTTTTATATATTCAAGAGGCATGTTTTTTCACTCTTCTAAAACAAAATCTTTTAGCTGTTGGCGGTTCTTTGGGTTCCTTTTTCCCACTTTGTTTTTTTGAGATAGGACCACGCGTGCTCAATCGGGTTAAGATCGGGGCTCTGGGGTGGTGTATCAATGACGTTGCCACAGTTGTATAAAAGCCAAGACCGGATATTATACTCTTTAAGTTTGGGGTTGTTGTCCTGGTACAATTTGAAATTCGTCTTATTGTCGCAAACGAATCCAAAATTTATTGCACTTCCAAAATTTATTTCGAGGTACTGTTCGGAGTTCATGGTATTTTCGATAAATGCCAGTTCACCGACTCCTCGACTGGAAATACAACCCCAAACCATGACGGAAAGTTTCCCAAACTTCACAGTTGGAATTATATGCCGATGTTCCAAGGCAGTGCATGCTTTTCGCCATACTCTGGGTGGTCCATCTTATTTCCTTTTATATATATTTATGTTTTTGGATTGCTAGAGGTCCCGCTTAAATCCTCAAACCTCAAGGCTGAGAAACTGATTACTAATATGTATAAGCATTCAAAATTTTCTACTATAGATTTTTATTAAAATCAATGACATAAATGCCTCAACTTTCTCTTGGTAGACAAATCATTTCGAATGTATAAAATTGAGTGTTTTATATGTCTTAATGGAGATTAAGTGTCTTCTACGTCTTAATTCTGTATCCTAATATTAGATATGGTATCGTATACATATGTCTTAATCTAATACAATATATTGATAAATCTGCCGACGTAAATTATATATATAATTTGGTTAGATTACGATTTAGCCGGCTCGAGGTCAATATTTTCAAAAGAAGATTATTTCAAAGCCAACACACATAATGTTATATTCCTCAGTAAAGATATATAAGAAATGTTATATAATTTTAGATGAAATTCGTTAGCTCTGAAGATTCCTCCGCTTATTGTTTCTCTCTATTATCTATTTTAAGCCGATATCGGCATATAGCTTTTTCTATGTATCATTATGAATGTGCTGATTGGGGAAAGATAAAAAACTATTTACAAATTTCTAATGGAAAATGTCGTTCAATTGTATGAAGAATTAAGCTTTTAATACAAATCTTTACACCTGAATTAATTACTTAGCATTTATTTTCTAGTACTTGCAAGTACTTGGATATATTGTTTACTGTTTCCACACAAATCTATAAAGCATTATTCAAATAAGAAATCATGCTAAAATCGATTTGAAATAGTTTGTCAAAGGTTTTCATGGTAATAGTAAAAAATTAAATTCTTTTAACATATTTTACAACTAATTGTAAGTATTACAGGGAATTGTTAGACATTTGTGGTTTTAGAATTGAATGAAACTTACCTTCCAATTCTTTTTCTCTTTATTGCGATTATTGTTGCAATTGTTGTTGTTATTGTTATTATTATTATTATTGTTGCTCTTTTTGTTATCATTTACTGCTGCTATTGCATTTGCATTTGTATTTGCTGTGGCTCCAGACGATAATTTGTCCGCATCGCGAGATTTTTTAATCTGCAAAAAAAGTGAGGAAAAAGAATTAAAACTTGGCTTGGCTTTTTTTTTTTTCATTTACAAAACTTGTTAATGAAGACAACACGACATCGGCAACAGGTGCTAATTGTTTTGGTCAACCAAAATTTGGCACAGTCAACAACAGGGACACCAAAGCTAGACAGAGCCAAATAGAGGAAGACAGAGTGAGAGAGAGAGAGAGAGAGAGAGAGAGAGAGGGAGTAGAGGTGGGGAGGTAGGCCAGAAACCCACACCCGAGGGCCACAACAGTTTCATGACTCAAGACCAAAAACCAAGAGAGAGACAAAAAAAGAAAACCAACAAAATTTTAACCAAAATGTACATATATATGTATGTGTGTGTAAGTATGCTCCAATTTTGTGTTGTTTGCCAAAGTTAAATCCCCTTAACATATATGCTTCCCCCCCTTCTTTGGCCAACGACCCCCTAAAAAGACTTTGTCCCAATGTCGACAGCGACCTTAGCACAGACAGAAAGAAAGTTTCAGCATTTCCTTTCTTGTTGCTGTTTCTGTTTGCCTTTTCTTCTTTCTTTTTTCTTTCTTTTGGTCTGCTTTTATCTGCTTGTTTATTGTTTATGAATTATTTTTGTTTTTGTTTCTGTTGTCCAGCATATTAACATATTTTACTTGGCATATAAAACCATTTAACTCTCTATGCTAACTTAAGCTTTAGAGCGTAACCAAACAATTTTTTTTCTTTTTCGGTTTTGGTATGTGATAATCGTAGGAATTTCAAATATAATTTATATAAAAATCAAGTATTTTAGTTATGTTATAGAAAAACAAGAAGCCATTCAAGTCGTCTTTCGACTGAGAACAGTAGCGGATCTTCGGGGGGTAAAATGGGGTAAATTTCCCCGCCAAAACTCCGAGTCGGATAGGAAATCGGAATTTGGTTAAGAAATTTTACTTGGTCAAGCACAATTTTGACTTTAAAATCTCAAATTACTAAGGAATGCTCAAAACTCTTTGAGTTTTTTAACAATTCAGTCGATGAAAATCATTGTAAATATTAAGAGTAGTTTTAGATTTCGAATAATTTTTGAATGAGATGACACTTTGGAGAATGGTTTAAAAGTGGTTTTAGGAAAGTTACAAATGCAAAAGTTAAGTATTTCTAAGAATTTTATACTTAAACTTGGTTCAAACTCTAATGAATTTACATAAATGAATCTTCAATAAACCATTCTTTAAACTTGCGAAAAGAAATTTGTTAAATTGCTGCCCCCAATAACCTGGCACTAGAAATCCGCACGAGTACATTCGAAACACAAAACGAAACCCCTCTACACTTTCGAAACTCGGTCTCACATTAACTCGTATTTTCAAATCGAGTGTGCCAAGCATCTCATACGAACGAATGAGTTTAAACGAGCAGGACATACCGAAAAATCCGGTAAAGCAAATCCGAGCAATATCGAGAAGCAAGTACCGAAAACCCAACCGAGTACTAGGTACTAGAGGTGGAAAACTATCGATAGTAGGCATCTTCGATAGTGGACGATAGTAAATTTTAAACCATCGATAGTGCTATCGGACGTTCTCCACCTCTACTAGGTACACTGTTCCAATATCTTGCTCGTTCTGGGTATATCGAATTGTGAAGCAAGTACCTGACAGCAGACTCAATGTTTATGATATCAAACATCTGAAAATAAATTAAACTTATAAATATCATTACATGATTTTATTAAACATTTAACAACAATGATATCTTAACAATAACTATTAACACATTTTCAAACATTTTTTGTGAAGATAATAATCTGAGACATTTCATAAGTATGACCCTACTCGCAAGTACTTGGAAGTACCAAGTAACTTGAAAGAAGTATTGAAATACTTCGAGACTTTTCATCTCGTTTCATTCGTTCCGAAGCAATATTACCAAATCAAATATAGGAATTTGTAAGTATTTGAAAGACTGAGACAAATGAGTGTACTCGTGCCAGGCTGGCACCTCTAGGCACTTATAAATCCAGACCTGATTGTAATCTAAATGAAACAAAAAGTTATAACAATGATAATAATTGTTTTAGATTTGATCACAATTAAAACATTTCGAAATATATTTTCCATAAAAATATATTTTTTTTTATTTCATTAATTTAATTATGAGTTTTAAAACACAAATCACAGTTATTAAGAGTACCAGATATTTGAATCAAGTTGTAATCAAAAATTCATTTGACCATTTACTTTGATTTACTAGTTTCTGTTTTTTTCTTAGATGAACTTTTGTTTTCCTTTGGTTTAACTTTTACTTCGCCTTAGTTTTGGCTATCAACATTTTGCATCAAAATTGTTGTGGCAACAACAACAACAACAACAATCATAGCAACAACCATCATAATAACAATAACAATTATGCTTCCCATGTGAAGACCAAGTTTCGTTTTCGCTTTTCTTTCACACGAGACTAATTAGGAAAATTCATTTTCAGAAAATCACAAAAAAACAAAATGAAAAACTAAACAAACAAACTCACATGGGAGAGGGAAGAGCTTGTTGTTGTTGTCGCCATCGTCGTCGTCGTGGTCGTCTCTTGTAAACATGTTTAGCGCAACATGTTGCCGAAACGTGTTTGGGGATAAACTTATGTATGTATATCCAAGTAGCAACAAAACACTTTCATTTCTTCGTCATGATCATCGCCTTGGCTTTGAAATTTTTCGACTGCATTTGGCACGGAAAAAATTCGCTTTCGCTGCAGCTCAAAATTTTTAACCAATACGAATGCAATTTACAAAATGTTGTCGTTGTTGCTCCTGCTGCTGCTGTTGCTTCTTCTTTTTCAAATGACACTTGTCAATGAAGAAACGAGTTCGTGGCCTAAGTCTTTTGAACTTCTCTATCCCATTGACTGCACTTTCACAGCAACAACAACAACCACAACAACGGCAGCAGCAGCCTCACCACCACTACCAGCATTCAGATAAGCAGACAGTCAGGCCTAAGTGCTCACTTAAGTTGACCTTATGCCCGCTGCCAATATGGCAACAATACGAAAGAAAGTTGCAGCACAAAATATTTCAAAGAAAACTTCCACAACGACAACGACAAAAAAAACAGATGCAAAAAGGAAAGCCACGCTTGGCAGAAGGGGAAAATTATTGTTGAAAGTTAAGAACCCCATATGTCAATCGTCGGGGTCACCCTACCTCCACTTCACTCTTTCTCCGGGGTCACCATGTTTAGAATTTATCTAAAAGTCATTAAAACAAGCAAACAGAACATTTAATTAATAAATCTTCTGAATATAACTTCTGACATAACAGATCATAGAACTATATTAACTTTTTAGTATTTGTCTAGACTTCGACCTGGGTTTCAGCCGGCTAAAGGTGAGCAGGTTGTCTGTCTAGTTATTTCAAGAACCACCAAGATCTATCGTCAGCAGACTTCTCTGAAGAATCCCCAGATGTAATGGCCATAGCATATCTTCAACGCTTAAAGTAGTTGGGAATTCAAACGACATGAAGCGAGAAAAGTACTTTTTCGAAAATGTATGGTAATTGTGGTGACTTCAAAGAACAGAAACCAAAAATGTCAGTAACTACCATTTAACAATTCTATAGAAGAAGACCAAGTAAAAATTTAAACTAAAAACGGCTTGAACTTTAGAATATTTAATATATGATGGTCTGATTTTATATAAATGGCAAATTTCGTAAAGACTTTTGTTTGTTGTTTTTGTGATATTATGTAGATCTGCAAGAGTTCATCAACCCAATTTTAGACAAAAAGATATACAAAGAACCGAAACCAAAAGAAAAAAACTGGAATATGCTAATATTATTGTATTGTATTATCAACCACATTGTGCGGTTCCCATAGATATGTAAACACACACACACACCATGACCAAACCCACTTAGAAAACTAAAAAGAGGAAAAAACACAATCGCTTGCTGAATAAACAATTAAGTCAACTGAAAAGGTAAGACAAAAGTCAGATAGATGGAGCCCCCGATGGTATTCCTCGATCATGGATCGCATCGCCCCAATGGCATTTCAATTAATGTTTGCTTTGTATTTTTAAGAACTTTCTACTTCATTTGGAATGCAAAAACCGAAGGAAAAACCTAAACCTAAAAGCCAGCCAGCCGGCATTCAGTCAGGCGACTTTTCATTGTATTGCATTACAATTTGCAATAATTGTTGTTTGTTTCTGTTTTTTGTAGGCCTGCGTAGGCAGTTGACATGAGTCAACGTCACACCCTAAAACGGGCAACCCAGTTTTATGTATGTTGTTGTTTATAATTTTTATTTTATTTTCGAAAAAATCAGTTACAGTCACGTTCTTTGCCATCGTCAGTTGATAGGAGGCCTAACCCATCTATCTGGCAATGCCATCTATGGGTATTGCAACTCCTCCAACTGGTCGACTTCTCCTGCTTTACCACGCAACTCTCCTCTATCTCTCTCTCTCTCTATCTTGTCTCTAGGAAGGGTCAAGTCAGAAGGCATCAGGCAGCAGCAGCAGCAGCTTTCCCCGTTTCCAGCGTTTGTTTGTTGGTTCCATTCCCATTCCGTTATTAATTCGTCACGATTGAGTGGCAGCTGCTTGGCGACTGTCTTTTGGCTGCCGCTGCAGCTCGAAGCGACAATCTTGTGGCGGCTGTGGAAATTACATGGTGAAAAGCTGTCACAGCTGCTGCTGTCTCCAACGATCTGAGCCTGACTGCGGTTGGTGGTGGCCGCACGTGGCTTCTAGGTAAATAGAAATTTGAGATTTCAACCAGATAAATTATATATGTATGTACACCATGCCTAGAGGATTAGACCCTAGAAGAAGTACAAAGAAACATTGCCCCACCAATAGAGTTAAATATTATTGGGGGTACTTTATTTCGATTCTTTCTAAATTGATCAAGTTTTTCTATGACTTTTTAGAGAGTAATATCATATCTGATTTTTATAATGATGCAAATATAAATACAGTGAAACCTCGATATAACGAACTTCGTTATAACGAAAAACCCAATATAACGAATTTTTTGTTAAGTCCCTTGTTATACTAAGGTTTTACATTTCAGTACCTATAGCGAATCAATAGATATAACGAATAATTTTGCGATCCCCCTCAGATTCGTTATATCGAGGTTTCACTGTAGAAAGACCAAGTATAAAAATGTTATGAAAGCAAAAGATTCGTTTATCAGGCGCTCATCACATCTTCAAGGCTACAACTGGTTGGGAATTATAAGGAGAACAACCGAATGACAGAAAGAAACGCTTATTGCTTTAAAGTTCAAAAAATTCATCTTGCAAATCGACTTATTGTTAGTATTAATCGAAGTAATTAAGTCTTAATAATATTTATAAGTCGCAAAGATATCTACCATAAAGAATGACTAATGAATAATGACTTACTTGATATTTCAATCATATTATTTAATATTTATTAACATTTTCTTTTTGATTTTGCAATGCTATCACTAAAATTCAGCATAGATATATGATTGATTGATTTAGTTATTGTTAATGATTATCTTTGGCATCTAGATAACTTTTTTGATGGAAACCTTCAAATTTCTTACAAATTATATATTTTTTGGTCTTCATTCTTTGTCTAAAAGTCTCTTAAGTCTTTGAAAATGCCTCGAAATTCTCAAGTTACTTTCACCAAAAAATGGTAATTGATAGTTGACTGAGTTAATGAAGCATTTTAACCAATTTCTGATGCAATCGAATAGATAAACCATTTCCCAAAATAATAAAAACCTTGCCAAAAACATCAAAAACAAAATGTTAATTTCCGTTTCAAAAAAAACAAAAACAAAACAAAAGAAACATTTGCATATTTAATTGAAATGTATCTTGACTTTGTGTGTGTGTGTGTGTTTTTTTTTTTGCAACTTAAATTGTTAGTTGGAACTGCATCAGGAAAATGCCAAAAAAAGGCATCAAAGAAAACGTTAGAGAAACATTAACAAAGATAGAGACAAAAAAAAAAGAGACAATGTGTATGTGTGTGTGTACATATGTATGTATGTGTGTCTCTAGGTAAAGTTTGGCGGTTGCCCACGTTGATTTCAGTTCAAGGCTAAAAACAAATTGCAAGCAGTGCGTATGGCAAGAGAAACGAGGTGAGCTTGCCAAATTGTTTGGCTCTTGATAGTTGGTTTTTCTTCTCTGTCTCTTTCTTTTGGCAATAAACCATGGCCAATTGGAAAGTAAAGGGCGGCCAACAAATTTGTCTGTATGTATGTATTTAAACGAAAGGAAATTCAATTTAAAAGACATGCCCATAAATCGCAGTTAATAAACGAGAAGCAGAGACAGAGAGACAGTCAGACAAGTCAGAAGCAGAGGCAAAAAGCCAATGCCAAATGATTTGTGCCACTTTCTTTGGGTGGCAAGCAAAACACATGCAGACACATGAACAAAACATATGGCTCAGATGGCATAGAATGTCGCTGGGCACAGTGGCTAAAACAGTAATAACTTGTTTTTCGAGCATGTAAATTTAGTTTCAATCTATTAGATAATGATATTCCTATGGATGTCCAACAATTGAAACCATTTTTTAACTCTTTAAAGTTCTAATCCATTATAAAATTTAGAAAGAAATAATGAAATACTTTTGGAATTTGTTTCTAAAGCATTTTCTTATATTATATTTCACGACAATAGCACAAAAAATAACGAAGTTATTGAGAAAAGTCACTGTTCGTGACTTTGCGATTTGTATGGGAGCTATATGATAAAGTGGTCCGATCCGGCTGAATCCGAGATATACATGTACACAAGTGAGACCCACTGTGCACTGCTCCATTTTATAGAAGCCATCGCTGCCGCAGTCGACGTTGACGTTAACGTCATCGTCATCGTTGTCTTCAATGTCTTTTGTGGCTTTTATCATTGTACAATAATTTTTTTGTGCTTCTAATTTATTTCAATGACATTTGAACGAAAGAAATGAGGAAAATAGGCAAGAGGCAGAGGGTAGACAACAAAAAGAAGTGCAAGACAAGCAGAGAAAGTTCTTTCTACCTACTAGTCTCTCCCTTTCTCTGCCCCTCTTCGTCTACCTCTGTCTCTATCTAGCATTCTCTTTGGGATTGGTTAATTGACTGATTGATCATGATTAGAAATACATACGAGTTTATGCGCCCCTACACCCCGGCCCAACACCCAACGTACTCGCCACTTTTGCTCCGACTCCCTCTCCCTGTGTGGATCTGGTCTATCAAAAAAGGTCAAAACCGGGCTTAGCTTATTGTTATGGCTTAAAGTTATACATGTATATGTATCTATCTATCTTCTTCTTCTATTTGGCATTTGTGCAAAATGGCAAAACAAATGCTGCCGTTCAACCTGTTGCTTATGAGTGAAGGAAAAATGCAGCCAGGCGAGTGGAATGAATGGATGGTTAAGTGGAAAATGCAACGACGACAACATTCGTAAATGGGTAAGAAAACTATGGTAAAGTAATTAAATCAAAAGAAAAATTGTGGCATATTGTAATTGCATATGTATCTGCGCATGTGCATGTATGTGTAAATGACAATGGCATAATGAATGCACGTCGGGGTCACCATTTGAATTGACATCACGATGAGCAACTAATTTTCACCAATTATCATAAAGTTTATGCATTGTGTATATGTTGTAGGTTAATCTATTTAATAAGTACATATATGCACGTCGGGGTCACCATTTTTGATTTATAGCAATCGCCTGGACTAAAGGATAGCCATTTTATAAAATCCTGTTGCTATTTTTAAAAGAAAGACATCCCGAATTCTTAAATGTCAGTATTCATTTTGGTCTGTCATATTAGAGTACTTTTTGGTCTATTTACCGTTAAAGTGAACCACTTTTGACTACAATTTTTCGTTCTTGTTAACCTTAAACATGCAAGCCTCTAATTTAGCCATGTTTTTCGTTAAAAGCCATTAAAAGGTCTTGTCATTTGGACTAAAAAAGGCTGAGCATATCCTGCTGCACGGCACAGGGCCAATGTTCTTGGCATTCTCCATCGCTTGGCATTAAATTACAAACAATTTCTTATACATATATTTTCATATTCAATGGATGATTGAGAGCTTCAACAATGGCCACTTTTGGGCATCGATCATCGGCTATTGATTGAGCTTTAAATTGAAATTGCTTTTTACTCAGAAATTCTCAAAAGGGCACAAATGGAGCGGTAGATTGGTAGAAAATGCCTCAAGATGTTTATAACTTTCGTTTTTTTTTTTTTTTTTTGTGCCTTAGGTTTCTGTTTCTGTTTCTGTTAAATGGCTTTCCAATCTTGGCTTGTCGTTTGTCATAGTTGGAAATTGTTGCCGTTGACGTTGTATCCATAATTAAAATGAAACAAAAGTAAAAGCAGTCATTTAACAAAAAAAACACACACACACACAAGCAAAAGAAACAACTGTTTATATTGTCATTAGTTTTACCAGATTTAGTTATTGCATAAGCTGCAATCAGATGAAGACCAATTCGCTTTACTTTTCGCCCTATTTCAACGCTTTTTCTTTACATTTCAAAAAAAGTAAATGAATATAGTCATAATATGTTGGACTACGGGGAGGTCTCTAATATATATTTTTGTCTTGATGTGATTTTAAAATGATTTAGTGTAATAATTGGAGGTTTTAAATTGGTCATTGTGTTAAGATGAGTTCAACATTGTCTCAGACTTTGACTTCAAGTGTAATTGAATGAGAGATTGGTAATCGGAACTCTATATTAGGAGCAAAATATATCAACAATACATACTATAATCTCTAATCGCATCGTAGACTTTTTCTCTCTCATGTCATACCTTGCAAGCTGACCTGAATGCTTTTCAGGGGTGGTGTAGGGCTAACTTGTTCGAAACTAAACTAAACTGTTCTAAGTGCAAAATTATGTCTTTTTGTGGAAGTTCTCCCCATTCAGCAAGTTGCTTTTTAAATAATTTCCCAATTTGGGGATCCTAATAGACCACAAACTTACAATTAGTTTTAATCAGCATATATCGACTACTGTTAGTAGGGCTAAGAGTGTTCATGGCTTTATAAAGCGCTGGTCAAAGGAGTTCAAAATACTTTTTACTTCTCTAGTCCGCCCCCCCCCATTGGATCTTGTGTTTGGTCTCCTCAATATGAGTTTTAACAAAACAATTTAGAATCTATACTCTTTACTCTTTTTACTCTTTGCCTTTCGTGATTTGCGCTGGGATCCAACTGTACAACTTCCATCTTATTCTAGTTAACTTCAGTTAATTAACCTTCTTCCTTCTTTAACTAATCGTAATGCTTGGTGTAACTTTTCTTTACAAACTTTTGAATAGTGAGATTGACTCTTCCTGTTGAGCCAAATTAACATTTCTGTTCCATCTAGAAGGACCCGCAATTTCACATCGCTTATACTTCCTAACTTTTCTCTCCATGAACCTTTTCGTCTACTAAGTAGTGACTACAACAGACTTAGCCACGTTGTGGGTTCCGAAACATCGCTTCCGGGTATAAAAACTGCGATCTTGTCCTTATGATTAGTTGTAATCATCCTTATTTTAACCTATCCTGTTTTCTTTTTGTATATAACCTATTATCTTATTACATTTAATATTTTCTATTTCTTTAGTTTAATTTATGTTTATATATGTGATACGCCTATGCCCTTAGGTCGGAGTGGGTAGAGGTTGTAACATTAACTTTACTTAGGGTCATTCGCAACAGGCCTGGGCCTGGTGTCATATGGGCCACGTCTATATAACAGTTGTAAGTCTTTACGCCCAAAATTGAACTTAATTCTTTAGCGGGTCTCAAAAAACTTTACACAAAACATCGAATATTCGAACTATATATAGTCCTATCACTATTTGTGGAAATAAATAAGTTGATAGAAATGAATGTCATGGCCATAATCATGGGATTATTTATACACTTCAAGACGAATACAGATTATACTCTATTATTCAGCAAATTCTTAATGTAACTTTGTTTAATTTTAATCGATTTTCGAATATTTTATCTCATTTAATACTCCATTTTTGTATTGGAATGCATATCACGCTAATTATTAAGTTATCTTAACAAGCAAGAAAGAATAATTCAATAATTCCAATAATTTGCTTAATTTAGCTTTAATTTTGTCAATTTCTGGGGTATTTGAGATGAGTTGTCTAAGTGACCCAGTCATTTTAGTCAACTGAACAACGAGGATCCCAGTTCGAATCCCAGGCTAGTGTATGGATGTAGTTTTCGTCTAAGCCGAAGGCCTTAGTTGCCAGTGCTTGTAAAAATATATATTCTATACTTTAATAATAATAATAAGAAGTTTTTATTTTTAAGTATGACTTTTTAATCTGCATTGAAATCTCGAGAACTTTATTAAATTTACAGTTGTTTGATGTCATTTAAAATTATGCTGAATTCTAATTTAACTGATATAAATATCACTTTTTGAAATCGGTTAGAAATTGTTTAAGATTCAGGCTAAAAAATGAACAGATCGACAAGAGTTGAAAAGATTCTGCGAAATGTTTTTGACCTGATTCTAACTTTGATGTTGGAAAGTGATCTTTTAATTTGCAATAAAGATATACTCAAAAAAGGATTGGAAAAGTACTTACATAGATCGAGTTAGGAATACATTAAGTTTAGTCTGTTTCAATTTAAGAGCTTTTACTTGAAAATTAACAGCTGGAAAGTACTTGTGAGTCAGTCAAGCAATTAGGAATACATTTTGAGGTGGGGAAATTCATGAAATTGATTTTGGAGGAGAAAAACGATTTCAAAATCTGTTGAATTTGCCAGTCTTTTCTACTAAGACTAAGATTTTATATTCAAATTTAAGGAGGAAGGGATGGAAACGTATTCATAGATTTTTGTTTCATTTTGTGTCATTCTTCGTCGTTTGCCGCTTTCGGCTTATTTATGGATATCTCTTTATGGGTCTCTTTGTTGGCTACTGTGAAATTTTGTTTTGTTATATGGAAATTATAATGCCTGAAGGTGCCGACATACGCCTCTTTGCTTAAAAGCTGTGCAGCATCAGCATCGCTGGCGTCGACGCCAATGTCGGCAGCAGCAGAGCTTCGTCGAGTGAAAGTGCGTCCCGTTATATGTAAAGCCAATTTTGACTTAGTAACTTACTTATGTACACCCCTAGCACTCCGCTTGTCCCCTGTGGAAACGCCTCTTTCATTATGTTGTTGGCCAAAAGAAATCAAAAGTTTAAATTATTTCTCTGTCTCCCTTACTCTCTCTTTCTTTCTGTCTCTAACTGAGAGTTTCTGTCTTGGCTTATCTCCTCGTGGCTCTTGCGTTGTTTATTGTTGTTGTTTTAATTTGCAGCTGTTATTAATGCAAAATGTTGTTGCTCTCTCTCTCTCTCCCTCAATATGTTTTTGTCTCTGTGTCTCTGTTTTGTTTGTGTTTGTTTCTCCCAGCAGCAGCAAATTTGTTTGTGAAATTATTCGTTGAATTTTTCGTGCCTTCCTTTGTTTTCTTGTTTTTCTTTCTTCTTCTCAAATTATGTACTTTTGTCTTCTTTTTGATGAGAATTTTGAAAATGTCACTAAAAAAACTAAAAGTGCATAAAAAGTGAGAAATACGAATTTCAAATATTCTTCAACATCTACAAAAAAGTTTCAAGTTTTCTTAGCAGATTCTCAAAAACACGAAATTGGATTTATTCATGTCTTTAGTCATATTTTTGAATAGGATTATCCTATTTGAGTCAACATGAGATCTCCGTATCTTTAATCTATTCTTTACTCGCTTCATATTTTTGTAATTCCCAACTAGTTTTTACGTTTAATCATGAAAACGACCGTTGCGATTTTGGAGTTCCTTATCAATATCTGGCGAAAGGACTACTTCAAATATATACAGGATACTGATATTTTTTGTGCTAAAAGGAAAAGCATCTACAAATACAAAAGAAAGGGAATTGAATTTTCCTATGAATAGTTCTGATTTAAGATTGACTTCATTCATCTTCATTAACTTTGATGAAAGTATTTTGGAAAATGTTGAAATATTTAGATAGATATTATTACGTTCACATAATGATTTATACTTTTTTGAGACACTCATGAAGAACTTCTTAGTTTTCTCTCTTCTCTCTTTCGTTTAGTAACTTAAATTTGTAGTTACATTTATAGAGTATATTTTCTATATACAATTATATATGTAGATCAAGGTCATTCAACCGACATGTTGGCACACAATGAATCCCAAATGGATCATGACAAAAGATGAAGTCTTATGGTTATACTTATACTATTTCTTCTGTGTTTCTATATATGATTTGACAACTGTTAAGGTATATGTACCTACATATGTACCAAGGTTTTTGCTGACCAAAATTGTAGTTGCTTGTAGTTTGTTAGTTATTATTGTTTATTGTTGTTGTTGTTGCAGGGCGGGTGTCGAGCACCCACCGACTATTGAGCAATCTGGAGCTTTGGCGTCTGTAATTTAAGCTGTGATCTGTGTGAATGTGAATGTGTGTGGAGCGCAAAAACAAAACAAAAACCCAAGAAAAGAAAAAAGTAAACGAGCAACCAACAACAACAACAACAACATATACATTCCAATAAGTCTATAAGTCTAGTCTAAAGTCTCTACAAGAAAAAAAAAAAAAAAAAAAAAGCTAAAAAGTGATTGCAGCGACAAACTCGTTTGAGTTAGAAACAAACGCAACAACTTTCAGTCTTGTCTTGAATTTGTTGCTAATGCTATTTTAGATTTTTTTTGTTGTTGTTGTTCAGTCTGCAGCTTTTATGCTTATCTTGTGGGGTTTTTGGGGGGTGGACTGTCTATTATTATTGTCCAAAAGAAAAAAACAGCTCGGCCACTTTGATAAGGCTTAAAAGTACCTGTAGGTGAAGGAACTTCTAGTGTTTTATTGGCATTTTAATTGATCTTAGTCATGCAATTTGATTAAAAGATTTTCAAAATACTTTGAAAATTATATCCTATGAATTCTAAAGATAACATAATGGTCAAGGAATCTAAATTGTTATGGGTTAAGTTAGAAACAAAGTCGATTAGCTTACAACTTTATACATTTCATTCGTTCAAAGTCCTAGATAGTTTATGAGAATGATAATCAAATATCTAATCCATTTTAATGAGCGAAAACTAATTCAAATTGATAGAGGGAATAATGATATGTTGATGATATTTTCAGTGGAGTGGACTTGTTCCTTAAAGTATGCAATAAGCACCCCAAGATGTCTTCTGTGCCTTCCGTGAATAGAGAATAATACTCGAAGCAAACTTTGTTAATGGACAATATAAAAGTTACAGGGCATACGAAAAGATATAAGTTTGAAACTCATAAATCCTTTTGCAACAATTTGCATACTTTAAGGGGTAAAGTTGTCCCTATTTAAATTGTAATTACTATGTAACAAATGTCAATTTCATTGACTATTGGCATTTCTTTAAAAAACAAATCATTTATTGTAAAAAAAAACCTAAATTTATTTATAAAAGGAACAGAAAAAATCCAAATCGAAAGGAACATTAAATTAAGATAAAATTTGATAAAGTTAAAGCACAGATTGCTTATTTTTTGTTGAGTTTGAGCCTTTTGTTTTTTTCGATGAAAAGTCAATAGATGAAATTGAAATAATTGTAACTAGACAGTAGTTTATAGTTCGGAAGTTGTAACTAGGTGAACTTTCCAGCGATCACTGGAAGTGGAACTTCATCGACCATGGCAATTACCAGGTTAACAAACTTATTTATTGGCACTCACCTGACTATTACTGCAATAGTAAATGTCCGACATCCTGGAGCTGTTGTTAAATACTTTTGGGTCTTGGACTGGCTTTGACTTTAAGGCCGTAGCATGACCGCGTTCCGTGCACAGAGAGCAGCAGCGGCAGTAGCAGGTGATCGTGATCGGTTGGTAGAGTTGGTAGAGTGCCCTCAGCCACAGCAACCTGTTCCTCCTGACCGTTGCCCCGCACTTTTCTATTTGACGTTAGCGTGTTTTTATTTTTAGAGGAAAATCACAAATTGTCACACGATTTGAAATCGATAGGCAAAACTGTTGCTAATGCTGACGCAGAAGCTCACATTGACGTCGATTGTTGGTTTAGATTTTCCGCATGCTTTCATTAAATGTGGTATAAAATAACAAGTAACAACAACAATAACAAAAAAACAAAACAAAACAAAAAAAAAAAAAAAAAACAACAAAACGTAAAAATCTTCTTCACTTCACGCTTCGCCTTGCAGAACACTTCACTTGGTTGATGCCTTTTAGCTGTGGGTTTTGGCGCATGCGCGCGCGCACCTTTCTTTTCCAGGTGGTAAATGCTAGATATAATGTCGAACGATATCGAGATACGAGTGAAATGCGCCAACAGAGACGGAGACGGAGACAGACAGGCAGAGAGCGAAAAAACGAGAGAGAGAGCGAGCGAGACACACACAGAGAGTGATAGTTTAGACAACGACAACCGTTTCGGGCCAAGTTTACAAGCAGACTAAACCAACTTAACTTGGCCAGTCGACAAATCTTCGGGACCGTCTCAGCCATGCATCACACACACTCACACACACACACAGCATGCTCGTGCAATGGAAAACGTCTGCAGCAGCTTTAACCACAATGAAAGTTGTAGAAGTGTCCAACCAGTTTTGAGTTCAAATTTCTTGTATTTGCAAATTTAACGGTCATTTCTCCAGCAATATCGACTTGCTAAATAATCGATAAGTTTTTGAAAATTTAATGATTTTTGTATCTGTCCTGATCCTTACTTATATAAAATGTTGTCGCAAAGATGTTCAATAGTCTTAATCATTTTGTTGTGTGCCGTATCCGGATCCGACAACCAAAGCCCTCTAAAACGCAAGGCCCGTAGCGTTTTTTCAAAAGAAAATTGAATGAGAGCATAAATATATACACATATGGGTTTTATACATTTTGAGTATAAAAACTTACACGAGTTCTTGAGCAAAGTTTTAAGTAACAAGGCCCAAACCAGTCTAATTCCACATTTTAAGTATGTATTTTAAATGCTAGGACTCAGGATCTTCACAAGAGATCAAAATGTTGTTATAGGGTAAAAAAAAAAGATTTATGTTATACGCGATTTGATATCGCAGCCCCGGGGTGCTATCTTTGTACTCTGGCTTAATGTTTAAATTTTGAATAAAAAAACGCTGTGTTATTGGTCACATATTTATTTTCTTAATCATAATATTTAAAATTTTCCCAAATTTCTCGCTGAAATTTCACATTCAAACCGCCCGCCAAATATTGTATAGCACAGTGGCGCCATTGAAGAAAAATTAAACATTGCCCTTAATGGGCGCCACTGTGCTTCACAGTCGCCTGCGCCACTTTGGTCACACTAATGATAAACGTCGATAACGTTGGTTCGATAACGATAGGTTTGTTCCGATTTTGTTAAACAACAAGCAAGTTAAAATTTCATTTTGCAAGGAACCTGGAATTCCTGACTTGTCATGGTCGTTGTCCTGCTGTAAACATTGTCAAATTCCCCTTCTTATAGGGAATTCAATTAAGTTTAAATTAGATGAACGCAAATAGCAACGGAGGCGTAGGCGGAGGAGGTGGGATAGGAAACCCTGCTGCTGCTGCTGCTGGTGGTCTTGGTGGAGGTGTTGGTGTTGGTGCGGGTGCTGGTGCTGCTGCAGGTGCAGATGCAGCTAATGGGGTAGCTGCAGCTGGAGGTGGAGCAGGAGCTGGGGCTGGAGCTGGTTTTCTAGGCGTATTGGCTGATGCTGTGATATTGGGTGGCGGACCAGCTGATGGCGACAATGCTGGAAATGCAGCAATAAACAATAACCATGGCGATGGCATTTCAATTATAGAGATCACCGATGACCAGGATGCGAAAAGACGCAAATGCCTGGAAACTGATGAAACGCAGGATGGTGCGAGCACTGTGAGTATTCAAAGGGGAGGAAGATGGATGTAAGTACTTTGAGTTTCACACTTTTTGTTGTTGTTTTCTAGATGATAGATGCCAACAGCGTGCTAAATAAAATTGCCCATCTTTATGCCGAGCAATTGATGTCGGACATTGTGCTACTGGTCGATGGGAAGGAGTATCCAGCGCATCGAGTTATACTGTGCGCCAGCAGTGATGTATTCCATGTGATGTTAATGAATCCAGAATGGAATGAGTGCAGCAAGCATGTTATCGAGCTGCATGAGGAGTCTTGCTGCTCAGCCGTATTCCCGCAGTTCATCAAATATCTCTATGTTGGCCAGATTGAGGTGACACTGCAGACAGTGATGCCCATGCTGGCATTATCCGACAAGTACAATGTACGAGATTTAATTGATCTCTGTGTGGGCTATATGATGAAGCATGTGGCCAAGGCGGCCACCAGTGGCTATTTGGTCTCTTGGCTGCAATACACACTCTCCTTTACGCCCACGCACAACGATCTCACCGAGACACTGAAACGATTCCTCAAATGGAATCTAGAGACGGTGGCCGAATCGAAGGACTTTGTAGAAATGGATCCGGCCATAATGCAGCTATTGCTGCAACAAAACGACCTTGTTGTTACCAGCGAGTACAAATTATTTACAATATTGCAAACGTGGCTGCTGCCCAGACACGATCAGATTGGTTTCATGGAGCTAATCGAGCAGACTGTTATTCACATACGTTTCGGCATGATGACACCCACCGAGGTGGCCCATTTGCTGATTGAGCCGCTGATTGAGTATCATAAGGAATTTCTTGTTAACCGCATTGCGATTGGCATGAGCTATCAGTCCGGCCAGGAGGATCGTGTCCGGGAAGTTCGTAATTCGGAGTATGGCGAATTGCAATTCACGCCCCGTCTCTACTGGAATGATACATGGAGTGTTGGCATCGATGTGCATAATTTTGACGAGATTGAGGACTATAAGAACTATGTGACCTGTTTCTTTTCCCAGCGTCACATTGCCGAGACTGAAGATGGTAATTCACATTTACATACATTCTCTTGCCAAAAACGATTACACTAAATAATTGAATATAATTCCAGAACCTTCTATGACCTGGGAAATTGAATTTTTTCCACGAGGTGTTAGATACAATAAGGCCAAAATGGTTTGGGGTGAGGATGTGCCCGGCTGTTTGCTCAATACGGTACGCTTGCGTGTTACCTGCAAGAAGCATCATATCGGCGAGGAGCGTTTTAAGGTAAGGAATGAATGATGGCGAATTCATATTGAGATAAGATAAGCAATCTTCAATTTATCTATCTATCTACAGATTGCCGTTCTGATTGTGGGCGTGCAAAATAAAATAACGCATATACGAACCGTGGTGGAGCGCACTGAATATTTTACGGATATTGATCGGGTTATCAATATTGATAACTTGTTGCCCTATGAGGAGCTGGAGCATACATCGCTCTACCTTAGTCCCCATTTGACGGGAAATCAACGCAATACACTCTCTCTGCATGTTGTCATAACGCCCATGGGCAAGCACACTTGCCGCGACACACCGCCATTTCAATTCTAATCAAATCCACAAAACCCAAAAATCCAAATCTAATCCAATTCAATTCATCCCACAGCAGCTGTATTTTATTCTTCCATTTAAACGTTTCGTATCAGTAGTCATTGTCTGACTGCAATTAATGGCCACTAATTCATAATCACACCACCAACCAACACCTGCCGATTGGCAACATGTTATGCAACCACTATATATATATATATATATATATATACGCAGTTGTCATTTGTTTTTAACTTTAAGCAAGAGCCATCATCATTTCATCATTATTTCATTATTACTAAACTCTTAAAAGATCATACGTATGCATGCATGTTGTATGGTGGCCAGCAGCTCAATGCCAGGCTGAACAAGTATATATATATATATATATATATATATATATATTTACTATCCTGATAAAACACTAAACCTTAGACTATATGGAAAAGACATTTTTTCTAATAAAACGTTGATTTGTATAGAAATCACTAAGATTTAATGATCTAAACAAAAAGAAACGTTCAAAATTCAATTAATCAGCTTTCTGTTTTCACAGCTTAACCCCGGAAAATGTAGAAGAAGAAACCTTGGAAGGAAGACCAGATAAATACAAGGCTTTTATCTTCTAAGAGAGAGAGAGAGAGTCTTTCTAATAAGTAGTTTTATCTGGAAACTTATCTTCTCCTTTGCCATGAAAGTTAAATTCAAATTGATTAGTTTCTTGAAACGTTTTTTAAATGTTAAAGTTCAAGTCTAATATAATCAATGTCAGCGACAATGACTATGACTTGCTTATATGTATATATGTTTAAAGCTTTTAAGACATGTTTCATGCCAGTTAATGCTCTTTTTAATAATATCACATAAAACGACTCAACGGTGCAATATAATACAATTAAGATATATTCTTAGATATGTATATATATGTATGTATTTGTATTCACCAGCGCATTAACAACCGCAATGTATAAAGTTTACAATCTGCAGAGATTGTTTATCTAAGGCCAATAGCTAGTCTTACGTTTGCGTCAGATAAGCAAGAACCTAACTAAAAAACGTTAAGATGGTCTTGCCCCCCCCATGAAGAGTTGATCATAAACATAGATATTATATATTATATTATTTTTATATATATTTTATTTATATATTTTTCATTTCGGTATACCAAGAAACAAGGAAAAACAAAATAATATTTTGGTTAAAATTATCTTTTCATTGGATAATCATGTGCACTCATAGAATCAACACCGACATTAGGATTTATGAAACCCTCATGACTACGAATAATTCGTCATAATACAGTCATTTAGATTAGATACATACATATATTATATAGGTATATATATTATATAGGTATATATATTATATAGGTATACATACATATATATGTATATATATCATTGTATATAGGTTTAGATCTGAATGTGTATAATTGTGTATTTAATGTCAATTTTTTAATATCGAATGTTGTTTAAGAGATCTAAACATTGAAATTAAAGAAAATTTCTATTATTTAAACGATTCATATCCCAATGTAGGATATATCTATAGATATATCAGTGGTGACCCTGATGGGTCTCTCTTTCTCTGCCTGTGTACGATTCATTGCCAAGAGCGAAAGTGTTTTAACACTTGTTTGCTGACTTGCAGAATTTGTTGCCTGTTTTTGTTATTCTTCTGCGGATACTTTTGCTTTTCTTGTCTATGTCTTCTTGTTTTCCCTCATGTTTATTATAGCCAAGACGAAAGTTTTAGTGCTTTACGAGTCCAAAGATCTATCTAAATAGAACCAAGCATATAGCGACAACCAAAATTTTTACAGAGAGCAACAATTTGTAATCATCGCCGGGATTTGGTCTTGAATACGGTTTGCTATTGGGCACGTACATACATGTACATACAGTTACGGTTTCTCGAGAGATACAATGTGTGTGGTAAAGCATACAGTTAAAAAGTCCACGTTTTTGGCCAAATGCTCGACAGTTGAAAATCGGGCGGCAGCGTCATCGGTAGTTTATATTTATTATTATTTTTTCTGTGCTCTTGGTTTCGGTTTGTCACCTTTTTTTTTTGTCTTCTCCCCCACCTAAAGTGTTGTGTGTGTGTGTGTAAGTGTGAGTGTGTGCTTGTGTAACTGCTTGAATCCTAAAAGTCATGGATAATCAAGCCTATATCATTGACTGTGAACACAATCTTGGTAAGAGCAATAAGAAATAGGAATAAAACCATTTTTTAAGATTTCTTCAGTTTTTGCTATGCTTTATTATTGCCAAATTGACTTTTGTTTTTTGGTAAACATATATAAGATATATTTATACATATATATGTAATACATGTGTATTAATATATAGTATATGCAGGATATATACCGATTTTCTAATATATGTATGTGTATATATATTATGTTTTTGTATATCATATCTCATGAGTTGGATGCAGTTCCTTTTCTCGTCCTTGACTCGTGTAAAAAAGACTGGCTGTATTTGTGTGTCTGTGTGTGTCGCTATAGAGGATATAAACCTACACTGCTTGCATTAGATTTAAGAGCCAAGCCCTTTTTTTTGGCTCAAACTTGCGAACGTTACGAAATTGGTTG
This sequence comes from Drosophila equinoxialis, assembly GCA_018150345.1. Lineage (NCBI taxonomy): Eukaryota > Metazoa > Arthropoda > Insecta > Diptera > Drosophilidae > Drosophila > Drosophila equinoxialis. The sequence continues at coordinate 4,079,111 of JAECWI010000002.1, read as the reverse complement.
CTATTCCATCAAATTAGTTGAACATGAAAAATTGTCATTGATTTACATTGATTACAAAAGTAAGGCACTAAATTACAAAGGATAACTTTGCTGATTGACAAAAGGAACAAATACTGACTAACATTGTAAAACCAAATGTGAAAATCAGACTAGATTTTGTACTTATATGTTTTTGGGGTTTTGCCGAGGCGAACTATGTAGATTTGGGATTTATGATTAAAGCAAGCAGTGCACTCTGCTTACGTCACTACCATGCAGTTTTACAACTCAAAATCGTATATGTAATAAAATATCGACATATATGTAGATTTTTTTTTATTCAAATCCCATTAAGTGCCATTGAAATATCTGAGAGATCCTGATCGTGAGATCGTAAGCAGTGCCAACATTAATCTTTGGGCCCGTGACCATAGCAAGCAGTGCGCTGTATGCAATGCACTTTATAATGCACCTACCAACACTGGATTGTAAATGGGATTGCATATATTTGAATTACTTTCTCTTTGCTGACTTTTACTCACTTTTCCATTGCCAAATTTTTGTGTGTGTGTGTGTGTGTGTGTGTGTGGCCTATAAATTGGCTAATTATTATTATCTATTCGAATTAAAACTATTATTGGGGGTTTTTCATTTAGTTTTTCATTTTGGTATTTATGTATTGTATATATATATATGTATAGGTTGGTTGGTATATGTAAATGTATATGTATGTAGCATTCGCTAGCTGCCTTTTGAAAATTGAAGCAGTGTCCTGGTGGGGTGTTTGCTTGCTTTGCCGCTGTGTGACTTTGCAGTTTTTCCTTTTCCTTTATTAATATATATATTATATATATTTTTGCTGTAGTTGCAATTCTGTGACTGAGTGAAGTTCTAGTGGATGTGGGTCCCGTATATAAGTATGCTTTGTATGTATCTATGCAATATGTCTTTTTCGTTTTTGGTAGTCAACTAACTAGTATGTATAACTATGTATTGTTCAACATGTATACTCGTAGTACATATGTATGTATGTATTTGGATATATATGTTTTTCGTTCATTTAGTATGCAAAAGTAGTTTGAAGTTGTTTCGATTTTTTTGTTTTTGTTTTTGTTTTTGTTTGGGGGCCCTCAGTCTTCTTCCTTGTCTTTCTACATAGCTGAGATGAGACCCACTTCGAGACGACTTTGAATATATTTTTATATATATTTGTATTGAGTGTATGTATATATATGTCTCTATATAAATTGGTATTACTTCTTTGATATATTACGGTTGCTTTCGATCCTTTGTTTTTGATGCTCGGGTAGATGGATTATTAAAGATAATCTTATCATTTGGGTAAACTACGAGTATAACAAATTGCAAATTTTCTTTCCATCATCGGGCATTCAAATATCTAAGGTCTACTACTATTATTCGCCATTATATCCTTCTTTTAGGTGTGTCTGCCTGTCTGTTTGTGTGTGTGTGTGATATGAGAGTCCGAATTCTGTGTAGCTTGTAGAAAGTGTCCGCGTCCGCTTAAAATATATTGAACTAACTTTGGCCATCTAATACATATACAACTGCTATATGTATTAGTAGTATCTGTGTGAGAATGTGTGTAAAAAACAGACGAAATCCCACGCTTCACAACGATTTCGTTCCTTACTTCTCAAAGATTAGTTCACCGGTTAAAAATGGATTGAGATACGTTTGCGAATCGTAGCCAGACACTGTGGCCGTTGTTGTCCTTCGTCGGGCTTGAGCTCCTCCACGTCGCTCGCCATGGGCATGATTATGGGCATGATGCGAGGGTCGCTTCTCGTCACTGGGACTCAGGATCAATGGTATGGGCATTGATGTATACAATTGCAATGGCTGCTGCACAATTGTTCCGGCTGCTGGATTCAATGGTGTATCCATATAGCCATGTGGCACAGAAGCTGTGGCCACTGCCACTCCTGAATCTGGCGCAGCCGCCGACTCTTGTTGCGGCTCACCCAGAGCGAAATTGGCAGCTGCTGTGGTGCTCACCCAGGGGGAACCGCTCGACGCATTAACCTGGTTGCGCTTTTGTCCGCCAACCCTTCCCCGATGATGTTTATAGTGGCCACGATGAGACTTCCGTTTCAGGTGTCCCGAACTTGATATATCTGCTGGCGGTGAAGTGTCCAACACCAGTGGCAGGTGATGGCCATGAGGTGAGGCGGCTGCATCTGCTGCATTGATGCTGGCGGAGCTGACGCCGCTGCTGCTGCCCAAGCCAATGGAGCTGCTGTTGCTATTGCTATAGTTACTTCTACTATTGATCGTTGATGTCCTCGATGACGGCGACTTTTTAAGCGGCTCAAGCGACTGTGGATGCGCCTGGATTATGGTGGCCGTGGCAAAAACCTCTTGGAAACGATTGCTGGCATCCAGTTGCTTCAATTGCAGATGCTGTTTGTGCAAAAACTGCTGGTGCTGCTGTTGCAAATGATTGAGAATGCGATACTGTTCGAGGATGTGCTTGTAGAACTGCTCTGCGGTGACTTCCGATGAGTTTAAAAGGCGTATGGCAATTTTTTCGGGTATCACAATTTTGTCTGCAAGAAAACCAAACATCAAATTGTTAATCAAATTTCTTTACCAATATGCAAATTAAACTCATATAGTTAAAAACAAATAGTTTAGGTTATCCCAAAAACTCTTGAACCTTCGTTCATTGCCGACTACATTTATTTTTTTACATCATATTTATCACATGCTCATAAGCAGCTTTGTCATCGCAACCAGCTACGTGATTTTTATTTCATTTAATTCTTTTTTAAATAGGTTTTTTAAATGAAATAAATGTTTAAAATATTTCAAGCAAATATGCTCATATTGCGCAAAATATTTATAAACAAAAAACATTTATAAGCATATATCATCTAATATATCAGCAAAATTGCCAGTTGCTGTGGTGCTCACCCAAGGGGAACCTGGTTGCGCTTTTTGTCTAAAACCACTAAGTTTGCTTAGATTAGGACCTTTTTGAAGTTTATGTCAAGCCTTGCATTAAAGCCGGTTCAATCAATCAGTTCTGGCGTGGAAGATATGGCATGGCCATTGCACTTTTGGGATTCTTTAGCAAGGACAGAACAGTTAGTCTAATTTGTTTTACGTGGCGTGTACCCGTTAATAGGGTTTACTACCACGGCACTCAAACAAGTCACAATTGACAAATAGTACATGTGACCCGTTTGAGAACTGCTTTTTGCAGAATCTCTTCCAGTGCCAGTTGAATGCCATGTTGGGCTGACATGACATTCCCCCTTGGGTGGAGCGAGGCCCATCTAAAACATCTGCTGGTCCTTAATGTGCAGCACCCGGTTGTGTTAAGCAACTCCACTCTTGAATTATTTAATTCATTCCCGCATTTGGGTATCAAACCACAGCCACTGCGATCTCCCACAAGGGGGCAAACCACAAAGGGCTAGTGGGCAAACTAGCCCATGCCGTAGTACCGAATCACACTTTCGGTCGGCTGTTCGCAGTCGAAACTACTAACCATTTTTGTCAACGCCAACAGGAAATGGGTAAACCCCGCCGCTCGAATTAGCTACTACTGAAAATTTCAGCAGCACCCAGGAAGCACCACTTGGAGGTTTCGAGTCGACTTGACTTGAATCACGACTTATAATAAAATACGGTGTGTCTATCCCTTCCGCGATCATCATCAACAGCCCAGCTTCCCAGCAAGGACAGAACATGATGGACCTCGAGCCGACTTGAATGACTATAGTAGCCGATTAATAGACATCAACGAAACTTTTGGCCCTTAGATATAGGATAATTTTTACTTCCTTTTCAAAGCGCACTCCATTGGCATTTTTCATTTGAAAATATCCTTTTCCAAGCCCCAGTAAGTTCTTCTTTTACATAAGCATATAAATAAGTATGTGCATATGTGTGTATTTTGTATTTTGACCCATCATGAGCTGTAAGCCTTAATTCAAAACTCTTTTCATGTGTCAACATACATTTATATTTATATATTTTCTATATATTTGATCTATTAAGACTTACTTAATCATTGAAAACCAAACGAAAACAGATTTCCCAGTCTTTATCTATGGGATTGAATTATCTATTAGATCTCAACAAAACTTGGTACAATTTTCAAACGTAAAAATTATAAAACTCTAATAAAACTAGTCGACCGATTGATCAAATAGCTTTACATGTTATTTATATCTAGTTAACAAAATGATTGAATGTTAATGTATGGGTGACCAAAAATTCATCCTTAAAATATGCAATAGGGAACTAATAATAAAAGATAATGTTCGTCTCTTAACTTGAAAACAATTGGAAGCTGAAAGATAATGCCGCTCGGGATCGTCAATGAAATTCATAGTTCTTTGGTCCCTTTATTTACAATCTCAGCACAATTAAAATAACATTACTTAATAATGAAATACCCCTTTAAAAAACTCGAATACATTTGAATACTTTTTTCATACCCCTAAATTCGCTGTATATGTAGTCTACTTTTAGGCATAATAAAGTCAGAGAGAAGGCGTAAATGGAAATAATTGCTTAGACAGATTCGCAAAATCTATGTGTGTGTGTGTCAGTAAAACTTCTACGAATAGACAAGGGCTGCACCCTTCCATACATGTCTATAGTCATGACCGCGTGTGTGTGACCTAATTTCGAATTGATTTACAAAATTTACAACAACAAAATATGAGAAACATTCACGCCCTTTTCGGTGAGAGTTTTTTAGTTTTCGGTCTCGGTTTCGGTTTCGGTTACGGTTTTAAACTCAATTTGAACTATAGCCTACTTTATGGCCCATGTCCCAGATTGACCACACACACACACACACACACACACACACAGACAACAGACAGCCACAGAAATTTGGTAAATTTGATATGACTTGGTTACGTCTCGCTTGGCCAACCGACCCCAAACATAAGCAAATTGCATTTTGTTTTGTTTTCTGGCCCATATTCGCAATGGTTTGCAATTTGTGGGTGGTATTACCTACTGCTCCTACTACTAAGTACTACTTACCGCAGTGATTGCCCTTGGTTATAAATGGGCGTATGGTCGGATCCCATATGAATATATAATAGAGCGACAACATTATGGCCGCCAATGAGACGCATAGCACATAGACGGCCACAGTTAGGATGCGGATGACCTTACGATTGCTTTGCTGCGGTTGATAGCAGCGACTTATTGTCTCTGTGGGCGGCAGTTTCACTTTCTCCTCCAGTGAATTGACTTTTGAATGCATTTCTCGAATTGCTTTATTTTGATTTTTTAATTTATTTATTGTTATTTGTTTTAGGATTCGATTATTTTTATATGCCTTCTCTTTCCGTGTTTTGATTTGTTTTGTTTTCGTTTTCAATTTTTGATATGTTTCTTTAAAAAAGAACAACAACAAAAAGTAACAAACACAACAACTATATAAAAATTTGTTTATATTTTTAATTTGTAAATGCAATAATGTTATTGTGAATGCAGGGCGGACGCGTGGATATTGTTACTATTATTATTATTATTATTATTATTTGTTGTTGTTGTTATAATATTTGTTGCACCCGATAAAATGTAGAAAATTTTCCAACCGACGCGTCCAGCGTATGCAAGCGAAATGACGCCCAAGAGCCTGGAGAGTTAGCCGACAACAACGAGGCAACGAGACCGACCAACAACGACGACCACCGACGACAACGACGAAGACATTTGGGACGAGCCAGGAGCAATGCCAGGCCCAGGCATCATCATCATCATCATCATCATCTTAATCATCATTGGCCTCATTATCATCATGATTGTCGTTGTCGCTCTCAGTTTCGATCTTCATTCATAAATTTATTTTTCCTTTCCTTCCGTGTTTCTGTTTATACCAAAAAAGCCAAAAAAAAAATGTATAAAAAAAAGTGAGAAGGAATACGATGATGAGTGATGAGGGGAGCCGGAACATTTGCCACGCGCTGATGGCATTCCAAAATAATTACAAAGCACGTTGGCACGTTCCATATTTCAGAGATTTTGCGGTATTGCATGTCGAATTCATCCATCATTCAATCATAACCCGCCTACCCGTTTTATTCAAAATGAAATATCAATCAGAAATATGTTGTAAAATGTGTTGCTTATGAAATTTGCATTCTTGCCGAAAGCCTCACACCCAAACAAACACACAGGCACAAATTCAAATTTCATTCAACCTTCGTCGCGAAGGACGCCAACTCAAGGCAACAAAACTCAACTAAAACTTTGGCTCACCTCACCATCAAGCATTGCAAGCCCTGCCATGCCATGCCATGCCCATACCATTCCATTATATTCATCCTATCGAATGCAACCCCTAAACCAACGACTCAGGTGACACCTTCGTTTTCGTTATGCTATGTGCTATTTGGGAACAACTGGAACTGTGTCCGCGTAGCTCGTTGTTGTCTCGAGGTTAATAAACTGCAACTGGGTCACTAGGACAAAACGAATGCAACTGTGAGCGAGCCACTGAGCTGAAGAGCTAAACGAGAGCCGAGAGCCGATGTGAAAGTGTAGTAAGAGGAGGATTGAAGGAGGTTTTGCAATGTTGGCCATTGATTTTGGTTGTATAAGTTTCGCACAGGATGTAGGCCAAATACACATACACACACACACAAACACACACACACACACGCATAGAGTTCAGTCAGTCGAAAGTTGCCTTAAAGCATTTGTTTTCCATCGTGTCGACTTTTGGCCTCGAAAATGAATGGAGTCCCCGGCTTAGGGCAATTTCCTTTTCCGTTTTGCCTCGGTAACCTTTAAATGGTTTTAATACAATTGACCGATTTGCCTTAGAAATTCTCATGTAATTCCAAGAATTACATTTGGTAATTGCAAATGAAAACAAAAATAGTAAATACACACACATCCAGAATGTTCTGCAATTTATCAATAGCTTTGATTGTGCTCATCAATCAATAAATCATACGCCCTGTTGGCTCTCTTTAAATGGAATTGAATCCAATTATAAGGATCTGGTCGTGGTTAACTTAATTATTAATTTATAGTCTAGTCAAACTGACAATATTTTAAGATTTCACATTATCCAAACAAAAGTTTATTTCTATATAAGAAAATGTTGCATACTTTCAGACGCTTTTCTTCAAAAGTTTTTGTCATGAAAAATCGAATAGAGTTGACTGAATTGCTCTCTCTCTCTCTCACATTTGTTATTGTTTATTGATAGACGAAAAAGCATTGCAATCGAGTCCAAACATAAAATTTCCAAGCCACAAACTCGGTCAAAATAGTTCAATGAAAAATTCATCATTTGAAATGCATTTTCCTTTCTTTTTTTTTTAGCCATTTTCCATTAAACGAATATGCAAGAAATTGTATTTCTGTCTATTTTGTTTGTTTGAAAAGACAACCAAATATTATTCCTTGATTTTGGTTGAAATTCAAAATAAATATATGTTAAATAATTTAGTTATTTATATTTATAACATTATTTATATGTTGCACAAAGCGAGCTTGGGTTGTTTGCTTGCATACTTTTGGGAGAAAATTTTCCTCATAAAAATGATTTATCTAAAAATTTTACATCAGCAGTTGCGAGCTCAATTAATGTTTAGATAATTTTCAAGAGCTTAAATCAAATCAAATCAAATCAAATCAATCAAACAAACTTATTCATTCTATTCAACAGTTTTATAATTCCGATTTATAATGAAGTTTTGTTTTCTTGTTTAAGAACTATTGATAGTAATTTTTAAATAGGATAGATATCGTCGTTTATCGGTGAAAATATGAATTTGATCACAAAATTAAACATAAATCATGTTTTTTTTTTTTTTTTTTGACTCACCTATTCATTGGTCAGCGATAGATGAATTAAGTTATTAACAATTAATATTAGCCAAAGGCTGGGGACTTTTTTTGACCCTTGAACACTGGCGGCATTCGTGAGTCCCAGAAAAAGACATGATAGATGGATAGAAAGAAACCCAAACTGCAGAGACCACACAAATAGATGATAAGGACAAAGTAGCGGGCAAAACGCTCCGTGCACGTTGGCTCGGCGAATATAATTTCCTCCAGTTGGGGCGTTTTGGGTATATACGAACAGGTGCTACGCCTGGGAGCACTACTACTGGCTAGACGAACACTGTTACTGCTGCTACCGATGGGCGTGAAGGATTGCTCCTCTGTTTTAACATTGGACTCGATAAGATTGACAATTTTTGCCAAATTGGCAACACTGGACGGTGTCGCAGGAGGAGTCGGAGACACAGCTGGAGCTGTCTCCGATGACATGCTGGACAACTGGTGGTGGTCACCGTTGTGTGTCGCGTCAATTACTGATTTCAGTTGTCTGGCAGTTGATGTAGATTAAATCAAAATCAGAATCGAATCGCAGTGAATTGAAACGTAATGACATGGACTTGGACTAGGCAGACTATTGGATGACGCAAACCAGAGGGCGAATGTGTGAATGTGTGTTTGGGGGAATTTAAACTCTGCGATTTGGCGGAACGTGGAAAAGCGGATTAATTTTGTGCAAGTCTGACAACTTTTGATATGTGTGGCTAGGTGCCTTTTTTTTTTTTTTTTTTTTTTTTTTTGTTTTGCACTCTGTTTTGGTCCCCCGTTACAATTAATCCCAAACTGACCTAGCCCTAGGAATAGATAGACACTCACCTAATGATAATGATGATGGTAATGTTTTTGTTGTTGGTTACGGAAGAAGGTCTCCGATTTAGCCAATGGGATGCGTATGCTTGAATATGGGCAATGGCGGCATACGTGAATCCCAGATGAAAAAGTAATACATGGCTAGCGTTAAACCCATTCCACTGACTCCGCCCATATAGAGGATCAGTGTGAGTAAACGAAACGTTTTCGATTCAAAGAAATCGTCCGATTTGGGTACATGAATCTCCTCATCTTTGGCCTCGTTAACAACAGCGGCTAAATTGGAGAGGGTTATCTGCGACATGACTGTGTTTCCTCAATAAAAAAAAGGGAAAAAAACGAAAGACACGAACTAGAGGAGACCTCTGTCTCTAGAGAACTAACTGAAAGCTATAAAATACGGCGGGAACATTCCGTGCCATCGAACGGAACGTTCAACTAATGCCGGCAGCGACGCGTTCGTTTTGCGGTTTCTCTCTGCTCGCCGTGGGTCCGTGGCCAAGGGTGTATGAGGTGGTGGGTGAGGGGAAAGCGGGAATGGGACCCACATTGAATGCAATGCAGTGCGTTTGGGGTTATATCCATTTACACGACGGTAAGGCAAGCCAACGTCTTGGCCAGTCTACACTAATAAGATTCGGCCAAAACTATTTCCTTTCTTCTTTCACTAAATCTCCCTCTCTCTCAATCTCTCTCTCCCTCTCTCTCTCTCTCTCTCTCTCTCTCTCTCTCAATGTCCCATCCATCACGTGCTTAGTTTGGGCAGCCACTTGACCTGGTTTGATTTTGTTGGCTATACAAAAATAAATTGAGTTCCCTTGACTTTGACAATTGGAATGTAACAAAAACCTTATTTACTTAAAATCGTATTCATAATGTAAGCGATCTGCTTCATATCGAAAGCAGTGTAAGTATGGCAAGCAGTGCTAGTATTCCCGACACGAAATTCGTTGAAAATTAAATTTATCGCGGTTGGTTTTTAAAGCTTTATATTAAACAAATTAACTGTTTAGTTAAAATTTAACTTAAGCACTTTACTTAAATAGAAGAAAACCAAAAGGAAAACATTTTAATTGATTTTCTAAATTAAAAATTTCTTTAAGAAATGATTGCTTCGGTTTCGAGAACGATAACCGGTCGGATAATTATGAATTTTAAGGGTATTTGAGCTAGTCTTTATAAATCATTTTGTGTTGCTTGAAACAATGACCAAATGGCAAATCCAATTAGTTGGGTCTATTGTGGTGTCTTTTGGACGTGGGTGGGGCAGACACTTGGACACACACATACACATACAAAGACATACTCACCTGTTTATTGATATTCATGCACTTTTTGCACTGGATGACCGCCAATGGAGACGGGAAACTTGAGATGTATATCCGGCATGCTGGAGTCAAAGAATATAAGATAATAAAAGGCCAAAACCATGCCCAGGCCACTGATGCCGCTCACATAGATGAATATTGAGATTAAGCGAAATGTTTTCGTCTCAAAGAATGGTGATGGTGGCTGCTCCTTGGGCAAACGGACATCGGGTGGCAAGGGTTTTGCCTCTTGGTCTTGCTCAGCCATTGTGAGCATTTCAAATGTCTGCATTGGCATTAGCATGATTCTTCGCCTATTTATAGGCAATGGCAATTATGCAAATTCGGGGAATTTCATTTGACACTGAGTTGCCACTGATTGACTGCTTGATTGATTGATTGACTGATTGATTAATTCCGATTGCAGGCAAACGATTGGAGGAGGAAAAATGTAAGCCGTTGCCACACAGCTTCGAGGAGGCCATCACATTGACGGGCGTCGGATGGTTCCACTACAAGCTGCTGCTGATCTGTGGCCTGTGTTTCATGGCAGTTATGGTCGAAATAATGGGCGTCAGTTTGATAATGAATCAAATGGAATGCGATCTGAAACCAACACTCGAACAGCAAGGAATTTTGGCATCAGCTGGATTCCTTGGTGTAGTCCTTAGCTCGCATGCGATGGGTTTCCTAGCGGACACCTGGGGACGTGTGGTGACTCTACGTTATGCCGTCGTCCTAAGTGTCATCTGTTCCACCATTTCCGGTTTCTCTGTCAACATTTGGATGCTGATTGTGTTCCGTTTCATGACGGGATTCTTCATATCGGGCTGTCAGGCATGTGTCTTCAGTCTGTGCGGTGAATTCCATGGCAATGGCTCTCGTGTGCGTCATGTGACCCTGTTATCTGGTTTCATGTGCGTGGCCATGATGTTTGCACCATGTAAGTAGATCTAACGCCGACCAAAAAATCTTAATAACTAATTGGTCTCCATTTAGCTATGGCCATTGGCATTCTGCCACTGCAGATTCACATCTTCGGAATCCATATCTCATCGTGGCGTATTCTGCTAATTGGCGATGTATCCGTTTCAGTGTTGGCTCTGGTCGGTCTCTTCATTATACCCGAGACACCCAAGTATGACCTTATCCAGGGCAAAGATGAATTGGCATTAGAAACGATGCGTACAATTTTTGCCCAAAACACTGGCCGTCCAAGCTCTGAGTATCCAGTTCATCGTTTGATCCTACAAAGTGGCAAAAGCGGCGCCAGTCTATCCAATGTTCATGGTTTCTGTGATGCAGTGCGTCTCATCTGGAGTCAGACAGTGCCATTGTTTTATCGTTCACGCGTATTTCATACCCTCAACATTTGTCTCATTCAGTTTCTTATCTATGGCATGGCCCAGGGCATATTTATGTGGTTTCCCACAATTCTCGATGTGATGGGTTCCCGGGAGAATGGCGATAGTTTGATGTGTACAGTGCTTCAATCCTTATCGCCAACGAATACAACTGATGTGATGGACATGGAACATGAGGAGATCTGTCATATAGATGTCGATGTCAGTACCTATGAGTTGATGGTCACCATTGGCGGTTGCTTTACCGTAATCTTTGTGATATTTGCCTACACAATTGATTATATTGGCAAAAGGAATCTGATAAGTAAGTCGATTATCATTCACCTAATCCACAATTCTTTACATGAACTCTCTTTTTCTTGTTCTTCTCCATTGACAGTGGGCTGGATGGCATTGACAATTATTTCCCTAGTGGCTTTGCATTGGGTGCAAATATTCGTTTTGGTCGTCATTTGCCTAACTATTACAATGGCCATTGGCAATTGCGGTGGATTGGTTAGCACAGTTGCCATGGAATTCTATCCCACCAATATTAATGCCATGGGCATGTGTTTCATCATGATGGTGGGTCGTCTGGGTGCTGTTGTTGGTAGCAATGTACTCGGCCGTCTGTTCTTTAGCAATTGTGATACTGTCCTGTGGGCCTTGCTCGCCCTTGTGATACTTATGTCAGTCATGTCGTTCTTTTTGCCAGAACACCGTCGAAAATTGAGTAGTCTATCAACAGAATTGCCAGCGTCAGCAGCTGTGACAGCGCCAACCACACCGATCCTGTCAGTTTTAAGTAGTTCTAAGTAGTTAATATACAAAAATGAAATATAAGAGAAAAAAAAAACCTAAACTAAGAAATCAGAACGGGATTTTGGAAATGAGAGCGGGAACGGGAATGAAAATGGCATTGGCAATGGCAATGGCATTGGCAAATGGCCATGGTAAAATGGTAAATGGTAAATGGGGGAACGAGAACGGGTACGGGAACGAGAGCAAAACTGCATTGGAAATGGATTAGGTAAATGTTTGTGCCCATTCTCTTTTGATGCCAAGAGATGCTGCTGTCGTCGTTGTCGTTGTCGGTCTTTTGGTTGCATTAACATTCTTCACATTCGCTAGCAGACAGTTTGATGGGGACTCCAACAGGTAAACGATTCTAGAGTGTGTGGAAAAGGAGGAGGAGGAGGAGGACGCTCAAAACTAAACGCATTCCAAACTCTAACTGCAATCGGTTTTTATTTATTCAGTGAACGGTGTTTACTCCGCAACTGGGGGCCACATTCAACAATCCAACCAAGACCGAAACGAAGTCCATCTGCTGCCAATCATAACTGCAGCGACGCACCACATCTCCCGTTCTTTCTGTCTCTCTCTCTCTCTCTCTCTCTCTCTCGTCTCGTACTCTTTTTATATATTTATATAGATAGATAGATAACTAACATAACATGTCGCCCAAGAAGCGTCTGGGTATTAGTATTGTCGTTGTCCATTTGATTGCCTAACTGCGCATTTCTCGACTTATATGGACATTGGCCAGATAACCACATAACAACTGCCAGCTAGCCAGTACCCAGTCCCCAGTCTTAGTCCCACTCCCAATGCTAGTTCCATTAGCTACGTGGAAGCATCTTCCTAACCCCCCTCTCTCTATATCTACCTCTCTCGCTCTCTCTCTCTCTTCTTTATTTTTCTCTACGTGTATACGACCTCTAGACACAGATAAATTGGCGCTATTCAACCTAAACGTACCCGCTATAATTTAACTCACATTGATCATTAATGAAATTTCACATCATTGGCAAAAAAATTTGACCTTCAATTTGAAACTCTAACCTCATCTGACCTGTACTTGCTTCTGCCAGTAAAATCAAACAATTTCACCAAGGCAAACAAAAAAAAAAAACTAGTTTTTAGAGCCAAATTCATTCAGGATTTGTTTTCTTTTTCCAAGACTTGTTACTTTTCTTCACAGAAATGTTCAAAAAATTGTTGTTTTGAGAATATTTGAGATATTTTAAAAATAAACTTTTGTGATTCCACCTATTTTCAACAGTTTCCAATCGTTTTTGAAAAGTTATATCACCATTTAGTTCATAAACACCTGGATAAATATTTAGTTATCAAGATTTCAATGCGAATTGAAAGATATTATCCTTATTTATTTGCTACAACAAAATCCCAGAGTTTAGTAACAATTTCAGACAGCAGCCACATTGTTAGAAGGATGCCGTACGGCTCATTCAGCATTCAAATGGCAATGGCCAAAGTTTCAGCGGCATCGAAAATCATCATCTGGGACGAATGCACAATGGCGCATAAACGTGCATTGGAGCACTTAACCGAACATTAAAAGATTTACGCAATGACTCTAGATGTTTTGGAGGAGCAATGACTTTACTGTCTAGCAATTTCGGCCAAATACTGCCAGTAATTCCAAGATCTACGGCTGCCGATGAAATAAACGCTTGCCTCAAATCGTCAAATCTATGGCGCTATGTGAAGAAACTGCAGCTGACAACAAACATGAGAGTTACATTGCTTAATGATACATCCGCTGAAGATTTCTCGGAGTAATTGCTGACTATCGGTGATGGTCAAGTACCTGTCGATGAATCGAGCGGATTAATATCATTTCCAAATAATTTCTGTAATTTTGTCTCATCAAAAGATGAACTTATCAACAATGTATTTCCAAATATTATTTCTAACTACAAAAATAATGAATGGTTGAGGGAGCGAGCAATTTTAGCGGCTAAGAATAAAGATGTAGATGACCTATACTACATAATTCAAAATAAGATCATTGGAATTCAACTATCCAATTGAATTTTTAAACTCTTTGGACATGCCTGGCTTACCACCGCACAATTTGCGCCTAAAGGTTGGTTCCGTAGAAACATAAACCAACCAAAACTGTGCAACGGTTCGCCTTTGGTGGTTAGTAAATTGATGAACAATGTAATTTACGCTACGATAATGATAGGAAAATTCAAAGGTAAGGAAGTTCTCATTCCGAGGATCCCGATGATCCCAACTGATATGCCGTTTGAATTTAAAAGACTTTAATTTCCGATACGTCTTGCATTGACCATCAACAAATCACAGGGCCAATCCTTAAAAGTTTGTGGTTTAAATCTAGAACCTACATGTTTTTCCCATGGTCAACTATACGTGGCATGCTCACGGGTCGGAAGACCATCTGCGTTGTTTGTTTTTGCGCCTGATAATAAAACAAAATATCAAAGAAGCTAACTTAGGCAATGCCGAAATTTATATACCCTTGCAGTCCTTGGCAATAATTTTTTTACATTTTGAAATTTCTTCCCCTGCAACTGAATTCATCAATACACAAACAAAACATTCAAATTATTTCTCTTTTTATAATAAATTTTCTTTCTTCTTGCATCATTCCCTAAGCAAAGCACAACACGCATACACATACAGTTCTTGTAGCGCTGCGTCTGTGTGTGTGTATGCATGTGCTCTGTTTGAGCAGCAAGCAGCGCTGTTTGCTGTCGGCAGCGCTGCTTGCTGTCTACTAGGTCATCATTTGAACCGATTTGTGTTGACTGTAACTTCTGTTCTATTTATCCGATCAGATTCAAATTTTGGGATCTGTCAATTTATGTCAAAAACTATCATATTGGTAAATTTCATGGGGATACTCCAATTTTTGCAAAAATGTTTGTTCTAGAACTATATGATATAGCGGCCCGATCCTGACAAATTTCATACTTTATCTAGCCCGGGTAATAAAAAGCCCACAAAAAAAATTTCATCCCAATAGCTCTTAAGATGGCTGAGTAAAACGCGTACGCACAGACAGACGGACAAACGGACATGGCTATATCAGCTTCTCATGCTGATCAAGAATATATATACTTTATGGGGTCGAAAACGTCTCCTTCTGTGCGTTACAAACATCTGACCAATTTTAGAATACCCTCTGCAAGGGTATAAAAATGTCGTGTATCACAAGGTACTTAAGTTAAGAGCAACCTATGTATACTAAATAATACAGAAATAATAATGAATGATTAATGTAGTTATTTCATTTCGTTTTGTATTTTTTCAAAAAAAAAAAAAAAACACAATCTTCTTAATTATTGTCATTATTAAGGCGGAACAAAGTTCACCGGATCAGTTTTAGTTACTAAATACATGGAAATTGCTTTCACTAATGATTCAGTCATTTGTAATTCAATTTTAATGCAGAAAATATATGAAGTTCTTATCTGTTCAAAATATCTTAGTTATTCATATGGAAAATGAGCAAAAGTTATTAATAAAACAGTGAATAAATATAAATTATTAAACATTTCGAATAAAGTCGGCGTAAATCAAACTAAACTAAGCCATGACTTCTCTTTATAATCTTCACTGGATACTTTTCGTCTTTGTGGTTTTGTCTCAAGTTGAAAAAGTAAGCCTCTCGAATGAAATTTATTAAAATTTCAATTGTATTTTTTTGTTTTTCTTAAATTTTTATTCAAGATACGTATGAGGTTTGAGTTTACAAACTTGAAATATCAGAATTTAGACAAGCAGTTCTGTTCATTTGAATATTGTTATTTGAAATCAATCAACCGAACTTATAAGTACGTATCAGTAAAAGTTAATTTACATCAACTGCCAGTTACCAAATTTTCGGTATGTTTGACTAAAAGGCATCACATAACTTTTGTATTTGATTAGAAGAGAACAAATTTTAGGTTCGATTGCAATTACTCAAACGATTCAATGGCTATAAACCCTTCTTGTATGACATCACAGTTGATGGATGCAAATTTTTCGCAAAACAAAAAAGTAATCCAGTGGCTTTTTTCTTTTACGGATTGGTTTCTCGATATACCAATATGAATCATACTTGTCCAATTAATGTGAGTACAGAAACTGTAAAAGGCAATGAAAATGAAACAACTTCTGTTATTACAGCATCCCGTAATTGTGGACAAGATGAATATTGCCCAAATGAATTATGGATTAACCGAGACTCTACCATTTCCAGAGGGCGAATACTTGTTTAACATGTCTTGGATAGCATATGACAAAATCCGCGCTGTAGTTGAAGTTTTTGGTAAACTTTCTTAAATGCAAAAATATCAAACATTTTTTTTTTTATTTCACTCATATATTACTTCAATTGTTACTTTTATCAATATACATAAATCAATAATAATATCAATAATAAAAAATACTAAATGAAATCATACGATTTGCAAGTTTTAGAAAAATATATTTAAGTTCAATTAAATTTAAATCATTGTGAACTTATTGTTTGGATACAAGTTTATATCATTCAAACACGAATGGACTCAGATGACATAATATACCAGATGCAAAAAGGGTATATTAATTTTGGTCAGAAGTGTGCAACGCATAGAAGGAAGCATCTCCGACCATATAAAGTATATATATTCTTGATCAGCACGACGAGACGAGTTCAAATGGCCATGTCCGTTCGTCCGTCTGGATCGACGCGACTCCTAGACCGTAAGACCTACAGATCTGAAATTTTGCATGTAGGCTTGTATATACTGCAGGGGTTGTATATCATTCAGCCCGATCGGACCACTATATCCTATAGGTCCCATACAAACGGCAAACAGTGACTTTTCTCAATAACTTCGTTATTTTCTCAGCTATTGTCGAAAATGAGTTCATTATAGCTATAAACAACTGTGCCAAATTTGGTCAAGATCGGGTGACTATATCATATAGCTCCCATAGGAACGATCGGTCGAAAACAGTGACTTTGATGTATAACTTTGTTATTTCCTATGCTAAGATTGTAGGCCGTTTTTTCGCAAACATTAGACTTTTTAGATAAAACGTTTTTCCACTTTGATGGCTTTAGGTAAGGAAAGAATTACCAAAAAAGTTGCAAGGGTATACAAACTTCGGCGCAGTCGAAGTTAACCCCGGCCCTCTGGTGGGTCTTGAATGCTTTACAGGATCCGAGACGACACCCTCCGGTTTGATATTGGAAATATTTTAGGAAAATCAAAAAGTATTACCGACTACATCGTTGCCGCCCAGGAGTATGCTACAAAAAGTTTATTGCTCAGGGACCAACTCAAAAGGGATGGAAAAAAACCCAAGATCCTTTAAACTAAAACTTAATTCAATTATTTAAGTTCAATTTCTTGCAATTTTTTTTAGAACATGACTCCATCAAATCAATTTGCGTGTCATTTGTCCAAAGAACATTCTAAAAATAATGTAGAAATTCATTGTGAAATATTCAAAATTTTTTAAGAATTCCGATAGAAAGTTGTAGTTTTTGAAAAACCTAACCTAATCAGAACTTAAAGAAACTGTAATTAACTTTAAATTGAAGAGCTCTTCTATTTTTATTACATCAAACTGATCTAATTACTTGTTTTTGCGAAATATGCAAATTCATTCTTTTTAAGTTCCAAAAGAATATATCAATTTTCTTGTCATAATGAGGAGATTCTCCAACCTCGTGCTGGCAAATAAGCAAAGTATTCGAGTCAATTACGACACATGTATCCCAAATACGATAATTACATGTTCTCATACATACATATGTATATGTATGTACATACATATGTTTGTAGGTATAGTACATCGAACTATACTCAGTCGGGACTTATCTATCTTGGTTGGTGGTGGCCATGCCACTTCAAAATTCAACAAGTGTCGCATTCGGTATACAATGGGGAGTAGTGAGCGGTGTTCCCATCAATCTCTCTGATGGCTCTCCATCGACCCACAATGGGCACAAATTAGCATTAGCGTTAAGCAAACAAAGTTGCCTTTGCTACGGCTGCTGTTGCTGATGTTGCTACATACTTGCACTTCTATACATAACTTGCTTCTGGGTCATGCCAAAGAGGCGGCCCTCTCAAATGGGGAGGAAATTGTATGTGGAAACAGACGGGCAGACAGAAGAAGATGAAGTGCAAGAAGAAGAACATCCAAGACGAAGAGAACAGAAGAGAAGAGAAGGAGTCGAACGTGCTACGTGCCGTGAAATACAAATCAGAGATAAACGTCGCAACAAACCAATTTGGTGGCAAGCAGCATCTATCTATTTTCCTTCTCTTTTTCAGTATATACCTACATACATACATAAGAAGAATATATGTATATTTATTCTTTAATTTTTTTTTTCTTTTTCTTTTGCTTTTTGGCTCAAAATAGTTAAATAGTCGCGACTTAGCCAAATTGGCACGAGGCTGTCGGGCCAGCAACGAGCAATAAAAAGAACAGACCGAATCAAGTGCGTTGAGGAATTACAATGAACGACAGGTGAGTGTGCGCGTTAGAGATGAGCAGGTGGATTCGTATTTTATATGCAAAACAATGATCGTGCATGGTTAAAACTCACGCTGACAACATTGATGGCTAGAGTGTTGGCTGAAAGACGTGGGGTGAGTGAAGTGTGCCTGTCATAGGAACTAGGCGATAGTTTTACACGCCAAGTGAAGGAAACGGACTGAACGGAGCTGCTGCTTCTGCTGCTGCAGCTGATGATGCCAAATTCAAAAGTGGATTGCGCATGCGTGGAATAGGAATGAGCACAGACGACGACGACGATGTAGACTCGGGCAACTTTGTTGCCGAAGCAGACGACGACGGCGGCGGTAGCCATGTTGAGCTAATGAAGCGAACGACCAGGAACACGACGAACCGACAACGATATGCGGAGGACGTGTATGACGCCCGCCAAGTTCAAGTCCGAGTCCAAGTCAAAAGCGTTATTTAATCACAATGTCCCTGTTCCTGTCCCCACCACCAGTCTCTCCCTCCCTTCCAAGT
This sequence comes from Drosophila equinoxialis, assembly GCA_018150345.1. Taxonomy (NCBI): domain Eukaryota; kingdom Metazoa; phylum Arthropoda; class Insecta; order Diptera; family Drosophilidae; genus Drosophila; species Drosophila equinoxialis. The sequence continues at coordinate 4,060,018 of JAECWI010000002.1, read as the reverse complement.
CTACACACATATATACATACATATGTATGTATGAATGTACATATGTCTGCAATGGCGACAGGTGCTAGTACTGTGGCTTTGACTGTGCCTGTTGCTGGCGATTTTGAGAATCGCTAAAGAATGCTGACGCGTCGGCCAATCAATTCTGAGAAATGAAAACGCCGTCTTCGGCTAGCTTGTTGGCACATTTGTGAGATGCACAGTCGCAGTCGCAGTCGCAGTTGCAGCCGCAGCCATATAAACATAAAAGAATGCGAAGAAGAAATGCAAAATGCAAACACCACCACGAACCATGCGAGCGGCAACAGCAACAACAACAATAACAACAACAACCACAACCACTTTCCAAATGCATTCATGATGTTTACCGTTTAAATGCGCCCAGTTTGTCGGTGTGCAAGTGTGTGTATGAGTGTCAGTTAAAAGAGAGCTGTCGCGCGCGCGAGTGAGAGAGAGAGAAAACAGAGAAGTATTGCAAAGCTTACCTGGCTCTCTAACAGCAAAAAAAAAAAAAAAAAAAAAGAATACGAACAACAACAAGGAGGAGAAAAGCAAACTGTTATTCCAGCTACCCACATCACAGACTCTCACACTCTCTCGCACGCTCACACACACACACGGACCGCCATGTGATGGTGTGATAGAGACGGAGATATCCTAAAACAGTTAGCAAAGTTGCCAATTCCCCCACTAGTGGTTTTGGGTTCTTTTTGTGCTTTTTTGTTTGTGTTTTTGTTTTTGGAAGATTGCTAGAGATGGAGATGATGAGATGTGCGGATGACGATGGTTTCAGGTGAGAAAAGTATGCAAGCAGCGTGCGGAAGCGGACATGCAAATCGGTTTCTGTATTTCTGTCGTCGTGTTGTTTGCCTAAATACAGTGATTACTCCGATGTCTACATACAAACATGCATGCATACACACGTTAAAAAGAAATAGAAAAAAACCGTTATTAGTGCCAGCTGATTGATAAAAAATTGAATATCAACAGCAAATACATACAAATTAGAAATTTCCCCAGCCACCCGCCCCGCCATATTAGGCTAATTGTAAATGATCTTAAATCACGATCCTTAGATGCTCACATTCGACATATGCATTATTTATAGAATAATGCTCTTTTGCTTTTAAACATACACAATCGGGGTGGGGTACCGGGGGCATCCACAAGAGACCATGGGAAACTTTTCACATTTCATTGCCAAATATTTTACCAGCCCCCAGAGCTTCAACTTTTCGAAATCCAGCCCTGTTTGCAATTGACAATTGTTGTAGTTGTTGATATCTATCTATCTAGGAGAGAGAAAGGAATCTATTGATGCTAGTTAGCCTTATTGTGGCTATTGGTTTATATTATTGCCAAACGGCTTCTAATTGGCAAACGATTCTATGTCATTAGGCCGCCTGATTAGCGGCGCCGACGAAAGAACTGTCTCACTTCAGGCCTTGGTGTGGCTGTTGTTGGTCTTCGTTTGTGGCTCTGTCTGTGTCTGTGCTTCACAGCTTCGTCTTCGGCTTCAGATTCTTCGGCCTGATGCCAAGTGCCTCTCTGGAGTGTCTGAGCGGGTGCCAAAGCCAACAACAACATGTTACATAGCTGCCTCTGCCGCTGTGGTACCCATTTGTGTGGCCAACGGTGACTGCGCAGCTCTGAATGCTCTGCCACACTGCCTGCAGAGATGAGACTTGTAAAAATATCGGATTAGATGAATTTTTAAATAATTTGCTCAAATCCCCCTTTAAAAAAAATTTCAATTTAAAAAAAAAACAGCTGTTTGTTCTTCGGAATTTGTTCTTTTTTATAATACTATCACGTCAACCTCTTAACATAGCTAATCTCATTAAAAAAAAGGATGTATTTCAGCAGTGATCTGACAACTTACATTAATAGAAGTTTAAAAATTTTAACATTTGCTATTCACTATTCACTATTCTATGAATATTTATTTGGTTTATTATTCATACGCCACATAGACCCATTGGTAAGGTATCGTCAGAGTAAACTCCGCCACCCCCCGTGGCGGGTACTTAATATTTTTCAAAAAAAAAAAAAAAAAAACACACACTTTACGCCTTACACTTGCCTCTGTCAATAAGTACATAAATTTCAAAAAAGAATATAAATCGAAACGGATGGTCAAAGTTTTAAGAACGTCTGGTGTAGAATATTTTTTTTTTTTTTTTGTGTTTTTTTTTCTTATTTCTTTCATGCTTGATGATTCTCACGATCACGTTTGTATGTATACACATACATTGGAACTTGCTGGTACATAGATATTTTCATCGCTAGACCCACATATACCATCCACATCTAGCCTCTTACCCCACTCACCCTCCGCACACAATCTTCTCCTCTACTCTGGAGCTCACTTGCTTGTGCTAGTGTTTTTTTTTTCTTCTCTGGTCTCTGTCGCAGATTTTGAGCTCGTTTCTGTAGCTTTGGTCTTCGGCGGTGTCTTCTCGGTCTACGTAGCTGTGTAAGTGTAAGTCAGTCTGTGAGTGTGTTTGTGTGTGTGTGTGTGTTTGGCTTGGCTTGGTCTTGTCTTGATTTTCTTCTTCTGTTCCCGACAGTTACATTACGAGGCCAAAGAAAGTATCTTTGACTGGTCTCGCGTATTTCGCGTTCGTCGCTCGTCGAGTTCACACGTGCTGCTCGCTTTGGCGCTTGCGCAGAATATTCCCAAAAATCAAATATTCCCGTGCAGTGAGCATCATCATTATTATTATTATTATTATAAACATCATCAACAACAACATCACTGTTTAAATCATAATCATCGTCATCGTCATTATCATCAACGCTATTACAGTCTGATTCTGTACCTGTATCTCTATCTGCATCTGTTCTGTATCTGTATCTGCATCTGCATCTCTATATATGCAACTGTAACTGACTTTTTGGTGTCCCAAGTGTCTTTCGTATCGTGTGGATTGAGTTTCGTTTTATTTGTTTGTCTCTTTCTCGTGTGTGTCGCTGTGTGCCCAAAAAGTGTGCCCAAGTGTATTTTTTTTGTTGTTTCAACCAATTACCGTTACACACTCCTCTATATAAGTGAGAGAAAGAGCAAAAGAGAGAGAGAGAGAGAGAGCGAGAGAGCGGTGCATTTTTACCTTGCAGTGAAGTGAGTGTGTTACAATGCAATTTAAGGTGTCAATTTCAAATTGCCACAAAAACAAAAACAAAACAAAAAACACAAGCCAAAAAAAATCTACAAAATTTAATATACTATAAGGAAAACTTGATTTTTTATTTAAAAACCTCCTTCCTAATTCACATCCATGTTATTTCTCTTAGTGTATTTGAATCCTTGTTTTTTTTTTTTTGGTTGTTTTTTGCCAGGTAACCAGGATATACGATCTATAAAAATTTAATTTACACAATTATGGGGGAAAGAAAAGGGGTTGTGCGAAGGCGGAGAAGAGGCTTGAGGAGGATCGAATGGTGCTGCCAGGGGGGAGGGCAGACGTCGTCGTCGGGGGAAAGGCTTGCAATGGAGAATGGTTAGAGTGTAGAGTCGATAGAGCCGATTAACCAGCTAGACGGCAAAATGCAACCGAGCATTTCATGCTTTCTAATTTTCCCAATTAGCACAAATGCGGCTTGTTGTGTCCGTTGTGTGTGGCTGTGTGTGTGTGTGTGTGTGTGTGTGTGTGTGTGTATTTGTTGTGCGTTGTGTGTTACTATTATTGCTTCTATTCCGTTTGACTATCTTCAGAATCAGAAATCAAAAAAATCAAAGTCTTCTCATCATCGTGTTGAGGATAATGATCATTAAATCAACTAAATACTAACCCGTTGGAGGCTACAGCTCACTAGGTGCTTTGCGTGTTTCTGTCTCTGATTTGATTTTCCCAGCAACAAGACAGAGACAGAATTGGAGATGGAGAGTGAGAGAGAAAGAAAAACGAGCCGTGGAAAAGTCATAATAATAAAAATAATAATCATAACGATCATTCGTACATGTTATAGCCACAACAACAACAACAACACCACCACCAACACAATCATAGAGAAAGAAATAAAGAAGTGACATTGTAATAGAAAATTCCCTCAGCTGTCGTTGTTGTTGCCGTTCCCATTCCATTTTCCACCTGATCCCAACACATGCATCATCATAAAATGATCTAAGCCTCTAATTAACAGCAACAGCATATTCTATGTACATACATACAAAAATTTCTTTCAGCGTTCTGTTTTTTAGCTCCCACAAAACTTTTCAAATCTCTCACCCATCTGTCAAATCAATGTGACTAATTACTAATCAGTTTGCCCATGATGGCATTACAATTCGTTGGTTTTTTTAGTCTCTCTATAACTATATAGCATTAGCTAGTTAGTTAGTGGGTTAGTTAGGTAGTTAGTTGGATGGCTGGTTTATAGATTAGTTAGATGATTGGTCAAACAGTCAGAAGAATCTCCATTATTTTATTTTTTTGTTTGTGTGTATTTTTGAATTTAAATTTATATATTTTGTGCAACATCCCATATTAAAAATAAGCAAATTTTTGTTTCTTAGGTAAGTGGATTGGATTAACAACTTAAATTTTAGTTTCATCATTAAATCAATGACTTATGACTTAAAATTTCACATTAATCATGGGCCAATTTATCTATGCATCTCTCTCTGTCTTTCTTTCTCTGTGTGTGAGTCTTAATGGAGCTTAATACGTTTTCGATGTAAGACGATTCAAATGAACCGTTAACTACATTTAATTCTAATTAAGTTAATGAAACGATAGAAACTAAAACTCCTGCCAACAAAAGAGAGAGAGAGGAAGCAACAAGTCGAAGTGTTTAATACCCTAATAAGTAGTTTCAATTTCTTTGCATTTGGCAAGTTAGCCAATTAACTAACGTGACTCACTCCTAGGGAGAACAACACGCGTCTTGGTAATAAATGCAATGACAAGTTTTGTTTTCCCTCATTCAAGAGGGCAGCGGGGAGGGTCTCGACCCTAAAACCAACGAGAAGACTTTTGCCGACTCTAACTTCATCTTTATCACCATTTCCCTCTCCATCTTCATCTCTGACTTGTCAGTCTATCACCAAGATCTATGTGTGTCGTTGTCGTCGTCGTTATTGTCGTTATTTGAAATTCATTCATTGTTTTGAGGTTGGTCGACAGGTTGAGCTTCCGACGATCAGCGACCTAGTAAATTCTATTCCTCTTTCACATAACGTTCGTTCGTGTATCTGTCCAATAAATACATACATATGTACATACATACATATATACAAACATATAAACCCAGAAACATACAATATATGCAGATGATGATCATGATGTTGATGCCGCCGCCTTTTCTTTTGAGCAAATGTTAATTTGTTAAAAGACAATCAACACTATGCATTCAAGAGATGTACAGCGGCGCTGTCTAACTGTTCTTTGCCTTTCTATAGATGGATGGATGATATAGGTGGCGTCCCTCAACCTCTCGAACGGCATTCCAATAATGAAATTGAAAATCTTGTTGTTGTGGGGAAAGTAAGAGTGTTTAACTCTCATAAGATCTCAATGGATGCATACAAATTGTGAAAACTTCCATTGTTTACTAATTATAGTTAACCTTTCACCTGGCTGGCTTCCTAGTTATCAATTAGATGTACTTTTATTTACCAATAAACTTTGTCTTTGCATTTTGTCAAATGTTTTTGCCCATATACTGATCCATAGTGATAACTAAGACTCTTGGAGCAAATAAGATGGCCTATAGAATATATTGTTAACTGGGCCAAAGGCTGTTGCCATTAGTTTTTGTTGTATTTTTTGGATGATATTCATTTCATATCACTTCTCCTTATTGTTAGTGTTTTAATCACAAAATATCTATCCTTAACATTTAAATGCATCACCACCAAGAACGATTCAAAATGCAAATGCAATTTAATGTGTCATAACTTTGAGATGTTGAGTACTATCTGGGGACCTCTTTGCCTCTCCTCCATTCACTGTGAATTCATGTTGTTGTCCTTTCTCAAGACATATATGTATGCATATGTGTCTCTGGTGACAATCTGTCCATTCTTCTTCTCTTTTCAAATTTGCATTCCCATGGAGTGGACGGCGGAGGCGGGCAGGGAATGGCCGGATGTTGGTTGTTACCACAATTGTCGTGTCAGTTGCAGTTTGCCCCAGCTGCTGCTGTTCTACAGACAGACAAAAAATAAGTTTTCGTACAATGTCTTTTTTTTTCGTTGTTTCGTTGTGGGAGAGAAGGGAGAGAGGTCTGAGGTGGTATAGCATTTCCTTTTTACTGAAATAATTTTCATTACATTTTGTTGTTGATTCTTTGTTACAAGTGCAAGAGAAACTGACAACACAACAAGACCAGAAAATATTCATTTTTGATGGCTTAAATTGGATAGTTTTAAGTTGTTAGCTTTCTTGGCTAAAAAATAACCAATTTCAGTTACCATCAAAGTGAAAAATTAAGTATTTTAATTAGCCAAAGTAAAATGCCACCAAATACCATCAAAGTGAAAAATTAAGTATTTTAATTAGCCAAAGTAAAATGCCACCCCACACCAAAAAAAATATAAATGACCAAACTAGCTCTTGGCTTGCTATGAGGTGGAGTAGATGAAAAGATATCTATAAGTAAACCAGTTTAATTAAAATCCGGCGCAAAAGAAAGTGAACCATTTAAAAATATATTTCGTGTTTTTTTTTTTTTTTTTTTTTTTTTTTTTTTTTGGTTTTTCTCTTTAGTTTTGGATCATTATCATTATTATTCGTTATTATTGCCCACAGAAGCTGAAAATACAAAATCATAGGCAGGTGATTTACCGTTTAGTTTAGTTGTTGTTTCTCTCTCTATCTCTCTCCTCTTCTACTTTATTTATTTTGCTTTTTTTTTTGTTGTTTTGTGTTGTCCGTTATAAACCGGGGCGAGCAACAAATGGCCATTTGATTCGAAAGTGGTTTGATTTTTGGTCAATTTTTCAAACATTTTCCCAAGCCAAATGGAACTAGGAGGCGGTGGCGGAGGCGGAGGTGAAGGTGGAGGAAAAGTGAAAACCGCAAGGCCATCATGTATTGCCATGGCTGCTGCAAGCTGCGACAATTTTCTTTTCCATTTCGTTTGATCGATACGATAATGTAATATTAATGATAAATAATGTCATAGACGCTGTCGACGTCGCCATTTTCTGAATGCCCAAAGGCACTATGCGCCACCCATATGTCAGAGTGTGTGTGTGTGTGTGTTGTGGCTTACCGAGCGTGGCCGAATGTTGCCTGCATTTGCTGTTAATTGCAGGCGGCATCGACTTAATTAAGCGTCATTAGAGCGTGCAACACACACGCTTGCCCCATCTGGTTGGCTGGGAAGCACTTTCTTTGACTTACATTAAATCCAACCTTCCATCTGACGCTTTTATTTTTGTACCTCTAGGCTGAAGCTTAATTAAATGCCATTGTGTTGGCTTTTGTAGGTAGAACACTGATCTTGAAGATTGATCAGCTGATATGTACATAAGTACATTACAACAACAGCTGATGCAAAACCTTAACCCTTCACAAATGGGCAGTAAGGCTGGTCGGTTGGTTATAATGATGGCTCAGATTATGGTAATCTAGATATACAATCGTATGTTGCATTAAGCTGACTTTATAGCTGTTAGTTCTCATTCAACCTAAATGATCTGCCTGCACTTATAGACGAGTTTTTACGATACTTCTCTACGGTTCAATTAGGTCAACTTCCAGCACATAATTATCCATATGAAAACTATCTTTTTTTAAGAATTTATGAACGATAAAGAAAAACCTGTTAATGACACTAGATTAACCCTTTTCTTGTGACCGTAATGATAATAAAACTAAATACAGAATTAAGAATTACAGTTTTCCAAAGGTGGTTATAATCAAAAACCGATGCATGTACACACGTAGATACATCCATTTATCTATATTTTACAAATTTAATAACTTAACACTTCGCTTGTGATAAATAATTACCTATTCACGGCATAACGAATTAAATTTCTTCTAATATTATATAAATAAATTAAAAAACAAGTCTTTTTCTCTGGACACTCTGTGGCTCTAAAAATAGCATCTCGAACCCAATTTTAATTGATATATTCTTTACTAAATTTAAGACCTTGATTATTTTTCTTGAAGCCAGCTATATACAAATATATTTCAGAGAGTCAAATTATTGTATGGGTTTTCAGAAAAACTAAATAAATATATTCTAAAAACCAGAGAGCCGGGGCCAACTACGACCGCGCCCAAGTTTGTATACCCTTGCAAGTTCTTTCCTCACTTATAGTCATCAAAGTGGAAAAACGTTTTATCTAATAAGTCTAATGTTTGCGAAAGAACGGCCTACAATCTTAGCATAGGAAATAACAAAGTTATAGATCAAAGTCACTGTTTTCGACCGATCGTTCCTATGGGAGCTGTCTGATATAGTCACCCGATCTTGACCAAATTTGGCACAGTCGTTTATAGCTATAATGAACTCATTTTCGACAATAGCTGAGAAAATAACGAAGTTACTGAGAAAAGTCACTGTTTGCCGTTTGTATGGGACCTATATGATATAGTGGTCCGATCCGGCTGAATGATATACAACCCCAGCAGTATATACAAGCCTACATGCAAAATTTCAGCTCTGTAGCTCTTACGGTCTAGGAGGAGTTTGCGTCAATCCAGACGGACGGACGGACATGGCCAAAATGTACAAAATGATGATCAATCTCAATAGGCAAGTCACTAGTGCTTCAGAAATAGATTATTTGGCTAGGCTAATTCATATTGGAGTCCATCTTCGGTATAGAAAGGACTTCTAAGTGGGATAAGAGGATGCTGTTCCAAATGAAGACAAAAGAGAGCTTAAAACAAACATTGGATTAATTCAAAAATATATTTGGAACAACAAGTCCGATTGCAAATGTTGGCTATAATGAAGTAAGTAAGTCGTCTCGCCGACTTGTGTATACCATACACCAGTAAAACAAATATTTGAAAATTATAATAACACATGCATTTAGGTTTTTTTTCAATTCTGATCACATGCTTTTTTCAAGCATACGAGCACAGTAGCGCCCCCACCAGCCAACGGCCAACTGGAAAAATGTTTATATGCATAACTTGGCTATTTTTAGTCCGATTTTGATCAAATTTGGTATTTTGCTGGGTGTTAGTATCGAATTCAAGTGTGCTAAATTTAATTCCACAAGGTAAAAAATTAAGGGAGATAATCGAGATTTTTAAATTTCGGGGGCGAAAAGGGGCGTGGCTGTGCGCATTTACTAAGCAAATATACATACCAAATATGGTGTGTCTAGCTGCAATAGTTTTTGAAATAAAGGTTTTTTTTTAATTGCGTAGGCGCAAAGGGGCGTGGCGAAAATTTGAAATAAACTTGATCACTCTACATACTAAATGAGCCTACATACCAAATTTGGTGGTTTTATTTCTTAAAGTCTCCGAGATCTAATTGTTCATACGGACGGACATGGCTAGATCGACTCGGCTGTTGATGCTGATCAAGAATATATATACTTTATGGGCTCGGAAAAGCTTCCTTCTGCCTGTTAGATACATTTCACCCTATGGGTGTATGGTATAAAAATGGGGAAACGCTAACTTTGAACTTTACACCGTTAAAGGATATACAGATCCTGAAAAACTATCGAATTTCACTAATAAATACTTGAACTCATTCGAAGATATCTAAATTGTATCTGTGTATGTACACACACACATACACATACATAAGTATTTATGCTTGTTAATACATTTTGGTATGTTAGTATAAGTAAATTTTTGCATAGCTTTCTTGTCTCCTAATTAAACGAGAATAGGTGAAAATCTCAAATAGAAATAGAAATAGAAACCGAAACAATGAGTCTGACTGACTGGGAGGGAAAGAGACAAAACAGATGATGAGGCAGAAAGAAAAGAGAAATTAATTGGCTCTAAATTAAAAACAAATAAGCATATCAACAATTTACCGTTTTGTCTTCTTATTGACGATGCCGACGCAGCGACGCTGACGCTGACGCTGACGCTTTACAATTTACAGTTCGTTCTGTGAGCGATTCTGACCGCATTTTTGCGCTTGAATTCAAGTGGCAGCAGCAGCGCTGCCAGCAGAGAGATGCCACACATACAAACAGATGTGTATCCACTTGTCCATCAACTTTGAATTCGGCTTAATGGAAAGAGAGAGAGAGAGAGAGAGATAGAGAGATGAGGAAGAAAGAAACAAAATTTATATACATATCGGACAATCGAGTTGAAAGCCTCGACGCCCAGTTTCGATTTCATTTTCACCTGCTGCCAAGGCGGGGACCTTACCTGGGTAAAAGTGTGCAAATACAATAAATACACACACACACACAGAGAAACAGACAATCAAAATATCCAAAGCAATAAAAACAACAAGATTTTTCCTGTATGTGTGATTTTTTTTTTTTTTATTATTATTGTGATTGCTCTATGGATTGACTGACTAACTGATTGATTGGCGGCATTTCTTTTCTCCACCTCCTCCTCCTTCTTCTTCTTCGTTTTTTTTTTCTTCTCATTTGTACCGTAATAAAAAATAAATAAAGAAGAAAAACGCAGCAGCACTAAGGGGAAAGTAACCAGTATCTACACTTTCTCATAGATTATGTGCAGCAAAATAAACGACAAAAAACCAAAAACCAAAATAAAAAAAAAAACAACCGCTCCCCATTCCAAAAATGAAAGAAAATATGCAAAAGGAAAGAAGAAATACATTATATGTACATACATATAGAAAATATGCCGATTCCTGCGGCAACTTCAGAACACAAAGTGGGCGTGTCCACCTCTCATTGTTCACGTTTTTGGCCCCCATGCCCTCTCCCTACCTCCTTTGACCATTCGTACATACATTTTAATATCAATTGTTAAAAAGGTTCGCGCAAGAATTTAGAGATACCCCTCCTTACCCAACCCATCCCATCCCCACCTACCAAATTGAGTGAGTCTCTCAGGTTGCAAAGTAATAAAGATGTCCGATGTTCGTCATTAGCCTCGGCATGGACCACAGACAACCCAGCGGCGTTTAGCCGAAAATTGTTGGTCAACATGCGTACACACACACACACACACACACACACACACACCCAGTCACGTACTCTTAAAGAGCAGGCGAAAATAAGAGAAGCCCATAAACAAATTGAAATTTAATAAACGACCCTCGACTGGGCAATTTTCGTTCATAACTGAGATGAACTCAAAATCTTGGCCATGGCCTGAAGTCACCTTAAACTTTTACGTTTACCTTATCTTTAAACATTTACAAAATGCGGCGGCAATGGCAAACAAATTTCTAAGAACAAGTTAACCTTACTAAATGGAAATGAGTTGAGTTGAATTCAGTTGAGAGCCAAGTCCCTTTGATCAGATCAATTGCCATTGGAATGAATGGGCCACAAATTGGCCCACTTTTGTGTTCACGATTTGTAAACTAGCTATTTAGGGGGAATTTCGATGCCACCTTGCGGCCAGAGCGTGACAGAATCAATTGTCCACTTATTGGTTTCGATAGCAATTTCTTTTCCTTTTTCTTTTTTTCAAACGGAAACAATCTCCCAAGTGGATGCACCCACCCACTCCTGACCCAATCCAACCATTAAAAGCCACGCGACAAGAATTATAGATCTTGCCAGTAGTAAAGTTTATAGATATAGTGTGTTTTAGCAAACCAGAGGTTTATGTCGACGAATACATAATATATTCCATGATAACTTCTAAAAAACAAAGTTATTGGTCTAGAACTATATTTCCAATCGCTCGTTACTAATTAAGCTGTACAATATTGGGACCCAATGCGATATGAATATATCGTTTTCCATTATCCCCGACGATATGAATATATGTGTTTATACATGTGTAGTCTAAATGGTTGGAACTGCTTTTTGCTAGGCATTTAAAAGCTCCTTCTGGCCAATATTAACTTATCCCTTTTGCAAGGCTATAAAAATGCAAGAAAAAGCATTGCCACAAATCAAATTTTTAATCAGCTTCAAGACATTTCATACATATATGAACATATCTCCAATGAAGCTCCTTTTCATTATTGCTTAATCGGTCTAAGTAATTTATCTAAGATTGTTCTATTTCAACTGTTCCACTTCAATTCACTGCCGTTTCCAGTTGAAGCAAATTGTTGAAATTCCGAAATAATATCATACAACTTTGATAATTGAATATGATCTGCAAAAGGAATCATGGACGACAGGTCTGGGAGGGGTGTAAAAGTATACCAAATGAAATGACTTTTTACATTTTTAGCGCTTTCACTCACTTCCAACTAGCGAGTCTTTAAAGTGGTCCTCAAACTGACAAATTGCCTTCATCTAACCAATCCAGCCACCAAATAGCTGCTTAGCTAACAATTTAAGATATTTACTAAAAGATTTGATTGTCTCTATTCTAACTATATCTTGTATTTTGTCCTTCATCTCGTTCACAGATCTAAACGCAGCGCCCACATCGCCAATATGTGGAGTCCACAAAAAGGTCCTACACGTCTGTGGGACATTAGATTTAGTAGCTGTATATTTATTTTACATTTAACGGTAAGTCAAATAATTAATTAAATTTTAAAAACTAAATAAAATGTTTCAAACAGCAGTAGCTAATATACTCCTCTACTATTAGGGGTATGATGAACAAAATCAGTTCTAAATGTGATAAAAATAGATTTTAATTGGATGAGAGAAGATGACAAAGACAAAGAAGTCATAATAATTTGCTCGCTTTCTGTTTTGTGAATACATATTGCTAAAATTATATTTTAATTGATGAAAAATTTAAACAAAAAAAAGAAATGTTAAAATATAACATATCACGCATACGGCATGGTGGACATGGAATGGAATGAAAATGGAGTAGACTAGCTAAGAATTTGGTATTTATGTTTAGAAATCGAGATTAAGAGTGAAATGTCAATCGCATGGCAGCTTATAGGGTTACCGTCAGGGCCGGATTTGACCTGCGCGGGGCCTGTAGCTATCCTAAACTCACAGGGCTTGATAGATAATTACTTTCGAATGTTAAGTTAGGACATAAAAACAAGATCAGTTAAAAACCATTCGCAAATAGCCTTCAAATTCCATTCCAAATATCTCCAATTATACCTGACACCATCTAGTTGAAGTGATGTTCGTTTATAACTCTGAAGCGACAACTGAGAAACATTTAAATCTGACCGTTTTCTATCATTATCGCAATAAAATCAATTGCATATGGTTATCACAACGATTTATTACAAATAATTTAACATTTAAATTCAATGGAATGAAGCTTAGAACTTTTCGCCAATTGGCTTGACGGTCAACTCATGGATTTGCACATTCGGTGGTGTCTGTATGCAATAGGCGACAGCATCGGCCACATCTTCGGCAAGTAGCATTGGCAAATCGGGCAAACGAGCTCTCGCTTGCTCGTCAAAGATCTCGGTATCCACAGCGCCAGGACTAATGCTCTAAGAAATTTATAGATAAAGACAAAGTTGCTCTAGATGGACAATGACCGACGACTTACGGTTATTTTTGCCTGAGTCTTTTCCATTTGGAACTCCTGACGGAGAACTTCGGTCAATGCGGTTATTGCATGCTTTGACGGAGAATAAAGATTGGAACTAACGCCTGGCACATTGGGCACAGCATGTCCGGCAATACTATTTATGATTACCACATGACCGTCTTTAACTTGGCGACGTTTTTGCGATTGAAATGCTTCCCGTGTACACCATGCCACACCCAAAACATTTGTCTTCAGAGTGTCGAGCAATTTCTCCGAGTTGCCCGCCTCAATGACGGCGCCACGACGAGCCACACCGGCATTGTTAATAAGGACATCGGCTCCGCCTAGTGTCTGATCGATCCAGGCAAAGGTATCGATAACATTCTGCTCGATGCTAACATCACATTGACGGATGTAGAATCGCTTGGCCTGATCGGCTGGCAGTGAGGCCTTCAGTTCCTGCAAACGGTTCTCCCGTCGCGCCAGACCCACCACAATCATGCCCTTGGCCACAAGATTTTTGCAACAGGCCGCACCAATGCCAGAGCTGGCGCCAGTTACGACAGCAACGCGATTTAACCAACGATCCATGTCAAAGAAAATTTACACTTTTACTAAACACAAAGCGCACACGGATTGTGCATTTTATACTAAACACTGGACAGAGGCACTAATGTTTCTTCGAGTGCGAGTTGAGCAAGTATTTCACCGGACAGGCAAACACTCAGAGTGACTCTGGCTTTTCATTGTAATAGCTAACCATGACCAAGCACAAAAAACTATGAACTGATTTCGGTCTTGCCGAAGTTTGCATACCCTTAAAGTCTCTAGTCATTCGAAATTGGCATTAAACATCAAATCGTTGATCACCATTAATATACCATTACGGCCAGGGGTAACTCATATCAAACTAAAATGGTTATATTAACGTCTTATTCTAGAATAATTATTTTCACAAGTCAGTAATAGATATCATTTAAAAATATCATATACTTATACCTAATATAGGAACTTTCGTATAAGCGATAATAAATTGCTCATGTCTTTAGGCTATTTCTGTTTCAAAAATGAATATATACATACATATATTTAGCTATCTAATCTAATGTTTGGACTTTCCACTAATATGGATTGAGTTGATCTCAAAAGTTTTATATGCACTCAAACTATCAAAAATTAAAAAACAAAAAAAAAACAAACACAACATATTTCTTATCTTATCTTAATGATTAACAAAACCTAAGACACTATAATTTTGAAATTCTTTTAAATGTATTGAGAATGAAAATGGGCTTAACTTATCTTACGAGAATTGTTAGTAAATAATTCTAAAGTTCATTCAACTTGTTAAAAACAGGAGTCATTTTAATCTCTATTGATAGTTACGTGAATTAATACTAAATAGAAAGACAAAATGTTGAAAGATGAGTTAGAATTGTAAGCAGTTAAAAGTTAATCTATATATGTATTTATATATATAAAGATGATTGAATTGTTTATTTGATCTGTTGAAGTTGTCAGATTTCACTAATATCTATAAATTCTGTATACAAAATACTCATTCATTTCCAACTCAAAAGTATTCTGGGTATTAATGAGTATGATTAGAAAATGAATGAGTAAATAAAATTATATCAAATTAAAAGTTTTCTTTTAATAAGTAGTATTTGGAATTGGATCAAAACTAGTTATCTATGTAACAAACTCAGGCTATTAATTTGAAGTAAACCATGAACTAACTAATCTCTTAACTACACTGATTATATCAGTTCAGAGAACTCTTAATGAGCATAGTATAATTAAGCACTCAAATGAGAGAGAGCTTAAAAAATATATTCAGTTTACAAAAAAAAGTTTACTTTTTGCTTACTAATATTCATAATGTTCTTAGGATATATATAGAACTAACATTAATTGGCAAATATTGAAATTAGCTAGTCTTTTCTTGTTCTTACCTGTTATTCTGCCTTGTGAAAAAGTGACTAACTAACTCTAGACAAACTGGCACCATCCTCATTTTCAAACGTCGTCGTCGTTGTCGTCGTCATCTTTCATCTGTTTACCCTATGCAGACTTTGCAATGTTGTTGATGGACAACAACAACAAAAACAACAGCAGCAACTTTTACTGCAAATTCCATTGGCAATATTATTATTTTTTTGGACGGAACGGTTAGTTTTTGGCCAGGCTATGCCGACATTTGGCAAGGCAGTTTGGGGCAGGTATGCAAAATGCCAGGAGTGGACCCAGACTCCAGACGGACAGGATTGACCAGTTAGCTTAGTTGCAATGTCTAACACAGATATATATACATAAATGTGTGTGTGTGTGTGTGTTTCGACCAATTCCAGTTTCCAGATGCACTGGAATTTGTTTTCTCAATTCGGACATGAGCCTGTTGAGTGGCTTCCGTTTTAAATGCATTTTTCCATGGTCAGGCAAAGAGTTAAGCTTTTCGTTTTTATTGATAACACGTTTTCAAAGCAAATAAAACACCTAAATAAAGCAATTAGTAAAGGAACTACTTTCCTGCAACAAGATTCAAACGAAGTAATGTACTAATTCCATTCCACATGCAGAAGCAAATGCACTTGGTTGGGGGGCAAGTTTAGCTACATCAGCAGGTGCCTCGTTTTCGGGCCAGTGGTGGGAATCGCGCTAATTAGAAATTATAACGGCTTGAAGCTGTCAGCAATTCCCTCCGCATTCCTGACAACACAAATCATGTGAAATTGTTTACGAAAGGTGTGAGGAGAAGCCTTTTTGGCCATTCACTTTAACCATATGCTTTGATTAAATTTATTTTTCTTCTTTTTTTTTGCTCTTTTGGCCACCTTGCAGTTTAGTTTAGTCATAGCTGGTAATGAATTGTGGCCCATGGATCGGCCAGATGGTATGCCAAACATAGTTTCATTGGAGGTAATGTGCGGTAAGGATCACATGGACGTACATTTGACATTCTCTCATCCATTCGAGGGCATTGTGAGCTCCAAAGGTATGAAATTGCATTCTATTTAATCTGAATATCGAGTTGATGTTGTTTATTAATTTATGTATTGTTCTCGTCGACAGGACAACACAGCGATCCGCGATGCGTTTATGTGCCTCCCTCGACGGGCAAGACATTCTTCTCGTTTCGCATCTCGTATTCACGTTGCGGCACTAAACCGGATCTCAATGGCCAATTCTATGAGAATACGGTAAGCAGTCAAGTACTTCAACCTATTGTGATCTTATCGCCAGCCAGCGAAATGATGGTTGTGTTTTGTTTTTGGGGCGACAATCGATGATGAAGCTTTCCCACAGTTCACAGAACATTCACCTGCATGGTTTTTGATATTCTCTCTTTCTCTCTCTTTGTTTTCTCTTTGTTTTTGGCCTAAATCATCAACCGATAAAACAACAGGTAGTCGTGCAGTATGACAAGGATCTCTTGGAGGTCTGGGATGAGGCGAAACGTTTGCGCTGCGAATGGTTCAACGACTATGAGAAAACTGCCTCCAAGCCGCCGATGGTAATTGCCGATTTGGATGTAATACAACTTGATTTTCGCGGTAAGTCAAACACAATTACAAAATTGAATTCTCATCCAACCGTCTGTTGGTCTTCTCATCCCTTCGTTCCCTTTCCCTCTTGTGGTTTTTTATTTAGGCGATAATGTTGATTGTTGGATGGAGATTCAACATGGCAAGGGACCCTGGGCGCCACCAGTGAGCGGCATTGTGCCACTTGGCTCTACCTTAACCCTTGTGGTGGCCATCAATGATTATCGCGGTGAGTTTAATTGACTTGAGATTACAAGAGATTTTTTACAATAT
Organism: Drosophila equinoxialis; assembly: GCA_018150345.1. NCBI lineage: Eukaryota > Metazoa > Arthropoda > Insecta > Diptera > Drosophilidae > Drosophila > Drosophila equinoxialis. The sequence goes on along the minus strand of JAECWI010000002.1, from coordinate 4,042,683 downwards.
TTCACTTGTTTTGGCAGGTGAATTCGATATGCGTGTCAAATCGTGTGTGGCCTCCGATGGTTCGGGTCATGTCATCAATCTTTCGGACGAATTTGGTTGTGTGCTGCGTCCCAAGATGATTTCACGCTTCCTTAAGGCACGTGCTCCCGATGAGAGAGCCACGGTGATAACATATGCCTTCTTCCATGCCTTTAAATTCCCAGATGCCCTGAGTGTGCACATCAAATGTAAGGTGGAGATATGCCGTCATGGTTGCTTGGATCATTGCCAAAATACTGGTGCTGGACCTGGTGCTAGCGATGTCCTGGGTCTCGGCCTGGGTCTGGGTCAGGGTAATGCTCATGAACGAAAGGATGTCCATATTGGCGATGCGATGGGCAGTAGTAGTAGCAATGATCTAATGCACGATCTGCCAATGCAGCCGCCCGCTTCGGGCACTGGCCAACATGGCATGAACTTGGGTTTGGATCATGATATCTTCTATGAGGACATAATACACGATCACAAGCAGACCATTATGGGTGGTGGTGGCCACGAGAAGAGTAGTGGAAATCTACAGCCACGGCCTGTCCACGAAGATCCCGAGGAGGTCGATCTATCCGATTTGTTTGGCGACGATGATCTCTCCGATATGGAAGGCGGCGATGGGGGTGAACGGTATTTGGGTCTCAAGAAGAGTGGCAAATTCCCGCACGGGCCTCGCCAATTGGAGGCACAAAAACGTATTGGTGTTCCAATGGCTGGACCACGATCCCTTGAACCCAAACCATCCGATTTTGAGGAGGATCAACTTGAAGATGATGTACCGCGTCCGGTTTATCGGCCACAAGCAGAGGCGTTAAAGCAACCACGAGAAGATCACATCGATTTGGATAACGATACGGATGAACTAAAGACAAATAGTAGCAGTAGTTCATCATCATCCGCATCGGCATCCGATTCGGAGGTGCCGCGACCAAGACGCCGTCGTTCTCTGGTCATTGCCGATCGCAAGGTGCGCAGTGCGGATGTCGGGGTCAGTGGACTGTACGATGTCATTTCGGAAGCTGATTTGGCCTTCTCGCCGGACTCGAAGCAGGAGGCGGTAACCGTGTTCCAAGGCAAAATTAGCGAGGAGGTTGTATATGGCATTTGCATGCCAGTGCCAGGATTTAGTATACTCTTCATTGTGGTCATATCGGCGACAATTGTTTCGGCTCTAATCGCCGGCTCTCTGCTCTATCGCTATCAATTGCAAAAGGAAGCATTGGAGAAGCAGACACCTATGCCGGTGCCAGGTACATTGGCTTCATGGATGACATTGCGTCTCTTCCGGCTGCGTCACATGCAGCAACAGCAACAACAACAACAACAACGACCGCAACAACAGACTGCCAGTGTTGGACATGAGACAGTACAGTAAATTCGATTAACACTATGGGATCGATCATACCATGCTTTCTGCTCACATTCCTTCTCATGTTTTTTTTTATTGATTGCCTTCTTTACCTTCTTTTTGCTTATATTTTGGAGCAACAACCGACTGACCAATTCGTTCATCTAAATAACCGAAATTCTATCGAAATGAATTCTATCTAACTCTATTGCACGGGGCGCACTCGTTAGTTTTTTTTTTTTTTTTAATTAGTTAAGCTTAGCTTCTCGTCAGCTTCTTTCGGGCCACATTGCAATACACGAAGAACGCTTTTTGTCCCCGATGACCCGGTCCATGCTAAGATATTTATTTATTTATTTTTTGTTTTAATTCATTTGATTCGCGATTCGACACAATTTGAGTAGTGGTGCTGAAGTGAAGTATATACACATAAATATATACATATATATATTTTTTTTTTTTTTTTTTTTGTTGTAAAGTGGGTGCATTTAGTCGATAATGCGGTACTCGTTACTCGTTACTTTGTACCGAACCAGAGGTGCTATCTCTCTCACTCTATCCCCACTAAATAATCTATCCTTCTCTCCCTCTCTCTCTTTACAATAAATTGCACACATTGTGGCGTAGTGTTAAGGGAAAATTTATTTATTTTATCATATAAGTTCTGAGCGCAACGAAATGAAATTAAGAAAATTTGAGAAATCAATAAACGGGGAAATTAGTTAAATTTAGTAAAAACAAACAACGTATAACAATATATAAAAAAATCTAGTAAATTGTCAACAAAATGTCACACAAAATGCAATAAGCTTAATTTTTACAATTAAAAAAACAAAAATAATAATAATAATAAACAAGAACATTTCAAACTCTTTTAAACAAGTAAAAAACAAAAATTCAAAAAGCAAAGAAAATAAAAATTTTTAATTAAGTGAAGATACAAATAAAATTAAATATAATATAAACAATGTTTACATTTGTATTCCGATTCCTTTCAATTCGGCCCAATTCCGAGATATAACTTCATGAAATTGGTTAGAAATGATGGAAAATAGGTGAATAGGAGTTCTGATTAAACAAACGAAATCCGTTGCCTAATTTTAGGAGCAGCCATCAGCAAAAGTTTTTACACCTCATGAGTTTATCAGTTTACCTAACTGTAAATTTGTTCATTTCATTATTGGAAAACAGTCGATTTCCTGGCAACAGCTTTTTCCCCCAGGGCACAACAGTTTAAAAACAAAAATTTATTGCCTACTTACAGGCGTTTTGGCAATTGCTTTAACTAGCATTGAGCACAATTTTTCCATTATCCTAAGAAGTATGCTTTAAGTTTATAAATCGAATGCATTGTGTAATCCAATTCTTGCCTATCGTTGAGGATCGATAACTAATATTTGGTTCTCAAATGAATCAGATGAAATATTTATTCGGTATTATGAGAAATTTAACATTTTTTGTTCTGCATTTGTTTATTAATAATTTATTACTCTGCTTACAAGATTACTACAAAAAAACATATATTTATATAAATATTGTCAATTAAAACAAATACATAAATGGACTACAAGATGCACTTACGCTATTGTGTATATAGAAATATGTAATCGAAATGTATTTTTGAAGTTTATTTAAAGCGAAGATACATATTTAGGATATAGATCAAAATTAAGATTGGAAACGAGCTTAGACTAAGTTTTGTTTGTTGTTTCATTTTGTTAAAGCGCTTAAAATATTTAGTGACTAATTGAAGTTGTCCGTATAAAAGTAAGTATAAATATTTGTATGTATTTATTTTGTTTTGTTTTGTTTTGTTTTTGTGTATGCGGATATATGTATGTAGGGGTTTTGGTAGTATGTATTTTTATATATAAGGTAAGTATAGTATGGTGTATAAGTACATATATATACATATATATATAAGTATGTATGTATATGTGTGTATATATGTATGTATGTACGTAGGTCTTGCAGTTGTCTAAATTTATAGCAATTAGATAGTTATAGATTTAGATTTTAGATGAAGACTAACGAGCATTTTGAACTTGTAAGCAGGAGCATGGCTTAGCACCGTCATTTATATTTTGTTTTTATTAATTTTTTATGAAATAGAACCTAGTCTTAAACTAAACAATATATATATATATGATATATATATATATATACCGACTGCCACCAAAAGAGGATTGCAGAGGAAGAAAGAGAAACAATTGAAATATGAGTGAGAAATTGAAGAAAGAAAAAAACTAATCATTTTGACGAAAGTTTTCTAAAGTAACTTATAGTTTTTGGATTATTGTTTCTGCAAGAAATAATTTTGATTGCACTTAAAATGAAAGTTTAGATAAGGATTGATTGGGAAAATTGGCTTAGTATGGGGAAGGCGGAGGAGTTGTATTACCCAGTAAACGGAATGAACTAATTTTTATAACTCGAGCAAATCGAATTTCCATTCTTGTATCCACTCATGACAACGTTCGCTTCTTGGTCAGCGTCGTGCACTGCACCGCATCCGATGGAGATGGCATCTTGATGACGGGCACACCCGCCAATTGTGGATTCGTATAGGCGACGGCCCGCTCCTTGGCCGTGGCGGCAAACGAGGCGAACGGCCGCAGACGGACATACAGGACGGCCGAGATGAGGCACGATGTCACCAAGATGCCCAGCAGGATAATCAGCGTTATGGCAAAGCCCGGCGTTGTCATACAGATGAGTCCCTCTTCGCGTATTGGGAAGACCATGGTCTGGGGTTGCGTTGAACTGATTGAACCAGCTGCGTGTTGATCGCCAGCCAATTGACTATCATTGCCATTGCTGGCCGAATCGATGGCAAATGTTAAATCACCAGAGGATACCACTTTAATGATACGATTGAGTCCCACTTGGGGCGGCTCTGTGGCTGAGGCCACAGATCGAGCACGACGCTGAACACGACGCTCATCGCGACGCTTGCCAATGGCACTGGCCACATGATAGGCATCCACATGCAATTGCGGTGGCGGTGGTCCGTATTGGGATTCGGGACCGACTTGCAAATGATGGACATCCTGGAGATTGGTCGGATCATTCGAGCACTGTTCGGGACAATGATACCGGCAGATTTGTATGGTACACTGGAAATGCACTTCCATTGAATCGGGGAATTTGAAGGCCTGGAAATGGGCGTAGGACAGAACCGAGGCGGAGGCACCAAAGTTCTTGATTTTGGTGAATCGTGACATCAGTTTCGGCCGTGTGACACATCCCCGCTGATCAACCAACTGTATGGGTGCACGTTTACCATCATGGGCCACACAATTTCGTACCAGCATATCAAACTTGGAGTCGTCATCCTTGATGGCCAGCACCATGGTCATTGTTTGACCGATTTTCACCAAGCCGGATACTTCTGAAGCCCACGGGCCTTTGCCTACTTGAATTTGCATCCAGCAGCCAACATTGTCTCCAGCAAAATCGGCGCGTACCACATCGAGCATGTCCACCGGGAACGGACGGAAGGTGACACTCTTCTCGTACTGATCATGCCAAGTGCAGCGCAATTTACGTGCCTGGTCCCACACCTCTTGTACCTGAGGGTCGTATTGAATGACGATTATGTTCTCGAAATATGTGCCAGCACCGGCACCGGATCCACCGCCACCAGCACCACCACCATCATGACCATAGCCCTGGCCATAGTTATCCGTATTGCCGGCAGTGCCGCACTCGTGCAATCCAATATCGAAGCTGGCCGAACTGCGACCTAAGCCCGATGGCAAATGGACACAGTTCATATTGCTGTAGTGACCCTTGGAGAAGACAATGCCATTGAAGGGCTTATCGAATTGAACGAACACCTTCATGCCGCTCTTCTCGCACTTGACATCCAGCGAGACAATCTTGGGCATATCCTGTTCGGGCGATGCCCATATCTCATTGTTGCTGGAGGCTCCAACACTCAAATCGGAAACTTGTTGGATCTGTTGTTGACCCTGCTGCTGCTGTTGCTGCTGTTGGTGCTGCAGCGGTGGCGGTGGGGGACGCTGTGGCTGTGACATTTGTGGCGGTGGTGGCGGTCCCTTATAGAATTGTGCCACCAAGGGCGGTGGCGGTCCAAAGGGTTGGGCAAAATTCAACGGTATGCCCGGATGTCCTTGATGGATATTGCCTATACAAAAAGGAAATCAAATCAAATTGAATAACACTCGATTCAATGCGAATTTCATTTATAACTTACTTCTGGTAGCCACGCCCACTAGAGGAGCTGGTGGCATATTATGGGTGTAATGCACCTGAACCTTGGGCACGACAGATTGCTGTTGCTGCTCCTGCTCCGACTCAAGGGCCATTTGATCCACCTCATTCTCATGATCAGACATCTCATCGTTGCCAACAACTCCGAGACCAACACCAACTCCAGCGCCGCCGGCAATTGCCTTAACCACCTCAACATCGTCCGCCCAGACCGAGACCAGCTGTAAATGGGTCGCCGCCCCAAAGAGAAAGATGAAACGAAAAGAGAGAAAAAAATACACACACACACACACACAAAGACACTTGCATTAATAAGGTGCCAAGTAAACCGCTTTAACCACAGCAACATCAGCAACAGCGGCAACTGTCTAGAGAATGCCAAGTGGAATGGGCGCATAGTGGATCGCGGATTGCGGCTCGCGGATGTCGGATGCTACATGCGATGCCAATTGCATAAGGCAAAAAAAAAAACCAAAACAACTACAAAAAGTAGAGAGAAAAACAAAAAAAAAGTGTAACAATTTCGCTTTTTCCACGTCAATAGCAGTGACCCAAATTGGCTCTAAGATCCGCCTTCGATGAACGGTTTGTAATAATGTCAAGGCTAGAAACAGAGCGACCCCAAGAACGTTAGAACATCGCAATTATTATGCTCTCCCTACTTACATCACCTACAATCACTAAAAGTCAAAACTAATAACCAGATTTTCTACTACAAATTCTCGAAATTTACTATATTATAACAACATAATACGCTTTAGTCAGTTTCTGTGATAAAAGAAATATCGTTAGCGATATTTACCGATAATTTGATATCGATCTAACAAACGAATCATACGAAAATCTTTCATTTTAAAATTGATTTTCGTCACACCTAAAAAATAGAACCAAAATAGGATTACAAAATGTTATCTATCCGTTTATGATCGATTACAGGTTTAATTCTTTTTATATCGAACCTAAATCAATTCAACAAAAGTCAATTAATGCAGTTGCAGAACTTGTTAGTCTAAATAAGAGCTCTGTAACTGTATGAAAATTGTGGAAAATTCCCCTTTTTATTGGCAAGGGTCATTATCAATGGACAATTTGAATTTCATCGGCGGTTTCTCTCTTTTCATCTTAAGGTTTTTTGAGTCTTCCTCCCCGTATTGGCGGGAGTGCAGGTGGATGTGATTATGGATGTGGATGATGCCCAGATCTGGCAGATTCCCAAATGTAGCTTCACTTCTTTTTTGGCCAAAAATCTGTGCCGCAGCCAAAACAACTTTCACCAGCAAAGTTGCTGGGATGTCGCATAATCAGCGAGACGACAGCAGCAACAGCAGCAGCAACTGCGACGACGACGACGACGACGACAACTACGACGGCGGTGGCATCCTGAGGCTTTAGCATAAGCTTCAGTTTTAGTAATCCTGTTTGGTAGAAAGTGATGTGCCACAAACAAGTTCCGCAAAATAAACCAAACAAATTCTAAAAATACTAACAGCAAACAGGCATTTAATTTTTGCATATACAAGTGAGAATTGAGATGCGGAATGATGCGACAATTCCTCTTCCAAACTTAAATAAAGGCGACTAGACGCAAAGACGCCAACCAATGACTACTTCTTTTGCTTTGGCTGCTTAATTGAATGCACGGAATCGGAAACATAAAAACAAGAAAAAGAAAGAAAAGTGTTAAGAGATTTCCAATCAGCCCAGGCCACCAAATCGTGAGCGTAATCGTTAGGCAGGACAGCTGCTAATGCGACAACTAATGATGAGATGAGATGGGATGGCATCGCATGGAATGGAATGGAATGAGCTGAGATGAGCCGAGTCGAGGCTGCAGCCGGCGCAATGTTAGTCTTGACCTCGACCAATGCTAAGATGTTTGAGAGATGCTGACGGCTCTTTTTTCCTTTTGTTTTTGTTGTCTTTTTTTTGTTGGGCTCTGTGTGGCAGGCGCACCAAATCGGGAGAAAGTAAACGAACCTGAAAACAGCATTGCCAGAGAGAACGCCAGTGTACTTATGTATACATATACAAGCAAACGAGCATCAAGACTTGTATAGAGTTTACCAACATTTCATTGCTGTAGGCTCTCTGGCAATGAGGAGTCACAGCTACAGTCCAAGTGGATGTCGGGGTCAAAGGTGAACACATTTTCGTTTTGTTGTGGCATTTAAGGAAAGCGAAATTTCGATTGCGGTGCAAAATTGTGTCACCACACCATCAGAATACCAAACAAACCAAACCAAACTATACAGAGGGAGAGAGATGGAGAAAGAGAGACTAACTTTCTAACGTCATGAATATTTTCTTGATGAAAGAGAAAGGATTGCCAGGAATTTGGGAAAAAGTATTTGATGCATTTCTGGCAAACTATCAAAACGTCTTCACTTGGATTATCATCATTCATTACATCATTCAATTAGATAACCAAAACCAAAGCAAACAAAACAAAGTAAACTATCTGAAATCGTTATGATATACATATATATATAGGTATATATGTATGTATAAGAAAGAAGCGGCCAAACATATTTTCATGTTCTAGTTCTGAATCTGCAAAGCTGAAGAAGAAATAATCAGAAGTAGAACCTTTTTATAAGGGACTTTTCCAACAATTTCGAACAATCCCAATGAAAGTATTGGCAAACAATTTGCTGAATGTCGAAACATATTTATTTCTTCTTTGCTCATGTGTGACCAATCCTAATTGAAATTCAAAGCCATCATCATTATAATCATCTCATGCTCAGGTGAGTATCTTTCACTTCCATGGCCAAGTAGTGATCACTATCAACTAAATGGCATTATCTACTTTAATTTATAAGCTGCCAATAGATTGCAATTGCATTTTGCTGTTGTTGTTGTTGTTGTTGTTGTTGTTACTGGATTTTAATTATGAAAAATGTGAAAATGTGGAGAGAAAAAAAACACTCACCTGTAGTGAAAGGAAGATGATAAGCGGCAGACAAATCCTCTTCTTAACACCAACACCAAGATTTTGGCATTGTGATTTGTTTTTAAATTGCTGCCTTTGCCGCTGATTTTGTTGTTGTTGTTGTTGTAGTTGCTGCTGCTGTAGATGTTGCATGTTTTTATTTGATTTGGAAAACTGAAATAATTGTTACAAGTATAATTATTATTATTAGCAAAGCAACAAGAAGAAAAAACACTTAATACAAATTGCAGAAGGAACCGTAGAAAGTGTTTTTACATGAAAGAAAGTGACTTTTGTTTATCATTTCTTAAGTGCTTCATTTATAAACAATTGCACTGTAAATGATTGCAAAACGATCATCACTTTTTCCACCATCATAAGCAAGTTAGTAAATAAAGAAACTAAACTTTTTTATCTAAAAACTGAGTAAGTCTTCTTAATGACAAAACCTTCAATTAGGTGGCACATAAAGTACACCACCACCAGCACCACCGCTTTTATTCAGCGGGTCATTCAACAAAGGTGAAAAGTGTTAATAGGTTTCTCATAAGTGAAGTGGGTGACCAACAAAAATAAACTAAAAACAAAAACAAGACGTGAAACCAACTGGCAGAATGCAGCAGCCACAAATATCTACATACATATGTACATACATTGTCCGGCTAAGAGTGAGAGTGAGATAAATAGAAACAAAGAAAGAGAAGGAAATATGGCTATTTCATCTTATAAATGTTCATTTTTGCAAATCAAAACGAAAAAAACAAATATATTTGAACACAAAACTTACAAATTCGTACTATATACCTAAGAAAAGTTGTTTACACTTTTCAAATTTTGAAAGAATATATGTATGTATGGCTGATCACTTCAGAAAGTTTCAATAAAAGTTTATTTCTACAAGTTGACGTCTAACTTTCCTAAGTCTACATGTATCTACTAGACAATTATTTAGTTAATTCTTGAGATTAAAACAAGGATTTTCAATTTTTGTGCATTTAGCATTGGCAACAGGCTTACCTTCGCTTTTGAACCAATTCCTTCGATCTTTCTTTGTAATTCCAATTTTGATGAAATGCTGACAAACAGGATGCGTTTTCGAGTTGCAACTTTCGAAAAAAAAAAAACAGTTACAGTTACTACTGTTCGCTGCTGCTGCCGCAGTTGCTGGTGTAGCTGATGTTGCTGCTGCTGCTGTTGCTACCTGTGCGGCAGTTGTGGAACACTGCTAATTGCACACGCTGCACGTTGATTAAATGAAACGAATGTGTCACAAATAACAACCAAAAACAAACAAACAAAAAAAAAGGAAGAAATTGTCGAATAAAAGGCGCACTTGCAACACACATACACACACTCACAAGAAAAAAAAAAAAAAAAAATTAATATATATATTTATATGTAACTTCACTTGCAGCTTTTTTTGTTTCTGCAGATTTAATCCTTTTGGTTCAGTTGGTTTTTTCTATCAAGTTATTTGTGTTTGTTGTTTTGTTTTTTGATATGATTCGGATTTCATATGTTTCGGTATGATAACAAATCGATTGCAGGTTGCAAGTCGATGTCAAGAAAAGAAGTGTAGAAGTCGCACACACACGCCAGGCTAGCCGGGAGATGAGATTGCAAACGCGTCTAGTCCGCGCCGTGGATAAGCGCAGAATGGTGCATACACCTGCTTTCTCGTAGCGGAACACTTCGCATGCGCGGCGTCGGCGACGACAACAGCAACAGCAGCAGCCGCCGCCACGAGGCAAACCGGCGCAGGCGCTGGCAGCGAAATTTCTTCTTTTCATTGACAGCAGCAGCCAAAGCCACAATACGAACAACAACAACGACAACAACAGCAACACGAAGAAGTGAGACACTGAGGCAGTCGGCCAAGTCCAAGTCCAAGTACGACTACCAACAACAACAACAACCACAATCCAACTTGCCGGCTTACTGTGCACAGTGGCAACATGCCAAAAAAAGAAGAGGGAAGATATAAGATATCAGATATAAGATATAAGATATAAGATATAAGATATAAGATATAAGATATAAGATATAAGATATAAGATATAAGATATAAGATATAAGATATAAGATATAAGATATAAGATATAAGATATAAGATATAAGATATAAGATATAAGATATAAGATATAAGATATAAGATATAAGATATAAGATATAAGATATAAGATATAAGATATAAGATATAAGATATAAGATATAAGATATAAGATATAAGATATAAGATATAAGATATAAGATATAAGATATAAGATATAAGATATAAGATATAAGATATAAGATATAAGATATAAGATATAAGATATAAGATATAAGATATAAGATATAAGATATAAGATATAAGATATAAGATATAAGATATAAGATATAAGATATAAGATATAAGATATAAGATATAAGATATAAGATATAAGATATAAGATATAAGATATAAGATATAAGATATAAGATATAAGATATAAGATATAAGATATAAGATATAAGATATAAGATATAAGATATAAGATATAAGATATAAGATATAAGATATAAGATATAAGATATAAGATATAAGATATAAGATATAAGATATAAGATATAAGATATAAGATATAAGATATAAGATATAAGATATAAGATATAAGATATAAGATATAAGATATAAGATATAAGATATAAGATATAAGATATAAGATATAAGATATAAGATATAAGATATAAGATATAAGATATAAGATATAAGATATAAGATATAAGATATAAGATATAAGATATAAGATATAAGATATAAGATATAAGATATAAGATATAAGATATAAGATATAAGATATAAGATATAAGATATAAGATATAAGATATAAGATATAAGATATAAGATATAAGATATAAGATATAAGATATAAGATATAAGATATAAGATATAAGATATAAGATATAAGATATAAGATATAAGATATAAGATATAAGATATAAGATATAAGATATAAGATATAAGATATAAGATATAAGATATAAGATATAAGATATAAGATATAAGATATAAGATATAAGATATAAGATATAAGATATAAGATATAAGATATAAGATATAAGATATAAGATATAAGATATAAGATATAAGATATAAGATATAAGATATAAGATATAAGATATAAGATATAAGATATAAGATATAAGATATAAGATATAAGATATAAGATATAAGATATAAGATATAAGATATAAGATATAAGATATAAGATATAAGATATAAGATATAAGATATAAGATATAAGATATAAGATATAAGATATAAGATATAAGATATAAGATATAAGATATAAGATATAAGATATAAGATATAAGATATAAGATATAAGATATAAGATATAAGATATAAGATATAAGATATAAGATATAAGATATAAGATATAAGATATAAGATATAAGATATAAGATATAAGATATAAGATATAAGATATAAGATATAAGATATAAGATATAAGATATAAGATATAAGATATAAGATATAAGATATAAGATATAAGATATAAGATATAAGATATAAGATATAAGATATAAGATATAAGATATAAGATATAAGATATAAGATATAAGATATAAGATATAAGATATAAGATATAAGATATAATATATAAGTCATTTAACAACCTAAGCGACACATTTGGAACCACAGTGTCTTGCCTCTTCTGCCTATGTTGCATGCGACGTTGCCGTCGTCGTCGTCGTCGTCGTTGCCGGAGTTATCAGTCGGTCGTTCGGTTTCCCCAAGTCTTCTGTTTGTTTATACTGGGCAGCAACTTTCAGTTGCAGTTGCAATAGGTTCCAGGCAGACGACAATTTTTGCTTGGACAAGTCCCCTAACTGTTTGCACTTTCTATTCCCCTTCCCCTTTTCATTTGCCAGCTAACGCATATTGGTATTGGGCATCAGGTTGTTGCATCCCTCGATCATCATCATCGGCCTCAGGTAGCAGCTTCAATGCATTGCGCTGCTCCACCCATGCTCCAAATGTAAGTAATCAAGCTCAAGCATTGAGAGATGGGCGTAGGCGCCCTTTGATTGCCCGCCCTGTTGCATGGCGGAATAATGGCAGGGGGAGCGGGGACCGGTGACTTTCATATGGCTGTTGTATCTTTATTCATGCAGTCGCTGTAATGTTTAATCGCCTGTTCCACTTTTCCATAAAATATTTTTGCCAAGTGCCGCATTTGGTATTAACGACAACAACAATAAGAGCACAGAAGACACGTCGACATCTGCCCCACTACTGCCCCACTCTTACACCACTGCACTTGCTCTCATTGCACTACAGGATGAGCCATTGATAACCTGCTATATCTGTGCACAGTGACCCATGACTACAACAAATGAACTTTCATTACTCACTTGCAAATATGTAGGTGACACAACATAAACAAATAAATACTTAATAAAACCACATAATTATACCTTAAACTATATTAGACATTAGAAGACATATCAGAAACAACAATTGAAAGGATTTATTAGTTGTTAAGCTTAAAAATTGTCAACTCGAAAAAACATTAGTAACAATTTCACTCACTACCAACAAGAGATTATTCAGAAGACTGACTGGCATTCAATAAGGAAAAGGAATACTGAATTTAACAAGGATGTTTCAACAGGATATTTCTGAAAGCCTTCTGGATATCGAGTCCAATCCTCATTTAATTGTTTCATTATTAGATACTTAAGGAAATTGTTGAAATTTTTTGAAATGCCTTTCCATTGTGCGTTCTTTATTGACATTTCATTTTGATTCCATTTCGCAGTGGTTTTGTGTTCAAAACGAATTGGTTTGTATCAGAGATTCCTGTTTCCTAAATATGACCAAAAAGACTTGTTTTGAAATTGGAGTAATTTCGTCGCGACTGCAGAAAATAATATATATACACACATACATATATATGTATATAAAAAAATGGAAAAAAAAAAGAAAGAAACAGGCTAAGACCGATAAAGTTGTGGCTGCTTGCCACAGTTGGTTCCGCCTGAAAGTGGACATGGCCATGGCCATGGCCCCATCGTCATCGTCATCATCATCATCATCATCGTTGTTGGTGTTGGTGTTGGCGGCGATATTGCCATCGTCTATTCGATGTACATTAAGTAACACACGGCTCGCGCGCTTTGTGGATACGTTGTCGCGCCACAAAGTCTGCCACTTGGTCAATTATACGCTAGTTTGCATGATCATTGCTTGGTTTAAGCCAAAGCCAACAAAAATTAAGAAGCGACAGGAACTACTAGGGGATAGAAGGGTAAAGGAGGAAGACATATGTACATCTACATATGTGTGGGCAAGGGCTCTTTTTAGTTCCCACCGAAACGCCACACGCATCTTAAGTGCTGCCAACACCAAAAGCAACACCAGCAACAACAACAACAACAACAACCTCGACCACGACGCACTTAACTGAGAGATGTCTTATTAAAAGTATCTTGTTACTTTCACCGAGCGCCAACTTGAATTGCGCTTCAATTTCACACACACACACACACACACACACACACACACACACACACACACACACACTCACTCATAAGTAGCAAGATGGAATGGCAAAATGGGAAGTGAGGGAAGAAGCAACGAGGCATCAGCGGCAACAATATCAAATTTGACCAAATTTGGCCTTTGCAAAAAGGAAGATCTTCCGATCCCCATTGCTTATGTAGCTACAGCCAAATATGATAAACTAAATACACATATGAAATCACAGACAACAATAATTTTTTCATACCCTGAAATACCCGATAATAATTAACATTAGTAGTGTAATCTCTAGTAGAAAGTGAGAATAGAATTATCTAATTTATCCATTTCATTCTAAAAGCACATCGCAGTTAGAATAGAACAAAGAATATCAAAACTCGTTCATGTTTAAAAACAAAAAGCGTAGTTAACTATATCTGAATAAATTCTTAACACGAAACATCGATCATCTGATATAGTAAGGGCCAGAGTCATATAGCAGAATACCCAGTACTTTGAGTTTTTAAACATTCACATGTTGAATGTCATTTCAAAACTTCTTGGGATGGAATACCTCATCTATGTGTTATCTATTAATGGAACACAAACTTAATTGTTGCTTCTTTTTTCAGATTCTCACACGGTTTCGAATACTTTAGCATGAACCACAGGACAATAGACTATACGATGTAAAAGAAAGAACTACAAACAACGGAGAGACACAAATCCCAGCTTTGTCTTTTTCCATCTGTTATTCTCATATGATATCCAACTTATCTGAGCGATCAATGGACCCCGCTTACCTCGATGGGTTTCTATTGCAGTCAAGTGTATTGGCTACGTGATCATTTTGCGACATTTTCAGTTTGCAGCAGGCGCTATACGAATGCCGATGATTTATGTGGTCAAGTTGACGATAGCTTCATTTGCATGTCATACACACACACACACACACATGCTCCTATGTAGTTACTAACTTACTTACATATGTATGTACATATGCTTCCCTAGCTCCCTCTCCCATCAGAATGATCGTGATGTTGATCATCATCAACAACATCATTATCGTGTCCATGATCATCATTGGCCGGGCAAATCCTCTTTACACGTTGCCAGTTTCTAGTCAACTATTTGGGTCGCTCTCACAATTTATTGGTTTAGTTTTCATTGCATTGACACTTCATCATCGAGTGGCTGTCGTTTGTCATCTCTGCCGCATCGTCGAACGTCTTGCTCGTCGTCATCGTTGCTGCTGTCTTTTTTTTGTTTTTCCCGGGTTGTTGCTGGTGTTTCTGGTGTTGCCGGCGTTGTGTTAGTGTTGTTGCTTACCATAATAACCTTTCGGCTGGCGGGTAAGTTGCATCTTCTTGTCCATCATCAGCCGGGTTAACGTTAACCGAAGGTGGCAATGCCACCGCCAAAGTGAAAACAGAAAGAAAAATAATAAAACGGCAACAAACAGTAGCAATGGCAACACATTAAGCTATGAGAAGACACTATTTTTTTTGTTTTTCATTTTTCTACACTTGGCAAAATGAATATTAGAAAGATATTTTAGATTTCTCAGTCTCGTTTAATCATTTGTAAGGCGTATTAAGAGTATATTAAATAATATTTACTAATATATCTACTACATGTCTATAAGTTCAGACAGATGTTGCAGTTCGATTTTTAAGTCCTTTCATAAAAGTTGATGTTGCCCCTAGAGAATAATTTATAAGGCCAATTTCAAGGACATTTATGTGAATTTATTTAGTAAGATAATCATGATACATATTTCGATTCTTGTAATCGGTATATATTTATATGTATCAATCACTGCTTAAGATGTTTCAACTGCTTGAGATGTTTAAACTGCTTGCATTTCATTAGATTTCATTAGATTCGAAAAAAACCCATTTAACCTATTTCAGTAATTTTTCGCAGTGTACCCACTGACTTTGTTAATGTTTATACCTGCAATTAAAGAAGAAGAAGAAGTCTAGCAATGCAATCGGAAAAAAGTCAACAAAATAATGCTTCAAATTGGGTTGAGATACCATTGTTATATATAGGGATCTTCTTAAATTTTTTGTATTCGCCACACAACCCACATCAGTCCCAGCTTAGAAAGTGCAATGTAGAATCCCTTTTTCTGTCTCCAATCAAACCCAAAGAAAAAAAACTACCTACTTTAAGTTCATATGTACATAGCACCACTTTGTTAGCCACGACAAATCTCACCTGTTGTTATTTCACGATCAATTTCACTTTCTCACTTAAGAAAGGTAAGAAGATGAAGATGAATAAATGGTAAAAAAAGAAGGAAAGAAAAAAACTAAACCAAACATTGAAAGTCAATTAGCCGCTGTCCGTAAAAATTCTCTTCTCAATCTTCTCAATTATTACCATTGTTAAGAGTATCGTTCATTTGGCCGAAGGCCCCTTCTACACACAAGTGCGAAATATCTAGTTGAAATTGAAATCACTCGCATGCCCATCAGTTACTCCCCCGCCGAAACCTTCTACCAACACGATGCCCAGAGTTATGAAAGTTTTATAGGTACTTAGAGTTTTCAATGGGTTATTTCTCTTTGATTTCTGCGAAAAAGAAACAAAAGAAACAAAATACTAGATGCCTCTTAATGATGTTAAATAAATAGTCTCCACATCAAATTGTAATTGATGATAATGATAGTTTAAGTTCATTATCAACTAACTGCACAAAGACTTACATATAAAGTATATCATATAATATGTTGAGACTGTTTCAATATATCAAAAATCTAAAGTTACTTCTTATCTTATATTAGGGAACTGCATGAATGTTAGAAAAATCAATTCGAGTTAACAACATTCAAAGGAAACGAAACGAATTGAATGAGTTAGAAAGTGAGACAATGAGTTGCTATGATTCGAACTTTAGGTATGCGAATCACCGATTTGGATGAATTTTGGATATGTTGTAGAATAGTATTTATTTGTATTGTATATTTTTTAACTATATGTGATTACTATACGATCAAACTAGTGTGGTCGGTGGTTCAGTGGGGACCCACTAAAACTTTAATACAGTTGTTATGGGGTTCAGACCCTTGACAGAGATAGAGATGCATTTTTTTCCAACTAGTGAAGTTGGAAAGGTAGATCCATCGTGTACACGATGGATTAGCGAATATTATTTTGTATAATATATTAGATAGCCTTATTTATATCTTCTCGGTTCGTGGCAACTAGGAACCTAATTTAGAAAAATTCGATTTTACAAGATTTGTCCCAAATTCTCCAATCCATAACTGCGCACTCATTCATTTCATTGTGTAGTTGTCACTCATTCATTTGAATTCAATTCGAATGGATTCATTTGACTTTGACTCTTCTCTCATTCATGCAGCTCTCTATCTTATATTAGTGCGAATTGCAGTCGTCGATCTTAAACTTTACGTTAAACTTTTACCATCTGCATTATTTAAAGTTTTAACAAACTCTTTATCTAATCGTTTAAATGCCCAAAATATAACAAAACAAATTATGGAACAAACCGTAAATAAAATGAATCTGCCATCTAAATATTAGTCAAAAGAAATATAATTACTTCAACACAACAAATCTATCAATCTACAAGGTGGGGCAAAAGAAATCACCCTACTGGAAGATGGTTTCATTTTTGCAAATGGCCGCCAATGTCAAATCTGTTTTGACATTTTTGGACTAGACAGATACAGAATACAAGTGAATAAGCCATGGAGCGATACATTCCCTAAGAACGCGGAATAATTGTGTCTATATTCAGAAGGACGCGTTTCCGGGTCGCTTATTTTCGCGTTTTGGCGATTTGCACTGGCCCGCCAGATCGTCCGATTTAACGGTCTCGGACTCGGTTTTTTGAAGTCCCGTGTTTACATCAACAAGCCTGAGACCTTGGAAGCTTCCAAGGAAAATATCCGACACGAATGCGAGAATTTATCGCCCGAAACGCTCGCCGAAGTGATGGAAAATGCCATAAAACGAGCCCGTATGGCAATCAATGTGACGGCGCCCATTTGTCCGATATCATCTTCTCGACTTAACACAATTAATTCTAAAGGTATAAATAAACATAATCAAAAAAACAGAAACACAGTTTTTCATTTAGAAAAAAATAAGAGCCAAACAACATCGGATGACTTCTTTTGTATCTATATTCTCAACGATCAATGCGAATAGTTGTGAAACGATGATGTAAAATGAATGCGGCCTTTTATGAATTTACTACTGCAAATTATTGCGAGAACTACAAATATGATTTTATAAATATAAAATAGGTTGTTTCCTAAATGCAGAGTATATTGATGCCGACAAAAGACAAGAACCATGACTACCTAAAGAGGCCAGCGATGGGTGACGTCAGTAGTAAATAGTTTTTTGGTACTTCCAAGTGTAAGCAAATGTTTGATGTTCTGAAATTTGAATGTCAATCAATTGGAATCAATCAGTTGTTTCATTCAACAATTATAGGAGAAATCTGAGAAATTTGATAATCCAATAACGATTAACTATATAGCTGCTATATTGTATGTATATCCGTTTTCGGGTCTTAACATATGTACGTATAGCTGGGTGAAATGTTGTGCGTAGACAAACATGTAATTGACAAGATGGCTTAAGTGCCGATGCCACCACAGTTGGCCACGCCCATGGCAACAACTGGCCATGTTGGCGACGGCTCGTGGAGAATGTCAAACGTTTATTTGCTGGTAATTAAATTTGAAAATGATTTAAATTTCACCTGGCAAATATTTCGAATTGGTTTTAACACACTTTTATTTGCCATTTGCCTGGCAGGCTTAAAACCAAAAACAATACAGATAAAGATTATTTCGGGCTGATTGAAAGATATGTATGTATTTGAAATTTGAATTGTTTTCTATCTAATTGCAATTTGATTGATGCTTGGGTCTGGCGTGCGGCTGCCTGACCGGCAGTTTGGACAACTCTCCTCGGCTGGATGAATCTCAACGGCAGCCACACCAAACAAAATCCATGCCAACCAAAAAGCAGGGCCGCACCTCAAGGATGACTGAAAACAAAGACTAGGAAAGTGAAATTCATATATGTGAAATGTATTTGGTAAGAGAGATATCATTTGAAAATTCGATTTCTTTCATAGTTCTTTGGGGAAACATATATTGAAATTCATTTATGCATTTCACTTTTAATCGAGAATACTAACATTGATATATTTGAAAAGTTTCGACATTCTTGGTACTATCTATAAGTGAATTTATAACCCAACAAATGTTTATGTTAACTGAACGATTTTAGAGAAACTCTTACCAAATCTCATTTATATTGAATCTTCTTTGAAAATTTCTTACTATATCTAAAGTTAGTTTCAATTAGAAAGTAGAACTTCAAACTGTTTGGCATAAATATATACATATATATTAAAAACTCTGACTTAAATTCCCAAGAGAGTCAAGTTCTAGGCGTATAATGTAACTAAATTTGACTTCCTGAAACAAGTCCGCCCCTGTATATTTGCAAACACACCCACTTTTTTCCTCTAATATACCCTATACCAATAAAGGCATATTGATTTTGCTTAGAAGGTTATCAGGTATACAAATCTGATCATCAGTAATATGACATGTACCTATGAAGATATATTTGTATGCAAATTCTAGATTAAACCGAATTAGTTTAGTCTTTTTAACTGCATCTTCAACAAATCAGGTGCTTATTATATTGCTTGCTTCTCTATTATCGATTTTCAAAAGTTATATAGATCTCTATGAGGTTAGCTAAGAACTTGAAATCTAGGAAACAATTCGAATCTATATATTTGCCATATGCCATAAGAGTGTTTAAACTTCGGTATGGCCAACATTGTGTTCAATCCTCTGCTTTCCTCGAAAAAGAATTTCCACGAGCCACCTCTCTTGTGCGTAAACAAACAAACAAATAATAAAAATATCATAATGAAAAGAAGAAAGAGAGATGCAGACAGAAAGAAACCACACACACACACACACACCCACTTTCCAAATGAAAACAAAATCGCAGCACGAAGCGAAGCATGCCAAAACTAAAAACTAAAAACGAAAAACGAAAATAAAATAACAAAAACCTTCATAAAAGAAGGTTTCATTGGGTTTCGGAAACCGCACACAAACCGACAGACAGGCCTGAAGAGATGATGATGAAAAATCGAAGCTGAAATGCGCTGCGCATGCGCAAACAAACGAAAAGCCATTGATGGATGGATGAATGGATGGATGGATAGATGCTTGGGATGCATGATGGATGAGACGGATGGATGGCTATGGTTTATGTTGGTCAAATGGAAGGGCATGGCCATGGCCATAAAGCACATTCTATTCATTTCTATGTATATTTGTGTATGTCTGTGTGTGTGTGTGTGTGTCGGTGCATAATTTTGGAGCCACAAGCAACTACCCAAGTGAATGAGCACCCAAGTGGAGTCTTTTACATAAAGTGAAACACTCAAAAAAGTGGACACAGAGCGGTCATACCGCATATGAAATTAAAATTCTTGAAGAGAAACATTCCACTGGGTACATGTTGATTTACTTTATTTACTCTCAAAACAGTGGCAGACATTGCAATGTGGGGCAATTTATACTTCTTTACAAGATTTTCGGTAAAAAACAACAAAAATAACTACATTTGGTCATAAGGATAGAAGATTTTTTATTCAACGAAATTTCGTTAAACAGTAAAATGATTGAAAAGTAATAACCATTGACGCTTGAAAGGATTGAAGGGTAATAAGATGGCATCACTGTTCAAGAAATCGATCTATGGTAAAAGTGTAAAAAAGTAAACCATCAAAGAGCCACAACCTTGCGCAGGTCCATTCTGCCTTTTGATTCAAAGACTCAAATGGATATTCTGGTCCATACTGATAAGACAAGATCCATCGAGCCACCCACCTAACTTTTGGAACTAACCCATTAACAGACCACAGAAGATGTATCTATTTCTGTAAAAAACTCAAAGATTAACAGGTCATCAGGTCAGAATGATCTGCAATAATCTGTATTTTAAAATCATATACGCTTTAGGCAAAATCCTTTTGAACCTCTTTAACATATACTGAGTTACTCAAAGGAGCAACTCTCTACTAGAAAGAGGTCTATCTAAGCGGTGTAAAAGGTTATATTAAAGTTACCAAAATGATTCCAGCAAACAGAGGGAAACTTTTTCGAACCCATAAAGTATACAAAATATTAATTCAGCATCAACAGTCGTGTCGATCTAGCCACATTCGTCCTCTCGCCTTCAAAGTGTTACCAAAAAAATGGATAGAATTGTGTCATCTGGAGGGAAAATCTTTCTTTGATATTGAAATTTAACCAGTTTCAGAGTCACAATCTTGGAGGGGTATTAGGAAGTTTGAGGGGCGAATTTCTCGCAAATTCATGTCTAGGCTTAAAATACTAATCAATACGCTTAGATAAACATTTCAACCTCCAGGAACTGAATTCTTCTTTTGGAACTAACTAAAGTGAGAAATATTTCAAATATCGATGAAACGTGAATTAAATCTCAAAAAAGACTTGAAATGTTGTATGCTGAAATATTTGATCTAAGTAGTCGAGAGGAAAAGAGAGAGAGATTTGTTTTGATTTATTTAAAATTTCAACAAAATAATCTCGAAATCTTGCAGACTTGAGGTCATCAGAAACAAGCAGTGTAACATCAAGCAGTGCCGGATTAAAGCAGCGTGCGGGACCAGAGTCGTTCCTAATGCATTACTTTTATAATGCATTGGTCATTTCATTAGCATAATTAACAAAAGTAGTTCTAATGGAATTGATTTTTGATTGTAATGAAAATTTGTTTTTTGGCATTGAAAATGAAAAGTAATGAAACATTTTCGTTTGGCATTGAATAATGCAAAATTAAATTTAAAGGCATTAAAATGAGAGATCACTTTTGAAATTCGGTCAAAATTTTGCAAAGTTACAGATTCGCAAAATGAAGAGTTAAGTTAAGAACTTGCAGAATTTTTCAATACATTGTTAATATATTTTGATAAAGGAATGAACATTGAATCAACTTTTCAGTGCTCTGATAGCGCGGGATCCTTAGCATTTGCTAATTCTGCTTAATGGCTAGTTAGTTATACTTCTAATCTAGATAACTAGCCCATGATATGTACATAAATGTCCTTTAATTGTCCTTTAAACATTGTCACTCTATAGGGGTTTGCATGGACTGACGATTGTCCAGTCAGTCAGTCAGTTAGTCCCACCCTTACAGCCTCGGTGGCCTTTTTGGCTGCTGGTTTAGGCCCTTTTTGGTGGATGCATCCTCTGTGATTTTCATTCATCTTTATGAGTAGCACAAACATTTCTTTTTTTCATTTCATTTCATGTTGCATGTTGCTCGTTTTCTCGCCCCTTTTTTAGCATTGTTGGTGGGTTTCTGTTGGTTTTTTCGTTTTTTGTTTCTCTTTATTTGGTGGCACCTACATATAAAACGGCTTTTCGTTTTAATGCGTCGCGTCGCAGAAGCCGGAACTGGCCATGAGCAAAGAGATGGCGGCCATGGTCATGGCAATGAATCGCAACGAAAGTTGCGCCGTTTTTTGGCCTGGTCAGCTCAAAACCAGACAGCCAACCAGACACGATGCAAACGCAGGCGGAAGAAGAAAAACCAAAGCCAACGTCTACGTCTGCGTCTGCGTTTGCGACTACGTCTACGTCTGCGTCTGCGTCCACAGAGGATGTCCATCTCCAATACCAACTTGAGCAGCTCCATTGCCATCCATGTCCACTGGCCGATGCCGATGCCGATGCCGATGCCCATGTCGTTGCCGATGCTGCGTGAAAATGCCGCCCAACAAGTTTCGCAATAAAGAGAAAGTGTCCCAGGCCTTGGTTAGCCGCTTGGATGGGATGGGTTTTTATTTTATTTATTTTTTTTTTTTTTTGGATGCAATGGGATGGGATGGGGCTGACTGACTGACTGACTGGCTGGCTGTTGGTGTTCTGGCGATCGTAAAGAATAAATTTGCAGGCTATTAAAAATGTTTCCTGTTTTCTTCATCAAAGCCATCTCATCTCTGTCGGCCTCTCTGTTTCTGCTTGAGTATGTATATGTGTATGTGTGTGTGTGTGTGTGTGTGTGTGTGTGTGTGTGTGTGTGAGTGTTGTTGTTGTTGTCTTTTTATTTTTCTTTGCGAGAAAGTTGAGCTGGAACTGGGAACATTTTGGGAGACGACGACAAGTGAAACCAACAATATCAGGCAAAATGCCAAACTCAAGTGCACAATCCAAAAATACTTGCATCTCCTTCACTGAAACTCCTCCTGCTGCTCCTTCTCCCTCTCCTTCTTCCTGCACGGTGGCACGAGAACAATTCAAATTGCAATTGAAATAAATTAAATAAAATAATAAGTAATAAAGCTGTGATAAGAACAAAAAATAATTCCCATTCCATTGCCCCTCAGTTCTGTGGTACTTCACACTGTTATACCCTGCCCCGCCCCCTTCCAAATCCCAGCGTCTCCAAACCATCATGATGATTAAGTCCCAAAATGATGACGCAGATGGCAATGACTTGAAAATGAAAAACGAAATTAAAAAAAAGCTACATTTTGGAGTCTTTCAAAAAAGGTTCCAAATAAAACTCAAATCGAATTTCTTGTTAGTTAAAGATTTCTGAATCGTCTTCTAAGGTTTAAGTTCAATTTTAGAATCAATATAAGCTTTATTTATAATCCATTAACTATTTTAAGGTTAATCAAAATCAATTAAATATTACAAACTGATTTAAATCAATCTGAAAAAACCAACTAACTATTGAAAATCATAAGTTTTTAGTCTGTTTCATTATTAATTAGTTTCTTTTTTAGATTGAAAACATCTTATTATTTATTTAGGATAAATAAAATAAAGTAAATACAAAGCAACTAAAAATAAAAAAGATAAAAAACGTTTTAAAATTTCGTTAGATATATTTTTATAGACATTTTTAGCAGCATTTTTATAAGTTTCATTTTCGAATCCTCTTGCTGATCATAAATGACGCCTTTGTCGGAGTCACAACTCCTCTTAAGATCCTTTTTTTAATCAGTTTCGAATGGTGTTGGAATCATTTTTTTAATCCTAAAATGGCCATAGCTTTACATTTTTTTATTTCAGTTTCAATTTCAAGCCTATAGAAGTGTAAAAATAATCATTTCAAGGGAGATAAAACTACATAGACCGTTTTTGAAGCAAAGAAGTTCTTAAATACTAAAATAAAAAAACTTCTTGTGTAAAGAAAACTACAAATAGTTACGAAATATATTTTCAAAAATTCTTGAGTTACGTTTTAAAAGAATCAAATACAGTAAGAATTGCCTGAATGAACACCTCTGATAGGCGAACAGCCCCATCGAATTTAGGCCAAGAGAATTTACATTGTAAACACGTTTAAATACAAAATGACAATTTTTTCAATCAGGTTTGTTTTCCAGGGGTTTGTTTCCAAAATAATGCCAAATTCGAAACTTATTGAGGTTTTCTTTCCAGTCTTTCTTTTCAATTCTAATACACAAATTGGAATCATTGAAAAATGAGTAATTATCGCCAAATGCTTCAATTGCACCTGTTGCACTCTGAATTAGCTTGAAAATAGCTAAATGCGCAACGCCGCCAGAGTCGGAGAATGAGTGAGTGTGTATCCATGTGTGTGTGTGTGTGTGTGTGTGTGTGTGTGTGTGTGTGCATTTATTTCCAGCACGATAATGAAACAACAAGAGCAAAAACAAACGCATGGCATTTTAATAAAATATCTATAGATTCTAGACTGAAGTCACCATACATGTACACACACACACGCACACACACACACACACACACACACACACACACATTTATTTAGTAATGTAATTCTACAGAGTCTTATCCGCAAAATGCCACAAGCATCCGTTTTGAGGCAATGGGATGAATGGCGCAGTGACATTTTCCAGCGCCACCAGCAACAACAGTCATAAACAACGCTCGCCCTCATAAATCCATCACCCACAACAAGAGGGACAAAGACAGTGAGTGAGAGAAAGAGAGAGTGAGAGTTTTACACCTGATCGACAGTATTTGGAGAATGGCACGTGTCGCATTTTTACTATTAACTCTACTCATCGAAGTATTCGACTGGTCCCATTCGGTTCCTTGGAGAACTTTCAACAGTTACACGGCAATGATGAAAAAAAATTCGGAAATGGATCGACTCTGTCCAAAGGTAAGTCCGCATAGAACCACAAAAATGAGACAACACTACGAAAGATCTACTTATAAACTGACATTGCTCAGACAAGTAAGAAATGATGAGATTTCTCTATGATAACCTATAGGAATAGTCAAAATTCCTTTCTAATTCTGTTTTAATTCTGTATCTTTAGTTCAATTCGATTTCTAATTCTAATTCGAATCAGATTTGACAAAGATCGTTTAGGAATTTATCTATAGGAGTAATCCAGTCACAACATATTTTTGACTCCTCCAAAGTAAAAACTAAATAAAAGATTTAGGCATTCGTATCCCACATATATACACACATACATATACATATGTACATATATCCGTCTGATTTGGCCGTGTAGAAGTTTTTATACCCTTGAAAGTTGCTTACCTCAAAATGCAAAGCTTTTTGTGTAAACATTTCGAATAGAAATATTTCTAGACTAATTATTTTCCTCGATAAGTAATTGAAGATTGTCTCTGTCGAATAAAGTTTATTGCTCGAAACTTTGCAAAGTTTTGGATCTAAAACCATATATCTGAAATTATTTAAAACGATTGTCCGATCTTGATCTAGATCTAAAGCTCCATGCACAGCAGACTGTTCCTATAAGAGCAAAATTATATCCGATCCCGACAAGATAAACTACAGTTACTACATGATAGGTTTCGAAACTATTTTTCAAATCTAGGAAGAGCTTACGTTAACAGACAAAGAAACAATTCGAACCCTTTACGAGCTATCTTTTCAAAGGATATCAAAGTTTCAATATTGGGGAAACCAAAAAGATGAAGGCGATTGCCGAAGGATATTGAAGAATTTTGGAAAAACCGAAAAAAACCTTTGCAATCCGCGAACCGCCAAACAAAAGGGTCAATCTCTTTTCGTTCTCCTAAATAAAACTTTCAAAGTTTTTGGAAATGTATCAAATTTTTGAGAAGCAAAACCAAAAATAAGTATAATTTTTGCACGTTTTTGTGGATATAAAAAAATAAAGAGAGAGAAAGAAACAGTAGAGATCAAATTGGATCACTTTCTTTGGCAAGAGATGAAATAAAAACAAAATAAAGCAAAAATTCTAAGCACAAAGAAACAGGCAAACAAACAAGTACCCGAAGGTATTTGAATAAGGTCGAGACGGGGGTAAGTGGGGTACAGTTGGGGGGGCTTTAGCCTCATCAATATGCCAGACATATACCACTTGTCCAGACCGAGACGCAGACTAGAGATGGGCCAATGTCTATATGGAGTTGCAGCATTTCTAGACAGAAATCATGAAGCGGTTAACCATCTCTAGGCTAGCCAAAAAATCAATCACACTTTCGAATTGCAGTTTTGTGCATAGAATAAACAGACTCAGGCACGCACACACGCAGGTGAAAATGGTTTGTGAAGGGGTGAAGGTGTGAAAGGGAGGGTAGGTATGTACATACACGAGGTCGAGGCCAAACGCCTTTGAGGTGCATCAATCAGACCTCTCAATGGGGATAGCTGTCACTCAAATTCAAATTACCCTCTTTTGTTTAGCCCCCCGTCTACTGCTGCTGTTGTTGTTGTTGTTGTCAACTTTCTAAGCTAGCAGATGCATTCTCTATCTCTCTCTCTCTTGTTTTTTCTCTTTGTCTCTCTTTCTTACAGGTGACAGCCATGCGAAATTTCAACTTGGAAGCCATGATGGGCTGCTGGCATGTCGTCCAATATTATGCTTCCACCGAGGAACTACCTGAATACGCCTGCATGAAGAGTCACTTTGGATTCTCTACGGCGGATAAGCATGTGAGTAGACCCATACTAAATTGATTAGGAGAACTAATTCATGTTGTTCCCTTTTAGATAACCATGAATTTTAGCTTCATCTTTGCCGAAGATCCGTTGCGTGAAAAGCTTCAGGGTAATATCACTTGGATGATACCCAGTTTCGAGAATCCCGATCCCGATCCCATGGCACCGAGCATCGAGACGCCGGCTCATTGGATTCATACAGAGCATATATATAAGGGCATCTATAATACATATGTCATTGATACTGATTACACATCATGGGCTCTGATAATGCATTGTGCCGAAAAGGAGAAACATCCAAGATATTTATCCGCCTTGCTGTTGTCACGTCAGCCCACATTGGGCGAGAATTATATAACGTATTTGCGAGAGAAACTAATACCTTATCATATTGATTTGTCCTTCATGTTTCCCATTAATCAGAGCTCATGTGATCATTTAATGGAATCGAGCAACGATGATCCATTGGCTTATATAGTGAATGGTCGTAAAACGGAGAAAGAAATGTTCAAAGTTATA
This sequence comes from Drosophila equinoxialis, assembly GCA_018150345.1. Lineage (NCBI taxonomy): Eukaryota > Metazoa > Arthropoda > Insecta > Diptera > Drosophilidae > Drosophila > Drosophila equinoxialis. The sequence goes on along the minus strand of JAECWI010000002.1, from coordinate 4,015,137 downwards.
AATCAAGCTTGATAATTTTTAAAAATAAATAGAAATTGTTATTTTTAATTGCAATAATAAAACCATTTCATTACTGTAATCATTCATAGTTAATTCCTTCTGCTTGTCAACTTTGAAAATTACTCTGTGGCGCGCTTGGCAATCAGTTAAATTGTTTACCAGCAAAAGATGGCGACACTGTGCCCGCGAATAATATCGATAGTGTCGATAACTTTGCTCCGATAATGTCGATTACGATAGGTTTCCGATGGGTTTGCTCCGATATGTCGATTACAATAACTTTGCTCCGATATGTCGATTTCGATAGGTTTGCTCCGATATGTCGATTACAATAACTTTGCTCCGATATGTCGATTACGATAGATTTTGCTCCGATATGTCGATTACGATAGGTTTGCTCCGATATGTCGACTACGATAACTTTGCTCCGATATATGACCAGTGTTGCCGTTTTGGTTTATTTTCGGCCAGATTTTGCTCGGAGCAAAACGTCAACACTGATTATTATAACACAAATAATAAATAGAAGGAAAGAGTAGAAAGATATAGTTTTACAATAACATGAATGAGCCAGCCGCTAGCGCCGCCAAACTGGATGCTGTGGCGGCCGAGAAGAAGCGGAAATTTAATATTCAAGGTATAAATTGCATTGTGTTTGTATTGTGTGTGTATTTATGTTTTGGTTCTGTTTCAGCCGCTGCCTTCTTGGGTTTAGTTGGCGGTGTTTCAGCACTACTTGGATTTTCCAGGACGTTATCAACAGCCAAGAAATCAGATAGTAAGGTGCTACAACAGCAGGGCACTCGCCAGGGCCTTATATTAATGGATGAGGGCTCGGCCCTTGCTCTTAGAGCCTTGGGCTGGGGTTCCTTATATGCGATTATGGGTACTGGGGCCTTTTGCTATGGCTTTTGGAAACTGAGCGGAGCCAAAGATGTAAGTATGTGAGGAAATATAATGTTATTTTTATGCAACGTTCTTTTTTGTTTACAGTTTGAAGAATTTCGCCAAAAAATGGGTCATGCTTTGCCTCGTCTCTCTAAAGATGAGCCGCCACAAAGTCGAACAGATTTTGATGGTTTGACAGATTTAATGAAATATTTAGCAGCTTGGGCCAAGGAATAAAGTAAACAAACTAACAAATTTGGAGACTGTACATTAAAACTATTACATATTTACAATAGATTTTATTTAAAACAACAACGTAATCTAAAACTTATTGCTTTCTAACCTTGTCGACCGGACAAATTGATGGCTGTGGCCTGCGATTTTCTATTATTCAACACACATTGACAATGTTGCAGGAGATTATCTCTTATTATTTCAATATTTCCTGTTTTAATAGAGAAAAGATTTGCTTCGTTTATAAATGATAGAGAAGATCTTATGAAATTTTGGAAATTTGGTCCACTGTTTAAGTATAATAAATGCTCATTGTTTAGCTGTATTGTGCCTTCTGGGACTTTCTTAGTGCGTCCATTTCTAGATGTATTCACTACAAAATCAATCCATTTGAGTTGCTCTTTTTCACCCTGTCCTCGTATTTAGCCAATTCATCACTCAGCGATGGCAAATCTGAAGTAACTAAAAATATGAGAGGATTAGTGGGAATATGTATACAGATGTATTATAATGCCAACTTTACTTACATTCCGCAATATTGATGTTGAAGAGGCTCTTGGTGTCACTGTGGCCCGGCTTTAGCGTCTGCTCCAACTGGGCGGTCACATTATGTAGATCAACGTCAGACACATTGTCGCAGGAGCGATCATTGATGTCCATGGATGTATTAGCATTGTTATCATGATTCCTTCCAGCTAACGCTTCGCTTCCAAGGCTTCTCCGAATTATTAACTTAATGGAATCAACCGCCTTGGCTTCCGCGTCCATCTTGATTTAAAAAGAATAGTCAAATAAATGTTGCCACTGGAAGTGTTGCCACTATCGCGCTACGTTTTAGCTATTTTAATTGTTTGGCTGAAAATAGCTAATAATATTTATACCCTACAAAAAGAGTATATTAATTTCGGTCATAAGTGTGCAACGCATAGAAGGAAGCATTTCCGACCATATAAAGTATATATATTCTTGATCAGCATGACGAGACGAGTTCATACAGCTATGTCCGTTCGTCCCGAATTGTGTAAAATTTGATAAAGATCGGACCAGTATATCATGTAACTTCCATAGGAACAATCCGTGGTAAACAATGGTTTTGATCAATATATTTGTTATTTACTATGCTAAGATTGTAGACCATTCTTTAGCAAACATTATATATTATATATTATAGGTAAAAAAATAGTTACCAAAAAAGTTGCAAGGGTATACAAACTTTGACTTTATGTTATATTCTTTGCAGTGTCAGTTATTTGTTCGCTTAATGTTTCTCGTATAATCTAGAAGGCACTGCCATATTGTTTAAGGACAATTTTAAAATTATTTGTTAGTAAATTCGAAATTCAATGGATAAGCATAACAAGAAATAGAAAAAAAATAGTCAAAATTCTAGTATATGTTTTTTTTTGGTTCTCATCCTCGGCTTCCCTCTCTGGCAATATGCTACTCTATGAATGTACTATACGTTTGTTCTACCTGGTGGTCGGATGTCTATATCCAGCTTTTGCTTCATTTAAAATCTTGAACGGCAATGATGACAACAGGGATACCTCAATATCTATTCAAGTTCAACGCCAATGGCTTTCTTATTGGATCGTTTATGGAATTTGCATAACAATTGATTTCTTCTTCCAAAAGTTTGAAGCAATAATTCCCATTCCTTTTTTAATGGAGCTCAAACTTATATTTCTTTTTTGGCTCTTGCCTTCAATCGGCGCCGGTTATAAATTGATCTATGATGAATTCATATATTCCTTTCTAAAACAAAATGAGGATTCTATTGATCACGCTTTAGTTGGAGCTTTAAAAACAGGATGTCATGTGTTAGCCAAACTTCTGAATTCAGTTTTCAACCATTTGCTTACGATAGGGGAAAGTTTTCTGTGCCTAATACGACGAAATCCACCAACGGAGATAGGCCATCTTCGCTTGACCCCAAGCGTAGAGGTGATTGTTAGTGAAATATTGGCCAAACGCCGAAACAACAATAAAAAGGGATCCTCATCCGATCAGAGTAAATTTGATTTATTCCAAGAATCAGACGAAGATAAAATGTCTGAGCATATCACGAAGCAAGACTATACGGACTCGGACAATTTGTTGGTCTATAAAGTAACACAACCACCACCAAATCCGCCACCAAAGCCAAAAAAGAAGCAGCCGAGCGACACTGGCATTCCCTCATCTTTAGGTGGAATTATACATGAAGTGGCGAAATGATGTGCCCGGACCATCCACATAAAAACCGCTAAAAATGTACTACATCTGGCCACCTCGAGGGTTAGCGAGCAAAACAGCTGCTCCTTGTGCTTGTGTTGATGAAATTGAAATTTGAAATTTGTAATAAAAATATTTTTGGATGAATGAAATGATATGCCGTCTTTGCCTGGAGGAGGGCCACGATGGACTCTCCATATATGAGCTGGCTAAGTTCATTGAAGAGCACCTCAACCTCAAGGTGAGATTAAAATATTTGTTTCTGAAACTTTTGTTTTTGTTACAAAATGTTTAAATTTATTCTATTTAGATGGAAGAAAACGATGAGGATCTTGTAAACCAGTTGCTATGCCAGAGGTGTTGGCAACAGATTAATGATTTCCAGGAATTTTGCCTTATGGTAGACGAGAGGCAAAGAAACTTTGCAATTAAAGTGGAACAAGATGAGGAGCAGATGGGCCCAGAACCTGCCGTGGTTGTGTGGAATATGGAAAATGAAGTGGAACAGGAGGACTTTAAATTTATGTTATGCGAGCCAGAAAATGATGCCCTTAACGATGATCCAGCAGTAGCAACAGTAGCAACAACTCCGGAAGAGCAGCCAAATGAATCTTTGGATGTGAAGCCAAAACGGAGAAAAAGACGTCATGAAGAAGCTAAAGAAGTAGAGCCTTCTTTACCACAAAGACAAACCAGACAGAGAGGCCGAGAAGCAGCAGCAGCGGCAAAGAAACAAGCGACTCCTCCGAATGCAGCATCTACTACAAAAGGCAGATTGGTTAAGCGTTTGACCATCAAAGAAATCGGCAAAAAGTGTCAAAAGAACCGGGTAGTAGTGGCCAAAAAGGTAGTAACACCTCCGAATTCAGAGTCAGCTGACCCGGCATCTATTTCCGAAGATCGTTTAGTCAAACGTTTAAATATCAAGGAAATGGATGAGTTTATAGCCGCCAATGTAAATCTGGATTGCTGTCTATGTGGGGCATCCTTAACTGATTTCATCGATCTTAAGCGCCATTTTCGATCAGCACATCAGTGTACGGGTTATGTGAAATGTTGCAATAATCGGTATAAGAAGCGAACCCTTTATGTGGACCATTTGCATTATCACAAGGACCCCCAATATTTTAGCTGCCAACCGTGTCAGAAAAGTTTTCTCAATCGCAATAGCCACGATATGCATATGTTAAGATTTCATTCCAAACAGCAGGAGCTGGTGCATCAATGTGGCATTTGTGAGGCAAAATTCGCTAAGAAATATCTTTTAACAATGCATCTCAAGGGGCACAAGGGACTAGAACGTCCGGAGGAGTGCGGAACATGCGGCAAGAGGTGGGTCTGCAATCAGACGTTAATGACAATAATACAGATGTTAATACTCCTCTTGTTTTACTTTTTAGCTTCCGTACTAAATTTGAACTAGCTGCCCATGTGAAGCGAATGCACGATTCCGATTTTACTCCAGTTATATGTGACATTTGCGGCACTCATTTTCGTTGCAAGTCCAATTTTCTTATTCACAAAAAATCTCTGCATCCCGAAGGACCTGTTGATGAAGTGCAATGCAAATTGTGCGGTCGTTGGTTAAGAGACGAACGAAGTATGCGAAAACATTTAGCCCGTCACGATGATCGAGATGGAGATACCAAATATCGGTGTACCCTGTGCCAGGTGGAGAAATCATCGCGTGTGGCACTTAGCAGTCACATGAGATATCATCATTCGGAGAAGAAGCACAAATGCAATTTGTGTGGAAAGGAATTCAAGCTACCTAGAGCATTAGCGGTAAGCAGTGCGATTGAGTGAATTAGCCACTTAATTATCTAACTAAAATTTCTTCTTTAGGAGCACATGGCCACCCATACGGGAATCGATTTGTATTCATGTGCCTTCTGCCCGAGGACCTTTAAATCCCATGCCAATATGCACAACCACAAAAAGAAAATGCATCCTAATGAGTGGGTGAGAAAATATTCACAGCCTAGCAACAAATCCAGCCTAAATGCGAATTCAGACCTAGCAGCAACTGATGCAGTGGAAATAACAACATCAAATACCATGCAAGAAACAGTCCTCTACGACTCCTGTCCTCCTCCCATACCACCGGCTAATTGAAATGCATTCTTTTCTCAATAGTGTCATTAGCTATTCATTTTTGGTTTTCTTTTTTCCATATTCTCTTAGATTTGAATTTTAATTAAGTGACATCTTAATTCTTAATTATCTTCTGTACCATTTTCATCTTCATCGTCTTCATCATCGTCGTGATCATCAGTTCCCTCTGTTTCGTTTTCTGTGAGAATTGTTCGAATTTTCATAAGCAATTCTTTTTTCACTGCATCCGGTACCAAAGTGCGGGCCTTAGGTGTCACCTCAGTGATAAGTTGCTCCAGTGTTAAACTATTACTTGTAACCGCTCCAGCAACTGCCTTCTCCATCAATATATTCCTACATAGCAGACGCACTTCGTCACGCCAACCGCATTCGGTTAGGCGATTGCACAATAAATCTTTGATTTTGGAACGATCCCCGGTAAGCACAGTGTACTGGTCCACTGTATTGGAAACGGTCATGGCTGGCATCGGGGCAAAAATAGATTAATAAAGAAATATCCTCACTTTTTGTAAACAAAATACACTAACTTGTTTTACTTTTATGGCGGCGTCTTTCAGTGGTGGTCTTTTAGCTTTAGCCAAAGTGCTGTTATGTCGGCTAGGTTTCTTATAGCTAGAACTCTCAGCTGTTTTCGAGCCAAATTGATTATCACTTGTGTTTTGTAATGCACATGGCAACGCTGTAACTTGAAAAGTATCAAAATCAGCTGGTTTTGTCTAATGGTACTTTTGAATCTTGAAATACCGAGATTATTTGGATATATGAATGGCTAAAAAAGTGTGCCGACTTTGTTTGGAGGAAGGCCTTACGGAGGTCGCCATAGCTGATCTAGTTAAATTTATAGAAGAGCATTTCAAACTGAAGGTAATAACGAACTTTTCATCAAAATCATCTTTTAATCCAAAGTTTTTGTTTATAGATGGAGAACAGCGAAGTCGATCCCATGCAACAATTTATATGTCAAAGCTGCTGGAAACAAGTTGAAGATTTTCGATGTTTTTGTCTCATGATAGAAGAGAAGCAAAAATTGTATCAAAAGCAACTACAATTAAAAGAAGAAACTAATCCTGAATCGGAATCGGAGTCACTATTCGAACCTCAAATTGATGTAGAACCTTTGCCTAATATTAATGAAGTCAATATAATTGACGATGAAACTAACTCAATAAAGAAGAAGAACAAGGAGAAGAAGGCCAGCGCAGTAAGGGCGCTACGACTTGGCCTTCGATTGCGTTCAACAAAAGTAAAGGATAAACCCCTTGTCAAGCGTAAACCAGCCCCAGATCCAGATAGAAATGCAGATTCGATTCACGAAAACGACCTTTTAATATCTACACATGGACGACTCGAATGTGTTTTGTGCGTGGAGTCGCCGTTTCCTTCTCTGACCACCTTTGCTGATCTAAAGCGGCATTATCGAGTACATCATCAGTGCGACGGATATGTGGAATGCTGCCATAAGCGATATAAAAAGAGGTCACTTTATGTGGATCATCTTCGTATGCACAAGGATCCCAGCTACTTTAGGTTGGTGACTAATAAACTGAAGGAGTCAGCAAATATTTATTAACTGTGTATCTTTTCTTTTAATATCCATTTAGATGCAAAACTTGCGGCAAACAATTGGTCAGTCGCATAAGCTATGATGTTCATATGCTGCGATTTCATTCAAAGGAGGAATCTTTGAGATTTTCCTGTAGTCAATGTACAAAACGTTTTAGCAAACGCTTTCTATTGGAAATACATTCACGTGTTCATCGCAGTGACAAGACGGATCAATGTCTACATTGCCATAGATAGTAAGTTAAATGAGACGAGTTTAAATCTAAGATCCCTTTTTTAAATCGTATTATAATGTCACTTGACAGCTTTGGTTCTTCTGTCGCTCTGCGCTCCCATATCCGCCGCTTCCATGATCCAAACTTTGTGCCCTTCATATGTGAGTCGTGTGGCTCCGAGTTCAAGACAAAACAAAATTTATTGGTGCACAAACGTACAGTGCATCTAGAGGGACCGCAATTACCCGAGGTTCAATGCGAAGTTTGCCAGAAATGGCTTCGAGACGAGAACAGCCTTCGGAAGCATATGTACATGCATGTAGATGCTGCTTCGTCCAAGACCTATAAGTGCGAACAATGTGGACAGGAGAAGGACTCACGTGTTAAATTAGCTGCCCACATTCGGTATCATCATCCCAAAGAGTATCACAAGTGTTCGGTATGTGACAAACAGTTCAAAAATGTGCGAGGAAGGGATGAGCATATGGCTACTCACACGGGACGTGATCTCTATGAATGTGCGTTCTGCGATCGCACATTTAAAAACTCGGGCAATATGCATAAGCACCGGAGGCAAATGCATGTCAGCGAATTGGCGGCACTGCAGGAACAAAAGACAATGCGGCCCAGCAAGCGAAATGCTACGAAGCAGGAAAATTTATAATTAAAATGCTTTTAGACTAAATAATGTTAAAAATAAACTTATTTTATACTTTCATTTGTAGTAAACGAAATTTCATATATGTATGTATGTACATACATATGTATGGCAACAAATCACAAATATATCAAAAGTGAAATATATAGACTCAATTCAAAAGGTTTTGAAAACTACTGTGGGATATTTAAAAGCATTTGTAGGTAAGATTGGCTGTGATTGTTTTAAAACAAAAGGCATAGAAATAATAGCTGTAGAAATGTTGTCGGTTTCGGATTCGGGAACATTTATGCAGATAACAGTGTTGTAAGATTTCTTCGAGTACCCCTACTATCCAATTTATCGTTTTACATTTGTCATCTCTAACATTTCAAGTTTACTACTTGACAACACTGACGCATCTTCCTTCAGATTATTTCACCGCGTTGGCATAGTAAGTACATTCGTCCGCTTCAAAAAAGTTTTCCGTTTTTTTTTTTTTTTTTCCGCCAAAATTAATACACTTTAGTAATAATAGAGTATAAAAAACACAAGCACACAGAATCAATCTAAGTTAAACGCAAAATATTATTTTATTATTCGCAATAAAAAGATTGTGTAAAATTTTTCATTTTGCCCGCCATTTTGTTGAGCATGTACACGCACACATTTGAATAATTTCAATTAGATTTTCAGTTTACAAAAGAGTGAACGATTTTCTTTACTTTCAAAACTTTTCTTCAATTCCTTCATATCAAAAGGAACAGTCTTTCTCAGGACCTAAGTACAGTTGCAATAAATAATGGTAAGTATAAAAAAAATATGAAACAACGCTAAAATACGATTTTACTCCTGCATATGTATGTGTTTCTATATATATATATATATATATATACATGCATATGTTGGTAAAATGGTGGTGGAGTGACCCATGTATTAATAAATTTGTCTGACTTTTTGTCTCTTTCTTTTTTGATTTTCAGTGCTAAAGTGAACAGTAAAGTGAGTGCAGAGTGGCGATCTGTCTCTTTTCCTCTCTCTGCTGTACGCGTGTGTTTGCAGAGCCCCTACTAACACGTCGAATTTTAAAATCAGCGTTAATTTATATAAATTTTTATTTATTTATTTCTCTTAGGAGACGGCGCCGTGAAATCAGGGTAAAATGGTAGTTAGGTAAATAATTTGCTTTAGAATTCGGTCAGTTTTGCTATTGAACCGTTCTCCGAAGCAGAATTAAAAAAAAAAAGAAGTAGTTTCGACCGATTTAATGTAGGATTTTTTTATTATGGATCTTCTGACCCTCAGGTCTTAAGATTTATAATAGATTCTCCGAAAAGCATACATACAAAAAAAAAAAATAAAAAAAAAAAAAAAAAGAAAAGAAAATATAATTTTTAAACTGCACAAAAGAATCGTGAGTTTAAAAGTGAAATCAATGCCAAAAACTAGTGTAATGTTTTACAAGCCTAAAAAAAAAATTTTAAAAAAAAAAAGAAAAGAAAGAAAAAAAGAATAAAAAAAAGGCATGTAAAATGTTGCAGAAAAAGAATTTGTTAACGTTTTACGCGCCTTAACAATCACCTTAAAAAAATAAGTTTTTAGAATTCGTATAACTCATTGAAATCGTTATACGAATTTTAATTTTCATTGAAATCGTTATACGAATCTTAGAAACACAAAAATAAGCGAGATGACTGTACCAAAGAAGCGTGTGGACTCTTTCGCTTTGGCGGGAATGTTCAACTAGAGAGAGACGACACTATACACAACAGAATATGACTCATGAATTCATAAATATGTATGTGTATAAATATGTGTGTATGTGTACGTATCCGCGCAAAAGAAAATAAAACAATATATGGAAAGACTAAAAAAATGTTTTTTTATTTCAATAGAAATAGAGTGGCTAAGGACTTATCAAATATAATCGTATAATGACATTCACGCACACACAAATACGTGATTACCATAGCTAATTTACTAATTGTCTTTAAACTCATTCATGACGTCTTAATAGAAAACACATTTTTCACGCGAGGATAGCTGTGTTATTTTTGCAGTCTCTGCTACCCGCATATCATACGTTAAGTTAAGAAATGTAAAAAAAAAAAACAATCAGCGAAATATATAAGTCTCGCATTCCCTTTCTCTAAAAGTTATCGAATTTGGTGTGTCACCTCTATGGGCACAAATGGTCACACTGACGCTCTTTCCAGCAGATTATTTCACCGCGTTGACATAGTAAGTATGTTTGCTCGCTCTTTAAAGTTTTTTTTCCCCAAATTCACTTGGTTTGTGGACACAAAAGTAATTAAGAAAAATGCAAGAAATTAGTCGAGTTAAAATATGTTTGGTTTTTTTTTTTTTAACAACAAAAAGTTGGTGTTTTTTTAATCAATCCCGCCATTTTGTTAAGCATGCACACGCACACTAAAGACCTTCGATTAGATTTGTGTTTACAAAACAATAACATATTTTCCATACTTTTATAACTTTTACAATTCCTTCGAAGCAAATAAAGTCTTTCTCAGGACGCTTAAGTACAGTTTAAAAGAGTTTTGGTAAGTAGCATCAAATCGCCCAAATAACCCATTAATAAATTTGTCTAACATTTTGTCTCTTTCGTTTTCATTTTAGAGTTTGTGCTGTAAGAACAGTAAAGTGAGTGCAGAGAAGTGATCGATCTGTCTCCTCTCTCTGTTGTGTATGTAGCGGAGACTACTAGGCTCGACGAATTTCGACAGCAGCTTTACTTTAATTTACATCAATTTTTTATTTCTTTATTTTAGGAAACGGCGCCGTAAGAACAGGATAAAATGGTGGTTAGGTAAATAATATGCTTTAGAATTGGGTCAGTTTTACTATTGAACCGTCCTCCGAAGCAGAATTTAAAAAAACAGAAGTAATTTCGACCGATTTAATGTAGGATTTTTTATTATGGATCTTCTGACCCTCAGGTCTTAAGATATATAATAGATTCTCCGAAAAGCATACATACAAAAAAAATATGAAAAAAAGAAAATATAATTTTTAAACTGCACAAAAGAAGCGTGAGTTTAAAAGTGAAATTGATGCCAAAATGTAATGTTTTACGAGCCTAAAAAAAAAAAAATTTTTAAAAAAGGAAAGGAAAGAAAAAAAGGGCATGTAAAATGTTGCAGAAAAAGAATTAGTTAATGTTTTACGCGCCTTAACAATTCCCTGTAAAAAAATTTTTTTAGAATTCGTATAACTCATTGAAATCGTTATACGAATTTTAGAGACATGAAAACAAACGAAAGAGGTGTATAACCGATGGCGATCTCTTTCACTTTTGTGTGAAACATGTGCATATGTAAGGGTGTGCTTGTGTAGAGTAGTAAATAAACGTGCTTTGTTATTATGTGGAAATGGAAAACACTTAATAAACGTTATATATAAAAAAAGAAAAAACTGTCTTTGAAATAATTTCCTGCATTAAATTTTTAAAAATGCCGTTAGTAAAAGTTTCGTGTGGTATATTTTCATTGGCTAGAGTGACCATTAGCTATTCGGGTGTGGTGAGATAGTTGCTTTGTGGCCTTGCGTTACGTTACAACGTAAGGGTAACCTGAAGAAAGTTTTGCAGCACTATTGCAAAGTTGCCAAGACCACGATTCTCAACACTTCTGAAAATATTTACGCTGCAATTGATTCGAGTCAGTGTTACTATTTTGTCAAAAAATAAAAATATTATGTTTAACATAAACAAATAATAATAGACACAATATTTTTTTTACAATTGTTGACGCGCGCGCGTGTGTGTGTGCAAAACCAAAAATGAATCATTTCTATTTGCGTATATAATATTCTCCTACACACACATGAACATGCATACAAAGTAAAAAGCTGTTCGTCCCTTCGTTTTACAACACTTCAGATGTCTCTGAATGCTTGCGAGATTGAGCGAGAGAGAATTATAATTAAATGTGTCATATTTGCAAAATGTTAAACTTTTCTATTTTTGGCCTGTGAAAATTAATAGAAATTCGTTCAAATGAATTGAAAACTGTTAAGTTTTCTATTCATTTATTGATTTCTTAAAATTACTTTTGTTAAACAATGCACTTTATCCACATTTCGTCGCTTGCAGGTTGTTGGTCACACTAAAAATAATAAAAGACATATGTACATATGGTAACAAACAAAAATATGTTAACATAACACAAAAAAAAAAAAAAAGTTTTTAGTGGGGTTTTTTTTGGAATAGTTCAAAATTCGCAGTATCAAAAAATTTAACACCTACAGCAGCTAATTAATAATCCCATCACCATGGACTCGGATAATGATCAAGATTTCTGTGACAATGTCGATTCGGGCAATGTCTCATCAGGCGACGATGGCGATGATGATTTTGCCATGGAAGTGGATATGCCCAGTTCAACTGAACGCCAATTGGAAACGGATGATTACCAATATAAAGTGCTAACAACGGATGAGATAGTTCAACATCAGCGCGAGATAATTGATGAGGTTAATCTGTTGTTAAAGGTACGAGCAAATTTCTCAATTTTTAACTGCTGACTTTGTGTGTGTGTGTGTGTGTGTGTGGAGTGTTTGTATAAATGAATGTGTGTGTGTGTGTATATATACGTTTGCTGTTGTTGGTAAGGGGCTGGTGGCTAGTTGCAGAAGTAGAAAAAACAACAAAAATTGTGAAGGTCATTTGCAGTTGGTAAAACAAAAGATAGAAGACCTAACGAAATGGAGGAAGGTGGGACGATGTCCTCTTGTTTACGATAGAAAAGGAAAGGACTAGGAGCTAATGTTTAGCACTTTTCCTTATTATACATACATACCTGCATGCACATACATACATACATGCATCCATATTAAAAAAGAGGCACTTTGTGATGTTGGTTTAATAACAAAGAGAACTGGGATGCTACCTAAGAAAATTTAGATTTCCTATATTATCGGAAGAAAACCAAACAACAAATAATATTCATGTTTTCAATACTTTCCTACAATTTTTACCTTGAGTAGTCTAATTCTGAATATACATACATATGTAGGTATGTATGTACATATAAGCAGTGCGAATGTACATACATAAATGTAAATTGTAAACATACATAGATATGTAGAATGCATTGGCAATAGCGATGTCTGTTCATCATCATCATAGAAATCTGGCATTGATCCCGTTAACAATAAAATGCCAAGGCTAATTAGGATTGCCCCATCGACATCGACGATTTCCTACATTCTTCATTCTTCTTATGCGTCTTTTGTTCTTGTTACGATTTGTATTTTGCAGCTATCCACGCCTATAACGCGAATACTGCTGAATCATTTCAAATGGGATAAAGAAAAATTACTGGAGAAATATTTCGATGAGAGTGACGATAACACCGAGGAGTTCTTCAAATGCGCACATGTCATAAATCCCTTCAATAAACCAACCGAAACGGTTAGGCAAAGGGTAAGTGTTTGATTAAATACCTAATGGATCGAACTAATTGATTCCTTTCATTCATATGTAGACCACAAGAAGCCAGTGTGAAGAATGCGAAATATGCTTCTCATTGCTCCCGCCAGATGTAAGTTAATGTCATTTTTGAATCAGAATAACGTATTAAATTGAAGATAATATAATAATATATGTACATACATATATGTTTCTTTCTATGACACAACAGTCAATGACCGGTCTGGAGTGCGGGCATCGTTTCTGCCTAAGCTGCTGGCGCGAGTATCTAACAACGAAGATCGTTACAGAGGGTCTCGGCCAGACAATTTCGTGCGCCGCGCACGGCTGTGATATCTTGGTGGATGATGTGACCGTTACCAAGCTGGTGCCCGATGCTCGTGTTAAAGTCAAATATCAGCAATTGATCACCAATAGCTTTGTGGAATGCAATCAATTGTTGCGCTGGTGTCCATCGGTTGACTGCACCTATGCGGTAAAGGTTCCATACGCTGAGCCCCGACGCGTTCATTGCAAATGCGGTCATGTCTTTTGCTTTGCCTGCGGCGAGAATTGGCACGATCCAGTCAAATGCCGTTGGCTAAAGAAATGGATCAAAAAGTGCGATGATGATTCAGAGACATCAAACTGGATTGCGGCAAATACCAAAGAGTGTCCCAAATGTAGTGTGACCATTGAGAAAGATGGTGGCTGCAATCATATGGTCTGCAAGAATCAAAATTGCAAGCACGACTTCTGCTGGGTGTGCTTAGGTTCATGGGAGCCCCATGGCTCCTCATGGTACAATTGCAATCGCTATGACGAGGATGAAGCCAAGGCGGCTCGTGATGCTCAAGAGAAATTAAGATCATCGCTGGCCAGATATTTACATTACTATAATCGCTATATGAACCATATGCTCTCGATGAAATTTGAAAATAAATTATATGCATCGGTTAAGCAAAAAATGGAGGAAATGCAACAGCACAATATGTCCTGGATTGAGGTAACATTCAAGTGACACGAATCAATAAATAATAGCACACAGTATTGTTATCTAATTTTCTATTCTATATCTATTATAGGTGCAATTCCTGAAAAAGGCTGTCGATATACTTTGCCAATGTCGCCAGACTTTAATGTATACATACGTCTTTGCGTATTATTTGAAAAAGAACAATCAATCCATGATATTTGAAGATAATCAAAAGGATTTAGAATCGGCAACAGAAACGTTGTCAGAATATTTGGAACGTGATATTACATCCGAAAATTTGGCTGATATTAAGCAAAAAGTGCAAGATAAATACAGGTGAATACATGAGTTTTACATTTCATTGAGTATTTCATGTTGCAACAACAATCTATCTGCAGGTATTGTGAGAAACGTTGCACAGTTTTGCTCAAACATGTGCACGAAGGCTATGATACTGATTGGTGGGACTACACAGAATGACGAGAGTCGTGGTTGGATAATTAAAGAACATCAAGAATAAAATTAAATTTTTAAGAGTAAAGTTGAGATTGAGAAATTCTGAAACAGAAAAATGAGGATTAGGCAAACGATACACACACACACAATACATATATGAAGAAACTTTACCGTTAACATACACACACACACGAACACACCCACACACACACCCCCACACACACACACAACACATATTCACATGGAAGAAAAACAAATCTTTAAAATATGCAATAAAATTATATATATATATATATACATATATGTATATATATGTGGTATATATATATATATATATATATATATGTATATATATCTATATAAATAATGTGTATGCAAGAACTTTGTAATACCCTTGCAAAATGGATATATGTATTCATTTTGGTCAGAAGTGTGCAACGCATAAAAGGAAGCATCTCCGACCATAAAAAGTATATATATTCTTGACGAGTCGAGTTCATATAGCCGTGTCCGTCCGTCTGGATCAACGTGAACTCTTCCTAGTTCGCTAAAGCTACAGGGTTAACATATTTATGTAGGCTTGTATATACTGCACAGTTTGTATATTTCGGACCACTATATTATATAGCTCCCATACAAACAGTTAAGTCACAATTTGATCTGGTGACTATATCATATAGCTCCCATAGTAACGATCGGTCGATTTTCAATAACGTTTACTTTAAAGTTAAACATTTGTCAGAGTAACAAACTTGCAAGGGTATACAAACTTCGGCGCGACCGAAGTTAGCCCCGGCCATCGGTTTTTTTTTTTTTTTTTTTCGTCTTCATACACAAAAATACGAGGTCGAAATCAAGAGAAGATCAAAGCAAAACTAGAACAGAATGAGATGACAAACAAGTACAGTAAAGAGCAGTGCAATGGATCAGCAAAAAAAAAAAAAGCAACAGCAGCAACAACAAGAACAAAAACATATAGAACATAATATTACAGTTACTTATTTGATGTTAATCTAAATGTTAAAAAAAAAAAACAAAAAGAAAAAAACAAAATTGTAATTGCAAACAAATTTTAAATCACAATCCAATCATAAGAGAAAGTGCAAGAAAAGTAAAGAGAAGATAAAGAAACAAAAAATACAACCTAAAGCCAAACAAATCAATAGACAGAACTTTCACAAATCAGTTCATAACCCAAAAAGAAAAACAAGAAATCAACCTCACTCCCCGCTATGCCATTTTCTAAACCATACAATTTTCTTCTACTCGTATTTATGTATTGAAAAAGTTACAACAAAAAAACAAAAAACTGATTAAAATAATGTGCGGTGCATAATCCAAATCTTAAGCATCGGGGCTTTTCCATTTGGAATCACAATATCAAAACATTGTGGATTCCCTCAGAGCAAACAAAAACCAATGTCCTGTTAATCCTTGGCTTGATTCCAGAAGATCTCCATTAAATAGTATGTCCGATCTGAGTTTTAGCCGTTAAATTTCAAGTGCAATAATCAAAATGACATATTAAGTAAATATCGGCTTAAAATATAGTTTTTTTTTTAGTTGCTCTGTGTGTGAAGAAGATTTAAGGCTTAAGCAAAATTTAAAAAAGAAAATGAAAAGCACTCTCTTATATTTGATTGGATCTAGGAATCGAAGTCAACTTGTTTCAATTTATCAACCACTCATTCATAGAAAACAAAACATGTCTTTGTTTAATTGCTTTTTGTTTGTCTGTTATTTTTATTTAAGGTTCAAATATTATAAAGAAAAAGAAAATAATATCTATAATATTTATTCATTGAAGACCAAAACCGTATAAGAAATTGAATAACACAAATTAGTAATATCTAAGAAAAATGGGACACTTCTCTCTCCCTCTGTTTCCATCACCCTCTATCTTCCCTCGCTCTAAGCAGCACAAACAAACAAACAAATCAACCAATCAATCAATATATTGTAGAATGTGTCTCCCATTCAAAACGTGGATCCGTGCCAAAACAAAACAAATTTCGGTTTCGTTTCAATTGTGAATTGTGAATTTAAACTTTAAACGGTTTTTCTCAATGGCTGTCAGCTCGATTCGGTTTCGATACAATATGCGTATGTATTTGTACCGGTATGTATCATACCGGTACGTACTGACATCAAACCAAACACTGAAAAAAACTTCAGTAAATTGAAAGGGGGTTTGGGGGATATTAATTGAAAATAGTTAAGCCGTCTGTTTATGTGTGTTTTTTTTTCTTCCTTTTTGTGTTTTTTTTTTTTTTTGTTTACGAAGCCGAAATTTGTATCTATACGGATCCGTGCCTCAAAAGCTTAACGGTAAATCGATGTACATAGAAATATATGCATACATACATACATATGTATGTATGTAATCTTTATGGTGGTTCGTTGACCAGATCCCCAGAACTTTTTTGTCCGGAAACATATTCACCACAGTTTGCGGCATTCTCAATACGATAGAAGGAAAAGCTAATTCAAGAAATAAAAACTAAGAAATAAATATTATATCCAATTAAAAGGGAAAATAAATTGCTGTAAAAAGTTTAAACAAATTGTTCAAATTGAAACAAAAAATGAGATATATTCATATATACATACATACATATATATGTATATAAACGTATATTAAAAATTAAAATTGAACAAATAAAAAACGATAAATAATATATATATACATATATATGTATATATAGACAATGTGAAAAAAATGCTGTAAAAAAATTATGAAGAACTATGTATGTATAATTAAAGATGAAAAATGTTGCAAAAAATTAGTGAAAATAATAAAAAGAAAGAAAAACAAAAAAAAAAAAAAAAAACAAAATAATTACAAAAACACAAAAAACTTATTTATTGCATACTTATGGGATCATTTGTTTTTAGCTTTAGAATCAATCAAACAACTTAACTCAATTAGTTTTACGACCTGTAAGTTTCTTAATTTTAATATTCTTTTCTCTTCTTTCATGGCTTATCAATTGCTTAATCTCACAGCAGATAGAAATGGAAATCCAAATATTGTAGAAGAGGCAAACAGTTGAAGCAAGAGACATATGGAACGAGAGACAGAGAGGAGAGGGAGAGGGAGTGGAAACGAGTGCTGCTAATTTAATAGATACATTTTGGCACGATTCAAAAATAAATATTTATGCAATTGCATACGGGGTATATTCATTTCGGCCAAGTTGTCATTCATATAAAGTTCTTGAGTTCTCATTCAAGGCGAAAGTGTATTCCAATTTCGGCATGAATCGAACTTGGATTCTCTGGCTTATAAATACCTCAATGAGTATTGCATTCTAAATGTGTGTTTACACGTGGGAAGCGACTTGGCTGAACTCTATAAAAATAGCAATATCAATAAGAAATACAAATTCAATGCACTGTGTAAAGGTTTTTGGGGGATTGTTAGACCTTACTGTGTGTGTGTCACCTTTGGCCAATTGAAGGAATAGATGACAACATATTATTTTTTCTTAAACTTACGAGATGAAGCCAGGGTTTATCCATTATCCAATTTGTATATTTTATATGTTCTTGATCAGCATGCCAAGACGATTTCATTCAGTCAAATTTGATTGGCGCTCTCTCTATGTGTCTGTATCAAAACATAGACCCTTTAGGCCGAAACTCTGGCATTTGTAGGCCAAGTATCGATTTCGATTTCTAATACAATCTTGAAATAATTGGTTGGCCATTGTCTGTTCGGAATTGGACTGGATCCGAACATCATGACTTTCTTAGCGCTCGTTCTGAAATTTGTCATTACAAGTGTAAGAGAAACTCCAAGCATTTTATACCCCGTTCCGAAGTATAGTTTTGGTTTAAAAAAATTGTTGCTTCTTAAAAACGTTAAGCCCGGAAATCATTTGATACACAATTAGAAAGGTATCAGTAGTTCCAAATTCAAGTGGAGTCTCCATGAAAAGGTCCTCACAAATCGACGAACGACTTTGAGAAACGCAAAGGATTCCAAAAAGTGACTTGGCTATATTTGGTCGGATTTTAAATTTAGTATGTTGATAGATATTACAATGTAAAATCAATATGCCAAGTTAATGTTAGTTTTGGTCGCAATTCCGAAAAAGAAGCTTATTGTAAAACTGATCAGCGTGCATCCTTTACAAGTCAACATACCAAATTTTGGTGACTCTCGATCTTATAGTTTCCAGGTTTAAGTATTCAAACAGACGTACAGACAGTTAGACCGATAGAAAAGCCTACATCGACTCGGCTCTGGATGCTCAGCTAGGGAATATGCCTTATGGGGTCGGAAAAGGCTGATTTAAGTACAAATTTTGTTGTAAATATTTCTTAAAAATTTCTCGGCTCAACTTTTTGATCACTCAACTATACCTAAGTTCTATTACAAGGGAATTTTTGTTAATAATATATGTAAGTCAATTTTCTGATTAGGTCAGAAAGAATCGATATTTCAGGTGTTGTCAAGATGAGAGAATATCGGAGAATAATCAAAGAATATTAAGTAAAATCGAAAAACTTGCGATTAGGGATGCTTTATACTAAATTTATCCAAACTTTTCCATTAATTTATATCTGCTCGTCCAGATCTTTTTTAAAAAACTTTCCCAGTCACGCTGTCTGCTTGAAATTTTGAATTTTACCTCTCTCCGAAAGTGATCGATGCCCAAAAACCAGAATATGGTCGTGATCAATCTTAAAGTTCAATTTTTGATCAGTAGGAATTAAAAAAACTAATAATATAGCCTTTAAGTTTTGTGTTTTAACTCGTGTTAACATTTTAGTTTAGTTGCGTGATCAAAAAGTTGAGTCACTGTAAATTCCCATACGCGGAGCTTTCACTTTTCGAAATTTTCCTTTTATACATGGGATCAGTCCCTAAACTGACAATGTCAAATGCACATGATCAGATCAGTCAAAAATATAAGGTATATGCCATATCCCGATGTTTTTATACAGTCCAGCAAATATGATATATTTGATTTGATTTGATATATTTCAGATTATAAACTGAACACTAATTCTGATGGCGCCCAAGGTGGAATCTGCAGTTGCAAGCTTTGCCGTTCTTTTCTCGCTTCGTGTCGTTTGAATTCCCAACTGCTTCTAGCGTTGAAGATATGCTATGTCCATTACAACTGGGGACTCTTGGGTTGACGATAGAAATTGGTGGTTCTTGAAATAGCTATACAGACAACCTGATCACCTATGATGTAAAAGCTTACAAATTAGTAAAATTTATTGACATGAAGCCGGCTAAAACCCAGTTTTGATCAGATTATGAGCTTGAAAGTTGTTCTTTTTTCTTTTTGAATCGTTTATTATTATCATTTAGTTTTGTTTTTATTTTTTTTCATACTTTATATAGCATATAATAACTTGTTCTGTTCTTGGGTTTTCTTGTTTCTTGTATAACATACATAACTAAAATTTACAACAAAAATTTAATTCTTTATGTAATTCTCTTCCTGTGCTTGGGGCCCTACATAAAACGAAAGACGAAACAAAAATTTAGGACGAAAAAAAATAATAATAATGATAATAAAATAGAAAACAAATAATGACACATAACAATTAATAATCATAATAAAAAGAGGAATATAAGTATGTATATATTATATATATATATATATAGAGTAGGTATAGTAATAAGATATATGTATGTGTATAACAATTTGTGTGTTGAATTTATAATTATTTATTATGTAGTATATATAACAACTCTAAATCTGGAACAGCAAAAGTATGTTTTATATTTATACTCGATTTTGATGGGTTGGGTGGGTGTTAGGGTTGTGGGTTGAGGGTTGAGGGGTGGGTCGTTAGGAAGAATACGGGGGATTGGGGGCTGTTACAAAGATTTCAGCAGCCGGCGCCGGCGCTTGCCACAAAATGAACTTAGAATTACTATCGATCTATATATATATTTATATTTGGTTATATATGTAAGTATGTAGCTAAATACATATACATCATATATGTACGTTTGTATTAAATTTGAATTGAAGAGTTTTATAAATTCCATTACAATCGAATAAAGGGCAAACAAAGAGAGAAATTAAAAAAAAAAAAAAACAAAAATACAGAAGAAATCATTAGGGCTAAAGTTAAATAATTACTGACAAATCCACGCACACATACACCACACAGAGATATCGGAATATCAAACTCGATCCGAGATCCGATCGCTGTGCAGTTGCATATCATGTGTGGAATGGATAGATATATGCCTTTGCTTTCTGCTAAGTAGTTAATGTTCCGGATCTTCCGCTTAATTTAGCTCCTTACGGGTGGTATTGGGCAAGAGGAGACACATCAGGCCTCCACCGATTAGAAGACCCGACACAATGAATGTTGGCGACGGGCAATAGTTATCCAATAGCTGGGCAATCACAATGTTACCAATGATGCCACCCAAACGAGCTGCCACCATGGAGATGGCCACACCAGTGGCTCTCAGTTTGGTGGGAAATACCTCAGTGATCAGACAATCAAGAGCGGCATTGGCCGCTGATATTGCTCCACTAAAGATGGCCGATACGATCAGATTCTGTAGGGAACTGCGCACAAAGTACATCAATGCTGAACAGATGCCAGCCGTCAGGGTGCCGGCAATTAGGAAAAACTTTCTGCCCAACAGATCCATGCCCAATATAGCCAATAAATTGGCTGGCAGAGCCGAAGCCAATGATATTAGCGACTCCATGAAAACGGATGATGGTATGTCCGATGAGCAGGTGCCATTGCCCACATTCTCCTTGGCAATGCTCACCACATAGTCCGTTACAGTGCATACGCCAGCCGATTCGCCTGGGAAGGCCTTCTCATATTCCTCGAAGCGATTGAAGAGCTCAGGGAACCACATTAACAGACCATAATAGCCAATATGGAATGTAAAGTTAATCGTAATCGAAACAATGGTGAAACGTAATATTGGTGACTTGAATAGCGCACGACTGTGATCAACCATACCGCTGACCATACGCGAATATTTGCCCTTAACACCGCTGCTTGAGGCCTCGTTTTGTAGCTTCTCATCGACTTCCAGATCATAGACCATATACTCATTGGGACTCTTTTTCGTATTGGTCACAAAGATCCCGCGGAATATGGCCAGGGCCTTATCCTTTTTGCCTCGGGTCAATAGGAATTTCGGTGATTCGGGCAAATAGAAGAGCAGGAAACCAACCAAAAATGACGGTGTCGAGCAGACCAACAGAAAGATGCGCCACGAATTGTATGTGAAATATGGTGTGATAAAACCAATTGTTGTCGGTATTATAAGCCAGGCTAACCCAGCCACAAATAGATTGCCAAATGTCCAGAAGGCAGCCATAAAACTCAACATTGAGCCACGTTTTGCTTTCGGTTGGAATTCAGCAAAATATGACCAGATGACGGGACCACTTCCGCCCAGACTGTAACGAGAACATGCAAATAGAGAGAAGAAATGAAAATTGGAGTATTTAAAATGCCCCCTAAAGTATGCAATTTGTTATGCCTTCTGCATAAGAAGCTAATGTGTTCATTGGTGATCACTTAGAGAACTTGAATGATTTTAAAAACCCATCTGCATACTTTAGGGGATATATTTCCCAGAGTTTAATTTTTCAGATTTCCCACTGTATAAATATTTATATCCAATAGCAATTAGCTTATTGGGCAGACAGTTCCAACTTGCTAGTAGGGCCAAGGTGATTATCAATTAGCAATCGATTGGCAAAAATAAAAAAAAAATCATGAGTAATAACAAAATTATGGGCAAACAGTAGTTGGAACGAAGGAGAGAAGGAGAGGGAACGATCACAGAATGAGTCAATGAGTTTTCCCCCTAAAATATTGATCGATATAACAACAACATACTTTTCCATAGCTCTCCTTCGAGATGTTTGGAAGAAGAAGGTAAAGGAGGGCGATGTGAAGTTATTTTCGTTACATCGAATCAAGTCAAGTTGGAAGCATTTTTTAATTAGCATAAACAGTCACGACTCTTGTTGTTGTTATTTATTGGCATGAGCGAAAAAGAAGAAAAAAGTTAATTGAATTAACACCTACAAAATACGATCGAAAAAAAACCGATCCATGTGCGGTACGCGGTGTGTCACTGCATCAACAACAACATTTCGAAATATTGAGATACGCCAAATAGACATGGCGAATCGGCCTAGTCAGATATTGATATGGGGAGAGATACGGGGGGGGGGTTCTTATAGTAGTATTTAGCTTTTGGTACTTACGCTGCGCCATTCAGAAATCGGAAGAACATAAAGAATGCATAGGACTGCGAAAATGACGAGGCCACAATGCAGAATGCATTCATAAATGAGATGACAATCAAGACTTTCTTCCGTCCAAAACTATCGGCAATGCTGCCCCAGAAATAGGCACCCACCATCATTCCGATGAAAATGATGGAATTGAGCCATCCCTTGGTTTCCGTATTCAAATCCAGATCACATTCAGCCGATGGCAATATGAATGACATTGAGATGACATCCATTTCCTCCGATGTACTGACCAGGCCACAAATGGCCAGCAGTATATAATGGAATTTGCCATAACCGCAAAGCTCGATGGCCCTTTCAAAATTGGCCACTATGGGTCGTGTGGGTATGGCCAGGGAACCGGACTTTTTACTTCTGCCCTTTCCCTTGCCTTTACCCTTGCCCGCATGGTCGTGTCCGTGCCCGTGCCCATCATCTTCATCATCACTATCGGAGCCGCCGCCGCCACCAGCAGCAGCACCGCCCACCGCTCGCTCTACGTCCTGATGCTTGCCATTGAAGTTCGGGGAATTCGTGGAATTCACCGAATTCGATACAGTTTCGGCCTCGTAGCCTCGATTATCGGCTGCAAAATGATATTCCGGTTGCTTCGATGATTGGCCCAAGGAATATGGCTGGATGATTGCCCGATTGTCAATGTGCTGCTGCTGCTGCTGTTGCTGCTGCTGCGAGTTAACAACGTTGTTGGTCCCTGAAGTGGGATTGATCTGAGTATTGTAGTTGGTTGGTTGTAGGCCAGCTTCTACATTATAGGCTAAAAAGAAAGAATGGAATATCAGCAAATGCGATCGATACAATGCGATCGATAAATTCAAATACTTACATTCGCTTTTACCTTTTGCAGAATCACCTTCTACCATTCTATAGTTCAAGGTTTTTTTGGCTTTTTGTGCGCTTAGGCAAACAAAAGAAAGAAACGATCGACGAAGAAATTGAATTGGGGGTATTAACAGGTGAGTTTCCTAGCTGAAGATGAGCTTAGGACACAAACACAAAAAAGTGAACAGGTAAGTTTAAAACTTTATTGTCAACTGCAAAGGGAAAGAAATAAAAATTCAAAAATTAATTATTAATCGATTAACTCACAAGAAATTTGAATGCAAATGGCTTAAAATGACTTCTGATTGATCAATCTATCTCACAAAAAATTCAATAATATTATATGTATGTGTATGTACTTAAGAAATTTGCACACAATTATTTTGTTTGTCAATTTGAGAGTACAACTAAAAGAGTCTAAACACGATTGATATATCCATCATCTTGATCAGGAAACGTGTCGTGATTTCAATTCTAACTAACTAGTTAGCCGTCGGGATTATTCCATCATAGAAACCGCTCAACAGGTAATTACTCTGATCTAATCCAAAAGTGAGTGAATTTAATTTGGAAATATAAACAGAAATGTATATATAATTTACATTAGAGTGCCCGTTACGCATTGTTAGTGCGTTAATTGATAGTAGATCGTTGTATTGGTTAATTCTCTGATTTAACAGTGCGTCAAATTTCAATTACACTTGTCAAAAATGTAACAAAGTTTGATTTCTAAAAGGCTTCAAAGAATTGTTGTTTGACAATTTCGTTATAAATATCCAAAGACTGATCTTCAATATGGAGAACCTCTAAGCCGAGCGCTTAGATTTTCATTGCCTATCGAATAATCGAAAAACTCCCAATAATTGATTAGAAAATGGCGTCTCAACAACTGTCTTACGAAAGGATTTAGGATTTATCTCTAAGTGTAGCCAATATGATTGAGAAGTTTTGTAAAATCGTTTACAACGATTTGTATTATTTGATAATGTGAAAAGCTAATTGGAATAATTTTTAGTGTTTAGTTTGAATATTTTTTACTCAATAACGGTTGATGGCTATATTTGAAGACAAAACGTTTTCATTTTTCAAGTGATGCAATGGGAAATTAAAAATACAACGACAATTTCTAATTCTCATCCGATATGGAAATGTCCGATCGAAGGAAAACAGGAACACAACAGCAAGTAATGGCAAATTGAGAGAAACGAGTTGAATTGAAGAGTGAAATGGATGACGTTGGCAATTAATTAATTGATTAATTAATTAAGAATTGAAAGCTCGTTGCAAATGCAATAATAATGCAATACGATCGCTTAACAAACGCCTACACTTCCGCCTACATAGATATATAGCCAGATAGCCCTTCACCTGGCCTTGCCTGATCTGCCGATCTAATATGAAATATGTATGTACATATGTATATGTAGCATCAATTGCAACATATCGACAAAACCAATTCCAGTTTCTCCTTCCTTGGAATTTGTTTTAATGTAAAACTGCGTGTGAATACAAGTAATGTATATGATTTACACATTACACATTGCATAGTTTTAACTGACTGACTGACTGACTGACTTCAATGTCATCTTGCTCGGGATCTGGATACAATATACTGTACATAAATCTTCTATGTATGAATGTCTAAGCTTAGTTCACTTTGTTTTGCGTTTCGCCTTTTTGCATATTTATCACAAATTAATTAACACATTAAAATAAGCAAGCTTGTCTTTACTACGTGTGCATATTATCTTTATATCCACACTCCTATGTACATATATAATCTATATTATTAAATATGTACAACGAATCAAGTTTTATTATTCTTAAATGAGAACAATTATAATGCCATTAGTATAATTATTATTCGCACAAAAGAATTTGAAAATTTGTAATTCATTTGACAGTTTACATCACTTTAAGGGCAAAAAGTTACTCCAATACAATCGATACAATCGAACAATATATAGTAAACAAATTCAAATCATTAATAAAATTGTTAGCAACAATTCTCAATTGGGAGGAGAATAAACCAATTTTCGAAATGTAAACAGTTCCAAAAAACGAGATGAAAAAGCGGAAACAAAACAAAGTGAAATTCTTATGATTGGAACATCTGGAAATTTGAGCATTTTTATTCAGGGTTTGTTGACTCACAAGAGTTTGGCGGAGTGTCGATAATAACTATTGATATTTTATGTATTTTATTGATTATTGGATTTACCTGTTTGTCAAAAGAGTTTGGAAAGTTTTTCGTTTAATCACTTGTTTGCTTTACTTTTTCTTTTACTTGATTTATATTGTTAACCTAATGTATGTTAAGTATAAATGATTTTCTTTTATACATATATGTATAACAATTGAAGACTTTGGTTTTGTATTTGTTTACGATTTTGGCTTTATTTGTCAGCTGCTGCTATTGTGGGACGACTGTTTCTGTTTATGATGAATTTTCGTATTTATTGTGCAAGTTTTCAATTTGCAATTATTGTAACGAAAAGCTGGCGAAAACATCAAAAAACTTTGAGATTCAATCAACACTAACGACATGCATTTGCGGCACAAAAGACAATTGAACAATTGAGATCTTTGCACTAGGAGCGCACACTGGACACACAAGAAAATCACGAATCCAAATCGATTTCGATTGATCAATTATGGCGCGCGGAAATTCTCGGATTCTCGGGGATCCGCAACAGAGAAAAAAACAGAAATAACAAACGTACAAGACGAAACAAAACAACTTCGTTGCTGTGCGCGAAACGGTGGAAAGCCAAGTATTTGAGAGGCCGTTAAGCGCCCGCTTAAATATACAAAAATGAAAAGAAACAAACAGCAAAAACAACAACTCATCGAAACGAAATGGAAAATGGAACGTGCAAACATAAACCGGGCTTATCAGAAGCACCAGCAACAGATACAGCGGAATATAATGGCATTAAAGTGCGAGTTCCATGCGAAAAGTGAAATGGAAATTATGGTTGCTTTCCAAGGAGAAAATCGGGGGCCGGTAGAGAGAGATCTAGAGTAAGAATCTAGCTAGTTTCTTCACATCCAGTTATGTATGTAGCATGGACTTGAGAATTATTTCATTGAATTTGAACCCATTCATCATTGGGATTGCCCAGCGCGTCTAGATCAACCAGATATGCCAGATACCAGATATACTTAGTCCCTTCCCTTGCCCAATCACTGAGTTTATACTCATTGAAATTGTAATTGAATGCAAGTCAATGGAATAAATTGAAACTTAATTGAATGAATTAAAAACCAACGACTATTGCATACTCTCTATACTCCAATTCGATTCAAGTCGATGATTATTTCAAATATCTAAGAGTATAATAAATGTAAATTTTGCAACACGATTATTCGATGAGATTTCAAATTCAATTATTAATTATTGATATGCATTACTTGTTTGTTTGCAAAAGTAATTAAGATTACATTTTGAATAAGAGTATTTTGGCAAAAGTTAAAACCCGAAATCAATTAACGGCAACAGGCAGCGGCTTAAGTGTTCAAAAGAATAATGCTTATTGAAAATACATGGGCATTATTAATATTATTATTGTTCATATACACATGTACATAAATATATATGTATATATATATATATATATGTAGATGCTGTTGTCATTGTGTGATTATTATTATTATTGATACATCTTTATCGATCGTGTGTATTGACCATGTGACTCAGACTCGGATTCGAACCCGAACCGAACTTGATTAAACCTCAGACTCAGGATGAGTGATAGAGCCAAGCAGGAGAGTATATGAGACAGAGAGAGAGAGCTAGGGAGGGAACAGCTGTTGTTCCAAAAAAAAGTCATTTTTAAGAATTACTCGACTACAACTATTATTGTATAATAATACAAAAGTGGGAAGACATCATCATTAAGTAAGAGCAACCCACAAGTGTCTTGCCAAATGAATTGATCTTTAGCTAATTGCTTAATTGATGCTCTTGGTGCAAATTTACTCCCCCTTTTGAAACATTTTTTTGGGGTGTGAATACATGAATTTATGAATCATTTTTTCCAATTTTGTGACACATTTTAAACAAATTTTGCGCATTATTTGACGTCAAAGCTATTTTCAATTTGTTAATAGCCAAAGTGAGAGTGTGAGTGTGTGTGTGACTTTTTCCATGCCCGATATGAGAATCTATAACTATGTCTATATGGTATGTATGTACCTATACCAATATGGAGACGTGTGAGATCTTACATAAGACCACATTTTTCTTCTTTCTGAAAATGACTTGAGGAAAAGTTTCGAATTTCTGATTACTTTACTATTGCATGAGAATTATCGGCAAGTGAAACGTGTTCTTTTTTATATTTTCCCTTAACTTGGTTGTTTAAAGTGAACTAATTGTGCTAAATAATATGAATTTCACAACTTGTCAACATATCTAATCAAACAAACAAACAAAAAACAACAACAATAACAAAACAAAAGAATGAAAATGAAAACTTTTCATTTATTAAATTTGACCGACAATTTAATTCGCCCAAATTAAATAACTACAAAGAGCGCCTAAAAGGCAAAGAAGGAGGAGGAGAAGAGAGTGAGAAGGGCAATTCAATGGAAATTATAATTTTCAAAAAACCAAAGGGAAAACGGTTCATGTGCTTGCTAGAACACCGTTAATATGGTTAATGTCTTTGCTGATATTTTTGTATATATTTTTGTACTTCTTTGTTTCTTCGTACATGTAATTATTTATACACATTAACGCCAAGGGGCGTATGTATATTAATCTATAAACGATAGCAAATGTTAACAACATTGAGAGGCAGAGAATACCCTGTTAATCCATGGATCAGAAGAGTATATTGGGCATATACAACAAACGAAATGTGTTAATACGACATATTGCAGGGTATACTCAAGTCGACACTACGTTTCAGTGTTGGGGGAAATTATTGTTATTGGAAAATTTTCAACAATATTCATCCGAAACTCGTTCTAATTGGTTTTTATTAGTTTCAGTTTCAGTTTCGCCGTTTTTCTCTCTCTCTCCCTCCCTTCAATTTGTTTGCTTCCAATGTCTTGATATTGTTGTTTCTTTTGTTGTTCTTTCAATTTCAATTTCGTTGCACATACATTTCCATTAATTGTGTTCCTCCTTCATTTAATTGAAAACAAAAAAATAAAGAACCCCATAAAAAAAGAAAAAACAACAAGAAAACAGAAAAGAATTTCAACATCTCCAAATTGGACACCATAAGATGCATCTGAGTATCTCGGACTATGACTAATGGGCGGCAACTGGAGGATTCAAGAGATTAATTCTTTCAGCTTCAGTTTCCAATCGGAATGACTCATCTATAGTTTATATGGAATCAACACATTTCATATTGCATTGAAATTGAGAATTGTTTAATTGAATTTCCATCATTTTCTATTTCCTTTTATTTATAACTTTTAGTCGCTACTTTTTGAAATGTGTTGTTTTTGTCTGAAATTTAATTTTAACATTCTTGAAAAATGTTTAACACAACAACTTTGTTATTTTTATATTGATTTTGAGCTCAGTTAGCATAATTAATTTATGCATTATTCAACTCGGAGCAAAAAATGAATTTAGGAGGCCGGCGGCGACGGCGGCGGCAAAAACTTAATGAAATGAAATCTGGAATAATGCCCTGAAATCCGATTATTTATGTCTTACAGGAAGAGTCCCTCAACCTCATACATATGTATGGATAATTTTTTTTGTTATTATTGCTTCCCCATTATTAATTAATCCTTTTGCGAGGAAGTCAGTTGGATGGATGTGTCGCCTGGCCTTTTTTGGGAGGCAGGAACAGGGAATGGAAGATACGCACCTATAGAGTTTTGTTTGTTTTTTTGGTTTTGGTTTGGTTTTTAGGAATGTTAGTTCGGCTGCCTTCTGGACTTTTGGCTGAGAATGTTGCACGGCGAAATTGAACGGTCGGTCGGTGTCGAAACTCGAAATGGTATCACTAGTGTTGGAGGAGCTCCACGCAGCTCCAAAAGCGCTTGGACAATGCGTTCAAATTGGCGTGGGGGCAACGTTTTTATAATCGGCCCAGAGAGGCGCACGCTATAGGCAGTTCGTGTGTCCCCGTCCCCCTTTCGCTACTTGTTTGTTATATTTCTGTGTCTTTGTTTTTTATTTACTTTTTTTTTTTGGATGCTGTTGCTCTCTCTTGCACGATCTCTCTCTCGCTCTCTTTATCTCTCGCTCGGTGCGTCTCTCTCCCTGTCGTTCTCTTGTGCCCTCACTCACTACTGTCACAATCTGATGTCTTCTCCGGATTCACTTTTTGTTCTTGTTTTTTGACGTTATCGTTGGAATAGATCATCTCCGTTGCACATATTCAGTAGCCGACAATGTTGCTTATCGGGGTCTCCTGTTCTTATCGCTCGCAAAAGTGTCAAGTGAAGGAAAGTGGAGAAAAAACGTAGAAGAAGGCGCTGAAATGCCCTTTCGATTAAGTAATCGTTGGTGCTATGCTCTTCTAATCTAGGGCTCTAAAATTGCTCCCTAAAGTAGGCAATGATCCGCCCAAGAATTCGCTTTTTAACATGTATATAAAGAAATTTTGGAATGTAGAATGGATAAAAAGTAATTGTCGAAGCAAACATTGTTTAAGGAGACTTACGATAAGTAATTTGTTGATAACAATGAATACTTTTCCATTATATTGCATACGTTAAGGAGCATTGTTCCCCCCTCGATACGCCTATGCTATAAAACCAATTAAAACGCTCCAATATTAAGGGCCTTCAAGGGTAAGACTCTCAATATACTCTAATGAGATGGGGAAAAAGTGAAGCTGCGACAGAAATAGAGCTATCTGGCATGTACATACATATGTACATATGTATGTACTTTTGTATGAACATACATACATATGTATGTATGTATATGTATATATTAAATAATATTGTTCCATGCCTCGTGGGTATTCTTTGCATGTGGCGAACCGTATTTGCGTGCTCATGTGTGGCTATCCACTGATTCGTTTCTCTAACCCGCATCCTTCTTCTCCATCACTTTTTGGTGGCGGCAAAAGATCTACGTAATTTTCGTACGATATCATAAATTCTATTCATCTTTTTCCATAACGAAATACACTTACAATTGAATAGAAAGATAAAGATAGACGCGCAACGTGACAGTAAGAAGAGGCAAAAGACTTGCCCCAAGTTCAATATGACGAACATTATGGGGATTCATGGAACTGTATAAAAAGTTAATATCATTGCAGTT
Source organism: Drosophila equinoxialis (assembly GCA_018150345.1). Taxonomy (NCBI): domain Eukaryota; kingdom Metazoa; phylum Arthropoda; class Insecta; order Diptera; family Drosophilidae; genus Drosophila; species Drosophila equinoxialis. The sequence continues at coordinate 3,984,064 of JAECWI010000002.1, read as the reverse complement.
GAAGATAAGATGATTATCCCCTCAAAGATTTTGATTTTGAATCTTCCTGATTACAGTTATTTTGGTACTAATTGTTTATACAATAAACCAAACATTTCATTTTTCGAGGCTTAACTTGGCTTATTCTCTCAAGTTCAACACTGTTTACACACACTCTGCCTGCCAGTCTGTCTGTCTGACTGGCTGTCTGTCTTCTCTTACCACCTGTCAACACTAGGGCAAATATTACCAAGTGATGATGAGATCAGGTAATAAGTAACCCCTCGTGATCAGATGGTTAGATGGGTGGACAGAAGTTGCATCGTTTTTCGTTTTAGTTAATGTGTCCTTTGCACTGACTCTTGGAAAATTTAAATAAACAACAACTGTTTCTTTTTCTATATGTATTTATTCAAGATATACCATATAATCACATATAAGTTATATAGGGCTGACGTCAGTGGTAGAGAATTGTGTTTATGAGTAGGTTTTATGATGCTGCAGGTTTTTATATTTTATAGATACATATATACATAGTGTCTGTTGATATATTTTTGTGACTTGTGCCACCTTAAGAATTATGGCCCCAAGTTTCTCTGTTTTCTGTTTTTATCACAAAAGCTAAATATTGCCGGTTAATCTTTTTGAAAATAAAACGAGACAAGAGACAAGACTGATCAGGAAGAAGATCTTAGCCAAGGTTACGTATGTATGTATGTATGTGTGGTTTGGCTAAATACAAGACAAGCTTAGATTACAATTCTAAATTTTGATTTGCTCATTATGAAATAAAGAATATTTTTCTTGTTTAGAACGTAATTCACTTTGATCAAATCAAAATAAGATAGCAGAAGATTTGTAAATTCTATTAATATGAAAACTTTTCCAAGAACTAAAGTCCAAAATGCTTATCATCGTCATTATACCATATCTGTCTATATTATTTTATAAGTTGTCGCTTCAATTATGATGATCACAACAAGAGATTATAATTATGAACACATTTGGCTACTTACGTGACGCACAGAAGTCGTCAAAGCTTAAAGTCACGTGAAAAGATAAACAGGGGTGGGACAGAAATCGATAACAACCTGAAAGCAAATGTGACAGATCTCGCTGCTTTTCCTCCAACATTTGGATAATATTGCGCTTCTATCGAAATGTGAATGGAATAAAGTACTGTTGAAATGAAATTTGATTATTTTTGGATCGAAATGCATCTAAGCAATCGCTTAAAATGTTTATTCTGATGTCAAATGAATTGTTTTACCAAAACTTTAAAAAATGAAGCAGCTAAAAGAAAGAAAGAAGAAGAAGTGTAAACACATCATTTTGGTATCTAACCGAACTGCGTTTCTCACACACACACACACACAAACACACAAACTCTTTCTTTTATTATTAATCATTGTCATGCTCAATAACAATTAAAAACAAAAAGAAATACGGGGAAAAATACAATAAGATCTCTCTCAATGGGTTCGACATCCATATAAGTACATTCAATACATACATACATATGTATGTATATAGATATACATATGTATGCATATGTAGAATAACAAATGACAGACCCTGGGCCCATTGGGCAAACAGCAGTAGAGCGAACCAAAGAACAAGAGAGAAATGGGTGCGGGAGGAGCTGGTCAGCATATTGTTTCTGTATGACTAAGAAATCAATTCAATTCCCAATTTCAATTCAAAAGCATCTCCTGCTGCAGGGGCAGAGCAGTGTGAACCGGATAGAACCAATGCTAATCAACCCAGATGAACCTAAAAAGGCAGTGACGCGACATCATCAACTCGTTTCGCCATCAAAAGTCGGAAATTTTTCGATGAAGAAAAACAGTTTTGGTTAAGTTTTGTGGGCTTTGTAAAGAAGTTTGAAGAAAAAACGAAATTCTCTTGGTGAACTAGTTCACTAGTTCCACTGCAATGCAACAAGTTCAGACCCTTGCAACAATAATATCAGTCGATCAGACAGATAGGTATATAGTAAGATATAACAAAATGTATGATAGTTTAGTTGGGTCAGTTATTTTGAATTCTAGTTTCTAGATTGGGAACAAGTTCATTCTAATTAAGACAGTTCATTAAACAGATATATACAAGCATACATACACATGTTGCATAGATCTCTTCATACATACACTCGCGGAAAACCGATTAGAGTCCCGTCTGGTACTTTTAGATCAAGCTGTATATCTTTCAACTTCAAAAAGGTCGAATAGAACCCTTTACCAAAAAAAAGAATAGAATCTGTATAGAGTTTCATGTAATTCTAGTCTCTTCTCATTTTGGGAACTAGTTCATTCCCTTGAAAACGTAAGCATAGCAATTGATAGCTTCCATCAATTAAGCCATTTCATCAAACATACATATATGTATCTCTATCTGTACATAGCATCTAATAGATACATATGTATGTATACATATCTATGAATAGGGCGAAACTGATTGGTGACAATGCAAGGGACAATAGGGGGACTGAGGGACCTATCTGTCCGTCTGTCTTATTGTTTGTCTGCTTGAGTGGGTTTTGATTTGGAATCAAAATCGGTGTATGACAGGTTTGCGGCGCCCAAAGGCTACACCAACAATAAACAACAACAACAACAACAATAACAACATTATTAAGCAACAATAACTAAATTGTCACATGTCGCTTTCTATCTCTCGAGCTCGCTGGCGCTTTGTTTTCGCTTTATGTACACATGTAAATATTATTTTCATTTTGTTTTACCCCCTCTTTTTATTTTTTGCATTTTCATTTACTTTATTTATTTATTTTTTATTCCCATCTCTTCTCTTCTCTTCCACAACTGATTTACAATGTTTACAACTCATTTTTGTAAGGTTTATCTACTTCATCGTCATCATGATGATCTAAATGAATCTAAAAATATGCATATGTAATCCTTTTTATTATCTACATATATAATCTGATATCTGTAATCATCGTGTAAAGGGTGTAAAACTCTGTATTACATATTCCTCAAATGGTTAGTAAGCAAATTAAATGCTCTGCAGCTACTGACAATAGATAACCAGATCGTAACGAGCGACACGAGCCACTTATTAAAATTATTAACTAAGTATGCATATATGTAAGTATGTAAGTATGGGATATATCACATATAAATGGGATATAGATAATATTGTAGACAGGCCCTGTAATGACAATTGCACTTGACTTGCAATGGATAATGACCCTGAATGTCAGCATCTTGATCTGATTGTCATTGGATGGATAGATAAAAGTATATATATATATAAGAGTATATGTACAGTCCCCAGGGTCTTTTAAATATATATAAGACTTTCTATATAGACATTTAAATCTGTCTTAAGCCTTTCAAAATACATTTATTAAGAAACATTTTTCTCACCTTGCCATTCACCTCTGGGAATAAGCCCTTTTTTTGTAATTTTTACTCATTCACCAAGGGAACGAGAAAGTGAACTGATTTTGTATTCAAATTGTGATACGATTCGAGATTTCAAAACGCATTTTATATGTACATGATATTCTATACAATTAGTTCAATTATAAACAATATACTAAACGAAGTGCCAGAGATATGAGAATTTGCTTATGCTATTTTGCTTTCGTATTCAATTTTCAAACGATTTAATTATGCAGCTAATTGCACAATTACAATAGCTAAGCAGATATACATACATACATATGTATGGACTGGAAGAGGAGGAGAAGGGTAGGGTTAGGAATGGATTTAGATGGAGAAGAGTGGAAACAAACCATTTAACCCCCTGTATCCGTTCTCAGAGAAGCAAACAAAAAATAATCAAGTAAATATGTAAAAAACAAAATGACCACATTGAAATTTATTACAAAAAGTTAATGATTTTTCATTAATACATAGTTCGACTTGGGAAAATTTTGCAATATCTCAATTTTCCATCACCTTTCGGAATATTGTAGAAAAACCAATTCAATTTGGTTCGAACCGATTTCAAATAAAACGGCATGACGAACATAACGATATAACGATGCGTATTGATGGGATAAAAATAAAATTATATATATACTATATGTATGTATTTATATGTATGTATATAGATCATAGGCAATGTCGGAAAGGCAATGAATAAAAACAGAATCAAAAACAACATTGAACTTGTGAAAATTGTTGAAATTTGTTTGTTGACAGACCGAACTAGATCATAAGTACACCTACATACATACATATATAGTAGTATAGTAAATATCAAAATGCTTTCTATCAGGGACGGATTCAGCAAAAATTAGATATTGTGACATTAAAAGAGAACTTCAGGACGGATTATCCGGGCTCCCATTCGGTATAAAGGTGAGTTGGTTCTTCTATCTTAGATTAGCTCTATTATAGCAAAGTTTTCTTGATATTTTATTACCATTAAGAGTTATGAAGGACCAATTCAAACTTGACTTGAAAGTGCCGCGAAGATCATCCTGACATAAGATATGGAAATAACACAATCAGCATATTTTGACGAGGCAATAATCCACCCAACACGCTAATCAATTATAATATAAAATACGTTAAAACTTCGCTCTTGATTTACCAAGATTTTTCATTTTCCGCCGGGCTCAAGAAATTATAAACTATAATTTGGGAAAACAAATTGTTTTATTTTTCTAAGAATGTTTTGGAAGTTGTTACCTGGATATTAATTTCCTTACCTTGCACGTGATTGTAAGTTAAATATATTTGAATTAATTTCTTTGAATCTTTTTTTGAACCTCAGATTCTACTTCTCCGTGGGTTTTACCTGTCAATGAACCTTCAATGAACAATCAATCAATCTGTATCCCTGACACTTTTCGATCTTTCTCTTTCTTATAATGCACCTTGGGCTTGGATTGGTGATATCGTTAAACTGTAGGATTTATATGTATGTAGGGTATCCTAAAGTTGGTGTGTTTTGTATTTGTGTTTTTTACTGAGAAATCTTTATGCATATAAAGTGCTATAATTGCCCAAATGGGGCGTGGTTATAAACAACAACCGTTGTTTATATATTTTATGCAAAACCAACAACAACAACATCAGCATCAGCAGCAAAAACAACAATATCACTAATAATTATAACGATTTGAAGCTGCCCCTCGTAAAAATTAGCAATTAAAGCGACAGGTAGAGGAGGAGCAGAGAAGACGAAATCTGGACAAAAACTCAACTGGAATAATACCCTTTATGCATTCAAAAGATGCTATGAAAAGGCTTCAAGATTATGACACACATATGTACATACATACATATATGGACATTTAAAGAAAGTCCTTCTCAATTGCTAGAACAAGGATTCGTCTTTTTTTTTATTCTTGGTAATATGCAAAATGATTAAATTCATTGTGTGGAAAGAAAAATGTATATACATGTATGAACGTATAGAGAGAAATTGAGGTAACATTCAACAAACAAAACTAAATGGAAATACAATTTAAGATGATCAAAACTTAATTTAATTTGGCTTAAGAAAGCTAATAAAACATACATTTTTGAAATGATAAACTTTATTATACAGTTTATTAAGTAATTCTTTGAAAAAGAGAAAAGATATTTTGAATATTTTACCGACTAATAGATCTGTTTGTAATTTTTTTGTTTCAAGTTCCTAATGAATAATGTTTTTAAGTGCAAGTTTGTAGACTTTGTGTGTTTAAATTGTTACAAAATTGTTATACACGAGGATCCTTAGTAAATACTACTCAGGACAAATATAAAAGAGCCAGGTCCAGCCAAAAAGTGGGCTTAGCTTAGGATTATTCTCTAGACACAATTCATTATATTAATCTTTTTCGGTAATAAGGGGCGAATTTGTTAAATATTGATGGAAGTTTGAATCCATTTAGTTGTTACAATATTGAAATATTATTGCCAAACTATAGCCTCGCTCAAGACATCATTTCAATGAAATAAGCCTCCCTGTGTTATGGATAACTTTAACTTTTCAACTTTTGTCGAATTCCATTGATAAACAAAAAGGAGCCAAAAAGGACCCTCCAAAGCAAGCCTGAAATGTTTGTATGTATATGTTTCTAATAGAGAAAAGATCTGTTTAGTTGCTTTAGGATGCAATTCTCAATTCAGAGATGAAGACGTTTTGGATCCCAGGTATTTAGGTATGTACAGTTCGGCAAGAAAGTGTTTACACAAGTAAAAATGTCTTCGTTTTTCTACTTCAAGATGAAAATAAAACAATAAATAGTATATTTTTTCAATATTTTTTGATAAGGTTAAGTTAAGTAAACAATTATCTTCTAAATTAACAAAAAAAAATCATAATAATTAACAAAAAACAAGCAAAAACTAAAGAAGGCACAAAATTCCACTGTATGTCCAATATCGAAAACCTATCAATGTAATGAGACGAGTTTATGTAGTAATTATGTTCTATGTACTTACTTGAAAGTATGCAAAAGATTTTGAATATAAATATATATAGATAGATTTGTATTTGTTTATCATTAAATTGTATTTTGTTTCGCTATTTGGCAATTCACAATTTTTCAGCACATTTCACCTACTTTTCTTTTGTTTTCTGACAAAATACACTGAATATATGTATTTATGTACGTATAAACAACTACAAGAAGGCGGAAAAAAAAAGAATAATAATAATGAAATAGATATAAAACTTAGGTGGATATAAACAAATGCCGTGTAAGCACGTGAAACACCGAAACGAAACGAACAGGAAGACGAATACGAAAAACGCACCGTAACCGGTAATCAGGTGGCTTGCCACTTCAAGTGATCGGTTGAAAATAAATCGTACCGATATGATTTTTATTTACAAGAATCCAGAGGATACATGAATACATTTTGAACTCAACGGAAAATTACCAAATCGAATGAGCGAAACAAAGTGAGAGAGAGAGAGCGAGCAAGAGACACAGAGGGCGAGACACTTTCGAAATGAAAAACACTTTTTTTTAAAAACTGATTCAATCTTGTTTTATGCGGCTCGACCGACAAGAAATGTTGTATTTTTTCATTGGGCTATATATGTACATACTTTCGATTGTTTATAAAAATTATAATATGCTTTGCTGTGCTTTTTGTTTCGGTTTTAAGAACCTTGAAAAACAAAACAAAGTCGAGAACCGAAGAACGAAGAGCAAAAACAAAGAAAAAAACGATTTTAAGGAAACAAAATTTGAAAACGTTTTTATAAACTTTGGCGTTCGGAACTAAAAAATTACAATTGAGTGAGATATGTACATAGGAGAGAGAAGAACTCTCTTCTATGTCGAACATTTTGTTTACTTTAATTTTTGAATTTTTAGGTTTGACAATTTTCTAAATGATTTTCATTTTTTTATGAAAACTAAATTTGTCCCGTTTCAACCGGTTGGGTCCGATTAACTGCGTCAGAGATGTGGCAGCCAGCCACCCAGCCAGCCAGTCGTCCAGTCAGACAAATCCAAAAATAGATCACACACATCCAAGAAAATCCGACGATGACAAGTGGCCCAAAGTCGAAGGTGACGCGGAAATCAATTCGTAATTTTGATCGCAAACTAAATAAGTATGCTTGTCTAGGCTCTCTAAAGAAGGTCATTTTTAGAGGGATAGAGAGAAAAAGGTGACGAAGGCGACAATATAAGAGTGTAGTCATTCTTCTCTTCCGATGTACATACAAGCAAATGGTCCTATTCCTGTTTTATCTGGATACAAACGGTTTTCAAGCCAGATAAGGGCAGAATAACTTTTCTAACAAAGTTGCGTCGCTTTTCCAATAGATCCTAGATTATTCCACTTTCAAGTGATTGTTTTTCAAAAGGACTTTTTCTCCCTTTACGTCTTAGAAAACATTTGTTTGTAAAACGGAATCGAAATTGTTATAGGTAGTTGAAACAAAAGCAAGAGTATTGAATTTTTAGCATATACTACAAATTTGTCCCTCAATTTAATATTCTTTTTCTGTTAATATTTTCTGCTGACATTGATGACGCCTCATGAGAATTCGTTTCTATTTCTGTGTCAGTCTCTGACGTATGTATGTACAATATCTAGGGATATAGAGAGGTAGAATTCAAACAGGTTCGAAGAACTGTGTGATGGTGCTGATCTGACACGTGTCTTGTCACGCTCTATAGACCTATGTACTTCCCCTTTATAGTTGTTGTTGTTGTTGATGATGTTTTCATGTTGTTGTTGTTATTGTTATTCTTTTGATTTGATTAAATATATATATATATTTTTTTAAACAAATATATTAACAGCAATAGAAAATTGCATAAAAATTTCCCACAATTTATATGCAAATTCTTCCTAGAAATAGAAATTATTTATTTCAATACAAATTCATTCCAATAGCCATACTAGTAAATTATCGATAACGCAATTTGATTCGCAGTCCAGTTCAGTTTGAGTTCAGGGTTGCCAATCCCAATGACACTTTGTATCACATATATGTACCTTTATAACTATATAATTGGTTTGACTTCAATATGTTCACATTGGTTTGACATTTTATGTGCAAGTCATTTAATATTTCGTGTATTTTTCTTCTTTTTTTCCTTGTTTATGTTTTACATTAGCTGTTGTATATATTAGAATTATATTTAGATTTTTATTTAAAACTTTTTGTAAATTCCTTTCTGCTTTTTTTTCGTGGTATTATTATATGTGTTTTTTTTTTTTTGTTTTTCGGTTTTGTAATATTTTTTTTTACGGGCTGATTGTAAGTTTTCGTTGTCGTATTGTTGTTGTTGTTGTTTTAGTTCGCATAGATAAAGTATCAGATGTGGCTAGCATTTAAAAATTGCAATTTTCACGCTCCAATAATTGACGTAAAATTTTCTCATACGGCCTTTGCTTGATTTTTTTCCGTTTTGTTCAATTTTATTTTTTTGGTTTTTTTTATTTTTCTTTTTCTTTTTGTCGATATGTCGGATAATTTCAAATTTCGTGTCTTAATGTCGCGGCTTGAACTTTAAAACTGGGCGCAAAAATTGAAAACGTGAAGCGAACAACAACAACAAAGCGTAAAGCAAGAGAAAGAACGAAAAAAAAAAAAAAAAAAATAAAATCAAATTCAAATTCAAATATTTCGCATTGTTGCTCAAATTCTCATTCGTAGCTTTTGTTGTTGTATTATGTTTACTACTAAGCGGCTAGGTGCACTGGGCCCCCATCTCCATAGCCGTATAGCCATAGCATCTCCTCTCCATATGCCCTCTTTCCCATAGACATACAATGGGGAGCTCGCTCAATGAGCTTGAGTGTCATCCACTTAGGAAGCGCCAACCACTGAACTCGCCAGCAGCATCAGCAGTAGCAGTGGCAGTAGCCACAGTCCCAGGCCAAAGGGGAGGCATTGGGTGGGGCCAGAGGTCAGCATGATGATGATCACGATGATCATGATGATGATGACAACGATGATAATGATGATGATGATTATAATACAATGGACCAGATAATACTAGTGATGATCATGTAAATTAGATTTTATCCCCACCTCCCTCTTGAATAACAAGATCAGCTTAGATTTTCCTTTTTTTTTGTTTATGGCCTGAGCGAGAGGGAGATATTTATAGGCAAATATTTACATATCAAAAATAATGAAAAGCAAACTAGAACCAAAAAAAAAAAAAAAAAAATCTAAATTTCCCTACCTAAATTGAATTAATTCAATTAATTTGCATTGTAAGTGTATCAAATCAAATCAGAAATTCTGTAATAAAAAATTGTGGGGAAGCAACTGCTATAACTACTAAACGAAACGAATCAACATCAGCTTAAATGACCAAGTGGACGCCACTCGTAAGCAATTTATAGAGGGAAGACTATAAAATAGAAACCCCTTTATTATTGCGACTAGCCAAACATAATCAATACGAAGACTACAAATTTGAATTGTTAACTGTATGGCGGTATATACCATATGGCAACGCCTTGAGTGCGCTAACAGAGCGCCACTGGGCACCGGTATTTGCCGCCAGAGGGCCGATTTGACATAACACTGGTCCGTTCACAGTGGCGCCCTCTGCTAAATCGATATTCACCGCAAGGCAACTCTGAATTTTATCTAGAATCAAGCCTGAGCACCGTTGAACTGTCAAAGGTTCTTTTCCGGTTTCGCTTACGACCAAGGAGGTAGTGATATTTTTTTCTGTGAAATAATTTATAAACATCGTATTTAAAGTAAACTGTTTATAACACAAAACAAGTGAAATATAAAAGCAAAGATATTGCTCTGTGTGGATAATGAAAGATTTCTAAGCGAATTCCACGACAAAGGACTACAAATGCTAGAGAAATCGCCGTGTTCAATTGTTTTTTTTTTTCTGTTTTACAAAGTTCAAGTGATTCTAATAGTTGCCATGTATTATTGCAGATATATTAACCATGGGCCGTTACTCACGTGAGCCAGATAACGCCACCAAATCGTGCAAGGCGCGCGGACCAAATCTACGTGTGCATTTCAAGGTGAGGACCATAGAACGCCGCCGGTTGTTGTTGTTGCGGAAGTTATATATATATATATGTACATGGATGCTAAATATTAATAGTGGAGGCAGTTTAAAAATCAGTGTTCTCTCCTCGATAACATGAAGAGTTCACTTTTGCAATGCTGCTAGAAGAAACTTTGTTGGTCAATATTATCAGCTGAGTGCAGTTCAATCAAAAGACATGTCTGCTCTCTTCCTCGAAATTTGTCTACAATATCCTATTTGTATTAACTACGGCACGCAAATTAAACCAAAATGATTCCTGTTCCTAAATCATTTGATGGCCAATTGCGTGCCAAAAGCAAAAAATCAAAAAGCCCAGTTAAAACAGCGGCCAGCTGCTTTCAATGCGCGAGTCTCTACCTGTAGCTGGGTATACGTTTACGTCTATGTTTTTTGATTTATATTACGAATATATAACCTTAAAAGTTTCTATTATAATGGTTAGTAGTAGGGCACAAGCAATTATTAGTGGTTGCGTTTATCATGTATGCTTTCATTGTTAAAACTTGTGCCCAAAAAGTAAAACTCAGTCACTGCTAAAACAGCGGCGTATTGGGCTTGTTTAATGCTCGCGTCTCTACCTGAGCTATGGCACAATTACTAAAATATGCATTTGATCTTTTAGTCAAACTTAAAACGACTAAATTCAGTGTAAAGTAGAAGAATAACAGAATATTTAACAGTTTGCAACATATTTCAACCACCGAGGAGGCGAGAAAGCATGTTATGAATATAAAACCATCAATACTTAAATCCATTTTGCCTTTTCCTTTTTGCAGAATACACACGAGACCGCCCAGGCTATTAAGCGTATGCCCCTGCGTCGTGCCCAGCGTTTCCTCAAGGCTGTTGTCGATCAGAAGGAATGCGTTCCATTCCGCCGTTTTAATGGTGGCGTTGGTCGTTGCGCCCAGGCTAAGCAATGGAAGACCACACAGGGTCGTTGGCCCAAGAAATCGGCCGAATTCCTGTTGCAGTTGCTGCGCAACGCCGAAGCCAATGCTGACTACAAGGGACTCGATGTCGATCGTCTAGTTGTCGACCACATTCAGGTGAATCGTGCTCAGTGCCTGCGTCGTCGTACATACCGTGCCCATGGTCGCATCAATCCCTACATGTCATCGCCATGCCACGTTGAGGTCATCCTCACCGAGAAGGAGGAGGTCGTCTCAAAGACAACTGATGATGAGCCGACAAAGAAGAAGCTCTCCAAGAAGAAGCTGCAGCGCCAGAAGGAGAAGATGTTGCGTTCTGAATAAAATTTTTTAATATATTATGTGTTTTGGCGTGTCCTGTGGGGGCCCCAAAGCGCTGATGTGTCAACAAAAAAAAACTAAAACAAAACCATCATCTTTTTTTTTTTTTTTAAATATAATTTCCAAAAAGAAAGTTTTTCAAAATGTATCCGTTGGGCGAAAGAGCAGAGTAGGAAAATAAGGACAAACACAAATGCGACAAGCGTTTTCTTCAAACGCAATAAATGTTATGTTTAAATTTGAAAATATTAGTTCTGGAAAGTACATTTCCTGGAATAAACATCTCCGTCTATCCTATATTAGTGGTAGCGTTGAAAATTAAACACGAAATCATTACCAACTTTTTTTTGCGAAAGCCAAATTCAAAACATGCGATTATTCGCTACAGATAAAGTGTAGCTGCCTTTTAGGCTGAGTATGAAAAGTAGAGAACAGGTGGCATGCATTAGGCGGCCTCCAACGGATATTTTTAGTAATTTTCAAACGATAATTCTAAATAGGCATAAACTATTCTGTTAACAGTAAAGTTTAAAAAGTTTAAATTTTTGTATACTTCAAATTTTAATAACATGTAAATAATTTAAAAACAACTGCCCAAGAGGGCTAGAATTTTGCCTATTTAGCAAAAAGAATAAGAACTTTCAATACTTTTACCCATTGGGGATGTAGGCATGTCATTTCGAATGTATTTCTTTTAATAGTCCACTTTATTAAAGTTATGAATTTGTAAAGGTCCGAAGTTATTTTTACATTGATTAAGTTAGTCATTATTAAAATACCGTACCCCAAATCGGTACTAATTGACCAGAAAGAGAAGCGAACCTTTGCCAGATCTTTGAACCGGTTGAGGATTTCGCCATATGATTTACCCCGCCGCCAACTCATCGCCCCCTGCAATAATGTGCGACTTCTTTAAGAATGTTTTCAAACACGCTCATTTGTGTATATTTAAGGCACATTCAAAAATTAATGATTCATACCAAATAATTCCAGGTGCATTTCCATTAAATGATTTTTTTCCGTCTAAGCTCTGATGGAGTGTGTGTGTGTGTGTGTGGGGGGGTCAAATGTCGGAGAACTGGCAACTGTCGACACGTGGTCCGAAAATTGTTATATACCTTACCTTTAACCAAGGTTTCCGCTTCCACAAAAGGCACTTAACTGGAGCTGCCAACCGATGGCTGCCTTGAAAATCGCTTGCAACTTTGCAACATGACTGTGAGCGTTCAACCAGAACATCGACACCAGCCGACCGACCGCCCACGCCAAATGCATTTGCACCTCCCTCCACATCTAATGCCATTTGTTGACGTCACAAAAAATGTTTGGACCCACAAATTAGCATGGAAAATAAAAATCACCCAAAAACACCTGCAAAACAAAAATCTTGTCTTTCAAAAACAAAAATCACCATCAAAACTGGTTTTTCATTGTCTCTGTTACGGGGGCAGTGGGGGATGCTATCTGCAATATTCCCCTCAACCCCCCACCTCTCTCACTCCCAGTGAACTCCATCCATGAGTCAGATATTCATGCATATCTATGTATGTATGTATGGGCCAATTTAACGCACGCACAGACCGGGCTTTCCTTCTACTCCACAAAAAATCCCCCAAAATTGCAAGTCACTAGCATCTCTCGCTCTCCCTCTCTGTTTCTTTTTGTAGGTCCTCTGGTTTTTGATTTCCGTCCTGAGAAAGAACTGGCTTTTTATTTTAATGAATTCCGCGAAAGGAGCCATCATCAAACCAAAAGGCAAAAGGGTAAAAGGGAGTTGCTGTTGCTTTTGGCACTCAAAATGTACATACTTACATATGTAAGATGTATGTACATACATGCACATGTATGTATGTATGTAAGAACGATCGTTCCCATAGTCTGCACAATCACAGAACTGGCTAAAATTCTTGTTTGTTTTGACCAAATCAAGTCGTCGAAGTAGCCCTTGATTTGAGAGGGTATTGAAAACAGCTAATCATAGGCCCGATGGGTTTTGAAGTGAGGAAACAAACATACATATCTACCACATATGTATATATATGTATGTAGGGTATCTTTTACATACAGACATATACATACGTAAGTAGTATCCAACTGGTTTTCTACGATGAATCGTTTATTGTTTACATATGCTCCGCCTAGGTCGCCTCTCTCTCTCCCACTGTGATGTATCTCTAGAGACAAATCTGAAAGCACAATTATTAAGATTTATGTGTGTGCGTGTGTGTAGAATTCAGAACCCTTTTTGAAATGGCAAAACAATAATTTACTTTAAATTGGTATGACAAGATCTTTGCACCTGCATATGGTGGGCATATGTACATACATATTGTCAACCGATATCAAAAAAAGCCGCAGCGATCACCAAAAAAAATGACAAAAAAGGAGGCGCGACTCAGCTTCCAATCTCTTTGTTCTGAGCAATGAAAAATATTTTTAGCCAATGCCAATGCCAAGTACAAGAAAAGTTAATAAGAAACAGAGACTACCAGTGCGCCCATATGCCTCATCTTTGGGAGGGTATCATCCATATTGTTTGGGGCGAGCGCCCCCACACAAAAGCCACTCCGAAGACGGCAACGGTTTGCTCTCAGAGCCAACCGATCGACCGGACTGGGCTCGGCTCGGCTTTCTTTCGTTTTCCGATCTTTTCTTATTGTTTGTGGCGTTGTTTTGGCGTTCGGTTTCCTTTTTAAGACCATGTTGGATGGAGCCGTGTTTCAGTTCTGTTTGCAAAACCCAGCCGGTTGGTGGTAATTCTGTTGGCCCAATGCACAATAGAAAAGAATTCAAAGAAGCCTAAAAAGTTTGATTTCTTATTCTAAGTATATCGTGTTTTTTTTTTTTCGTTTTCGGTTTCGTCTTGTTGTCATCGAAGATCGTTGTGTCGTTATCTGATCTCAATGTGTATATATGTATAATTGACATTGGCTAATTGAAACTTGTGCACGAACTACAATATTGACATCCCAAGAGTGGGAATAGTCAATTAAGGAAGCAGAAAAACAAAAAAAAAAAAAAAAAAAGATAAAAAACAACAACACAAATATATCCAAATTGATTCAAGGGAATCATTATACAAATTCTGTCAGTGTCAGTGTGTAAATTGTTCGAGTTTACATTGTAAGTGAAGTGAAATCATATGAAATAAAAAAATACTTATACTTTTTAGATCTGTATTCAAAAATTTACAATTTCACTGCAAAAGGATATACAGTTCTTCGTTTAGCAAGTCCTTGAATAGGAATAAAGCGATCATAAAGCTATGCAAAATTTGTACAAAAGAGAAGATCATTCAAAAATATCATTAGTATTTTATTGTTCATTTACAATACAAACATTTTAAGTTAGCTTAACACACTATAAAAGTAGTGGCTACTTTCTAGATTCTAACAATAGTTAAAAAGTATATTACATTGGTAATTTTGACATATACATAGGATATAATTGATAAATACATAAATAGATATTTGTTTACACTTTTCGTAAATATCAATAGTAAAAAAGTGAAACTTTAATTTACCAAACCTTTTAAACTGACTATTTTCAATATTGACACAATGTTTAGGGTTTGCAAAACAAATTTTGTCAACAAATTAGTTATAAATCAAGGCAGCACAGGAAGAGGAAAAGAGAGAGAGAGAGAGAGACCGAGAGCAGATGCTTGAGGTGCACCATATATCTAATCAGGCAGAAAATGATACATACCTATATATGTATATAGATATATTCATGGCTAATGATAAGAATACATCATATGAGGGAAAAGCCCAAAAAAACTGATGAAGATGTGAGAAACCCAATTGTTTCCCTATGAATAATAAATGAATCACAAAAAAGTTTAAAAAATAAGACACATTAAGTGACAAATAAACCATTTCAAATTTACAAACAAAAAAAAAAGAAACAAGTTAGAAAACGTAACGAGTCATGGATTTAAAATTTCAAACATTTCTCGCAAAGAACAAAAAAAAATCCCAAAAACATGTGTTATATAAATTATGCATTATCGTAAACGAATTTGCAAGCAACATTTAATTAAAGATTAATTTTCGTATTTAGACAACAACTTTAACTTGTTCTCACATAAAATAAATAAGTAACAAAACAAAATAAAATCGAGATGCCAATATCAAGGATACCCTGTAAACAAGTTCAGTTAACAGAGATTTAAAGAAAAGGAGCTTTTCAGATTGTAGAAACTAAATAGGATTATGGCTATATTCGATATAAGTAGATGCCAGGGATATTCATTAGCTACTAAGATAATCATAATAATGTCCATAGGGAAACAATTCAGTTTAATAGACTCAATATACCCGATCATTTCCTTTGGGGTTCAAGGTATATACAAATCAAATATCTCTGCAGGTGGGCGTTACTTTTGACGTTGGCAACAAAGTTGCCAGCCACCTGTTGTTATTCCCCCTCCACCCAATCCCATCTGATTGGAATATATATAGTTTTCGTAGTCACGAAGATCGCCTCTGTCTCCCTGGATTGTATTCTAATACATATTATTATGGAAAACTAAAAATTCATTAGCAATTGCAAAAGTAAACTTGAGAGACATTCAATTGAAAAATTCCATTCTGATTAATTTATAGAATAGGTACAGTAGTTACATATATGTATCTAACTAAATATGTAATAATATGACTATGTAAGAGAAGTGAATGTCACTTTATTCCTTTAAAAGTACTTATTCATCCTTCCAGATCATTACTAATTAAAATTGATTCGGTAATTTCCTATCTCAGTTGAGACAGCAACCACCTGCATCTGGTAATTATCCAGCTCGACCACGTTCACTCTAATTATGCGTTGTTAATTAGTGTTAAAGATATCTGGTCATACATATATATCATCATCATATAGACGAGGGAGAGTGAGAAAGAGATCTTTTGATATTTATGAGTAATTTATAAAGTGATGTCAGTACTTAAACTTGAGTAATTATATGATAATTGAAAGAGAAAGGGTATTACATATTGATATTGTATCACAGGGAAAATACATAATGAAGTGACATGGAATTTTTTTATAAGTCATTCTTGGAACGATTCCAAAGTTCTTAAACTACTCATTGACCAGGCTTATTCTATTTAGTATGATATCTTCAAATTGTTCTATCGATAGCGCATCGAAACGCGCGCCGTCAACTTGATTTGCATTCGCTATTGTTGACGTAATTACCTGTAATTCGGGTTA
Organism: Drosophila equinoxialis; assembly: GCA_018150345.1. Taxonomy (NCBI): domain Eukaryota; kingdom Metazoa; phylum Arthropoda; class Insecta; order Diptera; family Drosophilidae; genus Drosophila; species Drosophila equinoxialis. The sequence goes on along the minus strand of JAECWI010000002.1, from coordinate 3,967,150 downwards.
TACACCCGGTCAAGTTTTTTTAGAATCTCAACCGCATAGGAGCTAGACGAGACGAGACGAGACGAGACGAGACATATTAATGATGATAGGCAACTTTTTGTTTAGTCGCTTGGATTTTGCGGTCTTGTCTTGTTTTGTTTCGTTTAGTAGGTAAATAGTTATACCTTTTAATTTATGCAAAACGTCTACATCTACGTCTATGTCTACGGTATAAGCCATTTGAAGTCGGGCAATTGATCGATACCGACACGTGGCCACGACTTTCTGAATGACTGAATTTTATATACTTCAAATTCAAATTGAATGTTTGATGGCCCAGATGGCCAGACGCCCGTGTGGCCCATTATAGATCAACTTACTAACAATTGGCAAAACCATTTTTAATGACAGAATAAAAATTTCCCTCTGGATTTTATTGTATTCCCAACTTGTGGGTAGGAAAGAATAAATGTCCGAACATTAATCATTTCAAGGCATAGTCAGTGTGCCTTAAATGAATTTTGTGACATAACTGGCCTTGCATTACATCCGTCAATATGTTGATATACATACATATGCATATACATATGTCTAAGATCGTGATATAAGATCGCATTTACTAGTTCAATGTCAGTTGATGTAGTCGCGCAATCGCAATGGTTGTCAACCGGACCAGTGCGTGACATGATTTAGGTTTTCCTCTAGCTTTATGTGTCTTAAGCTTTCGCTTTCTTCGGCAAGGTCTCGGGTGTACCTGCTGGATGGATGTATCCATATGTACCTACAAAACATAAACTTGTACTTTGTGTTTAGTATATGCACTTTGTGTTCGTGCTAGTACTTTGCCTCATTGAAATCATTGAGCCGTTAAATAATGTTTTGTTGTTGTTGTTGTTGCTGTTGTTGAAACAATAGACCTTAATATGATTAAATCAATAAAACTTACACAAATAGTTATAGTTTTGAATTTAATTGTCGAGCCAAGTTGAATTCATTGCCATATCATTTTGGTAGCTAACACATATTTTATGTAATGCTCTCTTCAAAAATGGATTTAGAATGCAAATTCGTGACAACTTAGCCTAGCGGTTGTTGTTGTTGTTGTTGTTATTGCATTCACTTGAGAAACGCTTGGCTGACCGCATTATGATCTTGCCCACAAACTACGAGAATGCGATTAAGTATGGGTGTGCCCTGAGATTGGAGTAGTAGGTATATAAACATTTCTAGTGTTAGATATTTATTTGGTTTGATATCACAAACGAGCATCTTCATGTTGTTGTCAAGCGTATTAGTAATACTTTTTTGGTATTGATTAATTCATTTGCTGGACTTGTCCCCGCCATATCAATTTTGCCTCGACTTTAGCCGTTGTAACCGCAGTCAAGGCTAACGTGGCTACTTAGCCATTGCTAACTCAAAAGCTGCAATTATATCAATTGGCTGGGTGTTAAAAGGGGGTGAGTGGGGGAAGCTGGCAATATGACACCGCCATCAAGATGCAAATAGACACACAATGCCAAGTGCTGATTGTGAGACTTACAGAAGCCGACACACATAGTATTAGAGACTCCCAGGTGGCGTTATTTCATAAAAACTATGCATAAATGTTTCATAAATTTAACAAATTAAACAGATGTCCCAGCCATTAAAATGCTTAACAATTAGCAGCCATTTAACTAAATGTCTAGGCCTAATTAAAAGATCGCGTGTTAACTGTTCATCTATCTAGAAAGAGAATAATATTATTAAGACATGGACCAAAGATATTGGTTTTAATTAGTAATGGATTGCTTATGAGTTAGCAACTCCCTTTATTAAGTGAGTGAACGTATTATTCGTTTTTCACTCACTCATATTATCTTTAGATTGACTTGGATCTACTACAGATCTACAGATTAGTGAGCATTATCCCAAAATTGACAATAGAAAGATCTAAAAACTTCAACCATAGCATTACTAACGAACTATTTCCTGTTGTTGGTGCTGAACAAGTCAATCAGTGAACAACTGAGTCAATGACCAAGTGACTGAGTGATCTAGTACATCGAATAGACTATATTGACCCAACTTTAGTTTTAGTGCAATTCTTTGAACAGTTTTATGTCTGGTTTAGTATTTTTAATAGTGCTAAGTAAAAAAGCTTGCAGATATGTCACATGATTGTTTTTAGATTGCAAAAGTGCCAAGTTTATATACCGGATACATATGTATATATATAAAGTTCAAACTTAATGAAATATTTATGGTTCATACGCATACCTTACCAGGTAGACAGTCAAAAAAGTAACTCCATAGTGAAATTGCTAATTAAGATCTCACGTTGGCTGGGCTCCATGCCAAACGTACAGAGATTAGTATCTTAAAAAGCAATTGTTTCATCTTCACACTTGGACTTATCTATAACAAAATACTTGTACTCAATGTCAGGGTTATTTTAGACCATTTGATTCCGACATAATCTGACATAATGCCCCGTTAAATGTCACTTCATATCGACGACCAGCGGCAAATCTGCATAAGCTGCTACCGATCTAAACACACATCTGACATTGCGTATACGACACGTGTCACACATTGACACAATAGCAAACCAAATGTTGATGTAGATTTCGATTTGGCTTCATAAAAATCAAGGTCAAGATGGTCTTTTTTTTGAGAATAATAGTATTAGTGTTCTCCATTATTATGAAAATTGCATTTGTCTATCGAAACGAAACTCGGAAATCAAAAACAAATTCATTGTAAAAATTTAAAAAAAAAAATAAAATAAAAGCATTTTGTATTATTTAATTCCAAAAAATATATTTATGAACATTAAACTGACGGCATCCGCATTCTTGCAAAGAATAGAATATCTGAATTCTACTTTGGACAAAGGCAAATAACATGTCAGTAAATGTTAAAATCAGAAAGAAAAAAAAACCCTGACCTTGACGAGAGTAAACCCGAAAAGCTAAAGAAACCAAAAAGTGTAAAGACATAGGCAGAAACAGCAAAAATAAATTAACTTGATTGATTAAGGGAAATTCTATGTGTGTGTGCGAGGCTATAGCTGGTTCGCTGGCCTGTCAGTTAGTCAAGACAATGATTATTATAATGTCTGTACATAGTTGGCTTAATGGCGATTTTTTTTGGCGAAAAAGAGATACATACAGCAAACACATGTATTTAAAATATCAGAACCAAAGTAGTTTAAAGGTGATTTCCGCTCCAAGGCATTGCCATTCTCTTTAATCCGATCGACGAACCATTTGCCCATTCATAGGGTAATTTGTCGTTTGCATTACGTACATATAATAAGACGAGTTTATCTAAACATCAAACATGCTCTAATCATGCCAAAGATCGTTAAATATATAAGATAAGACTTAATAATTAGAACTATGTTTTATATCAGTAAGTTTAAAATAATTGGACATATAGGATATAGAAATGTATGGAAACAATTCTTTGTTGTCAATGGTTTTACCTGCATAAGCATTCCTGTGATCAGAAAACAAACGAATGACCATTATGGCTTTATTATTATTTTAGTCACGATAACAGAGCAGAACTTTTTGGTCATTTCATTATGCAGGTGTTCGTGTTTGCTGCGATACGATGCGATACACGGGAGGCAAATACGAGCCATTAATTAAGAAATTCTCGCAGATTATTTGTCATTATGTCTCGCCTCAGAATTGAATATAATTGTTTCGCTTGTTAACCACGTGGGGCACATCTTTGATTGATTTCATGCAGTTGAATGTAAAACTGATACTCGTACATAGTTTAATTTTCCAAACCACAACCAGATCGTTTCATTTATACTGGTTATCTGAATGTTATTGTTCCAATATTGCTGATATTGATGGTTGTTATTTCTTTTTCGTCTTATTTTCCAGTCCACTATGATACCCATACTGGAGAAGCTGAGCGGCTTTTATAGCAGCTATGTGTTGGCCATACTCACCATTGGCTATGTTCTGGGTGAATTGGGACATTATCTGATTGGCGTTACCTCAAAACAGACGGCCATGGAACTGGACTATGGTGATATTGCTTGCCAACAAAATACAAGTATGTTTACACAGGATCAGCTAACCACTCAGTGTTCGGCGGTGACGAATGAGAGCAGTTGCCAAGCCCTGGAATTGAATGGGACCACCTATTGTGAATGGAACTACAATGGCCTGGGCATCGACTATCAGATATTGGCTGGTCCCACATTCATATTGATCTTTACCATTGCCGGCGTGTTCATGGGCTTTGCGGCCGATAAATATAATCGTGTGAAATTGCTAACCGTTTGCACGGTCATCTTTGGCATTGCGATTATCTTGCAGGGCACTGTGAAGGAATATTGGCAACTGGTTTTGCTTCGGATGGTAATGGCGGCCGGCGAATCGGGCTGCAATCCCCTGGCCACTGGCATTATGTCTGATATATTCCCTGAGGACAAACGCGCTTTGGTAATGGCTATATTCAATTGGGGCATTTACGGTGGATATGGAATCGCCTTTCCCGTCGGACGTTACATTACCAAATTGAATTTCTGGAATTTGGGCTGGCGTGTTTGTTATTTGGGTGCTGGCATAATTACGGTAATTGTGGCCGCATTGACAGGAACCACTTTGAGGGAGCCCGAACGCAAAGCCATTGGTGATGGTGATCGTCAAACGACGGCAAGTGGAAAGCCCATTAGTCTGTGGCAGGTGATCAAAAACCCAGCCATGATTATGCTGATGATTGCAGCTTCGATACGTCACTGTGGAGGCATGACATTCGCCTATAATGCCGATCTCTACTATAATACCTATTTCCCCGATGTGGATTTGGGTTGGTGGCTGTTCGCCGTCACTATTGGTATTGGTAGTGTGGGTGTTGTAGTTGGTGGCATTGTGTCTGATAAGATTGTTGCCAAAATGGGCATCAGATCAAGAGCTTTTGTCTTGGCCCTCAGTCAGCTGATATCGACATTACCTGCCTTCGGTTCGGTATACTTCGACCCCCTGTGGGCCATGATTACATTGGGCTTGAGTTACTTCTTTGCCGAAATGTGGTTTGGTATTGTTTTTGCCATTGTTGTAGAAATTGTCCCACTACGTGTGCGATCCTCAACAATTGGAGTTTTCCTCTTTGTGATGAACAATATCGGAGGCAACTTGCCCATTTTGGTCGATCCAGTGGCGAAATCATTGGGTTATCGTAGTTCACTTATGATCTTCTATGCCGGCTTCTATGGCATCAGTAAGTATATTACATCTTTTCTAGCAATGCTTAGATAACTAAACGACTGTCTCTCTTAGGTTCCATTCTGTTCTTCATCACGATGTTCCTGCTTGATGGCAAACCCACTGAGGCTCCCGAAGAAAATACCCAGAAAAGCCATCCGGATAATGTTCTAAATGTTCGTCACATGCACGGACATGATAACTCCGTGTTCACTGTTGATGAGACTCTACCGCCCCACTCTAATAACGGTCGTCCCTCGCACTTGCCCCAACATCTGCAAATGTCCAGCAATGGTTTCGACAAGTCACAACAACAACAAAGTGCCCCAGTGCGTCATAATGGCGCTGAGAGCAGCAGACTGTAGTCCTTTTAGCGTTCGCAATTATAATACACTATTTTTTTTTGTTTAGTCTTAAGCGCTCATAACTCTTACGGAAAAATGTGTAATTTGTTGTATACTCATTACGTAAGGCAATAACTAATATGAATCGATATAAAAACAAAGAATTCATTAATAAAGTTACATAATTTGTTTTGTTATTTTTTAAAATATATATAGCAAAGCTCTAGTCTAGTAGAATCCGGCTCAAAGGAACGACGATTTTACGTCATTATATACGTGAGACACTTTAATCTACAGAAGCATAGAAAAAAATGTTTTCTATATTATTTTATGGTTGCCATTTTCATAATTGGTTTTAAAATACCACAAATTATTTATTTATTTAAAACGAAATTTCGCACAGCATTATTTAAACGAGATATGCTGTTCGTTAAGCTCATTTAAGCTTTCTCAAAATATGAATGGACAAATGAATTTCATAATTTCGGCAGCCTTATTCTTCCAGTTCTGATTTAGAGCCTTTGCCCAAACCTCTTTCTATTGTCCTTTTCGCTTTTAATATCACTGGAGAATGAGCCGCTGCTACTGTAAATACATATGTATGTTTATTTCTACATTTTTAAACCATTGCAAAAAGGGTATATTAATTTTGGTCAAAAGTGTGCAACGCATAGAAGTAAAATATATAAAATATACATATATGTATATTCTTGATCAGCACGACAAGACAAGTTCAAATAGCAATGTCCGACCGTCTGGATCGACGCGATCTTCTCATAGACCGTAGGATCTACAGAGCTGAAATTTTGCATGTGGGCTTTTATATACTCTCGGATTAAGCCGGACTGGATCACTATATCATCAAGACATAAGTCACGAACAGTGACTTTTTTCAATAACTTCGTTATTTGAATGCCATACCTCCGAATCTTGCACTTAATTGACGTGATGTTAAGGTTTCTGTGGTTGTGTTCTGTGTAAGGGCTTGTTCTGGAATTGCTGCAGAATTTCAATGTTTGGGCTAGACGCTGTGCCCCAGAGTTGTATGCCAAAAGTCTGTACAGGGTTCAGAATGGCCTTGGAGAGCAGCAACTTGTTGCAGGGACTGGGCCTAGGTCATTCGGAACTTGTTCTTGGACACCTAGGAATTCCAATCGAAGATTCAATCCAAGTCCTCCATATGGGTCTGAAAAAAACAGTCCACTTGCAGCTACTGTGAATTACAAACAAAATAATAAAATATCCGTGGAGGGGTGGAAATCATCGGTCGAAAACAGTGACTTTTTTCAATTAATTACTTTACTTTTCATTTAACATTTTTCGGTTTAATGAAGCTGTTAATGACTGTGCCAAATCTCATCAAGATCGGCTATAGGTAAGAAAAGAGTAACACAAAAATTTGCAAGGGTATAGAAACATCGGCCATCTCGTTTGGCATTATTTTGCAGAACGTATGTATGTACATATATTCAGTTGAATCGTGAATAATATCGTGGCTATAATCGGGGGCCCTTTCCAACCAAGCCATCTTATTCTCATCGGTTTAACCGCACGGATGCCAAGGGTGTAGCCAGGTACTGGCAGGATGTCAGCTGAATTCATCCATATTACTCTGACAAAAGAGTGCACAGGGATTTTGAGAGTATATAGAGAAAAGCATGCAGAGGGTGCAATTCAATTCGAACGGATTTATTGACTTTGATTTTTCTATCATTCGTGCAGCTCTCTCTACACATGTACATATGCATCTATGTATGTATCCACAGTGTAATGTCATGGTAACAGAAGTGCGAAACTGCTTTACAATTCTTTGCGAGCAAAATTATTATTAAAGCACCATAAACCGTTACCCGAATTTGATTAAAAGTGAAATAAAAATTTACCTCCAGCAGAACTGCGTCTAAAACCTTGCGTTAAGCTGTCTGGCTTACGCCAAACTAAGTAATTTAAAGGCGGCAAACAAAAAAACGCTGACAAAACCTCTACATATGCACACACGCACACATATGAAGAGTGTAGCAGTTGCGGATCAGTGTTGCCAGCTGTTTGCTGGCTAATATGGCCAGATCAACAACAGAAAAAAGCTAGAAAAAGTTAAATGAAATCTTAAAAGGCCATTTAAGTAGCCATTTTCGATTTGAAGTATTTTTTTGTGTTTAATTTAAATAAAAGAACTGGTGTTACTATTAATTACTCAAAAAAAAAGGCCTTTTTTGTTTATTTACTTCTAAGAAAAGAATCCAGCATCTGACATTGAGTATACATACATTTTATTTTCGCTCTTTTTGTCCCGATTCTTTCCATTCATCACAATTTCGGAAATATTGTATTTATGTACAGTTAACTTATAATGTAAAACTTTATAGCTAACTTAATTATAGAGTGTTGGCTGCTGGTGCCTTCGACTCTCTTTATTTGGTTTCCAATTTTTGTTTGGGTGAGGAACTTAAGGATAATATTTACATTATTTGGAAATATATTATGCATTAATACTTTTAAAATGTTTATTAATTTTGTATCTACAGGGCAAAAACAACACTTTTACACTAAACGGCAATGTTTTAATTCCTGGCACTTCATACATTATTATTCTTAGTAAGCAATGCACTTTTCTATTTTTATACCCTTGCGAAAAGGGTATATTAATTTTGGTCAGAAGTGTGCAACGCATAGAAGGAAGCATCTCCGACCATATAAAGTATATATATTCTTGATCAGCACGACAACACGAGTTCAAATAGCCATGTCCGTCCGTCCGTCTGCCCGTCCGTCTGGATCAACGCAAACTCCTCCTAGACCGTAAGAGTTGCAGAGCTGAAATTTTGCACGTAGGCTTGTATATACTGCAGGCGTTGTATATCTCGGATTCAGCCAGATCGGACCACTATATCATATCATCGGTCAATAACAGTGACTTTTGTCAATAACTTCGTTACTTTTGACGCGATTGCTTTCAAAATAAACATTTGTTAGTTTAATATATCTGTTAATGACTGTGCCTAGTTCGGTAAAGATCGTGTAACTATATCATATAGCTCCCATAGGAACGATCGGTGGAAAACAGTGACTTTCATGAAAATGTTCGTTATATCCTACGCTAACATTGAAGGCTGTTCTTTCGCAAACATTACACTTTTTAGATTAAACAGTTAGTTTAGATAAAGGAGTTACAAAAAAACTTGCCAGGGTATACAAACTTTGACGCGGTCGAAGTTAGCCCCGGCCATCTGGTTTTACAAGCACTTATGTGAAGAAAAAAATAATACTAAAACCCAGCAAGGTAGTAACATAAATATAGAATTGGCTACAAAATAGCTAAATTGACAGCACTGTCGGCCATACATTGTACAGTTGTTCGAGACGTTTCATCATTCAAGCGTCGTCCGTCCTGGTGTGAACATCGCTGATTTTTTTTTTTTTAATTTCTTTTTCTCATTCCGTTTTTGAAGCAGAGTTGCTGTCAATTAACTTTAATAATTTCAACAGCTACAGTTCAAGGAACTTCCATTCTGGTGAGTTATTTGGTATAAATTTAACTATAAGTGTTTTCGGCAGTTACGCTTTGCGATAATGAATTATTCTGCAAATACGTATTTATGTGCATACATATGTATGTGTATACATATGTATTCTATGTCGCCCGGTTACTGTGCAAATGTTCGTGTGTGTCTGTGTTCGCCCGTATGTATTTTCGCTGGTGTGTGTGTTTCTTTATTTGCGTGTTCGTCTCTTGTCTTAAACAGTGTGCAGTGTTGGTCAATATGTGTAGTTGGTGAAAAATAATTATACGTCGTCGTAAGCTAAAGGTTTTAGGAATTAGTTTGGTGGACAAGAGTCGATAATTCAACGTTCTACAATTGCTACAAAATATACTGAAGCCATGTACGTTTTTTTTTTTTTTTGTATTTTGTAGACTGTACTTATTGTTGTAAATACGACGTCGGCCTTTACGGGTACTACTGTTCGGGTGTATGCTCGTGTTGCCGACTGCGTGCTCGTGTTGCCGACTGTGTGCTCGTGTTGCCGACTGTGTGCTCGCCGAAGCTAACATGAAGCCCATGTGACAGCGTGAAAAGAGGTGAATTGTTTTGCAGTATTTCAACTTAACCGTATTTTTTTATACCCTTGTAAAAAGGGTATATTAATTTTGGTCAGAAGTGTGCAACGCATAGAACGAAGCATCTCAGACCATATAAAGTATATATATTCTTGATCAGCACGACGAGACGAGTTCAAATAGCCATGTCCGTCCGTCCGTTCGTCTGGATCAACGCGAACTCCTCCGAGACCGTAAGAGCTACAGAGCTGAAATTGCACGTAGGCTTGTATATACTGCAGGCATTGTATATCTCGGATTCAGCCGGATCGGACCACTATATCATATAGCTCCCATACAAACGTCAAAGTCACGAAACAGTGACTTTCTCAATAACTTCATTAATTTTATAGCTACTGTCATAAAAGTTGGTATTTGTCAGTTTTATGTTCTTATTAATGATTGTGCCAAATTTGATCAAGATCGGGTGACTATATCATATAGCTCCCATACAAACGGCAAAGTCACGAACAGTGACTTTTCTCAATAACTTCGTTACTTTTTAAGCTATTGTCGTGAAATTTAATAAACGTTAGTTTATTGAAGCTATAAATGTGCCAAATTTGGTCAAGATCGGGTGACTATATCATATAGCTCCCATAGAAACGATAGGTGGAAAACAGTGACTTTCATCAAAAAGTTCGTTATATCCTATGCTAAGATTGAAGGCCGTTCTTTCGCAAACATTAGTCTTTTTGGATAAAACGTTTTTACACTTTGATGGCTATGGGTAAGGAAAGAATTACCAAAACAGTTGCAAGGGTATACAAACTTCGACGCGGTCGAAGTTAACCCCGGCCCTCTGGTTTTTTTTAAAGCTTTACAAGAAAATATTGATGCTGCTGTTGATTTGCACTATCTTTGTAGTACACTTGATTGTCGCCTGCGCTTGTTGTCATAATTCAGGCATAATTTGTTCAGTTTTAATTTTGCACTGTATGCAGTTCACACGTACATCATTTGTATTGGCTTGCTTTGTTCCGCAACCCGTTGTAAAGCAGGGGATTTGCACCCATATCCCCCGGAGGACGAACGTATCCAGCACCCCTTCTGGGTGTGATCCGAAGTTCTTAAACTAAAATATCAAGAGCGTAAAGTTTGGTTTAGTGTTCCATAGCACGCAAGCCCATCTATGTCGTGTTGTTGAGAGACCACATAAGAGAAACGATCGTTACTTTATTGCCTTCATCGTTTTATATCCTTGCAGAGGGTATTGTAAAATTGGTCAGATGTTTGTAACGCACAGAAGGAGACATTTCCGACCCCATAAAGTATATATATTCTTGATCAGCATGAGAAGCTGAGTCAATATAGCGATATCCGTCGATGCGTATGCGTTTTACTCAGCCATCTGAAGAGCTATCGGGCTGAAATTTTTCTGTGCTTTTTTATTATCTGGGGCAGGTCAAGAATAAAAATCTTTAGGATCGGACCACTATATCGTATAGCTCTAGAAGAAACATAATTGAAGGAATTTTAGTATCCCCATGAAATTTAATAATATGATAGTATTGGATATAAAACCTCTGATCTCAAAATTTGAATCTGATCGGATAAATAGACGCAAGTTACAGTCAATATAAATCGGCTCAAGCGCTGCCTGCTCCCTACTACGTCATATGAGTGGAGCAGCAGACCACCCACACATAGACGCAACGCTACATAAGCTGTATATTAATAATTTGAATGTCTTGTTTGTGTATAAAAGAATTGAGTTGCAGAAAAACAATTTTGAAATTTATAAAAATTTATCGGCTGCACTCGTTTTGTTGATTGATGCAAAATTGTGCCCACTAGTGGACACATACATAGACAACTTTTTCGGCTCCCTTCGTGCCGGGCCCTGGATTACTGAAAAAGTGTGAGGCCTTGATGTAAACAAGAACTATTGAAAATTTATACCAGCCATGGACGAGTATTGCCCCGTGTGAGTCTGGTGCGATCGGCGACATAGATAAAAAACCGAGCAAAAAGCGAAACCCTTCCAAGGTTTTTGTCACTCTTTCCTTACCTATCGTCGTCAAAGTGTAAAAAAAATGTTTCCGAAAGAACAGCCTACCATCTACAAGCAAATAACGAAGTTATTGATCAAAGTCACTGTTCACCACCTATTGTTCCTATGGGAGCTATATGATATAGTCGTCCCATCCTGATCAAATTTGGCTCGTTCAACCGGTTATAACGACGTTTCTAGAAAAAATATATCCAAATCAAAAATTATTAGAATACATCTGAAAAAAAAGAGAGCCGAAGTACAATGCCGACGTTGTACGAATCTTCACGAAGTGTAAATTTACGATGTTTTTGTTTTGTTAAAAATATAACTTGTGTTATAAAATAAAAAATATTTTTTGCTGCTTCCGGATTTAACGACGAAAATCGTCGGCCCCTTGAGCGTCGTTATAACCGGATTCTACTATACTGGAAGAAAGACACGGCAATTATTGCGTTACGGAAAAGAGACAGAGGTCACATGGTACTTTTAATCTGTTAAAAAAGCTTAAAGCTAGATTAAACACTTATAAAATACACATCTTACCTTTTAAACTGGTAAATTTTTGATATATGTATATATAAGACCGATTCCACCCTCAAAATTAACCGTCATTGTGAAACACTGAAGACCAAAACAAACTACATAAAATACAATTTCGTTGCAAAAGAGTGGATTGTTTGGAATGGAATATTGGAAGAACATCAAACGTGGAATACACAGAGAAAATATAAAAATGTACATCATAATGCGTTGTTAAATGTAACCTCTATCAGAACCCGTTTCTCACATAACTGTACTGTATACATTCCTACATATACATATGTATGTACATATATTTTCCAAAGGATGACTGACTTCATTTTGAAACTAGTGAAGCAATTCTACCTTGAACCATACATCCATATGTAAATATTAAAATATAATAATATTGCGAACTATAAATCGATTGATGCATGGAAATGTGCACAAGCTTTTCACAATCTGCAGCTGAACCTGGGACCAAAAAGAATAAATAAATAAGGCGAAAAAGCAACAGAGAACAATGAACCGTACATTTTGTATTCGTGGCGATCTTCGAGTTGGAGCGTAACGTGGAGACACTCGTAGTTTGTTGAACTACACGCATACACACATATGTACATACATATACAAAGATATACATACATATATGCATCTACCAAACAGAGTTTGTGTATTTACAGCAAAAAAATAAACTGACGCATACATATGTATTTTTGTATGTATGTAGTTATCTATGTGATCTGTGATATAAGTTGCTTAAGTTTTTTTTCTTTTATTTATGATTAAATTAAAGTAACATAGATAACTAAAAAATTACAAGGAATTTGTTAATTAATTTTTCTGAGTAAAGCATATTTTCTCGATTTTTTACTAATTATGTATCTAAAAACACTTTCAACTATTGTGAATTTCCGACTATCTGGCAACGCCATGGTTGGTTAGGTTTCCGCTCAAACAAAACAAACAAAAATTGCAAGCAGCAGCGGGAAACGTGAATTGTTTAATGTAAAATTAGGTTGAATGTTTGTCTAGTTTATAAGATATTTTAAATGTATAGAAAAGGACGAGGAGCTAGTGCAGAACGGCAACTTCTGTTATAGTGCCGTTAGCTGCTGCCACTGGCCGCATTACATTTGTTTGCCTTGTTTTTAACATTTATGTTGTGGTATGCGGTGAGAATATTTTATTTGGTCAAATATGTATCTATTTACATGCATGTGTACATATTAAACTATAATACAATGAGCTTTAATAAAAGCTTATACTTAGTGCTTGTGACAGAATATTCTAAGGCATCTGCCGTCAACCGTCCCAGATTTATTGATGAACCGGAATTTTGTATCCTAGCAAAAGCGGCGATGTCAGCGACTAGGATTTCAATAATTATATTCGATCACAACGGAGCTGAGATAAATCAATATCGTATTTTCTCACATTTAAATTTTAGTTAATTAAAATGAATCTTTAAAAGAACCATTAATCGCTGGAAAAAAGTATGTCGTCTAACTCCAACACAACTACCAATAACGAAGATGATAAGGAAGACGTGGAGATTGTTAGTGTCGATGTTATGGATGTTAGCAAAAAAATACTGGAAATCCGCTCTGATGTGCCCTTCATCAAGGATGTGATGAAAGCGCACAGGATGGCCCTAAACGAAGGACAGTACAATAAGTTGGAAAAACTGGTGGAAATACTAGGAAACAAGTAAGCCATCAAATCTTCGCATTAGTGAATTGTAATAATCAAATACCCACGAACTTTTCAGTGGAAATGTATCCATGACGATCCTAAACAAAATTGAAATAGTCATTGGAAAACTAAAATCGAGATTCGGTTCGGTAAGTTGATTTGTCTCTATGTATAACAATTAAATCATTTTTAACCAACCTTTTATCGAATTATAGCTATTGGCTCCTATAGAGACCATTGATATTAGTAACGACAGCGCTGCAATGGCAAAAAGCAAGACATTAGGCACTACAAAAAATGGAAACTCGCCCGATGCATCTACATCTGCAAAGGGTTCTTCTGTTGCGTCGTCATCATCACGGCAACTTCCAAATGTACAACCATCATCACCCTCTGAAAAGTCAGAAACAAGAGCAAAAGATACTACTCAACCCATGCAACCAACATCATCCTCTGAAAAGTCAGCAACAACAGCAAAAGATACTACTCAACCCATGCAACCATCATCATCCTCTGAAAATTCAGTAACAAGAGCAAAAGATACTACTCAACCCATGCAACCATCATCATCCTCTGAAAAGTCAGCAACACCAGGAAAAGAAGCTACTCAACCCAAAGCAAGTTTGTCAGCACAAGAACCTGCAGTTCAAAGAGCTGTAATACGAGCGCGAAATCCGAGTCCTTCTGCAATACCATTAAAAAGCAAAGATTCATTGACTTCAGAAGTATCAAACGGAGTGTGGCGTCAATCGTCTAGTACCACAGATACTGTGACAAACAAAAGTGGCGTCAGTAACGATCGTCGTACTATTTCTGGGGCACCTAGCAATTCCATTCGAAGATTCAATCGAAGTCCTTCACCTGGGTCGGAAAAAAACAGTCCACTTGCAGTAAGTGTGAATAAAACCTCCGTGGAGGGGCCGAAATCAAGTCAATGGTCCACCAGGACTCTAAATGGGGTGGCAGCAAAGAGTGCCACAAGTTGTGATTTTGTGCGCCGCACTAGACCTATAGTTCCAAGTGATTACCTTCGAAAAATAAATCCAAGTCCTCCTCATGATTCAGTACAAGACAATCCACTTTCACCTAAAGTGATATCGTCAGGAGTTAGTGTGGAAGCATCGTCATCGCGTCAACGATTAAGCATTCCAAATGAGTTGACCTCTAATAGTAGCCCTAGTTTTGATTTTGTGCGTCGAAGTAAACCCGGAGAAGCCGATTTCACTCGTAGGTCCAATCCTTGTAATCCTGTGCGACCACAAACGACCACGATTGCACCCGATTTGGTACGACGTTCACATAACGAACCCGAAAAAGAAGTGATGCCTGTAAATTCTCTTGAAGAGGCAAGGAAAAAGTTGGCTGCTCTTCGAGGAGATGCACCGTTAGCCTCGAACAGTAATGATCCGCGCGGAAGAAAACCAAATTATACATCCAGCTTAGCTGCAACAACGCAACTACCAAAGACAGATAAAGCTCTGTGGCCCAGAACAGCGGATATATCGACGGCAGCGGCTGGTGACGTTCCCAGCGTGTCCCTTCTATCCGCACCCACTCTACCCGTTCACGCTCCCGTGCCGTCGGTGCCCAATAGATCCGCATCCGGACCCATCACAAATGATCGTGCACAAGCATTTAATTTAAATTTAAATCAACGTCAGATATCCAGGGTAGTGGACTCACAGCAAAGTCCACAGTTAGGAGTTCCAGCGTTTGTGCAGGGAAAAACCTATGCGATAACTACGGTGTCACCAGCAGCAGATGCGCCACCATTAAATGGTGGTAGTCCGAATAATCCAACAGAAATAAGGCGTGATCCACGATGGCCTGGCAAATATTTCTCCGATTCCCGCAATCAGAATAACAATTACAAAAATGACTACAATAAAGCCACGTGGAATAGCAACGGCCATGGCAATGGACCCAATTTGATTCAGATTCACCCCCCTAGTAGAGTTGGAACTAACCGATTGAATGATCAAGTACATACCACATATCGTGAACATCGCGAGGCTAAAGCTCGAGCTGAGGCCGCTGAGGCAGCGGAGCAACAACGTCAATTTTCGGTGGATCTGAAACGACAGCAGGAGGCCGAAAAAAAAAAGACAAAGCACGTCAGTTCAGAAGCAGCGTGAACTGGAAGGGATTAAGGAAAAGACACCTGAAGTGCCAACATCTGCCCCTGTGACAGGTTTGCATTTAGACACCTCCTATCGCAATTGCGACCAAGTCGGGGCTCCACCCAAGAAGATTGTTTATCGTATTCCTAAAATAACCACAACAGTTCCAGAGCATTCGAAGGACATACCGAAAGATTCTCAGAAAACTAAGGATAAAACTCGTCTATTGAAGGGCAATGATGTCGCTGGAACATCAGATAAAAAATCACCGGCCAAGAACTCGGAAAGCCCAGATAAGCAAATAGTTGATCTGGAATCTGAGCCTCCGTCGACCAGTAGCTTAACAGAAGAAGTTACTTCTAAAGATGTCAATCAAGACAAGAGAGAGCACAAATCTAATAAAAGTGAAAAGTCGTCCGATAAAACCAAGAAACATCGAAAGCATCGCTCTTCGTCAGAGTCAGGAAAACATGGGAAAAAGGATAGGAGTGAACGCAAACATAAAGAAAAAGACAAGAAGTTAACAACAAAAATAAAAATAGTTGGTTTAACTGGACCCAGTCCACAAACCAAGGTGGTTATAAACCCAGATTCCACTCAAGAAAGGGAAAGTATAGATGGAGAAAGAGAAGCTATAATCAATGGTAACGAAGTAAAGAAGGATGAAGCTCCAATAAAAAAATCACGCATTAAAAGACGTAATACAATAGCCCAAATGCTTATTGATGATGATAATGATGAGCCATTGACTCAGACAAATAAGAAAGACACTACTACTCCTGATAACAAAACCGACAACGTACAACGTATTCAAGTGTCAGAAGTTATAGATCAACCAGTGGAATCACCACCCAAACGCATTAGGAAACGACGCAATACGATAGCTCCAATTGCTATTGATCGCGTGGGTGATGATCCCCCAAATGAACCAACTGATAAATGTAGTATATCAATACAAAATATCGTAATGGGCACACGACGTACTCAAGAGTCGGAAGTTAAGAACCAACCACCACCAGCTAAGCCAGCACGCATCGTTAAGCGGCGCAATACGATGGCTCCCATCGCTAGTGAACCTTTGATAGATAAACGTGAACTTTTTAACAATTGCAGTCTGCTTTATGAGGATATGCAAGAGTGCCAAAGAGTCGCGAGTGATAAGGGCATACAACTTTCTCGAAGTGTAGCCAATTTGTTTGAGAAAACCAGTGATAATTGTAGTGTATCGACGCAGAATATCATAGCCGGCAAGCGACGTAAACGTGGTGATGATGTGTCCTTTAATGAGACGTTATTAAGCAGGAATTGTTTTAAATTGGGTCCAATAGCGAAACCGGCACCGAAAAGTAAACTGAACAGTAATGAAAATCTGGCAGCTGAAGTTACTTCAGCTGAAAGTGCTGCTGGTAACAATATTATTAAGAGTCCACCCAAACGTAAGCGTGGCAGAACTAGTACTAAAAAGCCGGCTAAAAAGCCGTCCCTGGACTTACCCAATAATTCTACCAATGTGGCGGAAAACCAAAAAGATAAACCGGCGACTGATGAGGCACAGACCACATCTCAGTCTGCTAACGTACAGCCTCGTAAGCCTCGTCGGCCAAAACGAAATGAACTCGAAAAGCTTAATGAAGATATTGCACAAATGTATTGCGCTGAGGAAGTGATGCGAGCCTCAGGACGGCGAACGTGCACACAGCAACCCCTACATCTATTGACTGATGATGATACAATATCCGAACCGAATGATCCGAACCGGATAAGAAATGTGGCGCGACGTGGTGTACCATTTTCAAGGGGCCCAAACTCTACATCTGATGGTTGCAATCGGGCTAGCTTTTCAATTAAACAATTACGCGTACGTTTGAGGCGTTTCTCTAAACTAGAAATGCTCAATCACTTTTCGAAAAAACTGATACATCAAAATGAGGCAAGTGTAGATGAGCCAATCAAAGAATCGTCTAGGAATAGGGGCATTTTAAATACAAATCCCGATTGGCATGCCCTTTCCTCAGTGATAAACCAATGTGTAATATGTGATAAGCCAATCAAGAAGTATAATTCTGTGCACCACTATGTACAGCATCATGGTGAACCTTTTGGTTCCCGATTTGCGCCCGGTATGCTTAATGAATTGCGCATGAATCGTGGAAATCGTCCCGTTTACTGTCTAAGACAAATATCAAGCTCATCCAAGACTATGTTACGATATCGTTATACTTGTCCATTTTGCAAACGCACTGCAGATCTTTCGACATCGGATTGGTATGATCATTTAGCCCAGCATACAGGCGAGATGCGTTATCAGTGTTCGAAATGCCAAAAACAATTTCATCGTCGATGTGCAGGTCAGCAGCATTTCAAATCATGTTCTTCAGATGCATACTTAATACATAATGAGAGTTATACAAATCGAGCTCCGATAATTGTATACGTATGCCAATTGTGTGAATTTGTCCAAAAAAGTCGAAAAAATTTGGTAAAACATTTGAAAAATCAGCATGGCATGAACGAGGAAGAATCGAATGATAAGGTTAAATCAGCACTGGAAACCATTCAAATTTATCATTTGGAAGATGTGGCTAAGGCTTCATCGAAGAATATTGACTCGCCAAAAAAAAAGAACAAGCCTTTGTCCATTAAGTTGCCTGTGATTTCAAAAAAAATACAGACGAAGAAAGGCAAAAAAATTCCTAAAAAGCGGTTCCGTCTGATGGCGAAAAAGGCAATAAAGCTTATTAAAACTGAAAGATCAATAAATGGGAGTAATGAAAATGTGCTATCAAATGAATCACTGATGGATAGCCAGGAAATCAATAATGATACTCCCATGCCCATGGTTATGATACAAGCCCATCAGATAGTTAATGAGCCACTAGTAGAGGATATAGAGGATATAACCGATAATGCCTTCATGGAAACATTAAATGGTCGTGAGAATGGTGAGGAACTAATTTTACCCGATCCGGAACCATCGTTTGTCATTAACGAATGCAAACTTGAGGACAACCAAGAATGCATAGAAGAACCACAGAAAGAGACAGATGAAAAGATTATATTCTTGGATCCAAATTGTGAAAAGCCAGAAGAGTCGTCAAGTCCTTCAAAAAAATTCAAAATTATGGACTTTGTTGAAATTACAGATGATGAAGGCGATAATCTCTCTGGCATTGGCAGTGATGCCGATGATGATAATCCAAATAAAAAAGAGAATAATGTAACCTGTAATAGCAAATCACAGGAAAAGGACGAATGGGTTGATTTGAAAAAAAGTAAAAATACGAAACCGAAGTCCATATTTGGTAGGTTCAATCGGTTCTGTACACGCCTCAAGAAGAACGGCGAAGGAAATGTGCGAACAAAATCGCCTAAATGCATTGGCGGCAGTCCTTCCAATAAGAGCAACGATTTGCCATTAAGCGATCACGGGGAACTAATGCCTAAAATGACAGCTTTGGATCCACCAGCGATGGATACCGCTTTGGACTTGGAAACCACGCCTGCGGCGCCTCCACCTCTTTTCATGGCTCCGCCTACTCGTGTCGAAAACGTGGGCTTTCGTCGTGGCTCCTATTTTTGTTTCTTCCCGAAATGTACATTTCTCTATTCTAACGAGGTGGAAGGCCTAGAGAATCATTTCGCCTTAGAGCATCCTTCTGTACGTTGGAGTGGAAAATGTTTGGCCTGTGGGCAATATCAACCTGATAGTAATTCAAACTGGACTATAGCGCAAGAACTAAGTCATATGGTAGAAAATCACATGGAAAAACCACCAGCATCGTTTGCCGAAGAAAATGAAATCGAGCAATCAGTCCCACAACTAGTGGAGACCCAGACCAAATCTTTGAAGGCTCAATTGTTAGAGCGTCAATCGTTGGAGCCTCAACCGTCTCCGCCTAAATCGTTGGAGCCTCAAGCATTGGAACCTCAACCACCTGCTCCTCAACCTCCTGCTCCGCCTAAGCTTCGTGTACGTCGTTTCAGTGGCGATCGCTTGGTTCCTGTAGTGGAGAGGGAATCACATATTTCAAAAGTGAATAACAATACCATGCTCAAGGATTTATTAAATTCAAGTCCACGTCCTCCCAATCAACAGATTGACTTTCAAGCGGCTGGCCTAGGTGAATTCTTAACAACAAAAGAATATTTCACAACCAGAGCCTGTGTTAGTGAATAATCATGCCAGTGGATTATCTCTATCAATTAATCAAGTATTCAGTTTGGTTCAAAACAGTAATCCTCCGCAACATACTGGAGATTTTATTGTCACTCAAAGCTGCTTGGGCAAAAATCTAGACCATCGGACACCGGCGCAAATAAATATTTCAATTAAACCTGCTGCTCCAGCAATTCCAGTTTCTGTTCCCGTTTCTGCTTCTGGTCTCGGTCCAGCTGGGGTGCCTAGTGGAGTTGTAGCCGATCGCTTCCGTTGCATGGCACCGAAATGCGGCTTTTGTGCCCACACTGTGATGTGCATACGCGAACATATGAAATTCCATAGATTCAGTTTTGGTAACAATGATTACTTGAAATGCGCTTACTGTAGCCACATCGGTGTCAATGTAAACGACTATGTGCATCACGGAGTCACTGTGCATGGACTTGCTTCTGTTAACGAATTGGAGTCTGAGAGAGCAGATTCTATAACTACCAATGGCGCAGCTGCTGCTGCTCCTCCGGCAATAGAGACGCCAACAGCCTCCCTATCTGTGACAGATCAGATTCGTGAAGTACTTAATCAGCGAAATCAACAATCATTTTCGCCATCAGCAACGGCATCGCCGACATTGTCTGTAGCTTCCTCAATGTCAACTGCGTCAGTAAATTCTTCTGTAGTTTCGATACCCACTTCTGCAGCTTCCAAAGTGATTACCGAACTTCTCCAGTTTACAGGACATGGTGGTAAGTCAATTAGTGTCATCTTGTTGTCCTTTTTGGTAGTCTCACGGACTATTAACTTAGTTACAGTTTCTTCCAGATTGTTAGATTTGTCATTAATTCCTTGAATCTTGCTTACAGCGGACAAACTATATGCGTGTCCCTACAAAGGATGCAGTGGGTCACTCGATGCCAAAAGTTTCGTCTCTCACATTCGTTATCATTTGGCCATCGACCACACTCAGGATGCTGATGTGAAATGCAAACATTGCAGCATTCGCATGATGCCAGCCGAACTACTTAATCACTTGCCAAGATTTCATGGACGGCATACTGTATTTTGTGCCATATGCCTGGCAACCACACTGAATCGTCGAGTTATGCATACCCATGTAAAGAGTAAGCATGAAGCCAGCTTTGTGCTAGCTAATCGACAATTGCATTTCCTTCCACTATCCTGTGAAAACGTGGGAGACACAATCGAATTGGCTGCCATCGAGCATCCGTTTGGTAAGAGCCAACTAGAGAATTTCCACCGTCGCTTAAATATTGAATGGCAGAACCGACGTCAGAACACCAAAGTGACGTACCTTCACTCCGAAGTGCGTTTGTTACCCAAAATGTCCGTGTTCCCCAATTATCTTAAATGTGGCGATTGCAACAAATACGAAAGTCGAGAAAGAAAAGCGTTGCAAATGCATCTATATGCACACAAAGCCAGTGAAATAGCCGAAGCTTATCAGCTTGGAAAAGCATTAGTGCCCGGCACTCCAACCACTGGCCAAGAGCTGCCGTTATCGTCGGCTCCGTCAAATTCCAATCCTAATCCCAATATACCTCCAGTCGACACTGTGACACACCTACAAAAACAACAAAATTTAATTGGGGAACCGCCTAAGCCTGGCCAACAACAGATTGTATTACCCAAATTGATATTTGTGCCACCTGAGAAGCTCTATCATTGTGGATCCTCTAAATGTTCGCAGCTCGCAATGCCAACAGAGCTGGCACTACGTCATCACTTGTCCAGAGATCACAGCTATAAGGATTTATTGTCATGTGTCCACTGTAAATACAGAATTTCCCACAAATCCATGGCTGACACTCTGATTGAACATTTGGAGATGCACAAACAATACATTTACCAGTGTGGAGGCTGTTCACGTTACGGCAACAAACGTGCCGCAATCGATCGTCACATTCAGGAACGACACCAGGATAGTGATGTGGATGTAATAATATATAAGCGGGATAAAATTGGAGTCGGAATGTCTGCCGCTAAATGGTTTAAAACACGTAAGTCATCATCTTGAGCATTGGCCAAGTTGTGTGTCTAATCCACATTATTTCACCTTCTTTTCTGTAGCCAAGGCTCCCATTCCGGATTTCATTTGCAACTTGTGTCAGCATGGCCAGGACACTCTCCCTGAGATGATGGCCCACATTTTGGCTGTTCATAAGAAGCAGACTCAATATTTCTGCCCGTATTGTTTAGATGCCTTCATCGATCCTTTATTTATGATCCGTCATCTTCTTATGAGGCACCCGGCACAACCAGTAGAGCCGGTACAGGTCTTTCAACGCTTCTCGGTTAAAAATAGAAACACTCTAGGCTTTTATTGCTTGAAATGCAAAGAGGTGTTCAACACCAGGCAAAAGATCAGTAGTCATTGTGAGACGGTACACCAATTTAAGCATCAATTCAAGTGCCCGCATTGTGATTTTGGACATAGCGCAGAGCGGAATATAGCGAATCATATGTTTGAAAAGCATCCATTTTCATCGGGCCGGGCAATTATGCAATTTGAACGTGTATCCAATTATGTGCCAGATGATATCTGCTGGACACATTTGGCCAGAGATTTTGAATACGAGCCCTCGACCGCCGCAAGGCATCAACTGCAGCAGACACAGCAACAAAAGCAGCAGACACAGCAACAGAAGCAGCAGACACAGCAACAGCAGAATCAGACACAGCAACAACAACCCATGGTTGTAGATGAAGTTGAGCTAATCTCATCGGATGAAGAGACGCCTATAGAGAAGTCCGATCATTTGGTAAGTATAAAATGTAACTTAAGTCAAGCGCGAAGGGAACATTTTCTTTTTTTGTTTCTTATGTAAACTTTCTATTAATATACTTTTCTGATGCCAATCAAATGTCGGTTTTACTTACAGAAATCTATAGAATTCGCCTGCTCACACTGCGATGAAACGAGCAACGATGTCGTCCAATTGCGTTTAGATCATTGGGCCACTACTCATGGTGATCAGCCCTTCTATTTTCGCGTTCAACCGCAGCTCCTCTGTGCCAAATGCAAGGACTTTCGAGGCAACGCCAAGACATTGCTTGAGAAGCATCTAACTAAAGTGCATGGAATTAATGAAACAGTTGCATGTGATATACGGCGACCCGAGGAATGTGCTTATTGCAATTATCAGTACACTAGCTTCAACGATTTAGTCCAGCACATACACAATGTAGGTCACCGTGCCAATGATTTGAAAAATATTAGTGATGATGAATTCATGACACTGAGACATTTCGGAACGGATGGAACAACTACGACAACAAATGAATACTATCAATGTGTCATATGCAAGCTTATAATGCCCACTTGCCTAGCAATGGGTCAACATGGCCGTACACACCATCCAACTAATTTTTGCTTCCGTCGCCTTACGGAGGAGGTGATATATCATTGCTTTGTTTGCGTGTTTGCCTCAACAGATGAGAAGGAAACACTACGCCATATACTGGATCACTATCCAAAGTTTCAGCAATGCCAGTTCTGTCACGGTGGAGCAGAGCCGACGCCTGGACTCGACGGTTATATACAGCATCGTGCTAAGCATTCATATGCAGATTTAAGAAAGTTTTTGATGGAGATCCATTATCAATTCCAAAACGGATTACTCATTACCAAAAGTAGTTTAATCCGCACAAAGTTTAGCGATGAAAGCCTAATGAAAGCTTTGGATAATGAACTGATGCGTAGAACTACTAGTACAGGGTCTCCATGTCAACCATTTGCCAAACGCCGCAAGACTGCCTGTGCCGATGGACCAACAGGAGGAAGTGCTATTATCGCAATTAACGGTGAGCCATTAAGGGTTTTAACAGGACTGCAAATAACACCGATAAACACAAATACGGCTTTTATCACCTCATTTACTGGAAGGGACACCAGCTCAGCTCCTTCAACAGCAGCATCCGCATCGTCAACAGCAGCAGCTCCAAGAAACCCACCACCACGCGTCTTGAAGCGACGTTTCACGGTTGTGGGTGATAACCTGAATCCACCATTTCAATCCAAGGACATATGAATCCTAATAGCCATAGACTAATTAAAGGAGAAAGTTACAAACTTAATCTTAACTGTTTGTTTTTATATTCCACATCTATGTTTGTTATACAAGAAAAAACCTAAAATAGAACTGAAAACTTATCTCAGTAGTTCTGCAACTGATTGATATATTGAATTATAGTAACCGTTAAGTGAACAAAAATTACATTTTTAAAAACATGCGATGAACTAGAATAATTTGTTGTAATGGTTTCGGCATCTAAACTATATTTCATTTAGCAGGCACCATTGTACAGATATTGATAACTGGGCACTGATTTGCCTTGACGTTTAAGTACACTGGCGCACCTCAATTGATTGTGAAACTCACAAGGAGTGGAGAAAGTAATCAATTCACCATTACGTCGCACACAAACGGGACGATAATACCGAGGGCAGCTATATTCACAAGTCTCCTCATTCTCTGAATCGGCATCGATATTATTACCATTTTTGGCAACGAATTCCCAGTCATCTTCCTCTTCACTGTCGTCACTGTCGAGATTGCCATTTGATGATAAGGAAGAAAGAGATTCATCATGAATTCCTCTATGGATATTATTATGGTCATGATAATAATCAACATCATCATTATCAATATCATCATCAACATCAACGTCACTATGTTCAAAGGGTTCTTCCCAAGACCATTCCTTCTCAATTATGGTATATTTAGTTTTGACCGCATTAATTTGACATAAACTTAGGCTCAAAAATAAAAAGGTCACAACTGTCATGAAACGCATTTTGCTTGGCTCAAAGTTAAACTTTAACTGTTTTGGAAAACGGAATTTTCAAATGATATACTCCTATATACATAGATGGCTGACAATAGGCTTAACAGTTGTGCAAATAATTTAAACCCCTTTTTTTGGGTGGTTTATATATATTGTTGTGATAGCAGCTATTGTCTAAATGTCTGACATCACATCCATATGTACGTCGCTCAAGTGTGTTAGCTATGCTGATAAACGCTGTGTATATATGTATACATACATACATACACATTTGTCTGTTTGTTTGTCAACGTGAATCAAGGGCAGGTTAAACCGAGGAGTTGCACTCCAATAGTAGATGATTAGAAACAAAATGATATGCACTCAACCATTACAGTCTTTCCAACCGTGTATCGTGATGTATTTTGTTTATTTTTTGAATAACTATTGTGGCATATATATAGTAGTTTTAATCGATGTACATTTATAGTATTAGATCTCATCCATGTATCCTTGCTTATAGGCATGTCGCACAATATTGAATATCTCTTGATTTGCTGCATCACCAGCAATATCAATTGATAACTGATAAAATTCTGGTCCATGCATATTAGTTTCAAATAGATAAGCAAGTTTATCACATTCCTCCTTCTCAGCCAGTAGCCAGGGCAAAAAATGCATGCAGATCATTACGCCGTAAAAGGCATAACGCTTGAAGTGAGATTGAAAACGTTCGAAACTGTAGTTGGATAAATATTGATCCACCTGGTCCTTGGTTAGAGAATTTTCACCTTGATTGCGTTGAAGAACTAGCTCCAACAGTTCATACATATTCTTATGGTAAAACTTTAAGAGTTGTGGGAAAATCGTTGAACGTTCATCGAACGGAATATTCATGTACATGAAGAAACTAATATCAATGGCGATCGTACTAAAACGGAGTTCCTGGAAATCAAGCATTTTTATGTTATCCACTTTGCCATCCGGGCCATAGTGGAATAGAACATTATTCCGATTATAGTCGCCGTGAAGAATGGTACTAAAATAGCTATCCGGTTGAGACTCATCACAGGATTGGGTTCGTATGCGTTCAAGCAATTCAGCCGGTTTGTCTAAATACTTTTCTTTTAGCCGTTTTAGGGCAGCGTCCAATCCCGAGTCCTGCTCTATGGATTTTTGACGTTCATAATACTCAAAAAATCGAGCAAAGGCCACACCATGCACTGCATCATAGATGCCAGGTGGTTGCCCTTCGGCGTTTGTAAACTGCAGAGGTACCACACCCGATTTTAAACGTTCATACACCTGCGGTTGCAATATACGTGTAGCATAGCCAAGAGCATGATATTTTGCAATAAGGGCGGTCATCGCTTCCAGCTGATCGCGACGCAGTCCAAGACTGGATTCGAGTATATAGCCATCATTTTTCAGATGTTTTAAGGCCAGCACAGATTCTCGATCGGTGCTCAGATCTAAAACAATAGCAATGCAAATTGAGGATCACCAGTCATTAAGGGCAAACAAATTTCGGATACCCACTGTCGAATACACCAAATTTGGCCAAAAAGGGACGTGGCACAAACTCGGACACGATATCCGTATTCAAATGACTGCTCCGCAGCAGATGCTCATAAGCTGGCAATACTTCAGCGTATGCGTATACTTCATTAGCAAATTGAGTGTATGATTTACTCGTCTCACGGAACTCCGGTGAACCTTTCATAAATTTAACCACAAGGGTTTTATTTTCAATTCTCTCGTCGAACTGCAGCTTCAATTCCACAGTGTACAGCGTCGACATGAAACCGATGCCATTGGTGAAATCGACGGTATGTGAAACTACAGTATAGTCTTTGCCAAAGTATTTTAAAATGTCATAAATGACATATTTTTCAATGTAGGCCACTTGTTGCTCCACCGTCGACATTTTGCATTACCTAGAAAGAGAAAGAGAGAATAAGTGAGTGCGAAAGAGGGGGTAAGAAAGAAAGTTAGCGGGCGGGTGTGTGAATGCGTTTAAGCTGCAATCTCTAACCTTATTCAATCGGCTTTATTTTGTAACTGAAACGCATCTGAGTTGAATATCGCGCTTTTATAATCAAATCCAGCAATCAATTAATCTAAAGTACACGTCAGAAGACTCTACAAAGTCAAGTAAAAATTAAAAAAGCAAAAAAAATTCAATTAATTCCCCAAACAAGGACACCCGACTGGCAAATACCCTACCTATGCTGATAGGTCCACACACCACATGCCAGTGATTCCAACTCTTTTGTTCTTGAATCGCAGACTGTATCGATTAAAGCTTCCTTTGGCGTTTTACATATACTCCTTTATAGGGCATAAAAACAAATTCAGATAACCGGTAAACATTGATAAGAGATTATTGTTATCGGAGTTTTGTGAGTAGATAACTATCTACATGATCGATTGACAGAGGTAAAATATCGGTATATCGATTATTGATATCGATGCATTTCTCACCTCTATATTAAAGTGGCCAAATAAAAAAAAGCGTTGCTTTGCTTGCGTCTCGTTTTATAAAAAACGCGGAAAACGAAATAAAAATATTTGCGTGCAATTGTTAACGAAACGTATGTTTGTTTACCGTTTGGCAGTTGATGCTAAAAGTTTATTCAAAATATTTATTAATTATCCAATTTGTGTATCTTGTACTATTTCACCATCAAGCAGTGTGGGAGTGACAGTGTGTGGCGCTGTCTCACTCGCGCACCTTTAGGAGGAAGCGCGCGTGCAAAAAAACCTCATTTGTGGCTGTGCCCGTGGCTGACTAAGTGGCTGGCTGGCTGGCTAGTTCCTGTGTGTCGACGACGTCTACAACGGATACACCGGATTGCAATTTGCAATGAGTACCACAACAGATTCCAAAGCGCCTTTGCGCCAGGTGAAGCGCGTACAGTTTGGCATTTTATCACCCGATGAAATTGTAAGTGCAAAAATTTCACTTCGACGCCATATTGAAAATTATAAAATACAAAGAAAATTTAACAAAATATATAAAAAAAAAAAATTTTTTAACTAATAACAAACCAGATCCTCTTAACACCGAATTCCATAATCCTATCTTTTCGACCATGTAGCTGATGGTTAAATATATGTATTTTGACCCAATGCAATAACAATTTCGTGAAAGGGCGAAATATATTATCTATTATAGGTATTATCTTTTCAATAGATTATATTCTTTGTATTTATTTCATACGTATGTATGCTTTTTTATGAATGATTTTACATTCTCTTCACAGCGCCGAATGTCTGTGACCGAGGGCGGTGTGCAATTTGCAGAGACCATGGAGGGCGGTCGTCCCAAATTGGGTGGTCTTATGGATCCCCGCCAGGGTGTAATTGATCGCACTTCTCGTTGTCAGACCTGTGCCGGCAATATGACCGAATGTCCGGGTCATTTTGGTCACATCGATTTGGCCAAACCTGTTTTTCACATTGGATTCATCACGAAAACCATAAAAATCTTACGTTGCGTTTGTTTTTATTGCTCAAAAATGCTTGTCTCGCCGCACAATCCCAAGATCAAGGAAATTGTTATGAAATCAAAGGGGCAGCCACGTAAACGCTTGGCCTATGTCTATGATTTATGCAAGGGCAAGACCATTTGCGAGGGCGGTGAAGACATGGACTTGACAAAGGAGAATCAACAACCCGATCCAAACAAGAAACCAGGCCATGGCGGTTGTGGAAACTTTCAGCCATCGATACGACGAACTGGACTCGATCTAACAGCCGAATGGAAACAGGTGGCCGAGGCGTCGCAAGAGAAAAAGATCATTGTTTCGGCGGAACGTGTTTGGGAGATATTGAAACATATCACCGATGAGGAGTGCTTTATATTGGGCATGGATCCAAAGTATGCTCGTCCTGATTGGATGATTGTCACCGTACTGCCTGTACCCCCGTTGGCTGTCCGTCCGGCTGTTGTTATGTTTGGCGCAGCTAAGAATCAAGATGATTTAACCCATAAATTGGCCGATATTATCAAGGCAAATAATGAACTTCGCAAGAATGAGGCCAGTGGAGCGGCGGCTCATGTGATTCAGGAGAATATCAAAATGCTGCAATTCCATGTGGCCACTCTGGTCGATAACGATATGCCTGGAATGCCTCGGGCGATGCAAAAGTCTGGTAAACCCCTCAAAGCCATCAAAGCACGTTTAAAGGGTAAGGAGGGACGTATTCGAGGTAATCTGATGGGAAAACGTGTGGATTTCTCTGCACGTACTGTCATCACTCCGGATCCCAATTTGCGTATCGATCAGGTTGGCGTTCCACGTTCCATAGCCCAGAATTTAACGTTCCCGGAATTGGTGACCCCCTTTAATATTGATCGCATGCAGGAGCTGGTGCGTCGTGGCAATTCACAATATCCGGGTGCCAAGTATATAGTACGAGATAATGGTGAACGTATTGATTTGCGTTTTCATCCCAAATCCTCGGACTTGCATCTGCAATGCGGCTACAAAGTGGAAAGGCATTTACGCGATGATGATTTGGTTATATTCAATCGTCAGCCCACGTTGCACAAAATGAGTATGATGGGGCATCGTGTTAAAGTCTTACCCTGGTCCACATTCCGTATGAATTTGTCTTGTACTTCGCCCTACAATGCCGATTTTGACGGCGATGAAATGAATCTGCATGTCCCCCAGTCGATGGAAACACGTGCCGAGGTCGAAAACATCCATATAACGCCCAGACAGATTATCACACCACAGGCCAATAAGCCGGTAATGGGTATTGTACAGGATACATTGACTGCAGTTCGTAAAATGACCAAACGTGATGTCTTCATAACCCGTGAGCAAATGATGAACTTGTTGATGTTCCTGCCGACATGGGATGGTAAAATGCCTCAGCCTTGTATTCTAAAGCCTCGACCCATGTGGACGGGCAAACAGATCTTCTCGCTCATTATACCCGGCAATGTCAATATGATACGCACTCATTCTACGCATCCCGATGAGGAGGATGATGGGCCGTATAAATGGATATCACCGGGAGATACCAAAGTAATGGTCGAGCATGGTGAACTCATTATGGGTATCTTGTGTAAAAAGACTTTGGGTACATCAGCCGGATCCCTGTTGCATATCTGTTTCCTCGAATTGGGTCACGATATTGCTGGACGATTTTATGGTAACATTCAGACCGTCATTAATAATTGGTTACTCCTCGAGGGTCACAGTATTGGTATTGGTGATACCATTGCTGATCCTCAGACATATAACGAGATCCAGATGGCCATCAAGAAGGCCAAAGACGATGTCATAAACGTTATCCAAAAGGCCCATAATATGGAGCTGGATCCCACGCCGGGTAACACCTTGCGTCAGACATTCGAGAATAAGGTGAATCGTATTCTGAACGATGCTCGTGACAAAACTGGTGGTTCAGCCAAGAAGTCCCTCACAGAATACAACAATCTAAAGGCTATGGTGGTGTCTGGATCCAAAGGTTCCAACATTAATATCTCTCAGGTAGATCAACATTGAATATGAACCTATATATGTACATATATATTTAGGTGGTTGGAACTTTTTACGATCCATTTTGTTTTGTTTTCTCCAGGTTATTGCTTGTGTGGGCCAACAGAACGTGGAGGGCAAACGTATACCATACGGATTCCGAAAGCGTACTCTACCACATTTCATTAAGGACGATTACGGTCCCGAGTCGCGCGGCTTTGTGGAGAACTCGTACCTGGCCGGTCTGACCCCATCCGAATTCTATTTCCATGCCATGGGTGGACGTGAAGGTCTGATTGATACGGCTGTAAAGACAGCCGAAACTGGTTACATCCAACGTCGTCTGATCAAAGCTATGGAGTCGGTTATGGTCAACTATGATGGAACTGTGCGTAACTCGGTGGGCCAGTTGATTCAGTTGCGTTACGGCGAAGATGGGCTATGCGGTGAATTGGTCGAGTTCCAAAATATGCCCACCGTCAAGCTATCAAACAAATCCTTCGAGAAACGCTTCAAATTCGATTGGACCAATGAACGTTATATGCGCAAAGTTTTCACCGATGAGGTGATCAAAGAGATGACCGACAGCAGTGACGCCATACAAGAATTGGAGTCCGAATGGGATCGCCTGGTAGTGGATCGTGACAGTTTGCGTCAAATATTCCCGAATGGTGATTCCAAGGTTGTCCTGCCTTGCAATCTGCAGCGTATGATATGGAATGTGCAGAAGATCTTTCATATAAATAAGCGTCTGCCCACGGATTTATCTCCCATGCGCGTGATCAAGGGTGTTAGAGGGCTCCTGGAACGTTGTGTCATTGTGACGGGCAATGATCGTATCTCTAAGCAGGCTAATGAGAATGCCACATTGCTATTCCAGTGCCTGGTTAGATCGACGCTTTGCACCAAATACGTGTCCGAAGAGTTTCGCCTTTCGACGGAGGCCTTCGAGTGGTTGATCGGTGAAATTGAGACACGTTTCCAACAGGCTCAGGCCAATCCGGGTGAAATGGTTGGAGCCTTGGCTGCCCAAAGTTTGGGTGAGCCGGCCACACAGATGACATTGAACACTTTTCATTTTGCTGGTGTGTCATCGAAGAACGTAACTTTGGGTGTGCCACGTCTCAAGGAGATTATCAATATATCCAAGAAACCAAAGGCTCCATCTCTAACGGTGTTCCTCACAGGAGGAGCTGCCCGCGATGCTGAGAAGGCCAAAAATGTGTTGTGCCGCTTGGAGCACACCACATTGCGTAAGGTGACCGCCAACACGGCCATTTATTACGATCCTGATCCTCAGCGTACGGTCATATCGGAAGATCAAGAGTTCGTTAATGTCTACTATGAAATGCCTGATTTCGATCCGACTCGCATATCACCTTGGCTGCTGCGTATAGAATTAGATCGCAAACGGATGACAGATAAGAAATTGACCATGGAACAGATTGCTGAGAAGATTAATGTCGGATTCGGCGAGGATCTTAATTGCATTTTCAATGACGACAATGCCGATAAATTGGTCCTACGAATTCGTATTATGAATAACGAGGAGAACAAATTCCAGGACGAAGATGAGGCCGTCGATAAGATGGAAGATGATATGTTCTTGCGTTGCATCGAGGCAAATATGTTATCCGATATGACATTGCAGGGCATCGAAGCCATTGGTAAGGTGTATATGCATTTGCCTCAAACCGATAGCAAGAAACGTATCGTTATAACCGAAACGGGAGAATTCAAGGCAATTGGTGAATGGCTATTGGAAACTGACGGTACATCCATGATGAAAGTTCTATCCGAACGGGATGTGGATCCCATACGAACCTCATCGAACGACATTTGTGAGATATTCCAAGTGCTGGGCATTGAGGCAGTGCGTAAATCGGTTGAAAAGGAAATGAATGCGGTCCTGCAGTTCTATGGTCTTTACGTGAACTATCGCCATTTGGCTCTGCTGTGCGATGTTATGACAGCCAAGGGACATTTGATGGCCATCACACGTCACGGCATCAATCGACAGGATACTGGTGCTCTGATGAGATGTTCCTTCGAGGAGACGGTGGATGTGCTTATGGACGCTGCCGCTCATGCTGAAACTGATCCTATGCGCGGTGTCTCTGAAAACATTATAATGGGTCAATTGCCCAAAATGGGCACTGGATGCTTCGATCTGCTGCTCGATGCCGAGAAATGTCGATTCGGCATCGAGATACCTAATACACTGGGCAGCGCAATGCTGGGCGGTGCTGCCATGTTTATTGGAGGCGGTTCCACGCCAAGCATGACACCGCCAATGACGCCTTGGGTGAACTGTAACACACCGAGGTACTTCTCTCCGCAAGGACATGGTAAGTGACAGCCACTAGATTCCATTATCGCTTGTTTTTCTAATTCTAATTATCGTTGAATTTCTATCTTTCTCTCTCAACTTTGCAGCCAGCTCCATGACTCCGGGAGGCCCAAGCTTCTCACCGGCTGCAGCCTCAGATGCCTCTGGCATGTCACCCAGTTGGTCACCGGCACATCCAGGATCATCGCCAAGTTCACCGGGACCCTCAATGTCACCATACTTCCCCACTTCGCCCAGTGTGTCGCCGTCGTATTCACCAACATCACCGAACTACACAGCCTCTTCACCAAGTGGTGGAGCTTCACCCAATTACTCGCCATCGAGTCCGAACTATTCACCGACTTCGCCGCTATATGCGGCCACAAGTCCACGTTACGCATCGACAACGCCCAACTTTAATCTACAATCCACTGGCTATTCGCCCTCATCGTCGGGCTATTCTCCAACATCGCCAGTTTACTCGCCCACATCGAATTTCCAGTCGAGTCCATCGTTTGCCGGCAGTGGCAGTAACATGTACTCACCTGGAAATGCGTACTCGCCCTCCTCGTCAAATTACACACCGAATTCGCCATCATATTCGCCCACTTCTCCGTCATATTCACCCTCGTCGCCTTCGTACTCGCCGACTTCTCCTTGTTATTCACCCACGTCGCCGTCATATTCGCCAACCTCGCCAAACTATACCCCTGTCACGCCCTCCCTATTCGCCCACCTCTCCAAACTATTCGGCATCACCGCATTATTCACCCGCTTCGCCGGCGTATTCGCAAACCGGTGTCAAATACTCGCCAACTTCACCGACATATTCGCCGCCATCGCCATCGTACGATGGTTCTCCCGGTTCCCCACAATATACACCCGGTTCGCCGCAATATTCACCAGCATCTCCCAAATATTCACCCACTTCACCGCTCTATTCCCCTAGCTCGCCGCAGCATTCGCCCTCCAACCAATACAGTCCGACTGGCTCGACATACTCCGCCACAAGTCCACGGTATTCTCCGAATATGTCGATCTATTCACCGAGTAGCACAAAATATTCCCCCACATCGCCAACCTATACGCCAACGGCACGAAATTATTCACCCACATCGCCCATGTACTCTCCGACAGCGCCCTCTCACTATAGTCCCACGAGTCCGGCGTATTCGCCAAGTAGTCCCACATTTGAGGAGAGTGACGATTAAATTTTTTAGTAAATTTCTTTGTTTTATTTTTTTTTTTTTATTCCTCCCAAATATTTTGATTGTAACAATTTAAGTCAATTTTTGTCGCCCAAAACAAAAACACATTATATATATATTCGATATATCTCTTTTCTAAATCCAACAGATATACCATACACAAATATATATATACTAAATCTAAAATGTTATTATCACACACACACACACACACACACATAGAATGTTTTTAAATATTAGTTATTCTAGATCATATATATACATATATATTTTTATGACCACAAATTGCATAAATAATATGAAAAGCAAAAAGATTTTGTAAATTAAGCAAAACCTAAATAAAAATAAAAAAAAGACTCAAAAAAAAAAAAAAATTATATAAGTTTAACCCACAAAAACAACAAAAAATATACATGTTGGATCCATAGATGGAAACAAATCTTTGCATATTCGTATTTTATTATTAACATTTAGTTTTGTGGATCGGAAACCCAATTGGGCCACTGCTGTATCTCATTATATAGAATCAGACCCGGGCTCTGGGTGGTAATGACCTGGGAAGCGGCAATTAGGGCGTAATCACTGCTAAGCTCCTCCTGTTTTACCCCACAAATTAACAGTTTTTGGGCAGCTTTCAGAGCTGCAGGCGAGGGAAGTTTATCTGGAAGGAGAAAAGTGACCTAAAATAAGTCTTGTAATTGCAATTGCCGAGATGGACATACTGCTATAGTTTCCAATAAAGGCAATGCCAGTTCCATTGGCGTTATAGCCATATGTGTGGGCCCCACGGACGCCCCAACCGGTGCCCTCATAGACCACGCCATCGTTGCCAATGAGAAAACTAAGGGAGCATGAAAATGAATACATATAAAGCTTATCATCTGTGAGATGCCACCCTTCCCCCTTACTTGTAGCTTATGTCATTGTAGTTCAATTCGTTCTGTGCATAGCTTTGAATATTCTGTAGTATTTCCGCACATTCCAGAAAGCCAGCACACTCAGAGGTAACAGTGTGATGGATAACCACATAACGTATTGGACGCACTTGATAGTAGAGATCACCGCGTGGAGGCTTGCCACCCCATTGGCTCTTCAATTTGATCTGGGGACAAGATCGGCCATCAGTCGTCGTCGGTCGGTGGCTCTGGACCTGAGCAGCGACCAGGATCAGCAGGGGCAAATACACCGAGAGCATCTCTTCGATTCTGAAGCTGATTGCCAACTGTCGGCTATAATTTTTTCGATTTCTGTCTTATCACATGAAATATTTATTCCCGAAGTGCTTTAGTATTTCATTCGGTTGTTCTCTCATCATCTCTCATTGCGATTCGATTTTGATGGGTTGGGCTGTCTACAAAAACAAGTTTCACATTTCGCAGGGAATCCCATTGGCATTAGCACGAATACTTTTTCTTTTCATTCTCAGAAATCGTTTGTTGTGTGAGACTTAACAAAGGCATTTAATGACGTAAAACGGAAACATTCTTAATTGGAGTCCACTAACTTTGGTTTGTAGTCTAGTCCCCTGGTAAACTGGTATAAGGTTATTATGGCATCGGTCAAATAAGCATTACACAAAGCAAATAACAAAAGCAGATTCCATAAAGCCATTACCATAGGTTTCTCTGTTTAGCTTTCAGTTTTTGACCCACATATATTTTGTTACTACTTGGTAAGTGCAATTTTAGGGAGACCTTTATGAGGGATGGAGGTCTCTATGTGGCCATGTATGTGTAGTTTTTGAGTGAGTTTTTAAAAAGACCACCAATAACTAATATAAACTTTCCAAATGATTGAAAAATTGTCTCACCTTGTGGCAAAAAAATGAAATTGATTTTTTGTTTTTGGTTTGGTTTTTTGCTTTATAGCTTAGATAAATGTTTCAAGAATGGACTCCAGAAATTTCAAATCGAAATTTCAAATATTACAAAAGTCACAGGCCGTGCCGTAGAGCAGTATCGAGCACCGGCCGAGCACATTGAACGCGTTTTTCTTGAAACCACATTTGGGATGGGACCTTAGGGACATGATTGAAGGCGCTGTAAGTACTGTATGGTAATTTTCTTTTCAAAACCTCATGACTTTTGTTATTTTAATTTAATTTCATTTTTTATAATTGTATGTAGTTCATTTTATAAACAATACGGTACAGATTAAGAATCTTTTTGGTTTTTGTGTTTCACATGACTGATTTGTACGGAATCATGTCCGGAAGCGAGTAATGTCATCGCCAGCATTGATGGACGCCCCCCTTTTTTGGATTCCGACATTTCCAAAAATTGTATTCGCTGAATAAATACGTTTTCAAATCCAGGAAAAATTTCAACTTTTTATCTTTAACCGATTTCTCAAAAAAAATTCCTAACAAAGGTCCACTTTTTTTTTTAACCCAGAAGATCCTAAGATGAGGCAAAGAAGTTATTTCTTCTA
Source organism: Drosophila equinoxialis (assembly GCA_018150345.1). Classification (NCBI taxonomy): domain Eukaryota; kingdom Metazoa; phylum Arthropoda; class Insecta; order Diptera; family Drosophilidae; genus Drosophila; species Drosophila equinoxialis. Next base: position 3,930,779 of record JAECWI010000002.1, on the reverse strand, counting down.
AGGGGCAATTAATCATCTCATCCGTAATGGATATTTTCCTTTAGTCAAACAACACTAGGTTGAAACACATATCGGGGAACTATGCCCCATAAAGTATGCAACATTCTAGAAAGTATTATTTAATTGCAAGAAATTTACATTTTTTCAATTAAGCATCTTCTTAATAACTTAACAATTGTTCGCAAGCAATCATTAAACTTAAACTTTTCGTATACCCAACATTTTTTATTTGAGAGCTCATATCCCTTCTCTAGATCGGCCTGTGCCTTATGGGCCTATATGTATGCCAGAATTCTATTTGAGGATGATATCAAGGAACCACAAATGATTTTGAAATGTGCTAACTAATATTAAACTATTTAATATTCTTTTGTCCAAAACTAAATCGCAGATTTAAGGAATTTAGTAGTTCATAGTCCAAACCGACTTTTATTTTTTTATATTATCCTAATGGCAGATTGACATATTTTTTGTAAAGTTAAAGTAAAAACTTTAAAAAGATTGGAAATGATCGTATGTTTACAAAATACTTCTTCAAATTATATTAAATCGTTTCTTTGCTGAAAAGATATGTAACTAGAAACATGTCGAACTAACTAACCAACTGGCTTTCTCGTTCACTCCTTTAAGCCGCCACCGTCCAAGAGCCAATTCGTCCTTTAGGGGCCAAAACTTGCCTACTACGAGTTTCATAAATTAAGGAAAGTTTTAGATATTAGTAGAAATTATTATTGTGCCAATTATAACTGACATTAAAACTTATAAAAGAACATTTTTTGGCGATTTCAAAAGATTTGTTTTCAAAATCTGTAAATATACATTCACATTTTTGGTTAAACTTTAATTGAAAGTAAAATGAAACGTGTTAAATTTCATAAGAAACTGAATCTGTATTGGACGGAAGAAGTGAGATGGGAAAACCAACTAGTTCATTTTAAAACTCTCATTCAAAAAATAGTTTTTTGGCAGAGGCATTTTTTCAAAAATTCATAAAAATGAATAAATTTTGTAATTTAAAAAAGTGTTTGTTTTTTTTTTTTAATTTTTTCCCATTAAAACCATGAATCACCATATAAATCACCATTCTTGTATTATTCTCTTACTGTTACTAAAGCTTCTTTTTTTTTAAATCAATTTATGACAAAATTAATGATTCTTTTCTAAAGATTATAAAGCTTAAAAAGCCAATCGAAAAATATTTGAAATTGCTTGTTTTGGAGGCCGAAAAAAATGTGAATTGAATTTTTGTACAGGACCTGCTCTCAGTAGTCGCTAAGATTAATAAGTATCAAGTATAAGTATTTATATTCAAAAAGTCGCTAAGAAAAAATGTTATAAGATAAAAGTATATTTACTGTTAGTATTAAGGAATAGATGTTTGTTTTTAAGAGAGAAGGGATCGCAAGAATATACAAATGTATATGGAGATGGATCTAAGGAATTCATTTATATGTGGAAAGGAGCCAATAAGGAACCTTCTCTCATTTGTGTCTTCTTTGGAACCTGTTTAATAGTCATGAACAGAAAGGGTCAAGGGAGGGAGGAGATGGGGCGAAGGGCCGATTGTGAAAACGTCGATTAGACGCTTGAATGGTCGTTGAGCTGAGTCCTGGACCAGGCTAACGGTCGACGCACATGTTCGATTATATTAGCTCCGCAGAAGAGCGACCAAGCAGAACCAGCACATGGTGCTTGTACTGTTGCACCGCACCGCATCGAGGGATTGGCAAGTGGAGGTGGAGTTGGTGGTGGCGGTGCTGGTGGTGGTGGTGGTGGTGGTGGTGGTGGTGGACAAATAGATGGAGTACGGAGTAGCCGTTTCGGCAGTGGAAGTGTATTGCTTTTTGATGGGGACATTTGTCGATAGTTTCGTATTTTCGTATATTCGTTTTTTTTTTTTCTGTTTGACTGCGCAAGGGTAATGAGAGAGAGGAACCTGAGCAAGCGCAGCAGTATTCCTGCAAAGCTTTGCTGCCGTTCCACATTTTCACAGTATTCGGTTCCTCAGAGTCATGACATTCTGTAAACAGTTGCTGCTCGAGACGGAACTAAAAAGCGGAGCTAATACAACATTTGGAACTTATATTAGTACAACATATATATACAAACATATATATATATATATATATATATTTATTTTTTTGCATATTCTCTGTGTGTGAGTGTTTGTGTTGTGTTGTGTGTGTGACACGTGAGCAAAATTCGTCGGTGTTGTTTTTGAGGCATGATTGTCAATATGCCTGTCAATAGCGGTGCAACGGTTAGCGGCATTATAACTCAAAATTCTAGCAACAATAATCCGCAAGGTCAATGTGATTATAGTTTTTTAAAACGAAAATGTGAAATAGAATTGGAAGAGCAGCAGCAGCAGCAGCAACAACAACAGCAAGTGGTGTTAGCTACAACAACAACGACGGCAACGGCAACAGCAACAACGACGACAACAGCAACACCCTATGATAATCAGCAAATCGAAACGAATCCTTGGAAGAAACGTCTGGTGGAATATGATACCGGCTCTGGCAACGATTTGGTTAGCTATCACCTTCAACTCGATGCACCAGTTTCACGTGGCGGCTCATCGTCGTCATTTATCAATGACCTTTTCGCCTATGATAACAGTCTGCTAGTGCCCAGTGCTTCGTATCCCAGTGCGCCGAGTATTGATGATTCAACTGGCGGCGGCGGCGGTGGTGGTGGTGGTGGAGTTGTTGTTGGTGTTGGGCCAGAATCCTGGCAAACGGGCGAGCTACTAGAACTCGATCATCGTTATAATTCTGGCCTACAGACATCATCGACATCGTCTTCATCATCATTAAATGCTTCCCTGCCCACGTTACCGGTGGCAGCAACCCCAGTAACACCACCACCATTAGCTAGTCAAACCACATCCACTACATCCACCACAAATCCATCGTCGTCGCAAATCCAGCTTCAGGCTTCAAGCCAGAATCAAAGTTTTCTAGTTCCTCAAAAGCAAATGCCTCCGAGTCGGAGACGCATTTCACTGAATTCGATGGCCACTACCACTACCAGCGAATCGGAACCGGATTTCGAGGACAAGAATCTATCATGGCTACTCAATTTTAAGTTCGATGAGTTTCCACATCTGTCGCCGGATGTTGGTCGAGTCCATGGCCATCATCATCATCATCCCAATGCCAATGTTACGGATATAACCTCTAATGCCGGCATTGGAACTCAGCCCAATAGCACATCGCCGTGTAGCTCAAGTTCACCCACATCCGTATCGGTGTCAGCCTCCAGTTGCGGTTCCATGATCGAACAGCAGCAACATCAACGTCCCCGTTCTCCCAAAAGCTGTTCGAGCTTAGCCCAAAGCACATCTCTAGGATTAGTTGGCGGAGTTAGTAATACCAATGGGGGAGGCTGCGGCGGTGGCGGTGGTGGTGCAGCTGGTGGTGGTGCGGCAGTTGTGGTAACCAATAAAACGGGACGCAAATTTGAGGAACTTGTGATGGAAGTGACCTCAGAACTAGATGGCAACGATATGATTGTGGCTGAGCATGTTGTGGTTGAGGATACCACTTCCAAGGCGTAAGTAAAGAATCCACCTAGCACCCTCTTTAAAATCATATTCTTCAAAAGTTTTAATACCCTGAAATCGGTCAGTCTGTCCTTCTGAAAATAAACCTTTTGCAAGTCTCATAAATCTTGCCAAAATGATTCCTTTTTATTAAGAATTTTAAACATCAATTTTTGGTTAGTCTACCTACTTTGTATTAACATAATATTATATCTTTTCATTCCCCCCCTCTCTCTCTCGCTCTCTCTCACTCTCTCGCTGTCTCGGTCTCCCCACCAAATCGATGCCAACCATCCCCACGTGGCCCATCCAATGTGAATACCCCGAAATTACTCCACCCACCTAACGAATTGGAAACTACCACCGCAAAACAAGCAGGCCAAAGAAACCACCGTTTACATACACGGAACTCATCGAATACGCCCTCGAGGATAAGGGTGAACTGACTGTGTCGGGTATATATCAATGGATCTCGTAAGTACACACCACCCACTAAGCCTGTTCATTATTCTTGCACCCCAAATGGGTGGGCGCCATTTTGATTGCGAACTGACAGCCGGATGCGAGTCCATGTAAAATCTTAGGCATTTCTTTGGGCCATTTGAATTCAAAAAATACCAACAAACAATGGCAAAGTGAACATCACAAGTTAATTTATTGCCAATTGCAGAGGTGTTGTTTGTTGTTAGTATCGGAAATAGTTTCTAATCCATTCAACAAGTTGAACTATAGACAACTATCTGCTGAATAATCAAGTTTAGTTATAATGAACGTTGCTAAAAACGTTTTGAAATCAAAATCTAAAAGTTAGAATAGTTAGAAAGATATGCAAGCGTCAATGTGTCATGGATGTTTTCGAAATCAATTCAAAATTTGTCAGTTGGAGCCTTGTAAATGATGTAATCACCTATGCACAGTAAAATTCGCTTATTGCAGCCCAGAAGTGTGCTACAAAAAGTTGATATCTTTTCCATCAAAAATCTGGAAGAACGTGCAGAAACACACAAAATCTTGGACAAATCTTTAATATACGCATAAGGCCTCGAGGCAAAATTTAAACTCAAACATCAAATGAATGACATTATATTCAAAATTGGGAAAATGAACCGGGAAACCGGAGAAGACGATACTGAAGGGTTTCATGCGGTACCTGCAGAATAAGTAACCACTAATCAGTAATAATGCGGACTTTCTTGCAATAAAATATTAATCTTCACGTAAGTCAAAAGGCTAATTGTAATCAAGAATTCAAGAACCATTTGGGTTTTTTAATTGATATTTTTGGTTCCATTAAATTAAAATGGAAAAATTGGTTTAATGTTTATAAATAAGGAAAATATTTAAACAGTTGAAAGCAGAGAACTGTTTCGAGTCACAGACGATGTGAGACTAAAAGTTAGGAAATTTAATGCGAGCTAGGAACATTCATTTTTCCCATTCTGATGAAAGTCAAGGCCTACTTTGATGGTCCAAGATGAAAGTGATGGCATACTAGATATCGATTAAAGTTAATCGATTAATATTTAGTTTTCGATTCCTTAAAATCAAGAGTGTTGCAAAGTTTCTCACAGTTTTCTTTGGCCCAATAAGGATCTTCATATTTTCTCCAAAGACATGCGCGACTTTTCACCACTGGAACTGGCTGATATTTTGGTATCGGATCTGCTTGGATCTTTTGGCGATAATGAACTCTCACCGGAATGTTTGGATGGCGCCCTGAAGCTATTTAAGCCAGATGGCATTAGCATTCCATATAAATCTACTTCCTATATTAATCCCATAATGTCGGCCATATTGCATCAGAATGTTTGCCAATTGGTGCCCTCCGTGTCGGCATTTAATTATGGCTATGCCTCACTATTGAAGAATATTTATCACACTAACTAAATGGGCTAAAATCCTCTTGGAATCTGCATTAAAATCTCAAGAACTCATTTTTTGGCCATTTTCGGAAAAAAATTATTATGTATTTTTGAATATACAAGAGTTTATGCGAAATTGCTATTAAGCTAAGGTATGCTTTTTTGAAATCTGTTAGTAATTGTCGTAGATACAGTCCGAGGAAAATCGGTGGAATCACCAAAGTTTGTTTTTAAAATATCTTAAATATTCTCAAATAATCCTAACTTAATGAATCTGTAATTTTATCAACTTCTACAGTTCCCTTATATGAATCTTTAAGTTTGCATTAAAATCGCAAAAACTAAATTTGGGCCCAATTTTTCGTAGCCCTTTAAATATATTTTTTTAAAATATGCTAACTAAACTCATATGCAACTTTTTGAAATCGTTTAGCAATTGTCCAAATTACCGATTGACCATTATCATTATTTGGTGACAGATTTTTATATTTCATTTCATGTTTTAACTTTCACATCGGAAGGTGATCTTCCTGTAAATTGTATTTAGGTTTCTTAATTTCTACAGGCGCCGCGCTGGCTTAATCCGTCACCGAATATGTGTAAACGATTTCAAATCTTTCCGAGTTTGACTGAAAGTTGTGCGAAGTTTATGTTTCTTTGGATCACTTTAATTTGACTTTGTACTTGTTTTTTGTTTGGTATTATTCGTCTATATGTAGTTTATATATACATATAACAAAATATATATAATCAAACAAGTAACAGCTTGTCCCATTCTCCCATTGGACAAATATTTTTATAGATAAAACAGTATTCGAATAGTTGCCCATATTTCGCAAAAATGTATTTTATAATTATAATATAATGTCTAACCCAGTTTGAGTTTACCTCTCTCTCTCTCTCTCTTTCATTCTCTCACACTCTCCCTGTCCCTACCCAAAGAAACAAACTCTTAAGCTTTAATTACTCGAAATTAAGATAGTTTCAAGTCTTTTCTTAGACAGGAATGTAAGTTTTATTTCATTCTTTCTTGTTTTGGTGGTCTTCGATTTGAATTAGAACCTCAAAAATGTATTGTTTTGTTAGTTTTGATATTTAAATTCAAATATCCTGTAAAAAAAATTTGTTTTCCTCTCTGTAAGGAGCCAGGTAATCTTTTTTCCAAAGCTTTATTTCCCTATATCTACCTGCAAAGAGTGTAGCCAAATTTTATTTACAAATTTGTTGACTGATACATATATGAAGATTACTTTCACAAATCTACATCAAATAGATATAGATACATATATGTAAATAGTTTAATCGAAACTCTGTAAACTTCTAATTAAAATTCATTCTGGTTGCTTGTAAATGTTTCGATATGTGTGTATAGACATGTTATTTATAGATTTTCCAAATGTCTACGATATTTTTTTTCATGTATTCACCAACACATATATGTACATATATATACATATATACAAGTTGTAAACTTACAGTCATTACCTAGTTTTCATATCCAAAAAGCTCCTTCTCTGTCTCATCAAAAAGTAAAGGAAGAATATCAATTCAACTACAATAATAAAAAAACTTTTAACACATTTTTCAAGGTTCATTAATTTGGCCTGGTCCCCATATTCCTTCACACACACACACACATATTCCCTTCACCCTTCGAACTGGGTGCACCTGTAGAGGAAGAGAGGTCGGTGAATGGGGTGGATGATGGGATGGGTCTATGTCTTCTATAGTAGAATCGTAGAATCAGTGTAAATATTTGAAGCCACAGCTACAAATGTTGCGTGTAAATATCCTATATAAATTTACATGCACATACAAAAACAAAAAGTAAAGACCAAAAACAGCCGAGCAACCCTCAACCGAACCTCCCCCCCACCAACCTCATGCCTCCCCCTCTGTTAGCCATCAAACTGTTCATTAAATGTAATGAGCCAGCAGGACCCAATCGAACTTTTTCTGCCATGTTCCTTCTTCTTGGGGAACTTTTCATTAACCATTCACAAATTTACTTTGTGGGTAAATTGAAGGCGGGGAGGATGGTAAAATTGGGGAGGGCATGTGGTAGAGGGGTTATGCCCATGGTCACGTCCTCGCCTGTTCAAGGCAAAAAAAAAACTGGAAAAAAAAACGAGAAAAAATAGCGCCTGCGCCTTGACTTTACCACCAACTTGGGTCACCCACGCGACTTGTGACCCTCGAACCTTCACTTCCTTCTCTCTCTACACCCTCCTGACGATTTACCTGGTATGCCATGGCAATTGCCCATGAAATTTATACGCTTCACAATAATTATTAATTGCAGGAGTTGGGGTTTGCCGGGTTCCGAGGGGGTTGTCTTTCCGGCCTTTCTACACCTTTTACATGCATCAATGCATACATCAGGAGCAATTCAGCTTCGGATCAGGTGTTTGACATGCCCAGGCCCATACCCATACCCATGCCCATGCTCATGCCCATGCCCATGCCCATGCAATTAGATGGATGTGCATAGGGTCGGGGGTTAATGCATTTTAGAGCTAACTGGTAGGTGAATTCAATGTCCCTTCCGGTCAATTTGAATTGCATATTGAGTGTTTATTGGATGCGGATCATGCTCGATTGCACAGGACATTGCAGACACTAAGCAGAAAGCGGGGAGTAATTTCATCAAATTAAATGCAAACCTGTCTTATCGATTCCATAAGTTTACAAATTCTATATATTTTCAAATCAGATTTTTCAGATAATTAAACTAAATTAGGAGATAAGATCATGGTCATATCCTATGTCTAGTTCTTTACGATGCTGGTAGGTCTAAAGTTTTATATATTAAGCAGGGAACTTTCTGTACTTTTCTCTTTTCGCCTCAACTAGTTGTAATTCTTAACCAGTTTTAGCGTTGCAGCTAAAGAAAGACATGAAGGTTAAACCTAGTTGGGAATTATATTTGAGTTGGTCGCGGAATTTCAAATGATACAGAGAAAATTGTGTATTTTTTGCATTTTACCGATTTTGCAACGATTTTCAGGCTTATCGCTTTAATCTCATGATATAGCTAAATATTGCATGGGGGAGTGGTTAAAAAACCTTATTCTTTTTTCTTTTTCCATTTAAAAAGTTTTTCATTAAATAAATGAAAATCAGCACACACACACACACAAAGAAGAAAACTTCCCTTCTGTGGAATGGCCATAAATCCATAAATTTGATTTACAACGCCAACAAGAACATTTTTTTTAGAACAATTTATGCACTGAGTAAAGTAAGTAGAAGCAGTATATTTACATATATATTAATACCTACATACATACAAACACTCACTCACACACACACAGACAGAAATATATGTACATATATAAATGAACTCGAAATAAACCGCCAGAAGTAAAGTAGTTGGCTGTTGCCCAGTCTGGGGCTCCTTGCTCCTAGCCGCCATGTCAAAAATTGAAGCGCTTTACTCCATGCAAGCAAGAAAAAGACAGAGTGAGACAGGGAGAGTGAGACAGAAAGAGAGAGAGGAAGAGGAAGAGAGAGAGAGAGCGAATCGCAACGAGAGAATTGGTTTGCGTGCCAGGCACACCCTGATACGACCAGCCAACCAACGAACCAGCCAACTAGTCCATCCAGCGACCATTTAGCCTATCAGACAAAATCAAGAACTTTCAAAACGAAGGAGACAGAAACTCAATCATAGACCTCTTGGGCCTCATCAGAGTGGACAGTATGTACTGCCATCCAGATCCTAGAATCATGATTTGTCAGTCAAAATCAAGCCTTTTACGTATTAAGTATTTGGTATATCATATGATTTTATAATTAGGCAGAAAATTACGCCCATGGTATATGTAAAACTTAAGGTGAAGCTGGCCTTTCATCTTTTCGCGTTATCTAATTGTAATTCCCAACCGGTTTTAGCGTACACAAGTAAGGAGACTTTTACGATTTTATGAAGAGATTTTCTTGTTGAAGCAATTCCATATCAAATTGAAATTTGCTTTTGACCTAGTAAGAAATTACAAGAACATTCAAGATTTCATTTAATTTACTAAGTATATCTATTCCGGATCATTATTATCCTTATGTAATAGTTACCGTTACCTATTGAAATTTGATGAAAATCTAAGGACAAGCAATAATTGCCTTAACTTGAAATTTTTCGGCGAACGGGAAAGTTCTCTTCAATGAGATTGTCATATTACATACCTCCATACATACACACATACATATGTACGAATGTATGTGTCAATTGTAGTGGGTCCTGGCCTATCTACCCAGTATACATGTATGTTTTAGGGTACATTAGTTATCCTTTGAGAGTAAGTACAAAGTGTATTTAAGATTACCGTTTAGTTAGTCATGACTGTCTGTATCGAGTGATTGATTAGGGTTTAATTCAACTTTCAATATTAAAATGACTTAAAGACAGTTAAATTACAGGGTATCTTGAATTCGGTATCTTAAAATTCGAATTAAACATTTTATTGGCATAAAACTGAAACCGAAACTGAAATTCATATCCGACCCACAACTTTACACATACATATATGCATATATTATTATAACCATTACTAAGAGCGGGACGTGAAACGTCGGGGGGTGGGGGGCTTGGTGATGGAGTGGATTGGGGTTGGTGTCTTTAGGATAATGAAGCACCAAAAAAAAAAAAACTGGGGGCATGCCGTGTATTTCGACAATTCATTCCACACAACGTAGAACGAAGTCAGTCATTCAATTCATTGACAATGATGACGACGTTGATAGCGGATATATATGTATGTATGCATGTATATACATATGTATGTGTTTTTTCTCTTCTCTTCTTCTTTTTCGCTATACTAAGTTTGGTAGTTCCATCCAAGCATTCAGCCAGCCAACCACCAATCTATCCCACCCATCCACCAATAGTCCCAACAGTCCCATTCCCATTGTAAAGCAATGTTGACAATTCGACAAGTGCGACAGGCCAGCACGAGAATCGTGAAGGAGGAGTTGAGGGTTTCAGAGGGTTCGGTGGGAGGGCTAATACACATACATACCAACAACATAGATTTATATGAACGTTTAGGCCCATCGATTTGGGTGCTGCATGTGATTAAACCCTCCTAGACATGCAGTTCTACTATAAACTATCCAAAAATTGTATCCATTCAAAAGGCAATAATTTCTGAAAATGTTTAAGTACTTTTTTGAGAAAGCAAAACGCAATGTGGGTGCTTTTGGTGGTGGTGTATCCACGGCTTGATGTTCCTAAAATGCCTAAGAATTAGATAAATCAGATAGCCAATTGCACCTACCTACTGCCTACTCGTTTGTTGTCTAAATTTTGCTGGAAAATTAAGCTTCTTCAGACTTAAACTTTTATCCTGTAGTCAGTTAAACTATCGCAGAGTGAAGAAATATGTAAATTTACGACACAGATTACATTCTCCTTTGAAATCCTCAGCAACCGGCGAAGGAATCTGATGAAAAGAAAGAGGCGTCAATTCAATTCAAGTGTTTTGACTTTGTATAGTATACTTTTAGGTGCATATTTTCCAACCCCAGATCTCCTGATTTTACATAATTTGGACGTGATGGGCAAAAACCGAGTTCATACTCACGGCCCCTCACCTAAATCATCATTTATCAATTGAATACCGTGATAATTCTTAAAATCGATAAAACTTAAAGCAGTTTACCTGTCGCTTCAAGTTAATCTACTAAAGTTTACTAGCTTAACCTGTGTTGATTACGATCTTAGCCTCTGATATTAGGTAGCAGCCGAAACTGTCTTGAATTTTCCAGCTTAAACACCTGAAATTAGTTTTGCACCGTATGAACGACAACATAAGACAACATTCGGTTGAAGTTTACTTTGCTTACTAAATCTGCTAATATATCAAGAATAAATCGTATGTAAACATTTATGAAAAACATACAAATTCCAGTAGCGAATTCCTCAAATATTTTTGAAAGGAGTCTACCCAGTTTGGAAAAAGGCTGATATCTAGTATCGGTTTTATTAACTAAGCTTACTAAATCTAATCTGTAAATATTTCTCTTCAAAATTTCTTTTTAAAAGTCGTTACTCTGCTCAGGCGTTTGTTTCAATTTTCAACAGATTCGGTTTAAGCAAAGTAAATGTTAAGTCTGAAGTAGGCCGATCATAAGAGTCACTATCATTGTATTTCGTGTGACATTTCATTCATCAAAATATTACAAATTTGCTAATTAGCAGGATTCTTAGTTTGTTTTAGTCAAGTTCGAATAAAAATTTGCTCCAAATTCTGCACAAAACAAATTCAAGAGAAATTTTAAGACTAATTTCTTTATGTGTAGAATCTCAACAGACAAACTAAACTATTGGAAACTTTATTCTATTTTTTCCAATTTTGACAATTTTGAATGCGATTTTACAAGACTAATCTATGGATCTAAGGATACTAATTTCACCATATCCATAGATACTTATATGTATGTACATATATTACTTTTTGGTTCCGGAAAGTTCAATTGTAAATTCAATCGGTTCTGGCTTATATTATGTCGTTTAAAACTTTAGATATTAGTTTTTACTGCATGGACTATTCGTTAGTCTACAATTTGAAGCACCGAGACATGCCCCCTTTAGTTTGATTTGATTTGATTTGAGTTGATGATGACGATGATGATGATGATGATGTTGATGCGTCATGACGAGGTTCTGCGTGTCTGTTTAAGTACATGGTGCAGCAGGTCCTCCTACAATATGGTGAGGTCATTAAGGTTGTTCCCGGGAACGCGCATTCGTCTCAATAGACAAGCGTCAGTCCGTCGTCCTTTTTTACGTACTCGTTCCTCGTTTCATTGCATTACATTTCATTTATGAATCGGACAAAAACCAAAATAAATGAAATAAATGGAGAGGAGACAGGAATAGGAATTGGAATCAGAATCGTTTGGCTCGCGTGCTGAAATATTCAATCTTTTTGTTGTTGTTGTTTTGGATTGGATTGCTTTTGCCTACGACGTGGACATGGGATTTCTTTCCTTTTTCATTTTCATTTTTTTTTTTTTGTTGTATTTTTTTAACCAATGACAGAGTGGGGGTGGTTTTTCCCGGCGCGTGTCTTTCTCGCTCTCTCTTTCTCTTTCTCTGTCTGCCTCTCGCTCTGTAAAATACTTTCCATTTTTCCTCCTACCCCCAAAAGAAAAAAAAAAACTCTCGTCGTTCATCGGTGAGTAGAAGTTAGGCACGCGATGTCCTTTCCGGTCTTCGTTGTTTCCCTTTTACATCTCTTTGGGTTGTGTCGGATTCGTGGTGCTTTTCCTAATGGGTGGGGCGGGGGACTTACTACTCCATTTTTTTTTTCTGCTTTCGTTTCCATTTCCAAATCGCCTGTTCGTGACTGAAGAATAGAACGAAACGACGCATAATTTGTGCCAGTACGCTGTCCGTATGGACATACTGGATGGATGGATGTAGTGTGTGTGTGTGTGCGTGTGTGTGTGTGTGTGGGGTCTGCCGCAGTGCCGTCGTTCGATGACGTGTTCCATGTCCGTGTCCGTGTCCGTGTCCCTGTCCATGTACGTGTCCCTGTCCGGGTTGGCTGTTGTTGTTCTGTGCGCATGTTGAAACTTTAATTGCAACTGGTCAAAATAAATGAAAAACACAAAAAAGAAAATGGCCTGAAAATGAGGAGGGAGGAGGGATAGTTTCAGGCCAACCAATTGCAGTTGAGAAAATTGAGTCCAATAAGTATTAGTTTAGTTAGCTTAGGACAATTCAAACTAAACTGCATTCATTCATTTTATCGTATTTTTAGCGATCGTTTTCCCTATTACAAATCGAATGATGATCGCTGGAAGAATTCGGTGCGGCATAATCTATCAATAAATCCGCATTTCCGTAAAGGAGTGAAGGCACCACAGGGCGCTGGACATTTATGGGCCATATCTAGTGGGGATTCGGCGGAAAATGTTTTAGCCTGGGAGCATGTAAGTGAACTATCACAGAAAAACAACGAAAAGATATTTTTAATATGTTTTTTTTTACTTTACAGAAAAAGCAACGTTTGGATTTGTTTTTCAAAATGGAGTCAATCAATAGGGAACGCATGCAACAACAACAACAACAACAGCAGCAGCAGCAACAACAACAATTGCAACAGCATCAGCAACAACAACAACAACAAGTATGCAATTCACCTCAGAATACAACACAATCCACCAGTTCGAACTGCATCTATGATGAGGGTAATGTGGCAGCAGCTGCCTTAACGCAAGAAATGTTGCAACAACAACATGGAGAATCATCGCCAACAGCGACAGCAACCGCAGCAACACATCATCAACAGCAGCAGCAGCAGCAGCAACAACAACACCAACAGCAACATCAAAGACTTTTGCCCTTCAATGATCTCTTGAGTGACGAAGAGTTACGCAAAACTGCAGGACAAATATTAAATGGCATACATCGAGAAGTGGAAGTGCAATCAGTAAATAGCATTATAAGTACCTATCAGGATGTATTGCTGGATAATGGTAAGTTCTAAAGAGTCTCATCTCTTCTGAATCTCTTACTGATTCGCATTTGACTCTGTTTCAGAAGACTATCTCAATCCCATACACAAAGATGTGGTAGTGACTGAAAGTGTTTTACGCCAGCAGCAGCATAACCAACAGCAACATCATTCCCACCATCATCAGCAGCAACACCAGCAGCAGCATCAGCAACAGCAGCACTTGGGTCTGAATCATCACTCACAATATTATATTACCGAAATAGATCCCATGGAATTGGGCATACAAATGTCGCAACATCAAATGGAGCCATCCGAGGAGGAGGTTCTATTTAGCGATGAATTCAATTTGAATTATTTTGGATATAATCCGGGAAGCGATATAGTGGCTTGACCGCGGAAACAGCAACAAAAACAACTATCTTAAAGTCTACTATATATACATATATATACATATATACTTAGATCTTATGTACTTTATATATAATATGTATGCCTACCTAAATATCTGTATATGGATCTCTAGATAAGTCTTAAGCCAATTCTCTTTAACCAAACCAACTACTAGTCACACAAACAAAAAAAAACAAAAAACAAAATGATTGCAACCACCTATGGACTGTAGGTATATGTATATCCCTCCCCCCTCCTCGTCAACCTCCCCTAACCTTGCTCCTCCATCTCAATATGTATAGTCTAGTCTTCAATGTACCAAGAAAAAGTTGTTTGGAATCGTCAATGCAACAATTTTTTTTTTTTTTTTTTGTTTTATTTAGTTTAATTTGTAGTTTAATTTCCTAGACATTTAAGGTATATCAATATAAACAAAAAATATAACATATAGTTAATACATAAATTATAATATTATACATATGTAGTGGATAATGGAGAAAAGCACTTAACTACTTCAAAATGGTTTAATTCACTCATGGCAAAAATAAAAATTTTTTACTCAAACGAAATGAGAATTTCCGACCTTTTCAAGTCCCTCATGATGATTTTTCGCAATGAATTCGGAATGAGGTCAATGTGGTTAAATGGAAAAGATTGATATTCAGAAATGAAATATGAATTAAGGATTTTCAAATCATCTCTATATGATAAACAAGTTTACTGACTCATAATCAAGTTTATTTACCCACTCACTTAGTTGTTCATTCATTTATTCACTCACTTGGCTCACTTGTTCTTTATTATTCTCCGCGGTCCCTGATCACTTCTCTGGTGGAAAGGATACCCAATATTAAGGTAGACAAAAGTTTCCAAGGATTGAAAAACAGCCCAAAACTAAATGGTTCCAAAGTTTAGATCTCAGTTTAATCGCAATTCAGCATATTTTAAAATGATATTAGCCACTTGGATACAAACTTGATCACACTACGTACTACGCATACATTCCAAATTTGGTGGCTCTATCTCTGATAGTCTCCGAGAACTAGGCGTTCATACGGACGGACAGACGGACATGGCTATATCGACTCGGCTGTTGATACTGATCAAGAATATATATACTTTATAGGGTCGGAAAAGCTTCCTTCTGACTGTTACATACATTTTGGCGACTTTAATATACCATTTCACCCTATGGGTGTATGGTATAAAAAAAAAGCATATATTAAAGAAGCTAACTTCGGCTATGGCGAAGTCTAAGTTTATCCCAAAAACCGCCCCTGTTACTACGCCACTGTTGTTTTTATCAACAATCAACAAAGATATCCCGAAATTCTGAATGAGATCGCGACTAGAATTAGATCCATGCTGTATCTAGTGCCGTCTTGAACTTTATTTTCAGACATTTTTGTATCGAGTTAGGCTTTTTTGGGCTAACTTCGAAGTCCGAAGACTTCTTAAACACAAACAAAACATAATCCTGTTAAGTCTTTCCGTTTTTTAAACTATCCGATCCAATAATGCCCCCTTAAAGAACTTAAAGAAAAATCGTGTACTCTGAAAGTTTTCGTAAGGTAAACTTGTCGTTTTCAAGATGAGAACAAGAGCGAGTTGGTGATCTGGTAAGTTAGAGTTCACCCACTCCCCAAAAAGGAGTTGTTCCCTCATGTTTACTCACACACTCCTGCAATGTCTGTACATTTCAAACAGTTCAAAAACCATTCACTTAGCTTCGAAATTTTAATTCGCTCTGTTGGAATGGTGTAGAACTTTAATTCGCCTTGATGTTATGAAACTTGAATTCGCTTCGCTTACTGTAAATGGCGCAATGTTTAAACTGCTAGGCTCTAGTTCCGCTTACTGGTTCCGGTTCCTCTGAATATTACACCCAGGATATACTTTTATAAGTTCAGCAAATGATGTTTATGTACATTCAAGAAAACTGAATAATGGATATATCTATAGACATGGGAAAATGAGTTTCTACAACAGAATCTGGCAACATTTCATTTTTGAAGGAAACAAGAATCAATGATTAATTTTTTTTGTTTGTTTTTTATTGGGATAGTTTTATTTTTGGGGCCATATATTTATTAATAATGGGGGAGGTGGCGTAGGGGTAGGCATATATGTATGTATATATATATATTTAGGTGTATAGGTTACCTCCTATTACATGCATACAAAAATATTTATATGAATTGGCTGCCAAGGAATATCTAATATGATACAATAATTTATTTAACTTGCCTAGTCTACAAACAAAAAACATATATATATATATATATATATTTATAATTAATATATAAGATGTACAGACATTTGTATACACATATAAAGTTGGTATAATAATTAAAATTTGTAAGTAAGCATACATGTATCACAAATATTAGATTATTTTAAAGAGCAAAAGCCTATATAGTATATCGTATATATGGACATAAAACCAAAAATAAGTAATTATAGTTGTCTATATTGTGTTTGTGTTTAGTTTAGTAGTTATATATATATATATAGAGCAAAACGAATCGTTTTGTATTGAAAAAGTAGTTTCATTTTATTGACTGACACCGCCTCCTAGTGCTTCCTGACACTTGGATTTGGTCGCCGGTCTTCTTAGGTTCAGCTGGAGCTTAGGCTTGGTAAACCAACCAATTGTGCAAATGCAATTGGTTGGGATAACCGATTTTTATACATAAATCATAACATTAACTATACACGCACGATTACATATAGAAACATATACATATACTAGAAATAATGGTCCATAAATGATCGTAGTACCATTATTGCTCAATTGGGTAAAAACTTAAACTGGTATATTTAAATGTTTAAAAGTATAAAGGATATCCACCAGAGTCAGGGACAGAGACAGACAGTCAATTGGTAATTTGTTTTTAACGTTTTGTTTCGCTAGAACGTTTCTGTTCACGGCTATCGCCACGTTCGATAAACCAATTGTTGTTATTCTTATGATGATTTCGTTTGCGCGACTGTTCACGCTGTTGCATCATTCGTTGGTGCCACTCACCGCTGCCACTATTGTTGTTGTTGTCATCGTCATCATCATCATCATCATCATCCTCTTTGGACATGTGACGTGGCTTTTTGCCATGTTGTTGTGACCGATGCTCATCGGAGTCATCATGTTCCTTGAAAAACTTTTTCTTATAACGTTCCTTGGAGTCGTTTTCTTTCGAGTTGGCAGCGTATCGCTGCTTTTTATAGAACTTTGATTGTTGTTCCTCCCGCGAATGCTGATGCTGATGATGACTGCCCGTTCGGGTTTGGGTTGATTCGGATGAATATTTGTTTATATTTTTTTGACGGTGCTGCTGCTTTTTAGAGAAGTCACTCCCAATTTCATCTCCATTATTGGCATTACCGTTGCCATTTGTGCTGGCAGCAAGTCGATCTGTCACCTTTTCAAATCTCTGAAAAGTTTGCGATTGCTGTAGCACATCGTTAACCACATTGCCAATCTCATCTACAAGAGATTCGGCATGCTCGGCCGTTGTCTTTTTACTCTCCAAGCACATTGCAGCGAATTCTACATAATTACCATCTTGGCACTTAAATGGACGCTTTAGATCCTCTTTGGTTATGTCCATCGGTTGATCAGCATCGCCATTGCCAGACCAGGCCTTAAATGTCTTTGCCTTACGGCCCTGCTGTTGCTGTTGTTGTTGTTGTTGGTGTTGTGTCGGACCTTGATCTGAGCTCAAATATTGCAATTGTTTTGAGATTAAATCAATTTCGGCTCTCATCAAATTGTTTTGCAATTCCAAATCATCTAAACGACGCTCCAGATTGCCCATCGATTTACCACTTCCGCCAGTATCATTCTCCCACTCCGGATGCCGCAATTTGCCTATAAAAGCCAAAATGGCCAATGTCACGCCCACATAAAAAACAGCACTTAGGCCACTCTGCACCAGATTTGGCAAACGTTGATATCTACTAAGGGCAGATGATGTTCGCTGTCTGACCATTAGATTTTTGTCATTATTTGACAGCGATTCATCATCATCATCATCATCATCAGCAGCAGCAGCAGCATCATCATCGTTTGGGGCATTCTGGCGGCGTCTCTCCTTGAGCTGATTCTCCTCTGGCTGTTGATCAGGAGCCTGACTGCTGCTACTAGTCGTCAAGACAATGGGTGTACTTAGATCATTGAAATGGAGCAGCTCGTTCAAATGATCGCGCAGAAAGGGATGCGGCGATATGCGTTCGGTACTTTCACAATCGCTTATTATGGATATGCCATCAGATATATCATCAGCGGCTCCAGCTCCCACTGTCTGCACCTCATCCAATGGCCCCATGCATCTAAAATGATCAGGAAGACATATTCAAAATGTAATTCACAAACAACACAAAGGCTGATAAAGTCTTGTGGAAATATTTCAAATAAATATTCATTCTTTACAAATATCATTTTTCCCACTTCTTTTGAATTGTTAGTTGAGACTTTTACTTGATTATGATTACATTTCCAAACTATTTGTTTATATTGGAGAAATAGCATCAAGTTTTTTTTTACTTTAAACAAATTTTGAAATTCCAAACCTTAATACGGAAAGGCACATCAACAATTTGAAGTTCTTGCAAAGCGGAATATTAAAAGGAATGCCTTGATGTCTTTCTAGAGATACACGAGAATCCACCAAGCCAATTGTAAGACATGCCAAGAGATACTTTCATTTCAAGCAAACAAATAAACAAACAGTTTATAAGATGGGAAATTTGATAAACAGTTGAAAATTGCATTACCTACAGACATACTATAGATCGAGATATATGTATGTATATGTATCTAAATATATAATATACATATATCATAATGTTGCGTTTACACTGTTCTACAGGGATATTTGCTATTTACGGCATTTCGAGTTAATTATGATGAAATTCTTATGTTCGTTTGAGAAATTATTGAATATAGACAACGTAAATTTAGTCCAATTCGACTTGTTTTTCTTGACAACACTTGGCTCTATATTTAGATGAGGGCGGCCTTTCATATTTTGATAAAAAAAAAAACCATCGAATTATTTTTAGGACACATTTCATTCCTGTAATTTTCTGAGTATGTTTGATGTATTTTGGGTTCTTTACCTATCGTTTGCATGCTTCTCATCGTGTTGTTCCTGATTCAGCCGCTGCTCCTGCTCCCTTCTGGCCACCGACTCCTCGTTGCTGCTATCAAGTAGCAGTTCAATTCTTTCATCTGGTAAAATGGTCCATGAATTGAGGCCCGTAGAAGATGTTAATAACTTATGTGGCGGTGTCTGTGGGCTGCCGGAAAGTATTGATTCCGTGTGGTCCAATGGCAATGATCCATCACCAATCCTTCCTTCCTTCTCTGCCATGGTGACTTCTCCTCGTTTCTTGTGTTGTTATTTAAGTAGTTCGTGTGTGTGTATGTGTGTGTGTGTATTGTGTATGTGTTCTTTGTTGTTGTCTGCGAAAGAAATGGTGTGAAAGAAAGAAATAACACAAATCTAAATAAATATTTTTGTCGATTCTTTATCCCCGTGCACTTTTCGTTTCCGTCTTCTCACTTGACTGTTGCTGCATTTCACTTTTGCATTGTTTCTGCTTTCTGGGGCTCGCGACTTTTGTCACAGATACGCAAAGATACATTTACATATACACCGACATACATACGTAAATACGTTGTTTGCCTTTGTGTGTGTGTTTGTTTGTATGCACGCTTTGTTCTTAGCAATAGTTCACTATCTTTTTTCTTATTTAGTTACGTACTTAGATAAAAGCAAGAAGGCACAAAATAAAAAAAATAAGCAAATGTCGCACTTTGCCGCAGAGAAACCCAAATACAACACCTCGCCCCCCCCATCCAAAAATGACTATGTTTGACGGCGCCACTGCAAGGGGGTCGCAACTCGATCCAACATCCAACATCATGCAAAAGAGTCGAACTCGAGCAAAAGAGTCGAACTCGAACTTTTTATATATATATATTTTTTTTTGCGACTTTCTGGTATTTTCTTTGGCCCAGTGTGACCATATTCATTTTAAACTGTGTTGTAAATACTTTTGGTGAGTTGACGCCTTTCAGCGAGTGTGGTAAGAAGCCAGTTTGAAAATTGATTGCACTTGAAATAGAAATAGAGTAAACATATTTACTAACAGATTTTCCTTTCGACTCTCTACACATCTATTATTACGTCCCCCAAATCCTGATTTATAAATATAGACATTCTAGCCAAAAGTTTTAGATTTTGTTTTACCCAATTATAATGGCTTCTCCATGATGCGACGAATTTCGCCAGCAGCCTCTGAACCGCATTCCCAATCCGAAGATGTGGCAAATTGTCGCATGGCCAGTGGCTGCTGATGTTGTTGTTGTAGTTGTCTCTGCTGTTGCTGCGTTAGAAGTTTTCTAGGCGCCGGAACAACAACATGGCCATATGCTATATGACCATTAGTGTTCAATCTAGGAGCTGGTATAGGATAGCCTCGATCAAAATTAGTTGCCGTGGCTGCTGCTGCCGAATACCGAGGAATAGTCATTAGATTTGATTGCTGTTGATAGTGTTGCTGCAGTCGCTGATGCTGTGGCGTCCAATAGATTTGACTGGCCTGCTGTTGGCCGGCGTTGTTGCTGCTGCTACCTCGATCCAATATCAATGGAGTGGTTCGCCCATCCGGTCGTATATAACCCCCTGATGTGCGCATAAATTGCTGAAGTTGTTGCTGATGCTGATGCTGCTGTTGCTGCTGCAAGTTGTAGATGCTGCTATTGTTTGGATAATCCAATAATTTAGCTGCCTGTATGCCGCCATCTTCAGTTTCGACAAGCACATACTGGGGTAATTGTTGACTGGATAGATATTGCTCCGATTCATTCGATAGTAGGCTATTACGCTTATTCACGTGTGCATAGATCGGTGTCTGACCCTGTGGTAGACTCTGTACACGCAGCGGGACCAACGGACGTTCCACCGATGCATACGAGACGGGTGAAATTTCGGCATGAGTATGCTGTTGTTGTTGTTGTTGTTGATGATGTTGCTTCTCATAAATTGGTTGCATTTTACTAGGAGTTCGATTGATTGATTTACGACAGAATTCTTTCACCTTTTCGAGAATTTCCTCACGTGTTAGTAGACCACCGATTCGACGATTTGTTGTGGCATGACCGTTAGAGCCAGTTCCATTGCCATCCTTTCGTCTCATTACAACTGGTGGCATTTCAGTTTCACTCTCATAGCCGCGACGTGTTGGAATCATGTCATCTAACACACTCTGCGAACGGGCTGGTATGTGTTGCAATTGTTGTGGTTGCTGCTGTTGCAATTGTTTGGCTGAATGGATAATTGGTGTGCCATCAAGTATCATCACTTGTCTATTTCGATGGCCACCACCATTAGCAGCAGCAGCAGCTGGAGCAGCCGTATTTGCAATACCGGAGAACGTATTGCGTTGAGCTGAACCACGTATAAAATATCCTGTTGGAGCAGGCAAATGCTCATATATATTTTCCTCACTTATTTGTTGTTGTTGTTGTTGCTGCTGCTGGTGTTGTTGTTGTTGCTGGAGTACCTTATGATACAATTGACGATCGGTCACCTCTTTAATGGCCCGCAATTTCTCCCATTCATTTTGACTTTGTTGCTCCTTGACGGGCGTCGACGTAGCCATAGGTTGGGGCTGTGCTTGTTGTTGTTGTTGTTGCTGGCGACTCATTACCTTTATTTGATTTCTATCCATTGAGGCTGAACGATTGAATCGGTTCATCGAAACATCGGGCGAGATGCCACGCCTTGGCAATGGTATTAAACTTTGACGTTCCAGAGTATTCCGTTGGAATCCTTCGGCTATTGATCGTCGACCCATTTGATTCGGTTGTTGTTGTTGTTGTTGGTTTAAAGAGCGCTCAAGGAGTATTCGTCCTTCATTATCGCTAGTGCTAAAATTTGTCCGTTGTTGTTGCTGCTGCTGGGGTACACTGGATGATAATTTATTCGAACGTTCTAAGAGAAGTCGTCGGATTTCATCATTTTCGGCATTATAAAGCATTCGCTTTTGTGGAACTGTCGCTTTTGGTATTGATCTTTTTGTGGAATGCTCTACTGGTTGACGGCGTCTCAGTTCAATTGGTGTCATCTGATTACGCTCCAATTGTTGTTGTTGTTGCTGTAGCTGCTGGTGCTGCTGCTGCGGTGCAGCTGTCGTTTTTGTTTGTCCTTCCAACAGTAGACGTCGCCGAATTTCCAATGGTGTTCCCTGCTCAATTTTATTGCCATTATAGATCGCTCTTGGCTGGGGTTGAGTTGTCATTTCTTTTGGCATTATAATTGCCTTCCGTCGCGTTGTGGGAAACAAACTATTCGATAGCCGTTGCAGCACTGATAATTTTTTACTATTATTTTTACGCAAAGCCACAAGCGGCGATTCGTTCGAATAGGGCAATGGCGAGGGTGTCAGTGTCGGCGTTGTTGTTGACGAGGGTGACGATGGACTGGACATTAAGAGTTCACGCTTGGGCATCAAAGCCAATCCCTTACGCTCGAGATACGCCTGAAACTCATCCGAGCTGATGGTATTGGTAAAAGTACCCAATTTCTCATTGGGTTCGCCATTAGATTGATTGCTCATCTTTTGGCTTTGCACATTTCGTTCGTTCATTGAGTCGTCGTTGTTGCTGCTGCTGGTGTTGCTGTAGTTGCTGTGATTGTTTAAATTATTATTGTTATTATTATTATGGTGCGTTAGTTCGTCGCTCGATTCACTTTTGGTTAACGGTCCATCGATCTCGTCGAGATCATCGTCGGAGCTTATTTGCAACTTTTTCACACGTTCATCAAACTTTTTGGCATTCTTTGTCACCTCGGCCGGGTTAAAGTAGTCACCATTGATTGGGGTACCTGTTCTTATCTTAATATTGGCCAATTCTGGATAATTTGGCTTCGAGCACTTTTTAAATGGAAGTTTTGTAGCCTCTTGCTGCTGCTGCTGCTGTTGACTCTTAGTTAACCTTTGGGCCTTGCTGGGTTGCGAGTTTTGAGTTTGTTTGCGCTTTGGTTTCGGTATCTTCTCTTGAAACTCTTCGTATTTCAATCGCGCCAATACCGTGGGATCGTATACAAAGTATGGATCCGGATTCTTAATATATGTTTTAACATATTTCGATTGCTTAAGTACTTCTTCAGTGGTTATAAAATCATCCGGTGTGCCACCAATTACATTTCCATTTCCATTAATTTTCTTCACCTTTCTTGCATTAGTTTCGTTCTTTTTGCTGTTCACGTTCCTTTTCGCGCTCCTTTTCCTTCTCCTTTTCCCGCTCCCGTTCCCGTAATTGTTGCGTCACTGTCTTCCGTACACTTAGTGTGGAACGTTTCGTTGGCACAGGCGGTGGCGTCTTCTTGGGTTCTCGTTGGATGATGGCATTCTTAAATGGATTTCGTTGATCAACTATTGGTTCACCGGTAATAAATTTCTTGATTTTCTCATCATTTGGATTGAAAGTCACCGACTTTTTTGCCTTGGGTACGACGTTACTGCTGCTGCTGATGTTGCTCTCTTCGCTTTCTATTGTCTTCTCAAAGGATTCGACAATTTTCAATGGTTCGTCGTCGTTCTCGTTCTCGTTGTGGTTGTCTTTGTCCTTGTCGTTATTAACGTCCTCGTTTCTTTTAATCTTATCAATAAAATCATTGATTATTAGTTCAACAGTTTCACTTGTTGGTGTTGTTGCACTTGTTTTGCAATCGTTTGCATCGACAATCGTGTCATCAGACATTTTTTCCCACTATGCAACGTCAACAACGGGTCACTGGAGTAGGAGTAGGAAAAGGAGGAGCCGACTGGGGCTGTGGGGGTTTGGAAATGGAGTGGAAAAGTGGAAGAGTTGGAAATTGGGTACGTTGTCCGACTATATCCGCCCAACATTGATATGGAGTTTATTGTGGAAGGTGTTCAACCGCAACAAATAAATCTAAAAACAAAATAAAACAATTAATAAAATGTATATTTGAACAAACATTCTTTAATACTCTTACTTGATTTCGGGGTTGTTTAAATATATTACGCTCTTGGCGTTAGTGATTCCGCCGAAAATTCGCCATTGAACCGGAGTTAACTGCAATAAAAGGAAACAGAAATTAATATAACAATCTTTGTATAATAAATCAAGTATTTTGTATAAATTTATATTCTTTATTTCTCGATAAGATTAGCCAAAGCCACAATCTGCGAGCAATATACATAAATGAATAAATATACCGTAAACAATACGAATTCGTATCTATAAATCCCACAAATTGAATTATTCCATTTTAACTTTATCGAAAGAAAGAGAGAATGAGAGGTTAAGATATTTGTTATTATATAAACTAGTTTGGCAGTTTTTAAACTATTTAATTGAAGTTATGTTCTTTAAACTTTTCAATTTACACAGGAACCTTGTCGAAATCGAACCGATTAGACGGCTAGAACACATAGAACTAATTGAAAAAACCCAAAAATTGTTTAATTATACATTATACGTGTGAGAGACGATAAGAGTAATATATTTTATTGTTTGTATACTAAATTACCATTAGATCAGTTCACAATATTGTATTTACTATACTCCAGCAAATCTTTAATTCAACGTGCTGATCAATAGAAAACTTCTGGACCATAAACAAACGAATATGAGTGATTCTGAGTCTGAAATCAAGACCGATATGACACCAAAGCCTGATCCCTAAAGACCAGGACTCGCCTTTAAGGTCTCAGACAAGCCACATGGTAAGATTAAAGAAGTTCCTTTGCCTATGGCCCCTCGTTGAACAGTCTGAGGGCGAAAACCACCTTAAGACAGAACTAAATATGGTAAAGGGCAATGCCCATAAGATCTGAGATCCTTATATCATAATTAGGGCGAGGGACATGGTAAAGCTGATGGCCGGACTTTGTAGGCAATCTAGTTAAGAAGAGGGTAAAATTCGTCAAGCGCCGGCAGCGTCTGCCGCAGGTGCGCGATATAGTCCTGGAGACGATGAGCAATGTCTGTCATTTACAACATAAAGGCTTTAATGATTCAGCGTGAATTGATGAAGGACCCTTAATAAGGCTAACCAGGAAATTTAAGAAACCCAGAAATGAATATACACCCTTTCCGCCAGGTCAGCCGTCGAGTAAGATCGGCAAAGAATATTCCTTCAATGTCATCAGTGGCTATTAATAAGGACAGTTCCCATAGCATAGTGGATGACCGATCCCTGAAAGGCTAGCATTTGGCATTGCATAAAGACACAAAATAAAGGTCGTCATACTAGGGAAATCCCCATTGGATTTTCCATGGCAAGACTCTCATGCATTATATTTTCACTTTTTCTGTCTATCATTTGGCGTAAATAAAGGGAAAATACTGTCTCAATAGATATGTATGTATGTGTGTCTGTATGTTTGTTCTGGATTTTTGCTGGGAATCTTAATCGGCATTTAAATGTGACTTGGTTATTCTAGGGCTTGACATACATGTGTTTCTGAGCCAGATTATTGGCTAGAACACATGGAGATTCAAGTAAAAAGATAGATACAAACATATGTACATATATTAGACGATGAGATGAATATTTTAGGAGATCGCTGCTTGACATTCATATGTTGTTAAGTCGGTCAAAGATCAAAACTCAGCCACCAGCAATCGATGAGGACAACCGAGCGGGGGATGTAGTCGTTTAAGGAAAGAGGGAGACAGTTTAGTCTAGAGTTGTTTTCGGTTGCAACCGGTTTCTTACTTTTTATTTTTTGCTATTGCATTTCTACATACAAATGTACATATATACATACATACATGCATACATATGATGTATGTATGTATATGTAAATTGCATGCATCCAATTTGCATATTTCAATGAGTTTCGACGAATACCCATGAACATATGTATGTATGTATGTGTGATTTTCTAGTGCACCTTGGATACGATCAGTTGGTCATTTAGTGTATGCCTAGTGAAATCGTTAAGCAATTGCAAATTAACCAAAAGCCCCCGCCGCCTCTGTGCTAGATATGTATGTACATTAAGTGTTAATCTTTCCATTTATGGTATTGTCCATACACATATATACATCTATAATATATATATATATATAGAAATAAATCGATATTGAAAACAGGTGCCCCGTGTCGGTTTAGCCAAATTCATTTCAGAGAACTTTTTGGTGAAATCACATAAAAATAAACATATACATTCATTCATTCTACCCTTCTAGCCACGATGCATGACTAAACCAGCGGGGGGTTAGGCTAGGCTAGGAGGTAGACCGTGCACCATCACCACCACCGAGCACCACCCTTACAACCATCCTCCACCACACCATCCACCCCAGGTCCCGAGTCAAGGGCAACTAAACTAAACTTCAACTAAATATGGGGTGGAAAATTCGTTTCTTTGACTGTTGGTGTTGGTTTGTCTGGTCAAAGTATTTACGAAATGAATTAAAGATTCTATTCTATAGTCCCGTTATACCCTTCTCTTCTAAATGGAGAAATGAAAGAAAATCTGGCATATCCGTCTAATCGTTCAGTTTGAAATGGCTCAAAATGATCAAAGAGGCAAGGATCAAATGCCAAAAACAGAAAGACACAAGGCAATTGTTTTTAAATTATGTTAAATACATATTGGTTAAGTTGATCGAATATATATATGTCCATATATAGTGTATACAAACTTCATCTTGAAAAAATGTTGCAATTAAATTTGATGTTTGCTTTTTGCTTCTTTAATTTTCAACTTCCTCGAGCAACAAATTCCCTAGAGAAATAATATAAGAGAAACAATGCCGGTAAATAAAAACATTGAACAAACGAACAAAGGATGGTAAAAGCCAAGTGCCAAATTAAACGAATACAATAATTATAAATAGGTAAACAATAATGAGATATCTCTGTATCGGAAGTCCAACTGGGATGTGTTCCCGTTTTTGATTTCATCTTCATTTTCGGCGTTTTGCAAATGATTTGTCAATGTCAAATGTCAGAAGAGCAGGTGAAAAGAAGATGATTTGATAATCCTAATATGGGTAAACATATGACAAATTATAGAGGTTTATTTGTAATCCTTAGACTTACAGAAAAGAGTTATCTATATACATAAATTGAAGTGGCCATTAAATATTTGACATTTATTTTGAAATATATATAAATTACATGTTAGACGTCATCAGTTAGAATTTGAGATAACTTGCATTGACCTCTTCCTGGTCGTTTTGGTTTTTTGGTAAGAACAGCATAAACTGACAATCAGTTAGTCATAATTCTCTTTTAATGATAGCGGGAATACATACAAAAAATGTATTTATTTTGTTTTTTTATTCTTTTGGCACATGAGCCCAGACTACAGAAGTCAATGGCATGTGCTGCTCTGTCATCCCATCCCATCCCATATCCATGGATGGGCCAGGCTCCAATTGAGACAGTGAAAATTTATATACCATCTTGCAGATAAGAAGATGATGCAGTAAAATACAAAATGATTCATCGATTGTTTTGGATACAACAACAACAACTACTTCTACTACTTCTAAAACTCCTATTGCTGGATGCGGAAAGAAAATGGGTAAAATATCAAATCACTCTGCCCCCCCCAGTTGGTGGCGCATTGGGAAACTTCATTTAACTCGGCTGGTGGGAGAGTTTTTGGTTTTTTTTTTTTGGTTTTTCGTTTCTTTTCCTTTGTTTTTGGCTTGAATTAGGTTGATGGGTTGGTTGCCTCTTGTAAAATTGTAAATTGTAAATTGTAAACGTAATCGTGAACGTAAACATTTTTGAGGCAAAAAGGCAATTGGTTAGGGAATGTGTAAAAACAACAAAACATACGCGCACGCACGCTGCCAGGCCAACTGATGACTGACATTGACGATAAATGAACACGAGAGAGTCAAATCGAGGCAGAGAGGTAAAAGGCAGACTCGACTCAGAGTCAGAGTCTCGACCTCAATAAAGGCAAAAACAACAACACGCAAACAACAACAACAACCATATTGCCTGACGCGTACACGGACGGACAGTAGCTACATATATACATATATGTATGTATGTACCTATATCTATTGTAAAAGATAGAGGTGTACGTGTATCTACGACTTGGAGAAATTTCACTCAAATTGATCACATAATAAAACTGATTGCAAAAATTCAAAAAGGGCATAACCATTTCTGTCCAAAAGTTGTAACAAAAATCACAGTCACAATCTGCTATATTCTCATTCGTTTACCTTACAAATAGAGAACAAATGTACCAAATATTTTCGAAAAGGATCTATAGAAATTTTACCAACTCTTCCAGGACTTCACTAGTTACAGAAGTGCAAAAGTTCACAAATTATTCGAAATACTGGCATTTGGGGATAGGTGTTCCTGCCTGAATCCGTCCATGACGTTCATGAATATCATATGATTTCGTTTAAATTTCAACAGGAAAGGAGCAAAATTAATTACATTGCGAGAAGCAGTTGATCACGGAATCAACAACAACAATAATTAAACAAAAGCCTTGGAAAAACGTTCATTATTCATTTTTCCAATTTCAAGTCATTTCAATACGCAATAAGCACAATGCATTCCTAATAAAGGGGCGTAGTAAACGATTTACAACTGGTAGGGGGGAAAAACAACAAACAAAAAGTCTGTCACTGTTCTTCTGTTTAAATGAATCACAAGAATAACAAAAGGTTTTTGTATGTTTTCTAAGCATTATTAGATTCTCTTCAAGCCGTGTTTTTTCCTGGTTCTTCTAGTTTTCTGCAGTTGTCATAGAAACGTAAGTTAACCAATTTGAATAGACCATTTCAACTGCAGGACTAATACCATTAGCTTTACTTAGAATCAGTCGGGGTAAATGAAACATTTCAAAGGCTTATTCTCTTAGTTTTCTTCGTCTGGAAGTTATCCAAAGAAACCTGTGTGTTTGCTACTCCTGCCAAATGCCTAATCCGGCACTGACTTATGTATTACGTAACAACTAATAAGCATTTAACAATTGGCAAATAATTTCCGCTCCAAATGGCATAATGAACATATGTACATATAGAACATATGTGCAGATATATAGAGATTTGAAAACGTCACGATTCTTCGATTGGATAAAGAATACTTTTGTTATTTGATTTGTTGTCAACACGGAAGTAATTGTACAGGATTCAACTACATTCATAATTAAAGAGGAATTGATTGAAGTACACTACACAACACTCGACAACATGGTCTATGATAGGAAGATATATATGTGTGTACATACATATGTATATATAGGTAGGCATTTGAAGTATAAAGTTTTCTTGGTCTTTTTTGCTTTTATGCGGTTAACATAAACTCTTATGTTGAACTTATCGTGACTTTGTTTTAACTTTTGCAGAATTGTGGCCAGGGAGTTAGAGTTTCATAAAGACCACACACACACACACACACACACCACACATACACAATCGTACTCATGGGCATTAAAAAAGAAGTATAGGCCACTACGTAGTACCGGCACGCATAATTAATTGCGCAACACTTAAAAAGTAAGATGAAGATGGAGACGATGATGGTGATTGGGGGGGGAGCAGGAGGAGGAGGAGGAAAGGGTAGTGGGGGGAGGGGGTTTGGTAGCGGGAGGAGCTCTCTCGCCTTAGGGGTTTCTTTTTTCACTTTGTTTCTTTCTGTTTGCCTTTTCGTTTGTTTGATCTCAATGGTTAATGATCATAATGATGATGATGATGATGATGATGATGATGATGATAGAAGCGACCAGCCGGCTCAAGTGTTTGTTTTTATTTACGAGCATGTGGGTAATGAAATGCCAAAGATATTTCTACTTGCGTACATACATACATATGTATGTATCTCTACTATTTCATACGCATTTGCCTGCTTACATATTTACATACATATGTATGTATGTATTTATGTACATACATACATATGTATAATGATAAGCATATGTTTTGATTTAGCAAATCTCGCATTCATTAATTTATTCATTCAAAAAATGCCAATTGCCGCCGCCGCCGCCATCGCATTCGATTCTGACCTTTTTGCAAAATAGGCTCATAGCAATCTAATGGCTTCCATCCAACAGATACAGAGTCACAAACTGCGCTAAAACGTTGTTAATCGATGGTCGGAAACGACTATGAGGATGACGTCGTCAAAACTCTTGGTTGGCCCCCAACCAATTGACCCACTAATAAAATTCCATTGTGGATCGAGGTCTATCTATTTGGCGGCAATTCCCCATTAACCATTACCACCACCTCCTAACCCAACACATATACCCATTATGGTTAAAAGATTGATTTATGATAACGTAACCGCTACTAAAAATGATAAAAAGTGGGGGAAATGCCAACAGGATGTGGGAGTGTGGGGAATGGTTATAAAGATCTCTCAATGCTTATGCCTAGGATTAACATTTTATGACTTTAAGCCATTTTCAAAGAATCGATACACTGTGCACTCATAGGGCGAATAGGTATATTAAAGCCGCCCAAGTCGTCTGTCTCATTGATTACCTAGAAATCGGAGACTATAAGAGATAGAGCCACCAAATTTGATATATCCTGGAGCTATAGTCGATCAAGTTTATTGAAATTTTTACCACGGCTTCTTCCATACCCTGTTATTCGAATGAGATGGATTTTCTCTAATGCCACAAAATGTATTATCCAGACTTCTTCTTCACTTTGCATACAGATAATTACAAATTTTTGCCACGCCTACCGCGCCCTCTATAATTAGGAAAAAAAAACATTTGTCCCTCACAATTTTTAACACTATTTAGTGAGACTAATACCCAACTTGATTGAACTCGGATCGAAAAGTGTTTTACTAGGTGGCCCAAAAGGCCGTAGTTGGCCGTGATTTGTTTACTTGGTGCATGGTGTACCCAAGTCGGCGTTACGGCGTGATTATTAGCATTGTCTGATGTGTGTTTACCTATATAGTAGATAGTTTTAATATCGAAATGCCAAAAGCAGATGTTTGTCGACGATCGGTTGTCGGTTCGTATTGATGATGTTTGAAATTGATGTTGATGTTCATGATGATATTGATTGATTTAACAAACGGCACCATTAATGGAGCGTCTCTTGTTTTTGTATGATTAGATGGAGATTGCTGTAAGCACACGTGTGTGTGTGTGTGTGTGTGTGTAATGGTTAAATGACTTCACTGTTTGTCTCATCTGTATGTGTCTCTCATGACTACATGACGTCACTGCCCGTCATAAACCATAACTAACTTGGCTCGAAAGCAAAGTTTAATGGTTGGAAAGATATTTTTATTCTCTCTCTCTCACCTCTCTCTCGCTCACTCTCTTCTTTCTTGTTACTTACTCAACTGAAGATGGAGATACACATACACATACTCATGTACGTGTATACATACATAGATTGTGCAATAAAATGACTCTGTATAGGCTGGGGTTAGGGGGCCTGGGACTAAGACTGGGGCAAGAAGCACCAGAAGTGTACAAAGTACCGTTAAAATACCATTTGCGGCTAGCAGACAAAAAAAGAAACCAAAGAGGGTAACAAAAATAAAGATAAAGAAACAACAAAACAAAACCCAGAGAGGACCGATAACTCATTTTTTTCTCTATATTGATCACTTACTAGATTACCCTCGGAACTATAAAATACTAAGTGATGACAAAAACTAATTTAAGTGACGTCCAGACGGACAGACGCACGGACGGACGCACGGACTTAGATGCTTCCTTCATATGCGTTGCACCCTTCTGACCAAAATTTGTATACCCTATCCATTACTTGGACTTTGGAGATTCGATAAACGATGAAAACTGTCCGAAAAACTGCCCCTGTGGGCACACACAGCAAAGCGATTAACTCTCAAAGTTGCCAGCTTTTTTGTCAATCGATTTCTGAAATATTTGCTTATAGAGTTTAAAATAGACCTTCCTATTTTGTTATCGTTTAACTTATCGCCGAATCCTTCAACATCAATCAAATGTTTTTCTCCTTTTGAAAACGGGACAAGTTTACAATCTTTTGAAACTCGCGAGTTGGCCAAATAAAATACATATTTTACCCATTTTGTTGGAACATTTTGAAGTTGATTTCATTAAATCTTACCTATCAAACAATGGATGCTCTTCTCTTAAGGAGTTCTATGTGGGTGGGGGGGATATGCCCCAACGACAATTGGCAAGGGTATGCAATTAGTGGAATTTAATAGTTCATATGCATTGCACGATATTTTTGTAAGTAGTAGCAAACATCAAGTATCGAGTTACATGAGTTTTGTGGTCACCGTCAATGAAATGCATAATCAACAGGTGAACTACTAACCTACTACCTATCAGTCGTTCGTTGGGGCTCCAGTTTGGTTTGGCTATGGGTTGGGATAGGGGATTGGGGGATGGTTTAGGGGGTTCTTCGGTTCTTCTCTCTGTTTCTCTCGTGTCAAAATGCGGTTTGCGTATACAGTTGCAATTTTATTTGACAGATTTTGCTTGCTCAAGTCCAATTCGTGTCACATTTTCGAACACAATTACATACATACATACATATGTATGTATGTATGTGTCTATCAATGTATGTATGTATGTAAATAGACGCATTGCGCAACATTTCAGTTCACAAGTAACCAACTGACAAAATTACCAACGACACAAAGAAGGCACACACAACAAAAATACATAAGTGTATGTATTTCATATATTTATTAGGGTGACCCAAAGAAAAATGTTGATTTTTTACTTCTTTTGTCAGCTTTTAGTCCTTGTTGTTTAACGTTAAGTCCCGCAAAGTCTTGCTTTAAGCTTAGATAAAAGACATTTTTGGCTAAAGCACTAGCCCACTTCCCCAAGTTCTTAAAGGGATTAGAACCACAAGATTGTCGCCGACTTGTTGTAAAACTTTGAATGTTATGTCCATATGTTTGCTATAGAAGTGATTGAGAAATTATACTGAACGCGTCTGGTCATCACGGTAAATCGAGATCAAAATTTCAACGTGTTTCCCACTTTTACATACGTTCGTTATGTTGTTTTTGATTGATTGCTGACCAACTGAGACAAGGGAACAAACTCAACTTCATCGCGGATAAGGGGGGAACTCCGGTTAACCGGTCTGGTCCACTTGTAGTAAAATTCACTTGAACCATTTAATGTTCTGTCACGAGTAACTTTTGTATTTGAGTTTTCGTAATTTCAGATACCCAGAATTGTGTATTCTTAATATTTTCAGATAATCCCTGACGATTTCGATCATGTTGAAATGTTTTAAACCGTTTAAACTTCGGCTCCAGCATAAATCAGTTAATTTTACTTCATTTAGTTATAATTCTGAACTCGTTTTAGCTAAAAATATAGAAATTTGGTAGTTTTTATTTTTGGGACACCCTAATCTACACATGTACATAAAGTGCTGTATGTGTGACTTTTCCGGCAGTTAGCTTTTCAGTCACATTTACATTCACCTTTTGTTCTTATTACTATTGTAAAATGCATGCATAAGTCATTTAATGATTATGTGTGAGTGTTTGTTTGTGTGTGTTTGTTTTTGGTTTCAGTTCATGAATTATGATTCTCTTACACACACAGACGCACAGACACCTACATACAACGGTAGATTCACCTTGACAATGGTGATAACGATCACACACACACACACACACACACACACACACACACACACAAAGAGACAGTCTCTAAGTGTGTACAGCTGTGTACAAATGTTTGACTCCAAACTTAAAAATATTGTGAGAGACTTACGGGTAAGAACCACACACACACACACACACACACACACTTGTGACACGACAGTCAACGTTTTTTTCTTATTTTTTTTTTTTTTTTTTTTGGCACTCCCTTTGGGGTTCTGACACAATGTGAAATCCTTAAACTTAAACCGGTATCGGGTAACGACACTCCAAAGCATGAGAAAGAGAAAGAGCAAGAGAGATAGACAACAAAAGAGCTAATAACTTAAGTAAAAGGCCAAAAAGCTCTGAGTAATGCCATCCACAAACACACACACACACACACACACACACACACACACACACACACACATACAGACTTAAACAAGAGTATATTGACTCGTTCGTAGGTACATCCGTTTTTTTGTGTTTTTTTTTCTCTTCTTACTAATTTTTGGTCAACTTGAACAAAAATTTAATGGGTTAGGCAATTTACTCGTATTTCTTTGACGCATATAAAGAAATTAGCTCATGCTGATCCAAGTAATAATACATACATACATACATATGTATGCATGTATGTATATCCGGTCATATACCTTTATGCCAACTTCTCTCAACTGATAACTGCAATTTTTGCACAAGGCACAAAGTAAAATGATATTTTTTGTTTGAATTTGTTACGATGATTTATTTATTTGCTGTACATGATAAGCATAAGTTTTTCTGTTTAATTTTCGTTTGAATTTGAAGAAGAACTAGCCCCTTTTTAAAGATAAACTCAAAATCATTCAAAACTGAACAACTCCTGATACTTGTAAGAAGAATGTTCTTTATACATATATGTATGCATGTATGTAAAGGGGGGACCCTAGTCCCGGACTAGGGACTAGTCCTTAAAGCATTTTATAGTAAATATTTTTGCAATATTTGCTTGGAAAAATCACTTTAAACTCTTACTCACTATCACA
Organism: Drosophila equinoxialis; assembly: GCA_018150345.1. Taxonomy (NCBI): domain Eukaryota; kingdom Metazoa; phylum Arthropoda; class Insecta; order Diptera; family Drosophilidae; genus Drosophila; species Drosophila equinoxialis. Next base: position 3,895,877 of record JAECWI010000002.1, on the reverse strand, counting down.
GTGTATATTATCAAAAATAGTCTTATCAGGGCGACAGCATAAATTCCAAACTGATTGATGAATGATACCGAACAAGTTCTACGAAGGTTAGATAATTACCAAGGTTAACCCAAATGACCCAATTTTCATATGAAAAGAAACAAGAAGATTTCTATAAGTCTCTCTCTCTCTCAAAATAAATGGACCTTAAGTAAGGGAAAATTGAAAGCAATTTGATACTCAATTTCACTTTGGAATTCTGTCGTTCAGCGAGCAATTTGGTTTAGTCTAGTGAATTGATAAATGAGGCGAGCTAAAAACCTCTCCAGTTATATTTGCATAAATATCAATTCAGATTGGTTTTTTGGTTTGTTTTTGGTTTGGGCTAATTTAGCAGCTGCTTATGGAGGTAAAAGTAACTAAAATAAATAAAGCAACCAAACGGGCAACAGATTGCAAAAGATTAAAGCTTTGGGTTGATAAGATAACAGTTATGTTTGTGTAGAGTATCTGTGTGACGTCTGATCTAACTATGCATAGACAATATTAACAACAACAACAACAATTTCATTTCGTTTTCAATTGGCAAACTGAAAAATCGAACTATAGGAATAAATATACCCACAATTTACCTCAATGGGGTTACAGGGTAAAAATTACAAACGGATGAGAATTGTGGAACTAATTGTAAGATGGAGAAACCTATCAACACAAGCACACTTACACACACACACACACACGCGCTTATAGAAAAGACGCAGCAGCAGCGGGCAGATGCAGATACAGATCCAACAGAGGAACAAAACAAAAAAACGTAACCAGAACGCCGAATACTATTTTCGGCATTGACGAAGTTTCTATACCCTTGCTATTAACATGCCCAAATGAAAATCATTGTTTTTTTTTTTTTAAATTATTTGCTATAATCAAACATCATATTGGGTTTTTTAGTCTCCCAATTGGCCTATTGATTGATTGTGCATTTTGCGGTGAAGTCAATCCAATTGGACAGCGGAAGCATTCAGGTTTAAAATCAAAGTGTACGGATCTTTGTTATTGTAAGGGTATACCAACAAAAGCAACAACTGCAAGCCACAAAAAGAGCTTAGAGCTTGACTTGATTTTGTTACATTTGCTTTGCTTTGGTTAGTCTTTTCTTTTTCCATTTTTTTTTTTGGTTATTGCAGTTGTTGTTGTGGTTTTTTATGCCGTTGTTGGGTTAATATTTGTGGAAAAAAAATGGTTTACCACCATTTTGTGCGGTGCGTTTTTTTTTTTTCGTTCTGGTTTTTTGGGCTACGGGTTTCGGGGGGTGGGGCGGACGGCGGGTTCATTCACCGGCATATGCCAATAAGAAGAACATTTAACAGTTGGTCTTATGAGAGTAGTGACAGCAGCAGCAGCAACAACAAAAACAAAACAAAAAAAAAGTGAACTTCAACGTTTGCACACACATACACACAACCATGGGGTGGGAGAGAGAGACAGACACACAGATACAACACAACGACAACAAAAATAAAAGCATTCAAAAGGTGGTTGTTTGTTTTTGTTTGTAATAAAATTTGAAAAAAATATATATTATTGCTGTTACAACTATTTGTACTCACACTAATTCGCACACATGTACATATACATACAAAAACGCACACACAGTCACATACACTATCGCCTTCGTTTTTGCCGTGAACTTAACAATTAATTATATTTTATAGCTTTTTCCGCATTTGTTGGTAATTTACCGAAATAACAATAATAGCGAATGGCAATAGTTTAATTCACACAATTGCGAGTATTCGCGAAACACTTAATTAAACACAAGAACAAAAATTCATATGAAACTATTAACTACATACAGTCCGATTTCAATCCCGATTTTAAAATATTTTTCAAATTTTTTAGCGCTTCCAATACGATGCGAGCGACATCCTCACAACCTTCCAGTTTGACTTGAAAACAAAAACAAAATTACAACAAAGTGACCATCTCATAATAGCATGAAGATTGTCAAATTAAGTGAGACCAGCGCGGATGAAATCTAGTATAACCCAGCAAACATTTTCCAAAGTTCCATAAATTTATTTATGGATGGTGGCGCTGTAGTGTTTTTTTTTTGGCGCGTAGTTTGATTTGTTAAGTTTAACCTGAATTGTCATACGTTTATTTTTGTACACAACTGTCCTATGAAATGGAGGATTGTAAACTGAATTATATATTTATCTACGAAATCGAGAAATACTTATAACGATTTGCATTAAAAAAAATGGCAGAAAAGATATATTTCATATCTACTATCGAAAACAAGCGCAATTTTTCTGGGTCTGTTTTAACCTTAGTTCGAATATGAATAAGTTTTTTAATTTTTTAAACTTTGCCTTAAATTTATGTTACAGACGTCGAAAATATTTGAAATTTTATTACAATATTGTTTGATATGGGGGAATACACAATTTTCTTAAACTAACAACTTTTTCCTAACGTTATTTTAATAATATTTATATATATTTCTCTATGACATATTGAATTTGTTTTGAATTGAGAAAGGGGAGGGGGATGATTCAATTGATAAATTACGATACACAAAATATTAAGAGGGTGGAGGACGACATAACTATATGTTAAACAGATAACACCACCATTACGCGATGATCTAACAGTAAAATGTTGTTGTATTTTGTTTTTACATATTTGCAATCGAAGGAAAACGATAAAATATGAAAATAAAACCGAATCGAACTGTTCCTCTTAGTTTTAAAGCATTAATAGCATTCGTTTAAGGAAATCTAGACAATACACACAACATATATGTATATGTATCTATATATATATATATCTATATATGAATATAGTAATCTTACTGCTATGCAAAAAAAAAAAAAACAATTAGAGCGAAGAAATTCTTAAGAATGGGAGGTAAAGCATCTTATGAATGAAATGGGCGCTTAAGAACTTTAAGTTAGCATAATTGGAGTTTTTACTTGAAAAATTAGTCTGAAAACGGGAAGAGACTGGGTCGGGAAAGTTGAATCTAATTGGCAGGTGCATGTGTAGCCACTAATGATGATGATGATGATAATGGGGATTGGGAATCTAAGCATGGGTGTTATCATCTTCGACAAAGTCCTTGGCCTGATCCCGTGTAACACAATCGATGTGGCTAACTTTGTTACGGAAACGAACGCCATAGAATTTGTGGGCATTTTCCAAAAGTTCCGGCCTGAAAGTGGTAGTGATGAATTGTGCAGTGTCGCTTAGCTCGTGTATCATATCGGCTACAGCCTTCCGATGCATGGCATCTAAAGCCTATATCGAAAAAATATAGAGAAAAGTGGCAATAAGAATGTTTTAATAGCATTTGGTTTGGATTTTGGCATCTCACCTGATCGATCTCATCGAATAGATAGAATGGAGCTGGATCACATTTCTGTATAGCGAAAATAAGTGCCAGGGCTACCAGAGATTTTTTGACCGCCGGATAGTTGATTCATTTCTCGCATTTCGGCATCGATGCCAGTAAACGAGACGCGTATGCCGATACCAGTGAAGGCATCAGAATTGGCAACCTCCTGTTCCATGGCCTCCTCGCCTTCGTTATCCTTGGTCTTGAGAATAAGCGAACCGGCGCCCATGGGCACCAGTTTCTTAAAGACCTTGGTGAAATTCTGGGCCACCTGACGGAACGTAAACTGTATCGCTTCAACTTTTTGCATTTCCAGTGACTGGATGAGTAATAGAATCTTTTGATTGCCAATATCCAACTCTTCTTTGCGGCGATACAGTTTCTCCTTTTGCTCGGAAAAACTGAGAAACTGATCCAAAGCCTTTTTGTTGACATGATTGAACTTCTTTAAGTGCTGATTAGCCTGCTCCAGTTCCTTAAAGATGTGCTTAAGCGAAATGCGACTATACGCTGGATCTACCTGAGGTAAGGCGCCCAAGCTAGCAATTTTCTCAGTGCATTCATCGATTTTCTGGTTGAGCATATTCTCCTTGGTGGTCCATTTCTCTAGCTGCTTAGAGTCCTTGTTAATATTCTCCTCGGCTTCCTTCTCCTTGCGCACATGGAGTTCAAGCTCCTGTTGCAGTTCTTTTTGAGATTGGACCGCTTCAGTGACACGCTTCTCAATCTCCTCAAGATCGCTGTTGACCTTCTTGATCCGTTTCTCAGTGCTCACAAGCTCCGTTTTACAGTTATTCAGCTTGCGTTTGCGATCCTCGACAGAAATCTCCTGCAGGGCTTGGATAAGTTCATCGCGTCGCCGAAACAGATTATTAATCAGCAGATTATCAAGCTTATTCTTACGGACTTCCAGCTGCATACGCTTGGTGAAGGCCTCCTTGTTCTCCTGATTCAGCCGGCGGATGTCATCGTTAAGTTGATCTATCTCACGCTGATCCTGCACTGACAGTGTTGACATCAACTCCTGTTTGAGTTCGGCCTCCAGGCTGGCTTTGGTGCTATTCATGGCCTCCAGTGAAGCTTTGCACTGAGCCAGGGAGCGCTCTTTGGGCGCTCGATATTTCTCGATGCGCATTAGTTCCTCTTTCATCAAACGAATCTCACCTTGAACCTTCTCAAAGACATCCTTCGATTTGCCCTGTTTCGTTTCGGTCTTTTGCATTTCAGAGACAATCGAGTTGATGTTATTCTCTGTGGATTTAAGCTCATTGCGTAATTTGCTCAGCTTCTTTTCGAATTCGGTTATTTGCTGGGTGTACTCGGTGCGCTTCTTTTGCATTTCCAGCCGGGAGCGGGATGTATTGAAATAGCCACCAGTTAGAGAACCCTTTGACGATACTTGATCTCCGTCCAGGGTGACACAATCCAGACCAGTGGATTTGGCCAATTCGGTGGCACGCTCGAGATTACGGCATATCAATGTCTTGCCAAATATATATCTCAACGCCTTGTCGTGCTGTTCGTCGTACTTAAGTTTCGAAATCATGGGTATAGAGTCCGGATCATCTGGATAATCGTGTATCTTGACCTGCAAACGATTGAGCGGCATAAAGGTCACCTCGCCGGGCAGCTTCAGTTTATTCATCTCCTTCAGAATTTGGGTTCCCTCATATTCGGACTCGACAATGTGATGGAATAGACGATTCGCCGCTGTGACTTCGACAGCCGTATAAATCGTCTTGTCGCAACTGAAATTCTCAATCACGGGCCCATAATAGGCACGTGCGATCTCCGCCGATTGTCCGCCCCGCTCCACAAAGCTATCCAAGACTTTTCTCACTGAATCGCAGCCATTTAGAATGGGTTTGCCAGCCATGCTGCGCAATGCCTGATCTGCTCTGGAGAGCTCTTCCTTCTGCGTCTGCAATTGCTGGGTCATTTGTGTCTCCTTGCGCCACAGTTCGTTTCGCATGGACTGATGTTGATCCTTGGTTTTCTTTAGCTCATAATATTTCTTGTTATGCTCATCGATTTGTAGTCGCTGCTGCTCCAGCTCCGAGGAATGCTCCTCAATTTTTTGACCTAACTCCTCCTCTGAAGTGGCATCCTTTTTCAAATCCTCCACCAGCTTGGAGTGATGATTAATTTTATCCTTAACTTGTTTGCTAATCGACTTCAACTCATTATGAATCCATTTATCGCGATCTTCGCGTGAAGAGAATTGTGATCCACGTCCCTGCTTAGCATAGAGCTCCTTGCGCTTCTGCTCCTTAAGTTGCAATTCACGCGAGCAATCGTCCTCTTTGCGTTTCATTGCCTCATATTCAGGTTTGACATCATCCAGTTCCTTTTCCCTTTCGGCAATGGTCACTTTTAGATTCTTAAGCTCCTGATCGGCTCGCTCCTTTGATTTATTATCGCCCTGGACCTCATCGTTGAGATCCACAATGGTCAGATCCAATTTGGTTTTCTCTCTTAGCAATTGTTGCTGTTCGGTCATCAGAACGGAACGCTCTTCTTTTTTGTGCTAACAACTTTCTTTTTGGCCTCTTTAAGGTTCTTTTGCACATCTTTGATTTTCTCCTGGGCCTTTTGGATTTCTATATTATAGATTTTCTTCTTGTCCGATGATGATTTACGTTGCAATAGCAATTCATCCAGAGCCTTGCGTGTGTCCTTTAGTTCTGTTTCGTAGCGAATGTATTCCAAGGTTCGTCGTTTCTTATCCCATTTCTGGTATTCCTTGAGCTCCTCCTTCTCCTCTTCGAGGGTCTGTAGCCGGTCTTCAATCGTTTTGAGATATTCACAAATTTTCTCCACCTTACCATCGGTTTCGCGCAGCAAATTCAAAGATTCCTCTTTCCTTTCATCGTATACACGAGTTCCGGCCACTTCTCGTAATAACTTCAAGCGATAGGAATCCGCCGCAGTAGCCATTTGATTGATTTTACCCTGTTTCACAATATAATATGGATTGGAACTGGAGAAGCCAGCCGATTCCAATAAATTAACAACCTCATTGCGGGGTACAACCTTTTTGTTTAAGAAATACTGATCCTTTTTCGCGCCAATGACACGCCGCAGGAAGATCTCCTCTTTATCGATCTGCCGGTAAATATATAACGTAACGGAATATATATTATGGACATAATCCAAAAACTTATGGCGAAATTTAATTTACTTACCGGCACACGATTATCGGAGTTATCAAATATAATTTCCACATAAGCCGAAATGACCCGAGCTCCCGTGCCCTCATGCAGCAATGCCTGCCGCTGCTCTGGGCGCAAATGTGTGAATTCATCGCTTAAAACAAATTGAATAGCTAGAAAAACGAAACAAAAGTAACAACATCCGATGCACTACTGTTCCTGCCTTTGGTTTACCATAAAAGAAATTGCTCTTTCCCGAGCCATTGCGTCCCACCACGACATTGTGACGCTTGTCGAATGGTTCCACCACTGTCTGATCCTTGTAGCTCTTGAACCCTTGGATTATAATCTATAGCAAATAAAGATTATTTTTAATTAACTAAAGTTAACATAGTGGGGAAAATATGTTAGCCACCTGCTTGATGTGCATTTTAGCACAAATCCGCGCTCTTTTTGTTTACAACAAACACTTTATTTTTTTTTGGCTAAGGTCGATAGTCAATTGCGATAAATATCGGGTCAATGTTATCGGTATAGGCATTATCGGAGCAATACATATCGTTATCGATATTATCGGAATAAAGTTATCGTAATCGGCATTATCGGAGCAAAATGTATTGTTATCGACATTATCGGAGCAAAAGTTATCGTCATCGACATTATCGTACTATATTCCACTAGCTCCATCTACCAGCCAATATCCACAAAATTCATTACTAAAAAAAAAAATAATAAATTGTGTTGCTTCTGGCTGTGCTGACTGCACAGCAAAATTAATTACAACAGCTTTTAGTGCTTATAAATGTCCAAAATAATAGGAATATTATATGTCATATGTGCCGTGTGGGAACAGGCTATACCCTTTTTAAAAAATTTAGTGTAGCCCTTGCCGGGCAGTGAAAAAATCTCCATTCAGTCTTAAACAAAAAACACAGAGACAACTGCTTAGTTTTAGATATTTTGAAAAAAGTAGAAGATGAAATATTTATAACCAGTATTCAAATCCATCACTATAATTGTAATTTTTTTTTTTTTTTTTAATTTAAAATATTTTTTTTATTTGGGCGTACGCCTTCTTGTAGCGTGTTTACAAATTCGTTACTATTTATTGATACAAAATGCGATTAAGGCAAGTGCCAGTGTGTTTCTCAGGCTTGTACTTTGCTTTTATTTGCAACGGCAAAATAAGCCATGCCACCGACTACAAAGGCAGCTAGAAGTTCAGCCTTGACCCAGGGTCCTTTGTAAGCGTTCTTTATAAAGACTGTAATGTCTAGCAGCGACTTCACAGAAGACACCTTGTCGCCATTACGAACCGCTTTGCGCAAATATGTGTAACCATCTTCATCGAAAAGTCGTAGCTGGATGTTACCACTTCTGGCTGTACTAAGTTCCTCTACCCAGCTGACCTGGTATTTGTTGTCTTTTATTTTGGCCACAGGTACAATCTTGCCACATGGGAGTTCAGCAAAGAAGCTGAGCTCCGACTTTGGTTTGCATTCTATTGAGAACTCAGCAACATATCCCAATTGAGTCAGAATTGTAGCATCGTGCGATGAAAAAGACTTGACTGTGGCTTCGCAACTGGCATATGCACCTGAAGGTTGACACGCTAGCACGGCAAGCAAGTAGATAGCAAAAAACTGAAGAAACATTATCCTTTTGCGAATTTTTAAAATAAAGATTAAAAATTTTTATTAACTTGGCAAAAAAAAATAGATGTGCTGTCGCTTTCTCCACCGCCACGTCAAATTACCTACGGCCAAGCTAATGTTCTATTTTTTTCAATTTTGTGACTTTCACTAATTGCATTGGCGTTGGCGTTAACCTTCTTCTATCGATGGTTGCAACATTCAATAGTTTCGATGGTTTGGCAACAAATATTCAATAGTATCGATAGTACTATCGAAAATATTTTCAAATTCAAAAACCTAATAAACGCATACTTAACAATAAAAATTAACATTTTAATAAACATTTCATATGTTTCATATAGTTTAACATAATGAGATACTTCATGGACATAGTAAATCAAAACAAATTTGAATAAAATTAAAATTAAGGAGCAAAAATATTTCGTAGTAAGGTCTTTTATACTGCTTTCGTTATGCTGTAAATACGGAGACATTAAACATTTTTGAAGAATTTTTGTTAAGCTACATACCTGCCAATATTTGAGGGGATTAACATCGCCCAAGGAGTGATGTTTCCCAACATATTGGTGTAAATCAATTATTGCATCGGAGCGCTTGGTCCTAGGCAAATTTTCTATGTTGATTTTTACAAATTCATAAAGAGGATGTCGTGTTGGTTTTGGTTGATCAATTGGTGTTGGTGGCTCTGAGGTGGGAGCTGAAGACTTGCTCAGATGAATAAGTTCTTCAATTAAAAGTTTTTTAAACCTTGGATCAAGCAATGTAGAAATGTGCGATCTTCGTACTTGTACCAAACACTATCGATAGTGAACAATAATCGATAGCGACGCAAAAATATAAAAATTCGATATATCGATAGTGCCATCGATAGTTTTACAGCTCTAGGCCAAGCTGGGAAGTAACTTAATATTAAAAAAAAAAAAAAATAAATAAATAAATAAATAAATTAAGTAAAACGTTTTACTTGGGACGACGACGGATGATGGCCAGTCGTGGTGTTGCCGCATCAATTGTCCATCATAGTCATCATACACACACATTGAGCTCCGCATCTTCGTCGCTAACTGTGGAGACAATCAGCAATGTGCTAACCACTGTGAATGTCAATGTCCATACGAACAATGTGAATATTTCCAATAACAACAACAACACAAACAGCAACAACAACAATAGCAACATGACGGTTACTGGCGGAACTGGAGTTGGAGGAACGGGAGCCGGAGCAACAGATGCCAATGCTAATGCTCCATCTGCCACAGGAGAGGGCGGAGATGCTTTAATTGCCAAGCCCATGTATCCTCGTCTATTTAATAAAATTGTATTGACACTGGAGAATAGCCTGATACCCGAAGAGAAAATCGATGTAACACCCTCAAGTTTGGACGGACTCGACCATGAGACCGAGAAAGATTTGCGAATTCTTGGCTGTGAGCTTATACAAACAGCTGGCATCCTGCTGCGTTTGCCACAAGTTGCCATGGCCACTGGTCAGGTGCTTTTCCAGCGTTTCTTCTATTCCAAGAGCTTTGTGCGCCACAATATGGAAACGGTGGCCATGAGCTGTGTGTGTCTGGCATCAAAAATTGAGGAGGCACCGCGACGCCTACGCGATGTAATCAACGTGTTCCATCACATAAAACAAGTGCGAGCACAAAAGTAAGTACATACAATTCCGGAGGAGACTCTTTGCATCTGATCTGATTTTTGACTTTATTCTTGTTTGTTTAGGGAGATATCGGCCATGGTGCTGGACCAATACTATACTAACCTGAAAATGCAGGTGATAAAGGCCGAGCGACGGGTGCTCAAGGAGCTGGGCTTTTGTGTGCATGTTAAGCATCCGCATAAGCTGATCGTTATGTACCTGCAGGTGCTTCAGTATGAGAAGCACGAAAAGCTCATGCAGATGTCATGGAATTTTATGAACGACTCCCTGCGTACGGATGTCTTTATGCGCTATACACCCGAAGCCATTGCCTGTGCCTGCATTTACCTCAGTGCCCGCAAGCTGATCATCCCATTACCGAATAGTCCACCGTGGTTTGGCATTTTTCGTGTTCCCATGGCGGATATCACGGATATTTGTTATCGTGTCATGGAGCTATATACACGTCCCAAGCCCCAGGTGGATAAACTGGAGGCCGCTGTCGATGAGCTGAAAAAACTGTATATGGATGCTCGAAATAAGACCAAGGAGGCGAATACACCACCGGCTGTGATCACAGTGGATCGAAATAATGGTTCCCATAATGCCTGGGGTGGATTTATACAACGGGCGGTGCCGCTGCCACTGCCCACAGAGAAGTCACCACCGGAGAAAGATTCGCGTTCCCGTTCACGTTCCCGGACACGCACTCAATCCCGTACACCGCGCTCACGCACACGTTCACGTTCGCCAAGTCGTGATCGCCTGAAGAAAACCCATCGCAGTCGCGGCTCATCGCGTTCTCGTTCCCGAACACCGCCCAAACACAAGAAGAAGTCACGCCATTATTCCCGTTCACCCTCCCGCTCGAGTTCGCCCCACAGCAAGCATCGCAAGAGGTATGTGCTAAATGCTTCAAAATAATTTTCTCTTTCTCACAATCTTTCTTCTCTTTCAATAGAAAATCTTCGCGGGATCGATCCGACTACTATTCCTCGAAAAAGGAGCGCTCCAGCAATGCCAGTAGTGGAAATCATGCCGGCGATTTAGACAAATATCGCAACTCTAGCTCCAATTCTGGTTCCAAGCACAATCGTTATTCCTCCTCCTCTCATCGCAGCAGCGGTGGTGGCGGAGGAGGAGGAGGAGGTGGTGGTGGTGGCGGCGGTGGCGGTCATGGTGGTAGTCGTGGTGGTCATAAGCATCGCGATCGTGAACGTGATCGCGAACGTGATCGATCTCGTGATCGCAAGCGTTAAAACATTTGGATTCAAAAACAAATTTCATGATTTTTTTTTGTAAATGTAACTTTAATTTGCATTTTTCTTTTTATTTGTACAATCTTCTTTTTACGTTTATAGAATATCACGAGTAATATTTTTGTGGTTAAACTATAATAAATCTAATTTCTCATTCTTCAACTGAACCCAAACATTAATCAAATAATTCGTTTCTCTACATCTTTGGATATGAATTGAGTGTATATAAACATATACAAATATATCACAGCAAGATGAAGAATGAAGTTGTTAAACAAATAGGGACAGAATGGAGGAATTCAGGCTGAATTATGTAGATCCATATGAAGGAGAGGAGGGTTAATAAGTATTTACAGGAAAACGTATTCATTGGGACTTTTTGATTTTGTTTTTCTTTGAGATCGAAGTCGTTAGAAATCGAGCTATAAACACTAAATTGTTTATATATTCAAAAACAATTTCATTTTACAAGCTTATTGAAATTAATTGAGGCTAAGATTGCCAAAATAATTCAATTATAACATTTCAGAGATTTATATATACATATATGTAAATCTGTGTGCTATTCAATGGAACTCTCAGAACTACTAACTTAGGCAAAGGAAATATGTTCATCGTTATAGAAGGCTTGCGATTAAACAGAGAGTGGTAACACAAATATGTATTTTAAACATAAGTTACATCGATGATGTATATATGTATGTACATATATCAATTAATCTACACTGTCATTGTTGATGATAGCAAAGAAATCGGTGGATGATCAAATGATATATCGCGAAATTCATGTGTAAAGCTTAATATATAAAAACTAAAAATTGTGGCCATTACCCATTCAGAAATGGAGCTTACCACATGGAAATACCAGCCACCATCAGATGGATACCTGGAGGAGATATAGAAAGAAGTGAATTCATATTCAACTAAACATAGAGAACTTACCATTTTCGTGGATTTTCACCCTTGAAGAGAATGTGCGACATGACACCAGTGACGGCCATTAGAATAAAGAGAATGGTGCAGCCAACGGACATGGCTAAGCGTAGGTGGGCAAACCTTTTTGTTCCGGCCATTGGGAAGATTAAGTACGAGATTAACGCTTGCATCCAAAAGTATAAAGAGCCGCATCCAAAGCAAAAGAATGCTCCAATAAAGTGAACCATTCTGACATTCGTTTCCTGAAAGTTTCCAACAATACTAATGCCCAGACAGGAGATCATTCCAAACCATAGAGCAACACGATTATGACGCAATACAGCCGTACCCAAGTCCGGATTATGCTCATATAATTGAAGAACTTGTCGATATCGTATATAAATGGTGATTCCCACTGTTGGACGAATAATCACATATTTATATAGATATGTATATGTATACAAATACTAACAAAGGGCAATAATTATCAATAAGCAGCAAGAGCCAAGCATGACTCATTTATAGAACACTGGATTAGAACCACTCGAGATTCGCAATATCAACTCACATAGAACACTCCCGATGTTGATTAGTTGGCCAAAAACGCAACTTTCCGGTGAATATGTGGCAGCATCACTTATATATGGAACAGTGGGTACTACATGTCCCTCCAGGACAGCCAATATATATCTGGAAGATCAAGGAGCACACATCAGAATATCTAACGGTTTCTCTACATATGTATGCATATAGATGGCCAATCTACTACTTACGTGCCAATAAAGGTGAATTGGAAGATTAGAAACACAGATACGGGCGTTAGATATACCTTCGACATCTTGCCTATGTGTGTAATCTAATGTGCGGGGGCTACAAAATTGGAGAAATTCAATCTGCATTCACATCCACACACACACATACATATGTATGTATGCAATTATGAAAACAAAAAATTAAAACGCAGTGTTTCAAGGTTGCCACCTTATCCCTAGGATGTGACATAAAATACTGAAAGCCGGCTACATAAAATACTAAATAGAACTAAAATACTAGAACACTGCAGAGACATTTTACAATACTAATTTTTTAAAATGTTAAATTGGCTTGCCGGACCAACAACAAATGCTCGGTATTAAAATGTCGTCGAATGGGAATAATGATAGTTTAGTGGACAAATTAAATGCTTTGAACTTGTCTTTTGGTAACACAACATTGGAAGCAATAGCAAATTGTGATATTTTCAAACATACAGATAATGCAGCACAGGTAAGAATACATGTATCATAGCGTCAACCACTGGTTCCATTTCGCATACAAACAAACGATTCGATTCCCCAGACTGACGACTATGAGGTCGTTGACGAGTACGATCTTAGTTTACCGTGTAAACCTCCTCCTCAAACGGCAACCGAAAATGGCAATTGCGACGATTGCGACGAAGACCACGGCAACGGCAATAGAACCAATTCCTCCAGCGTTATTTTTGTGGAGGACAGTACGAATTCCTCAGTGGTTAGCTTTATACCCCCATCGAATACCGATACATCCAGCAAGGAGGACAACGAACAGGAACACTTGTGGACAACAGTAACGATCTCGGAGACAGCTAGCGACACCAACAGTGGTATGATATATATCAAAAATTATTTTCCAAATTAACCGCCTTAGGCTAAACTATTCATATATACATATACATGCATATATTTTTAGTTGACTGTCCCCGCGCCAGCATGCAGAAAACCCCAAATAAACGTTGCTTGTCTAATGGAGGCCCAACCCATTCGTCTTTCGGGCGTAACAAACGTCTGAAACGTCGTTCCGAGAAGCGTAAATATGAGCCAGCGCAGCCGAATTCTTCGCTAAGTTCAGTCAATTCCAGTGATTTATTTAGCGATGAGGATGAGCAAGAATGTAAGTTATATTAAACACTATAACAACACACCAGAATCAATTGACACAGTGAACTGTGCTCAACTCGATAGCTAGCATATATTTATTTCTATTATTTTTATATATTTATCAAAAAAAAAATAAAGTTTGCCGTGGTCTTGCCGCCTTGGAAATGCCGCAACCATCATCAGCATCGTCTAGTAGTCCCAAAGTGGTGATAACACGTAGTGGACGTACTATACGTGCACGTTTAAATCTAGAATTTGATTATTCTTCTGAAATCCCTGAAGGAGACGAAGATGAGGAGGAAGACCCCGAACATGAGGCTGACACTGAGGAGGATGAGTCATGCAGCGAAGAAGATGATGATTATAGCGAGGATGCTGATTATACCGATGGCATGGAATTACCCAATTGGTCTAATCGCAAAAAGAAATGCACCTTGTCCAGCACCCAAACTACAAGCTCCACGAGTCAGAGTAGCGAATCGGAAATCAATGCTACGCCATGCATAATTTATTTGGATCTAAGTCAGCCAATAGCTAGAGTTAGACGGGAACCTCAAATGGATACGTCTATAGATCAGAATGAGCAGTTAATGATCAAGTTGAAGAAATTGTTGGGTCTTGTGGCACCGCGCCGTCGTCTCTATAATCCAACCGATAATTATAGTATTGGTGAGGATGAGGAGAAGGTTAGTCAATTGGAGTTATCTAATTGTACTTCGTTCAACACCAACGCCAGCAACGCCACTGCATCGATAACGGTACTAACTGTCCCCGCCTCACCACCACCGGCCAAGACCTGGTCCACGCAAAATCTCTCAAATTCGAAATTGATATCAACTGCCGAGTTGCAAAAGAAGATCATAGATGACAATTTGTTGCGCATTAATGGCATCTCGTATGCGGAATCCCAAATGCCCATCCATCTGCGACAAGAGCCCATCGATTTGAGTGAGTTGCCGCCACAAACGCAGCGGGATCAATTGTGTCGCCAGCACAAAAGTTGTTTCACCTATCTGGAACAGCATCCGCTTTTCTATAATTTCGTGGAGTCCCTCAGTCCGGAAATCTCTCTTAATATGTGCCATCCCTTGGCTACAAGCTATCGCAATAAAGATTTCCAGCAATGCAAACAGCAATTGGCCAAGATACTATTCAATATGTTCAACCATCGCATCTTCTATTGTGGCCTGCGTCCTCAAATAAGTTGGAAACGTTCGCTAACCATCCACAGTAGTAGCCTTATTGTGTCCGGGGAGCAAGCGCGTCGTTCGGCAATTATTATTCTGAGTGAGAGTATACAGCAGCCGGCAGTATTAGTTAAATCCATATTGCATGAGATGTGCCATGCGGCGGCATTTGTCTTTAATGCCGAAACCGGGCACGGGGATAATTGCCGTAAATGGTCGTATCTGGCCAAATCATTGATGCCGGAATTGCCATTTGTTGGCGATTGTGATGCCACGTATAAATATAGTTGTTATCTCTGCGAGGCCACCTCATTTGGTCGCATTCGTTTCCACGATGATGGCGGCGGTGGTGGTGACCGGTCACATGAGATGCAGCATTTACATTGCTCATATTGCCAATTCGAGGTGCTTGTCGAGCCCTGGCAGAGCGATTTTCCACACTCCTGGTCCTGTACGGATCCATTGATGACGCCGTATAAGAAATTTATTAAAAACAATTATTCAAAAGTCAAGGAGACAATCACCAGTCATAATGAAAAGATGCGTCAATTGAATCTGGAATATACTCGACAGATGACCAATTGAAAATGTTCCGAAACCGAAGCTATATAGATCCTAAAACAAATGAATGGAATTCAATGTTTATTTTTATTGTGTTTTTTTTTTTTTTATTTTTTACTTTAATAAAATTGGTTAGTCTATTGATAGAATTGGTAACTACTATATTCAGTAACAGGGTGTAACCAATAAGGTTTAATTTCTTTCAATTTATTTATAACTTTTTTACATTGGTTTTTGGGGATTTTCATGTGTGGGTATTAGGATTAGGGTAGCATTCCTTTGCTACGCTTAAAGGCTGCACCAGCTTTCCTATTATGATTGGCCCGTGATGATTTGTTTGCCTCTTTTTGATTCCGATTGCGTTGAGTCTGTTGACTTTGACCCTGGCCCTTGGGTCGATCACCAACGACCGAAGATTGTTGACCTCCGCTTCCGCCGACGCCAGCCCTTTGACCATATTTGGCCATTTGCCGTTGCTGATAACGAGCTCGAGTTATTTCTGGATTCTCACAGAAATCCATGCCACGCTTTTGGGGTTTCGGGGAAGCACCCTCATCATCGTTAGAACTCTCCGCTTGATCATCACCGCTGTCATCCTCTTCAGCATCTTGGGCCTCGTACGCACTGTTAGCGGCAGAAGCATCTGCCTGCAATTTGGCTCTAAGCAATGTAACCGGAGGAGCTTGTCCAGCGTTAAGTGCCTCGTAACTATCATCGTATTCATCATCATACTCAGCCGACGAGTCAGGCCCGGTCGTTTCCTCGACCAGGGTATACTGCTGGTAGTGTAATTTCAATTGGCTTAAATCTCGTTTATCGTCGAGCAATTGTTCAGCATTGCGCGGCGCTCCGGGTAGTCCCTTGCCTTGCTTGATGATGCATTGTGGCTGATTCTGGCTAAGGATATCATAGCGATCACCATCATGTACATTGTAATGCTTGACACCGGTTTGCCGCTGAAGCTGCTCCTGTGGATCAGGCGGCACATAAACCTCTTGACGATCCGAGTGAGCTAGATCCGGAGGCAGATTGTCATCCAGTATGGCAGCTATCGCCTGCTCACTGTTCTCATAGCGAGAGAGAATCCGTCGTATGAATCCCATGCCCAGATCGGGCAGAACATCTAGAACTGCAGTGACCTCCAGATCGATATCTCTGTCATTGGAATTAGTTTTATTCTCTGTTGCCTGATTGTCAAAATTGCCACCTTCCTCATCGTCATCCTCATCAAATCCATCATCGTCGTCGTCATCCTCATCTTCCTGATCCTGGTCATACTCATCGGCCATTATGCCCGCTGTACAATTGCTTAAAGCCTTCTCATAGCCACTTAAAACAAAATCCACTTTGTAGTTTTTGCTAAAAACATTGCCAAATAAGTCGATATTGTAGATGTGCCATATTAATTTGAACTCACATGTTGGGACATCGCTGAAGCATTAAATCGATATCCTCCTTGATAGGAAAATGACGTTGATAGTCCACGACAAAACTTTGGGCCGAGAGGCATTCCTGCAACAGATCCACCAATTGCTGACCATGACCTGCCTCCAATTGAGCCTGAACTATGGCACGTATCACAGCAAGAAATTGCTGACGCACTTCGTTTAGCCATCGTAACGACGGTGCCTGAGGATTGATCATATAAATGTTTCTATACAGGACTGGCACAGTCAGATCATAGAAATTGGCAATGCTGGCAATAAGAAAATTTTGGATTTTATTTGCTGTAACAGATGTGTGGATCGGACAAACCTCTGTCCAAGACGCAGTTGCTCCATGATGTCTAACAAATTCTTCACTTCGCCGCTTAGAGCCATCAGCACACGCAACGTGTGGGAGCAATCCAAGGCGAAGAGCACAACATCATCGTATGGTGTTTCAGTTGAATCAGCATCTAGGAATGCTCCGCCACCAGCTCCTTCGCATCCCTCGTTCTCGACTTGTATTTGCATGCTAAGAAATGCATTCTCATAGAATGCTAAACCTTCACGCAAATCCTTCATATAATCCGCTGGCAAATGAAGAACCACAGCAAAGATCTCTCGTAGCAATTGGAAATTTTGTAAATTTTCATCACCGAGGGCAATGATTATATCAAAGAGCAATGGTATGGATATTAAATAATTGCTATACAGTAGATCGCTATGCTGCTGCTGAGTCATCCATTCGGTTGCCGATTCCCGGGCTGTGCATAGGCGTAAGATTATACGCATCACCAGATTAAGAAGTTCCTCATAAAGGGCATTAGATTGAGATGAATCATCGTTGGTACTTTCTATTCGGTAGAATGGATTGGCACGTTGCAGGAATGTGACTAAAGCGGCCATGGCTGATTCTTCATACACCATATATGACCAGAATCTAAACAAAATAGGATTTTGTAAAAATATCTAATATACATTCGACTAGCATTCACAGTCATTACTCACTCATGTTGATTTAGGCTAAGTAGGAATTCGAAATCCTGTTTGCAATTGTTGGCTCTATGTGTCCACTCTTCGAGAGCGGCTCCAGACTTAAGGCGTCCATAGCTAGCCATTTGGCAGAGGTAGCTACTAAACGGTTTCTCCCGTCTAACCCAATGTTCATCCTAAAAGGGGAAACCAACAAATTGGAAACAAATATTTCACAATGTGTGTATGTTTCTATTTGCTTACCAAAGCTGGTATGTGACTTCGGACACCATCTTCGCCATTAAGGGTTATTTTTAGTTCATTTAATGACAATTTCTGGGGATTCCAATTGTTGTTATTATTATTGTTACTTGTATCGTTGTCCAGCATGTTGTTGTTGTTGTTGTTAATTAAAATCTGTAACTTTTGGCCATATTTTATTTACTCTATGGGGCTAGTGATGACAAACACGTTAACAAGATGAAAATCGATAAATATCGAAAATTTAAATAATAGGGATTTTTTAGTATTTTCCAACAATTGCCTAGAATCGCCTACGCTGCAGTTTCGTCTGGCTGTGTGGTCGGTCAAGGAAGGGGGGGCGTGTCATATTTCGGTTAGAGAACAGCGAGAGGAACATAATTCAAATTATTTAAAAAATTTTCGAGCAGAAGAGCTGGCGTACACTGCTCAAAATTTCAACTACATTTCGATTAGATCATTGAAAAATGCAAAAAATAAGATAGTATTGTGGCAAAGGATTTTATTTTTATTTATGGCAATTAAGAACATTTTTCCTAAATTCCTAATCCTTCTTGGGTGTTTAAAAGTAAACAGTTTTAACGTCCAAGTCTTGAGAATTGGAAATATTAGATATCTATAAGATGATAAACTGTTTAAGAGGCAAACCCAAACGAAAAAGGGATAACATGTTTGACTAATTTTTTTCCGTGTAGGCTACTTGATAGGCGGGCAACTGATAAACATTGTATGTACGCTCCGAGAGATTTGATTGTGCATTTGTTTTGTTTTCTTTGCTCCAAGCTAAGCAATATTCTGAGATTAGAAACAGGCGTTGGATGTATTATATACGCTCTCCAGTTGAATTTCAATTATTAACACATATATCTAGTTTTAATTGTTAAACTATATATGTATCTCTCTCTCTCTCTCTCTTTAAATATATTTAAATACTGATCCAATTAGTAGGGATATTATTTCAACTCCATGTTGGTCAAAATAATGGTAAGTCAAAATAAAGCATTTTTAACACTAATTTCGAGTTCTATTTTTTTTCCGTTTTCGAGTTAGCCATGACATATCGACAGTTATCTAAAGTTTACCTGCGAAACTAATGTCTGGACATAAGAACATTTTAATTCGAACATCAGACAAGTAAAGGTCTCAGTGAAAGCGAAGTGAAAAAATAAAAAATAAAATTATTTTCTCTTGTAAAAAAGATGGAGTAAGTTAAAACTAAAAAGGATAGATTATTTTATCCTTATAAAACTAACAGACCCTAACTATTAATATTTATATTAAATATAATCCTTAATCCTTTTGTTTTTTTTTTTTTTCAGCGGTTCAAAAAAAGATTCTAACATTTATTTATCAGCCAAAACGCTTGTCAAACAAAATGATATGCAAAAATCGCCCAAGGAAACAACCAAGATATTGGAAGTATTGACTGAAGATATAGACGGAGGTAAGGTGGCTCATGTCTATGCGATCTCTCTGGAAGAGTCCTTGAATCACTTGGCCTCGAAGTTAAAATCCATGGACTTGGAGGTACTCACTGTAGTGATATTATGCCAAGATTCAAATCGCTGCCAGTGGCTACGAATGATGCTGGAAGAAAGAGATGTCAAGGATATCCTGGTTTGTCACAATTCTAATGATGTCAAGGCAATTAAGACATTCTGGCCCTATTTGGTAAGTCACTGGATCCATTGTGAGTTTTCGACAATGTGATGTCCTTAATTTTGAACACTTTTTGCAGTTCACTCAAAAGGTTTTGATTATTGGTATCAATCTAATATCCCAATTGAAATTGGGAGACAAAACAATTGATTTATTAGTAATTGACAATATACCCGAGGCTGAATTTAAAAACCTAAGTGATGACATCATTCACTTTTCCGATACGCGTTTTTCAAATGAGAACGGCAAGTGCATAACTACTGGCCCAGAGCCCAAGGTCCTTGAAGTCAGCCCCGAGATGGATGTCGAAGAAAGTAACGAGAATTCAGGCTGCCATGATTCAAATTGTCGTATTATGGTTTTTACCCATTGGCCTTTTTTATATTGTAATTTTATTGCTGGAGTTCGCGGTTTATCTGTAAAAATTAGAAATTCGATGGAGAAACATTTCGCCATAGAGAAGGCCCGCAGGGAGCAACGCTATGCCTGGCCACATTTGGCCTACGGCCATTCAATGATCATGATTGGCCACGAGAACTGCGGCAAATCTTGGTCGTATATACCGATTCTGTGTCAACGTATTTACAATGCCATCAAGTCGGGAAATCTCGAATGGTCTGGACCCATATGCATTTCGCTGGTTGTCGATATGAATGAGGGTAAGAAATTGGCCAAAATCATGCGTAAAATGTTGGACTTTGTTACCACTAAGGGCGGTAACTTCACTAAAGTTGTTACCCCATGGGATGGCGGTGGTGTACACGAAGTGTCCGCAATATTATGCCGACCCTGTGGCATATTCATTACCACAGTGGAATGGATGATGCAATTGCAACAACTTGAAAAGCCGGGATATTTAATTTTTGATCCGATGAACTTGCGTTCCTTAGTGGTGGATAATATGGATACTTTGCGACGTGTGAATCCGGTGAAGTTCGCCAGGCTGTTCAAATGGTTACTGGATAGGTATAAATTTGGTGTAGAACGAACACAATTGATCATCACCAGTCACATGTGGATGGATGAATTGATGAGACCTCTAAAGGACATGTTACTTATTTTTGAGGATGGCCTGGAGGCGTGCACCTATGGTGGAATCGATATAGACCTGAAATTCGTCACGGACGTTGACCATGCCCGGGGTATAACACTTTTAGAGAAGCTCAGTCAGTGCAATTTGAAAAAAGAACGCATTGTAGTTGTCTGCCACAAGGATTACGAATATCGACACTTGAGTGAATTGCTGTGTGTCAACAGTTTTCCGCATACAATTTATGTCTCGCGGGATGAAAGCATTGAGAAGAAGATACAAAAAGAGAAAGGTATTATCATTGCCATAGATGATATGCTGCCTCACCTAAAGTGTGGCTACATCGATCTCTTGATATGTTATACCTTAACGAGCAGCTGGCATCGGTATAAGGCTCGTTTCAATTTGTTCTATCCCAATTGCAAGGCTGAGGATAAACGACCAGGCGAAGCTCTGATGTTCTTCAGTACAACGACGACTGAACAGGCTTGGCTCTTTTGTGATTTTTTGATGAAACATGATTTGACCATAAAACAGGAATGGTTGGATCATATTTACAACTCTCGCCTGATAAAGGAGATCTTTCAGCCACGTTATAATGTCAATCTGTGTACACAATTACTATCATATGGTAATTGTTCACGGCGTAACTGCCGTTTCCGCCATAAGCTTCTAGCCAGAGAAGCTTGTGCACCACACCATTTACCCAGTGAGGGTAAAATCTATTTCAATATTTTGGACGTGAGTAGAGAGAAAACAAACAATAACAAATTATCACTGAATACTTTTACTAATTCTTAATTCAATTTTGCAGTGCATTTCGCCAACCAATATGATAGTAAAACCTGTCGTATATCAAAATCCGCCACACAGCAAAACATGCCAAAATAGAGAAACGGCAAATAAAGTTCACAGATTTTATCGACAAAGAGTGCATCGAACTCCTATTGAGAATCCATCCATTGGTAATATATGCGTTTTAGAAGTAAATAAATGCTTCCAACGTGCTGTTATCACTGGCTTCTCCAGTAATAACATAATAAATTTGAGACTATTGGATTCGATTGGCAAATGCATGGAAGTACCTAGGTCCTTACTATATAATTGCCATCTACCCTATTCCACTAAGATGTCAGAGGCCATTGAGTTACGTCTGACTGGCATTATGCCGTATAGCATGGATCGTCTATGGACAAAAGCTGACACACTATACGTGCGCCATAAGTTCGGTAGATTTTTCACTAACTTTATATATAGTGCCGAAATTGATTTTGCATTTAATAATACTTTATTTGTGGATACCGTTCGTTCTGAAAAAGGAGAGGATCTTAGAGAGTTTTTACTTAACCGCTTGAATGCCCATGATGATGAATTGGTGGGGA
Source organism: Drosophila equinoxialis (assembly GCA_018150345.1). Taxonomy (NCBI): domain Eukaryota; kingdom Metazoa; phylum Arthropoda; class Insecta; order Diptera; family Drosophilidae; genus Drosophila; species Drosophila equinoxialis. The sequence continues at coordinate 3,873,498 of JAECWI010000002.1, read as the reverse complement.
AACGCTTTTAGATATGTTACCACCTAAACCTAAGGTCGTAACGACTGAAAAAAAACACTCTAATACAAAAATTTGTATTCTATTTAATGATTTCGTATGCTTATTACACTAAATCAACAACAAAATTACTTTTGGTGCAAATTTTTATTTTTAACTCTCTAATTGAGAGTTAGTTTTTAATTCTAATTGAATTTCCATAAGTTCTTAACTTTCAAAATTTGTTTAAAGTATTTTTTTTGGTTTTTTTTAACGATTTCACAAATTGTAATCGAATTGAATTCAAAATTTTAAACTTTCATCAAATCAACGCAACACAACAACAACAATTGTTATTATAAACAAGCTTTAAATTGTCTTTTGTGAAGCGAAATTTTAACAACATTTGTCAATAAAGATGAAAAATGAAAACAAAAAGTTTGTTTTTTCTATATGACATCCAACAAACGCAGAAATGTATGTATTTATGTTTATATTCATGTTTTATGCTTGACAACAAAAGGAAAGTTTAATCAATATTTGCAATTGGCATAAAATATGCTAATATTGGCCACAACACAAAATCAGTTGGCCAAAAATGGCCAAAAAGGGTGGTGTACAGCAACTGCAGGCGGATATCAGTTCCGATGAGGAGTTTGAGAAATTTCTTCAGCGACCAGGACTACTGAGTAAGCGGATGAAAGCGAATCTCCATGCGATATATAATATCCAATTCATATTTAGTTCTCGATATCTACTCGGAATGGTGTGGACCGTGTCTTGGCATGGTTGGCAGTTTGAGGAAAATCAAATTGGAACTGGGCGGCGATAATCTCCAATTGGCTATTGTAAGAGGAGATTCTACAATCTTTGTTTTTTGTTATTAATGTTTCGTTTGGCGGTTTCAGTGCAAGGCAGGGTCGATTAGTTCTTTGGCCAGGTTTAATAAGAAAAGTGAACCAACTTGGATGTTTGTTACGGTTGGTAAACTTGAAACTAAATGGGCCAATTTGACTTTATTTGGTTTTTTTTTATAGAACGGCAAAGCCATTAATATAATGTTTGGCACTGATGTGCCTAAATTGGTGGCCATGATAACCAAAACATTGGCCTCGACCATGGCCAAGGAGACACAGCATTATCATTTCTATGAGATTACGGAATTACAGCCAATCGAATTGGAACAGCAACGGATCAAGAATCTGGCATTACGCCGTGCCGAAGAGATCGAGGAGGAGGAATCGAAAAAGAAGCGGATTGAGTATTTACGTTTCGTTACCGATACCATAATGGAGAATTTACCCGATATTGGGATCACAGTATTTGGACCACAAGTGAATCGGGATATGTTTAAGAAGCTAGCCGAACCGGCTGATCCCTTAAAGATTCAGTGCAAAGATCGTAAGGTTTTCGCCATAACGGAGAATGATATGAATACCGTTAATTTTGCTGCCGAAAATCCATTATCACGGGAAATAATCGAACAACTGTATGATAAGGAATTGTTAATGTGTTTTTGGAAGGTCGAAGAAATTCTAGGAACACCGCCAAGTGTCCTAAGGCAATATGCCCATGAGTTGACCAAGGAGACAATTAAACCACCAGATGAATTCAATGAGGAAGAGATTATAGTTCCACCATTGATAGTTCCCTTGGAAATGAATGTGGAAATTATAGAGGAAACTCCGGTCTCTGAGGAACTAGCCAATGAGAATGTTGTAAAGGAAATCACCACAATGGAGACGACAGATAAGGGCGAGGAGCCCGAGGGAGGCGGATGAGGATGACCAGGGGAAAGAGGAAAAAGATGAAGTGCCTCCAGAGCCGCCAGAGCAGAAAGTGAGAACGAAAATTATTAAAGTTCCACCCATTTGGGTGCCAAACGATCAGCGTACGCATGCTGCTCTCATTTATACATATTTCCGGGCACAAACCTCAGCATTCTTGCCACCCGATCCGGTTCCAGAGCCACCGCATATTATCATGACATTCGATTCGTATAAAAAAAAGGATTTGGCTCATATTTTGGATGTATATCGTAATGATATACCACTTTATGGTTTCTTCACAAGCGATAAATGGGAAAATGCCGTTTTTATAGCCAATTCAGTTGACAAATATAATGCCAAACCCTATGTACCGTGAGTATATTCAATTCTATTCAGTTCACAAAATTAACTTTGACCCGACACTTAGCACTGACAAAATTATTGTAAAAGTCAACAAAGTGAAGGGCAATCCGGCCATGCCGCTCCTAATGGCGTTTGGTCCTAGCTACGTTAGTCCCAATTCGGTTATTGGCCATCAGGAGGCTGGGAAATTCTTTCCACCAACCTACAAATCTGTCCTCCAAGAGGAAGCCGAATTGCTTGCCGTGAAAACGGAAAAACCCAAAAAAACGCAAAAAGGTAAAAATCGCAAAAGCGTCAATTAACTAATAACCATTTTAAACCCTAATCCCTAACAGAACAAGAAAGGAGCTGAGGCAGATGCCGGGAATGAGGACAAAACTGATTCGGCCAGTAATCAGGATCAGCAGGAGGCAAAGACTTCCCCAGAAGAGGGCGCTTCCACTACCAGCAGTGGCGAGGATAGTTGTGAGAGTCGGCCACCAACGGCAGATGGTCAAAATGTTGAGGCAGTTGCCTAAGATGCAGAGTTTGGAATAAGTTGATCCTAAAATCTGATATGTACATACATACATACATACATACATATGTACATATATGTGTGTGGAATTGAGTTTCAAATAAAGGCATTAAAATGTAAATTAATAAATGTTTTTTTTGGGGGAGACGAAATTTTCCACATTTCCCACACTTGGGATTCGCGACTTGCACTGAGGTAAGTTTGATAAAATAAATAAGTTTGTTAATTAAATATTGTTTAAACAAAAGGCCAATTTGTGTTTTTAAGGATAACATTTAAATTTGCATGCATTTCTGATTGGAATCGAGTAGTATTGAATACGAAAAAACAACAACATTAACCAACACTTAAATGTATTGTCACCAGTGTTGCTTATATCTGGTCACACTGCTGAGGGCAAAGCAAGCCAACCCAACCAATTTCTGTTAGCGAATCGAGAAAAGTTAAATTGAATTGAATCGCTATCGTTGCAATCATTACAGACCTTTTACATAGGCAAAAGTGGAAGTGGTAAAAGATGTCAAAGGCTGATCAGGATCCAAATGCATCATTAAGCATCATGGAGGTAAGTTTTAAATAAATCAAAGCGGTTGTCTCCCAATGGAGGAGACCACCGCGTCAGAAAATTGGCGGATAAAAAATGTAGAAAATTAATGAAACCTAAACATCCTCCATATGTCTCTTTGATAGCAAATCAAATTGCTGATCAAGCCGCCACCCAATGAGGATGAGAAGCAGGCACAGCGTTCGACAAATACAAAGCATCCATATTACAGGCGTCCGGGACGGGGACATAATCATGATTTCTGTGATGCCTGCGAGGAGGGCGGCAATTTATTATGCTGCGATCGTTGCCCCTCGAGCTTTCATTTGCAGTGCCAGTGAGTATATATATAGCCAGGATTCTATGCTATCGGAATGCCTTATACCTGGATCTTTATTTGCAGCGATCCACCGCTTAGTGAGGAAGATATACCCACTGGTCAGTGGTTGTGTCACAGTTGTCGCATGGCCAAAATGTCACATCCCCCATCGTCGTCCAAGGCCTCGTCGGTGGAGCGTGTACCCTCGGCGGGAAGTGGTTCACGTGCAAATACCCCATCATCGGGTGAACTGGAGTCGATACCATTGAAAATACGTAACTTACGCAAACGTAGTAACAGTGAGCGCAACAGCACGGAGAAGCTGCTGTCCAAGATGCCACTGGCCATACAACGTGCCCTCGATCCCAATAAGAAGCCAACACCATTGGATGATGTTATACGGGCGGCAAGTATGCTGAATCCCCAGCAATTCTCATTGCCCGCCGAACTGGAGCTCCATGCCCAGTTTCCGGGTCATGGCAAGGTGCAGCCTGTCCAGCCGGTGCATACGGATAATGGCCATCACGGTCGTAAGACTGGTGCCGGCTCTGCTGGCAATCAGCGACGCAATTCGAAACCATTCGAGCTGGATTCTCAGGGTTTGGTCCCGCTGCCGGCCAAAACCTGTTTCTATTGCAAACGATCCTGTAAACGAGCTCCGCTCATCTCCTGCGATTATTGCCCATTGTATTATCATCAGGATTGTCTTGATCCGCCGCTGACCGCATTGCCAGCTGGTCTCTGGATGTGCCCGAATCATGCCGAGAATTTCATTGTAATGCAGATACAAAATCCGATCTTAGTTCGTTATCACATATTTTGTTTTTTTGTTTTGTTTTTAGGATGCCAATATGACCAGCAGCATCTCGGCAACGGAGCGTGTTAGATTATGGAATCGGTTCCATCAGCCGATGGACCATGAGAATGTCAAAATGGAGTTCTTTCGCCGCGTCAATACCCTCCATCCGCCATTCCGCATGAAATTGGCTGTCCGTTCCCGCTGCCATATCGATATACCGGCCATTGTCCGGTACCATTATGAGCATCCGCCGGCTCTGTTGCCCTCCATGAGGCAAACGTTGCGATATGACCGGGTGAAGCGACGCAAAATGCTCCCAACAGCCGTCGAGGAAATCTCCAGGGAGAGTGTCACAGAGTCGCTGCTAAAGGATTTGGAAGCACTGCGCAATGCTCGTGCCAAATACCGTGAGATCCAAAAGGAATATGGTCTTGCAACGACAGAAGGCAGTGACACCCAAACGGATGACGATGACGACGATGAAGAAGATGTGGCAGCGGCTGGAGACACGGCAGCGGTGACCAAGGAGCAGGAAGTGAAGGAACAACAGGTAGTGAAACAGGAACCGGCTGCAGCCGGCAAACTAAATGGGGAGCCATCCCCTGAGTTAGGCTCCTCGGCGGTGGATCAAAAGCCGCAAATTTCGCCGCCAAAGCCGGCTGCTCCCGTGTTGGACATAAGTTTTGAGGACGACGAAGAGGACTCAAAGACCAATATCATCGATGCAGATCTCTGTCATTTGGATGTGGATATTATTAAAAAGTTGGCCCACCAACGTCTCCAGCAGCTAGTGCACGAACATCCTGAAATTGTGGCCCAATATAAGAATCGAACAGCTGCCCGTCGATTGCGTCAACTGTCTAGCTCAACTGGCTCAGGTACCGGATCCGGTTCCGGTTCTGCGTTAGCGAACACTACCCTTCAAGGCCAATTGGCTCCGGAGGACATCAATCGATTCTCGTTGCTCTTCACCAGTGAAACGTCCGCCATTTTGGCCCAAAAGAATGGCAATGCCGCCGATGAAGACCCGCTGATGGCTCTGCATCCGGCACTGGCCACAGCTGCTGCCATTGCAGCGGCTGACGCTGCCGCCGAAAGCTATAAGCCACGCAGCCGCAGCGACACAGAGAAAGCCTACGAACTGGCCACACGTCTCGAGCTGCAGCTGCTCGATTGCAAGGTCCGGGCCCGAGCCGTGCTCACACCCCTGGGGGATATGCTCGAGGATAGTCGGTGGTTTAGTTCTCTGGGATTGGAGCACTCGATATTTATGCGCTATCGCACTCTCTATGTTGGCTATGGCGGCCATTATACGCCCTCCACCACATTGGCTCACACAGAAACTGTTGATCTGTCCGCCATTGGCTACTGCTCACGCATCTCTCCCCAGCATGCCATCATCTTTTACGACGAATTCTCCAAATCCTACGAGTTGATCAATTACTCTGAATTCGGAACCGAAGTTAATGGTCAGCTCTACACATGCGACATGACCGATCATATGCCAACACATGCTGGCAAACGAATGCGCGTCGACGATGCGGAACTCAAGAGGCGTGTGGACGATCTCCTTGACAAACGTCGTCACATTCACCGACAGTTTGATCACAAAACGAAAAGAAATGCCCACGATAGGTAAGCTGATATATTAAAAGGTATATATTATTATCGTTATCATTGTTATCTATCCAACTCTAGAATGGCGCCGGTTGTAAAGCCCTCATGTCGTTGTCTACAACGGAATTCTGGTGATGGTAGTCCACCCATGATATCGGGCGCTTGGGAGGGATCCGCAGTCCTGGCTCATGGTAGTCTCCTGCGTTTTGGCTGTCTATCGTTTGTGTTCTCAGTGCCGTCGGTAGAGCTGGGCAAGCGTCTGACGTAGGATGACTCGATTAACATGGTCCCCCATCATCATCATCATTGATCATCCTTTCTGCTGCTTCTTCTTACGTTGGGTATCATCGCGGCAATGGCCATGTGGGGCAGCTATCATCCACACAATTTCCCCCCTCCCCATCACTACCCATATAGATACTACACCTAAGCAAAAACAAAACAAAAAACCCAGTTAAATGAACAGAAAATTAAACTTTTGTTCGCATAGCAACACAAAAAGCAAACTTAAAAAAAGAAGGAAAACAAAAATTGAAACATTTCTATGGCAATTATATATTAACTCTAAAGAATTTCTTTAAGTAATAACTCGAAAAAATAAAAACATGCATATGGTTCTATATATATATTACTATCTCTTTCTCTTTCCAATCTATGTAAATGTAAAAAGTGCAAAAAACTAAACATAATAAAATCATTTGTTTAATTGGAATTTTATTCTTGACAGTAATTCCCTCAGAGTTTCTATGGAAGATTTAAAATTGATCTATGCTGAAAGAGAATGCTACCAACAAAACAAATAGTCCATTTAAAAAAATTATGTTTTCAATTAATTTATATTTACTTTTCAACCAAATGCTTTTCAAACTTGCATCTGGTTAAGGCATACAATATAAAGAACAAGAAGATATTGGGGGAGAGTATATACAGTAGTTACCACTGGGATTGGGCTGGGTTGCTTATGGGTTGTGGGGGGAGGGGGGTATTTTTAGGTGTACAATACATAATTTCTTGTTTTTTGTTTAGTTTTTGTGAGAAATAAGTACGTGATTCAAATCGAAATGAAAAAGTTTTTTGTTTAGTTGCTTAAATGGCTGCACTGCATCCACGGTGATTTGTGTGTGTGTGTGTGTGTGTGTGTGTGTGTGTGTGTGATGGGGGAGCGATGGATGTTAAACTGCTGCTGTCTGACTGGATTGAGCCTGTTGCTGCTGCTGCTGTTGTTGTTGTTGGTCTTGGCCACTTGTCGTTTTAGCTGCATTCCTTGTAGCTCGTGAACGCTCCCATTCGACTTTATGTTTACGTTTCGTATGATGATACATATTCGATTTGGAGCGAAATTCGGTAGGACAGAAGGCGCAGGTATGCAGCTTGACTCCAGTGTGTGTGGCAAAGTGCTCCTATATAAAATATATTCACATGATATCGCAGCGGCAACAGGATGAGAGAAAAAGTTAACTCACCTCTAGATAGCGTTTCATTTTAAAGCATTTGCCGCACACATCGCAGGCATATTTCGCCTTGGTCAGACACCGATGATTTTGGCCAGGCAATTCGCCACAATTTGCACAAATCGAGGATGCAACTATTGACGGAGGTGCAGGTGCAGGTGCTAATGTTGGTGGTGGTGCAATTGATGCTGCCGATGATTGCTTCTTATGCAGGTGATTGGCATGAGATGGACGCTCTATGGAAGTAGTTGTACCATGATGTTGATAGTTACTGAAATGGATTGGTAAGAAATTAGAAGGAACTGAGTTATAATTGGCTTTAAATTGTTCTTACCTTGTGGCAGCTGCTGCAGCTGTTGCCATGGAACTGGCCGCTGTGGTCATTGCATGGAAGAGATCCTGCTGATGTTGTTGTATGAGACTCGCACATAATCTTTGCTGCAGACTATCGACAGCACTGGCTGAAGCACCTATACCTCCTCCACTTCCACCTCCTCCTCCTCCTGAGGTAGTGGAACAATTACTCCTGGTATTACTGCTGCCGATGTTGGTATTGAGAGAAGCGGCAGCCACTACAGCAGCAGCCACAGCATTATAGTTGGCCAACATTAGTTCGTTCTCTTTGAAACGTTTGTGGGGCAGCAATTGCTCCTCCGAATTGCTGTCACTGCTCGCGTCATCGCTGCATTCGGCCGTGGACTGAACCTTTTTGGGTGAGTGCGTTTTGCGCCTACTAATTGAACGGGTAATGGGCTGGGGACGTGATTTTGCTTTGGATATAGACAAATTGATGGCTTCCATTGGCTCATTTTGTTGCAACGCTGGTTGAGGAGGAGCCGGAGCCGGAGTTGAAGCAGGTGCTGGAGGGGGAGCGGGAACGGAAGTGGGAACAGGAGCTACAACTCGAGCCGGCGGAGGAGGTGGTGGTTCATCAATTGGCTCTGTTTTAATATGCACAACTGAAGCAGACACCGGAACCACAGTCGTAGGCTGTGCCGCTTGTTGACTTTTAGCCGCATCCCGTTCCGCTCGTGCTTTTAGCCATTGAGCTGTGTGTTTACTCTTAACATGCGTATACATATTGGATCGACAGCGAAATGCCATCTCACAGTAGGGACAAGCTATGGGCCTGTCGCCCGTATGCGTGGCTATATGCTCCTCCAGGTAGCGACGCATTTTGAACGATTTCTCACAGAACATGCAAGGAAATTTCTTAGCATTTGCATCCACCACGCGACTAATATAGACAGCCTCATTGAAATCGTGTGGCTCCACCTTGACTATGGACACCATATCCTCAGATTCCACCTCTGCTTCGGCTTCCACCTCTGCACCTTCAGGCTCCAATATCTCGACCTCTGGATCGGCCTCATCTCCACCCTCCTCCGACCAGTTGACATCGCAATCAATTTCCAGAAACTGACTGCACAATGTTGTCTGCTTTAGTTCCACCAGTTTCCAGAAATTATGAAAACTCTCTAACTGGGCACGACACTCGCTGCATATGCTCGTGGAGATGGCATCATCCCGGGATAGCTGAACCAGAGAGAGTAAGAGATAATATGAGCTAAATCCGAAATGTGGTTAGAGTGTTATTCAGTTACTTACACAGAGATACAAATGAATCGAAATCAATTGCACCAAGTAGCTTTCCGGCGTTCCTGTTTTTTGATTATTGTTAATATTATTATTATTGTTGTTGTTGCTGCTGGTGTTGCTACTGTTAATCCCCGTTCCATTGTTTTCGTTGGTGGTGCTGCTGCTGCTATCGTTATCGACCGCTGTCGCCCCCGCCCCCCGTTGACGAGGCCGTACCAAATAGCAAAACGGCATTATGCTCATCTAGTGTATTCAAACACAGCCGACAAATCATTGCGGGCGACACCTTTAATTGTCTAACAATAAAATTAATATATTTTTATTAAATTTTAACATTTAAGCCAGTGTAACCGTCTAACTGAATCGCAAAAATACCTAATCTACTTAACAGAATCCGTTAGCAGTGCCCCATTCTTTGCTGTTAATTAACAGTAAAATTAGAGATGGCATTCTACATTCATTGATCTATCGCTAGTGGAAACCATCTCTAACGAAACTCATTTTTACTCTTAGCTCAATTTAAAGATTGAGCGACCCCCGTTTAAATGAGAGCGTTACTCGCACTCCGGCGAATTCAATCGTATTGCGACGAATTCAATTGGCGATTCGCGTGGAGTGAACAGCTGTGTTCTGTGTTTTGGTTTTCAATTTGCATTATAATTTCAACTTTTGTATTGTTCACAATGAACGGCCTACCGCAAAGTAAAAACTATAATCTAACCCACTACCAGCAGCGTTACAACTGGGATTGCGGCCTCTCCTGCATCCTGATGATATTGTCGAGCACCCAACGGGATCAATTGCTAAACAATTTCGAAGCCATCTGCAGGGAGGAGGGATTCGGTTCGAGCACTTGGACAATTGACCTATGCTATTTGTTATTGCGCTATCAAGTGCGTCATGAGTACTTCACCCAGACCTTGGGCATTGATCCAAACTACACCCAACACACATACTACTCGAAAATCATTGACAAGGACGAGAAGCGTGTGACGCGCAAGTTCAAGGATGCCAAGGCTCATGGCCTGCGCGTCGAGCAGCGCACCGTTGACATGGAGGTGATACTAAGGCATTTGGCCCGTCATGGTCCCGTGATATTGCTAACCAATGCCTCGCTCCTCACCTGCGAGATATGCAAACGCAATGTACTCGAGAAATTTGGGTAAGAACACGCATTCAAAATGATTTCCAATGACACTGACAATTCATGGGAATTGGTGCCAAGTTGTTTTCATATCTCTTGTATTGCCCAAAATACACGCATACCCATAAAAAGCTATGCCGGACACTATGTGGTGCTAAGTGGCTACGATATGACCAGTCAGAAGGTCTTCTATCACAATCCCGAGGTTCACGATGGCCGTGAGTATTCCGCCCAAATCCAATAGTCAATCCCTCTTTAGCTCTATTTTCCTTCCTCCTGCAGATATCTGTCAATGCCTAACCGAGTCCATGGATGTGGCCCGCCGTGCCTATGGCACAGATGAGGATATCATTTTCATTTATGATCAGCAACAATCTGCGACTGCCAGCGGTTGCCAATAAGGATAAACGAATCTTTAGCTACATGTAGTGTACCTGTGCCCAGCAGCATCATCCTCAGCAGCAGCAGCAGCAGCAGCAGCAGATGACAGTGGAGAAGAAGCGAAGAAGAAGAAAAAGAATATCTTGTCTTGTGATAATTATTGTGCATCAAAGGGTTTTGTACTTGGTCGCATGTGATCCTCTACTAATAATGTATTTCAAATGGATTCCTTTATGGCCAAGTGGAAAGTGGAGTATGACCATGGAAGTTTGACGATGGCATTTGCTTGAGCTAAGCTAGGCTAGGCTAGGCTAAAAAGAATAAATAAGTTTGTTGATGGCTTTTAAACTATCATTATCTTTCTCTACTCCCCCCCTCCATTTATTAGATATATGTATGTATTTGCAATGTTTCACAAAGGAATATTGTATGTTTTATTGTATTTTCGGCGTATTTGCAGTTTTGGTCCCCCAATTACAAAAAAAAAGACAACAACAACAATTACACACGATTATGTTAACAAATATATATGTATGTATGCATGTATAAACTCTTATTTATCAAACAGTATTCGATTATATAGTGTATATATATTCGTATATAAACGTATTTAGTTGATGACTCCTTTACTCCTCCACTCGTTTGCCTGTGCGCCTATCCTCGTTATCACAATTCCTCAAGTGCTTAATCAACAATTGCAGCTTCAGGTGCGGGGCCTCAACGGGCAATATTAACTGATCATTCTTATCCTTATATTTGGCATACAATTGCTCGGAAGCCATCTCAAAGCCATTCGTACGCAATATCTTTTGTGAGAAAATGCCAGTGGCATCGGCCTTCAGCAATCGGAAGCGATATGTTTGGGCCAACAATTCGGAGCGACGCACCAGCTCCTTGGCCACACCCTGGCCCCGATATCGACCATCCACCGATAGGATACGGACATCGAATATGCGATCTACGTTGAAGCAATTGAAGAGATCGGCTTTCAAAATTTGTCGATAGATTAACTCAAGAATTTTAACAAATTTCTCATCGTCACTCTTCACGAGACTCTTGAGGGCCTCCTCGGTCTCGCCGGGACGGAGAATGCCATTCAATATGACACCAGCAATTTGTCCTCCCTCCACACTGGCATCCACAGCCATCAGGCTTATGTCATCTTTGAGCGTATTCAGGCAATGCTTCTCCAGTTCGTCATGTCCCTCGCCAGGACGACAAAGTTTCACCGCCTTATTAAGTGGCTCATCGGAAAAGAATGTCATCCGCAAGTGTTTGATGACATTCTCATAATGCTCGGGGCCAATCACTTTGTATTCCATATTAATGGTTGGTATTTCTGTGTGATTACTGCTGGGCTGGTTGGGCTGATCCTTTGTGTTCCTATGTGGCTATGTAATTCATCTAGAAATTTATGTGAAATTGCCAGTTTCAGAGTCGTTAAGAATTTAACTATTTAATATCTCTCTTTCTCTCTCTCTCTCTATTTTCTTTCTCCCTGTGACGAATCTAAAGATGTCAAATGGGGGAACTTTCCTCCTTAAAGTATGCAATAGACAGTCAAAGAACTTGCTTTTAAGGGCAACAAAAATGCACTTTATCTTCGGCGGAAACATTGTTTATGGACAATTTTTTAACAGAATATCTATGTGTTTTGAAAACAATGAGTCCTTCGGCAACCCATTGCATACTTTAGAGAGCAAATTTACATCCTACATTGAAAGGGTTAGCAAAATAATTTCAAAATATTCTTTCAATTAAAACTGGGTTTCAGCCGCCTTCAGTTCAATAAATCTTACTAATTTATAAGATCTTAAATCATAGTCAGCACAAAAGGTGAGCAGGCTGTCTGTATTGCTATTTCAAGAACCACCAAGTTCTATCATCAGCAGACTTCTCTAAAGAATCCACATGGCCATACCATATCTTCAACGCTAAAAGTAGTTGGGAATTCAAACTACATGAAGCGAGAAAAGAACGGCAAAGTTTGCAACCAGTGGCGGATCGTGTGCTCGTTGGGGGGGGATAATCGAAGTCAAAAATTTGTTTGACCAAGTACATTTGCTTAACCAAACTCTGATTTTCTATCGACTCGGAGTTTTGGGGGGAATTTACCCTATTTCACCCCCCCATAGATTCGCTACTGCCTTGGGCGCTATCAAAATTAGTGTAAAGGGCTTTCAATTATTTACATATTTAAGAACAATGCCATGAAAAACAGTTCCCAAATTGGAATATTCTCGAAACTGTTTTTTTGAAGATTATAGCTTTAATAACTAAAGTTCTCATCGATCGATCAATAGATCAATACAAAATGAAAAATTTATAGGCTTATAAGGCTTCAAAAATCATCAGAATCCCAACCAAAAATTTGTTTATGTTTTTCTATTTAATGATAAAAATAAGGATAACAAGAAATTTTAGGATTCAGACTTTAAGACGAAAAATAGTTAATAGCTATTACTTACATACATATTTAAAACTAGACTAAGGTAATTCTTGGCAATTTCCTAAAAAAAAATGTGTTATGGCATATATTATTGAAGTCGGTGACTATATGATTAAAAAATTCATTCGCCATATAATCGGTTTTAGGTTTTAGGTGCACACAAACGGAATAATCCTATTTATTGTGTGTGTGTGTGTGTAGTACACACAAAACGGACTCAAATTCAAACGAATACTTGAATAACTCAATTACTTGGCACTTGACACTCGCAAGGACATTAAATTACACTGAACATTTAGAGAGAAAGACACACCCCCCATTTAACCTCTGTGTTCCCTCCCCACTTTTCCCCCTTTTCTGCATTTATCCAAAAGGAGAAAATATAGAGATAAATACCGAGAGAGATAGAGAGAGAGAAAGTGAGACACTGACTTATTCTTTTGCACTTCGTTTCACCATTTAACCATTGTTTTTTTTTATATCTGTATCTACAACTCTGCAAATTATTTACACATTTTGTACTTAAATGTATGTAGATAAAGGATAAAGGATTTTATGGCTTTTTGATTTCACAGAACGAGCCAAAGCGGAATAACAAAAATGTGTAACCTACTTGCGGGCGCTGCCAGATGAGAACTGTCGTCGGAGTGGCAAAAAGATGGAGCTAAAAACCAGCAGCAGCCGCAGTAGCAGCAACAGCATCCCCCGGCTTCGTTTACTAATACATATATATGTATATACACACACACACACACACATTCTTACAGACGCATAGTAGTATGTCCCTGCCTGGTCTGGCCCGAAGTGTACAAAAAATGTTTGCCAGTGGCTTTACGCTGGGAACCAAAAGGATACACACAATCCTACACAAATTTTGTTTTAATCTCACAACTGAAGTAATCTATAAGTCTGGATGTTCGATTTGAAGAACGGTGTACAATTTTTCGATATGATCCTTTACTAATTATACAAACTGGCAATATTAGGTCAAAGTCAACTTCGGCAACTGTTCGGCTTACACACTCTTTGAAATGCCGATCGTGTTTGACATCAGGCGAAGTTCTTTGCTACTCTTTTCTTCCACTCTCTTTCTCAATTTGAATTCGCCGTTTGTCGGTTTCAGATGGCGCGTTGGAACGGTAAATAGTTAAATCTGGGTAAAGTTTTTGAAATTAATTGCTGGATTATGTGTGGAAGAGAAAAAACCCAAATAAACCTTAAAGACAAATCAGAAAGAGACAAGACACTGAAGTTCCCCTTCAGTTGTTGTTGTTGTTGTTCGCTATGTATTTGTATTACTTTCGTATGATTAGAAATCGATAAAGTTCTTGGCATTGTCATTTAAACGTTTATATTTGAATTCAATGCGGTTGCAATTTTTGAGTTCGCCCTGCAAAAAAAAAAAAAACAAAAAACGTAAAGGAAGATGAAGAGAATAAGAAACACAATTTGCCTGCGCCAAAGCGCAGAGAGAGAGAGAGAGAGAGGAAGCAAGCAGTGCGCCCTTTTGTGCTTAAGTGTGTAAGTGAGTGCAAAAATGATCGAGTTGCGTTTTGTAAATAAAGGTAAGTGTCGTTTTATTTTTACTTCTCTCTCTTAAATTATTTTTGGTGTAAACAGTTATGTATATGTATATTTAAGAAATTTTCGTAAAAGAGTGTAACAAGCTTTTCTTCATCTAGCTAAAATGAAACTTTTAGCTATTGTTAAAGTTGGTGCTTTGTAGGCAAGTGTAATTTATATAGGATTACCCCCCTTTGGATATGCCCATGAACAACGCAGGATACGCGTTGTGCTGTTCTGTGCGTGCGTGTGTGTGTATATGTGTGCGTGAGTGATTGCCTGGCCGTGACTTATGGCAAATACCAATACGTTTCCTCTCCCCCCCACACCAAAAAAAAAAAAAAAAAAAAGAAGCTCTAGATTGCCGCCGCCGCCGCGTGCCTACCAACAACTGCCACCCAACTGTTGATTCTTCTCTCCCTTTTCCTCTCTCTTTCTCTTTAACTTTCTCTATGTGTCTCTCTCATGATTTTTCCTAGCCAAATAACAATGAGGTTATGTGTTATGGGGAATATGTATGGCTTTATATATGTATGCATGTATGTATGTAAAGGAACTGTTCTCTTGTTGGAATTAGTGTGCGTGCGTGTGTGTGAGTGAGTAAAAGGGGGTAAAACGGAAAAATTGTTGATCCTAAATGAAACAACTCATAAAGTTAAAGCATAAAATTGACAATGAATAACAATGGGGCAAGAAATAAACTAAATTGTTATGCAGTTTAAAAAATTTTTGGGTCATTCGAAAACAAAGAAAAGAGAGAGCAACATGACGCTTTTTGGGAAAAACAATTATACTTTGAGGATGTTATATCTGATAAGAAGTATAGTGGAAATGCAATACATTTTGAAATTTATGCGATTGTAAAAAATGTTTACTTAAAAGGGCGAAGTAGGAAATGAATCAAATGCATGATATTAAAGATTATCTAAAGGTTTTTATATCAATATACAGTAGAATCCGGTTATAACGACTCCGCTCATAACGTCCGTCCGGTTATAGCGACTAAAGTTCGATAAGTGATTGGTTGGACCCAATAGGTTTTCACTTAAATGTTATTGCTGTATTTAGACGAATGATAAATCAACGATCGAAAGACTGATATAGATATAGGAGCAGTTTCTAAATCTAAATGACTAATCTGCTTCACTATATAGTGTATATGGCGTATTTTAGATATACCTATGTATGTAAGGTAAAAAAAAAAAATAAAGTATTTGTCAAAAATGTATTATAAAGTACCTCATTTTCCCCTCCGTAGATCTGCCACTGAGTTAAACATTATTCAAAATGCATTAAGTCTTACAAGGGGAACTTCAGGTATGCGAATCACCGATTTGGATGAATTTCGGATATGTTATAGAATACCCCGTCATTTGAAGCTGTGTGAAATATTTCGACGCACTATTCTATATTTTCCTTATAAATCGCGTTTAAAGCTATAGCTTGGGTGACTTATACGTAAAACGCCGAGACGTATTCAAGCAGCTCGGTGGTTTAATGGGTAGAGGTCCTGGCTTAAGGTGACGGAACCCTGGTTCAACCCCCGCCCGAAACTGGTTAGTTTTGGATTTTAATTTTTTTTGCCTTTTTAATAATTATTTTTTTAAATAGCAAAATAGGGCATTTGATAATTTTTGATTGAATTAATTTTTTATGCCTTTACAAAAACATAATTGTAATAAATAAAATAATATAAATAAAATACACTAATTAACTAGTTTCTTCACATTTTTTGTTGTGATATACACCATAAAAACTTTAAATACATATGTAAATTTTTTCAAAACAATGAACATGCTAAAATGATGCTTTTGTCCGAAAAAAAATATACCAACTTTAAATCAATTTAAAAGAAGAAAACCAAATAAAAATTTTGGAAAACTACTCTCTCATCTCATCTCATCACTTTGAAGCGAACCATGTATACTTGAGCATTCTCTTCAATATCAGGGATGACAAGTGGTCTTCTTTTGATAAAATTTCTAGATTTTCTTCATTATCATATTTTTAACCTGGCGGAAAAATACAGTTCGTAATATTGTGCTTATAGGTAGTATTACCTCAAGCGTACAAGCTTTAACATATGCACAAAAAAATGTTTCCGATGACGAATCATCACAAAACATATATTGCTATGTATTTAAAAAAAATAATTATTGAAAAGGCAAAAAAAATTAAAATCCAAAACTAACCAGTTTCGGACGGGGGTTGAACCAGGGTTCCGTCACCTTTAGCCAGGACCTCTACCCATTACACCACCGAGCTGCTTGAATACGTCTCGGCGTTTTACGTATAAGTCACCCAAGCTATAGCTTTAAACGCGATTTATAAGGAAAATATAGAATAGTGCGTCGAAATATTTCACACAGCTTCAAATGACGGGGTATTCTATAACATATCCGAAATTCATCCAAATCGGTGATTCGCATACCTGAAGTTCCCCTTGTTAGTTTCATTTGCAATATTTTATTGTAATATTAAAAACGTCTATAAAATTCATTACGATTACTTTATATTTCATTGATTTTATTAATATGATTGTCGATTGAGGGTCGTAGAATGATCTTTTGAGTATCAGCAGAAGGAAAATGTTTCCTTCAACTCTGAAATTACAAAATTGTCCTTCAAATGGAGAACTTCCTGTGATTAAACTTGTATTCTAAATACTAGTAAGGTTTCAATTCGCAAGTGCTTACTGTATTTCATTTATTCTTAAAAAATTAATATTCACCGCATAGCAACGCCCTATTCCGCCCCACTCCCTTGGACTTCGACATCCCCCATCGAGGGGGATTCCCCACCCTCACTGCCGCACATTCTGATGACATTCTCAGCCGCTTTTAATGAATGCAGACTACATGCGAGCCCGAGAGTCTACAATAGACTAAAGCTTAACTCTAAACGTTAACTAACTGTTGCTTGACCAAAAAAAATGAAATGCTTGGGAATTCGTAAATGCTAAACGTTGGTCATGCATGCATATTCATTATATTAATTAATATACTCTCTATATATATATATATATATTTATACTATATAACTAGAGGCCGGGTGGGCGGTTGGGCGGTTGGGCATCTGCGAACCATATGAGGCACACACGTGCCCATTGTCTGGGTTGTATTTTTTTTCGGTGACGGTCACAAGACGCATATTCAAATTGCGTGACAGCCACAGGCATTGGCAAACCATCCTCCTATACCCATTCCCATCTCCATACCTCCTCCATAGCTCCATCCATCCAACCGGGTTCGGTGGGTCAAACGCACAAAGGTATTTCAAAGTCAGTGTCGATGCGTCGTTGAAAGTGCTCTGTGTGTTCAGTTCAGTTCAGTTTGTTCAGTTCGGTTCATTCGTTCGCTTTTCTCTATTGCTCGTAATATTCACGTATCTGTCATTTGCCATTGGCATTGCCATTTCCATTGCCATTGGCATTTCTTCTCTATTGTGCGTTAACGTTCTATACAATATTTTGTGCGTTTTGTTTGTTTGTTTTGTCGCTTCTTATTGACGGCAATCAGTTTCAATTTAAATCAATTTCATTTTAACGGCCATTCAAGCGAATTGCCATCACTGTTATACAGATTTATATAGATTTCATCGTTGAGTTACCCTAAGAATACTTTATTCCATGTGCGTGACACTTCTCCTCATCGCCGTCATAATCATTGTCGTCGTCGTCGTCGTCGTCATCGTCATCGTCCTCGTTGTATATCCTGTCATTCCTTGCGCATTTTATTCACTTTAATATTCAAACAAATATGACATATGTTGCACTATCTGTGTATAGCTTCATCTTTAACTACGAACTGTTGTGGCATATCCTTCCAAGTATTTGCATATGTATGTTAAATGCTCGTGTAAACAACTAATTAAAATAATCATTTTTTATACAGTTCCATATGGCAGGATTATCAAATGGTTTGAGGGGGACCCGCGCTATCGGTCTAACCATTTCTGATCACTGAAAAGATTCCATGTTTCAATTCAATTAAAAACAAAACGTAATTTCAAAAATTCTGAAAAATGCACAAATAACTCTTAACTTTGTCAAATTTTAACCGATTTTCCAAAGTGATATCTCATTTTAATGCCATATGATTCAATTTTGAGATGGATTGTAGTTCAAGTTCATCAATACAAAAAATTAAAAAACAAAACAAAATATTTCACAAATAAATTAGTTAGGAATTTCGCTATTTCGCAGACCCTTTCCAAAATCAAAAACAGAATCATATTTTTAATGTCTCAACCAGAACGAGAAGAACGAGTAAAAACTTTTCTGTCTTACTATGGATCTTAATAGTCCGTATATTTTCTTCATCTATCATTCGCTTTTGACTGATTCTTAAATATAGTTGTTGGTAAATTTTGGGGGATTAATTTCTTGGCATTTTTATACCATACACCCATAGGGTGAAATGGTATATTAAAGTCGCCAAAATGTATGTAACAGGCAGAAGGAAGCTTTTCCGACCCCATAAAGTATATATATTCTTGATCAGTATCAACAGCCGAGTCGATCTAGCCATGTCCGTCTGTCCGTCTGTCCGTCTGTCCGTATGAACACCTAGATCTCGGAGACTATAAAAGCTAGAGCCACCAAATTTGGTATGTAGGCTCATGTAGTATGTAGAGTGATCAAGTTTATTTCAAATTTTTGCCACGCCCCTTTCCGCCCCCGCAATTAAAAAAAAACGTTTATCTCAAATACTATTGCAGCTAGAGACACCAAATTTGGTATGTATATTTGCATAGTAAATGCGCACATTTTGTATGTATAAAGTTTTTGCCACGCCCCTTTCCGCCCCCGAAATTTGAAAAACTCGATTACCTCCCGTAATTTTTTACCTTGTGCAATCAAATTTGGCACACTTAAATTTGATACTAATACCCAGCAAAATACCAAATTTGATCAAAATCGGATAAAAAATAGCTGAGTTATGCATATAAACGTTTTTGCAATAGGCCGGAGATGGCCGTTGGCGGGTGGGGGCGCTAGGGTGCTTATACGCATAAGTGCGCGAGATACTCAGATATTACAAATTTAAAATATTTGTTTTACTGGTGTATGGTATACCCAAGTCGGCGAGACGACTTACTTACTTCATTATTTTTCAACTTTTTCGTTGGCATTAGGTTTTTTTTTTGGGCTTAAATAGTTCCAACCTTATCGATATTAAGTTGGCCAAAAGTTTTCAAAATGTCTTGCCTCTTCAAGATAAGTTTGTTCTAAATGTTTTCAGGACTTTGGTCATATAATCTCTCGATAATCAAAGAGGATAAAAGAATAAAAGTTGTTTCTCTATTGCAACAGAGGACTTATGATTAACTAAGCCTCTGTCAAGATCCTTTTTCCTTTTTGCCTAAATTCGGCAGCAAACTCAGAATAATCGAATGATGATTTTAACTAACTTACAACCCTTACTCAATGATAAACTAGAGACAGATGTGAATTACTTGGATACAATTTCCGGATTAAAGCGTGTGCCAAATTGTTGGTAGGCACTGTCAACTGGCTGACAGTTTTGGCCGGAACAGCTGATCAGTTGGTTGTCGTGTCATATTCAAGAAAAACATGATGAAGAAAGCATAAGTATGTATATATAGATGTATATCCATCTATGTGGGCGATGGGATGGGATGGGCTAGATCTGTTTCTCTCGCTAGTTTATTCTCACTCTCTCTCCACTTCTCTCAAACATTCTTCTCTCATTCGCATGGCATACTGATCTGCCTTCGTTTGACCATTCATTCTGTTGTCGCGTTGCTGTCGTCGTCGTCGTCGTTGTCGTCGTTGTCTCTATCGATCGGTAGTTCTTCTCGTAGCGTTTTATTTTTGTATTGTCGCATATATTTTCAGTTCAGTTAATATTTTGTTTTTGTTATTTATAGTTGAAAAATATTGTATTTTGTTTTTTTTTTTTTTTTTTTTATGTGAGTTTGCTCTGTGGCAGTTGTAACAACACAAAAACAACAAAAAACACTTGAAATATTAACAAGAAAAAAAAGGGAATAAATCAAAAAGGATTTAGGATCACAAAAATGGCGGCCAAAGATCGTTTACCCATATTTCCATCGCGCGGGTGAGTACACACAAGAGTGAGAGTGAGAGAAGAAATTTTGATGTTTTCGCTTCGTTAAGGGCCCAAACTTTGATGAAATCTCGATTGGCTGGTGCCACCAAGGGCCATGGTCTGTTAAAAAAGAAGGCCGATGCCTTGCAAATGCGCTTCCGTTTGATTTTGGGCAAAATCATTGAGGTAAGTGAAAGGAGAACATCCACAAAGATGAGTTGAAGATGTATTGTTGATACTTGTTTTAGACCAAAATGCTGATGGGTCAGGTGATGAAGGAGGCCGCCTTCTCATTGGCCGAAGTTAAATTCACCACTGGCGATATCAATCAAATTGTATTGCAGAATGTCACAAAGGCTCAGATTAAAATACGCACCAAAAGGATAATGTGGCCGGGGTCACGTTGCCAGTGTTTGAGCCCTATCAGGATGGTGTCGATACTTATGAATTG
Organism: Drosophila equinoxialis; assembly: GCA_018150345.1. NCBI lineage: Eukaryota > Metazoa > Arthropoda > Insecta > Diptera > Drosophilidae > Drosophila > Drosophila equinoxialis. The sequence continues at coordinate 3,852,482 of JAECWI010000002.1, read as the reverse complement.
GCCGGCTTGGCACGTGGTGGCCAACAATTGGCAAAGCTCAAGAAAAACTATCAGAGTGCAGTGCGTCTGCTGGTTGAGCTGGCCTCGTTACAGACCTCATTTGTGACATTAGACGATGTCATAAAGGTCACCAATCGACGAGTTAATGCCATTGAGCATGGTGAGAGAGAGAGAGAGAGAGAGAGAGAGAGCTAACATTGAATCATATTTTGATGTCATCTTTATAATTATCTCCCTTTAGTTATTATACCGCGAATTAATCGCACAATTGAGTATATCATCAGTGAGTTGGATGAACTGGAACGCGAGGAGTTCTATCGTTTGAAGAAGATCCAGGATAAGAAACGCGAGGCACGCAAAAGTGCCGATCGCAAACGGGAAGAGTTACGTCGTCTCGGCTATCAAGTGGCCAATGAGGAGGAAGTACAAAATATACTTGAAAACGATGGCGATGAGGATTTGTTATTCTAAACAAGCAAATATTGAACAACTAATTGAATACCTTACGACACTGCAAAAAGAGAAACCACAAAAACCGCCGCCCAACCGCACCATGCACGATAAAGGCAACTCAACTACCTCATCCAATGTTAAACTGATTCTCTTTCCCTTTCTTCATGCTACTTACTACACAATGTGATCTAGTAATCGGGTTTTTATTGTTGTTGTTGTTGCTGTTGGTTTTTTATTTTTAAATTATAACTTTTGTTGTTGTTGTTGTCAATTATATCCGATCGTCAATTGCTAATTTGTTGAAAGAAATATGCGAGAAAAAATATAATTCTTTATTTTATGACCCGATCGAAAATGTCTCATTAAACTGTTTATAGTCGCATTCAATTGCCCATTCTTTATGACCTATATGGCTATGGCCAAGGCAATTACCATAACCAAAACGAACACAAACACATGCACAGAATGGTTGCCTATATATATACATACATACTTATATTCATATAGCTAAATGAATCTAATAAATCGACAAAAATAACATCAAGAAACGGAACGTGCTCTCTTGTTAGATTAATTCATGAAAACTACTCAATAATCAGCGGCCAAAATGTACTATATCTATAGGTAGTCTCTCTAGTCATTCTACATAACTCATCATTTTGGTATATTTACTTAACAATTAGTTAGTTCATTGATTTAATAAATATGTGTGTTGTAAAGTAAGTTTTGGAAAAACAAAATATTTTCATTTTCTACGAAGCTTTAAATAACTTTAGCTAAGCAAAAGACTAAGCTGACTTTTGCGCTTCAAAATCATCGACAACATGACGTATACGTAACAACCAGAGCTATAAGTTTTGTCCAAATCGGTTTAAACTGTTTCCAATTGGTAATTTTTCGGCAATTTGTAACCGATTTTCAAAAGTTAGAAGAATTTTTCAGATTTTTATTGGCAAATGGATAAACATTGAATCAACGTTTCCATTGCCCTCTCCTCTAGATGGCCAATCCAGCACTAATTGTTCCATTGTTCCCATAAAATGTAAATGATAAAATCGTGTAATTCAGTCTGTGTCTGAGATATACAAATGATGCTCAAATTGACAACGATTGGTCTTTCTTTCAGTGTAATGAGTATGCATCATTTCCTAAAAAAACGTGCCAAAACCCCGGCGGGGAGAGACTGACTGGACTAATTAGCTGCTGGTTGCTTTACTGAAACTAGATTGAAAGTTCAAATGAAATTAAGAGAATAAAAAAAAAAAAAAAAACAGTTCTTGTAGTTGTTGTTTATGCATTATGTATTTTTATATACACATATATAAAAATCATTCATGTTTATTCATAATTCCATATCTTTTTCTTTTTTTGTTTGTTTTTGTTTTGAGCTTATTCACGTAATAGTTTGACATTGACCACACTGTGTTCCGGTTTTTCTTTTGTTGTAGTTCTTAATATATAGTTAAGATGCTAAATTTTAAATTCGGCTTGCTTCTTTTTTTTGGGTTTATTTACTGCTGCTGGCAACATGAAAATAATTTGCGTTCCGAATCATTGACTTTTTGAAAGTTATGTTGAGAAACAGAAGGCAAATCTCTGCAATAAGTTTTAATTTTACTTATCGAATAGTAAAATAGATCATTATTTAGGTATCCCTTTTCATATAATTTTCATTTTTTTCAGTGACAATGGACTTTGTATGTATGTATGTATAGTATAATATTTATGTATTTTGTTTGTTTCTTTTGGTACCGTTATATTCCAAATGCTTTGTACTTTCTTTACAACGACAAAACACACGAATCTTTTATCATTCAGGTATGTAAATGTAAATAACAAGCCACATCTGTTCATTACAATCAGTGGAGGATCTTGGGGAAAGGTGCCGGGAGGTACGACCCCAACGCCGACCTTACTCTTCGATCCGCCACTTATAACATAGATATATATCGTCAGATATAACAGATATACATATACATATATAGGACATATGTCTTATTAAGTAATTGTTTTTTGTTCACACAGAGACATAAAGACATAAAGCAGGACCAATCTGTTTCGTGCTTCTTCTCTTCATCTTCATTTTCATTTTGGTCATTACAAACATTCAACACAGACACACACTTACACAGACACACACAGAGACACACAAATTTTGATTACTTACATATCAAAATTTATATATTAAAAAAAAAATATTGATATAGTTTATTTATTTATGCCTGTGTCGTGTTTTTTGGTTTTGTAGTACAGTTGCGCGCATCTTAAAAGCTAATTTAAAGTTACCGTTAGACTTTAGAGTTTGGAGTTTTTAAAGCAAAAGCGACAGATCTAATATTAGCGTGTTTTTTTTCATTTGTTTTGATTTTCTTTTTCAAGCTTGAGGCATGTCTTTTTGCAGTTGCTGTTTGGTTTTTGTTGTTCTTGCTGCTCCATTGGTTGCTATAGGTGTTGTTGTTGTTGTTGTTGGTGGTGCGTTAATCGCTCCTGTTGTTGTTGTTGTTGTTGTTGCTCCTGCGGCTGGCTTTTGTGACGTCATAAATATCTGCTGAGGAATTTGAGCGCCGCCGGCCATCACACATTTGTTCTGCAATTATATGTATATAGGAGGCAGAGAGAGAAACAGTACGAGAAAGAGAGAAAGAGAGAGAGAGAGACAGAGCACAATGTTGCAACAGAACCATAAATAGCACATAGCGCGCAGCATAGACATGGAAAGTAGAGAAAGATAACAAAAAAACAAAAATTTCATATGTTTATTTTATGTTATTTTAGTTTTTTTTTTTTCGTTGGTGTTGTTGCATGTGTTCTTTTTTTTTTTTTTTTTTTTTATTGCTCATTGCAAAGTTTGTGTGTGGCAAACAAAGCTTAGCAGAAACGAAAGAAGCACGTGACAATTTGGGCGATGTTTGTGTGGATGGTTGGTTTGTTGGAAGGGGAGTGGAGGTCAGGGGAATCAGTGTGACCGAATGAAGAATGGCTAACCCTTAAGACATACAGATCGTGGCTCTTTAACATCCAACGATCAGTTACCTTTCCCTGAAAGCTCGACTGCAATGAGAAACGCTTTGAAAGCTACACTAATTTCACCTTACAAAATGTTGATTTGAGGTAAGGATCGGAGCAAAATGTAAAACTGATTTAACTAGATACAATGTGTGCTTAACTGATTTTATGAAATTTTTTCGAGGTTATAATCGGGGTCACCATTTAATAGAAAGGAGATTCGGACAAACTATACAACTGTCTAAAGTTTCTAAAAGTATGCTAAAAAAGGGATAAATTGCAAAAATGACATTTTCACTGGGAAAACATAAAACGGAACTAATGGAACCTTTTATAAAATTTGATTTGAGGTTACTAATCGGGGTCACCATCTACTAAAAATGACTCAACTTATTTAACTACCTTTCGCAAACATAATGTATGATTGTGGTTTGGGGTGGTGATGGTGGTGGGGGGAGGGGCTAAATTCATATTGTTGTATTTACATATGCTTTTAAATTGAGATAATTCGGTCACACTGTATTATGGAAGGATTGATGGAAAGGACATGCGATAGAGTTGTATAATTGTAAATAGTTGTAGAATTGCTGTAATAACTTTTTAATAGTGACCTAATAGAGAGTAACTTTATCATCATCATTAAGCAAAATACCATAACTAAATAAGAAACATTATTTTTAGTAATTATATGCATGTACATATATAAGTAGATAGGGCGATATATAAAGTATATAATGGCATTAATTTTCGAATTTTGATTTGGTGAAAAGAATTAGAAAGAGCTCAGCTAATCGAATTCTGATCCAATCCTATAATTTTGTCAAATTTATATGAATTAATGAATGAATTTTATAGATAGCTAATATTACAGTTACGAGTTACAACTAAAGTAGGTTATACAAATGCAGGTTATAGTTTACAGGAGTTTTGAGCGAGAGGGATTTCACAGAGAGAGAGAGAGAGAGAGAGTGATAGAGAGAGAGAGAGAGGAAGATGAGACTAGAGAGGTCTGAGGGCAAATGCAAATCTACGTGATTTTTTTTTTTTTTTATTCTACAAGAGTCAACTACATTTTTTGCTACATCTACTAAATATTTTGTTGTTTTATTTAGTTTTTTGTTCTACTACTGCCTTGACAACTCAAATACAACTGACTCGGGTGGTACGGATGATGACGCTGGCGGTACTCTAAGTACCTTTTGACCGCGAAAGCACAAGACGAATATCATCCAATTGGGTGTTGAATTAGTCCTTGCCGATGATTCCTTGCTATGAATGCGCTGGGTGGCCGCATTGGCGTCCATCATCGCCGTTGGCGATACACATGGAGCCTCTGGATCTAGTTCGGTCGTTTGATTAGTCAGATTTTTGGCATTACTATTATTCATCGTGCTGCTGCGCTGCAAGAGACGTTGACGCTGTTGTGGCTCATGGATAATAACAATGCTGGCACTGCTCGCCTTGCGACTAGTATGTCTCTTATTGGGTGGAGAAATGCTGCAAAACAAAAAGAAGACATAGGAACACATATCTATTAAATAAAGTCTTGTTAATTCTTACCGTTTGCCCGATGAGGGTACTATATCGGGTCCGCCTTGAGGCTGGGTCTGAACGGCATCGGTATCGGGTGCAGTATTATAGGCACCCGAATACATGGAGGCTCGTTTTGGTACCCATTCGGGATGGCCACGTACAGACATTTGGGTGGCAAGGCTTTTGAGTAAAACAGCTCGTACCTATGTATAGAAAAAGAATGTAATTATAACCTGTACCCATCTATTATTAGGGCTAAAGGGTCGATATATAAACGATATATAATATGTACTCGTACTAAAGGTCACCAAATGAGGCTTTGCCATGGTCTAACGAATTTAATTTGGATTCGAATCAATGTTGCATTTCCATTGTACTCCCTGAGAGTGAGAACAAATGGAAATTAATTTTCTTTGCATGCGAAGGAAACTGTTCTTGTATTATAGATTTAGGGCTATATACAATTCTAACTATCCAATGAATTTCTTAAGAAAGTTTTTATGGTTACGTCATATCTTTATTTCATTTTAAACTCACCTCGCCATTAAGGAAACAGTAGATGAGGGCTATGAAGAAACCCTGAAATGATGTTAGGAAATGCGTACCGTAGGACCAAACGGCAAAATTGGTCGCCGTTTTAAGGGCCGGCATCAATTGCAGGACATTCGTAATGCCCAATAAGGGCAAGAGCACAATGGCGGCACGTACCGCTTTTCGAGTCTGTTCAATATCGCTGGCCTGCGATTGACGTAGCTTCATGACCAATACACGTATAATATTCACCAAAAAGCAGAAATTAAGCTATCGAGATAGAGAGAATTGCATCAGCGGTAAAGAGAGTGAGTGATGGCGATAGATCCCTTACCAATATGACAGCCAAACGTGGTCCCTCCAATATCCAATAATATGGCGTTAGATTGTAGTTCCATAGGCATTCGCCCACTGTGGTATCCATATACATCATGGTACAACGTGCCCATACAGTGGTCATTAGTATGGGCACACCCCAGCCCAGTAGGGAAAAGAATTTGAGAGGAAAGCTACCTTGGAATACGGCCACAGTGACCATATTATGCAGGTAGAGACCCTCAATGAACATCCACATGAACATGGCGGTGCGAGCATATTCCAATAGGACATACGAAGCCTCACACAGATATGGCTAACACGAAGAGAAGACGTAGTAGTTATCTCAGGTGATTACCAATTACTTTGTAGTACTTACCGTATTTTCAATTACCGCCAAACTTGTATTGGTGGCCGCCTCTTTGTTGTTACTACCACGACGAAATTGATCGAAATATAAAGTTAAACGCACTAGAACTTGCAAGACCATGGCTATAAATAGATTCTTATGGATTTTCGTGCGATTATTGCGTAACGAACGAAACGCATGGAATATCACTAGCGATAAAATCAATGCCAATAACGATAGACATAAGCCAAATGTCTCCATGGTACGTGTCCGTTGTGCGATCTCAATGTAAACCTGTTTAACGAATCAAATGATAAGCGAAAAATTCATATTTTTGTTGGGTATTGACCTACATCAATATCCTTGCTGCCCATTTCCTGCATTAGCTGAATCACTTCAGGCTTATAACATGGACCATAATCGGTCCAACCAGCTGGATTGGGTTCAGTCTGATTGGGACGGCTACCCCAATGACCATCCAGTTCGCATTTGCGATTGGCAAATTCTAGAAATCAAAGATTTACTTAAACATTAGATATTGGAAACAAAATAACAACAAAAAATAAGAACAACGTTAACTATTGGAAAAATGAACAAGGATAAAAAACTCTTAGTGTTACGACTTGTAATTCTCAACTAGTTTAATCGTAGTAGCCCTACGTTTCGCCATACTTTTCAAATGTAAGTCAAACTGTGTGTGAGGTAACTTTTAACGTTCGAACTCAGTGTCTTTTTAGTTTCTAAAGACAAGGCAATAGCAATGCATTCCCCAATAGGGCTAGATGCGCATTTGACATGACAGTTTAGGGCCACAATGATGCAATTAGGGCTTAATTTTGTACTCAAACCAAAGTCATCCATTTGCTAGCAAATTGCTTTAACCCAATGTCAATGTGAATGTGGATGTGGATGCAGTTATAATGGCAACTATAACTGAACGATTTTCTTGCTCTTTGCCGTTTTTATTTGTGTCGGTTTGATTGTTGCCTTAAACAGGTAGAGGAGCACACTTTAGCACCCAATTGTGCGGGCGTTGTGGGTGGGAAGAGTTGTCGGTGAGTTGCCTACTTATCACAGTAGAAAAAAACTGGGCCAGGGTAATGTTGTGGCTATTCTATATTACTATTTAATGGGTAGACCAGTGAAAGCCACCTTCTCCTTCTTCCTAACCCTTTACTTTACTTAGTTCTTAGTGTGGCCGGAATGTTGTTGAATGTCCTGGGCAACCGTTAGTCCCGTCCCGTCGGCCACGTTTGTGGTTTTTGTATTCTGTTTTGGGTCAAGTGATTTTGTTTCTGTTTTCAGAACCCCACAATTAAGCAATTGATTCTGGCGAAAACTATGCCATACACCTGCTGTTTAGTGTACACTTGACCACCATCCTTCTACTCCTGTCTTTTCCCTATGTCTTTAGTCATTTGTCCTAGTTTGATTCAATTTGTGCACAATTGCGTGGACGCCTTGGCTAGTTCACATGACCGACATGCTTTTTTTGGTTGCATACTTGATTGCTTATAGAGACTAATTGTAAGTCTGAAGTATTTATAGTTGAGAGCACGTGCAATTCATTCGTCTAATAGGTTTAACACTCACTTTCGTTGATTTCTTATTGTCAGACAAATAGATACAAGTAGCTGGTAAAGCAGATATCTCCTTGACGAAAGATTATATTTGTCGTATTCTTAGACATTGAATAAAGCGTTTTTTTTTTATGTGTTTATAGGAAGTTCACCAAAGCGTTAACAGTGTCATGACTTTTTGCCAACGTTTTCTCCATAATACATATTTTTAGCTTTCAGGCTTATGCCAGGCAAGTGGAGGCGAGAAGCAATAATGTTTGGTACAAACAAGGCCAACTTGGCGTAAACACATCGATGCAAAATAAACACAGTTAAAACTGCAGGCAAGCAGTTTACATTGGCTTATCAATTTTCGTTCTCCTGTAGCCAAGTTGTCCTAGGGGAAAATGTAAATTAAAGCTATACAAAGGGTCCGAGTTCTAGAACCTGAGAACATAATGACCTAAATATTCCTAGAGCGAAGTCTGCAATAAGCGGTGGCTGTGCTTCTAGTTTCGTACTTTAGTTGCCCAAGATTCTATCCAGTTCTCATTTCACTTTCATTTAGTCAAATGTGGATTTCAACAAATACATTAAACATTAAAAGGAAAACAAATAGGTGACATGATAAAGCAACAGCATGGAGCAAAGAGAAGAGATGCGTTGAGAGTTTTAATCTCACAATCAGTCGTATGAAATGAAAGATATCTTGAAAGCCGATAATAAAAAGACTGACTCTGTAAGGTCGTGAAGCTGCAGTTTTAGGTTTCACTTCATTTAGGATGGAACTCATTTTCATGAACCTTTGTTGTAATTCCCAACTAGTTTTAGGCATAAAACCTATACAGTCAACCGGCTCATTCGAAAGTTAAATAAGCAAATAAACCTTTCGTGCCTTAATACACTTCTAGTTACTTATTGATACTTACTGCGCGTATCGACACCATGATAACCGGATGGACAGTTCATGCGGGCCAACATGCCAGCTGGAGTAGGTGGCCAACAGAGCAGCGAGTCCCATGTCCAATTGCAGTAGATGCCTGCAATTTTTAAATATTCAATTGAATGGGGATTATTTATATGCTAAGGACACGCCAGACAGGAATCAGACTAGCAAAATTTTTGCTTGCCAGTTGCATTTGGCCATTGGCCATAGATTTTATAATGACAACAACCAGCATAAAGCAACAACTAATCGATTTTCTTAGCTTAAATAAATCGTCTCACTCACCTGGCTGGGGTGGCGTGTAATTGGCAAAAAGCAATGAGCAATTTGCCGAATTGGTTGCCGTCATTGAGGCAAAAGTAATATTCATTGGCTGGCCTCCAGTTGATGCAGTCGCTCCTGTGGCTGCTGCCGCAGCTGCCTCTTCGAATGTTGTGGCAACATGAGTGACACGTTCAATGACATGCGAGGAATAGGCATACGAATGATCATCGAATTCCGTGGGTATGACATCAGTCGTTGCTTGTGCATATAAATAGGGAACAGAAATACCGCCATCATCGTCTCCATTGTTAATACCGATACCCTTAGGAGAAGGAGCACCGCCAGCAGCAGCACTTTCACTCATATCAATGGACATTGAGTTGTGCCAGTGGTCAGAAGTGAAATAAGTTTGTATTCCTAAAGAGATCCTTATAAGTGTTCTTCAGTTGTTTCATAATGCCATCCAAGATGGCATCTTCTGTAAAGAAAATCAATAAAAATAAATAATCTTTTTCAACATTAAATACCTATAAACTATCAAACAATTCACACATATTAAACATTAAATTCAATATTGAATAATATACACATCTTCGATTAATGTCGATATGTGGGATTTCAATGTAATTGAAAACTCGTCAAACAAAGACACAAATCCTGCTTGCAAACAAACAGAGTTAATCACAGACTGACTGACTATTCGCTTGACAATAAATAGAACAAAGATCTGAATAAGAATTATTTGTTCTTATTTGCCTTTCGCCGTCTGTTGTTAGCTGTCAGTGAGTTTAACTTTACATTTATGATTTGTTTTCTATATAAACTGATGAACATCAGTCGTTTACGATTGGGTTACAAATATATGCATACATATATATATATATAAATATATATATATATATGTACATATGCATTACATCATACACCACAATGTGTGATCATCCTTTCAGCCCCCCCTGCAGCATCATCCTACATATATTCCATCTCCAGCGGATGCAATCATCATTTGGCCGGAATGCTTTATTTTTTGTTATGTTTTTCTGTGTTCTATTCCAGTTGGCATTTTTTTTTGTTTGCCTGGCAAATGGCCAAGTCTCGACCAGAATGCAATGAGCGGTTATCTAAGGGATAAATGGGTTGGTTGGTGTGTCGGTGGTGGCGAAGGAGGTGAAGGAAGCGGAGGCTCAGCGAATGATTGGGTGGCTTGCTGGTGGATTGTGTGTTTGGCAAATTTCAATTTAATGAAAATTCTAGTACTGGCTTATCTGTCTGATCCCTTTTCATAATCTTAATTGTTTTTTTTTTTTGTTTTCGTTGTTTTATTCGTTCTACTTTGCATATTGAATTCGATTCGAGTCTCTTTAAAAAAAATATGTTTTATTATTATCTGAATCAAGTGTTGCCTATTTTGTGGCGTTTAAAATGAATTAAACAAAAGTTGGTTGTTTTGTAATTTTCAATTTTGTGTAATTTACTTTTGCCTACCTTTCAGCTAAATCTAATCAAATACAATTATGTAAACATTGCAGGCACATTATTTTCTTTTCCTGGTTCCTTCTTATGAAGAGGAAAACAATGCCTTAGCAAAATTGGGAATTTCTATGGAATTTCGTTTGATGCTTATGCAACTGCAACTAATATGACTGGCAAACAAAATTCATGCTGTTACATTTTTGCATCTGGACAGGTATGTATTATGCACGTACATATATGCTTGCATAACTGAACTAACTGGGCAAGTCTTTGCCTGCTGACTCCTACCTTGTCCGAAAAAACGAAAATACCTTTGAGTACTACACATTCGCATACAAATATGTATGATATAATTTTTTATAGAATTTCAATTGTGCAAGTTGTTTTGTTGAGTTGCACAAATTGAGAAAGGGTTAGGGTATTCTTCGTAGCCAAAGTAAATGCTTGACATTTATGTAACAAGAAGCGACAGAGACAACCATTCATTATTCACTTTGATTAGGCATGAAAACAAAATTTAAATCCAATTCCAAATGCTTCATCATCATTATTACCATATATATGTAATCATCATCATCAGGAGAATCAGAATCAGCGTCATCATCATTAGTGTGTCAGGGTAAGTAGGAAGAAAATTTTGCTTATCAATTAGTGTACCCAACTTGAAATCGTGTCGTAATTAAGCATCCCGCTCCCCCGCACCAGCGCCCTGTTTCGCCATAGCCACCTCTAATCCTTCATCCTTATTATCCTACGACCAAAGCAGAAAACTACGCCACAAGTCAAATCATCAGAGAATCAGCAGCCATGATTTTGGTCACTTGGCACAGATGCAGATGCAATTGCCGCTTATGCAAGAGAAATATACATTGTGAGAGTGCACAAGAGAGAGAGAGAGAAAAGACAGAGACAGAGAGAGAGAGACTGCAAGGGAGTGTGCCAAAGGGATCCTAGTAAAAACTTAATTTAAAGTAAACATCATGTATATAAATATAAGTTCGAGGTATACCATTTTCTTTTCCTTGAGCCAGGACAAGGAATTCACTCTTTGTTTTTGCTTAGCTCGGAAACTGCAGTCACATTTTTTTCACTTTCTTTGGCCCAGCGGGGATAAAGTTAATATTCCTCTTACCTGGCCATTTTCCATTTATCTAAGAGCATTTAAGCTATGCGGTAAAGCCATTGAAAAATCTTTCGGTTCCTCGGGTTTATGGGCATGTTTTTTTTTTTTTTGTTTTTTAGTGGTGATTGCTGTGCATTTTTTTTCTATACAAAATTTCATTTTTTGGGATCTTTTCTTGAGCTCCATTGGGGCAAGTGTGCATAATGCACGCCCCCCTTTTCCGACAAATGTTTGCTAACAAAGGCAAAAACTATAGATGGGGGGAGACTGGATGCTGCTGCATAACTTTTTCGCGCTATTTGACAAAGGCTTTCATTTTTTTTTTTGCGCTTCCTTCTTTGATGATTTTTTTTGCCGAAAAGTTTTCTTAATGTGGGTTAAATAGATGATGTTTTTTTTTTTTGTTATTATTTCTGCTTTTCTCGTAAGCCTCTATGGAGCTGCTGATTTTGAAATGCTTTCAAATAAAGTTGTACAAGTTAAGGACCATGAAACTAATTCAATTTTTATAAACTGATAAACTCAAGTTTGGTTTATGGTCTCAATTAGTTTTTGTAATTTCAGTTCAAGTGATTTGGATGAGTAATAGTCAAGAAAACTTTCGATTAAGCATAGTTAAGGTTAACAGAAGGTCTTAAGCCTTTTGGATTTAATGAAAAGAAAAGATCGAATGAATAATCCAATTATATTGCTAATGAACTTCAAAGAATTCTCCAGAGAAATGTAGCTCTAACTAGTTGTATTCCCAATAATTAAGAAGAAAATTTAAAGGATTGCGTTCAGGAGAATGCAATTCCCAAGTAATTTATGTAATTAGATTCAACAGAAATAAATATGTACATATATATCTCCTCAGGTCATATATAATGGATAAACGTTAGAGTACTTTAAAACTTAAGAAAATTGTATACAACCACATTAAATAAGCAGCAATTGGCAGGCATTGAGGGCAATGGCAGAAACAGTTGAGGTAATTGAAGAGGCAGAAGATTGTAGTTGCTGTTGAATGTTGGATGCAGTTACATCACCTCAACTGGAATCTTAAAGCAGCCACAAAAAGGAATGTGTGTATGTGGGAACGGAAGGGAACGATGGGTTAGGAGTGTTGGCAAGGGTTTTTGCTTTTGTCACCGCAGGACATTTGCCGCTTGGCTGAGCTGCTACACAGCTACTGCCATTGCTATTGCCTGCTTCACCTTATGCCTGCTTGCCTCTTGTCTGCTTATACAATTTGGCATTGAAATTGCTTTTGCCGCCATTGCTGCTGCTGCTGCTGCTGCTGCTGCTGTTGCTGCTACTGTTTGCCTAACTCCCTCATCTTGGTGGCAGTTTTGTTTTTGATTCGAATTCAGTTTCGGTTTCGGTTTCTGTTAACAGTTCTTGGAAATACTTGGTTTGTTTTTGTCTCTGTATGATGATGATGACGATATGATAATCATTATGATCATAATTGTCTTGGTCTGTTGGACTTTTATACTGATAATTGAATAACCAACTAAAAAATACACAGGGGAAAAACAAAAAAGGAGGTGAGTTGTAAAGTGTCATGCCTCGTTGGTTATTTTATGTTTTTCTATGTGCTTATTGAAATGTCTATTGACAGTTAAGGTATAACAGATTTTGACAGTTTGTTGTATTCAGTATTTTCTTTTCACTGCCAAACGGGGACGGGAATTGGTGTGTGTGCTCATTGTGTATGTAATTTGTCAGATTGACACTCTATAAATCAATACAACCAATCCATCCAGCCATGCACCCATCCATAGGTACGCTTTAGTGAGAATGAGAACGAGAAACATTACGTGCCTAGGAGTAAAACTATTTGCACTGTCAGTGTCAATGTCAATGCCAATGCCAATGGCAATGCCAATTCCTAAGTTCTTCTGTTTACTGTGGCGCCCAATGTGCCAAAAAAAAAAAGGCAGTCAAAGACTTATTATGGGCATGAAACTATTTCATTTAAATTCATTTCTCTCTATTGCAAAACAGTTGAAGAGCCGAAAGCTTGCTTAGTTGTTAATCACATTTCTGATTAAGTATACGCAGTGTTAGCCATGCTTCCCATGCTCTTCGAAACTTAAGACAAAACAAAAAGTCAATAGGCATAAAATGAATCGACATGTTGAAATGAAAAAGATCGCAAATTCAAAGAAAGCAGTCTATTCATAATTAAATTAAGAGACAACATGTCGTATGTGTAATGTTTGAACCTCTTAATCATCAAACCGCTTGTCGTATACTTAATGCGGAGATAGAAAAAAATGCAGCATTAGCATTAGCTAGTCGAGCTATAGCATTTCTTGCTGCTGAGCTAGGCTTAAGTTGAGTCTTAAAAATATTTAATTTTTAAGCCCCATGCCCAAAAAAGTGTGCTATGCTTTTTGAAATCTCACCATTTCTTTACATTTTTCTTCTACACGGTTTGCTTTTATTTGTATTTCCGGCATTTGCAAAATCTAAATCTGAATTTGCACGACTTTCTCACCATTTGCCATGTAAATTAAGGAAATCGTAAATGTTTGTAGCTATGGTAATCATGTCGAAGAATAAAAATAAAATTTAAAGCCTTTAACCAATTCTAACTTTATTTAAGTTATTGCCTATCAGTAAAGGAATGCATGAATTTAAAATTTCCAATTATTTGCACTTTAATGTGGCAGTAGCAGTTACAAATAATTGTTTGACTTCTGATTTCTCAGTAAACTAGACAGAGAGAAACGGAGGCAGAGGGAAAGAGATAGAATAAATAAAAGGCAAGCCAGAGTGAAAAGAACCTTGACAACGGACAGGCAACCAGAATTGATCTATGGCTGAGATTTTTTGTTGCCTCTTTGGTTTTTCGTTATTATTTTTTTTGCTGGCAAACTGCCCAAATACTTTTCGTTTCGTATGGCTGATTGGCGGCTACTGAACTGACTCTCATTTCGTTTCACATCATTTCCTGCGTTTATTGGTCATTATTAAATTGTTATTGTTCAACTTTGGGTTAGATAATTGTCGTGGAGGGCATGGCATTTCTCTCCCAATAATAAGAAACAATGAGATTCTCCAGATATGATATTTATTAATTATAATTTTGATCAAGTTTTCTTGTCTGTTACTCAAATTACTCCATGTAGCAAAACACAATGAAATGAAAAGGAAGTCGAGTCAAATACCGATTTATTTGTCATAATTATGTATAATTTATCATATGGATAAATAACTTAACAATAGCAACAATTCCAATGGCATCGAAAAGAAAAGGTATCATTTGCATAAGGACTCTATTCACACACACACACACAAACACAATGAAATTGCCATTGCCTTACACAACAAAAGCAGTCAAGCAACAGGGTGAAATGTGCAAAATGTTGGAAAAGGTTAGGTTAAGTCTTGTTACACAAGTCAATAAATAAATGATTGAAGCCTTGATGGCTAAGTGGTGGTGAGTATAAGTGGGTAGGTTAATAGGAATTGGTGAGGGGTTGCAAGTTTCATAATAAATTCAAATAGTCCTTAGACCAGCACAGATGTGCCTGCCATTTGGGGTCCATTGGGTTGGTTGCAGCCCTAAAACTGATGTGACAAAAAGCTCCACAGCCGACCCTATTGGAACTCCATTTTCCCCCATTTTCTAGTTCTCGTTGTATGCAACATGAAGAAAAATAAGAAAAGGAAGCTGCAACAATAACACAAGATGAAGAGAATTCGTTGCAGCAATTTGATTTTGCAATTGATTTACGCAACAACTTACACACACAAACACACACACACACACATTGAAAGCAAATAGCAAAACATTTTGTATGAATATGAAAACATATATTTTCCTTGAGCCACATCAAACAGTTGTTTATGCGTACAAAGGAATCAAAAGTTTTTTCCAACTCAAACCTAATATCCTCGTCCACTCTTGCATGATTTGGTTATACTTTGCTGCTATGACTACTACTTTCAAGTCAAGAAACGGTTACAACTGCATGAAAAGAATTAGATGAAGAACTTCAAGCTTCTAGTTGGTTTAATTGTTGTTCACTAGCGGCTCAATCATAAGAGAGTGAGAGAGAAAAAAAAAGAGAGTAAAACTAGAAGGAAGCTCTTGAATTGCAATTTTGTACAGGCTATATAGGCAAGATCCAAAGGAAACCTATGTTTAAATTTTCGATTCTAAATATTTTTGTCGGAATCGGAATTGTGGACATCTTGCATACAATTTCAAATAAATTTCAACATTTGGTTGGCCAGTAAATCGTTTGTTTGCTTTTTTCACCGATGTTTGAATGTAAGTTGAACGGATTGCCGGCCTACGAACTTTTCTTCTCAATTACGTTAGGTTAAGAAGTAAGTAAATGAGATGGATAATCCTTGTTTTGTCATTGATCAATATCGATTGGGTAGCTTCTGTGACATTGACTGCGTCAAAAGGTGGCCAAATGTATGTCAACTGATCCGAACTGTCCAAGTTTATGTCTGGTACCTGAAATCTTCAATTAGTGTGAATTAGGTTCCAGTTTGGGTGACATTCCCATCAGATTTAAGCCATTCGTCTGCCAGGATATTTCAAATTTGACAGTCCAGTCCAGTTGACAGATGTTCAACCAGTTAAGGCTTGGAAAATCGATCGATATCGACTGTTTATGTTTGTTGTACGGTAACCAGTTTTATATTTTGTGTTTTTTCGTGACGTTTATGGCCAACTACACACATGAATTTCCGAATAAATTTTATGTTAATGGCAGGCATAAACGCAATTTGTTAAATTTTTATTTCTTTTATACTCCTTCCAATTGGTTTCTGTTCTGCAAGTTGCATATGGAAATGCAATGAAAAGCTTTCACCTGCTTAACAGTTGCAACAAGCCGAATGAAATGCATTTTTATATGGAACAAAGCGTTTCATGGAGCTGCCTTGCATTAATGCCAACGCCAATGGCTGTCAAACTGTATATGCGAAAGAAAAAGAGAGAGAGTGAGATTGAGAGAGGATGAGAGGCAAGGTGTCTGCCCGTATGAATTCAATCAATGCAGTTGACGTGCAATAAAATACAGAAAAGTAAAAACAGCAACAACAACAACAGCAACGGCAGCAGCATGAGAAAAATGAATATGCCAGAAGGATGAGCAGCAATCACCATAAAACGTTAATGGCCCAAAGTTTAAGTAAGACCAGAAGCAAAAAAAAAAAAAGGGTTTCGAATTGAAACGAAGCCGAGTTGGCAACGTTTGTAGAGTTTCTTGATTCAGGTGGGAAGGAAAAGAATGCTTTTCCGGTACCTTACAGGAAGTATTCGAATGTCGAACTCCAGTCAACATTTATATCCTTCATCCTTTTAATATTTATAAGCAGAGTAGATTTTTATATTCAACGTTTCTAGGGCTGGTAAATGTTATTGTAGTTCGATCCGAGAGTAAGTTCTCTTAAGGTGATTCAGAAAAATTCCCTTTTCAAGTTAGACTTATAATATTTGAGAAAGAGATTGAACAATTTGTTTGATTGTCTAAATAAGCAAACAATACATTAAAATTCATCATCAATATGATTCATAGAAAGTCACAGAAGCTCGAAGGAATGAAATTCATGAATAGTTTTCATTCTCTATGGAAATTTATGGTTTTTGTCGAGATTTTTCATGCTTTTTGATGTTAATGTTAATTATAATAAATGCATTTAAAAAATCAAACAATTTACCGGGCTTCACAGTAAAAATAAAATCAAATTAATTTTCAATGATTTCTGTTGAATAAAGCCTATTGTCAGTCAATAAAACAAGGATAAAAAATGAAGGAAATTTGTAGATACTTCCTATGGATATCCACCGTGTTGATTGAACTGCCTGTGGATCGCTTGGACTGTCCTTATTTAAAGTACTTTCACATTACCCAGCACTCGTTGCAATTCCCGACAGCTTGTTATTATGTCTGCTTGTTTGTTGGTACGAGAGAGGGGTGTGTCTGTGTGGTTTTGGGGTAGGGCAATGTTTACCTTTGTTTCTGAATTTCTTTCTTTAAGCCGAAGTAAACCGAACACTGACAGCGCGCTGTCAAAATGTGCAACGGCAATGGGCAGTGGGCAATGGGCAACCGCCAAACCAAACCAAACCAAACAGACAGCGGAGGATTGCCATGATGTAAAATTGTAATGAAATCCGGATTACACATCAATGGGCTTAACTCTGTGTCAGAGAATGTTGACTCTGGCATAATATGTGTGCCAGTCAGTCAGCCTGTCAGTCAGTTTGTCAGTATGTCAAATAGTTACATTGCCATGCAGCTGACGGATTAAGTCAAATGGGTGTTGATTAATTGTTCGTTAATAACTAACTATTTCAGTAAAAAGGAACATTTTTTTTTTTAATGGACTTACATGTCCACTATCTTCTCCCTCTATCTCTCTCTCTCTCTTCGTCTTTCTCGCTATATCTCTCTCTCTCTCTCTCACTCTGTTGCTTTTATGCAGAAAAACATATATGCAACTGAAAGTGGCATGTACTAAGTGGCATAGCCTTTCCACACCACGCCATCTCCTTTGCTTTTACCTACGCCTTTGCCTTTCCCTTTGAGTTGGTTAAGTGCGGGCCAGAAAAGCATAGCATACTTTTTGCGGCTTTCTTTATATGTTTGCATGTGGGAGCGAATATGTTTGTGTGTTGTTGTTGATGGCCTATTTTACATTTCTTGCGTTATACGAATTATATAACTGTTATGTATATATCATTATCACTTGGGTGAAAAATCACAAAGTTTGCCATACTAAAACCATTTTTTGGGGCCAAGACCAACTTATAAAGTTAATCCCTATTAAATTCGCTTGAAAATCTAGCCTTTCGATCCTTTATAACCTTCACATTCATATACAAGTAATTCAAATTAAAAATGTGCATAAAAGGACCTTAAACTACTAATGCTAACTAAATAACTAACTGCCAATCGTTCGACCAAAACAATTCAGTTGGTAGGCCGCGGGGCTAGTTATACTTGCTTTTTTTGTATGAAGAGAACATAAAAAGGATAAACGATAAGCCCCAAAGGGTAATAAATGGTTTAGTTGGTTGATTTGCAATGAAAATTGCCAAGTCAATTGTTTATTCCCATACATTATTATGCATAAATTCGCTTCGAGTTTCATTTAAAATGCTGTTTCTATGGCCATTTGTGACAATTTGATGTATTATTCGATTATATAATGGTGGAATTCAATTATTACCATGGCCCCGCATCGTTTTGTGGTGGGGTTTTTGTTTTTGCGGATAAGCGTAATAAATTTTACAAGCATATTAATCATACGACATGTGGTATGCGGCATGCGGCATTTCGTGGTATATTGTGGATGTGTGCGTGGGTGTCAGTGTGGGTGGGTAATAATAATAATTATAATATGTAATTGTGCGGGCCATAAATTGTTTGCTGTTGATTAAATTGCAATTTATGCAAGACGCAAACAACAATCGAAGCGGAAGCAAAGGATACCCAAGGATATGATATACAATGTCCGACTAGATGATGCAGCTGTTCTCTAACTAATTAAGAGTCAGTCGAATGGCGGCGATTGTCGTTGTCCCATATACCATAGAGAAAGAGAGAGACAGACAGAGACCGAGTTAGTTAGATGGGGGACATTCACCTAATGAGCTACATGTAAATTTTAATGAATAAACAAAAACAGAGACAGATAGATGTGCAGAGGCAGCCTGCATTGACAATTAGAGAGCTTTAGCTTCGTTGTTGTTGGCTTGGCTAAAACCGTAAAACAGGAAACTGGCGGTACGAGGCAAACAAAATAGCAAACAATAGCCACACAAAGAGAGAGAGAGAGAGAGAGAGAAAGAGCAAAAAAAAAAAAAAGTAGCAACACAAAGCGAATGAGGGTCATGGCAAACCAAACATTCCGAAATACCTACATAACTTTTAAATCAATTCAGTCTAAATAACTGCTTATACAATATTAAACTAGAGTCTGCTTAGTATAAAAATCCTTTTTTTTAAAAGCTATGTAATGATGTAAAAATGGTGTAATGGCGAAGATAAGTAAACAAACGAATGATTGCGAATGATCGATTGCGATTTTACTAACAAACTTCTAGATTTAAGTTAATGCCAAAGTCTGTTAAATACCAAAGTTAACATCAACTTCAACTTGGCTAATCAGGGAAATGGTGATTTTCACTTTTGTCTCGCAGCTTTGCCAAAACAATGAAAACCCCAGCCAGGATTGGGTCACAAGTGCTCAGACTAAACACGGTGAAAGAGATAGAGAGAGAGAGAGAGAAACGCTGCTTGGGCAGGTTTGGGGGCATGAAGTAACATTCTCTAATTCCCATTTTGAGGTTTTGTTTTTGTTTTAGTGCTGCGCCATGCAATTTTGCATGGGTCCAAGAGGACAAAAGACGCCCCCGAAAAACAAAAACACTAAAAAAGAAAAAAAAAAAACACGGTAACTACGAGAACTTGTTACCCTAAAGTCTCAATATTAAACGAAAAACTATCAGAGTTCAAGTATTTGTTAGTACAAGGAATCATTAATTGTAAATCATTTCAGACCTAAAATCACGAAAAAAGGAGCCAAGATCGTCAAACGATTCAGCTCCTTGACTCAATCAATTGAAATTACCGAATACCTTGCGTTCTTTTTTTAGAAGGGAATTTTATGATGAGTGAATTTTAATGCGCCTTATATGCTCTTTATACCAATCTTTGACGGGGTATATATGAAACCAAAAAACAAAAAATAAAGAATGAAAATCAGACAACGCCAAGAGGCAACAGTGTAACCAACGACGCCAACGCTGAGTGGTTAGCGGATGAGGGGCAGTCGGACTGCTTTTTATTGTTCTTGTTGCTTTCTTTCTTTTCTCTTTTTTTGTTTTCTTCTTTTTCTTATACTCATTATTCTTATTATTATTATGTATTATTATGCTTGTACTGGACTGAAAGCAGAGGGGCAGCCTATTCTTTGTTTGGGGCCAAAAACTGTTGCATTGTTCCGGCTAGCAAATACAAATCCAACAAGAAACACAAAGCCAGCAAGCATAGAATGCGACGCGTTTACTTTGCTGCTCATTGTTTAACGGACACACATACACACACACACAGAGAAACCACTTCATCTATAGCGAATTTTGTATACTCTGCCGGAATGAAAGAGCTGTAATTTGTTGTTCAGTTATGTTTAGGACCGGCAACAAGTCAACCATTTTTACAGAAAAAAAACAGCAATAAGAGTACAAAAAACACCACCAAAAGAATTACATCATATTAAGCAATGAAATTGTATACCCAGCCAGACAATTTCTCCAAGACGATGAGCGGCTGCGGAAAATAGACAATTAGATCACAATGTGACCAAATTAATTATCGATTGCTTATCAAAGAAATTGAAAGACGAATTTGAGAGATGAATTACAGCATATAATCAGTTATAATAATTGATGTGTTGAAACGATTATCGTATGACTTCATATAAACAATTGTAAGATAATTATACTGTTTTGCTATTCTTAGCTTTTGGGAAAATTTAAATTGCTGATGTAAAAATATTGAACCAAAAAAAAACCAGAGGGCCTGGGCTAACTTTAACCGTGTCAAAGTTTGTATACGCTTGCAACGTTTTATCTAAAAAGTCTAATGTTTGCGAAAGAGCGGCCTACCATAACGAAGTTATTGATTTGTATGGGAGCTGTAAGATATAGTGGTCCGATCCAAGGTATACAACCCCTGCAGTATATACAAGCCTACATGCGAATTTCAACTCTGTAGCTCCAACGGTCTAGAAGGAGTTTGCGTTGAACCAGACGGACGGACAGACAGGCAGACGGACATTGCTATATGAATTCGTCTCGTCGTGCTGATCAAGAATATATATACTTTATATGACCGAAGATGCTTCCTTCTATGCGTTGCACACTTCTGACCAAAATTAATATACACTTTTTGCAAGGGTATAAAAAAGGTGAAGATCTGTGATGGTCTGAAATGGGCAGTTCAAGAATTCAAAATTTTGAAATGTTCCGTTTATAGGTATAGGGAAAGTTCTAAATTTGTTGAAAGCAATTATCTCTTTTCCAGTCTATAGAATAGACTTAAAGTATGACAAAGCCGCCATCATTTCACAGCCCTGCTTCTTATATGTGATCTTCTGCTGTAGACATTTTGTGTTTTTCTGTTCCAAAAGGCCAAGCTCCTTTGAAACTCTTAGGAGAACCTGTCTAACAACAATTGTAGGTTACGATTCCACTAGAAAATCGAGGATCCAGCTTGCTGAAGGGATTAGCGTTTCTTTGGCTTATTTTTGACATCTCCAGCAAGTCATGCAAGTTACACACATATAACAGAACTTTCTCGTCTTTTTGTTTTTTTTTTTTTTAGGTCCTTTGTGTAAACTAAAGTACAAAATAAATTTTTCAACTGTTTTTTGAAACAAATTTCTGCATTTTCCATACATATTGTATATGGAGAAAGTTTGCATTATGTTTTTGGCTTCACCGTGTGAATAAAGTTTTCTGGCCACAAAAATCCCGCACTGCCTGCCACCACCCAAAAAAGGATGGAGAAAACAAAATTAGAAAAAAGAAAAAAAGCAAAACAGTGCCGCATTGTTTAAGGCAAAAAGGAAAGGGAAGAATTTATGTGGTATGCCGTTATATACGTTAATCAGTAAAGCAGAGCAGAGCAGGCCCAACAGCTGCAGCGCCCAGAGACAGCATCTGAGGCATCTACATACACATACATATATATGTGTGTGTGTGTGTGTGTGTGTGTGTGTGCCTGTATCTACATATGTGTACACGACGCTCTGTGGCCATGTTTGTGAGTGTTTGCACATACTTAAAAATGTTCTACATGCAAGCGGTAGGCGTAAAAGACGAAAGCCCAGAGAGTGAGAGAGAAAGAAAGAGAGCGGAATGAGAAACAAAGACCAAAAGAGTGCAAGAGAGAAGGAGATTTACATATGAAGCAGTTGCATCTGACATTGGGACTGCAATATGGGCAGAGCAAAAGTGAGACGAAGGGGTCTAGGTGACTATGGATGGGGGAATGGGTCATATGCATCACTTGTTCTACTTATAAATGAGCCAGCCAGCCGCTGGCAAAAAGTAGCGCCAGATAAGTTTCTTCTCTCTCTCTCTCTCTCTCTGTCGATATATGTGTAGGCGTTTGTGTGATTGTGTGTGTGCCTTGCGACCTTGATCTTCATGGGTGTGGGTGTGACATAAGTAAGAGCTATTTAATAAAACACAAAGAAAGACTGTCTACTTACATATATAGAAAACTAAGTAAATATTCTCTGTATTTGGGTGTCAAATTATTACAAATTATTTTCCAATATCATTTGGAAAAAGAATAGTAACTACTTGGAATTTTTTCAGATTTTCCAAAATATTAACCAAACATTTAAATTTATTCATTATTTTAGAAGCAAAATCAATGACTACAGTCAGTCTCAATAGTATCCGCCACCTTGGTAGGTACAGTGAATCTTACGTGTGATCTAACGTGGCCCAATAAAGTACAAAATCACTTAATTTTCATGAAATCCAAAGAAATCGTTTTAATTTCCTCCTCTTAAGAAGGAAGTTTATTTTGTTTTTATACCCTTGCAAAAAGCGTATATTAATTTTGGTCAGAAGTGTGCAACGCATAGAAGGAAGCATCTCCGACCATATAAAGTATATATATTCTTGATCAGCACGACGAGACGAATTCATATAGCAATGTCCGTCTGCCTGTCTGTCCGTCCGTCTGGTTCAACGCAAACTCCTTCTAGACCGTTGGAGCTACAGAGTTGAAATTCGCATGTAGGCTTGTATATACTGCAGGGGTTGTATATCTCGGATTCAGCCGGATCGGACCACTTTATCTACATAACAGTGACTTCTCTCAATAACTTCGGTTATTTCTAAGCTTTTGTCGTGAAATTTAATATTGAGTTTATTACACATATAAACAACTGGGCAAAATTTGATAAAGATCGGGTGACAATATCACATAGCTTCTATAGGAATGATCGGTCGAAAAACGTGACTTTGATTAATATTAAGGCCGTTCTTTCGCAAACATTAGACTTTTTAGATAAAACGTTTTTCCACTTTGATGGCTATGGGTAAGGAAGGAGTTATCAAAAAAGATACAAGGGTATACGAACTTTGACTCGGTTGAAGTTAGCCCCGGCTCTCTGGTTTATGGTTCAATGCAAAAGGGGATCTAAAACTTCAATGAAAATAGCCAACCCTTTGCCTTAGTTTCGTCTACAAAGAGAATTAGTTATGAGGAAATTAGTTGGTCACTGGTTGCCTCTTGGCGTATATGTTTGTTCATATGCAAATTTTGCGACAACTTTAGTGAAATTAGCGGCTTAACAGCAAGTCAGTTGAGTGCCGCTACCACATTTCATTTTCACAAGATAATTAATTTGTCCTTTAACCCGTATAGTCAAACTCCCGCCGCTACCGCCACCCCACCCTCTCGAAACCAGTCACACCATAGCTACTGCAGTTTCTTGTGTTTTGCTTTCGGTTCTTTTTTGTGGTAATCAAGTTTATGCGGCATTACCAGCCCATCCCCAGAGTCACAATTTAGATAATAACAATTAAAAAATTATCATAATTACGAATTTTTAAGTGCAATTATCATTTAAATTATTAAAAAACAAATTAAGTAGCCAAAAAATCAAAAAGGTAGTCTCGAATATGCTTCAGAATAAGGAAACCAAATGAATAGCTGTCAGGCATTCAGGTGAAATAATAGGGAATCCTCTTGAAGCGGGGAACACACGTGTGTGCAGTGAGCTGCCTAATTAATGAAATTACATTAAATCGTTTCGTTCAAATAGTTTTCCCCATTATACAAATTGTGCTGAAAGAAAATAGAGAACACAGAACGTGGAAAAAGTCAACATTCATAAAGCATTCATGGCAAGAAAAGATATTTTGTTGTCAAATGAGACTTGAAATATTACTTTTCTAGAGGCTTGTTTCTTGTTTCGTACGTTTTCGTAAGTCAATTACTTTTACTAACAACCAAGCCATTAACCAGACATAATGGAAAATATTTAAATGTTTAGGTCATTGGTATTTTCCATTGGCCTCTCTTTGATGAATTAAGCAAAGAAAGTCTTTGACTATACTTTCTGGCGAAAAGTTAGTTTTCACTCAATAAACAGACCTCAAGTTTTAATATAGTCAAAGGCTTTATTTAAATATGTTTAAAGGTATTTATTTATATATATTTATAGTTAAAACTATTTTTAAGCTGCAGATTTTCAAAATGAAAATCTCATTCAAAGAAGCTTGAAAGATATTTTTCTCAAGAAAAGTTGCTCCTTCTAACTATGCACATTTTGGAAGAGAAACATTATAATAATTTTACTTTATTTTTCCCTTTTCTTGTGTGATACCGACGGAAAATTTATCAAATGTTTCTGTACCCATTTAGCTTCTGTTTTTATATTTTTATACCCTTGCAGAGGGTATTATAAAATTGGTCAGATGTTTGTAACGCACAGAAGGAGACGTTTCCGACCACATAAAGTATATAAATTCTTGATCAGCATGAGAAGCTGAGTCGATATAGCCATGTCCGTCTGTCCGTCCGTCCGTCTGTGCAAATCAACTTCACGCTGGCATCTTAAGAGCTATCGGAATGAAATTTCATATTTGAGCTACTTTTAGCCGGGAGATAATAGAGTATGAAAATTGTCAGGATCGGACTACGATATCATATAGCTCTAGAACAAAATTTTTTGCAAAAATTGGAGTATCGCCATGAAATTTACCAATTTAATAGAATTTGATATAAAATCTCAGATCCCAAAATTTGAGTTTGATCGGATAAATAGAACACAAGTTACAGTCAATTCAAATCGGTTCTACGTCATCAGCAAATCAAACAGAGCACATGCATACGCACACACAGACGTAGCGCTACACGTATATATGTATGTGTATGCGTGTTGTGCCTTGCTTAAAAATTTGTAGTAAAAGAGAAATAATTTGAATGTTTTGTTTGTGTGTTGATGAATTGAGTTGCAAGGAAAGAAATTTCAAAATGTAAAAAAAATTATTGCCAAGGACTGCAAGGGTATATAAACTTCGGCATTGCCGAAGTTAGCTTCTTTGATATTTTTTTTTTGTGTTTGCTTTGCAAACATTTGATGGTCTTTCATAATGCATAATTCCCTCTTTGTTAGAGTATAATGCAAATTTATTTAAAATTAATGCAATTCTAGCGACAAAAATTCTATTAGCAAATCCTGTGTGTGTGTTTTTTTTTTCGTTTAGTTATTTTTGCTGTTCTTGTTGTTACTAAAAGTTAATTAAATGCATGCCAGACCATGCCCACAACCAACAGGCAAGAAGGCTAGCAAGCAAGCATCCACTAGCTATGTTGGCCCACGGTAAAGAGCTGGCATTTTTCTATTATTAATAAAGCCAAAACCGTGGGCAAGGTTAGAGAGTGGGCAGTGGGTGAATGGGTGTTCTAGGAGGGCTAGTTAGGTGAATCGCTGGATGGATGGATGGATGGAGGGCAAATGTAAAGAATGAGTCCAGCATGAGACGAGGCAAACGGAAGAAAAAAAACAAGAGGAAAAAGAGCCAACATGAACCAGATCTGAATCATTGCACAAGCACAAGGACAAAAGATTGAGGCGAGGTCATTTGTTGGTCAGTTGGTTGGGCCTATGCGGCGTATACGCAACATTGGCAGCGTCAAATAAAAAAACACACAAAAATGCAAAACGAAAAATAATAATTAAAAACTTTCTTTTTTTTTTTTCTCGCTCTGAAGCATTCGGCCATTACACTTTGCTTGCTTTCCACCCACATTCTGACCGGTATGTGGTTATTCCGCTCCATTCCATCGAATTCGCAGCGGCAACTTTTTTTTTTTTTTGCTGTAAGTTGAAAACAATTTTTTGCCTCAGCACTTGAAAATTGAAATTGGAATTGCCAATTGGCTGACAGACGAAACATGGGAACGGAGATGGAAGCCACAACCCCATAGAAAGAAACGGAGACGTTTCAGCCAAGAGCTTACCTCAAAAAGTAGCATCAAGTTGGCTCACTTGATGCCTGATTATCAATCAATATCAATAACTTGCTGTTGCATTGCACTCAATATGAAAATAGAAGCAAATAACGTAAATATAATCGCATATAACATGGCATGAAAATAGTTTCAAAAGTTCTTCAAAGTCGAACGAAACAAAAAAAAAAAAAATGCATTTGAAGGTTAGCCAAACACTTTAACTGGGTTTAGTCTCCTTCACACACATTTAAAAGTTGGTGTATTCATTTTAGCATTTTTATGTGGAAAGATTGAAATGACGTTTCGCAATTCGTTCAATGAGTTCTACAGTCTTACAAAGGAAACTCTGCAGGAAGTTAGTTTTTATCCGCTTATAATTCGATATTTGTGTAATAAGTTTTTAAATGACTTTGTTTAAGCTTTTAAGATTTGGTTTTGTTTATTACAATAATTGTTTGAATTTTATATTTGTAGAAATTTCTAAATTAATTTAATTTGTAATATATAATCCTTTGATGCAGTTATGTAAAAATATTTACTTCCAGTCTGATAAAGGTATGCAGACTGTCTCTCTCCCTCTCTCTCTTCCTCTCTTGAGTTAAAAAAGGTAATGCAGTCCCTGCCTGTGTTCCTCTTTCAGTTTTTATTTTGTCCTCTTTTTTTGAGCTTAGTTTTGCTGTTGCTTTTCATTTTGTATTCATTACAAATTCAAAGTGGAAAATAACTTTCAAGTGACATTTGCCATCATTTGTCGCAATAGAAGCGTAGCTCTGCGATAACCAATTATGTACAAGGATATGTGACATGTGCATATGTATGTACATATGTAAGGGCTCTGAGCAAGGGGACAATGCAAGAGGGGAGTGCCAAGAGAAGAGGAGCAGTCCAAGGCTTGCCTTGTGAGTGTGTTGATTAGATTATAAATCCAAGTATATTTGTCATGGCGGGCCATCAGTTGGCCTAATGACATGATTAGTTGGCACTAGGATGGATCCCATGCAAGGAAACAACAACAGCACACACACACATACACCAACAAGCATGGCACAAAGCAAGTGAGATAAGCAGAAATTCGTAAGCTCATCTTCTTTTTGAGGGGCGGGTTGGGTGGCCTCAACAGCCCAAACAACCACCCATCCAACCACATACAAACATAGATTTAACTATGGCAATGTCATATATGTATATGTATGTATGTGGGTCGCTGATATTGTGCAAGAATCTTGCTCTTCTCTATTGTTGTTAGCCTCAGGCAGCAGATGCTGTTGCAGTTTGGCCGCCCAAAAAAGTATGCTACATTAATGTTACATTGCGCTTTGGCGGCATCGTGTGTGTGTGTGCTTGCGTGTGTGTATATGTGTGGGTATGTGCAGTAAAAATCAATAATGAAATCACACAAAAAACTGGAAGCGAAAAAATAAAACATGAAAATAAATATGGCATAAAGACCAAAGACGAAACACTGTCAAATAACCAACATACTTTGATTTTTGCACTTGAAGAAATTTCTACTACAAGAAGAAGGATAAATATAATCTACAATTTGAATATTCTAACATGTACAGGTTTTTCCTAAAAGAATTGAATGAAGGTAAGATCTTTACGAACCTCATATTCAATTATTACGAAAATTCTCTTAGGTAGAAGTTGGAAGTTTTTGTATGCTGGATCCTCCCTGGAAGATTCCCTTTTAATGTTAAGATAAGCAGAACAGATAACGGAAGAAGCAATGAAAGCTCCGTTTAGGGCAAAGTTAAAGGTGTGTCAAGTGTCAATGCCTGGATCAATGTAAAGGTAAAAGAGGATTAACGAGCTGTATATCATCTTGGCCTTGGTCTGGCTGATGGATCAAGCTACGGTAAATCTAAATTACAACATTGTCGTCTAGTGTAGCTTTTTCTCAAAGTGCACTTGAGCTGCATCTATTTGACTGAGCCTTCACTACATAACGCCGTTGGCGTTGAATATCGCTTTTAAATCGCACAAATGCGCAAATAATTTAAGAGGCGCCCTCTTCCTTCCTCTTTCTCTTATGGCCACGCCCATAAAATTGCTATATATATGTACTTGTAGATATGTATGGGACACTCATGTGTGTGTTGGTTTGTCAGCTAAGCCGATTTAGTTAAGCACGCCACAACAACAAACGATATATATGTATATAGGTGCATATATACAGAAAGAGAGGGAGAGAAAGAGAGAAAACGGAGGACAGATATATAGAGATAGATATATGTATAGATGGAAAATGCCAGTTTGACATCTTTTTGTAAAGAGACAGAGTGAGAAAAATCTTTTTAATCTTGTAACTATCTTTTTCAATGTGATACATAATTTCTTTATGCAATATATTTTTGTTTTTTGTATCAATAACCATAATAATTGTTGATGTTTCCATGACTGTTTCCGTTTCCGTTTTCTCCTGCTTCCGTTCCGTATATCTGATGTGTTGTGTTTTGTCGTTCTTCCTGTTTGTTGACGTATCTCTCCCTCCAATGATAAAAAATGCAAAAGTTTTTGCTGCTCACTCGTTGCTTGTTCTTAATACATATGAATAGTGGCCCAAAGGGCTAGAGTGACCTTTCTGATTGATATCAAACCCGTTTGTTTGTCCGATTTTAGTGGAGCAAAGAGTTTTCTTATAGATCAGTTTTAGTTTCTAACAGTTCGTAAATTTGTTGGATTGTATAGATCTTTTGTTTTTAAGAGTACCTTAACAATCAGATCAAAACTGCTAAAGAAAAGGTGACTTATTCTTAAGGTCTAGCAAGATGGACAAAGATATAGGAAAGCCGGCTACTCTTTGCCCACACACACACACACCTCACGCATGTCAACTTCAGCCTCTCAATGGAAATGAGTTAAGGATGAAATAAGCGAGACAAGAAACTTTTCTTCCACATCTCGCAAACATACAAGTATTATGTATGTGCAATTTCATGGCAAACTTTATACATTTTATGCATTTCCCAATCCCCAACTCTCCATCTTTTTGCTTTCCCCCGTTCCATAATTGATCAATAATCCTTTCAAACAAACATTTTATAACTGACGTCAATAAAGTTCGGTTCAGCAATAAAAACATAGTAAAAAAAAAAAAACATTGAAGGCAAAAAAAAACACTATAAGCAAATAAATTTCAACAGAAGCATTTAATTGATTTATTGTTTCAACAAAAATAGAAGAGCAAAAAAGAAAAGTACACATTACTAGCAGCAACAATTTGCGTACCCTTTGCATGTCGGCTTGTTCGATTTGGCTTTGGATTGACTTTCCCTGCCCCTCCACAGTCTGTTTCTCTCCCTCACATATGTGTGTGTGTGTGAGTATTGAAATATTGTATGCCCCTGTCATGTCAATGCCTCAATGTCTAGATCACATTAAGGTCAATAGAATGAATTATTTCTGTTTCTTCTATGCCTTTAACTATTTGGCAAATGTTTGATGCCAATGTTTTAATAGTTTCTTTTTGTTTATTGAATACTATTTGTATGAATTTTTAATCACTTTACTTGAATAATTTTTAAAATTGGTGTTAGCTTCCATGATCTTGTAAACTATTTTAAAGTTAGGCTAAGAGTTAATGGCCACTTGTAGGTGAGAACTCAATTTACTTCGACAATATTCTAAGCAACCTGGAAGATTTCAGAGTTCGATCATGGCCCTATATATCACTCAAAGTTGTGTACAAATCTATTTCCAAAAACCACTTAATATTAGTTGGTGTAACAAGTATTTGTAATTTCATTTTATTTTAGCCAAAAGAAGGCGGAGAACAAAAAAATACATTGCAAACACAGAGATCGAAAATTCTGGTGTGGATGTTGTCTGGGCTTTGTTTATGACTTAACCGGGGGCCTCGTTTTGTTTAGACACACCCGCAAGCAGCAGCTGATAAACAATAACATTAAATGAAATATTTGCACATAACGTATACGCCGCGTTGCGGTTAAATATAATTTCTATATTGAGTTGGCTGAAAAGGAAAAGCCCAGCCAAACTAATGCATCCGCATTCAAATTTAGTAAGCGGGTGGGGCAAATTGGAAGCTTCTTGGTCATAGTTCCGCGTCTTTTTGGTCCTATTTCTAACTGACACATTTGACACATTTACAGTACACACACACACACACACACACTACATCAAACAGGAAGTCAGAAGTGAAAAGGGAAAAGCACTTGACAACAAAGAAGTGGGAAGTAAAAGTCTCTTCCTCCTTAACAACAGAGAAAAATGTTTAAGTGATGTGTGTGTGTGTGTGTGTGTGTGTGTGTCTGCACGCTTGTGTGTTTGCCTTTCACTCCGTTCTATCCTTCTGAAAGTGAGAAGTCATTTCATGCTCATTACATTTGACGAATTTCCAGCCATTCAGCCCTCTTCTGTCCGCTAGTCCAATATTCTTACCGCAAGTGGCAAAATTTGATTACACCAACGTTTTGTAGGTAGCCACAGAGATGGTGTTGCCCATATCTCTGATAATGAGTATGATGGTTGGCGGTGGGGGGAAAGGGAGGAGGGAGAAGGGAGGCAACCAGTGCAGACAGGGGGAAAGCGGTTGACAGAGCCTCAGCTGACTGCAGCATGCAGTTCATTAGAAAGTCAGTTCAGTTGTCACACAAAAAACACTTGAAAGCTTAGCACTTGGACAATGCTAACGAGCTCACAGCACACACACCCACACACACCCACACACACACACACACATACACCCTTTATACAAAGCCCCTCGAAATATAAATACAAAATGCCAAATGCTGCCTTTCTTTAACTTTGGGGGGTAGAAGACAACCGGCATTCCACACATTCTCACATTTTATCATTGTTACAACTTTTGTCAATATGAAGAAGTTTTTCCTCCTTATACACACAGACACACACACAGACATCGTTTTTCCGCCATATAAAATCCATCTAAAAAAACAAATCTTTCATATTGTCAAAGGGTTTTTTAAATATTTGCCATTCACGATTGGAGATGATATAAAAACTTAAAAAAACCCAAAAATAAAATAAAACTAAACAAAAAAGATATTTCTTTACAGGAAGGATCAATAAAAAAAATAAAATAAAATAAAATACATAAAATAATTAACAATTAATTGTTATTTAAATGATTTATTTACTTCTAGTCTAACAAACTTATCTCACAAATATATCTATTCATTACCAATTGAATTTTCATCAACTCATTAAAAAAACTATCGACAAAATCTATTTAAGATAAAGATGGAAAAAGGACTCAAAGGAGAGAAAACCATTTGTAAATTTTTTAACCGTTTATTACTAAGAAATCGAAAATCTTCAAGAAGAAACAGAAATTATATTTGCCCCACGGTATTTCAAATTGCAAAATTTATAGTTTTTGTTTATTCTCTTTTTGTAATTTTGTTCCACATTCTACGATAGTTTGTTGAGGCAAATATATCAACAATTCCGAATGAAATTTGGCACTTTATTGTTTGGATTTAAAATTTGAGAA
The DNA here is from genome assembly GCA_018150345.1 of Drosophila equinoxialis. Lineage (NCBI taxonomy): Eukaryota > Metazoa > Arthropoda > Insecta > Diptera > Drosophilidae > Drosophila > Drosophila equinoxialis. Next base: position 3,820,446 of record JAECWI010000002.1, on the reverse strand, counting down.
AATATGGAAATTCTCCTTATGTGATGTATTGATTAAAAATCCATCATATTTTACATTTTTTTTGTTCTCTCTTAGGGGATTCTAAGAAAAGTTCGGAGTAAGAATTCAAAAATTATCATTTGTTTTACCCTCTAGCACTTACCTTCGGGCGAAGTAAAGAAGAAATGACTATAAAGTTTGGATTTTGAGATATATATTTTTGGCTCCTTTTGTCGTTTGTGTGTGTGTGTGTTTTGTGGTTCTTTTTTAGCACGTATTTACCGTTACTTTTCAATAAATCTATTTCACTTTTCTAGTCTTGCGTTTAACATACAAAAGCCATAACATGGCTGTTAGTTAACACGATTTTCAAAAAGTTTACGAACAAAAAAAAAAAAAAAAAAAAAATAAACAACCAAAAAAATCTTTATTTTTCGTAAATAAAATCTAAAAATATATTTTAAATTTTGAGTTTATTCTTTTTGAATTTGCTTGTGTGTGAGAATTTTCTTTTTTGTTTTAATATTTCCGCCACTGGCGCTGCTGCTGCTGAAGCGTTGTGCGAGGCGCGCGTCACGAATGCCGAAGCCGTTATGACAGAATCTTTAGCATCTGAGCAACTTATCCTGCTTGCCGGACACGAAACGAAGGCAACCGAAACGAACCGCGCGAACCGAAAAGAGACGAACAGACAGGCCAACTGTTTTCTAGTGTGAGCCTATGACATACATCTCTGTGTGTGTCTGTGTGTGTGTGTGTGTGTGTGTGTGTGTGAGTGGGTTGAGTGCAGTTAGTGCAATGGCAATAGCTTTGTCTTTGTATTAGTGAGTGCCATTTTTACAGCTTGTTTGTTTATTGTTGTGAGCTGTTAGAAATAAAAGTGAAAATGAATTTCCGTTACTCAAGGCGCACACGCACACACACACACACACACACACACACACTTGTACCGAATTGTAACTGTAAATTAAAATATTTCAGGATATGATCCAATCGATTACAAGTATTTCGATACTCAATAAATCTCCTCTCCATTTTAAATCGATTCTGGATTACTTTCATGGAAATTATCATGTTCGTATTCAAAATTTAAACTAGAGATAAAGTATGTATTTATATATGTATTGTATTTATGTATTGTATAACGAATTGCCATATATATAAATGTATATATTTAAAAGCATAAATCCAAAAAGGAATTTTTCAAAATTTAGTCCAACTGAAGCTTGGAAAGTGAATGCTTTACAATTTATCGAGTTGCCCTAATTATTTCAATATTTTATGTAGACTAAACCAAATTTTCGAAAATTCTTACACTTCTTTATCGTTCTGAAACTAAAAACCTTTTTGTTTTTTTAGGTTGCAGACATTGAAACATCTAACACGGTCTAAGATTTTCATGACTGAAGGGCATTAGAACGTTAAGTGACGGATTAAGCCATCTTTAGAGTCTATCTTTTACCTCAAGATGGTAATATTTTGTCAGAAAAGGAATTTTGTCCCACCTACATACATATATACATGTCTCTGAGCCTGTCTCTGACACTAAAGTTGCACCTGAGACTGTGACTGAGTCTGCGGTTATGGCTGTGAAGGTGTTTGGAGGTGGGAGTTGATGGTTAGAGCACGTGACCAAACTGCATCATGAATGGGTGAAATGTGTAAGGCAATGCATATGCACGCATTGAACGTATCTCATCTGGTGTCTCTATATATAGGCAAATCAACATATACATATATACATATCTGATGTGTGTGTGTGTGTGTGTTTGTTCGTGGTGGGGAGGTGGTAAATTTAGCCAGTCAAAACTTGGCGCACTTCAATTTGCTGTCATAAGCATGAAAAGTGTTTCTACAAGTAAAAGCGAGCAACGCAAACGCAAACGCAAACGTTTGCTTCGCCTACCCGTCGACTATATTCAGTTCAGTTCAGTTCAGTTCCATTTCATTCCATCACATCAACGTCAACAGCGACGTCAACATTGGCCTAGTCACGTTTCGTCTCGGTTGGCCGTTTGCCTCTACTCTCCTTACCTGATATCATATCGGTATATTTCGGTTCGTCCGACAAAGTTGAATTAGGCAAAGTGACCACCGAAGCGATGGTTCTCTCCCTTCGCCTCACTGGTTTTTTTGCTTTTTGCCTCGAAGAGAAAACTTAAATTACCGGAATGGGTTGCCAATTGGGTGGTGTACGCGGTTCAATTCAGTTTTGACTCTAGCCAGATATGTATGTGAAATGAAAGTGTGGATATTTTTAAAAGGTATTCTTATAGCCGTCACTTGTTTTCCCTTGGTTACTTCTTTTCAATTACAACTGAACAAATGGCAAAACTGTGCCGACACAGGCCTCCAGTGTTTAATTATCGGCCGTGCGACTGACCCACTGCCTGAATGCATTAGGGTTACTCAAACCGCAATGAAATCCACTTGTGCCACTGAAAACTTGTGCGGTTCACTCTAATACAGGTGGCACTGTGTTCACATCTGTATGTATTCATATATGGATTTATGTATAGGTATATATCCAGTTTAAGCCACTGTAGATACACTGACAAATATCTGTTGACCAAGTATTTCTGGGCCTATTTCATTGCATCGTTACAGAGTACCGAAAAGTTGCCTTTTACTCTACTTCTTAACAAGCAATCTGTTAACATTAAATGATCGAAATGTTAAAATTTTGACTAATATCGATAACAATTAGCCGATTTTTTTGTTCTTGGTTAAAACTGTTTTCTTGCAGCATTTGTTTGCCTCTTACTCGACTTTTAAGATCGATTTTTGCATAAATTTATCGAAAATGCCTTTATTGACTATTATTATCGATAACAATTAAGCGAAAGACTAGCTAAAATCGTTTGGCATGTCCCTTTTGTTTCTTCAAGTGCATGTATGTATATGCGGGTCCTTCCGGTAAGTCTTGTGGTTTACCAGTCTGCTCATAAATCAAATTCTGTTTCCACACACAGTCAGTGGGTTTGATGTTTGAGACCGAAGCTGCTGTTGCTGAAACTGAGTGACGGAGCGACGCTTGCACTTTTCAAAATGTGCAGTTTTTTTTGTCGAGCCAAAAATAAAATCTAATGCCAAGAGCAAAGCTGCAGTGTGAAATTCACACAAACCTGCAGAGAACTTTTAAGGTGACAGGACTAGGTGTTTTTTTTTTTTTTTGTTTTTTTACCCACATTTCCATCTTAATTTTGGTTCATCCATTTAAGTTGCAATCTAAAATTAACTTTGACGGCACTAAAAGCTATGCACATTGTTTATTTAGATTTTAGACTTAAATACAATGTACGAGGGGTGATACAAAAGTTAAGAGATTGATGAGAAGTAGGAAGGTCATTTAAGTTAACGAAATATTTGCAGAGTCAAAATAATTACAAGGTTATCATAGATGTAAAGAAAATAAAGTACAAGTACATATAGAAAAAAGTTATGTAGTTGATATTCAATTATATTTCTAATCAAAATGTGAGATAAGAAATGTTTTGTTGTTTTTTGCAGGCTTAGATTACAAAGATCTTTTGCTTAAAAATGGAAATTTTTCACATTAAATGGTGTAAACTTTCCAATGCTTGAATCAGTTGGGAATCATATGGTACATAAAACCAAAACAAACACACAGAAACACACATCAATTCTCTTTCTGTCTAACTCTCTGTTTGTTTGTTCCTTTGCTTTAGTGTTTTTGGTTTTGTCTCTTGTTAGTTTCATTTAAAATTTTTACTCAAGCATTTTCCTATAGCCAATTGGCCCTGAACTGTAATGTTGATTAGGAAGTTTGAACATTATATGTATATACAATATAAAGGTTTTTGTTTTGTCTACTAGTTTTGTTGTTATTATTGTTGTATTTTTTTTTCACATCCGACGACGACGACTAACGACCGGCAACTGGTTGAAATACTTGGTGTTCAAGCTTTAGCTTAAATGAGAGCAGAACCAGAGCATCTTCAACAGGCGATAATGAGACGAGGGTACCTACTACTTACTTGCAACAGCAGCAACACCAACAACAACAACAACAACTACAATGGATAATGATATTTTATCTGGAATAGCGACAACAACAACAACTACTACAATACAGAATAGAAAACAAAAAGTATTCTATGCTCTCATTTTGCATCCAACATCTTATTCGCTCTCTATCATATAAATACTCAACCCCTCACTATCTCTCTCGCTCTCTGTATAGCTTTCTCTTTGTCACCCGAACTGTGGCTATCTCATTCATTCTGGCATAAATTATGGCAAATGAGAAATGAGAAGGAGCAAAAATTAAATAAATAGCACAACAACAGCAAAAAGAACAACTATGTATAGTTTAAATCCTAGTTGCAACTTTAGAATGCCCTTTAGACATAAACGAGAAAGAATTTACTAAAGGGCAAATCCGTTATAAGTAGATGCCATATCTTTCAGTTAGCTCAATTACTTACGAGTTTTCACGGGATAGCCCATAATATCCTTGTTCTGTTTTCTTAAAAGCTTGTGGCAAGAAACTTTCAAACAAGGAATCATTTCCTTTAAACAAAATCTATCTAACTGTAAGTTATAAATGGAGTTTTTTGGGAGTAATTTGGTTTTCTCTCAGATTGTTAATCAGTTTTTGTTGAAAGATTTCAATAATAATTGACAACATTTTGCTTGAGCTCTTGTCGTGTCTATTGTAGGGTAGTATTAAATGAAATGGTTGAGAGGGAAGGGCGCAGGAAGGGAAGATCGAGGTTGGGGTTGCATGACATTGGAACTGGATGAGGTTGCTTGAGGGGGCAAAAACAAAAAAGGCAAATGCGTTCCAGCGTCGAAGTCATCTTATCATAGCTCACAGACATAAGCGGGCGGTTTGTCCCTTGGTACAAGGGAGGTGAAGATGTGCGGGGTCGGGAGGTCGATTTAAAAAACACTATTGTTGTTGTTGTAGCTGCTGTTGCAGCGGCAACGCTTGCCTGCATTATAATAATCATATTCATCAACAGCAGATGTAGTAGTAGTAGATATTTGCTATTGCCTTTCTTTAGCCGCTGGCACCTGATACCCAAGGCCAAACCCTGGCTCAAGTTGGATATAACCCAGATGCCCCCACCCATTCCATTTCCTAGTGACTGGGTTGCTGAAATTCATATTCAATCTTTTTGCGTTCTCTGTAAGAAACTGTTTTTTTTTTTTTTATATTTATTTATCAATTTTATCCCCCTCCACCTTAGCACGTGTTTTTTTAGCATTGGTTCTTGCTTCGTTTTAAGCTTAAGTGACAGCCACTCGTAGCTCTGATTATATATGTATGTATGTATATACATTTTTCTGACCCCCCTCTCTATTTTCTTTTGTATTGTGTATATATATTCACCTGAGTTCAGTTTTGCTAAGGCAGCTAAGGCATTTTGTCAAATTGCATTTCCATTGGCATTGCTCCTTTCGTGCTCTCTTTTGGTCCTGGTTCCTGGACCATTTGTCGTCCATTTGTGCGAGTTGTGTGCAAATGAAGCATTAAATTATTAAATTGAGTGAGTGCAACGGGGCGTTGGAGGGAAAAGGTGGACGAAACGGCGACAAGTCCCGGCCAACAGCTGCAACTCAATTAATGGCGCGAGCTCTACAGTTGAAGTTGCCAGCTGAAGTCGCTGCTCAAATGCTTCGTTGTCCTTTACAAGAAAATTTCCATTGCCATGCTCTCAATGGCGTCTTTCTATTATTCGCTGTGTTAGAGTTGTAAAGAAAAGAATTGAAAATGGAAACAGTTTCAAATTTTATTTATTAGGCAATCAATTTGTATCCAAACGCCTTAGAAATTGTTTTCTCTTTCGGACCTAACTGAAATTCATAGATTTACTCTGGGACATCATAAAATGATTAAAGGCTTCGTTTAATTTCACATAATTAGCCCAATAGGAGGGTCTCTAAAAGACAAAACTATGCACATCTAGTGAGTCAACAGCTAATCTTGTAGGCCTTCAATTAATTGCCTTGTTTTCCATATCGGATAAGATAAGTTTAAATGTTTAAAGTGCCAAGCATATTTATATTATTACATATTACATAATGTAATAGGTACATATTTATCTCTGTTATGTATAATATTTGTGTATAACAGTTTTGTATACCAGTTTTTTGTATAAAAGTTTTGTATAACAGTTATTTATATCAGTTACGTGTAAAAACTATGCAGATGTATTGAACAGTTGTCTAAGGCAGTTACGTCTAACAACTCGGTATAATAGTTTTGCATTAGAGTTGTGTATGACAGATGTACAGTCATACATATGTATATACATACACTTATTCAAAACAATTATGTTATTACAGTTTTGTATAATAGTTATGTCTAAGATCTATGCCAGTCCTAAAATAGCAACTATGAACTTCAACAGTGTATAACAGTTTACGGTTTCTTACAGTTTTTTGCGTAATAACACTAGTTTTTAAAAGTTGCCTTTAATGTTATACACATATTTTGTCTTTAACTCTTATGTATAACACTTGGTTGCTCACCATTTGAGTGTATAACAGTAAAGAATGCCCAACTCATGGCCCATAACAATTAAGTACAACAGTTGAGAGTCTGACAGTTTCGGATAAATCCTAGATACAGATAACAATTTGTATATGTATTAGCCAACAATTGTTGACCAACTTCAAGAGTCTTTGCCAGCTAAACGTAAACCTTTTTCCTTTCTTTGAGCCATTTTTCTTGTTGTCTCTGGTTTTTGTTGGCATTTACTAATTAAAAATTTGTTTTTTTTTTTGGCTTCAGCCCACAGAGACGACCGAAGTGAACCTTGCTGACCGGCTAATTAACCTTTTTGTTTCAATTGCTTCTTTTTTTCTTGTGGTTATTGCAAAATAAAAATTATAAATATGCTTATGTATATTATATGTACATATAATTTTTTGTTGGTTTTAATGACCTTGACTCTTGAGTCATCTGCCGCGTGGCCAATTTGCAGTCGTTTAATGTTTTTCAATATGTTTTAAGCATTTTTCGTTCTATTCGGTATGTTACTTGGCTTTTAACGACTGTCAGTTTAGTTGCCTTTACCGTTGCTGCTTCTGCTGCGTTTGGCAACGATTTTTGTTTAGAATAAAAACAAAAGAGCCAAAAGGAAGAATTTTTATTACCCAGTTTAGACTGCTTTAACTTTGGCATACCCTGTAACCGGCAAGAAATTCAAAAAGATTGCTGAAAGGCAAGTTTATATAGGAGAGAATTGTGCATTTCTTATGGGAAACGTAGAAACATTTAAAGTACCTACTAGATTATATTACTTGTCTTCAAAGAGTTTTAATATTGTTGAACCTACATATGTAAATCGTTCTCGATATTGTTATCATTAGTTTATGATATCAAGAAAGATATGAAGACATATATTTGGCTTATTCAATTTACTTTGGCCATATTAAAGTCCAAGATACAGATTCTGAAAACTTCTGCAGAAGGCTAAAAAAATGACCTTTTCGATCAATTATTTCTATTTTTTTCGATGGCAAATCATCAAAATGGCTTATATCCCAGAATGTAACCTTTTCCTTGGTTTCGATTTCAGAAAGTTTTAACCTCATAACTGTCAGATAAGATGATGAATTTCTAAATCTGGGGTATCTAACAGTCGATAATCACCAACTCACCAATACGAGCTTATTTCTCTTTTCTGTTTACAATTTACACTCACATTTATGAACTGAACGAACAAGAACAAGAATATAAAGAACAACAATACAAAAGCAAAAGCAGGAAAAATATTTACCAAATGCGAAAGCCAAAGCCCACAGGCCCAAAAGACCGGACCAAATGGCTGGCTAAATGTATATGTAGTTGGTCTTCGTTTGACAACAAATTCTGTCCCACACTCCCGACCCGCCCACAGATCAGATGGTGCTGCTGCTTCTGTTGGTGGGCGGCAATGGGTCTCTGTATAGGCTAAATCGAATGTATTTGCTTTTTGATTGCCTTTTAATTACTTTGCAGCAAATAAACATAAACAACATTTACGTATTTAGCCGGCAAAAAGCACTGAAAACAAACGAACAAAAATTGTGAAGCAAAGATTTGCCTCGGTGTTTGTTTGTTGTTTTTTCGTTTTTTTCCCCTTTTTGGTTTTTTTGTTTGCCGGTATTTGGTTGTGTTTGAGAATACCCTTAAGAGAGGGGCCAAAGGCCCTTTCAATTATTCTGAAAACTTGCGATTATTTGAGACGAAATATATATGTAATAGAATAGAGAAATAGAGAGAATAGAATATAGATAATTGATAACGGACAAAAACAAAATAAATCATAATAGACAATTTACAAGTGTGAAAACGTTTTAATTAGAGTATTAAATCACAAAAGTTACAATTTTTAATATAGAGTATATTTCTGTAAGGCTTTTCTCAATTTGAGTTTTCTTTTTGTTATATTTTTATTAAATTCTGATGATGGCCTTTGATGATGAAGCTTTTTCCATCTGTTGGCCATCCCCATCATCATCATCAGCCGTTAATTGTTTATTAGGCAAAACAACAGCAACAACAACAACAACAAAGCGAAACACCATCTTGAAAGTGAAATTGCCAATGAGAAAGCGACAGGCTTAACTGCGGATTATACTATAAATAGTATTTAGCATTTGTGTGGCAACTTTAAAAATAGATCATAAATCGTTGGCCACAAGTCAAGACTTAAAAACAAAAGTCTTTAGTGAGGTGAGGAGGGGAAATGGTTATCATCAAATAGATTAAAAATCCCATTACAAACCATCTAAGACATTTGTTTAAAAGACCTGAATCAAACTCGTGTCTAAACTATCAACCCATCGATAACTACATACAATATCCTGAAATTCGAACTTGGGTCCTCGTTGTTCAGTTTCGACTTAATGACTCGACCATTTACACAGCTTATTTACCAAGGACTGGGCTTAATTATTAACTAGTATTATTAAGGTTGTAATTTGAATCGGGCAAACCTGAGCCTACCTTGTATTAGATGAAAAATGATTCATTTTTCAAGTCGAAGAAGTGAAAAAGTGCCTCTTTCTTCTCTCTCTCTCTCTCTCTCTGTTTGTATTGTGTTGGCATTATCAATTTAATTGATGTGAATATTTCAAGGACAGCAACACGTGGTTAGATGAAGGTCTTATGGCCGAGCATGGCGTATACCGGCAACTCGATTGACAGACATACCGGCCAACCAACCGACAACTTGACAAAAGGAAGAGCTAAGCGTTTTCATTAAGCTAAAAGCAAGCAGTTGGCAAAAATGATTTATGTTTTAGGCAAAACGATTACAACAATACTTTTTTGTTTGTTACACAGGATGGACCCGACCATTGGAATCCAAAGTGCGGGATAAGTCATCACAACAAGGCAAAACATCAAAGTGTTAAAACTCTCAGTTTCGTTAATTTGATTGTGCAATGAAAGCAACAAATCAAAATGTCAAATGTGTGGCAAATCATTTAGGACACAGAACATGGGAAAAAAAGTAAACTCAAATTAAAATCCAATTGAAAATGGTTGAAATCAATTCAATTGTGCATTTTTTCCCCCCCCACCAATAGAATTCGATTTATTTAGTTTTTACTCCCATTCATTCAAAGGCAGCGACGAAAAAATGTGTGTCAAAAGTCTTAGCCCGTTCAATCAGTTCCATCAATGATTGATGATTTCGTAATTTCTCACATTAAGGCCACAGAGAACGGGGGATATCGACGTGTTGATACCCTGCCTTTGAATTTAAGTTTCATATCTATGGAAGATTTCATGGTATTTACATTTAATATGCTCTACTTGACTGTATTTACACAGGGGGAATACAAAATCGTTGAAAACCGAAATGAAATACACATACACAACATGTGTATATATTTTGTTGCATACTTTTCTGCGTCAAGGCTATGCATGGCCATAGCTATGGCTAAATTATTTACGCCAAACAATTAGTTGGAAAAAAATATTACGAAAATGGGCAGAGAAAGGCGCAGAGGCGAAGCAAAGGCAGAAGCAGAAAGCGTTGAATCAAAAGTTTTTTCTTCTTTGTGGGCCAACAAGTTGCCACACAAGAGCAAGAACAACAACAACAACAGCACGTGACTGCCCCTCAGTGTGTGACTGAAAGTAAGTAAAAGGGTTCATTTTTTTGTGAGAGGGAGAAGAGCGAGAGCGGGCAAGAAACGGTAGCGGGAAATGGGTATGAAAATGTGAAGGAAAACGGAAACCAAGCAAATGCACGAAACGAGCCGAATAAGAAAATTGTGTGTGCACGGCACATCAAGAAAGAAAGCTGGGGGAAAATGATGAAAAATGGGGAATTTGGGGAATGATGCAAGTGCAGGAATTACAATTAGAGTGCCCGGAGTTAAATGCTTCTCACATTTGAATATTCGAGACAATAAAATGAATCAATTTCAATGTGTTCTTAATTCGTCGTCATCAAATAAGGACTTTGGCTATGATAAAATGAAATGATGGCCATAAAAATGCTTGTTTTCTAGTGGAATATAATTTACTACAGAGAATTAACTTATCATGTATAGACCCATAGAAATGAGGGTATTACCCCAAAAAGGAACTATCAAATTTAATGCCCTTAGGTCAACTTCTTCTCACATTTAGTATGTAACTAAATAAGCAAATCCCCACGAGCTGATTACGTAGTAATGTTACATTTGAATTTGGTATTATATCATATATCACAAAGCGAATAGAGGACTTACGTCACAAGTGTTTACATATGTAAATGCTTACGCAATGGATTGCACTTCATTCACTCACTCATTCACCCATTCACCCATTCAAGCACTCAATCAATCACCCACTCACTCTTTCAGTCTCTCATGCACTTGTTGCTTGCTAAAGCTTTTTGTAAATCGCAAGCTGGCAAAGCTTTTATTGGACTTGGCTAAAAAAGCCAAGTCATAGTGCTTGTCAAACTGTGCCAAAAACGGCAGCTTTTTATGCCATGGTTTAAATCATTGTTTCCCGTTAACAGTGTGGTGAGTGAAGAAACCTTTTTCTGTGGCTCTTGCTGCCGTCAGCCCCAAAATAAAAAAAAAATATAGAAAAAATATTGAATGATAACCTTTTGGGGCCGACATCTTCATCAATTTCATTCATTCTTTTAATTATAAGCAATTTGATTAATCTTTCAGTATATTACACAGCTAAATACATACATATGTATGTATGTACATCAATTGATATGTCTATATATGTACATAAAAATGAATATTTTTTCGGGAGATAAGCATAAGCCTCTTGACATCGACAGAGTATCTGACCAGCAGCCTCGCCTCGTGTTCTTGAGATGACTGACCCAAATATATTCTAGTTGTGGACGTACATACCTCGGCATACTCTACTGATACTGACTGGGACAGGGCGTTAATCTTTGATTAATCAAATTAAGTAAATATGTATTAATATTATGATTATTAATTATTTGTTGTTTTGTATTTTTAGATCTTTATATTTGCTATCAACAGGAAGCTGGGGCTATGTGTGAATAAACGCAAAGCGTCGATTGGTCGATTAGCCATTGTTGAGGGCGTCAACGTCCTGGCTGGCCATCTGGTTTAACGCATGCGCCCAACAAAAGTGGCCAATTCGGGCGCCCAATGAGAAGACCGCTTAAGCATACGCATAAAACTGCACATAATGAGATGGAGATGATATCCTAAAGTCATCATACATATATAGAGTCAGAAACTCTAAGAAAGACAAACCATGTAAGGTAAGTTTAAAATCTTAAATTACCTTTCATTTCATTGGATTACCAACATCTATAATCTATAATCTTTATCACTTTTGATTTGTTGAAAATCAGAGGAAGCCATTTACTTGCGAGCTATAAAAAATATATAGCCGAATTATTTCATAAACTAGAATCTATACAGTTTTTAGCTATATCATCTTCATATCTGTTTTAAAAGCTAGTTTTTAACCCATCAGATTCTCGCCAAAAACGTTCTTGGTCTCTGTATCAATATTAAACTTTTATTGCCCAATTTATGTTGTGTGAAAGTTCTAAAACCGTTTTAATTTGAACTAATTACAAATCAAACGGTCCTTTCAACGTCTTACTACTTTTCCCTATAGTATTCAGTCATAGACAGGACTGTAGGGAGGATATAAGACATTCGTTAAGATTCCTTTCATATTTAAAAGGTGCAATTTGCCCATCCCTCTCTAGGCCAAGGGGCATAATTATTATTTAGCTCCTTTTTATAGAACTCCATTTCAGAAAAAGGACATTTGAAAATTAAAGTGATGCTCATAACTGATATGCCATTTGGCCCAGAGACAAGTCTCTGTAAACTAACTTTCTTCTTTAGTTTGCTTCCTAATACCATTTCATAGATATATTTCTTCTCTGACATTTTTAATACCAACGATAATTTGTTTCAGCTGATGATCGGGTGCGATCTAAAGATACCCAATAAATCTTTGCACATCATTAGAAGAAAGCAAATGTAATAGATTGTTGATTTACCTATGGAGCTATGTAAATAAGCAAGTGAATGTGTGTGTGTGTGTGTGTGTAGAGATGTGAAGTTTGTTTTACGCCTCGCTTTTTATCAGTTGACCTAGAGAGGGAGACAGCAAATAGGTTTTCATACAGCTGCTTTAGCCCCGGGGCCACACACATACTTATAGAGTAACGGGCACACTTTTTCTCTCAAAGCAAAGCAAAAAGTCGTCGAAGAAAGACAGAGAGAAAGAGAGAGAGAGAGAGAGAGAGGCGTGTGTGTTGAATGCAGGAGAGACAGAGAGCATCCTGTTGCTGATAAAGAGCAAGCGCGATAAACTTTACATCAGTCCCTGTCTGTGTCTTGCTAAACTGAGGCACCCACACAGGCAGAGAGCGAAAGCTGCATAACTCACTAGCCATAAGAAAGGCAGACCGAGTAAGACAGGAACAGAGAGAGAGAGAGAGAGAGCGAACTAAAGGTGTGTACATATGCGTAGGCAGGAGTTGTCCTAAGGGGCATCCAAGTTACTGCTGGTTGTAACGGTTGTATTAAGTGCAACTTTAATTCGATATTAAAAACGATTAACAATCGCAACATCAAATCTTTTTGTTGCCCCCGGCCCCCACCACTTGCTGCGGCCCTGGTCGTGTGGCACACAGAGAGGCAAAGGCGACGACGCAACAGGCTTGCACTTAAGCGCCGTTAGGTTTGTAAGCCAGGAACTGGCAACAACCAAATGCCCGAAAACTTCGCCTCCACCACCGCGACGCTTGTCACTTCGGTCTCATTCGTTGTCGCCGTCGTCGCTGTCGTCGTCGTCGTGGTCGCCGACAGCAGCAGCAGCAGCAGCAGCAGCAGCAGCAACAGCAACAGCAAAAGTTCTTCCAAACATTCGGTTGCGCGCCGTTGTATGAGACGGTCGCACAATTTTCGGTGCGTTTGAAAGAAGAACTAAATAAACAATTTTGTACAAAAAAAAAAAAAAGAAGAAACAAAATCACAAAAACAAAATAGCCGCTTGGGGCCCTTGTTTCGGTTAACTCGGTTCTTCTTGGTGCCTTTTTTCTCGCTGTGCAATTAATTCGTTTGAAAATCTCTTTATTGCTGCGTTTTTTTTAAAGTGTCCACTAAAAATCCAAAAAAAAAAAAAAAAAAGAAAATTTCAAAACAAGTGCCAAATTCAAGGATCAACGAAAAGAAAAAAAACAGAAAGAAAGCAACGGAAATTTCGATCACTCTCTTTCTATCTCTCTCACACGATGTTGTTCTTGCTTTAGTTAGGCCAACGAGGATCAACAAGCAAGAGTTTTTTTTTTAATTCGAATTCAAAATCGAGTTTTTATTTTTTATTCTTTGATTACCGGCAAACTCGCGCGATTTGTTCTAAATGAAAACATCAATTTGAAAACATGTGGCCCAAAATACATGATGAAAAGCAAAAATTAGAATAGCTAATACGACCAAAATCATCCCATTAACAAAAGAAAAAACGTTCACAAGGAGTCAAGTGCCAGCAGAAGCAACAATTTTCTTATTTTTTTAATATTTTATTATTATTTTTTCTGCAGAATTGACGATTTTTTTATTGGTTCTCATCCGTTTGTTACCCTTTTTGCAGTGAGGGTACATTAGAATAGTCGGCGTGATCCATAGGAGATTTTATTTGCAACGATTACAACTAATAGAAATCTGTCATAGCCATTCATGAATTCAAATCATTGTCACAATAATCAGTTATTCATTTACTGCAAAAGATCGGCTCATGCCATAACTGAAGTGTTTGAATATTAAAGGGTATTCGAAATTGTTGGCATTGCCGCCGTTTCAAGTTCGGTTCTCAGATCAATTTTTTTTTTTCGTGTTTCTTTGTGTTTTTAGCTTTGGGTTTCATGAAGAATTTTCGCTGATTTTGGAAAACATTTCATATTTGCTCTCCTTTAATTTATGTTGTTTTTTTGTTTTTGTTTTTTTTTTTTTTTGTATATTTTTTATGTTTATTTGGTTTGCAGTGCCATAACATAATAATAGTTAATACTTGTTGTGTTCACACAAAAATTTTGGGCCGCCGAATCGAAAACGAATATCAAAACCAAAAAATAATCAAACGAAACTGCCTTAAAAATCCTACCAAAATATATATATATATATATAAAGCTACCGATAATAATAAAAGAATTTACAAAAACTAATCAAGACGATGGGATCACCGGGTGGTTCCCATAGGAGTTGCCGATCCTTATTACTCTGGCGACTCGGCGCTTTGATTCTCATTCTGAATGCCTGCCATGTGCCCTTAATGATCAATGCCAAGGTGAGTTTCAGTCGTAAACCAGGAATATCTAGTTATATTATATTTGCCAAAACTACAGAGCGGAGTTTCAAATCACAAATTTGAGTTTTCTGCTCACATATTTTGTTTTTGGTTTTGTTAGTAATTGAAATTCTAAAGTTGTTTCTCGAATCGTTTAATAGTGACTAGAATGTAATTGATAATGTATCCTATCCATGTTATTTTGAATTCATTTCATTCTCTATCTCTTCTGGAAGATAGTTTTTTGGAAAGTTTGTAAAGTTTTTCCTTATTTTTTGTCATTTAATTCGTTTCGATTCCTAATTGAAATTGTTTGAAGTCTTTCATTATGCTTTTAAATGGCAAATTCTTAATTTATTATTTTAAAATTCTCATTTAGAAATTCCAAATTAGTCTGATTTAATCTGATTTCATACTTCCTGCATTGAATGACAATTAGAACTTTTTCGTTTTCCCTTTAGTTGAACTTGAACTACATAAAATACATGCATTTTTTGTTTATGTCTATGTGTGTGTGTGTGTGTGTGTGAGTGTGAGTGCTAGTTAAATTTTCTTAGGATCTAGACTTTGAAACCATTTTGGAGGGAAAAATATGTACAATTATAAATTTAATGTCGACCGGATTTGATTGCGACAAATAAGTAAAAACGAAATTGAAATGAATTTGAATATAATCAAGAGAGAATTATTAACCCTGACCCAAACATCATGAAGAATTTTTGTCAGTCGTTTTCTTTGTTTCCAATTTTTGTTGGGGTCAATCTGAGAAGGCAAACATTGATAATTTTGAAAAGTGAGTTTTATATGGATGGTTTTTTGTACTTGGTAAATGTTTGTGTGCTTGTTCTTGTTGTTTGTTTGTTGTTGTTTGTTTTTTTTTGCAAATTATAAGGTTGAAGCTTGATTATTCCAATTTCTTTTTCATCTATCTATATGGCTATATGCTTATACATACACATACATACATATGTATGCACATCATAATGAGCCTAGCCTGATAACAGGGCCCAGTTATCAGCATGTGTTAATGACATGAAGCCAGCTGGCCCACAAAAACGCAAAATGTCCCGGTTGGAATTATGATTTCTTAAATAATTTAAAAAAAAAAAAAAAAAGCCTATAGAATGTTGATTGAAATCAGCTCTGCATAACCTCGGGATTGTACCTGAAAGTACCTAAGGCTCATGTGTCTGTGTGCCTCTGTGTGTGTGTGTGTGTGTGTGTGTGTGTGTGTGTGATGGGTGTAGGGAGAATGGGCAACATATTGGCTGAGGTTGTTCTGATTGTTGTTGCAGTTGTTGTGCTTGCTGCTGCGCTGAACTAATTGTTTATCACATCGGAAGTTGCGTAAATGAGGCCAACATCGAAAAGCGTTCGTTACACTTGTTTTCTTCTTCTTCGCCTTCGTCTTTTTTTCGATGTTGTTGCATTGCGAGTTTACGAGTTCAGATGTAAGTAGACTGCATTGGCTCTTATCACGGCCAATTCTTTGAGCTCAGCACAACACAGGAATCCGAATCTTGTTTATTGCCCTTTTTTCTTGCAAAAACGAGAGAGCGAGAAAGGAGGGGGGAGGTCACTAACTCATCTGTCTACATATCGATAAGAAAGTCGCTTAGGTCACTTCAATCTGCATACATACAAAAAGAAAAACCCAGTTTAATTTGAACCCAGCCAAAGCCAAACGATATAATTTTCAAATAATTATTGAATTAAAATTAAAAGTTTTCGAGAAATCCTTTCTTCAAAATGTTAGAAATAGTCATTGATCTTTTAAATATCGATCGATAAGTTTCGATATATTTCAATAGTTATCCTTCAAGTACTTTTCTGAATATTTCATGTTATCGCCGATATAAATATAAATTATCGGCAATTAGCCCACAAATTTGAGCATTTATTTTAGCAAACTTTTTAGTTAAAGACATTAAAAGTTCTTTTCTAAATAGTTTCAGATTGATCGAAAATTCTCAAAAATCCTTAACCTTGAAAATCTGTCAATTTTTGACCGATATAACCTCATTGATTCGTATTAAAAATAAACTTTTAACAATAATGTATTTAACAGTTTTCAAGAATTGCTAAAGCTGCTTAATGGGCTTAATCCGGCCCTGTTGGCATACCATTTTCCAATGCCTTTAACTAAGATTAAAAACGAAAGTTCCAAGCCTTGAAGACATTTCCATTATGCGTTGTCTCTTCTTTGCAATCAATCGGCTGTTTCATATCACACAGATTGGTCCATCGGTCTCCACTTGTCTGTCAGAAACCGTCAAAATATTTGCAGACTGGCAAAGACATGGGATGGTTGCTGATGCTGTCGGGGGGAGCAAGACAGAGGGAGAGAGAGAGAGAAAAGCACTACCAGTTGTTCGATGTCAGCATATCAAAGAAACAAAAAAACAACACAACAGGAAAAAAAATCATAATTTGTAGCTTTTTTCGGTTTTGATTTTCGATTTAGCCTGCTTCAATGCGTAAATACCCTTTAAACATAGCAGATTCTTGACATTGCTGAAAATGATGAGAGCTTAATGTAAAATTACAAAAGGGTATCTACTATTCAGTGCTGTTTCGGTCTCTCAGCAGTGATTTTCGTGTAAAGATGCGTTTTGTTGGCACAATTCATCCTCCTTCTTCTCTTCACCTCGGATGGTTGTTTGTTTGCCTAACATATGGACACAAGATGTTGCCGCTGTGTAGATCACATGTGGATCTTGGGGCACACACAAATCTCTACACATATAGAAAAAAATAATATATATATATATATATATATATATGCATACATTGTTCAGTTTGGATCATGATAATTATATTTTTGCAAATCTCCATGAAATTTTCATTGGAAATTGGAATTGAAATCAAACTAAACTAAACTATAAATACATAGAAATGTGTCTAACAGACTCTGGCATTTGTTTAAATATTGCACTGGAGACGTAAACGACCCCCTCTGGGTCTGTTCCCCCCTCTAGCCGCATCCTCTTGACTTTTTCCAGCAATGCCATCTCTTACCCACTTCAGCTCAAGTTTAGTTTTGTTGTTTAGAAGGAAGGGGCAGGTGGAGGGTGGAGTTTATAACAAACTGGCACACTTAAACTATAAACAAATAGATGCAAGTGTGACTGAAGTATGTGTACCCTGCCCTCTCTGCCCAGTACTCCCCTTTCTATCTAACCATTACTTCTTCCCCTTCCTTTCTCGTTGCCCCGCTGATAATGCAACGTGTTGGCTTTGTCAATTGACATGCCGAAATGCTTCCGCATCACATACAACTCACACTTGCTCGTTTTCCACAACTTTCAAGGAAATTCGCCTCAATTAGTCATCTTTAATGCCCTTTTTGATACCCTAACAATAAATTGTATATCAATTATATTGATCGAAAAGAAATTGCCAATTATTTTGACCTATTAAAAATTGCTTGCAATGTTTCTTCTTAATGCAATTTGAAAATTGATTAAAACATTTTTTCAACTATGGCCCCAAAATCATCTTACTCTGGGTAAGGGTATAGCAAGTACAGCATTTTATACCAGCTGGCCATGGTCCAAACATTGAGAAAGTACCCGGCTAACTATGAAACAGAATAGAATTTAAAAATAGCAAAAAAAATAGAAGAACAAAAAATGCATTTCTACACACATTTCTTACGAAGAAGCGCAACAGCCGCTGCATCAATTGAAATGATGAGGGAAAGTGATAAAACTTATAGAAATGACTGATGAGTGTTTAGCGAAGGGAGATCTAGAGAAATGGAATCCTTTTAGAAGATTTTCACTTTCTCGTAATTCGCAAATTCTTGATGATGGAATTCAATTGATGATCTGTAATTATAATCGATTGTAAACGGAATATTCGGAATTTCAATTTCCCATTGAAGACAAAACAAAACTTCGACGACGAATGGTTAAGGGACAAATGTTTATAAACTATATAGACTAAACATGAGGAGGCACGGAGGAAAGGTAACTCCATACCAAGTAAATGTAGCTAGTCATAACCAATTTCCACTAACACTCGTTTGCTTCTGAGTTGTGATTTGGTTTTTTTGTAATCCAATATTTACGAGACATGTCTGCCTCGGTTGCTGCTCCCTGCCACTGCCACTGCCGGCGACTTGTGGCGCGACTGAAAAGTAGTTGGTCTAGCCTAGAGAATACACACACACAAACACACACACACATTCATTTTAAAACGTTTTTTTCAACATAATTTCTATTTGAAGCGAAATGCCTTTAGTTTAGAGGGTTTTTTGTTTATGCTTGAAACAAAAGGATTGAAATCGTAGGTGGCCCTAACTAAACCTGTTAACCTGGCTTACATAAACTAATATCAATCATAACAGAAAAGAATTTTAATAAATCAAATCCTTTTCTTAATATTACTACACAATCTTTGTGTGAATCCTTTCAAAAATGATTAAACCAAATTCAGTTTGCAGTTTGTCCTTCATTAATGAAAGTTACAAAATATTTGAGATATTTCAAAGATTTCCATTTATTTTTTCCATCGTTTGCCTTCCTCTTGTGGCACCCCTCGAATGTAATAATTGTTATATATCTTTTTTTTTTTTTTGCATTGCGTAAATGTTGAAAATAGACTAAACAAAACACTAAAAAGAAAACAAAAGCAAATTTATATATGTATATACAAAACATCCACACATAAGTGTAAATATGTAAATATAAATAAATATATGTATCTGAGGAGCAACAAAAATCAAAACACAAAACAAAAACTGTCGCAATTTGTTCAACCAAATGATGCAGGAGAAAATGGACGCATATTCTTGAATATAATATGAGGTTGGGGCAAGTGAATGATTGCGATGAGTGTTTGAATATGAATTTCAATGTGAATGTGGTGGGTGGGTGTCGTCTAGAAGTATTGTGTCATCATCTCAGAAGCACCCAGCAGTAGCAGCAGCAGCTGTGTAATTAACTTAAATAGAAATTCTCGAAAAGTTTTTACAATAAACATTTACATACCTACAAATTGACAAAATGACCGACCGACCGACCGACCCATCGACCGACCAACCGACCGCCTGGCAATAAAACTAATTCTTAATGGAACGAATTTCTTATACTTTGTATGCCATGGATCAACTCACATGTTATTTTTTATTATCAGTTTTTTAGTTTTTCGTTTTGCATAAATCAGCATTCTATATGCCAATTAATCGTTTTTATGTTTTCAACTATTAACTGGATAATATATTGTGTGTGTACATTTATATAATACATATACTTAAGTTGAAACTGGTTCCGATGTGGATGTTAATATTTGTTCCATTTGTGCATTCAAGTCATTTTTTTTGCGAGTTCTCTATGATTAAACGGAAGGAGGAGCAGAAGTTTAAGAGACTTTTTGGGAGACTTTTGTCATCTGAAAAAAGTGTCTCATCTAAAATATTTGGATTGTGTTCAAAAACACTTGTGAAACACTGATTAAATTTAAGTTAAACAAGTTTTCGAAACCTTGTAGACTAGTGTAGACCTTTGTGAAAACGCGTTTAATTCAGAGAAAAGCCAAATTGGCTTTATTAATAACATTAATTAGTTAATTCCTTAAAGGTCAAGACTTTTTGTCTTGAATTAGACTTTATTTTTAAGTCCAAGCGTTAAACAATTTCGTACAAAGTTTTTAATAATTTTATACATCTTTCTTAAGGGTCATTAAAGACATTTTAATATTTATACTCCATCATGATCAGTTAAATGGAAATCGCAATCAATTTCAAAGTGTTTCGAATAAACTGGAGCTTCTTGATCATCCGTTAGGCGTCTCTTGGTGATCATCAATTTTGATCAATACTTTTTGGGGGAAATTAATGCAAATTGGATTGGGTGGGGCTGGTTGGTTGGTTGCCTTCCTCGAATTGATGCGGGTGACATCAGTTTGTGTGGTGGCTGTGGTGGCTGGTGGCGGCTTCTAATCAACAAATTTATTTAAAAATCATAAAAAAAAAAAAAAACATTTTTAAAAACAAACAATGCTTGCGCCAATTTATAATCGGTTTCATAAATCTTTTCAAACGTTTTCGGGGGAAATTAAAAAAATGCTATCGTCTGGCTTTGTCTCTATCTCTGTTGCCGTTTCAGTTTTTGCCACTGGCCTGGTTATGATGATCTCCCTTTCTATCTCTCTCTCTCTCTCTCATTTGCCTGGTGTCGCCTCTGTATGAAGTTGCATCATCTGCAGCTGCCAGACAGAGCATGACAATGTCAAAAACAACAGAGAAAACAAAAAAACACATACATTTCAAAATCTTCTTAAAGAAATAATAAAAAAAAAAAGAAAAATTCATTGGAAATTATTTTAGCTGCTTCTTCAATTTGAATTAATTGACATATTGAAGAGAGAATGGGTACCCCAAAAGACCAAATTGTTTTTGCTAGATCAATCTAGTATCTATTTAGTTTGAGGTAATCAAGCCTCTATTGTCGTCCTACTGCCTCTGAGATCTAGGCCAAAACGATTGTTTTAGATAGGCCAGTCTTTCACTCGGTGACGTAATGCTCGACGAGTAAAACAAAAAAAAAGGGAAGGTGATGATGGTCTTTTAACCAAGTTAGTTAGCTATTGTTGATAATGATTAGACCAAGTACTATGAAACATTATCTCTTATCTAATGAATCGGTGTAAAAGTGGTTCAAGTTATTAGCAATAAAACACTGACGGAAGGACGAATCGAGTAGATAAGGTTTTATGGTCTTTATTATTCATGATGTCAATCAAATTTGTACAGTTTTGCATGCACATTGTATATTCTCTCAATGGCTGTCAAAGCGTTCATTCCGGCAGTTAGTTAGCCAATTAATTAGTAAACAAAGCATTAAACAAAATGTATAATTATGCTAATTAATTAATTTGCTTTGGGCCATACAAAAGCAAGAGATTGCATATATTTATGCTTTAATAAGCAATAATACCAATGAAAAATAAAAATAACAAAAAAACAAATTGAATTTCGATTTCATTTTAATTTGAATTTTGACATGGCCGAAAGGGGCAAGCAGAAACTGACGATTGGACTTCTTCTGAAGAGGCAAAAGCATCAAATGCGTCTGGGATAGGACTATTTGGATCGGTTTCGATATCTTTATGGAATAAAGAAATGGATTCATTAGATTCAGATCGGTTTAGCTTGTTAACCCGATAACGTAACGATAACGAGCTTTTAGAGATTATGATTAGGATTATGTTTGCGATTTTAAATCGATAACGATAACGATTGCGTTGATGCTTTGTGATTACCATGAGCTATGAGTTACGATAAGAAATTACGACTAAACCGGCTTAGTTTATTGTTAGTTGCTGTCTGCATTGTTTTCTTTTTTTAAGACACAACATAAAATTAGTAAAGTTTTACCTTTTTTTCTCTTGTTAATTAAAGAAAAATGTTAAAACCGAAAACGAAATGACATATAAGGGAGAGGGGAAACTTTGACTGGCATAGTCGGAGAGTCAGTCGGGCCAATTGCCCAGATAAGATATAGTCAACACTCCACATACATATAAGTATATACTAAAAACTATATATATCTCTACATACATATGTATGTATGGGCTGGCATAGTTTTTCCCTGATGTTCATTCCCGTTTCGTGTTGCTCTTGTTCATGTTGTTGCCAAGTTTTGATAACGCAAGAGAAAGAGAGAGAGTAGAGGGCAAGTGAGACAGAGAGAGAGAGAGAGAGAGTCAGAGGGCTTCAAGCAACATGACGCGATGCGTTTTTTACCCCGTTACCCGACCCTCAATGCTTCGCATACCACGTTTCTTGTTTCTTGACAATGACTCACAAACTGTAAGAAATGGTTAATTTCAACAAATTAATGGAGTGGTGGGTGGGGGAGGAAGGGCCAGGCACCTCGTGGCTTTGATGAATCTTAATTAAATGCATATTTTCCTGACATTTGCATGCCTACGACAGTCGCGCGAGACATTGGCATGAGTTTTGCCCGCTGCTTTTTTTTTCTTCGTTCGTCTTTAATGTTTCGTTTTAACCGGTTTTGTAGCTTATTAAGCACTTTTAACCCAAAACCCACAAAAAAAAAAAAAAAAAAAAAAAGCAGAAGCTAGTGCCACAGTTTATTATTATTATTTCATTCGAGGGAACTAGTTGCCGCCTTATCAAAAGTCATTAAAATACATGGCAGAGCGGGAATGAACGACAGACATACCTTTGGTCAGCTTAAACGCTTGAACTCTTCTTCTTCGATAGTTATAATACCCTACATTGAAGGGGTATATCATTAACCACTTATATGTTGTCGAACCTTTCAAATAAAAGCTTCATTTCGTTTGGAAAACCATTCAAAAATGGTTTAAAACTTAAAGTGTTCTCCAAGTGTTTTGCCAAATTCTAGATATACACAAAGATAACTAGAAAATACATAAAACGAATAAAGGGCTTGAAAATTATTTCTTCTCAAATTTTTTGCCTTACAAATAGTTTTAGGTTCAATACTCGATTTCAAAACCATTCGCAAATTAAATGGATTAAATGAAAGAAAGTCAATATACATTTTGTTCAATTAGTTAGGGTATGAAATGTGCTTCATAATTTGAAATTTTAGGCTTGTTTCTTTGGGTTTTGTTTCTTCTCTTTTGTGGTTGGGTTGAGTAAGCTTGGAAATATGTAGCAGTATATATGTATGTACATACATCGGCTGATGTATGTAAGTATCTAGCCATATGTATAGAGGTGTCAAATGCATTGACAAATTTCAAGCTGAGATCAGCATTTGAAACGAGCTAAACCAAAAGGCAAGTTCATTAGCTTTTGCCATCCGTCCGAGATATTCAATTCCTCTCACACGCAAGATTTATATTACATTTGAATAATTTACGATTCAAATTTATTTGATATCCAATATATGCATAGTTAGTTCTAGTTTGATCATTTAATTGATTCATACTCAAATGCACACATTCATATTCAAGAGTTTTTTTTAAGTTAATTCATTTATTTATTTTTGTTTTTTCTATTTCCATTTCAGGTATGGAATTTTGTTGATAATCATGCAGATGATAATGATGATGCGGGGTAAATAGATAAACAGACAGCTTGGCGGCTACTTGATTGAAGCCACAGCCACGCCCCAACAAAAAACAAAAAGAAACCAAAAAACTGACCAGCCCCTGATTTCTGTCTCTCCCCCACCATCACCTCCTGCAGCTTAAAAAGTATGGGTCACTACTAAATGAGCCCATTAGCTGTCAAAAGGCAAATATTTGTCAATAGCTGGCAACAAAAGCAACTCGATTATTGACCAAAATGAGACAAACTTGATTTATTTCCTGTCTCGCTCTCTCTCTTTCTCTCTATATGTGTTGTGCGTGTATGCCGTTTAACCAAAACTCAAAATTCAAAACTCAAAAAAAAAAAAAAACCAAACTTGACCTTGACGCAAACGCTTTAGGTTTTTGGTTAAGGTAAGAAAGAGAGATGAAGCCGCCAGCGGAAGATATGACAATTGAATATTTTGATACCCAGTAATATAAAGGAATATACATTATATGTATAACGATTCTGATGCCCAAAAAACTTATATTAATAGGTACATTTCTCTTCTATAAAGTTTTGATGTTTTGATTTCAAAAACTTCATCATGTTTAATATCATTACCGAATTAGGGTATCCCATAGTCGTCGACTACATTTGCTGTGAGGAAATTGTTGACTGTCTCGACTTGAGCTTCAAATAGATCAAAGATGATAAGAATTTTGACTCGACAACATACACACTATAGGCATAGTTATCGTTCCTGAAATTCAATTATGGATTCGCGAGAAATACTTGTTTCCGGTTTCAGAGAATGATTCGGCATATATCAATAATAGCTGCGTTTGAATTTAAAATGACATTTCCCAACATTTCACACTTTCGTTGTCAATCAGAGAGAGTTTAGCAAGTTTTCGATTCAAAAATTTAGGTATTAATTTGATGCATTGTTTAGTTTTTTAAGTTTAATATTTATATTCTATTCTTTTTGCAGTGTAAACCAATAAGCCTTTACTTAGCTTTTCCAACTTTGATACTTTCCAGCACTGTTTTTCAATCAGACAATAAAACTGTATACAGTTTTAGAGTCGTTATTGTAGTGCTGCAATTGCAGACCTAGTTTATGATGGATATGATATATATGTAGATTCAAATGATAAATAGGTATAACATTATACATATAGATAGTTGCAAAAGGTGTGTCTCTCTCTCTCTATCTTTTTCTCTCTGTCTATCTCTCACTTTTGTAGGCTTTCTCACTCTTTTACATTGAAAGCTTAGGCTAATGCAGTTCAAGTGTTGAAAACATAGAAGAAATGACTTTTGTGTTGTTGTCGTTCTCGTTGTTACACTGCAACTAAAAGCTGAAATCAACAAGCTGCACTCAAGAGGTTGTCCTCTCTGAACCCGCCTCTTTTACCGCTCCTCCTCCGCCTGCTTTTCCCTCTCCTCACTCGTTCACTCACTTTTCTGTGTGACAATGACAAGGAGGTCTACACAGAGATTTTTTTTTCGTTGTTGTGACGGAGACGAAGACGGAGACAGAGGCTCGACTGTAATTACGTTTACTTGTTGTCTTCATCGTCATTTTACATTGTGTGTAGGTGTAATACCTTTAATAAGCAGGATGACGTTGCACTTGACGACGTCGACGACAACAACAACAGCAACAACAGCAGCAACGACAGCGACGACGAGAACGATGACTGCTGGCTGCAGCATTGCAGCTGTGGGGCAAACGGTTTTGTGAGGTTACCTTTGTTCAACCGGCTTGATAGATCTCTATGTCTTTCTCTGTGTGTGTGTGCACTCGAGGTTGCCATATCTTTGTGGCTTTTACATTGGTTTGTTGTTGATGTTGTGTTTTTGTCACCCATAATGAACCCATCTCAACTGACTGAGCATTAAACCAAAGACCAAAGTAAAGTAGATTCCATCAAATTTTCAGTAAACGATTCTCACTTTCTCCGTCTGAACCATCAATGATATATTTCTTACTCTGAGGATGATTTATGAGTAGCAATTCCT
Organism: Drosophila equinoxialis; assembly: GCA_018150345.1. Taxonomy (NCBI): domain Eukaryota; kingdom Metazoa; phylum Arthropoda; class Insecta; order Diptera; family Drosophilidae; genus Drosophila; species Drosophila equinoxialis. Next base: position 3,794,653 of record JAECWI010000002.1, on the reverse strand, counting down.
GTTAACTAGGCCAAAACTAGTTGGCAATCACAAACAAATACATATGTATATAGAAAATTTTATATAAAATATTTTTTTAAGACATTTCTTACTAAATTTCTTAAAAATATCATATCAAGCCAAAAACACTATAGATTTTGTATACAATATCAAAAACAAAAGTTAGTATAATCTATCGATTAAGAAGCTATCACTATGAGACTTAAAGCCTTTGAAGCTATGACTATGAGACTTTAATCTTTGACTAAAGAAAAAATGGATCAGACATGATCATCATGGATCAAGTTATAAACATTCTTTGTTAATGAAGATTGGTGAATTTTTATGGTAAATTAAAAGAATGATATTGGTTTCGGAGTAAAGATTCAGTTTCAGGTTGAAATCAAGAGTATGTGATAAGGGTCAGTTTATTTGATGTTAAAAACGTTGATTTCTTAGTGTTTAGAGACTAAGCTGATTGTAGATTTACTTTATAGGCTCATAAATTTGCACATACATATATAAGCCCTGACCATAACGTGCTTTGCATATACACACACACATACACACAACAGAGAGGTGTATATACATATGTATGTATATTTAACCGCTCCCCCGAAAATTGGTTAGCCAAACACGTACCAATCTCAGCCAGTTTTTTTTTTGTTGCCAGGCTCTGACTGATTGTCTGTCTGACTGACTGTCTCTCTCTCTCTCTCTCTCTTTTCTCTTTCTCTTTCTCTCTGTGTCTGTCTCTTAGTGGACTCCAGTCGAGCTTTAGGGCCTTTAAGGCTTATATAATTTATGCCTTTTCTAAGACAGTTTCGTTATTCTGTCGATTTTGGTTCCTTCTCGCTTATGTATACTCCCTCCTCGCTCTCTCTCTCTCTGAGACCAACGCCTTTTGCATACAATTCGGCATATTTTTTTAAGTTTTCTTTCTTTTCAGTGGAAGCAATTTGATTGATTCCCCGTATGATCTTTTGTATGAGCAATTTTTCGTTTTTTTATTTTATTTATTTACGTGTCTTAGTCTTTTCGATTTCGACGAGCTAAAAGTTTGATGAGGTAATATCTAAATGGTCGATAAGCTTGGAGCAACGACATAGGCCAACATTCAACCGATAACTTAATCGCAATCGTCTCGACATGACTACGTCAATATTGGGTCTATATATAGTATAAACCTACATATATAGGCTTTTTATTTCATACTCTTTCTCTCTTTCCCTCACTCTCTATGCCTCTCCATGTCTTTTTTCTTTCATTTATTGATATTGTTTGCTGGTCAATTGAGAGTCCAAAAGGCGCAAATATGCTGAAAGTGTTTTTGTCTAGGGCGGGGGCCCATAAGGAAATTGAATAAAACATAACAATAAAAATAAAAAAATACACACACACACATGCACCTCTAAAAATACGTTTGTCTGTGTGCCTGTTGACCATATTTGCCTACACTCACTCAGGTAATTAAGTTTAAAGTTTGTAGACAAGGCACCTAGAAAAGAAAAGACTCATAAAAGGCACAAAAAGAGACAGAGCGGAAAAAACGTGCGACAGGAAACAAGCAACTGATCAATGCAATTTAAACAGGATTTTCTATACCCTGTAAACAATAACTAGTGAATAATATAAATTTTCTTTAATTTAAACTAGATTTCAATTTATATTTCATTTGGCCTTCAATCTGAAGAAAATGGTTTATAGGCTTTTCACCATTTTTTAGATGAATGAATCAAACTGAAGGTTTGAAGTTTCAATTTAGTAAACTTTGTGGAGGTTTAATAACTTTTTGCCAAACCTAATCATAGGTCTAATTATTCATGTTTTTCATTCAGTATCGCATATTTTTTGAGCCATGTTGTTTTATATTTTCGCAAAAAGTCAGAATGAAGCGACTGAACTTTCAAGCACCTAAAGAAGAGGCCAACTCGGCAGAGATGGAGACGGAGTCATCTACATATGTACATACGTACGTTGACAGTCAATCTCAGTCTCAATCCCAGTCACAGTTACAGTTTCACAGTCACTGCCTTCTCAATCACTGTTACAATCTCAGACTGACCTACAACGAAGTCGTCGTCGTCGTCGTCGTCGTCGTCAACGTCGTCATCATCATCGTCGTCTGTGCGTGCCTAATGAGTTGCTGTAATGTTAAACCGAAAATTTTCATATAAACAGTCTGATTTGTTGTTGTTGTTGCTGCTGTTGTGTCGGGTGGTTTATTTTTTTGTTTTTGTTTTTGCAGTGAGTGGCTGTGTTACATGTATTACATGGCCCACATAAGTCATAGATACAAAACAAATCTAATGCTTGTCTACAGTCTATATTGCCTATGAAGGTCGCTTTCCTCTCACATCTTTGTCTTCATTTCGTCCTGCCCTTTAAGTAATTTCCTAAACCCAAAAGCATAAGATATTTATTTAAATTTCCTGTTTAGCTTAACCGGTTGATAGTTTAAACTCTAACTAATTTCATTTGATTTATAATAATTACCAGTCCATTAAAAAAAGTTTCCATTTAGTATAAAAAGTTGACCCCAAAATGAACAAAAACACAAAATATATGATATCTATAAAAGGTTGCTATAGATTTCTTTAGTTTTGCTCACTATTTATCATTTTTGTTTATATTCTAAACGTTTTTTTTTTTCAGAACAATCTGTTGTTTGTTTGTTGAATTGTTTATATTAGAAATTTCCACTAAAACATGAATTGAGTCCTGTTTTATTCAAGTGAAAAGCAGGTTTAATATGGCTTCGATTTGTATACTAGTCCTTTCTTTATATTTTTCCCCCTTCTTGGGCAAGCGTTGAGTTTTGATGTATAAGAAATTGCATTACCAAGGTTCCACTGTAAATGCAAATGCATAAGCATAGGTAGCCCGCCATGGACTTAAAACAAATTGCACGCAATTAAACACGCTCCATGCCAGACATCAGCCAACAGTCGACAGTCGACAGCCGACAGCATCAGCATCAGCATCGGTTTTAGCCATATGATGACTTTTAACTGTAGGTGACGGTTACAGTATGCACTCTTCCATGCACTAGACACACACACAGACACATTTATAGATACATTTTTGTGTGCCGGCCAGCGGCATATGGCATTTAAAGCGATTTGAATCAAGCCAAAACACCGCCAAGACCAACAACGAAGATGACGCCCCCGGCACAAGCTGAGGAGCAGGCGCAGGCATAGCCACAGACACACAGGTTTCTGCACAAAGTGCACCGGGCAGCTAAATTTTATGACCATGTAATTTTGATGTTAACATCTTGATTGTCGATTTTGATAAATGGTCTAGGAAATTTTGGCTCTTGATCATGGCGATGCGATCAATGCGATGATGATGATAATGATGATGATTCTGAAGCCTTGCCAAGATGTTTAGATGTTTCTCTTCTCTTTTTTGCAGCCCAATTGCACCCAAGTCGCATGGCTCAGCGCCATGTGCCATGTGCCATGGGGCAGTGTGATTTATGGAGTCGTAGTGAGACGAAAATACAGTGATATCACTTCATCTGTGTGAAGTGATCGGGGTGGTAGGCGGTTGCAATAGAACGAGACACTCAGCCATATAGGCATGACATCATCGGAGTTTTTATTTATTTTTTTCGCAAAGACTGTGAAACTGTGAGGAGAGAGACAGAGAGACAGTGCTTTTGTTTTTGCCCATGCTAATAATGTGTGACATACATAGTTTTTGTTGTTGCTTCTCGCTTAAAGTTGTCAGTTGCTGCCATTTTGTCCGTTGCCAAGCATCAATCAATGGAATATTGAGTATATATATATATATATTCTTAGTCTCAGCCTCAAATGAAAATGAATCGTGCATATGCAAAACTAATGGAAAACTAAAAAAATATATGCACAAATAATTGTGTGTACATATTGTGAGTAGAATTATGTTTGAATGTAACGTAACGGATTGGATCAGATCGGATGACCCATAATGCATCAGTCACAGTTTGCATTGGTCACAGTTTGCATTGGTCACAGTTTTTGCCAAGAATACATGACAAATTTAAACAGTTTTATCACTCTATCTATTTATTCGTGATGAATAATGTTTGTTTAATATATACATAGGTAGTTGATGAGTTTTGTTAAAAATTTACTTTTATTTATAATTCCATTAATATATGTGTGCACCTACTGCACTCTGATTTACATCTATGCAAATGCATTCTAGGCCTTGTGTGTGTTGATAGTAAGTTAACAATGTGATCTCTTTGGGGCAATATTTATTTAGATGTTATCAGAGTTTACACAATTTGCATTTAGCTTTATATGAATTGCATGGCAAATATATTAAATGCGGTAATTACCCATTTAAGATCAGTGTAAACTTTTACATTGTCATGGTAATTGTGATTAGTTGTGAAACTGCTTTGTATAGCATTTACCAACACTGAAATGCATTAAGAGTATTATATTAACAGTATTAGAAGCAATTGTAGCTTGCTAAGTGCATTGTTTAATACTATTCACAAAGCAATTCAGTAACTGCAGATTAAAACGTTTACCAACACTGAAGTATATGTATAACGCCATTGGAAAATTTGGAAACTCTGATTCCCAACACTATTTCAAGCAATATTAGTGCACTAAACGTTTCGTCTGAACCTTTTGGCAGTTTTTAACATCAAACATTTTACCAAATGTCAGTAAAAGACTCTGTCTGAGTACAAGTTTTCTTTGGGGGATGGGTCTAAAGGCCATATAATGTCTCATACCTTTCCTTATACTATACTTTGCTTGCCTTACCCGATGTTAGAGAAGCCTTTTTTCCTCTCCACCGCCCCTTCCAGCCGTTTTATGCTCATCTTTATTTGGCTGTTGCTGTGGTTACAAGGTCGTCGCTGTATCTGGCTTTGGCCTTTTTCCAAAGAGTCATAGAGGGTAGTAGTAGCTAGTGGGCGGAAGTGGCAAGTGTATAGGCGGCGGCAACAGCCGCAAAAAGGGTTAAAAGGTCAGATTGCAAATTGCGGTGTACAACAATTTACAGGTACGAAACTTGCCAAAGTTTATACAAATTAAAACTGAAAGCACACACGTCGCGCTCATCCGTCGCACCGTCTGACTGTCTACCCAGCCAGTTGCCGGCAATGCATAAAACTTTTACTGTTGTCTGTTGGTCAGAAAATGAAATAATGGAAGCCAAGGAAAAATATGAGATTTCAAATGTGAACGCAAAAATGTACTTCCTTTCGTTCATAATTGAGATCAGATTTCATAGTCGAGTTCACAGAGTTTACCCAATCTCCCGTCTAGAGAGTCCTGGCATCTTGTGCTTAGAGGTTAAATAGTCTGCTCATTAAGTGAAATGTATCCCGACAAGCAGACCAACCAATAAACCCCACCCAACCACCTATCTCCCTTCCTGCACTTGCCGGCAAGGCCACTTTAATTAATATTCATTTAATTATTTTTAATCGAAGAACCAAGAAAGACAGAGTGAGAAACAGAATATAAGAGAGAGTGAGTGAGCGTGACCACATATGTACATATCTGGGCCCAGCTGCTTATCAGTAAGTTGCCTATAAATAACAATAGCAACAAACTTGAATATGTAATAAAAAATAGAAAAAAATTAAAAAAAAAAACCAAACAGCAAGAAGAACAAATTGCGTAAATGCTTTTTATAGAAGTTCAAGTCATTGAAAAAATTGAATTCACTTCCTTCTTCTCGAAGAGCAAGCAAAATGCGGCCACACGCACAAATATGCTTAGATACATATGTATATGTACATATATATATATATATATATACTACTTATATATACTATGAATATATGGTACATTTATGTACAGTTTCATAATCAGCCAGACCAGAAATGGGGCCAAATGGAGGCCATAAGTTCTACTTGTTGCTTGTGCCCCAAAACACACACACACAGAGAGAGAAGTGTAACCGTCAAATATTGATCCTCAGGCAAGGCACAAAACGAAAAGTTTTCGTTCCTCAAATTCAAGTGAAAAAACAAATCATAAATTGTCAGGCGGGAGGCGTGGAACGGGAAGAGCATTAATTGAAATTGCCGATAAACAAATCAACAAGAAGAACTTTTAATGAAATGAAATCATTTTTATTGATTGAAACATTTTGACAAATTTATGTTTATTTACAAAGTCGATTCAAGCATCACCCGCAGTCAAAAAAATTTGTTTAAAGTGTTTGCTTTTTGTTGGACAGTAGGTACAGTTATGCACAGTTATGCACAAAAGCATTGCATACTTTTAACAGCGTGCCACGGGAAAAAACTAGGGATCTCTCGAAACTATCGATAACAGATCACAAAAAGATCAATATGTGGCAGTAAATTGAAATTCACATTAATATTTCACATCTATTCACATCTATTTGACTTATTATCAGATTTCTCTTGCCAACTTTTGCTCTAACTTCTTTTATCGCCTATGATTTATGGATAATCTCATCTATGTTCGTTTCTCTCACTCTCTTTCTAATGTCTCTTGATCTTATTGATAATTCTTAGAAGATTACTTTCTTTTCTTTTTCTCATACACTTGTGATCTTTTCCATTTTGCTCGAAATCATTTCTATTAATATGCCAAAATGTGCAAGTCTGCAACATAAAATGCAACATTTTGAAGCACATATGTGCATGTATGTGTGTGTGTGTATGTGTTTGTGAGCGTGTACATAGTATCGTATGTACCCACTTAATTCCTAAATATGCGGAATATAAAAACCATCAGAACCGCCACCACGTGGCAGCTGTCCATAAAATTTACAAAACGAAACGACTCGAGAGTTTATGGCGATAAAAACAAAAACCAAAAAGGCACTGAAACAAACACAAAAACCAAATATATCTTGTTAGTAAGTAACGAAGATGACGATTTTAAGATACCCTGTATATAGATAAGGATAGAAGATGGATTTGTTATATGTAGATGCGTATTTGACAATTGAATGAAGGTGAATCAATTTCTTTCTAACCTTTTGCCAAACCTTTTTCCATTTTTGTATTTATAGTAAAAAGGGTATCACAAAGTCAATATGCCTTCGACACGAATTGCATTTGCAAGAACACATTAAACACATGCTTCATAAAAGTTTGAGACAAAAAGAAAATCTGAGAATACCTTCAAATAAAAATGATGATTATTATGCGAGTTTTGGGCTAGACTTACATATGGCATTGCTCGCGAGACACTGTCTATATTGTATAGTAGTATATACATATGCGACATGAGTTATTATGTAGTTAAGACTTTGACATTTGGCAGAGACGAAGAAAAAAACAATTAAAATGTAAAGGTTGAGAAGATCAAAAGCAATTAGAAGATATTATGAAGTCTGTTCCTAAAAACAAAATGTTTAACTTAAAGTTCGACTAAAGTAAATACACTACTCTAACGATTTTCCACAGCAAACACTTTCGATTATGAAATGATTGTTTTCAATTATAGGCAAAACTATTAAAACAAAAACTAAAATAACGCTGGCCAAAGTGAGTCAACAAAAACACTGACTGCTAGCAGTTTATGAACCGTAAACTAATAATAATAAAAAAAAAGATATTTTTAACTACGCTTATCTCAACACTTCTGACTGTCTGTTAAGCGAAATGTCTTGATTATCAACTTTATATTGCAGTTTACTTAACTTACTTTACTCTAAAATATAGTTAGCTGCCTGTTGAGAGACTGTTAATCAAAGACACTAAACTACGTTTGGTTTAGTGACTGTTGGCTAAAACTTTGTGAATTTCTCTCTTACAATGTAATTTAGACAAATTTATGCAAAATTTTCAAAAACTAAATCTTAAACTTGAATATTATTATCGGTTAAGATAGTCAGATTGGATATACAAAATGTTGTGAGCTTTATTTGATTAATAACTTAAGCTTAAAATCCTGTTAAGTTGCCCTATGCCTTTGAAGTTTTTGATCAAATTCATGTTTTTATAGTAAACTACACATGAAAACATCTATGTTGAAAAGTTAAGTGACAATTAACATTGTTTCAAACAATTGTTTAAGAAAAACCAATGCCTAAACCTTATCGAGAAGCCACACTTTATGTTAGTGTAAAATACCTGGAAACATTTTTGAACGAAAATTGAGTTGAGTTTTAATTAGTTCACATTAATTACGCACAATTGTGTGAAAATGTTGGCCGCGTTGGTCGGCCAACTACCTCAACTAATGCTCAATTACAAATTGGCGGTTCTAATGTAGACAAATGACAGGGCCAAAACAGGCCAGGACCGAGAAGAGTTTCAGGTATCTGAAAGAGGCGCAACCATCATTACATCATCATTATAATCATCAAAAACATCATAATCATCATCATCAGGCACATTGTCACGTAGCTACTAAGTGCCACAAATTACGCACGCAAATTGGCTTTGTTTTTTCGCTGCTCAAGTGGCTTGAAGTGAAATGAAGTGAGTTGGTTCATTCCATTGCTTCTGCTCCTGCTCCTGCTCCTACCTACCTACATCTATTGATAGTTTTGCTCGATTTACTTAAGTTTCGTTTCGCCAACTGGTCAGTATCACTCACCAGTGTTGAGTATCGCTTCAAAAACGACGAAAGAAAACGCTGTAAAGGAACTATGTATGTATGATAAAAATTTCCCCATTAAACGGGGCTTAGTATATCAGGCCAAAAACACAAAAAGAAAGAAAGGAACAAGATGAGGGAATAAAAATAGCTGCCACATAGACAAGGACTAGCTCAAGTTTTGTGGGGGGCTGACAACTTAATATCAGGCACGAACAAAGTGACACCCCCCTACCACAGCCCCAAAACTCTCCACACCCATCATACTTTTGTGGTGCAACCACAGCATGTCAAACAACAACAAAAAAAAAAAAAAAAAAGAAAGAAAAAGAAGAAAAAAAGAAGCCGGAGAAAGAAAAGTCTGCCGACAACTTAAAGGCGTTAATGGTCGTTTGTTTTATGAGAAATTGCCAAAACGTGAGCGGCATCATCAAGTGTCCAACCCAAAAGAGTCTTGCATATCTCTCTCTCTCTCTTTCTCTCTGTGTGTGTGTGTATTATGGTGTAAAACATCAGCCAGGATCAACAGTCGCCAAAAGCTTGCTCTATGCCCTCATGCTTCTGTCCAGAGGACGTGTCAACCTTGAGAGTAGGAGTTAGTGTAGCACCATCAGAAGTTGCAACATTTAAATAAGTTTCCACATAGCAAAACCAAATCAAACAAAGACATTGTGAACAATTGAAATAATAACAAAAGGTTCCAAACAGCCCTCGTCCTCAACATTGTTGAACTTTGTGAACCTTTTTGAGCCAAACGAAATACATTACAATCCAAAATAAATACAACCACCCCATTGCAAATTGTTCATTTCAGGTGTCACATTGTCACTTTAAACATTGTTGCACATGTGACTTTGTCTCTTTCACTCTCTCTCTCTCTCAATTTGTTGTAACATGCAATTTAATTTCCTGTTATTGTTTCATATTCAGGTGGCTTAGGTTAAAGTTCTTTCGATCCATTTCAACATAACAAAAGACGAATAAGAATCCTGTGTGTGAAAAACAAATTGAATTAGTTTTCATTTCCATTTTAGCATTGTTTTAATATCTACTACTTGTTTTTCATCACACTTGCCAATCAATGTTGGTAAAGGTTTTTGACCAATGACCTTTTTGAAGAAGGTTATTTGTTTTGGCTATCAATTAAATGAATGGTAAATGAAAATAAATGTTTTACATTGTACGATTTATCTATGACTGAGCAAAGTTAAAAGCTAAACTAACCTATTATTTACCCATTTTACTAATCCAGCAAAATGGATTTACAATTAAACTCAATAGATTCTCCTCTACATCTCATTCCCAAGATCCAATAAGCGAATTTTTACTTTGCCTCATTTTATTTTTCATTGTTTATGTTCGATCTAAGCCATGTGAGACTAAATCCTTTATCTAAACGGTTAGGGGAAAGATTATGTTTATATTTGATTAGTAAGCCGCTATCTCATCTACTCAATTTTGAAGCAATGTAATGGGGGTGATGTGCCCACCCACAAGACCATTTCGTATATCATATGTCAGTTGAATTGCGCAAATAAATGCACAAGAGGAAAATCCGAGGATGGCAATGGCGAAAAGCTAGTGGGAAAGACTAAACTTACAAGAAAAACTAATTAAATGAAAAGAATTGGCGAACGTCTAGTTTACAACGCGCGAAATATGTACGAGGGGGAAAGAAAAACACTCAACAAATAGAAATAGAGACGAATTAAGAGAATTTTGCTAAATATTTCCTGCTGAGATCTGAAACCGGAGATCTAAAACTATACAGAGAGCGAAAGAGATGCAACTAAAATTTGTTGTTGCACTCACATTTTGTTTTGCTACAGATTGATGTTGAGGTAGACCGAGGCAAAGGAAAAGGCAAAGGCTGAGGCAATGCAATTCTTCATTTTAATCTCAGTCTTCATTCGTTGATGATGATTGACGGGCATGGCGACGCTTTAAACTTAATCACATAATCTTCTTTTAGAGGTCCATCGGTCTCCTTCCCTTACACATAGCTATCATCTCTTTCTCATTCCCCCGATTAGCCTCAGAGATGACGGGCGTCAATTGCTTTGCACTTGCCCCAAAGACCCAAATACCGCCACAACTTGATGACATTTTGAGCATAAAAGTAAAAAAGCAAATAAAAAAAAACAACAAAGCAAAACCCAGCTGTAAATGCATAACAACAACAACAACCAAAAAGGTTGTGTGAGAAAAATAACTCAGCATAATAATAGAACAACTATGAACAGAAACAGAAACAGGAACAGGAACAGGAAAACGAGCCATAGAAAAGGGAGTGTAAGTGAGGAGTGGCAGTGGGAGTAGGAGTCAGTGTGTGTGTCTGTGTGTGCTTTCTGACTTTTGTTGTTGTCTGACTGGTGGTTTACAACCAATTACCTTGGCGTTAGTTTTTAATCAAATTTTCACATGTTTCTACCCCCAATTTCCTTTTGCACTACTTTCTCTCTCTCTCTCTCTTTCTCTTTGCGTCTGTTCCTTTTATGAGAATATCCCTGCTAATAATTGTGGGTAACACACAAACACACACAGAAAGTAGAGAAATGTTGCTGCCCATCGACTTTAATTGTTTGTTGGGAATGCTACAAATGCTGAATACTATTCAATTTTAAATGTGGAGACTTTTCTGCTGTATTACAGGCTATGTATAAGCCACAAAAACTGTTCGACTTGTGGAGACTTTGTTCATTTGACTAATATTTTGCGTTTTGGAGACTTTAATAGACTTGTAGACAGTTTCAAATACACGTGAAAACTTTCTACTTTTCGCTATAATCAATTTTAATACTAATTATTATAAACTTTTTCTGACGTTTTGCGTTTAAACTCATTTTGTAGACTTGTAGATTTTCGAAAATCATACAAACTATGAGCCTCTGTTTGTTTTGGAGACTTTCCAATTTGTAGAGTAACTACACTCTGCTTTGAATGGTTTTGGCTTTTCTTTTGTTGCCAAATTTGGCCTGCCACGCCTTCATAACGCCCAGTTTCCACAAAGGGCTAAAGGAAACCATATTTACCGTGTTTATTGGCCACAAATTTTGTGTGTAGTCAGATAGGCGGAAAGGCAGACACTACTCAGTCAGTCAGTCCGTCAGTCAGTCAAACAGTCAATAACTTTTTCCTTTCGCGTTTTCTCTTTCTCTCCGTCTCCGTCTCCATTTCCATTTGCATCCATCTCTCTCTATTTTCCACTGTCTCCATTGAGAAACGTGTGCGATCGATTTTACGAGTATTTTGTCTGCGATTTTCAAACTTAGATGAAAATAAATTGCCAGTACACATGTGTGTGCGAAATTTATGAAAAAAGGAATGAAGTGCGGGTGGAAAGGCTTTTGTGGAGTGACTGGGAGATGGGGGTTCCTATCTCTTGCCCAACTCTCTCTCTCTCTATCTATCTCTCTCTTTCTCTCTCTCTCTTGGTGTTTGTCTGTCGTTTCCAATGTGTAATTTGTCTTACAGGAAATGAGTCAAAATCAGTGTCTGGCTGCCCCACGGGACGGGCCTAGTTTTCATAATTTTTTGGCTCTGTGTGTGGTCGCCTTTTTTGTGTTTTTTATTTTTTGTTTTTTCTTCTTCTGATTTTGCCCAATAAAGTTCAATGCACGGAACAGAAGGAAAAGAAGGAACAATAAAAAGAGGCGAAAAGGCTTTACAAAAAAAAGGGTAAAATAAAGAGGAAGTTGACCAACAACAGAAAAAAAAAACACCCAAGTCTACTAACGACAATGCCGACCTTGACGACTGTCTTTGCTCTCACCCCACACCCTCTCTTTGCCCTCGTTCTTGCCGTTGTATGTGTGACCCAGTTTTTATCTTGGGATGTCTAAGCAACAAGTTTATTCGAAATGACTACAACAAAAAGAATATACAAAAAAGGAAAACAAAAAAATGCATCATATCTCATAAATCTCTGTGAATGCATTTAGAAATGGGTTCAAGGACAATAGCTGCCCCCCGAATTGAACCCCCCGTCCACCATCCTGCCGCACATTCTCTGTCTCTCCCTGCTTTTTAACAGACGATCCACCTTTTTACATAAATAGTGGCATGTTGCATGTTCTTTTTGATTTGCCACGCACATTAGTTTCATTTATTTGCTTGTTTGTTCAACACGCTGCGTATGCGTAATAATTCATTTCCACTTCCATTCCCATTCATTTTCATTCGGCGGATAAGTGTATGTGGGCGGTCGTTTTCACAGTTTGACAGCCATTGACCAACCACAAACAAACGTAGAAATTATGGGTCGGGGTGGAGGGATGGAGGGGAAGCTGTTTGCATGCATTAGCCACATTTCTCGTGCAAGAAACAATAAACGCTCAAAACTGTGTCAGGCCAATTGAATTGCAAGCATTCAAATATATTTTATACAATTTAACAATGAGACTAACCCGAAATGCCCCCCAAATGTCTCACATAAGGCCCCAAAATTTGCCTTATTCTCCATATCGACAAAATCTTTTATTGAAAATCATATCAACTTTTAATTGATGATCACTTTTTGTTCAATTTTTGATTAAATTAAATGTTAGAAAAAAATCAAAAATTGAGAATTGCCACTGTTTGGAGCTTTAATTTGTTTTTATGAGACTTGCAATTGAAACTTTTTTTGGTAAACATTTCTGGCAACATTTCTTTTGCAATTTATTGGCATTAAAAATTGACCTAAATACGCTTATCATACACAATATCTTGCCGTTAACCAATAACCGAACTAAAAACCTAATTACTTTCTAATGACTAAGATAAATAATGGCAACCAAAATGACATTATTTATGAGAGCCTTAACAATTTTCACTTTAGCTCGATTTCAATGAAATTTCTACTTCTAATAATTAGATCTAGAGGTCAAAGTTAAGTCAACCACAAAGAAGTGTACTTCGAGGTTATTAAAAATAACTTTTTGGGTTACGACTTAATCAATTCCAGCTTCAATTCTTCCAGTAGTAACTCTCTAATTGAGAATTGATTTTATGTGTTAATTTTTTGGTTTTGTTTCGTTTTGTAAGTGACAGACAGACGTCATAGATTTCTTTCACTATTCTTGATGATAAGTTCAAGAGTTAGGGCGAGGCGGTGCCCCACCCCAGGCGAAGACGCACAGAATGTACAATTCCTATTGATTCTTTTTGTAATAAAGCGAATCAAAGAATCAAAAAGATATACTATGTAATTGCAGATTTCAAATCTTTCTATTCGTATTGAAAACTATCCACTTAACATTTTTTTGTTTAGGTCCAACTCGTGCATGGTGCATATGGAATGCCATATCTATCTATGTACATACATATGTATATACCTGTAGCGTATACGTATATATCTTCTATTTCTTCTATCACAATGATACAATAATGCAGCGGTGGGGGCATGGGAAATAAGTAATGGAATGTGGGCCAAATGTGCATGCGCCTTGTTTCACTTTACTCCCCGAAACCCTCCTCATTTTCTTCTTCTTCGCCTTTGTCATATCTTTGGTTTTTTCTTCTTATCGATAAGGTGGCCCCATCGATAAAACCAAGAAGATAATAATGGGCAAGAACTGAAAGACCCAATAAAGAAGATGACAAGAAGAAGACGAGAAGAACTGAATGCATGTTTCATGTTTCAATTGTCGTTTACTTGCAGTTTATTTGAAAATTCAAAAGATTCTTTTGTGATGGTGGCTGGCAAAGGGGTGGGGGGAGCCTTGATTTCAAAATTTCAAACTCAAAATTCAACAAACTGTAAACTGTTGTTAACAGAATGTCAAAAGCTTTCTGTTAAAGTGAGGTGAAAAGCTTCAGTAGCCATCAAACTGTTAAGTTTTCCCTATTATGAGAACCAATGGCTCTTAAACTGTAAGCATTTGGGTACTTTTTCAGGCTATGAAAAGCTTTGGATTTTTCAAATATTCATTCTAATTTTGTTTTTCTCGATTTTTGTTTCTTGCAGCAAATCACAAGTTTAGACGATGACCTTGACTTTGTGGAGAGAGACAATGTTATTTTGGATCGTGAGAAGCGTCATGATGTCCTAGATGATTGGAATCCCATTGATGATGACGATGAGCCTCAGTTGGTAGAGGGTAACTGGTTCAGTCAGGGGTGTCCATAGAGTTCGTCGCGAACTCTCTCGCATTTTTGGCTCTGGTACCGAAGCATCGAAGGTTCGTGTCCATCGCAGTTTGAATAAACGTCAACAGGAGCGACGACAACATGCCAAGGAGGTGGCAAAGCAGCAACGTGATCTCCAAAAGTTGAATAGGCAACAACAGCAGGAAAAACAACGTTTGCAAAAATTGCAGTCCCGTAAACGTTCACCCGATAATTACGAAGAGAACTATCCGGGGTCCGGTGATGGCGGTGATGGAGGAGATGAAACCACCTCGTGTAAGTAATATTAGAACAAGGTTTTTATCAAGTCATAGATTGACTGTCTCTCTCCCTCTCTCTCGCTCCTTTTCCTAGATCGTACCGTTTTCAGCATAAATGAACCATTCTTTAGCGAGTACGAAGATAAAAACAGTGAAAAATTCGATTCTTTGCAAAGACAACTTGCCCAAGAACTGCTTTCCTTTTTCCGTGAGGTCTATGAATTGGATGACGATGATGTGGAGCTGCATAGCACTCTCTTACATGTGGAGTAAGTACCAATATTATTCTCTAAACTCATCTAGCCTTTTCTCTAATCCTGTTAACTGTCTGTTCTAGACCAACGGACGATGCCTTTAAGCAGCGAGTGTTAGTGCAATTGGAGATACCGAATCGTATTACCGACTTTGAGGATCAATTCCGTAAACAATTATCGAACTATAATCGAATTGGCAGAATAGGTGCATCGGTCGATGATAGATTCGCCTTTTATCCATATCATGGTAAGGGAAATTACATTTAATTAGAACTTGGCTTAGCTCTCTCTCTCTTTCTCTCGCTGCTCTATGCTCAATGTGGTAATTGGGGCCACCAAGTTAAACGTTCAATTATGTCCTAAAGTAGAAACTTATATTTAATTAATTCGAATTTTTCAAAACCTTTCACTACTATCATGCTATCTCTGTCACTCACTCAATACACCTCAAAATGCAGGCTATACCAAATTCCCCGATACCGTTAAGTCAACGAAATCAGCTGTTTGCCTCGATTCACGTGATGCATTCCCATGCTCAAATGGTTATGAGCATATCAAATGCACTAACATATGCAACGAATTGAACGATTGTTCCGATGGATCTGATGAGGAGCCACAAATGTGTCGACTATATAGGGAAACGATTATATTTGATAGAAACAATAATAACGATGATGATGGCTATGATGAATATAACGAAGATAATGAAGTTGTTGTTGCTCCAATTCCATCGGTAAAGGAAGTTCTACGGGTTTGCGAAAATGATGATTACTTTGATTGTAAAAACGGTGATGGCTATGCCGATTGCAGTCATGTCTGCGATAATAATAACGATTGCACCGATGGTTCCGACGAAGATCCTCAAATGTGTGCAGCCCACCGAGGTTTGTTCTGCTTGTTGGTAAAAAAAAAAAAACAAAAAAATCGGGTTCAATTCAATACACAACATACATACATGCATATTAAATTTATTCATTGTAAATTCGTCGAAGGGAATGCAAACGAAACTAAATTGAAGAACAAAAAAAAAAGTGGATTCAAAAATTTTGGGGCAGAGTTACGATTGCAATCCCTGGGAGAGGAGTGGAAAAATGTCTGCCGAAGAAAAAACAAGCTTTTGTGCCAAAAAAATGTTTAACCATTGAGTGATGTTATTTTTGCATATACAAAATATTTCCATTTTCATTCTGTCCATCAGTTGCTTGTACGCCTAGTTGTAAGTCATCGACTGTCTTTCTCTCCCTCTCTCTCTCTCTCTGTCTATTTTTCACTTTCTCTCTGTCTCTATCTCTATGTCTCTATGTTTTTGTTATGTCTTAGTAAAACGAGAAAAACGCTAACCTTTTTTGTGCCTTTCAAACTTACAAACACACACACACACACACACACACACATACAGAGACACAACACCACGTAGGGTATGACTTACCGCATATCGCTAATGATACAATACCCGAAGTAGAAGGTTCTGGCGATGATGTCGCTGTAAAGGTCTCAAGTTATGGCTGCCGTGGTGATACCACCTATACTTGCCCTGTATCAGGTCACACCATTTGCGATGAGCAGCGTTGCGATGACATAAGGGATTGTCCTGATAACGAGGATGAATTGAATTGCGACTCTGATAATTATGAACCGGGTAATTCAAATTCAATTTGATCATCATTGCCATCAACAACAAGAAGAATAATAACAACATCTTCAAACATTCAACTAATCCCACACCCATATAATTGAAATTAAATCGCAATCGCCATAAATCCCCTCAAAAATCGAAGCATTCCATTATCACTCAGCGTCATTAAGTTTTAGTATTTTCATTTTTCTTGACAATATGTTTTCAGTAAACTCATTTATTTGACCTATTTCTTTGGCTTTTCTTTTGCCTCTTTCTTTTTGTCCTTTTTTGTTTTTGTTTTTGGTGTTTAATTAACACATTTTAGATTTGATTTGCTCTGAAGAAGAATTCAAGTGCGATAATCGTTGCCTGCGTTTGACTTTCCGTTGTGATGGTCACACAGATTGTCAGGATGACACCGATGAGGCTGGTTGCCCGCCCAAGGAGGAGCAAGAGCCAAACCCAGAGCCCAAGCCAGAAGAAAATTGGATAGATAATGGTGAGTGCTTATTTTATTTATTTGTGTTTCTTTTGATTTTGATTACAGACATAAATCTAGAGGCATTTTCAATTTTACTTAATATCATATTTAATTTTTGGGTAATTTCTGAATTAGTCAAAATTTTATAATGCCAAATTTTGCTTATTTTGTTGCTGTTTTTTTTTTGGTTCTTCTCTCTTTTCTTTTTGAGTGTTTTCTGACCGCTGATCTCATCTGCATTACCGACTGGCAACGTGCCGTGGTCTAAAGAAAAATCAATTTTGCATAAAGTTATGATGTTTTTGTAATGGGCAGGGGAAATAAATTCCATATATTAATTGGCCCATCGATATGAATACAAGATGAATATGAATTCATCCGTATTTTAAATTAGGTTAAATATTTGCCTTTTCTTAATTCTAATGGATTTTGCATAAAAACATATTTATTTATAGATTGATCGACAACTCAATTGGTTAATATTAAGCGATCATTTATTTAATTATTTTCAATTCTGTATACATATGTACATATATATTCACGTTCCATTGCCAAATATTTTCAAATTGATGGGTTTTTGTATTATCGCACTCTTGACTTTAAATAGTTTGTATTGTTTCATCTGACATTTACAAGGACATTGTTGGCCATAATTATTGAAATTCGGTGTACATGAAGTACAAGTTGAAGTATTTGGTTTCAATTTTCAGGCTTTTTGCTTACCTAAAACAGACTTTGGATATTTTGGACTTTATTTCTATTCCACTTTTTCAATCGTACAGCTTGAAAGTATTTTCCTACATTGTATTTGAAATATATGATAAATACTGTAAGCTTTAGTTTATTTCATTACATATTGATTTGTTTTTTAATATGTTTTATTCCTTGAATGATTGGATAATCCATTTCACTACGTTAAATACATAATTTCATTACTTTTTTTAAATGTTTGATAATATTTTTGTTCTTCCCATTCCCCCAATTGAAGAATTTGGAATTGATAATCGTTTCATTTCATCAGTTTTTGTGTTTCGTGTTACTGCTGACCCTGAATCCCGTTTGCTTCCATTTTCAGTTTTCTAGCTAGAAAAATTGCATATTCCCCGCGGATTCATTCACTCCTCCCACCACCACCCCGTTCCCTTCAATCGCCAAGCCACAGTAAAAGCCAAAAAAAAAAGAAAGTGAAATTACGATTTCAACTCCGCCCACACACGCGTTAGGTCGCTCGTCGGAGTAGCGCGAGTCTGTGTGTGTGGTTTAATGAAACGTCTCACACGCAAAACCACACAAAAATGCAAAACTCCAAACTCGAAAACAAAATTTGCGACATTATATT
Source organism: Drosophila equinoxialis (assembly GCA_018150345.1). Classification (NCBI taxonomy): domain Eukaryota; kingdom Metazoa; phylum Arthropoda; class Insecta; order Diptera; family Drosophilidae; genus Drosophila; species Drosophila equinoxialis. The sequence goes on along the minus strand of JAECWI010000002.1, from coordinate 3,776,071 downwards.
GAAAGAAACGACTGTCACATACCGTGTATTGAAAAGAAAACACACTTTGAATTCGTTTTACCTACTAACTAATCCCAATTGCTGACATGAACACAATCCTTTAAACAGGAAAGAAAACACTATATGAGGTTCGCCGTGCAGGGTATCAAAATGGCAATACGAACGCACAAACTTCAAGTCCTTTCTTCAACGCATCTATGAAATATGCCACAAATATGGAACACATATGTATGTATGCAAAAGGAACCAAAAGAACGAAAAAAAAAAAAAAAAAACAAAATCCATTCCATGTTTTATATATGATGTTGATTTGGGGGTTGACTCTTTTGGCTAACAACAAAAACAATTTGCAACAGATTAAAATTACCCCTAAGCGTATTATAAACTTAAATAATCCTCTTGCACACACTCTGGTAGAAGGACCTCTCTGCCATGGCAGTCATCTCCTCCCTTGAGCGGTAACAAAATCCAGTTTCAGTTCCAGTTGCCTGCATGCTGGGTACATTTTTTTGGTATTGTTGTTATTGTTGTCGTCGTTGCTGCTTTTACTACTTGGGGGCGTGTTAAGTGCCTGTCAACGAGATTAAATGCAATGTCAGAGGTCACAAAAAGCTAAAAGAAAGAACCAAAAAGGAACAGCAACGAAAGTTGTGTCCTTGTAAATTTAATGAATTTTCAACACTTGACTGCGAGTAGTATAAAAAAAAAAAAAAAATGTGGGCGTGTAATATGGGGCTATCCCACATTTTGGCAATGGAGCGTTGGATATTCGGGATTATAGCAGTCGCCCAATATCTAATTAAGTAAAAGAACCTTTCCTTACCAGCAAAAAACTGCACTTGAAAAAAATGGCCTCTAGACAAATTGCGATTATCTACTTTTAGTTTATTATCTGTCATCTCCATAGTCCCAATAGCCCATATATGCGACAATCCATACCCTTTTATACCAACTTGACTCGGATGTTCGAAGTCATCAAAAAGCTCAGTAAAATCATCAGAAATCCTTCAACGAATCCTTTGCCCAGATTAGGCAGAAATTTTGGAATCGCTGCATAAAATTTATTTAAATTTTGTTTCTTTCTGTTTGGTTTTTGCCATTTATTTTTTACATTTTTGCTGTGTATGACAAAACTTTCAGTGTTGCATTCGGAAAATATCGATAATATGGTCAATTGAACCGCCTGAACTAGAAACGTCTCAAGGCAAAACCTTATGCACCTTCCTCCAAAGAGATGGTTGATGGTCGACAGTGAGAATTCGGTATAAAACAAGTTTTTGCACTCCTTCACTAAAGTCCTTAAAGAAAAATACCCACTAAGGACGTAACCAAGGGGAAATCCGGGAATCTTTGATTTTTCCAATAAAAATTACAGCAATTTCCAAGCCGAAATTCTTGATTTGTTGGTTGGATTTGTTAAATTAACTATCTTATTGCTATCAAGTTGGACTCGAATTCTGTATATATTCGAGTATAATTTTGTAGATTGGTTTGCCGTCATTTCATATTTCCTGCAATTGTCTTTGGTTAATGAAAGTGCTTTTCGAAAAAATTTCTATATTTAGGAATTTGTAATTGTTTTTTTTTTTTTTGTATTTTTTGTGATGTCAACTTTATGAAATATTTAACGATTCGACAATTTTGTTAATTGTTTTCTTTTTTATTGTGATTGTCTGTCTAGTGGCATCAATTGCTTGACGCCTTTTGCTCTTAAGGACTGCAATTGGGGTTAATGAAGTCATACAAAAACAACAACAGAAAAAGAGAGAAAGAACGAGTGAAAGAGAGTGAGATGGAAAGTCGTCTAACCTAGACCATGATGATGAGTTCTGGATTGCTTAACTTTTGTGTTATGTGGTTCTTCATGTTGTTGCTTTTTATTCATTGCATTATGAAATTTGAAACTCGCTTTTGTGAATGGCTTTGCGGGGTTGGGGTATGCGGATGCTGGCAGACCCTGCGGGGCATATCGGTGGGTTGCAGCATCCGCTCAGTTGCCCAGTTGCCCATTTGCCCATTTGCTGGTTGGTTAGTAGAAAAGTGCGTCATTTGGTAGGAACCGAGCACTTGAGTTGCGCTAAATTTTAATTATTATGTAAAGAACAACAAATAAGCAAACAAAATGTGGGTGCTCTCCATCCTCCCTCTCTTCCTCTCCTTCTAACTCTTTCTGTGTGTGTGTGTGTGTGTGTGTATTTAATTTAGAATGCAAAAGTTATTTGCATTTATGTAAACTTATTTCTTCTTTTATTTTATTGGAATTTTAGTTGCTGTTTTTTTTTGCATTGCGGTTTGTTGATTAAATATTTTTTTTGTTGCCATTTTTCAATCGATTTGTGTGGCAAGACAACTTGCACTTTTAAGCCCCCCTCTTACTATGTTCCCTCCCTTTGGCCCCATTAACATTCCAGTTCTTTATCTATTCAAATGTGTGTGTGTGTTTGTGTGTGCAAGTCAATTAGCAGCTCTACTTGCTGCAAGTTTGTTAAATGGCTACAGATTTATATGCAGCAACAATTTCCACATATGCAAATTGAATTTGCCAGTCAGCCAGCCAGCCAGCGCTTTTCTTTTCACACTCCAAGCCAAAAAGGGCGAAAATTAAGAAGGAAACAGACAACTGGAAAAAAAAAGAATGCAAAATGAAATGCCAAAACAAATGTAGAATACAATTTAGCTAATGGGATCGCACTGAGGCATACCCCCTGAAGCAAAATTCATGTATTTATTCAATTCGCAAATGGCCAAAACAAAAAAACGTCACGACCCATGGCCTACTCTGGATTTGAGCCAAAACAGAGTTGTTTACAAACAATCTCATGTTAAAAATTGGTCTAACTATTAGTGGCAGATATTAAGTGGTGTTTAATCCTTAAATTCACTACTAAGTAAGCTTTCCAGCTCTCGCATACCAAGTGTATTTTGACTAATAATGTTCAGAAATAGAATACCGTTTTAGCCTATTGATCACATATCAAATATGCCCGAGAACATACCTAGAGTTAGCATAGCTAACCTCTTCTCTAGTTTTGTTGGCTAATAAAAGCAGTTGTTAAAATCATAAAAATCATAACAACAAACAATGTAAACGAACAACCAGCCAGCCCCTTCCGACCTACCCCTCCACTGGTCCGTCGCTCATCTACCTACCATTACGTCCTTCCGCAGTGTTGGCGGAGTTGGCCAACCACCCGCAACCCCGGGAGAGTTATGCATGTCTGATGAGTTTTCCGTATGTGCGAAAAGAAAAAGTGAAAAGTGAGGCGACTTTCCGACTTTCCGAGAAAATGCTAGCAGTGGGTGAACTCATATTTTTTCACTTCTTTCTTTCTTTTTTTTGTATTTTGTTAAGTACTTGACGCAGGCGCCAAAAAGTAATCGCAAAGAAGAAGAGAACATTATTTTTCTGTTGATATGAATATCAGCAACATGTTGCTTACTTTGGCAACATGCATGGCCTTTGGCAACAAGTTGAGCGCCAAGCCTCGCCTGTGGTTGGCTGTGCTTGCTGATGCGAAGACTATTGAGCCAACAACAAAAAGGCAAGCATATACACTTCGTGTGCCTTCGTTAAACGCCCTCGCCTTTTTGATTGTCGTGCCATCATTCGCGTCATCGCATCATCGTGCCATCGTGACGTTCGTTTCATATTTTTGCTCCTCACAGACAGCTAGAGCTTAGCTGCAGCGAGGGTGAAGGCGATGGCGGAGGGCCAACAACAGCAATAGCAAAAAGCAACAGCAACAGCAACAAAGCGAGCCTATACCGTTGCTAGCGAGCTGCATGTAGCTTCAGTTCCATTCGAAACGTTTGCGTGTGCGTTACGTGTTTGGCGCGAGTTCTTAATCTCAGCTATCTCTCCCTTTTTCTCCAGTCCGCAGAACCAGAATATAAATATATCATCATCATAAATATTTTGTTTGGTTATTATTCATTTTTTTTTTGTCGCTCGTACAACTCGATAATTATTATTATTAGTATTTATTAAACATTTTTTTCGAGTGCCCGTTCGATTCTTAAATTTTTTTTTTTTTTTTTTTTTGGAAATCTCTCTAATTATATCTGAAAAGCCTTCAATCCGATAAGCAGAGAAAAAGAGTTGAGTGTATGTGAAACAATAAACCAAAAACAAAAAATCATGGCAAAAATTTCATAATTTTTAGCAATTCTTCTTCTGTGGTGTGTGTGTGTGTGTGTGTGTGTCATCTGTGTGTGGTTGCTAACTAATTGTATTTACACAAGTTGCATTTTATCTGAAGACTCATAACTTTTTGGTAGATTAGCGAAAAAGAGATCATTCAGTTTACAGTTACTCGTTGGTCTTTGTTTTTTGCTTTGCTTTCTTTTTGTCTTTTTTTCGCTATCTTTTATCAACGAGACAGCAACACCAACAACAACAATCGGCAAATCTTTTAATCGTCTTAAAAAATATTGTGAAATAAATTCTACTTATTTGGCAAAAAAACAAAAAGAAAGGGGGATTCCCCCTCTTCAAGTTATTTGAGATTCTCTTAAAAGTCCTTAGAATGAAAGACTCGCTCAAATTAAGCGAAAAGATCCTTAGATTTGTTCAATCAATTAAATGACAGGATCTTATAAATCTTAATTCGTTGCAGCTTCTAAATTCTAAATTTAAATCTAGAAATTTTCATATGAAACTTTAATGATGGATTTTTCAATCTATCACAATGATTTTTAGTAGTTTTCGCATCAATTTCAAAGTTTTTAAAATTACATTAAAATTCTAACCTAAGGAAGGTTTTAAACAAAAAAATACTTGAAAATTTGTTGTTATAAGGCATCAAATTCCTAATCTAGGCTTACAAAAAACCTTCCAGATTACAATCAAAAAGTCAAATTTTATTCTGTTAATGTTTCGCTATGAATCTTGACCATCTTTTCAATAAATTTCGTTTCAAAAATATCAAACAACGCTCTGTGAAAAAATAGCTACATTTGGGATTTAAAATTTCATTATATTGATTTGCAAATTTCAATTCTTGTTGCCTTCTTTTGGGTTTGGGGGTCATTTGTTAAGCCTCCAGGATCGATTGATGGAAATTAGTTGCTTGTATTAGCTAATCGATAAAGATTAGTGCAATGATTGAAGTTGTTTTTCTATTTTTTTTTAGAATGTAAATATTTTTCTTGGCCATGAGTTATAATTGAATGGTTAGCGGCGATATCGGCAAAAAGCCTTAATGCGGTTTGCATTTCTTTTTGTTTTCGTTGTGGTAAACATTGTTGTTGTTGTTGATGTTGTTGCTATTGTTGTTGTCATGTTGCCTGGCAGTAAATCTTTCTCAGAGAGCTGAGAGGTAAGCGCCAATCGTAAAGATAGAAGAAATGAAAAGGCATAAGAGCCAAAGATCGGAATCGAGGCAAATAAATCTTGAGGCAAGCCAAGAAGAAAAAGCAAAAACAAACGAAAATGTTAAATATTTCTGACACTGATTGTGTTGCACTCAATGAATATGCTGATGCAGTGGAATGAGGGGGAAGAACGAGGAGGAGGAGGAAGTGGAAGTGGAAGTGTCGCTAGCTAACTTTAGCTGACAAATTAGTCTGCTCTCCCTCTCTTTAGCCCTGCCGATCACAACAAAAGATACACTTTATCCAAAAATAACAGAGCCAAATATGGAAAAACTATTTCTGTCAGGTCAACAGGAGGAGAGTAATGAGGAGAGGAGGAGAAGTTTTGTATGTATGAAGTTTTGGAATGGTTTTCGAGAAGGTGCCGCAGCCGCAGCTGTTGTCAAATGCAATTTGCTTGTCTTTGCATATTTTCTTTTTTTCACATATAGAGTTCAGGATCATTTTACTTTAAGCCCAAGAATTGTGTGAAAAGACCACGAAGAACAAGAAGAAGAAGAAGAAGTTAGAGGCGACGAAAACAACTAAAAAAGAACGAAAGTTTTTTATTTGATTTGGCAAACGTTTGCAGTTTTTGTTGTTGTTGTTGTTGCCGCTGCTCATAATGATGAATTTACTTCGGTTTCGCCCTAAATATGGCTATTGGTCTGCTTAAAACGCTTTGCCTCATTAATTTTAATGACTTCTAATTCGCCCACACACAAAGATTCTCCACCCACTCTGGGGTTATACATACTTATGTATCTACTATATGGCGGCTAAATAACAAACTAACTTAATCGCAAGTTGAGTTTTTTAATGATGCCAAAAAGTGGCGGCAGCATCGGCTACAAAACTGAATGCCTAGACTCTTTACTTCATCTGTTTTTCATGTTCCTCTCTATTGAAAGCAGATATTTGCACACCTTAATCCTTTCGTCCTTATCCATCCTATTGAAAGCATCTTCCATATTGTGGTTTCATCTCATTAGCGAGGCAAAGTTGTTGCTACTAAATGTTGCAGCTGCAATTCACTCTCCAATTATTATGCGTAACATGTTGGGTAACTTGAAACTCACTTTTGGCCAACTAACCAACCAACGAACCACGAACTAAAAAATAACAACAACAACGACTGAAAGACTTCCTTTAATGTTTAGTTAATTGAAACAAGCCACAGATACATGGCCTAGCCTGTAGAGCCGTACAAAAAAATAATAAAAAAGAAAAAAAATCAACTTTAGTTTTCCTTTTCCCACACTCATCTCAGTATCTCATTTAATATACAAGTATTTTGTGTTGTTTTTTCCTCAGCTTTTTTGGCATTTTGCCAAAAAAAGAAGAAAAAAACTATAACAAACTATACAATGCTTTTAGCCTTTTATTATCTCACAGATAAGAAATGGCCAAAATGAAAATTCCACATTCAATCAATGTGGACAATTTGATCAAGTTATTAACCGCAAAAAACCAAAATACTTGTCCAATATGTGGCTTACACACATGGCCTAAACAAAAATGTTGATTCTCCAACATGGTTACCTCACTCAATATTCAAATTCAAATTCAAACATTCCAATTTCAAGTTCAAGTTTTGCGAAATTCGCAAAAAAAAAAAACGAAATGGACAATCCCGAAATTTACATATCCTACACTAGCAAACTTGACAAATTTCCATACAAATTCCATATGCCCATTCAAAGTTAGAGGAAAAATTGCAGCCAACCCAAGCCAAGCCCCATACATTCCATTTGCAAAAATATACGAAAATCAAATTCAATATTGAAATTTTTAAATTTGTATTATTTTTATTATTATACAGAAAACATAAGAAATGAGGGTATCAAGTGGCAACTCAAAACTCTAAAGTTTTGTGTGAATTATTTATTATTGTAAATACAAATTGTCTATCTGCAACAGAGGTGAAAGATTTTGAGTCTTGCTTTTTTATCTTTCTTTCTTTCTGTTAAGTTTATAATGACAAAGTTAGATATTTCTATTTGTTGGAGTTGAATATCAGCCGGAAGAGTCTCTAAGGCTAAATGCTGATAATAGGTTATATAGGCTAACTATTCAGTCTTTAGTTCTATGTTCTCATGAGGTTTGCTCTACAATACATCACAAGTGATGTAAAGAAGATATTAGCTTAGTTCAGGGAGATTCTGGTTTTCAATCTCATTTCCACACACACAAAATTAATGAGAAATGAGATGAAATGTTCAATAGGAAATTAATTTGTTGATTTCTGTTCAAAATGTTTAATGAGAGTGAACAGTTACTTTTCAAAAAAATATGTCAATATATATATTTTTAGGATAGGTTTTTTATTTTGCATAATTTCACTGAGAAATGTATTTGAAATGCAAAGAAAAGAAAAGGCAACAATTGAATGTTGATGAAGCTGACGACTGACTGCCTCCTGCCTCCCCCATATTGGTCTAGGCCTAAAAGGAGAAGGGAAAGGGGGAAAGAAGACACAAATACATTTGGTTTTATTTAAACTTAAGCAAACATTTAAATGTCCTTGCAAATGTGTTGATATATACTTTAAGGGTTTCGCTGCTGCTGCCCTCCCACATAGACAAAAGCGGAAGTTGTTGCCAAGTGGGCGACCATTTGGGGCTGCTCTTGTTCATTGCTTTCATTTGTAGCGGAAATGTTTGTTAGAATATCCTAGTGTCCTTTTTTTGTTGTTCGCACTGTCTGGGTGCTTGTGTGTTGTTGTTGTTGTTGTTGTTAATGCGTTGACCAGCAGGCAGGCAGTCGGGTCCAGGCAGGAAATGTTGCCCTCTGTCCGGCATAGTTGGTGTTGCTCCCGCTGTGATTTTTATGCTCGCGATTTTTGCATTTTTCTACACTTGCCACACAAACACGAACACACACACACACACACACACACACACACACACACATTCCTCTATTCTGCTCTTTTTTGCTTATTCTCTCTGTGTGAGTTTTGAAGGCTTTTCTCTCCATTTTATAAGTTTTGTCATCTTTAGGCACATCCGCAGTGAGCCAGCCAGCGTCATGTGTCGGCTATTGAGGCAGCCGTTAAAAGCCGCCGCTGCCGCCTCTGCCGTTTGGCTATTTTGGGCCATACTCTTGGCCCATCATTGCCCATTGAACGAGGCCCGCGGCAGCTATTTAAGCTATAATTCTATGGGTAAGTCCTTACAACTACAACAACGACAACACCAATGAGTGTCGATTCGTTTCGTATCAATCTTCATCATGAAGAAACATTGGCCGGCAATTGATTTCAATCAGTAATATATACAAAGTTGCATTTACACTTGGAGAATGCCATCCAATTTTAATTGCTGCCCCACACACACACACACACACACACGCACACACACACAAGTAACGACAATTGCTGCTGCGACAATGTAAAGAAATGTTGCAGCTGTTGATGCTGCACAGATTGCAGATGCCTGAGTCGAGTCTCAATTTCTCAGTCTCAGTCTCAACCACAAATCTAGGCTAATTGTTTGTCGCTTTTGTAATAATAATGATGCCAGCCACCAATTAATTTGCACAAACATCTTAATTTAGAAATAAGAACGAACAAAAACAACAAACAGAAAAAAGTTCACTTCATTTCACTCACTTCACTTCAGTTCAATTCACTCACTACACTTCACTTGATGCTGCCCCCAAAGCCCCGTGCCCTGCCCTGCCCTGCTCTGCCCTATCGCCCGATCGTGTTCTTTTCTAAAAATAACCACAATTATCTTGATAAGATGTAATGCCCACTGAGTATATACATCAATGTGGACGGACAAAAGGAACTGGACTTAAATAGGCCCATAAACTTGTCATAAATTCCACACCAAAGACATAATTGATTGATAATGTATAATCGAAATTAATTAACTTGAACTTGATCGTATAGAAGTCCTTTTCATGTTATATTAAACAGTTTCGTTTCTTTTCCTTAAATTCGAACCTTTGAAAGTTTATTAGGCCTGTTCCCGTTTTCCTTTTCCAAAGTCTGTATTGAGTGGACATTATTAATGAGAATCGGTTTTGAAATTAAGCTCAATTTTGAGGTCCCAACCTAAATTTGCATCGAAAACAAAATTTGCAACCTTTTAACCTTCAATGAAAATTTGTAAAAGTCAACAGTTATAAATTATTATAATGTACAAAAAAGCAAGTAAAAAACATTTATTATATAAAATCCTAAACAAAAATGTCATAAAATTAACAGTGTTGCGTATACGCCCCGTAGAACTTTATGTGATTGTAAAATCATTTATCAATTTACAAAGCATAGGAAATATAAAAAGTCTCAATATGAATAGATTAAACAAACATTTAATATTATTTGAAGTTGTTAAAATTAATATAAAAATCCACTTGGGTTGCATAGGAGTAATTCCGGTTTGTTTATGTCTTTGTTGGTTGGCTTTTAGTTAATTGCTTTAATTTGGTGGTTTAGAATAACATTGATATTTTCCAAACAATGCAGTCAAAAGCGAAAAGGAAACAAAAAGAGAGAATTTGCCGTTAGAATGCAAAACGGATTCCTCCATCATGATCATGATCACATGGCTATATTTCTAGGCCTTTGGTCACGGTCAGTGGGAGAAAAGAAGTTTTTTTTTGTTGCTGTTCATACGATACATACACACACACACACACACACACACACACACACACACACACACACACACACACACACACGCAATATACAGCAAAAGAAATGAAAAACTGTTAACTGCTAACAAAATGTTTTATCCTTGACTTCATTATATATGCAACTTTACGTAGCAACCATCTATGTATGTGTGTGTGTGTGTAACATTATATCTGTCTTTTGATTTGGCTGTGCAATAAACAAACAATTAAACAACCAAAGCCAACGAGCAACAAAAGCAACACAAAAAAAGGCTTTAGATAATATGAACAACCGGAAGCAAAATAACTTGAACACCTCGAACTTGATATACCCTCGATAACAATAACTTCTATCACCAAAGAGCATACAACTTGTTTTGAAAACATATCGAAAGAAGGTTTCCTACGAAAATTTGTTATACCCAAACTTTTACAGGGTACAAATATGCACTATAAATCAATTTAATGCGATTATATATATGTATGTATAACAATTTTTACTCGCTTGCAACTGGGCCACTCAGGCAGATGAGGAGGCTGATGATGATGATGGTGATGCTGATGCTGATCAAGAATATATGTATATACATACATACGCCACAATGAACCTCTATCTATATCAGACAAATTTTTCTTTTAATAACCTCAAAGTATTTATACACATTTCGCAATCTTCTTATCATTTTGCCAACATTCTTTGCTAAAATGCAAAAACTGTGCATAAGTTTTTATGACCACATGGTGTGTGGGTGTGTATGTGTGTGTGTGTGCGATGAGAATAGATGGTAGTTGGCTTTTATTTTTTTGTCTTTAATCTACGCAAAACATCAGCTTCTTGGGGAATGACTTCATTCATGTGTGTGTGGCTGTGCGTGTGTGTGTGTGCAGCTTGACACAAATAGATAACGAGCAAGGTGAGGTGAGGTGAGGTGGCTGCCTGATCAGGAAGTTTCTTTAAGTAAATACATATGTACACAAACTGTGCCACAAGTGCAAACAAATATAACATATTACTAAAATCAAATTCCAATGAAATTTTGCACACAGTAAGATAGATTCTCCTCTTTGCTGATGTCATAGACTATCTATCTATATCATTGTGTGTTTATTTGAAGGATTTGATTTAATGAACAATTCTATTATAAGTAGTTAAAAGTAAATAATCCTGAATATTAGCGAATATCTTGTGTAGAATATACTATATAAAAGCCAGACTGAATGACAAATGACTATATAAAGAATAAATAGATGGGAAAATAGATGAATGGATGGAATATCTCAATCGATAGACAAATAAATAAACAGATAGGACCAATGTATAGACGAATACATGGATAAACAATTAAATAAATACATAAATATAAAAAAAGATATATGTAGTTAAATTGTTAGTTAATAGAGACCAAAAAATAGACGATATGAATAACTTGAACAGATGATGAATATGTTTGTGAATGGATGCGACGATGGAGGAATCGAAAGATTAAAACATATTTAAATATATAGATGAATAAATAAATGAATATACAGATGAATACATAGATGAATTTATAAAGGAATGGGTGAACAAATAGTTGAATTGAAAGGAGTACATAGAAGAACATATAGATGAATAGGTATATGAATAAATAGATGATCATAAAAGTGAATAGATAAACAGGTATATGAATAAATAGGTGAGTAGATAGATGAATATATAAATAAATATGTAGATGAATAAACTGCTGTACACATTAATAAATAGATTGGTGTATAGATTGATCAATAGCTAAATGAACAGATAGATGGCTAAGTAGATGAATAGATTGATGTACAGATTAAAAGATTGATCAATAGAATCAAATACGGATAGGATTAGAAAAACCCTTGTCAAAAAGTTCATTTCTTTAGATTGATTGGTGAAATCAGCAGATTTAATAATTTCTAATTCACTTTCATCACCGTGAAGGCAATATTTGCTCAGCATATTCATCATCATCAACATTGGCATCATCATAATGAACGTTCTCATTATTTGTAAGCTCATTTTACATTACGTTTTGGCATTTGGCTTCATCATGTACGAGTGCAAGTACATGTACGAGCCGTGAAGCTTTAGTTTAGTTTTTGCCTTCGAGAAATGTGTTTATTTTTAGTACAATGCATTTACGCCCACTGGCACAACCATGCCCCGTTTGGTTTCGTTTCGGCTTGGTGTGGTGTGGTGTGGTTTGGTTTAGACAACACACAAAAGCTAGTTTTTTCTGCTTGCCTGCATTCTGAGCGGCAGCCGCCTCTTCCTGATGATGCAGAGGTAGGAGAAAAGGCGAAGAAATGAAATGGAATCATCAGACGAAATGAGATCTTGGAGGCTCTTGAATAAATAAATAAAATACAACTAGCGAAAAGTGGACAATGTCGAGTCGAGTCAGGCCACATTGGGCCATCGGGCAGCCTGGGATGAGATGGGATCGGGATGGGTATGGTTTTGCTTCTGGGCTATGGGGGTAGTGCCCAAGCTTCATGCTCATGCGCTGATGTCAGCAGAGAGAACAATTAGAACAACAAACGGAAGAAACTTAATCTAAGCAGCCTATGCTTGATACCCTTTCCACAAACTTCTCAAAAATACGTTTTTAATACTTAAGAATTGTTTGCAATCTCTCAATGATTTCATCTATTGTCTGTTGTTTCAATGCTTTATGAAATTGTTTACTGAAAAAATGCATATACCCTGCACACTTTGTTAGGGTATCATTAAGTGAATGAAGTGAGTTTTCTATTTACAGTTTGGCCAGCATTCTTTGTGTTCGGTCTGTTGTTGACATGCACTCGCCTGTGACTGTCAAACTGTAAATGCAATTGCAATTGTCCCCAGCACACACACACACACATACACACACACACTTACTATACACGCACAACAAAAGAGTTGCTTACATTTTAAGCAGTTTCTTTGCTGCTAAATTTTTTTTTTGTTTTTCGTTTTGATGGGTTTTTTTTTTGTATTCAGGGCCAAGTCTTCTCTTCTGGCTTGTTTGTTGTTTGCTTTAATCTTGAGTTTAAAGTGCAGTTGTTTTTGCTGCTGTTGCTTCTCTTGAAGAGAAGAACCCACAGAAATAGAGACAGAGAGAGAAAGAAAGAGAGAGCGCGCGAGAACCCTTCACTGGCCGAGGGCAAAGATTCCGCTGCTGTCGTCCGTCTCCCCCTTCTTTCTGCTTACATATGTATGTAATTTGATGCTTATGCCATTAACAAAAATGTCAAAATGTCTTAATGCCATTGGGCATATGGAGACTTACACCCCCCCCACCCACTCCCCTCTCCGACAGCCTCCTTCCTCCTCCTTCCTAAGCATCCAATGCCTATGCTGCTTACCTCTCTCAGCACGTAATTTGCCTGTTCAACGCGTGCGAAATATACCAAGGAAAGAAAACTGAGCCCCAAACAACAACTTTTGATTCTAAAACGAAAGTTTCTCTCCATTCTGAGATTTGATATGGCGACAGAGATAGAGAGAGAGAGGGGTAAATCGAAAAATAGAAAAGGCATATCACCAACATCTTGGGGCACAATGTTGTTGCGTCATTTCCTGCCATTTCATTCGTTCCTTTTTTTCTCACAGTTTTCTTCGTTTTGTTTTTTTTTTTTTTTTGCAAAAATGTTTAGCTGATTAAATACGTGACTTAATTCTTTTGTTGACAAGTTGATTTTGTTGCAGTGTCACCAGGAAAGCTCTCCCTACCGCCCCCTCTCACAATCCCCCAATCAACGCCCGAGACCTTTGCACCCTTGACTTGAGCTTGGTGTTGGCTGCTACATGCAAATGCAAATTTATGCAATTCGCCCTGCATATGGCAAAAAATGAGAAAGAAACACATTGGGCCTGGCCTTGGTTTATTAGCTGAATATCAATAACCAATATCAGTAACAAGATGCTGAAGATCCATTTAGCGCGATATCGATACCTATCAATACATATTAAAACACACACACACAGACACATGGAAAACAACTTGTTAATGCCAGACAATTAATGGCATTTGTTTGTTGCATATAGCCAAGTATCTGGCAGATATAATTTGCGATGTTTGCATGTGCAAAAACATACAACACAATGTCTTGAGTTGAATAATCATTTATATTATTAATATCATTTCAATTTCATTTCATTTGTTGCTGTTGCTGGAACTTATGCAAATGTCATGCTCTGCAACTTGACAGATTTACTTATAGCAATGACTGACTGACTGACTGACTGACTGACTGACTGGCTGAATGACTTGCCCGACAACAGCGAAATTTACGAGCTCAATGCAGTCAGCCAGATACCGCATAAAGTATCTCACAGATACACATTTACAGATACGACAAATTGATAGAGTCAAACCAAAAAAACAACAACAAAAATTGAAAAAAAAAATAACTGCCAGCCGCCTGCTGCTTATCCATACCTTCCTCCCCCCTCAACCCTTGTCTGCTTGTTGCATGTTGTAATAAATTTTCTTTACTCGCTGCGACTGCAATTTGAATTGCAAGCAAAACAAATGCAAAGACATCGAAACTGTCGCATAAACAGCTCTTTTACCCCTCTTTCCCCTAACCAAAAAAAAAAAAATGTTTCAAGTACCAACCAAACGTCTTTCTATCTCTTTTGAATCTCTTAGGTCATCTGTTTTTTCCTCAGCTTGCGTAATCCATTTGAAATAGAACAGTTCGACACTTAAAGAAAGTTGATTATAGGCTCATATTTTGAATTCATTGATGGAACTAAAGAAGTTTACAAACTGTTGCCTTCTTTAACAATTTCATAAAGATACATATATAGATCGGTTATTCTTATAGGGCTAAAATAATTCTAAGAAATAAAAACTCACATCATAAGAACCAATTCAGAGACGATCAAACAAACGAACACTTATTCAAATACTAACTACTTTAGAGAAAACCAATCAACAGTTTGAGCTCCAATTATCCTTACACTAACAATATCTAAGCATAACTCAATCAAATGATAATTCTTCCTAATATAGGACTGATGATAGATGAGCCTCTATTAACAACATTGTAAGTTTGTTAATGAAAAGGATCAGTTTCAATTTAAAAACTAAAACTACAAGGACTCCGAGGAACAAAGTGTTAGTATGTCAATTTTCAGGAGTAATTTAGAAAATTCTTTGGCAATTACTGCAAATAGAGATTTATGTGTAATCATTTGAAATCAATTTGGGCACGTGACAAATGAATATCACTTATCACTTATCTATGTACCACTTCATATCATCAGTGTGACACCTGGTTAATAGTCAAGATCAGATAATTGAGCAAATTATTGGCCATTTATTGGAAAGCTGCACCCTAAAAGCAAAAAAAACCATCTGGTGACGAGTGAGTTTACTAGGTTACTAGAGATAGATATGATGACGATGATGATGCAGTTACCATACCCAGACCTCCCCCCTCCGCCATGCCACGCCTCTTCTACCCTTCATTCCACCTTACTATCAGATGCAACATTTTTGTTGTTCGTTGTCTAAATTACGCCAGGAATTTTAATCGAGCTGCCGACGCAAACGGCGATGATGAACAGATACGGACGCGGATCGAGAGGAGTCATCAGCATCATAGCTCATGAACGAGCTATGAGCTGTCGCAGTTGAACGCTATTTCAGTCACGATACAAATATATATGTATATACATATATAGTACTTATGCATATGTGTATCTTATGGAATGGAATGAAATGAAATGGCTTGGCCTGGCCCAAGCCGATTTGTAATTGCAATTACAGACGACGGAAACGGCAACGGCAACAGCAACAGCAAAAGCAATGGCTTGACATCATCGCCTGGCAGCTGATATGCGGCTGATTGTAGCTGAGATGTAGTCACCATTAGCATCAGCATCGGCATCGGCATCAGCATCATAAGCCACGCGTCGCCAATGCAAATGCCAGCAGGCAACAGCAACAGCAGCAGCAGCAGCCACAAAAGTGCCGCCGCCGCAGTCACTTCCATCGATGGCTATAACAAACCAAATAAAAACCATCAGAAAATCTGAATGAATTTCATACACAAAAATGTTAGACCATTAATATGCAGGCATTTTTTGATGTAGTAAAGTATCGAGTGGCTGGTGGCGGCAAATGGCGGGCAATGCGGGCCTCCGTATTTTGAGTGTCGGCATCGATGTCGAATTGAATGGGAATTGCATGTTGGCTTTGCGGTATGCAGTTAGCTGCTGCAATTTTTATTGGGCCAAAATGTTTTCAAATTGATTTACCATATCTTGTGAATCTAGAGTTTCAATCTTGCAAAAAACAGATATATATTTATAAATATACAATATCGAGAAGCTCGATTTCGACTGACTTTTTGGTCAAAACATAAGTTTTGTGGCAAAAAGCGACCACACATAATAATTACTTTGGGTTTGCTTTAATTGACGACAACTAAATAAGACAGACAATTATCACTATCAATTATCGAGAATATTCTGGAACTCCATTGCTTTATTGTTTTATGAATTAAAACTAACCATTTTAATTAAGACAAATGATAGTTAACTGTGAATAACCGAAATTAACCGGTATAGATTGGTAAGGTTATGCGAACAACCTTTATGTTTATGTAGAGCTCTGAAAATGTTAAGCAATTTAATAAAATATCTACCCTACATAAATTTTATTGCCTACTTTTGGGGGCTTAATTCTTCAATTTTATTCATACACGAAATATGTTGCTTAGCTCATCTATCGATGAAGTTGCAGTGACCCACACAATTCGTGTGTGTGTGCACATGAATCATGTATTCATTTGCATTTGCATTTGAATTTCTTCTATTTGCATTTGCATTTGAACGTTTTGGCAATGAACTTCAAGCGCATGTCGATTTAGTTATTAGGCACGCGCCAGTGAGGAGAAGGAGGGGGGAAGGCCTACTCGGTGGTTTTCGATTTTTGACATGCGGTCGATAGGTTGGTGGGTCGACAGGACGATGGGTTGGCTTGGTCTGTTCGTTCGGTCAAATATTTGGTCACAAATTGTTATTATGGTTATGGGTGCCCATGGCGTGGCATGAGATGATTAATGACAACGTTTTTAAATCACCCAAACCTTCCATAACCCCTTTTCGTGTGTGTGTGTGCGTGTGTGTGTGTGTGTGCGTGTGTGTGTTTCTGTGTGAGAGAGGGAGAGCTGCTTGCCGATAATATTTAATTGCTCAGCGATATATCAACAGATAGCAACAACTACCGCCAACTGCCATCGATGCTTCACTTCAAGACTCGAAAATTAAATAAATAAATTACTTTACTTAATGCGCCCCCATCCCCTCACCTCAGTCTGCTTACCAACACTGAACATTGCTCTCCCCTTCAGACACACTCGCTCTCTTTTTGTCCCTCTCTGCATATTTGCATATAATCATTTCTGATTTCGTTTCCATTGATGGCAGCTGCATATCACGTATACGACCAGTTGCCAGCCAAAAACGAAACTCGATCAGAAAGCATGTGTTCATTTGTGTTCCCCAAGTTAAGCCAAGTTAAGGTTATGTGGTAAATTAATTGTTGCCAAAGTAAAGACAATGAATTCCTAGCCCTCTTAACCCCCGTAAACCCCCCACCCGCAACGACTGCTTACCCCTTCTGATTTGAGTTGAGGTTGCCAACCGCAAAAGTATTTAAGGAAAGTTTCTTATACAAAAAAAAAAACAACTGAAAGGCAAATAAGTTGGCAATGGGCAAGGAAATGAAAATGGAAATGTAAAAGAAAAACTTGCGGCGCTTCGTCGTGTTTCCGTTTCTGGTGCCTGGCACGCGCTGACACTTTTACTTTGTGTCAAACCAAGCAAAAACCAACCAACCGGCCGACCGACCGACCGACCGACTGACAAAGGCGGCAACTTCTTATTCTTTCAACTTGGCTTAAAAAACAAAACAACAACCGCAACAATTGCAATAAGCGAGTGTGACAACAACTGACTATTGCATATAGTTTTATTTTAAATATATTTATACAATTTATGTGATCAAATTCAAAGATCTTAAGCCACTCAAGAGCAGATATCAATTGGACATTTTATTTAACCTTTATCTAAATAAATTTAATTTAGTTTATTAAAGAAATTCAGTCACAGACTTAAACAATTAGAGATCACCATCTACAATTTGTTCATAACTTGATGAGTAATGATAACTTTTAACTACAAAATATGTAGGAAACTATATAAACTATATAAGATAAAAGTCGGAATTGGCTTAGTTTTTTGAGGTTCATCCTTTAGTATATGCAGACAACTTAGACTACGTTTCCGTTGAGATATTTTGCTATATATCACGATCATTATAACCCAAATTTGATATACGCTGACTGTGGAAGAAAACATTAACCTTTCTTTCAGTGCTATAGCCCTCACCTTCTGTCTCTCTCTTTCTCTCTCTCTGTGTGTCTCTCTCTCTCGCAGTCGCTGAGTCGCTCACTTGTGTGTTGTCTCCTGTTTGGCCACGAAATGATAAATTTATTTAATTTGCCATAAATTGCTGAAGTAACTAAGACGACGCACGCAATATGCCATCCCCTGATCCCCCACTGTGCACCCCTATGTTCACTTCCCTTCATTTTGGATCAGCCAAAAGTTTATGCAAAACAAGCCACAAAAATTAACGTTTGTCACATTGCGCATGGAATGCGACAAATCAGTGGAAAAACTTTAAGCAGTCAGACAGGTTGCAAGTTGGTTTGGGAGGAGGGCTAGAAAGAAGCAGCGGTAGGCGGATGGATGAGGGGGTGGAGAAAAGGACACACATGCCAACGTCAAACGATTTCATCGATTTAGCAGGAACTGTGGCAAGAGTTTGGCCAACAAGTTGCTGTTGCTGTTGCTGATATGGCAATGTCTCTTGGCTTATTTATGCGACATTTTCATTGTGTGTTTATAGTCCACAAAATGAAAAGTTGGGTAAGGGTAAGGTTGGCAACGGGTAGAGAAGGGAGGGAGGGAAATGAGAAGGCGGTGGCGATGGTTGAGCTTAAGCAAACAAAGCCACATGCAAAGGCGCACTTAAAATTGCAGACGCCACATAATTGTCGCCCTGCAGCTGCTGCTGCTGCTGCAAGTGCAAGCCACGACCCTTCCTCAACGCCCGTCTTCCACCACCTCCCCCCTTAAATTGACAACTGTCAGTGGTTTTTGACACGGTTTTTGTGTTTTTTTTTTTTTTTACCTAAAGCGCATCATGTGAACCAGAATCAGAATCAGTTGCAAACCAAACCACTCGCGGGCAACCTAAGCTAATGACTCATTAAATATATGTAGACGGCACAAGAATGTGAGAAGAGCGGGTCACAGAGTGAGGAGGGGGTGGGGGACGAGGACGGGCACAGCAAGTGTGTGTGCATATTCATGAGCCTCACGAGTTGTGTCTTCGTGTTGAGCTGCCATTTTAACGTTGACTATCAATGTTTACATAGCCCCGATAAAATGAGAGAGCGAGAAACCTGCAGCAGAATGTGACAATGAGTGAATATGAGTGCAGGAGAAATGAATATGAATGAATATGCAATCAATCAAGTAAGGCAAGAGACGGCCGACGAGACGAGACGTCAAACAACTTGTCGTTTGACGTTTTGGAGGTCTCGTCTCTTGACTCACTCGAGAGTTTGTGTGTGCCATCTTGACATGCATTTGTGTGTGTGCATGTGAGGTTAATAACCGAAATGTATTCATAGTTAATAGCAAATTGGCATTTCAAATTATACGAATGACTTTGAATTAGCCCGCCTTCATTCCTCCTTAGGTCATAAAATGAATAGAAATCTATTCAAAAATAATCATAATAAGCATAACAAATGAGTGAATTTTAATATGAAAGCTTGTAAATTAATCAAAATATTCATACAAGTGAATATAAACATGAGTAATCAATGAATGAATACAAAAAAAAACAAGTCTTTATTCACTTAAATAACTAAGTAGCAATAATAATTAACTTACAATTAGTTCGAACAAACCCTATGAGTATACCCATTAAATTATTCGAATTTCCAATACGAAAAGCAGTTTAATTGCTCATCTGTCTGTTTGTTTTTCCATTTACCCACGACCATAAATAACTTAGTTCAACCAATATCCGATTAACCACACACACACACACACACAGACAGACAGACACGCACTCACACACATGCATACATCTTTAGCAATTAGTTATATGAAAATTACATGTTGAAGATTCGCATCTAGTCATTTTTGAGGTAAACTTGCAACCATTTGAACCCCTTTTCTTTCTATCTCGAAAAATTGGTCTGTTTGTGAGCATAGCGGAAATCGATTTCAAAAAACCATAGTGAATAATTATAGTTTCTCTCTGCCTTCTTCCTATGGTTTATTGGAAGCTTTAATTTAACGAATTTGTATCTGAAAGATACTCTTTATAATTTTGGTCTTTAAGTATGACAATATTTGATGCCATTAGCAGAGACATGATGAAGGGAAAGAATGTTGTTTTCCAAGGAGCGCTTGGGGATGGTGGAGCCTTCTGCTTTCACCTTTTGTGTGGTGCACTTTGCGAGGAAAAGCGAGTTAATGATTCGATGAGTGGATGATGATGTTGATGATAATGATGATGATGATGAAGACGCTAACGAGCAATAATCAAATCAAAAATACTTTTTATTATCAATATGCTAAGTTGCTGTACGTCGATAGACGTGGAGAGTCGTGTGGGGGGCGGGGGGAAAGACAAGCTTTTAAACGACACAACAACAGCAGCAGTTCTACGAGTACGGGGGGGACGGGGGGAGGACATATTTAGCTTTTCCTTCATCTACGTTTTGTTCGTTGTGCTGCGAAAATGCGAAATTTTGTTGCCAAAAAAAAAAGAGTAAATTGAAATTTTCTTTCTTTAAACCTTATATCAACCGTTACAGTAAACATTTGCCCCCTCCCCCTGATCTACATTACATGTGCTTCTTTTATGGTTGTTTTACTACTTTTCGTTTTTCACCTGGTTACTCTTCAGCTTTCGTTTCCATTTTCTTTTGGTCTTTTGGTTTTTTTTTTTGCAATTTGTTTGTTTTTCGGTTTTTGGCTTCTATATATGCTCGCGCATATCAATTATCGACTCGAATTTAGCTTAACAACTCCCTTACCTCCTCCTCTCTGTAACTTTCTATCACTTTTTCACTGAGTACCTCTATCATTACCCTTACCAGGACATTGGTTATTGCTTCGCTTCTCCAGCTGCTGTTTCTGCTACTGTTCTCTTCGTTTTTTCTTTTACTTCCTCTTTGTTTTGTTTGCTTTGCAATGTTGCATACTTTCAGGCGGCTACTATGGCTTTGCTTTAAGTTCAAGTGCAAGAGCCATGGCCATCATTGTGCCGCCTCAATCCCAGCATACACAGCCGCCATTCAGTTTCCCATTTCAGGTCATTTGACACTCCAACTCCAACTCTAGCAAGATGCAGCAGGTAACCCCATCTGGCCAACAACCCACCACAGACACACACCCCCCTGCTCCATCACAGACACACATTCACACACACACAGAATTTGAACCTCACTCAAAACAACACAAAAAATATATATCTAAAGGTGGAAAAAAAAAACACAAACTGTTTGCGCCTCTGCGGATTATAAATGCGGCCCGTAATTTGTTTGCACACTCAAACAAATAGAATCAAAAAGGAATATCAAAGTATAAGTATAGACAGGAATAACGACTAGTAAATACCCTAAATCTAATTTGTAGATTGATAAAGTGCATTACTCTATGAGTTTTATAGGTTAACAATTTTAAATGAATTTAATTATTCCTTACCTTATGCCACTGTTGGTTAATGCTTCAATAGTTTTAACGGCCTAAATAGTTTTAGCTCAATGTATGTACCTTTTGATCACACTCAAATATGATGGGTAAACACACACAAAAATATAAAAGGATAGTTGGTGGGAGGAAAGGAAATCAAATGGCTTAGCATCATCTACAGATTGTGTGGCATAATTGGAGTCATGGCAGGGCAAGGCGAGCCAAGGCTAAGCAGATTGGCAGCCAAAATCCCTTGAACTGGCCACATACCATACGACCATTCCATCCGACCACCTGCTCGTCCGTCCACCTTTTGCCTTTGTGTTGTCTGTCATTATTGAATCTTTAATGTCAATACAAGAAACAGAAACGAAAAAATCAAGGAATGCCGTGAGTTTTTCTTTGACTTTGCCTTTAGCTGCTATGCCAATGTATTTTTTTGTTTTTTTGCTTGGAAAATTGACTTGCATACTTTGAGGCGCCTGTCAGTCAGTTTTGGGGCTCTTTTCTTCACAACTATCTCTTTCTTCGTCTCACTGTCTTTCGCTCTCTCTCTCTCTCTCTCTCTCTCATTCACTCCAGCAATGAAATTGTCAAAGTGGCTGCCGCTGATGTTCGTGTTGAAAATTACAAATGTCGAAATATTAAAAAACGAGAACACCCAAAGAAACCGAGAAAACTTTACCGATTTGTGTGCGCCTAAAAGTAGTTAAAGTTGCCACTACTGCAGTTTTCTTTATGCCATTTCTCCTCCCCACCCTTTTCGTTTTCTCATGGTTTGCATTACGAAAAGTAGCAAGTTCTTCCGTTTATTTGCTTTCTTTTGTTTGTGTGCCTGGGTTAAATGTGTGTGACGTTGCTGACGACAGCAACTACAGGAATTGGCATATTTATGACCGGCCAATGGCCTCAATGACATTTTCAATTTGCCACAATTATGTCGGGACTGAGGTGATCGCCTAAAATAATATATATAATATATATATTCTACAGCTATAAAATGCCTTACCATTCATGCTCATTGAATTTCTCATTTTTGCTTTAGATCTACAAGAATAATTTCGATTAATATTTGTCTGCTAACTCATTACATAGTCGATAATTATCGATACTAGAGATCCACAGGGTTGCAATTGATTCATTTTCCTCATAATATTAACGATAATGGTAATTTATTGTACTTTTTCTCTATTCAATATTTGCAGAACTTGTAAGTGGCTTGTTAACTGTGTTAGCTTAGACTTTTTGTAAACTTTTGGACAATTTATAAATACTTACAAATAACTATCAAAATCAAGGCTTAACCCAGGTTAAAGTTTCAACCCCATGAAAATGAAAGTGGAAATTTTTTACTACATTGACTGAATGTAACGAACATACATTTTTGGCTTTCTTTGATAACTTGATTTGTGAAATGTGAACACTTTTAACAGGTGGAATCATAATGGGGCCAAAAGTTTTGTTGGCTAAGAAAATTTCTGCTAATTGTTCACACACAGCTTAAGAATTAAGCTGGCTCTAATTACCTGATGGCCCAAACTCCAAACTCCCTTTCCCCCTCCTTGAGTACTTCAGATATCTTTGCTTTTAATTAGCCTTTTCTCTGTCTCTCCCACTTCCACTCTCACTCTCTATCTATGTTCGTTTCTCTCTTCCTCTTGTAATCAAATCCGCGTTGTCACTTTTAGAGCGAAAAAAAATGAATAAAATGCTAAAAATATTTGAGAAAATGCTTAAGTTGTATGAAATATTAAGCTGCTAGGCAACAACAACAATGACTAACACGATGAAGTGAAGGGTTCAAAAGGCCAAAACATGCACAGGAAACTGTGGCTAACGATGCTGTAGATGGATGGGATAGGAATAGCTATGGGGAAGGGAGAGGGGATTGGAATGAAGTTGGCTTTATCATACAAACATTTACCACCTACAACCTACCCATAACAAACTTTTGCTTTCAACTTTTGAAAGCTGACAAGCAGAATTTTTCCTCTTTTTTTTCACCCCACTTTTACAATGTTTTTTTTTGGGTGGAATATGGGAAGTCCTTGTTAAACTGCATCCGGTTGTTGCCGTCTAATTGCGTAGGCTTGCCACATTTTTCTTTCTTGTTGTGATTTTTGTAATAATTCTTCATCTCTCCCTCTCTTTTGACTTTTTGCAGTATGCCAGGCAAATGAATTCCGTTGCCGCAATGGTGAATGCATCTCCTCTGACAAACACTGCGATAATGTAAACGATTGCTCCGAAGGCGAGGATGAGAACGAAGATTGCGGTAAGTGTAACAATACAGAATACAGAATACAGAAATCCTTGATATAGGCGAAACTCCTTATAAGTGCTTTATGAAAGCACAAAAACAAAAACGAAAATGTATCTACATATGTACTTATCAATAATCTACTATTACTATCTATAAGACTATATAAAATGGTATTTATAGTTTAAGATAAGTTAGTTTTAAGTGTAACTAAGAGCTAACTGCCAACTAACTAATCTCACTAACTAATCCAACCTACCATTTCTCTCCTCTCTCCTTCCGTCTTGCTAATACATTATGCTGTTATACTAACAACGAACAACCAAATCAACAATTGTTACTAACACTACATAAACGAAACTAAAACAGCTGCTGCCTGCAGTGCCATGGAATATCAATGTCGCGATGGCACTCGCTGCATCAGCTCAAGCCAACAATGCGATGGCCATCCTGATTGCAGTGATGGCGATGATGAGGAGCACTGCGATGGAAGTGAGTAACTAATAACCACATCATCATTATCATCCACATTTGATTTCATTTTAAAAAGTCCTTAGAGACCGTTAAGAAAAGGTGTAAAGGTGGTCGATCAGAGTAGGGCCAATTCTTTTTAGCATCTAATAAAGGGAAATTCAACCATTTTGTCAAAAGTGGCTAATTTTCATTTTTAATTCAATTGAAAATAAGTTTAAAGTTTTATCGAAAGTAAATTACTCATACTTTGTGAAAAGTGAATTTGATTTATAGCAAATTATTCTATCAATAGGGTTTTCCGGCTTTACCCAGAAACTTTCAGAAGATTCGATCACTTTTACACCATTAACCAGGATATCTTTCTATGTCTATGTTTGTTTTGCTTTTTACAATGCTGCTTGATGGAAAATTTGTATGATTAGTTGTGCCGAAATTGAGATATACTTGCCCCAAAGGGAAATTCACCTGCCGCGATCTAAGCTGCATATCCATAGTGCACCGTTGCGATGGACGAGCCGATTGTCCGCAAGATCGATCCGATGAAGAGGGTTGTCGTATGTTAAAATCTAGTCGATTTACTCAATATTCCATCTATATGCAAATATCTTTTTCTCCTGTTCTTTTGTGATTTTGATTTGATTTAATTTGGGTTAAGCAGCTTGTCTTTACGATAAATGGCAATGCGATGATGGCACATGCATTGCCAAGGAATTGTTATGCAATGGCAACATTGATTGTCCGGAGGACATATCCGATGAACGCTATTGCGATGGTGAGTCCAGATCAATTAGTCAGGCATTTAGTTAATTAGTCAATCAGTCAGACTCTCTATGAAGGTAAGAATATCGATCGCCTCACTTTCCCTAGCACATTTCTATGATTTCACTTCATTATGCCACAATTAACAAAACTATACTAATAAATTGCACACTAATCAAACCAAAAACCACTCAGGTGGCTATGATGAGGATGAGTGTCGCTTTAATGAGTTCCGTTGCGGCACTGGTGAGTGTATACCTATGCGTCAGGTGTGCGATAATATCTACGATTGTGCCGATAATTCAGACGAACTGAATTGCGGTAAGTGCGATTCAACGTCCGGCGATTATTGAGTGTCTATCGATAAATGTGTATGTTACGTCTAAGACTACAAAATGCTTTACTCCAGCAATCTGTGTCCTTTCTTTCTCTCATTGCGTCTATTTTTGGTGACTTTTGGTAACTAAAATTCGTTTTCTCTTACTTCTACGTGTGCTTTGTCTTTCTCTTTATTTATTGTGGTGGAAGATCTTGACTTTTAATTCTACAGCTTTCCAACACCGTGTTTTCTTCAATACGGGAATGCAATCGAAATGTTTACCATGAAACTTTCGCTTTTTCAATAACTTAAATAGTAGATGGAATTGGTTAATTTAAAAAGCAACTTAGTCTTAGTTATGCTTTTAGTTTATACAACTCCGATAACTATGAAGATTGCATTCCCTATAGCTCTACACGATTTCATCGTCTTTCGCTTTGTGTGCCTACTTTCTATGTGACAAGAAACTTTATGTTGAACTTTGACTTTTTACGTTTTGATTTTAAAACATAAATTTTTATTTTTCTTTTCCCCTCCCAAAACAATCTAAAATCTGAACCTTTGTGGTTATGGTTAAATCGAATGTCCAAAAACAAAAAACAAAATTAATTGCACGTATGTACAAAAACAACTTGGAATAAATGGAACTGAATCTGAACTCTCGAATCGATCAATTGGCTCAAACAAACGTCTTTGCATGAAAATCAAAAACATCCCCAAAATAAAAAACCCCAACAACTAAACCAATAATAATTATAATCAAATATTGTACCCATTCCTGACAAAAATTGGTTTGCATGTGGTTATGTCTTGTCCTCCACTTTCCCCCTGCAAACAAATTAACACCGATAGATATAGACGAACCAAATACCGATACATTCGACAATGACGGAATTATACGCAACTATGCGGATCACAATAACCATCACACCATCGACTATTCGGGCACAATCTATGGCGGTCGACCGAGTCTAGATGGCGACGATGCCAGGGAATATGAAGTTTATACACCAAACGGATATGAAGCATATCCACCGAAAAATGTTTACGTAAAGGTTAATTCCGATAGTGTGTGCAACTCGAATCAATTTAAATGCACCTCAGCGAATATATGTATACCCGTGCGCATGCGTTGTGATGGTTATTATCATTGCAACGATTTGAGCGATGAACGGGACTGTGAAAACTATGAATTGCCAAAGACAACACGAAGGCCGCCAATTTCCAGACCAAGCACCACCACAAGAATCACAACTACCAGAACCACTTCGGCACCACAGAGACCATCATGGCCAGCATGGACGTCAAGGCCACGACCACCTGCATCGCTGGAAATCGGCCCAACGAGTTCATCACGAGCATCAGAAACTGTTACAACCACAACTAACCCATTTTTAATAACATCAAGAACGACAACTCCTCTTCCAACAACAATAATGAGTAGGTTTTTTAGTCTAGTGTGGAAAAGGTGTTAACCAAGGTGATAGTGTTGGGTAATGCATAGGTTGTGGAAAAATGTGCAAACTGTTGTCCTCAACAGCTTGACAGTGTGGAAAAGTAGCAAAATAATGCATTTCAACTAGCCTAACTTAAGTTAATCGTAAACATTTTACCAACACTGACAGTTAAAGTTACATGCAAAACTAGTTCATTCATAAGTACATACGTATGTACATACTTACATATATAAGCCAGATAACATTATTCTAATTTAAGTCAGCTCTTCTTTTAATTTTAATGGTTTGTTTTGGATGGGCAACTACAGCTGCATTCATATACTTCATATACTTACACACACATACATACATATGCCGAAAGCAAATCAAAGTGCATGCCATGTGTTTGAAACATTGAAATTTACTTAGGTTTTTATAACCGGAAAAAAACAACAGCACGCACATATAGTTTATAAACTAGTTAAATGGTTAGCTAATTTAGCGTTTAATTGATGCCGTCACATAACTGTGACCCCTCCGGACCCGGTGAACTCTTCCGTACATTCAAACATGAACACTGACAATCTCATACTATTCCTATGCTATACCTTATTTATCTATCTCTCTCTCTCTCTCTTTCGCTCTCTCCCTCATTCTTCTTTTGTTTCATATATTTATTCTTCTTTTTTTTCATTTTTTATATGTTCTGCCAAATCGTATTATTATATGCCTTGTTGCCTGTTGACCAAAATACAAAACCACCAACCAACCACATATATCATACACATTTAGCCAACTCATCACCATCATCATCATCATCATCATCGTCATTATTGCCAACGCGAAGCAATTGCCTTGAAAACATTGAATTCGCGTGCCACAATCGCGATTGCATTCCAATTGAAAGCGTCTGCGATGGCATTGACGACTGTGACCAACACGAAGATGAGGATTATATTCTCTGCAATTGTAGCAGCGACAAGGTGAGTAAATCATCAACCCATATACATAGTTCAACTCTCCATCACAATTCACCACCATTCACCACCACAACCAACTCTACAACAACAACATACATTTACCCTTCCAATATGCTCGTTCGATCGTTCAGTACAAATGTCAACGCGGCGGCGGCTGCATACCCAAAACTCAAGTCTGTGATGGCAAATCTCAGTGTTACGATGGCAGCGATGAGAGCGCATGCCGTAAGTACCCTTCCCACATTATTGCCACCCAATCCGCCTCATTCCATCCATTTCCTGCCCCCTCTACCCAAGCAGCCCTAACTTAAAACATAACAATTCCAGCTCGTTTACTTAGTAACTTCTTGACTTTGTCCAAACCTATTCAATCACCAAGTCGATTAACATATCAAACCATTTTCATAATTGAAAAAAAAACTACGGAATGTCGGATTAGGACGTTTATTGTCCTATTAGAACTTTGACCACTTTAAATAAGTTTTTAGTGTTGAATAAATTTTATGAAATAAATTCAAGATTTTAGAAAAATCTAAGAAAAAGCTCTCAATTCGCTTTTCAATGCTATCCAACACTGGAATCTCAAATTTAGTGCTTTTCAACACCATATTTCATCCACAATGCTCGCCACTTGAATAGAAACACAAATATATTAAAGCATATTTACTAAGAATATGTATGGTTTAAATATATTCCCATCATGTCGTGCTTCATTTTTCATGACTGAATCAAAATAGATTGTTAGGAGTTTCAGCAACTATGTGTATAAGTTTTACGAGTTTTTTTGAAAATATGAAAATGGTTATAAATTTTTCCCCTTTTATTTTAATTTGACATTATTTTATTTTCATTCATTATACATTTTCATTTTCTTTAGATTGGCTTTTGTTTTTGGTTCCACAAATTGAAAAACATTTCTTTGGTTTTGTCTTTTGTTTATTATGACTAATGTACTAATTTAGTCTTAAATGACAGCTTCAGCTAATACCCTTGAAATTTTTGCTGCAAGAAAAATATATTGGCTCACTCCTTGCTTCCATTTTGCCCTGTTTAAAGAAAAAAACAAAAGAAAAATTTGATCTTTGCTGTAAACTGACCAAACAAAAAAACCTTTCTCTTCCACCCCAAAAACATTCTTTCTCTCTCTTCCCCTTTCTCTCTCTCTCTCTCTCTTTTTTATACGCTGTATGCTCATTTCTGCCAATTATTTTGACCCGTGTAAAATGTATCTACAACATCAACAACTACACCGACACCAACATCAATAACGGCAACAACAACAAACAAATACATCCTGCTGCATATTGCGCTTAAATGCTATGCAGATTTCCATGCCAGATTCAATAAGAGCCGACCAATTGTCGAATGCATGAGCTTTCAATATCAATGCGGCGACGGTAGCTGCATATCGGGCTATAAACGCTGCAACGGCATCACCGATTGTGCCGATGGTGCAGACGAGAACAACTGTCTCTTTCATTATCCGGATGAAACGGAAGACTATGATGGTAGCCCTATAAACAATAAGCTAACATAAGTTAGGCTCCAAAAAAAAGAGGACAATTTACTACTAAACGAACTAGTTTTAAGGCAAACTATTTCAATCATTCACCACACAACAACAACAAAAAACACAACTACATATGTACATATCCTTTTTTTTTTTTGTTTCGTTCTTGTCTCGTTTCGTTTCGTTTTGTTTTTCGCTTCTCTCATATTTTCATATGCCACACCACCACCACAAAACAACAATCAACAACAACACTACCACAATCAACACCACACAATGAAACATAAAAAAAAACACAGATCGTTATGATACTGACGAAATGCCATGTGATGTAACCGATTTGCTTTGCGATGATAATCGTTGTCTACCATATGAGAAGAAATGCGATGGCATTATAGATTGTGATGATCGAACCGATGAGGCATCGTGTCCTGGTACAGGTAAAGACAGCTATGATCTCTTGTATTATACAACACTACTCACAAAAACACACACACTCGACACACATACACACACACACAACACTAACACACTTTGGTGCGCCTTCATTGATCCATCTATCTGTCTATCTATCTATCCCATACATCATTTCACATCATTCACAGAGAATTGTCTTGATAGTGAGTTCGAGTGCGACGATTACTGTATACCCCTTGATCAGCTATGCAATGGCATTGTCAATTGCAATGATGGCAATGATGAGCACAACTGTAGTTTTTGTCGAGACGGTGCCCATCTGTATGTAGAAAAGAAGAAGAAAACCCAAAAAACAAAAATGTGTGATTCTTATGCGAATTTATGTTTTTCTTGCATTTCCATGTTATACATTCATCACATTTCACCACACAAAACACATCCAATCCATATACACACATACACATATAAATATGTACAACATTTGTGTGCATAAATTTGTTATCGATCCATCATCATGATTGTGCAAACTTTGTTATCGATCACGCTTAGCTGTAATAATGGCGATTGCATAGTTCCTAGCCGTTTATGCAATGGTATTATTGATTGCTCCGATGCTAGTGATGAGCGACAGTGTGGTAAGAGAAATGGTTTGACGAATTATGCACTACTTAAGAGTAATTCACCATTGCAAAACTCAACTTAGTGATTAGTATTTAAGTATTTATTAAGTCTAGCCAAAAGGTAGGTATATAGATATATATGTATGTATATGTAACTGTTGTTTATTTAGTTTTGTCTGATGCGTTTAAATAACCAGCTTAAGCCACCTTCTCACTTACTTTTTATATGTTTGTCTCTCTTTCTCGTTGCGCGCGCTAAACAAATAAACCTCTCTTTCTCACACACACACACACACACACAAACACGAACTCACCATTCATTTTGCTCGCCTGCCTATTGGTCATTGTGTGCTCGGCATGTTGTCTCTTTCAAACACACACGCCATAGTCACCACACGTCTAACGCCAAACGATTGCACTTCCGAGGAGTTCTTCTGCGATGATCTCTGCCTAAATCATTCAAAGCGCTGTAATGGTCAAATCGATTGCATTGATCATAGCGATGAGAATAATTGCCCCCCCAACAGCGCATGATACACGTTATCCATCGCCATATTATCCGCATTCACACACACATACGCAAACGCATTCGCTTCTGCCCTGTCCGCAGCATACATGCCCCAGTGGCAAATGTTATACGGAAAGTGAACGCTGCGATGGTCGTCAGCATTGTGAGGATAACTCGGATGAGCGTAACTGTAAGTTAATTCCATTAGTCTATGTACATATGTATGTGTAGTGTTTCTCGATCGGTTTAAAGATTTTTGGGTTAAATGTCTACGGAGAGGAGCAGCCATAAAGTGGAACATTATCCTTGGGTTGTTAGGCCCTTTGGCTTTCGTGCAAATGCGATTGCTTCTATCTGAGTTAGGCTTAAGTTATTTGGCACTGTATTAATTATATGTCTATGTTTTATGTAACTTTATATGTAATAACACAGAGCTTTTTACAGCACCAGCAGGCAAATATTCAATTGTCTACTTCTTATTGAATTTCAGTTGCTCAATATTTGTATCTGATTTCTCTCTTTCTCTTCTTTTTTTCTTGATCTCTCTACTTCTCTCCTTCTCTCTCACTTACCCACACACTCTCACACACACGCGTATATGTTTTTATATCTCCTTGTCGTTGTTTGATTTCACTTCACCACGTTTCAACATTTATATCGCACCACTTCTCACCACTATTCACCATATGAAAATGAAAAACAGGTACTCAATGCAAGGAACTTGAGTTTCTTTGTTACGATCAACAATATTGCATTAATGCATCACAGCACTGCGATGGCTATTACGACTGCAAAGATTTTTCCGATGAACAGAACTGTATTGGTTAATACAAACAAGAAAAAATAATAATAGTTTTGTTTTCGTTCTTATTAATTATTTAGATTTAATCAATTTCTTAAGTTTAAACTTTAAGTTGAATGTGTGTCGCATGATCGATTTATGTTTTAAGTAGATCACAAACAAACAACAAAACTATATGTATGCACTACAAAAAAAACCAAAAAAAAAAAAGTATCCCTTTGTTATAAGTTTAAACTTTTATCGTACTTTTCCATTCCAATTTCCACAGCCAAAGTGTACTCGTAGTTGAGATCCCTAATAGTCCTTGTCTCTATGTGATACTAATCCCAAAATTTGTATTTATGCTTAATCATTTAACTTCGTTTAGGTTGTGCTGCCGGTCAGTTCCGTTGTAGAGATGGACATTGCATTCCCCAGGAAGCTGTCTGCGATAATTATGCACAATGTCCTGATGGTTCCGATGAGGCTGATTGCCATACGGGTGAATGTTTGTCCAATCAGTTCCGTTGCCGCAATGGTCAGTGTGTGGGTGCGGCGGCACGTTGCAATAGGCAAACCGATTGTCTAGATGGTTCCGATGAGCAGAATTGCGGTAAGTTTTTAGACATATGTAGATAAATAATTAGCCAAATCACATTTGCATCATCATGAAATCAGAGCCAAAACAGAAACAGAATCCAAACAAAATGCAAGGTCATTCCACAGTTTTATCATCTACAACAACAACAACAACGACCACAACAATACCAACAACAGCAACAATGCCGTCGATACAATCGACATCTGTGCCAGCATTTCGCATCATTTGTCCATCAACAACATTCCGTTGTGAGAAAGGTCCTTGCATTGCCTTGGCGCTGCATTGTAATGGTCATGTCGATTGTCCCTACGATGCCAGCGATGAGCTGGATTGCCCTGGACTAACGCTCAGCAATGAGATCGATCGTAAGTGGAAGCGAAGCGAGAATGACCCGAATTCCCCCGGATCCAGTCTTCCACTACTAACTCTATGTCTATCCACAGGGCTATGGCTACCACACCCATCATAATTAACTTTAACTAATCTGCAAATCTTCTGAACACACACAAAAGTCATTTCTAACTTGATTATTTTTCGGCCTTTATTGTTTTCACAGCCAACGAACCAGCGAATAATCCACGCAATCAATTGTTGCTAAAGACCTATCCCGATAGCCAAAGCATTAAAGAAAGTAAGTATCGAATGATGATCATAAAGTTATCGATCGAAAAAAAACGCTAGTCTGTGATCGATAGTTATTTAAGGGATCGTACATTAATTTGGCTAAAGCAAGTTAAATTTAACCTGTTTTGTCTTGGTACGGTTGCCTTTGGTTTTTTTAATATTTCTACTCAACTCAACTCTCATGTGTTTTACCATTGTTTTAATTAATGCTTAACCCAACCAAAACGACTATAACCTACCACAAAAAAAAAAAAAAAACCAAAACGAAAAACAATAATATCATAAATAAAAAAAACCCCGCAGGATATATTAGGGAGGGTAAGTTTTAACCCCAATCTAAGCACACTACTTACATCTTATTGTAGTAGTAGACACACACAGTTCTTACTGCAAAGCACTACACACTGCCCAATTGGATGGAAACAAAATGAAATACGACAACAACAAAAATAAAAGAAAGCACCCAATCAAAAGCTACCTGCTAGTCCCCCTTATCCCCCCAATCTAAATATCTAAATTAGTGCTCGCCTAGTTTGACTCTTGCCATTTATAAATCGATAAACTAACTCACTATCAAAATACATCACACAAAACAGGTCGCGAGGTTGTCTTCCGTTGTCGTGACGAGGGACCAGCACGAGCTAAGGTTAGATGGTCTCGTCCTGGAGGTCGACCCTTGCCCGTTGGTTTTACCGATAAGAATGGACGTTTGGAGATTCCGAATATACGCGTAAGTAGCATGGACTCTTAACACAGTAAGAGTAAGATTAGTAAAACGGAAATGTTTTTCAGGTGGAAGATGCTGGAACTTATGTCTGCGAAGCTGTTGGCTTCCCCAACTATATGCCAGGTCAACAGGTTACAGTGCATCTAGAAGTCGAACGATGTAAGTAGTATGAGTCGCTTTTATTTTATATATTTTGTTAACTCTCTGCTCCCTGCTGTCATGCTGCAGCCTGGGGTGAACACAAGTATGAGGATCTTAAGTCGAATCGCATTAAATACGGCAATGTTCCGCATATTGATCTTGAATTTTTTGGTCTAGGTAGGAAAACACTCTCAAATAGAGTTAGGGAGAAGGTCTTCAAAACAGAGATGGACC
The DNA here is from genome assembly GCA_018150345.1 of Drosophila equinoxialis. NCBI lineage: Eukaryota > Metazoa > Arthropoda > Insecta > Diptera > Drosophilidae > Drosophila > Drosophila equinoxialis. The sequence continues at coordinate 3,741,914 of JAECWI010000002.1, read as the reverse complement.
TGGGAGTCTCTTTGGGGGTCCAACTCTGTCCTGAAGCCTTCTAGTTTTGTCAATAATTAATTTTACTCTTATTTGATTCCCTCTTTATTAATGCCGCTTGTGGCGCTTGGTAAGCTTTGGGTTGGAAACTCTCGACAAAGATAATGTAACTCCTGATTGACTCTCTTTCTTCCTTTAATATCTCTCTCTAGACAACAATGTGGAACGACCACCCACAGCATGTACCGAGCATCAGGCAACTTGCATGAATGGCGACTGCATTGATAAGAGGAACATTTGCGATGGCACACTTCATTGCTCGGACGGCTCTGATGAGCATAGCTGCAGTCATGGACGCAAATGCCAACCGAATCAGTTCCTTTGCAACAATTCCAAGTGTGTGGAACGCACTTGGCGTTGCGACGGTGAGAACGATTGTGGTGACAATTCGGACGAAGAGTCTTGCGACACTGAGGCAAGCGATACACCATGCCGTTTCAATGAATTCCAATGCCGTAGTGGTCATTGTATACCCAAGAGTTTCCAATGTGACGATGTACCCGATTGCAATGATGGCAGTGATGAAACCGGTTGCAGTAAGTATTCTATTAGAGGGATAGAGGCTGATCATATTACTCACACGCATTTCGTCTTGCAGTGGTCCCCGTTCCCGTGCGTCCACCACCCCCTGTGAAATCGCTCCTGGAAGGAGAATCCCTAGAATTGATATGTACAGCCACCGGAACTCCAGTACCCACCATTGTTTGGCGTCTCAATTGGGGTCATGTACCCGACAAGTGTACATCGACCAGCCACGAAGGCACTGGCAGGCTATATTGCCCCAATATGTTGCTTAAGGACAGCGGTGCCTATTCCTGTGAGATCATCAATACGCGTGGAACACATTTCGTTACACCGGATACCATTGTAAAGGTAACACCGGAGCGTAACAACTTCTGCGCCGCCGGTTTCTTTAATATGCTGGCCCGTTCCGCTGAAGACTGCATCAGTTGCTTCTGCTTTGGTGTAGCCAACTCTTGCGATAGTGCCAATCTCTTCACCTATGCCATTCAGCCACCAATTCTGTCACATCGTGTGGTTAGCGTCGAGCTAAGTCCCTACCGTCAATTAGTTATCAATGAAGCATCTGGGCAGGATCTGCTTAGCCTGCATCATGGTGTACAGTTCCGTGCCTCGAATGTGCAATACGGTGGTCGGGAAACTCCTTATCTGGCCCTGCCCAGCGACTATATGGGCAATCAACTGAAATCCTATGGCGGCAATATTAAGTATGAAGTTAGCTATGTGGGCAGTGGACGTCCAGTGTCAGGCCCCGATGTCATTATAACAGGCAACCGCTTCACTCTCACCTATCGTGTGCGCACCCAGCCCGGACTGTCGAACAAGGTGTCGGTGCCACTGCTTCCAGGCGGTTGGCAGAAACCCGATGGGCGCAAGGCCACTCGTGAAGAAATCATGATGATATTGGCCAATGTGGACAACATACTCATTCGACTCGGTTATCTAGACAGCGTGGAACGTGAGGTGGAGCTGGTAAACATCTCCCTGGACTCGGCTGGTACATCCGATCAGGGATTGGGAAGCGCGTCGCTGGTGGAGAAATGTAATTGCCCACCCGGCTACATTGGTGACTCTTGTGAGTCGTGTGCTCCGGGCTATGTGCGTGAACCTGGCGGCCCTTGGCTGGGTCATTGTGTTCCCTTCACTCCCGAACCGTGTGCGGCCGGTACCTATGGCGATCCACGACGTGGCATTCCCTGCCGTGATTGCCCATGCCCGCTGAGCGGTAGCAACAACTTTGCCAGCGGCTGCAAGCTGAGTCCCGATGGCGAGGTCATCTGCAATTGCTACGAGGGCTATGTAGGAAGACGCTGCGAGAGCTGCGCTTCGGGCTATCAGGGCACTCCCATGGCACCGGGCGGCAGTTGCCATCGTATTCCCGAATCGACATGCAATGTCGAGGGTACCTACAGTGCCAGGGCCGATGGCAGTTGCCATTGCAAGGATCTGGTTATTGGCGAACATTGCGATAGCTGCGCCCCCAAGAGTTTCCATCTGAACTCGTTCACCTATACAGGATGCATTGAGTGCTTCTGCAGTGGACTGGGGGCAGATTGTGCTAGCACTTCGTGGTTCCGTGATCAGATCTCTAGCAGTTTTGGACGTACACATGTCGCGCACGGTTTCCAATTGGTGCGTGACTACACTCGTCGCAATCCACAAACCCTACAAATCCAGACATCGCCCAGTGCCATTAGCTTCAGTTCATCCAGCAGCGAACAAAGTGGTTCGGATACCCTCTACTGGAGTCTGCCCGCTATCTTTTGGGCAACAAATTGACTTCCTATGGCGGTCGCCTGAGCTACAACCTAAGCTATAGTCCCCTGCCAGGTGGTCAAATGTCCCGCAACAGTGCTCCCGATGTTGTCATTAAGAGCGGTGAAGATCTAACTCTTATTCATTATCGCAAGTCAGTGGTTAGTCCCAGCACTGCCAACTCGTATGCGGTGCCGGTTATCGAAAGTGCCTGGCAGCGAAGCGATGGTCAGTTGGCCAATCGTGAACATCTCCTCATGGCGTTGAGCGACATTCGTGCTATTTACATTAAGGCCACATACACGACCAGCACCAAGGAGGGCTCCCTGCAGCAGGTGGTGCTCGATACGGCCACGGCAAGCACTTCTGGTACTCAACGAGCCTACGAAGTGGAGGAATGCCGTTGTCCCACCGGCTACAAGGGACTTTCCTGCGAACGTTGTGCTCCTGGCTACAAGCGTAATCCCGAAGAAGGTCTCTATCTGGGATTGTGCGAGCCCTGCGAATGCAACGGACACTCATCGCAATGTGATGCCGAAACCGGAGAATGTCTGGTAAGTAGACCATACGAATTTACACACGAATCCACCTTTACCATTACCTTTTCCCTCCCCCAGAACTGCGCCGACAACACCGAGGGCGAGAGTTGTGAACGTTGCTCAGCCGGCTTTGTGGGCGATGCCCGACAAGGTTCGCCTTATGACTGCCAGCCAGACGGAGAGTACGCACCTGCACCCGGTCCTGGTCCCAACCCCGATGGACGGACCGATTGCAGCCATTATAATTGTAATCAGTATGGTACAAGCAGCTGCGATAACGGCTACTGCGTTTGCAAACAGAACGTGATTGGCGACCATTGTGATCAATGCCGTCCCGGCACATTTGGTCTATCGGCCAACCATGCCGATGGCTGCAAGGAATGCTTCTGTTCCAGCCAGTCTAGTCAGTGCAGTTCTGCTGTGCTCTACCGTGAGCTGATACCCGTAGACTTTATTGACAATGCACCGCTGATTACCGACGCAAATGGTGAAATTCAGGCCCACGAAAACATTGAATTCGATGTGAAAGAGAATCTCTATACCTATTCCCATGAGAGTTTCCTGCCCAAGTACTGGAGTCTGCGCGGCAATCTGCTGGGCAATCACCTGCATTCTTATGGCGGTACCCTGACCTACCTTCTTATTGTTGAATCCAATTCAGGCCGTTATGAGGAGGGACACGATGTCATTTTGATTGGTAATGGTGTGAAATTGATTTGGTCGCGTCCAAGACACGAGGCGGAGGAGACCCAATACACTGTGCGTTTGCACGAGGACGATGATTGGCAGCGACAAGAACGTGGACGTTCGGTGCAAGCTTCACGCAGTGACTTTATGAATGTACTGACCAACCTGGAGCATATATTGATACGTGCCACAACCAAGGTGCCAACCACTCGCACGTCGATTGGCAATGTTGTTCTCGAGACAGCGGTGGAGCAACGCACGGCGCAAGCTATACGGGCCACCGACATTGAGTTGTGCCAATGCCCGCCCGGATATCAAGGCAACTCGTGTGAGAGTTGTGCCCCGCTACACTATCGCGACGTCCAGGGTTCCTGCAGAGTCTGTCCCTGCCAGCGGGAGAACAGCGAAAGCTGCGCCCTAGGCAGCAATGGTTATGTGGAATGTCGCTGCAAGCCGCGTTACACAGGCGATCGTTGCCAGAATGTGGGTGAGTGCTACAAATTGGGGAGTTGCGACAAGTGATCCCATCTCTCTCTCTCTCTCTCTTATCCATCTCTCTATACGCTCGATATGACCCTTTTCTATCACATCGCTCGACACATTTGCATTGAATTATCAACCATTTCATTCCATTCATTCGAAAAATTTTCTCACTTTTGCTCTAGCTCTTGTCATTATTTTTTTATTTTTCACTCTTTACTTTTCTTTTCAACGCGAATCAAACCAAAACAAAAACCCAAAAACAAAATACAAAACAACAAAACAAACATCCTTCATCCAATCCACATTCTAGACACATCTCCCATTATTGAAGAACCGCCCAAGATATGTGATATAAGCAGGGGATTCTGTTGCAGTGGCTTTCATTTCGATATTGAGCCCAACGAGACAATATCCGACAATGACACCCTGCAGATATATAAGGGCAACAGAATCATAGGAAATATAACGAAACTCCGTTACGGCTGTCATCTGCGAGGTTCGCTGTCTTAAAAACATCAAAGAAAAAAAAAACAAACACAGAAACCAAAAACCAAATCAAAAAAGAACACCCCACCAAATCCGAAAGCACACCAACAATTTTTGTTCTCTACTTCTCTGTACCTTTCGTAGTATTTGCAACTCAACAAACAATCTAACGTTTAGAATTGTCTTTAAAAAACTCAAACACTCCAAAAACTTTATTGACTCAGCCATAATGTATTTCTATTCTGGGAGTATTTTGAGGCCATATACTTTGTAGTAGATCTTTATATGTTTTTACAAAAGGTGCAATTGGGCAAAAGTTTCTACAAATTTCGATGCATAGAAAATTCATATAGAACGGCAAAAAATTTCAGCACTTATTTATAAATTCCTGATCAGTCCGAAAAGTCTAGAAATTTGAAAATTTGTCAGTCTTGACTGAATATAGTGCTTGAATTTTTTAACGTTTCGAATTCTGTTCTCTTTGGATTCGTTAATTTTGACTTTTGTCCCATTGGCCTAATCCACAAATCCCAGATTACTTCCCAACGTATTTACAATTGTTTCTATGTATGTATGTGTGTGTGTTCTAGACTTTTGGGCTAGCAATTTTGCAACTCGTAGTACAGTGTACTGTTTTTTACTACCTATATATCTATAGTTCTGTAGAATTATTAGAATATTTGTATGGCGAAACTAGTAATATGAAATGTATGAATATTTGCCCCCTTCAGTATGCAATACAAATCGAAAAATTCGTTAATAACTTTTATAGCTTGGAAATGATAGAAAACTTTTTTAAGCCCCGGGATATTTCAAAAATTGTTATAGTTTTTAAAAAGTACATTTTTAGTCAATCTATAGCATACTTTAGGGTGCAAATTACTCTTACTTTCACGCCATTACCTTTTAATTGTGTTTTTTATTTTTCGAATTGTTGAGCTTTAAAAGTCACTTTTGGTAAAGACACAGACTCAACTCGATTTCATTCTCTATTCTCAAAAAGTTTTAGATTTGCTTTCTAAACGTCTCTCTCTCTCTTTCTTAAATCTTAATCTCTGTGGTACTCTAAAGTAGGACCTGGAATCTAAAAATGTATACATAGTTTATATTACATTTTTCCCTCTATGTTATTCTATGTGTCCTTTTTTTGTGTAGTTAGACAAACAATAACTCTCTTGTCTCTCTACTGAAATTTTTAACTTCACTGCCCCTTAAACTCAACTTTCAAGTGTATACTAACTAACGAGACTATAAGTTTTAAATTCTCTGTGATATCGGAGAGATTAACCGTAACGAAAACATATAAACGAAAGTTATCTGATGCAAACCCAAAAATTCGTTTCGTTTCGATTCGATAGTAGTAAGTGTGTGTTTAACCAAATTCAATGTGTGTGACCCCCCCTCCAGCCCAGCTCTCCATCTACACCCTTGTGTTTTCTCTTGGCCATAATTGTTAAACCGCAACTCATGTCACTAACAACACCAAACTAAGGGCAAAAACCGGAATCCAAAGAAATGGAATTTAACTAATTGCACAATTTTCATTTGTCCAGACAATGGAATTGTGGAGCCACCAGTACCCACACCAGATGATGGTGATATACGCACTCAGATCATTGTATTGATTGCCAGGCCAGAGATAACAATTGTACCAGTCGGTGGTTCCCTAACACTCACCTGCAGTGGTCGCATGCGTTGGAATAATGTAAGTGAACTTGACAACAACTCTCCTTCTTTGCTGTTATTCGAATTTGATCTGTTAATAGGATTCTGTGGGAGTGCATTGGTACAAGGATAATAGCCAATTGCCCAGTCAAGCTTCTGTCGAGGGTGGTAGACTGCATCTATATAATCTGCAAATATCCGACTCTGGTATTTACATTTGCCAGGCACGAAATGAAGACACCTTCAAAGAATACAAGGACACTGTCTCCATTACCATAACCGGTGAGTATGAGAGACTTTTTAAGGCAACTCTTAGTTTACTTCTTTTACCTGATCTCTTTTGACATGCCTGCATACAAAAAAAAAAAACACACAAACAAAAAAAAGAATATGCCAAGGAAATGTTGGCTCGCTATGGTATCTATCTATATATAAACGAATCCAACTCTAGCTTCGTGTTTGCTAATCCTTTAACTATTTTATCATTTTATCCTTGATTTCGATAGAAGTTGAACAACAATCGCCCGCACGCATTGTGTATTTACCCAGTTATGTGAGCTTTGAGGAATTCCAACCGAATGAAATCAATTGCCAGGTGGAGGGCAATCCAACACCAATCGTTACCTGGACCCGGGTCGATGGCCAAGCCGATGGTCTAACACGAACCGATGGCACCCGCTTGATATTCGATTCGCCACGCAAATCGAACGAAGGTCGCTACCGTTGTCTGGCCTACAATAAGCTCAATCAGGAGGAGAAATATGTCCAGGTGTATGTGCAGAGTAGCACACCAGCTCCACTGCCACAGCGGGAACGTGTCTACATTCAACCGGAGGAGTTCAATGGCATCGTTGGGGATACAGTGCGTTTGACTTGTCAGTCAACGGGTAGCGCTAAATTACGCTATCAATGGGCTCACGATGGTTTCCCATTGCAATCGCAACGTAATATCTACATTAGCGATAATATTCTGGAAATTTCACAAGCCTCCTTCGACGATTCTGGCAAATATACATGCTCTGGCTTGGATATGTACTCGAGACGCATTGATGCCGATGCTCATGTCTATATTGATCATAGTCAAGTGCCTCCCATTGATGGCAGGTGAGTGGTGTCTCTTACCTTATCCTCTTTTTCAGCAGTCACTAAATGATATTTCCGTATGCAGCACTTCGCCCGTGATTACACCAATTAATCAACAATATATCATACTGCAAGGTGAAGACTTTAGCATTGCCTGTGAAGCTGGTGGTACTCCTTATCCAAGCATTAAATGGACTAAAGTCCACGAACCATTGGCCGAAAATGTCCATGTAAGCGGCAATGTGTTGCGCATTATCAATGCCAGGCCCGAGAATCGTGGCCCATACACTTGTATAGCGGAAAATAAGCATGGCTCTGATACGGCTAACACTAACATTGATGTCGAACGTAAGTCGAAATGAGTTCAAAGAGAAAGAAACGTAGCAAACAAACCAAACAGGACACATTTATGTATAGATAACGAATGAAGATGTAACAGATTGCCTCTCTTTCATCCATCTTTATCTCTCTTTCCCCCCTTTGTGTTTGTTTATATCATTTATTATAATTTGTATTTGTTTTAAACATTTGTTTCAAATGCATCACTTGCCCAAGCAAGTGCGCAAAAATGGAGTCGGTAATAAGTCAGGTCCGCACAGTCTGTTACTCATATTAATATGTACCACCACGATCATTTGCTTGCTTGCAGCTCGTGAGCCACCGAGCATTGAAATATCACCAACTGAACCACAAGTCGTACATGTTGGCACCCAACATGCGCTCTATTGTCGAACCACTGGCGGCATACCCGAGCCGACTGTTCAATGGCGTCGTGTCGATGGTACACCACTATCACCTCGCCACCAGGAGCAGGCCCACGATCCTGGCTATATAATGTAAGTACACTTATTTCTCACCCCTCACTCTCTCACTCTATCACACTCTCTGGAATTGACTGACTTGGTTTGGTTTTGTTTTGTTTGCAGCATTGATGACATTCAGATCGCTGATGCCGGTGATTATGAGTGCTCTGCCACAAATGTTATGGGCAGTGTAAAGTTGACAGCAACAGTTCGTGTGGTGGAGACACCAGTGATTAGCCTTACGCCCGATGATTCGATTATCTATTTGACCGAGGGCGATGAGTTGCGTATTAGCTGTCAGGCCAGTGGTCATCCAAATCCCAATGTTCAATGGGATTCTCGTGATGCCACACCGGAACTCTACTCGAATAGGGTCAGCAATTCGGCATATTTGAATATCTATCGGGTTAGTGCATCCGATGCTCGTGTCTATGTGTGTACCGCTACCAATGAAGCGGGCACAGATGAGCGTCAGATACGCGTGGAAGTGAAACCGAAACGTGGTGATATTCCCGAGGATGATGGTGATGTTGTAATTAATTCACCATATCCACAACGTCCGAACGTTGGGCCGCCACGCCAGCCCCCACAATCGGAGCCAAAGAAGAGTTACGCCACGGCCGGTGATAATGTGACCCTAACGTGTGACGGTGTCGGCTCATACGATGTCATTGTGCAATGGGTGCGTGTCGATGGACGACCAATGCCGTCGAATGTTTTCATTGATCGCAGCAATTTAACCATTATTGCGTTTGAAGAGCAAAATCTTGGTCAATATCGTTGCAATTTCTTCGATAGTCGCAACTCACTGGTCAACTATGAAGTTCGTGAACTAGTATTGCTGGCGGTGCCAAAGATTACATTCTATCCGAACATACCGCTTAGAGTAGAGGCCTATCAGAATTTGGATCTATACTGCCTGGCGGAGAATGCCCGTCCAGAGGATGTGCGTTGGAGTGCCGACAATAATCGACCACTATCCAGGTGAGAGAACCTAATAAAAATGTAATTTACCCCCAAAAAGTATGCCTTAGTCAGGTGCAAAAAATGCATTTCTCTAATGTTCTGTAATGTTCTTGAAAAAAAAGAATAATTTTCGTTTATAAACAATTATTTTGTTTGTTTTTAGAATTTAAACTTTTGAAATATTTTGGAAGGACATCTTTTCCATTACTTTACTCTTTCGATAACTTTTCTTCTAATGCTAATTCTATTTTTTCCAGTTCGGTGCGCATCGAGGGAAACGTTTTACGTTTCACGTCCATAACTGAGGCAGATGCTGGCGGTTATCGTTGCACTGCCTCCAACGAATACGGTAACATCGAAAAGGTCGCTCAGGTCGAGGTAAATCCACGCCGTATCTATCATCAACGACCCAAATCCCAGGATTACATTGGCAACGTGGGCGAAACTGCTCAATTCCGTTGCCTTGCTGAAAAGCGTGGTGAGCTGCGTTATAATGTCGAAGTAAGTAATCTCGCAAAGAAACATCCAAGCCATACATTCGCCTGATTCCACTTGTTCGATTTCATACACACACACAGTATCGTTGGTATCGCGAGGATCAGCAACCACTGCCAAATGATGTTAGTCCCAACAATGCGGTGCTTGTGCTCAAATCTCTGAAACGTGAAGATGAGGGTCGTTATGTTTGTACATCGTATGACGTGTCTACCCGCCAATATTTGGAGCCCACTTACGTTAATTTGCGTGTACAGCGTGAGTAGTTTAAAGCCCTCCCCACACACACACACATCTCCCACACTTAGCCCCCAAAACTCTACCACTCCCCCCACAAAACTTTTACCGCCCCCACCCCCATTTCGACCCAGCCAGCATATATTTCACATACACAAAACAAATATACCCCAAAAACTCCACCCCTGCCTCTTATTTGGTTAGGTCAGATCAGAGATATATACATATATGGGGGGAGAAAAATGATACTAAGAAGAAGAAGAAAACACAGAAATATCTCTCACACTTTTTCCCCATTTTCTATTGACCAAAGAACACCTTAAATTGAAGAAAAAAATAACAAAAACAATTTATAAAAAAATTATACAAAGGATTGGGCTTTGTTGGCAATGTTAGATTCTCTTTTTCTCTCTGTCTTTAGCTCGCTGATTTGACTTATTTCGTTATGATTATTGTAAAATTGTTCATTCTATACTATAAATTGTTGTATTCATTGCAAATTGGAGAAAAGAAAACCATAAATGGAAAGAAAAAAACTTGTAAATTGTTAAACAACAAAACAAAACAAAATGAAACTCTGTAAATATGCGAGCAAAAAAAAAACACATTTTGCCACCTACTTAACCCTACTATACTCTGTCTATCAAACTATCTTCTCTCTCTCTCTCTCTCTCTCTCTGTTTTACACACAATTACACCACCATCGGGGCATGAGGTTAACACTTTGTATAAAAGACAAGGCAAAACTCTTAAAAAGATGAGAAATTCAAATTGTAAAATCTAAGTAAAGATCATGTCCTCCATCTTTTTTCCTCTTTCTACGCACACACGTACACTCTCAAACACACACACACACACACGAAACTGTACTATATTGTAAATGTATGTTTAAGAAATTTACTAAGCAATTATTGCAAAAACAATTTATAACAAATTTGCAAAAAAACAAATCAACAAATTTTAGAAACCACAACAGAAAAAAAACAATACAAAAAAGGTGAAGGTCTAACCATTAATAACAGTAAAAAAAAAAAAAGAAACAGAAGATTATGTACAGAAAAATAAAAACAATTTGCATGCCTTCCTCCCCCCTCCTCCTCCTCTGGCCCATATCACCCACCCGAATCCTACTACTTTTCCTATTCTCACTCGCTATCCCTTTCTATCTTACCAACAAACCTACGAAAGCCAACTTAAAAAAACACTCACACACACACACGAAAATTGAAATCTTTAATCTTAAGTTGAGAAGTAAAGAGAAACGATAACGATTTATACTTAAATTTTAATATACATTTATTGGAGCATATTTACGTTTAAATTTTAAGTTGAAAAGCAAAAAAAAAAAAAACCAAAAACCAAAATGGCTGCCATTTTCTATTAACATACTGACTAAGTGACAAAAAGCAAGAAAGAAAAAAAAACACAAACAAAAAAAAAACCAAACGAAAGAATATTAACATGTAAAATTAAACACACTACAAACTGTAACACATTCTTTTTATTTCTCCCCTGACAACCAAACCGACCCCCCCCCACACACACACTCTTCCACTTAACCCTTTACCCATTCCCACTCCCAGTCCCACTTCCACTCCCACTCTCTATTCTTTAATACAATTAACATGCTACAAAGGCAACTGATCGCACTAAAAGATCTCGATTAACGATAGTCACACAAATCTATCGATTGGCATCGATCATCGACCTTTGCGGCATACGTTTTCCCTTGGTGTTGGATAATTCATTCTAATTATTTGTTTGTTAATTTGGTATTTAAATATTGGTATTGGTAATTGGTGCCGGAGGTGTCTATCATCTATCTATCAGCGTCTATATAACTACATATAATTATATATATGTATATATATGTATAGATATATGTACCATCAACAACGTGTGTTCCGTCCCTGTATAATTTGTTTGTGATAATCAAGTAAAATATCAGATCAATAAGTAAATGCAAAATAAAATAAAAATGCACATTGCACACATTGACTTTCACCTATCTATCTGTCTCTCTTCTTCAAATGCTCTTACTATCTACGCTCTCTCTCTCTCTCTACTCTCTCTCTGTCTTTTTCTATTGTAATGCACTTAAAAAAAATAATTTTTTGGCACTCTCTTTTTGTATATAATAATTTTCACTTGACGCTTTGTTTTAAGTACATTCTGTTTTGCCAAAAAAAAAAGAATTATATAAATAAGTTAAAATCAGTAAGAATTAAAGAGAACAAAGATCGAAACATAATAGATTGATCCATGAAGAAGATGAATGATTTCATATAGTCAAGTAATATATTACCAGATGACAGATTGAAAGTTGAATAATGATGATAGAAACAATTATTTTAATTTTTTTGCCATTTCGTATTATTATTATTATTTCTTTCTTTCTCTCTCTCTCTCTCTCTCTTTCTTTACACCACTATCCCTCTCTCTCTCTCTCTCTCTCCACTGCTTAATTCTATTTTATATGTGCTTGTGCAAACAAAAACTATATAAAAATAATTTTAAATATTATTTCCAATTTAATCATAATTTGTATAAAAAAAAAACAAAAAACAAAACAAATCAAATGAAAACGAACACACATACGAAAAACAAAATCAACTTTGCCTGCCAACCACATCAAACAATGAACAACCATCACCACCAACAACAACAACAACAACAACAACAACAACGACAACTTCAACCAACCAACCAACTTTATATCGTGATCGTCGTCGTCGGTCCATATATGTAGCTAATTACAAGTTTAAGCTCGGCCACAGCGTTTCAGAGATCCCTTGCATGGTTTTCATAATTTGTCCAGGTGTGTTACCGAAGCCGACATGCGTCCAAAAATATCAATTGATTTTCAGCCCAAGTATTTGTGCCTCAATACCAAATGCTAATTAATTACTTCTATTGTATACATATAATTACTTAAATATTATTATTTTCATTTGATTTTTGTATTTTTGCCCCCATCTTAATAATTTTTTAGTTTTTTAAGTTTCATTTTTTGTTTGTTTGTTTTTTGGTTTAATCTTAACATTAGTTACTAAGGACTTTTTTTTTGTATATAAACAACTACAAAAAGCAATAACAAATTGAGAACATAAAGATGAATAGAGAACAACTAAACGAATGCTGATTAAGTTTATTACTAGATATGCTTGACCCTTCCCACTTCCCCCATCTACTAGTACTTACAAAAACATACATACGTACATATATAAAAATGAAAAACAAAAACAAAACTTTGTTTGCACAATTTCCATTCCCATGGTTATTTTTGCATTACGCGCAATCTTTTAAAGATCCTTTAAACTGTCTGTCTATCGATAACATACAATCCCTCGCAGAGTAGTGCTGGAAATTGCAGAAACTAACTTTGCATTCCTTTGCCTTGAATAGCTAATTATTTTGAAAATTCAAAGATTAAATATCCTCCACAAATTACAAGATGAATTTGTTATTCTGTAACTTAAAGCAGCGCTATTTTGCAAAAATATAGCAACTTCGGTAGCATCGAAGTCCGAAACGGTAAATGAGCACCTGGTAAAGGATATTGGGAGAAGGGTTTATTGTAATTGTAGACGGAAAAAGATGATTTTAATCAACAGTAGAGAACGTGTGACAATTTGAAGATTGTAGATTATTAATTTGTAATACTTAAACTATGATCTGCTGGCTGTGCGGCATGCAAACAGATTCCAAGAGCAACAACAAGGCCAAGGCGAGCAAACAACAACATAATAGCAATCGACCCATTGCCACCACTCCGGCTGCCTGTCAGCCCAGTGACTTCAAGTGTGTGTCACATCCGCATACATGCATCAAGGCAAATATGGTGTGTGACGGCATCTACGATTGCACCGATCATTCGGATGAATTCAATTGTACGCGGGACTATGGGAATGGCAAAGGCAAACTGAAGGCGGACAACAGTGGCAAGGGAACAGCAACGGCGGCGTTGGCAACAGTGACAGAAGGAACAGCGGGAACTGGAACGGGACTTAACTTTAAACGCTGGAAGAAGAACAGTCGTCAATTTCTGCGACAAAAGCGTCATAATCATCGTCAGCAAGAGAAACTTTCAATGATCAGCAGCCTCTTTGGTTGGTCCCCAAAACTCTTCTTTTCATTGCTTTATTTCTTGTCTATTTGTATTTTCTTTTTAACAACTATTACCTTTTTACCCACTCTGTCTCTTTCTTATACTCTGTGGCTATCCCTTACTTGAACTTAAAGGGATTGTTCTGATTTTTGATGAAATTGAAATTGTTAACTGATAAAAAGACAAACTTGATAACCTCACACTTTTTGCAAACTTCAAAAATTTACAAATCCTATTGTAGTTCGTTCTACACAATAAAAATTTCAAGGAGAATTCAATCTAACAGTCCCCAAATATACAGATTATAATGATTATAATCTAAAATGGAGAATTTTCCTGGAATAAAGCTTAATCGAAGTCCATGTAAAGTAAGAAAGTTGTTTTTTATTTTAGAGTCATGATTCAATCAGAACAATCCTCTCTGTGTCTCTCTTTATTTTCCTCTGTTTCCCTTACTAATTTTAGTTCTAATTTACTAATTTCTGCTTTCCTAGTGTACTCTCTCTCTCACTCTATCTCTCTCTCTCTCTCTCTCTGTCTGTCTAACTGTCTCTATTATTCATATTCTATCTCTATCTCTATTTGTCCTGGCTTTTTATAATTTTGTAGGCATTTACAACTTTTAGTTGTTTACACTTAACCAATGAAAACGAAAACCCGCAATCGAACCAAAAACCTCCGATTTGAACTCGAATTTGGCTTCAATGATGATGATAATCACCGACCTCGAATCACAAACCAAGCACCGCAAACTGAATAAAAATGTTAATGAAAACCAAAACCGATTTTGCTCATCTCAAAAGTCGGCTCTAATGAATATAGAAAACTTATTGCATATAAAACGGGAAAAACAACGTAGCCATCACTTTAACAGCGTCTACAATTACATGTTTCCTTTGCTATAAATGGGGTCCTTGATGGTATTGAAATTGAAACATAATTTGCATGTGATTATATATATATATAGACTAACAACAAACAGCAACTAAATCTGTATATAGACATATTTGTATAATAAGAAAGTTTTGTAAATAATATGCCAATGCACTTTAAATCCATCTGCATATACACACACACACACACACACACACACACACACGGAAATTGCGAAATCAAAAGAAATGTTTTTTGAAAACTTGTAAAAACAATTTTTATGTAGAATTTGTATTTACTTATGATATACATACATACATACATATATATGTTTCATATATTTCTGTTAAAAAAGCAAAAACAAATCATAAACAAAATATTATATATTCCGGTAAAGTGGTAACTCCCCCGCAAAAGTCTTATCACCCCCAAAAACGTATTGTACTTACTAAGTATGTGTTTAGCTAAGTAGTAAACCATTATGACAAAATTGCCAACAATTTGATGAACCGACCAAAAATTTCCATTTACTTGAACAGTGAAAATTCTCTTAAAGGAGACTTCACTGTACTATATCTATTTGTATATGTTATCGTATTTTGTGTGATTCGAACTATCTGTAGATTCAGTATTTGTAGCTTAATATCACGAATCTCGTATCTCGCCCCACACCCACCCAGTACCCTTTAAACCAAAACCAACCACTCTGTGTCTATCTCTCTCACTCACTGTCTCTGTTACCTCTCTCTCTCTCTCTCTATGTCTGTCTTTCTTTCCACTCTATTGTATGTCCTAACTAGTTAGAAATCGATAATGCTAAACCAAAACTAAAAGAGAAACAAAAAACAAATCTAACTTTTATCAAGTTTTGACATACAACGCGAACAATCACTATAATATTCGAAAAATTTGAATAACAAATTTGGTAATATTCAAATTGTTGAATTTCTGGTGTTTTGTTCGATATGTGTACATGTATAAATATTAAAGAGTAGCATGAATACATTCATTTTGATATTTGAAATAGATTTGAAAGTACTCACTATGAATACTTAGAGTAATTTGAGTTTCCGAGTGATTCACTTCACTGAAACATTTATTCATGTCAAAGTGCTCAAAGTTTTTAAATTGATTTATTCATTGGGTAATTATGTAATGAATACTCAAACTTTTGTCTTTAAATTGTTGAATGAATGAATCATTTTTTTCAACTACCCAGACTGATTTTGAAATTTACAATTTTTGAATAACAATTCATTTGAAAAGTCTTTGAATAATTGATTTAAAAGAGTACTCAGAATAGGAAAGAAAATTTGAATATATTTGTGCAGATCTCTAATAATTATATATGACTATATATATATATATACGAGATATATATAATTTTTTTTTTAATTCATTCATATTTGACATGTAAAAATTTTGCTAACTGTTTTTCTCTTTGTGTACCTTTTTTTTACTATTTCCATCTCGTTCGTTCATATCATATACACCAAATACACACACACAACTACACTCACACACACACAAACACGCACACACAAACATATATGCACTTGCTCATCATTTAACCCCTAAAAACCCTCAAAAAAACAAAACCAAAATTCGAAAATCCAAACAAAAAACATTGTGAATTGTTGCCAATTGTGACGTCATCGTCTTCGTCGTCCTCGTCGTCGTCGTCGTCGTGGGTCATGGTCATGGTCTTGTGTCTTTGTCTATGTCTGTGTGCCGTCTCCATTTCGATGGATTACAGCGATTCCGGGATCAAATTATCCAACCTATTTACCACCAGTGGCCGTGGCCACACAATCACCAATACCGAACCGAGCCCATGACTATAGCCTCAATTTGAATCAGCAATCCTCGAATTTACGTCCCGGCGAATCCACCGAAGTCGAATGCTATTCCTCTGATGACACCTACTCGGATGTGATATGGGAGCGTGCCGATGGCTTACCCCTAACAGATAATGTTCAAGTAAGTGCATCGAATCAAATTCAAAATGAATCGTTCTATTCTAATCGAGTCATCATTCTGTGATCTCAGCAAGTGGGCAATCGGCTGATCATCTCGGACGTCAATGCCGCTGATGCTGGCAGCTATGTATGCAAATGTAAGACCGATGAGGGTGATCTCTATACTACCACCTATGAACTGGCCGTCGATGAGCAGCCCCATGAGCTGAAGCGACCAAAGATTGTCCATGCCCAGGTGGGTGATGGGGCGCAATTGCAATGCGGAGCAGATGACAGTCGCAGTCCTCAACGCCGCTGGTCCCGTCAATATGGTCAATTGCAACCCGGTCGTGATCTTGTGAGCGTAAGTATCCAATGAAAGTGTTCACCCTTTGATCTTTCCTTCAACCACTGTTTGATATTTCTTGCAGGAGCATCTATCCTTGGATGATGTCCAATCAAACGATGCCGGCACGTACATCTGTACGGCTACCTATAGTGATGGTGAATCGGTGGATTATCCTAGCATTCTGGTTGTCACCGGTGCCATTCCCCACTTTGATCAGACACCGCTCAGCTATATGAGTTTCCCGACCCTGCCGGATTCGTCGTTTAAATTTAATTTTGAGCTCACCTTCCGGCCGGAGAGTGAGAATGGCATTTTACTCTTCAATGGACAGACTCGCGGACCCGGCGATTACATAGCCCTTTCCCTTAAGGATCGCTTTGCCGAATTCCGTTTCGATTTCGGTGGCAAGCCGATGGTCATACGCTCCGAGGAGCCGGTCCAACTGAACGAATGGCATACGGTGCGTGTCCATCGCTCGCGTCGCGATGGTTACATGCTACTGGACGAACAGCATCCGGTGGCCTTCCCCACTCTGTCGCAAACGCCACCATTGGATCTCATCGAAGATCTGTATATTGCGGGCATGCCTAGTTGGGAGCTGTTGCCCGAGGAGGCGGTCAGTGGTGAGCGCACGGGCTTTGTTGGCTGCATCAGTCGCTTGAGTCTGCAGGGTCGCACCATTGAGTTGATGAAGGATGCCAAATTCAAGGTGGGCGTCACCAGTTGCAAGCCCTGCGCCGAGAATCCATGCGCCAATAGCGGCATCTGCCTGGAGAGCCAAACGGAACTGGCCTACACGTGTGTGTGCCAACAGGGTTGGACGGGACGCAATTGCGCCGTCGAGGGCACCCAATGCACGCCAGGCATTTGCGGAGCTGGTCGCTGTGAGAACACCGAACTGGATATGGAATGCTTGTGTCCATTGAATCGCACGGGCGATCGTTGTCAATATATTGAGCATTTGAATGAGCAAAGTTTGAATTTCAAACGTAATAGTTATGCTGCCTATGGGTGAGTTTTTCTATGCTCAGCCTCAAAGTATGCAAAGTTATCTCTCTCGCTCTCTCTCTATTAGCACTCCTCGCGGTAATCGCGTCAACATTACATTATCTGTGCGTCCTTCGAGTCTTCGTGATGCAGTCCTTCTCTATGCAGCCGAATCGAAATTACCGAGCGGTGATTATATGGCTCTCATATTACGGGATGGCCATGTGGAATTGATTATTAATACCGCGGCACGTCTTAAGCCTGTGGTCATAAGATCAGCCGATCCCTTGCCATTGCATCGTTGGACTCGCATCGAGATGCAGCGTCGTTTGGGCGAAAGTTTCCTACGTGTGGGCAATGCAGCCGAGAAACGGGCCAAGGCCTCGGGAGCACCACGTGCCCTCTCGCTGAAGACATGGCTCTATGTGGGCGGCTATGACCGGGCCACGGTGAAAATCAACAGGGATATAAATATCACCGAAGGCTTCGATGGCTGCATATCACGTTTGAATGATGCACCGCGCACCATTCACTTGCTGGCCGATATTCAGGATGCTGCAAATGTCCAAAATTGTGGTGAACTCAACGAGATTGGCGGCGATGGCGACAATGGTGGCAATGATAATGTTCCGCCATCAGACGATGGTAACGGTTCAGGCGAAGTGGACGGACAGGAACAGCATCAGCCGTACACAAATCTGCCACCATGTTCGATTGATCCTTGCGAGAATGGTGGCACCTGCAGCGAGGTGGCCAATCAAGCCGTCTGCTCTTGCCCCCTCGGCTATACGGGCAAGGAGTGCAAAGAGTATATACAAGTGGGCTACAATGCCTCATTCCAGGGCAATGGTTACCTGGAAATTAGTCGAAACCAGTTCGATACATCGATCGAGCAGGCCTACACGGCAGCCACCATAGTCTTCTCGACAAGCAAACCGAATGGCCTGCTTCTTTGGTGGGGCCAGAAGGCTGGTGAAGAGTATACTGGTCAGGACTTCATTGCCGTCGCCGTTGTCGATGGCTATGTGGAGTATGCCCTCCGTCTGGATGGCGAAGAGGCTGTCATACGCAACAACGACAATCGTGTGGACGATGGCCATCGTCACATTGCGATTGTTAAGCGTACCGATAACACAGCCATGTTGGAGGTGGATCGCATTACCCACTCGAGCGAGACGCGTCCTACCATTAAAAAGGAGATTACTCTGCCCGGCAATGTGTTCATTGGTACGAGTTTCCCCCTCCTCCTCTTACCATTCCACAGCAATCTAAACCCATTTATTCTGCTTTGTCTTCTATCGCTTAGGTGGCATTCCGGATATTGCCCAGTTTACTGGCAAACGCTATGCACACAATTTCACCGGCTGCATTGTGGTTGTCGAGGGCGATGCTGTTGGTCAAATCAATCTGGGACCATCGGCCGTCAATGGCGTCAATGTGGACACCTGCCCCGTGTAAGTATCATTGCTGATTAGTTATTCCTAGGTTAAATTCCCCCTATCGATCGATTAGAGACAACTATTGGCATCCCTCGAGTCTGGTCTACCACGAGTTCGATGAGAACGATGTGAGGTATGATCCCAGTTTCTTTGATGAGCTCGATCAACCGCCGCCCGTGCATATTATCTATCCGCGACCAAACCTAAGTCAAATGGCCCAAAATGCCAGTTGCTGTCGAAGATGGCCACAGGGCCACTGGGTCATCTGGCTTAGATCGGCAATGTTAGTCCTTTTGCTGAGTTTGCTACCAGCAGCCCCAAGTTAAATCTATCAATAATCAAATCTTCCAAAACAATATGCCAAATCGGATGATTATGATTATGAATGTATACATATGTCGGCAAATAATATCTTTTCGATCGCATTCGATTCAAATGAATGCAAAATCTTAAGCGCAATTTAGAAAGAAATCAATATCAATTGGATAAATATATATAGAATATATATTGAAATTATCGTGCCATATCATTGCAAAATATCATAAATACATACCAATATATATATATACATATGAATAGTTAATGCTATAGCAATATATATATACATATATATAGCAACCTGGATAATCAAGAAAGAGAAATATCCTTGTACATTTTTTTTTTTCGTGTAGTTAGCGCAAATCCTGCATTAAAATACTTGATATGCTGGAACTTTATCAACTAACTATATAGTAAAGTGATTCTACTAGTTGAATTGTTCATGTTTTTACTATATGTATACATAATTAAAGCTCAGGGCGCAGTCAGTTAGTCAGTCGTCGGAATATCAGAGTCAAAGTGAATGAATAGATTGATTCTTAGTTAGTTACAAAGGATAAAATAGAGCTTCATCTCTATAAATGGCACTTGGCTTAACAGAAGAAACAAACCAAAATGGAGCAGAATATAAATGTATTTATGTATGCTAAATGTGTATTGAATTATTACTTACTATATACATATATATATATATATATATATATATATATATATATATAAATTATGATTACTAGTATCGAAAATGAATTTGCGGGCAAGCTGAGTTTGAAGCTCTTGGAATGTTGAGACTAAGTCTGAAATTGCAGCACTTTTTTTAAATAAATAAGTAATAATAAATGAAAAGAACATGAATAGCTTTTAATCCTATTCCAATTCCTATATAATCGTATATGTACACATTATAAACGTCAACCATTTTTCGTTTTTCTAATTGTTTCAACAATTTTTATTTTTGCCTTTCATTCAAACAAATATAGACAAATCTTTAGTTACATATTCTTGAACAATAAAGTGAGATTTTTTTTACATTTTGAGTATTGCTTTATATAAAGCCGATCTAATTAAATTATTAAATCTGTTTTTAAGTCAAGAGATTTCAACATTCTACATATGAAGAACTGCTATTGATTGCGCGTTGCATACTTTAGGGAGCGTATTTTTCGTAATTCATTTTCTTGGCCTTTTTCAACGAAATATTTATAATTTAAACATTTTGTTAATTTTTTCATCAACGTTTTGTTCGAATGTTTTTAAGTTTTCTAATTTTATTTTCTGTTCTTATTTAATCGTTTGTTTTTCCGTTTCCTTCTTTTGTTTTTCTTCTTTTTTTTAGCAAAAACGAATCGTTGGGCGGAACCGAACCACCAGTTGTTTAAGTAACCGAAATTACCGAAATTACTTAGCTTTTTAATTGCATAAATCAAAAACTATCGAGAAAACGATGTTTTAATTTCGATATAAGCAAAATGTCCCCACACACAAAAAAAAATGAAAAGAAATATATGCAACAAGAAAAAAAAACATAAAAAAAAGAAGAAAAAAAAAAAAAAAAAAACCTTGAATAATGAAAAATGTGTAATATTAAGTTTAACATTAAAGTAAAATGAATATCAAAAAGAAGAAACAAGAAAAACAAAACCAATGGCCATATGAGAGAAAACTAAACATAATTATGTTATACACTTAAAGGCCCCCCCGTAAAATTATAAACTACTAACAACAAAAACGCATACTAGCCAACAAGAACAACAACTGCAACTGCAACAGCAACAACAACAACCAAATAAAATGCTCAATGAAATTACTGAAAAGCATTTTTCAACGATATCCTTCCCCCTCCTCCCCGCTCAAAATCCAAGCAAACTAAACCCTTTCCCGATTATATTTGTTTCAATAAGAAAGTAAATAAACAAGAAGGGAACCCAGTGTACAATTTTTACCCCCTCCCCCCCCCAACACCCACGCAAACATTACAAACACACACACACACACGTAAGCACACACATACACACTACTACATATTGAAAAACATATTAAAAACAATAAAAATTATTGTATGGAAGCATGTATAAAAAATAATAATAAATATAATTAATAATAATATAAAATAAAAAAGAAAACGAAAATCTGTCAAAGTGGATAAAAAACAAAAAAAAAAACATCACCAACATTTTGGCACGTGTTTTATTTTTGGGAGCACACGAAATGATGATCAAAATGCTGGGGGGGAGATTGGCAGGAGGCTGGCTGCTGCATTCGGCCCAAGCGTTCGGCTGCGCAAAACACTTTGGCCTCTGCCTCGCTTAGCTTAGAGCTGTTGGCGTGTCGTGACACGAGGCAAAGTTTTGCAAGGAACTACAACATTTCTATATCAAATTAACTGATGTATTAAGTACTTAAACTAAACTACCAAAGAGTAAATATAAATGTCCAAATCTTAATTAAACACCACGACACCTGACCATTTGTGTTGCTTTGTGTTCGAGGTGGTTGCAGAGAGTTCGCTGTGCTTCGGCTCGTTCGATGAGGGTTCGGGTGGTTCGGTGTGCTTCGTATGGTTGGCTAGTTCGTTATTTTTTTTCTTTTTTGGTTTTTTTGTTATTGTTGTTCTTGCTTTCAAAGTGCGTGGTGGTGTGCGCGCTTCGTGCGAAAAACAATAAAATAATAATAAATAAGTCGGGCGGTGGAATTTTGATCTGTAATTTTTTAAATTGAATATAATATTTTGTTTTTTTTTTATGTTTTTGTGTTATGCCTGTGTCTTGTCAGCCGATTTAATTGTGTTTATAGAAAATGTTTCAAATTGCAATTGCATATGCGCAAGCGCAGCTTTGACAGATTGTGGAAACGTTCCAACGGAAATTTAAGTTGAATTTAAAACTGAAAAGCCAAACAACAGTTATTTCTTGCATTTGGTGTGTGCATTTCGCGTTTATTGTTCTAATTAATATTGTTGATCATTTAATTATTTGTTTTTTGTGCAAATGACTTGAATTATTTAACACGAAAGTGCAAAAGTGAACTCACATTTCTTCCATGTAAGTTGAGATTTTGAAAATCAATAATAAAATTATTAACAAGTGCGCGATTGACCGGCAAATTATCATAACAATATCTCATATCAGAGCAGGACACCATGCAACATGCAACAATGTTGTCATGTTGGCGGGGGAATTATTATTAGAGGAAGCTGCTATTAAAAGCTTTAATGAAAATGTGTGTGTGTGTGTGTGTGTGCGTGTGCGTTTGCCATAAAAAATCTTAATAGCTTTTATTTTATTGGATTTGTAATAAATGTTGAAACATGGGAAAACTGCAAACATTTAGTTTTGCTGTTGATTTGTTTTTATTTTTTTATTTATGTTTGTTTTTGTTTCTGTTTATTGTGAGTGATAAATTTACCGTTTTTGTTGTTGTCTTGTGATTTGTATAGATAAATATTCCCAAAAAAAAAACATCAAAAACATTGGATTGGAATTTCTACTGCTGCTCTACACTGCTCTTGCAGGTGAGTGAGTTCAACATAACGGTTAATCTAAAGACTCAATTCAAGAGAAGATGTTGACAACAACAACAACAACGACGACGACATAGACGACAAGTCTTGAAAGTAGTTCATCTGGTCACTAGTGTCCATAAATGTCAATCGCCAAACTCCCTGCCGCCCCTCGCGACACCTCCCTCAACTACAGCAACCCGCCTTCCCACACTCAACACTCAAGTGAACAAGTGGCCAAGTCTCTTCTAGTTGAAAGTCCCCACATATCCTTTTTTGGCTTGGCTCCGGCCAGTTGGATGGTGGCCAGTTGCCAATTGCCAATTGCCGTTAAAACAAGTGCCGCAAAATCTCGAAACGAAATAAAATGAAACACGACGCATCGAAATATAAATTCATATTCATACAACGACTTTTATATACTCTATACTCGCGACGATCCAACAATTTAAGTTGAAAGTAGGTTATTGAAAAGTCATCACAGAATTACATACATACATATGTATGTCTTCCCACAGGATACAGGATACACATTTACCTGTTGCATGCCCTTTTTGAATGACTATTTAAATACAGGGTGGCCAAACGTGGGATCAAACTTTAATTGTCCTTTATCTAGTAAAAGAAATCCAAGTAATATTTGTATGTGTGTATGTGTGTCACCCTGTTTCAGCTAATACAAGAAAGAAGAGCAACAAGTTTAGGGCTGACTTTTTCCTTTTTTTCCAATCTCTTCTGTACATTCCCCCTCCACCCGCTGCTTCTTATTCCCTATTCCCCTGTTGATAACATTAATGAACTGTCTACAACTGAGGGACAAGAATAGAAAACCCAGCGAGAACGAGCTAGTTGGCACACACACACACACACACATACGCACATTTCTTGGCAAAAGGTAAAAAGAATGCAACAGCCATAAGCAAAAGAAAATAGAGACAGTCAGACAGAGAGAGAGAGAGAAAGAGAGAGAGAGAGAGAGAGAGAGAATGAGAGCAAGAGATTGCAACAATGTGGCCCGCCGCTGAGAACGAACATTCATTCCTGCTAACAATAAATCAAAAAGGCAGCCAGCAAAGGAGAGCCAAAGAGAGATAGAGTGAGAGAGAGGGAGAGCAAGCGAAAACATGTGCAGCAGGAAGAGAGAGGGTGGGGGAAAAGCCCAACATAATAAAAATCAAGGCAAGTGTCGTTCGTTGTCGTCGTTCGGTTGTTGTTGTTGTTATCCATGAAGGAACTGTGACTGGGCATGGGCATGAGTTTCGTTTTCTCTCTCTCTCTCTCTCTCTGGCTCATTCTATTGCTCTTTGTTATTGTTGTTGATGGGATTTCATTATAACTTTCGATTGTTAGCCATTGAGAAAGACCAAAAAAAAAAAAAAACCAAGAGAAGACCAGCCTCAATCTCAGGTCTCAGGGCTAGATGAGTTCCCTTATTTTTTACTCTCCTTAGTTCCCTTTGGGTTCTTTCTTTCATTCTTTTCCTTAGTTCTGTCTGTTTTCAGAACCCAAAACAAATAAACACAAAACGGACAACGGGACAGATTGAACACACGGACAAACGGTCGGACGAAGAGAGATAGAAGAGCCAGGTTCGTCTCTTCTTTTGAGCCATTGCCTAATCTTATAAGCAGATAGACCAAACCAGAACTTCGGTTGAGAAGAAGGAATGAGTGAGGAATATAGAGGAATTTGGAGAGGTGGAGGGATGAAGGTGGAAGAAGGGTCGATTGGGCCACACCGAATAAAAGGTTGAATCAAAAACGGAAAAACAAGTAAATAAAGCAATAAATGAAAAATAAATTTTCGAAAATTGCTTCTCAAGTGGTCGTTCCCCCCCTCCCATCACTTTCTACCCACACACCGAGGGAACCAAAAGAAAGAGGTAGAAAGAGAAAGAGAGAGTGAGAGACAAATGGGTTCTTATCCCCTTAATACCAATACATGAATCCATTTTACCTGATGACCATGTTAACTGATCTGTTAGTTGGGACACTGCTACCGAAATAGAATAGAATATTTTAACTTAAATATGTCGCCAGATATGTATGTATTTGTATGTGTGTGTGTGTGTGTCTGTGTGTGTGTAGCTGTTTTTGGTGAAAGATTCATGGAAATCGGCTTCAGACACATACCTACATAAAATTTACTGAATGACATTCCAATTCCTAAACAATTCAGCTGAAAGGAACCAAATTGTGTTCAACTGGGAAGTTACAATACAGTTATATACATACATAAATAATCAGTAATCTATACGTCTCACCGCTTAAGAATCTACAAAGGACATATTTGTTAGATATGTATATGTATGTATGTACATACATATGTACATATGTATATATATGTAAGATGTGGTAAAAAAAGGGGTTAACATTTGAGGAAAGTCTTCAGAATCTCTGATAGTTTAGTTAAAAGAATCGTTGGCATTCACCCATATAATCTAAACCTGCTCCTGTCTAGAGGACTTCATTGTTTACTGACCCGCCGCCATTGTCATCTTAGAACGTTAGAATAATCTTCGCCCCCTTTGGGCCCTTTTTAACATCTCAACAAGGTCAAGGCGAGCTCCATACTTATGTGTATGTTTATATGTATGTAGTTTGCTCTAGATGCGAAATTCATTCGGTCTGTTCCATGAACTCGAATTGTTGCTAATTGCATAAACACAATGCAACAAATGTGCATTGCTTATTGCATTTCCCATCAAATTAGACATTGACACATTTTTTTGTGTGCCACAAATCTCACAAATTCGTCGATTCTCCGATTCGTCGGTTGGTTGGTTCTGTTACTCCTCCTCCTTCTGACCCACGTCTTTCTCTTATAAATAAATACTCCCCATTTCGTTTCGTAGCGTAAAAACGGCGAATAAAAAATTATTTCACGCTATTGCAAAGACTCCCCCCTCTCGCTCTCTCTCTCGATCTGTCTCTATGAAACAGAGAAAGAAAGAAAAACCAAATTATGATTAATGTTGAAAACATAAATTGGATTTGATTTTTGTTTGTTTGGCTGCTGCCATCGTGAGTTTGGGTTTTTTTTTATATGTATATGTACCTACATATTATTATGTATTATTTTTTTATAGTATTATTTTTTTGCGCCACCGCCTGTTCATTAGCACAGTCTAATCATGAGAAGGGAGCAAGAGAGAGCAAGATGCTGGGAAATTGGAGTTTGCGGATGAAAAGGGGGAGCTTGGTGGTGAGGGGGCTCCCAAAAGCCCAAAGGTGGCAATCAACATGAATGAATGACTGAATGAGTGAATGAATGAAACGAACGAAACAAACGAACGAAACGACAAAACGATGCTCACTCGATCTGTGAATGAGCCCCTTGCCGACTGCTGTCGATTGAGAGACAGAAAGTCTGAGAGACGTTGGCATGAATGGGCCAGAGAGTTAACGGCAGTGGCAGAGGCAGAGGTCGAGGGTATATAGAGGTAAAGGTAGCACGGTCGGGTCGACTTGAGTTTCGGTTCGTTTCGTTTTTTTTGTTTTGATGTTTCTGGTTTCTCTCACTCTCTCGTAGCGGAAGTGTAATTGCAGGCCTGTCCTCGGCGCCCGTCCCGGGCCCCTCCCCCACTGCCAACCTGCTGTTTGCTGAACCTGCCTTAAGCGGCCACAAATGAGCCGAAAAAACGTCTCGACGGCAACGGCGCGGCGGCACCTTTTTGCCTTGCCTTGCCCAGCATCAGCATCAACATCCACCAACAGCAGCAGCAAGTAAATTACCTTGATATAAAAACGGAAGCGCATTACACGACGGCGCGTAATGTGATAGCCATAGACACACAGACACACACACACACTCTTACACATGTATATGTTGTGAAAGAAAACGACCATGCCACGCCCCCTTTTGCATAATACACACTTAAAAAGTGTGGAAATTGGACCAGGTAAAGAATTGTTACCAAAAAACTAAAGGAAATCACTACAAAAGACATACGCGTAATGAATCAAAGAGCGAGAAGGGGCAAACAGAGGGGAACAGAGAAAGAGAATGCCTAAACCGTTTTTTACAACCAACAGTTATCCATACATATGTTAATAATGTGTTATTTGAATCGAATAGATGATAAATATCAATTCCATTACAATAAACAATCGATTTTGCTTAACTTTTCCCTTTCTAATACACAAAAACCGAAATGGAAACGTATTTCATTCTTCTTCATTACATTGAGAGAAAACCCATAATTTGGATCAACTGTCTAGATTGCGACTTTCTTGAAATCTGGCCAAAACCAGTTGGGAATTACAACCCAATCAAACGAAAAAAGTTTGTAATATAAATTAGCATCCAATGAAATACTAGTAAAATGTTTGACATGTCTCAGTAATCGTGACCGTAGACCGTAGTTCTAACAGACTTTGTGCCACCCACCCACGCACCAAGAAGAACAACTCGAAATGGACTTCCTTAGTCTATATTTGAAGCTATGTATGTATGCACGTGCCTCACATTTTTGGGTCTAACACATAAGTTTTGAATACCTGAAAAAGTAGTACAAGAAGGAGGACGATGAATGAAAAATCAGTAGCGCATACCTTTTGAAGGTAACTACATACATACATACATACATAGATAGATAGATAGTTAGATGGAGATATGGTGGATACTATGTGCTGCATGACTTTTATGGCTTATCTTGGCTAGGATATCAAAGAGAAAGAATGAAAAATATGTTAACGGGAGCAAAAGAAGACGTGGGTAGACGGCATGGAGAGACACAGTAGTAGTTGTATGTCTGTATGTAGCTTGCTCCCCTGAGCGGTATAGAATGCGGTTCGCATCTTATCAGTTAAAAACCATCGTCGGGCCGTGACGATGACAGCGACAACAACCAAAAAACAACAACAACAGCAATCAGAACAAACGAAGCAAGGCAAAGAAAGGCTTTGCGTCTGCGCGACACTACCGATAGGAGGACCGACCGACCCGACTCGATTCGACCAAAACCAAAGCAAAGGCATGGGCATGGGCATGGAAATGGAATGAGACACAGGAAGTGGGCTATTTGCACTTCCAAACAAGTCATAATTTTCGACTGCCGACTGGCAGACAGTCAGACAGAGAGACATTGGCCGTTACGTGGAATTGAGTTTTGATAAAGTGGCCCTGTCTCGGCACTCTGCTGCGAAAAGACATTTAATAAGCGACAATTTAAGAGCTCAAATTTGACATTGACACAGGTAAGTAGAGAGGAAAAGAGGGGAGAAGAGCTGAGGAAGAGATACAGGACAGAGCAGACAATGTAGACACCACAAAAGTGATCGAAAGCGGAGGAGGAGGAGGAGGAGTAAAAGTAGAAGTAGAAGGAAATATATGTACATATTCACTTGGTAGTTTCCCATTGATAATCAATAAATTCGGAAATATTTTAATTAAAGGCCCGCCGGCCGGCCGGCTAGCTGGCCTCCAACCTGTAGCTCATCTCACAGTTGATTTGTCTGATGATGTATTAATTTCTCACACAAAAAGCACACCGAATGAACTATCTAACCGATTCTAATGCTCTGAAATGGAACATATGTGTGCGCTGTGCGCCCAGCACGTAGCTGTCAGCGGCATAGTGGCCGCCAGCTGTGAAGAGGTCAGTTTGAGAGAACATTTGTGAACTCAATTAAAATGGCAGACGAGATCGATAGCCGAGACCGAGACCGGGACCGACGACCCAGCATTATGCAAAACGTAAATAAAAAGATGCGAGACAGAGATTGAGATGCCAACTGGGACTGAGACTGAGACTAAGAAGACTTTCTGAGATGCCAATTCCGATCTTTTGCTCTCTCGCTGATCTGGTGGTGGTAATTAAACCTGCGTGGAAACAGGAAGGAAAACGAACAGAAAAGAATCCCAAGCTTAAAACGAAACTGCGCTACTCAAATCTCAAGATGAATAGACAGACATTCCTCACCGTGGGGCAATTAGAAAATGAGTTCAAGCTCCAGCAGCAGCTGTAGCCTAGCCAAGTAGCGTCGAGTCATAGATCAACGTTCATGATAAACTAGACATTCAGCCAGTCAGCCAACCAGCCAGCCAGTCAGTCAGTCAGTCAGTCTGAAAGCCAACCGCATAGCCAGATTCAGGCATTTGCCAACTGCGTGAGTAGTAGAAAGCAATTGCCCCTCGGGGCGGGTTTTTGTACCTCAGCATCAACATCTGTGGTCTCTTTCGCTCGCAGTTGGTCGACTTTGGCTTGGAAAGTCTGCACCGGATTAAGGCAGTGATTAGCCAAATGGTTGAACGATATATGTATATATATATGTATGTACATATATGTTGCAAAAACCAAATCGTAATGCCGCCTAATGGTAACGGTCTACAATAACCGTATTCAGTCTAACCTTTCACCTATGGAATTTCAAAGAAATAATATCTTTAACTGCAAGAACGTCAAATGAGAGCGAGTGAAAGGCTAAAATGTTTTGGCAATGCCTGAAATTGTCCTTTCCTCTGGGATAGGGCTTGAGACTCGCTGGTCTCATGCTCTTTGAGCTCTCCGAACTAACCATTTACTTACTTAGACGACAGTCGGCACTTAAGTATCGAAAATTTAAAGCTCATTGCCCCCATGATTCTTTTTTTGGTGTTTTTATTGTTGTTCATCTATTGAACCTACAGTAATTATATATCGTTTACAATTTTCAGTTCACTCAAGCCGAACAAACAAGAAAAGGGTTTACTACTAGATTGGAAAGGGAACAGTGGGTAGTGTGGGGAGAGGGGGCGGCGGAAGGGGTAGTTATAGAGATCTTGTACACCATTTGAGTTGAATGATTTCTATATAGGAGGCCGCCCCATTTGTGTTAGTTAATTTGGCATCCAACGCCTTTTATGGGCAAAACGCAATGAACCATGCGTTCAGTTCGTTTGACTGACTGACTGAGTGAGTGAGTAAGTGAGCGAATGGCCCCGGTTAAATGGAAGTTGGGTAACCGTAAACCCAATTGTGGCGGAATGGAGGAAGAGAGATGGGGGGCGACTAGCTAGTTGGCGGATGTTTCGCGGTAGCCGGTAACAAATTTTGTGCCACATAAACGAAACACAAATGGCGTTCAGGCGTTCCACCCGCTGCCTGCCGTGCAACCTCCTTCTGCACACTCACACACACACACACAGAGAGAGAAAACCAAACAAAATTTATTTTTTTGGGGGACAGAGAATCGGTAATCCGCAAGCGGTTTCGGTTTCGATTTTAAGTTGTTTTTTTTTTTTTTTGGGGAGGTTTTCTACACAAGAGATTTCATTCATAAATAGATGAAGCTCCCCAAATGATGATGTGGAATGAGTGCTGAGAGGGAGGGAGGGAGGGAGGAAGGAAGTAATAGGCACAAGGAGACGCTTGTTACCTGATGACGACGAGTTGAAAACGAAAATGAAGATGAAGGTTAACAATGTTCGAAGATGATGATGATGATGATGATGATGACGTCGTTAGTTGCAATCTGGGCTGCAACATTTTTAACTGCTTTATTATAACAATGAATTGGAGTTTAGAAAACGTATGCCGCCTTCCCCGCAACTCCCCCCGCTAGCCAACTGACGAAGTGAACATGCTGATGCATCCGCATTTGCATCGATATGCAACTCCCACAGAGACTAAGCAAGAGAGAGGCAAAGAGGAATTCCGAGTCACGTTTGTCGTTGCGGTCATTGCAACAGCGGTCGTTGTTGGGAGAGAGACAGAGAGAGAGAGAGAGGGGTAAGGGCCGGGTGTAGGTTCACCTTGACGCGCATACCAGCCAAGAGACTGAGACTCAGACAGAGACAGAGACAGAGAGAGGGAGACAAGCAACCTTTTCATTGATTGTTTTTCTTTTACCTTTTTGCTCTTGGAGTTGGAGTTGAAGTTGGACTTGGACTTGGACTTGTTCTTGCCACAGTTTGTTGTATTTCTTTGGAAATTTAACCGGCTGCCGTTTGTCGTTTGTGGCTGCATTCCAAGGCATCGCTCATTGCTCGCCGATCTCTCATCATGATCATGATCATGATGATCATCATTCTCATCCTCATCCTCATTCTCATCCCCATCTCCATCCTTAACTTCATCAAGATTATTTGTGTTTTTTTGGGGCCCTTTTCGGTTTACCTGCCGTCTGGATGGATGGCGTCTGTTAATTGTTTCCGATTTTCAAGGACGACATTTGGTAAAGAATTTATTTAATTGGAATTCCATATAACTTACAAATATATATAGAAATATATAGAAAAATGATTGGAAGCAACGAAATAATTCCAATCAATCTCATGCATAGCAAAAATAGATAATCCCCACCCCCCTCACCATTTCATGGAATTGGAAATAAATCAAAATGTTTGTTAAGGGGAAATGGGTTAATGAATTTTAACATATTTAAAAGGAATCTGTTTGTGTTTAGTTTTCAATTTTTCCATGTTACGTGATAAAAGTTGAAAAAGAATACAAACAAACAGGCAAACATACAAGCAAACCTTAAACTTACTGATAAGAAATCTACCCAAAACCCCTCCACCCCCTAGCCAGCCCTCTAACCTAGGCACGTCCCCGAGGCAAGCAAGTAAATAAGTAAATGGAATGAAACAAATAAAAACACAAAATTAAATTGGGTTTATTGCATTTCATGTGAAATACAAACGAGAGCATCAACAACAAATAAATAACTAACAAATAGAACTAAAAATTTAAAGCAATAGACAGAAAGAGAGAGAGAGAGAGGGAGAGAGTGATAGGGGGGAGAAGAAAGAAACCAAAATGCATTCAATCATCATTCTCAAGCAAGAAATATATAACATTTAATCGATTTGAACACAAACCTAACTGTGGGAGCTTCTTCGTTTAATTTTTGTTTTCAATTAAATGACAAAATGGCAATTAATTAAAAGCCCATAACGGTTAACCACACCCCCTTCTTGTGGCTCTTAAGCTCTGACCGAGGACTTGCCAAGCATCGGTCGAGCCATCGAGATCTAAATTACAAATTAGTTTTGTCGTCTCGTCTCGTCTAGAGATAAATACACATAATATGATCTAATAAAAACAAATTTAAAGAGCAGCTGCGCGACAATAAAAACCACATCGCAAATATATATTTAGATATAGGTATAGAGTAATTTACTAATCGAGCATATTGATACCTGTTTGCGGAATCCTATTAACTACATAGAGAAGTCTGCTCTACACTCAAATAGAAATCTAATATACCCCAATGAGGAAGAGTGTAGAAAACAAAAGACAAAGGCAAAACACCGACAAGGTGTTGGCTGGGTTAGAATATCTGCTGCTGTAGGGGTGGTTTAGGGGGCAAAATACAAATTCAAAATGAAAATCAAAAAAAAAAACCAAATAGAAATCTTTAAATTGTTTTTGGGTTTCTTCTTCTGTGTGTGTGTTGAAAGGCAAAAGCTTAAATTGATTGAACCCATCGATTCGATGCCATTTGATCTTCTCCCCCCACTCCCCTCCAACAATCTAAGAAAAATGCTAATGGTGAATGGAAACCCCAGAAAAATCTACGCATAATGAAGATGTGTCTCCACCATATCTCCCTCCACCTCTCCCCCTACCAAAATAGCTATGAGATCATATGGTTAAGAAAAATCAGTGTTAAAATGATTGAAAACTTGAAATGAATTGATTCATTGAGCAAATTATATATATACATACATGAATTGGATTGTTAATGTCTACAAACTTGAGATGACTAAAAGATGTTGCTTAATATTATTAACAATACAAGTGATTATTGTGTTTGTTTTTTGGGGGGGATATAAGTTATAATAGTTTGACTATGACTAATCGCCCCACGTTGGGCGCCATTTGAATATTCTACTAACTAAAAAGCATTTCCAAGTCTAAACTGATATTGTTTAGGTTTAAAAAATCTGCTATATACCATTATACTATATGTATCCGATGTAAAGGGGGAAAGCCAGAGATCTTTTGGTACTTGATTTAAGATTTTATTCACCTTCATTTTGCTAAATTGCCAGTTTATTTTGGTTTGCATTTCGCCACGCCTCATTACACTTACGCCTACGTGCCAGACATTCTGCATCAATTGCATTTTTCATGAGAAAAATCTCCAAGTAGAGCCAAGAAGAGGGAGAAATGAGAAAAGGGGGGCAAAATTTATGGAAGAGAAGGAAGGAAATCTTCAATTTTCATTCATCTTGATTTCTTGTTTGGGATGGGGATGGGGACGAAACATCATCAAATTGTTCTTGCCGACAATGTTGCATATAAATTGTTTATGATTATTTGATACAGCAACAATAACAACAATAACAACAACAACCCCCATCGAGCATCGACGCGTGCTTAATTGTATAATTAATTTGTATTCTCTGTTGTTGTTGTTTTGTTTTTCATTTACATTAAGTATTCTTGTTGATGATGATGATGATTTTTTGTTCGTTCTTTGTTGCTTTTATTGCACGTTTTGTTTATTTTTGGACCTCGTTGGCCGTCTTATTGGCGGCTCGACTGGCGTCTGTGGCCGCCTGTGACAGATTGAGTTGTTATCTCACGCCCCGTCACCTAACCAAAGAGATCTGATCCCCCCTGAAACCATCTTGCCATCTATTTCAACTTGAACTTATCCAGAATTGCTCAAAATACGCTTGTCCAAGCTTGAATTACATGCCAAAATTGCGAATGCGAACCATCTCCCTCTCACACTCACTCCCTCTCACTTGCACTCACTTAATATGCATTCTGTTGGGCCACCACTTTGGCGGTCTACGGCCGAGAAGAGAGTCATTCGTAATAAAATTGTAAACCCGACACCGGGGCACGTTTCATTTCAAGTCAGTTGAGTGGGCAACAACGACGCGTCGTAGCCATCTATAAGTGTGTGTGTGTGTGTACCCTTTCCTTTAAGGGTATGCCAAATGAATCACTCGAATTGCAACCTAAAATGCAGAAAACAATACTTTAATAAGGGGATTTCAGACATAATTTCCTAAATCTACAATATTTTTAAGCAAATTTCGTCTAGATTAATTCAAGTCCCTGAAAAAAAATGCAACGTGAAATGTTCTTGACCTTAATATTTGGGGAAAAAAACGTCAATGATTTTGAAAGTTTTGGCTTAAACTTCTATCTTTCATGTAGGAAACTTTCGTCATCTCGAGATTCCTCCTGCAGATTCGTCATTCCATCTTACAATTAGAAGTATCTAAAATACACACACATTGAGATACTCTCCCAAAAATTTGAAGTTTATTTGATTCATGACTTTGGATTGTCATTCGATACTTCCATTCTACTTTATGACACATTTTGGACTCGTGCCTCCGCACACACACACACACACACACAGGGACACCCCAAAAAGACAAAAAGGAAGGAACCCTAAGAAGACAAAATAAAAAAAAATAGTATCGAATTTATTTCGGTTATTTTTAAAATTTAGTTTTTTCTTTTCTCTAAATGAACATATTATGTATTATTTTTTGGAGGGAAGTTCCTGCTGCTAATGCTTAGGAAGGTGAGGGGTGGAGGAGGAGGGAGGGGGTTTTGATGCAGAGGGGCAATGAAACAATGCCAATCCTCATGCCTCATGTCGAGTCTTAGTTCAAGTTTTTGATTATTGTATTTTTTGCTGTTGCTTGTTGTTGTTGTTGGTAGAGCCCGCAGGTAACCCAAGAAGTTGCTGCAAGTTTCAAATTACATACACACACACACACACATATACAGACAGCAGAGACATAACCCAAAACCAAAATGTATGACGCAAGTTCATAAAATGAGAAATGCAAATTTTTAAATGGGAATATTCTAATACAATCCTTCAAAATAAAAACTTAAAAAACAAGCCAACCAAGTGCTTTGAGTGTAATCATTTTCTCTCCCTCACTCTCTCTCTCTCTCTGTCTCTATTGCAATTGGAATGGGGTAAACCAAAAAACGAGAAAAAAAACACCAAAATGTGGGCCAATTTCTGTTTTTTGCTTTTAATGTTTTATGATGCCCCACCGGGTGGCACGACGGTGGCGGTGGCAGTGGCAGCGTCACCAACGTGGCCAGCAACATGGCCATTTGCCAACTAAATGGGTTAGGAGGGGGCGCAAATGGGGTGGGGGGAAACAAATATTAAAATTAACATGATGAGGAGGCAGCATGGCATGATAATTTGGAGGCACGGGGCGGGCCGAAAAGAGGCGAAGTAACAGGCAGAGACAAGGTGTGCGGCAATTGCCGGCTGTGAAAATGTGTCTGAGTGTGTGTCTCTGTGTGTGTGTGTGAGTCTGTGTGTATCTCTGTCTGAGGTAGGCGAAACGTGCCGCTTGTGTCTACTATATGATTGCATTTCCTGTTTTATTTGATGAATTTCATATTAATTTGAACAATTTGAATGTATAAATATCCATTCCACTTCTTTCTAAATAGCCCCTATATATTCCGGAATATATAGTTATAATACGGAATAATAGTACCTGTATAAACGCTAAGCCCGAAGGTGATAATGATTAGAATGAGAAGAAAATTCAAGAATTTTCCCTCTCCAACAAAATAAACTAATAGTAAATGAAATCTTAATGATGGAATTTTTGAAAAACAAAAAGAAACGACAAGAATTTTCTTATATGTATTTTCTTTTTGGGTTTTCCTATATTTTCATTTTTGGTTCTTTCGTTTTGTTTTCTTCAGCACCGACAGCTGACGAATGCTTATGATAAATTGACTTGACGAGCTTGTTAGATCAGGAATGGGACAAGGGGGTGGCTGACATGGGGAAGGGGTGGTGTGGTGTGGGGTGGGGGGGGACAGTATATACGGTATGTAGGCTGAAATGGAATGGAATGGAATTGCGCAAAAAGCGAAACGCAAATTGAAATTCCAAGATCAAAATCGAAATCAACCAAAGTGGAGCGAGAGAGAAATGATTCGAATTCGAAATACCCTCGAATTCTCGGCGAAGAGAAGAAGATATTCTCGGTCGAAGTAACAAACAGAGAGAGAGAGAGAGAGAGAGAGAGAGAGCGAGAGAGAGAGAGACAGGGAGAGAAAGAGAGACAGAAAGCAAAAGATCTCTTTCAACAGAGAGTTAGAAGGGAGAGACAAAAGAATGGAAAATGAAAATCAAATAAATTGCATTCAAATAACAACAACAACAACTTAAAACAATGACAATGATAGCAATCACAAAAACATGGTGGTCCCCCTCCCACCTAAAAACCGCCAGGCATAAACTCGGCTCCATCTAACGAGGGCAAACCAACAACAACAGCAACAACAACAACATTAAGTCCCCAAGCCAAAGGCGCAACTATTTGAAAAATTTATAATGGGCATGCAAATGAAATTGGAAAAGCAGCAAGAGGAGCACAGGGGCACAAGGCGGAGGAGGAGGCTCCGAAAATGGACAAAAATGTGAGATGTCAGAATAACCGGGAGATAGCAAGAGAGAGATAGAGAGAAAGAGTACATATTCTCAAAACTGGAAGTGAGTTGGCTTTAACTTTAACTTCCATTTTTGCAAGATCTTTTTATGTGTGTTTGCGTCTGTGTGTGTGTGTGTGTGTTTGTGTGTGTGTGCAAAACGCATAAATTTTAGAGCACCAGCCCCAAGTCGAACTCCAACTGCTCTCCTCTCCCCTCTGTTGTCCACTTTCTGATTGCTGTTCATTCAAATGAAAACCTTTCGAAAATTCCCCAATTGGTTGGTCTCTGTGGAAAGTAGTCTCGGGGGAGGCACGGGGCGGATTCAACTAATGGCATTGCCTCCACATTCCAACATAAATCATAGATAAACTATAGCCAATTAGGTTTATATTGCTCTACCAATAATTGTTTATAAAGTTATGTAAATATATAGTTATTCTTGTTAGATAAATTTAGATAAAATAATAACAAAACGCGATTTTGTTTGCCAAAACTTGAGCTTGATAAGCGGCGATCGCGATCTTTGGCCATTACTCATTTGTTCCACTAAAGGCTGAACCAAATTCAACAATTAGTCCATTCCCAGACTAAAACTTGCAATTATAATATAAACAGACAACACAACACACATGTCCTTTGATGTGAATAAAAGGAGAGTCCTGGAGGTCTGGACACCCAGAGACTAGTGAGACTTCAAAGTGGTCATCCTCGTACTAAAAAACTACCTTCTTTGCAAAATTAGGACCCGAAAATATATTCTAGACCCGTACTTACTTATTTTACTCCATTAGATAGTATTGCAAATCTTTGAGAATCAGTTTTCTGATCGTTACCAGGCTCAGACCTATTAATGTGCCCCCGAGTGCACATAGAATACAATTGTGTGCTATACAAGAAGGACAGTTTAGATATTAATATTTAAACGTTTTTTGGCTATAAAGAAAATGTTGTTAAGAGTTAGGTTATAAACCATTTCAAAGGCTAATCGAAAGACTATTTGAAACCTGTGTGAATTGAGTGCCAGTTGCCAGTTGACCGATATTTGTAACGAATTTTGGTTCATGTGATCATGATTTTTGCATAGCAAGGAGCAGGCCAGGTGTCCGAATGGGGGAGGGGGGGAGGAGAAATGGAAAATTGCACATGGCGTTGTCTCAATGGCTTTCACCTATGGAATGCGAGCGGTAAAATTCGCTCAAATGTCGTTTGGTTGCTGCCGCTGCTGCTGCAGGGCTTCATCGAAAAGAAATTACATGCCACGAGCATTAATTATGACAAAACAACAAAAAGTAAAAGGCAACAAGAGGGCCGTCGATTCAAAGACGAAATGATTATACCCTTTAATTTTTGTTCACTCTCTAACTTGGGGAAATTCAAGCTAAAATGAATATACCCAGCAAATTGTTAGTGCAGAGAGGCGCTGAAGAGGCAGCAAGTGGCAAGCTATGAGAACACGATGCAATGTGATGCGGCAGCAACTGACACACGCACATATACACAGGCACAGCAGCTGCCACAGAAAACGCCTTTTATGCTTCACACTCCCACACACACACATACAGAGACACACTGGGTTATATAGAAAAAGCTTCGATATCTTATATAAATTGCTGATGTGCTGCTGTTGATTTGCAGTTGCAGCTATTTCTATCAAACAAATTCAACAACAAATGAGATCGTGAGTCATCGAAGATGGCAACAATGTTTTGGCAACAAAAATTATCTTTAGCAACATGTTGCCAATCGAAGGCAAGAAAAGAAAACTCGAATTCAATGCAAATGTTTGGTAAAAGTTTTCAATTTGAATATTGAGACTTGGATTATTTGTGAGAAATGACAGGCAACACCTACACACACACACACACACACACATACACACACTATGTGTCTATATCTATGTTTATTCATTTAAAATTTTGTTTTTGGGGTGGCGCTCGTGCTTTATATTTTGTTTTTTTTTTTTTGCTGTTCGACTTGGCGACATTTCAAAATTTTTTCGAAAAATTATGGGCCAACAACTGCCACAGACGGAAACGAAGAGAGAAAGAGGAAGAGAAAGAGAGACAGAGAGGGAGTAATAAGAAAGATAAAGACAGATACAGGGAATAAGTGTGAAAGAGATGGCTGATGAAAAGTAGCAAATCACATAAATTAATTAAAAGCAGATTTATGAATAATTTATGGAGTGGGTAAAGAGTGAGACAGAGAGTAACAGATAGAGGGAGAGAGAGAGAGAGAGAGAGTGAGTGACAGCTAAACCGGCAGATTTCCACGTGCCTCTGTCCCATGTCCTAATCCAACTCTCTCCTTCTCTTTCTCCCTGTTTCGCTTCATGTATTTATTATTTATGTTTTCACAATTTATTTGATATATTTATGGTATATGCATCATGTTCTAGTCTCAGTTTTTATGCCTTTTTAAATGGATAAAGGTGAAAGATGAGAGCAAAAGTGCATAAAGGGTATTCCTTTCATCTTACAAAAACTAAAAGAGAAGAAATGAGACAGAGAATAAACTCGCTCTCTCTCTCTCTCTCTCTAGTATTAAATGTGAAAATATTATTAACCTTAATATGATCGATTTAGTTTGTGTGTGTGTGTGTGTGTGGGACTGATGTGAGTACCCACAATCTGCT
Organism: Drosophila equinoxialis; assembly: GCA_018150345.1. Taxonomy (NCBI): domain Eukaryota; kingdom Metazoa; phylum Arthropoda; class Insecta; order Diptera; family Drosophilidae; genus Drosophila; species Drosophila equinoxialis. Next base: position 3,702,616 of record JAECWI010000002.1, on the reverse strand, counting down.
CCCCCAAAAAAAAAATATGGCACCAGCCCCTGGTGTTCCCCCAACCTCTCCCTTCCTCTCTCTTGATGATCGTTTTCGTTTTGCCATGTCTTTTACTTTTGCTTCGTTTCGATATTTTTAGAATTTGGGCGGCATTTGTAAAATGTTTTTTTTTTTTTGCCTGTTGCCAGAGCTTTTTGTTGTTGTTGCTTTTTGTGTGCCACTTTAGGCCTCAATTATTTTGAAATTCATTAAAAGTGTCATCTATTTTCAATATTTATGCCTTGTTGTGTTTTTTTTATTTGTTGTTTTTGTTTTCTAGATGGGAAGAATGCCATGGTAAAGTCAGAGGCCAAGAGAGATTGGAAACGTGTGTGAAATTCAGCCAAGAGCCAGAGCCAGAGCGAAAGAGATAGCAGCAAAAAGGAACTAGACAAAGGTAAGTAACATATAAAAAACACATGGAATTGACGACTGGATTAAGCATAATCCTGACCAGGGCTCAGTACTGCCCACGCATTTTAAATCCAAGCAACTCCCTCCCTCATCTTTGATGTGGGCGTGGGGGTCTGCTGCACCCATCTAACCCGAACCCAAGCCCCCACACACAGGCACACACACACACACACACACACAATACAAAACGTTCCCAGCCCACGCACTTGCTTCTTCTTGTTGTGTATATTGCATTCGGCAGTCCATTTGGATTCACTTTGAGTTTTCGTTCGAGTTTTTAGTGCTTCAATTCGAGTTCGACTTTGAGTTCAAGTCAAAGCTTAAGTCATCCCCCTCCCCTCCATTCACCATCGCCATCTCCATCTCACCCTCTTATACTTACTCTCTCCCGAAAACAGGTGGGGCGCTTCAATCCTGTTGACTTTCAGGAATGCAGATTTCGAACTCGTTTACATAAAAGTCGTCTTTTTCTCTCTCTCTCTCTCTCTCTCTTTCTCTGTCATCTCCTCTTTTTTTGGTCTTTTTGATGATCTGGCGCCTATCCAGGGAGGAGAGTGGTGGCCCTCATTTGGGGCCCCATATGCTGCTGCCCGCATTGCGCTACTGCACTCTGAGGAGCTTGGTAATCTTTCCTTGTCACCTCTTCTTCTCTTGTTCTCTCTCTCTCTAAAACTGGGGGCCTCTTCTGGTTCCGGTCGCTTCCAGAAGATGACTTTTTTTCAGCTGCTGCTGCTGCTGCTGGCCAAAACAGGTTCCATTGCTTAAGAATTTTTGCCATATCTTCTGCGTGTTGTTTTTGGTTCTTTTTTTTTTTTTGTTTCTCTTTCTTTTAAGGCTTTTGAGTGTGATTTCAATGGCTGTGTGTGTCTGTGCGCTTTTCCCATCTACAGTAAAATAAGCTTAAAACGGATAATTGATAACTTTTTAAGTTAGTTAGACAAATCAAAGCCATCTTCAAGCAATCCAAACTATTTCTAACCCCTTTCTCAACACTTTTCTACTTCTCTAAAACCAATAAACTCAAGAAACAGATATCCCATTTTCAAAAGGTGTCCTTGAGGAAACACTGGATTAAATCAAAAGCCTTGTACTCTTAGTTTTGTTTATGTTTAGTATTAATACATAACATATGAACATATTTATATGGGATAAAAGTTTCCATGACTTCCTTAATATAACTGTAACATTTATTACGTCATAGTATCCTTGTTATGATATCCCTTAGCCTTAATTTCCTTTTTTACTACCTAGAAAAAAAAGAACATTCGATGTAAAGTAGATCATCTGGGCATCAATTTGAAAGAGGGTTTCACTGTAGTTTGGACACACATATAGTTATACATATGTATGTATATTTTTTGTACAATTTTTCTATTGCTTTTGATGCTCCTTTTCTGCCAGAAAAATGTTTGCTGCTGCTGATTATCATTATGATGATGATCATGCCAAGTCTTAAGTTTTATTGAACTCTGTGTAGAAACAACAACAACAACATCAGTAACAACAATAACCAATAGTAACTTGTATTGTATGTGGCAGGTGTTGCTGTTTTACAAGCTGTTAACTACCGCTGCTAATGGCAGCAGCAGCAGCAAAAGATTAAGCAACAGAAGAGGAAGACACTTATGACAACAATTCGTCTAGAGAAACTCCAAGCACTAGCCATGGTTGCTGTTGTTGTTATTAATATTATTAGCATTGTTGTTGTTGTTGTCATCTTCGTTACGCCTGAAACTTTTTAATGAACTTACACACGACTTCGGGCTCCAGACCCCCCCCCCCCCACACACACACACACTTCTTGCTTCCCACCCTTTGCACTCAATTCAATTGTCTCTCTGACACACCTGTCGTCTTCGTTCGTTCTCCAACCTCTCTTTCCCTCTCTCTCACACAGTCTCATCGCTAGCCATGGGTGTAGGCGAAAGAACTTCAATTATCGAATTGTGTGTGAGGGAGCGGGTCAGAGAGGATTAGCATGTCTTGATGCAAGTAAGAGAAATGAAATTCTTTCTTCATCTGCCACCCCCCATCCTGAGAGATACCCATGTCTCTTTCTCTCTCATAATATTCCCATTGATTGTTTTGCTGGTTTTATTTTCTAACAGTTTTATGCTAATTTTTGGTGGCCAGCAAAAGACACGAGCAACATCATGACGTTGCCTGTCTGTAACTGTTTGTTATTGTTGTTGCTGCTGCTCAACATATTTTATTGCTATTAATTAATGTTTTTTAATTTGACATTTCATGTTGATTAATGTGGTGTGTGTGTGTGTGTGCCTAATGAAATTAAGTTTTACAATTCCAGTTTCAATACAAACTCCCCCATATCTCTCTCCTCTTTCCACCTCCTTCCCTCTTTCTTTGTCGTGTCAATTGTTTGTGCTCTGCTGCAACCCAAAAACTAGCAAGTCTCTCAAGATCATTGCCATATTTAGCATTAGAGCATTAGTTGCATGTGCAACAACAACAACATCAACAACAACAACAACATGTTTATCGTTTTTCACCTTTTAGCAACATGTTGCCAAAACACCAGAAAATATGTGGGCAACATTAGAATTGTTTTCTTAACGATTACCAATACGAACGAAAATGGAAATTCGTAAAAGAGAAAAACTACAAAAGGAATTCCCCCTAATTCTTCTTTTCTATGCATATAGTGTCCTTTAGCCATTCAACTGATCAAGTTGAAGAATAAAGTTTATGGAAAGAAATATTCCTTACAGTCCTTTTAAGACCAATGTTGCAATGTTGATTAAAGTCAATGAATAGTTTGATAGAAAATTGATTGGAATTTAATCAGATTATTCAGATTTATCAGATTATTTTGCTTATCGTTTGGCGAAAACTCGAAGAAAAACGAAAATATTTAATCAAATGTCAAGTTTTTGTGAGGAATGTGCCTGGGACATGGGACCCACTACAGACTGTAATCCTGGCTACCTTAAATCTATCTCCCTCTCTCCTTGTCCTTTTTTTTGTTTTCCTGTTGTTGTTGCTGCTGTTGTTGTTGTGATTATTATTATTGCCCTGGACAAGAAGGCGTGGCAACGGAAGCAGTCGCTTGCAATGTGCCATTTAAACTGGAGCTATGGACCAGGAGCAGCCAACAGGCCATGCCATGCCATACCATGCCAGGCCAGGCCAGAGTCATCATCATCATTCTTGGACCCTTTAACTGGAACCGATTGTTAATGGTGTGTCATTATTATGAGAGTTGACCAGGCAAAAAGGAAGAAACCTAAAGGAGAAAAAAAAGAAGCAACAACAAAAATATGCCTAAAGGAACAGAGAATAAAGAGGTGAACAGTGTGGCGGTAGGGGCCGTGAGCGGGGGGCGGAACGGTGACGACGAGACTTGCGTCTGCCCTGCGACAGTTTGGCTCGATTTGAAATTTAAACGATGCCCAAGCACAAGGCAAAGAAACAAGACGACGACGACGACAACAAAGATGAAGAAGAAGAGGAACAACCGCGCACGGAATTCCAAGAAACGGCCGCCCAGTTGTCAGATATTTTAGCATCAACCCCTTCTTACCTCATCATCATCATCTATCCCAATGGGCAACCTGCTGCAGCCACCTTAAACTCACTCGCTCTCTTTGTATGAGTGTGTGTGTGTGTGTGTATGGGGACGTCTTCAGTTCTGTCCAGAAAAAAAAAACTCTTGACGCACATAAATCGCCTTGTGCCGGCCCCCATTTGATAGTCATTATTGGTAGAAAGGCGCGTGCAGCTGCCGCTGGATGTTGGCTTGCTTTCTGGCTGGCACCCAGCCTGGCGACTGGCAACTGGTGGCCACTTGTTAACGCAAGGAGCAAACGTAAACCCAAACCGGACTGCCTACACACACACACACACACATAGAGAGAGGGAGGGAGATCTCCACAACCCAACCAAAAACCAGCTCGACCGACAGACGCTGATTTAAAACATCTGACAACAAAAGTAAAGCGCGAAATTGACGCAGGTTTTCTTCTTTTAAAAGCAGAACCGCGCCAGGTACAAAAAGATCCTCCAGTTAGTTGATTTTGCTCGCGTTGCTGTCGTTGTTGGTTGGTTGCGTGTGTTGAAAATTAATGCGCATTCCTTAGGCCAAACGACGAAAAGCACAGCCCAGGCAATGAATGGTACTAAGTTGCAAAAATGTGTTGCACATACAACAGGCAGGAGAGGGATTTGGTCAGCATTGTGTGGCAGGAGGGAAGGGGAATGCGGAATTAGCTATCATTGCTACCGAAATAAAATGGCTTTCGTGCAAACCTTAAAGGAGAACTTTTTACGACTCTATTTTTTATATATCTGAGAATACCCGATAAAAGCGATGGTTTTTAAAGATTTTGACGATGAAAATGTAGTTAGTTACTTAAGATTTGTTAATAACTGGAAATACTTGATAAGAAGCGGTGGTTTTGTCGGGGAAACATTAGTTTTGACGGTAAAAATTGTTGAAGTTGCCATTCGACGTAAGAAAAACTCTTGATCTTGACACAACAAACCTAATCTTACTTAATTTCTCAAAATATTTTGACCATAAAAACTTTGTCTTAAAGTAAAACTATGATTTTAACGGCGCAAACGTCGTAGATGCCATCTAAAAAAACTATTTCATATTATGCAACCTAACCTTACTTAATTCCTTCTATCAATTTTCAGCGGCCACTATGACCCAACTAATGGCACTGGTGCTGATGCTGGCGACACCTATTGGTTCCTTTGGTTCCTACGCCGCCGCTGCCGCCAGCAGTGGTAATAGCAACAGCACTGCCACACTGGGTGCTTTCATCGAGCGTGCCCCCGAATCGGCAGTGGCTCCCAAGGGCGACGAAGTGGTCTTTGAGTGCGAATTGAATTTAAAACCCGATCGCCTGAAATGGCGTTTTCGGAGGAATAGCAGTCTGCCGTTTAGCGATCTGCCTCCGGCTGCTGGCTACAACGTTACCACCAGCAGTGACGAGCATACATGGAAATTACGGATATATGTATCGGCCCAGACATTGGGCGAGTATCAATGTGTTGCCTGGTATGGCCCCGGGGCATTAGCCTCGACGCCGGCACGCCTCACTCTCGTCTCCATATCGATTGACAACACCAATAATGGGGGGATATAGCCGGCATGATTTGATTTGGAGCGTTGCGCCCCGGAATTGTGTGCTCATACGCTGCGGAACAGTCACTTCTAATCCTCCGGCGATTTGGAGCTTTTATCGAAATGGTGAAAAAGTGCCGCAATCGGAACAAATGTTGGGCGGCGGCGGAACGGCAGCTGGCGGCGCATTGATTCTTACCTCGGTGAGTGCCAAGGACGCAGGAAACTATTCGTGCGCGGCGACCAATGCTATCACAGGAGTGGAAGTGCGTCTGCCCCAGGTGATTGATTTGCGGGTTGACTACACGGATCGAACGCCGCCGTATTTTTTGGTCCAACAGCCAACGGTAACCGAATTGTCGGCTCGTCCCGGCGAAACTGTTGTCCTCGAATGCCCCGGTGTGGGCTCCCCTCGGCCCGTGGCTGTCTGGAGTAGTCCGAATGTAACGCAAATATTCCATAATCGCACCAAAGTGCTACCATATGGCCTACAGATCACCGATGTCCGACCCATAGATCAGGGAACGTATGTTTGTCGCCTGGACAACGGCATTGCTCCGGTTCTGGTGCGAATTATTCAGCTGATTGTTTTGGAGCGGCCACGGATTATCCGCGGCCCGGCCTCAACGCTAACCAATGAGGGCGATATGTTGCTGCTGGAGTGCAATGCCACGGGTAATCCACAGCCCGAGATTTATTGGCTTATCAATGGCGAGGATGCTAGCAGCGACAATGAAACGCTCGTTCAGGATCACAATCTGATGGTACATCATGTCCAGAAGCGTCATGCTGGAATTGTGCAATGTTTTGCGCGTAATATTCTTGGCGAGGTGAATCAATTGATGAAATTCCCTAAGTTAATAATCTTAAACACTTCTTTTTGCCCTTTTGTTCCTACCCCCTTCTCAACCGCTCTGGCAGATAAGCGAGGGCAACATGTTGGGCGTTAATCCTCTAGAGATAAGTGGCGAAGATTTTCAACCACTCGGTGGCAATTTACCCATGCGCCCGTTACACGATGAAGCCAGCACTGGCAGTGGTTCCTCCTTCATGTCCAATGGTGGCTCCTCCTCCGGCTCATCATCATCCCGTAACAACAAAGGCAAAAGAAAATACATGAGAGTTGGTAAGTTCAGTTTTTTGAGGCGTGTTACGCCCAAATATATATATATTTATATATATATATATATATTGTTTCAAATATCTTACACACATATTTTGAATAGCAATTTCCCAATAGAGAAACGCTTTCAATTTACATTTCGAGGGAAGTGGGGGATGGGGGTAGGAAATATATAGATAGAGAGAATAGAATAGAGTACAAACTTTGACTTAATCTTCTAAAATCTGGCAACGCCCACAAACTTGCCGGCCAGATTGACCCGCCCAAAAAACTAATTAGAACAGAAACAGTTACAGGTTAAAAATTACATAGAACAAAAAGGCTCTTAAAAAATTACATTTTTAAACTTAAAATCCAATTAAATTAAATCAGATATATATCTATATATGCATATATACACATATGTATGTATATATATATATATGTATATGTATATGCATATATGTATGTATGTATATATAGATTTAACTTTAGAGAAACATGTCCATGTACTCAACATCAGCCTCCTCCCCTACGACTACACCACCAATGTCATCGTCATCGTCGTCATTGTCGACATCGCTGATGTCCTCCAGCTGATCTCATGAATTGGAATTCTTACGCAATTGCTCCTCCTCTTTCTGCAGGATGCGTATCTTCATTTTAAGCTCTTCGACACGCAAACGATGCACTTCCTTCATATATTTAAGCTCATCCTGCACCTTGTTGAGTTCAATTTTCTTCGTTTCGGTGGCCAATTGCTGCTCCTTGCAACGCAATTCAGCTTCTTTCACTTTGAAGAAATTTACACGCTCGTCATAATTATCGGCTGGAGCTGCCACTAGTCCCGGAATGCCTGCAGTTACTCCGCCAGCGGCTCCGGCCGTTCCTGCTGTTGTCACGCTAACATTCGTGACAGTTGCCGTCTGATTGGGTTGAGGGCCACCGACTACTGTTGTTCCAGGTGCCACGGAGGCTGCTGTCACTGTGGGCAGGGCGCTAAATGTGAAGGTGGGCGTGGCTCCGGTCAATTGCATTTTAACAGCGGCAGCAGCTGCCACATTTGCTGCAGCCAATTGTTGTTGTTGCTGCTGCTGCTGTTGTTGCTGCTGCTGTTGTTGATGTTGTTGCTGCTGCACGACAACAGCGGCCGCTGCCTGCTGTTGTTGCTGCTGCTGTTGATGATGAGCCGCTGCCACAACCAATTGTTGCTGCTGCTGTTGTTGCTGTGCTGCAGCCAATTGCTGCTGGGCCAATTGTTGAGCCTGCACCTGCGCCTGCTGCTGTTGTTGTGCCTGATACTGGGCCAGTGTGATCTGTTGGGGCTTAATTTCGCTGATTATTTGTTGATTGTAGCCGCCCGCGGTAATGGTGGCCATGGTATGCTGTTGGGCCTGAGTGGGTATTGTGTGTATTTGGGTGGCTACACAAGAGCGAGCGAGCGAGAGAGAGAGGAGATTAATGGAAGGTAAAAGAAAATGAGTAGATTTGTCGTCTTACCTGTCGCCTCGCTGGGATGTTTTATCTGCAATATGATGCTATCCTCACGCGGCCGGGCAGTCTTGAAATGCAGCAAATCGGTTAGCGATAATTTATCAGCACTTATTTGATCCACATTCAGAGGATGTGTAGTTAGCATGGCATTGGCATTGGCGGCGGCCACAGCAGCAGCAGAGACTTGCAACTTCTGCATTTCAGCAGCTGCCACAACAGACTGTTGTTGTTGCTGCTGCTGTTGCTGCTGCTGCTGCTCTTGGACCTGTTGCTGTTGTTGCTGCTGCTGCTGGGCCGCCTCTAAGGGATCATCATCCATTTCGCTAACGTCATTGCCATCCATTTCAATATCTTCGAATGTGTCCGCCTGTGGATTATGCTCCGATGGATCGGGACTGATTTGATATTCCGGTTCCACTTTCACACCATCATGTTGATGATGCTGTTGCTGTTGGGCGGATGAGGAATTGACTTTAACCATGCCGGATGATGTGTGCTGTGAGGAGGTGCCATCCCGAAATGGATATTGCTTGCGTAGCCTATGAAACAGACACGATAAATGGGTTGCAGTTGCATCTCATGGCTCTCCGCTCTCTTGGCCTCACAAACTTACCTTGAATTAAGCCAAAATTTTTGAATTTGTTTAATATTTCGCATGGCGCTAACATGAGGATGGGAATTAAAATCTCGCACTATTTTATCCCATGTCTCCCGCACCGAGTACTTGTTGCGTTGCTTCTTGCGATGCTTAATATCGATGACTTCCTCATGCTGATGGAAGAGCGTGTAAAGTACCTCCTTCTCTTCGGCGGTAAAGCGGGGCGTTAGGGGCAATTGGGCCTTATTTGAGCTGGAATTGGAATTGGCCGAGGCTGTACCACCACCACCGGCGCTGCCACCATTGCCGCCGCCACTAGAACCCCCATTGCCCACAGTAGTGGCTGAATTAGTGTTGTTGCCCTCAACTGATGATCCGCCGCCAGCAACCGATTCACCCACAGCGGACATGGTGACGACTCCTCCTCTGCCTCCTCAGAGTCCCAAGCCTGAGCCTCTGAGTCTGGGTAGACTGAATTGCACTCGTTTGCTATTATACACACACCACTCAGAGAGAGTCGCTGTTGACGTCGTCGTCGAGTCGCGAATGGCGCGCTATCGAGTGCGAGCACAAGCGAGATGGGGCGCGAGTGAAGTTCTCTCTCTCTATCTTTTCATTAATGCACTGTGTGGTTTGACGATTATTCTCTTCTCTTTTAGAAGCTACAAGCACTAGCTGAACATTTGACTATTTAAGCTTAGCTACAGAATCCCTTTTGACCTTTTGTTTTCGATCGCAGCATTTTTACTTTGGCTTTTGTTTATATTTCTCTTCTGTTTTATCTTGAGATTTCGTAGCGTAGCAAGAAGCGAGCGAAAATTTTTGGCTCAATACCGTATGAAGCTGTTTTCGATACTTTGAGTGAGTGAGGAGCTGGTGCTCAGTGTGGCCAGATACTTTGATAATATGTTATCGATATCGAATGCAGCGCCACGCATAGAGATAGTAGAGGGCGCCATTTTTTGCGCACCCTTAGGACTATTAATCTCACCCTTAGGACTATTGCTCTCACCCTTAGGACTATTAATCTCACCCTTAGGACTATTACTCTCTCCCTTAGGACTATTGCTCTACCCTTAGGACTATTACTCTCACCCTTAGGACCTATATCATTCGGCGGAAGTACGTCTGCCCGCCCAGTTTCTTTCAATAACAGTTTACATTGAAACATGTAATTAGTGTATTATTTTTCAACCTGGAAGGCAATAATTCATTTTATGCTGGAACGATTTATGTTCGTTAACCGAGGGTCCACTATAACGGTTTGCTCCAGAACTTTAAAAGCTAAACCCACCCGATTTGGTGGACCGATTCCTATAGTAGGATCCTTACTCGTGTGCTTGAAAGAAAGTGCAAGATATCCCAGGGTAAGCAACGAAAAGACTTGTTTACTTCTCTTTTTTGAAAAATTGGTATATCTATTGCCTATCTAAGGCTTTGTAGATCCTTTCTATTCGATTCTATTCACTTTTCTTATATCCGGATACATGTTTCGAAACTGTGACTTTGAGTGACTGCAAAACCCAGAAAAATGTATTAATCGATTCAAAATCAAATTCTCCATAAATTTCCAAGTCGAAGCGGACTGGACCCCAAAGCTCATCCATTGTCCTTGCCGGTTACTTCTTTAGCAGAACTTATAAGTTTTCGATCGGGTTAAGATCTTCTTTAGGCTTCGAGCCGACCATTGCATCATTAGAGACTTTTGATTTTCCAGCCATTTCCTTACAATGTTTTTTAGCCAACATGGTGCCACCATCTAGGCCCAATGTGACACGCCTCTCCGACGATTCCGTCATGCTGCGCTGGAACGTACCCAAAAATGATGGATTGGCCATTCAGTTCTTCAAGGTGCAATATCGCATGCTTGGCGATAGCTCGAGGAAAATAGCACGCGAAAATTGGCAGACTACTAATGAGTATATACCCTACGGGCGGCAGCGTTCCCGTGATCGTCACGACCACTCTGATGGCGGTGGCGCCAAGAATTTCACGTCGTCTGTTACGGGCCTGCATCCGGATCGCTATTATCGATTCCGCATTGTGGCCGTCTATTCGAACAACGACAACAAGGAGGGCAACACCTCTGTGAAGTTCTACCTCCAGCATGGAGCTGCCAAATCTGATCTGCCTGTGCCCGACCTACGAGATGTGGAACCATATACCGAATCAGCAGTGGTCTTGCACTGGTCACTGGCTGCATTGCCAGCCCAATCCCAGCTAATCGATGGCTATTACGCCTACTATCGGCAGGCTGCCTCTGCTGGCGACTATCTCAAGGCGACTGTGGACGGCGGTCAAGCTCGGAGATTCAAGATTGACATGCTAGAGCCGGGCACCGCATATGAGTTCAAGTTGCAGTCCTTCAATGCCCATTCCGCCTCCGAGTTTAGTGTGATACGCCAGGCCAGCACGAAGAGTAAGTGAAATAATTGTTTTCCTGGGAGATAATTCTTCTAACTTTCTTTTTATTTTTTTGTTTAGAGAGTCAGTCCAATCATGGTATGCCATCGGGGGCCACGCCCACTGCTCCAGTGATTAAACCAGCCAGCAATTCAATTTATCCTGTCATAGCTGGAGCCGCTGGCGGTGGTTTACTGCTTCTTATAGCCACTATTGTGGCCTGTCTGTGTTTGCGTCGTCGGAAAATTGCCCAACCCGAAGGTGAGTGGATGAAACCTATAAAGAAATGATCCTTTAATCTATATTGCCCTTTCCTATTGACTTTATAGATGAGAACAAACCGCAATTGGATCACATACAAGCGGATTTTGTTACCTCCGCCGTTTTGGGTGTGGCACCGCATCATCACAAAGCTGGCGATGTTCGTCGTCTGAATGGTGTCATTCCCCGCATGAATATCACCCCCAATCCATTGGCAGCATCTCAAGATCCAGCTAGTGGCGATAAGGTAAGTTAATAGTTTTTGTTATGTATCCGAAATATCTCCATGCTTTTTCCTCATCTGTTTGAAACAAAACAACTTTTCGCTGGTTGGTTGGTCAAAATTGAACAAAAATTATTCGATCTTCGTCCTCTTCCGCTCTCTCTCTATACTCTCTCCCTTTCATTTCCGTAGTGAAATCGATTCTTTTTGCTTTGAAAGTATTTATAAATATCTATTCAATATTCTAGTCGATTCTTGTGCTATATAGATGATCGTAAGCAAAACAAACTTTTTATAATAAAAACACATTTAAAGGTAACCTAAGAGTCGACTAGAATCAGTTCCTTTCCCCCTTGCTACTTTTGTAGGAGCTTAAGGTGTATCTGCTGCTTCTGCTCTCTCTCTTTCGCACACTCTTTGTGTGTCTCTGTCTATCACTTTCTGGTTATGATGCATATATGTATGCATATGCTTTGTGGTCTGTGGGTGGATTTTCATTTGGAATGAAAATGTTTTAGAATCGCAATGTGATGGAGCTGCGTTTTATGCCGCCGCCCAATAATAATGGCCAGTGCATCAGTCATTCGAATTCGAAATCGAAAACCAACTCCAATACGAATTCGGAGAACGATGTGGATGCCACTGATGCTGGAAGCCTGGTTATGGCTTCCTCCTCGTGCGAAACATTGGAAGCCTGTGATGATAATCATGTTGATGAAGATGTGGATGAGCATACGCCAAATAAACCGCTGCCACCGCTGCCCAAGAAACCCAACAATCATCAGTCTCCTGGCCAGGCAACGGCAAAGCAAGTAAACGTAAATACCAAACCAACCAAAGTTAAGATCGTTTTGTCCATCAGCTATCGTTCATCTAAAAACAAAAAGATAGAGAATTTGATCATAATCTCGACAAACTCTGCTCACTCCGTCTTCTTTCTCACCTCTTTCTTCTTTAGAGTAATGCTGTGGCAGCTGCCCTGCATCAGCCTGGTTTGCATCATGCTCAGCCATATCATCCACCCGGCACGCCCACATTGCTCCATAAGCGACTCGACTACCATCATCAGCATCATCATCATCATTCTCACCATCAACAGCAGCAAGCCCCGCCTGTGCCTCCGCATGCCGCTTACTATCAACAGACGCCGCCTCCCAGTTCCAGCTGCACTGCCTCACCCATGATGGAGCGAAGTGTGCGTAGTCAGCAGTCTTATGGCCATATGGATGAGAATGGTCTGCCCAGCACGCCCACCCGCATACCCTCCCTGAGAAGGCAGAGGCGGGCATCGGCTGGTGGGCAGCAGCAGCATAATAGCAGTCACTCCAATCTCAATCTCAGTATCAGTAATCATCATCATCATAACAACAACAATTTGCCACCCCATCACCAACATCTGCATCACCATCATGGAGGAGGAGGTGGTGGTGGTGGTGGAGGAGGCGGAGGCGTTGTTGGCATACCAATTGTGCCCGGCAGTCCACGTGTCCAGCGCTCACCGATGCCATCGCGGGCTCTAATTAAACGAACACGCCTGGGCAGCCACACGGATAACATCTCCTCCGGCAGTCTCAACAGTATTGAGGTGTAACCAACACCAGCAACATTTGTTGCTGCTGCTGCAGCTGCTCCGTAGACCTAACAACAAAGAGATCAAGTTCCCACGCATTATTTAACTATAGATATATTATATTCAATTATTATTATTTAACTTTTATACATACATATGTAGATATACATACATATATTTTAGTCATTTAGTTTGGCCCCCGCCCCCATCAAGGGGGTTAAATTAGTTAATAAGCAAAACACCCCTCCTCCTCCTCTTCCTACAACTCATCCACTTTATCTCATAATTAATGTAATTATATGTATGTATGTAGTTTTAGTTATTTATTGATCGACTCGAATTGATTTTGACTAGTTTAATGCCTTATACTAGATTAAGCCTTAGTAGGTTATACTAAAAATGTAACTAGCATCCGTGAAGGATAACCCCTTTCCCCACAGCATCAAATTTTGAACTTATCATACACACACATACATACATACATCGACTGCTGAGAGTAAAGAGACACCAACAAAAACTAAAATAAAGAAGCAGCATTATAAATTATAAAATTAAGATTCAATTGTTATAAATTTGTTTATATTTAATGATTTGATTAGTGCACAAATTGTGTCACCAGCTTTCTTAGGCCATACAAAGAGCGAGAGAGCATGCTAGCAAAACAATGAGCGCAAGTGAAAAAGAAAGTTACATTACTTTTACTCTCGCCTCTTCACACAGATTGGAGCCGAACGGTTGTTCGAACTACGAAGTAAGCTTCTCTTTGTCTCTTTTTGAGTGAGGCTTGCAGTTAACGCTCTCTTTCTTTCTCTCACCCATAATTGAGTTGCGCTCATAAATTTAACTCCGTAATGAACGGTAAGTTGTGCATTAGGTGATTTATCAAATACTCTTTCAGCAATATATGACAATTTACAAGTTATCAAGTGTAATTGTAATTGTCGAATGTTGATCTATGTATATATCCGCCATATATATATGTACATACATATATCTCTGATCGAAAACCTAAGTGACTATATTAGGAGAGTCTTTCCATTTACTGTTATAGAAAAGAGAGAGAAATATGAAACGAGTGTTTTTTTTTTGTTTGGGCATTTCTTGGCTTTAATGATTTTGTTTTGTTTTTTTCATCAATGGTCAAATAGTTTTTTCCACTCACTGCTTACACACGACGATTATGTCGTCCACTTATTTCGTTATATTCTCTACTTGGCTAGGGTTAAGGCTATGGCTAGACGGCTATTGTGGGTCACTTCTGCCTCGGTGGCACCATGGCTACGGGAACCTTGGACAAATCCCCACTGCCTGTCGCCACGAGGGGTAAACGAGCCGCGTCTGTGCTGAAGTTATTGTTGTTACTGCTGCCGCTATTGCTACTGCTGCCACTGCCATAGTCCACATATGGAGCCTGTCGTTGTGGAGGAACCATTGCCACAGGACGAAGGGGTTAGCTAAGCCTGCTGCCATATCCAAAGGTGGTGCATTGCCGACACTAATGGCATTACTGCCGATGGGATAAGCGACACGTTTACGCAAATCTAAACGTGGCCGACGATTGTTTGAGCTGTCCATTGCAAGTGGTGGCGGATCATTCCAACCAGGTGTAAGTGAGCCTAAGAACGGAGCAAAAATGAAAATATTTGCGTTTTGTTGAAGATGATGCAAAACACTTGTGTACCAGGAAAAGCCCCCGAGGGTGGCAAAACACTTTGCCCTGTTGGCAGCGGCGGGGGAGGAGTCTGCTGTAGTTGGTCAATTCCTGGTAATGGTGGCGCCATGATGATCTCTGCAATTGACAGATTAAACGATTATACAATTATTTGAATTTAATATCAAAAACCGTGCCCTGCCATTCAATTGCGTATCCTCTTCAATGCCCCATTATTTATTGTGTTTCCCTTTTACTTTCAATGTTCCCTTCTCACTTGTGCTCAGTGGGATGACAATTGGCCAGCACAAATCCAATTAGCGTATAATATCTGCCCCAATCCAATAACACTCAGTTCACAAACTCAGGTAAAATAGTTTCTTAACAATATTAAATTAATATAAACAAAACTCACTGCCAAATGCTCTGCCCAGACGTGCACTATGAATATATCGATACAAATCGATAGACCTATCGATAGTTCGAAGTCGTAAGGTCTGAGCCTGAGTCATTTTGGCTGGGCGGGCACATTTAAATAAACCATAATGAATGAAATAAACATTGAGATTACTTACTATTTTTTAATATTGCGATACTTGTCTAAACAATGAAAGAAATAAGTTTCCTTTTTAATTCAAGAATGAAATCTTCAGATACAACCGCAGAGTTATTTTTAAAACAGTCTAGTACACAGGGATTTTGATTTTCATTGGCATTGAACAAAAATAATGTTGCTGATGTGTTCAGCAGCAACAACATTTTCCTGTTTCATTTCTTGGTTTTTGATCTTGTGTGTTCCTTCTGTGTGATTTCTTGGAGTTCTTCTGTCTTTGTCTTTGCCATCGGCATGCCCAACAAAATGGCCTTGCCTGCCTTCTTCTCTTCTTTTTTTGTTTCGTTTCTTCAATTTGGATCTTTTGTTTTTCAGTACCAGCTTCTTCTTTTGTGTTACATCTTTCTGATACGTTCCTTGAAGTTTATCCAACCAGCCCATAACCCAAAAGTTATAGTTGAATCTTACAACAAAACAAATTAATTCTCTCATTGAATCGAAATACTAATCTCATTACACTTACTTGGCATTTTGATAATCATGAAAACGCACTGAATCCGCTGACCAGGGAAAACTATAGCCAGTATGATCGCTCAATGCATTGAGTATGGCCAAACCAAAGATGGCCAGGCCAAAGCTACATGAGGCTATGAATAGGCCAACTGGCATTAAATTGGCCAACACATGTTCCACAGGATGGGCATACAATGTAAATGCAGCTATTGGTGCCGTCCACTCGTGATGTTTCTTATGCCTTCTGATGGAGCAAACGATGGGCATAATAGAAACCCAGCTCCTCCATCAATATGCAAACGGTCAGCTCAAAGCACACCTAATGAAATGTCGCCAATTCGCCTATATCGCTCAGACTACGGATCATCATTAGTTTATAGCTGACATAGGCCAATGGGATACCGACGAATATTTCATTGTACTTTATAGATTAACTTATTTTGGGATTTTTTTGATTCAATATAATATATAAAGTATTTGGAAATGGAACCTTAAAACCAATTGGCACTAATTCAAGACGTTGTGAAACAATTAAGGACTAGGATGTGGCCGTGAATGATTTTTAAACTTCGGAGACTTGAACCAATTATGTTTTTGAAATGAATTTCTCATGGTTATGTAAATTATTTTCTTAAACAGTTATATTATTGTCTGGCTCTTCTTCTTTATTTACATTTCAAGAAAAAACAGATAAAATAGGAAAAACACCTGTGCTCAAGGGATCATGTGACCTAAATGAAATGGGCACAAACCAAATTGGTTTTTCATTAAACAAATGGTTGATCCGATTAGTTGAAGTCCATCAATTGTACTGCCAAAGTGTTTTATGGCTTCTTTTTGTCCAAGATTTCTGAATATATGCATGTACATATGGGCAAATATCCGTTTTCGTTTTGGTGTTCATTTCGTGCTCTGGTCGTTTTCTGGCCTCTTACAATAGCCGCTGTCACACGCACAAGAGTCTTAAGTCTAATCTTGTGCAGTGGCCAGCAGCTGCAATAAGTACCGTTCGTTTCAGTGCGTTTCAATTGCAATAACCGTTACAATTCGCCACGATTTGACTGCGATAAAGACACACCACACACACATACACACACAAAAATGAAAAACTTTTGTTGATGTTGTGGACAACATTTGGCCACAATGTTGAATAAATGATGCGCTGCCAACATATGTTCAAAATTCCAGGCTTTAAATGTGGGCCACACAAAAGGAATTGAGTTGAGGCCTAGGCGTTGAGGAGGAGGCAGTTGGAGGGTCGTCGGCACGTTTTTGAATATTTTATTTGATTTGATTTGATGGTGGTGAAGGCGTTGGAGGAAGAGTGGCGGCTGATTGCCGTTGTGTCCTTTTTTGTTTTGTTTTTGTTTCTTATTGATTTTCAATTTTCCATTATTGCTAAGCCTGAAAGTCGGCAATCCTTTTCGGTGCACACTCAAGACGATTCAAAAAAAAAAAGAGCAAAAAAAAGTTGACTTGAATGAATGCACTTGGCGGGGGGGGGGTGCTCGACGCTGCTTTAAGTTGTTGATGTTGCTTATCGTTCAATTAACAATATTTAACTGAGACATGGAACTGGGCGGTATTCCGCTTTTATAGTTGCAGGTGCGGACGCCGACGCTGGCGTTGAGTTTCTTCTTCTTTGCACCGAAGACTTACATATGTGTGTGTGAGTGTGTGTAATATTATTAGGCAGGTATTAGAGTGGCTATCGGAGACGACAGCGGAAAAAAGGTGAAGAAGACAAAGAACTGAAAGAACAGAAGTAAAACCAAAAACAGCTGCCTACTTATGAGGGCAGTTGAAAAATTAATAAAAAAATAAAAAACAAAAACTTTAGTTATTGAGGCAGGTTTTTGTGTTGTCTCTGACCTGTCACTCTCTCACTCTATATCTCGCTCTCTCTTACTCTCCCCCTGTGCATTGGGGTGCTTGACACTTTAGTTTAGTTTGCCCAAGCCCAATCGGAAATATGATCCGCCTGGAGATATGCAACTGCAATCGCAATCGAGCACACACCCAACAATCACTGATGAAACCCCGTGGCAGTCCCCCAACCAAGCCTATCTGTAAGTACACCTGACGGCAGGGGGAGGAGGTGGGCGAGCTGGGCGTTAAAAAATTAAATAACATTGTCTCAACACTCCCCCGCAAAACGGGCACTTGTAAGGCATCCTTCTTCTATAGAGGAAACGGAACGGCAGCAGGTTTGCAATTGGAATGCTTCGCTGCCTTGCGCCCGTACAACATACAATGGGGAATCTCAACAAAGGTAACAACGATATAGCTATACGCTTAAGCTGCGCTGCGTACGACGACGACGACGACGACGCAGCGACGCGTCGCCAACGTTGGCGTATCAAGTGACAGATTGTCTGCGGCAAAGAGGCCAACGGCGATCAGTCGATTGCCAACGTCTTGGGGAAACCATAATTTGTTTGCTGTCCCCTCTGAAGCCGCAGCCGAGGTGGATTCAGAGGCAGAGGCAGCCCTCTGCACATGTCTATGTATGTGTCTGTGCTTTGACTCGCATAAGTATGCAACACTTTTGTTTAAGACAATCTCTAGAAAAGTAATTGGAAGACTCTCAAAGACAATTCTTTTATATTTTGCAGTTTTCGAATTTAAAATAAAACTAAATTCAGTTCAAAGAGATTTCAACGAATAATTGGATATTTTCAATTACATTTACATCAGACAAACCATTTTACAATCGTAGTCAATTTAAATATGCATGTATACGCAGACAAACGAGACAATCCATTTGTCTTCTATGCCATTAATGGCTTGATTTGATAAGGCCTGGCTTTTACCCATTTCCTCTCCTCGTTTTTTATATATTTCACTTTTCTTGCGTTTGAAAGTTTGAAAATTTGATTTCGATTCAATCAATATGCATGAAACAATGTGGTAATTAAATGTGAGCACACACAGCCGCACACCCGGACACACACACACACACATTGACAGCATAAATGCCTTTCGCTTGTCTTGTCTTGGGATCCAAACAGTAACAACAACAACAAAAAAGAACTTCGTGTGTGCGCGTCACACGTGTCCTTTGCAGGCGGTGGCCACAAAATGGCGACAGGAGGGGCAGGAGAGACAAAGACAGAGAGTGACAGGGAGAGAGAGAGGCGGGGTAAACGGCATTAACTTATAGTCAGGCGACCTTCGCTAAGCTACGACGTCACTGCAAAAAGAAAAAAAAAAAAACAAATCTCAAACTGAAAACATGCAAAAAAGACAAAAACAACAAAACCAAAAAAATCCTTGCCATAAAATATGACAGTAAAATGGCGAGCAGCTTAATTACACAAATCTTACACCCACTAGGGGAGGGAGGAAGGAGGCAAATGGATTGCCTTCCGTTGGATCAGGGGCAGGCGCAGGCAAAAATATTCTAAAAATAGATGTCCAAATATCTAGGGCATGTCGACAATTTCCGACACCGACCAAAAGTCCCGCCAAAGTCCTGTCATCGCCACCAACTCGTTGGTTGGCTGGCTGGCTGGTGGGCTCGACAATGACGTTGCAGACAGTTGGCTTACCGTTCGGGTTGCCTTTCGCCAACGGCTCGGCAAGATTCGTCACTAGGTTACTGGGCAACCGAGTCGCAGCCACAGCAGCATCTTCCATCTCTCTCAGCATCTTCTCCTTCGATACGTGTTCGCGCGTCTTGCTCAATGACGTCAGCAAATGTGAGGTAAATGTCCTCTGCAGGCTCGTCACATGTTGCTGCTGCTGCACAGGCAGCGATGTTTTTGCCTGCTACGCCTGAAAGTAGGCAAATTTGTTTGTTTGTTGATCAAAAACAAAACCAAAGGAAACTCAAAATGAAAATGCAAACAATTGAGAAACAAAAACAGTTAAATATAAACTTAAACAAATGCAAATTAATGAAAAATGTATTTATATTTTTCTCCTCTATAATTTAATGCAGAAAATTGCAACATTTAAGAAGTTTACTTATAAAAACAAGAAGATAAATTAACAAATGGTTTTTTTGTTTAGTCTTGGGTTAATAGTTTACAACTATTTTCCAAACTGAAAACAATTATTATAACTTTAAAGAATTATATAAATTAAAAAATATTAATTTTTATGTTTTAAAGGCAAACTTTAATATTATAAATATCTTAGCAAATTAGGAGAGCGATTACTTAATAATTTTAGTTTCTTGTGTTAGTCAATTGAAGAATTTTGGCCAAAAGTAAACTTGGTAAACTTTCTGGCTATAAATAAAAGCAATTTAAATGAACTTGTTGACCAAGTTAGAGGATCTAGGACACCATTCAACAGGCAAAGAATCTAAAGCGGTTACTTTGTTGCCCGGACTTACCATTCGATTTGGAGTAGTTAGTATAACAGATATGGATATATCAGTTATTGAGAAATTGTTATATTATTGTTTCGTTCTTTGTTTGTTGTTTGTTCTGTCACACAGACGAGCTCAACGTGTCAAGTTTTTGTATTTGAAATATGCCCAAAACTTGCTTAGTGGAACTCATGCGTAGGACAGGATAAAAAGGCAACTTTTCTCCTTTTCAATTTCATCACTTCACATAACAAAAGAAAAAAACAAAAAAAAAAAAAAAACAACGATTGTAAACAATAAGATTTTGTTTGCTCTTTTAATGTTTGTCTGAATTCGAATGTTTTGGTTTCTACCGCTCACAACTGGTTGGTTTGGAAATGAATTTTCGACTGATTCTAGCAAATGCGTTTTGCTTCAAATGTAAACCATAACCAGGCTCAACTTAAAACTGACTGACGCTGGCAGCAGCAGCACAAGGAGCAGCAGCAGCAGCATCGCTGATGGCGCACACAGTGTCCTTTGCAGAGGATGTTTGGGGTTGGTGTTTGTGTGTGTGTGTTGTCTGTGTGTGATGCCATTTTCTCAATGAAATTTCATTTGTTTGCCATCCAGCTCGTCCTCGGCTCGACTCGAACTGGGAGCTGGTACTGGGTCTGGGTCTGGGTCTGAGTTTGAGGCCGCACCTTGGCTGGCTGACTGGCTGGTTGCCTTTCTCTCTCTCTCTCTCTCTCTCTCTGTGTAACGAACGAATGAAAGAGGAAACAACGAAATTTCATTGCTGCCTTCATATCCTGTGAATGAATGCCACTGATGACGTCACGCTTTCGCTTTCGTTTTCGCCATCGTTTGTTCGTTTCGTTTCGTTCGTGCCCACTTTCTTGCTCTTCCCTATTCGGCACTAGGTCACTATGTTAGTAGACAATGGGCAAATGCAAAGCCAAAGGCGGGGTCCAGACAACAGCCAGAGACGGGACAAGGGACTAACATCATTTATAGTGACAAAGGTAAGGAATGATTTCAAGTGAAACAATTTAATTTAGTGAATGTATTCAAGAGTATTCAGTTTCGTATTGTAATCGAATAAGTGGACTTTGGAAGACTAGACAAAAAAGAAGTCAACGATGGATATTTCGGTGGGTCTTCAGATCCCTCGAGTCTCCCCCACAGAATCCGCCCATGCTAGAAAAAAAAAGTTCTATACTTGGTTGTAAAAACTTTCTTAAGACAAAAACGAAAATAGAATAGAGAAACTGTTTCAAAAGATGCCATCATGAGGACCAAGTCTAAGAACGTAGTGTAAGGAGTCGTGGATAACTTTTCATAGGCTTTTCAGGCAGTGTGCCACACATTGCAAATGTTGCATGCCGCAGGCGTCAGGCGCATTGTG
Source organism: Drosophila equinoxialis (assembly GCA_018150345.1). Classification (NCBI taxonomy): domain Eukaryota; kingdom Metazoa; phylum Arthropoda; class Insecta; order Diptera; family Drosophilidae; genus Drosophila; species Drosophila equinoxialis. The sequence goes on along the minus strand of JAECWI010000002.1, from coordinate 3,681,016 downwards.
ATTGTGAATGATTGATTTTGGCCCGGGACCTGTGCCCTGGTGCTGGAACTTCCTCTACTCCGCTCTGGTCTTGCTGCAGATGCAATGACGTAGAATGACGACGGCGGCTGCACACCTGTTTGACATTGCTCAATGCATTGGCTCCATGCTCTAGGCAGAAATCCTCTTGAAAACCGCAAAACCATTCCATTCCATTTCCCATTTGCCCAGTTGCTATTATCAAGACGCATTCCCAAATGTCCTAATATTTGTCGGGGGAGGAGAAGGGGTGGCAAACCCATGAATGAGTCGAGCAGTGGGCAGTGGGCCAATGCTGGGCCAGTTGGCACTTTGACCTTATGAACATGTCCGGAATTGCTTCTGCAATTGCTGCTTCATTCGGTCTTCATTCCAATTTGGCCAATTACGCTCTGACCTTCGTATGTATTTTTAGTGCGTTTCTAAAAATAAACGAACGGGGTCACACACAGAAGTTGGAGATTGAAAAACAGGGAGAGAGAGAGAGAGAGAAATTGAGAGTGAGTATCTATTGAATTGACCCTGTTTTAGTTAATATGTTATTTAGTTAAGGTATCCAATATTTCTAGGAATCATCATCTTTTCTCTCTCTTAGACACATCGTTTTCAAAAGAATCATCAGTATAAAACTAAACGTATTTATGAAAATAAAGACACGAAAAATCTAAAGAAAACTGAAAGAAGCTTATTTTTATTATGCCAAATATATGTAAATATCTGTGTGTGTGTATACATTCATGTCTATATACTTATAGCTTGCGATAGATATATATATACTAGATACATATACATACATAGATATACATATCTCTAAAACATATGTGCTCGATTATTTAGTATTATGTATATGTATAGAGAAAACGGCGAACTGTTGCACGGCTATCCATTCGTTCCACTTGTAGGTAAATATATTATGTAAATAGGATAAACTGACGAACAGGCAAATATGTATATGTGTGTGAATGTATGTATATAGAAACATGGAAACATGACAAGCTTCTCGGCCTGGTGACGAAAGCAATCAGATGGATGGGAAAGGTGAATCGCTGCATCAAGGATACATAATTAACATATCAAACTGTTGATTGAACAACGGTGAACTGTTGTATACAACTGTTATAACAAACTGTTATACAAAAGTACATTACCATAGTGCTTTAATCCAACTGTTATACCAAAGTGGTTTATCAAGTTAGTAATACATAACTGTTATACGAAACTGTTATTTCATACTGTAATACAAACTGTTATATCAATCTGTTATACCAAAGTGGTTTATCAAGTTAGTAAAACCCAACTGTTATACGAAACTGTTATTTCATACCGCAATACAAACTGTTATACCAAAGTGTTTTATCAAGCCGTAGATCTCACTTCTTAAACCAAACTGTTATATGAAATTGTTGTGTCAAACTGTTATATTAAACTGTTTTTCCAAAGTGCTTTACCAAAGCGTTGTACCTTACTGTTATACGAAACTTTTATATAAAAATGTCATACCAAATCATTATAAAAACTTAAATTTCAAACTGTTTTATTAAATTGTTATACAAAAGTATTTTATTCAGCTGTTGATTTCAAATCCTTATGTTTAATTCAGTTTGTGATATTTTTAACGTTTATCACAAGCGCTATACTTAACTGTTATCCAAACCATTATACAAACTGTTATACCAAATTGTTTTATCAAGCTGTTGATCTCACTTAACATTCCTAACTAATTTAAACTGTGGCAGTGCACAACTTTTTGCCAACTGTCATACTAAACTATCATACAAATTGTTATGAAACTGTTTATCTCACTTGTTATACCAAACTGTTTTACTAAACCGTTAAAGTGCTTTATCAAAGTCGTATAACTTTCACACCAAACTGTCATACCAAACTATCACACAAATTGTAGAAGCAAACTATTATAGAATGTGTTATGAAACTGTTTATCTAACATGTTATACCAAACTGTTATATTGAACTGCTAACAAACTGTTATACCAAGTGGTTGCCCACTTGTTAATTTAAAACTATCAGCACCAACTGTTTTAGCAATTTGTTTTATAAAATATCTAACAAACAAAAATTCCAGTAAACTGTTATACGTACTTATAATAGGACATATTTCCAAAAATTTCCATCTTATGGCAAGTTTAATGAATTTCGTGTACATAATACTGGGCTAAAAGTCAGCCAAAGGGCTTCTTGGCCTAAGAAAAGGTTTTTAGAAAACCATTTAAAATTCCAAAAGTACTTTTGTTTTACTAAAATAAAACTTTCTATACTCATAACAGTAACAAATTTTGCATGGGAATGAACCGACAAATTAAGTTACAAAAGCATTATTTGAGTTTGAATTCCACTTGGACAGAGCTTTAGATAAATCCATTTGAATGGTTTTAGTCATGGCATTCAGTGCGATATTTATAACGAATAACATGAAAGGAATTAAATGTTTCTTTGTTCTCGAATTCATTCAGTTTAAAGTCATTTTGTCAGCTGTCAACACTTTGACATTTGTTGAGTTCTTTCTTCCAGTTAACCCAATCGGCTAATTGAACATTTATTGGTCTTTATGTTATTCTATTATGTATGAAGCTTTACATTCATATTGTCACCGACCTGCAATTCCATTGATGACGCGTTCACCAGGCCAGAGGATGGAGTGTGGTTGGGCGCCAATGTTGAAAATTTCATTCACAAAATTGCAACAGAGGATTTCAAGGTGATCCATGGCGACGACTTACGTCAGAGTTCCGACAGAGAGAGAGTCAGAGAGAGAGAGAGAGAGAGAGAGAGAGAGAGAGAGAGAGAGAAAAAAGCATTCCCAAACAACCCCGACCCCCCGGCAGCCGGCGTGACTGCACCATCATCATAATGATGTCTCCATGGTTCGCTGATGTCCTTCATTTGCCAGAATGGGGGAGATTCTGTTGGTGGCCAAAAAGGGTTCCCATCTCCCCATCCATCGGCCTGTGAAGCTAATGAAGACCAATGACGTGCATGTCCAATTGAATTTGTGCACGAGCAAGCGCATTTACACTGACCTCAGTCGAAATGGTTCATCAATCAATTAGGTGCAATTTTCATGGGATAGATAAATGCGTACCTAGCCAATATCCTATGTTGCGTGGTGTTTCCAGGACCATTCAACCTCTCTCCCTTCCCCCTAAAAACCAACTAGTAACCTCACCTCATGGCCTCGTTTCAGCAGCTGAAGCTGGATCTGTTGCTGCTGCCGCTGCTTCCACTGATGACGTGGGCATGATGATGACGTCATAGACTTGCCAACCAAAACTAGTGCAAACATGGGGCAAGCACGAAGCAAATGCAACGACAACTCTGCACGTCATTAATGCCAATTTAGCATAGAATGTCATGGAAATGCGCAGGATAATGCTTAAAAAAGGATTCATCTTCCTATTTATATAGACTTTTGTCTACATTGAATGTAAATTCAGAAAGAGAGCTAAAGACAGAGAGAGAGACAGAGACCGAGACAGTGACAGTGAAAGAGAGATAGAGGGGAAGAGCTTATAATAATTTTCCAATTTACGGCCTAAACAAAATGCGTATAGTTCACTCCAATCTTTAAATTGGCTTAAAACTGACTATACACATATATACTAAAGTCATAAATGAGTTCCTATAAATCATCCTGGAATTATGTTTGTATATACACCTTTTGACCCTAAGAAAAAGTTTTAAGTTTAGTAACAATAAGATAAACTGCGTACCACAAATTTTCATTTTGGCCCCAGGGTCCAATTTGGAGCCAATTGAAAAACGCAATTTTGTATGTATTTTTAAGGTCTCTCTGCTTGGCGTCAATATTCGCCACTAATTCATACTAAAGTATAACTACACTTGAACTATGATCGATAGTGAACTAAATATTCTGTCGAATGAGATATTGATCGTCAAAATCGGATAGAAAATAGATCGATTTCGTTGCCTCGCAAAAAAGGTACCTTTACCTGTTCGTTGTGGGTCATGAAAAAGTGTTTTAAGTTCAATAGGTCTCTTGTATTAATTTGGGGCTGCTGATCAGGTACTTAGTTTTTGTCCACCAGGAAAGGATTTTGAAAAGAATGCGTTGCAAATGACCTCACTTGCAATATTTGATTGTATTTGTCTTCAACAGGATACTGTAAGATCTGTTAAATATATGGAGAACAAAATGTAACTTCCTATAGTATACTTTTGGGTGCCTATTTTCCATCCCCAGATGCACGGATGGGTAAACACCGAGTAAGCAGTCAGAATCAGCGTAACCGCATTAGTAAGGAACACCTCTCACTCTCACTAAGAAAATCCATGGAAAATCGCATCGATAAATGCGTTGAGATATAAAAACTTCAATAAAATGTGTAATAAATGGTTTATAATTTGAATGAATAGAAAGAAGAGAGTCGCTAATGTAGGTTGATATCCTGTGCTACCTGTAGATCTACCGTTAGGCATGGTCACAGGCAGGCTAAGGGTCTTGGTTAGCATAGGTTACATATTTTTCAAGTTGAACGCTTTTTGCCTGCAGAGTAAACAATTTGTAATGCACAATATCTGCGCGTGTGTGTGTACGTGTGTGTGTGTAACCTTAAATGGGTCAACAACAACAACGAAAACAACCAACAGTTGACGACAAATAGTTGTCAGGTAGAGAGAACCAACATACAAGGCCACAAGGGCCACAAAATAGAGGAGCAGAGAAGGACAGAGATGCAAGGCAAAGAGAGAGAGAGAGAGAGAGAGTAAGAGAGAGTGAGTGAGAGGGAAAAGGCAAGGCAAACTCACAAAGCTCGAGGCAAAGTATGGAAATCTAACTATCGACAAATGTGATAAAATAACGGTATGACGGTGAGATTGCGAAGGGTTTAGATGCAGCAGTTTTTTTTTTTTTTGGTTTTGGTTTTGGTTTTGGTCGCTTAACTGCGTTTTATGACGTGAGTTTCTGCTTTGACGCATTCATGCAACGCCATCAGCGAAATGAATCGTCAATCTCCTATCCACATCCCTAGCCTCCCCCTGAAATCACCTTTCGGTTCATAGCTATGCCCTTTGGGCCAACGTTTCCTGTTTGGCCTGAAAGATCAAAAATAATTTCAAATACATACACACGAATATATAAATATATATATACACACATATATACATATATATATATATATGTGGTAAGTGCAACAACAATACAAACTAGAGAAAAACTTGACCAACTGCAAAACAAATTTCTATTCTAAATTCGAAAAATTAAGAAAGAAAGAGAAAGAAAAGGAAAATCAAAAGAAGGCTGACTGGCACGGAGTACGCGGGGGTGGTTACGGTGCGTATTGGGGGGGGTTAGAGAGGGGAAGGGGTAGATGTCTCATTGGTTTGGTTCATTTTACTGCAAAGCTGCTTAAATGTTTCCACTATATTTTACTCTCCCACCCTCTTCCTCCTCTTTCTCCCTCTTTGGCTCTCTGTCAGCGCCAGTCCCCCTCACTCTCTCTTTGTCTCTCACTCTCTCGCTTTGCCATCAAGCAGGGCAGCAGAACTAAAAATAGATATTATATTATAATGCGGCCTAGACGAATTCAACAAGTTCCCTACAAATGCAAAAAGTTCCATAATCAAAAGATAATTGATTCAAAAACTGTTATCCTATTCGATAGGCATGCACTTTACCGATGTCGATAACTCTCAAGTGCATGGCAATTATCGATATTTGCACCAAGTGTGCACCTGAGTTAACTGTTTCCTTGCTCTCCCATCAATAATTCAAGTTCTTTACGTTTTCTTGTTTGGCCTCCGTTAATAATTCAAATTTTAGCTTTTACTATAATTAGACTCATGATATATGTACATATATATACATACATACATACATATATAAAAAAACAACAAACATCTGTTAATGTTAAAGCGATTGAAATTCGTTTTTTTCGCATTTTATACTAAAATTAGGCAAAACAATTTAGCGTCTCAATCTAGTCGACCTAACTAGAAACTAAACGAAATCTATTTTGAAATTTTGAAAGAAAATTTGAAAAACAACAATTTAAAAAAAAAAAAAAAAGGAAAAAAACATTTCGAAATACAAAAACAAAGAGGCAACATTATTATTTTTGTTTATAGAACAAAGTGATATACATATGTATATATGGGTGTGCGTGTGTGTGTGCACCCACATATCAATGATATAGAAAATGTATATACACACATACATACATATATCTGTCTATGTATTTCGTGATCGAAGCGTTTTCAGTTGCTAAATGAAAATCAGTTTTTCGTGCTTCGGAAAACAAGAAGAAAAAAACAAATTTTTTTGAAAATTTTCTTTTGCCAACGGCAACAAGAATTTGTTCAATAATTTTAAACACATTAACGCAAATGCAAGGCATCTGGTGTAGGTGTGTGTGTGTGTGTGTGTGTGTGTGTGTGTGGGATGTGTGGGTGTGCGGATGTCTGAGTATATGTGAGACTTTTTTACAACGTCATCAAGTAGTTAAACACAAAATCTTATAGCTATTTATTGTATTTTCCTATATAGTTGTATATATTTTATCTATCTGGGCTGCAAATCAAGAAGCTTTGTTTTTTTTTTCTTTCCAATTTTCCAAAGTTTTCATTTTAAATTCGCCAGCATATTGAAACGTCAAGTATTTGCAAGCACATTAAATAGTTTCAAATCAATTTTAGAATAGAATACATACAATTCATACACACAGACATACATATGTATGTACATATATCCAAACAGTTTTCTAATCTAATTAAAAAATTTGCAAATTTTAACCAGATTTTCGTAAGATTTTTGGGTCAGAAATTATTTGAGATTTTAAAGCCAATTAATTGTAATATATTTAAACAATATTTGACTACTTCTGAGTTAAAGTTTTCGAAAATTAAAGTTTCTCTTTGATATTTAAGTTTATTTAAGCTTTTTGAGCCCTTTTTTTGAGCCTTTGGCTTTGGGAAATACAAAGAATTGGCTAGGAATGGAAATGAATATACATTTATGCTTTCATCTAACTATATACATATATATATATATATTTCGATGTTACTATACCCTAATATAGGAAAATCGTTAGCACTAACCTATCCTAATCTAAACTTGGCTAATGTGGCAGTTAGTTCTCTGCGGTTTGTAGACCTTGACATAATTCCTTTTTTGTTATTCCACAATGTATGTACATACATATATAAATATGTATGTATATATGTAAGTGTATGTAGTCCTGTATAGAAATCTTGTTGCAAATGTTTTTGTTAGTCTCATCAATCATTCGCGAATCAGAGCAAAGGTAAACCAACAACTGGAACTTCTTTTGATCGTTGGCAGTGGCAGAATTATGACAATGTTTTATGCCCTGGTTAATTGCAATGATTCGTAATGAATGTGATGTTGTTGTTGCTCTTGTTGTTGATGTTAGCTGTGGATGACGGCCCACTCAGTCTCCTTTCTCGCATAGGCGGCATATTCAACTGGAGCAAAACTTATTTTTAACACATGCATTGAATTCCAAGCGGCTCCGTTTACACCGGCACACACACACACACACACACATACACACAGAGACACGAAGGCTCGCAGTGTATGTATTTGCTTCTCCAAGAGTAGCGAATCCGTTGACGATCGTCGCACGAACATCGCTTCGTACGAACGAAAAAAAAAAACCGAACAATATTTTTCTGTGTTGGTATCCATTTCGATTTTTGGGTTGTCAGAGGCATTATCTAATAATAGCTCAAAACGCCCAGATACATGGTCACGATGCTCGTTCTCTCTCTCTCCATTCGCCTATCCAAACCGTTAACCGACCCCTGCGCTCTCCCCATCGCACCCCTTCCCAAAGACCACTCCACAGACTCTCACACTGCTTCTCTCTCACTTCCATGTTGAATTCTCTGAAGCTTTCTCCTGCTGTGGCAGCGAAGGACGGACGCATAGGCAGGTGGGCGTGTGTATCGGTGTGTGTGTGTGCCTGTGTGTGTGCAGCCGCTGCTGCTGCCAACGTATCCCCATGGCAGCATGGCTAACCAATTGAATATAGTCTGCCGTGGATCGTCGGACCGTTCAGTCAGTCTCTTTGTGTTCGTACAGCATCATCCGATTCGTGTGATCGTTCGAATTTTTTTACTTTTTTTCTAAATTCCTTGAAGGTGAGCAAAGAAACAAAAAAGGAAAAAAAACCTCCACCAAAAGAAAAAAAGCAAAGCAAATCAAACCGAAATGAAAACAATGAAAAAATCCATAGTGACAAAGATAAAACTGGATTAAATCGCGTGTGTCTTCTATATGCATATATATTATACATATATACATTACTTTTTTTCCAACAAATTTTTTAAAGTAGTTTTTTTTCAAGTGCTATGGAGCAAAAATGATGCCAAAGTGTTCGATCGATTGTAATCAAAATCAAAATTCAAACAAATTCCAAAAAGGAGCAAAATTATTTCACATTCATTATATGCATTATTTTTTTTGGTTTTACACACACATACAAATTTTAAGTTTATTTAGATGAACTTATGTAAGATGGCGTGTGTGTATGTGTGTGTGTGTGCGTGTATATGCGTAGATGTGTGTGTGTGTGTGTGTGTGCTCTGAGAATATCTATAGCTATATAGATACAAGATACATACATTGAACAAAGCCAAAATGAAAAAAAATACTAGCTAAATAGATTCGAGATGATGGCAAAGTGCTTAAAAATAGAAATAATCTACACACACACACACCCATACACACACACACACACCCATACACACTCACATAGCCACAGGCAGACAGACAATTCATAAGATGGACACACGAAACAACACATTTACCTCTCAAAATGTATAAGAAAAAAATTGTTCTATTTACAATAGATATTCATGTACATAGATAGAATCGTCGCAGAAGGAAATATCTATCAAATATTCTATCTTGATTGAATTTAGTACAAAGTCTAAAAGCTTAGATAGGCAAATCGAATACAAGAGTTCTAAAAGTTGGTCTATTGAATCTCTATTATTGCAGAAATGCTAAAAATTAGTTTAAATTCAAAAGAAATGAGACCAAATCAACCTTTGTATATATGTATTAACATATATATCCGTCTGATATTTATATAATCTAAACATATAGTCTAATAACTTTCCATTAAGAACCTTGAAATCATCAAAATCTTTAAATTTACTCTAAAGTAATTGTTCTAGTCTGATCTAAGTAGTTTCTTGGTGTTACTTAATTCCTTTTGATAAACATTAATTAGTATCTTTTACTCCATCTGCATATCTATGTCTATTTCACTCACTCTCACTCCCTCCCTCTCTCTCTCTCTCTCGCTCAATCATAATTGGTTGACATATTTTTAAACAAAATTGAAATCTAAATTTAGTTATTAACACCTACAAACACACGAACACACACACACACACACATAGTCATTCGTAAATATATGTGTATGTAGGTGAATCTGTATTCCAATTCCAAAGGGCTAAGATCAAAAGGTAGAAGAAAAAAACAAAAACCAACAAACAAATGTGCAAAAATTTCCCTAATAACCCTGAACGAAGCCTTGAAACGAGTTTCCTTTTATTCGAATTCAAAAAGAAAAACCCAAAAACTTATAGCAATATCAGCGAGAAAAGTCTTTGAAAAGCTTTTTTTGTTTTTTTGAAATTGGATATCGAGAAGAGAAAAGTAAAAGACAAACGCCCACAACAAAGTAACAACAAATAGGAGGAGGAATGACAGAGAGAGAGAGAGAAAGAAAAGCGATCGTCAAAAGAGAAAAAGAGAAAGAGCTAGAGAGGTAGCACACAAAAGAGAGATCTGGACTCTCTCTCTCTCTGCTCTCTCTCTCTTCCTTTTACTTTTGCGGACCCATATACGGCGTGGTTCAACGCGGCGTATACGTAATCCATTTTGTATCTCTGCCAGACATTGCGCATACGCACTGTGGTGTGATAATTAAACTTTTTCTTTTGATTTTTTTTTTCCCCCCGATTTATGGAATAGCATATGTTTCTTGTATATATTAATCATGATTCACATGATGTCATACATCTTTTCCCCACCTCACCACATCCCACCGCCCCCTCGACCACTTTAGCCCCACCAACATTACGATCTTCCAGTAGACAAACCAAAAGTAACAACAAAATTTTTGTTTCTTCATTTTCTTTTCGTTTGCATTGCAGTAACTAAAAACACAAATCAAAATGGCTGATGATGAGGTGAGGTAAGTATCTGAAAAGAAGGGGAAACCCCCTCCCCATCCAAAAGTCTAGCAAAAAACTAAGGTCAAATTTTCTTTCAATAGTGAAAAATTTGCTTGTTGTAAATGTGAAATAGAAAAGAAATCAGCAAAACATAGTTGATAATGATGAAGAATGGAGTAAGGAAGTGGATAAGGATACTGGATAATGGATAATGGATAGCAAAGCAAGGAACTTGGCAAAAGGTAAGCCACAATTAAACAATTTAAAATGGTGTTGAAACTAAAACTAAGTTAAGTGCCTTGGCCTAATATACGCAAAATCATGTGGAAAACAGAATTAGTAAGAAAAATCTGTTTGCATTTTCTGCATTCTTTCTTTGCTTTTTCACAGATGATCTCATGTGAGCTTGTCCTCTTCTCCCCCTTAGCCAGCCGCCAACTGCAGCATACCAAAGACAGATAATCAGTCGGATTATGTTCAATCTGATCAATTTATTTGTTGTCCTTGTGCTGTTATGTCCTTGTTGTTTTCATTCAATCATATTCACACAAAGTTGAACTCAACGTCAACTTTAAGTATCAATCAGCCTCCTTTTAGAGTTAATACCAAAGGCAACTTCATTCCATTTACATTGCTTGTAATCATAGTCTTATTGTTTTAAAAGAAATGGAAAAACTTTTGGCCAACTTTTCTCATGCGAAAACTTTCTTTCTTCCCTTTATAATTTTGCATTTGCAGAAGAAGGCAGCTGCCGCACCAGCTCCTGCACCAGCAGCAGCAGCAGCGGCCAAACCAGCTGCACCGGCAGCAGCCAATGGCAAAGCGCCTGCAGCAGCACCAGCAGCCAATGGCAAAGCGCCTGCTGCGGCTGCTCCTGCTGGTCCGCCCAAGGATCCTAATGATCCCAAAGTGAAGGCCGAGGAGGTACAATTGTGTCCACGTACGTGTGTTCACGTTTCGATCCCAACAATCAGAATCATCTACGTCAACATCGTCAACGTCTGCGTCAGCGTCCATCCTGTCCACGTCCACGTTCAAGTCCAGAGTCCAAGTCAACGTCCATGTCCATTAAGAAAAAGCGAATACTTGGATAACTCTTTGTTAATGTCCAGCATCGTCTGTCATCTACTAATCGATTCCATTTGAATCTATTGCGTTCCAGGCTAAGAAGGCTAAACAGGCTGAGATCGAGCGCAAGCGTGCTGAGGTGCGCAAGCGCATGGAGGAAGCCTCCAAGGCCAAGAAGGCCAAGAAGGGTTTCATGACACCAGAAAGGAAGAAGAAACTCAGGGTAAGTCTCCCCCATCACTAGGTCAATCAATCCACATTGCTCTAACAGTATTCTCCATCCTCAATTTGCCATCATCCTTAGTTGTTGCTCCGCAAGAAAGCCGCTGAGGAATTGAAGAAGGAACAGGAACGCAAAGCGGCTGAACGTAGACGCATCATTGAAGAACGTTGCGGCAGTCCCAGGAATCTCAGTGATGCCAGCGAAGGTGAGTTCATAACGGTCCTATCTATCATCATTTTGCCAATATATTGCAAGCAGGAAACTACCAAAAATCAATTAGCACCAGAAACTAAAGAAAGAAGCAATCAAAAATCGACACTAAACTTTTGAAATATTTGCTAAAAGCCGGCAAAAACTCTGATAAACTTTCATTTCGATCTCCTTTGTCTCTCAAATTTTGTTTGCTTCTCTCTTTCTTGTTTCTAAAAATACAAAATTTTCAATAAATATTTCAAATAAATCATCTATGATAATTAAATAAATGTTGAAAAAGGAAGGCAAAGAAAAAAATCGTCAAAAATTTTGTATTTATGACTTTTTTTTTGTCTATATAATAATGAAAAGAAAAAGAAACCAATATAAAAAACAAAAATTATATACAAATGTCATTATATCATCTATCACACACACACACACACAAACACCCACATATACATACATATATATAAAAAGAACACTGGAAATATGAAAATGGTAAAGCACATACACACACCCACACACACACACACACACACACACACACACGAACAGAAATATACAAATGTATATTTATTTTTGTCAAACATCGATCACGCACACACAAACACATCACACAAACACACACATCACACTCTATACACCAAGAAATAAACGCATATTGAAACACTCTATCATAATTTATATATATACAATATATATATATATACCTTTTTCGATATTGATCGTATATAGACACACTCAAAACTCTGCTCAAGCAACACTATGACAGGATTAATAAATTGGAGGACCAGAAATATGATCTTGAGTATGTTGTTAAGCGCAAGGATGTTGAGGTACACACACATACACATATACACTTACATATATACACTCACAACCACTTACACATACTTACACACTCCAACAACAACAATTTAACACCTTCTATCAGCTATAAATCTCTTTATACTCTTTATCTACATATATTTATATATATATCTACTCAATCTAATTTGTATAATACACTTAATTGTTGTGGCAAAAACAAACAAAACCCCCCAAACAAGCAAATTTCTTGCACTAAAACCAAAAAAATTAAATATTAAATTGTACAGAAACTAGCCAATATATAGCTCAACATACATATCTAAGGTTGAATCAATTATATATTTTCTATCTTACATGAATTAACTAGGAAACGAAATGAAAATGTGCCCATTAGAAAGCTCTCTCTCGCGCCTCTCACACAGACACAAACACTCTATATGTCTATGTATGTGTCTATCTCTTTGTCTCTCTCTTCTTCTAAGTGTCTGTGTCTATGTATGTCCTTTTCTAGCTACTACAAAAAAGGAAAAATATAGATTTCTTACAGTGTAGGCAAAGAAAACCCCAACCCAACCCGAAACCACACACTTTCACGCACACACAAAACACCCACCCAACCACTAGATACACACACATACACACACACACACACACTCGCCATGAAAATGAAGCATATTTTGAGGAGCAAAGAAATGAAAACAAATCAAAAGTGCAAAATGGTGAAAAGTATTCCATTTTTGCACTTTTGTATCCTTCGGATAAACTCTTTGAAAAGTATTTGAACATTTATTCTTGCTGTCAAGTTTTTGAGATTATTTCTCACAAATCAAAAGAAAAAAACAAACACAAAACCAAAACGTTCGCTTCACAGATACACTGCAAAAAGTTTGTCAGGATTATCACAGTAAGATACTGAAATTGGAATCTGAAAAATATGATGTCGAACACGAGGTAGCCAGAAAGGACTTTGAGGCAAGAATCGTCGTTTCTTTCGCACAAAATACAACAAATTTTCAAAAGTTTTTCTTTTTTTTTTGTAGAATTTGATAAAAAAAATAATGTGAATAACGTTTTGCAGCACAGTCAAAAATATATATAAATATTTCACAAAAGCTGCAATTACATATACATTTGTTTTTTTTTTTTGACGCCTCCAAAGTGCACTTCAAGTGCAACGTGTGCGAACTTATTTTTGTAGCACTGTGTGTAGTATCGAAAAGTAGTTTTTAGTGGCAACAACTTGTAATTGACTCAATTCTTTTTGTCATTTTTTTCAAGAGAGAGTTGTGCAAATTTTTTTTGAAAGTGGAAAAAACCCCCCAAAAAAAAAAAAAAAAAAATATTTGTGCACTTTCCTGTGCCGTTTTGAGCTAATCCCAACAAATACTTCATTTATTTTTCGTGGGCTATTTTTGTCGAAAAATCAAACTACGAAACGTATAGAAAATATATTTAAATGCTCTACTAACTACTAAATAATAGTATATATTTTTTAACGCCATTCAAGGTCCAGCCTAATGCATAATAAGGTGGACCATAACTTTTTGCTGGCTTTCAATTACTAAACGTAAAACGTAGAAAAATGAACAAATTTTTTGTCACAAAGTTGTTTTTGCTTTTTCTTGTGGCTTATATTTTTTGTGTGATTTGATGCCTTTTTGCGCTTTTTGTTTTTGCTTTTTGTCAATGTCACACACACACACACACACACGCGCATTTTTGTTGTGCGTAATTTTTGTGGAAAAACCCTGAAGTAAACGATGAGAAAATGAAAGTGAAGTGTCAATAATTACAAAAAGGACAAATTGATGTATTTCTTGGTTAGGTTTTAGGTCATTCAAAATGTACAGTCACGTCAAAAATAAATAACAGAATCAACAACAACAACAACAACCAAACAAACAACAAGAACAACAACCCACAAACAGACATCTCATTAGCGCACTACACTGAAAAAAACGAAAACAAAAACTATCGAAAAAACTCTAAATATATTTATTTTCTTGTCATAATCTATAAGCATACATATAATACACCTGAGGTGATCTAATCTAATCTAATTTAATCTAATCTGATCTACACCTTCTTTTTCTCTAAACAAAACAAAAAAAAAAAAAACAAAACCAAAATCAAACAACAACAAACAAAAACTCACCAAATAATGCGCGTTTCACATACGTAATCAATTTGCCGTCTTCGTCGTCCTCGTCCTCGTTGTCGTCGTTATCGTTGTTTCACTTTTCCACTATATTGCTGTCTCTGTCTCTCTCTCTCTTTTTTTTTTTTTAACACACATCTTTATCTCTTTCACTTTTACTCTATCTGTCTCTATTTCTTACTCTCTTTGTTCTCTTTCTACCTGTATATCAATCTATCTCTTTTGTTTGTTTTGTTTTTTTCCCATCTATCTGTCTCTCTCTCTCTCTATCTATCTCTTTCTTACTTACACTCTCTTTATGCCAAACTTACAAACACACACAACGAAACCGAAACGCGTTTAACCGTAACCGTAACCGTAACCGTAACGATTATACGCCTACTCGCTACTCGTTACTCGTTACTCGTTACTTTGTTACACTGTCTAAACAGCCGAATTGCAAACAATATGCAAACAATATTGGCAACGCGTTTACAATTTGGAGGGCGATAAATTTGATTTAGAACACGTGCAGAAAGTCAAGGCACAAGAGGTAAATCCCCCAAAACACACAAAATTTATTTGCCCAAAATGCACCCAACGAAATAAACAAAATACCAGTAATTAAAAAAACAAAAGACCAAAAATGAAAACAAATGTCAATTATCCAGGATAACTTTGGTCACAAATCAAAGTTTCTATAGCCAAGCACAGTTGCAGCTTTTGATTATTCAAAAATTTCAAATCCAAAGTTTTCCAAACAGAATAAACAAATTTCCAAACTCGAAATGCATTTAGCAAAGTTTTAAGAAGTTTTCTTAAGGACTCTTCCTGCATTCCGTTTGCCTTCTACAAAATTTACAGATTGTGATCAAACACATACTATACATACATATATATACATATATATATATATATATATATATACTATGTATTTGGCATTTCTGTGCCTGGCTATAACAAAAACAAACCGAAACCAAAAATCGAATGTTATTTTACTTTTTCCTTAAATCAACAATATTGAAAACAAACAAACAAAAACAAAAACAAAAATAATAAGATTTGATATGATATGATTACGTTTTTATATTTACCTATTTCTTATTAATACTTTAATTTGATTTATATATATATTTTTTTGATATTGTTTTTAACTGCGCTAAAACTAAGTACAATGAAGCAAATTGAAAAACAAAAAACTATCGTAAGATTATCGGCGTGTGCTTTGAAAAATGAACAAACAAAAGATAAACCGAGTGGTGGGTGGAGGCAATTTCCAAAGATCCAGAGATAACTAAAGCCAACTATATTTCCTATGAACGTTTGTAATTTGCCATTGAGATCAGAAACTCCTTTGGAAATTGTCCTGCCTTGGCCGCATCCCTACGCTATATACATATATATCTATATATCTTTTAAATGGAACGTTTCAAATCAAACAAATTTTCAATTAATCGTCACATTGTGAACTAAACCCCAAACAAAACAACAAAACAACAACAACAACAAGCAACAAATGAAGCTAAACAGCAAATAAAATGAATAAAAAATTAAAAAATAATAATAATAAAAATAAAAAAAAACGAATCAGATTTGAGTCTGAACCATTTGCCTTCTTTCACTTTTTCTCCAACCTTTCTTTCTCTTTCTCACTCTGTTTCTCAATGTCTGTCTTTCTCTCTCTCTCTCTGTCTCTCACTCTCTGTCTGTCTCTTTCACTATCTGTCTCTCCTTGTCACTCAGAACTCAAAAACCGAAACTCAAACAAGAACACATAACATCTAATGAAAGCATATACATATATGTATAAAATGATATATGTATGTATGACAATGACTACGAATATGATTATATATCCGACATATATATATATATATATACATACACACATATATACATATATATATATATATATATGATCTAATGAAAAAAAAACCCGCATAACTAAGAATACGAAATTATCCTTCTTCAACTCTTTACTTCATATATTAGTCGTTAGTGATTTTATTTTTAAGACCAAAGAAAACAACCACAAAATCCAAAAAAAAACCCAAAATCGAAACAAAAATCTGCTAATTTTGCAGGCGAATTGCAAGAGATTTGCGAAGAGTATTACGAGCGTATGTATATTTGTGAAGGCCAGAAATGGGATCTGGAATACGAAGTCAGGAAAAAAAGACTGGGAGGTACTGCCAAAAATTTTAATATCACAAACAAAACCAAAAAAACCAAAAAAAAAAAAAAAAAAAACTCTGAATACAAAAGAACAAGAAAATTTGACTTCAGACATATATGTAACGTTTTTTTTTCGTTTAGTTTTGCATCAATTCTCTTACTTCTACTATATATGTTTTGAATATTTGTCTACTTTACTTACTTTACTTTTGTTCTATATCATGTTAATCATATGTTTTTTAATCGGAACACACACGAAAATCTACCCACAAAAAACAACAACAACAACAAAATTAAAATTCATCACAACAAAAACGATGAGATGAGTATTATGGAAACCTTTTGATTATATCCGTTTTCAGTTGTCCGATGTCTAAATCTATGAAAATGTCACAAAAATGAAAGTAAAACTGAATAATATTATAAGAATTACTTTGATTTTCTTCTAATTACTTGTAATGCTGTTCAGGAATATACATTCCTATATGAAATGCATCATATATTGACATCAAAATTGATCTTTATGTCTAAAATTGACCCCTAATTGGATTGATCTTTCTACCTCTCTCTCTTGGTGATTTTAATTAGTAATTGCTCATCGATTAGAGACAAACACACACACACATATACATACACACACACACGCAATATGTCAAATAGTAGTCGTATGTTAATTAGTGAGTTTTTTTTTTGCACAAAAATTCCAACAAACATTAGCAACAAACAAAAAATTTAGTTTGAGATTGTTTTGTGTTTTATCTTTCTTCTTATTGTGTCGCTGCATCCTCTCCAGTCAACAAACACAATAATTAAAAGCCACCAGCCAGCATCCACACCTATGCAACAACGCCCACACTTATACATACACATATGTAAACAAATCACACAGACACACACACAGACGCCCACACGCAGATGCAAACAAAGCAAACAAATTGCATGGAAAAACTCTGCATGTGAGCGCTGATAAGTAGGCAATGTTTTTTTTTCGTTGCATGCATGGCAATACCCACCGCCACCCGCCCAGACCACTTACCCGTATCCACCAACCATTGACCACTGCTCACTTCATTGTGAAAAATTGCCGTTACTCCATATCTCTCGTTTTCTCTCTTTCTCTCTCTCTATATACATTTTTTTTATTGTCTGCTCTTTATATTTATATATATTTCTCTCCATTTCTATTTGTCTGTCTCCTGTTTCTGTCTCTCTCTTACTCTCTCTTACTCTCTCTCTCTCTATCTTTCTTGGTATAAATTTCTTTCGATCTAACTTAAACTTAACTTAAGTTCCACCAATTGAGTAAACCAGAAAACAAAACTGTAAAAAGTATCCAAAGAACAAAAACAAAAAAAAAAAAAAAAAAAAAAAACATATCCAAAATTGAAGAGCATAAAAAAAAAACAAAATAGAAACCAATATCCAAAAAAAACAAAAAAACCAAGCGTCGATTTACTTGAGCCAGAGCTTCGAAACCAGCCTAATAATAATATTTATAATAATAATAATAATACTTAATAATACTTATAATAATAATGCTAGAAATCGTTTCTTTGCCCACTAAACGTTACACGTACCCGAACAGGAAAAGTAAGCAAAGGAAAAGAAAAACACAAAACAAGCCAAAATTATTGACAAACAAACAAAAAAAAAAGAAGAATTTGTTCTTCAATCAAAGAAAATACACGTTTTTTTTTTCTCAAGCAAATGCAACAAAAGAGAGCAGTACCTCGAGCCCAGTCCAGTCTAAAGTAGGATATAACAAATTCATACATACATATATATGTACCCACATTCAAATAAGATATATCTCAATATATATCTAAAACTCAGTCAGTTGATCGGATCGTGTGACGATCTGTCAGCTGATGTTCCCATTCTTCTGTTGCCATTCCAAAACTCGTTTAGTTTTTCAGCACAAATATAGAAATTTTTTTGTTTTTTTTTTCGTAGCCCAATCCATCCGTGTCCCAATCAATCAATCAATCAATCAATCACTGTGAACAAACAACCAATACTCTATATCTGTGTGAAATTCAATTCTCGATTATATTCTCGTCTATATGTATATATAACAAGAGTTAAACCAAAACTGAACAATCACTATAAAGCATTAAAGCTATAAGCAAATCGACATTTGGATGTTATGCTGTTCAATTTGACGTAAAAAAAAAAAAAACCAAACCAAAAAAAAGAAAACAAATTCCAATAAAACACCAAAAAAAAAATAGAATAAAGAATATCAAAAATCCAATATCAACTATCCAGAGCAAAAATCCACTCCCGATAAAATTACATGGCTAATATATAATTTATTTATTTGTTAGCTCTGCATCGCATCGCATCGCATTGCATCGCTCTGCCCGCTCGCTCGAAAGCATTTTTCAAATTTTCTAATGGCATGCTTAAAAATATCAAAATAACTAAACAATAAAATCAATTGTATCCTTTATCTTTATCTGTATCAAAGGCATGCTATGGACTACTGACTCAAAAACTGAATCCTAATTAACTCAACTTACCTAAGACTAAGATGTACTTCCAACCCCAAGCCTAAAATTATGCTATAAACTCTATGAATGGAAAATTAACTTGTTTCTTTTTGTTTTTTTTTTTAATGTCTTTCTTCCTCATTAAATAGATCAACGATCTCAATGCCCAAGTTAATGATCTTCGCGGCAAGTTGTAAGTACTCAATTAGAATTGATATATAATTGTCGAGATTTATACAAATTTATACAAATTTCTAGCGTCAAGCCAGCCCTGAAGAAGGTCTCCAAATATGAAAACAAATTCGCCAAGCTCCAGAAGAAGGCCGCTGAGTTCAACTTCCGCAACCAACTTAAGGTGGTTAAGAAGAAGGAATTCACATTGGAGGAGGAAGAGAAGGAGGTATGTTTCAAATTGACCAAATAGATCATATCAGGAGTCTAATATTTATTTTTATAATTCTAAAAAAAATAAACTTAAAACATAAACACAAACTGTAAACCAATTAGAAAAAGATAAAAGATGCCGCTGTGCTTAAACAAGCCAAAAAGTGTAAGGAATAAAAATGAGTGTGCCCCACACCCCCACCCCCCTTCCACAACTTTGAACACCACCTGCACCTTGCACCAACTTTGTGTGTGTGAGTGTGTGTGTGTGAGTGTGTCTCTCACTCGTTATTCTTTATGTATATGTAAATAGCACTTTTATGAGCACGAGATCCAATGTGCTATGGCACCTCAGTGTACTCCATTCAGTGTCTCTATCTCTG
Source organism: Drosophila equinoxialis (assembly GCA_018150345.1). Classification (NCBI taxonomy): domain Eukaryota; kingdom Metazoa; phylum Arthropoda; class Insecta; order Diptera; family Drosophilidae; genus Drosophila; species Drosophila equinoxialis. Next base: position 3,660,943 of record JAECWI010000002.1, on the reverse strand, counting down.
TCTCTGTCTCTATGTCCTTAGAGTTTACACAAAATGTAGTTTAGTCCTCGGCACTTGTCTAGAGTCTAGAATGTGTTTTTTTTCTGTGATGAATGTTTTTATAAAATTTGTATACAAATATTAATATATATATTCTTGCTCTTTCTCCAACTTTTCTCTCTCTCTCTCTCTTGCTGCTGTCGTGGAAAATGTGATCATCAATGAGCAGAAGAAACCCGACTGGTCCAAGGGCAAACCCGGCGATGCCAAGGTAAAGGAGGAAGTTGAGGCCGAAGCTTAAGTGTCCCCGTGACCCGTGACTCCCGCCCTTAAAAACAAAAACACAATTCAAATTTAAATTGAAATTATTTCTACATCAAATACCAAATATATTTAAATATCTGAATGTCAATTTAAACCAAATACAATTTATACTATATACATATATATTCTATATATATCTCATCATCATATATATGATATATATGCCATCTGAATGCAATGAAATCAATAAACAGCAGCAACATCTGAAACAAAACAACAACAAAAAAAAAAATCAAAAAACAAAAAAAAGAGAACCAAATCAAACCAAAGTCTAGAAATAATTCAAATCGATCCAACGATTTTGATTCTGACACACATTTTGAATGGATTATTTAATTATATATTTTCAATTAATTACAAATTATATTTTTTAAATGTAAATTAAATTAAAAACATAAACAATGAAAAAAACAAAAAAAAACAACAACAAAGAACAAACCTCTTCTGCATGTGACGAACCTGCGATGAATTGAATGAATGTAGATGTAGATGCCTTTTAGCACAATTATTCCTAGCATTTGCACCACCTGCATCATTGCACCACTGCACCACCTAGCTCTGTTTTGCTATTTGTCCTTCTCCAAGTTCACCCAGGATAAGAATGGATAAATTCACATGGTTGATTTGTGCTCACTTACAGGAAACAGCACCAGAGACTCCGACTCCAGCTCCAGCCTGAAATTGAACTTGAATCTTTACGACTCTTGATACAATTGTCTTATTCGAATTGTTTCCTTTTGTGTATATTATTCATTTCAATTATAAATAAATCAAAAACCAAATGCAATAATTGCAACAATATTATCATTTTTATTATTATTATTAATCAACAAACAAGTAAATGGTTATTGACTAAAACGATTTCTCACCACGGCAATTGTTGGCCGTCATATTGATAGAAGCCGCCATTGTGCTTCTCGCCCATTTGGATGAGGGTCTGCACCATCTGCTCGGTGCTGGTGGTCACATCCAATGGGGCAGAGCTGCCACCCATGTCGGTGCGCACCCAGCCAGGATGCAGGCTAATGCACATTATTTTCTGGGCCTGCAGATCGATGCTTAACGATTTGGTTGCAGCATTCAATGCCGCTTTCGAGGTACGATAGCCATACATGGCACCCTGGACATTCGATTGTATGGAACCCAGAATGGAGCTCATATTTATAATGGCTGCCCGTCCCACACCCATTGGCTGATCCTCGTTGGCCGTCGAAGCCTTCTTCAACAAGGGCAAACAGGCTTTGGCCATCATAATGGGCACCACAGTGTTCGTCTGCAGGGTGTCCAACAAGTCCTGATGCTTGGTGGCGCCAATGCGTACAGATTTTGGTGATACGCCAGCATTATTAAAGAGCACATTTAATCCTTTGTCCTTGGTAATTGCTTCAATTTCGGCAATCAGTTTGTCATAGGCATCAAAGTTCCTAAGATCTGGATTGGGGGGAATGTCGTAAGTAAAACAAATTCAAATTCATCTACATATATGAGACTCCTTACTTACCTATCTCGAGAATATGTATGTTTGAATACTTTTTCGCCAGATCTTGCAGCTCCTGGAAAAATCAAGAAAATTAAATATGAATCACAATCAAGATACATGATGTTGCAAATATTTTGCAATTGTTTTTCTGTCATTCTGTTTTTGATGACACACGACAACAACTTTTAGAAATTTCTAGGTCAAAATTCAAATGACACCGCAATTAAATGACCAGTCCAAATCAAACAGCTGATATCTAGAGTAGCCAAGCAATTTTCTTACCGCTTATCTGGCATAATCTTAGTGCCGGCTAGCTGGTCACACTAAAACCGAAACGGCGTACAAAAAGGCAAATGCAAAAACTCGACGCCGCTTATTTCGCATTTGTGTTTCGCTGGCGTTAGAGTTGACTTTAACCGATTTTAAATTTGCGCTATCGACAACTGCTTCGGCACTACTTCAACTGTATTAACTAAAACATTGTTGTTGCTCTTTTTGTTTTTGTGATTTACCCATCACTCACTCACTCAAACGTCTGTGCTTGCTAACAACGTGCTGTCACTGTGATTTATCAGCAACAACTCCTGCTGCTTATCCTTTTAATTAGCCTTTACCGTTTGGAGCACTTACAACAGCGGCAACAACTACAACAACAACAACAAGAAATACAAAACATGGCGCCCGCACAAGGTAAGTGGCAAATTTTTTCATGGTTTTTGGTTTGTCTTCTTAGTGTTTTGTAGTTGTTGTCTTGTCTCTATTATGGATTATGATGATGATGATGATGTAGGTGATGAGTCAGCAGCTAGGTGACTAGAGTAAAATAAAACCAAAACTTACCGTTGCCTGCTCCCGATTGCGACATGTGGTAAATAAATGCTGCGGTGGCTGTGGCAAAGCATTTAAAGCCTTGACTAGGCCCAGGCCTAAGCCTCGATTGCAGCCGGTTATCAGAATAGAGTTCATTTGTGACCAAAACTTAATGTTCTCTCTTCTGTAGTGGGAAACGAAATCTAATCTTGAGATTAGGCCACAGCTAGCAATATAATGTGTTAACTAATAGCGGTGTGACTGTAGCTGCAACCACTACGGACTGCGTAGGGAGAATCAATTTGGCATTTATTATATTAATTGCTGGTTATCTTTCTACTACAGCGACCACTGCCAGGGTTGTCTATGTGTGTGCGTGTGTGTGTAAAAAGTTATCGATGTTTGTAAAAGAAATTGCTTCAAAGTAAAGTGAAATTCAAATAAGAGAAATGATTAAGCATTCCAATTAGAATTTAGACACATGGCCTGTTCTTTGACCAGCAGCAATCCAACAAGAATAACAGCTTAATATTGGCTGACTTTGTATGGCAACCCTGTTTAGTCAGAACCAACTGTTGCATGCGAAATGAATTGGATTCGTTAATTAATATATGTAAATTTATAACTGAAACTCGGCGTTTATATAAAAAAAGCAAAACGGAGAACAATACATTTTGTTTTTTTTGCTTTTGCAAATATTAATTGAAAATATCTTTGCCCATATCACATCATCATCATCCATCCACCACCGCATCAACTCTGCGGTGGCTATTGCCAGAGTGCTCTCTGCTGTTGTTACGTAGTCACCGCCGCCGCCGCCGCAGCTATCGGTTCGTTTGTCTTCCACCACTTTCGTTGCGTCTTTCTCTCCATACAGTTTTCGAACAAAAGTATATTTGGCCGTGTAACTTTGTTCGCTGCGCGTTTTGAGGAAAAGAAATTGAGTTTTTGATATTTTTTCGTGGCAATTTCAGTGTGTGAATTCCGCTTGGTTTTTATTTTTTTTGTTTGCCTAATTGTTGTTGTTGGTTGTTGTAGCCACAATGTCGCTCACTTTGTGGAATTCGAGATTTTCTGTAACGCTTGTGCGCCGCCAGTATTCAACGATATTTACGTCTGGACCCAGTAGTTCACACTACAATTACTATAATACAACACAAATAACAAATTCAAGTTCAGATTTCTCACCACATCATCATCATCAACAACAACAACAACATCAGCAGCGCCGCAATTTGTTTACCGCTATGAAACGCAACAGTAACAGTAAAGGAACCGGATTAGGGTCCCAGAGCCGTGGCTCGCACGAAAGCGGCAATAGCCAAGGAACAGGGGGAGGAGGTGTTGGTGGTAGTTCAACCAATATACCCCCATTCACCCATCCACATTGCGATCGGCAAGCCATGTACGCTCAGCCGGCACGAATGTTTAGGGCTACCAGAGGTGAGTACGATGGCGGCAACTCTGGCAAAACATTCGCGAAGGAGAGAACATTGGTTTAAACCTTTAAAACTAATCTTGGTTGTCTTCCTTCCTCCTCCCCGCACCCACACACCCAACCTTTACTCTGTCATTGTATATATGTATGTACCTTGTTATCGGCGGCTAATTTACCATATGTCTGGCACGTAGAAACTTGAGGTGACTTATGGGAATACCATAGGATTTTATTTTGGGGGGCGGCAAGGGCTTAATGTCCAATTTTGCATTGTCATGTTGCCCTTGGCAACACAAACGATACCAAAAGGTAATTCGAAAAGGGAGGGGGTTGGGGCGACTTTTCTAACAACACGATCTCTCCATCGCTCTCTGTGTCTCTCTCTCTCTCTGGTGGAATGTTCAAGAAATGAATTTCACCATGGTAATAGTGCATAGTTGACTTGACTTATCTCTACAGAACCAACAACAACAATAACAAATTGCGTCATCATCATCATCAATATCATAAAATTGCAATAATCGTGACGACAAATACTTGATTCTTTATCGCTTAGTGGGATCTATAAAAACAAACAGGAGAAAATTAATATATTAAACATTTTAGGAACATGGCCTAAACAAAGAATAAACCACTAGTCATTTGATTAGATTTGGGATTAACAGTGCATAGATAAAGGAGGAGTAAACTATGTACATATATACTCTATTAACTGCCGATAAAATCCATTATGATGGTAATAAAACACTTCTCGATCGTTCGTTTTTATAATACGTAACCAATATTACGAAATAAGCCCAATTGAGAGACAAATTGTTGAGCATTCTAGGATTCTATGTTATAACTATGATCCCTGTTGGTTTGAGTTCTTTCCCGGAAATCCGGCAGAGTGTTCTGTTTGTACTCTGTTCAGTAAGGGGCAATCATCATGGAAGGCCTTCGATTTCGTAATTTGATAGTGGCCACACTTGTTCCATGGTTATAGCTTTAGTTATTAGAAACGAGTACTATTTAATTGGCCCACAGTGTGTAGTGTATCTATACACGTGTTTTTTCTGTTTGGTTTCGATTTCTGGGCGGTAACCATGGCGAACTACAACGACGACGACGTCGACGGACCGAAACATATTGGGGTTGAAAGCAGAAACCGCACGCCACAGTTGCCACCGTTAGATGGATGATGATTGCTCCAGTTTGATTTGCAGCCAATGTGCATAATTAAATGAACACGGTACGGTGTCAAGGCGTTTCGGCGTCTAATCGCCAGCTCGTCATCTACATACATACATAAATAAAGGAGTTCAACCAAAAAAAATCAGAACCAGAGTGTTGAAATTGTTCGGAGAGGGTTTCCATTAGTTCTTATCGTTGGCAAGAGGGTGATGCATCTTTTTGAATTTGTTCCGGCCTCGGTGGCTGATCAAGAGCCTCCGACAGGGCGTAGTGTATACCGTTCCGCGTATTTGGATATACGGCTAAGACGTCAGTGTGGAATTCATCTCTCTCTCTCTCTCTATCATTCGAATCTAATCACATTGTTTTGTCGTTTGTTTGTCCTTTATAGGTAACTATGATTATGATCTGGTTGTGATTGGTGGCGGATCAGCTGGTCTGGCCTGTGCCAAGGAGGCTGTCACGAACGGAGCACGTGTCGCTTGCCTGGACTTTGTGAAGCCCACGCCAATTGGCACCAAATGGGGTGTGGGTGGCACTTGCGTCAATGTCGGCTGCATCCCCAAGAAGCTGATGCATCAAGCCTCTTTGCTGGGCGAGGCTGTCCATGAGGCAGCTGCCTATGGCTGGAATGTCGACGAGAAGATTAAACCGGATTGGAGCAAGTTGGTCTCATCGGTGCAGAATCACATTAAGTCTGTTAATTGGGTGACCCGTGTGGATTTGCGAGACAAGTAAGTGATACATTTAATATAGAATAGATTGAGGAATCCTTTTACTCATATGTGTCTTTTGATCGTTCCATTTTACAGGAAAGTGGAGTACATCAATGGCCTGGGCTCATTTGTGGACTCGCACACATTGCTGGCCAAGCTGAAGAGCGGCGAGCGCACCATTACCGCTCAGTCCTTTGTGATCGCGGTGGGCGGACGTCCTCGTTACCCAGAGATTCCCGGTGCTGTGGAATATGGAATTACCAGTGATGACTTGTTCAGTCTGGACCATGAACCCGGCAAGACTCTGGTGGTGGGAGCTGGCTGTAAGTATTATTAATAGAAAGCCGCCTCGCTGTAGCTAATATTGAACATTCTTTGATTAGACATTGGCCTGGAGTGCGCTGGTTTCCTGAAGGGATTGGGCTATGAGCCCACTGTCATGGTCCGTTCCATTGTATTGCGCGGCTTTGATCAGCAGATGGCTGAATTGGTCGCTGCATCGATGGAGGAGCGCGGAATTCCATTCCTGCGCAAAACTGTGCCCCTGTCCGTTGAGAAGCAGGAGGATGGACGCTTGCTAGTCAAATACGAGAACACCGAAACTGGCGAAGTCAGCGAAGATGTCTTCGATACGGTTTTGTGGGCTATCGGTCGCAAGGGTCTAGTCGATGACCTCAATCTGCCGAATGCCGGTGTTTTGGTACACAAGGACAAGATCCAGGTGGACTCATTGGAGACCACAAATGTGGGCCACATTTATGCCGTTGGTGATATTATTTATGGCAAGCCAGAGTTGACACCCGTTGCTGTTTTGGCTGGTCGCCTTTTGGCCCGTCGTCTCTTTGCCAATGCCACCCAACGCATGGACTACGCCGATGTGGCCACCACTGTATTCACGCCCCTGGAATACGCCTGCGTGGGCCTCAGCGAGGAGGATGCCATCAAGACCTATGGCGAGGAAGAAGTGGAGGTATACCATGGCTATTACAAGCCCACGGAGTTCTTCATTCCCCAGAAGAGTGTGCGCTACTGCTATGTGAAGGCTGTGGCCGAGCGCAATGGCAACCAGCGTGTCTATGGCCTCCACTATCTGGGCCCATCGGCCGGTGAGGTCATCCAGGGCTTTGCTGCTGCCCTCAAGTCGGGCTTGACCGTCCACACTCTAATGAATACGGTGGGCATTCACCCAACCACCGCTGAGGAGTTCACCCGCCTCAGTATTACCAAGCGCTCCGGTCTGGATCCCACACCAGCTAGTTGCTGCAGCTAAACTGGATCTCTTCCAGCCAACACCCCAGCCCCAGCCCAAGCCCAAGCCCAAGCCCAATTCGCCACAACCGCAGCCCCAGCCCTTAGCGATAGGAAAAAAAGAGTTTTAGCTTTGCTTTTAGTTTCGATCACATTAAGAACAACAACAACAACAATCAACCAACAGACACACACCAAAAATAGCTCAGAACCAGGACAGGAGGACAGGACAGGACAGGACAGTGATGGGGAAATAAAATAGATTAACAAATACAGAAACTGGAATGGGAATGGGAAGACGATAAGTTGACATGTGCGTGTGCCTGTGTGTGTATACGTCTATGTGGAGTATATGGGAGACGACACAAAGCGATGGTAGACTGACTGCTGGACTCCAGTGGAACTGGGGTGAATCTATCATCTATCTATCCATTTGGCATCCGTTAAATCGCTGCTATTGATCTTTTTGCCTCTGTGTGTGTTTGTGTGCACTTTTCCCAAGCACTCAAAATTTGAAAATGAATTATGTTGAAATGGAAAAACAAAAAAAAAAAAAAAAAAAAAAAAACTTACGATAATGAAAATTTCTAATTTGTGTATGGTAGGAAAAATATAATTTTTCATCCATTTACAAAAATGTAAATGAAAAAAATATAGAGTATTTATTTTTTCCGGAATAATTATAAATTGGTGATATGGTGACTTAACTGTAAGTCCAGTTTATAAGAAGAATCGTATTTCGTGAAGGATCAGATAAAAGTTTTTTTGCAATGCCAGGACCGAAGCTGCCAACGGACCTTCTGCTAGTCCTGGGAGAATCTGAGACATTAAGTTATTCCCTTATCGCCCCTTTTGAAGCCTAGGAAAAAGTTAAATTCAAACAATTTCAATTCTAATGCAATGCTAGATTAATTTCCAAGTGAGCGCCGCAAAGTATGCAAAACAATTATTCAATTAGAACAGGACGGAGATATCCATACATAATATGCAAACATTTCGATGGATTTTTGTTTTATATTGTATTTTCTAGATCATATTTATTTGATTTTTTTTTCCTATATTTCTGTATGGTTTAATTGCTGGTATTTGCCTTCGTGTTTTCAACAATTTCAATAGCCATTTAAAAAGTGTTTCAGTTACTCGCTGCTGCGCTCATAATTTGGTTGATCAAAGACCAAAACATTTCAAACAAAAAAAAAAAAAAACGCATCAATTAATTGGTAAGTAATTTTTATATCATCAGATCAGAGGGAAATCGGGCCCAACTTAGATGGCCACACTCTGCTTGGCCTGTTCGTTTTGCCGCTGCTGCTTATTAACCGCTGATATACACTTGGCCATTGTTGGCGAAGCGCGCGAAACGGCATCGGTCATGAAGTAGTCACGCAGTTCCTTTTGTTTAACATCGATCGGACCGCCATTGATAGATTTACTCTGTATGAATGGATAGATAATGAATTACCACTCTGTGAGAATATCTTTGAAAACTACTCACAATTGTGGCCTGTGATCCAGCCTCACTCAAGCTAGCCGGCTCCAATTCTCCCAGACGCGTCAAATGCGGTGCCAGATCCTCCAGACGTGAGCGCAGCTCATCCAGTGTATCATAGGGCAATGGAGTGCTCACCACCTCAGAGATGGCACGCAATATTTTCCAATCTTCGCGAGCCATGCCAGGCGGCGAGACAGCAGTCAATGTCTGCTGTGGTCTACCCTCTGTATTTACATAGATGGCCTGTTTTTTCTGTGTAGGCCGCTCCAGGCAGAACGGCATCGGCAATGGAGGCACCGTTATCGCCATGTGAGCCGATATATACGATGAAGCAATCCTTGGGCAACTGCTCGCGGGTCAACTTGCCAGCATCGGCATTTAGAAGGAACAGAACCTTTGGTTGGGCTTTAATCACAGCCTCAACACCTGCCTGGTAGCCCACATCCAAGGCGCCAACCTGAGCGGCATTGTTTTGCAAAACATTGAATGGATTCCAATCCTGGCAACAAAATAAACACACAGTTCTGTTTTATAAATGCCTAGGGAAATGAAATTGACACTTACCTTCTTCTTTAGCTTCTGGCAATAGTCGAGAATGGTGGCATGAATGGCTGCTCCATCAGGACGCTCAAGCAGATCAGCACCAATGATAATGGCTGGCTTTTTGGCACCTTCCAATACCTTAGAGAAGGCATGCGAACCAGTGCACACATCCTTGATCAGACTAGCGTCGGCACCAAGATTCTCGTGTTGGTAGGACAAATCAATTTTGGGTCCAATGGAGGCAATCTGCAGCTCATTATGGACATAGGCCTTTCGCAGACGAGTATTAACCAACGGAGCCTCATAACGAGGATTCGTGCCCACCAAAAAGAACAGCATCGGCTTCCTCTAGGCCGGCAATTGTGCTGTTGAGCAGATAGTTTGCCCGCACATCTGAGCCGGCACCCTTGATGAAACCTTGTTCGGTGACGAGAGTTTCGCCCTCCAAACGGTTAACCAGATCCTTGAGAGCCACCAAAGATTCCACATCGGCCAATTGGCCAGACACACCAGCAACCTGACCGTTGGCTTTCTTAAGAGCCTTGGCCACTGCAATCAGAGCTCCCTCCCACTCTACGGCCTGCAACTCGCCGTTAGGCATGCGCACCATGGGAGCCACTAGACGTTGGCGCTTCAAGCCATCGCAAGCGAAACGCGATTTGTCAGCCAACCACTCCTCATTGACATCCTCGTTTTCGCGTGGCAGAATACGCAACACCTCATTGGTTCGGGTGCTCACAACAATGTTGCTGCCCACAGCATCCAGGACGTCAATGCTGCTCACCTTGCGGATCTCCCAGGGACGGGCGACGAAGCTGTATGGCTTGTTGGTCAGAGCACCGACGGGGCACAAATCGATGACATTGCCCGAAAGTTCGGTAAGGAAGAGCTTCTCTACGTAGGTGCCGATTTGCATGTCATTGCCACGTCCAGTGGTGCCCAGATCATCAACGCCGGCGATTTCAGAAGCAAAGCGCACACAGCGGGTGCAATGGATGCAACGTGTCATTATAGTCTTTACCAGCGGTCCAATATCCTTATCCTCGACGGCACTAAACCAGAAAAACCAAAACAAATAAGTACTTTGAATTGACATGGCCTTTCGAAGTTCCTACCGCTTGCCAGTGTAATTGATGTCCGTGAAACGGGAACGGTCCGAGCCGAAGGCCATGGCTTGATCCTGCAGATCGCATTCACCGCCCTGATCGCAAATGGGACAATCCAATGGATGGTTCATCAAAAGGAACTCCATGACACCCTCACGAGCCTTGCGGGTAAGATCCGAATTGGTTTTGATGCGCCAACCCTTCATCACTGGCATGGCACAAGCGGCCACGGGCTTGGGACTCTTCTCTACCTCCACCAGGCACATGCGACAGTTGCCAGCGACGGCCAGACGCTCATGATAGCAGAAGCGTGGGATTTCCACACCAATTTGGGCGGCGGCCTAAACACAAGATGTCGAATTACCAGTCTTGGCCTAGCCTAGCTCTAGGAGGCAACTCACCTGGAGCACTGTGGTTCCTGGCAACACCTGCACGGGAATGTCATCCACAAACACCTCGATCTTCTCTGGTGCCTTGGCCGGGGCCTGCTGGGCAATGACGGCAGTGGTTCGCACCGCTCGGCTGCCGATTTGGATCTGATGTGTGGGTGAGCTCAAGGCGCCCAGCGCCTTCACCAGCGGTGCACGTATCATGGTATTTTCCTGCAACAGAAGTAAAATCCCAACAATTACATAAGTTCCAACTGTCAAATGCAGCAAATGTTAGTCTTTATTGCTCGTGTTGGTTGATGTGTGTGGCAAGTCACAAAGCTCTGGCCATCTAATGCAGGCGTCGCTTTTTCATTCTCAATCAATTTCAATACACACAAATGCTGATTATCCAAAATATATTGAAAATTTACCTTTTTGGTCTCTGCTAAGTTACTAAGGCTCCTTTGCTTAATCTGGCAACATTGAGTGTACACTAGTGTTGCCAGACGTACATTAAAAGTTGTCTCGTCTGTCCCAGTATTTACTGGGAGGTCGGCTTAAATAGGGGGAACCGGATAAAATAAACACGCATTTAAAATGTTGCCTTCTTTTCGGCTTAAAACGTTTATCGTTTTGGCTGAAAGTCCAAATTAAGGAAGCGAACCATATGCATATGTAGTTGGATTAAGAAATACTACAAGATCCCTGCCCCTTGACGGGTCCAGTGCTTAAAAGATTCTCAATCACTGAAAAGTTCACAGTTCTGAGCAAAATATCCTTAAAAACAATTTACTTTGCGAATCTCTAACTGTGCCAAATTTTATCCAGTTTTCAAAAATGACATCGCATTTTGATGTTTCTAATTTTTCAATTAAGAATTATTATGTTGTCGTTTTAAGCGAAACAAAAACTGGAAACAATAAATTTCAATTTAATGAAGCTCTGAATTAGTTAAGTTTTGGAGTATTTAAAAATGTCTTTTAAAAATCTCGATAAAGAATTAGGTTGAAAATGTTTATCCCAAATATCCAAATGTTTAAATTGCAATTGAACTGAGATATAACTTTTTGAAATCGGTTTCAATTTGGCGAAAATTCAGTCTGAAAAAAGGCAGAAAAACAACAAAATTTATGTTTAAAAACGTTAAAAATAAAAGCATTATTATCTTTATGAATCGTTTCTTACCGACTTCTATTCATCTTGTAACTTTTACATTGGAAAGAGAACTTCTAATTTGTATATAAAAGATCGACGAAGCTCATGTAAAAAAATTTGAATATTGTTTTTAAATATATGTATATGCACTTATATAATGTTAAAATATCAAACATGGTTACTTTAGTTTTGAATCGTTAGATAAGTCTGCTGTGTTCTTCAAATAGGAAATCACAAATTTCGATTTTCTTGAAAATGGTTTGAATTAGCCTATTAATGTCTTCCCAAGACTTGTAGACTGTTCAATTCTTAGAAATGTTGCCTAAGAAACTTTGTGACAAAAGTCAATATCTTAGAAGCTAGAAACTTGAACAAAAAAGGTGTCTTTTCCGAAAATACCAAATACTACATAACATTTTGATGAATTAATTGCACGGAAAATCGGAATAACTTCAAAACACAAATGAGGCAGTCATTTGTCATTTGCTAGCCGCCACTAGCCAACGGCCAGTTCTGCCCTTATGAACCGCGGTGTAAAATACGTTCATTCGCATATTTTGCATGTTTTTAGTCTCATTTCTATAAAATTTGGTGGTTTGGTGGAAATAGGTAAGATTAATTGGTCTACCGAATTCGATTGCGATAGTCAAAAAATTGCAGCTGATAATCGACTTTTTCTTATGGAGGTTATGGAGGCAGAAGTGGGCGTGGCAAAAGGTTTGAACAATTAGTTTCTGCGCGCTAACTAAACGAGTATATAAACCAAATTTGATGTCTCTAGCTGTTATTTTTTTTTCGGCGTGGCCGAAATTCCAATTAACTCCATACATACTACACGAGTATACATACCAAATTTGGTGGCTCTAGCTCTTATAGTCTCCGAGATCTGCGTGTTCATATATACAGACCGACTCGGCTGTTGGTCCTGATCATGAATATATATACTTTACGGGGTCGGAGAAGCTCCCTTCTGCCTGTTACATACATTTTGGCGACTTTAATATACCATATCACCCTATAAAAAGATTCGAATCTACAAAGCTTTGATTTGTGACAAAATGATAAGAACTTTAACTATAAATCTACTAGATAATATTGTATAGAATAATTACTACAGAATATTTAAGAAATTTGCGAGAAATTAACATAAAAATTTAGCTGAATCCCAGAGAATATTAGAAATCATAATCCATATTAATAAAATTAAGATTATCACACCTTAAGCTTATCCTGATTATCCAAACTGTTTACGATTTGTATATTCTATTTGTTTTTGTTGGATGTTACGATGGCAAACTAATCGTACCCCGTTCAGTGTTCCAGCGTATTCCAAGCCCACAACAAAAATGGAAAAGAAAATACAAAAACAGCAAGAGAAAAAAAATTATGACGTACCCCGGGCCAACTTTTCATTGTTAATTGAGCGCGCAAACCTTTTTCAGGCCCGGCCCTGAATGATTGAGACGTGCTTGACTTGATATCTCTTGGCATCGCACATCGGAGACTGAGACTGAGATTGAGATTGAGACTGAGACTGAGGCCGAGACGGAGACAGCGATGCTGGCGTCTGTTGGCTGTCTCCGTGCATTGCTCTTATCTTGTATCTTAGTTTTGTTTTTTTTGTTTAATTTTTTTCTCCTTTACATTATCGCTTTGTATCTACTGTTGTTGTTGTTGTTGTTGTTGTTGTTGCTGCTGCCACGCTCCAGACGTGTCGCCACAATTTGCCGCCAAACGCCGACATTGGCTTGGCGCCTAAAAATCAAACAGGGGCCCCCGCTTACACAAAATTGTTGTTTAAAAATAACGTGCAACTGCCACAATGCAGAGAGGAACGACAACAGCAACAACAACAACATCATTTGACGTGGACAGGCAACAACAACAACAACGCCAACGACTAATAATGTGATTTGTTCGTGGCCATGGCTATTTTCGTGCCGTCGTCGTTGCCAATGCCGAGCAAGTTGCGCATGCTCCCAGCTGCCAGCCATCATCCATTGCAGATCCCCAAGCTCCTTTTTCCTGTAGTCTGTCTGTAGTTTTTAGTATGTGATAATTTTAAACAATTTACTCCCCTTTTTCGCTGTTCTGTCGTTCTCGTTCTCGCTGATGCCTTCTGGCACATTCGTAGCATTTAACGGTGTCCTTGATTGTTATCCCCCCCGTTTTACTTCCTCCTTCTCCATCAGCTCATAGTCCCATGTTTCTCTTCCTCCCACTTACATACAAATATATATGAGCATGATATGATTATAATTATAATTATATGGCACAGCAGTTGCAGCAGTCATCTGTCCCCCCCCCTCACTCTCTCTCTCTCTCTGCCTCTATCTCATTCATCGCTTGGCAACAAGTTGGAATTATTTATTATTTGGGGGATTACAGGAATTCTAAGCAGTTCCGGATTAGCAAATGTTAAGGGCCCTAAGGGAAAGCAAGTAATTCAGAAAATTCTTAACTTTGCGTAACTGTAAGTTTGGCAAATTTTAATTAACACATTTTAAAGTTTTTGAAGTTCATTTTAAATTGAAATGTTAATCGGCCTAATTAACAAGTTATCTGTTTAAGCTAGAACATAAAATGCCAATGGTCAGTTGGAAATTGAAGTGAATTTTTCCAAATATCCAATTGCTTGTTGGTTTTAGCCACCTGTTGGTTGTTTTTGGTATGCTTAGCCGGCTCGAGGTCAATTTTTTGGATAGATGAAAATATTAAAAAACAGTTTGTTTTTGATTTCCTTTCCGATATACATATTTCGACCACTCATCGGTGGTCGTCTTCAGGGCAATTAGTTTTACACGTCCAAAATTGACCTCCAATTGCTTGATGGCATTTTAAATAATGCTTAATTTCCATTTAAATGATATATAACTTTTTAAAATCGGTTACAAATTGTTGTACAGTCTGAGGAAAATGGATGCAACAACAACAAAAATTGTTTCAAAACTTTCGCAAATATTCTCAAATAATCAATGAATCTGTAATTCTATATACATATACAATATCTTATTCAGTGGCGGATCGTGCGCTTGATTTTGGGGGAAATCGGGATCAAAAATTTGTTGACCAAGTCAAACTTCTTAACCAAACTCTGATTTTCTATCCGACTCGGGGTTTTGGGGGGAAATTTACCCTATTTCACCCACCGTAGATCCGATACTGATCATATTTCAGTTTTCTTACTGAAACTTTGAGAACTTTGATCATTGTTTCGTTTTCGTTTTTATTTTCGTTTCGAAAATATTTTTTGCAATTTTCCAAGGGCTTAAATTAAACTAATTAAACTAATCGTTGAAGTCGGTTAAAAATTGATTTATGTTTAAAAATTTGAATGAAACATTCAATTTGCGTATCTCATTTTGATAGGTTTTCATTCATGTCTAATCTTCAAATTTGCATTATGATCCCGAAAACGTATATTACAGCCCCCCGCGTTGGCCTAATCCGGCACTGGTTGAGGCTTTATGGGGGAATTTTGTAGGAAATACTGATTAGAAATTGTCAAACTTTATTGTAAAGTTTCTGTAAATGTCTTAGAATAAGTTGGAAAGTGTGTGTGTGTGTGTGTGTGTGTGTGTGTGTGTGTGTGTGTGTGTGTGTGTGTGTTTTGTGTGACTTTCTATTCCAAGAATCTTTGGCAATCTTATAAGTGTCCAAATGTTGACATCATCGCACATTAAAAAATACTTTCTCAGTTATTAATAATTAGATTACGATTTTGATTCATTCTCTTGAAGTTGCTTGCCTCTCCTCTCCTCTCCTTTCCTTCCCTTCCCTTCGATGATCGCTCATGTCTTTCATAGTTAGATGAGCCTCCACTGTAGTTTGTGTTGTTTTTGTTGTTTTAGTGGTCAACCAGATCCAGTCCACAGGGTCACTGTCAGCAGCAGCAGCAGCAGCAGCAGCAGCGGCAACATCATTTCCTTTGGGCCTCTGGGGGTCATCATCAAGCAGCAGCTTGGGTTCGGCAACTAGACGACGCCACGATGACGATGACGATGACGACGACGACGACATAGTCACCAGCCGGCTGGCTCTCGTATCTGCACAATCAAATCTTTTACCCACTTCCATTCATTTGCGTTGTCGGCGTCATCCGCTGGCAGCAGCAGCAGCAGCAGCAACAGCAACAACAACAACAGAATATCTCACTCGGATCGGCTCTCTGCTCCGCTCAGCTTCGGCTCGACTTCGACTTCGACTCTTGACTCTTGGCTGTGGCTGTGGCTATGTCTGGGTATGGCTATGGCTATGGGTATTGGGCTCCCCAATCGTGTGCTATGCTTTCCTTCAAATAAAACCAGTGCCGCTTTGCAATTTTCATTTAGTTTGAATTCGAACGGCGACTGCGCCGGCCCGTCCGTTGCCTGTGCCTGAGCCTGTGCCTGTGTGCGTGTGTGTGTGTGTGTGTGTGTGAGTGTGTGTGTGTGCAGGTGTGTGTGTCTGTATGCGCGCGCGCTGTGTCTGTGTTAAGGGTGTGCGTGTATGTGCACCCGCGATCGACGTAATCTGAGCCGATCAATTGCATTTTTTTGTGTCTCTTTCTTTCTGTTTTTTTTTGATTTGATTTTGTTTTTGCACAACGCGCCAAAAAAAAAACAAGGCAAACATTTTTGCTCAATCAAAAATTTCTTTTAAAACAAATGTCCATATAGTGCCAACGAAAAGTATATCAATACAAAAATTGTTAATAAATCCAATCAATCGATCGACTTGTGAAATCGATCAAAACTGCTGAAACAGAAACCAATAATAACAACAAAAAAAACAAAAACCATTTGGTATTCAGTTTTTCGTCTGTTACCTGACATCATCTCCATCCGCCGTTGCTGTCGTCTTCATCATCATCATCATCATCGTCATCATTATCACCCGGCTGCCTTTGCCCCGTTTACCCGTTGCCCGTTGCCGTCGGCGTTTTATTTATTTATTATTATTATTATTTTTTTTTTGTTATTTGCGGTTGACACTTTGTGTCTGTTTTTTTTTTTTTTTGTCAGTTCTTATTGTCTGTGTGTTAGTGTGTGTGTGTTTTTTTGCGGGCTTCATCATCATCTTCCCCATCTTCCATCCATCGTCATCTTCCGATCCATTTCGATATCGGAATCGGCGGCGTCATTGGCTGAGGTGAGTGTGGACTCAATTATCACATTAATAATAGAAAATTAATCAAAAATAAAGTTAGTTAAATTGGAGTTTCAAATGCCAAAAGGATAAATCACTAGGAGTTGGTATTAGCTCATTATATCTCTCTACCACTTTTCGATTTCAATGCAAATCTTAAGACTTAACTTAAACATCTTTGATTGCATTTATTTTGCTCAAGTTCTTACACAAATGTTTCAAATATTTCCCCAAACAGATAAATTTGTTTTTGAATATAAGTCAAACCTTGCATTTGAGCCGACTCGAGGTCAATCTTCCAAAAAGTAAAGAAAAGGCTATTTAAATGGGTATATAGATATGCAGTGAAACTTCATTATAACGAATCTGAGGGAGGTCCCCACAAATGA
This sequence comes from Drosophila equinoxialis, assembly GCA_018150345.1. Classification (NCBI taxonomy): domain Eukaryota; kingdom Metazoa; phylum Arthropoda; class Insecta; order Diptera; family Drosophilidae; genus Drosophila; species Drosophila equinoxialis. The sequence continues at coordinate 3,643,592 of JAECWI010000002.1, read as the reverse complement.
CTGATTTAAGCCAGGCTAAGTAAAGGCTTACGATTCGTCTGTCTAATCGTTGGCCCAATTGACATATAGAAAACAATGATTTGTCAAAAACAATTCGTAAAGACGTCTTCGATTCGAAAACGATTTTAAAAAGTTATATCTCAATTTAAATGGCATCTAAACACTGAAATGTTGGAAAAAAATGAATTCCGAGTCGATTTTTTGCGAAAACTGGCCAAAGAGAGATCAATAATTTTACTGTAAACTGAAACTTTCTAATAAGACTAAACTGATATATGATTTTTGAAAATTGACAGATTCACAAAGTCAAGGTTATTTAAGAATAAATCAATCCTCAGGCTGGATTTTGAAGAATTTCAAAACGATTTTTGAAAGGATAACTTGATAATTAGCCTGACTAACATTTCGTAAGCTTTAAAATGTCGGTTAAGGCGAAGTCCTTCACACTAATTCTGATGGCGCCTAAGAGTATGCACACATAAAAAAGGTGAAATCAGCAGTTGCAAGCTTTGTCGTTCTTATTTCGCTTCATGTAGTTGTAATTCTCAACTACTTTTAGCGTTGAAGCTATGGTATGGCTGGATTCTTTATCAAAGTGCTGCTGATTCTTCAAATAGCTATACAGACAACCTGCTGACCTTTTGTGCTGATTATGATTTAGAATCTTATAAATTGGTAAGATTTATTGAACTCAAGCCGGCTTAGTAATATATAGAAAATTGTTTAAACTTTCACATTCGCAAAGTTAGAAGCTTTTGTGAATAGAAATTGAATTGAAATGAATGAACAACTTTTCAGTGATCATACATCTTAGACATTTGCTAATCCAGCACTTTACTCTACTCTACTCTATTCTACTGTATATAGCTATTCGTTTTACAAAGAATTCATTATATTGAGGTTTTACTGTCTTTTGTTTTTTCTATTTGATCATTTTCGTATTTCTGCTTTAGTTATTGAATAATATAATAGAATTTATCTTTTTGTTTTTATTTATTTATATTATATTTATATTATTTATATTATGAAGTTTCAACTATCTAAGCTTCTCCAGTTTTTAATAGATTGTTGACAAATAATGAGAACTTTTTGAAAATGTTTTCGGTAATTTTCTGAAGTTGGCAATAAACAAATGAAACCTTTTAACCCAAATGAGAATGAGCCTTGAGGCGCTCTTAAATTTGACATACCTACAAAATGATGAATTCCGAAAAGGATTAGCCAAGATTAGATTACGGCTCAAATAGTTTAAGACTTCCATATGAATGACTCCCAGTCCGATAAATACAAATTCGACTCAAACACTTTGGTGTTTTCCAACTCGTGTATATAGATATATAAACCTTTTCATGATCTGGTCATATCCACCTTCATCTATTTGCATATACAAATGTATTTGGAATGATTATGATTTATTCCGATAGATCTGTATATAGAATTGTTTTGTTTGAGTTTCATTTCAATGCTTATCATTCTCAGGCAGCAATTTTTGTTAAGATTTATTGCCTTGATTCTTGAGAAAAATGAAATCAGTTTGGTTTGTTTTTGTGTTCATTTGGTCTGGGGTTTTTTTTTTCTTTTTTTTGTTTTGAGGATTTTGTTATTTCTCTGTTTTTGGTTATACAAGCTAATTTCCTGTGTGATCTCAGAATTGGAGCGAGAGAGAGAAAGAGAGAGAGAGAGAGAGGAACGGAAAAGCTTCTCAAAAGAAGCAACAACAAAGTTTCACAAACAATTCCCAAAAAAGGTCAAAATTGAAACTCTTAAAAGGGGAAAACGAATTGAAGAAATGATTTTGTTATAACTAATACATATGTATACATATATATATATATATATATATATGTGTATGCAGACGATACTGAGGAAGAAATCTGACAAAATGCCCGTGCAAAATTTATGATCTGACTGAAGTAAAAGAGAGAAAAAGAGCGAGAGGGGGGGGAACAAAAATCAAATAAAATAATAAATCGAACGATGTTGCCATAAAAATATATATGTGTGTATATATATTTTTTGTATTTTTTCATTTCGTCCCACATGGCCAAACGAAGCGTCGAAGCGACACTAAAGAAATTAAAAAATGCCTCAAGACGACGACAACAGCAACAACAACAACACTTTGGAGTGGAGTTTTACAAGCAAACCGAGTGAATCCAACCAAAAACCCAACCCAAAACTCAAAAACCCAAAGCGACTGACTGACTTTACGTTAAAAGTTTCATTTCATTCATAAAAATTAAAAAGAAAAAACCAACACAAACTCAGAGTCTCTCTCTCTCTCCCTCTCTCTGTCTGTCTGAGTGTGTATGTGTGTGTGTGTGTGTTCCTTAACGAAACTTTAACGCATGAATGGAAAAAAGATATGAATGAAATAAGCTAGCCTAGTCTGGGGTCTGTTGGGGTCTGCCAGGGTCTCCATCTCTATCTGTGTCTCTGTCTCTCTCTCCCTATCTCTCTCTCTCTCTCTCTCTCTCTGTCTCTGCTTAGACTGGTAGGCGTACAAATTACTTTTGGAAGTGAAATCTTTTTTTTTTCTTGGTGTGTGTTAACGTGTGTCTCTGTGTGTGTTTTACCATTAAAAAAAAGTGGGAAGATGCCAAGACATATACATAAACATACATACATACATATGTATGTCTGTAGGAATCAAAACAATTGACATCTATGACAAAAACAAAAAGTTGGTAAACAAATTTGGTATTTGTTATTACCAGATATGATATCATCATTAGTAAATTTGTCAAAAAACACAACAGGAAAATCCATCTTTGGCACATTCAAAGAGCGTAAATGTCTCCTCTTCTCTGTCATTGTTGATTGATGAATGAATTTGAATTCAAATTCAATTTCAAATTCAAATTCAATGAAACCAAATATTTTTCTTTTCAAATTGTTTCGTTGTGTTTGCGAATTCGCAAAAGTTTTGGGCTTTGTGAGTTTTTCTCTCAATTTTGAAACGATTTCAAAATGGTTTAGCTTCAATTTATTCGAAAATTGTTTTTGTATTGCGACCCTTTACATTTTTCAAAAACTTTTGACATTTTAGAAACTTTTGATGCCGTTTCATAAATCTTATTTCATGAAAAAGACCACAGAGCTGAATTTACAGAGTTAGAGCATTAAAGAATCCGAGATTTTTTGAGAACTTTCCTCAATTCAGGATTAACTTCAATTCAATAAAGTGAAAATGAGGAATGAATGCTAAATTTTGAGATCTAAGAACGATTTAGTCTTTGAAATTTCCGATTTCCTTTACTGAAATTATGATTGGCTTGATTAAGCAATTCAATATATACATGCATATGTATATATTGGCAGATACATTAATTTGTATACCCTTGCCAAAAGGGTATATTCATTTTAGTCAGAAGTGTGCAACGCTTAGAATATCAGCACGACGAGACGAGTTTAAATAGCCATGTCCGTCCGTCTGTCCGTAAGTGCTACAGAGCTGAAACTTTGCATGTAGGCTTGTATATAGTACACAGGTAGTATATCTCGGATTCAGCCGGATCGGACCACTATATCGTATAGCTCCCATACAAATGGCAAAATCACAAACAGTGACTTTTCTCAAAAACTTTGTTATTTTCTGAGCTATTGTCGTGAAAGTCAATAGTGGTGACTTTATTACACCTATAAACGACTGTGCCAAATTTAATGAAGATCGAATGACTATATCATGTAGCTCCCATAGGAACGATCGGTCGAAAACAGTGACTTTTGTCAATAACTTTGTTACTTTTGACGCGATTGCTTTCAAATGAAACATTTGTTAGTTTAATATATCGGTTAATGACTGAGCCGAATTTGATAAACATCGGGTGACTATATATCCCATAGGAAACCGTGACTTTGATCCATAACTTTGTTATTTCTTATGCTAAGATTGTGGGCCGTTCTTTCGCATAGATTAGCCTTTTTGGATAAAACGTTTTTCCACTTTATGGGTAAAGAAAGAGGTTTGCAAAAAGTTGCAAGGGTATACAAACTTTGACTCGGTCAAACTTAGCCCCGGCCATCTACTTTGTTATTTCAAAAGAAATTCAGAGATTTTGAAAAACCTTATGATTTTAAATTTATTCTAGGTTTCGAATTTTTTAATGTTAATCACAACTTGACTTAAAGAAGGCTTAAGTCCAGCTTTTAATTCCTTACGATGTTTCTTTTTTTCTTAAAATTCAAAACTTTTCTGATTCAAATTGTACCGAAAAATGGCAATTCCATTGCAAGGAATCGTAAAGTTATATAAAATATTAATCATATATAAATCAACAATATGTTGTCCGTTTAGTTTAATGAATTCTTTGAGTTTTGTGTTTTTTTTTTAACTATTTTAACTTTACTAATCTCTATTTCGGAGCTCAATCTCGTAGAGAGATTGAAACTGAAATTCCATAAAATTCGCTTTGTCATCTAAATTTGCATAATAGATTTAGATTAAGATTTAGCCGGGATTTGTCTGCTCGAATGCTTATTATGAGAAAGATCTTCCTGGTTATGATCACAACAAAAAAAAAAAGAGAGAGAGAGAGAGAGAGAGAGAGAAGCCGAAAAACATAACAAAATAAACGTGGCTAATAAATTGTCGCACAAGTTGTTGACAAAACGCCAACGCCAATGGAAAACCAGAAAGAAAAAAATAACAAAAAACAATAACAACAACAACTACAATAAAAAACTATAAAAAGATGCGATGAATATTACAAATTGTATAGAGAGATTTTTTTGGTGTGAGATTTTGTGTGGGGGGAAACGGAAACACAATACATAAGACGACTAAAGATCCTTGTGAAAACATCAGGCCAAAGAGATGAAGTGGGTAAGGGGGTTGAGTGGAAGGGGGGCAACGAACCAGAACGACTACTGACGACGACGACGACGACGATGATGATGATGATGATGATGATGATGATGATGATGATGATGATGATGATGATGATGATCAATAAAAAATTGAATGCAAGGAAATCGAAGAAGAAAATGCAATCAATTGCCTGACATTTAATGGAGGGAGCCGTCAACTGTGATTGATTGATAATTAAAAGTGGCGCCTGCCAGCCAGAGTCAGCCAGCCGATGCAGTGCAGCATAATGAATAGCACCAACAACAACAACAACACCAGCAACAACAACAACAACAACAACAACAACAACGAATCCATAGAGTTAAACTTATGATAATGTGGCGCTTGCTAATTCTCTATTTGTTGTTATTCGTGTTCTTGTTTCTTTTTGCTAATTCTAGGTGTACACACACACACACACGCACACACTCACATATAGATAGATAGATAGACAGATAGTTAGTAAGATTTGCTTTCAAGTTTTGCCGTCAACATTTGTAATTAAATTGTATTTAGCATCTTTGAAATTAACTGCCAGAACTGGAAGAACTGGCAAACCTGGGAAACTCAACAAGAACTGGAATTAACTCCCCAAAAACAATTCAAAGAAAAGGGGAAAAAAACTAAAACTCAAACAAAACTAAACTAAACTCGAAAATTCCTCTAGAATTTTCACCGTTTCACATAAAATTGGCTTAGTTTTTGATCGTTTTCAAAGGATTTCAATGGCTCAATCTGTTTTGATTAAGACTTTCTTTAAATTTAGTTCTTTGAGTTCAATCTTCAGAAAAATTAAGACATATAACAATATTAGATTTGAATTATTTTCAATCATTTCATTTCTTGCAAAAGGCTGAAAGACGTTATGATAGTATAGAAGATAATACTTATATTACAATAAAGATATGAATTTTTGAAATATTCAAGAAATTTACCAACTTAGATCTTCATGAAATTAAGGTTTATTGATATATTTGGATGTTGCAAGCTTTGCCGTTCCCTTTTTTGCTTCATATTGTTGTAATTCTCAACTACTTTTAGCGTTAAAGATATGGTATGGCTGGATTCTTAAGCGAAGTCTGCTGATGATAGCGCTTGGTGGTTCTTGAAATGGCTATTGAAATGAATATAAGCCATTGCAGATTGTACTCTCTATTTAGTATAAGCTATAAAGTAGATCAGAAGCTATTCTTACATATGTCTAAAGGCAGTCCTCGGTAGATGAGTTGTCTATGTGGCCCAACAACGATGATCCGGGTTCGAATCCCAGGCTAGTGTATGGATGTAGTTTTCGTCTAATTGTAAGCCGAAGGCCTTAGTTGCCAGTGCTTGTAAAATATACTTAGGTTGATAGTTTACAACTATATCCTATACTTTAATAATAATAATATGTCTAAAGGCAGTGACTAACATCGTTTCAAAAGGGAATATTGGATATTAAAAAATGTTGAGCAATTTCATAGTTCAAATCTCTTAAGGTATTTCCTACAATTCGCCTAATTCCTCTCCTTATCAACTTGTGTATGTGTGTTACATTTTGGCGCCATGATTATGTATGGATCGATGGTGATCGATCCCAAAAGGCTGATTGAATTTCAAATTTGCACATTTCGTTTCAAAATAGAAGCCCGTGTTGCCCTGCGGTTGCTGCCGTTGCTGTTGCTGCTGTTGGCCCAGCAATTTGCGGTCTGGCGCCAACAAAATTGATTGGCAGTTTGCTGACAACAAGAAATGGCCATGGGGCGGCTACTGAATTTAAGTGACACACAGGACTTGAAAAAAAGCAGAAACAAAAACAGGGAAAAGTTCGAAACTGCAAAACACAAAAACAAAAAAACGGCCGAAAAACCAAAAACCCGAATTATGCCATAAATTTCTGTGCGATCACACACACACACACATACACACACACAGAAAGCAAACAAAAGAAACTAACTTCCAGACCATAAATAAAAGGTGATTTGCTTTTAGCATTTTTTTTCCTCTCTTTTTTTTTTTGATTTGTTTTAGCACTCACGGGAGACAATGCTGAAATTTCAGAGAAACAACAAAAAAAAAAAACACAGATACGGCCATAAAATTAAGCAAATAATTTGAATGCGGCGCTTCAAAGACAACCAAGTTTTGGGTAGACTTTGACTTGAAGATGGAAATGGGAATGGGAATGGGGGATGGACTTGAGGGATTCAAATTCAGACTTTGAGAGCTTTGTGTCTTTGGTCGGCAATCATCACGAACATTATCTAAGCCAGACGACAACTTAATTATTCAATCGAATCGATTCGATTCCCTCTCTTTCGCTCCCTATCTACACCAGGGTCTTATCACGATTCTGATGATTTGTAATTTATGATAAATGTTGGCAATTCCATTAATAAAATTAACAAAAAGCTCATTAGTTCAAAGCCAATAGCCAACATTTGGCCAAGCTATATATTTACGAGATGTGCTTAATCAGTAGGAAGATTTTTTTCCTTTTCAAAATTTCCCCAACATCTATAAATTCACTCTCTGAATGGCTCTGAACTGGCAATGAATCATGGCTAAATGATTATGACGTCAATAAAAAGAGAGGAGGAAACTGAAGAGCAACAGATTCTCAGTCAGGCTGGATTATGATCAAGACTTTGAAGGATTTTAAATATACATTTCAAATTGTTTTGTTTAAACTTTGGATTAAACTACTCGTACTCTGCGATTAATTAGATACACCAATCTATTTCGAATGAAATAGTCATAAATGAGTTTATTTTCGGATCATGAAAATCGCCTCCAATTGATCAGTTGCTTATAATCCTTATTTTAATCCGTTTCGACTTTGTTTAGAGTCATTTGTACTTAAGAAATGAATTGAGAAAGGGAATCGACAAGAGGGCTGATTTCGGATCAGGGATGCATTCAGGAAAATATACTATAGTAAAACGTGTACTAAAGCACAATCAAAACCCGGACCCCCCCCCAGCCCATTCTCCTGTATCGGGCCATATTTGTCATAAAAACCATTTTATTGAATTCTGATTGGAAGATAGAAGAGATTCATAAGCAAGTTTTCCAGGATCGATGGTTGATTGATAGTTTTTAATGATTCTTCAGTTGTTATTCATAATTCCATGTTTAAAAGGTAAAAGTGAAGTCTACAAACAATTTGGGATCCTTTTTTCTCCTGAATATGTTTGAAATTCTTTCTAAATCGGTCAAAAAGTAAAAGGTAATAATATAGATTTATAAAGAAATTCAGTTCTATAAACATTTAAATATCAAAATGCCACAATCTTGAGCTAATTGAGGATCCGTGTACAACTGATATTTGATTATACTTATCAATACTGTTCCGATTGCAGGTCGCAGGATTCAATAATTGAATTCGGGATTTGCATTAAACATAATAATGCAATCGCCGCTGCCATGCTGCTGACACTTGAGCGTCTGGACAACGGTTAAAAGGAGTTTTATTTTTGGACTAATCGGTTTATCGGGAGACAAACGGCAGGAGAGAGACAGAGAATGCCGAGCACAAGGCTGCTCGGTTTGTGGCTGTTCGTTGTTTGTGCTGCTGCCAGTCCAATTGGCAACGACTATCAGCTGTATGGCATTCACAGCGATCAGCTGGTGGCTGGCCAGGGTGAGCTAGTAATACCGCATCGTGTGTATTCGAATGGTGTCTATATGACCAAAAAGTTGAGCTATTTCCATTCATATGATCATCGCAAGCATAGGCAAAGGCGGAGTCTGCAAAGGGACGAAATGAATGGGGAAAAGAAAGCGGAAACGGAACAAGAACCAGAATTGCATTTGCATATTCCGCTTAGCAATGGAACTTTACATTTGGAGTTGACGTAAGTAGACAGAGAGAGAGAGAGAGAGAGAGAGAGAGAGGGGGGGGTGGGAGTCAATCGATCGATTTATTTTGATTTAAAATTTCAAATTCTTCTTCGATTCCGTCAGAGCTCACAATTATTTTCTATCGCCACATTTGGTGGTGGAACGTCATCGTCGAGAATTGAGAACGCGTTCGCATCTGTCTGACAAACATTTGAATTGCCATTTCCATGGCAAAGTTCGTGGCGAACCAATGGCAAATGTGGCCATTTCCACTTGTGGAGGATTGGTGAGTGTGATGTGCAAGTTTGTTGCCTAAGTCTTTTGTTTAAAGCGTTTTCTATTCCCTTGCCAGGTGGGTCACATACGTACGGCCAGCAATGAGTACTTTATTGAGCCATCCAAACAGCATACCGAACATCCCGTCAATGGCCACCCACATGTGGTATTCCAACGATCCTCGGTTAGGCCAAAGGTAAGCACATATCTTTGTTTTGATTTGTTTTGGAAGGATCTTTCTAAACTCTTGCAATAGCAGCACAAACGCAAGGATCATCACTACAATCATCTTCATCATCATTATCATCATCATCAGGGAGAAGGCAATTGCGGCACTCGAGAGCCACGACGATCACTGGAAACCCGCCTCGAATGGCAGTCACGTGGCAAAGTCAAAATCCAAGGCGGACGTCAGATCCGTCGACATCGCCAGCATCATCAACGTCAGCGGCATCGTTATCGCCAGCACTTGCATACGAAATTCAAATACGAAACCCAATCTCAGCGCTCTAGACGCTCCATTAGCAGTCCACGTCATGTGGAGACTCTGATTGTGGCCGATGCCACAATGACAGCCTTTCACAAGGATCTTAACCGCTATCTGTTGACCATTATGAATATGGTCTCGGCCCTGTACAAGGATCCAAGCATTGGCAATTCTATTGAAATTGTTGTCGTACGCATTATTCAGCTGGACGAGGATGAGACCGAACAGGAGCTGAATCTCACCCAGAATGCCCAAAAGAATTTGGACCGCTTCTGCAATTGGCAACACAAACTCAATAAGGCCAATGACATGGATCCGCATCATCATGATGTGGCCATATTAATAACCCGTAAAAATATTTGCGGCAACAATTGCAAGTAAGTAGAGCCGTGGACTAGATCATAGCGGGGAGTAGACATCGCCGGATTAAGTTAGCGCGGGGTCATAATCCAAATTAAGAGATCTCATTTGGAAGTGAAAGTTAGAATCTTTGTTTTGGTTAATGGAATGATCAAAGTCTCAAGGCATGGGGCTAATCCAGCATTCGGATGAGAGCTATATGGGGCTGTAGAAGGTGATCATCGGATGATGTTATATGTGTATCTTCTTCATTCCATTCTAGGACACTCGGATTGGCCAACGTGGGCGGCATGTGCAAGCCGAGGCAATCGTGCAGCGTCAATGAGGACAACGGCATCATGCTCTCCCACACAATAACGCATGAACTGGGCCACAAGTAAGTCGACATCTATATCCACATCCACATCTCCATCCAGTTCGGTCCACATCCCAAATTTAAAAAATTCAAATCGAAAAGTCAGCGTCACCGCTTCCGCCACAGACAAATGGCCACCTGTGGCGTTGAGGCAGTTTATGGTGGCGGCCAACGCAAGATTTATGTCTCTACATGCATATTCCTCATCTCTCCCCTCTCCATGTGAAGTGTGATCCAGTGTGTGTCCGTGTGTGTGTGTGTCTCCAGCCCAATTTAATTCGTTTAATGAATGAACCAAAGCACCAACAGCAGTTCCAGTGGCCAGTTAAGTGGACACGACGGATGCTTTGACACCTGCGTACGTGAGCGACACTCGCTATGTGTGTGTGTGTGTGTGTGTGTGTGTGTGTGTGTGTGTGTGTGTGTGTGTGTGTGTGTGTGTGTGTGTGTGTGTGTGTGCGTGTGTGTTTGTATTCTGACAATAATCGCGCCTTCGCCCACAGTTACCTCTCTCTTTCCTGTCCCCACCTCCCACAATTTCTCGCCACCAACTGTCGCTCCATTCAAACTCAATTAGTCAAGCGTAAAGAGATACAAACATATATAATTTTCGCAACAACAAGGGCTGGATCATAAACATAATATAAACTTTTGAGTTTGAAAATCAAATGAACCAAATTAACAATTAAAATTTTGTATTCTATTTGAGTTTAATTACATTTAAACGAGAATGTTCTTAATTTGATAAGGAATCAATGCTTTTTGCTTATAATTCCCAACTGGTTAAGCCAATCAACATAATGAAGGGCAAAACGAAAGATACTTACGAATTGGAAAGAATAATTTTGGAAAATAAACAATTTTTGAATGTAAAACTTTGACTACAGGCAGATGGACATAATATATGGAATATCTTTTGATCTTAGGTTTATATGTATATCAAGTAATTAGTCGCTTAGATCCCCATCCCTGCTTTTGAATACACTTACACTCACACTCACTTAGATTGTGCATTTAGTAGTTAGTATGTAAGTAAGTATTTGGGATCCCCATATTGAGAGTGAGTGCTTGGTAGCCGCTGGCTGTCAGCATCGTTTCACGCCGCGTCTGGCCGTCAGATCGTCAGGTTTTTTTTTTTTTTTTGCCGCACTCCGGCGTAGGCTTATCTCGTTTTCGTGTTCGTGTCAAGTGGATTTTTGTAAAACGCCTTATATGTAAGCTCAGCCAAGTGCCCGTCAGTCTGGCATGTTTCTGTTTCGATTGACTCAACCGGCTACTCAATTCAATCGTCATCCCAGCATCAATTGTTGCCTTTTGTTGCCGTTGTGTAAGATCGCTTAGTTGGCTAGATCGATCGGACCTAGATCCGATCAGCACGTCAGAGTCAGCGTCGGGCATTAGCGTCAGGTGCTGGTGGTGGCCATTGGTTTTGTTTTGTTTACAGATATTCCATTTATTCAATTTGGTTGTTTGTTTTGAATTAACAAGAAAACTACTTCCATACGTACATATATATATACATATATACCTACATAGACAAATACATATATGTATACATATATTGTAATAATCAGGTTTTTGACTCGCGTTCCGAATATGTCGCACAGTTTGGCATAAATTGTTTTGTCATTTGCAGTAATAATAATACGAGTAATCTCTGAGTATTTGTGGAAGGTGGTGGGTTGTGGGGAAGGGGGCTGATTATGCTTAAAGAGGGGGGCAACAAAGCTGCACTGCACTAGTTAAGAGACCTCCCCCTGATTAACCGGATTAAACATATTGCCATCTGATCTATTCATCAAGAAATACTTTATCAGATCATTTATCTGCGATTAGGCGATTAGGTCTAATTTTTAAGTCTATTTTGAAGTCATAAGGTCTATTCTAAAGTATAAGCCAAAGTCCATTTCAAAGTCAATTGAAACATTGTAAAATATACGCTTTTCTGAAATCCATTCTTAAGTTTATTCTACTCTAAAGTCTATTCGAAAGTCTATCCCTAAGTCTATTTGAAAGTCGCTTCCAAAGTCTATGCCAAAGTCTATTCTAAAATCTTAATTGAAGTCTATTATAAAATCTATTCTAAAGTCTAATTTAAAACCTGTTATAAAGTCTATTCTTTACTCTATTCTCTCTATTCTTTACTCTATTGTCTGATCTAGAATCTATTACACACTCTATTCTGCAGTCTCACTACTACTTTTTTCAGTTGCTTGTCCTTTCTATATAGATACTTATACTTATATCAGATATACTCACTTTCGTTCATTTTTTCTTGGTCCTTGCAGTTTCGGCATGTTCCATGATACGGCAAAAATTGGTTGCCATCCCCGAGTCGGCCCCATAGTGCACATAATGACTCCGACTTTTGGAGCCGATACCCTGCAGGTTTGCTGGTCGAACTGCAGCCGAAAGTACATCACACACTTTCTCGAGTGAGTGGAGCAATCAGAAAACGAAACACAGAAAAGAAACTCTTACTTATTTTCTGTATTCTCTTGTAGTCAGGGACTTGGCGAGTGTCTAGATGACTCGCCGACTCCGTTGGACGAGTACAATTATACGGGCGAGTTGCCAGGCGCTCGCTACAATGCCAAGGGCCAGTGTCGCATGCAATTCAATCTGACGAATGATAGTGATGTGGGGGCCTGTTCGGCTCCGCATGAATTCTGCTCGACCCTGTGGTGTCGCGTCAATGGCGAGTGCGTGACCAATATGCGACCAACGGCTCCGGGCACCAGTTGTGGCAGAAATAAATGGTGCCAGAACGGCAAATGTGTGCGCCGCGAGGAACTGCAAGCCATCAATGGCGGCTGGGGCAATTGGAGCGAGTGGAGCGAATGCTCGCGAAGCTGCGGCGGTGGGGTATCTACCCAGCAACGTGAGTGCGACTCACCTGTGCCGGCCAATGGCGGCGTCTTTTGCATTGGCGAACGCAAACGCTATAAAATCTGTCGCAAGAGATCATGTCCAAGTGAGGAGCCCAGTTTCCGGGCCCAGCAATGTGCGAGCTATGATAATGTCACATATCAAGGTGGCACATACAAATGGTTGCCCTTTTTCGATAAAAGTAAGTGGAAAAATATCTCTCTCTCTTGAGAGAAAACGGAAATTTCACTAACCCATCACTTCATTTACAGATAACCCTTGCCGATTGTTTTGCAGCGATGTCGATGACACGATCATAGCCAATTGGGGCGGCACCGTACTCGATGGTACGCCCTGCACTCTGGGCACCAATAACATGTGCATCGATGGCATCTGCAAGGTAAGGTCATCATTGCACGTAATTAATCGCGTTTGACGATGAATTAAACAAGCATTTCATTCAGAAAGTTGGTTGCGATTGGATCGTTGACTCGGACATGCAGGACGATCGTTGCGGTATCTGCGGCGGTGCTGGCGATCAGTGTAAGCCGATAAAGGAGATCTATGCGGAGCCTTTCCAGGTGCCCGATGGTTCCTATGTCGAGATAGTTAGCATACCAGCACGTTCCCGTCACATTGTGATCAAGGAGTTGGTCAATTCACCACATTTTCTGGCCATCGGACGCTCAGAGGGCGGTGAGAAGTTCTATTTGAATGGCGATAGTCTGATCTCTATGCCCGGTGAATATGTGATTGCCGAAGCTGAGAGTCTTTACGATCGTATTGATGAGCAGGAGACAATCAAAATACCTCAGCCCATTCAGCATGCCATAGCCATATATGTAAGTTGAATCGTTTGATTCCCCAACTCCATTTAGTTTGACTCTCTTTCTTTCTGGTAGGCAATTGTACGGGGCAATGAGAGTAATGCAGGCATCTACTATGAGTTCACTTTGCCGGCATTCGATGTCAGTGCCGCTGGGGGACATCATCATCCGCTGCATCATCAGTATGCCTGGCGTCTGGGCAACTGGACAACCTGCTCGGCCACCTGTGGCGGTGGTGTACAGCATCGTGATCCCATATGCCAAGAGAATGGCAAGGGTAAGTCCCATTTGTCTCTTTCTATCTCTTTCAAGGACATTTGCTTATACATTCGTCTCTCTCTATATATTTGCAGTACTGAGCGATAAGCTACCCTGCTGGACTCTGGCGAAAAACAAGCGTCCTTTACGTCAAACACGAGCCTGTGCTGAGCAACAATGCCCGGCCCACTGGTGGCCAGGTCCTTGGCAATTCTGTCCAGTTACATGCCGTCAGCCGGACTCCTCGCCCCAGCGGCGTCGATCCATTGTCTGTCTCGATCAGCATGATGTTGTTGTGGCCGATACACAATGCGATCAATTGACCAGGCCACCGGAAACGGAACCCTGCGAATCAACGCTGCCCGATTGTCGCAATCGGGAGTGATCACAAGTGATCGTCATCGGTGATCGCGTTATTTATTTAAAAAACAATCGTATTTATTTAACAAATAAGCATTTTGATAGTCGAGCAATGACAAAGTTGTACTTAAATCAACAAAAAAAAAAAAAAACAAATAATACACGAAAATTTAACTTAATCTAAATGTAATTTTTAGCCTATCGTAAATAGTTGATAGAATATATATATATATATTTATACAGTAGACGCTCGCAAATTAGAATCACCTCGGCTAATTCTAATATTTCTGAAAAATTCTAATTTCTGAACGTATTTTTATGCCAATATAAATAAATAATATTTAAACACAATTTCAAACTTTGAGTCTATGTTTTTAGGTTTTTGTCCAAATCCAAACTTTGTCCAATATCTGACTAAAACATTATCACTATCCTCTTTGGCTATTAACCCCATTAAGAATCATTTTAACACCATGAAACGATATTTTAGCAATATTTTAGACTCTCAGAAATGAAAACAATAAAATAGATTTCAACAAAATTTGTTAACTCAAAAAGTTTTAACTCATGAGCATCTACTTTGTATATATAGAAAGATATATATAGATAGATAATTATGTTCTTATTGGCGTTTAATCATATCACATGACTGAAGACTGGGTGCAGGGGGGGGTCTGATGACTAAAAACGTGTATTATCGGGCATTTTGCGGAAATAGGCGATTTTATCTTTGGGTACTCGATAGCCATGCATCCAACGGTTGCCCTTTCTTAAAGAGCCATCGATGCCATCCTTCCATACGCCCTGGGGCAGATAAACTGAAAGAAGAGTAATCAATTAAGTCTCTTTGATGTGGGTAAGTGGGATCAAGGTGGGTCTATACCTTCACGCTCCTCACGTCCCGCATCGAGAATGGGCGCCACAATCAGCTCCTCGCCCACAGAGAACTCATCGCTGACAATGAGACAGGCTGGATCATGAGGATCCAGCATCCAGAGGGGTCTTACCAAGGGCAAACCCTCGTTCATCGACGGACTGAGATACTTTTTGAGCAGAGCAATGACCACAGTTTGTCGCACATCTTTCAGCTCCTGGGCCACCCGATTGACCAGTTCGCTGTTGTACTCGCTGGGCAGATGACTGAACTGCATGGCCGGCAGGAATGTGGCCAATTGGAGCCAACGTATGAAGAGCTCCTGATCAGGCAACGGCGGCTGGCCGAGGGAATAGAACGAAATCATTTTCGACAGCGAACGCTCTAGCAAATAATCACCGCCAATGGCCCCAGGCAGGACAAATGGATAGCCAATGATGCCGTAATTGAGCACAGCAGCCAGAGTTTCACGCAAACCCTCCCAGGTGGCATTGGCGGGAGGCGTACTGAGGAATGTAGGCGGTTTGGGCACCACACTGGCCGTGGAGACGGCCATGAGGCCGGCACTCTCCAGACTTGCTGTCAGTAGACGGGCATACATATCGGGATTGTCCAGGGGTTGTCGACATTGATAGTAATGCGGCAGATTGTAGCCCGTGCCGAGGTCCAAGTAGAATGACTTGACACCATACTCATCCTTGAGGCGCTGCAACTTCTCCAACAGCCAAGGAACGGAGGCATTGTTGGTTATATCCAATACCCCGGCACTTGAGCTGCTCTTGTATCGCGTCAGGGCGGGAATACTGCGCTCCGAGTGACGTTCGTAGATGAGCAATTTGCGGCTTACCGCATCCTTGAAATTCTCACTGTCCGTGCTGATGAATGGCTGAATGGTGAAGACCACCTTGAAGCCACGACGATGCAGCACATCGATGGTATCCTTGAGATTGGGAAACCGCGACCGATCCACCGTGAAGTCACCAATATTCTCCTGCCAGAACTCATTGATCACCACATGACCCAATCCGACGGCAATGGCACTCTCCGAGTAATCACAAATAGTTGTCTCGTTCAGGGAATCGGCTCGCTCCTGTGTTGGTATGCGCCACACTGGCTCCTCGAGCAGCGAGTGCAGCACCTTGATATCCTGCTCCTTCAGACCGTCCCACAGACTCTGCTGGGTCATCAGCATGTGCAGGCTGCGCATATCCTCGGTGGTGCAGATCTTGTAGTCCAATTGCGGCAATTCGGTCAAACGATTCACAAAGGTGAACTCATCGTTGGCTGCCCGTAGGCAGAATTGATTCTCCGTCCGATTTATTCCCAGCTGGAGGGGAGTGCGTTCGCTCACCTGCATGGCCACACCTATCGAATTGATGAAATACCTCTTCACCCCATTGCCAAATTGATGGACTTTGCTATCGCCACTGGCATATGGCTTGAAATCGAAATTGGCATAGCTCAGTGACCATTCCTGGCCCTTGGTGATGCCACCGCCGAACCACAGACCATTGTCACGCTTCAGTTCATAGCAATCGGTGGGCAGGAGACCCGGAGTCAGAGCTTGCCATTGCAGGGTATAGCAACGGAAGACATCCTTATCCTGGAAATTCATATGCAAACGGGCGATGCCATTCCATTCGATGCACACGCTGCCATCACGACGTCTGTGCTCGTCCAGGCAATGGAATGGCGCTGTGTCACTGCCCAGAGTTACTCCCAAATGGCCAGAGATCACCTCCTTGTCCTCGTGATTTAGTATGCGAAATATGCGATCTTTCGAATTGAATTTGATTTTCTGGAAATAGCTTCGGGTTAGCACCTGCTGATGATAGGCAATATAGGCATAGCCGATCTGCAAAGACAATCAAAAATATTCACACATCCATTAGAACTCTAAAGTATCAGTCAGAAGATGTCAAAAGAAACTGGCAAACCTTTCACTCTCCTCGAAAAGTCGTGAATTTTAACATCTAACATTTGACATCTGCCAAGTTTGAAAGTTTTATTTGATAAACTTCAATCGTGTAGGCCTGGCAAATGTTTCGTTGAACATTTTTAAAATCTAGTTGGCCTGGCCGATTTCTCAGAATCGATATACCAAACTGAGGCCTGAGAGATTTCAGTTCATATCCAGTTTTCATCCGTTCAACACGTAAATAAGAAATTGTTTAGAACTTTTTAAAAGTATTTCACAAGTTAAATTGTTCAAGGATTTTGGAAGGATTCGATCCCCTTCACTAGTAAGTTAAAGCATGTTTAAGTTTTTTTAATTTTTTTCCTTTAAAAAAGGATTTTCAAAGGATTTCTAGCTAACACAAGAAAGTGAAAGGCTTGTTCGAGGGTTTCACAAGGATTTAATCTACATATATTACAAGTAAGTCAAAACTTATTTTTCAAAGTCCAAACTACAGACATCACATTTAAGTAGAAAATTTTTTAGCAAATCGCTTTTACGATTTCTACAAGGATATACAAAATGCCGTACGAGCTGATGAGTTTTCACTCGATTTGCTCGAAAGTTGGTTTTGCAATCCAGCAATTCTGTTATCCCAATGCTTACTATGCTGGCCTATGTAGACTTCGAGGATACAAGCAGAAGTGCATCGATGCCTTTTTACCATGGCTCGAGCAACCTTGTGCACCTATGCGTTCCAAGGAGACTCGGATGGCATCAGGTCTTACGACAAATCGTAGTTCGTTTGCCAACATGATGATTGCCAGAGCCCATATGTTGTGGCGACTTTATCGATTTACGTCGCGGAAGACTTCAATGGGTCGAAAAATCTCTTATAATTTTTCGAGATTAATAAATCGCAGGCGCGAGGAGAAACACAAGAGCTCCCCGGCCTGTTAGTCCCTTCGAAAACCGAAGGAAATGCAACCAGTGGGGTTGCTGTAATTCGTTTACAAAGAAGACCATTTAAGGACCAAAAATATCTTTACGGATGATACAAAATTTTCGTATGCTATAAACATTTCGACTAAATTGTAACTAAATTTTTAGGGTTAATATGTATTTATGTATGTATCTTTGGTCTGGATAAGAAATGATATCTATTAAATGTTTGACTAAAAGTAATTTTTTGTTTTTTAATGATTTCCGATGGAAGGGGGGACGTGAAGTATATACTTACCAAAAATATGATGATGAAAAACATAATAATGACAAATATCTTGATTTTATAGTCCTTGGTCTCTCGCTTCTTCTTGCGTATCAACTGGGGGAATGCCTGCATCTTCTCGCGCAATAAGCTGGCCAACGAGTTGACACTCGTTATGGATGCCTGATTGCTAGCGAGACTATGGGTATCGAAATCGCTGGCCAACATCTCCTTACTATTGAGACGTAAAGCGGGCAGGGGGGCAATCGAGGCACGTCGCCGGCTGCGAAAGCGATCACTGGAACAAGAGAAGGAGAGAGAGAGTGAGAGTGAGAAAGAGACACAAGGTAACAACGATTTATGATTCCAAGATAAGGGCACATAAATTTTCGGAAAACAGATTCTCACATGCCAAACTGGCAGACAAGCCTATACTCGTATAATTATTTACGATCAGCAATTTTCTTGATTTTGAGTTTTTTTTTTTTTTGTTTTTATTTGAATTATGATGGCTTTACGATGGCATTGGCCACAAAAAAAACAGCAAAAAATAAAACCTCTTATCGCCTCCTCTGTCTTATCTACTGCTCAAGCTGGAATCCCATCCGAAATTGTCTTGTTTATATAACACCAAAAATAAAATATATATGGGAAACTGGAACTCACAATATTTACAATATTTGGCCAATACAAAAGTCTCTTATCACAATTATATCAAACTCAACAATTTTCTTCAACTTTTCAGTTTCCTAGGCGTTTTTTCACTTGTTATCACGCCTAATCACAATCATTCACTGAGCTGCCTTAATCAAATGTATCTCGTATCCATCTATGTAAGAGGGTAAAGTATCTGTAGATGTATCTGTATCTGTATCTCTCTGTGGCAATGAGCAACAACCTTGTTGTTGTCGCGTCATTTTTCTTTTCAAGTTGCCTCTGATTTACTTATCATTCTCCACTCAACTCGGTCGACGCACAGTGACAAGAAATCGTAGATCAAATCGTATATACATATATTCTGCCACGCCTACTGAAAAGGAAGGCAAACTTTGTTTAATCTATGTTAAATTTCTACTTTTTATTTTAACAATTTCACTAGTTTTATAAAAAATTAAACTTTTTTTGTGTTAAAATTATACACCCAAGAAAATAATTGAAAAATGCCAAAAATAAACGAAATTGTGTAGCTCTTGGATTGATTTATGCAACAAATTTTTGCTAATTGAGCCACTGTGCGACGCTTCAAATTAGCTGGACTCTCAGTAATTTCTGTAAATTTGCTTAAGCAACCAAGATTACTCGGCTTACACACACACACACACAGACACACACATCATAAAAAATACATATAAGTATATATAGATATCATTAAAAAAGCTATACATATGAATGTTCCGAAATTGAAAAACTTTTCAAGCCATGCCACCCCCAATTTCTGCAGCTTTAACTAACCAACTAAGTGCTTTAAGCTATGCTTGGGAAATTTCAAAAAGCTCGAAAATTCGTGTTATTTTAGCTGAAAGTTTTCAAAACAAAATGTCGACTATAATTCAATAGCTTGAGAAGGGAAAGTTTGATTCAAGAATTGAGATAAATATTATGATAATACATTGAACTAAGAAAGGTTTAATTTAGCCCAAATTTGAAAAGGAATTAAAAGGAATTGGCAATATTAAGTTTTCAAAATGGGTCGCCAAAATACCTAAATTGTTTTTAATTGTTTCCTTTTCTTATAATGCTAACAATTATTGAAGGTGATTTGGCCGTTACCCAACCAAATCACATAAATGACCAAGGGAACAGATCAGAACAGTCCTGACGCCAGTGCCGGACTCAACCGGCGAGGGTACTGGGGCGATTCCTTCTCTAGTTGCCGCAAAAAAACACTAAACTTTCGATAATTGGTGAAGGCCCTGCCAGGCGACTATCGATTTCGATCGATTTTTCTTCAGTCAAGTAGTCCTTGCAATTTAGTAGGAGTTATTCTTATAGATTTTCCTAAATTGTTTCATCAGATGGCTCCAAGCACTTATGCATTAAACATCTCAACTAATTTTTGTAATATTTAAGTTGAAGAAACTTGGCCAAAACAAAATGTTAAACCAGGAGTAAACATCTCAATTAATTTTCGTAAATTACGCTTACTTATGATAATTTCACAAATTATGGTGGACATCTATTTTCCCCTAATCACCTTAGAAACAGAAGCCTTTATTATTTTAAGTAGCGTCTGTTAATTTTGGCAAGATCGTTCAGTTTTCGTTTTATAGCCATAGTTGGAAAGACATTATCGAAACCGAAGAATAGTTCTCATTTATGTTTAAAAATTTGGGACCTTATTGTGGTTCTTCTTAAGTTTCTATGGCATTTTCTCACACGTTGAAGTTTATGACTTTATGTGTCTAACTCTTTGTTGTTGCTTTCGAATCCCAACGATCATAAGTTTGTTTTTCATTCAGAACTTTGTGTCCCTCCCTCGCACTGATTGGAAATTCCTAAGAAAATTGCTTGAATAACTTTAACAGCAACTAACTAGTTTACTATACATACTAATTATGTAAAATATCTAAGGGAAGGGGGGAATTCCATATTCAAACCGCAAAGCACGATTTCATTTCGTTTCATGTTTCATATTTCATTTGATTTCATTTCATTTCGTTTCGTTTCAAATGGAAGTCGGCACACACCATAGAAAATTACTGCAATTGGCGTGCGGTTAAAGTCGTTAAGAGTAAGAGGAAAAAAAAACAAAAGTCAGCGACTTAAAAATTAATTAAATTAATTAGATGTTGACCTATACTTGTGTGCTTTCGAATGGAATGGAATTTCCTTCTTTGATTGATCAAACTCACCGATAAACTGGCTTCTTGACATTGCCAAACTCATCGTCATCGTCATCATCATCATCATGGCTGTCATGATTTCGATTAAAGTTAATGGCCGTTAGACTGACACCTTTATCCGGTGTATTGACCGCTGTTGTAGCCGGTGTGCCGATGCTGGAAGTCATTTCATCGGCAATCTATAAAAATAAATAGAAAATTTATTACATTGTGTGTAGGTTTATGTTAAAATCAAATCAAATCAAATGCACATAGGATTCGATTATTTACAACTTGAATAATGATAGTGTCATTTAAGAAACATTTTCTAAGGCTTTTGGCACTTCATTTCACATTCTACAAAACACGTACAATTAGCACACATATGAGAATTAAGAATCAGACTTATTGAGAAACCACATTCAAATGCGTAGAACTAAAAATACAGTTACACGACTTTCATGTATTAGTTATTCATTCTCTAAAGAGTTCTACTTAAAAACACTGATATCACAACATTCCACATAGTAAACTGTGAGAAGCTTTCGAACAACTCTTCTTAGGTACCTGCCTTAACCTTTGAGGGAAACTCAAATGTAGACGACGAGGACGACGATGAGTAGTTGATTGTGATTATATCCTCAGGTGGTGGTTGCTCCTCCTTGCCAATTGGCACACTGTGCAATGTAAATCGAGTCATTGTACTTGACCTAAGCTCGGGTTGTTTATTTTGTTTAACACACAAAGCAAAAAAAAATCCAAAATATTAAACACTTTAATCACACGCAATCACAATCACATAGAGAGAAAGAGAGAAGGAGAGGGAGAGAGAAAGAGACAGTCCCAATTATTGGTTGATTCCGTGTGCCGATCTTGTGGCTGTCTGGAATATTGTGTATTAACTAGAACTGTTCGAGGCATATTTTGCGCTTCGTTTCAGTACTCAAACTCAATCGGTGGGCATTTGAGTGAAATGTGAGTGACTGGTTGAGTTGGGAGTGAGTTTTTGTGTATGTGAGTGCTTAATTATTATGATTCTCACACAATTGTAAACAGAGCTGGCTAGTCCACATTCAATTCAACGAAATATCCTGTTGTAAATTAAATGACAATTGGCTAAAGCTAATCGCCGTCAAAAATTAAGATTTGGATTTAGCTAGAGCTTATCTCAATCTTAGCAAACATATTAGAAATTCTTATCTTTCATGTATACAACAAGTAAATTGAGCAAATCAGTAAGACTAAGTTAACTTGATAACTAATTACAATAACAACAACAACAACAACAATAATGGTAATTTATTTTGAAATTTTCAATTTTTTGGTTTTTTGTTTTAAATTTCTTACGAGCACTTTAAGCTCAACGTGAGAAAATTTCAAAATAACCTAGCGCCCAATAGTAGGCAATGAAATATTTTATTGCAGGCAACAAGGGGCCGAATAAACTTTTTGCCTCCTTATGTCAGGCAGTATTCAACGAGCGAGAGAAAGAGAGAGAGAGAGCGAATGAGAGAAGAGGGCTGAACCTAAAGTATATTACCATCTACCATCACACATACGCCCCGTAATCTGTATACACCCGCTCCCGCACAGCAATTGGCACATCCATAATTAGCGTTAAGTTATATATTACACTTGATCTCTCGAATGCAAACAAGGCGACGGCAAATACTCGAAATAGCCCACAAAAGCTGTCAAAGCAAGTAAATAGATACGTTAATAATTGTCTATTGTGGCTAAGATGTTTTAGGTTTGCGATTTTGGTTTCTAGCACATGAACACAAAACTCACAGAAATCACATTCAATTGATGATGTTGCACAACCCTGTCATAAACTAGCAATTAGCTAAAATATTCAGTCAAAGAGGCAAATCGAATGTTTCTATGAGATCATTTAATGATACATATATGTAGGTACTATATGATAAATGAATATAACAAATATCTCAAAATTTATAATTCACCATGGAGCAAACTAAGTAAAATATCAAATTACTTATTGATTAATATAAGTAAAGGCAAAAGAGTTGAAAAAGTTTTGACATTTGTACAAAACTACAATTTATGACATCTCATTCGAATAGAGATACATATATATACATATATATAAGATACTCAACCTATTCGCACATTAATAAAATATACAATTTATTGTATTGTAAGAAAATATTTAAAACTGGCTTTAGAGTTATTTCTATAACTACGTTGTCTTTAAGGTGTTTTTTATTCCCCGAACACTTAAGTTTCTGTAATCAAATGTCATACCCTAACCTACTTTCAGTTATGACTATATATATGTACTATATACATGCCATACCGACAAAGTTTCCCTTACCGATTGTTAAAAATCATGTGATTAATCTATAAAAACTATATAGCTATTGTTTGTTGTTGTTTTTTTTTGGTCACATGTTAAATAATAATTTGAAATTTCATTAATTTCCATTTGCATTTTCAACTCCCTGTTTGAATTTCGACTAAGTCAATTAGTGTTGAAATTATTTTTGGCAGGGGATTCTCAGTAAGACACACACACTCACACACACACACACAACTGTGAATTTGGGGGCAGAGATAACTGAGAATACGCTTAATTAGCGAATTTTCGAATTTTAATTTGTTTTTTTTTCTTGTGTCAAACGAGTTTATGCGTTCATATAAACAACAAACAATGAATCGTAAAGGCAAAAAACTTACACTGTCCGTTTGACTGTGCTCTTCGTGAAGGGGATCCTGAGCCTGCATTTGATGCCTCAGACGAAGTGCCTCCAGATCCAGGGCATTGATGCCCGACGGCAATGAGATTGAGTTCCGTCTCAGGCCATGAGTGAAATGCTCTGCCTCTGGCGACGACGCCGCCGATGATGATGATGATGATGATGGAGCCTGAGTTGTTTGTTCCACTTCATTGACCACTCGCAAATGTTGCAGCTCGACACCACGACGGGCGCCCAATGACTGTTTGCGAATTGGAGTTGATATTACCGTCTTTGGCATTTCTGGATCTGGATCTGGATCCTCCTCATCCGCATAGGGTAGAGCAGAATATTGTTCATTAAGCGCCTGCGCGGCCATGTTGAGCCTTCGGTCGGTGGGTTTCGGGAGAGGGGGCCAGAACGACTATAGGTTGATCTTTCTTTCTTATGTATATCTGTATGTATACGCACGTTGTTACGCTAGGGCGAACAAATTACGACTCGACTCGAAAGTAAAACCGTCAACAACTACCGTTGCCGCCGCCGCGTTTTAGAGCGGGCTAAGCTCTGCTCTCACCTGGCTGGGCTCGGTACTTCGACTGCGACTGCGACCGAAACTCAAACTGAAACTGGAACTGGGCACAAAGGCATAGGCTAGCTTTGATTACCATCGCTGTTTGCTTTTAATCATTGGCCTTATCACAAACAACATCGGCCCTGCGATTATCGCATTGGAGAAGGCGCACTGATTACGCATTCTATATGGCATACCCATTCCCCCCACCCACGTCACTGCCCTCCTCTGCACCAACGAGACAAGCATTAACCCTTTTTGGGTGCTTTGAACTCTCCGCCTTCACATCGTATTGATTTAGTTAATTAAATTCATATTGTTGTTTAAACAGCAGTCACTTAATGTTGATCGCATTCATATTTGTCAATTTGTTTAGGCTAATTAGCCATGATCTCCTTCTCCTATGCAGGACCGACCGATTCATTCAAACAAGTTCTCAAAAATTTGTTGCTCTGTGTTAGAGAACCCAGTAAAATGTTAAAAATCTACTTGGAATCGGTTTGTTTTAGTGAATTATGAAAATAGAAACCTGATGCCAGATCATTTGGGTTATCGGAAAGTCAATTAAAAAGTTTAGCAAATAGATTAGACAAAATAATAAAAAAAAAAAAAACCGTCAAGTGGCAATCGATCAAGTATAAGTAACATATAGATTAATCCGTCCCTGGATTTAGCGCGTTTAATCATTCATTCCACAGCTCCGTCAAGTGGCAGTCGATCAGAGCCAATTGATCAAATATAGACTATCAATAACCAGCAATGACTATTTTGGCCTTTTCACAATAATTACATGTTTTGGGGCTTTCAGTTCAGTTAGTATGTAGGTCTGGGGTCTGGGGTCTGGGTCTTCTGCACCTGATAAGCTAGCTCGTATCTCACCTGACTGGAAAGGAGTGCATAATAAAACTAATTCGAAATATTGTTTAACAAATTGCTCTCATAAATTTTCATTTCGCTCAAGAATGTGGATTGCTGTGTGACTTTCGGAAAGATAAGTCAATTTCCAAATCCATATATATGTAGGTAAATATATATGTATATATATATATAAACTTGCTTGCTGTGTATATATTGATTTGCATAATAATTGAACTAAATGACAAAATTGGAAAAAAACCGCAAAACCGCAAATTAATTATCTATGCGAAATGCGTTTTTATGCCTTAACACGGCCGCCAAAACTTCCATCGAAAAAGCTTATTTATTTCAACTCCTAAGATCAGCTAGCCTGACATACCATTTCAAAGGCAAAAAATGCAGGGTATTACAATATTTTTATTGAAACTACTAATATTTCATTTATCCAGTTCCAGAAAGGGACCTTAAACCTAAAAATTTAGTTACAACCGTTCGAAATGTAGAAATTCCGTAAAGACCCTTTTGGTCCGTTTTTATAAACGAATTAGAGCATCCAATGGGAGCAGCAGGGGATCTACATGGGGTGAAATGTGGTAAATTTCTATCCTCCGGGAAGTAAATCGACAAAGGCCACAACATATGGGCTCTGGCAATCATCATGTTGGCAAACGAACTACGATTTGTCGTAAGACGAGATGCCATCCGAGTCTCCTTGGAACGCATAGGTCCACAAGGTTGCTCGAGCCATGGTAAAAAGGCAGCGATGTACTTCTGCTTGTATCCTCGAAGTCTACATAGGCCAGCATTGTTCCCTTTGCTGGATTGTAAAAGCAACTTTCGAGCAAATCGAGTGAAAATTCATCAGTTCGTACGGATTCCTGAAAGCGACTTGCTTAAAAATTATGTACTGAAATATGATTGTATGTATCTTTGATTTTGAAAAATAATACGTTTTCACTTACTATATAATTTAGAAATATAGATCAAATCCTTTTGAAACCCTCGAACAAGTTATAACACTCTATCCTTGAACAAGTTAACTTACCTCTTGTAAATACTCGAAAAATCCTCAATAAAGTTGCAACTTACTTGAGATCATGATGTCAAAAATATAAGTTGATGCCGTCGTTAAATTCGATGGTCCTATTGGAGTCACGACTAAGTGTGAGTGAGAGGAGACAATAGTCTGCCACGTTTCACCCCTTATAGCCTTTTTTTAAGTAGTATTTATGTTAATTTGGAGTAGCATTTGTTTGCCCATCTGCTAACCTTCTATTCAATGTTGAACGACCAGGTAATGAAAATCCTTTTTTATATAAATGATTGTACGCCCGAGCTCCTGCAGCGTGTAGGCAACATGTTTCCACCAAGTGGCCATGGTCCATTTCCTTCGCGTAGCACAAATCTTCTGCTTCAGAATATCGATACATATAACATACTCCATCTGCGTGCCCAAATTGGCGGAGCCTTCAACAAATGCCTCGATACGCATCTGCCGTTTTTGAAGGACGCCCATTAGAATCTTTAGACTCGGAGGCTGTGAAATGTTTTCTCGCTAAGGCTGTACCCGACGACTTTTTCTGATTTCTCTACCCGAAAGAAATTCACTCCCGATCCATGACTGCCGCATTTAGCACAATAAGAAAGTTTTGTAGGCATTCGAGGGTTAATGGAAAAGCTTTTACTTCGTTGTAATAGTGAGAAATCCTTTGAAAATCTTTGAACATCCTTGAAGTTCTACCTAATAAAACGAAATATTTCAAGGACTTTAACATGCTTTAACTTACTTGTGATATTGATGAAATTCTTGCAAAATCCTTAAACAAATTTCGTTGTGAAAAACTTTTAAAAAACAATTTCTTATTTACAAAAGTGGACGAGTTTTCCTAAGGTTAAAACATAGAAACTGGCCAGAATCAAGTCAGTAGGACTTGATTAAACACAATTGTTCGAATTTTCCACAGGGAAATGTCCATGAACAGAATGAATTTGTGACTTGCCTGTGGGATTATGTCCTGGCAGAGGTCAAAGTTTAACTTTTAGCCAAGTTAAGCGGAATCCACAATATATTTCAATGAACAATTAAAGATGTAAAGAAGCAAAGGATTTGCCTATGTTAAAAATGAATTAGTTGTTGGGAAAAAATGCAATTCTTTTATTTTATCAATAAATTTGTTTTTGTTTTATGTTAAATTTCAAGTTTGTTTTTTCTTAATTTGTTCTCACGCTTTGAGTGTGTTATGTGTGATGAATATGTGTATGTGTGTGTGTGTGTGTGTGTGTGTGTGTGTTTATTTTTTAATTATTAATATTCAATGTGTAAGAAAAACATTTTTATTTAATTATTTATGTGTATATATGTACATACATACGAATCTATATGTATATGGGGAGGAATGTTGCAGTTTTTTTTTTATTTAACTTTTACTTATTCATTTTTGTTTTCATTCTTTCATTTAGCATTTTCGCTGTTGTTGTTCTTGTTTAAGAAATATCTGCCTATGAAACGAAACAAACAAAGAAAACCAACATCAAATAATGAAAAAGAAATAAAATGCAATTTGTTGTTGTTGCTGCTTAAAAACTAAAAACACACACACAAAATGCAAAATGCAAAAAAACAAAAAAAACAAATCAAAAATAGATAAAGATAAGTATATATGTATATAAATATGTATATGGAATATATATGTATATATAAACTAAACTAATGAATGCTAATGATAAATGGCCAAATGTTCTTATGTATATGGAAAATTGGCAACCATCGTGTGAGAGAATATGAGATGAGATGCTCAGATGGTAAGAAATAGAAAGGAAAAACATTTGAGACAACGGAAAATCGTACTAGTATTTAGTAGTATATACACATACATATGTATATAAAATGTATATAGAGATGTATATATAATTTGATATAATAAATACATTGCATATAATAATAATTGTAATGATACGTGGAGACAAAGAAAAGGAGTTACAAAATAATTCATTGAGACAATAATCATAATAATAATAATAATAGTACGTAATTATAATTGTGTTTAAATTGTAAATATCACAAGCAGAACCTCACTTGCATCGTTGATAAATGAATGTACATATATACATATGTATATATACATGCATTTTGTATCTGTGTATGTATTGGTGTTGATTTTGACAATAATTGGAAAGTAATTACTTGGATCGAATACTACATCTCTCGTTGAATTAGAAGAAAACAAATATTAAACTTACAAGAAGTTGCTATACACATACATACATATATATATATATATAAAGGTGTATTGCAATAGCAAAACGAATCTACATTTTATACTAAAACATAATTAGAATTGAAAGCTATAATCTCAGGTTTTTCGGAATTTTATGTAGATTTAGATGTATGATGAACCAAGTAAAAATTTCTAATCATTGTCCAAGCATTGGGAAGTATGGCCAATCTAGAGAGAGGGAGAGTCTTTCTCTCTCTCTCTTTTGCTTTCTTTATCTGTCTGTTTGTCTAGATGTTTTTTTTTATCGTCTCTGTCTATATTATGCACTTGTTGCCCCATTTATATATATATATATATATTTGTTTGTTTGTTCTCTCTCTTTTTCAGTTTTGCTGTTCATTTTTGTTTATCAATAACTCTATAAACTTTTCACTTAAATTTTAACTAACAATTTCAATTCTAAATTAGAAATTTTTTTTGTTTTTCGTTTGGTTTTTGTTTTTGTTTGTCTGAATCTGAGTACATTAATGATCAACATTTTTGTTTTTGTTCAATTTTTCCCTTTTTCATTTAGCATTTTTCATAGACTTTATTAGGCTGGCTGCACTTTCAATACACATAAATTAATAATAATAAATATTTAAAAAAAAAATCGGTTCTATTTTGCTGTTTTCTGTATAATTATTCAAAATTGACTTTTTACAATTTTTTTTTTTGTTTTTGTTGTGTTTGGTAAAGAAATAATAATAAATACAAACAAAGACTGAAAATGAAACAAAAGCACAAACTAATTTTGGTTTTAGTTTAAACAATTACATTTTTTGTTGTAATGCTGAGCTGAGGTTTTGCTTAATAAACATATTAATATACAATACAAATATATTTGTATATAATATGATGTTGCCTATATAATGCGCATGTATTGTATATATATATACGTACATATGTATATATATATATATTCTATATATGAGAATCGATTCGGTTATTGATCTAAATTGGTGCCTTTTTTGCTCTCTAATGTGCTAAGTGCCGAAACATTTGAAACATATTTGTTGCCGCTTGTTAACATTATTTTAGTTTTCGTTTTGTTTTTTTGCTGTCCTTTCCATTTTTGTTGTTGCTGTTCAACAAGCCACTAGCCAATGTGCATTGCTTGATAATTTACAATTAAATATATATTTTACAATTATATATATATGTATATATATATATATATATAGTTATATGTTTATGGATTCCTAGTAACTGGAACAGAGAGATAGTTAAAGCTAAACACAAATAAATGGAAAACAAACATCAAACACAAAACGAAAAAGAAAATGTATATATATATATATAGAGACTATTCGCCTTCCCTTTCTCTTTCTGTCTCTCTCTTTCTTTCTTTCTTTCTTTTATATCCTCTCTTAGTTAGTTAATTTCTGTAGATGTTTGGGTAGATGAAAAATTGGTTGTAGATGTGTGTGTGTGTGTGTGTGTGTGTGTGGAAAGGATGCGTTTAAGAGCAATGCTGCGGCGGTGACGGCGGCTTGTCAAACTGCTGGGAGTGCTGAGAGTTGGTGCTAGATGCTGCTGAGCTGCTGCTGCTGCTGCTGCTGCTGCTACTGCTATAGTTGTTGGTGTTGTTGCCTGTAACACTTGCTGCTGCTGCTGCTCAGCCCTAGTCACCGCTGTCATCCCATTTGCGTTCCTCAATAATGCGATCGAAGCAATCCGCAAGGAATGCATGCTAAAAGAAAAGGAAACGATATTAATATTGAGCAATAAGGACTACGCAAAATGGACTCACATATGGCGTATAGACTTTAACCCAACGTGCTGGCTTATCGGGACGATTGTATTGGAAACAAAATGACATGGATTCCTCGTCGCTTTCGGAGCGGGTTATGCTATCCCAGGTTAGCTCAACCATTTGGGCCTCCAGCGAGCCATCCTCGCGGCAGGCATGCAGACGGAAACTCTTCATGCCTTCAAGTCAATCATTCAATCAGTCAATTTGTCATTGAATCATTAAATGGCAACACACTTACCCACAGCGGGCACCACATGGCCCTCTTTGCGGCTATCACATGAGCAGTGGGGAAACACTACATCCCCATAGCCGGGCAGTGTACGGGCCAATGCCAAATAGTCGGCTGCCTTTTTGGCATCCTGTAGAGCCTTCAGCTCATAGAGCCGTCCATCGGCACGAATATTGCCGCGATTCACTTCATCCACCGCCTGGTAGAATATAAAACGTCCAGCCTGTTCGCCATCCGGCAGTGTTAGCTCCTTGCCGACCGAAAAGAGCCATCGCCGCACACAAAGACATGTCGACGAGGCGGTACTATAATTCTGTACATACAATTGATGGGGTATCTCGTGCGGCTGCAGTTTCCGCTCAAAATTGTATTCAACTATTTCGAACAGATAGAAATATTGCTGGGTATAGGCGGTGAGATTGGCGCGCTGCACCAATATCTCCCATACGACCTGAGCATTTGAGGATTTCTTCACCGATACGGTGGTCACCTCATGATCTGGCAGCATCACCTTAATATCGACAGGCGATGCGGAAATATCATCTTCGGTATCGGTTAGAAAATCCTGTACAGCATCGCTCTCCGCAATTACACGAACGGCGCAAACTTTCTCCAAATATTGCTCCAGACCGCGTCGTCGTGTGTCCAATTGTTGTTCACTCAATTGAAATGGCCATTTGCCGGGCAATTTGGGGAAATTGAAACCGGAAAACTCTTTCCTCAACAATGTATGCAAATTGGCGAATTCCCGATAACGACGCGAACAAAGTTGCCGCCCAGCCATATGGATATTGAAGACAATATAACGTTCTCCATTCCGATTGACAATTCCATAATCCGGTATGCTGCAATCAAAAAACGATAAACGTTTAGAAACATTTAGTTTAGTTTACAAATTGAAATCAATTTCTCTCTACCTAATCGGCAGCGAACGCTTGTCCGAATAATCAATGTAGGAGTAACCACTTTGATCCTCCTGCGGTTCCAGTCTATCGGCCTCCTATAAGAATGAAAATTTAAATATCAATCACATGAATAAATAGCCTAGGATGATTGTCAAAGAAAAGGAAGAACTTCAAACGTTAATCGATCATTTTTAGGTAGGTCGGAATTTTCCAAAATTTAGTATTTCAAAATTTATCAATGTAAAACATCGTTTAGCCAAATTTCAATAAGATCAGACACACAAAACTCAAGTTACAGGGCTCTGAGCAGTGCAATAAAAGATTTTTACATATTCGTTTGATTCATGATTCTTTGAGTTTCTCGAACTCTTTTGAACTCACCTGCTGTGACACTGATATCACTGTCAGTGTCAGGCAATCGCCTCCAGATTTAATCAAATCGACGACCTGTTTATGTGTTGCCCCCTCAACACTGACGCCATTGCTGCAAGGAAAAGGAGAACAGGAGAAAATAAGGTAAATGTAGAGTCGAATGTCATCAAATGTCATCAATCATCACCGACGACAACGTCTCTCCAGGACACTCAATTGTCCATATTGCATGGTGTGGAACGGCAACATATTTTCTACTGGACACACAGTAGCACTCTTCGATCGTTCAATCGATCGATTGCCACCAATTCGTTTGGTGTCTGACCATTTAAGGCACCACAGAGCAAATCGAGCAAAGATTGGAAGATTTACAGACACATAGCATACATATATGTATGTATATATGAAGCATTACTGATAAGACAATTTCTGACGCCGATGACGACGACGGCGGCGGCGATTGCATTCTATTCAGGTCAAGTTGAGTTTATTTTATGATAAAAATGCATCTAGTAGCAAAAACACATATTGTTTACTGCCTTTTTGAGTTGAATTTACTTTTGTCTGTCCAAAGATGTTAGAGAAACAAAGGACGCAGACTTCGAATTTGAGACTATCCCAAAGACTTTGCCTTGAAAACTTTTCATTATGAAACTATAGAAACGCGTTTCTCCACGATACGCCGACTCCTCCAGAACAAGTAGAACCGTGCCCTGCGCCCCGACCAACTATGATGCAGCAAGACAAGATGCAATACCAGGAACTGCTGAATGGGTTCCGGGTAGTATGCCCGCCCTCATCAAAAGTCACGTTGACAACACACATCCCATAACCTTAAGTACATTGTGACCCATTTTAATCCACACTATCCACTTGTTCCATTAATGACTTCCTATACCTAGAGTAAGCACTGTAACTTCCTAGAACTTTTCTATTCTTTGTAACTAACCCGTTTTTGCTGTCTTCACCGGAAGAGCGACCTACTCTCAACATCGGCTCAACACCCTCTCGAGTCTCATTCTTAGTTTAGTCTTAGTCTGGCCTCGGAACCAGAGGTAATAAACGAATTATAACTTTAAATCAAGCTTCTGTGTAATTAGTTTCATGGTAAACTAGTAGTTAAAGAAAGAGTCTTGTGTGTCATCTCCCATGTATATCCGAAGGATCATGGTAATGCCACACCCTGACATGGAAACACGGATGATAGACTCGTATCTTATCATATAGAATCGTGACCTTTAGAAATCTCCAACTAAACTTTGTCTATTGAGTTTGAGTTAAAAGAACTCCCTCCTCTATTTTCCTCTAGAAAACTTGCCAAGCACTTTTCAATTTATGGCGCAATTAAATTCATATTGAAATTTTGTTATACAAAGATATTAACATACTCTTTACTATATTTGTTGACAGATTTAATTGAATTTAAAAAGTTTTCATTACTTTTCAGTTAAAGTTATTCATCACTAAGTGAATTATATAAACAACAACAAAAGGTTCAACAACAAGAAAAGTTTTATTTTGTTTTTGTTGTTGCCGAGAGTTTTCAATTAAGTGTAAGAGACGAACAGGAAGTGAATCCTACTGAATAGCTCCTCCTCGTAGAGGGGTGGGGGAGGGAGGAGTAGTAGTAGGAAGAGGGTCCTTCTCTCTCTCTCTCTAGCCGGTATTTGTGTTTCTCAGTCTACTCATTTTGGGTTCTTCGTTCTTGTTCTTGTTGTCTGTTTGTCTGACTGTCTGTCTGTTTGTCTGTTTGTCTGTGTGTCAGTTGTCTGTTTTCCGGTTTTGGTTGCTCATGTCGCAGAGCAAAAGTAAGTTAAAACAAAATATAAATAAATTGCAGATATCGCATTGTATATATATATATTTTTTTTTTTATTTTGTTGTTATGCGTGTGCGTCACACAAACATTATTATGACTCATATATGTATGCATGTGTCTATGTATGTATGTGTTTGTATATAGAAAATAAAAGTGCAAGAGTCAAAACTGAAACTGAAACTGAAACTGATTATGCGATCCCCAGAAGAAACATCAGAAAAAAAAAACTGCAAAACCAGTTTCCCCCTCCCCAAATTCCTTCAACCCATTTTGTATTTGTCTAGGTAGCTCTCTGTCGCTCACTCTCTCTCCCTCTCTCTCACTCTCTCTCCCCTATTCATCATATTGTTTTAGCTATGTCAATTGAAATCGTTATCAGTTTAGTTTAATCGAATTAAATTATTTCCCTATGGAAATTAAAACTAACTAACTAAACTGAAGTTTGCAAACAACAAATGCAAGTCAATGAAATTGTTTTACATGTAGCATATGCTATCTCGCTCACCCACGAGCACTCTAGCGCCGCCACTAGCCTACGCGACCAACTCGTCAATAATGGAGCGCGTAGTAAAACTACATACCAATTTTCGTGGTTCTAGCTGTGTTAGTTTTCAAGAAAATCAGTTTTATTTAATTTTCGGGGGGCGGAAGTGGGCGTGCCAAAAATTTTAAAGGTATTACAGGAGTCGAAATTCCAAATTTGGTGATTTTACCTCTTATAGTCTCCGAGATCTACGTGTTCATACGGACGGACGGACGGGCTAGATCCTGATCAAGAATACATATATATATACTTAATGGGGTTGGAAATGCTTCCTTCTGCCTGTTACATTCATTTTGGCCACTTTGATATACCATTTCACCCTATGAAAAATGTTTCTTACAGCCAGAAGAAAACTGTGGAAACTATGTATATATAATTCTTCTTAATCGGCATCAATAGTCGAGTCGATCCTGTCCTTTTGTGCCACTCATCTAGCTGCGACACATGTAAAGGGTCTAATGTTAGAACCTTTCCCTTCTTGGAGTGCCACGACATTTTTAGAGCCCAGACATGAGTTTAAATGCTTGATATCTATTTGGTCATTTTGATTGGACAACGCCCCATTATAAAGACCCGCATGCAGAAGGCAGACAGATAGGTGGATGGGAGGGGGAGAGGAGAGGAGATACTATCTATTTAAACAATACAACGATGAACAGTAAAAATTCTTAATCATCAAAGTCAAAGTAGCAACGTCGATATAATCATCATCATCATCATCATCATCATATGCAATGTTTATACACACACCCACCCACCCACACACACACACACTCATATAGACGCGCAGTTTATTGTGTGTTTAAATTGAGCGAAGCAAACATGTTAATTTTTTTTCCTTTTTTTTTTGGTATAGAAAACAAATATTTATAGAAATGCTTTCAACGTCGTTAAACAAAAACAAAGCGGAAAAAACAACAACAAAAGAATACAAAATTGAACTTGAATATTTTGCAATTTAATGCCTTTTAGCCCTTTCAACCGTTAAACCGTTAACCACCTACCTGGTGGGGCGGGTGGTTTATCCTGTTAACACAAAAAATCGAAATGAACCAACACTGGAAGCAGAAATTGAAACATTGAAGCCACGAAATGTAGGCCAATAAGTCAGCCAGGCCAGGCCAGTGAGTTGGCCCGCCCCCTCCGCCCTCGTCTGCACCGCCCGCCCTCTAACAAAAACCAACAGAAACATCCATCCAGTGACGCAAATCTATTGATTATTGTGTTGCAGACCCTTCGCCCCTCCCGCCAAGCTAGTGGCGCCACCTTCCTTCCTTCCTTTTCTTCGCATAGAACAAAAACCACAAAAACATAAAAAATATATAGAAAGAGAAAGAAATGGTGGGGCCGGTCCGGGAAACCATCCACCAAGTTTACATGGGGCAGGGTTTGTGTGTGTGTGTGTGTGTTGGTTTCTTCTTTGCCTCCGACCCCCACACAAAACAAAACCAAAAAAAAAACCAAACCGCCCCCAAAAACAAAGAAAAAAAAACTACAATACAAAAAATATTATTGCCATTGTTGTTGTTGTTGTTGTTGTTGTTAGTTGGTTCTTCTTGCCCACACAGCAAAATAGTTTAAGTTTCTATTGTTTTTGTTGTTGTTTCTATTGTCGTGCTAAATGTTTTAACGAGCCGCCAACAAGAAGAAGAAGAGCACGCTCTAAACTGAAAAAAGTTTTGTAGTTAATCCCCATTGATTGAATCGAGCGTCAAGAGCACCGAATCGCCCAACCACCCAAGAACCACCAAGCACCAAGTACAATGCCAAGTGGACCCATTCTAAGCCGAGCTCACCCTCTTCAATACAATAGATCAAGTACAGTGGTGGATTTTGGGCCCCATCCTCACTTTAGCCAATTATAACGTATACGCCCAGGATGCCAGATAAACTCTAAACCAAGGGCAAGAGCATCAGCGGCAAAGCCTCTTTCTCTGCCCAACCTCTGCCGGTAAAGAGCCACTGGAGCCAAAAGAGCCACGTCGACTACGAATCGAACGGTCAAATCCGCACCTGCTCTTGGGGTAAGTCCGACACTGTATAAGTAAACGGTCGTGGCTAACTTTGGCCGCCCCGAACTTTGTATACCCTTTCTAGTTCTTTTCGTTACTTTAACGAACATTTCATATAAAAAGTCTTATGTTCGCGAAAGAACGCCCTACACACAATCTTAGGCTGCCATTTCAGCATATATGACAGCTATATAATATAGTTATCCGATTTTGATAAACTCGTCCGAGTCACTAAAGATGTATGTATATGAGACTGACAAATGATCATTTTTATGACAATCGCGTCAAAAGTAACCAAGTTATTGATTAAAGTCACTGTTTTCGGCCGATCGTTACTATGCGAGCTATATGATATAGTCATCCGATCTTGATAAAATTTGACACAGTCGTTAATAGGTGCAAAAAACTGACCAATTTCATGAAAGGAGCTCAGAAAATAAAGTTATTGAGTCACTGTTTCAGCAGTGTTCGTGACTTTATGATATAGTGGTCCGATCCGGCTGAGTCCGAGATGCACGAGATATACAAGCCCAGTTCTTATAGCCTAGGAGGAGTTTGCGTTGGTCCAGACGAACGGACATGGCTATATAAACTCATCTCGTAATAGTGCTGATCAAGAATATATATATATGGTCGGAGATGATTCAAATTTATAAAATATTCACATTCATAGGAAAATCTAATAGGAATAAAAGTATTCGTCTTTCATTGCTTCGAATGTTGTGCAAGTGAGTACAAATAGATTCGAATACTTTGGCTGTTTCTTGAAATATACTCAATCTCAGTCTTCCAAAAGGAACCCAATTGTTGTGTGTTTCTGAGGTAATTCGATTTCTTCGAAAGCAATAAACAAAAATTCCAAACATTTTTGTGTGTTTAGCCGAGAATTAAGTTTCAAAAATTGTTTATATCTATGAGTGATATTGGATTTCCCTTTTATATCGGACCAGGTCTCTGTTGAGTTGCCCGCGGATAACTCGAAAAAACGATTAATTGGAAAGTCTTCAAACACACTCCTCTCTCTCTCTCTCTCTCTCTCTCTCTCCACTCACTCTCTATCTCTCTCTTTCTGTTTTTGGAAAAAAAGACTTTCAACTAGAAAGAACATCTATTGATTAGCTATCTATTATAGGATCATGATCCACTTAAAACCATAGGCCACTTGAGGTGCACAGTGACAACCTAATCTTATCGAAAGAGCGCAAAGCGCAAATGGTCTTTCTTTAGGCCACCATCTCGATTTGGTTAAGCAACGCAGTTAGTCAAGTGCAGGATGGCCATAAGGTTGCTTGAAACATTGCTGAAGCTCCAACTTTTGTTAATCGCCGGGACTTTGTTGTTCCGTGGCGTTAGCTACTCGCTGGAGTGTTATGCCTGTGATTCGGCCGAGGATCCGGAATGTGCCACACGCCCGGGCCAACAGCTGGAGGTGGAAGAGTGCTCCGGGGCTAGTGATCTGTGTGTTACTTCAATCACAGCCGGATTGACGCGACGCGGATGCTTGGGACGTCTGTATCCGAATGGCTATTGTGCTGCGCCCTGTGATAGCTGCAATACGAGTCTGTGCAATCGTCATGTCTTTCCCACAGATCGTTTACGTTGCTATCAATGCAGTGGCTCCACTTGCATCGACGTGGCAAATAGACCAGAACTCCTACTGCCCTGCCCCGTCTACAATGAGGATGATCGTTGTTATACAAACATTGTTCACTTATCCAATACAATGCGCGGATGTGAGCACACCAATTTGCCGGACACCTGTCCTCATGTGTGCCTCAAGTGCAATTACAATGGCTGCAATTCAGAATTGACGGTGACCGAAAGCCGCTGTCTGCAGTGCACCCACATGAGATTGTCACCCAATCCGGATTGTCTGCGTGACCAGGAGGAGCTGATCAATGGTAACCATGATGCTGAGACTGTGCAATGTGCTCTGAACAATGAGACAGTCACCCAGTGTGTCAATAAGGTTATGCTGGGACACCGGGAACAATGTTACACACATCTCAATACACAAACTGAGGTCCTGCAGCGTGGTTGCTCGACTACAATGGGTTTCTTTCCCACTGGGGAGTTGACTCAATGCTACGGTGATTACTGTAACGCCCAGTGTCAGGATATTGCCTGCGGTACTTGCAATTCCACCACTAATCCCAATTGCCGTAGTGGTCTCAGTCTACCCACGGCAAAGTGTGCTGCCGGCACTGTTGCCTGTTATGCCTGTGAGCAAGGTTAGGGTGAGTCATCCAAAATACAATGTCAATAAAAAATAATAAATGAATCCATCTCAAGTGAGAATTGTGGCAATCTCTAATCTCTGCCCATATATGTATTTCTCCAGATACCTTTCTTCGTCGCGGCTGCGCCGATGCTGATTTCATACCAGCCACCGACCAGGGGGAGACATGCCAATTGTGTCGAAGTAGCGATAATTGTAATCGTTATTCCGTACGTAGTTGCTATCGCTGCAATGGCCAGGAACAGGATGATGATGATGATTGTGCCGAAATGAATCTGCCATCGGCCATGACAATCAGCAATTGCACTGATCCCATGGAGCTGTGTGTCAGCACTGTGATAAGTCGCTTAAGTCTCATCTACACGGTACGGGGTTGTGCCTCCCAAGTGCCCGAATGCACCGCCAATGATCCGTATTGTGTGAAATGTAATGGAAGCCTTTGCAATAATATACCCACCCAGTGGGCCATGGAGAAGATCGAACAGAGCCATATTCATTTGCTCGATTCGCCAAAACAGCAAAAACAACGTTGGGCGGCATTGACGCTTCTTAAATATTTGTGGCCAGATCCGTGAAGTTAAAGCCAACCCCAACCCCACCTCAACCCCGTTGAGCAAGCCACCATTCTATAAGTAATCTGATTTTCTTTCATTAATAAATAAATCAAACTGAAATGTTCCGAAAAGCAGAAGTGAGGGGGGAGAGAGAAAGGTCGGAGTGGGGGTCAATAGCAAAAGCGAATGAAATCAGGGCGGATGTTTGAACACGCCCCCCGCAACAAGCCAATAAACAAATACAACAACTGGACAACAACTGGAACTAGTTCCAGGGAAAGTCATCATAATCAATAACTCTATTGGATACATTGGTCTTCCTCCTAGGCAACTGATCGCCACAAGTTCATAAATATTCAAAGATTTCTATTCAAAAGTACTCAGAAAATATAGAAATAGCGTAAACATTTTGGATTTTTGTTTTTCTTTCTTGTCCATTGTCCATTAGATTGTCCATTCATAATCCCCCTGAAACACGTTCAATGTGTTTTAAAGGGTATTTTAGTCTACGTGTAAATGCAAATATTTTTAGTTGGTTTCCCCCTTCCCCCTCTTTCTTCTGCATCATTTGCTCCATTGTTGTTTTTGTTTGCTCACACGTAGCCAAACTGTAAGAGCTTTGCTGCATGTTGTTGTTGTTGTTTTTGGCATTGATAATGAAATGAACGTTGAACATGGCACAGAGGAGGAAGAAGAAGAAGACCAAGAAGCAAAAGAGGGAGGAGGAGGAGGAGAAGGTTAGGCAACAAATGAACGAGAAAATGTGCGAAAATTTGTTGATTATGTTAATTAAGCTGTTTTTTTTTTTCATAATTGATTTTTCGGGTAGGTAATAACGGGTAACTTGCCCGTTATTATAAACATATGATGCATTCAAAAATGATTTGATTGATGCACACACACACACACTCATACTTATAGCAACACCTAGTCGGTGGCTCAGTGAAGACCTACTAAATCTACACTCATACTCATACAGTATAGATAGAGAGAGCGAGAGAGCGAGAGAGAGCGACAGAGAAGGTGCATTGATAATGAATGTCAAAGATGCAAATCTGATGACCATATAACGGTGAAGAGAAGCAGAAAAGAAAGCAAGAGGGGACGAGAGCGGCAGAAGGAATATGAGCAAACATTTTAATTAGCTTTCTCCACCTCTGTCTCGCCCAGTTTATCCGTAACATGCTCTCTCCCTCTCTCTCTCTATGCTTGAGTGTGGGTGTTTCACTTGTGGATGAAGAGGAAGAGGCAGAATGTGAAGAGAAAAAGTAAATTAAAAGGATTATGAATGACAGTGCTGGCAAGTTGGCGGCATTTATAAATAGCTAAACAACTAGCCTTTTTTTTTTTTATAAAACTAATCAAAAACGTGAAACATTGAAATGAAATTCTATTATTAATTGTTCCGTTAAGCGCAACGATATCTATTTCCTGCCTTGGATAAGGTTTCATGAGTAATATTATTATGTATATGGCCAAAAGCACATCACTTTCCACAATTTGTTATTTTTGTTTTCATTGTCAAAGACCCGTACGATTTTTCTCACCCAATGTGACAAGGAAAGAAATTATCAACAAACAA
The DNA here is from genome assembly GCA_018150345.1 of Drosophila equinoxialis. Lineage (NCBI taxonomy): Eukaryota > Metazoa > Arthropoda > Insecta > Diptera > Drosophilidae > Drosophila > Drosophila equinoxialis. Next base: position 3,602,933 of record JAECWI010000002.1, on the reverse strand, counting down.
GATCGATTTCGATCGAAATTAATTATTAATTTTAAGATATTCTCGCCCAACACACTTGGTACTTCAGAAACAACCCTCTGACCCAACCAACCCAACCACCACCCCTAACAAGCAGGCAGCCAGACAGACAAGCAGCCACCCCCACCCAAGTAAAAGAAAGACAAGAACAAAGTTTAAATATTAAAATTTAAGCAGATGATTAATGTTTGATAAATGAAATCAATACACAATACACATCGTATGTTAGGGAGGGGAGGCGCAGTGTAGGGGAGCGGGAGATGCAATTTACTTACACTTCCAGTATACGATCGCCCTTCTTGATCCCCGCCTTCTCAGCGGCTCCATTTTCCAATACGGCGCTGACATGCTGCAACGGAGCATAGAGTTCACCGTTGATCGAACGCAATTGGCCACCCTCAGACACCTGTCCGCGTACATTAAAACCAAATCCTGTTTCCGTCTTATAAATGGTCACGACACGCGGACCATTGGCTGCTGTTGTTGTTGTTGTTGTTGCTATTGTGGGGCCAGTTGTTGTTGTTGTGGCTCCGACGGATGGGGGGGATGCTGCTGCTGCCGTTATTCTCGCTAATGATGGTACTCATTGCGCCGGGTAGCCGTCACCTCTCTATCTCTATCTTGCACTCTCTCACTCACACAGACAAACCGTTTTCCGTTTGTTGTTGTTGTTGTTGCTATTAGTTTACACAATTAGTTGTTGTGCTGTTGTTGTTGGTTTTCTTTGCGTAACTTTGATATTTTTGCAACTTCTTTTTCTTTTTCGTTGGTGGTGTTGTTTGGAACAGACACACACACACGCACACACAAACATTCGCGCGCGCCTTTACACACACACACACAACCACATAGAGGAGACAGAGACACACGTATAGACAGCGCCAGCCACCATACCGCAATCACTTTTACTTTCCACTCTCCTCATACACCCCCTTTTGATCTATGCTACTGGTTCAACGTTTCGTTACGTTTCGGTTTCGATTCCGTACAAACGTTGTAACTCTTCCGGAATTTGGCTGCTTTGCCACACAAAAAAAAAAAAAAATATATATATATATGTAGATATATGTATACAACTGCAAATAAAAGAACCGCACGCACACTCAGACAGGCATTACACACAATAACAGAAAAAAAAATTGAAGAATAGGTAAACAACAAATAACCAATTTTTTTATATCACTTTTGGTTTTATTTGTTGTTGCAGCGAACTGCGGCTTGAATTTTGTTTGTTAATCGGACACGACGAACGTGCGCTATAAATTAATTTTTGCGAGCAACTAGAGATGGTAAAAACATAGATGGCAACATCGATTCGTGGCCTATCGATGGCCGGCGAACGTCTGTGCAGTTATCGATATATTTGCATTTAAGCGTTTTTCAACACTGGCCGTGTAAAAAACGATGAAAAATTCAAGAATTAACAGCTTTTTTTCCTTCAAATTATTTCCGTTGGTCAGTGGATTGGAATCTTAAATTCAACAATTGTTGAAATAGTTCAATTTAAATCTAGATAAAAAGGCTTGCTAAAAACTGTTATGGTTAGGATGTGATGAGTGCAGGGCGATTAGGGAAAAATTGGGGTTACGATCAAGAGTCCATATATTTCAAGGGCATCATAGTTTTCGTGGCTACCCCAAAACTTAGGGGCGTGGCCAAACGAAACATTGGAAGCATAATAGTTTGAGCATAAGATAGGGAAGACATGATAATGATGGGTAGAGAGATGGTAAGGGAACAATGGCTAAAAAACATTTAAACAATTCTAAGAAATATTTCCTTTAATTATGCATCATACGAAGAGCAAATCTTTTTTTTAACACATTATAATATATATATAAATTTTTTTTTTCAGTTTTTTTTTGTTTTTCAATAATGAATTTTGTTTTTATTCCTTCTTCCTTCAGCTACTTGTCGTCAGGCATTCTTCTTTTCTGATTTATGAAATTTCAAATTTGTTAAATTTTGCAATTTTGTATTTTGTTTCTCTTGGTTTTGTTTTGTGGGTTCTTTTCAATTATAATGGTTTCAAGCAACAAATATTGTTGCTGCCTAGCTACAAGTTGATTTCTTTTTAATTAACATTATTTTATCTTTTGCTTTTATATTTCATTTCTCAGTTTCAAAAACTTAAAAAAAAAATGTTTTATCCTTTTTTTTTTATGCTATTAAATATGTGTTTAAAAAAGTGCAAAAGTGTTTTGTTTGGTTGTCAGATTTTCCATCGTTCATGCATATCTACAATTTAATTGTTAAGCAGGAAATGCAACTAGCAAAACAAATTAATAAGAATAATAAACAAAAAAAAAAAAAAAAAAAACGCTTTGAGATATTAATTATCGATTCCGATTTCGGTTGCATTTCCTGTATATTTAAACTATTTATATAAAGTAAACTATTGTTCTTCATGTAGTTGTTAATTTACAATTCTTTTTTCGCTTAATTATAATTTCTTGACGGTTACATTTTTATAATTTAAAATAGAAATACAAAATATATTCTTTTTACAATTTTAAGTGTTAAGAATAACCAATTATATTAGGAAAAAAACAAAAAAAAATATGCTAAAATGATATTAAATTAATTTAAAATTACAAAAGTTATTTAGAATATAATTTATTTGCCGATTTGGCCAAGACCAAGAGATGTTGTTTTTGTTTTTTTGTTTGTTGTTGTTGTTGATATCTACTATATAAATTGTATATACGAAATGTTTATGTAAAATACAAACGATATTGCAAATCAGATTAGAACCGAACCGAAACTAACCAGGATCACATTCATTGTCAGATAAACCGATTTTTGCACAATTTTGAATCGAAAACTATAATTGTTTACTATCACATTTGCCACACAACATTTTTGCTTTCATGCTAATACATATATATATATATATATGGTTTTTGTTTTGTTTTGTTTTTTTCATCATCATATAAAACTGTATATTTAATTTAAAATGGAACTTGCTATGATGAACTGTTTACACATTGATTCTTTCGATTCTAAACATCTCTTGGTTTAACTTAGCCCTTTTTTTTATACATATATAGCCTGCCTTTGTGTGTGTGTGTGTGTGTGTGTGTGTGTATGTTACACAAAAAATTGTGTGGAATTATTCTAAATCAAGAAATTGGCTATAAACGCGAAATGGATCTTCTGTGTCTTTCTGTCATTCTAATTTCTGATTTCTAAATCAAATCCAACACACAATTTACTTATGTATATTACATACTATTACACATGTATCTAAATAAAGTGCTCAACTATGGATAAAACGTTGCTTAAGACAAAATGAAACACGACTTTTTCTGCTTAAACAATATCGGGCTATACAGTTAACTAGGCTGAGAGACTTAGAACTAGGTTTTAAATCTATTTTTGTTATCGGTTTTGTTTTGTTTGTTGTATGTTTGTTGCTGTTCTCTCCCTACTGGATTATATGCATATATATATATATCTATAATTATTTAACTTTGCGCTTAAATTTATGTAGATTTATGCCTTATATCTGTTACCTATTTACTAAGAATTTATATATATATATATATATGTATAAATTTAGATCTGTATATGTGTGTGTGTGTGTGAAACATAATGGACATCATAAAGTGAATCTATATACAATTAAAAAAGGATTCAATAAATGCAAAAATAAAAAAAACAAAGGTTCGAAGAAGGACGTGAGGTTGAGAAGGGAGAGGTTGAGGAGGAGATGGAGTGGGGTGGTAACTATAAATTTGATGGTGTTGTTGTTGTTGGTTGTTGATTTTGTTGTTCCTGCTCATGGACAGACATCACAGACATGGAAAGCTGAAGATTCCTGGGAACTGCAGCTAATAATTGTTGTTGTTGTTATTATTATTGGTATTGGTTGTTGTTGTTGTTGGTATTAAATTGCTGACATGCTCAGTTCCACAGTAGCCACCACTGTTAACTCTTGATGGCCTCCAATTGCTGTGGCTGCTGCTGATGGTGATTTTGCTGCTGCTGTTGTTGCTGCTGTTGTTGTTGTTCTTGCTGCTGTTTATTATCCCACCAATCCTGTATGCTATTCACCATTTGATGACGACGAAAACGCATCGATTCCCCTATGCACATATCAATGAAATCTGATTTCATTTCATGATCACCCTTCACCAGATTCAAATGCTCTAAAAGTAGACTATAATCTCGTCCAGGCCGTCGTATATCACGAAAGATTTGTAAACGCAAATCAATATTGTGTTTTTCGTGCCGCCTCCCGTTGCTCGTCGGTTAATTGCAGGTGAAGATGATGATTATTGGTGATATTGGATGTGCCGGCGGCGGTAACTGCTGGACTATTGCTTCTTCCCCTACTACAACTGCGCTTCCGGTTGTTGGTGTTGCTGTTGTTGTTTAGAGGAGATGACGACGACGACGAGGAGGAGATGGATTCGCCATTGTTTGTGGGTGATTCTGATTTAACTTCCAATTTCGGACTATTGTTGTTGTGACTGCGATGATTATTATTATTATTGTTGTTGTTGTTGTTGTTGTTATTGACATTATTTCCCTGATGATTACTACTTTGATGATTGAGTCCACTAGCCCAATAGAAATGCGGATGATTGCCTCCTCCCATTGCTGCTGCTGCACCACCAGAGCCACCTAAGGCACCCGATGCCGTCCCTCCACCACTTGTGGCCCGTTTGAGTGCATCAAAACAATGTGGCTCCGTTTCATTCGCATGTCCATCGTTTGAACCATTCAATGTGGCCGCAGAGGAGCTGGAACTACTGTTGCTGCTGCTGCTGATTGCCCCACCATTATGGCAAGTCTGAAGAATGCGCGATATCTCAGAGGCATCATTGATATCATTGTGGCTAAAGTAACTAGAGGAGGAAGAAGTGCTGGATGCGCTAGTGGAGGCGACAGAGGCTAAAGACGAACTTGTTGTTCCCATGGCTGTTGGCAATGGTGATGGCGGTGAGTGAATTCCTGCTGTCCCCACAGAATGGCCATAACCATTGGCCATTCCAAGTGGCAGTGTATTTGGATGCGTTCGAAGTAGGCCGCCAGTTGCTGTTGTTCCACCTGATGTTGGCATTCCTGGTGGGTTATCCAATGATGCGGCTCCTCCCCCTAGATTACTGCTATACGCGGCATGTGTTGTGAGACCATTTAGGGGCACATAGAATACTCCGCTGCTGTTGTTTAACGATGAGGACGATAATGTTCCTCCTCCTCCTGCTGCTGCTGGTGCTGGTGGTGATGATGTAGATGATGATGATGCTGCTGCTGATGATGATGATGACGCTGCTGATGATAAACCGGAATTGGAGGTGTTGCTGCTGCTGCTGCTACTATTACTACTACTACTACTACTAATTGGCTCACCATTGCTGGCGGAGGCATGAGTTGTCACTGCTGCTGCTGCTGATCCTGTTGCCTGTGTTGTAGTTGCCGTCGATCCCCCTGTCCCACCACCTTCTGATGTTGCCTGCGCCGCGGCTGCGGATTCCACTTCCCCGGAGTGCACCTCATCACCAATGCCATTAATAAAGTTATGCACATAGCCATTGAGAGCTGAATCCTGGTCACTGGGCTCCTCCTCACTGAAATCAAAACTCATGCCCAAGCGATCCGTCGAGGACATGCCCGAATCGCTGCCCGAAACTGCTTCAGAGTTGGACACAGATGAGGTGGAAGTAGTTGGGCTATCCTCATCGCTGCAGGACATCACTGAATCCTGACTCAAGTCGCAATTAAGTGAATCCGAGACATTGGACGATGTGGAAGAGATGGCAGCAATAGCAGTGGAGGTAGAGGATCCGCTTGCATCCAAACTGTTTCCACCACCACTACTAGCACCACCAACAGAACTACTGCCCACCGACGAGCAAGAATCCTCGCTGCCACTTAGACTGGGGGCAGGTGAGCTAGGTCGGGAGTCTGTCGATAAGCGGCGGAATTCGAATCCCCGCGGCAAGGGTCCCGCCTTACGCTTACGTCCCCGGGATGTGCCATCGAGTTTCTTGGACGACGAGTTACCCCCAGCGGCCAGCATCAGGCCAGGCATACCCGGGCCACCAGGACCCATGCCGGGTGAACCACCACCGACCTGTCCGGGTCCTGTTGCTGAGCCAGAAGCCGCAGCCGACGATGAAGAGGGTCCGCCACCAGGTGAAGAGCCGCCGGCACCGCCGCCACCTCCACCTCCTGGACCGCCACCATTGCTCGAAGGCGATGACTTCATGGGCGCCACATCACTGAGATCAGCCTCATCCACCATGACCATATGTTTGTCTTTCTTATATGGATTACCAAACATATGCTGCCTGACATTAGTTGGCTCAATCTCTCGCAGGGGATTATCTTTGTTCTTCAAATACTCCTGATAGTTGCCCATCTCGGCAATGGGCAGACAATGACCGGAATCCTTAGCCACCAGCGAGGCGGGTCGCAGGAATGATTCTCGCATGCGTGCTATCTCCTCGACGAGATCGCGCCGTGGTATATCAAAGGGATTACGATAGGTTTTGGCCGACGACTGATGTGATAATTGTGGCACGACAATCGTATAGTTCTCCACTGGTTCGATTTCTGCATGCAACTTGGCAAATGTGTCCCTCAACAGAGGATGGCGCACCAGATCACGCCTCAGGGCAGTGCCCGAACATAATTTCGCCGTCTCCACCTGACGATAGGGCGGCTTGGGTTGTTTCAATTGTTTATAGACCTTAAGGCAAAGATTCTCCTGATCCTGTTTGGCTGTATTCTTGATATGCTTCAGTTGATTCGCTATTGTGGGCGATAAATAGTTGTCCACATTGTCGGGCAGAAGGAATTGCAGCAGCTGATACGGCACATTTATATTGACCAGAGCCTTGCGCAGAAAAGGACAGTAATAGGGCGGTATGGATCGGACATAGGCATTGAATTTGTACATGAGATCGTTTGGCGGACTCATATTGTACTTGTGGATGAGGTCGTGAAGCAGCGGCAATAAAGCAGGATAATTGTAGGCCAGCACATACAAATGAACCTGACTGAAATTGGGGGCAGCCTTCAAATAACCAAAGGGCAATTCGAAACCATGCATCCCATTGGTAACGATCACCTGCCAGCATTTGTTCATCTCCCGCTTGTTCAGTATCTGCAGTGTAAGGGGGCATCCCTCGATTTCGTATTTATCCACGGGAAAACTGCGCACCAACTGCGGTTCATCCACGGCTGGTGTGAGCACCTTTAGCTTCGGATGGGCATCACGTGGCGGTAAAGTTATCGCCTTCGAGTCGGGCCAATAGGGTTCGGGCAGGGGCCAATAGCCAATCGGAAATGTCTTTTGTGTTATATGCTTTTGTACATAGATCATTTTCTTTACAGGCTGGAAGACTATATCGGGTGGTGGATCATTTTGCCCGGAGCTGCCAGTGCCAGAACCACCACCACCCGAGCCACCGCCACTGCCGCCGCCACTGGCATTCGAATTGGCAGCGGGCGTACCGCCTGATGTGCCGCCGGCATTAGATGATGTCCCTGCCCCGCCTGTTCCAGCACTGCCACCAACGCCACTGGCACCACTACTGCTATCCTTGGGCATGAGCGGTTCAAATTGCAATACTACGCCTGGTTGCACCTTTTGTACAAGACTCTCGATGCATTGATTCAGCACATGATGACTTCGTACACGATACGAACGACCTCCGGTCACTTCGCACATCCGCTCAATGGGCGAGTCATCATGCGGCACTTTGCCCTCCACTCGTTCATCGATTTTGTTGCCCGGCATGCGAAGTACCAGCGAAAATAATCGCTGATCCCAACGGAAAGGCTCTTTGGTAAATTTTGTGCCGGGTATTTGATTGCTCAATGGTAATATAATCTCCTGATGGACACCATTTCTATACGAATATCGTCCTCCGTCGGTAATTACAATTATCACTGATGGCTCCAAATAGAACGGACATCTTCCCTGACCATACGTATCAATGCCCGATTGCATGCGATTCAGGTTAAGCAAATCGAAGGCATTGCGCAACGATTCGCCCATTGACGTTAGGCCATGACTTTGAAGATTCTTCAGCTCATTCATAAATGTGGCATGATTCTCCTTCCAGCCGGCCTTCACATTGGCCGGCGGCTCCTCGAATGTCAGCAACATATAACGATCCCCAAGACAATCCTGTGTTCGCTGGCGATACTTCAAAAACGTTTCAACAGCTCCTTTCGCAATATCCAGATAAGTCTTTTGTACACCGTTCACATAGGCCTTCTGGCACATGGACGATGAGGTGTCCACCAAAAAAGAGTATAATTGTCATGGCGGGGTGGTGTGGGTACGATATCTTCTCGTTACTCGTTACTGGTTACTCGCTCGCTACACAGAGACACAGACACAAAGAAATGGACAAGTGAAATAAAGAAGAGTTTGGGGATCGATCATGGAGAAAGCAACAATAAGCAAACATTTTGCGATACAAAGACAGTAAATATTAAACATTTTGAAGAGAATCCATCAAAGAGCATTTGATGGATTCCGAAAATACAAGAAATTATTACATCCGTAATAAAAAATTTATCACCTATGTATAAAAATTGATCGTAAAAGCGTCGAAATAGAATTTAAAAGTTCATTAATTTTACTTTGTAGATATTTAGCTTAACTAAATTAAACTAAACTAAATTTGGTAATGACAGAAACGGAAGTTAACTACTCCCGGAAGATCTTATTTTGATGATATAGAATCACAAATTGTGTTTAAACAAAAGATAAGATTAGATCCCTTGGATCTGCTCTTTGGGTGCACTATCTATTGTCTTTGTATTCATATGTATGTATAAAAACAAAAAGATAAAGATTAATTACCGTTATTGTGTAATCCTTTCTGGGATTCTTATTAAAATTGTATCCTCTTTTGTGTTTTCTATTCTTGTGGATCTTTTGTGTATTGTTCCGTTCCTCGTGTTGTAATCTCTTCTTAATTTTGGCCCACTTTTTAGTCCAGCTCTTGTAGCTGGAGATTTTTTGCTTCTTCTATCTCGCTATCGATATCTCTCTCTCTCTCCTCTCTCTCTCCCTCTCTGTAGCTGGTTGTTAGCAACAGTTCTCGAGTTGCTCTTGTTGCTGCTGTTGTTGTCCTGAAATCGATCGATGAGCGTTTCTTTTTCTCCTTTTCGCTGTTTTGCTTTTATGGTACATGTTGCATAAAACAGCTGACAACATTTGATTGGTTAAACAACAATAACGAACTGGAATAAAGAAAAAAAGAGAAAAATGAATTTTAATATGATTATGAGAGTTAAGAATCAATTGGACACTTTTCTCTCTGTCTCTCTCATTAACTCTCACTTGCTCTTTTCCTCTTCCTCTCTCTCTCTCTGCCTCTAATGTTTGGTATTCACAACTTATAATAATAACATCGCCTTCGTAATCACTGATAATGCACAAACAACAACAAACACTTGCACACACATACACAATACGCAAATGTAAATTATTTATTGTTGTTTTGTGTTTTTTTTTTTTTTTTTTGGCAACAAATGTGCTAATTAGCTTGAAAATCAACTAGCTGTTGCTGCTCTACTCTGCTCTTCTCAAACTCTTTAATCATATAAAAGAGAGAAGAGAGAAGAAAAATAACAAACACAATATTTGACACAAATTCAAATGTTGCCCGTCTTAGAGTCTCCTCCTCCATCAACCACCGCATCCCATCCCCCTCCGTCACTCTATTCCAATCAACTCCATTTCACTCCACTCACATTTTACACTCTACCTTCCTGCTGTGTTCCATTAGCTGCTGTACCCACTTCGACCCTCTTTCGCTATCGCCCCCCTTTGTTTCCCACGAACACAAAGTCATTCACTCGATGACGACGCTAGAGCGTTAAGTACGCTCTGTTGGCCACTACTAAAGTAGTGATGGTCACGTGACTCTCAGGTGCAACAAGCGATACATAGAACAGGACACATGGAGATACATACATGTTGCCATACTAGCGATCTCATATATCATTCAATGCATAAGCAATAGAAGCATATAGACGACGTTTCTCATCTTTTATCGTATCTGTATATCTAATCTATATTCCTCACCACATTGATGATGGGGTAATGATTGACGATCATAATCATTATCTTTAAATATCGGTTTCCCTTTCACTCAATCCCCACACACTGATATATTTTAGTGTGCTTTCTTGTTGCCGCCCACTCTAGTCACGATGTCACTACGATAGTCACGAATTTAGGCACGAACGCATCTCAATGTCTTGGAGCTGCTACTCTAACTCAAATGCCAGGAGAAGAACGAACATCATTATGATGATGATGATGGGATGGGGGATGGGAATGACAATGATGATGCTTGGTCATATTGAATGAGCGGAGATTGAGATAACAAGAAAAATGCATCGTGCTGCATCATTTTGTGTTCGGATATTTTGTTCAATGACAACAAAAACAAATTACGCTTTCGATATAATCTGATTACAATTTTTGTCAATTGTGCTACTAAGAACTAACTCTCTTCTCTCATCTACAACAAACATTGAATTCCTATTTAAATAAGAGCGCAACACACACACGCAAACCCGCACACACAGACTTTTACAAGCACATGCTACCACACTACTACGCAGTGTTGCCAGACCTTTTGGCAAAAGTTCGCCCACCCACTGCCGCAAACAGTCAGGTGTGGGGACAGCAAGGCAAATTTCCACATAAGTATATTGGGCAATTATTTTCAATTGGCAAACGCACTTTGCAGAAAAATCAAGCTTATTGTTTATTAATTTCTTTGTAGGCTATGTGGCAACGCTTACGATGTGAATGTAAAGGTGGCGGCGGGCGGCCAGGCGGGTGTGTGTTTAGGGCTAAATGTGTAATTCATTTTTTTTTTTTGTTTTCTTCTTGTGAGGATTGATGATAAATCTGTAGAATAAGCAATTTGTCCTTATTTGCATTTGGGGTTGGTTGGTTCACACATATTCTTTCTTTTCAGTGGATGACAAGAGACAGGAAGGGGGTGTAAGGGGGAGTCAACTCAGTGAGTGCAGCAGTCGCATTAGATAAATATTAATTATCGTTTATCGTCATCGGCACTGCATATCACCAGCTTTGGGCCATCTCTTATCTGTCAAGTTGGGCGCCAAAGTTTAAAGCTTTTCAATTTGCAACAGTTTTGATTGCTCATTAACACACGTTTGCGATTTTCAAAAATTCAATTCAATGTTTGGGAGTTATTTATATTTGACCAGCTGATTTTAGCGGATGAATCTGTCTTCATGTTGGCCCTCACACCACATACACTCACACACATTCTCCACGGCACAGCATCATTTCTTTTTTTTTTTTTTTTGGATAGCAATCAAATCGGAAAAAAAAAAAAAAAAAAAAACGCTTAAATAAATCAAATATTATCACGTTTGTTTTCTTCACTTCAATAATTGCCATTAATTTTGAATTGAATTTATTTATTTTTTTTTTTTTTTGTTTTTTTTTGTTATTTTTTTATATTTGTATATTTTTAATTCAGTTATATTTTTACTTTGTGCCAACAAAAAAATTTATCACCACCGCGGCGGAGGAGCACACACATCCATCCAATCCACACACACTGAGCGCAGCAGAGCACTTGGGGGAGAAACAGGCAAAGCGAGAAAAATATAGAGAGCGAGAGAGAGGGAGGAGAGAGAGAGAGCGAGATACTACACAAATACGTATACGTGTATGCATGGCGACGACTGGCAGTCGGTTTCGTCAGTCGACCCGACAGTCGACCCGACAACAACAGCCACAATATGTATGTTTACTTGTAGTATCTTTAGCAAGGCGGTTAAGTTTGGTTCACACACACACCCGTAAACACATGCACGAATATATATACACATACACTGGCGCCCCGTCACTGTCGTGTCGTCTCCGTTGCTGTTTCGCTTCTAAATGTCGTTGCGCTCCTGGCGTTTTAATATCTCTTGCTGTGCATTGGCCACAACCTCTCCGTTGAAAATTTAAAAACTGACTGTGAGACTGCGAGTTAGTGTTGAGAAATCCATCGATGGCACCATTATTTCATTATCGATGACTAACTCGCACTGCGATAGATCGACGGATTCTCTTCATTTTTGGAATCGCAGCACTACTGCGAATGCGAATTTGAACGACGCACACTGGGCGTGATTTTTGCAGACATTGCTATTTTTCTTCATAAGTTACGAACACTCTGGGTATATTTTTCTTAAATAAAATATCACAAAGGCAATCGACAACTGCAATCATTGATTTGATGTCCTTACTTTTATATGATTTTATTAAATTCTCAATATATGCATGCATTTTACGAAATTGTTTGGCCCAATGTGCGCCGGCGAGGAAAGAACAAAATTAATCGAAATGCATTTATCGTTCAAGGACAAATTATATTATCAGTAGTGGAAGAAATCAGTCATGTATTGATCAGTATTAGCCTATAATTCTATTTCGTAGAGGGCGTATCTTTAATTGTTAAAATAAATCGATATTTTGTATCATCACCAAACTTTACCGTTATGGTAGTTTTAAATGCCATATTTTCTTAAAAACAATGTGGGACAATGTGTTTTTTTCTGATATTTTTTAAACATTTTACATAAAAAAGAATGGGAAAGAATTAGCTTAATCTAAACTAATGCCGTTGGGCTACATTTTTAAAATTAACAGAATTAAATATCGATAATTATAGTCGCACAATCGATAGTCCTTCTTCACAGAAACATATGTTTTTATTTTGGCGCGCGCCAATCTGGTCAACGCCGCGAAGTGAGGGTTTGCGAATTTCAAGCGATTTTGTAACTCCAACACAATGCCCGAAAGCATAATTGCTGGTATTCCGGTGCAGTTTCCCTTCGAGCCGTACGAAGTGCAGCGGGCGTTTATGGAGAAAGTCATCATATGTTTACGTGATGGCACAAATGGCGTTCTCGAATCACCCACAGGAACCGGAAAGACCCTCAGCCTACTCTGTTCGTCACTGGCCTGGATTCGAACGAGGCAATCGGAGCAACAGAAGCAAATACGAAAATTGCAGGATGCAGCCAATATCACTAAAATGGGACCTACAGGAATTGTTCCCGGAGAAGCTGCCGAATTGGCTTTAACCGTAGGAAAGGCCAACAATTGGGGTGTCCCCAAAGTGATTTATGCATCTCGTACCCACTCTCAGCTAACGCAAGCCATGCGTGAGCTGAAACGTTCGGCATATGCCGGCATGAGATCAGTGGTCCTTGGTTCCCGTGATCAGCTATGCATTCATCCGGAGGTTATGCGGGAACAGGGCAATTCCAATAAGGTTAACATGTGCAAAATGCGTGTGCATTCGAAAACCTGTTCATTTCAATTGCGTGTCGAGTCGAAGAAGGATCATCCCGATTTTCGGGGGCCCAGTATTATGGATATTGAGGATCTAGTCAAGGTGGGACAAAAATTAAAAATGTGCCCCTATTTTGCCTCCAAGGAGCTGGTAAACGATGCCGATATCACCTTTATGCCATACAATTATCTGCTCGATCCCATGGCTAGAAAGGCGAACAAAATCGAGCTAAGCAACACGATAGTCATACTGGATGAGGCCCACAACATTGAGAAAATATGCGAGGAATCGGCTTCGGTACAAATTAAATCATCAGATGTGGCCATGGCCATTGAGGATGTAACCCACATAATGCGAATCTTTACCAGCGCCGCCGACAGCCAAGATTTTAGTGGCGATGAACCCAAAGATTTCACACTAGATGATCTTACATTGCTTAAGGAAATGTTACTAGAACTAGAGAAGGCCATCGATGGAGTGGTGGTGGACAATCTGTCGGAGGGAACTACCTATCCAGCTAGCTATATGTACGAGTTGCTAGCAAAGGCCAATGTGAGGCTCAATCGCTATATATCCATATCAATTGTAATAAATTTTTTTGTTTTCGACCATGTCACAGTTTACCTATGGCAATTGTGCCAGCATTGTGGCTGTGCTGGACAAGCTGGTGCAATATCTAATGGTGGCTTCCCAGAACAATAGCTCTATGATCATGCGTAAAGGTGGTAGCTTTTTGGTCTTGGCCGAGCTCTTGACCGTTGTATTTGCCAACAAGGAGGATATCATGGCCAAGGTGCATCGAAGTTTTAAAGTTCATGTGGAAGTGGAGGAGGTGAAGACAAATGCTAGCAAGGCAGCCCCAAAGCAGCAAGGCGGCTGGTTGAGTAAAGGAAACAATACTAGCAATTCGTCGTCATCGAACAAAGCCAAAGTCATAAATTTCTGGTGCTTCAATCCTGGTTTTGGCATGGAACAGCTACTTAATACCCAAGTCCGTAGTGTCATATTAACCAGTGGTACATTGGCTCCACTTAAGCCTCTCATTGCAGAATTAGCCATACCCGTAGCCCAGCATTTGGAGAATCCGCACATCGTCGATCAGTCGCAGGTTTATGTAAAGATCATTGGTACTGGGCCAGATCGCCAGCAACTTATTTCCAATTTTAAGAATCGGTAAGAGAATAACTATAAGTTAGCTTTGTTTTACTCCCTCTTTATTTTATTTATTTCCTGATCAGAGATAATCCCAAATACATCAGTTCACTGGGCCAGACCATTCTCAATGTGTCACGCATTGTGCCTGATGGACTGCTGGTGTTCTTTCCCTCGTATCCCATGCTGAATAAATGTGTCGAAGCCTGGCAAACCAGTGGCTTGTGGGCGGACATTGCAGCCAAGAAACCCATTTTCCTAGAGCCACGCGGCAAAGATCAATTTACCACCACCATGGAGGAATTTTATCAAGCCATACGTGACTCAAAAGGTGCTTGTTTTATGGCCGTTTGCCGGGGCAAAGTCTCCGAGGGCTTGGACTTTGCCGATCGCAATGGTCGAGCCGTTATTATAACCGGCTTGCCCTATCCCCCGCTCAAAGATCCAAAGGTGATCTTGAAACGGCGCTATCTAGAGGCGAATCGCACCAAAGAGAATCAACTGCTCACTGGGCAGGAGTGGTATAATTTGGATGCCACACGTGCTGTCAATCAAGCCATTGGTCGTGTCATCCGTCATCGCCATGATTACGGGGCCATTCTGCTATGCGATTCCCGCTTTCAAGATAACTCTCAGGTCCAACAGCTCTCCAAATGGATACGCGGCCATTTGGGAGCACGGCCACAATGTTCACCCTTTGGGCCCATTGTGCGAGAATTGCGTCAGTTCTTTAGGCATGCCGAGGAGACAGTAAGCAAAACACACCATTACAAATTGTTCAAATTTTGTTTATAGTATTACTATGCAAATGAATCCATTCAGATGGAACAGCCGAAAGAACGCACCGATGAGCCTCTGCTGCAAAACGTTTACAAAACAGAAGATGCCACTCGGGAGTCTAAGGAGGAGAAGCCACTATTTAAAGTGAAACGAGAACCTGGCCAAATGGCCACCAATGCGGCTGCATTCAAGCAAGCCAATGAAATGGCAATGTAAGTGTGAAATTCCACTTTTTCTCCACTTCTCCATCTGATGAATGTTGTTTTCCAGAAAGGTGGAAATGACAAATTCCATTAAAAGCTGGACACCAGATGACTATGTAAGTGCCGCTGGACGGACACAAAGTCACTCACAGTTAAAGCCGCCCAATGCCATGGACTTTATGAGCCGTCTCGACTCAAATGTTTCGGTAAAAAGGCCCAAATAATCATATAATCAATTGAAACTCAATTCTTTTTCCCATAGAGTATAGATTTCAATTCCACGGGAACAGGAAATTTGGTCAAAATACACAAACGCGAACGCAGTTCACCCACTTTTGGTGATTCAAAGAGCAGCTCTCAGCTTAAGAAACGCTACAAACTAGTAGATAATATAAAAACAGAACCAAGCAGCAGCTCCAGTTGTAGTAGTAGTATTAATAGTAGTACTAGTAGCATTGGCTGCTCACAAAAAGAGGCTCCAGAATCAAGGGCAGATTTCCTAAGAGAGGTGAGCCATTTACCATTCTCCCAAATCCTCTCGAGATCGGTCTTTAAATGTGTGTTTTCTATTCATTCCACCAGGTGCGCTGTTTCATCAATCAAGATCAGTTTCGTGACTTTGGCAAGGCTTTGCTAGCCTATAAAAATGGCGGCGACGAAGCATTCGAATCTCTAATGAGTCTACTCTTCAAATTGTTGGGTAAACCACAAATGCGTTATCTTTTACTAGGCATTCGACGATATCTGAAAAATGAACACAAGGCGGAGTTTGATAAGCGCGTAGCCACTTAAACTTGAGCCATTTCTTGCACTTAAGGTATATAGTTTTCTTTTTTCATTATGTTGTATGTAATTGCATTTTTTTTAAGTCATAAAAAAATAGAGTTATTTGTGTACAGTGGACTGAAATTGCAATAAACTTAAGGTCATTTTTACACCTGTAAAGGTAATTTTGGAGCATTTTCAGCAAAAGACCTTTTATAAAGTAATAAGAAATGAAAATTTTGGGAATTCCCTTAAAAAAAACAGCTTTGACAATAATTGTATAACGTGAAAAACATATAAAATTATAAAACAAAGATCCTAATATCAATTCACAAAAACTTAACTTTGTGAATTTGCAACTTTGTCAATTTTAAACCGATTTGATAGAGTGATATATCATTTCATTACGCCCAAATTAGGCCCAAAGGTCTTAATTGCATGAAGCTCTAATTAAGTCAATTTGTAAAGTATTTATTTCTGTTTTTTCAAGTTAAAGAAATGTCTTTCAATCTGCTTTAAAATCTCGAGAACTAAATTTGTTGTTGAAATGTATTATCATAAAATCATGATAATCAAAATTTGTTTATTAACTATCCAAGTTTTTGACGATATTTTAAAATATGCTAAATTCCAGTTTCATTATAACTTTTTAATATTGGCTAGAAATAAATAGACAAAATGCAGTCTGAAGAGAAAGGAGGATTAATGGAAAATGTGTGTGTTCAGAAAAGGCAAAATGTAAAAGAAATGTTTCAAAAAGGTGTATTTATTTTCAATCAATCGTATTTAATATTTCATTCTTAAACAAGAACAAAAAACAAATGGTCTAAGCAAATTACGATTATTATGAACGATTTTGGTACCAATTTGTCCGGATAATTCAAATTTAATGTAATTTAAAATGCAAAGTCTTGGGCTATGCAATTTGGTTTTCTAAATTTGTCAATCCATGGAAGTCCAAGTGCAGTCACACACACACACACACGCAATGCGTTTGGAGGCAGAAGTGGAAGGGTTCAAAGGAAGGAAGGGTTATACCCCGTCAGCGTCATCTTCAATAAGTTCAATGCCAGCGTTAGCCGAGTCCAACGAAAACCGAAAACAACAATCCCGAGTCGGAGAGCCGAGGGATGACTTGGCAAGAAGAGGCGAGGCGCACGATGTACATATACATTGCATTTTTTTGGGCTAATGCCAGTGTCTCTTGCCACGCACTCGCGTAGCAACAATCGTCCAGCCAGCACCAGTAACCAGCACGCAAACAATCTTCGGATGGCCAATTAAAAAAATGGTTTAAACATTATCTGGCCAAAGACGAGTGCCAACTCCGGAATTGCAAAAATAAAGTGACGATGTGTGAGTAGTTTGCAACAAGTAAAAGTAATCATATTCCAGGACAAACGACCGACCCATAAAACCCAACCACCTGCCCATTAATTCCTCCCGCACTGAAGACGACCTTGGCCTAGTTTGTTACAAAAAAAAAAAAAAAGGAGAAAGAGCCGCGCGCACAGCAACAGCCACTCAGGGCTAATTGCATTTCTGTCGTAGCTGCATATGGTCGAGGAAGTTGGCTGCCTCAGACAAACTGGCATTGTGTTAGCCATGCCCAGTCAATCGGTTGTAAATCCAACAGCAGCTTCAGCCAATCCAACAGGAGCAGGAGTCGCTGTTACCAATACTGTGATCTCAACTGGAATTAGTGGCACTGGTCATCAAAATCATATCCATCAGCAGCAGCAGCAGCAACAAGCACATCATTCGAATCCGAATCCACATCCGCATCCCCATCTGCAACAACATCATCACCAGCAACAGCAGCAGCAACAACAACAACAACAGCACCAACAATTGGCCAGCAATATGAGCATGCTAAATGTTAAGGGCAGCGCTGGCGGACGTTACTTGTGGACCGATCGGGAGCTACTAATGCATCTCCAAAATTATACTCCATTGATTTTACTTATCGATTTTGTGGAGAAAACTCGTACTAAACGTTTTTACGAAAGCTCCGAACGCTATGAGATTCTTATGTTGGTCTTCATTATGCGCAAGGGTGCGCCATTCTGTGAGAATAAACGCTTCCCGGCCGAATATTGGGTAAATCTTTCAGTGGGACCCATTGCCGAGGCATTTGATCGGCTGCAGGCTGCAATTGATATACCCGATCCACAGTTACCCATCCATATGAGCGTCACGGATCTAACTAGCTGGAAGCAAATGTTTGATGTGGCTATGGTCGATATAAGACGTTATGCCTACTACACTGATCCCATGCAATTGGCCGATGCGGGTGTCTACAATCGTATCACATTCGAGCAGAGATTCGGCATGCAATGGCAGGACTAAACCCAATGATAAAGACAAGAAAAACAAAAACAACAAAGAGGTTATCTCTCCTTACAACTACATATGTATATGTATGTGCCAACTAAACTGGACTAACTAATAGAATTCCCCAAAAAATGTTATCATTGTTCATAAATGTTCAGTGGATTGATTGTAGTTTGCACAAAACACCCAAGTCACCAGACCAGAGTTCAAATTGTTTGTTACACTTAGGGAAAAATGTGTAGAAGTATTTATATAGGTACATACATACATAGATATTAACTGTGCCTTCTCCCACTCACTACTACTTTATGATTTATCTATCTCCCCTTCTTTCTGTCTTTATAAACAAATACATACATAATGCTTTAATCGAAATAAATGTTATAAAATCATTAGAAATTTAACTGTATAATCTTCTGATACATACTATAAAACTTGTATGCAAATATTTACAATCTATAGGGTAAAGGACTCCGCTTATCGACTAAAGATTCTTAAATATCTATGAAAAATTTATTGCTTGCGGGTTTTGGGCGTACGATCGCGATCGAAAATGCCCAATAATTTACCACGTGTCATTTCCTTCGCCTCACGTAAACCCAATTGATAGATCTCGTCATGCATTGATTTGATTTTCTCTATCAGTTGTTCTGGTGTCATGCTGGCCAATGCTGTAAAGAAGACAAAACCATTCGTTTGACAACTATGATAGCCACTTATGGAACTAGTTAGACCTACTATTGATTTTCGCCATATCCGAGTCGGTCCAACTTTGTGCACAGTCCACAATCGGCGTATGTATGGGGGTATGACTGGTGGTTAGAAATTCTTCCATGCCTGGAACTAATAATCATTAGTGACGACATGAATGCATTACAAGAAACCAAAAACTGCAACAGCAATAAACAAACAAAAAAAAAAAGGCGCGCCAATTTTTTGTTTTGAGCACATTTCATAGTTTATTCCACTTACAACGTTCGGGCCACTGTAGAGGAGATTCACGTAACGTTTCCATTGATATCAGATCATCTTCGTCTTTGGGTTCTTTGTCGGCTACCGTTGTGCTTGGATCATCCGTATCCTCATCCATTGATACGTTTGCATCATTATCTCCATTGGCATCATTTGTTTTTAGCATGCACTCTGTGGGAAATAAGAATTTATATATAAGCAAAACAAATAACTGTGTTATGATTATTTTGGCACCTGGGTCCAAAACTGCAATTCTGGATTCTAGTGTACTCATTATTCACAGAGTAGGCTGGGATTGGAAAATATATTTGAAAAATTATACCAAAACACCCAATAACAAGATTTTATTCACGCAGTATTTCACAAAATGGCAGCTGGTCACACACTGCAAATTTATCGAGTCGAATACGATAACTGTCTATCGATAACTAATTAATAATTTATTTATTAATTTGTATGCATTTATTTCTTTAAATTTAAGCTACAATAATCATGTTATAATATTTCTTAGCAATTTATTAAGCTTCTAATCGTATTATTATATAAATAAGAACGATATGAATTCTATGCATATGGAACATACATACATACAGACAGCTATATATGTATGCATATACATATCGTGCTCTCACTCTGACTCACGTCGTGGCATTGAAATGTGAAATGTATGTGTACGTATACGGATATCATGTTGTACCACTTACACTCACTTGCTACAGTTTCGCAGAAAAATATGTCCACCGTGTGAAAAATCGTTTCTCACAATAAAACCAAATATAATTCTAAATATTTGGGCATTTCAACAGTCTGACTATTAGTTGATCAATTTGAAAATTTTTGCATCTTCAGAGTAAGATTGTTTATACATATTTATGTGTATAGTATTTAAATGCACGTGTGGGTAAACTTTCAACATCAACTATAAATAAACGGTGCGTGTGTGCACTTTCTTTTAGTCATTGCTTCGCTCTCACTTTGGTTACATTTACCTGCCTCAGCTGTTGTTGGTAATTTCCATCGTTTCGTTTCACATTGTTAGAATTTAGTTGCTCGTTAACTACCAACGGCGACCTTGTGTTTTTTGGCGCGCTAAAAACTTAAATTAAACAATATAATTTTTCCCCGTTCCTATATGAAACATTTCGACAATTATTTTCATTACCCCGAAAATCAAGACTATCGAGCAAGCAACATAATTATAAACATTTTCGAAGTGTCTCATGGCAGCAAGTAAATTTACCTTCAAAACAGCAGTAGCAGCACAACCATTCGATGGAATATGTTCGAAAATTTCAGCATTCTATTTCGATTTGGATAATACATTGATACCCACACGGGCCGGTGATTCCAAAGCTATACGTAAGGTAAGCCAAAGAAAGCATTTTTAGTTGCGCGGGTCAAAGGGTCGAATTGAGTGTGTACTTGGGTGAGGGGGTGAAAGTGCGCACGCTGTTTATGAAAATTTTCCACTGTGCTAGCGTGTTACGTAGTCGACCCGGGGTACGGCACACACAAGCATTTTAAATACGCGGCACGCGCGCTCTGTAATGCATGTATGTATGTATGTATGTATGTGTGTTTGGTTGGGGTAAAATGCATGCATGAACCTGATGCAGTTTGATCAATGTAAACTGATTGCTCTGATAGGAATTTTTAAAACGAAATCCAATTCCGATTCCGTTTTCTACTTAGATTCTCATACTGATGAAATTACATAGATAATCGAATTTTGCCGTTAATTGAAGACCCTTCCATGCGCAGTTTATAAGCGATTGCAATGAGTTTTTGATTTGATAACGTTTGCAAATGACAGCGCTTTATTTTTAAACAACCCAAGTTTATGGCGGGTGGGGTGGGGGGTAAGGCGTTTTAAAGTATTTGATTTCCGTCACCGGATGATTGAGTTTTCTTTATCGTGCAATAAATGAATATATAATAACTGTTTATTGACTTCTATTACGAAATACATTTGTATGGATAAATACATATGTATATGTACATATGTATGTACATTATTTATTTACATTTATCATATTATTTATTGACAAATGAATCAGATTTGTTGATACCATTTCCAATAAGATATCATATCATATGTACAAATGTATGTAAATATTGTAGAGATCAGTCAACATGTGATAAATCATCTATTCTATTCTTTAATATGAAGACTTAATTAGTATTTTTCATAAAAAATGAAAAAACACGGGGAATTACCATAGATATTTTATGAGTCAGCTAACTTTATTGCATTAGTAATTAAATGGTTGTCTATGGATTTGTTTATATTTTGAATAGCTCGCCGACGTTCTCGAGACTCAGTATAATTTTACCAAAGATGAAGCCACATTGGCTAGCCAGAACTTCCTAAAGTCGTTCCGCCGGTGTCCGGACAATTCGCAGACCTCCTTGGACTCGTGGCGCACCCACTTGTGGCGTGAATCATTGCTGGCCAAGCACAAGCATCTGGCCGAACTGATCTATCAGCAGTGGTTAAAGTTACGCTATCGTTATCTGGCCATACCAGCCGATTATGTACAATTGCTGCAATGTATGCGGAGAGCGGGCTATGCACTGGCTCTTATCACCAACGGACCATCAAATGCCCAATGGGAGAAGGTGGCCAAATTGCGCGTACGCGGATATTTCGATTGTGTGCTTGTCTCATCGGATTTGCCATGGGAGAAACCGCATCCGGAAATCTTTTATGCTGCCTGCAATTTTCTTAATGTCAAACCACACGAGTGTGCCATGATTGGGGACAAACTGGAGACGGACATTATGGTAGGTTTTCGGTATCCAAATCCCCAAGTGTAACAACTAATTTTGCATATTTTTTTATAGGGTGGACATTTGGCCCAGTTGGGTTTAACATTATGGACACCATTGAACAGCAGCAGCAGCTCTGCCCAATGTCTTGACGATGTTCAATATAAGCCGCACATTAAGCTTAATAATCTGTTGGAAATCTACAAATATTTTCCACGTCTAAATGCCTGTGCACTGCCGGAATCCAGCCTCACAGCCAATAGACGACGGGGCAGTCATTTAAGTGGCATGGGAAGTTCATCAAGCAATACCAATAATGGCAGCAGCGGTGGAAGTGCGGGGAGTGCCACATCTGGAACAGGTGGTGGTGCTGGCAACATATCCAGGCAATGGGCATATAGACGTGGCGGATCATTGCCAGCCATGGATTGTTCAAATAGTGAAACTGAGAACAGTTGCGATAGTTTTCTCTAAGAGATTTTATGCGCTTCTCCTTTTGAAGCCCGCCAGCTCACGCTGCAACTCTCTGATTCCCATTGAAAACTCTCCCCTAGAGGGAAGTTGAGGAAATTAAATGAAGAGGACGAATGAATGAATAAACAACAAACAAAATATATATGTACCTTCAGTTTACAAAACGCAAATCAAAACAAACAAACAAATATATAAGAAACAGAAACTTAAAATGACAAAACAAGGATGAGAATGAGGTCGCAGATCCGAGGAAACCCCATGACATTTTGTTAACCGATTGCAGGAATATAAAGTTCAACTATTATGTATATAAATGACGAGATGTATGAATCTCGATTTGATAAAGATAATAATGATAATGATATCTCTGCCATTTAAATTTACAAATTAAGGCTAGGAACAGATTTTCAAATGAATATATAAACGATGAACAAAAACCGCAATTACCTAAAAACAAATATGTACTTTTCTAAGTGACATAACTTTTCTTGACTATTTTTTTAACAAATCATTTCTGAGCTTACATTTTGTTTACGTTTTGTTATGTTTTAATAATTACAAATTTAAGGAACTAAACAAAAAATGATAAACTAAAACTAATAATGTTAATAAAGCATGCAAATTGTTATAGTAAAAAAGAGATGAAACAAAAAAAAATTATATATATATATATAACAGAGGAACTCATAAGCCTATGTAAATTGTTAACTATTTGATGTAGTTCTAGGCCACAAACAAACGTACAGACATATATACAAATGTAAATCGGGTAAATGTATTCGTTAGATTTTGCACAAAAACGAAGACAAATGAAATGAAATGATACGAAACGAAAAGAATGATAGACAGACAAAACAAAAAAAAAAAACCAAGAAGCAAATTGTTATTTGCAATGATACACTTACCAATGCGTTACACTCGCTGTCCATACCCTTCCCATCCCTTTGCCTTCCCATTAGTAGGCTAAATGCACTGCACTTTCTGTTGAGTATCGCCCACACAAAATACAAATAGTTATACGAATATAAACCAAAAATAAAATCAACTACAATATACATTGTTGTCATTGGGGCCACGCTGGCATCATCGATAATAAGAGAGAGAAATGTCTCAAATCTTGCAGCGGATTACAGTGGCGGATTTTGGGCCATTACGTTGCATACTTTACGGGGCAAAGTCACAACCTTTAAAATTTCAATGGGATTACGGGTCACAATCCTGTCAAATGGTAATCAAAATTCATACTATTTATAATAAAATAAGCTTGATTTTATTTTTATTGATTTATTGTTTTTATCTTCTTTTCTCTCGCTCTCTGTGTCTCTCTCTCCCACTCGCTCTTGCGCTTGTTTTTGTTTTTCGTCGTTTTGTTTATAAACTATAAATATGCTAACTTTATTATATTGTATGGTAAATTGTTGTATATAGGTTGTTGTTTTTGTTGTTGTTGTTGCTGGTTGTTTCAACTCAATAACGTTGAAACAATTTTGTCAAAATAAGTATAAGATAATGTTAACTTTAAAACTTGCCTTTTGCTCTTGATAGTATACATAAAGATCAATAATTAATAACATACACAATTTTCAAAATTAAAAATGAGAGCACAAGAAAATTAAACAGCACACAAATTAAAAAAAAAAAAAAAAAAAAAAAACATCAACTGACTGACTGGCTTGGCTAGCTTAGCTTAGCTTGGCTCTTGCTGCTGTTGACTTGACTTGGCATTTCTCTTACTTATCTTCTCTTCATTTCACTCTATTCTCGATTCAATTCTTTATAAAAGAGCACTTCTCAGACTACAAAATACCCTAAAAACCGTTTAACTTTTTACTGGAAATGGGTTATACATATAAATATACATAGATCTCAAGGTTGGGGACAATTCAAAAACAATAATTACAAAAACAGTCATAAAAAAAAAAAAAAAAAAACATTTAGAATACAAAAGAGGATAAAAACATAACATTTTGGAAAGTAATTGAAATAGTAGTAGTAGTAATAGTAGTAGTTGTTGTTTTTGTTGTTGTTGTCCTCATCTTAAGTGTATACAAAAAAAGTTAATGGATAGATATAGAAATAGTTAACCATCAATATAAATAATTGATGATTTTTCTTCTATATACTGTAAACTGAAACACACACAGGCATATACACACGCACATAGTACATATAGTATTTTAGAATAATAATTCCTTTTGGGGTTGGCCGTGTTTTTTAGTTGTTGCTGTTGTTGTTGTTGCTGCTACTGCACTCAATTGAGCGGCGGTGACGTTGCTGCCGCTGTGGCATTTTCACCATAAATCTCTTCAATCTTTTTCCTGCGTTTCGTTAGCAATGGATTATTTGACTTATCCAAAGCTTTGATTTGCATCTGATGAAAGATAGAAAAGAGAGGCATTCCGATTAGGAATAGAAGAAGAATGTGTCTCCATTACACCAACCTGATCATAATCCACACGCATTGTGGCCAATGAGCGTGTCATTTCCTCTTGCACCTCGGGCCAGGTCTCTTCGCCCTCTTTGAGCATCCGACCCGTGCATAGGGGCGTTTGGGGTACCGCACTATATTGGGCTATCCACTTGTTGCGTAACACGTCCTCGATACGCAAACGTTTACTGGGATCCACATTTAGCATGCCCTTAATTAAATCCTTTGCCGATTGACTAACATTTGTCCACTCGGGATCCGGGAAATCATATTGTCCAGTGCGTATACGTTTCTTCATGCCCGGCGAAATGGCCAAACCGTGATTACTATAGAATGGCGGAAAACCGCACATTATTATATACATAACAACGCCCAGAGACCAAATGTCGCAACTTTTGTCATACTTTTCAGGGCCCAGAACTTCGGGAGCTAATAAACAAAAACATACATATAATTAAATTTATCCCGTTTCATATCATATCCAATCGTGTATCGTGTAGTACTTACCCACATAGTATGGCGTATAGCAAGGCGTTTGTAGTGTATCATTGGTAAATGTCTCTTTGGCAAAACCAAAATCGGTCAATTTCAATATAGCATTAGGTTGTGTTGTTGTATATAGAAGATTTTCGGGTTTCAAATCACGATGCGCTATATCACGACTATGCAAATAATGTATAGCCGCGCATATCTCGTGCATTATCTGTGCCGCCTCACGTTCCGTGAATGCTCCATCGGCTTTATCCTGTATGCGTTGGAACAGCTCACCGCCCTCCATGCACTCCATAACGACAAGCAGACACTTTCTGCCACTATATGTATTCTCATAGACATCGATTATATTGACGATGTGCTTGCAGCCGCTAACACGCCAATGCAAATCGACTTCACGGCGTGCCTTCTCATTATCTAAAAGCACCTTGAGGGCATAATTCTTTTTGGTACGTCGATTGGAGCATTGGACAACCTTGCCATTGATGCCCAGGCCAAGAACCGTATCCGATATTTCATAGTCATTGACTAGAGGTGTTGTCTTCGGTTGCCTTTGATTCTGTAGCGAAAGCATTTTCTTCTTTTCGCTCAATTACTGCTAGATAAATAGAGACAGAGAGAACAAGAGATATATAAACATAAACATCACATTTAGTAACATTTCCAAACAAAGCCGAAAACTTTTACCGTTTGATTTTCGAAACTATTCGTGCGTTTACCGTCATCAGCAGTTTGACGACATGTTAACAATTGTTTTGCACTTCGGGCAGGAAATGACTGATAGCCTTGAAGGGCAGGGTATACTCTAGTCGGTTTGTTGTATTAACGTCGTCGCCAAGTCTCAAACAAAATGTATCTCATTGTAGAGGTTTCTCACACATTGCCAACTGGTTTTAGCACTGCGACAATTAACTATTGTCCCCGCCCCCGATCCGTCTATCTGAATCAATCATTTGCTTTCGGGTGATATGCATCACAATTTTTGTAGCTTACTTTTCGAGCCTCAACACTTTGCCTATTTATTAACACACAATACACTAACTAAATCATTCCCCCTACACCATCACCGCCAACTACCAAAGTTCCCCTAGGCCACCATGAAAGCATAAAACCTCACGTAAAGGTGCGACGTTGATAACGGCAACGATAAAATAATCAAAAAAAAAAAAAAACAAGGTGAAAAGAAGCACAAGAAAATCGACAACGAGGAGGAAGGGGCGGGGAAATATTGAAATGCATATGAGAACCAAACAGCAACAGGAACAACGGCTTTTGGATTTGGATGTAAATTTATTCTTGACGTTTTTGTTTATGAAGTTTATGCAAAGACGAAACAGCGCCAGAGGAAACGAAAGTGGAAATTGCCCAATAACAACCTTTGCTCACAAACACACACACACACTCACACACACGCATACACAGAGTGTAGTTATTACACAATTACATTAATTAAAAAATAGTTATTCACCGAAATTAATCCACTATTATTGCATATGTTTCCAACCAACTATCGAAAATATCAATTAAATCCAAAAGCGATAAGTGAAGTAACTATCGATAATTATCTGTTATTCTGTATGGCTTAGACAGTGATGCCATTTATTCCCAATTAGAAAGCAGTTAAGAATAACAGTTGGTAGAAGCAACCAATTTGTGTTGCCCAACTCTCAACGAAAACGTACACATTTGACGACCAAATGGCAACAAATACGATTAAAATTAAAATGGTTTCGCCCACTTACGCTTAATCATTTTAATCGTTAAGAACTGAGCTGGATCTGAAATTAACCAACTTTTAGTTATAAAAGAGACACTTTTTAGCACTCTATTCTATGAATGACTTCTGTTTTGTTGTTGTTAACCAATTAAGCTTAATCAACTTGGTCAAAATTTCTTTTACTTTGTAAATATTCATTACCTTTCCATTAAATCGAGCAACAATTGTTTTACGCACTCAGTCACCCATAGACACGCATACACACATACCCATGCACTCACACAAGCACGCACACACACACACACACATAAACCACAAACGCAAACAATGCGTCATGTTTTCGTTCCCAGTAGGTAACTAATGTTTTCCCATTTTTTTAAATAATATCATTACGAATTTCGTTGCTTTGTTTTTTTCATTATAGCCGATGAGAGGCGAGAAGCAGCAGTAGCAGCAGGGGAAATAATATGTACACAATTTCATTATATTTTAGTTGGTTACGTTTGCGTTGTTTTCTTATTGCCCCCTTGTCAATCTCTTGCATCTTTTAGATATCGTTGTTTTGGTTCAATTCACAGTATTAATTATCACATTTTTTATTCAAAAAACGCCATTAATTACCTTTAAGTATTTGTTATTAGCGCGCACCTACGTAACAAACAATTACAAGAGCAACAAAAAAAAAAAAGAACAACAAGCCGAAACTGAATAGTTATTTATGCCGAGAAACTATCGGGATTTTGTGAGGGTTGTTCAGGGATATTTGTGTCTTTCTGGTATTTTTGCTTAACTTTTGGTATTTTTTCTGGATTTAACGATCTAGTATATTTAATGATTGTGTATTTTTCGGTATTTTTTTGTTTTCAATTGGTGAGATTTTTATGTCATCAAAGCGGCTACTCCGGTACAAAAATTCTCATCTGGCCATGCTTTAATATATGCTCCAATTGGACAATTAAACAATAGTTTTATTACTTACGAAACATTAGTGAATAAAACCAAAGATGTCGACTCGTCGCCAGGCCTTAACACTGTATAGAAATCTATTACGCGAATCGGCAAAATTGCCATCGTACAACTTCAGGTGAGACGAGTGAAATTCAAAAATTAGATTGTGATGAAATAGATAACCATAAATTATCATGTATTTTCATAAAAACAGAATGTATGCAGCACGAAAGATACGTGATACATTCCGGTCTAACAAAACGATTAATAATTTCGAAGAAATTGATCGTCAAATGGCAACGGGCAAGGATAATTTGGAATTGATACGACGACAGGTGAGACTTTTTGTAATTAATACCCTTTACCACCATCTAAACCACCGTCGCTGTCCCCCTTTCAATTCATAGGTAATTATCGGCCATCTATACACAACAGACAAACTGGTCATTGAGCATAAAAAGAAGCTTAAACCTTCCGATGATTGAGGAGATGGCGAAATCTCCACGAGGATTGTTGTTGATTTTTGTGGCATTCTAGTTATTAAGATGTTAAATTCTTTTTTTTTTTTTTCTCTGCTTTGAGTTGCAAACACCAGTTTAATTATTATACAAAATACAACACAAAGAAATTATATATTTTAATTACATAAATAAGTACTGGCCTACCCTAAAGTAAAAAGTACTTGATTAAAAAAAAAAAAGAAAAAACGGAAGAACTTAAGAAAAGCCCAGCTAAACTGTGTGACATGGAATGTAATTTGGTAATGTACAAAAATTTTGTAGTCCCCTGCCGACCCCCCAGTCGTATGAGTAATGGCAAGTTGATCGCTTTCACAAGGGAGCATGTAACTTCTACTTTCTATGCTTCTATAGATACATATATGCCTAGGGAGAGAGGTCTAAGCCTGATAAGTACTGGCTGATACGTTGCCACCGGTTCCCGTCCAATTGGTATGCTGGAATTTACCCTCCTCACCCAACAGTTCATAGGTATGGGCACCGAAATAATCACGCTGGGCCTGCAGCAAATTCGCCGGCAATTTAGCTGTGCGATAGCCATCGTAGAAGCTGAGGGCCGTCGAGAGAGCTGGGACTGGAATGCCCCAGAGGAAGGCATTGGCCACAACCTCACGCCACGACGCCTGACCCCTTTGAATGGCCTGCTTGAAGAAGTCATCGAGCAGAAGATTGGAGAGCTGCGGCTGTCTGGTGTATGCCTCCTTGATGTTGCCCAGGAAAACGCTGCGAATAATGCAACCACCGCGCCACATAAGAGCAATACCGCCGTAATTCAAACGCCAGTTGTTGTCCTTGGCTGCCTCACGCATTAGCATAAAGCCTTGGGCATAGCTAACGATCTTGGCACAGTAGAGAGCATGCTTAATGTCATCCAGAAACTTGGCCAAATTGGCCACCTTCTTTTTGCCACTCTCCGGGGGTCCTTGAAGAACACTGCTTGCATGCACACGTTCCTGCTTGAGGGCGGACAGACAACGCGAGAACACAGCCTCACCGATTAGGGTCACGGGAACACCATATTGTAGGGCTGCAATGGCTGTCCATTTACCAGTTCCCTTTTGTCCCGCTGTATCACGTATACGCTCCAATAGATGGCCCTTGCTGTCCTTGTACTTGAGTATGTCGCGAGTAATTTCAATAAGGAATGAATCCAATTCGGCGGAATTCCATTTGCCAAACTCCTCGGCCATTTTGGGGGCATCAAGACCCAAACTCTGCATTATGTGATATGCCTCACAGATCAACTGCATGTCACCGTATTCGATGCCATTGTGCACCATCTTGACAAAGTGACCGGCGCCGCCATCGCCGACCCACTCACAGCACGGTTCACCGTCGGCCTTTGCGCAAATCGCCTGGAAGATGGGCTTAATCAATGGCCATGCTGCCTCATGGCCACCTGGCATCAGAGACGGTCCGTGACGGGCTCCTTCCTCACCACCGCTCACTCCTGAGCCCACATAGAGCAGACCCAATTTGGCCAATTCATCGCAACGACGAGATGTATCCTGATATTCCGAATTGCCGCCATCGATGATCACATCTCCGCGGGAGAGCAATGGCACCAGTTGAGCAATAAAATCATCCACAGCGCTGCCAGCTGATTGAGAGAGAGAGAGAGAGAGATGAGACAAAGCGGGGAGAATGCAAGGTTAATTGGAGGTTTTATTTTAAAGTTAACCTTCAGTTAAGGTCGTCTCAAATCGAAATAAAAAAATCTTGTCCCAAGTCCCTTGACTAAGCTAATAGAAAGACAAATGGCGATAAGGCTAACAATTGATAACATTACATACATACGTACTACATGTACCTACATAAGACTCTCTGTCTATATCTGTTGGCTATCTGGACATACACTTATTGCGGGTTTTATTTGACCTACATATATTGAATGTCAAAAGATTTCGGTTTCAATCGTTTGCATATGGTCAATGTGTTAGGTAGGAAAGTAAATCCCTCACACGCACAAACACACACACACACACACATACGCATGCGAGTTGAGATAAGCCGGTCATGCCGATTAACATGAATGTTGAGTCAGGCCATTAGAGATGAGCAGATTCAAAATATAATGACTTACAAGTCACGGCTTTCATCTTAAGACTGATATAACATGGCCTTATAAAATAACTCACTAACCATTCATTAGATTAACTTCTTCTTTTTTTAGAAACTGAGAGAGATAATTTAAAAAATTTACGAGAAATTTAAAAACCAGCATATGATTTCTTTGGCTAAACCTAGTAAACAAAAGTAATTTTGGCACCAACTAATTCTGTGATTTAAATCTATTATAAAAATGATTTAATGACCTAAGTTCACCTTACAAATATAGAAATTTGCAAAGCGTTGTTGAAAACAATTCGAATATCATTGCCCATTTGTCACTTTCCTATCATATCACAGTGAATATTCTGGAAGCATCTCTACAGCGACAGGTAAAAATTCAAAATTTTACGCTCTTTATATCCACACTCTATCTCTATCGCACTTGCACATAAAATACATTGCACTAACGCATCATTGAGAGAAAAGAAAAAAAGAAACTACCGCAATTTTGTAAATGACTTTGCTTTGACTTCCACTCACTCACTCATACCACATATTGAGATAGAGAGTACTTGTGTGCAAGCGAGCGCGAAAGGGAGAGCGAGATGAAGCGATCGTACAATTACAATTTATTACAACAAATATCACGCTAACGTGCTCTCGCAAAAAAAAACTCACCCTTGACCAGCAACATTATTTTGCGTGGAGTTTTCAGCTTGTCGACCATGTCCTTCAATGACTCAGCACCAATCACTTTGGTGCCTTTGGCCCTCGTTATTTAGAAACTCTTTGACCTTGGCCACAGTACGATTATAAGCACAGACCACAAATCCCTTCTCATCCATATTCAATATGAGATTTTGGCCCATTACGGCCAATCCAATCAGGGCTATATCAGCTTTGCTGTTAACGAAATAACGAAAAAAACGACAGGTCAACAAATTGCCATAAGTTCAAAAAACCCAACAACAATATATTTGCTTACCCGCTCATTTTGTTTAGTTTTTTGTGTTGTTGTTGTTGCTGCTGCTAATATTTATGGCTTAAATATTAATAAATTTATATATTTGTTTATTGCCGCACACTTGTTGGTTGCGCTGTAGCGTTCACCGACGACTGAAGTAAAACTGACGTTTGCTAACAACGATAAATGCACAACAAAACGGAAAAAAAAACACCGTGCAAAACGCTGCAAATACTAAAATGTGCCAGCTGAGCTTTCGTTTGAAGCTTTTATTTAAAAGCACTCCACCTTGATCCGCCCTCTACTCCAAACCTGCAAGTCTCGATCACGCATTTTGTTATCGAACAGTGAACAGCTGATCTAGCAAGTGTGAGAGGGGCGGGTGGGTCACCCTTATTACCCTTGACAATAAAAAAAAACCTTATCATTATGACGAATTCACCAAGCGTTGCCACCAGACTTCATAGATGAAGTTCAAAAAGCTTAACGACTAATGCCGATCGATTCTATTTGGTTGATTGTATATTTGCCAATATTCGATTAATGTAAGCTTACAATTCGAAATCGAAAAATAAAAACCGATCTTTAAATCTTTTGAATAAACGAAAGCGGGTTTTAAAATATGATCAATAACATCCACTGAACTCGATTTACACACATATACATACATATATTTCGTTTACTTTAAGGATTAAAAACACATAATTAAAAAAAAAATTAGAATCTTGTACAAATTTATATAGATAAAGTATTAGTTGAGAACCTTGTATGGATTAAGTATGCCATTGGGATCTAGCATCTTTTTCATATCACGCATCCAATTTATGGCCACTGGATCCTTGGAATAATGTAAATAGTCCTTCTTCAAAAAACCAATCCCATGCTCGGCACTAATGCTGCCTTTCAGCTTTGATGTATACTCATAGACAAAGGGTTCAACTTTCTTGTAGATGGCATCATTGAATTCCTCACACGACACATTCAAATGAAGATTTGAATCACCCAAATGACCGTAACCACAAACAACTGTGGCCAGGGGACCGCAACGCTCACGCATTACATCCACAATGCTGTAGAAATCGCGTAAAGGCAGGGAGATGTCGTATTTGAAGCAGAAACTCTTCTCAATTAGACCGAGTGGAACCATTTCGCGTATTTTCCAGATTTCCTGTACTTTGCCTGGATCCCCAGTGACAGTGCCATCAAGAATTTCACCTTTTTCCATGCCATCGCCAATAAATTGATTGATTTTCTCCTCATCGTGATCTCCATTGCTGCCAGATGTCTCAATTAGCATATAAAAGGGATAGCCCGATATGGGAGCACTGTGAAATGAAAGAGTTAGAACTTGGCCAATAAATAGATTCGCTTGACTTACTTGAGGAACTTGAACTGCTCGAGTGCCGTGTTCAGTGCCCTTTCATCGATCAATTCGCACGAGCTTAGAATCTCGCCCAAATTTCGCTTGGCACTAACAAATGTCTTTAAGACATCATCAAACGAATTCAGACCAATGAATGCAACATTTACAGCCTTGGAGGTGTGCGGACAGAGCATCGATAGCTTTGTAATCACACCCAATGTACCCTCGGAGCCAATAAACAGATGCTTCATATGATAGCCAGTGTTGTCCTTCTTGAAATTCGACATCAAATCGAGTACCTGACCATTCGCCAGAACAGCCTCAACGCCAAGAACAGAGCCATGCAGATTACCATAGCGAACTACACGCACTCCGCCGGCATTGGTCGATACATTGCCGCCAATGTGACAACTAGCCTTAGCACCCAAATCCAAAGGCACTGTTAAACCTACTTCACGGGCCCGCTGATCAAAATTCTCCAATATGCAACCGGATTCAACTACGGCAATGCCCGTCACTTCGTCCACCGAGAGGACTTTGTTTAAACGCTGCAGCGATAAGACGATCTCATCACAGATCGGCACCGATCCGCCCACAAGACCAGTATTGCCACCCTGCGGTACAACAGCTAACTTCCGTTCATTGCAATGACGTAGAATGGCGGCCACCTCCTCGGTATTACCGGGTTTCAATACCAATTTGCTGTTACCTAGCAACGGAAAAGGATTCTTTAGCCTTGGCAACATTCGCAAATAGCCTAATCTATCACTCACCTCGTATGCGTTTTAGAAAGCAGATATTATAACCCTCTAGATCCTCGGTAAGCACATGATTTTTTACCCAACAATTTCTCAAAATGTGCCACATCCTTGTCATTCAGTTCTGCATAATTTCCACGTTGCACATTGTCCGTAATCTGGAATGGAAGGAAGGTATTGCAATAACAAAAATGAAGCTTTTCACATTGATTTTCCTGCACAACTGTACATCCTCAACAACCACCATTTTTTTTTCTTCTTCTGTTTTTCATAAATGCATGCCACGCCCCATCTGCAACAACTCACCACAGTGAGTGAGAGTTGTCTCTGTGTGCGTGTGCGTGTGCGTGTGCGTGTGCACCTACCTGTGTCAGCTCTGGTATTGCAGCCCCGCTACCCGCCATCGTGCGTACTGTTGTTGTTGTTGTTGCTGTCGCGGACCTTCTTAGGGTGGCGGACGCATATCTGCGCATTTGCAGCAACTGCTGGAAACGCATTTTGTTTATGTTGTTTTTCCTTGAAGAAAAATGGTGAGAGAAACTCTAAATTGACTTCACTTTACTTTTGATGTGAATCCTTTTGTCTCTGCAAGAAAACAAAATGATAAAAAGTCGTTGAAACATTTGAACTTTATGTAATTTACCATCTACTTTTAAAATGTCTTTTGTCTAAGGAAATATTTAAAAAATAAGGATCAAACGAAATTGCTTGTTGTTCTTTCAGGATATCCAACTTGGATCCACCAATCCCAACCACACTCAGTGATTACTGCTTGTTAAATGCTTATGTCAATCATCTTTGTTTTAATTATGTAATTTTTCACTTCATTTCATTTCGTTTTGTTGTTGCTCTTGTGCTAATCATTGCTGCTCCAGCTGATAATGCACGAACCACTCTGACTCTTGAGTTGAGAATTTTTCCACGGGATGAATGGGGCCCTATCAGGGGACCTCTCTTTCTCTTATAAGCTTTATTTTTATTTCCCATGAGCAATAAAAATAATTAGCATTTATTCTCACAGGTATATACATACATACATATATTTGAATGTGGTGTAGTCCAGACGGATCGTAGCCTGCAGTTAAAGTCAAAATCTTTATGATTCCAGGTAAACCAAATGGTAAACCCAAAACCAAAGCATCATAAAACTGCATACATAATCATAAACTATCTTTTCTGTCCCAAATACTCTTCATTTTACCTGTTGCTCTCGACAACTGACTACGAAAACTACTATGTGGGATTAAGGCGCAACAATAGTTGAACATATTTTATCCTGGTCTCGTTGCAAAGTTTTATCTGACAAACCAACTAGGCAACTTGACAAATCTCCAAAAGTTTTGGCTTAGAATAGTCACAATATTACAATTATAATGTTTCAATGATTTCATTCAGGACTAGTCTTGCCCATTGACAGCATTTTGTGGGCACCTCGTATGGACCCATTTTGATTCAGCTCTCATAGTCATCATCAACAACTCTTTTTTTGGGGTTTCTTACATAAAATAAAGATTTTGTCTAGCAATATTTAATCATTGGCCGATTGTTGAGGACGTATGAGGAAAAAATTCCTCAAAAAATTGAGATTTTGGCTCTAAAACTGGTAAACTTTCAATATCAAAGAAGTATTTTCCGTATAAAATTAAAGATTTCACCTCTTAAATGCTCGATATTGCCAAGGTATGTTTCTCTTTTTATTTTGGAATATATGTTTTGCTTACACTTAACTTAATTAATGCTAATTTGATCTTTTTTTCAGCGATTTTGAACTTAATGACTCGTATTATTGTTGATAATGTGCAACTGCAGGGTATCTGCAAGTCGGTAAACTTTTGTAAACTTGAATAGACGGAATAAAGCTTAAATAATGGAGTTAAATAAGTAGGGGCTTCTTTTTATAGGGTATCTTTGAGTCGACCACATTTTTAAAACAAACTTCTTGTTTATTTTTCTTTTCTCTCTTGTATGTTCTTGTGTGTGTGTCTGTGTGTGTTTGTATTATTACGTCAAAAGCTTAATACGCTTGTATTAGTTGCTCGCGTGTTGAATATCAAATCAGTAATTCACGACAGATAACTGATAAGTGATAAGCAAAAGAGAGAAAGAGCGAGAGGCGAGAGAGCGGGCTTAAATGTGACAGTAAACACACCAGCTGCGAACCGGTTTGCCAATTCGATGTGACCACACGCATCAGCAGGTGGTAAAAATTTTCAAAACAAACAATCGTTATCGCTTGATCCTCACACACACACACACACACACACACACCCACACACACAGCCACATACAAGCACACACTATCACAGAGAGCCGCACGCGCCAACAGAGCCAGCGACGCAGCCGCCAAGAGGCTGGAGCGGAAAATAACCGCAATGGCATCTTTCCCC
Source organism: Drosophila equinoxialis (assembly GCA_018150345.1). Taxonomy (NCBI): domain Eukaryota; kingdom Metazoa; phylum Arthropoda; class Insecta; order Diptera; family Drosophilidae; genus Drosophila; species Drosophila equinoxialis. Next base: position 3,566,526 of record JAECWI010000002.1, on the reverse strand, counting down.
ACACTGCACTTGATTCTGATAGACACACAAACACACACGCACACTTACACAGAAAATATACGTAAATGTAAATAATTACAACAACTTTTGTCTTACCCTTGACAAGGGAGGAGTGCGTGTGGGCGTGGGAGTGGGTGGCAGCGTCGGAGCTATCGGTTCTGGCCTAATTTGGAATCACAACAAAACTCAAACTAAAACCGAACAAAGCGAAAGAGGCAAAGCAATTGAACAAACAAAAAAGAGCAGACCCCCCAAAAGCTTAAGAGAGAGAGAGAGCGAGAGAACAATAAAGCTCCACTGTGATCAGCTGTACGGAAGCTTTCCCCCACTCACACACACACACATGCATGTGTGTGTATCTATCTTTGAACATTTCTAAATTTGAACTTGAATAGAATGTATCGTAGAAAAATATAATATATATTTTAAGTCCGACATCATTTAATTTTTTATATAAATTTCCCAAATCACTTAGATCTTTTTGTTGCATATGGCTGTACTTAGAATGATCCCATCGAGGCTCTCGTTTAAAAGCCAACTAACATGTATGTATACAGTGCCACCGAGAGGGGGAGGTCCCCCCCGGGTCCACAGTTTTCAGAAGGGCCCGCGATACTTCACAGTCGAAAATATCTGATTTATTTGAAGGGAGGTAGGGGTCCCAAACATGGTTACCCCCGGGCCCTGATTTCCTCTCTCTCTCTGCGGCCCTGTGTGTATATATGTATGTATATACAAACAATGCTCAACGGATTTTGACCAAATATCGTTAAGACTACCAATCGATGTAGTTAAAAAAATGTTGATCGTCGTGCTAGTCCCGTAATTTCGGTTTGATTAGCTTGAAACTAATGGATACAGATCGTCAATTCGTCATATCCGTTTTTCCATCCATTTTCATTTCTTTAAAGTTTTTGTCTCTAAATGTTAAATTCACAAAACACTTTAGAAGTGAAGCATTGACAAAAAAACTTGTTCCAACTTAATTTTGGTTATAAAACAAAAACCCAAGATATTTCAGTTGTCTTTAAGGAAGTGAAACATCTTTACGCTAAATAGTCTTTTGAAATTGGAATCAACTCTGGAATATTCCATACAGAAAGTCATAAAAAATTAGGAAGTCGACCCAAAATATACAAAATCTTTGAAAAACAAACATTAAAAAGCGATCAAAGTTGTCGAATCCAATTGCATAGCACTAAAATGTATCTTAAAAAATGACTTAAAAACAGTTTGAAAGAAAACTTTAGCAAATAATACAATATTTTAATGGACCATTGCCAGACTATGCAAATATGTGGGTTACTGCTTTTTAGCTTAATTAACTAAATTTTCGATTATTCACTACTTAATCATCAACTACTAAAATCTAGTCTATTCTAGACTAATCGAAAACGTTCTTAATGTCAATTAGCTGTATCAACTTATATTATTCCGAAAGGCAATCATAAGTTTAAGAATAATTATAATAATAAGAAAACAAAGTTATTGTTATTGATATTCCAAAATATAAATTGCAATAACTTTTAATTATTTACCGTTAATTGGGGAAAACTAATGCCCAATCACACTTTTAAAAATATAATTACTATCAAGGCAAAAAAATAGTTTATATATTGTGTGTTGTTTTTTGCTGTAAATTACTGTGTTTGCAAGGAACAATAAACATTTTAGGGATTTGATTATGTATTGGGTGGAGTAATGTTATTTATTAACCAAAGGAAAATATTTCATTTATATTAATAAACCTTTATTGAATATCATTCGCCATCCTTTGCTTTGAATTTGCAACAGTTATAAACATTTTGGTTTTGGCCATATGCATTCAGTGTGGCAAGTGGGAAAAACTCACCACACAATACAAAATGGCTGCATCTACCATATATCCATATAACTGTCCTTGTCACACCAAGCTGAGCGCAGTATGGCCATTTCACTCGCACGTTAACACCCACCCTGTTAGTATTTTAGCCGTCGGCATTTTGTATTGGATGAAAGTTGTTTGTCGTTTCTCGTGTCGGTGACGTAGTGACGGCCCCGTTTACTTTGGCCTTGCCTATGATTTGTAGTTATTTCTTCTTCTTGCAAAATGGCGAACGTATGTTGTTGTATATATGTATGTACAAATTTATATAAGCAAGCAATATGTACTCATGTACATATGTATGTATTTCCTTATGTGCATGTATGTGTTACTGTCATACATGTACATAAATTTATTCCTTTGGAAAAACTTGGAAAACGATTGGTCAGTTAGTAAGACCAGTTGAATGCTTGGTGAATTGTCAATGGTTTTCTTAATGATGCATTAAATAAAAGTACTTATTAAGTACTAAGTACTTACTAAGACCTTTCAACTTTTCATAAACTTTGGCATGCCTGGCGAATTCTTCAAATGAAAAAGGCTAAATGGCAACATTCCCCTTAAATCAAAGGGGTAAATTAAGACTGTAAATAATTGAAATTAATTAGAAATTATTCATTTCACTCTGTTATTTTCAACATTTCCTCAACTGTTGTAGAAACAATTCCAAGTTCCGTTTAGTTTAATTTTGTTATGTGTTTATATATACTAGGCCAAAAAGGATTGTTTCAAAACTCCGAGTCCTTGGCTTATCCTTAGCAATATGCAATATGCAGTCCAATAGTCCTAAATTAATAAACTTTTCGTTTTTTTCATGTCAATTTCACCAAATCTAAAAAGTTTAAAACTAGAAACGATTGAGTATTATAATTGTTTTGCTTTTCATACATATTTCGTTCAACAATTCTAAATCTAATCAATAATAGCAAACTATAAGTTATAATTTTTGATTGTCAATTAATAGTCAGGAATTAAATGAAAGTTTTGTATCTTCAAATCACTTTTTTGTTAAATTTGAGTGAAAACTAAACTCGGAAACAAGATCTAGATACTAGTATCTAATACTAATACTAATGAAAATAATTATTTCAAATTATTTTAAAGGAATATTTTGTAATTGCAAAGAATTCTTATTTTGGAACTTTATTAAAACTGATCGCAAAAGGATTACCACATTTGAGGTATGATGGTTATTCGAGATCTGCTTTTGCATCCACCACCTTCTCTTGAGTTTTGGGAGTTTTTTTGAATAAGCCGTCTACGGTTTGGTATTATTTAGCCCTCATGAATGACAGCCCTTAATGAGCTTAGGGGTTGGACTATCCGTTTGTTTCGAATACTTGAAATTTTGAGGGTAATTGTTGCATGTTTGTGCTTCGAAAACGATGTTTTCCACTGCAATGCCCTAAAATGGAGTAGAAAGCAATGGTAATGGGGGTTGGAAGGATGAAGGGTCCTTTCTTTACGGTCTTTAATTATTTGTCGGACAAATGTCAGAGTTCAACCCTTTCTTCCTGTGCGTGAACCTACCCTTACCCATGGCTAATGCGTCCTGGGAGAGGTACACAGACAAACATGCATATGTATATGTATGTAAGAAGGTACAGTTTTAAGGTCGTTAACAATTTCATATTTTGTGCAAAAGGGTTTCAAAGGGTTGGCAAATTCAACCTGATCAAGAGACTATAACGTAATGTTCGTATTCCATGCAATGTTTCTTTTTTTGCCCAACTTTGAACGTCATCAGCACGGAAGTAGCATTGTGTGCATGACTCAGAGCTCTGAGCCTCGTGACACGAAAGTATAAACCACTTTTATTTCTCTTGGCCTATTTTATGAAAGTTTGATATTGTGTCATAATTACATTAATATGCAGTTTAATTTGTTTAAAATATATTGCTTAAAATGACTTTGAATTATTTGCAATCATCCGTGTCACGACAATTCTGAATAATAATGGAGAAAAAAATCATATCGATATCTCATTTTATATTAAAATTTTTTTACATTTGGAATTAACTAGTATTGACATTCAGTTGGAAATAAAACCCGATCTTGCGTGAGTACTCGTGTCACGACCTAAACAAAATTTGCCATTTCAATGTCGTCCCTTGTCGTTGCAGGGCACACAAATGTCACCACGATCGAAAAAACTACAAAAATTTCAACCACTTGAACCCAAAAATAACAACAATGCACTAAGCCAAAGTCAAATAAGGACCTTAGCGATGACAAAGGCTACAGCTAGGACTAATGCCTGGTGCGCTACACTGAAAATTCACAGGATATTTGAAAAACAAAAGAAAAGAAGGGAAGATAACTAGCGTGAGGTGTATTAGAGAATACAAGAGACAAAAAGAGAGGAGGCGAATGTAATGCGAAGCTGATATCGTAATACAGAGCGAAGATTAATGAGATGGTTCATAGGAATTATGATTAAAAGTAAAATCGAGAGTGGAATTCATTTTGTATATGATCTTGATTACACACACACGTACATACACGTACGAGGTGTCTTAAGACTTTTATTTCCCACCACCACCACCAATAATCTGGGAATGTGTGTGTGTATGCAGATGTTGATAATTCCAAAGGTTCTCTTTTTTTTTAAAATGGTGTAGGAAACTCTAACAATTACAAAAGCAACAATAATTAATGTGTGTCTCTGTGTATGTGTGAGCAGCAGCAGCAATTACTGCTAACATAAGAGTAAGTGAGAGAGCAAGCGATAGAGAGAGGGAGAGAGATCAGGTTTGTGTGTAAGACAGAGAGAGAGGTAGCAAGAAATGAGAGAGCGTGAAAGAGAGAGAAAGAGTAAAAGCACGCGCAAAGCAATTTACGCTGATTATACATTTGTCATTTTTCGAAATGAACAAGAACACACACACTAACGCGCGGCATTGCGCGCACACTCGTTCGCTCGCTCACACTGGGACAAAAAAGACCCCCATACCCCAACAACAACAACTGTGACCCAACAAATTTACAGCAATTATTGAAAACGGAGAAAGAAAACATAAAGAAAAAAGAGCGCATGCTCTGACACTGGCCTGTCTGCCTGCTTGTTGTACAGTTTTCAACGTGGCAGAGTGAAAGAAGAAGAAGCAGAAGACCAAGAAAGCTTAACACACAACAACAAAAAAGCCACCTAACTAATACTAAAACAATATCACACACGCACACAGATACACACAAGCATGCAAGATTGGCGACCGCAATCTACATAAAAGCAAATAAAAGGTTGACTGAAAATCGTCTGATTGTTGAGCAAGGGGTCTGGGTATTGGGGGGACTGCAAAAACACTTAGCAAGCAGAAAAAATAATATGGCGGCAACGACAATAACAAAACAACGGAATAAAACGAAATGAAATGAAACGAAACGAAACCCGCCGCGCGATCTCATCAAACATCAGTCATTGCCAACAACAATCCACAGCAACAGCAACAACAACATAATGATGAGCATTTGTCGAACCGAATGATAAGTGGGTGAGGGGTGTGGAGGAGAGGAGAAGAACAGAGCTAGGTAGGCATGCACAGCGAACAGCCCAAAGCATTGCACCCATACAAATGCAGTCTCACACGGACACACACACACACAAAACAGAGAGGGCAGGCAGCCACACAAAATGAAAAATGGAATGCCAAAAACGTTGTCATAGACACAGTGGGACATAAATGATTTTTTAGCATTAAATAAGCATACATATATAAAAAAAATATATTTAAACTCCACATATAAAATACTAACTTAATTAATACAAATATTAGGAAGGTTGACATGTTAAACCTAAAACCTGCTATACAAAAAAGTACTAGCTGTCAATAGTTAGAACAAATATGTATGTATGTATGTATTAGAAAACAAAAATAGTTTTTTATGTGATAAAAATTATATTATCTTTACAAAATAAATTAAAAATCAATGAGCCTTTTTGGCTCCTATACTTTCAAATTCATACAATGCTTCAAAGAACAAGACAATATTTAAAAAAAAAATATTAATAAAACTGCTCGTGGACATAAATCGATTTTAATTTACAATCTTTATATTAGAGACACTGTGCAAACGCTGCTTGCATACAAAACGACAACAACAACCATGGGCATTAAATCAAAGACTACCATGAGAAAGCGAAACAACCACAACGACAATAGCAACAACATAATCAAGAAGAAAACGAAAATGCAATTCACATAATAATCATCGAACACACGCCACTGTAGCTTGTTGTGTAGGTATGAGCGAGCTAGCTACAACAAAAAATGAATGAATGAATGAAAAAAAGCATTTTGCTTTTTGCCTCTGCTGCGCATACGCTATATTTCCGCTGCCTTTCCCCCCAACCCAAACACAATCAACATTACCACTTCCACCATTCCCCTTTGCTCTGACGATGTTGTCGTCGTCGTCGTCTGTGAGCGACAAGCAAAACTAATAATAAAATAAAGCCGCTTGGCTCTGGCTCTTGTCTTGATACCAGGGTACGATGGCAAGCGGGGAAGGGGGATAGACGGGGCTGGGGGTTCGGGGTTCAGGTAGCACAACTGTCATGGTGGTAGTGGTGGTGGATGTTGCTAATGGAAATGGGTATAAAAAAGAAAAAAAGAAGATGAAGTATAGCTCGGCGACATTCGAGTGTACAGACACACAGCAGAAAACTGGTCTGGTCCGCCGGGGCCGGGGTGGTTGACAGCGCAAAGCAAATACAAATACAATACACATGCCTGCCAGCTGTAGCCTCGTTCTTTTTTTTGTGTTTTGCGCTTATTCACTTTTTTTTTGTCGTTTGTTTCATTCCAACCCCGCTGGCCATTTCGCTCGCACTCGCATAAGGCGGAGGCCGAAGTGTTATTGCCATTGCACTCGCACTAGTAGATTTTGTTATAGAGAAATGTTGCCGCTGTGTGTGAGAAACTGGTTTTTACTGTGGGCCCAGCTGCCAACCCTCGGACAATACACACCCATACAAACGTGTGCATGTACGTATGTATGTATCTTTGTACAAATATAGATATGAGAGCGCTTCATTTTGTTTCGTTTCGTTGGCAGAGTTGCCGCCGCCGTTTTAGTCTGAATATACAACTCGGCAGGGCAGCGTTCGGTGTCGCTCAAGAAGAAGCAGAGCAGTACGGAAACGGTGAATATTCGGTGCTGCGATATCGGTTGCGTCGCGCCATTAGACGCGCCTTAATACAAAAAAAATGTATTAATTAATTAAAAATTGTTTAACCAAATGCTAAAAGTGTAAAAAGCGCCAACGACGGTGGCGTCGCTGTTAATGCCCCACAGTGAGAAACGAGTGCGAATGCGATTGCGACGAGAAGAGAGTGTGTGTATGGAGTTTTTAGTGAGAGTGTATGGTGGGGGCAGAAGAAAGGAAAAATGTTAAAGCCGTCGTTGTTGGTCATTTTTTTTGAGTGTACAAGTGCATAAATACTTTTAAACAAAAAACAAAAAGAAATAAAAAGTTAATAACAAAAAAGAGAAGCAACTGCATAGAAATTGTGACGCTGTTTCCTCCCGCCGCCGCCTTGGCCGCTGCAGTGAGTGAGTTAATTATTGCTCGTGCACGAAATACTCATTTACACTGTATACACACACACACACACACACACGCATACACACTGAGAGAGACACATACAAACAAAAATACACACACTGAGTGCAAGACAGTTTTTTTGGTTGTCGCTGTTGTTGTTGTTGCTTTATGCAGTAATATTATGTGTTTGTTTTTTATAATATATGTATAGATAATTATAATTTATTTGTCCTTATATATTTGTGTGTGTGTGAAATTGTGTTTGTTAATGTTTAATAGAACCTGCTGCAGCAGCAATATGCTGCCAACAACAAAAACAATCAACGTTGTCGCTGCTGCCGTCGCCGACGCATCGTACAAGAACAACACAACGCCGTTGCCGTCGTCGTCGTCGCTGTTGACACTGACGCTGACGTCTCGCATGCCTACTTTTAATTTATTATAAAAGTTGTTTTTAATTTAAATAATGGATCGTCGTGCATTCAAGTTTATGCAAAAAAGGTATTATTTTCGTTCGTTTTCATTTTCGTTTTAGTTAATTTTGGATTTTGTTGTCGCTGCTTGCTGCACTTACACTTTTGCTTTTTGCTCTCTTGATTCTTTCCTTTTTTTGTATCTTTTAAATTAAGTAAGGTTCTCTTTTAGTGTGACCAGATCGTATCGAAATGTATTTGCCAACACTGAGCGATTGTTTTTTTTTCTTTTATTTTGTGAAATATTACTTTTGAACTCCCCCTACGTACACTTTTTGCTATGTCTCTGCATGCAAGCAAAAATCAGAAGTCCCAAAAACGAGTTTTCCTTTGACACTCCTCCACCACCTTCGCCTTTGCCACCGTGAACATATCATCCTCCCCTCTTGCAACAAGAAGAATTTCGCAATGCATGCCTGCCCGCCAGCCCGCTCGTCCGTTGGACCGGTGAGTGTTTTTGATAGAATGACAGAGAGAGAGAGAGAGAGAGGGAGACTAGGTGAGTGAGTGTGTGCTTGGTGGTTGTTTTTCTCTTTTGGTGTTTTTTTTTTGCACTGAAAAGCAAAAGTTACAAATTTTGTTCATTTCTTTTTTTGATGAAACTGAAAATTGCAGGTCAGCCGCAGCAGGAGCAGCAGTAGCAGTCGCTGAAGTACGCTGCTGCTACCATGCTCCATGCTTGCTTTCAACTCTCAACAAAATCTCTCTCTTTTACTCTCACACACTCGCTCTCTCTCTCTCTCTCTCCATGCGGCTTGGCTGAAGTAAACAAAATTTCAAGTGTGGGCAGAGACCGCCGGCAGAGGAGCTGGATCCAGTGTTGCCATACATGTGAATTTTTATAAATAATATAATAATTTTTAATAAACACAATAAAAACAAGCTCCAGCCAAAGTTATAGAGAACAGTTATCTCTATGTCATGGACATAATATGAAATTTAACAAATTCTTTTAAACACAAAAAAAAATGTATTTTGCATTGACATTGGAGGCAAAATATTATAATTTTGAATATGCAATTATGTCTTGCATATGGTATTGTAATACTTTAAAATATTGCATGTTGTATCAAAATTTACCTACAAGTTTGTTTGTTTTCAATAGTTGTTGTACAAAAATAGCTATTTTTAAAGTGTTGACAACTCTAAAAGCGTGTGAGCGCGCCATCATCGCTGTTAGGTGCATCTTGCCTGCTCTGTTTCTCTCTCATTCTTTCTCTCTCGCGCTTATGAACAACACATGAGTGTGTTGTGTGTGTGTGTGTGTGCGAAACTCGTTCGTATAATCAATATGTAGTCATCTATTTTGAACTCTCCTCTGCCTGCTTTGCTCCCCGCTAAAGTCTCCTTGGTCGATGTTAAGTTTAACGAACGCCCCAAACCGCAACAACAAAAAACACATTTTGCACGCATGATTCTGGCGATTTGATTTCATTTGATGTTCCTCCTCCTCTTTCTTTCTCGCTCTCTTTCTGCCTTTTTGCCCTCTATTTCCATCTCACTTTTACGCGCTTACCCTCATAGGCTTTGAACGCGTTGTTATCATTTCTTCTTGTATGAGAGAAAAAATGTTGATGATGATGATTATAATGGCTCTGGCATCTCACACGAACATACACAGACAGACACACAAACACATCCACAAACGCAGCAGCTCCACACTCTCCGACAAAAAAATAAACCAAAAGAAAACAAAAAACCCGTCTTGGAGTTGTATGTGTTTTTTTTTTTCTTTTTTACTTGTCTGAGGATGCTGCTGCGACGTCGTCGTCGTCTGGAAGCATGTCTAGTCCTTATTTGCCTCTCTCTCGGTAGTCCTGTGACTGAAATGGGGGAGAGGTGGCCAACCGGCCTTAAGCCACCCACCAATTTTTCCTAAAAGCAAAAAAAGCAACCCTGTGTATCGTCTGAAACATCCCTAAAAGTACATTTGGCTTTGACTGCTATAGTGGTTGTTGTTGTTTTTGTTGCTGCTGTTGCTTGTTGTCATGGACGACAACCCTAAAGTTCCTTTACCGGACCGGCCGTCCTTAATTTCATTTATGTGTTGCCTTTTTTCCCTTAGTTTTTTTTGCCTATATTTTCATGTGCCCCATGGGTTTTATCTCAGCCTGTGGGTGGATAAGAAGGAGGAGGACGAGAAGTAGGAGAGTGCGGTGTGGTGTGGGATTAGGAAAGAAGGTTAGGTGGTTATAAGGCGACTTTAACCGTTTTGATTGGGAAGGTCTTTGAACTTTTCGATTGATTTCATCTCTCACTCTCTCTTTCGCTTTGAGTGCATTTGCCAAATTTCAAGGCTTTGTTGTCAAACTTCACTCCACCTCTGTTTTTGCGCTCTCTCCTTTTACTCTCTGACACTGGGCCGCCAACTCCTTTTGCAACATTCCCCTCGATCCAGGCGAGGACCCGGACGCGGCCGGTATTTAAAAATAAATGTTGTGTGGGGTCGCTTAGTCTGGGGGCGGTGCAGGCTATAGACGATGACCTGCTTTGCATACACACATACGCACGCGCTTCTATGTACATGTATGATACACATTGAAATTGGAGTAAATGAGCATTTTTGCATGTTTTTGAAGTAGGTCAAAAAACTGAACCAAAAACGTAGAAAATTTTACAGACGATGAAAGTTTGGAGCAAAAAGCACCACGCCTATTAAACGCTACTAGGCCAAGAAATGTTGCAAATAGCAAAATTCAAGCTCAAGTTCAAAAATGTCTTTTTCTCACAATGTGTATGATGCATAAGTTACAAGTTAGTAACAATTAAATTTCACAATATCTACATAAAAATGAATTATTTTAAGAAGGATTCTCTCAAAAATATGCTAAATTGCATGCAATATGCAAATGCATTTGCAATATCTTTTACCATTTGCTCTATACACTATGTATGTATGTAGAGTTAGGGTATTAATTATATTTTAATTTATTATCCATACAAAGTCAATAATGATATTATTTGTTTAAAAATTGTCAACAGAAACTATTAAAATAAGCATGGGAAATGAAATTCAATCAATGACTATTATATTTCATGATATTTGTGTTATTGTTGTTATTGGTCTTTCAGTTGGCGTCTTGTGAATGATATTGTTTGTATGGTGTGAATGATCTTGTCGGCGTGCTCTCGCCGCCTCCACTCCCTTTCTTCGCTCTCGGTGGGTTTAAGCCGTGGAGCGAGCTTTAAGTAATGGGACTGCCAACCTGCGTGAAAATTGTGTGTGTGTGTGTGTTTTTGCTTCTATTTGCAACTTTGTTTTTTTTTTTTGTAGTGATTTCGTGTCGCTGTTGTTGTTATTATTATTATTATTGTTGTTTCACTTTACTTTCATTTGTTTGTTTGGTTTGCTGCTAATAAAGATGAAGCATGCCCCATGCCAGCGGAGGAGCAAACGTGCCAAGTGTGTGTATGTGTGTGTGTGTGTGTGCTTTATCACATTTTTATTGTTGGCCGTTTTGTGTTTCTCTCCTTTTCTCTCTTGTATATTAGATATGTTTATATTCACCTGATTTATGTTTTGTTTTTTTTTTTTCTCTTTTCTGTCTCTTTTTTATTTTGCAGAGCGGACACTGAAAGCGATACAACAACAACAACGACAACAACAACAGCAGCAACAACTATTACAGCAGCAGCAGCAACAACAATAACAACAACAGCAACAGGAGTTAGCGCTACATTACCCCTTAAGGATAATTCAAATATACGAGAAAAACCACTATTAAATCACAACTCCCAAGGCGGGCAACATCATCATCACTCGAACCATCATCATCAGAAGCCTTCACAGCAGCAACAGCAGCACGAACGACCCTTAAAGTGTTTGGAAACATTGGCCCAGAAGGCTGGAATAACATTCGACGAGAAATACGATTTCGCCAGTCCTCCACATACGGGAGGATCAGCACCACCAACAACTACACCCAGTTCAACAACAAGTGCAGGAGGAGGAGGTGGAGGAGCACCAACTACACCGACATCGTTGCGGCGTCCACAAGCGGCAACACCTGTAACGCCACGCTCCATTCTTGTGATGGAGAAATCCCAGAGTCCTGCCCAACAGGTGGCGTCTGCCGCCACAGCGGTGCCATTGCAAATATCACAGGAGCAACTGCAACAATTCTATGCCAGTAATCCATATGCTGCCATTCAAGTGAAACAAGAGTTTCCCACAACGACGGCAGGTGGGGCAGGCGGTGGTGGAGCCACTTCTGCTGGCACTGAACTTAAACATGCCGCCAGTTTGTTGGATGCCACACAAACGCACACACAGCTCCAGCAGATGCAACTACAGCAACTTACAGATGCCACAGCCGCAGCGGCGGCGGCAGCCAATGCAGCTGCTGCTGCTGGTGGTGGCACAGGGGGCTAGTCCGGCCAATGCGGCCCAACAGCAGCAGCAGCAACAACAGCAGCAGCAACAGCAACAACAGCAGCAACATTCTACAGCCATAAGCACAATGTCGCCCATGCAATTGGCTGCTGCCACTGGAGGAGTACCCGCCGATTGGGCCACACCCGGTCGTACGGTACAATTGATGCAACCATCGACCAGTTTCCTCTATCCGCCCATGATTGTCTCCGGTAATCTGCTGCATTCGGCCGGTCTGGGACAGCAGCCGATACAAGTGATTGCCGCCGGCAAACCGTTTCAGGGCAATGGCCCACAAATGATAACGACAACCACACAGAATGCAAAACAGATGATTGGTGGCCAGGCGGGATTTGCTGGTGGCACCACCACCTATGCCATTCCATCGTCTCAATCCCCGCAGACATTGCTCATATCGCCTGTTAATGTTATATCCCATTCACCGCAGCAGCAGCAAACTTTGCTGCAGTCGATGGCGGCGGCTGCCCAACAGCAACAGCAACAACACCAACAGCAGCAGCAACAACAGCAACAACAGCAGCAACAACAGCAACAGCAACAACAGCAGCAACAACAACTAACCGCTCAACAGCAACAGCAATTGACAGCAGCGGCAGCAGCCCAACAAGCTGCCCTCACACTGGCCAAAGTGGGTGGCGCTGGTGGCGCAACATCAACCGATCAACAGCAGTCGAAATTGCAGCAAAAAGTTGTTCAAAAGGTCACAACCACAACGAATACCGTACAAGCGGCCACCGCTGGAACTGTTGGAGGCGCAGCAGCTGGGAATGCAGGTGGCGCTGGCGGTGGTATTGTGGCCCAGGCTCAGCATCATCATCATCAGCAGCAACAGCAGCAAACCACCACCCAGCAATGTGTCCAAGTATCACAGTCGACGTTACCCAGCGTCAATGTGGCCCAGGCGCAGCTGGTCAACTCCCTGACGGGGGCAACGGCCGGTCAGCCGCAGCCGATGGTTCCCTGGTTCTGGCAGCAACCATTCGGTACTAGTCCCATCATCTTGCGTGGCCAAACAGATGGGACATCGGGCATGTTTATCCAACAGCCAGCCACACATCAGGCCCTCCAGACGCAACAAAATCGTAAGTATTTGATAAATCGATGGACTCTAAAATATCAATTAATTAATCATTACTCTCTCTCGCTCTTGCAGAGATTATCCAGTGCAATGTGACCCAAACCCCCACCAAGCCACGCAACCAATTGGATGCATTGGCGCCCAAGCAGCAACAGCAACAGGTCAATGCAGCCAATGCACAGGCGGCCGCACAGCAGCAACAACAACAGCTTGCTGCCCAACAGCAAGTGGCAGTGGCCACGGCTCAATTGCAACAGCAGCAGCAGCAATTGACAGCTGCCGCCTTGCAGCAGCAGCAGCAACAACAACGACCCGGGGCACCCATAATGCCGCACAATGGTGCACAAGTACGTCCAGCAAGTTCTGTGTCCACACAAACGGCGCAAAATCAAAGTCTTTTGAAGAATAAAATGCGCAACAAGCAGCAGCCAGTACGCCCAGCATTACCTGGAACGAAAACGGAAAATGGCCAGGGACAACAGGGCAAAGTTCAGCAGCAGCAACAAGCACATTTGGCTGTGCAGCAGCAACAGCAGGCTAATCTTCACCAGGTGGTGACGGCTGGCAACAAGTAAGTTTGGTTTCTATCCTACCCACACGCACCATGTCAAGTTGAACAATTATTAACAACTGTCTAATCCCTTACAGAATGGTGGTCATGAGCACTTCGGGCACTCCTATAACACTGCAAAATGGTCAAACATTGCAAGCGGCTGCTGCTGGATTGGTGGACAAGCAACATCAACAACAGCAGCAACAGCAACAACAACAACAGCAGCAGCAACAACAAATGCAATTGATGCAAAAACAAATTTTCCAACAACAAATGATGCAGCAACAAATTGCGATACAAATACAGCAACAGCAGCAACATCAGGTCAATCAGCAACAACAACAGCAACAGCAGCAGCAGCAACAACAGCAACAGCAGCAGCAACAGGTTGTAGATCAGGCGGCAGCCCAACAGCGACAGGTGCAACAGCAACAACAGGCATTGGCCCAACAGATACTCCATGTGGCACCAAATACATTTATCACCTCGCAGCAGCAGCAACAGCAGCAGCAACAACAGCAGCAACAACAACAGCAGCAGCAACAATTGCAAAATCAATTATTGCAACAACAACTCCAAGCTCAAGTGCAAGCCCAGGCTCAGGCCCAGGCACAGGCCCAAGCACAGGCTCAAGCCCAACAGCAGCAACGCGAACAACAACAACAACAGAATATTATCCAACAGATTGTGGTGCCAGCTGGAGTTGGTGGGCAACAACAAGCGGCTGCTGCAGCCGCCGCCGCTGCCGCCCAACTCCAATTGAGCAGTGTGCCCTTCTCGGTATCGTCGACAACAACGCCGGCGGGCATAGCAACATCTAGTGCCCTGCAGGCCATTTTTCATAGCAGCACCAAACCCACAGTCAGTAGCACGGGAACGGGCAGTGTGGTCACCATTACTAACCATAATACGGGTCCGCTGGTCACAAGCAGTACGGTGACAAGTCTGCAGCAACAGGCCCAACAGTTGCAGCAGCAACAGCAGCAGCAGCAGCAGCAACATCAGCAGCAACAATTAATCTCAGCCAGCATTGCAGCTGCCGCCTCACCCACAACGAATGCAGCCACCAATCCCATATTGGCCATGACCTCGATGATGAATGCGGCCGCCACAGTTGGCCATTTGGCAACGAGTGGAGTAAGTGCGGCCGGTGGGGCTAGTTCACCAGCTGCTTTGGTTACATTTAGTCAACCGCAGACGCCAACTAAGACAACAACGCTGACAGCAGCAACCACGCCCATAGCAACAGCCACTCTAGTGCCCATTGAGTCACCATTGGCTGGAGTTGGTGGACAGGATCATTTGATGGGGGTTGCCACAACACCAAAATCCACATCCGCCAGCCAGGCCCTCGCCAATATGGAGTCCGAAACACTGGTCAATGGGGAAGCCGAAGCATCGACTGCAATGCCAACCACGCCCACCACCACCACCACCGCCAGCAGCAGCAGCAACAGCACAACAAAGGCAACGCCACCAACCACAAAACAAAGTAACGCCGTCCTGCCCACCAGTAGTAGTAGTAATAGTAATAGCATTAAAGATAATGATGGCAAGATCACAACTTCAGTAACGCCAACAACAACGACAACAACCACAACCAGCAGCAGCAGCACCATCACCACCACAATGACAACAACTGCCACGACCATAACAAGCAGTCCAGTTAGTAGCACGGGAGGAATGGCGGCCAATACGAATGGGATATTGTCGACAAGAGCAATAACCACAACCACCACTAGCAGCACCACAACAACACCAACAGCAGCGGCGGTGGTCAGTTCGTGTGGCACTGCAATAACCACAACAACAACAAACACAACCAGTAGTAACAACAACAACAGCAGCAGCAATGGTGGCAAAGATCTACCCAAGGCAATGATTAAACCAAATGTTCTTACCCATGTCATCGATGGTTTCATCATCCAAGAGGCCAATGAGCCATTCCCGGTGGCCAGACAACGTTACACCGACAAAGATGGCAACGATGAGCCGCCAAGTAAGTACCAAATACATTTTGTCATCATCAGAATTGATGTTAATCGAATGTTTACTTCTTCTCTCGCCCCACAGAGAAAAAGGCTGCCATGCAGGATCAGGATCTGAAACCTATGGGTATAGCAACTGCCTCCAGTTTACCCTCGGATATGGTGGCCTGTGAACAATGTGGCAAACCGGAGCATAAAACGAAACTGAAGCGCAAGCGTTATTGCTCGCCGGCATGTGCCAGGCAAGCGAAAACGGGAACAACTGGAGCAGCTGTCACATTGGCCGCTGGCAATGGTATTGTTGGAGCTGATGCCATGGCACTGGTGGATAAACTAGATGAAGCCATGGCCTCGGTAGAAGAGAAAATGCAAACGGAGGCGGCGGCGGCTGCAGCGGCAGCGGCGGCAAATGAGATGCTTTCAACGGTAGTGGACAATAACTTAATAGCAGCAGCAACAGCGGCAACAGCACCACCCATATTGATACCAATATCGGCAGCGTCGGCATTGCCACCCGCCTCAGCTTCTGTTCCAGTGATGACAACGATTGCAATGCCAATTGCAGCAGCAACAGTGCCAACAACAGCAACAACAACTAGTGGCAATACTGCTGCTGGAGGAGGTGGCGGAGTGGCCACTATAATAGCAGCAACAGCGGCAGCAGCAGCAACGACACCACAACAACAGCAACAACCACTAACAGCAACAGCAATACCAATAACAGCCGCAACAGCTGGCAGCGAACGACCACCCATTTGCAGTTGGAGCGTCGATGAGGTTAGCGATTTTATACGCAATCTTCCTGGCTGTCAGGACTATGTGGATGATTTCGTTCAGCAAGAGATTGATGGTCAGGCCTTGTTATTGCTAAAAGAGAGCCATTTGGTGAATGCCATGGGCATGAAACTGGGGCCAGCTCTCAAGATAGTGGCCAAAGTGGAGTCCATGAAGGAGGTGGTGCCCCCATTGGCCGTGTCCAATGATAATAAAGATTAATTGACTGGTTAAATGACAAATTCTAAAGCCTGGAGCCGGGTTAAACCCAGAGCCAAGCGCCTCCCCATCTCTCTTTCCCTCTCTCTCTCATTTTGCACCTAGGCCTCGATGAATGTGATTCATCTTGGTTTAGTCACTCACTAATCATACACTCACTCATTTTAGAAGGATAATGATTAGTATTCGAGAGGAAACATTCATCAAAATGTGTACAATTCATATACATACATATATTGCTTTCGTAATAATTTTACATACAATTAATTTAAAAAACAAAAACAAAAAAATGAAAACGAAATATTTATAAGTCTAAAGTGTAGAGTTTCGATAAGTTTCTCCTGAACACTGAAAACTGAGTACTATTGAATACTTGCAATGGATTAAGCCCTAATACTTGGTATTTTCACACTGAAATTTCGCTGCAGCATTAGAGTATATATATAGATATATAGCGATAAATACTTGGTAAATACATTAATACATATTATATTTTATTTTTTTTTTTGAAAAACCTCAAAAATAAGTTACGTCGAGTCGATGTATATAATAAATTATCAGATATATAGACTAAATCTCTAAACGAATTATGTTTTAGGCACATAATTGAAAACTGGTTCAAATCCTCTGATGAGTAACTAAGCTAAAACAGAAACAAAACTAATACCTATTACTATCCTAAATACTATAAATGTTTAAAGAGAATAAGCTATATAAAGTCGAGTTTGTATATAATATACATATACAGTGAAACCTCGATATAACGAACTTCGTTATAACGAAAAACCCAATATAACGAATTTTTTGTTAAGTCCCTTGTTATACTAAGGTTTTACATTTCAGTACCTATAGCGAATCAATAGATATAACGAATAATTTTGCGATCCCCCTCAGATTCGTTATATCGAGGTTTCACTGTATATATATATTTTTTTTTTTTTTGGCTAACACTCAACTTTATCTATATATTAAAATTTCAATTTTTTTTTAAAGAACCATGTTTAGTTATACGACTAAAAAATTAACTACATTTTTTTTTTATTTACACAATTTTTCCTTTAACTTAAAAACAAAAAAAGTCTTATTATTATTATTTAAAAATCTTTCTTTTTTTTTTTTATAATTTGAATGCAAATTTGCAATGCTGAACAAAATAAAAACATGAAACATTTTACTGTATAGTGTTTAATAAATGTGAATATAAATGAATTTTCAATGGAATTTTATAAAAAAAAAAAAAAAACTTTTGCCTTAATTTGTAATGGACTTTGACTCTGTTATACGAATCGTTGGAGCAATCAAAGGATCCAAATGAAATCTGCCAAAAAGCAAAGGGGAACCCGATGAAAGCCAAGTTAGTTTGGTTCCTTTCTACCTAATGATGAAAGTACAGTTATTTCATCTGTATAGATATTATATTTGACTCCTAATGAAGAATGAATTTCCCAGTCGAAATAAAATGAAGTAAGTAAGTCGCTCACTCAAGCAAACGAGCACCCTAGCGCCCCCATCAGCCAACGGCCATCTCCGGCCTTATGGAAAAATGTTTATATGCATAACTTGGCTATTTTTATTAAATTTGATTAAATTTGGTAGTTTGGTGGATATTAGCATCAAATTCAAGTGTGCCAAATTTCATTGCACAAGGTAGAAAATGACGGGAGATAATAGATAAATTTGGGGGCGGAAAGGGGCGTGGCTAAATCGTGATACTTACAAAATGTGTGCATTTATGGTGTCTCTAGCTAGAATACTTTTTGAGATAAACGCATTTTTAAGAATTGCGGGGGCGGAAAGGGGCGTGGCACAAATTAGAAATAAACTTGATCACTTTATATACTACATGAGTCTACATACCAAATTTGGTGGCTCTAGCTCTTATAGTCTCCGAGATCTGCGTGTTCATACAGACGGACAGACGGACATGGCTAGATCGACTCGGCTGTTGATACTGATCAAGAATATATATACTTTATGGGGTCGGAAAAGCTTCCTTCTGCCATTTACATACATTTTGGCGAGTTTAATATACCATTTCACCCTATCGGTGTATGGTATAAGAATCTCAGACAATTGTCCTGGTGACAAAAGCAAAGTTTCCGAGGAAGATTAGGTGGTTCCCATACGTTTAAGACATAGCAGACTACGAAATAACAATTAGATCCCACGGACTGAGAAATTTGCTGCATAGTGAGATATAAGTATAGGCGATAAGCTGTTTTCTATACTTTTGGGGCCTAACTGACTAGGAAATAACAATTACAACCCATGAACAAAAATCTTGTTACATGGTGTAAATAATTACTGATCGATTTAGCAGAAAATCTAGGAAGAAGTATTTGAAAATGGGTCTCAAGCTAAAAATTAGTTTTCAAAGTCATTAGACACAATAATCCCCGGGATAATATGACTTTGAATTAAAAATAAATCAATTTTGGAAACTTGAAATTTCCGAATATAATCCGAATAACAATCAGAATCATTTAAATGGAAGAAATTACCTGAATTACAATATATTGACTTTAAATATCTATCCGCTTTAGTCAATTAACTAAGATATTGTATTTTTTAATGTTTTTTTAATGTGTATATCCTTTTTAAAAAGCTTATACATTTAAGGATTCCTTTGGAATTTAAAAATTTAAAATACAAAGACCTCCAACCGATAAGAAACTGATGACATGAACCTTGAAAATCTGCGAAAAAACAATGAATCGACAATATAAATTTGCCAAATTAAGACTTTTTGAGAATCGTTGAGAAATTTAACCAACATTGACTAGCGAAATCTGCGAAAAAGCATTGAATCGTCGATACAAAATCGCAAAGTTGAGGTTTTTGTATCTCAATTTACCATATTTTAAAATCAATACTTGATAATTTTAAAAAAATTTGCGGTAAAGATCATGATATTTTGGCGAAAATTTGCAATAAAACTTAGTTTTTGATGCGATGCTTGAGTTGTTTTTAAATGCAAATCTTGTAGGCCGATGGGGGCGTGGCAACAAATTGAAATAAACTTGATCTGCGTGGAGATTAGACCAGTTTACATTCCAGATTTGTTGGCTTTAGCTCTTAACGTCTCCGAGATGGAGTTGTTGATACGGACGGACAAACACACGGACTCGAATCAAATAGTTCATCAGTCTCTACATTCAAATCGGTCTTAAAAAGGGTTAAAAAATCGACAAAATTGCCAATGTATTTTCACTTTCTTTCTTAATATCTTTTTGCTTTATTCGGTATAAATTTAAATTTAAGAATATTTAAAAAGCTTTTCAATTTTGAGCAAGTACAAAAAAAAACACACACAAATATACATAAATATATAAATTAAATAAATAGAAATAAATAAGATTAAACCAAGCAAAAAGTAGAAAAGTAAGAAACCTAAAAACAAAAGTAAACTGGCGTTTATTTTGGCCAACTCCGACTCCGACTCCGACTCCGATTCCAACTTCAACTCTAATTTCATCGATATAAAGTATTTACACTGTTGCCCAGCATATTGGCAAATTCGGGCTGGCCGCTTAATTGAAAAAATCAAGAATTCCATTTAACAATTCATAGGCGAAACCAGATTCGCTGCTGGACACATTGGCCGCCTTCTTTTTCTTATTTTTCTTAGCCTTTTTCGATTTCTTCGCCTTGGCGGTGGTGGAATCAACAGGTGCAACGGTGACCTGCTCCAGCTCTTCCTTGTCCTTCTCCTTGTCCGCGGTAATGGCTGCTTCTGTGGCCACAGCTGCCACAGAACCTACTTCATCTTTGCTCTGGACCATGGACTCGACATGCTCACGAGTCTGATCTGCTGGAGCAACATCTGTGGTCGCTGTTGCCTTCTTCTTGGGAGGCTTTTCGTCATCATCATCGTCTAGTTCGTCCAGCAAACCACCCAGACTGAAACCACCATAGTCAGCATCTTCGGGAGCTTCGGCATCATCATCTTCGGATTCTTCAGCATAGTCCTCTGTTTCGTTATCATCGTCAGCATCATCGTAATCATCGTCCTCCTCGTCCTCATCGTCATCACCGCCAGCTGAAGGGAATCACTTTATTAACTACATCCAACCAAGATTTGTCGTATCCTAAACTTACCAGCAAATCCAAACAGATCATCGTCATCATCATCATCATCCTTGTTGACACTTACGGGCAATGGTTCGGCTTCGGCCACTTTCAAACCTTCGGGACCAAATTTAAAGCAAGAGACCCTCAATGAGGCTTCCACTTCCTCATCGGCACGCAATTCGAAGGCCAGACAAGCCTTGAAGTTCTCCTTGGCACGGGACAGACCATAGACACGGCCGCAGAACTGTGAATAGCCACCGGGCAGACCCACACAGATGGGACGGGCCTTTTTCGCTGAAATGCGACGAGAGGCCAATGTGATATCGTTATACTTCAGGGACACGCTCATCTCATCATTGCCCAGATAGGAGATTTTGGCACAGCCTGGACCACTGGGTAGCAGGGGGAGACCGAATTTGCGACAACAATCGCAATGGGACTCCGAGCACTTGCAGTAACGGCTAATGGGATTTTTGTCATCTTCCGGCTTAGCTGTTGGTTTGGCGGCCACAGCGGCCGTTGTAGCAGCCGGAGTGGCTTTTGGTGGTGCCAAAGTGGTAACAGCCGATGCGGCATTCTCACTGGGTATTTCATTGAGGGTCTCATTAATGGCAATTCCTGCCACAGTGTCGTCCGTCGACTCGGTATCGGTTTCATCTACATCTCCTTTGATCGGTTGAGCCTCAGGTGGTGCCACATTTGGATCAATCTCCTCTGGCGGCAAATCCAATTGTTTGAAATTTTCTGAAATCTTATCAGTGCGTCGGAAAACTGTCTTGGCCCCCACCTGGGTCAAACTGGCACAGGCCACCAAAACAAGAAGGATCACAAATTTGAAATTCCTCATCACGAATGGATCTACCTTCTACGAGGACCTGAAGAAAAACAGAAAAAAAAGCGCAACAATTAATTAGTCATCGTAAATATTGTATTATTGATACAGAAAGAGAGTGTGTGTGTGTGTGAAAGAGAGAGAAGATAATTCTTTTTTTTATAAGCCATTGAAAGCTATTTAATTATACCCTTGCAGAGTGTATCGCTTGAATCGATTTGTATTGACTGTAACTTGTGTTCTATTTATCCGATCAGATTGGGATCTGAGATTTTTGATCATATACTATCATATTGGTAAATTTCATTACGATACTCGAATTTTTGCAACAATGTTTGTTCTAGAGCTATATGATATAGTAGTTCCAAAGCTTTTCATACTTTATCTCATTTCATCCCGATAGCTCTTAAGATGACTGAGTAAAACGCGTACGCACAGACGGACGGACAGACGGACATGGCTATATCAACTCAGCTTCTCATGCTGATCAAGAATATATATACTTGATGGGGTCGGAAACGTGTCCTTCTGTGCGTTACAAAACATCTGACATGACTGATAAACGTATCTTTCCACAGAAAATTTGATTTACTTGTCCTTGTAGTTCAATAATACAAGTAAATTAGTTTCATAAAACGACTTCAAAACGAAAGACACAAAACTTCTATACCAAAATCGTAATTTCCACTAGAATTTGGGAGCTGAATGGAAAATTTGTGGTATAAGGTGTTGCTTAACTTAACTAACTTCTAACTTCTTATAAAAAATAGTCCAGATTTGAAAAAAACGCCTTGAATACTTGTAGACTAAACTGTGAATTCCCAAATTCATTGACTTAGACCAATGAAGAAACAATTTGTTCACAAAGTTACTTCAAGGTCTAGAGAGTTTGAACTAAAGTACGACCTTACTCCAAACGTCTTAGATTAGTGGCCAGCACTGTACACAAACATATGTCTTTGCAATTGCTCCTACTAACTATAAGTATATCATATCAGTAATATTGACATGTCCATACTGTTGTCTTGTTTCTCCTTTGCTCTACCTGGAAACAAACTGGAACAGACGAAACATTCAAGATTAACGCCAAGCGAAATCGAACCGAAAAAGTATTCCAAAAGTCAACAAACAAAACAAAGCAAAACAAGAGAAAAAAAAGAAGGCGAAAAATCGTTGCTTTCAATTGATGGTCAGCGATTAAATTTCACCACATTCTTTTCTGCCTCCTCTGCGTGTTGCCAAAAATGACGAAAGAAATGGATTTAAATAAATATTGACATAATTTCTACCACTTCCACTCTTTGAGCTGCTCTTCCACAGTGGCAGAGTAAACAATATTAACACCAAAAAAGAAAGAAATGAAAATGAATTTCTTAAGATGATGAGAAGATGGAGAAATACCAATTCATATATATATATATGTATATCGTATATATATCGTATACCAAGGAAGAGCGAGACAAAAGCGAGAGTGAAATCTTCAAAGTTATTTAATTGACGAATTGGGTTAGCCTCATTAGAATGTGTCTTCAGTCCAAGCTTTCATGCCTCTCTTCTTCACCCAGGTAACTGCCTACCATCGTCTTCTTCTTATTCCTCGTTCCAAACCAAAACTCGAATCCAACTTCAACTTGTGCCGTCATTTGATTTGAACGAACAAAGTGAAATTTTTCAAGCTATTGACTCACGGTTATGCGTGGGTCTTCATCTCCCTCTCGTTTCCTTTATCTCTGAAGCTCTCTTCTTCTTCACATGCACCGTAAACATGGCCAAATTCAATTAACATCTTTTTACCAAAAGCAACTACTAGTACTCAAGTTTTAACAGGGACCGCAGTTATAAATTATAACTATTAATGGAATAGTTATAAGTTTGTCAATTTAGAGTAATTTAAGAAAACATCAGCCATTCAAAATCTTTCTGGATTAAATTGGAAAACAAAGATTCTAATTCTATTTTCACTTCCACAACAAAAATAGTCCAACAACCTTAACATTAATACAAAAATAACTATCAAAAACTTTAAAACACTAATTTGAGTTTTATTTTTAATTTTCTTTTTGGAATTTTATGTTAATTTATATAATTCTTTTGCTTAAAATAAAACTCAAAACTTTTCAACTATATATTTTCATGCTTATCCTTAAAAAGGAATCAAAAGGCTCTCACAATGCAATTTTCCTTTGTTTTAAATGAAACTCATATAATTTTTTTAATTTTTGAATGGATTTTGATTGAGATAATTAATCTATTTTGGAATTATGAGCATAATTTTCCATGATGTAACTTCTAATAAGTAACTTTGACTTTTCCAACTATTAAGATGAGTAAACTTTGCCCCTTAAAGTATGCAATGGAGAAAGGTAAAACACTGTAATTCTGAATAAAGCCGTTTTTGAATACGAATAATTTTGTTGGAATCGATTTTGTGCATTTTCTTCGATTAAGTTCATAAAACTATTTTACCTCTTTATCGTTTAGTTTTCAAAGAAATTTCTTATATTTAATATATCACTTAAAATTGGTTTGTTTTAATATTAGTCATAAAATTCAATATTTCTTTGAAGACCTTAAAAAATTATATAAAAACTGTGTCTGCTCCTCTCAGAACATTTCAAAACTTTTCAAGGGTTTACTTTAATCGGAAATGATTGACTTAAATTTTGAATTTTGTCATGATTTCTTAGGTGTGTGTTCTTAGTTCCATATAAGACTTCATGCTTGAGAGAATAAACCATCGAGAGAATAAATATCGAAAACGTAAGAACGTTTTTCAATTGTTTTTAATGTAAAATAAGAACAACCATCTAGGATTTAACGCATGTTGCATAATTTAGGGGGCTGATGCTTTCCTTGTTATTCTTATCAGTAAGCCAAGTAAGGTGCCATAAAAAGTGTTCATCATCATCAATAAGTTGGTGCATTGCAAGGCGGGTGGGGAAGGGGGAAGCGATATATGACTACAAGTTCGCTTGATGACCCAAAACGCAGCACACAAAGTCATGCAGCCACAGTGAAACGGTCAAACGGAAAACAGAATGGAAATTGTGTAGTGGAAACTCTTAATTGAGAGAGAAGAGGAGAGGTGTGGTAAGGTGAGGTGGAGAAAACATGCCCAAGGTAAGGCATGTTGTCAAGTGGATATGTATGTATATAATTTCACTGGGAGACCAAAACATCAAAGACGAAGTCGACGTCGACGTCAACGAACATTCCAATACGTTCAATACGTAACCGAAAAAAGTCAAGTTTCGGAACTCTTCATTTGCATGCCGAAATTCCGAAAGAAATGGACATCCCACATGCATATGCATATATATCTCTCACACACACACACACACACACACACACACACGAAACACCTTAGACAAGTCTCTCTCTCTCTCTCTCTGTCTCTATGTCTATTTTAGGTCCACGTGTGGTTTTAGTTTTCTATGTGTCAATAAATTATAACGGTTAGTGAAAAGATATTAGCATTTATTAATTATTAAATATATAGGAAAATAGAAAGTAAGTAAAAGAGAGACAAAAAATTATCATAACATATCAATCGATTTACATATACATATATACATATGTATATGTATAGCATTTCTCGATCGAAATCGAAACTGTTAATTAATTCGTTAGCCATCAGCGAAAGTGTTGGCCAAATCAAAAGAGATTTCCTCTTCTATCTGAATTATCCACACAGATTACGACATACATTTCGATTATGTTAAATAGTTTGTTATTGTTTTTTTTGCTTTTATTCAATATGTTTACATCCTTCTATTCATTTTGGTTTATATAATGCAACTCTTATAGAAATTTTTGCATAATTTGTGAGATTGAAATTTGTTTTCGTCTATCTTGCCACTTTCTTATTTAAATAAAGTCTCTAAAGTTGGGCGGAGAGACTAAACCAAATTAAGGTTAAACATTTCCGGTAACAAAATGATAAAGAATAGTTAAATATTAACTTTGATTTTCTCTTTATATATGCTAACAAAATGTATTTATTTAACTAGTAACTAGCAATTCGGCGAAAGCTTTAGCAAAAAACGTTCAAAAAGGCAGCTTAAGAATTTAGCCAGGCCTTGATTTTAGAGCAGAAGGGGGCGGGGGAGTCTATATAGGCTTATATTTGAAGATGATTTCCAATGAGTTTTTTAAGTAATAGTTTCATTTTGATAGATTTCCATGCTCATAAAGAATGAAGAATGAAAATTTTTAAACTTTTAAAGTCAATCTGTTAGCTCT
Organism: Drosophila equinoxialis; assembly: GCA_018150345.1. NCBI lineage: Eukaryota > Metazoa > Arthropoda > Insecta > Diptera > Drosophilidae > Drosophila > Drosophila equinoxialis. The sequence goes on along the minus strand of JAECWI010000002.1, from coordinate 3,540,494 downwards.
TTTTGTGGTTCTGATAAGTGAAGATGATTGGCTTTATTATCATAATTAGGTCAACACTTTTGGAGGGAAAAACTTTAAGAAATTTATCATTATCACGTGATTAAATAAATTAGCTTTGATAAGAACATCAAGCAAAGTTAATGAATGTTTCAAGATCATCTTACTTAATCAGCATTTTGACCATTTTAATGAAACATTAGTTAGGCCTACATCAAGTTGATGTAGAATTGAATGTAGGGCAGTATATTCATACCAATTCATCTGTATCATGAAATGTTTTTTACATGGTTCGAGGGGGAGGGGGTTAGAGTATTCTTTAATGACCATTATCAATGGGATCAAAGCTTCTTGGACTGAAAGAGAAAACTTCTCTTAGCCAAAAATGGCAACTGGCCAACTTAACGAAGAGTCAGCAAGAAAGAGGTGATGGGTGCCCACCCCACCATTCCCCTCAACACCAAAAACTTCAACCATAGAAGAAGAACAACAACAACAACAACAATTTAGTAGAAAGTAAAACAAAAACAAATACTTAGAAGACTTTGGTCTAGGGTCGGCGTCTAAGACTAGATTTTGTGAATCTGATGTATTATTTTCTTTTGTTTGCTAAATTAAATGAATTTAATGAACACTCGACTTACTAACAACAACAACAACAACAAAAACCAAATGATCAAAACGGAGACACAGACCCAAAAGCAAACTGGTTGACACAATTTCACGGCGACTTTAATGTGCATCTTCTTCATCTTCACCTAGAGCTTTTCCAACAACAACAATAACAACAATGAGAAGAAATATCCTTTACCTACACTTGATAGTTTTGTATCCTTACAAATCGGGGTCACGCACTATATATAAATATATATATGAACGTATTTATATTTATATTAATTCGAATCACTCCGATGAATAAAAAAAAATTCAAGAAAAAAGTTTGCGGATTAACGCGCGTTTGGTAAATTTGAGGAAAAAGTTTCAAGTTTATAAAAGTCTCTTTTATATTTGTTTTCAGTCAGAAGAGACCTGAACTCAACACTCGGAGACGCGAATGACAACTGCCGCCGGACGAAGCCATCGAGCCGAGTTATTGGCAATTTCAAGCCAAGCTAAGCGCGGCTTTCTTTTGACTCGAACCAGTTCAGGCCCGGATCTTCAAACCAAACAGTCAGACGGGCCAAATAATGTGTATATATGTTTATGGGTGTGGCAAGTAGATGCTTTCTTAGTGAAGGGCCATCTAAAATGTTTTCAATTCTCAACTATATCCTCGATTTCGCTCCTGATTTGGTTGCGGTTTGATGTGATTGTTGGTCACTTAACGGTAACGCTGCATATCGCGGCATATCGGGCCTTTATGGCCACCAAAAACTGAGAAACTGAGACAGCACAGAAACCCATGTACATATAGACATACATACAAACAAACGAAGAAACCAACAAACGACTCCGAGCCAAACACTTTTCATCAATGGTAATTTGTGCCACCAACTCACAATTGCTCTCAAGTGCTAGATAGCCGCGAATCATACGTATTTTTACCTGTCTCAGTAAATTTCTTTGTTTAAGGTGAATCCCACAATCTCTCAGAGGCCTTGACTTAACCCGAAGACGTGCTCAGACTTTTGTTCCTGGCTCAAAGGAACACGTCAGCGCTGACAAAGAAGATAATAACTTTATGGGTAAATAGTTTTCTTGTAATAAATCGTAAAGTGAGTAAGGTTCAGGAAATGACAAAGTAAATACGATTTAGTCACTTGATCTAAAACAGAAAAGATTTTGCCTACAGCAAATACTCTGTAAGGCCCCCTTGGCACACTTGGTTTAAGCTTAATAATGGTGAATTGAACTTGTGTTAATTTATAGCATTGAGTTAGTCATTCTATTAAGAGAATGCACCTTAAATTTCGTGGGCGTATCTCTAACGGTTTTGTTTTTAAATGAATTTGGACACATTTTGTAAATTTTTGAAAATTGAGCGTACATCTTGGGAGCCTTAGTAAAAGTTATAGATATATCAAAACTAAGATAAACTGTATGCATTTGGCCCCAGGATTCAATTTGTAGCCAATTGAAAAACTCCATTTTGTATGTATTTTTATAGTCTCCCTGCTTGGCGTCATTTTAGGCCACTAATTCATTCTATAGTATGACTTCAGTTAAACCACGAAAGATAGTGAATGAAATTTCCCGTCGAATGAGATATTGTTCATCTAAATAAGAAATAGATAGTCTTCGTTGGCTCGCCTTGTATATTATAGTTAATCATCTATGCCTAGCAAGTTATTATACATAGCAAGAACTCTTAACCCTTGGATTAGTACTCTCACAGACTAGGTTAACCACAATCGAAGATATGTATGTGTCAACCTAATTGAACAAACGAATATTTCGGAACAAAATTTATGATGAACCCGAATATGAGAATCGATGGGGATTGGGATTATTTTTGGCTATAATTCAGCGACATGCTATACCATCTTTGAGTTCCTTAAGAGATAGACCAGAGGGCCGGGGCTAACTTCGACCGCGCCGAAGTTTGTATACCCTTGCAACTTTTATGGTAACTCTTTCCTTACCTATAGCCATCAAAGTGGAAAAACGTTTTATCTAAAAACTGTAATGTTTGCGAAAGAACGGCCAATCTTAGCATTGGGAATAACGAAGATATTGATCAACGGTAGCTATATGATCAAATAACTAAGTTATTGAGAAAAGTCACAGTTCGTGACTTTGACGATTGTATGGGAGCTATATGATACAGTGGTTCGATCCGGCTGAATCCGAGATATACAAACTACATGCAAAATTTCAACTCTGTAGCTCTAACGGTCTAGGAGGAGTTCGCGTCCGTCTCGATGGCTATTTGAACTCGTCTCGTCGTGCTGTTCAAGAATATATACTTTATATGTTCGGGGATGCTTCCTTCTATGCGTTGCACACTTCTGACCATAATTAATATACCCTTTCTGCTAGGGTAAAACCATTCTCAATCACTTTTTATACTAAATAAATTTGAAACCCCGAAAGGATTGTAAGTTTTTGAGAATTTTTTAAAGAAAAACTTTTTGAAATTGATCTATGAGGAAGAGAACAATTAAATTAACTCAACTGAAGAATTTCAAACAGTTTGTAATGAATAAATTCTTAAAATTTACACTCCTTTCGGGGTTTTAAGCAGTTTTTATTGAAACAATTCTCAAAATTTATACTCCTTTCAAGGTATTTGAAAGTATCTAGTGGTAATTAATAGAGTCCTCTAAAAACTTATTTGAAACTAAACTAAAAAGATTAGAAAAACATTTACTAAAAACTAGTTTTAGTCATAACTGGTTTAAATGTTAATAAATTTTTAACAAAATGGAAAATGTTTGAATTGAAAAAGTGTGTTTGAGGCATAAATTGGGAGAAAAATCATAACCACAGATAGAATAACTATAGGAAAATTGTGCCTACCGATTAAAAATAAAACGAGTTTTCAGATTTCAACAAATGAAAATTTTCAAAAGCCGCATTTATATATATATGTATATATATATATATATATTCTTTGCATAGTCAAATCCTTTTTTATTAACCAATAATAATAATGTTGTTGAGTTTTAGCCCCGAGGTAGGTCACGTTTCCGCGGAAGGAGGCAATTCCAGCGGGGAATGAAGGATTATGGATTAACCAATACTTTTTGTTGATCACAATTGCTTCAGATTACGACATTCTATATATATATATCCCCTTGAACGATTTAAATAATTGATATAAATGTTAGAGCATTGTGTGTAAAGTCAGAATTTACATGTTTCAAGAACCGAAACACTCGTTTGTATTTATCGATGAGTATAACCGACACGAGGTAAATGAAGAAATGCTAACAAATTGTTATTGTTAATATTTGTTGTACTTTACAATCTTCTGTTCGATTTATTAATTAGTTTTTCGAATGAATATATGTATATGTGTGTGATAAAAGGTTTTTTGTTTTCGTTTTGGTGTTGTTCCAACTCAATGAATAACAGTTTATTGTAATAGTTGCAATCTCTTGGAATCTGATTGAATATTTTAGGCCACATTAATTTAAAGGAATGTTTTGTGTTTTTCATTTAATAATTGATTTATGCAACTTTCCACATACATATGTATATAATGATTCCGGGGTATTTATAATGTTTTCTTTTAACATGGGGGCTTTGATTTTAACAGAATTTGTGTTTTGTTTTGTTTCGTTTTTTTGTGTTTTATACAAATACAAGAGCAACAGATGTTTAAAAATTTTGTTTTATAATAATACTTGTAACAAATATACATACATATACATACACATACATAGGATTGGAGCATAATATATATAATATACATTGAGAGAAAAAAAAATAATAATAAAACACAATTGCATAACGAGAAAAAAAAAAAACAAATATTGGACTGGACAAAAAATGAAAACACTTTTGTAACTTTTATATTTTAATTATTTTGTATCTTTGTCCGGGGGCGGCCCACCGCTTAGAAAATGGGTATATAATTGTCGATTTTGGCACGATGTTTCTGCGCCACACATTCGGCTATCCAGACAATGTTGCGGCACTCTTGTTCCTTCAGTTTTAGATAGGCATAGAATACACCGAAATGGAATTGCTGCAAAAAGGCGTAGACATTCAATTTGACCTCGTGCTCAAAGAATTTGTCCTCCAGCGTCTTGTCACCGGGATTATTGCCGGAGCCATCGAATAGAGCGGCATATTCGGCATAATATTCGGCAACTGTTTTAACCTGCTCGTAGTCATCGGCACGAGCCAAGGCGGCTAAGCCATCGGGATACATTTTACCGCAGTTGGGATACAATTTGGCCCGATCGTCTTTGGACAGTTCGGTACCAAATGAATTGATGGTGATAATAATGGCACGGCGATCAGCCTCGAACTATATAGAAGACAAAATAAATGAGCTATGGTAATCAAGACATGGACCGGGGCCGGATCAATAAGTGTAACACTTACAGCCAAAATCTCGCACATTACATCGGCAGTGGCACCACCCATATTCTTGCAGAAGTTATAGAAAGCTTCCAGATATGCCTTGTACAGGGTATTACGAATGATCTCAATGTTCATCTCATCAAGATCCTGCTCGGAAATGCAGTCGACAAAGAATGGAGCAAGTGGTGTGTCCACTAGCACAGCATTGTACAGCTCAGCCGGGGTCGAGGCAACATGGATGGCCTCCATTTGCTCGAAACTGCCCAATGGATGGCATTTGGGAATTAGCTCCGAAATGGGTCGCTGATGCAGAGTTCCGGTGATCAGCAAAATGATATTATCAATCATATAACCATAGGTGATAAAGTCTAAGAAATTGGACAACGGTTCAACAGCATGATTGCGCATATGCTGGAATTCAATGACCAATTTCTCCCGCAGCTTGTCATCGATAACGGAGACCGATAGAGGAGACGGCTCATTAGCCAAAAAGCTGCCATAGTCCGTTCCTTGTAAATGCAGCTTCAAATCTGTTGGGAAAGAGTCACCATTATAGATTTGCATTACACATATGTAAGACATTAATATAAAGGCATTGGCCTTTAGGGTCATTTATTTATTTATTTATACTCCAAGTAGTTCATCTATAAATAACTGCTAAGCCCCCCTGAGTCAATCCATCGGATTTGGATGCTGTTCAATACTTGTGGGTGGGTGTTGCACTCTTTTTGGCACGCGTAAAAAAAATCACAAGACAAGCTCACACACACACACACAAAAAAAAGAATATTTAGTGGTGGGGAGGGGAAACACAACTATTCACTGATAGCAAAAGAAAATTAACTAACAATACTCGGATTCTGATGGTGTTGTTTGGGGCGTCACATGACTGACTAAGCAGGGCAGCAAGGCAGATTGTATATTTGTCACTTACCCTCCAAGGTCTCGCATTGCACCAAATTGAGGTAATCCGCCTGCTTTAGGATGCCACACTTGAATCCACGGCAGAGGCCCTCCAAGTAGCCGTTGTCAATGTTGAACATAAATCCAGAGCTGTTCATCTTTGATAGTTTTCTGTTGTTAGATATTTACAGTAGTTGGAGGAGTGCTGGGATTGGATTCGACTTGACTTTTCCAAATGCAGCCGTCTAAAGAAAATTCAACCTTTATTTTTTCTATATCGATCCACAAGTCATATGACTTTTCACTACAGTGTGACCAGGCGCTAGGTGCACAAAAATCATAAAACTTTACATTTCTATCGCGTTGCTATCGAATATAATTGTTATCTAACACTTATCGATTGCCATTAATCGAAAAACTCGAGTAAAAACAGTTACATTTGAATTCAACATGTATATTTATTACACACACAAAAAAAAAAAATGAAAGGTAATTTAAAGTGGTATAAATATTTATAATTGATACTGGCATTGGTATATATTTTAGTCCAACTTATCCTCGTCATGCCGTCGGCCATGAGCACTGCTCTCTTGGCCATTGTTTGGTATATAGAAGTAGGCTATCCACATGAATATTAACATATCCACAAACATAAGACCAGCAAATAAGAAGAACTCGTTAGCCTGGGACTGAAAGAACTTCAGTTCGGCCACAATCACAACAATGACATTGCCAAAGGCCACCGTTAGCAGCCAGCAAGCCTGCAGAACCGACTTCATACTGGCAGGAGCCTCGGAATAGGAAAACTCCAGCCCGGTTACCGAGAACATTACCTCACCCAGTGACATAATCACATACTGTGGCACCAACCAGAGCATACTTATCGAATTCGGTTGAGTAACCTCGAACATGCTTGCCACATATCCATTTTGCCCTGAGCCAATCACTAGAGAGTATACGCCTCCAGGACGAAGATTCACTTGGGCCACCTCATAGTCGCCGACGGTTATCTCATATTGAACTGTGCTCAATTCATACAATTCATGATTTCGTGCCTGTATTTCGAGAGCTGTGTTGGATGTCTTCACCTCTGTCCATACGATCTTTGTGGTGGCCAATAAATTAGCCAGCGTCCGGACATGGGCTAAGGATTTGTTCGATTTTTGTATGTCATCCTTGTACCAGTATTTACCAATTATCTGATTGGGTCGAAGAAACAATGTATGAGCCGTGGCCTCATAGAGCTGCTGCGTGCCCCCCTCCAATTGGCGACAGCCTAACAAGCAATCAAATGAGAAGTAAGAAGGAAGAGGAGGAGTAGCCACTCACCTTCGGTTAAGGTTTCAATGCTATAGGTTAGTGTGTATGTCCCATTAATGGTATCTATACTGCCACTATAATAAAAGTCCAGACCATTCAGTGTAAAATTGTTGCGTGCAGCTAAATTAGTGCTTACGCGATAGTCACAATCGGGAATACCATTAAAGATACGGAATTGTGTGTTACCCGCCGATGCAATAACCGGATAAGTGCGCTGTAAGGAGCGAGCTAATGATAGCAAGTTTCTTTTATAAGGGAATGCAAGCGTTACAAAGCCGGAAATCAGAAAATAATTTGTCTAACTCAATCTCTTGGCGAGCAAACAAAAAATGAACTACAACCAGTTGGGAATTACAACTGCATAATGTAAAAGCTTTTCAGTCATCTAAAACTTCAAACTTATTCCAGTTGCTGTATCGTTTGCATTCTCCAATTTGAATACCTTATTGGCTATTACATTACCCAAACGTATCACAATGTGCACAAAAGCATAGTTTAGGGGGCAAAAGATTAGGCATAGAGTTTAGTATAAAGATTATATTTTATTCAGTAGATTAACTAGAAAGAATGTCTTGTCATATTATAACAACAGTGTCCGGAGCATCCGGACACGTTACTTTTGTGTGTCACACTTCATACTTACATTGTAAAAGGGTGAACAGGGTATGGGGGGTGGGGATGAACATACAAAATGGAAGGTTGTTGTAGTTTTTTTTTTTTTTTCATTTTTGGCAATAACACATAATACACAAGGAAATGGAGCTTAATTACTCATTGATGTCCTTGCCCTTATTATCCACACCGTTCTCTAGCGGAGGTATTTCACTTCTGCCAGTAACATCGTTGCTGCTGCCATCATTTAGTGCCAGCGGCTTTTCGGCTTCATCGACGGTTTTATTTGGATCATTGGGCTTATAGGCATAAGCCATGAACATAAAGAGCAGCATGTCAGCAAACATGAGACCAGCAAATAAGAAGAACTCGGAGGCTTGGGAGTCAAAGATGGCAGCTTCAGCAATAATGACCACAATGACATTGCCAAAGGCCACGGTGAGCAGCCAACAGGCCTGCAGGACTGACTTCATGCTTGGCGGTGCTTGGGCATATGAGAACTCCAAACCGGTCACCGAGAACATAACCTCGCCGAGTGTCATAATAACATACTGGGGAATTAGCCATAATATGTTCATGGAATTGGGTTCAGTGATCTCATTAAGGTAGCCGGTATAGCCAAATGCGGAATCTCCACTCAGTATTAGAGTGTATACACCGCCGGTGTGAATTCTGTAGCTGTTTACAAGAATATCGTCAACATATACATTATATGTGGTGGATGTCAATCGTTTGAGCAGTGTTTCGTTTGCATAGTCCTCATAGCCGACCACATCTTTCTCAGTTTTCCAGACAATCGTACTCGTGGGATCAATATTGGCTATGTTTCGGACCAATGGATGACCATCAGATGGTTTATTCACAAAGTCTTTCTCCCAGAAAGCTTGTGTCGTATTCACCGAATTGAGGATTAACGACCAGGCTGTGGCATCTGTAAGCGTTTGGCTGCCACTGCCGAAATTGTGACAATCCGGATCGGTTGAGCTGATTGTATATTGCAAATTCACAGAGCCATCGACATAGACATCCTTGTTGGTGTATACCTCATAGGGACCCACATCGAAACTTAGGCCGTTCAGTTGTGTAGTTGTGAAGGTGTACGCACAGTTTTCGGCATTGAAAACTCGCAGCTGAACATTCTGGGCTGAAGGTAGGGTGGGATATGTTTTCTAAAAAAACGACCCCAAAATGGAAGAGAGAAATCAAGAAAAGAGAAAGAGCGTGTAAACAAGAGCGTGCAAGAGAAAAAGAAAATTCGGAAAAGTGGAAAAGTGTGAGAGTGCAGAGTGAAGAGATATCACCAGACTTACCTCAAGACTTAACTCGACCACGCCGGAAATAATAAAAGCCACGCCAGCCAGTATTCCACCCATTGTCAATTTCTGTAATGGACGTCGAATGCCAACTAATCTCAATGCCGGATAGAAAGCCACATCGTAGAGAGGTATAAAGACCAGAATGAGCAACGGATTGAGCACTTGCAATTGATCGGGCTTAATGTCCCATGATCCCATGTCACCGTCCATACGTGTTGCCTGGAAGGTCCAACGTGAGCCCTGTTGATCGAACAATGCCCAGAACACGGGCAATGGCAAATAAAGGAATAGCACACGCATCAACACCTTGACATCATCGATTAGCTGACGATCATGTTTCTTGTCCGCATAGTCTAGCCAATGTTCCCGGGGATTCGTCTTCTTCTCCTTCCACTTGGTCGCCAACGCTGTCCAAATGGTGCTGCACACTAAGACCACCATATTGCCTGCCGGAGGCTTGATCTTATACAAAGGTCGACCCAAAACGAATATGATCACCGATATGATCATCAATATGGCTGGCACACCAAAGGCCAAGGGGTAACAGTTGATGTCATCGAAACAGGAGATATCTTCACGTAGAATTGGCGTCACCGATGTCGAAATCAATGATCCAGCATTGATTGCGAAATAGAAGAGCGAAAAGAACGATGTGATTTGTTTCACCTGCTCTGGTACCTTGAATTGATCACCACCAAAGGCAGAGACACATGGTTTTATGCCACCAGATCCCAGGGCTATCAATGAAAGTCCCAGCATGGTAAACGTCTCCACAGGTAAATTGAGTGGACCAATGGCACCCAGAGTTAGCAGAACAGAACCACAAATATACACCAATGATAGATATAAAATTGTCTTGAATTTTCCAAGCCAAGAGTCCGAAACTATGGCACCGAATACACAAAGGAAATACACAAACATGGTGAAAATATGAAAAACAACCGTGGCAGTGTCATCCGAGTAGCCTAGCACGCGACTAAGGAAGAGAACCAAGACAGCTGCAATGAATAAGAGAAGATCATTTTTATTTATTTAAGGACATTGCATTTGTTTAAACAAATTTGATCACTCACTTCGCATGCCATAATAGTTGAAACGTTCACAGAATTCATTGCTGATAATGAAGAACACGGATTTCGGGTATGGATATTTCTAAAAAAGACAGTACAAATTCATTAGGTTAATACTATTCTGTTTGTGGTGAGGGGGTAGAGGATAGAATTTTACCTTTTGTTGGCCCTCTGCTTCCGATACATTGGCCAAGCTGTTTGACTCATTAAGATCCTTGCCATTCTGATCGGGATCAATTTTTTTGGGGGTTCCTTTCGGGACTCGACTAGAGCTGTGCCATTCGTTTGGGCATCGGCATCAACTGGAGGTTCCTTCCTGGACTCAACCAAAGCTGTGCCATTCGTCTGGTCATTGGCATCGGTGGGTGCGGCAATGGATTGAACTTCAGGTACTACTACAGGTGATTCCTGTGGAGGGGCTGCTGCTTCTATGACTGGCTCAGCGGTTGGTTTTACTTCGATGGGTTGTGCAGTTGCAGTAGCTTCTACAACACTTTGAGGTTCGCTGGTTATATCTGAAGATGCAGCCTTGATCTCTGCCAAAAGGAGAAGAGAAATTTAAGAAAATTATTATATTTCAATTCGTTTTAGATTCAAGAATTAACCTAAGAGCGGTACTATCTCATGCAGCTCTGCCATTGCGATTACTACTGATCTCTTGGTGGCATTTCATCAGATTGAAATATTATTCACAGACCCTCCCACTATCTCCCCTTCCCCCTCCTTCTCCTCCTCATCCTCCTCCTAATCCATCCTTATGCCTAGCCATGTTCTTTCTCACTTCAGAAGGTGTGTGAACTTAATTCTCAGCATAAATTAAAACGCATTAGAAAAGCTGTCGTGCTGCTGTCATAAAGTCAACGTCAGAGTCATCAGACATTTACTATAATGATAATACCAGATATAGAAGCCTAGCCCGAAATAGAGATAATCGTACACTGAATTGTCTCGAATGAAATGTGTGTGAATACCTTTTTTAGGTACTTGTATAATGCAAATAGATCAGCGTTTGGAACACCCGATTGAAGCTAGCCAGTGGCGGATCCTCGTTGAGTGAACAGTGGGGGGAATTCCCACCAACCAAAATGAAACTGGTCCAACTTCACTCAAATATCCGAAATTTCCCCAAAACGAAGAGCGTAAACCGACAAACCGTCATGGGACAAGGACATGAACAGGAAGATCCTTTGCAAAGTTTTTGTTCCCATTCATCCACATACACATATACGATGAAATCATGTAACAGACCAACAGAAGGCGTCCATTCACATACATATAGGAGAACTTAACAAATTTAACTTAACAAACCTTAATTTCATGAAGCTCTAATTTAGTAAATTTTTGGAGTATGTTTCTAATACTTTTGTAGTTCACCCTGCTTATGGCAATCAAATTTAGTAGATTAATATTTCTTATCAATATTTATTAGTTAGCCAAATTTAATGCCAGCGAGATAATTTATGTTTGCCCATGTTTGGTTTATATACCTAACCCTTAAATATTTATAGATTTTTTAATAACGAGGAAGGAAAATAGCTCAATAGCTTTATTTAGTCAATCAAAAATATCGACATCAAACATTTCTACATGAAGTTTTCCATTATGCCATTTTGAAGATTCCCAAATACTTATCTAATGCAATTGGTATAAGAAATTTGTTGCCATAAGGGTTAAACTGGTCATCTCACTTGGTGCATGGTATATCAAAGTCGGTGCGACGACTTTCCGACTTTATTTTATCTCATTATATACAGCTAAGGCCAGTGGCGGACTTACAGTCATGAACGCCCTATGCCCTTTTCATCATTAAGTCAATGATAACGTATACGCACGGTGTGTCCAGCTAAACTAATCAAACACACATTGGGATAATAGGAAACAGATTGCCGGGATCTAAGAAATAAGCCGACTTAATATGCGGGTCAAACTTTGCTTCAACCTTCAGTAATGTTCAATTGGAGTTTAGAGTAATGTATGTTGTATATCGATGGGTAATCCCAAACGCATTATCGTTAGTTTATCAACTTTTATGACAGCCATTAGGCAATAGTGAACAAACCAACATGCCAACATACATACATACATACCTAATTACTTGCTTTCATATCCGTCCCGTTAGTTGGTTCGCTGCTTACTCACTCTATATACATACCTTTAACATTATCAAAACACAAACTTGATCGACACTTCGATTCAATTCATGGCGGTAAATGTTTGAAGTCTTTGCTAAATGGCAAAGCAAAACAAAATAACCAACAAAATATGTGACCAAAATTAAACATGCACACACTTATGCCAATCATAATTTTAATGAATGAAATGACATGCCCATTACTTGATCGTTCCAAATACATTATAAACCATGTAAGTAGGTAATACGTAAATTGATCTACTTAAACATTACAAACACACATACATATACACGTCAAAGGTCTGATGTGTGCTTAAAAAAAAAGAGTTTAATCTTATCTTAAGTGGTATATACATTTCACCTACATACACATATACATATGTATATAGTTTCGTGTTGGTATTATTCTTTCAAGACATTCTAGAATTTTTGTTTTTTTGAATGAATGAATTTCTTTTTTATTTGTTTGCTCAATTAGTTTGCCAAAAAACAGAAAAAAATTAAGAGAACCTAGTTTATTCAGATTATTGCCTTTTCATATCAGCCGTAAATTTGTCACCTTCGTCCTATATACCTGTATATATATATGCAATTTCAATTCTAGCCTTATCAGAGATTGTCGGCAAACTGCTTTTGGTTTCGCTGTGTTAACTGATTTACAAGCGATTAAGCCACAAGTCGGTTTATTATCGCCATAACTTTGAAATAATCGTATAGATGATGTATATTAGCTTGTAAAACAATGGAAATACATACTAATCTAAAATACCCCAAAAAAAACTTTAGAATTCGAAATTTTACCCCCATTTATCAGACATCATTCACTTTCAATGCAAAAAAACTTCTTAACTTCAACATTTCTGTGTGACTTCATTCAAGAGTTGTTTATATCTCATAGAGACACTTGACACATTTCCTAATATTTGTTTTGTATGATTGATTGTCTTGTTCCTGTTTAATTGGCAGTTGATATTGGTAGTCAATATTGCCAGAATGATATAATGGTGGTGGTGGTGGTGGTGAAGTGGGGGAAGGCGGAGCTTATCTCCTTTGCTTTTGTCAAAATTCTGCGAATGTCATCTTGTGCTCGAGTTCTCAAGTAATTGCAAATACCTGTTGTCGCTCGGTTTGCCATTACGGCAAACGTAATGATATAGCCAAATCAGTGCGATTTGTCAGTCTAAGGGCGTTGGTGGAATACCAAATGAAGTAAATTTTGCGATCGCTTGTTTGTTTTATGCAAATGTTGTTTTTGACATTGGTAAAGCCATAGATATATGTACATACACATGCGTGTATGTAAGTAGGTTTATGCAAATCATACAAACTCTCATTGACAAACAGCTAACAATTTTGGTAGTAAGCGACCCCCTAAACTGGCTATCAAGTCAGTGACGAGGGTGGACTAAAAAACATTCATTTTTGAAACTACACTCCAAAAGTCTGTCGAGTTGGCAATTGTTGACATTCTTTGCCAAATAACTAAATGAATTGAAGAAGAATAAGTGTTGTGATTCTCAACTAGTTTTAGCAAAGGAATTAAGAAATAACAATTGCCATTCCAGAGGGTTTTAGTATAGTCTCCTACTGATAGGGGTTATGAGTTCTTAAAATAGTTTGTTATACTCATGTTTTTGAGCTACAATGATTATGCTGTGCTATTATAAGTTTAGCCGTCATACAGTGCGTATGCGTTATGCATGACTATATGGTGACATCGTTTTGATTGGTTTCTACTGTAAATCTATATACTAAAGGGTACTTTAAAAAGGTATTTCAACGCGATTAGAAAGATAATACATGGCAAAGTTGTGCCACTAAGAACAATGGAACGGTTTCTAGGCATGAGTATATAACATTTGTTTTACAGACTGTTTTATAATCAGCAATTTATATAATGTAAAAACCAACAAATAATAAACAAAGGAAGGTTCTCTATAAATCATACTTTTAGCTACCTGACAATAAACAATGTAGACTTAATTATAACATAGACAAATTGTAAATACCATTTTCATTGTCCGTCATGTTTTCCGCCTTTTGTTTTTGGGGTCTTTAAGCCCGGCTCTGGAGGTTAGCTATTAATCCGTCAGGCCTCACTTGAAAATAAACCGAATTTTTGTGTTTGGTGAATTATAATGCAAATAATGATAATATAATAATTGAATTAATACAAAAATGAAAACACTTATAACAAAATAACAAAAAACAACAAAAAAAAAAAGGATTTTTGAATCACTTTTACGGTCATCGATCGTCGTCGAGACGCGGCCAACGGACTGAAACGGGCCGGACCAGATTTCGTTAATAATTGAGAGATGTTGAATGTGTAATAAACATTATAGTATTTTCTCTGTTCTGTTTGTTCGTTGCAAGTAATTTGCATTCTTTCTCTCACTCACACTAAGAAAAGCATTGAGGAATATATGTTTGTGCATATATTTAACAACAATAATAACGACAAGTAGTACACTCTACAGGTGAAAAAACTGCGACGAAACGGCACGGGACACACACGCACACACACTACAACGAAAACGAAAGGGGGAGAAACGCGCATCCAAGTTCGTCAGCGGTGATCAACAGACTGACTGACTGACTCTGCTGACTGTGACTGTGACTGCTCTGCGACTGATGTGACTGTCAAGTTACAGCTAGCCGAAGTTGCACTTGCCGATATCGCTGAGCGACGCGTCGCTGCGACTGCGCGCGTGCCGCATGTGAAGGTATTTTGTGAGTGTGTGTGTATGTGTGTGTGTGTGTGTGTGTATGTGGAGGTGTTGTTTGGAGGCTGATATGGATGATAAGCCAAAAACCCATTGAACAGTTATCGCCAATTCTGAAGTATTTACGGCCCAGTTTCTGGCTGAGCTAAATAAGCTAGTCGGCCATAATTTATGACATGTCTATACATGTGTCGGATCATCGTCATCATCTATCTATGCATGTACATGTCATCCTCATCACTGTCTCTATACGATTGTGTGTGTTTGTGTTTTTAGTATCAACATCTATCTATATCCCTATCTAAATTATCTCATCCGCCCTGTCTGAGACTCGCAGGCCCAATCATTTATTAAATGTTTTCGCCTCTCAACTTGCTTATCATTACCTCAAAAAGTAGCAAAAAGTAAAAACTATCACAGAAGCTCAACGATATGAATATACTCTAAAAACCTTAAATGGGCTTTAAAATGTTATGTAAGATGAACAGGCACATGGCCAGTCCACTGGGTCAATCCCAGGATGCGTGCCTGATCCTTAGATTACTTTTTATTCATTGATCTGTACATGGTTAAATTGAGTCACCTGCTCATGCCGATCAAGAATATATATACTTTTTGGAGTCTTCAAACGTCTCATTAGTTTTCTAATACCCATTTTGCAAGAAGAGTATGAAAAGCAGATATTGTTTGAACTATTTGGCTTAATCTTGCAGATAAAAACAGGAAACTTACTAACTTTTTGTTTTTAAACCGAAACTTAGCATTGGGCCCTGTTATGGTTATTGTTACTGACTGTTACTAGGGGATTGTAAATTAAAAGTTTCTTATAAATTCCATTTGACTTCTCCGAAAACAATGAAAGAGAACCAACGATCTGGTAAAAAGGCCGATGCCAAGTCTTAGTACCAACCAAAAACAAACATAATCGGGCTGATTTGTTCATTTCTTGTTTCTATTTCTTTTTATTGACTTAATCGCCGATGTCGCATTTGTCGATAACTGCAAATAGTATTTATGATTACCCTATAATTATAACCATATAGTCCACAGGCAGGTAAAACACATGTACATAAATACATACATACATACATACATACATACATACATAGGCACATTGTTATTGCCATTTGGAGCGATAAATAACAGATTACAACCATTTGAATTGCTACAGTTTGATATTGTTGTTGTTGCTGTTTGGGTTATGCCATTTCTTCTTTCTCAGTGCTTTCGATTTTTATGATTTGTCATTTGCTAAGCTATACAACAACAACAACAAACTAAGTGAGTAACTTGACTTGACACTTTTATTGCAAATGCTTGATTATATGATTGAGATTGGGTAACACTTAATTAAAACCATTACACGTGATTGCATGTTAAAGATACATTTATAACTATATACATACATATATGTACATGTATAGGGTTCATAAGTCAATTGAAATCCATTCATATACATATATACATAACATATATCCTGGATATTCCCGCTTCATTTTTTTATAACCTCAATTAGATCGTTAAGCCGATCAGTTGATCAGCTGACAACAAATACAGTGATTAGATGAAACTGATGTATGTATGTATGTACATAAGCATATACATACATATGTACATATGTGTGTACCTATGTATATAAAATAGATTAGCTAGCAGGCTAAAACGCACTTTGCCTCATCAGGTTTAGGTAACAGGGCTATAAATAAAAAACGAAAATTGAAAATGGTTAGATATTGATATTGGGCCATGGCTCAGACATCATCAGGAATATATATGTATATATATACATATGTACTTGTATGGATTGTGCTCTTAAGTGCCCAATACTCGAGACTATTGAGAATGATGATGGTTTTTGGTCAATTTCGCTGCGTCAGTTATTGCAATCGCCATCGCCCATCGACAATATGTATGTGATATCTTGATAGAGACAACTATACTGATAACAAAGTGTGCACAGTTTGTTTACTCTCTGAATTGAAATTATGATTGGCTGCTAGTATACAAATATGTACAAGCTCCAAGAGTAGTTTGTCAACAAATTGTTTGAACTACAATGTATCCAAGATGTCACAACATTCATCAAATTCCAAACGATATCCGCGATCTATTCGTTCTCCACAGTCATGCTATTGCTCCGATATAGACAATCAATGTGAGCGTTGGCAGAGTGTCTAATTTTCACTATATAATAATAATAATTTCCTGCAGTGTTTGGTATTCCCCTTCTTAATGGTGTTGGCAATGATAACTACTATGATCAAGATAGGCGTCGACGCCTTTACGGCGGTTTAGAGAGAACAGCTCAGTTGGTTCGAGATGACGATGATGAAAGCAGTTCTTCGGATCAAACTAAAAGGGTAAGCTAATCAAGTACATACATATATATACATATGTTAGATAATTGTTTTAATCGGCTCTTAACTGTGTATTTTTTTTGTGGAAACCCAAGCAATAAGGTCTATAAATTTGTCATTGTTTCATTATTGCATTATTTACAACACTATAAAACTTTTAAAATGAAATCAACAATGGTTAAATCTTTAGTTTGCTTTTCCAAGAAAAACTTAAACGAAGTTTGTGGCAATGTGTTTATCTAAATTATGTACATACGTATGTATGATAACAGATATTGAGATTGTGTAAATGTGCATTAGACTTTTACTTTTAAACATTAGAGATAGAGAGTCAGCCCTAGTTGCAGCATTCTTTTGTGATAAGTCAACTATTGATAACTGATAAGTGCAATACATACTTATTTCAAGGCACATGCAATGCCAGTCAAGTGCAAATCTAAAAAATTTGTATTTACAAAAACCCCATATTAATCATTTTAATACATATTGTACAGACATACATATATAGTTACATCAGTACATCACTCAAAGTATGAATGGCTTTGTCGTAGCTACTTGTGACTTGTTGATGAGTGGGTGCAGTCAGCATTGAACTTGAGAGTCAAAGCTCTAGCTTGAGGCTTGAGGCCTGAGGCAGACGCAGAGGCAGCGGCAGTGGCAGAGGTCGACGCAGAATTTTGTGGTTTGCCTAAAACTAAGTCTAAGCTTCACTCTCTGGATATACAAATGGTGAGAGTAAGAGTTTGTCTGAGACTGGGAGAGAGGGAGATCGTCAAAAAAAAACGAGAGTCAAAGCTTCATTTAGTTGAAGGCCCACCCTCTCTCTCTCTCCATCACATCTTCTCCTCTTCTGTTCACTAATCTCATTTTCGTGCTTGCTGCACTCTGCTGTTTTACTTGTTGTTGTTCTACAACAAAAAAAAAAACCATTTGATTTAATTTCTTTCTCTCAATATTTGGTTTTCGTTTCTTGCGGTTCTTGCTTGTCAAAAGTTGCTTTAAAAGCGCAGCTTGCATTGTGAAGAAACACATTTATCGTCCGGCAATTGTGTTGTTCATACCCCCCGCCCAGGGCCTCTCTCCCTACCCCCTGAAACACTTTTTTACCTGTTTTATTATTTTGTTTTAAACTTTAATTTTGTTATTTTTTTACTTCGGTAATTTCTGTCATTGTTGTGCGTGCATTTTCGTCAATTTTTGGACATTCCAAAGTTTTTGTCAGTCGCTTGTTTCGCTGCGTGTTCTTGTATATACCGTTATGTGCATGGCATTACACTAATTGTTTTAGTACCGACACACACATACAAAAATGGCAAATGATAACGGTAAAACGCAAAAGGAGCTAACTCACATTGAAATGGATGAAGTGAAACGGGAACAGGTAAGAAGTAAAAGTGGACAAAAGTGAAGAGAAGCAAATAAAAAAAAAAAAAGTGAAACATTTTTGCGCATTGACCTTGAATTAAATGTGGGACAAATTCTTTTATTGGTCTCTCTATCAAATTGATTGATTGCAACAAACAAACAACAAAACGAAAACAGGTTTTTGCCCATCAACATTTAACAATGTTAGATCTCTAATACCCTTTACTCACGACTTTCTCTCTAAAACCTTATAAATTAAATTAAATTAAATCATCATGATATCATACATATACGCTAAGTATTCAAACGTTTGAAAATTAATTACATCAATTATCTAATTAAGTTGACTAAATCACTTAATTTGTTGTCAAACAATTGACAATAGTTTTGATAAAAGATAATGCATTTTTTCAATTCATGAAACAAAACGTTTCAAATGTATTCAATATCGTCTTGTTCCAATAGAATGTTTATATATTTAGTTGGTTACAGGTTTTCAAATCTCTTGCCATAGTGGTTGGAATCGTTGTGTGTGTGTGTGTGTGTGCGCAAAAGCCTTAACTAATAACTGACCCACTTTCCCACTGGTAAAGAGTCGAACGGACGGACGGTCATTGGTTGGTGTTATTCACCTTCAACTTAAAGTTTTTTTTTGGGGGGGGGATACCTGAAACCTGTCCCTCGATCTTCATTTTCGTTTTCGTCCGTCTACTTATAATTTCGATTTATCCATTGTCATACAAATAGGCAACAGGTTGCTTGGTCTGGTTGGGGTAGGGTGGAGGGGTTGTCTAGACAAATGTTAGACAATCGATCTATGTTTACTTTGTTCACACTTTACCGTTCTCTAATGCAGCTTCTCTCTCTTTTTCTCTCACTCATTAGTTTTTTTCTTCTCAATAGTGAATATTATTGTTTTTTGTTTTGTTTGCAATGTTTTGTTCATATATAATTTGTTCATCTATTATGAATTTTACTACTAGGGCGGACTCTGACTATAATCTAAAAAGTAATTGTTTTCCTTAAAATATAGACTATAACTAATTTGTATAATGTGAATTGCTAAGCAAAGCTTTCGTTGTCGAGACATTTCAATTTCAATTGGCCCTATCTTTGTAGTCTTAATCCGTCCCTGGTCAATGCCAAGACAAGCTACCAGTTGGGTATGAAAATGGCAAGCTTCAAAGCTTGTTCTTAGTTTGAATCCAAACGTTGTCTGGCACATGACCAGATCGGACAGCTCAGAAGAAGCTGCGACAGAGCGAGAGAGAAAGATTGTATTGAATCGCTTATATCAAATCTGTTTAGCAAATATTTTAAAACAGTTTGATCAACTATGACCAATGCAATTGGCATAGATAATTGTCAAGCGATGACGGTAAGTTAAATTTTAACAATAAGAAGAAGAAAAAACCCGTCAGAAGTGCCGCAAACAAGGAATATATACAAAAAACTTAGTATAGTAACTATATTGAATCAATTGCATAGCTTTGTTAAGATTTTAAGTATTATTCATTTTTAACGCTTTTAATATGTATAATATATTCTCCTTTATATACCCGTAAGTACATATCTGTATATAGTGAAAGTCAAAAATTCAGATGGTCATCTGAATGATATGGCATTCTGTTGTTTTTTATGGCATTGATAATTCACTCGACAGACTGATTCTACACGTTCCGTGATAAGCAGAAACTAATGAGAAAAAACCAAATGAAAAAAACTGTCTGATCATTCCATTTACCTTCTTCCTTTACCCTTAGAAACCTATTCCATATCCCAAGTCGGTGGCATTCATTATCAGCAATGAGTTTTGCGAAAGGTTTAACTATTATG
Organism: Drosophila equinoxialis; assembly: GCA_018150345.1. Lineage (NCBI taxonomy): Eukaryota > Metazoa > Arthropoda > Insecta > Diptera > Drosophilidae > Drosophila > Drosophila equinoxialis. The sequence goes on along the minus strand of JAECWI010000002.1, from coordinate 3,519,887 downwards.
GCATGCGCAGTGAGTGACAGCAAATAAAATGACTATTCAAAAAAACCAAAAAATTCAAAACTCAATATTTTCCACTTACTTGTATGTACATATATTATAGCCATTTTGGTCTTGTACCTCACCCATAAGCTCGGTTACAATGAGGAAGCTGCCACGGTGCTATTCCACACGTTTACCATGCTCGTTTATATATTCCCACTGGTTGGAGCTCTCATTGCAGACGGTTGGATGGGTAAATACAAAACGATATTGTATTTGTCGATAGTTTACAGTATTGGAGCCATGATTGTGTCCTTTGGAGCAGTGCCATTGGAGGGAATGCCCATCAAGTGAGATATATTTTTGTTTGGGATCAATTAGAATTATAATGATTGTAATGATTACTTTGCAGATTGGTAACTATTATAGGCCTTTTGCTTATTGCCATGGGCACTGGAGGAATCAAACCATGCGTTTCAGCCTTTGGTGGGGATCAATTCCGTTTACCCGATCAGAGTGCACAATTGGCCAAGTTTTTTTCACTGTTCTACTTTGCAATTAACGCCGGATCGATGATCTCAACGACTGTTACTCCCATATTACGAGAAGATGTCCATTGCTTTGGTGAACATGATTGCTTCTCGCTGGCCTTTGGAGTACCAGCCGTTTTGATGTTGGTCTCAGTGCTGATCTTTATTGCCGGCAAGAGGCTTTATCGTTGTAACCCACCGGCTGGGAACATGATTTTTGGAGTATCCCAGTGCATTACGGATGCCTATAAGGGATGGCGTAAGCAACGCAAAGTTGAGCCCTTGCCCCATTTCCTGGATTATGCGGAGCCAACGGTGGGGCCAAAAATGGTCTACGAAACGAAATGTTTGGCCAAGATTCTGGTGTTGTATCTGCCATTTCCCATTTTTTGGGCTCTATTCGATCAGCAGGGATCAAGATGGACATTCCAAGCCACTCGTATGGATGGTGATGTCTGGGGCTATCACATCAAACCCGATCAGATGCAAGTGGTTAATCCGTTGCTTATTCTGGCGTTCATTCCGCTGTTTGACTATGTCGTTTACCCTCTCCTGAAACTGATAGGCATTAAACGACCTCTACAGAAGCTTACAATTGGTCTCTTGCTAGCAGCAATTGGTTTTTTCCTCTCTGCCGGACTGGAAATGAAAATGGAAGAAGCTTCGCCACTGTCAGCCCCCACAGAGCCCAACATGGCCCATTTGCGGCTATATAATGGCATGCCCTGCCGCTATGAATTCACCATGAGTGTAAATGGAACTTCTGAACAGCATTCAATCGAACCACTTGGCATGTGGTCAGATCTTGCGATACATTTGCCCGAGTCTAAGGAGTACACCTTCAGGGCTGAGTCATCGCAAGGAGGAGGAAAATGTTCTGCATCCATTGAGGGTAAATTACGATTGCATCCGGGCAAGTCGATTGGTTATTTTTTGATTGGAAATCACATTGAAGAATTTGCCGATGGCTTGGCAGGTATTCATAGTCCAAATAGTGCGACATATCTCAGGATTCTCATTAATACACCCAAAAATGAGGGACCCATTTTACTCAGGATTCCTGGTTCTAGTCTTTCGTCCCGATCACTCGATATGGGCAATTTTTCACAGTTACACAAAGTCAGCCAAGGTTATGGGCAAGTGGATATCAATGGAAAAAAAGTGGCCGACTTTGAGACCAAGATAGGAGGACTGTATAGTCTGCTTGTGGAGGGCAATGCTCAAGATGGCTATGTGAGTATCCTAAACTAATAAATCGTGTATTTCCTTTCATTTTTCTATTCTTTTATTATGTTTATCAAATTCTCTTTTCATTTCCCCGTTTACAGCAATTCAAGATGTTTGAAGTTGTCTCCCCCAATCGATTTCGATACTATGGCAACTGCCACAAATTGTTGTCATGACTGCAGCGGAGATTATGTTCTCGGTAACGGGACTGGAGTTTTCGTTTACCCAGGCCCCGGCCAGCATGAAGTCGGTGCTGCAAGCCTGTTGGCTTCTATCGGTGGCCATTGGTAACATGATTGTTGTGGTCATAGCCGAAATAAAATTTGTCGATTCGCAATCGGCTGAATTTGCTTTATTTGCCACTCTAATGTTGGTGGATATGATGATATTTCTTTTCTTGGCTCGCAACTATCAGTACGCGAATCACTCTGAGAGCCCTGAGAATGAAAGCAATGGACACACACATAAAGGAGAGCCACAAATCCATGACCACACTGCAGTCACACCTCGCAAATTAGCTGGAGCTGAGCCCGTCTACGGAGCATATCGTAATCATGCCTATGATGACGATCATTCCGAGGCCTAACTGCTATTTCAAATATGTTTCAATTGTTTTGTGTATATAAGTATGTGTCCAACGGATCGAATATGTTTTTATCGAATTTATGTAATAAGATTTTATTTATACTTTTTGTACATTTTGTAACTATTTTTGTTAATATATATTTATTTATTTTAAATCAGAAACTGTTCCCACTTTTAAATTAAACGTTAAGAGAAATGGCGTTGCCCCAGCGCCATAAAATGAATTTTGTGTTTGGCGCCGCCCCACTTGGGGCAGTGCAGTCTGGCAACTCTGCAGGCATACAAATTTAACTCTCCTAACGGAAAAAGAGTTACTGTGGGTGTTTATTGAACTGCCCTCGCATTTGAAAACGACATTGCCAGCAGGAAAAAAATCTACATACATACTTAGGTACTTATAAGTTGAAGATAATTTCTGAGAAAATTTTCAAGGGCATGGCGAGAAAAGGTCTTGAAAAATAGACTTCCAGGTAGACAGCTGCCATGTCTGAGAAACTGTAAAATTAGGAACCCTTGGTAAAGACAAACATAAACCGGATTAGGGGATGCAAATGTGCATGCGTCTACCTGGTAAAAGGTCCCATGGTCAGAGACGCCGAGTACTCGGGACTAAAACCGAGTCTTGCTCGTTGCAACTTCAGCGAGTCAGTTATCAGTCGAGTAAGAACATTTCAACTAACGGGCACGTCCCCGTCAAGGCATTGATACAATTTTTCTTTAAATTTAGCTATAGGGAAAATGTGAAACAATTAGAGAAAAAAAAAACAGTGCTAGACCTTAGCAATTTCCAAAAGTTATAAACAAAAGTTAATGTGGAAAAAGTTCAAAGTTCTGTCAGCTAATTGCACCTATTTTTCTGTGGTGTCATTTATTGTTGAGATGACTCACAATTCTTGGCGCTGGAAAATTTCGGCATGTATCTGTTGCTCTATGGTGGGACTTTTATTTTACATTTCGAGGTCGAAGCCCATGTATGTATGTACATATTCTTATGTACATACATATTTATAACGCTTTCTATGGAAAAATTTTGCCAGCTCTGCCAAAATGCATGCAAATAAAAGACTTTTGCTTGGTGCCACACAGGGAAAATGAAAAAAAACCCAACACGACACGAACACTTGAGAGATGAAGCGTAAAAACATACTTCAAATCGTACAGTGCCAGTGTGTGGTGGCATCACACGAAAGCGAAAGAGATGAAAACGGACGAGTAAGGCGCTCCTACTCGCACACGAACCGACGACGAAGAGCTGGGAAAATGTTTGCATTTGAAGCGGAAAGAAGCGAGATGGCTATAGACCAGAGGAATGCAAAGCGAAGCAGAAGAGTGAGCGTGTATAACAGTGTGTATAACAGTTGAGTCCCTCACCACAGGGTGCACAATACATGTCGCCTTTGCTCCAAATACAGAATCAAAGGTGAAAACAATTGTTGGTCGGATAAATTTGAGTACAAAATTTTGATTTGGCCTTCATCTTTTGGAAGTTGTTAAGGTCTGCCATCCTTTAGAGGTTGAGGGGGGAGAGATTAGAGATTAGACAGTTAGACTTAAAGTTAGACGTTTTGGATGATTCAGATATTAGATCATTAGCAGAGGGGTTTTCAAAATTTTGAATAATTTGTAGATTTCTAGTTCAGTTTGGAAGATCTCGATGCTAGAAGTTTTTAAAGGTAAGTTTTTGTTTCCACACAACTCTTAAACCTCAAGATAAATTACAAAATAAATAAGAAATTTCAATTTTTAACCAATTTTCATCTATTTCATTTTCTTTCAGATGAGAAGTCAACAAAACTTGAAACCAGTTTTAGTCTTTGAAGATTTTCCAAGGATTTTAGGCTAATGTCATTTCACTCATAAACTCACAATATTCATCCAAAAAAAAAACAAATATTTCATATTAACACACACACACACAACAATAGCACACATCTACTAAAATATTTGAAATCAAATATTTCGAAAAATGGAGCAAAAAAAAAAAACAAATTTTTTGAGACGTTTTCCGAAATGTAACGAAAATAATGATCGAATTGCGTAAAACCAAAATGGAAACGTGTTTCGAACGTTTTAAAAAAAAAAAACTTTGAAATACGGTCTAAAAAAATATATGAAAAAAAGAAAAATATATACAAAAACAAATCTTGCAATGAAACGTTTTACGCAATGCGAAAAAAGAAAAGAAAATACACAAAAAAAAAAAAAAAAAAAAAATAAATACAAATGAAAAGAAAATGCAAGAAAATTTGTGGAAGCGTTATACGCATTTTCCCCATATTTTCTAAAGAATCATGTTTGTTTTGTTATACGCCTGGGCCGATACACAAAGACGCAAATATATATATTTTTGACTGTTATGTAGTAATGGAAATCGGCCGAGGAATATAATAAATTAGGATTGGTTCTATTTGTCTACCGATTTAGGCCAATCAACAAATTGAGAATTAAACAAAATATATTTCAATTCGAATCAAAAATGTGTTTTATTTCAAATGGAGATACTAAGCGTGGATTGTTTGTCGATTGGAAAGAATTTGTTTCAAAATATTCAATTATTCTTAAGTTGCGGACAAAATGCAGTATTTGTTATCCTCTCTTCATGATTTAATCACATCCTCCGGATCTCCTGATCTAGGCAAACCTTAGGCTTTTTGAGAATTTTCCAAGTGAAATTTCCGGGAATCTGCCTAGCCCTTCCCAGGACAGTATTTTTGATAAATTTCTGAGGGATTTCGAAAAGTTAAATCGTATTAAATACATAATGGGAACTAAAGGAAAAAAGTTGTCAATCGATTTACATCACGAATTAGGCAAAATATTAATTTTCGACGTTTTAATGCCAGATTCAATAAGAAAGTAAAGACATGAAGAAATGACGGAGTTATAAATTCTCAAGTTTAAGAATTTTGGAGAATTCTTTACGATGATTTGTCACCTGTATTTATCAGATGTCCTGCATGATTTGTTTACCCCGAATAAGTATGCTACATTTATTTCTAGTTAAGTATGCTGGGACATCACAAGTCCAAAATAGTCGAAAAGTCCTTATTACTCAGACATTTTAGGCGCGATCGTGATGCCGCCAGATGGAAGCCCTAGAACGTCCACATCGGGTGACATCAGCAGGTCCTGGAATGTCCTTTGATTAACTGAGAAAGATGTTCATTTCGAGAAATATCCCGCATCCTTAGATGACCCCAATTTTTGTTGATGCCAATCTGTAGATATCATCAAGGACTTTCTGGGGAACCATGGTTTTTCTCGATGCTATATCCTTGCAGGACATTGTCGGATTTCGAGAGGACATCATTTTTGGGTCCTCCTGGATCAGATCTATCGAGTTCTCAACTTTCCTTCAAATATAGCAAAAAGTCACAGAAAACCCATCAATGTCCTTATAACTTGGACTTTTTAAGGACGACCAGGATGTCGTTTTGTCGGTTTATAGTCCATGATGACCCGCAACTACTGAGACTGCGGAGATCTTGACAAGTCCTTTGGGAAGCTGAGATAAAAGGACTTTTTTGTTTAAGAAAAAAATAACACATATCTAGTGAGGTCTTTGAAAAATCAGGACTAAAGCGGTGTGCAAAGGACATCTCGATCGTCCTGCGGAGAGCTAGGATGACAAGCATTTTATGGTTTTTGACTACTTTGAACTTGGAAAAAACTAAAAAAAAAAAAACAAATTACATTTAAAGGACAATCGAGATGTCCTTAAGTCCTTGTTCGTTCGACAGACATCAGCATGTCCTGAAATGCCCTTCGAAAAAGGACATTATGGACTAAAATCCCTACTCATTGAATTGGCGTTGATTTCTTTCCTTTTATATTTAGGTGTGTAATTTATTTGAAACATTTTTTGTTTTTATTTGTAAATGTATTTGTTTTGTGTTTTTGTTTCGTATAAAAAAAAAACCTCATTGTATAAAAATATATAATATATAGGTATATAGTAAACATACAAGACATCATTTAAATGCAATAATAATTATGTTAAGTACAAAATGCAAAAAAAAAGGTCGTTGTAATAATATTTAGATTTATGCAAGAGTCGTTCGACAACATCCAGCCATAAATGGGAAGCTCAGCGACTGAGTCCAATAAGATATCTTAAAATTGTTGTAAATATATATATATATATATATATATATATATATGTATATAAAAAAAACTTAATCATAGAATGTAGAAAAAAAATGAATGTATGTATATTTCAATGTGAAGCGACTTATTCAGTAAAGAGTTTATCTTTGATGAGATTATTTCCAACTGAATTAATATTAAATAAAAGTAATTCAATTCATACACATTGCATGTGTACACATATGGAGATTGTCGATAGGCAGAGTGGGAACAGTTTTGGAACTTCTCATGTGAAACCATAGAAGGCACTGAATGCCCACAGGCCGTGGCCAATTCCCTTGGCTTATAATCTAGATGCTAGACTCTAAGATTAAGATTCTAAACGATTTTAATGCAATCCTTAATAATTCTTTCTAGGCAATGTGGCAGCATATAAGACTTGCTTTTGAGATTAACTGTTGCTTGGTTGACCAAGGTATGATCAATCCATTTATCGTCGTGGTCATTGTCATTGTCGTCGGTCTTTATCATCTCCTTTGATTGAGCATTTGCAAATAATATTCACAGTTATTGCAATAGACAGCCGGAGCTATCACATGCCGTTTGCGACACAGATTACATTCCACAGCCTTGGCCGAGGCTTTGACAATGGCATTGTTATATACGCGGGTTGGTATGGCAGCGATGGCAGTGTTGGACAGAGGAGGCGGCGGATTATTTGGATTACTTTCGGGTAGACCATTCTGTATGGTTAGCTTCGCTTGCAATGGCAGAGGTGGCGGCGGCGGGGGTGGTGCTAACTGATGGCCATCATTTGTAGCCTCGCCCTTGGTACCAGGCTCAAAACTGACCTTCTTTTGCATCGGTTTTGCTGCAACATTGCATTGCAATTGTTGTAAATGTTGTTGCTGTTGGTTGAGAGCTGCTGCAGTTGCCGTTGGTGGTGTTGGATAAAAACCATGTGGGATGGGAACTCGTTGATAGGGTGAAGGCAATGTTGTTGTGGTTGTTGCTGCTGCTGCTCCTCCTCCTGCCATCTCTTGATTAGTAGTTGAACCATTGCTAAAATAGGCGAGATTTAGTTGTTGCTGTGCCTGTTGCTGCAATTGTTGTTGTTGTTGCTGGTGTTTCTGCAGTTGTACCGAATAGCTTTGGGGCATCATATGATTATGACTCAAAAGCCGAGGCATACTAAGATATGGACTATCCATCTGTTGTTGTTGTTGCTGCTGTTGTAGGTGTTGCTGCTGCTGCTGTTGTAGCTGCATGTGTTGCTGTTGGGCCAAACCGTTCATGCTGGTGCGTTGTTGTTGCTGCTGTTGCTGTTGTTGCTGTTGCTGGTGGCGATACAATTCCTGTTGCTGTTGAACAAGCTGCTGATGTTGCATCCTTTGGACATAACGTTGCATATCAGTGGCCATTGGTCTGCCCATTATGGGTGATGGTTGCTGTTGATGTTGCTGCTGCTGCTGCAATGCTTGCAAGACATTTGCTTGCTGTTGCTGTTGTTGTGGTCGCGGTTGCGGTTCTGCTTGCAACCGCTGGGTATTTGGCTCCTGTACCATTTGTGTGGCAACCTTTTCATTGGGATTTTGTGCTGTCCTTAGAACGCGTTCCAATATCGGATTCGGTATGAAATCATCGTCTTCATCATTGTCAGCGGTGGCTACCAATATAACTTGATCACAGAATGAGACACTCTTCTTCTTGACCCTTTTGGGTGGACATTGATTTGGATTCTGATTGAATGATTGCTTCACAAAGGAGTTAAGCAATTCCACTTCACGTATTTCCTCAGCTATTTGTGATTCAGACATTTCATATTTGGGTTTGGGCAACAGTTGTTGTTGTTGCTGCTGATGCTGCTGATGACGTGCCATTGTTGGCGGCGGTGGGCAATCCACTTCATCTTCATCCAATTGCTTATTACAGGTGGGCAATCCATTCATCTGTGTCCGCACTTGAGGCGGCATAAGGAGCATTTCCTGCGAGTTATACGAACGTATAATGGCAGTCTGCTCGAAACGATTAGCCAAGTCTCGAACACTTTTCGCCGTGACATTAGCCTCCAAGTTTCTTTGCTTAGCTGTTATGAGATCGGTTTGCTGCTGTTGCTCCTGCTGTTGCTCTTGCTCCTTGCGCATTTTGAGCAAATGTTGGCGCTGTTGCAGTTGGGCTAGAATGCTGGTGGTTCCCATGCCATCGCCAATGGAATCGAAGTGCTGGCGTTGCTGATGCTTGGCGGCAGCCTCCAGAGCCTGCAGCTGATTCAATTGATGATTGAGGGGTTCCAAATCGATTTCCGGTGGTGGGGGCGGTGGGAAATCCTCACTGGCCTGCCGGGAATGGCACACAGAATGCGGAGGGCTTGGATAGGGTGGCAAGTCCAAGTGGGGCGCCTCAATTAGGCCCAAATCCTTCAATGGACTCTGCTCCGAGTGAACCTGGGCACAAGTGGTGATAATGGTCTGATAAGAGTCCTCACTAATTGAAGTATTTGAGCTCATATTGGAAATATTCGAAAGGTTAGCCTCATGATGGTATTGTTGTTGTTGTTGTTGCTGCTGTTGGGTGAGCGTGGAACTGGTACGCATGGGTGGTGGAGGCGCAACTTTCGGGACCATAGTCAATTGCCGTCCACTGCCATGAAAACTCTTGCGCATCAATTTACTGCGCTCTAAATTCGGATTCGGATTGTGACCATTAATGGCTTCTTTGCCTCCTGCTCCTACTCCTCCAGTTACACCATTTGGATAATCGAAATGTCCCTCGGAGATGTAGCCACTCATGGCTGTTATTTCAGGATGTTGCCCCAAGCCCAGAGAGCTGTCATCCTTGGATCTGTGATTAACACCAGCGCCGCCCACAGCTGGCAGGGTCATCTTCAGTTGATTCATTGGCGCTGCATCGTCTCCGGCTTCGGTTAGATCAGGCATGGAACGATTTTTTCGTCGTATCAGACCTCCCATCAGAAGTTTGCGTCGGATTTTATGCTGTTTCTTGCCGCTCTTGTCCTTTTCCTTCTTCTCATCCTTGTCTTCCTTGTGCTTCTTCAATGTATCCTTGGCATTGACGAGCAGAGTTTCGGTTAACGAAAATTCTCTTGTAAGCTTATGGCGATCTTCACTGCGACTACGCTTGTCCTTCTCCTTGTCTTTGTCCTTATCGCGACGGCCAAATATGGAACGACTCTCACGCTCGGGCTTGGATTGCTGCTGCTGCTGTTCGTATGCAATGGCCAAGTCATCAGTGCCTCCTGCAGCTGCTGAGGCAGCGGCCAATGTCTTCAAAGGACTCTTGCGCTTCGGCAAAGTGGCATAAATCTCAATGCTCTTGGCTGAAGACGCCTGCAATTGTTGCTGCTGTTGTTGGTCGTGCAGTTGCAATTGATGTTGCTCCTTGCTCAGTGGATCCAGGGTGCGATCCTTGCTATTCTGTCTCACATGCTTCACACTGCTGGTGCTGCCCTCTCGCATATGCTTTAGCTCTGGCATGGCCTCCGATTCGGGGCCCTTTTCGACAAGGATGCGACGATGCAGGCTTCTGGCCCTCATCACGCACGTGTTGTGTTTCATGCGAGCAAAGGTCATGGTATGCGGATTGCTATACGGAGCATCCATTGCTGCTCGTGCCCTGCCAGCGGCTGCATTACACAAGACCAAAGCCGTTTCCAGATCATGTGATTCCTCAACAAGTCGCGACTTTTCCAGCAATTGATCGGCCTCGTGGCAAAGTTTCTCGCAATCCCCTGCCAAATGGAGACCGCTGGAAACCACTTGAGGTGCCATTCCGGAACCTGCTGCTTCTGGTATCTTAGCCAGCTGAGGATTCAATGGATGCTTGGGTGGATATGAGTCCGTTGAGCTGAGGGAGAATGAATCGTAACCAGCATCATAGGGCATGCCATGCCTCGTAGGACTTTGGGGCACTGCTGAGATGCTTCCACCGCCAATGCCACCTGCTCCTGCGCCTCCTCCTCCTCCGCGTTTGGCCACCATATATAGGTATGGATTATCCAATGTCGTTGAACTAGCCGAACTTGCGCTATTCCGATCTCCAGACCAATTGCCCGAATCCCGACGTCGTGGCTGATTCAAGTGCTCAGGCATGGTTAGACCATCACTTGGTGGAGAATTTCCATTGGAGGCTCCACTGGATTCGGAACTATGGCTACGCTGCAGCTGCAGATGCTGATGATGCAGCTGACGACGAGCCGTATCGATGAGCGGCTTACGATCTAGTAGAGAACCGCCACTAACACCGCCCGCCGTTCCGTTTATTTTATCCTGAATGACACTCAGATTCTGGTATTGAGCATTAAGGACATGCTCCACCGTTTTACGGCTAATATAGCCATCAGTCTCATCATTGCCAGGATTTGTTTGTATTGTCTTCTGAATGATACTGAGGTTCTGGTAATCATTTGCCGGTGAACTGCGCAACGGAGTCGGTGTAATAGCTCGTCGTGTATGCCCCAAACTTGGCTTCTCCGGACTGGGAGTAATGGCGCGACGCACCACCGCAGCGGCCGCCGATAGTGAGGAGACAATGGGCGCCTCCATGGCGGCGGAGCTCGGCGGTTGTGGCACTGCATAAATAAGCAGCAATGGCTGATAACGGCCGCGACTGCATTTATCCACCACTCCTTCCCAGCTTGGTCCCACCTCCTTGACATTGGCATCATCAAAATAGACCCAAACCTTCAGTTTGGTATGGAAAAAGAAGGTCGTATAATGCTTGCCATAATATGACACAATGCCAACCAGTTCGTGTTGATATTGTTGGGCCCAACGTTGTTCGCTGACCTGATGGAACACATCAGCCAGTCGAAGATTGGTGCCAATGGCTTTCAGCACTGCATGCACTTGATCTGCAGCTGGTCGTTCCGAGTCCCATACAATGCCAATAGATACGACATCTGGTCGATTCAGCAAAGCTCGACAAATTCCAATTTTCGCTCCACACGAATTCTAAAAAGGTCAATTTTATTTAATGAACTTCTAAAACTTTTGAACTCCATTAATTACACTTACCGGACAATCGCGTATATCGCCCATATTTCCAGCGGCACGTAATAATTGGCCAAAACTCAGCTGCTGATGGCTCTGCATGGCCAGATTCTTTTGTGATGTTAGGGCCGATGCGGATACATAATGGACCATCTGGAGGAAAGTAAAAGAGACGGAAGTTTCAATTACACGTGTTTGCGGCTAGATGCCCTTTTTTGGGCGGGTCTATAATCTTCTACTTCTAAACTAATGTGTGGGTGGTGTCTATCAGAAACTGGTCAAGCTACTTGCTCAAAGGCAGAGAGAGGGAAAACTAGTTTGCTTAACTGTTAATGGTCAGAACGAACAGAATTGTAGACAGGCTTTTGCATATTCTGCATGCATCTACGTTGCAGGTGTTTAAAAAAAAAAAAAAATTGTTATTGCCATGTTGTTATTAGCCCCCATTCCACTCCACACACTGGCAAAGAACGTCAGCACTTAATTTCATTGATGGAACAGGCAAGATCAACATTCTAACTAGACATCTGTATAAATTTACACACAACATGCTTTAATATGAATCCATTCAAATGGAATTCCATTGAATGAGCGTCAACTATGTAAAGAAATTACATATTTACTTGTTAGATCTCACTAATTAATGATTAAAAAACTAACATTCATTCGTTCGTACTTCATTTTTTAACCCCCTAAGACAAACGGAATCGTTTGAGTAGCTCAGACTCACCTGTGTGAAGGGTAACTGCTCCGAGTTGGCTCCACATTTGCACACACTCTGCTCGATGACCCGCATGGCAAATCGTCGATGAGCTATGCAATTGGCCGTTTCACATGCATCGCCCGTATCATCTGGCGAAATGTGAGAATGCACGCGATGCAATAGAAGCTCAAAACATTCGGCAGCATCGCCCAAGCAACCCAATGGAAATCGTCGTCCAGCCAGCGGGCCACTGGCCAAAGCACGACGCAAAGGCTCGGGACATAGAGCTGGCTCCGAGCTGGTTTGCAACTGTTGAAAAAGTTCCTGCATTGATTGATTGAAAGATGAAAATATTAGAGAAACATCGAAACAATTAGGAAAATGTCGAACTCTAGAATCGGCTAGTCTAAGGCATTGCAAAAAAATATTTAAAAGTATTCATTAAAAGTGTAATCTTACAATGACCGCATTAATGCAACGATCCCGCTCAGTTGTTCCAGCAGATCGATCATCTCGAGAGATGCCAATATTCTGATGATGCTGATTGTTGTAGTCCAGGCAAGCCAATTCCACACTGCTGGACACTTTGGCCAATGCCGTTGTGAAGGGGGAGCCGATCGATGACTTCACCTGGGGATGATGATGTTTCGTTTGACGCGTCAGGGTCGATGATTTGTGTCCCTCGTGACTGTCTAGGATTACTTTGCGAGGGCTACTACGTGGTAAAGTGCCGCCATTATTGCTTATCAATTGCTGCAATTGTTGATGTTGAAATGGAACTGGAGTCGCCGTCGCTGGCCCCGCCGCTGTCGTCGCCGTTGTTGTCGTCGGTGTCGTCAATGTATTTGCAGGAGAAGTTATTGTCGCCGGCGGCGTTGAGTTAGAAGTCACCACATTAGTGGGCTCTTTACGTTTATAACGAAACTTTATCATTGCTAAGCAGTTGAGGGGACTCCAAATTCGTTTCGTACTTCTCCAACTAGTTATAGTATGGTCTCCTGCAAAAGTTATATATAAGGTAAGTAAAAGGGAATCGGGGGAAGCTTTGCCTTTGCACAGGTCAACAACTTGACTCGAAAACCCGAATTTAATTACTCAGCACATTTTGGTGCACAGAACGGAAGTGGAAAAAGCAAGGCAAACAGAAATGATGACAGACTAGTCCATGGAAGAGACAGAGTGAAAAAGAGGAAGTTACACCAAAGAGACTAAACACTAAACCGCAAAGCTTGAACTCGGACTTCATCATGGGCACGGGCACGCGTTTCGATAACAGCTGCTACAGGTTTTTCTTTAGGGTGTGCTTTTGAGTGTCACATACATAAGTATATGAAGGTACCTACATAGATATGTATGTATATATTCGCATGAATATTCAATGCATCGAAAGTGACCAGCAAAGAACATACAGAGAGACAGAGACGAAGACTTTCGCTTTTGTATCTTTCAACGACCTCTTTTTGTGTATGATGAATATTGAACTGAAAGTTTCGCCCCAAAAAAACCGGTCCAAAATCCAAATACAAAACGTAGTGCAGTTTATTATTTGTTCATTTTCATTTTGAAACGTATATATTTTATTCAGCATTTATTTATGCTGACCTAGCAATGTTTCGATCTGTTGAAACTGAAGCTCTAATGACAAACACACTGAAAAGTAGTATATAGAAATTATATAGAACTCAAGACGTTACCCCAAATGACGACATAAGCAACATATGGCTGATATATATTTTTTAAAGGCCTTAATTACTAGCAATTTACTTCGAGTTAACAATGAATACTTGCTTACAGACATATGTATGTATGTATGTATGTATGTATGTATGGGTATCCATCTATATGTATATATATTTGGGTATATATTCGGGACAATTAACACTTGTCATCTGGTCTGCGACAACAACAAGTTAATAGCCAATTGTAGTTGCTCTTTCTACCATTTTGTAAAACTCAAAACATTCTCTCATACATTTCGAATTGGGGAAAATTTAGCTTCAATATGACATTTGAAATTTACTTTGGGGTTCAGGTTCTTGAGGAAGAAGAGGTATAGGAAGTGTACAAATAATAAAACAAACATTGTAGTAGTGAATCATAAAACGAGGAAATCTTTCATTTCAATTACCTCAATGTTTTTTTATGACTTGACCACACACACACACACACACGGCCTAAACTGCATTGCTCTAAGCCCCTCAGGGCGGAAACGGCTCAAATATTGATAAAAAAGTATTGTCACATAACTTGGTAAAATATTTTTACGTAGGTTACTTCATACAGACATCAAAGAAGTGGAGAAAGAACAGATCTAATATAAGATCATACTTAGTAAGTGGACACCCTTAGACAAAGAAATAAAATAACTAAAATGTGACCAATCAAATGGAAAGTTGCAAAACCCAACCCAAGCCATTGAGCACAGGTAAACCCGGTACTTGTGGTCCTTGAAAATGCGATTTGTTTTTACTAATTTGCACACCTTCAACAACCATAGATAGAGAGAGAAAGAGAGAGAGACACTCACACACATACATAGATATTTTGAGATACAAAATGCAAAAACTAGTTTGGAGATTTACCTGCAGCTGCCTAAGATTGTTGTTATTGCTTGATCAATGATTTATGGCTTTAATTGTTTTGCATAGATTTACTTTTCTGCGGGGGAGTAGAAAGAGGCAAGCAGAGAGGTATGGTGGGGGAGAGCAAACATTTAACCATTTTAAACACTAATGGTTAGAATTGCCTTCCGCAACTTACAAGTAAAAGACATTAGACCCATGCAGAATGAGAAAAAGATTCAATGGAGCCTTTTTGTTCTGTACAGGTGAACGGGGCCCTAGATTTGACATAAGCACGTGATTGGAATGTATTTTGGAAATTATATGTATATTTATTTATGCCAAACATGACTTCGACTTCGACTTTAAACAGGTTTTTTTTATTCTTTTTCAAAAATTTATCATTATCAAGAGCTTAGGATCTACAACGAGTAGACTAAAAATGCGACTAGCAAAAGTAATTAAAGTATTTTAAAACTAATAAATAAAAGGTTTTGAGAACTCCATTTAATATATATTTTGTAAGATTTATAGTGTTCAAATTTGTCATTCTATGGTATACAGGGTAACAAAAAGTTGCACAACATAATTCTTCAGTTTGGACCTTTATTATTAATATGCAACAGAAGGCGCCAACCATTCTTGGCTTCTTACATATATTGTATCGATAATGACATGGATTGTCTTGGGTTTGGGCATAAGTCTGCAAGAGTGTGACATATGACCATATGGAAAAAAAACTCTTCAGGTTGATGCCTTGCATTTGTAAGTTATGCAAATATATCAAGAATCTTGCCGAGTAGGAGGGGCAAGACAAGAAGAGGGAGGGAGACAGCCCAACCCAACACTGAACTTAAATTGTACACCATGAAAGAATATCGCGTGATCGTTCCACACAAATCGTCAATCGTTGCTCTCAGTTTTCCCTTGGGAAAGAGCAAGAGGAAGCTTGAGAAGAATAGAATACATCAGCATAAAGGGGGAAAAATAAAAAGAACTCTCTGCGTGTGCTCCAAAGATTAAAATGAAGCTTCTATTGGGGGGTATAAATCAATTATTCAAATGCTAATTTCAAGAGTCTTTCAACCAACAAACAGATGGAACCTGCTTCAAAGCCAACAGCCAACGACATTTCCAGCATTTTGAAAAAGTCAAAGTGGCAAACTAGCCAAACGTTCGATCATTTCAGAGACTGTGACAAAATCTTTGAAAAGAACTTCCAAACACACACAAAGGCAAGTTAATTTTGAAGATGACATTGAGAGACAGTGTCAAGAAGGGGGGTGGGGGATTGATCAATCATGATAGATTGTGTATGGATAGAAAATCAATTGATTTATCATTTTAATCATCTTGGTTTACTCGCTTTTCCAATCTTCCGTTTTAATGGGTGGCAAAAAAAAAAAAAAACTTACCCGCACATTGTTTTGGCTTTTGGTTAAACTATTCATAAAACCAGATTTATAATCCCAGTGTTCGATTATTCGAATATGTGGTGTGTAGTGAATAATTCCCAAAATGATTTTCAGTTTAGATTTTGCTATTCAATCAACATTTGTGTGTGCACTTTGGCAGTAGTCAAACAACTTTTGTTTAATCTTTTTCACAGAATAACAAAAAAAAATTATGTGAAGAAAAAGAGAACCAAAAACTTTTTGCGCGCGTTCGAGTCTTGAGGTTTTTGTTTTTTAGTTTTTAGAAAAAAAATCACTTTATTTTTATGCGGGTTCCCGATCAACGGATCACGGTACGTCTAAACTCGAGTCAAATAACCCAGCAACTGAAACTCGTTTCGTTATGACCAGGTCGAGACGCCGTGAGAGGGAGAGAAAGAGACACAGAGAGCGCGCGCAAAACTGAAACGTAGTCGAAATCGGAGACCGGTTTGAGAAGAGAAGAAGTCCAAGACAATGGAAACTTCTGTTAAACATCAACATAATGGGAAAAAAAGAGAGATAGAGAGAGAAAAGAAGAGAACGAGCAAGCGCGACAGATTGCGCTCACCTGAGCCAACATTCAAAAAAAACAAGAAACACGGGAAACGAGAAACGGGGGAGTTTGGCTTGTTGTAGGCCCCGAAAAACAGGTAAATGAGTGAACCGTACCAAGAGCAGCAGCAGCGGCAGCAGGTAAACAAACAAGTTGCTTACCTCACTCTTTCTCTCACACACTCACTCTCTGTCTAATGCATACACGAATCACCCTGTATTTTGTATACTTAGAAGACCCACTAAGAGATTTACTGTACGTTGCACGCGGAGCAAGACAAAGGGCAAAAAAAAACAAAATCTAGCTAAAACAACGTTTAATTGTCACTCCAAAAACCATTTCAAAAGAAACGTGCTTCAATGTGCTTTGCAGGTAAAAGAAACAATATTAAATAATGGCTAATCAATTGCCACTACGCGACTAAAAAATTGACTTTTGGGATCATCAAAGAAGTGACCACAGAGAGGAATCAAAGTGGGAATGGTCATGGTAAATGGGAACTTTCATCGGGGAGGGGTAAAGGTGGGTAACTTAAGTTTTGGGCCACGTGTGAGTCATCTCTGTTTAATGCTTAATGGATTGATGGTCCCCAGCATCCAAACGAAAAGAGGGGAAAACCCTTAACCCTTAAGCTTGGTCTTCCTTTACCTAAACAAAAGTTCTTCTTAAGAAAAAACGATTACGAACAGTTTTTTCATATAAATATTTTGTTTATTCTATCAACCATGAAGTTATAAGTAAATAAGATTTTGAGACTTAACAGATTTAGTTTCAGATTACCTTTTTCTGCCAACTTTCAAAAATTTGTTTTAAGAAGGAACAAACATTTCAAAGTTCAAAAAAGCTTCTATTTGAAAATGCAGAACACCAAAGACATTTTAAGAGGGGAAATACGAAAACCTAAGCAAAATGACAACAAAAAAAACTATTTGCTGACTATTCGAAAAACCAGCAACAAGAAAATATTATTGGCCTTATCTCATGATAAGTAAGTATGATAATTTTAAAGTCGTCTTCGAATAAACAAAACAAAAAAAACAACCAAAAGACAAAACCTTCAATTTGCACGTCGAAGATGTAAATTTTATTTACAAAAGTTTCATTTAAATAAACAAAAAAATTAATAAATAAAAAATCAGACGCTTAAACATGATTTATTTTAATTGTTTTAAGGCTCATCATATTTTGAATAAAAACAAATTAAAAGACAGAGAGAGAGGGAGAGAGAGAGAGAGGGAGAGGAGATTGCACAAACTGATTTAACTGGAAAAGTGAATCACAGAAATGGAAGTCAAGAAAAGTAAGATGAAGATGAAGATGATGACGATGACGACAGAGCTTTTATGGTCTGATCTGGTCTGGCATGTGCCTGGCAACAGCTTGGCTGGCTTCTCCTTGATTTTACCTGCCTTTTACCTGAGCTCATTAACACTCGAAACTCAATTCAATCGAAGTCATTATCATCATGATCATGATCATTATGCTCGTGCCAGCGACTTATCTACAAATGTACAGACATTCCAGTTGTATTTATTGTTAGCTGGAGAAGATTAGGGCTCCCCCGTCCAAAAAAAAAAAGTGAAACATCTTGTGTGTGTGTGTGTGTGTGTATTTGGTAACCAAATAATGAGACTTTTGATAAGAAGTTTTTCTTTTCTATTTGTATGCCTTGGCTTTTTGTTTAAAAAGGGTCCAAGAGCTAAGCTAACTGGAGCACACCCAGAAAGAAAGAAGAGAAAGATATAAACATTGATAAAAAGATAATAGATATTGCCTGTTTACCATTTTCTGATCTTCTTGCATCTCATTATTAGTTTTTGAAAAAACAAATTAACTTGGTCTGTACATTGCAAATCGAGTCTAGACATAATAAAAACATAATTTTCCTCAGACAGATTATATATCAGCATTTCTATCCTTAATGACTCAAAGTCCTTGAAGTCATTGTGTAAATGGAAAATGTGGGAAATGTGAATTGAAGCATTACAAATTCAAGCTCTTCTAGAGTTCAAGATAGCCTCAAGTTAGGCGATTGTGATCGAGATTATTAAGTTCTTGGGTGCTCCGGTTTTAAGTCGTGGGAGTTTCTCACCAAACAGAAGAACAAGAAGACTTCCCCCATCTTGTATTCACTCAGTTCACTCTTTGCACAGTTGAATGAGCTTAAGTTAAAGGCAAAGAGCGAAGACGACGACGACGACGACGATGAAGACGAAGTAAAAAGACGATTTTCATAATTAAACAGTTTTCAAGTTGGTTGGGCCAAAGGAAGTGGAAAAATTAATTTAAACAAGCGACAAGTGGAAAACCCTCTTCCCCAAAAGAACAAAAAGATAATTAATGCAAAAGACCGAAGACCGAAGAACCGAACCAAGAACGAAGAAGAAAAAAGGGGTTCCTCTGTTATGAGCCAGCCAACAACAACAACAACTAAGAACCCACAATCAACAACAGCCCAACTAACTACCAATAACCCAACAACAACAACAACAAAATGTGGGAGGAGGGAAAAATGGTAACAGACGCATCTAAAGTTAAACAGACGTAGGTTGATAGGGGACAGCAGTATGACAAAATCACAATACATGGAACGGCTTTATTACCCTCTTTGGGTAAGCCTATGCCTTAAGTTAGATAGACTTGGTTCTATGGTTACCAAAAAGGGGCAGAGAACTTAAAAGACGACGACGACGACGATAAAAACAAAGTCCAAACAAACAGGGCACACAACACCAACACTTTCCACTTCTGCGAAGTCAGCGACGTCATGATTATTATTCTCATTCCCATTCTTCGTCTCCGTCTCTGTCCCCAACTCCAACTCCATCTCCAACATTTTCCAGCAAGAGAGCAAGAGAGGAGAGAGAGCGAGCAGCAGCAGACAGGAGTGAAAATGTATTTAACAATCACCCTGTGTTTAGTCAGACAGCCAGCGTCTTGGCCCAGGTAAGGTAGACCGGAAAGTACAGTTGCGCTTCGTAAGCGATTGATGCGAGTTTTCCAACCTCAACCTCAACCGAGACTCACGACTCGACTCTCTGATGCTGTTCGTCGTCAAGATGACGATGATGATGTTGTTGTTGTTAAGGCTGAAGATGATCATTTTTGTGTGTTGATTTCGCCTGACTTAGAATGAGAATGCATATATGTATGAAGATGTCTATGATGAGGGTGGGCTCAGGTTCAACGTTCGAGTTTATTTACCTCTAGATCAGGATTCTAAACTAACTAAACATGCAAGGCACATACATTTTCGTGTGTGGGTTCAACCTGACCTTAACTGACCATTAATCTAAATTACCATGCTCGGATAATTCTGTAACTAGGGTGTTTTTTTCCAGAAGGATCCTTTCAACAACTTTTGTCCGTTACGCTACCTTGTTATATCTTTCGATCTAATCTAAAAGGTAGGACGAAACTTTATGGTTTTCTTTTCTCACCTTTTTTCCTCTTGCACAAATAATGTCAAAGTTTGCCTTGAACACGGGAAAAACGTGACTGGTCTCTAGGAAATGTCAAAGAGCAAAACCGATTTCTGTTGAGGATGATTAAAACTATGGATTTTCCACTGTTTTGTGGGAAAACAGACACACACACACACACACACACATAAAAATAAATCATAATGATAGTGCAAATGGGAAATGGGAAAAACGCACTTAAGTGTGTCAGCAACAGCTGCCAAGCAAAGAAACATACATACTCAATTGTTCTCGGATACGTGTGAAACATCATTTTGCCAAAACGAAAATCATTTCAGAGCCTTTCCCGACTACAAGAGGGCAATTAAAACAAATGAGCAAGAACTCAGTTTGGAAAATCCACATAAAAAGACGTTGGCATTCCGTTGGCAGTGCCTTAAGAAGTTATTGAAATGAAGGTGATCAAATGCGATTTAGTCAATAATATATATATATATACATTCATATATCAGTGAGAATCTGACCTAAATGGATGGAAATCCTTTCGGCTTAACCATTATAAAACTACAGTTTGACAAGCAGCTACCAATATGTATACGTAGAAATACAGCGAATTCAAGTTTCATACGTTTGTCTTATATCCACAGGGCGAATTTCAGTATTGTCAGTTGTGCCGAAAAGTATGCAACACATTTTAAAGTTCATCATTTTCAATCGAAAACTTGTCCAGTATAAAAAGGGTATACAAACTGCAACTACTGTAATTTTTAAGTTTTAAATTAACCTAATATTAATATCTGCATAAAAAAAGAAACTTTTTAGTTAGTGAGTGAGCTAGTAAAAACAGAAAGTTTATAGAGTAATATTTGACTGAAAATTGAATTTTATAAACCAAAAACTCTTTTATTTTCAGTTTCCTCACATAACCTGTGAAACATGGGAAGAAAATACAAATATATATTTTTGCAATGCCTTCTTTATCTATCCATTTTGAACTTTACTTACCTTCAGGGCACAGAATATGCAATCTTGTCCTCCACATACATGCTGATTTATGCTACGAAACGAGCGCCGAAATACATCCAGATGCCACAAGACCTAAAAATAAAAATATAAGAGAGGGATACATAGTATTAAAACCTGGCTCTGAGAAGGTAAGGAGGGGAAATCAGGGGGAACTTAGATTGGGGCAATTGTGTCTGTATGTGTCTGCGTGAGAGGCAAGACAAACCGGTTAAGACGACGCCATCTTGTCAAAGATATTTTTCTACCTTTCGTTAAGTATCAGACTGAAAGACTCAAGAGCGAAAAAGAGTTAAGTTTATATATATTTTTTTTTGCTAGCAGAACCAGTTTCGTATTCGGCCACAAAACTGCAAAACCCACAAAATACAACAAAAAGACACTGAGAAGTTTTAGCGAAAATGTTGTCGCTATTGCTCTGTGGCTGTAGTTTGGAGGTGAAATTGTGGAGCTTTCCGTTGGGTCCCAGAGGCCGGTTTTTTGGTTTGTAGATGTTTTTTTCGAGACTCGCGATTTGGGCCCGAAACCAGCCAGGTGAGTATTTTATTTGTTTTTGGCGCGCGAGTTTTGTTTCGTTTCGTTTGTTCATTGTTCATCGCATCATTTTGGCAATTTCTGGCCTGGGCCCAAGCCCTAATGTTGCCACTAAAAGCGCCAAAGCGCTGTCCCTCACACTCAAAAGATTGAGTAGTGAGTGAGTCATGAGGCAAATGGGGGCAAGGAAAACATTTTGATAAAAATTGTAGTTACATTTTGTCTAGATAACGAATATAATCTCAACATATATGAATATGTATCTGTATAATTAAATTGCCAGTGAAAGCCAATTTCGATCCCTTCACTCCCTTGCTTGGCCCGTCTAATGGCCAATAGCTGATTGGAAAATGGAGCCACAGTGGCCACTGGTCTAATTGTAAGAGCCTAAAAAAAAACCGGTTGATCAAATCTTTCAACCACACTCACAACTCACATACATACATACAAACATGCACAGCATCTAAGATTATTTCTTCAGTTTTCATGTTTTTTTTGGGAACCCAGCTGCAAATGCTTTTAACTGTCTTTTTCTATCAATATTGTTTTCTCCCTCTCTCTCCTTGGCTTTGTTTCTGTTACAAAATCTAATCCTCTCAATCATTTTTTCTACCTTCTTTTATTTGTGGCTTTTTAGTGTCTTATCCTCCACATTTTCATCCCCTCTGTTGAATCGGTGAACGTTTTTTACAAAATAATTAATGCCCTTATATGGTCCAGTCGTCTCTGGAGAATTTAAAATCTAGTCTGTTTTACTCCCATATGTTGTCGAGCTGCTGCCCACTTGATATAACTGACCGAAAATCAATGTAATTAAAACCCAAAAACTATTTCGAGCAGTTTCAATTTGAAACATGGTTAACATGTCTCAAAGTTGAGTGGCCTAAACACCCACACACGTGTCTACGCCCATTGAAAAGTTGTATAAACGGAAATGGAAGCGGGAAAATGCGTGACAAGAAGGGACAGTCATTTCCAGCTTCCAAAATTGATTTTGGCGCCTGCTACATCTTTCATGTGGGCAGGCCCGAATGGTAAAAGGGTCAGTCATTAGCCATAGCCCATTGTGAAGATATAGCCATCTCTTCTTTTACTCTACTTTGCACGCTGTGATTAAAATATTCTTCCATTTATTATTGCCAAACGTTGATCATGTAACCTTATTGCCCATCTTACTTAACCACAAGTGAAAAGATTAAACAAAAAAACATTGTCACTCCTATGTACTTGTTTTTGTTTCTTTTTTTTTAACTTACTTTTTAGCTAGCCATTAATAGAGAAAAGGTGGAAAGAAAAGACTTTGGACGTTTATGTAGCCACAAACTGCGTGAGTTTACATAACAAGAGACTATAACTACACAACAACAACAACTACTACTAACAAAAAAACAAACAAACAAAACAGTTACTACTTATGACTGGGCGTTTTATTGAAACGGAACCGAGTGTGCAGCCAAGGGATACCTTAGTTGATCTATTCGTTTAATCTACATCTACAAAAATATCAAAAAACGTGTATAATAATTGTATAAACAAATAGAAAACTAAATATATACAGAGGAGCGTCAGAATCGTGTCTCTAGAGCACTGTGCTCAGAGCAATGCAATGATGAAGTTTACTTTGAAGGAAAAAGAACCTTTTTGTAGTTTATGTTATTGTCCTGCTGCTGCGTGACACTTACAATAACAACAACAACAGAAATAACACAAATAATAATAATAGCCCCGGCATCTATGGAAATGCAGGTAGCTGCAATCTCAAGTTGAAACCTTTTTCCAACATTTTTGTATATGCATTTTTGTAGTTGTAGTTGTTGTTTTCTACCTGTCATGCACAGTGACTTGATCCTGGGAAATTCGAGTAATGCTTATGCAACTGTCGCCCTCTTTAGCCATTTAGCTCTTTCTCTGTCTCCCATTCTCCTACTTTGGCTGTCTCACTCTTGATCTATTTATCTCCGTCACAATGTTTCGTTTTATATATAACTCTATATATATATATATGTTTATATTTAATTGAATTTTCCCTCAGTTAAATGTAATTATGTCAGTCTGCTTAAGTGTTACACATTAACCCTAAAATGTGCAACAATTGTTTTCCGCTCGAGTGAGAGAGTGAAAAGCAACAACACAAATAATGCACGGAAGTTGTGAAAAATTGCGAGAAATTGAACCAAAAAGAAAAACCAAAATATATTCGTCAACTAAAATTTGGGGTTTTTTTTCTACTCTCTGTTTCTAGTGAAGAAATAAATATTTATGCTAATCAATTTAAATAAGGCTGATTGATAGACGATTGTGCGAGGGGAGGGGGCAAGGCAGCAACCAAATATCTAAAGTTGAAATTTCAACTTAGCAACAGGTTCAGCATAAATTATGTTAACAAACTTTATTATTAAAATACCATCTACTTATGAACTGGGCGGGGTATATTCACGCCTCATAAATGCATTTCTCCTATGATTTTCAGAGAAAATTCATAGGGGCAAAGATTTGTGTATCCAAGTGCTAAAGTCTTTGGGTGTAAGCTGTGCTTCGACTGATTTGATATAGGGTATTACTGGGTCGATGTCTCAGCTTACCATAGAGACTGGTTTTATTGATACTACCTCCTACCCTCTCTCTCTCTCTTTCTCTTACTGTGTCTGGGGCACTCTCTGTGTCTGACCAACTTTTTCTTTCAAATTGTATTTTGTGTTTTTTTTTTTTTGGGGAAATTTTCATTGCTAAGGGAATATACCAACAAAAACTCAAGTTTTCCAATTTATTGTTGATGCTCTAGCTCGCCATATAAAAATTCCCTGAATTGAGCAAGTTCGTTTCCTAAGTCTTTTGTTTTGCTGTTTGAATAGTTTGCTGATTTCTTTAGAATTATTGACGAGAGATGTCCAAAGATGTTTAATAATAGATTGTCAACTCCTAAACCCACCCTCCCTCCCTCCCTCGGCCACCAGCGTTCCATTACTTCACTTCCTTCACACTTTTTCATGGTTTGGTGCACGGCACTTGAAATTTTCTGAAAATGTTTTTATTTCCCGTTTTTCCGACTGTGTAGAATTTGTAATTTCTATATTTTCTTTCTCTCCCTCTCTTTATGTGTACTAGTGCTGTGACAATTTTTGGTTTTTTGTTTTTTTTTTTTTTGATTTGAGTACAGTTGAACTTTAAATTGACCTTAAGACCGACGATTCAGTCACTTCCCCCACGTTTCGCTTACCTTGCAGGTTTGAAAGAGAGCGCCAATGTGATTATTTTTGATTTGTAGAGTATTTGATGAAGTGGCAATAGCAGCAGTTTGCTTTTGCGGTTGCTGTTGTTGTTGCTGTAGAGCAACAGCCAGTGGGGTATGCGGTGGTGCAGTTTTAATGGCTACTGTATCCATTATTAACACTTTTTTTCTCTCTCTCTCACTCTTTCTTAAAAACAGTTGTCTTTTAACACATTTTGTCTTTTGGTTTTTTTGCGTGGCTTTGCTTCCGTTTACAGCAATATTTTCGAAGAAGCAAAAACGCAGAGAGGAAGTTGGCAAAAAGGTAAGAAGTTTTTAACTGCCACAGAGTCTGTCTGTTGCTTCAGTGACCGACGTCTTCATTAGTTTCTCTGTTTCACTGTTCAAAGTCTCACACGTCAGAGGCAAAAAAAAGGCAGTGGCGCTTTTGGTGCACTTTAAGATCCACAAACACAATAATCAAAACAAAAAATACAAAAAATATTTCACTAAAACAACAACACGAGACAAATAATTAGCTGCCGAGCGACCGTTGTTACTGTTAGAGTTGAGAGCGCAGACGTGACTGAAGCGCAGCGTTGCCAACTTTTAGGGCCTGAAACCAATATTCTAGTGTTGCCAGCTTTTATTTTGATCCACTATTGTTGTCGTTCCCAGTATTTGTGAAAAAATGTTTTGCATACTTTTGGGCATTTAAGAAATTATAGTCTTATACTTTGACTTCTACGTATAAGAATATATATTTTGTATGATTCTTATATTTTATTTTCACACTGAATAGTCAACATATAATACTGATTGAAAGGATTAAAAGATTTTTAAATATTTTTAATTTAAATCACAAGACCAACATAAAAACGGGCATTTTTATTGGGCAGGAAAAAAAACCGATTTTTATGCAATCAAAATGGCGGCCAAGCATAAAATGAAAGATGACGAAGAAGAAGCAGAAGACGTAGTAAAAGCCAAAAAACACGTTTACCGCCGAGACTTAACGAGTTTTTGTTTGTTTCGTTTTTGTGGCAAGTCAAAAAGCAACAGCAACAAGTTACTAGAACCCAAAACAAAAAAAATGCACTGTCACAAAAAACATGTGTACCTTTCTGACCAGTTTACTTTAACTGCATAGGATTTTGTAAAGTGTACGCAAAATATACGTACATACAGAAATCGGTAAAAACGAGTATGGTGGAGGGCTTTTTGAAGGGTTTGGCTGAAACGTCTTGATAAAAGACGCTGGAAAATGCGCGGCAAACATGTCTCTATAGTTTTCTTCTTCTTTTATTAACAGTTTTTGGTTTTCAATCCCTTTACAAGCCGCCCAAAAAGCAAGTTAAGAATATCCAATTGGAGTCTTTAGTCTATGTTTCAGCTTATTTGCTCTGTCCCTGTCCTTCTTTAAAATAAAAGACAATTGACTCGGTTCGATGACTTCACCAAGTCATCCAGAGCTATTTGACAATATTAATTAATCTTGATCACAAGGAAAACCAATTTGTGAATTTGTATTCAAATTTTCATTTTCCATGCTAACATCTGATGAAGCAAATTTGCCATCGCATCTTTTTTCCTACTGAGGCGTTTAATTTGTCTATCATTTGCTTCCTTTCTCATTTCATGGACAATAGGACAAGAAAGTTGTGTATGTATTATTACAATTCTTTTTATTCTTAGACGAAAGTCTTATATTGTCATTGCTCAGAGAAAGACACACAGAGAGAGAGAGAGTTTATTTCTTTAAGCAATGATCATCATTACCTCTTGTCTGATGTCTGTACGTGTCTTTGCTTGGCTTGCCAAGTAATACTTGGGCACGAGTCAAACATAAATTAACCATTGATTTTGCTGTTGTCGCTGTTGAAGTTGCCATTGTTGCTGTTGTTGTTGTTGTTGGATAATGACAACTGCAATTTATGCCATGTCAACGACAATAACAACCAACTTCTTTGCTGTTGTCCCAATCATGGTAACGTTGTCGATGGGATGATGCCAAGTACAGTTGCCATAATTAATTGAAGATGCTGTTCATGTTGCATCTAAAGCTAAACATTCTGATTACACCATCAAATGCAGAGGCAAATCTATCTGCAACTAACTAGCAAGCTAAAGTTTTTGTTTACACAATGCATAAAACTAAAAAAAGACACAAATACAGCATACATACATATTTCCCGCCAACCATTTCATATGTATACCAAAAGTTAGCCAACAGGATTGTATAAAAAATGGCGCGCAAATACAATCACAAAGGAACAAACTTTGGCATTGGAGGCCCTTGGCCAGTCGTCAGTCAGCTGAGGAGCATCTTGCTAAATTTAGACGGCAACATAATGCCCAAAACAAGCCACAGCAGGGCAAGAAGAACGAAGGGCAAAGAAGCACGTACTATACGTGCTGCTGTTTTCCAACAGCAAACAAACAAACAACAGAAGCAACAGAACAAAAGTCAGACTTTTGTCGTCGACTTTGATATACCCTTTTTGAGAAAGTAACGACTCCAATAGTTTGAATCGATGACTTTATATTATTAATTGGCTATCCCTATAGATACATGGCAATGTATATGGATACAGGGTACTGCGAACCAGTTTCGCTCCATTTCCAGGTTTCAGGTTTTAACCCCTCCCCTTCTTCCGATCCCGTGCTTTGGGCCAATTGAAGACAGAGCACGCGCCTCGCTCCAAGCTCCAAAGGGGCTATAAACAAATGCTCGATCGTAGCACAGATTCGTTGTTTTTTTTTTAGCTTGGCCTGTGTCTGTATTTTTCGTTGCTTCAATGTTGCTGCTGCTGCTCCTTTTTTTGCTGTTCTTTGTTGCTAATTCGTACACTGAAATTGGCTGACAAAATTTTGAGTTGGGGCAAACTTTTCGAAGGAAGATCTTCGTTTGTATATATTGCCAGCTGCATTTTTCAGCTGCTGAATAATGATTATTTTTCGGCAAGGAGTCTAAAACAAAAAGGGTCGCCAAATATCGGATGTAAAAAAACCGCAAGCAAGTCATTTTAGAAAAAAATTGCTTTTAATTTATAAGCCAAAAGTCTTGCATCTTTATGCATGTATAAAAGAACCTTTGGAAACTTGTATGTATATAGGAAGCAAATCCGCATTCACAATTCTTAGTTCCAATTTCACCAAATCAAATTAAGACAATTAAATGGAAAAGAAAGAATTAGAAAAATATGTCCAACAACAACAACAACTAACCAGGCAGCCAGCCAGCAATGACAATTGTTCATGGGTTTGAGGCAGATATATACGTATATATGTATATACTAATAGAAGGAGTTGGCTTGGCTAAGGCTTTTGGGTGCAGCTGTTCAACCGGTTTGGCGCGTGTCTCCATTGCCTCTTTCTCTTTTTTTTTGTTCATTTCATTTTTTTGTTTTTTTTTTTTTTTTTTTTTTTTTTTGCACAAATGAATTAATTAAAGCCAAAGCCAGACGACAGGGGCCATTAACATTAACGGCGAAGTGGTCTTGGTCGTCATCATTGTAATCGTTTTTTGATCAGTATCAAGAGCATCAGGAGGATCCAGATCCAGATCTCCCTCTCTCTCCTCAATAAAATGGAAAACAAAACAGCTGCCACCGAGAATCGAGAAAAGGGTCAGAAATATTCCTTGCCAAGACGGGTACGTTGATCTGTTCGCTTTTTGCGGTTTGATACACCGTCCGATTCGTCCATCATATCCTCAAGCATACGCTCTTGTCTCGGATTCAATCTGGCCAGGTGGATATCACGCGTGGCTCTAAAGTTGCCGCAATTATACAGATGCTCATTCTCCAACCGTATATAATTCCAAATGAATCGTCTAGAAGACAGAAAGGCATAAGAGTGGCCAAGCAAATGCATTCATGCCCAACTTACCGTGTTATCTCGAAAATGCTGGCAAGGGTTTTAGCATTATACGGAGTTATTAGATTATGATGAAGAGCCAAAAACTCAAATGCCCAATAACAACGCAGCACTAAATTTTCAATAATCGCAAAATAGTAAAAGGACTGAGGATACACTAACTTTTCGCGTAGAAACATATGTTCGCCCTTAAATATGCGAAATAGACCAAAATCCTTGATAATATCCCACAAATAGCAATAGAGTGTGGACACAATGTAGCTGGCGATGAAGAGCCAGGTATATGGATTGCGAAAGGTATTGGAATAGCCACCTAATTAGAAAGATATTCATTTCAATTGATCACTCAAAGTTGATCGTCAACTTACTCTCAGTTTGCAGGCGAATTGTCGAGAACAGGACAACAAAAAATGTGGTTGAATATTTGCCAGCATTGATCAAGTAATCAACTGACTTGGACCCACTGTCCCTGAATCTTCTGAAGCATTGAGCGAACCGAAACCAGGCGGGCAAGCATCTTGATATTGGCACAAACATATCCTCCTCGAAGCAGAAGGCCACTTCGGCATACCGAAGCCAACAACTGGCATAGAATCGCACTATATAATACGAATCAGCCATGCAAATGACCAACGAATTCATCTGATCGCCCATCCAGAAGTCAGCGAAACCCACATAATAAAACGGGGCGGCAATCACACGACCCACCAAGCGTATTGTCCACCAACGTGCTGGCCAATTGAGAATGGGCAATGGATTAATCAACAGCAAGACAAATATTGATATCAAGGCCAATGGAAAAACAAAGGGATCCGCGACCCTTATCAGATCATGAAAGAGAAATCCTAATATCGACAGGAACCATAGAATGCCAAAGGTACAGGCTATCTCTAGAAAAGTAGCCGGTTGCAAATGACTTCTAGGATCAATCTCGAAGATCAATATATGATTCACTCCTGCACGCTGCCAGCCAGCCACATTGGCGGCCATAAAGAAATTGAATATAACCCAGGCGAAGGGACCTCGATACAGATGCATAAAGGCCACCAAATTTGCCTGCGTAGGTTGACGTTTCCAATCTGTAAATCAAACTAAACTAAATTAACACGGATAAAAACAAAAAAATTGATTAAAAACCATTCCAATGCGAGCAATGCAACCGAATGAAATACATAACCAATCGATGTGTCAGCCCGGTGAAGTCATTCTTCCAATCCCAGTGTAAGGAAAAAGTGATTAGATTATTATTATGTTTGTTTGGTTGCATTCCCCCCTTTGGATTAAGCATTAAGTTAACGTCACCTACAACTAATTATAGTGGCCAAAGCCAGCATTAGAAACATGCCCAATGCCAAACCGGCACGAAAAACCAAACTTGGAGCCGTGGGTTCTCCTAATGGTGGCACTCTTAGCTTGGTCATTGCTTTGGCTCGATCGCCACCCGCCAAATAATGGGTATACAGATCTTCCACCTCGATAATCAGGCCTTGCAAAGTGCGGCCATCGGTAAAGGCAGCTGGTCCCACATGGCGATGGAACCACTCATTACCCATTAGGGATTTCAAATATTTATCATATTTCTTGCAGATTTTTCGAAAACCAGTCTCATTAAGCGATTGAAAATTTTGTAACAATACCAAACTCAAATAGAATTCTGCATAGGAATTACGCAATTGCCGTTGCGTCATCAATTTACGATGGGATGCATTTCTAATCCGATTTCGCCTCGACCGGGCAGATCCAGGTGCTTCGGGAGGACTTAAGGACCCGGTACTGGCCTCATGGCCGGGTGCCCGAGCCTCGGCCAACAGTTGTAACTTTAAAGTGCCATTCTTACGTCGCGCCTCTGCCAGTTTTTCGAGAAAAAAATTATTAACCCGTGACAATTCGTTCTGGAGCTCATTGAAAAATGCCTCCTCAAAGGCTTTGAAATAGGCATGAACATCATAATTACGAGCGCTTTCAGAACGTGGTGCCCCTTCAACGCCCTGTCTTATCAAATTATTTAGTTCCTATAAATGAATCCTTTTTCGATTTTCGTTTTTCGTTGTCTTTTGTTGACCTGTGTTGACTTACCGTATATCGCATATATTGCTGACGCCATTCAATGGTCAAATGTGTCTCAAAAGTTTTACCAAATTTCATTTCTCTTAGCCTTCCGGGAGCCGCCGCCGCCTACAGCGGCTTAAAGGCTAGCTGCTGAGGCTGACACTGACAGGCTAATAGTTAAATAATAAAATTTAACAAATTCTGACATCTTTTTTTCAAACTCAATGACAATCATCACCTCGCCTTGCCTTGCCTTCGATGTAGTTTTCTATATGCTATATCCATATTCATTGGAAGATCTTTTCACACTGATTCGAACACTATAGACACAGACATTTTGCAATAACTAGTTAAGGACATGATTTTGAATAGGATAAAAACTTTTATTCCCAATACTTCAACTCAAATTCACAAAAATTATTTTCAAAGTTGAATTAAAATGTAATTAATAATGAAATATATATGATTTTGGATATTTTTAACTAATAACCTCTCTAACTCTGGATAATCTCTTTGTCTCATTATTTTTCTTCATCTTTGCCTATAAATTTAGTTTATTTACCAATTTGCCCTAATTTTTTTTATTTTTTTGTTTGTTGTTTGAACTAAAGCCTTAGGGTAATAGAAGAAAATCTTAATTGATCATTTTATTTGTGTGGTCTTTGGATTTTTCTGGTTGGGTTTTATATTTCGTTATCATTAATACAAATTATAAAGAACCAGCAGATAAAAACAACTTAAAGTAGAAAAGAGACCACCACCGACTCTTGTTGTTGTGCCATGTAAAGATGCTGTTCAGAAATCTGAGAATGATTAATGAGAGTATTAGAAATGAGAAATCAAAGCGGAGACTGTTATCCCTCCCTCCCTCCCTGCACCCCTCCTAGATTTACACTCTTTCTCTTTCATTTTCTCCATCTCTCTAATCTACAATGATCAATTGAAATTTGCTCACTACTCGATTCATTCGCGCAATCTAGAAATTACGCATGCCATACAATGTGAGTAATTATATTATAGCGATCCCATAATTTTCCATAATTTTATGTCCCCAACGGAAGTTGCGTTATACGAGCGAGATGATTATAGAATGAACCTAAATTGTCAGCATAAGACCAACAACTGCTAATTGTTTAACAAAGGCGGAAGTATATCATTGAACATGGTGATGATGTTGATGGCCATGGAGTTGGAGCCGCTGGATGTGGATGTGAATCTGAAGCTGAAGTTAAATCTGAATCTGTATCTCGTGCACTTATTGTGGCTCGCGTATCGGATGTACTTCCGCAGGATCCAAAAACCCAGAGTTTGCTGTACACGACGCCTTTTCCAATAACTAACGATACTTTTGTTCCTATTCTGAAAACTAAACACATTTCCATTGAGTTTCGGTAAGTTTTTGTTCCGATAGATTAAGCATCTGCATTTCAATAGACTTTGGTTTGCTGATAAGAATAATCAATTGGTTTGTTGTCATTTCCATGGAGTAGAACTTGCTTCTTGTTCCCCAAATGACAAGACAACTTTATCAGGACCTAATGTCAGGCGCATACAAATAATAAATTAGGTTGACTAATTAAAACATTAGTTGAAAACTCAATCAATTTCCATCACCTTCCATCAACACGTCCTGCTTTCAATTTGTCGATGTGCATTTCCACGAAAAATGTAAAATGGAAATACAAATTGAAATTGTAAGAGCGATTTGGGCACGAAAATACAAAAAGACTTGAAAGACACGAACTTGCAGCTCATGATGGTTACGGAACGGATCTCAGAATACAAAAAGTAAAACCTTTTACCATCATTTTGTGGGCACTTTCTATCGGACCATTTGAACATAGGCATAGGCATACATCCGGCCCTGTTTGCGACCACAGAAATTAACCAAAATGTGTGTGTTTTGAAGGTTCATTGAACATGAGCAACTTTCAAATGGCTTTACATGATGTTGTCGGCGTAGCTGCTGCTGCAACAATTTACCTTACAAAGACATACGACGAAATGCGGGCACTTTTGGCCATGAAAAACGAAAACACCAAAAATAACTGACCATGATGATGATGATGACGAATCATCAACAACAACAACAACATCATCATTAAGACGAAAACGAACAAATACAAAAATTAATTTAAATGATTTACAGTCCAAACGGATGAGCAATTGCAATTGTGGCTAATACCAACTTAAAGTTTACCCTGTAAATTTAAGGATTAAGACATCAAATTTTAAGACCGCTTAAATGTATTTTTTATTGGTCTATCATATCCTACTGTGTACCACACAGTTCTTGAGTAAATTTTGTTGTTTTTGTTTTGTTTTTTTTTAGCTGCGATGCATTAAAAAACGAAATTTAAATAATTTGGTTCCCGTGTTGCTTGCACTTGTTAAATTAAGCATAACACCGTCTTACAGAGCCAAAGAGAGAAAGAAAGAAAGAGATATATGTATGTATATAGAGCCAGGCTAACCAGTCGAAGGGCTGACTTCTTAACAAAATTTTCACAGGCAATGCTGTCAGGCGTAACCGAACCGTCTGTATTTCATGTCTTGTCTGCTTTAAACGGGTTTTCTAGACTCTTTTTATGTATTTACTTTGATGCAACAGAATTTTTGGCAAATGTAAACATTAACATTTGTTCTCAACTATCGCATATTCTGGGTTAAGGAAGTTAAATTTTGCATATCAAAAGTAGTAAGTAGTAAGAGCAAAGCAATCGTAAGTAAATCATAACATAATTCCTGTTCTCACATTCTTAATGATAATCATAAAAATATCAAATTCATATTAGTTACCAACCAAGCGGAAAGCAAATACTACTCAAGATTCACTTCCTCTCCCCTGGCCAGCCCAAGCAATCTTCTTTTAACATTATCTTTTGTTTGGCTTATCGTGTGAACTAATCTAAGGACAGAGAGGCAGACAGGAGAAAGCACAATTGTACAACTTGTGAAGTGCTATTCCAGACGACGAGGGCTGTTCAACAAGTTAACATTTAGATGAATCAAATTTATTTTTAGGAATTCTTCAACTCTTAAGGGAATTCTATTTTATATCATTACCAATCATTTTGATTTTAATCCAGAATATTTCAATTTTGAAAAACTGAATATACTTAAATTTCCAATTATTTAATCCCATTTTAAAATGTGTTCAAATGTTATAAAATTGTTATATGACTTATATAAATTACATAACCAATTAGCTGGTGAATTTTGGCACAATTTTTATACCCAAATTGACCCCTTTTTTTTTTTGCAGCAACCCTCGCAATATTTCATTTTTTTTTTTTCTTTCTTCACTACTTCGTCGCTTATGCATTAAGTATATCATGGACTGATTGTCGGTGACCGTCGAAGAGTTGGAAAAAAAAATGTTTTGTGACGACCAAGACGACTGACTACTTTATTAGACCACAAACAGATCAAGACATGGGCAAAGAACTTTTCAGATTTCTGCTTATTTTTGCTTCGTTTCTTCTTCGTTTTTATTGTCATCACCTTTTGTTCCATGTGTTCGTTGCAGTTGACTTTGGAGGATACTTTTAAAGTCATATCATCAAATGAAAATCATTATGATCGTAACAAAAACTATTAACTGCATTAAAATCTCATGGAATATAGTTGGCTAATCCGTTCTAGCTGATTTCGTAGGCCAATTTAGAAATGATTGTTTTAAAATTGACTGGTTTGCTGAGAAATAAGGAAACTCCAATAACACATGTACATAGCTAGATAATTTTGGATTTGGATACTGGTTCAGTTCGGGTAAATGTCGTGCCAGTTAACCGCACCCAGGCCAGGTCTCCGAATTCAAATCAAAACTTAGGCTCCATTTACACAGTCTACAAATTAAATCCATGTGGAACAGGGCGTGCCTTTTTGTGTTTTTTAATTTTTTTAGTTCAATGCAATAATGTTAGGGCATTCAAGTAACTCGACTCGAAGTGATTCATAGAATCGAGTGGGAGAAGAATGGATTAACAACAACAACAACAACAGCAACTAAGTGAACCAGATCACTTTTTCCTATAATTATAATTTTGCATAATTTCTCTCAATGTACATAAAAAAAAAAAAAAAAAAAGGGTAACCCAATTCTGTCATAAATCTACACAATTTCTAATTATCAAGCCATTTTTCCTAGAGTCTCTTATTTTGCATAGAAAATTCTCCAAGTTTTCCTTGTCTATTAACAATTGGCTGACTCTCTGTGAAAAGATTTCGTGATGCTCTCAACTCAACTAGGCGAAAATAGACACACTCACACACATGTAACGTATGAATAAATTGAATGTCTGCTTGAACTTGAAGCGCCCACACTTGAAAAAGTCTTCAAAAACTTGTTTATTGGTATAATAAAAGAAGACGAAACCAAAAAACAAAGAAGAGCAAACATCATTTTCGGTATAAATCAACTCTTTTCATTACTTTAATGCTTCAAATTGTTGGGTTTAAGTGACTTGCTTTCGATATTCTGCTTAGATTTTTCGATTTTCGCTTTTGAAGTCACTTATTTCTCTACAAATTGATGGAATTGAAATGAGATTTGTAATTTTGAATAGAAGCTAAGAATATATTTAAGATTACTTCGACTAAGACTCACCTGAACGGCACAATTTAGAAAACAATTGTTCTGCCCAGGACCATTTAAAAGCCCCTTTGATGTCTGCTCCAACGTGGGCGATGTCAGGAAAGATGCTTCTAATCCAAATCCGTTGCCACCAGTTCCACCTGCATGTAACAATTCCAAAAGTCGATTGCGTTCGCTTACATTGTGAACTGATCCTGTGGCAATAATTTTCGGTTGCAAGCGATATCCATTATGATGATGATGGACATGACTCGGTGTGGCAGCAGCAGCAGCAGCAGCTGCTTTGCCGATATGAAAGTGATCCATTAGATCCATTCAACGGAAGTGGCGATGTTGCCGCCGTGGCACCACTCATTTTGGACACTCTCAAGCTAAAAACAAAAAAATGGGAAATAATTCAAGATTAGAAAATGTTTGATGACGCCTAAAAATTAGTACAAATTCCTGAGGGAACTACCATAGGGGCAATTAGTTAAAGGGCTAGGGAAAAGTTGAGGCGCTCTGACTAACCGCAGTCTTTCATTTAAAAGTAAAAGGGCCCTTGGCATTTGCTAATCCTGCTATCAACATTCAAGATGCACAGAACTGAGTGTAGATTCGAGTTCGACATACTTAAATTAGTGAATAGCATTAACTAAACTGCATACAACAGAGAAAACGTTTCTTAGTAATAATCGCAATTAGCAAATTTTTCAAATTAAAAAAAAAACTAAAAAAAAGTTACATTCCATTCGGCTCCAGCGAAATTGTAACTTTCATTCAATGGGTTAACCCAGAGAAGAAATTTCCTAAAACGAATAAAATAAAAACCATTTGAATTCTATATTCAAATCACACGAAAAATGTTAATTTTCGTTTGACCTTAATAGCAATGGAACTCTTGAGAGTTCGGAGTTATAATCAATTTTGATTTTCATTTTATGCTGTTAATTGCTAAATGCTACCTCAGTCCGTCAGTTCGGGGAACATTTGGAGCCCATAGGGCACCATAGGGCGGGCATGGCCAAGCCAATTCCCACTGTTTCGATCCGCTTTGCTCCTAATTAACATAAAATGTGGCTTGACTTGGGATGCACCTGCAACCATGTGGCACTTGCTTCATCGACTGAAGTTCGCTGTTTTGCATATTAATCGAGTTGTCAGCTCACGACAAAATATGAACAGAGGCCATTAACCACCACCACAACTACAACTACCCAAGGGGGCAGAGACTCGAGGCAGAGGCAGAGACTCGAGGCAGGGGCAGAGACTCGAGGCAGAGGCATTTCAATTGCTGTTGCATGAAATGCAACAATTTGCCGGCAATTTTCTTTTGGACACACACAGACATAAAGCCAATTCCATAATTTTCGTTCGTTCGTTCGTTGGTTCGTTTTGTTGCGATCTATCATTACTTTAACGCAATACAATGTTAAATATCTTTTTTTTGTTGTAGTTTTAATCCCCATTGCTCATATTTCTAATACAACATTTTTGGTTTTTTTTTTTTTTTTGGTAGGCCTAATTAAAATTCTTGCGAGAAGGAAAGAAAGAAAACATAATAGAGAAAACGATCATTTCACACAGCACGGACGTTTTTTGTATCAACCGAATGTACAATTACCCTATTAATGCTGAAATAGGTCCGGGACTAACTTCGTGCCGAAGTTTTTATACCCTTGCATATTTTTTCTGTTCCTCTTCTTTTACCAACAATCATCGAATCTTCGGGAAAGAATGGTTCACAATCTTAGGATATCAGTTGACAAACATATGAAGTAGCTATCCGATTTTGATGATCCGACAGAGTCATTAATCAGCATATCAAACAGACAACTGAGAATACAATACAATAACAAAGTTCTTGAGAAAAGTTACTGTTAGTGATTTTGCGGAGCTATGTATGTATATGCTATACACAGTGGACCAAAGACTCATCTCGTCGAAGTGTGGTCGAAGTGATACTTCCTTCCACTTCCGACCAAAATTCATAAACCATTTTTGCAAGGGTACAAAAATGTATCGATATCATAATTTGAAAACATGCTTACCAAATGCTTAAAAGCATTCATTTGTAATTTACCTGCAACTTTCTCTGCAAGTCCTCGGAAACACACGCGTTCTTCGCATGGTCTTGCTCGCTCTCTGTCTTTTTTTTTTGCGACAATTATC
This sequence comes from Drosophila equinoxialis, assembly GCA_018150345.1. NCBI lineage: Eukaryota > Metazoa > Arthropoda > Insecta > Diptera > Drosophilidae > Drosophila > Drosophila equinoxialis. The sequence continues at coordinate 3,482,355 of JAECWI010000002.1, read as the reverse complement.
ATATTATACTTTATGTATATAAAGATGAAAAAGAATAATGACTAATGAGCCTTTTGTCTACCTATTAAGCTGTGTGTGTGTGGTTTCTCTGCGTATTCTGCTGGCGCCAGCAACTCCAGCAACCTCCAAAACTGGCTAAGGCTAATAAGCCTTCATTCGGTCAGTCGGTGGTCACTGAAAAAACGTGACAATGACAATAGACGGACCAGCAAATGTAATTGGAATGAGTGCGGACAGTCACCACCGAAGACAACTCCAAAGAGGGAAGTTTTCTTACTTTCTTGATCTTGAGGCCCCGCCTTTATGCGATTACTGTGCATTTTCATAGCTTGCGTGACGCTTCAAGTAAATCCTCTTTTGCAACTCACCAACAATTACAATACATAGCTCAATCAATGCAAGCTCAGAGATTGGTTTGCTTGAGATCGACTCGATTTTAGCAGCTTGCAGCTGAGAAACTATGCCAAGAATGTTTCGAGCACCTGTTGGCATAATTTGTGCCACAGACTCGAAACTAGTTGTTGCCCAACAACAACAACAACGACGACGACCCTGAGCAATCAATGCAGTTTTTTGCTGTATATTTCTGTGTGGCCAAGCTCTGAGGTCTATGATATTTTTTAATGTTGAAGGTTTTACTTTAGTGGTGATCGGAAGCCCCCGAATTGACCAACTGTGTTGGGTATCATCATCATCATCATCCCACAGCAATTGAATTGAATTAGCCGGCATAAATGAGTCAGACCCACGTCTTTTTCATCTTGATTTCGACAACGTTTTGTTTGGTTTGCTTGATGGTCTGATAATGCGTCCCACGCATTCCACCACACAATCGATTCACCCACTCGTCCATAAGTTTTGCCCGAGTTAATTGCGACAATCACCAGAATAGAAGACGGTCTGAGATCCATCTACATATGTATGTCCAAGGGTTCACGTTCTAGAGGTGACAATTACGACTCTGAATTGCGGCACTCGGTCGAAAGTTTCTAGTCAAAACGGTTCTCGATCTTCATAGCGACCGCAAGTAAAAATTCTTCGTTGGGAATTGTGATTGACAGCATAATTTATAGTTTTGTGATATCTTAAAGCCGAAGGCGGCATCAAAGTCTCAAGTTAAACACAATGGGGCAATCTGTTGGAAACTTTTGCCGCGGCCACGATCAAATCGACTCGAGTTGAGTCCAATCCGATACGTTCAATCAAGTGGAAAGCATTGTGTGCGGTCATTATCAGTTGACCGCAAGTCCAGCCGCTGTTGTTACTGTCATCGTTGTCTCCATCTCCAGATGAGCTATGCAAATTGTTGATAGCGAAAATTTACTCTTCATTAGCAACACCTTTCAATGAGGCAACAAATCATGCGAGATTTCCTACTTTTACACGAGGAGGTTTTATCTGTCCAAACAGATCGAACTAGATCTTCTTCTTTTCTTTCTTTCTTTTTTTCTTCATGTAGGCGTCAAAGTGCGTGAGTAGCTTCAGAATTTTAATCCAACAGTTGCCCAGGGCGGCAAATTTATCAAAGAAGAGAAGAAGTTCATGTACAAGAAGTATTTCCAATTCCATAAACATCTTTAGTTGGGCAGCGTTTCTTGCGCTTAAAGAATGGGAAATCTCAAGTTGACTTCCCCATTTCGTCCCCATTTGCGGGGCCATCTTCATCGCATCATCTGGCAATGCATTGAGAAAGATTACAAGAAGCTACCCCAAACTTTGTTTTCTTCGCTTCCAATTGGTTTTAACCTCTTGAAAAGAAAGCCGAACCCAATATTTGGCCATTTTCTGATGGATTAAAAGCAAACATTCCTACGAATTGAATTGACTTCTTTTCCATTTTCTGCTGAATGCAGCGCATCTACAAAGAGTTTTAAAGGCAAATAATTTGTCTAAATTGTTTAATTTGTCTTTATTTAAACTAGGTTTTAGATCAAGAGTCTTTTGTAGACCCAAGACATACACTTGGCTTGGTGAATTTCGATTTTAGTTCATGTTTCTTTCTCCCGTTTCAATGTGGTTTATAATTTTGTTTTTTGCTTGCTGAGACTCCAAAAATGTTGTAGTTTTATATAGCACATGATGTAGACACCACACACACACACACACACGTTCTCTTGCACATATGCATGTGTATGTACAACAAAAATGTTGAATAGTTGTTGCCCCCCGGCGGCACGTGGCAAAAGTCTATTTTCTCCCAACTTCAAATCAAACATGTTTTTTTTTTTTGTTAATTTTTCCTTAGTTTATAGCTGGATATAGAGCAGAACATGTAGTGGAGAGGCGGCGCACTTACTCCATAGATACATACATACAGATACGGATTCTTTGTAATGCTGTGGTGATCTTGTTGTTGTTGTTTATATTTCTGTTTATAGGTCACACACACACACACAGTGGGAGGAATCATTTTATCAACTGAAAATCAATTCGCACATCTTTTGAGATATTTAAACAAATCGATTTATAAACGAAACGAATCGATAGATTTGAATAGGATTGACGGGAATCAAAATCAAGGTACTCTGAATTGTATGGATAAATACTGCTCACCCTTTTCCCAGTTGGAGCAGTAGTCAACTTTCTATTAACAATTTGCAATATTTGTTGGTAAATAAAACAATTTGATAACTTTTGTATCAAAAGTCCGTAAAAGTTATGTGAAATAGGGCCGAGATGATAGGCTTGGCCTTGATGGCTTAAGTGGCTGCCCCCTCATCTTCCCTTTTGGAATCAGAAATCAGATGAAAAACATTGTCTCATTTAATCAGCTATATGTAAAAGCTAATGCGGCATTGCTTATACATATGTCGCTGAAACTATATCACGTATAGTAAATATACACGAAATCGTCTATGTAAGATTGTATCTTTCAACTGTTGCCATATCAGTACAAATTTATGTACATACATGGCCGCAACATACACTTCTACATTATCATCATCATCATCATCATTATCATCATCGTCGTCGTCGTCTTTTGGGTTTTAGCAAGAGTTGATGACCCCGAAACCCCAAATGTCTCGGTACACATCGAAGTGAAGCATCGCCAAAAACAAAAAGCAACAACAACAAAATCATCAACCGAAAAAGAAAATTGACAGAAAAGTCATTAGAGACACTACTAAACTTGAAAAAGAACATCGGATGAGATCTAAAGAACTTTACCCACATGAAATGATACATTCATTCATAGAAATATAGCTGATTTAGCTAAATATAGATTTGGAATGTTAACAAATGATTGTTTTATCAGTTAGAAGCGCCAATTTAAGTTGAGTATTGTATTTCAACCCGGTCCGGTCCTAAGCATTCGTTTGCGGTTTTCATTCATTCTAAAATCTCTTCCAGACTTTGCTTCGTTCATTTTCATTCTCGCTTTTGTGACTTTTTCACCCTTTCTTCTCGTTCGATTGATCATATCTCGGATTCATTCCCAGCCATTGATTCTTATTGATTAATATCATGTATAAGCAATTCAATCAAAATGTCATAACCTCTTGTTGCCAAGCCTCTCGATCTTGGCCCGATTCTCTGTATGTACTCACCTCTAGTCAGGCGTAAGTTAGTGATTCTGATGGACTTATAAATGGAGTTGATGAAAAGTTGCGGTTTCATTTTTTTTCCACTCCATTCCTTTACTTGGTTGCCATTTCCACTCGACCGGAAATTTGTGTCTGGCCACAAAGACAGGATTTGAATGGTGATCAAAGGTTTTCGCCCAACGATGGGCTCCAAGGAAGGTTGGTGGGGGTAATTGATATCCCTAAAATGCCCCTTAAGTGTGCATTAAATTTTTACACACTTTTTTTAACACAAATTCAACGTTGCGACGTTTCACACGCTTTCACTACTTGCACATACAAGAAAACACAACAACAAAAATAAAAGCCAATAAGAGACAAGACACAAGACATGTGTCTGTATGTGTGTGTGTGTGTGTGTGCGTAATTTCTTCCGCGTCTGTTTTTCTCAACAAGTAAGAAACATTGTTTTAATATAATACACATTCGCGTTTATGTACATATATTGTATAGTAAATAATAATAATATAATGGAACGTTTCCACAATCTGTCAAAGCTGCGCTTGCGCAAATGCACTTGTAATTTGAAACATTTTCTGTAAACATCAAATCAGCTTCCAAGACACAGAGACACAGGCATAACACAAAAACATAATAAAACAAAATATTGTATTCACTTGAAAATTCGATTACAGATCAATTATTTATTATTATTTTTTGCACGGAGCGTACACACCACCACGCACTTTGAAAACAAAAACAACAATAACACAAAAACAACAACAACATCTCGAATTCGCCCAGCCATAATGAATATTTTCGCCGGGCCACCCGAAGCAACATCGAAACTAGTTCGCCCAGCAGCCGCCAATTCGCCCAGCAACCGATATTCGCTATAAAAAAAGCAAATTCGACTTGTATTCACTTATCGATTGTTGACCTATCGGTTATCGTGAAAGTGGTGTGCCGCTTGATTCAAATTTATACGCCATCTCAATTGACTTTAAATATACCGTTAGATTAGATAAACGTGTCACAAACCATTTTTGAATAATACGATAATCTTTATTCTATTAAAGTTAATATGAAAAATACTCAATATGGAAGTTAATATTATTTTATATGCATAATGCATATATACATATACATATATGGTACACATACATATACATATATATTTATATATATATATATATATGTACATGCACGTAAGCATGTATATGTTCCATTATTTACAGATAAAGTTTTTGTTGCTTGGTTTTTCTTAAATTGATTGAATATTCTCTGTACTAAATATCGGAATACACGCATATACGTATGTATGTATATAGCACTTGAAATCCATATATTCGTTTTATATGTATGTATGTACATGTTTTTCCTTCTTTTTTTTGTTTGTTTTTGCATTATGCGTGTATTTTGTTGTTGTTTTTGTCATTTTATTTATTTATTGTATCCAGTGATATGCATTTATTTAATAAATTATTGTTACATTTTTCTAAGTACAAATACATACCGAATTGTACATAGTTCTTTTTTGTTTTTTTCTTTTTCGGATTAGAAAGTACAATTATCAAACTGAAAAATCGAAATCAAAACCAAAAACCGTTACAGTTTATCATATATTTTTGTCCTATTTACATTAGATCTCTATTACAATATTTATTTGGTTTTCGTTTCGTTTCTTTTTGTTTTTGTTTTTGTTTCTATAGAAATTACATAATAATGCAGGGCTCAGTGTTAGTGATTCTCGTTGGGAATGCAGAAATTTGTTTGTAAAAATATATAGCAGAATTTGTTATCCTTTTTTGTTTTTGAGAACTTGTGTGGTTGTTTTTTTTCTTAGTTTTTTATATTTGTTATTATATTGCATAATATTTGAATATTACGGTCCCTGATCTAAACTACACGGATGGGTTAGTATTATGTTTTGTACACACATATAATTATTTATACATATATATATATATATTCTTGTATATATCTATTATTCTTAGGTGAAAAGTTGAAATGTTAATACATACATATAACACCCAGAAAAATCAAAAACAAACAATGATAACCAAATCGTAAAATAAACTCTCTCAAAGTGTTTATTCAGTGGGTACATTATATATATATATATATACTATATGTAGTCGATATATGTAGAATAAAAAGTATTGGGTCACAGATACATACAAGCTTTTTGTCAGTTGAATTCGAATCTATTACACTATCATTCACACTATCATACAAGCATTCTCACATTCACACTTGGATTTGTTGTTGTTGTTGTTGTTGAAAAAAGCTTATTGAAAATTGAACAAATGTGTGTGTGTTGTTGTTATTCTTTTGTTTTGGTTTTTATCTTAAAAAATATACAAAAAATTGTACATCGATTTAATGAATTTGTATGTCTAACTACTTTTACAAAAATTTTATAAATTCTCATGCACAAGTGTGTGTGTGTGTGTGTGTGTTTTAAAACCAATGGAATGTGTGTGTGTGTGTGTGTGAGGAGGAGGGGAAAGGGGAAATCTGTAATTACATTTTGAGTTTTAAAAAGCATTAGATATTATCTAAACACATTGATAGACACGATGACAAGAAGTTACATACACACTCACTTAATTATAAAATTAAATTTTGTTTTTTATTATTAATTATCTATGTAAAATCTAAAACCTTAATCGGTTATTCATATATTTGTTTGTCTGGTGTTTAGTTTTTCTTCTTGTTTTTTGTTTTTATTTGGGCTTGGAGTGAGTCTGGCTAGAGAATGGCTTTTGGGTATCACAAATTGGGAAAAAGCCTAGTCTGGTGTGTGGGGAGGGGGAAGGGGAGTCCTATCAGTTAATACAAATTGTGTTAGTTATACATTCAGATTTGTCAGATTTGTAGACTACTATAATTCTTATTCATATGGCATGTGGGACATTTTGTTAACATTTGTGTATACACGAGTTTTATATATATTTTATGTATTAATAACAGACACAGAGGTTTTGAAGCATACACATACATATATGTGTGTATGTATGTATGTATATGTATATGCAAATGTAAGTGTATGGTACATCGAGATTAAATATACATATTGAGACAAATGTACAGACTTATAATTATTCAACACATTTACACACAATAACAAAAACTGTACAACATTTTGAATTACTAATTACCATTATCGTTTCCTGTACTCCTCATTCCTTGGAAGTTTCATCGAAGTTCCAATCAATCATCGTGTACAAAAATTGACATCAATTTAACGTAGAAATTCTTGGGCCTATTGCACTGCATAATGGCAATTAGTAAAAACTCAAACCCTCTAAAAAGAATGAACTAAAGATGTGTGTCCTTTGACTTCGATTTTATCCTCTAAACAAAAAAGAAAAACTTAAACTGAACATTAAGTGATTTGGCTTGATCTTGTCAATAATTGTTCATGATATTTGGCCAATCCTTCCCATCACGAAAGTTTTAGGCCATAATGTTATTGTAGTTGAGTTTTGTTTTTAGTTGTTCTTCGTTTCATTTTCTTTAGCTTAGTTTTAGTTTTAGTTAGAAGCTTGACAATAAGGTACTTAAATGTTTCATTTAACTTTTTTTTTTTTTTTTTTTTGCTTTCTCTCTCTTTCTTTTTGGTTTTTGTTTCAGTGGTATGTTTTATACTTGTTATTTCGTTCTTTGTGTGTGTGTGTGTGTGTGTTTTTGTAGGTACATACATTATTATTCGAAAACTGAAAATCACCTCAAAACTATTTTGCAAATGAACTGTTCGCTCCATTGGGTTAAGTTTTCAAGTCATTGGAATTAGGATTAAAAGAAATTAAATTTTACAATCATCTCAGCATGAATTTTATTCTTTGTTAAGTCTAATGAATCTATCTAAAAGTATATATATATATATATATACTTATTGCCGATCGAAATTCAAAGTTCAGCGAGCAGTTCATTTGGCAAACATTTTTCATTAAAGAAACTTTACATATGAATTTCTACTTAACAAGAAGATTTTTTGTTTGTTTATTTATTAATATTTTCTTGTTTGTTTATGCATATATTTATATACATATTTAGAAAAGAAATTGCGGGTAAAGGGAAATTCAATTATTTACACATATATGTAGATAAAAACATTTTTATATATTTATTAAATATTTCTCTTGGTTTTTTTTTTTTTTTTGCTTTTGGAAATCAAAGTCAACATTTATATAGCACAAAGGTATGTATGTATGTATGTATTTGTGATTCACATAAGCCCATATAAAAAGTATAAAATTGTATTTTTGTTTTGTTTTTTTTTTTTTTGGTTTGGCTTTTTATCTTTTTGCTTTTGTGTTGTTGTTTTTTTTGTTTATCATAATTTTTCATTTTTTTTTTGTTTTGTTTTTTCTTTTTTTTGGTAAGTTTTTAACTTTACTTTCGATTTATCAAAAATTACAAATGTTCATATAAAAATAGATATACAATATAAAAAAAAAATAAAGTCAAATAGTAATACATATACATAGCATATACATATACATATACATATATATATATATATATACGAAAGTTAAGAATTAACAAAGTAAATTTATACGAAATAATAATAATAATAAGATTATTAAGTGACTAATGAACAAAATTATAGAAATGTCTATTTTGTAACTTGCATACCCTTTCGATTTTCTCCAATGTGTTATTCCGATTCGACCAGTTATAGAAGATACATATATATATATATCTAATTAAATTTAACGATATCACGAATCGGAATTATGAGTAGCCACCTTCATATATAGATAACAATAGGAAGAGATTTGAAGGCAATTAACATTTGTCTTCAGTCTCTCGCCAGATTAGAAAACAATGAGTAAATCAGACCAATATCTTAAGCTAAATTCATCTAAGTTAATTTTAGTCAAAGCCTTTACAATTACATATATACATATACATATTTGTATATGTATACATATATATATATATGTATATAGGTGTAGGCGGCGGGCATGCAAGTTTAAGTTTCTTAATTTGTTTATGTTTTTTTTGTTTGTTTTCGAAATTGTTTCTTGATATCAAAAATGAGCTTATCTCTTAAGAACTAATTAAAAACTTAATGTCGAAAGTTATCCATGTTACTAATAGATTTTTTATAATTTTTGTTTAAATTTTAATATGTATAACAATTAAGAACAATTAGTTGAGAAGGTCTAGGGCAAAGATGATGATTTCTTTCTAGGTAGACTTTCAATTCTTCAATCGATTCTTGCCTATGTACTAAGGTTTTTGTTTTCTGGTGATATTCTTTTTGTTTTTTTTTTTTTGTTAAAAGATTGGATTGCTGATCCATCGGCATCATTTTGCATCATCGATAAAGTACACGTTGAATACGACTTTTCTCTCGTTTCGTTTTTTGCGGGGGGTAAGGGGTTATTGCTTCATATGGAAGAATTTCTGTCAACCTTTCTTGCAGTTTTTAGCTCTTTCGTCTCCTCTGTGTTCCATTTGTCCTCTTTCCAATTGCTATAGAGATCGGAAGCTTTCTCGGCTTATATATATTTACCCTTAAGACCTATTGATAATTAGTTAAAGGGCACAAAGAAGGCTAGAACAGAAGACAGCATAGAAACAGAGGGTCGGCAGTGTGAAAGAAGGAAGAAATAAGAGATCAAACACACACACACACACACATATATATATATATATACATACGATATATATACATGTATGTATATATATGATGCTGGTGCTGCTGCTGCTTCTTCTTTTTCTCCTCCTGTGCTTAACTCGTTTTGTCAAAAAACACTTTAGACTAAAAGATTTCCAATTTAATAACAAAATAAATATTGTATTGTGTATAGCTACCCCAATGTATATACCGAGTATATCTATATATATAAATGTATATATACATATTGTATATATATATACATTTACTTATATATATATACACATTTATATATACACATACACACCTACACATACTCATATATATAAATATGTATATCTATACACATATATACATATATAAATATAAATATACATATCTCTATATATGTGCTCCGTCACCATCAGCATGCAAACAGATAAGCAAGTTGATTCCTCAAAAATCGGTTTACATACAAACGATGTGGGGGCTGCATCTCAATCTTATGTAAAAAATAGAATATTGTATCATTATATCATCGGGTTGATTGTATTGCCTCTAATGCTTCAATGCATTTTTTAAGATTTTTTTTGTTTAGTTTTTTATGTTTTTATACTTTCCAGCAATTCCTTGATTTCTTTTTTTTGCATTTTTTCAGGATCCTTTTTTTTTCTTCTGCTTTCTTTTGTCCTTCATCCATTTTATAATCATTTTGTTGTCTTGGAATTTGCATGGAAAAACAGGAGAAATAATTCTAATGAAACGAAAACGATTTAACAATGGGATCAATGGGATGCCTAGTTGGCCACCAACAGCTGCTGGTATGATGATCCAGAGCCATAGAATGAATTGATGCCGTCAATAAGTTTGCTATTAGCTGAAGTATTTGAAGATTCTTGCTCTTGTTGTTGTTGCTGCTGCTGCAACTGATGGCCATTGCCATTTCCAGAAGAAGCCGAGACCCCAATGGGTGTGGCAATGGGACTAGATTCGTTAGATGAGTCTCCACCCATAGATGTGACAATTTGGCCAGATTCATTGGCTGCGGCGGCAGCAGCAGCGGCGGCTGCAGCGGCAGCGGCCATCATCACTTCCTGTTCAAGTGCCACGGCGACACCATTGGGTCCAACAACAATATTGTTACAGTCCGTATCGACGAGTCCGTAGCAATTGTCGCTACCGCCATTCGTCAGTTGTTCATTCTGTTGTTGCTGTTGTTGCTGCTGCTGCTGTTGGAGCAGGCCGCTGGCGGCGGCAGCAGCAGCAGCATTATTAGCGAAATAGCATGGTTCTAGATAAGTACTATACTTGGCATTGTTTGCAAAGAGTCCCAGACCGGCAGCGGCAGCAGCGGCGGCGGCAGCTTCTGCTTGAAAATGAGCATCGAAAAGTGGCGAACGTTGTTGCTGTTGCTGTTGTTGTTGCTGCTGCTGTTGCTGCTGCTGTTGAACACTAGCAGCATTGAATTGTGGATACAATTGCCCCATCGTTGGGCCATAATAAAATTGATCTGCCGCTGCAGCAGCTGCGGCGCCGGCAGCAGCAGCTGCGGCTGCAGCAGCCGCCACCAGAGGATTGGGCGACAGGGAACGGGCCGGTGAGACGGCAGCATTGCCAGCATCCAAGGTGCCATATGTGGACGCCGCCGACGGTGAGGACACAAGTCCATGTCCATGGAGCTGCTGCTGTTGAATAGCGCGCTGTTTAATGTAATTGGAGAACTCAGTGGGCGACATGCGATAAGCGCTGCTGCAATGCAAAGAAAAAACAATATCTATATCTTATCATACACATACACACACAAACACACACACATCGAGTACGCAAAAGTACACCTCGAGTGAATGTGATGGTTCTTTACTTACTTGTTGGTACGTTTCGAATTGGTCTTCAATTTGGTGCTACCAAATTTGGTTTGAGCAAATGTTGCTGTTGTGAAAGTCAATGGGGCCTGAGCGGCAGCACGCTGCATAAAGGCAGCGGTGGCAGCAGATGAACTGGCTCCAGAGCCACCACCCGTTGCGTTTGCATTCAGATTGGCATTTGGATTCGGGCTGCCCTTCTGATAAGTTGGCGATGCCGATGATGCAGCCGAATGTGGCGACGAAACGGCTGCAGAGCCGCCCATCGATTGATTTGACATGGGCAATGACAAAGATTTGGGACTCAAGCTCAATTGGTTCATTGTTGTATTGACCGCATCGATGGGACGAAAGCATTGGGCCTCCGGATTAAAAGTCTTGGTAACTTCACGATCCGCCGAATGGTTATCCTCTTGGTTATCATTGTTTTCTGTATACAAAATCTGAAAGGGTAGAAGCACACAGAAAGTTTCAATGTAGTTTTAGTTGCTATATTCTGTTGTCCTTCCGTCGTCCTCCTATACTTACCTTTACAGCTCCCTTTTCACCAATGCGAAATGACACCTCACCGGGATCTACCCATACTGAGAGCTCACTCGGCAGATTCTCTAATATATCACTGATTGGTACTCCACTTTCATGTGCAGCACGTTCTAGCACTGAATCAATTGGATCCCCAGTTTTGAGGCATCGAAAAGCCGAACCCTACAACGATAGAGAGAAAGGTACATAAAAATGTAAAAATAGTTTGGCCAGATGGGCAGATGTGTCACTGGAAGGAAGGAGTATGCCAAGAGGAAATGAAAGTTGTGATGAAAGTGATGATGTGTAAATAGCAAAGGACTTTTCTACTTATTTTTGTAGGGGGACTCTCTCTCACCTTAAATGGTTTTTCTGGATACCAATGTCCTCGAAATTTCTCACGCAGAGCCTTTTCCAACTCTTCGCCAAAGATATTGACACGCCTCCGGGGTAATTTATTGTAGAGATAGGAAATGATGAAATTCAAAGCCACTTGAATTTCAATATGCATTTTGGTAGTCCTATGTGCTTAGCTCCTCTTCCTTCCTGCTAGGCTCTTTCTCTTTCTTGAACTCTGCTCTCTCCCTCCTTCTCTCTCTCTTCTCCGTCTCTTTAAGGGTCACCGCGTTTGCCTCTTTCTCTCTTCTTCTGTTATGCAACTCGCGGTCTGGTCACAAAGTTAGTTGGTTGGCGGCAAGGGCGCCTCTGCTTTGCTGGCTTCTGGATCTTGAATCGATGATCAGGGACTATTGATTGACTCGTAACATTCGTCCTTAAGATTTGCTCCGTGTTTTTCTTGTTGTTGTGTTGTGTATTTTTGTTTTCGTTTTGACTATTTGATTGATCATTCGCACATCGAAAGTTAATTTAGAAATCTATGGATTCGTGATGTTTCAGTTTCGGCATTTGGAATCGATTTGAAGTTTTTGTTCTTTTGATTTTTGGTCTGGTTTTGTTATCCGTTTCTTATATTGTTTCGTTTTTTTTTTTTTTTGCTTTTGCCGAAAATAATAGTTACTTTTTAGACGCTATAGTAGTATTTAGTTGTATTGGTTTTTTGCTGTTTGTTTTTATTTTTGTTTATCCAGTAGTATGTAAAAGTTTCTCGTTTTTGGATTAGAATCGTCTTGTTTTGTTCTGTAGTCTGAAATCAAATGAGTTTCGGTTCGGTTTCTGTTCCCCTTCCAGTTTTTGTTTTGTCTGTGACAATAAGCATGGCTATCTAGATTTGGTTACTTCAAATTTTTGATGACTTTGTTTTTTGGCTTGGATCTTTTCAATATTTACAATCGAGATACATTAAAGTTCATGGCTTTCTCTTTTATATAAGTTTGTTTTTACTATAATATATTTGTAATCTGTTACTTTGGATACAATTTGATTTGGCGTCTTTACCTACAATATAAAGATAAGAGAGTAAAAATGGATTAGGCAAATGAATGAAAATATATATAAATTGATGCAATCAATATTTGTCTATGCAAAATAGGAAAATATAGACGATAGATGATTATTTTGTTGTAAATTCTCTTGGTCTCCCTCTCTCTCCCAATCTCTTAGCCAAGGTAGGAGTTGAGTGCCTTGTATTTTTCACAACTATGTGTAAATAGCAACTAATGCATTAAGGTTATAACTATTCAATGAGCTTTAGTAAGTAATACTAATGATTTTCAATAAAACTTTTACTCTATTGCCTTTGCTAAAGTCAATCCCATAAGATTTTTTTGATTGCCTTGCTGAAGTTTTCCTCAAATAACCATTAAATAATCATTTTTATACCCTTGCAAAAAGGGTATATTAATTTTGGTCAGAAGTGTGCAACGCATAGAACGAAGCATCTCAGACTATATAAAGTATATATATTCTTGATCAGCACGACGAGACGAGTTCAAATAGCCATGTCCGTCCGTCCGTCCGTCCGTCCGTCCGTCCGTCCGTCCGTCCGTCCGTCCGTCCGTCCGTCCGTCCGTCCGTCTGGATCAACGCGAACTCCTCCGAGACCGTAAGAGCTACAGAGCTGAAATTTTGCACGTAGGCTTGTATATACTGCAGGCATTGTATATCTCGGATTCAGCCGGATCGGACCACTATATCATATAGCTCCCATACAAACGTCAAAGTCACGAAACAGTGACTTTCTCAATAACTTCATTAATTTTATAGCTATTGTCATGAAAGTTGGTATTTGTCAGTTTTATGTTCTTGTTAATGATTGTGCCAAATTCGATCAAGATCGGGTGACTATATCATATAGCTCCCATACAAACGGCAAAGTCACGAACAGTGACTTTCTCAATAACTTCATTAATTTTATAGCTATTGTCATAAAAGTTGGTGTTTGTCAGTTTTATGTTCTTACTAATGATTGTGCCAAATTTGATCAAGATCGGGTGACTATATCATATAGCTCCCATACAAACGGCAAAGTCACGAACAGTGACTTTCTCAATAACTTCATTAATTTTATAGCTCTTGTCATAAAAGTTGGTATTTGTCAGTTTTATGTTCTTACTAATGATTGTGCCAAATTTGATCAAGATCGGGTGACTATATCATATAGCTCCCATACAAACGGCAAAGTCACGAACAGTAACTTCTCAATAACTTCATTACTTTTTAAGCTATTGTCGTGAAATTTAATAAACGTTAGTTTATTGAAGCTATAAATGTGCCAAATTTGGTCAAGATCGGGTGACTATATCATATAGCTCCCATAGAAACGATAGGTGGAAAACAGTGACTTTCATCAAAAAGTTCGTTATATCCTATGCTAAGATTGAAGGCCGTTCTTTCGCAAACATTAGTCTTTTTGGATAAAACGTTTTTACACTTTGATGGCTGTGGGTAAGGAAAGAATTACCAAAACAGTTGCAAGGGTATACAAACTTCGACGCGGTCGAAGTTAACCCCGGCCCTCTGGTTTAAAGGGTAAATTGTGCGAAATTCAACAATAGACATATTTAACTGATAAATTTGACTGTTTATTTATATATTCATCTCGAATTATAATAAATATACAAACTGGCTTTGCCTCGCCTGTCATACTAGATAAACACATTTCACACACACAACACACAAAAGTGAAACAAAAGTACAAAAAAAAAAAAAAAAAAAAAAAAAAAAAAAAAATTTAAAAAAGTTAAAAAAAAAAAAACACCAAAAGTACAACCAGTGAATATATATATATATAAACAACACCATGGCGGCGGCAAAAAGATCTCGGGACGCTGATGTGGCGAAACAGCGCAAAGCGATATGTTTGCGATTCAAGAAACTGGTACGCAGTGTCATCATGAATCAGCAATGGCTTAGCGACTCCGAGGAGCAGGGCTTCTCCACGAATGTGAAAAGAAAAGTGGCTCTCCTTTTGCGGCAGAAGCGTAAAAGTGGCATGCTAACTATGGCAGTGAGTGCAACAATTGTGTCCAAGTCTCGATGGTATGTATTTGTATGTGTATTTGCAGGAAAAGTCTCTTTTGCGTACACAGCCTTGGGCACGGACCATTGAAGAGCGTAAAAAGTTATGCATGATTATAGCCAATTTAACTTGTTTCTCAAAAATACCACCGGTAGGTCACTGTGTCTGTGTGTGTGGTGTGTGTGTGTGTGTGTGTGTGTGTGTGGTGGGTGTTAGTATCAAAATCTCACAACATAAATACTATTTAGTTATTTGTATATGTATAGTAATTCATGTCTCTCAGCAAAACATAGAAAATACGAGCTCGTATGGTGCCAGTTTTGAAATTCATGACAATTCACACAGATCGCGTTATCATCAAGGAAGGTGACACACCCATAACGGTTTATTTTATAATAACCGGTGAAGTGGAAATGAAAAAGCGCATATTCAATAAGGTAAACAAAGATCAATCCATACTTTCTGACCCATAAAGAGTTGATCCATGTTTCTTGTTTAGAAAACCAAAGAGGTCACATGGATATCAGAGGCCATATTTGGTCCTGGTGATTGCATTGGTGATGTTGAGAAAGTTGAAGATTGTGCTAGAATGTACACTTATGTGGCCATTTGTAAGACCATTTTTGTTTTTGTGTATGTAAAATTTATTGTTTAAAACTCTTTTCGGTTTTGCACGTGTATAGCCAATTGTGAACTTTTGGCCATATTTGAGACTGATTATAATCGCATATTGGGTCCATTTATGAGAAAGCAATGGAACGAGAAAAAGAAAGCATTGCGTTCGTTGGACTATTTTGAATTCTTTAATGAAAATCAGGCAAGAAAAATGACTAAAATTGCGCCCAAAATTAATTCATTTATTCATTCATTTCAATTGCCTAGCGAATTCATGCCTGTAAATTTGGAAGCTTAGTGCAATATGAACCATTGGAAACAATATACTATGAGGATAAGGGTTCTGTTAGCTATGTCCATTTCATATTAAGCGGTGAATGTGTAATATTGCAATGTCTCAATATGTTGGTCAGTCATATTTGGTAGTCTCTGATTGCTATTTATGTATATGATAATCTTGATTCTTCAGGCTAATATAAAGAATGGCCGTGTTAGCTTCGAACTAATTGATCTTAGTAAAGGTGAATCGGTTATGTTTCCAGAGTCGGAGAAAAGCTTTAGAGCTTCAAAATTGCCGTCCATGTTGTCGCGTCATCTACCAGGAGCAGATGGTCAAGAATTCGATGTTCAGGATATTTTGGCATCATCATCGGAGGATAAAGAAACTAAGCAAAAGAATAAAGCGGTATGAAAATGCTGAATACTTCATAATGAAATTCATATACGTATTAACCATTTGTTCTCTATTCTATTTTCAGTTGCGTAAAATGACTCTTGATGAAATCGAGGCATACTGCGGAATTGGTAAAACCCTGGAGACTATTAAAAAACCTAGAAAGCACAAAACTTTTAAGGTTTTAAAACATTATCGGACAAAGCATCCAAAGCATACAAAACATCGTGGATTCTATAGCGAAGATGTGGAAGAAGAGTACGACGACGAGTTTGACATGATGAATGATGAGGAGGAAGGAGAAGATAGTATGTTCGATGATGACTACTCTTATGAATATATTGAAGAATCGTATTCCGATGATGATATTGATGAAGACCTGAAAGAGGAATCACATCACAAAATGAGAGTACGCAGTACATTTTCAATGGCAAAAAGCCGCAGCACACTATTAAATCGTAAATTATCCAAAATGAATGTGGAGGGCGAGAATAGTGGTAGTGAATCAGAAATATTTACTGTTAGTAATAGCGAATCATCGGAAGCATCATCTAGCCTACAGAACATTCAAGAGCCTCCTTATAAACCACCAAGTGTAAGTAGAGCTGTGTCTACATATGTAAGTAATAAACCGATCTCATGTTCATCGATAGATCCGTACTGAAACACATTTCATTGATGTCGGCTCTCTAACGTATGGAGGAATCTTTGGTTTGGGTGAGAAAATGGAGCATCGTGTGATAATGTCACGGACTGTTGTCCAATGTTTGCTATTGCCGCGCTTTTGGCTTATGGAACAGCAACAAAATCCTGGCCATATATGGCCACTACGCCGTTTCTATTTTGAATGCAATGTACCGACACGTGGCGAGTTATTCGCCAATTATCTAAAGACAAGGCGTTGGGATGATTTTAGGCATAACTATGTGCAGAGCTGTCTTAGTCCAAGTGAAGCAATGGGCAATACCAAAGAAGAGGATATACCCATTATCTCTCGCATTGTTGAAACCAGTGATGATTAGGCCGAGAAACCCAAAACAAAACAAATGTGCGAGTGTCGTCACGTAAAATGTGAATAAAGAGAATTAACAAAAATTCTCAGCTTAAGCTAGAGGAGATTCTCAAAATAGAAAGTACATGCATTTTTGATCCACATATACACATATGTATATGTATGTATGTATGTGTGTGTTGTATACCTGTGTACGTCATTCCCTAGTTTCAATAGTAGTATGCTGCACCTACATAAAATGTCATCATTGAGAATATAGGTTAACAGGGAAATAGACAGACAGGGACAGACAAAGAGAGAGTGAGAGAGAAACAGGAGAAGAATATGTGCGTGTGTGTAGAAGAGAGGGAAAGCAAAGCAATCGTAAGTGTAACTGTAACTGGAGCAAACCGAAGCTTTCTCTCATTTCAGCTCTAGCTCTCACTTGTGCTCGCTCTCTCTCTCTCTCTGGTTCTTGAATTGCGTATGCGCAATGACATATTAACGACCCGAAAGAACAGTCACACACACATACACACACACTAACACATATACATATTTATGTTGCACATTTATCTGCAACAGCTCGTCCTCTATGTCTCTGTGTATGTGAACGTGCAGCCAAGGCACAGGGACAAAGCCAAACCATACCACACATACATATCCACATACCTATGTATGTACATATATACATGCATACATATGTATGTGCATATATACATGCATACATACATATGTATGTATGTTTGTATATACATATATTGGTGTGGGTGAGCGCAAAATGTGCATGGATTGGATTTTGAATGCCCCACATTGAAGGCCACGCATATATTTTAGGACTCTAACAGAAGCCATGACGTTACGTGAATGAATATATATATACGTATATATATATATATACTTGGTGCATTCAAAATGCCTACACAAAGTCCACATATTCATATTTATGCTAAATATACATCATCTTATATTAATTTCTAAAGAATTTATCAACTTTATGAGTAATTACTTCAAGCAATACAAGAGTGTGCAGTGTAAAGTAGTTAAGTATAGACCCAAATGCATTTTATATAGCTTGTAAGGAATGCATTTACTTATGCAACCGACATACATACATTATATGTATGTATTTACATAAATATATTTATAGGGACACAATAATATAATTGGAGAAACCATTTTTAACCTGTAGCATATCTTCAAATTAAGCACATTTAGTGCTTAAATGCATTAAACAATAAATATAAATCTTATGTAGGCTAATCAAGTTTTAAAGAAATGTTTGAAAAATCATTTAGAAATATACTAAAATTATTTAAATCATCATTATCTAACGAGGATTTTCGTCTAAACAAACAAAATTAGAAATGCTAGCAAATCAGTCTAGAACAATGCAAATTTGACATTTCTCTTGTGAACAGTTGTGATTAGAAGTATGTATGTACATATATATATTCTCTTGGGGTCATTAATGCTACAATTCAATTATCGATTGGGAAATTGACAAAGCAATATGTATATGTACATATGTAGGTTCATGTATCTTTTTTGATACGCTTGCAATTCGTTGTGGAATGATTCGGACTTTGCCCTTGACATTTGTGCAAGCAATTAGCCAGAACTGAAAGACTTCTTACACCAAGTCCTAATACAGATTTCTTTTCTGTTGAATGCTGCTTTTTATAGTCTCAGCTTTGTATAGTTTACTTTGCGTATCTTAAGATCTAGTGGAAATAGTAGCACAACCAGCTGTGGTGTGTAGATGTAACTGTGTTGTGAACTTGAAAAAGCTCAATTTTCACTTTTATGCTTTTTGTGTGTTATGTATGAACGTGTGTATGTACTTGCTTACATCCTATCTATATATAGGTATGTACACACCACTATATATGCATATATATACATATATGTATATACATACATACATAAAGACGACGCAGCGCAGCAGACAAATCTTTAAGCATTCGTTAGGATATACTCGTATGTAGGTAAAATAAGCACAGCTCCTCGAGCAGAGGAATAAGCTATAACTAGCCAACGAAACGCCGTAATTGGAGTTTATTTATATACGCCCACACACACACACACACACACACATATATACATACACAAATGCTCAAGCAAAGTTTAGGTCGCAACCAGCGCGTCATATATAAATCAACCTTTAAAAACGCTTGGCCCAGATTTTATTGATTTTTCGTGCGTAGAATGCAACAGTGCGAAAGAGAAAGCAAGCTTAAGACACAGAGAAAGAACGAGACAGATATAGAGAGAGATAGCAGCTGAGCCATGAAGTGTTGTTGATTTTGCTTGTTTGGTTGTTTACGTCCATCCAACATGAAAATTTCTAGTTTTTGGGTACATTTCCTTGGCTAGGATGGCGTATACGTAACATTGATCATAAACTATAGCATACTTTTCTGCTCAACTGCAGTGGCCTGAATTTCCAGCAAGATCAGTAAAGTTTTTATAAATGCGACGTAAGAGAAGTTTTTTATGTGAACTATTTGAAAGAGACATTCACTTTTAGAAATTTTAAAACGTGACCTTATAAATTGATCGATAATCAAAGTATTTACATGTAATAAAATTAACTTTAACTGCATTAGCATGCAATACAATTAATGTCTTATTGTCTTTCATTTTTGCCAGGTATTTCTGTTCGTTTACAAGCTACCAATACAAAAAATCGATTTAAGTAACAAACTGAAAGTAAGGGCATTTGTGATACGCTCTATCAGTCATTCAGCCTTCAATTTGTTTGTTTGTAGATAATTAGAGACGTGCGAATATTGAATGAAATGAACAAAAAAAAACAACGAAAACACACGCAGCTACAAAGACAACCCGGTAAAACAGATAACTTTTGTGTCAATTTGCTTTTTATATGCCTTATTTTCTCATATTTCCATAACTAGAGCACCGAGCACGATCGATCAATCGAAGTCCACATAAATGAAGGTAGGCGAAACAATTTTTTATGACATTTATCCATTGACTGTTTAATTTCCGATGTGGTAGACAGGTGATATGTAATTGTAGGAATGCAAATTGCTGTGCGACAATTTGATTTTTGATTTCGTTTTTATTATTATTTTTTCTAGTTTTTACTTTGTTAATTTTCTTTTTTATCTACGACGAGTAGAATTATTTGTTACATCACTGAATTGTTGTTCTTTTCTCTTTGGTTTTAGGTTTGTTGTTTTTTGTTTTATTTTTTTTTTTTTTTTTTTGTTTTTGAATATGTTCTTTTTTATTTTTGCTGTCAGCTGACGATGTGTAAACGTAAAAGAGGGAGGTGATTACATAAATACATCAAGTGAGCGAGAGAGTGAAAGAGAGAAAAACTATAGCTGCTTTTTGTAGTATGGCTGTGTGTGTGTGTGAGTTATTGTGTGGGAAAGGAAGGCACTTGATTTTGTTTTCAATTCGCGCACTAACATTTTATATGGCTCACAACAAAAAACACAAGAAAAAAGAAAACAAGAAATTAAACTAGAAATTTCTTGCCAAGCATTGCATAATTATTATGTATTTTAGGTTATTTTCCTTTTTGAGCATATCTTAGCAAGTGCACATAAAAACGAATTGTATATATGTATGTATGTATGTATGTATGTGTATAATATATATATGTATATATATATGCTTATACACTTAGAAGATGTTTGTACATACAAATAAATATATACCGTACACTTTATATTACAAGATCACACAAAAACCACGAAATAACTTGTACTTGAATGTCAGCAGCCAACAATATCCACTGACTAGAACAGAAAGCGTACGGTACTCGTAATCAAACACATGCACGCACATAGACATTGTTTGAGAGAGCAGCAGCAGAAGCGAGAGCTTCAGAGAGAGAGAGAGAAAATACGAAGTGAGAGACAGAGGCAGACAATGAGCTTCCAACACCTTGTGCACTCCCCCACAAATTTTTTTTTTCTTTTTTGTTCTCTTTTGGCTGGCAAAACAACACAAAACAGCTGACCGACCGTCTGTATGTGTATGCTTGTGTTTACATACATATGTATAAATGTGTGGACATACAGAAGTGTGTGTGCTATTGACATTTTCCTCATCACTGAATACTCTGCAGCCCGCTACCCTCTTTTTACACACATATGTACATATTTACATGAACACTCAACACACACACACACACACATTCTCTAAGAGACCCAAAAAAAAAAAAAGTATAAATCACGCGAATTTCACTCAATTTTTGTCTTTCCTTTGTTATAAATAAAAAAAATCGATTTGGTGTTATTAGTTTTTTGTTTGTAGATTTCATACGCCTTTCCAGTATCCTAAATATTATACAAAAGCTTACACACACTTTGTAACAATTCAATTCAATTCAAGAGTCTTTGGAAATTGTTTAAGCTTTAGGATCGATCTGGCAAGATCTTCGTTATTTGTTCTATACTAATTAAGTTTTTACTATGCACATTAAAAAACTGTCTTTCAAGAAGGATGTATGTACAAATGAACGTTTCAGCACTTGGACTTAATGTGATCGTTTCCATTATTAATTTGTTTGTTTGTTTTCTTCTTTGTAAATGCAGAAACGGCTGAAAAACCTTAGACATACATACATACATATGTATGTACACATAAAAGTCGAGACGTAATAACGGATTGTTGGCTTTTACGTCACAAGTCCGAGCACATGATTTCGTATTTTTTGGCGTTGTTATCTACTTCAATATACGAAAATTGAAATGACAAATAAGGTTGTATGTATGTATGTATGTACATATGTATGTATGTAGGTATATTTCCTATTAATAAATGGGTTGTCTTCGACGTCATATAATTCAGTACATTATGTACAGCGAGTTATGTATAAAATTACATATATGTATGTACATATATACGTTTCTATGCATATGTATGTATACAAATACATATGTACGTAATTATCAGCTGTCAGCTGAGCACAAGCTGTGATCCCAACAAACAGAGAGAGAGAGAGAGAGAGAGTGCTGAGTAAGAGCTGAGATGCTGCTGCTACTACACCAATATTGTTGTTGTTGATGTTGAATTTGTGTCGGGCCAAAAGCTACACTGTATAGAGAACACAACCAACTAAGGGTGTATGGATGGATGTACATATGTATGTATCTGTGTGGTTTAACAGCTGGTGGAGCATTCACACACATACAGCCGAAAGCAACCAAAGTGGAGCACCACTGCCCTACTAACGCTAGATAACGAAAATGGAAATGGAACAACATTCGGCTCGAACTTTTTTATCTTTATTTTATGTACCAAGCTCTCGTAGTTCTGTAAATTTTTCAAACACTTTGTTCTCGGTGTAGTATTTTTTTTTTGCTTTTTTTCTTTTGGGTTTTTTGTTATCACAACTATTATTATCAATTGATTTCAATTTTGTTATATACCATTAGTGGGGGCGTGTTGTATAATTGAATTGATTTTATCTATCGGTGTGAACTTGGGTTTTTTTTAAATTAAATTCTATTTGGTTTGCTTTTTTTTTTTTTTTTTTTTTATTAATTTTTTGTTTAACACCTCCGTTACTTAATTGATGCGCGCGCGTGCAAACGTGTAAAAACGTCTATAGGTCTTGAAATCGTTGTAGTAACTGAAACTGTCGACTGACTTTGACGTGCGAACAACACAACCGAAATACACACACAAACGAACGACCATCCCCAACTTCTATGCCAGGCTCCCGAACCACCCACCCACCCGCACACACACATACATCGATACGTACGCACACAACAGCCGTAATTGCATTCGCCACAAGTTCGCTCTCGTTTACTCTTCCACTGCCCCCATCTCTTTTTTTGAGCCCCTCTCTGTTGTGTACTCTCGCTAGGGCGATTGCTAAATATATATTATCATAAAGATATTCCGGCAAAGCTTTTTTTACGTACTACGTGAGAATATATAAAGAAGCTTCAAAAAAGAGAAAAGAAAAGAAACCTAAATGAGAGCCGAACTAACGTCAGTTGCATTTTTAAATTTCCGTTACAATAGCACAAGATTGTAAAACATGAGATTAATCCTATTACTTAAGTTTTGTAATCAAAAAAAAAAACACGTCTATTGTGAATTGTCAATTGTGACACAAAACACCGAAATATAAATGCAAATTTTAAACGAAAACTTACACATCGAATTCGGGCTGATCTCTTTTATTTTACTATTCAAACCATTTGAAATCGCGCCTAGATGCAAGTCGTGAGTAGAGATGGTTCTTTTTGAATGTTCTTGTAAATTATCGATTCCAATTTCGATACGAGTAACTTTCTTGAGTTACTTATCGAAAACGGCTTGCGGTAGTCGGTTTGCATTTGGCGTCTTGACAGCTCTAATTTACCACTATCAACTTGGCAACCCTTATTTACACATTCTCAACTTTGCGGCTTTGCAGCGTTTTTTTCATTTCTTTTTGTGAATAAATTTTAAGAATACAGCATCAGCATGTCGGAGGAAAAAAAAGTGAGTTCCTAATAACAAAACAATGAGATAAGTATATAAAATTGAATAGAGGCTGACCAAAATGTTAAACAACGAGAAAACAAGAGCATGTGGATGTATGATGCCGGCCAGCGGCAGCCACCACGCTCACATATACAAGCGCGCACACACACACGAATGTAAATGATATACAGTTAGATGGCATGGCGGCGGCATTTATTTTGGCGTTTACCAAGAATTCGACTTACCAATTTTTTACATTTGCCCTTCTCGATTTTCTTGCAGACTGAAACCGAACACATCAATTTGAAGGTCCTGGGACAGGATAATGCAGTAGTTCAATTCAAGATTAAGAAGCATACACCATTGCGCAAACTAATGAATGCCTATTGCGATCGCGCTGTAAGTTCTAAATTCAGCTCACCGTGATATGATTGTAACTATGTTTCATACCCTTAAACTTCTTAACAGGGCCTTTCCATGCAAGTGGTGCGTTTCCGTTTTGATGGACAACCAATCAATGAGAATGACACGCCCACCTCACTCGAAATGGAAGAGGGCGACACAATTGAAGTTTACCAGCAGCAGACCGGTGGTATGGACGAGTCCTTCTGAGGTTTTGCGAAACCCACCGCTATAACTTCAACTAAATCATAAAAAATAGAGTATAATTCAAAGTCTAAAATATATTCCCAATATTTGTAAACATTTGTTTGGCCTTAGCTTTTTTTTTAGGGACGGGAAAAGAAATCGAAGAGATTAAACGATACAGCCTGATTAATTTGATTGAATTCTTAGAGTTACTTGTATGTTTTATTTTGTAAAAAAAAATGCAAAATATGCGTATATAACAAAAATTAGCCATTTAACTTTAATCCACTAATGTTTATATCATTAGCCTGGTAGTCTTGCTCTTGATCAATAACAAAATTAAATTTGAATGGGCTCCCTCCTGTCGTATCTGATGAGAAGTTAATTTGAGCCTTAGGTGTCACGGACTCAGACGAGATTACCGCCGATGTGGAGGATGACGAATTATTTTCAGGAGGATTAGCAAAATTGAATCGAAAATCTTTGCCAGTTGTAAGTAATGCTGATCTCTTCACAAAACTTGACTTCTTGCTAGTTGCGTCTGCTGATGCTGCTGATGGTTCGGTAAATTTAATTTGTTTGGCCGCTACATGAAAGTAAAAGAGACAGAAGTAGTTAAAAAAAGGAAAATTTGCTTGCATCAGCTCAAGCTCTAACTTGTCTCATTTCAAATACAATCAAATTTATCTCACCTAGTCCCATTTTTTTCTCTTCTTGTTGCATTTTGGCCCGATAGTCGCCCATGGATAGCTTCATTACCTGCCTTTTTTTAATAAGCGGTGCAGTTTGACTGGTTAATATCTTTAAGTTTTTGACCGTATCCTCAGCTTAAAAATGGGAAAGGAGAAATAGTTTGCTAACTTCAATAATCACACAGTTTACAATGTATTTTAGGATACGCACCAACTTTTTGACTCAGTTTTCCGCTCTCAAGAGCCGCCTGTAGCTGATGGACACACCAGCACAATTCTACTTCGAATTGTACGTTACTGTCCCCATCGAATCCTGCATCATTTGTTGTCGGTGGTGTTGTTGGCTTCTTAAGGGCACCGCTAATTGGTGGCGGTTTGTTTATAGATTTTGGCGTCTTTCTACGATGCATTTTCTCACAGTTTAGTTAAAATTTGTAAGCAAAATGTGCTTTCTGTGGCAATAACAACAATCTGCAGCAGGGTTGCCACCAGCACAGTGATAAACAACCGTTGTTGCCAGATGTCACATTTTGAACACAGCTGACTAAAAAAAAAAACGCGGGCTCTTTAAAATTACATTTTATATTTATTATTAAGTAAATATCAAATGAATTACTGAAAAGTCCAATATATTCAGCGAATTATAAAAAATTACATATGTATTTTTACAAAAATTAAACAAGTCTGATCTAAAAACATAAATCAAGATCTGTATCTATGTATCTATTAGTTTTCAGTTTATTTTCAAATATTCCAATTTATCAACAAAAAAAA
Organism: Drosophila equinoxialis; assembly: GCA_018150345.1. Taxonomy (NCBI): domain Eukaryota; kingdom Metazoa; phylum Arthropoda; class Insecta; order Diptera; family Drosophilidae; genus Drosophila; species Drosophila equinoxialis. The sequence goes on along the minus strand of JAECWI010000002.1, from coordinate 3,456,620 downwards.
AAAATTTTCAAGACGCATTCATATTAAATATACATCTATGTATATAAATTATAGAATAATACAATGTTTTCAATGGGCTTTTAATTTAAAATGCTTAAAATAGCGGCACTGCCTCGCTAGTGCTGCCGCCGTTTTGGCCAGCTTTGAGAGGTCGACCTCCACCATTACCATTTGTTGCATAAATGGGTTTATGGGTCTTTTTAATATTCCTCGGCGAGGGGAAGCTAAAAAGAAACACAAAACAAAAATAAAACTACTTCGGGCGGCGGGGTTAACACTTTATACTCACAGTTCCATTTCAGCTGCTGAGAAACTTTCCATGGCTGATTTCCAGGCATGGACATGCGGCAAAGTTTCCTTCTTAATATCGACATGGAATATGGCATTCAAGACATCCAAATCCCGCTTGGTTGGCTCTTTTCTACAAAAATTAATCAAAATATTAAGTTTGAATTGAAAAAATGAAGGGGTAGGAGCTTTGAACCAACCCAAAGATAAACAGCTCATAGCGTGGTGTTGCGAACTCATCCAATTGGATCGAATGGCGTGGAGAGAGACTGTCGGGTGGCGTTGAATAGAGATCCTCTTGTTCATCATCACTGCTATTGAAGCTGTTCGAAACACTGCGGCAGTCGTACTGAAATAATCAATTTTATCATATGTAATGTAAAATCAAATTGCTTTCACTTACATAGAACGCTCCATCATCACCCTCTTCCTCGCTGTCTTCCCCAGCCACACCATTAACATCATCGTCATCATCATCGCTGTTGTTGTTGGTGCAGCGCCAATCGGTGAACGCGGACAACTTCTTACCGGACGTCACAACAGCCGCGTTACTCATTGAGCCAACACGTAAATTGGCGGCAGTTTGGCTCGTCAATGGTGGCGTCTGATTGTTGACTTGGGCCTGATTGTGCGCCTGGTTTTTGGCCTGGGCCTGAGCAGCACGATACGATTCCGTACGTTTTCGACGGCTTGTCTTGCGACTGAGATTCGCGTCCCAAATGCAGGCACAGGACTTCTCCGCTTCCCAGGCTGCCGAACATAAATCTTCTGTCTTTAGTGCATCGGGTGAAACGGCTTCAGCAGTCGATACAGTTGTCTCAAGCATAGACCGCAGTCCGGCGCACACACACTCCAAATGTTCACGTCGTTCGCCGGCCAGTTGCAGTAATTTACGCAGCATTTGGAGCAATTGCAGGCACATGGCAACACTAACCTCCTGTGAGTGGGCTATATAGCTTGCCACCAAATGGGCAATGCGTGAATGCACTTTGCTAAAGTCGACGGTTAGGAAACGGCTATCATCCTTGAAGCTCACTATTAGTGATTTCAGTCTTTTAAGTTCCGATAAGAGTGTGTCATTAATGGATACCATGTTGCCTATATTATTGATAATGGTTTTGGTAATACGCTTGGCGAACACTTGCAATGATTTCTCTACACAGGTGTACGGAGTCATCACCTGAGTCGTTATCGTGCTGGTGGTTTGATGGTTGTTGGTGATGTTGGTCAGGACGCCACTGGCTGCGGCGGCTGCTGAAGACGTAGATGAAGACGACGCCAATTCCTTGTCCAGACCCTCTGCCACTAAATCTAAATATTGATCCAATTGGGCGAAATTCCATAAATTCTGATCGGTTATTTTCTCAGATTGTGCTTGCTGCTGGAGCGTCTGTTGCTCCTGTTCGAATTTCTCAAGTAAATAGCTCTCAAAACAATTTAGACCATCCGGCGTGGCAATATCAACAAATGCATCCAAAAAATCCCAGTATTCCCGCCATTCTAATTGCTCCTGATGTGCCAATTGTCTCCCCACCACTTCCAGTCCCTTTTCAATGTCGGAATTCTTGATATGACGCTCCAGAAAGCTATCATTCCAGGTGTCATCCAAGCCAACTCTTGGCGATGAAATGTCCATCATCGAATAGCTGTGTAAGTCGCCTGCAATTGCAATTGGTGAATGCTCGCAATCCTGATTATTGCGATAGACCTCAAACATATCTCGTTTCATCTGTCTCAACGGTGTGGCTGGCAAATCCAATAAACGACGTTTGCCAGCCAACATCTTTAGGCAATTATTGTTATTATTATTCTCGATGCAGAGCGATGGCGATGATGGCGAGGATTCCTGTGCATCCATCGAATTCTCGCCAAGCATCTTGGGACTGAAGAGCACACGCCTGCTAGGAAGATTGGGACTACCATTGCCATTGCCATAGTGTGAGCTCCTGTTGAAAATCGATTTATTTGGCGTTGTCTTCACCGGTGAATCGTAAGGCGAATGAGGCGTAGCACTCAACGGCGATAATGTATTATTGCTAATCCGCGGTGGTGTCTTCCAACGACGATAAAAATTGTATGCCGTGTCTCTTGGCATTGGACCAGCCACAGCGCTTATGGCCAAATCCACACTAAGTCGTTCGTTCTCCTCACATTTGGACTGTAATAACTGCAAGAAAAGCTCGTTTATTTAATGGACAAAAGATCAGTTGGATTTAGGGGCTTACGGGTTGTTCGTGGGGCGTATAGGGTTGACCAACTTGGGGCGGAAGCTCATTGCCCGCGGCCCGTAATACAGGCACATAATAGGGATCAGATAGCAGAACTTGCAGTTTCTTAACTACCTCCGGTCCAGCATTTGGTGCACGATAACAAATTATCTAAAACGTTCCATATAGTTTAAAATAATGAAAGGTTAATTCATGTTTTATATTTACTTACATCTTTTGGATATTTGCCCTCAATGTTGGCCAAGGATTTGCATTGGGGATACGATATGAGGACTTCAACCATGGCCACATGACCATTTTTGACAGCAAAATGCAATGGTGTCTCGCCACGTCCCTTGTCGGGCATGTTCAAGTAGTAATCCAATATATTATCATTTAGAGCCGCACACATTTGGCCGCTGCCCTTTTTGCCGACAAATAGTTGGGTAAACTCACGATCGGCGAGAATTTTAAGTAATAGCTCCGCAACACGAGCCTGATTGGTTTGTGCGCAAATGTGCATGGCATTATAGCGATATCCCTCCTTAAGGCTTGTCGGTGTATCGCCATTGCTAATGATATAGCGTGGATTCTCCCAGACAATGCGTTTCACACGAGAGACATTGCCGACCTCGATTAGTTTCCGGAATTCGACTAGCTCCTGCTTGGTGGGTGCACGGAATGCTTGACGCTCAGCGTTAATAGACGACATCGCCGACGATGATGTGGTTGTTGTTGCCGATAATGCTGAAGAAGTGGATAGAGATGATCCTGATGACTCCTGTCCGCTCATGGTAATGCTATTATTATTATTGTTATTAATATTATTATGATGGTTGGCAGTGGGCGATTGATGTGAAAAATTAGCTAGTAAAGAGCAAATGGAGGAGAGAGGCGAACCGGTGTTCCCAATATTGCCACTAACACTGGTAGTTGGCGATGAGCTGTTATACGGCGACCAATTAGCGGTGGGGCCACCATTGCCGCCATCTGTAGAATTGCTGCCTCCGGCGGCACTCCTGAGGTGGTTATTACTCGGCGAATGTGGGTTGGTCTCTGCGTAAATAGATAATGGGTGGGAAGGGGAGGTAAATTTATCTCGATAATTGTCAATTAATTATTCAACAAAGTACTTACTGCTGGCCGACTTGTTGGATGACGACGATTTTCCGAAACGCTTCAATGACTCGATGCTCTCGAAACCAAATTGTACATAGCTTTCCGCTTGTTCACGATTTGGAAATTCTCGCAATCTTCCCTCTTTATAGATACGCAGCACATCCAGTGCCTTGGATTTTTCCATGAAGATGAGCCAAAGCGGCGAGTCCGCTATGCAGAAGCCAAATGAAAGAAAACAGACAAATAAGTTAAGACAAATTACTTGACGTTATTGGTCACGCCACGCAAAAACTGGGGAAATCGCAGACCAACCAAGAAACTTGTCAAGCAAAACAAAACCAAAGAGGAGCATATGCGGGGGGCATGCGGTGACACGTGGGGGGGCCAGGTATGATCAACTGCGTCTGACGTATTTCTTGGCACAATGCCGGGGACCAAGTGGCTGTGCTTTTCTATAGGGTTTTATCAGTGAGGAATTAACTGAATTAACTATATAGAAATCAGGAAGTAACTGTATATACATATATCATAATGATTAGCATGCAATGGCAATTGATAAAGGTTTGTTTACTTTGGGCAATAAGGGTCCAAATGGTCAAGAATCAGTCCAAACTAGATGACAAGGAGCGGATTTTTCATTGCTCTTGGGGGCTTTTGAATACATTTGTAGCCAAATGATGTGTGCGTACTTTAACCAAATAAATAAACAACTTAAACTTGATTCGCTTAGAAATGTCAAATATTTTGCTTTTCAGTTCATGTGTTGACATCCCAGGTCCATGGCATATATAAATATGAATCCGCCGGGGTGGCGATCAAATTGCGTATCTTTAGAGGTCTTTGTACTTTTTGCGTATGCCTTGGCATATTATAAATAAACATTCAACAAAAATTATGTGTGTCGACAGGCAGGCAAAATAAATAAATAAGTAGAGTACACGGAGACCAGAATAGAGAGAGATAGAGAGAGGCAGAGGGAGAGGGAGAGAATAAACAAACGAAGTAGATAGAAAGAGCAGTGACAGGTCAAGGTTCTGGACAAAAGAACTTAATAATTCCTACACACCCACACACACACACATGACTGGTGGAAAAGGTTTTGATTGTAATTCCTTACGTGGATATTCGGGATCCTCGTATTTGGAGTCGTTGGTTGTATCATTTGTCCCAGTAGCCGTCGGAGCGGTCGGTGCCATCGCATCTGGAGATGTTCGTATATTGATAGCCGCTATAGATCCTGCACACTTGGCTGCTGTGCCCTCAAAGCCATCCTTCGATGGCGGAATGTAGACGCCAAAGAACGACATCTTTGGCTGGATGAGAGGAGTGTGAATGCTGCTGCTTGCTGGCGATTCCACAAAACACGTTAGACGGCAGATTGATCCCGAGGCACCAACAGATGATGACACGCATATGAACGAGACGGAAATAGAGCATAATGGCGAATTAAACAGTTAGTTTTTTTTTTTTTAATCTTTATTGCCACTGCCTTTGGTTTCCCTCTTCTCCCCGCTAAATGACGCGATTGCCAAATTTCGCAAAAAAATGGCGTCGTTTGGATAGCGACTTACCGATTTATTGTTTTAAATGAATTTCAGCGGTTTATGTGACATTCTTTAGTCTCCACCGAAGCTTTTTTCTCAAATTCAAATAGACCACGTTTCCAATTGTTTTATTTTTTTCTTTTTATGTGAAAACTAAATTTAAACAAAAAGAAGTTCTTAAACAGACATTTCTAGAGGGGGCTGTTTGTTTTTGTGAAATGTTTCCCAGTGTTGCGTACTGTCAAACTTTGTGTGTTGTCGACATTTACGCACACTTGACATTCAGGGCTGGGAAAACAAACACATCGAATTTGATTTGAAAAAGGCGCCAAACTATAACGAAACTGAAGAATGTCCTTTAGACAAAAGGACGGCAAAAATCACATCTATAGCATAATTTTATGATTATAGCTTAATTTTTCCAACTGCCCCCTATTTTTATCCGGCTCCGATTGTTTATCCGACATTGTGACAACAGGAGCAGAGCCAACATCTGTCATTCCTCTGTTAATTTACAATTAGTTAACATTTTCTTAACAGACTCAATTTTGAGACCGCAAAAGACGACGCATGAATTAAAATTAAATTTAATTTAGTTGAACTTCAACTTATTGTGGCAAATCGTGGTAACAGCAAAAAGGATCGAAGCATCTGGGTGAACAGCACCATCGCCAACACCATGTCAGATTCACATCGAGAACGGGGGACCGCGGCTCTGGTCCGCTGCCAAATCGATGGCTCTACTGTCCACGCAAGAGCGACACAATCATTTCGGAACGCTTCCTTGCCTTCAAGACGCCCCTCAATCAATCCTTCCAAGACAAAATGCCCATCGAGTGCACCTTTCGGCCAGAAATGCTTTTCGATTACTGCAAAACACTAAAGGTAAAACCAAACGTTTTCTGGATGTCCCTAATTTCGTTTCCTAATCTCTGCTTTCTCTTCCACTTTGTCGCCATTTCCTCCATTGCGTTCATTTTTGCACTGCATCTATTCAGCTCAAACTGGGTCTCTGGGTGGATTTGACCAACACGAAACGTTTCTATGATCGCTCCATAGTGGAGGAGCGTGGCGCCCAATATATTAAGCTTCAGTGTCGTGGTCATGGAGAGACTCCGTCGCTGGAGCAGACGCACAGCTTCATTGAGATTGTCGATAATTTCATCAATGAGCGACCATTCGATGTGATTGCTGTCCACTGTACGCATGGATTCAATCGCACAGGTTTCTTGATTGTCTCCTACATGGTGGAGCGTCTCGATTGCTCGGTGGAGGCTGCTTTGTCGGTTTTTGCTAACGCTCGACCACCAGGCATCTACAAGCAAGATTACATTAATGAGTTATTTCGACGCTATGATGATGAGGAGGATGCTCCAGCAGCACCGGAGCAGCCCAACTGGTGTCTGGAGTACGATGACAGCAATGGTAATGGCAATGGCAACGGCCATGGTGATCATGACCATGCTGAGCACAATAATAAAAGGCGCCATCACGACGATGCCTCCACATCCTCAGCCGCTGGGGAAGAAGATGCCGGCGAGGATGAAGATCAGGGCGAGGGTGAGGCCAGTGGTTCATCTGGCCCAGCTGGTGGTAGTAAAAAGAAACGACGCCGCGAGATGGTCATTAAGAATGCCCAGTTTATGGAAGGCGTTCCCGGCGTTACCCATTTCACGGATCAGTCCCGCCTAACTGAGCTTCAGCGTAAGGTGCAGGACTGGTGCCATTGGGAAAAGAGTGGATTTCCTGGATCGCAGCCAGTATCCATGGATAGACACAATATTAGAAGGCTCAGCGAGATTCCCTATCGTGTGTCATGGAAAGCCGATGGCACACGCTACATGATGCTCATAGATGGTCGGGACGAAGTATATTTCTTTGATCGCAATCACTCCTGTTTCAAGGTGGATAATGTCGCATTTGTGAACGGCGAAAACCTAAATGAGCATCTGGAAGGAACTCTTCTTGATGGGGTAAGTCTAGAATCTGCGGCAATTCAAACAACTCCACATAATAAAACTTGAAATTTTTGCATTTCTGCTTGTCTGCTTGCCCACGCTAGGAGATGGTGTTAGATAAGGTTGGCAATATGGTGACACCTCGCTATCTGGTTTACGATATTGTTCGCTTCTCTAATCGCGACGTTCGCGATGAACCATTCTATCCCAATCGGCTCCAATACATAGAACATGATGTGATTAATCCTCGCATTCTGGGCATGAAGCAAGGCATTATTAATCAGCGTCTGCAATCGTTTAGTGTGCGCAACAAAGGATTTTGGGATATTTGGATGTCTGGTCGTCTATTGGGAGAAAAATTCGCACGTACATTAACCCATGAGCCCGATGGACTGATCTTCCAACCTTCAAAGCAGCCCTACACAGCTGGCGTTTGCAGCGATGTCTTCAAATGGAAACCACATGAGCTTAATTCGGTGGACTTTCGCCTAAAGATCATAACCGAAAGCGGCGAGGGGTGAGGCGATGATGAATGATATGACATACATATATATATATATAAAAAACAAAAACAAAAAAAAACATTTGAAGAATGCCAATACCAAATCCTTCCTGCTTCGCAGGTTGCTCACCAAAAAAGTGGGCTTCCTCTATGTGGGCGGTCACGATGCAGCATTCGGCCGCATGCAGAAGCTAACCCAGGAGATACGCGAACTGGACAACAGGATTGTTGAGTGCACAATGAATCAGTATGGCAACTGGGAATTTCTTCGCGAGCGCACAGACAAGAAGCTACCCAATAGCTACAATACGGCAGTTTGTGAGTACATTACATATGAAAATCTTCTAATAGTTTTGATGTTCCATAACCATTTTGTCTCTATCGTGTCTCCGTTTTTAGCCGTCGTGGAGAGCATCAGGCATCCCATAACCAAGGAAAATCTATTAAGCTATATAGACAATTATGGATTTCGCGATGATCCTAGCATGATGCCGCCGCCACATCAAGGCCAACAACGAAGGCATCAGCACTAACTAAAACCTACATCTACTCCTAATCCTCTCCGAACTCCACAATAAACGTTATTGTAACCAATCCCGATCTTGATCCTGCATTGCCGTCACCACTTTTGTCCTGCATCTCTTTTTTTATCTATGGACCCCCCCCTCCCCCACAACACACACACACACATCTACATCATCCAGAACAGACAAACAACTCTAGGAAACTCTACAAATAATATTAAAATATTAATAAAGAAATAAGCCCAATAATGTAATTATGACTGCGAATTCATCTGAGATTTCAAAAGGACATAAATGACTGATGTCTAGTCAGGAATCTTTTATATAAAGGTCTTCTCATCATTCTTCTTCATTATGTTACGTTTAAAATTCGGCTAGCTAATACTTAATTCTGTATTTCTTAACGAATAAGGCTGCCATTATGGCGTAACAATTCTTCATCCATCTGGCCCATATGAAGTAAAGCAACCAGGGCTGCGCCCTGTTCTGGTTGTTTTTTGTTCTTCTCCCAGAAGGAGCTGCTGAAACGTTGGCCATCAAATAGGCAAATGGCTCGAAAGAGTTTATCATATTGTTTCGTCTCATAGGCTGGTGGGGATTTAGACAAACGACCGGCGTGAACATAAAGGCGGGTTTTTGGCAATTCCGTGTCTGCAATAGATTAAAAAAGGCTATAAGGAGCAGTTTGAAGACAACAAACTGGGCACTACAACTTACCACTTTGATATGTAGACCGCAGAAAGGCCACATGGCGACAAATGAGACCGGCAAGGCGATCCTTTTCGTCCTCCTCTTCTAGTTCTTGTTGCAACTTTTGTCTTTTGGCTGGCTGGACCTCAGCACGTCCTACATTGCCCTGCTCCTTCAGTTCCAGTTGGCGACGGCGGCAATAATCGCCTAGCTGCCAAATCTCACAGATTTGCTGTAAAGTCTGACATTGAAGGAATAGTTTGCCACGCGGCGTCTCTTGAAGCTCACGCAGTATGCTTTGCACACAATATTTGGCGTTGTGCGGGGCATTGTCATAGTCCACACACAGTCGCAGATATTTCGTGATTATCTCATCCATGGGTAGCAGACCCTCGCGACGAAATATACTAACATTGAGCTGGGCAGCACGTGCCACCATAACGCTTGCAGCGCCACATTCCAACTGGAATTTGAGCAAATCATCATAACAATGCATATGACGGGAGCCGCCATTGGCTATGACGGGAATGGTAACGGATTGTGCCACCTCTCGCAAGACGTCAGGATGCGGCTGATGTTGCGGCCGCTCATCGCGTGTGCGGGCGTGAATGCCAATCGCTGCAATGCCAGTGGCAGCCAGTTTTTGCACCAGGGCTATTGTGTCACCCACATCGGGCAGAATGCGTATTTTGCAGGTGACGGGTATCTCCAGATTTGAGCATAAGGTAGACAATATGTGGGCTGCCTTGTCGGGCTCGGCCAAAAGAGCGGCACCCATGCCACCTTTGATGGAAAATTCCTTTGGACACCCCATATTTATGTCCAAGCCGGATATATCCCGCTGCAGCAGCTTGCCGACAGCTAAGGCGCGTTCCGCATCACTGGTACCCATCTGCAAGACCAACTGAGATGTCTCCTGGGCACAGGTGCGAAACACGATTGTCCCGTCCGAAGGATCCACAAAGTCCACAGTTCCCAATGCATCTGAAAGAGAATAGTGTAAATAATTAGCCATTGGGACATACATCCGACCTGTACTTACGGTTCTGTCGCCGTATGCTCTTGATTAGCTTTAGATCAATCAACTCCTCAGTGTAGACAATATCCGCTCCCATTTCCAGGGCAAGTAGGCGCATGGGCAGCGTTCCAACCCGCACCATGGGTGCCAATATTAGTTTATTGCTATAATCCAATCTTTGACGTGTTCGCATTTTATTGATCCACCACGAGTTGGCTGACGCCTTTGTCCACAAACGTTGGAGCATGAAAGCAATAAGAATGTAAACGCGACAATGTGATTGCAATCAGCTGTTGGTTGGTCCGTTTCCAGTGTGGCCATATTTTTGAAACCATATTTTGTATACATACACTCTATTTGCATACCCTATAAATGCATTGGCAAACGGCATATTATATTAACTGAGAAATCAGTATGAATTTATTATATGGGCTCTGCTTTATTTCTTTTCTTTTTTTAATATTCTGTTTCAGAATTAACAACATGAATTAACTTTAACATTGTTGAATGTCAAACTTCAAAATAAATAAATTACTACTTAAGTAATCATGTATGTAGATAAGTCACAGGGTATTTGCAAGTCGTCGCTCAAAATTAAAAGTTGAATTTTTTTTTTGTTTAGTTTTCATTTTGTTATCAAAATTAATAAGTAAATTTAGGTGCACAACGCAAAAACAATAACAACCACAACAAAGAAGGGACAAAAGCAAAACAAAAAAAGGAAAAAATAATAACTTGGTCAAAAGGAGAATTTATTAACTCACCTCCAACAATAATAGAGAAGAAATCATTCCTATTCAACACCCCCCGCCCCCGTTCATAGAGTGTAGTGTCGCGCCAATATTAACGTAAACAAAGTGAAGAAGAACAACAGAGGTACGAGCGCAATTGGTAGCAGGAGGAGGAGAACGAGAAGGATTACGATATATATACTAATTGGATTAACATTTTACAAACAGCAGCGGGTGAGGCCTAAGCCTGCCAAACCAACATCATCGGCCAAGACCAAGACGACAGCAACGTGACCATTAGTTTTAACATTAACCTTGGCCTAAGCAGAATCAATCAGAAACGGGACACGCAAACGCAGATAGAGTGGCTCAGGCACTGGCATTGCAAAGAAGAGGACCAACGACTCTGGCTCGGTTATGCCCAACGGTCGGTACGGTGGCCCTGGTACGTGTCAGCAGAAGTGCGGCAACATTACCCATCTTTATCGCTCTCCAACGATACGCTGAGACTGACCTACGGTCTCGGGTTGGTGGCAGAGGCCGAGGAGGAGGAGAAGCAGCCGGTAACGGAGAGGGAGTCAAAGGAGAGACAACTCAGTTTATCTATAATTATGTCTATGCTGGCCTATGCAGAATCAGCCACCAGCTCATCAAGCGACACCGAACCGGATGCCCAAGTCGATTTTACCACCATGCTGGTGCAACGTCAACGAGGTTGTGAAAGTGGCAGCAAGCTGCATACCACCGATGCCGACCAGGAGCAACAGGATCAGGATCAGGGCTATTATCTTGAACAGTATGTACTTGGAGTACTCGACTTCAGTTCACAGTATGGCATCGACTATAGCATCTCGTATACGGCATCAAATGTAATTGGCAGGCCGACAAAATTTCCCGCCTATGGCGATTACCCGGAAACCTTTACCATGGTGAGTTCGTTGAACAAAAATGATAATATTTTGCATTTGAATAAAATCGGGTTTTTAATCCATTAGCGCACATATGGCGACTGGTGGCAAAGAGCGCCATCGGCGACGCGTGATATTCAACCCCAAAATATGCCTCCAATCGATACCCATGACTATATAGGTAATTCCAATTAACTCTTTATTTCCTATATCCTATTCACTTGGAGGGTGTTTTTTTCGGTTTGCAGTTGTCTATTTTGAGGAGTTTGTAGTACCCACCGAAGTGGCCATTTTCGAGACCTTTAATCCTGGAGCCGTGGTACGCATTTGGGCCTATAGCATGACGAAACATTGGCACTGCCTTTGGGAGGCAACAGCCAAAGATCTCAATTATCCCTGTCGTGACTCTCGACGCTTTGCTCCGCCACTAAAGAAGACCTCGATCATAACCAAGTGAGTGGTAATGGAGAATTCTCTCATTTTGTATACACTATACACTTTCTCTTCCTCTCTACATTCATCCATAGAACACTCCGGATTGAGTTTAATCATAGTAATCTAAGTTACTATACGGAAATCGATGCCATCATGCTCTGTGGACGCACTGTCTCCCATCGACGCATTCAAACTCTGCTAGGCAAAACCCGAGCCCATCCACAAACACAGATATCACCAGCCGCTTCAGCTCTAGGATCACCATCGACAGCATTAGCTCTTGGTCATGGACCTATTAGCTGTAAATTGCGATCGCTTAAATTCCAACCCATTTGCCGTAGCGATAGTAATGCTGCTGATCCTGTAACTGGGGCATGTAAGAAATTCATCAATGATTTCATCAATAATGATCTCAGTCGATTTCTATTCGATAATCGCTTGGCTGGCGAAATGGTGGAGCAACAGCAACAACAACAGCTGCAGGAGATGCAACTGACACCGGCCAATGTTCATGCTCAGGCCTCAGCCGCTCGTCGCATCTGTTTGACCGATTTGCCATTTGAGATATTATTGAAGATACTTAGCTATTTGGATTTAAAATCATTGTTTCGTGTGGGCCAGGTGTCACGTATATTCTACGATATATCCACACATCCGTTGCTATATGTTGAGATTAACCTGAAGCCATATTGGCAATTGGCCAACTCGGAATTATTGTGCACACTGGCACGTCGTGCCACAATTCTACGCAAATTGGATTTGTCTTGGTGCGGGGGTTTTGGTGATGTCTCACCCACCGAATTCAAGAAGTGAGTATTAGTGGTCTTATCTAACTATCTGTCTCTGTCTAATTCACCTGCATAATATATTTGACAGATTTCTTACCCAGCGTGGCGATAATCTCACCCATCTGCGGCTAAACTCATGCAAATTTCTCAATGCCAGCTGCATCGAGACCGTGGGCATTGTCTGTGATAACTTAAATGGTAACCAATTAACAAATTTCTTTATCCCAAAAAACCATGTGGCTTGACTTGCCCAACTAACGCTCTCTCAATTCGTTCATCCATGCCAGAATTGAGCCTACGCAATTGTGCCACCGATCCTCCACTATTGAATTTCTCTTGTTTGGCTAATCTCAAGAATTTGGAGCGACTTGATCTCTTTCAGACTGCCTTCGAGACTGAGCTATTGTTGAGCATGCTTGAGGGCAATCGAAAGCTAAAGCATTTAAATCTAGGTAATCCTAATTCAAAACTTGCTAAATAATTTAAATCATAACTGATGATTGATGATAACTGATTATTTGTTTTGTGCGTGTGTCAGCTTTTTGTGGCGTATCGGTTAACATGGATAATGTGGCTGCCCATTTGGCCAACTATAATACGCAGCTTGTCTCCTTGGATATGTGGAAGGCTCATTTTCTAACAGCCCGTGGCTTGCAATCGCTCTCACATTGTCATCAGCTGGAGGAGCTGGATTTGGGCTGGTGTTTGCGTGAGGTCTCATTGGGCGATGGCCTGTATCAGCTGTTGGCCAATTGCCCCAAGCTAAGGAAGCTCTTTCTCTCAGCAGTTCGCGGCACAACCGAGCATGATCTTCGTCATATTGCTCAGCTGGGCAAAAATCTCGAGCAATTGGATTTAATGGGCATATTAAATATAACACACGAACGTGTCTACGAGTATGTTAACTGATCTTTGAAATCAAGAGTTTCAAAACTCAATTTTGACATCTTTCATCCCTTTTTAGTATTCTAATTCATTGCCCCAAACTTCAATTGCTGGATTTAAGTTTCTGCGAGAACATTATGGATCGAGATGTAGGTGATTTATATTATATTTCAACTATATCTCACTTTTATTATGTTTTGCTTACAGTTTAATATTCTGGCGGATTGGTCCCGTTTGTTTAGGGTCAATATCAAGAGCAATATCTATGATCCAAGATAATGAACAATGTTGAGAGGCACTCTGACCTCGTAGCTATCGTATATATATGTAGGTATATACAGAAATATGTGTATATATTTATGATGTCTTCTTTGAATTGATATGTGTCTAGCAAAAATGTTAAAAATAAAATTGTTATGAGATATATAAAAAAAAAAACGTATTACAAATGTCCGTTTGCTATTCTAGGATAACAAAAGTAAAAGTTATTTTAAACAAGTTAATCCAAAGACTGTTTTTATCTTTGTTTTCGTTTCTAATTCTTTTCTCCTTTTTTGTTTTTATTCAATTTTAGACAATTTGTATACATATAATTTTGTTCTTGTGGCTAATTAATAGTTGTTTAGTTATTGTTTTATTAGATCTTTCAAAGAATCTGTCAGGATGAAGAAAATTCATTTTGCAATGAAATGGAAAAAATCGAATAACTACTTTAAGACAATGGTCCATTTCTTTCATATACTTTGCAGCAAGATAATGAAAAATTAAACCAACAAAAAATTTAGATATATTCCCTTAAACGCTAACTAGGAGCATGATTTAGTAACCAGAGAAACTACATTTTGTTTGAGCCAGCTTAGCCCACAAATTCGCATAAATGGCTGGCATGGATCAGAAGGAATACAAGTACATTTCCCCTTTTGCCCTGTAAAAAGGCCAAAACAAACAAATTAATGTAATTACAAAAAAAAAAAAATGAAAAAATATATAATATTACAAAAAAAGAAAAAAGGGTTTGGTTTTTTTTTTCATAATGGAACTATTTTAAATGATTTATCTTAATTTGTTGTTGCAGATTGTTTGATTAAGCAACTAATAAATAAATTAGGATATTCCTTTTGAAGTGCGTGTGTGTGTGTGTGTGTGTTACTCCTTAAAATATCTTAAACTGGATTCCTTCTCTATGCTCACTCTACTGCTTCTCTCCCTGTGATCACATCCACAACTCTCCGCCGCATATTTCGAGTATCATCTTTTTACGGAAGTATTCCATATGCTCCTGGGAGAATGTAAGCTGCCTGTTTCGGGTTATATACTCGGCAAACATGCAACTAAAGACACCGCAATCGCTGCCATTTGTCTGCTGTGGTACATTCGGCACATTTTCAATGAGAAAATCACTCGTATCGAATGGTTGTTTGCGTTTATCTAACGACTCGTCACGCAGATACGACTCCAGTGCATTGAGCACTGTTTGATTGGGTTTGCCCATGGAATCATAATAGCGTATAGTTTTGTTCTTCATATGTATGATGGCCATGCACCAATGTACACCGCCCACATGGACTGGCACCGGAATGATATCCATACTAAACAGATCCACTTTGCGTGTCCAACGTTTCACTCCATTGTGTCCGTTCTGCAATAGACGCGGCACAAAGAACGTATTCATGGCATAGACACTCGGCAGCTTGCCAGCCTTTCGTTGAGAGCGATCGGTAAGTAGGTTCATATAGAAATTGATAACCTCATCATTAAGCCACATGGATCCAATGAGCGTGCGTATATCATTGCGGGTAATATTCAAGCTGAATTTTGACACCAACACCTGTTGATGCACAATGGATAATGGATTTAATGTTTAAAAAGAATTCTGTGTGTGTGTGTTTATGTCTGCTTTACCTGCTGTGGCGGTCCATGTATGAGCTCATTGTAACGTTTGTGCAGTTCATCCGTAATGGGCAGAAACTCGGGCTCCTTTTCTTCTTCAGAAGCTATTTGAAACGCGTCAATCACAAAGATTGGCTTATGGGTCATACGATACTTTGATAAATTCTCCCGCAATCCCTGCTCATAGGCACGACGCTCTTCTGTCACCTTGGATGCCCTAGAAATAAAACAAAACAGGATGAGGATCGTTTTGGATCGTTTCGTATACCATTTTGCTGCATTTTGTTACTCACGCCAACTGGGCCAATTCACGACTATGATCGCTTTCCTGGCGCTGACGAGCGCATTTCTGATTAAAGGATTCTTCGAAATCATCTTTAAAGAATATGCAATTTTGGAAACGTCGCTGCAGTGCCTCCGTCTGTTGCAACATGCTCGATGACGGCGACATTGCAGATTTATTGGCAACTGAAGAACGGCTATAGAAGCATTAAGAGCATGTTATTGATCAATTGAATCGTCAATCATTGAAAATATATTGCTTACTTGGCCTTGGGCGTATTTAGGGACTTAGTTAGATCCCTTTCATCGCTTGAATCGTCATCTAGCTCAATGACACTATCGCCTATACCACCAGATGCAGTTGCAGTTGAAGTGGGAGCAGCAGCTGTAGTAAATTTCTTTGGCTTTGTCGTCGTGTAGGGACCACTGACACTGCCAGGACTGCTGATGCTGCTGCTGCTGTTGCTAGAGCTGCTGGCGGAGCTGCTATTAATTGTGGAGGCATGACTGGTAGCACTTGTCGCACTATTACAACGCATCAATGGAGGCGGTGGTGGTGTTGTAACCACACCCATGCCAATGGCCGTGCCCTTGTCCAACAATTTGGCATACTGCTCGCGTTCGATGCTGCTGACGGTGGACGATGAGGGTGGATTGAGATGAAGACGTCCTGGCTTGCTTCTGTTGAAAAAGCCGATACCATTCGAGACTGCTGCTGTTGTTGTGGACCGCTTCCTGATTTGACGCCTTGGGGATCCGATGAAGCGGCGGCGGTGGCGGCAGCGTTGAAAGTCTTGGTTTGTGACGCGGCTGTGGTGGTGGTGGTGGCGGTGCTGGCGCCGGAGTTAGGGTCTTTCGATGACTTAAATTTTGTATCAAATTGAGGTATTGCTCATGCTCGGAGCGCTGCTCTTCCTGCATGAGAAGAGTGTCGGTCAAGCTGGATGCTGGACCTGTAATGGTAGACTCCTGGGCGTGCGCATGAGACGCATGTGGTATATGGCCATTTGGAGTCATCTCTGGAAAGCCCTTGAAGCCACCATTGGACGACTCGCCCAGACGCACTGCATCCGAGTACAGCATTTGGGGCCTTACCAACGATGATGGCGCCAGCATTGGACAATTATCACGATCCCTAGCATCTCGGCGACTCATCGATCTTCGTCCAGCGCCAAATATGTCATACATGGAGTTTTGATTGGGCATCTCATCATCATCATCGGAAAGATCAATTACCACTTTCGCTGGATTAAAGGTAGAGTTCCGAACACGCGTCTGTGTAACATTTGGGGGATTAAAAATGGATCGACGTGTCGTAGAAGTTGTTGTCAATGAATTATTGACGGCATCCTGCTGATGGTGTGGATTGATTTGTGACTGTCGCCGCTGCATCCGATCACGATGATGCTCGGCCATTGTATGGTTTGACATCGAGCTGTAATCCTCGGAAGCTTCATTCGTTATGAACTTGGGAAACGTGTTGTCCACGCGACGATATTTAAAATTCCCGCCGTCGTCCTGATTGCTGTTATAAAGATCAAATATACGAAAAAAGAAAGAGAGAGTAGTTTGATATGCTAGTCGAATGCTTTAGCCGGATGGATCTTGCTGTGTCTTATCGATACTCGAAAAAAATCGATATTTCCCCAAAAATTATATTGAATAGCAGTTGTAAAATCTGAATGAAATGAAATACAAATGGAATTATTAAGGGCTTACATACCGGCGCTTTCGAGCAGAACCTTGATTAGCTAATGCTCCGTTTGCACTGCCGACGATGATGTTGTTGGCGGCACCTCTCGACTGCTGTTCACTGTTTGGTGGAACAGATGACTCTTTAGCGCCACTTTGCCAGCTGGTAAAGATGTGACGTAGTCTATTGAACAGATCCAATCCCATCTGATTGCCTTCTTGATTCTCACTATTCGTCGCTGTACCAGCTGCTGCTGCTGCTATTGCTGCTGCTCTATTAATAGTGGCAGCCAGTCCCTCAAACTCCCGATCAATTTCCACAAGCACTGTCCAAGTCTCACAAGTGGTTTGCGAAAATGCTCTAGCCACAATTCGCTTACGCACTTCGATCACTTTTTCCCGAAGCAGTAGAATCCCGTTAATATCTGATTCGATGCCGGATTGATGGGGATCGTTAAGAATATTAGAACAAATCTCACGAATCAATGTAAATGTTTTGCGTATGCAATTTAATAGAGGATCATTTGAGACATCTTGATTTTGCTGCACTGCAGCCCTTGATCCATGACAATTAATCAATGCTGGTGGAGGTGGGCTACGTGCGGAGTGGGGCAAATAGTTTTCCACAGATATGACGTTCGTATCTGTGGGTATGGCCTGATGTTGATGATGTTGATATTCAAAGATGTCTGTGTTGGTTGTCGGCAATGGCCATCTCTGTTCTGCATTGGTAAACAGCAGGAAGTTATCCTCCAGCTGCTGCTGCTGGTGATGATGGCTTAAAACCCCTTGTTCAGTTCCAAACTGCGGCACAATATTGTTCACCACGGGTGAAACAGTTGGAACAGTTTCATTGGCCACAAAATCGAATGTATTCAATCCGAAGCCGTCGTCATCGGGATGTAGCGACATACGTATTCAGCTGTCCGTCCAAAATGTGTCTCTACAAGCACACAATATATACAATTAATATACATTAGGGCCAGAATTCAGCATAGGTAAACTGAAATTTGAAGTTATTTGAGAGATTTTGCAAAACCGGCGTTGATTTAGGCATTTTGTTTCGATTCGATTCTCGCTAACGCTGCTGTTGTCGCCGCTGCCGCTGCCGCCGCCGATACTTGTCGTTTGTTTCTTGACTTCCCGCTTCGCATGTTATTTCGAAGTAATACAAAAATTTCGGATATTTCAATCGTACTCCACTTACCTAATGATTCACAATATAAAACACTATTAAAGCGTATTGTTTTTAACTGCTTGACACATTAAATATTATAATACCACATACAAAAATTGGAAAAGAAAAGATGAAATAGAATCGCACCGAGAGTTGCCGGACTACTTAAAAGCTTCACTATGTCTGGCAGCCTTTGGGTTTGAATGGCGTGCAAATTTTTTAATTTTTTTAAAATACCAAAAATACTAAAAATACCAAAACCAACAGAATTTGGGATACAAGGCCTGTATGACACTACGAGGAAAAACGGGATGACACTACATATTTATTAAAGGAAATTTATATATGTTCTCGCTACATATTTTTCACATCTGATAAACAAATTTTTATGCTGAATAGGTAATGAATAAAATATTCACAATATTTGCAACAATATTTTTTACTAGAAAAGCCACATACATCTTTGATTATGTTGGTCATGTATCCCGCCTTCACAAATTTAAATATTTTGATGCATCTGGCAACCTAAAACGTATTTAGTTACCTTTTCAATTCCAGCTATAAACTTATCGATAACTTATTTAATTGTTTGTCAACACTTTTATTTCAGAACTAACGTGTTTCCGGTCTTGCTCATTTTCTTTCTTTTTGACAGCGTCCGCCATCGACGAAGGTACATAATTTGCAGCAGGCTGATGAAAAGTTTTGTAACTAACAAATTTATTCACTAATATTTTGCAGTTAATTTACGAATCCAGCACACAAAATGGTTGCAGTAAAGAAACAAAAGAAGGCTTTGGAGAGCACCAACAGCCGTTTGGCTTTGGTGATGAAATCCGGCAAATATTGCTTGGGCTACAAGCAAACCTTGAAGACCCTGCGCCAGGGCAAGGCCAAATTGGTGCTGATTGCCAGCAACACCCCCGCCTTGAGGTGAGAAAGACCAAATCAATTGTGATAGACTGTGAAAAGAATAGTGCAAATTGCTACTGAGAAGTAGATTTCCATTTTTCTAACCATATCCAAACATAACCTGTTGTTTGTTGGAACCATATGGAGTCTGTCTGTAATGGCGGACTGAGAAATATGAGTTTCATATAATTAATATGGAAACTATGGAGTAGTCAATACGACGTGTATGTGAAAGAAATTCTCAGCCGTTCAAGCAGCAGAAGGGACGGGCCTAGTGCCCCCTTCTCCAAATGGTTCCAGTTTATGACAGCCGCATGATTGGGTAAGAAATTTGCATTTACTCTTCGATTCCTTTTTTTCCCCATTTGTTTTACACAAACTATGATGATATTCGTATTGCCGAGGGCCATGACGAATCTATATTATTTTACTAGAGACTCTTTCTGATTGCATTCCATTTACTTTTTGTTTTTGGTTCGCAATGACAAGTATATTTATTTAACTTGTTTCCCTTTCTATAAATTTATTAATGCAGGAAATCAGAGATTGAGTACTACGCTATGTTGGCCAAGACTGAGGTTCAGCACTACACCGGCACCAACATTGAATTGGGTACCGCTTGCGGTAAATACTTCCGTGTGTGCACCATGTCCATTACCGATCCCGGAGATTCGGACATTATTCGTTCTCTGCCCGACAACTAAAGTGGAGTTCGTTAATGACGTCGTTTGTTTTTCATTTTTGTATAACATCTAAAAGAGAGCAAATGCTGAAATAAACAAAAATACAAAAATTGAATTATCTTTGGTTTAAGGCTTGTTGTGTGGCATTCGATATTTAATCGATAGCCCGTTATATCGTGTGGAGCTCCTTCCGTTCGATTGTAAGCATGCGCTTTGGAAGCACAGTGGGCTACATTTAAGAGCAATTAAATAAACTTGTGTTTATTATAGAATATTATACTATGCATGTATAAGTAAAGTTTTTAAGGCTATTTTAAGTAGTTTTTATCATTTTTATTGGTTCTCCATCGCGGTGGAGTTTATTAAAAACCTTCTCGAACAAAGTTATGCTACGATATTTTACGCAAATGCCATTCTATTTACGCTGCAAATTTACACATATTTTTCAATAGTCCATAAACCACGGTGCTAGCTCACCCCAACCCAGGCATTGCCCCATCTCTAAGTAGACGACAGTTTGAAAAAATTCGATTTGCGGCTTGAAAAAGCAATAACAAAAGTAGAAAGATTAATAGAAAATGAGCTCCTCGGAGTATCTAAGCGGTTATCATATACCATTGCTAATTGGTGGATCAGCTCCACCTCCAGCACTGTCGCAGGGAGATCAAGGTCATCGCAGTGTCTCGTTGCCGCATCGATCGAAAGAAGAACCGTTGGATGCCGCGAAACGGTTCACACCTCCGGGCAAACATGCAATGTACGTAGATGCGGAAGGGGATGCACCACCACGTGCAAAGAAACAAAAGACAAGCAACGGCATCGACTCACTCCCAATCAGTACCACAATTAATAATGGCGACGGGGGCCCTGCATCGTTAGTAATGTTTCCAGGACGCGACGAAAGTTATCCTGATGAGTTGAACAAACTGATTAAGCCACTGTCATGTAAGCTTTGTCAGACACAGATGACATCGATGAAGAGTGCCCGGGATCACTACGAATCTAAATCGCATGATCGTCATATTAGCGCTTGGTTGGCCAAAAACTATACAGAAATTGGACTCCAAATGCCGCCCATTAAACGTCTAATCAAGCAAGGGCCAATTGGTCCCAATGCCTTTCATTGTGATCTCTGTGACTTGGCACTGACATCGACGCCACATATGCGCCAACATTACGCCGGACGTAAACACAAACTGGTGGAGCAGAGGCGTTCGAAGCCATCGGGTGCCGGTTATTACACAAACGAAGGCAAATGGGTAAGGACTGGCAGCAAAGTAGGAGAATCATCACAACTCCAGCAGCAACCTCCGCAGGACGGACGATTTGGCATTGGTGTTATGTTCATTGCTGAAGAGCAACAGCAACAACAACAGTCGCAGCAGACGGTACCTCAGCTAACAGCAGCACCACCGCTACCAGAGGAACAACCATTGATGGTTGTTGATCCATCTCATATACCCGTCTCGCCTACAGCCTCCGGTGCATCACTCTATGATAGTCTAACCTGCGATATCTGTAAAATTAATGTGACTTCACCATCTCAAATGCAAATGCATTGCGAAGGCAGTAAACATCAGAAGAATCTTCGCAATGCCAATGGTAATGCTTCCGTCATGGAGCAGCAGACATTCTCATCACTTCCCGAATCATCACTTCTATCCGCTGCTACCTCAGAGAATTTTGATGTTGGTGATTTGTCCATGTATAGAACCCCATCTGGTTCATATTATTGCAAGCTATGCAATAAGTATATGAATCATGTCACCATTTTGCAGCAGCATCTCATTGGCAAGAAGCATATTAAAATGGTTAGACAACAGACGACTGCTACCCAGACGGAGAGCAGCAAAATTGCGGA
This sequence comes from Drosophila equinoxialis, assembly GCA_018150345.1. NCBI lineage: Eukaryota > Metazoa > Arthropoda > Insecta > Diptera > Drosophilidae > Drosophila > Drosophila equinoxialis. Next base: position 3,434,526 of record JAECWI010000002.1, on the reverse strand, counting down.
ATAAATAGGAATTACATATACATACATATATAAATACAATAATATTTATGTCTAAAATATACATACATACATGTATTCGTTAATGTTTAAATCCAAACGAGAGAAACCAAAAAAATTGCATTAGTTTTCATTCACCATTTCCTTCTTTTGTAGAGTCTCTGGAAAGTACTTACGGATACCTCTCGATGTATGCATATTTTAAGACACCATTGCGTAATCTAGTTTTGAATTCAGTACTGATTGTGTTTACGTAAATTATTTAAGAATTAGCTCCATTTAACATTTTAGAAACAGCAAACTATCCTATTTGATTTACAATCGGGAATAGATAGCTTATGTAAGTACTTAAGCAGTCTCAGTCAATCTCATTACTTTAAATTATTAGCTTTACATTGTTAGTGTATATATACATACATAGATATATATATAGAGAACTATATAGAATTCAATTTTTCATCCCTAACTTTAGCTCTTAAATATGATAATTTGAGACGATTTGTGACCTGTAATCAAATCTCAAATAGCAGATTAGCCCCTCATATTTCTTAATCTATTTTCATAGTGAAGATGAAAAAAATATATATATATATCCGTCAAGTTGGTTACAACTTAAACCACAACAGTTTCTGGATTAAAGAATCATTATTATAGAAGCCAAAGTAATTCTTACCAATAAATGCAGATTTATTTTGCGCTTTTATCTCGTAATTTTTCTTTTCTTTTGTTTTTTGATTTTCTTTTTTTCTCGTTTTCAATTTTGTTAAATTCATAGGTCATACATAGCTCAGAATAGGAAAAACAAATGCATTTTAGACTTAATACTAGGCAAAAAACAAAAGTGAAAACATAGTTGTAATAAAAATTCTATGCATTATATACAAAGAAGAATTTGAAAAAAAAAAAATAATAATAATTCAAAAACTATTTAACAAGGAACGGAAAAGGGGAACAACATTATCATTATCATCATTGTTTAGAGCATGAGACATGCAAGCATATGTATGGGTATATACTCATATATATATATATACATATATATGTATGTGTGTGGGGGTGGGTTTTAGTGTGTGTGTGTGTGTTTTTATTGTGTTGGCGAAAACTCAGTTGGGGCCAAAACACGACAATGCATGTCACGGATCAGGGGGGACAGTATAGGCGACGCACTCATCCCAGCCAGGTGAACGCCAGGCAGCTTCTCTGGTCTCTTTGCGATCCTGCAGCGATTTGTAGCCTGCAATATGAAATCAGGGTATTCACATATGCATTGAAATGTTAAATATTATATTATTTACACCAAATATGATGAACATTATATAGGCGACCAATTTGGGAGAAGAATCCAGCAAATGCCTCATTATTGTGCTTGCGGAAGTTAATGGCACGCGCCCAATTGTTGCCCCATTCAATCATGGTGCCAGGTGTCAGTCGATATGAACTATAAAATAATCAATCAATCAATCAACCTCTGAGTGAATGCAAACTCAAATATTCAAATCTTACCGCATTTCGTAGATATTTTTGCCCGAACGACTAGCTATCTGAGGCCAATAACTGAAGGCCAACAGATATTGCAAATGCCGGGAACGTAAAAATTTCGAACGTTCATTCATTAAGCTAAGATATTCGGCATCATTCCATAGATCCTCTTTGGCCTGATCGATTTTCTCGAAGCCGCCCGTATATTTCCATAAGTGTAAACACTGATCCATATCGCCCACCTGAACGGTCCATGAGGCAACCAAATTGCACGAAAGGTTCGCCTTTTTGTCATTAATTAAAGCCACCGTAGTTTTACTGCAATTAAATGAAGCGAAATGAGAAAGAGTATTCACAATAATTGCTTCAAATATGTTGACTATGTGAGCCTTTGGAAATCGAATTGCCACTCACTAGTTATTCAGGTAGTTACTCATCGAATCAGGTCGCACATTGTGCGTATGTAATGCATATATAATCTCCTTATCGCTCAGCATGCGACTATGCGATTCCTTGGTTGGTTCAATTTTACGTACAAGCAATTTCGAGAACCATGAGTCCGAATCTTTGCAATTTGCCGTTGTTGAAATAGATCTGGGAACAATTACCATAAAATTATAATTAAGTGACTCTCGTAATGAAGTATATCAATGTTTGTGTGTTATCTATGCTATTAAGTTATCCTTTCATTCCTGAAATGCATTTATAGTTTTGTCTCTTGAACTCAACTTGGACTTGGTCAAAATTAAATATTGGTCATAATCTTAAGAATAATAAATATTAAAGGTTAAAATTTGTGAACTTCGATTTTGGGCAAACATATTAACCTATTTAGAAGGTCTTATCTCTTTTTCTGTGCTCATAAGATTAGAAAACAATAATCAGCTATAGGAAAAAAAAAAAAAGTGAATATCCAAATCTTATCTTTTTTTTTTAAGTACAAAGGGAATGGATTGACTGAAAGTCATAAAAAAAAGATTATATTTTAATTAATATTAAACAAATTTATTTCGATATATTAGAGGTAGATCGACAAAAGCAAAGAATTAAACTTAAATCTGTTGGACTCAGAATACAACTTCTGGGTTGGACATATGTTTGTTGAGTATATGTAATGCAAAGATCTGCTTTAAACTAATACTAATATGGAACTTTGCTTACAAGTTTTAACACATTTGTGCTCTTCGAAAAAGTAGACTATAGATGACACCTACATATACATATACAGAAAATGATTATCTTACCGAACAGCAGGACTCAGGTGTCCATTGCCATTGGCCACAGTTGACCAGATGTTGCGTAGTTTCAGCATTTTTTAACCAAATGCAATATGAACAATACGGGGGAAAGATGAAAGCGAAACTGTTGAAGAGAGAATATATGTATATACAGAAATATATATGTAAATACATAATAAGGTATAAATTTATTATTATTTATTTTATATATTGTTGGTTTTGTTTTTGCCTGTTAACTGTTATCATTTAACAATTTGTTTTTGCATTGCCCTCGTGTACTTTAGTCAAGGTGAAGTCAGAGTCAGAGCGGCAAACAAGTGCGCCAACAACAACAGCAACAATTGCAACTGTGTGTGTGTCTGTATAGGGGTCGTCCTCTATGCTCTCAAAAAAATTTATCTGCGTCGATTGATTCTGGTTCAGCGCCACCCCCTGCTCATCGTTCATTACACCCACGCAACATTCACATACACTCACTATGCAACAGAAGGAGAAAAAATTCATATATGCTCTTACTTTTTATTGTTTTGTGGGGTTTTTTTCTTTGTTTGGCTTGTTATTCAAATTATTTAAATAAAAGTTTTATAATTTAAATTAAATGTTAAATATTGAAAAAGGAAAATAAAAAACTCGGACAACGGCAAAAAACAATGGAATTTATTAAATGTTGCGAATTAGAGATGGGGCGAATGAAATTAATTCACATCGATATACATAATATCGTCTCTTATCACCGGCTGTCTATCGATATGAGAAGGTATTGCCGGCTGTTATCGATGCCTGTTACATTTCAAATTTTCTTTTATTTCTGATGGAACTATTGTTCGTTTCCGATATTTTCAATATTAAAGAGCCACTGCAGAAAATCCAAATGTCGACACTATCCAATAATTAAAACAATGTTGATATACAGTTTTTTGTTGATTTTTCATTTTGTTGTTTTTTTTTTTTTCAAGTGGTTGTTATTTCCATATAATATTTATACGATGTTCATAATAAAAGATTCTGACATGCGTGTTACAATTAAGAAAAATTATATTAAAGTACAATTTCATCCATTGTGTTTTTTAATCTTTCGCTTCATTTCAACAATATAATCAATAATTTCGTTTGGTTAGATTACAATAATTAACTTATACATAATCAACATTATTGAGGTTAGGGTGTATAATTAAAAAGTTGCAAAAATCTTTACCAATTTGTACAATATTTACATAATTCTTAAACTCAGAAAAAAAAGATAATGATAATTAATTTTTTTTTTGTATTATTTTCTTTTGTTTTAAGAAACCCTTTGAATAACTGATACATCAGGATGTTGTATTTGTTTAGCTCCTTAACGAGAGGAATAAGTATGAAAGGAAAGTAAATTGATATATAAAATTTTGTATTAATTATATATGAATACTTAATTTTATTTTGTTGGACAAGTCGATCTTAGGAAATTTATCTGAAAGATTTTGTTTTATATATGTATGTATGTATGTATGTATGCATGTGTATATATGGCTGAGTCCAATTCCAATTCCTGATCTCAAACATTTACAATCTTTGAATAAAGAAATCGATGAAAATTATAAACTACAATGATGAGAAAGAGACACCAAGGCATAAGGAATACATTGATTACGGATCTAGATGCCAAATTGTGTTGGACAGCAGCGGGTAATTCCCCTAGAAAAACAATTCAAATTCGATTATTATGATTTGTATTGGATGAATGCACTTGATCTCGATTTACCTGTTAAAACCTGTACTTGAACAATTACCGTAAATAATCGTCCAAGGGAACATGAATAGTTTCCACTATCGGATAGTTTAGCATCTGGTATTGAAATTCGACAAGTCAACCATTTATCAGACATGCTGGTAATATAAATGAATACACAAATATAATCTTTCTCAATTTAAAATATGTATCGGGATAAGTTAATTACGTATATCGCTTATTGGTCAGTGCTTGCAGTGGTTCCTCATCCTTGGCCCATGTTATAAAATTATCCAAGTGCTTGTCAAACTCTTGACTAGACACCTTTTGTTGAGTTTGATCTCGATTGCCAATATTATTAAGTTCAGTTTTAATGTAGGCCATCATTGTGTCATTAATGGCCGATGATTTGAGTATATTGTAGCTTTCTTTTTGAAAAAAATTCCTTGATATTTGACACTGAAGATCAACTGTACTACCCGATTTATAATAACGATCGCCCACATCTCGTTCATGTTCATCAATAATACGCAGTGGTGGCTCTATAATGAAATTACATCACTCTACTTCATATGCAAGTAATATAAATTGTCTTACCTAATATGGTGAGATTTGTAGTAAATACTCTCGGCGGATGGGTAGAAACCTGACACATATAGATGCCAGCATCTTCACGATGTGTTGGATTAATCAATAGACGCCAATTGTTTGGATATTGAAATTTGACCCGAATACGCGGATCTCCACTGTATGTGACATTACCCACTGTAAGCAGGGATACTTTCTCTGTGGTGCGTCGAACCCACATAACCTGCAACAGGAAGAGAAAATAAGGGATAAGTATCAGTTCAAAAGTGTACTTAAAAGTCACTATGATTGACCTACATCTCTATAGAAGAGGGCTTTGTGAATCAATTAAGCAACTAATGTGTCTTATTGTAGGGTATTATGTGTAAAATCTTATTGACAGCTTACATTCCATGTCATGTGATATGTCCTTTATTAGTGAAATCAACCCCTGGGCATAGATGTGCAATTTGCATAAGCTAAAGCTTCTAACTTACCGTCTTGTCTTTCAGCATGCCGACACGACAATTGAGAACTGCTTCGGTGAATAGATGGACAGCGGCCACTAGATTCTCACCGCCCGACAATGTCGATGATGACGATGATGATGATGATGATGAGGATAAGGATGATGATGATGACGCCGTATTGAGGGGCTCCTCAAAAATGGACCCCAGTGATGCTCATGATGGTGTTTGCTGCGAAATGTTCGCGGACGTTCCGTATCATGGGTGGAGGAACCTAAAGTAAATACAACACAGATAGAACATTGTGTCGATTAAACTAATTGCATTTGGTTTCAAGTTCAACTTTAGTAGAACAATTTACTCTTTTCTCCTTTTCAGTCTCTCAGCAACTTTGACCACTTGACTTACCCCCAACGGTTGTCCAATGGTTTCTGGTGCGTGTAGAATCGATGGGTTGCTTGTTGGTGCTCCAAACACTTTTGGGCGTTGCCGCCGCCGATGATGCCGTTGATGTTGCTGATGTTGTTTTTGCTGTTGTTGATAGCCCAGTTGGGCTGGTAATTAAATTTTTGATTGGCGTACTCGGGCTATAGCTAATCTCATTGCTCCTGCTGTCGACGGAGGGTATCGTTGTTTCTGCTGGCATCTGATGGTTATGGGATGCGTGAAGGGTTGGCTTCGCAGTGGATGCCGATGAAATCGTTTTAGTTGTATTTTGGTCATCAAAATATAAATTATTATTCTCAGTGCTGTTGCTGTTATTCGGTTGTACACTTGAAGCTGCTGTCGATGTGGTTATACCAATTGATGTTGGTCCGCCTGCCAAAAATAATGTGCAAATTACATACATATATTGATATTATATAAACTAAATTTATTCGAATGTTAAACATTAGAGGCCAAGAGCAACTAAAGGCTATCTACTATATAAAGATTTCAATACTAAAATGTCTGACCTAACTAAGCAGTTTGGATATTTTTAGTCAACTTTATATCCATATAACTATATCACTCTATAACATACAGATTATTGCATAACCAATATGTCTTCATTTGTAATTGATTCCTTTTGCCATTTGGATGGATTCCGTTTCACTAGTTTCGTAAGCTATTAATAAAATTTGCCCACCACAACTTCCCTATTCATATTACGCATACGACATGTTGTTGCCTCCATGTTGCTTACAATCAAAGTTTGTTTTAAAGATTTCCTTGTCGATTTGCTATTCGAATTGAATTTCACATTTAATATTAAATACATTTTTATGGATGGTGAGTAAATTTTATATCCATAACCCTGACAGGAAAACTAACTCATTAAATCATTAATTATTCCATTTAATAATTCATTTTAATGCATTTAACCAAACAATTCATAACAATTGCCTACAATATTAAAAAAAAAAAACAAATGCAAAAAAAAAAAAAGGGAGAGCAACAGAAAGCAAAACGCACATTGAATAATATTAAAATATAATTCTCTCTAAAATCCACTTTTGTCATTTTGTATTATAAGATGAAAACTGTTTTTGGCATTCATAAATTTTCAATGCGTTTACTTCTCACTAAAGTTAATCCGAAAATGAAACTCATGTACATACATACATATGCTCATTAAGGTGTCCCACTTAATTGATTTCAAAAACTATATCCTATCATCAAGGGAGAAAAGGCTATTCATACATCATATTGCCTTTGATATGTGTACCAATAGCAATCACTCGTATTAGCTCTTTAGTGCACACTTTGGCCAATTTACATTTTAACCTGTCCCCAATTTGAATAACATTTAGGATAGATGGATCGGACAGGTTGGGTCAATGGATAATGGCGAGTTTTTGGAAATGTGCTCAATGAAAAGAGAAGGAAGTTATGGCTATATTTGTAGGCACATTAGGTTCATAGTAATAGTAATTTACAATTTATCGATACCAGTTTACATTTAAATATTTAGAGAATCGATTTGTTTGAAAAAAATAAAGAATATATACATATAAAAGAAAATGTCGCTCGTTATTAATTGAGCTAATTTTGTACTTACACAAGACACAAGCAAATTGTGATCCAATTATGGAGATAACAGCAAATAGCCGTATTAGGCTCAGGCTTTTGAGGGGCAAATGAGGCAGCGGCACTGTTTGGCGTCCTTGAGACGTGTCTAATGCTGTTGCTGATGCTGATGATGTTGTTGATGTTGTTGTTGTTGAGCTATATACTATTGAACGCCTCATCCTTTGCACGGAACGACGTGACTTTTTAATTCTGGCCGATAGAAATCAGAAACCTTCATTTTATTCCCACAAAACCAAAGAAGGATGTAAACCCAAACAAAACGCAGTCGACTGAGAGAGAGAAAGAAAGAGAAAGAGAGAATGAGCAATATTTGGTATGGTAAAGCTGTCTTCTTCGGTATCTTTTTCACTTTTCTCTTTTTTTGAGTTAGGTTTTTATTTTTGTCTCTGGAAAATACAAAACGGAAATACAAAGTTAAGTAAAAGGGAAATTTTAATTTTCTACAAACAACATACAAACATTTTTTGATGGCCTCAACTAAATCTATCTCTTTTGCACACCCCTCCCTTTGCTGCTGCTGCTGCTAGTGTCTTTGTCTATCTCTGTCACACTTCTGAGTCTTAAAGAGTTTTGAGCTGGCCTCGTCTGAGTAAGTTGCCTTGCGGCATCATCATGGTAGTTTATGGTGCTATCTGCCGAGTTTTTTGTTTCCTATGCTGTTGTAGTTATTCTTTTTAAATACCCTTTCCCAAAGGCTAGAGCATTTGCACTAAGTTGTCAGTCAGTCACTGGAAAAACATTTATTTAAATCAACATAAACTAATATCTTAAAGTTTTGTTTAATTTGAATCATAAACTCATTCCATTTGGGACAAACACAGAAAAATTAAATTAGTTAGGGTATAGAAAGTACGTTGCATGTAAAAATTGTTCTTGTACTTTTTTTCTTTGCTTTGTTTTCTCCTGGCTTTCACTTGCTTTGTTTTTGTGGGCGTTGCTGCTCTTTGCCTTGCCTTGACATAATCACCGTAATAAATATTATATTAGTCTACACGTATATATATATATATATATATATATTGTATATATTGTATGATTTTTCTTTCACTTTGCTACTGATTGTTTTTGCCCACTTTTTTCTCTGTTTGTGTGTTTGTTTGTTTACTTGCCGTTTTATCTGGTTCTGGTTTTGTTATGCCAGTTAAAAATAATTAAACGCCATATTACAAAAAACCAAAGGGAAACAAAAGGAAAACGAGATTAAAGTTGGACATCTCTACAGATATATACATATATATATAGATGCATATGTTTGTATGTCTGTATGTTTGTATATATTTGTATATACATTTATTTATATTAAAGGTTCGAGATTCCTACATGACACGCAGGCAATAAAAGTAAAATTATGTTTGCCTTACTCCCAAGTCCCAACCAGAGGACCGCACACACCATACTCCTTAAGGCATCATCATTAAAATTTCTCTGCCCCTCCTTAGTATACCCTTCAGCTTGTTGGGCATATCAGACATGGCATCAATTGCATTAGGGACCATTCTTTTTTTTCTTTCAAAAGTTTCGCATTTGTTTCAGCAAGCAGTTCGTTCACTGTCCGTTGCATACTTTAAGGCGCATACATGGGAAATTGAGAATATTTAGTATTCTTGATTAAATAATACATGTTTTAAATTCGTAAGAGGCTTATTTGTTTCGAGAGCATCTCTAATACCAGCATGGAATGGGCAAACAAAGAAAAAGAAAATTCTCTATCGCTTCACTTAGGATTTTGGTTTACAAAAATTCCTGATTTGAGCAGTAGTCAAATGTGGCGGGGGTGGAGGTGGGGGTGGATCCAAAGGTATATGAAAACTTGGGAGTGACAAAGTTAGCATCCGGAATGTTTTAACTACCAACACACACACACACACACACACACACACACACACACACACACACACACACACATCTACATCTCCATATACAATACGTGTGCAGTTGAAACATTTTGGCATTTCACCTTCATCATGTTGCGTTCCCCAGTAGGTACTAATTCATTCCGTTTCCGTTTTCACGCACATCCCACCTAACCCCTCCACCTCCTTTTGAAGGCGCCCCTTTAACCTCCACCTGCACCTCTTCGACGGCCATGTGTCACAGCAGTTACTCCCAAAATCCAAGAACCACAGGCTTTACCCGGCCTCTTCATTTTTTTTCTGTTTGTTGTTTGTGTCGTTTTTTGTTTCATCTGCAACTGCCTTTTAGCCAAGGGCTGAAGCTCAAGGAGCCAGGGAATGTCTGTCACGTCTTTGTGCCGCGTTTTGTATTTTTTGTGTATGTGTTTGCTTCTTTTTTGCCTTCGTATTTTGTTTGCCCTTCATCATTTGCCTCTTTCACCTGGCTTTGCTAACTAGCTCTTAACGCTTTAGCTTAGCGGGGTAGCAACAGCTACTATTGCTATTCCTGGTGCTCCAAATGTTACCGCTGGTACCGCTCCATCTCCATCTCCGTTTCCACCTCAATCACCATCTCCATCTCTGCACCTGCTGTGGGCCATTGGGCATGGGGCAGAGGACGGGCCCAATGGTTAAGAGAAAAGCAAAACGTGCTTTGTGTTAGATTTTTGTTTATTTTTGTTGTTCTCTGTGTGTGAGCGCATTAACTCTTGTACATACATATATTTTTCCTCCTACTTTCCAACCCCCCGCTGTGTTCATTACAAAAATTCTTCTGCTTTATATTCAGATTAAAAAAGTTCTTGGTTTGACATTTCCCTGTGCTTATGTTAATTTTCTGTTTCTTCAAATTATTTAAAGCGAAATCCTTTTAAGTCGCAAAAGAAAAAAATAAAATGGAATATATGTATACAAACATATATGAAAATTGTTATATAAGAATTATATTTCTGATTCTGATTTACTTCTAATTCACCCAACAGTATGTGCCTCCAGGAAGAATCTTCATAAAATTTTACCTTTTTAGTATCATGTGCAGGTGGCAATCAATTTGATTTTTATAGACCTCGATCGAAATTTAATATTGATGGATACTTTTACCATAAAAGTGGGCTTACACATGTGAAACCGTCAGCAGATACATCAGCTTCAATACAATGTACTTTGTATTTGCCTTTGGCCACATAAAATTGCATGGCTTAAATTGGCTTAAAGTTAAAAGTGCCATAAAAATGTTCAAGTAAAGTTAATTCAGAAATGTGTAGGACTAGTTGAGAATGACAACGAAAGGGAAAAAGTATGGTAAGCATAGATATATCCTTGATCCGACAAAGGCTCAGCAGATTCATTCAGATCTTAGACTTAGTTACTATTACTTTTGACCTCAAGCCTACTTATGCAGTATATTTATATTCATCTTAAAGAAATCATTCAAAAACATGTCCAAAGAGAAAGGATTCCCTCTTAGTCTCTTATCTAGTTTATGTTTAGTCATGTTCTTTTTCTAAGAATCCGTTGATACACTTGAATTGAATGTAAAACGAAAAGTCATGGATTTAACATCTGACATTTGATATGCAATTTTTCTTTTTAAATTCTGTTACCAGTTGCCCTTCGGTATGATTTAATCCATTCCTAATCACTCTTGTTTTCCATCACAGACACACACACACACACAATCACCTCAGGTGGTTCAACACACACAAAAGCAGGTGTGAATTTATATGGACTTTCTCTTAAATCATCAAGATTTACATTTCTCACATGCCACTCACACACACACTCACACACACACACTCAGAGAGTCAGGCTTGTTTTTTTGTGTGTTCACATCCTTTTGCTTTTTGTGTCCGTTACATCCTTTGCATTCGGAAAATGAATGGAAATGCCTTAATAAATAAACGATTTTCTTATTTTTTTTCTGCTTCCTCTCTTCTTCTTCTTCTTTGCCTATAATTGCAATTGCTTGCAGTTATTTTATGCTAAATTGATTGATGTGTGGAATTCAAAGTGAATTACAAATTACAAAACTTATGGCCCTTAAAATCCAAAAAATTTGTCTTTGAATGATTTATTATTTATTTAGTTCGAATTCCATTGCTTAGTTTTAAGTAATAATTATTATTCAAACTATGTAACATAAACGCTTTGATAAAATTAATAATAAAAACAATTTTTAGACAAGTTTTTAGATTGACTGAAAAGCTAACAATTTGAAAGTGAATCTTAGGATAATAACTTTTCTTGGAAATCAAAGCATAAGAAGATATCTATTGTGAGTCTGACAAATGTATTTGAAATTCCAAGTTAAATGAATTATGGATGTAAGAAGAAATTGCAGCAGTTTTGTTCTTTACTTCGGATTGAGAGCTTATCTTAGAAGACTTCTAAGCGATCTTAACGGATGGACATATTTTAATGGTAATATCTTATAAACTGTAATAGGAATGAAATCAATATTGAACGATGATATTAGAGTGTTTTGAATGTGTTGAGCGAATTTCACATTTTCCAAGTTTAAAATGATTTCAAGAGTTGCTGGACTTTGTAGATCAACTTGACCCCAACTTAATTGATAGGTGAAAGGCTAACATAAAATTTGACTTAAAGTCAGTAGAAAACAATTTAATTTACCAAGCAACTTGCATTCTGGCACCTCGAACTTTGTTTGACACACTTACCCTTCTAATGGATGGTTGTAAAGTAAAATTTAGTATTCCATTTAGTATGTTCAAATACAATAAGTATACATATATTATTTATAATATGCACATATTTGTTTCACATCAACACTTTTTGGGCACTAACAAAAATTCATTTAGGACAAAAAGACAAAAAAACAACACACACAAAAGTAAATATGAAAAGTTTATTTACTTTTCTAAATTAAAACATTTGTTGATTCATTTAGTTTTAGTATTCCGTTAACGTCTAATATGCGGCTATTTCAAAGGACCACGAAAGCAGGAACGATAAAAATTGCGACGACGTGAATAACAACGACAACGACGACGATGGCGACGATGACTACCAACTATGGAGTAAGTTCTGTGTTTTTTTTTTTTTTTTGATTATTTTATACGTTTTATTCTTGCGTACTCTTGGGCCAGCACGTGGGCATCGCTTATCCTTGAAAACAGTAATGAACTGTCGTCGTCGTTGGCACAAAAATTACAGAGACATCGTCGAAGCATCCTTCAACTGAACAGAACTCGGTGAGTGAAAAGAATCACTCGCTAGCTCACTCACTCATTCACTCAAAGACGAATCACTCTCTATTCACCACACTCAATGGTTCTCCTCTTTCAGGGTTGTCCCAAAAAAGCTCACTCGTGGTGAGCTTTTGTGCAGAAATACAAAAGGATTCTCCAACTTTGAAAAGATGTTTGAGTGAATTTTTCAAAAAATACATTTCAATTTGAATAGTTTTTTAGTTAATTAGATTTGAGAATGGAAAATGGAACTAGTTCTGAGTAAATTCATCTTGCGGATCTAATTGAAAACAAAAATTCATTCATTATGGATCGTATTTAGGTAAATGGGTTTGTTTTTCGCACGACTTTACTTGAAAAAAAAAGAAAAATAAACAACAGATGGAATTTTTGTTTCTTTTGTTATTAACCCAACAATGGCTTTTGAATTCCTAAGGCCTATAAATAAAGCACAATCTGATATTGTCGCCTGACTTATGATGATAAAATTGACGGCACCACTGGCACTAGTAGCGACCCTTCTAGCCTCTGTTGGGGCCCAGAACTATTGTGATCCAGAGCTATGTCCAGGTGGTCTTCGTCATGTTGCCTGCGGTAGTAGTGGCGTAAGTGTCTTTTTGTCAATTCTACAACAACAAAATTTTAATGATTTTGAGTTAGCGCTTTGTCAGTGGTTGCAATGGTGAATTTGTGGCCATCAATTCGTATATTCCATTAATACTACAACTTCACAATGAGAGACGCAATGAAATCGCCAGCGGCGGCTTAGGTGGTTTTCCATCAGCCGTGCATATGGGGACCATGACATGGGATCCGACTTTGGCCCAGTTGGCCGCCTACAATACCCTGCAATGTCGAATGGCCCATGATGAGTGCCGGAATACGAATACCTATCGCTATGCTGGACAGAATCTTAGTGTTCTCTTTACACGGAGTGGAGATATTAATAATTTTCTGCGCCAACGGATTGCGGCCTGGTTCGATGAGAATCGTTATGCCACCAGTGCCGATATAGAGAACTATCAACAGCGTGGCGGACCGTAAGCTAAACTCTTAAAATCAATGCAAAGGCTTAGTGTCAATTGGTTGCTTATTTCGCTTCAGCGCCATCGGTCACTTTACCACGATGGTTAATGAGCGGAACAATCGTGTGGGATGTGCCATTGCCCGTTACACTGATGCCAATAATGGACAGGGCACTCTTCTTGCCTGCAACTATGCGGTCACGAATGTCATCAATAATCCAGTCTATCGGGCAGGTTCACCGCCAGCATCGGATTGTTCAACGGGCAGAAATCCAACATATCCCAATCTCTGTTCGGTGAACGAGAGTTACAACTATAATCAATGGTCGGGCTAACCATAGAAGACGCCACGACATAGTCATTCATTTTTGAATATCGTATTTGGGTAAAGTTTAAGTTTTGCACCTAAAAACTTAAAAAAAAAAGTTTAGTACACTTTATAAGAAATTCCCAAGGAATATATACATATATTTGTTATAAAGAAAAACCAAACCGTTTCAACTTTCAGTACTTGAATATTTTGCCTTCTTTATGGGACACAATACTTTTGTATATCGTAAGGATATTTTCTTCTTTTGTTCGATAAAGCTCGCTTCATTTTGGGTTCAAACTTGGTTTGTGTCTGCGCTTCAATCTAGTCCTTGTAAGAATGTAAGAATTTCCCCGGGGAAAACCTTTACTTTTCTGTCTAAAACAATAAGCTTTTGGTTTTCACCGCAAAAACGTGACATAAAGAGTTTGGAAAAAATGGCTAATCAACAACCAGGAATGATTTTCATGAGTTTTCGTAAATGTTTTCCATCATTCTAAAACCTAAAACTGTCTGAATAAAACAGGTTTTAAGCCCTGCTAAGTTCCAACGAATCTATTGATGAGTTCTTGAATTAAGTTTGAAACTAGCTTAACAATTCCCAAAAACTTTTCCCATGGTACATCACAAAACATTCCTTCATGATTTTCAGTGTGAAAATTGCTAACAAATTCCTAAAAATATTTCTCCAGGTACTATGGTAAGTCCTTAAAATATCCATTCCTGATTTTTTGTGTGAAACTTGCTAAGAAATTCCCAAAAACATTTCTCCTGGTACTATAATACATCCTTAGAATATCCTTTCATGATATTTAGTCTGAAACTTGCTAATTTTTTTCCCTAAAAATTTAAAAAATATTTTCCTTGTGAAAATCGCAGGGGAATTTATCGTATTGTAAGCTTGGAAACGAAGAAAACTCCTCAAAACTTTTGACTAGCTTCCCTCGAGCTTTATGCTTAAATCAAAAAAGAGTTCAGGACTTGGTTGTTAAGAGCTGAAAGCTCGTCCTTTTTCGCCCCAGTGCGAGATAAGAGAAAATTGAACAAAAGTTAATTTATCCTCAATTTACATATTTATATATATTTTTGAGTACTCTACCCATATGGGGGATGTTGAAATCTTTGTCATTGTGCAAATACTGCAAAAGGTAATGTGCATAATGTACATACATACATATTTGAAAATAAGAAAATATAACTGGCATTATGATCCTTTGTTCTACAACTCCTCAGTTGTTTGAACAATGCGACTTATTATGGGAATGTCTTCGACTTTGGTAGTATTTGCCAATGATTCTGGATTTAATTGACCCTGCACATAATCCGAACGGAATTTATCCCATTTGCGTGTCTTAATAAAGTCCGAAAAGAGTGCCTCACGCGATGGTATATTGCAATCGATATAGAAACGTTGACGTTGCCAGATATTACCCGGATTTTGTCGCTCCTCAAATAGCCAGAAACGTGGAATGAGAAGGCATTGCACCGTGGTGCGAGCCATTATCACACGATGATCCATTTTTTCGCCCAAGCCGAAAATGCCGCCATATGTCAGCGAGCCAATATCAATGAAATGTGTTTCAAATTGATCATTTGGGGGTACCGATGTTGCCTTCGTTGGCTTGGCCTTAACACTGTCACCCGATGAGGATATCGAGGCGCTGCTTCTGGAAGACGATGTAGGGTTTTCTGATTCGGCAAAAGCAACCTGTTCCGGTTCAGTTTCAGTTTCAGGTTCAGGTTCAGGTCCAGGTTCAGGTTTAGGTTCATTTCTAGTACTATCAGTTTCAATTATACGCTCATACTCATCATCGTCATCATCATCATCATCATCATTTCTTTCGCCATAAGTGTACTCATCTTCGTTTAGATACTCAGACTCCTGATCATCATCTGCAAGGGATTTGTGCATGGCATTAAATGCATCCGATTGACGTTTCTTTTTCCTTTCAGAAAACTCATCCAATGGTTTTAGCCACATGTCACAGGCTCGTTCGATTTCTTGCAGTGTCATCTTACGTATCTAATGCATTCCAAACAAATTCTAAGCAAGTCTCATTCGAGCAAATTTCAATATCTGTACTTACTGTCTTACTCTTTCTATCCGTATTCTCAGAAGATGAGCTGGATTGCAAAATTTTAGTGGCATCAAAAGTGGATACCGGTTTTACAGACATTCGCATATGTTTCTTGGCCTCTTCCGATAAGACATCGTCGACACTTTCACGTCGAGAAACACTCGTCAATTCGAACTGCTTCTCTCGACCAACATACGTGATCTAACGTGAAATAACCATCCATTAGTAGGTACAAACACACACTCTTACACACTCTCCTCACCTTCATATAGAGACACTGCAGCATGGCACATTCGCCGCTTAAAACGAAATATACATAACTCATAAATCCTTTATCCTCTGTGTATATAGTTTCCAATGGATCGAATTGCTGAATACTTCCGTATTTGCAGGCATTTACAATCTGGCAAAGATAAGAACCCAAAACCCATTCAAGAGTTCAAATACCGGAATTATGAGGTAAACTAATTCATTTACAACCTGCTCGTCATTGAAATAATTAAAATAGTCCAAAGCCCTCAGAGCTGTCTTCTTCTCTGCCCACTGTTTCAATAGAAACGGTTTAAGAAGTCTATTGTAATCGCTTTCATAAACCGCCAAAAGTTCACAATTGGCTATTAAATAAAAAATAATTGAGTTCTATATCCCTTGATATGTCTTAATGGATAAACCTACATGTGGCTGTATAGGTATTTGTTCTAGGTGCATCTTCAAATAAATCCACATCGCCTATGCAATCGCCTGGTCCAAAAAGTGTCTCTGATTTCGCTTCATATTTCTTGGTTATTCTATTCAATATATTCTTTGACATTTCAACTTCGCCATTGATTATGAAATATAATGTTATGGGAAAATCACCCTCTTTCATTATATTACGTCCAGAATTGACAGCCATGAATGTAACAACTGGCACAAGACGAGCTCGTATTTTCTGCAAACAAATCAATGACTTGGCCAGGGAACAGAGGACAGAAGAGAAGTCATTTGACTTACCGGTGGTAATTTATTAAAACATTCAAGATTAGCAACTATTGAGCACAATTTCTTTCTGTCTTCCACTGTGCGTGCAAAATGTGGAGTACGCAAAAGAGATTTCTCCTTTAAAATTTCAAGAAAATTAATAATTGACCATTTGATTCTATAGTTTCGATTAATTAGAACAACATTTCTGATACATTTTGTATAAGGCATGACAAAATTGTTTTTATACTTTGTTAAGAACATTCTGTGTAATTAAAGCAAAGTCATTAGTTTTCATCTATCCCATACTTTTGATATAAAGTTAAATGTGTGGGAGAGATGAGATCGAATTATGGGCCGGGATTCGTTATGGACGATTTAGAACATCATTTTAAAACAAAAACAATTAATCAATTGGTAATTGATAGAGATCAATTATTAAGAACTTTCCTGCTGTTAGAAGACAGTACCAGCAAAACATATAAAACAATTTGTCCTCGGTGGTTTTCAGATGGCTCCTTTTTTTGGCTTTTTTACTGCTACCAATTCACTTTTAGTTAACAAAATGCCGGAGAAAAAATAAGTTTGATATGTCTGAAAAAATTGTGTGACTTTTCGTATGGAATACCCGGACTATAACTGGATTGTCTTGACCATTTTTGTGTGTATGCTGGGGACTACTTAAGGACTTGCTCACCGAAATGTAGAGTGTTGAGTCTAATACTTACCGCCATGGTCATCATGCCAACTTTCCGCTTTTGACGTACCAACATGGCAACATTTCGCTTCACATTTAACGAGAGGCCAGACTCGTCATTGGCCTCATTCAGCCAACGCATGTTGAGAACTACGGTTCTTACCAATCTCTTGAAACGCTGTCTTGCCTGCTTCCTCAACTCATTGTCAATACCTTCTCGATTGCGCTTCGACATTTATTGGCCTAGTGTTATTCACGATTCTGAATAATAATTTGTCGGTATATTTTTTTTATATTTTTTTTTTTTGTTGATTCGTTTGTTTCGTATGTACCAGTGTGTAGCCAAATATAAATTATATTTGTATACGTGGTGTGTATGAATATTTGTAAGATATCCAGAAGTTATATATTTTACTTGGCCTACTTGGAATCAATCAATCTATCAATATGAGGGTGCCATTATACATAACTGAATGGCACTTGGGTGTATTGTAAGTACATTATTTCATTGGCAGAGCGTGAAAGTTGCAAAATTAACCAAAAAATAGCGAAAAAAAAACATTATATATAGGTGTATATATGTATATGTATATATATTATTTATTGTGAGGTTAATTAAGCAGCAGCAAAAGCAGCAGATGTTCACTATAAAACGCAACATTTGTTAATCTTAATTCATTTTTATATCTTTTACTGTGACCTCTTTTTATACCCATTCCAAATGGGGGGTAATTACATTTTGGCATAACGTTTGCATCAACTGAACATTTGTGATCTAAAGTCGCTGGATTAGTTAAAATATAAGCAATTAACATTAGTTACAGATTACTGCTTTTCAATAGATAGTTCCAAGCAAAGCCCTGAAATTGGATTACCCAACCAACTAGAGGAACAACTTGAGTGAAAACTGTTTGACAAACTACTTTATACACAAATATTTATAGAAAATGTTTGGTTTACCAATTTCTAAACAATAAAGATTCGAATATCAAGTGAAGTTTTCAAAAACCTCTGCACCATTTAGATTAATCTAGTGATCAAGAAGTTCTATAATGCTGGGATTTGTGTTCTATGTGTTGTTAATGCAATAAAGGAGAAACAGATGAGTCGAGGGAACTCAAGGGTGACTATGAATATAAAGAGTTCCCATAGACACTGAAGAGTATATAAGTTATGGCGTGTCAAAATCCACTTACACACACGATATGTTTTCGCATGGTTGTTACTTGGTTGTTTGGTGGATGGGATGGTCTGGCTGTGATTTGGGTTTACTATGAAACTTCAAAAGCCAAAAGAGATTGAATTTTGCATAATTAAGCCATCTAAAGTGGTTTGCCAATTTGGTGCGAAAATCTGCATAATAATAATAAGACCCGAAAACCGGTTCAAATGACCACAAGATAGCAAAAAAAAAAAAAAACAAAAAACAAAAAATTCGCAAAGAAAATTTTTGATTTTGATTGCTTTGTTATACTCTGCTGCCATAGGGAAGGCATTTCCGACCCTTTAAAGTTTAACCGATAGCTTCTATCCGTATCAACATGAAGACGTAAAGAACTATTAGACAAGCAGAGCAATTGAACGTGTTTTTATCTATTTTTAGCCGAGTTAGATTAGTTTGGTTAACATGAAGTTTACGGATTTAAAGTCCGGCAGGGTATACCAAGGTCAGTTAACGATTTACTTTATTTTTGTTTTCGGTTTTCTTTTTGGTTGTTTTGATATGCTTCAAATGAATCAGCTGATCTAGTGATCTACAGCTGATTCACTAGCGGTACCCTCAGGTCAGGCCAACACCAACAACAACACCAATACCAACACACCATGTCGAACTCGAATTTCGAATGTCACTTTAGATATAAATAGGTGCCCTCTGGGCAGTTGTAACTAAGTTTGAACTTCATCCAACAAGCGCATTAAATTAACCCTAGCACAACCAACAACAAAAATGAAGGTGATCTTAGACCCCCGAATTTCAGCTTTTTCGGCAACTTAAGTGTTAATATTTCCCATTGCAATCCTTGATTTCCTATAGCTTTTCGTTTGCCTTATTGCCTGTGTGAGCCTGGCCCAAGCTGGATTTATTGGTGGCGGCAGTTCAGGTGGTTGGTCATCCGGAGGCGGTGGTGGTTCGGGTGGCTGGTCATCAGGAGGTGGCGGCGGTGCCATTTCAGTAGGAGCACCCACCATTGTTAAGGTGATCAGTCAAGAGGATGGAGGTCATGGATATGGTGGTCATGGTGGATACGAATACGGGCATGGCCATGGGCATGCCGCAGCCGAGGAGGTGAAAATCATCAAGGTGATTAGCGAAGATGGAGGCCACTCTGACGGTTTCGCTGGAGGCTACTCCGGTGGTTTTTCTGGCGGCTACTCCGGGGGCTACTCTGGTGGCCACTCTGATGGTGGAATCAACATTGTCAAGGTTATCCATGAAGAGAGCGCTCCCATCGAGTTGGGTCACCATGATCACCATCATCATCATGAACATCACGACCATCACAACGAAGAAGTGAAGATCATCAAACTGATTAGCTCTGGTGACGATCATTCCCATTACAGTGGCGGCAACGGTGGTGGCTGGTCCTCCGGCGGTGGTTGGTCATCTGGCGGTGCCAGCGCTGGCTGGGACTAAGTTCCATATAGGCTGTTGGCTCAGCTCATTTGTTTTTGTTGTCGGGTTGAGTCATTCGACCTTGCTGAGATGTTGTTATTAATAGTTTATGAAATATATAATTAATATACTTTAGAAAAAAAAAAAACTAAACAAATTGGTTCTTTGTTTTCTAAAGACCTGGACCTAGACCATCACTTTTGTCTCGCCAAACATAATCAGAGGTCCAAATCTATCAATCGATTGTGTCAATAATTCTATACCCTTGTTTAGGTAACCATTTTAATTCAAATTGGATTCAAAGATACAGGAGACCAATCCTTCCTATAGAGTGAAACTCTTCTTCTCTTATGACTTTGGAAATGGAAACTTGTTTAATAGAGTTCCAATTATCTTTAGCAAACACGAAGAGCTTAGGCCGTCGCCCAAGCGTTGACCCAAATGTATATACCTTCACTTTTAGAGTATAAAACAATCTCATCATAAGTAGTCGGGGATTTTTCTGTTCAAGCTCAAGGCCATGATTGAGCATTAAATGCTATCGACGGGGTAACAATTTTGTTAACAATTAATCAGGTTTCTGTTGTTGGTTTCATCTTCATTTGTCGCTGTAGCAGTTCAAAGATAATTTCTATGGAAAGATTGTTACAGGCCATCATTGCCCCTTATAATAACTTGGGAAAACACATAGATCGAACGCTTTCACAATGTCCAAGTGATTTCATTTGGTCAAAACAGTTGAATTAAGGACATTATTTTGGGTATGGTTCGCTATTGTCTTAAAGACATTAAGTAGACGATCCGATCAGGCTGAAGACCTTTAAAAAACAATCGTAGATAAGACAAAAGAAAAAAAATATGACTCGATTCCGAATAACATAAACAAATGAAGAAATCAAACTTAGTTATACCAATTATAGTACTTAAACACAATCGCAACTATATTTACATCACATACTAAAGTGATTGATTTCATGTTCCAAAAAAGTTATCCTTGTATTCGGCAGGATCATTTGTACTTACATCTTCCAGATCTGAAGAAGTTATCCCACCTGTTCATTCAATTCAATGGAACTAAAAAGTTTTCCGATTTCTTGTGAGAGTTTCTAGCAAAGTTATTAATGGATAATTAATGTATTTTTCATTATCATTTCCAAAATGAAATGCAATATTTACATTCGAATGAAATTGATTGACCTTAAATTTCTTGCCTTTTAATTGTGAATTAAAGAGAAATTGCAAAAATGTCGACCCCTCGATGGAATGAAGACTGTCAAAGTTGTTGATTTTCTACCTTACTTACTCATAAGTCTTCCAAGTGTATAAGTACGAATTATGATTTAGTATATACATTTTAGTAATTTGGTTTTCCAGTGAGTTTTTTTTTTTTTTTTTTGGTGAAAGGCAGCACATCTTATCATGTATATGTAGATATATTTCGTATTCCATTAAATTTATGGACCTTCATATGTATGGCTAATTGTTGTTGTCATTCGGTTTTAAGTAGTAGTTGGGCTCCCTCATGCATATTCAGTAGGGTAGCTCGAACTGCATTAGTTAAATTTTGATACGATTATAACTCATTTGGCTGGCTGTTTGGTTGGTCAGTTGGTCGGTCGACTGACGACTAAGTTACATAAATAATTTTACGCCCAATCTGAGATGAGATGGTAAAAACAACACATAATGATGTTGTCTATATAAGGATGAAGAAACAAAAACAAAACGAAAGAAACCCTTTCTAGTGAACTAAATTGTTGGTTTTCGTGACTGTCTGTCTGTCTGTCCATTTGTCCATTTGTCTGTCTGTCTGTGCGGCTATTTCACACGCTTCCGCAATGGAAGAGTTTGAAATAATTAACGTGCCGCATAAGATTCGGATTCGAAAATTTATGTGTCATCTATCAAGCGGCATAAAGTGAAGGTTGCCTGGCAAATGGAGCCAACAATTAATAAGCTAGAAAAACAACACGAAATATACATAGTTGAAATAAAAAATTTCAAGAAAAACGAAAAACAAAAACCAGCTCTCTTCCCTCTCATCCCCTCTTGCCTAGCAGTGACCCCTTAGAGCAATATATTAAATATATTGTTTTGCTGGGTTTTCCTTTTCGGCGGGGGCAAATGTTAATGGGCTGGCATCAATCGCGATTGCGATTGGAGTTTCACAGGTTTCCAAGTGGAAAACGATCTCGAATTGTGTATTGGGAGCATTGCCGCCGCTTAGGGCTTTTGTTATGTTGGCTTCGTGTTTTTTTTTTTTTTTTTGCTATATTTTTGTTGTTTTATTTTTATGTTTTTTCATCGCTTGTTTCATTTTTGATATATTGCATAATGCCAACTAATAAAATAAGCTGGCAAGTTGTTTCTTTAAGTGGGGCCACCTGTTGTAGGAGCAGGAGGCAGGTGGGGATCAACATTGGTGCCATAATCATAGAATAGAAGAGAATTAATCTAGTCACACCATCATTCGAATTATAGATTCCCTTTTTCATCCGTATTAGAATTAGAATTATCTAATAATTATGTTTATTTAATTTGATGGCAATATCTATAGGAAATATGTTAATGATATCGGAAGTGTTTAAATATTTTCAGTCTAAAAACTATTCACGTCGAATATCTTACACTCTATACCGTCAAGTGTTAGACATTATGAGTTGGTTAGGGATAGATAAAATCAATTCTTTAAAAAGTTCAACTAAAATTACTTATTTTTACATTTTATTGAAACTGTTTATAGATAAATTAAAGTTAAGTGACAAATTAAGTAATCGCGATTGTTAGACTCAAAAGTATAATAGATACATAGGTTTATATACTTATATGTATGAATATATACTTGGTAGATATATCCACTTATTTATATTTTTAGTATAAATCATGAACTTTTATTTAGAATGAATAATTAGAGGACTTAGCGATATCAGTTAAAGGATTTTTGATCACTGCAAAGTTGAATCAAAGTTCAATTTATTCAATTCAATGTTATTTACTATAATAAAGTTCTGAGCGAAATCAGTAAATTGACAAAAAATTCATTTAGTTCTTGACTTTGACAAGTTTTAACCAATGTTCGAAAATGACATCTCACTTTGTTGCTTATAGAGTCAGACTCTAATTTGTATAATAGTCTTTAACTTGTTAAGTAATCTTTTCAAGCCAAACTAAATTGTTTGCCAAATTTTGCAAAATATCATGATACTGATTAGAAAATCGAATCGAAATTTGATTTTCTAAATATCCAAGTGCTTAAAAATATTCTAAATTTCAATTTAATTCATAAACAACTTTTTAAATCGTTTCGAAATCGGTCAAATTACAACCTAGAAAAAATAGACAGATTAATCCAATCTGGTATCTAATTATCTAAGTATGTAATTTTGGTCGGATTTTGATAAAACATGTATCATTCGACCGGAAATTCAATTTACTTTCATACCTAGTTTAAGAAAGAATTACTTTAGTTTGAATTGGTATCGTAAAACGTAGTCAAACCAAAAGATTTCAAGAAACCCAAAATTTCGATTGGTTCCAAAACAATTACTGGGGCTAAATTGAACATTTTGTAGTTTATCTTAGATTACCTAACTATAATATTAAAGCGCTAAACTATTGACCAAATTTTGGGGGAGGGCTTTTTGTTAATTACGGGTTATCATTTAAGTACAATAACCAACAGATAACTGTTAAATTTCTTGGGATCCGGGAAAATCAAATTCCAAGTTAAAAAACAAACGCGCTAATCCGCTGACATTAAGATACTTTCAATAGCTCAGAGATAACTCTGAGTTCTTTTTCATACCACTTGATACATTGTCTAGAGGAAGAGGAAGAAGAAGATGATAGTTATCAATAACGCTTTCACATCGTTTTGCACCACTGTGCGAAAGTGTTAGAGGCAAGGGAGGGGTTGCCAAATGCAATGATAATGTAATGATGATGATGATCATGATAGTGATGATGATGATGATGGCATAATCCGACTGGAGCATCGCGTGGACAAGCAATTAGACTGGCCCATACATTAGCATAGACTGTAAGCCACAAACAGTCTTCGGGCAGGGCCGATCATTTTGAATCGGGTTTTCGAGACTGGCCCATAAAAGCAACAGCGGCCCAGAGCAAAGACACAGTCGAAGTTCGTCTCTCGTCGTGGTCCAAGCTCAATTCACGTCAAGAGAAGGCCAACATGAAGGTGCGTTCAGCTTGAGACACTCGTGTCTTGTGGAATAAGCGGGCTCTTTTTGGCCAAGACCTATCCCAACAATGGATTTTCTTTGTTTTTTTTTGTTGTTTTGTTGTTGTTATTGCTGCTATCGCGATACATGCAATTAGTGAAAAAGTGTGACTGATGTTTTCATATTTTTCTCCCATTTCCCGAACTAAAGGTATTCGTTTGCTTACTCGCCGTCTGCAGCATGGCTCAGGCTGGATTTTTGGGTGGCGGTGGAGCCGTTAGTTCCGGTTGGTCATCGGGAGGAGGCGGTGGCGGCGGAGGCTGGTCATCGGGCGGTGGTTATGGCGGCGGTGGCGGCGGCGGCTACGGAGGCGGTGGTTATGGCGGCGGTGCCAGCACCGTCAAGGTTGTTAAAGTCATCTCCGACTCGGGAGCCGGAGGAGGTGGATATGGAGGCGGCGGCTATGGCGGCGGCGGTGGTGGCGGCTGGTCATCCGGCGGTGGCTATAGTGGCGGCTCTTCTGGCTGGTCCTCCGGCGGAGGCGGTGGTGGTTATGGCGGCGGTGGATATGGAGGCGGCGGCTATGGAGGCGGCGGCTCTAGCATCAAAATCATCAAAGTCATCTCCGATGGCGGTCACGGAAGCAGCGGCGGCGGCTATGGCGGTGGTCACGGAGGTGGCTACAGCGGTGGTTATGGCGGTGGCTATAGCGGCGGCTACTCTTCCGGTGGCGGCCATGGCGGTTACGGCTCCGGTGGTTCCGTCAAAATCGTCAAGGTCATCTCCGATGGCGGCCATGGCGGTGGCGGCGGCGGCGGCGGCGGTGGTTGGGCCCCTCAAGGCGGTTGGGCTCAGAGCGGCTGGTAAATAGGCCATCTGATTGAACCCATGCAAAATTATCCCTTTACATTCCACTCCACTCCCTGCAATTGTAAATACTCATCCCGAAACCAATAAAAATTGTCTACAAAAATCCGTATTGAAATCGTTATAAATGGGCGGTATAAATGCAATCTAATCATAACTGTGTCAAATATGTGTGTGTCCCATGATGTAAGACAATCAATGAAACCGCCTCCACCTTCCACTTATATCATTTGCCATTATTTGAAAAAGTTGCCGTTTCGGGTATTCTTCCTGAATGAGTTGACAGATTATTGATTTGAGATCCGGCCTCAGTTGATTGAAGTTGCGCAGCAAACAAAACACTCAATCGCATGCAACTTTTGGCCCAGATGGATTCAGTTTATCAGATTTCCTGTGACTGCTGGCTATAGAAATTTTGCACAATCAAACAAGTTATACAATTCGAATGTGGAATAGATCGTTATATAAAACTAAATATTAAGCAGTTTACTGGAATAAACTTCTTCACTCTATAGACAAATTTATTAAGATTTCCACTGACTAAACCACTGACTAGTCTGCGTATTAGTTTAGTTAGTATGCTCACTGTACCAGCCAAATTGTTGCAGATGTTTTTAGCCAAGTTTGAATTTTGATTCAATATTTACAATCAATTTTTGAAGTTTCTTTCCAAATGACCAGAGGGCCGGGGCCAACTTCGTTTGTATACCCTTGCAAGTTATTTAGTAACTCTTTTATCTAAACTAACTGTTTAATCTAAAAAGGGTAATGTTTGCGAAAGAACGGCCTTCAATCTTAGCGTAGAATATAACGAACATTTTGATGAAAGTCACTGTTTTCCACCGATCGTTCCTATGGGAGCTATATGTTATAGTCACCCTGATCAAATTTGGCACAGTTGTTTATAGATGCAATGAACTCACCAATATCAGAAAATAGTTATTCAGAAAAGTCCCTGTTCGTGACTTTGCCGTTTGTATGGGAGCTATGTATATGATATAGTGGTTCGATCCGGCTGAATCCGAGATATACAAACTACATGCAAAATTTCAGCTCTGTAGCTCTAACGGTCTATGAGGAGTTCGCGTCCGTCTCGATGGCTATTTGAACTCGGCTCGTCGTGCTGATCAAGAATATATATACTTTATATGGTCGGAGATGCTTCCTTCTATGCGTTGCACACTTCTGACCAAAATTAATATACCCTTTTTTGCAAGGGTATAAAAAAAGAACCCCAATAAAATCTTCAACAACATTTCATTTCAATTTTTCGTTTATTGAATTTTAATATTATTTTGCATTCTTAATTTCTGTTTTTGTTTTTGAATTTTGGTTTAGTTTCCTTTCTTTTTTGTTTTTATTTTTTATATATATATTTTTTTTTTGTTTAAAACATTTTTATTAGTTGCATATTGTATCGATCGCATTATTTACTAAGTTAACATGGATTTTAGTTTTTTTTTTTTGTTTATTCTCATTTTTGTTTAATTTTTCGTTTTTTTGGGTAGATGAATTAATTTGTTGTTTTTTTAATTGTTCAAATTTGTTCTTCTTCTTGCTTTTTTTGTTGCTTAGTGTGTATTCGTGTGTAGTTTGTGTGTGTGTGTGTGTGAATTTATTTTTTGTTTATTTATTTTTGCTTTTAGCCATTTTATATTTGCAATATAGTTTTAGTTGTTTTCTAATTGTTGTTGTTGTTCTTATTCATGTGTGTGTGTGTGTGTGTGTGTGTGTGTGTGTGTGTGTATGTGTGTGTGGGTAATTTATAATTTTCTAATTGCATAAATACATATTTATTCATGTTTTAGTTTTTCTTCGTTCTTGATATTTATTCCATTTCATTTTGTAATTCGTAAATTATTATAATATTTTTTTTCTTTCTTTATCGCTTATTACAATTTTTGCAATATTTTGGTTTTGGGCTTTGATTTCGTGTGCCGTTGCTTTTGTCTTTTGTTTAATTTTATCTGCTACAATATAGTTTGTTTCATTTGTTGTTTGTTCTGTTTTTATTATAGTACTTACAACCATATGCTTTCAGTTATGACTATTTTGTTTGCTGTTTGCTGTCGACTTGAGGGTGATTCATGAATGCATTCGCCAATGGGTTTGAATAGGTTTAAACAATTGATTGGGAGGCATTGTTCTTATGTTTATGTTTATTGTCCTAGACCAGTGAAAAAAAAAAAAAAAGTGTTTCAGTTGTTTTTGTTTATAGTTTTTTCTGTCGTCTTTGTGTTGCACTTTGCTTCTGTTGCATCTTAACATTTTCAGTCAATTCAACGGAGGTCAGGAGGTCAAATGAAACACAAATTGATTGACATATATATAAAAGTAAGTATACAATAAAATTTGTAATCGAAATATTCTACTAAATCATTTGTGACGGACGGAGTGTAAACTTCTCTTTGAGAAAATCTTCAACTTCCATGCAAAATGTTTCATTTATTCAATGATATTCGATCAATACTATAATAGATTTCAAAACTATATAAAATGATTGCCAGATAACTATATTTTCAGATGGAATTGAGAGAGATGTTTACATGAATAGAGAACCTACATAGTAGAAGGTAATTCAGATAAATATGTCCAATGATCAACTCATTTGCAAATACGAGAGATGGAACATGTATTTTCTTAGAATTTCTTTTGGAGAAATGCTTATAAAGAGTTTATTAGGTTCAAGTGAAACAAAGAGTTATTGCATTTCTTGTTTTGACTGCAAAATGTTAAGATGCAATAAAGAAAAATCAAGAAAAAGTCGAAGAAACGTTTTCTTAATGTGGCTTTTAGTTTTGAAAGTTGAGCAAAGATTTCATTCGAGAGCGAGAGAAAAAGAGAGAGAGAGAAGTTATTGGCCACATTGAGAGAAATGTTCTTGGGCTTAAGAAAGAAAAAAAAAAAACTTCAAATGTTTTGAGGAAATATTCAATTGACAATTGATTTGATAATGAATTTTGTTGAATTTGTTGTTTGTTTTTCTTTATGTGCTTTAGTAAATGATTATTAACTATTTTTATTCATTAAGCTTTCACATAAATACTTATTTTTGCATAGTGTGTGTGTGTGTGTGTGTGTGTATATAACTTTGTAAGTAGTTGTTAAGTAGTTCGATTTGATTTTCTTTATAGTATAATCCATTCGTTTTGGCTCCTACTGTACGCTATTTCTATTTATACATTTCTATATCATCTCAACTTTTCTTTGATCCTGTTTAGAATAAACTTTTCGAAATGACTAATGAAGATAGTATTTCCATTTATATATGTATACACATACATATATATGTATATATGTATGTATGTATGTGGGTAAAGAGGGATTAAGTCGAAGCAGTTTCTTAACACTTAAATGGGCTTTATTTTTCTATCTACAATATAATAATATTTCTATTTCCAATGTAGCATGTACGAATATGTATTCAACTTAAGTACCAGTTCTGTATATATATATGTGTGTGTGTGTGTGTGTGAGGGTGTGTGGCTGTATGAATTCTTCATTTCATTTTATTTGGAAACCGAATAAAGTTGAGGTGTTCATCATTGGCTTTGATGTTAAGTAAATGGTTAGAGCCCTTGGTTCACTCGTAACATAGGGACATAAAGGATCTAAAAAGGATTTACCGATTATGTTCTTTTTGTTTTATTTGCTGCCCTATTGTCAAAATGATATACACGTATTTATTATATTTGTTTTTTCCCCCAGCGATTGTCATTGTACATGATAAATCGCATTTTCGTAGTTTTCAGCCTCCACAAAATTATGATTTACAAATATTTTTAGTTTTCAGTCTAAAAGAAAAGTGAATAAATCCAATTGTATATAACTTTTAGCTAAAGAAGTTGTTCAGGGCGAAAGGTTAAAGTTGAAAATTCTCGCCCTGGAATTTCCTTTGAGTGCCTTGGGTTTTCATTCCGCTTGTGTTTCGGAATGTACATAAATATATTAGCTGGATCTTAAAGAAATAGTTAAGGGTCTAAAACTCAAGTTTGTCTGTTTTTTTTGTTTTTTGTTTTTTGGTGTTAAAAATTCGAATTTCTGTTGTAAAACTTTTGATATATTATTAATTTTTGTTGTTGTTTTTTTCTTCCATTTGAAACCATTGGCATTTAATTATTTATTTTGTAATCTTTTTTGTTTTTGTCTTTGTTTTTTAGTTTAGTTTATTGTGATAAATTTCCTTTTTGGCTAAGAAATAAAAGGCTTATCAAAAAATTCCTCCACTTGAGTTAAAAGAAAACCCAAAAAAGAAAAAAAGTCAATTCAAAATTTGGAAAATGACGAAAAACAAAAGGAAAAGTTTTGGCAAATGCTACAAGGAAAAAATTACCCTTTAGTTCATGTTGATTTTTGTAGTTTTCCTTATATCCTCTTAATGCTATTTATTTTGTTGGTTTTTTTAATTGAATTTTGATTTGTTGTTGTTGTTTTTGTCGTAACGGTTGAAGTTTTTGTTTTTGTTTTTTGTTTATAATTTAAGTTTAATTCTCTTGTTTAGTTTAGTTTTGCTTTTTATTTAGTGTGTGTTGAAATATAGCAGTTTGTATATAGTGTATAAGTTAATATAATTTATTTAATGTTTTAGTTTTTTTTGTTTTTAATTTCTCGTTTTTTTTTTTTTTTATTCCATTCTTAGTTAGAGAGGGGAGGAGAGTGAGACAGAGAAAGAGTAAGAGAGGGGTACGGGAGGAGGAAGAACAGCAACACACTCATTTGTTCAATTGTAATCTCCAATCCTAGAACTGTTAAATGACAGACCTTCACCCCCTAAAGTATGCAATTTGCAGTAAACGACATGTCTCGATCGTTGTTCGATTGTTCATTGCATACTTTACTTCACATCAAGATCCTCTCTTGACTGAAAGTCAATGTTGAAGACATTCTCCAGAATTTAGTTTGAAAACTCTTTGCCCTTCATGGGATATTCTTCCTTACTTCATAAGCAAGAAGAATGTAGAGCTAAAGATTGTAATATCTGTCTAAAAAACATTCAAATGCAATTAGTTTCAAAAGGATCTGAGAGTATTTGAAATCCTGAATAGAAGAGCTTTCTTGCTGAAGAGCTTTTGCGTTTTCCGAAGGATGTGTCCACAAGGAGTGTCTGCTGGTTGTGTTTATGTTGGGATTTGGGACTTGGAACTTTTATGGTTAAGAATTCGCAATGTGTTTATAGCACAAGCTGAGCTTTATTTGCAGTCGCTAGTCGACGCTAAAAGCTCCCATGCAATTAATTAAGTTGTTTTTTTTTTGGTTTTTAGTTTAAAGTTTTTAGTTTAGTTTTGTTAGTTATTTTAAGATTTTGCTTTTATGCTCTGGCTTATTTAGTTGTATTTTCTGTTTTCTTTAATATTAAGGAAGACCATTGCTTGAAAGTGTTTCTTTTTTTTTCTCATCAACATCTGTATGTTTGTATGGTGTAAGTATGTAGGTATCTGTATGGGTCTATGAACAAATTGCAATTGGCATTACTAACATATCTATTTCATATACTTAGTATGTATCAAAATGTCTCTACATGTGTCTGTCTGTTGTGTGTGTGTGAATGTATTCCTATTGAATGCATTGCCCTATTAAGCAGGTTCTCTATGTTCACCCTTAGTACACATATGGGTCTTACATCTCTAGGCCACAAAACACAATAAAAAAAAAAAAAAAAAAATTAACCAACATATGATATATATATATATATATGTATATATGTATGTATGTATGTACGTTCTACACACACACACTTACTTACAATATTTAAATCGATTTACTTATTACGTTGTTGTATATAATTCCTTTTTGTTTTTGTTGGTTTTTTTGTTTTTGTTTTTGTAAAAAGAAGCATGTCAATGTGACACAATAAATCAAAAATTCGTGTCTACAGCGTAATTCTTGTGATCGGTTTTTGGTTGGTTTTTTTCTTGTTTTGTTTTGTGGGCCACTCAATAATGCAAATGCGCCTAGCGGTATGCAAAGTAAAATACATACAAATTGTCTATGCATTTTTTGTTTTGTTTTTTATAAATAGTATTAACCCCCTAACATACACTTGCAGTATGCTTCAAGCGTATGGAACACTCATATGTTTCTATATCTAAAGCCATTGAATCGCTTTCCACATCGGACTCTGACTAGGCACCAGCTAATTCCACCGTTAAGAATTAAGTATATATATAAAAGGTTTCCCATGATACATCACAGCAAAAACTATGATAAAAAGAAAGAGAAAGAACATGTATAAAAGAAGGTGAACGAAACTAAACTTGCCTAAGCCCAACTTAAGAGACAGAGACAGAGAGGACACGTTTTTGATCAGTATCAATAGCAAAATTGATGAAGATATTTCTAGATACGTCACAATCGTGGAAACTAAAGTATCAAATTTAAGACTTTAGCACACTGTAGCACTCATTCTCTCTGACTCTCAATGAGAGTCGAGTGTAGAGAGAGAGTGGCAAGTCAGTCTATGTCGAACGATTAAAGCTAAATCAATATACCAATAATACCTTATATTAATATCCCCATCCAGCATTTAAAAGTTTTTTTAATGATTCTGTTTAAGAATAAACATCGTGTTCATCTGAACTGCCTTCACCAAATCAGATGCACAATACAAACTGAACCTTTGTACCAAATAGTTAACCTAGTAAACTGACCCAAAAGAGCACAACCAC
This sequence comes from Drosophila equinoxialis, assembly GCA_018150345.1. NCBI lineage: Eukaryota > Metazoa > Arthropoda > Insecta > Diptera > Drosophilidae > Drosophila > Drosophila equinoxialis. Next base: position 3,402,496 of record JAECWI010000002.1, on the reverse strand, counting down.
AGGATGTCAAGTGGCCGACGCCGTGCCCAAAATAATAATACGTGTGGGTCAGTCGTACTAGAATAAGATCCTCTAAGAACAATTGTTACCTGCTAGAGCCTAAGATAATCCTATATAAACTCTGTACTTTTGTACATAAAATCAGTTCATATTTTGAATTCTACGAATGAAGATTGGGTTTTTTAGTCCTGGTTCTAAATCCCTATTCAGATTCATTTTCGAGTTTTCTTTTAAACAGACTCAGGTGAACTTTAAAGTTACCAATGAGATAACTTCTAAGAAAGCAGTCCTCGGTAGATGAGTTGTCTAAGTGGTCCAGTCATTTAGTCAACTGAACAAGGATCCTCGTTGGGTCCAAATCCCAGGCTAGTGCATGGATGTAGGCCTTGGTTGCCAGTGCTTGTAAAATATAGTTAGGTTGATAGTTTACAACTATTTCCTATACTTTAATAGTAATAATAAAAAACTTTCAAGGAAATACTGAAATTACTTGTGTTTGCACATGCCAGGAGCGGATCTAGCGGGTGGTGAAGAAGGGAAATTAGTTTGAGTTAAATCATGTAGATATTGTTAAAAGATTGGAAATACAATACGATCCAAAGTAGAGGCTCAATTCTCTCAGTTTCCTATCCGCCAGTGGAAAAAGGTGTCCATTTTTGACGCTTTGAGCTCCTGCAAGGATATGCTTAAAATCGGTTTGCCGAGTTTCCCAATTTTTTGGATTTACCTTCTTTTGGTGTTTTTTTTTTTTGTTGTTTTGTTTTGTTTAGTTTTTGTATAATATTTAAAATGTTTTTTTTTGAGATTTTTTTGTTTGGTTTTTTTTTTTATTTTTAATTTACTGTGATTTTCTGCTGTTGTTGCTGTTGTTTTTTCTTGTTCTTGGTTTTCTTCAGTTGTCTTTCAGTTTACGCTACGCACGAATTTTTTGTTAACTTTTTGCTGTTGTTTGGAAATTGTTTTTTTTTTAATTTCTTATTTATTTTTTTTTTTGGTTTTCTTTATATATTTAAAAATTCGTTATTTCTAGTTCATATATATATATATATATGGAATGGTGTATTTTTTTTATTTTGTTGTTGTTCTTGTGGTTTGTCGTTTTAAATATTTTTTTCCATATGTATATTTGACTAACCTTTCAATTATTTCTGTTTATTGGGTTTCAGATTTTTTTCCTTTTTACTTATTAAGTTTTTTTTTTTTAGCAATTTTACTTAATTATAGTTTATACATTTTACGTTGTTGTTGTTTTTTTTTTTTTTTTGGTTTTCAAAATTTTTTTCTATTAGTTCTCTCTGTGTTGGTTTTTTTTGTTTTTTGTTTCTGATTTTAAATATTTAAAAATAGTTAACTTTATACTTTGTTTTCAACATCTTTTTTGTTTTCGTTTTTCATCTTATTTTTGCTTCTATTCCACTTCTGTGTTAGTGAATAGTGTGTGTGTGTGTGTGTGTGAGAGTGTGTGTGTACATGACATTATTCTGCTTATATATTTATATAAAAAACGGGGGAAAAAATTCAAATTAAAATGTTCAAAAAACAATTTATCGTACTTATTGAATCTGTTGTATAGCTTTATAATTGGCATTATGTTTGACAACTGTGTTTTCTGTTCCATATGTGTCTGTGGTGTGTGTGTGTTGGTGTGTGTGTTGGTGTGTGTGTTGGTGTGTGTGTTGGTGTGTGTGTTGGTGTGTGTGTTGGTGTGTGTTTACTTGTTTGTTTCACTTTGGAAATTTATTGTGTCTGGTTTACATTGATTTATCCTCTCTTCTCAAATATCTTCAATATTTTTTGTTTGTTTGTTAATAAATTTATCTTCATTTTTTGTTTTGTTCTTTTTTTTATATTTTTTCTTGTTTTGTTTTGTTTTTCTATCACAGCAACATATTTTTGTATACACTATTTTTATTTATTACAAAAATAACAAACAAAAGTGAGAGAAAAACAAAAAAAATGGTAAAATTAAGTGAAATTTTATTGAACGTTTTCAAGGGAAAGTCGTCAAAAGTTAATCCAAATAATTATATACCAGATATCTGCATAAATTCCTTCACAATCAAGAATGAATATATTCGAAATGAACATTTGAATGTATATGAATATGAGAACTCGAACTGTCTCCTTATACAGGGTTCTCACTGTCAAATTAAATGAATTCTTTGACAAAGTTGAATCGTTTGAATCAATTTGAGTTATGTCTTTTGAATCAATTTGAGTTACTCGAATACATACATACATACACTTTGTTGCCGTTAGAGTAATGTATATACATTCGTTTGTTTTCTGTTTGAATTCAGTTGAATGAGAACATTTCAATCACTCGCATTCACAATCATTCATTTGCGGCTGAGTTGTTCGTACTGAATTCAATTATTTTGTTCATTGTTTTTGCAAATTGAAGTTATTTATGCAGACCTCTAATATATATACTTATATAGTATATAGATTAATTCCTCTTTAGTTCGACATATCAAAAACAAACAACAAATCAATAAGGAAAAACAGAAACGATTTAGCAAAATGAGTGAGAGAGAGAGATAGAGAGTGAGACAGAAAAAAAATAATAAACTGAATAGTTGAAAAGCATTTTGGCTATTTGCTTGGTATTTGTTTTTTTTTTTTTTTGTAGTTTGTAGTTTTCTTTTTTTCTTTTATTTCTTGTCCAATTTTGTTCCATCTTCGATTCCTCGTACGATTTTTGAAGAGTAAAAACAATTATTTCTGTTTGACTTATTGTGCAATTGCCGAGGAAGGATTTTCTGCATACTTTTCCCGTTTTCCTGTTTCCTTTCCATCATCATTATCATCGACATCATTATTAATATTATTCTTCATGCTTAACTGCGCCCTGTCAATTTGCATTTATGGGAACTGAAAGAGAAAAAGAAAACAAGAGAAAAACGATTGATTCCCAGTCGTATTAAAAGCTAAGCTTAAGGGCAAAGGGTAAAGGGCCAAGTTCTTTCGTAAGTTTTGCCCATACGTGGCATATCCTTTAAAATATGTGTAAGAATATGATTTCAACTCTTTGGATGTCGCGTAATCGTCCTTGAAAAACAAAACAATTTGATTTTCTTTCAGTCACATTAAGATCATAACCAAGTTCATTATCCTATCGAATGAATTGATATTGGAATAAAGTACAAGAAAATCTTGATTTTGGATTGATTATTTAGTAAACATTCGAATACAAAACACTTGGCTTGAGCTTTCTCTGAGCCCAACTTTATGGGGTACTTACAATGAAATGTGGCGCCGAGAATAATACCGCCAGTGTGGCTATAATCGTGAATAGCGTGAAAATAATAAGGCACAAACGATCAACGACCATGGCTGCAAATTTCCAGTCTCGTGTTATGTCGCCTGTCTCATCCCCTCTTTTTTAGCTGAAAACGTAAAAGTAGTTTGGTTTCATTTGTAGTTATTCAAGTGACGTCTATAGCAACCTGATCGGTTATCCAGCGTAACTCTTTTAGTATTAACGCCAATTCATATTCCGCCGATGAGCTTAGACAAGTATGCGAGATGGCCTCATGCATCCGAGCCTCGGCCACAGCGGCCACAGGTCCAACTGGTCCGCCCACAGGGCCCACACTCCCATCGTCGCCTTGCCTGTATACAGTACAATTCACAAATATTGAAATTGATTGATTCCTACACGTATGTATGTATGTATGTGTGTATGTGTGTGTGTGTTTGTGTATCATGCAAGTGGATAGTATTTAAATTTGCTTGGGACAAACAACAATCCTTGTCACAATGAAAGTCAATCGAATTCCTTTTTGCCTTTTGTTCATGATGGCCAAGAATTTTTGCTGTTTTTTTCTCTTTCTAAGGCACTAGAATGAATACTTCTCCCCCCCCTACGGGAAGGGTATTACATTTCTTTGACTTGCATTCACATTTATTCAATTTAATACCTTGCCTGTATCTAGCATAAGCTTTTAAATATCTCGTATGAGTTAAATGGAAACAAGTTTGATACGAATTGTTATATAACTTTTCATTTCATAAGTTTATTTTGAGAAAATTGGAAGAAAGATTTTCAAGTTTGATTATTAAGACACTTTTTTTTTTTATGGATGACATAAAATGAAATTTCACTATTTGATTGTAATTTTGTGGATATTTTGTGTCCTGTCACTCTTTGGTTCCTCCCCTTGTACTTGTCCTCGACTATAATGGCAAATCTGTCCTTTATTTTGTTGTCCTGTATACAACTCGTGCTCGTGTTCGTGTTGGTGTCCTTGTCATTGTTGTCATCAAATCGTTTAAATTTCTTTTTCCTATTTTTATGTCTCGTTTCTTTTCTTTTCAATTTTGCCCTATTGGTCTTTAGGTCATCTTTATGATGCCATCATCATCATCATCATCATCATCATTTGTCGCAGCTTGGAATCGATGTCACGCATTGGCTACAAAACTTTTCTTTTCACAAATGCACTTATGACAGACTCATATTTCACTAATATTGGGCGTGTGCTGGCTTTGCCACTTCCTTTCATCCGAACTGAATGCGGAGTAAATGTTTAAATGGAGTGAGTTAAGCGTCTTTTATAATAGAATTCTTGTGTCAGTGTGCAACTTTTTGTTTGGTGTTTCGAAAACATAAAGATCTGATTATAATATGTTATCAAATGAACATTATTAGAACTCGATTCGATAGATCGTTAAAAAAGATTGTAACCATTTTGGAACCGGAATGAAAATGTACTAGATTCTAGTTACTAGAAACCTTTTGGGAGGTGGTATGAAGTAAGCGACTTCTTCTTTTCTGGAGTGTTAGAGTCAAGAAGGGACGATCTGGAGATGAGTGCTCCACTCAGAGAAAGAAATTGTTGAAAGCTTTCTCAAAATCTTTCTCTGGACTCGGCCCTGGATGTATGTAGGTAGGTATCTTAGATCGATCTGTCATATCTAAACATTGTGAAAATCCTAGCTTCTCAAAGCTACTTCCTGTCAGATGTTCATTTGCCATAAGTGATGAGTTATTTTCGATATCTTAACAATAAAACGATATCGATAAAAACCAGCCAAAATAATTTACACACATTCGAATTCGGTTATAACGTCCGTCCGGTTATAACGTCCGTCCGGTTATAGCGACTAAAGTTTGATGACTTGTTTGAAAGGACCTCCGGTTAGTACGTCTTCCGGATATATCCCTTGAGCGTCGTTATAACCGGATTCTACTGTACATTATAAACTTCTGCCAAGGGAATTACACTTACCTGTACATTGTCCTGTAGTATGTGGGCTGATGGGGTAATGTGGCACTGGCACATCGATGATTGCAACGAAAATCATCGTCTATATCAAGGACATTTGCCAGCAGCGATTTCGATGATCTTTTTAAAATAAATATAAAATGATATTATCAAAAGGATAATTGGTATTAGGGTCGTATGGGTCTTATATGTATATTGTTAGGTAAATGCTGCCTGGTTACCAACATTTCACTTCATTCTCTTGGGTTTACCTTTCCTTGAGCTCAACATTTTGGATGTGTTGTTGCTTTTTATCGCCAGCAGTGGATGACGAACCCGATGACGAGGAGGGCGGCGGCGGGCACTCGTAGCCAACCTGTCCGGGTCTTTGCATGCGCAATATGCAAGGTAACCAATAAAGGAATATTACTCTTATCTGTGTGAGGAGTGGCGGTGTTTTTTTTTTTTATTTTTATTTTTTTGGTTTATTTTTATTTATTTTTTTTCGTTATTTCGTTCGGACAGTGGAGAGAGCGAGAGAGAGAGAGAGAGAGAAAGACGGAACGGAGTTGGTGTTGGGTAATGGCGGTTAAAAATAATATATGCGATAAATATTTAATTTTTTTACGTTTTTTTTTTTTAATGGTTGAGTTTATTTAATCAAGATTTAGTTTTATTTTTTATTGTTTTGTTTTTTGTTTTGTTTAGTTTTTGATCAACACACACAGATATGGTTTTCCATATAGAATTGTTTATTGTTTTTGTTTGGTGTTTAATTAAAGTTTGTTGTTTTTTTTTTTTTGTATTTATTGTTTTTAAGTTTTTAGTATTAGTTTTTGGTTGTTTTTTTTTGGTTTGTAGTTTTCGATTACACATGGGCAATGTAAAGGATGTGTGTTAGAGTGAGATAGCACCAGCTCGCGCATTGTTAGATGTAGACAGGGAGAGAGAGAGAGAAAGGGAGAGAGAGAGATAGAGAGACAGAGAGAGAAAAAGATTGAGAGAGAGAGAGAGAGAGAGAGAAAGAGAAACGGAAACAACAGTTGAAGAGGCAGTTGAGTTGAGTTGAAGTTGAGTTGAATTGAAGTTTTGTTTCCGGTTTGATTTTTTTGCGTAGTAGTTGTTGTTGTTGTAGTTGTAGTTGTTGTTGGCCAGAGTTTGTTTGTTTGTTGTATATATATATATTTTTTTTTAGTTAGGAAAAATAAAATTTGTAGTGTGATTAATGTGCTGTTAGCCATTTTCTTTTTCAAATCTTTTTTTTTTTTGTCATAGTTTTAAGTTAGAATGTATGTAGGTTGGCATATATGTATGTATGTGTGTATGTACATGTATACATACATACATATATATTTGCACTCAGAGTCTAGTGAAGAATTGAAACAAAAAAAAAAAAAAAAATAAAAAAAATGCTTGCTCAAGTAAATAAAATTAGAATTACACTTAGGAAAACAACATAAAATAAACAAACAGGTCGCTAATGGGCCGATGGTAATGAAATATTCAAGTAGAATATTATGGAAACAGAATATCCTAAATGCAAGTTTCACTATGTAAGAGAAAGTATAACTTAAATACTACACAAATTCAGTGTTGGAAAACTACATGCAACGCACAGTGGTTCGTTTTGAAAGTGTTGCTGAACTTCAAATATGTTTTCATTTAGCAAAAACTGTTGATACTTTTTGGTATTTTAATCACTCTTAGTACAGGGTGGACCAAAAGAAGTCATCCGATGTTGTTTGGATCAAAAAACTTATGTTTATTTGACCACTAAAATTCTCAAAGTTTTAGTAAACATAATTTACAAACAGAATCAACCAATGAGAGCCAAACAAAATCGGATGACTTCTTTTGGTCCACCCTGTAGTTATTATATTTTGTTTGTGTTTTTTATACTATTTTCCAACACTGGCAAATCCATAATACATAGCTCTACTTGCACTTTACCGAACCAACACAAAACAAAAAAAAAAAAAAAAAACAAATCGTATGAGCTTGTGAAATTATAATGGAAATAATGAAAGATAATGGAAAAGGCCTATATTAGACCTATATTATCGGCTGATTGCCGATATTTTTGGGTATTTTTGATAAATTTGAATCAATAAAATAAAAAATTTAGATAACATAGAATATATGTGTATGTATATTTATAATTAGTTCAATCAAAAAAAGACCTTTATAGTTTAGTTTGTTCAAAGTTATATACATAATAGAAAAATTAAATAAATTTAGTTTGGTTTACTAAACTTGAAGAGACTCTTAGATTTGGAATGGATCACAATGTGACACTGTAATAGTTGTTGTTAAATTAATGAACAAAATGTGGAACGGGCATTTGTATTAAGGTTTAAACAGACTCACAGACTGAATATCAAGTTTCAATTTACAGTTAAGTCCTACCTAATGCCTGTTACCAAAAACTTTATGGGATGCAAATGGAAATAAGTTAACAAACTAGGGAAAACATTCAAATTTTGTCCAAAGTGATTATAATCAATAGTTGAAAAAAGAAAAATGAATTATTTCTTAAACTGAACCAGTGGGTTGAGATTTTGGTTATTCGATTTAATAGACTTATATGTACTATGTAAGTGGTTAAAAAATATTATTTCGGATTTAGTATTTACAATTGAATGCAATTGAATGCACCACCACAATGGAAAGTGAATAATTTTCATTTGAAAATGAAAATGGAAATTATTTATCAGCTCTCATCATGGCTGAGTGCTTTGAATTGATTGGATTCGATTGAAAAGTTTCAAAAATGTTTCATTTTTTTTACTTATTTTTGTTGGTTTTGTTTGTACATGCAACCGTGTGAGAGAAATATGAGAATACATAAGTAATAGATAAGTTGGTATATAGAATTCTTGTTTTTTGATTAGTTTACATATGTGTTTTTGGTAAACTTGTTCTTTTTTTTGTTTGCTAACTATATACAAAATTGATTATATTGCTGGGCATAAGTTTTTTTTGGGGTCGGTTTGATGGGACGGAGGGGGTGTGTGGGGGTGCTTGTTTTCTTGGCTCTTTGTGCTAGGCATGTGAATTGTATATTTAAATATATGTATTTGTTTATGTTTGTATTGTTTTGGTGTACTTTATCTCATATTTTTCATCATCTTCATATTCTTCATTATCGTAGATAGTTGAAAAAATGATACACCAAAGCAAAATCAACTCAAAAGCGAGAAAAAATTTCAAAATGATTAAGTTTTAATGAAACAAATGAAAAGAAAATACACACACAAATGATATGGAACTCAAGGACGTTTTGATAGTTGGGCAAGTAAGTAAGTATAAGGTTAGATAAGTTAAGTTTTCAATTAATTTGAATATTAAAAATATTACCCATTCACTCATTTCATGCGTATCTGGATTTCTATGATGATAATTGAGGATAAGTATGGTTGACACAACTGATGAGGCCACCATAAACATAATGCAATTGAAATAAGTTCCTAGAAGGACACAAAAATTACACAAAAACATTTTGGTAATTGCTGTTTGTTTGTTTGTTTTTCATTTTTGCTATTTTCTTATTTTCTTAAGGTTTGGTTTTCATCAATGTTTTTTTTTTTTTTTTTCTTTATTATTATAATTATTTGTTTCGTATAACCCCAAAAGCTGAAATACTGCAAAATTCTCGCTTATTATAGGTAAAGCAAAAAAGAAAGTAAACAAAGAATAGAAGTAATACATGTTCATTTGGTAGATCGTATGTACAAAGAGTAAGATCACTTCACTCGGTGAAAATATAAAAAGAAAATGCCACCGATTAAATGAAAATTCACTGAAGTTGCTTCAAGACAATTTAACTCAAAAGAATTTGATAGTTTTCTAGGATACTTGACCTTGGTCATTGCTTCGTTTTTGAGTCCTGCTCAAGCCTTATCGAATTTATGTGGTTTTAAACATAAAATCAAATGTTTGGAAAACAAAAACAGTCCAAAATACTCTAATTTTGATAAGTCAGACAATAATGACTGACTGACTATGTTTGCCTATACAATCGATGATCAATGAAATGAATGGTCTACCCCTAGAGGGCTAGACTAAGGCTTGTCCTCCACAGGAAAGTGAATAGTTAGTATTCGATCCCTTGACGACTCTTTTATATAGAACATTTTTGGAAAACTCAAGCATTTCAGTGAATTTACATATCAGTTGAGGTTTAAATTTCTCTTTTCCCTGAGTGAGTATTGCATGTTTGTTTGGTTTTGTTGTAGCTTGTTGTTTAGAATAGATTTACTTGAGAGTTAAGTGTGAAAATGAACAAAAATAGAGACAAAGTTCAAAGAGATAGAGATAGTAGTTATTGAAAAAAAAAAAAAAACAAAACGTATATATATGTATATAAAACTGTATTGTATTAAATAGTTTAAAGAAGTTAATTGTTATTCGTTTGCTTTCTTAGTTTGTTTGGGTTTTTATATGTATATATATTTATTTTTTGTATAGTACAAGTGAATAAACAAAAAACAAATTCTATGATACAAAATATGTATATAGAGGTTTTTAGTTTTCTTTTTGTGCCCTAATAATATCTTCCTCTTCTCGTTGTTCCTCTTCCAGCAGCGGTCCAAACTTGTGGCCCAATTCAAATGGAGGACCAAATTGGGAGGATTTTGAGACCCAAGACCCAATTTGAACTGAACCACGCGTTTGACTTTTCCCCTTGTTATTTTTTTTTTTGAATGCTCATTTCTTTGGTTTTTTTTTTTTTTTTGAGATTTATTTTGTATTTCGTTTTTCTTTCGTTTCGTTTTGGTTTTAGTTTTTTGTGCACAACCAATTATCCGCAATCATCATGTTTGTTTAAAAATCGAGATCAGATCTAATTTGATTTCTTGTTCTTCTCAATTTGTTGAGCTCTTGTATCTAGCAGATACATTTGTATCTAGTTTGGTTGGTGGCATTTGTGGGGTTATTGAAAGGGTTTGCGGTGGGGGAAAGGGGGGCTTATTGGTGAGAGGGAATATAATATTGATTGGAGTTTGAGTTAGCGTTAGAGATAGAGAGAGAGAGAGTTAGAGAGTTAGAAGGAGACGGTGCTGGCTTCTACGAATAGTTTTTGTTTAGTTTTTATGAATGTTTTAAGTTTGATTCATTTTCGGTTTTGTTTGTTTTTTTTTTATGGTTTTTAGCAGTTTTGAGTTAATTTATTGCTATTGTTTTTATAAATTTTATTTAATTCTTTTATGCCCAACGAATGGATGAAGGATGCAAATTGAATTCAATCACAAAACAACAAAAACCAATAAAACAAAAATGTTTAAATAGTTTGGTCCATTTGTGGGCATAGTTGTTTAACAATAATAATTATTATTATTTAGTTTAAGTACTCAATGTTTAGCATATATGTATATAATTATTAAATATAAAAGTAAATTCCTTGGGGCACACACGTTTCCATTTCGGATACTTTCTTGCACTCTAAAATATAAATAGAGAGGGGGGTGGGGGTGGATCGGTGTTTGTTCTCAATATTCCTAACTAAGTATTCGGATAGGGTATTATTTGGTTTGTTATTGTTGTTATTTGATTAATTATTGTTGGCTAATTTCAAGTTGGTCAGTTTTTATATGTACATAGGAGTAGGATCGAGGTTCTCATACATGCCACACATATGTACACACATACATACATACCTATATACCATACCATACTCATCTATGGATATATATGTATGCATGTATCTATGTGTGAGTGTGTATGTACGCATCTATGTATATATGCTGCGGATATATGAATCTGATCAGAGGAAATGCCATGGCTTTATGTACAAATGACACATGAAAAAATATGTTTAAATATATATTTTTTAAAATTTTATATATGTACAGCATAAATTTTGAATATAATTATTTCATTTATTTATTGATTTTTTTTGTTTTTTGTTTTGGGATTCATTTAAACAGAGATCTACGCACACTACATCACGAAAATAATTGCAGAAATTATAAATATAATTGAAATAAAAACAAAAACACATATTTTATTTAAGTATGTACAATTGATATATTGAAATATAACTGAAATTTAGACATAGACAGACAGAGAGAGAGAGAGAGAGAGAGAGAGAGGGGGTCAGAGAGAAAGATTAAAGCATTTTCCTTAAGAAAAATCATTGAATTATTGTTCAGAAAATCAGCAATTTATCCTGGATAGAACTTAAAACTATTTTGATAGTTGGTCCATATGTAGATTGATATCGAAATGCTCGAGTATGTACACTATTCTTATTCACAAGAGTGTGTCTTTTGGTTTATATCTAAAGCAGCAATAATGGACTACATATTCATCCACAGTAGGTATAGAGATCTGTCTTTCTGTCTGATTTCTTCATCCTCAAATCATGATCCTTAAGCAAAACATAAATTATGACCAAATCTAAGACTTTTTCTCTCTTGTGTACCATGGGAAAGCTAAACTGAAGAGACGAATGTTCAAGAAAAGCTTAGACCATAGGGAATAAGGGGACACACATTGAAGTAAACGAATGCATCTGAAAAGTAAAATCCAGTAAAAGAAAGGTGGAAACATTTAGAAGCATTTGGGGGCTAAAGATGAGAAGAACTCATAAAGTCGAATGTAGGACAAGGAAATCTCTTCTGAAGCAGCGAAAGAAAACGTTGAATAACTGAAAGTTGAAGGCCAAATAAATAGATGAAAAGGTAACAATAAATTTTAAAATATTTCTGTTTAATTTTCTCAAGGATTTAGTTGAAATTCTTTTAGAAAAATTCTCTTATTAAGAGATTTTTGATTAGTTATTGGAACATTCTTTTTTTTTTTATTATTGCAAAACAAAAAAAGGATATGCAATGCGAACATGCAATTTATATACACACAGAGAAAGAGATAGAGAGAGAGAGACAGAGACAGCAAGTGAGAGAAAGAGAGAGGGAAAAGGAGAAAGATAGAGACAGAGACAGAGAGGCATTTACAATTAAGACATATTGGAAAAGAAAAACGACTTGAATAGTTATAGCTATTCTCTTCTCTATTTACATGGTTATTTTTCCCCGCAATCCTTGCCAGATCCTGTCGTGTAAATGTGTACAAGTCTAGGTGTATGTGTGTGTAAGTGTAAAGCCAAATAGTTAAGAAGAAGAAAAATTTAGAGCAGCATAAGAAGTGAAGAGATGCATACAAAAGTGTGGCAAATTCAGTTATTGCCATTTACTATAAACATATCGGTATATATATATATATCTAAATTCCCTTCCCTTTCCTAATCGAAAGCGTATCCCATTCCATCCCTCAATATCTTGGCTTATCCCCTACATATTTCTCAGTTGTATACTCCGGACTCCGGATGCAGGGCAAAAAATTGGATTTATGGATGATTTTATAGAGGGTTTTGATTTAAGTTTTTTGTTTTTTTTTCTCTTTTTATTTTTGGTTTTGTTTTGTTTGCTTTTTTTTTTCATCTTTTTTGCGGACGCATTTGTGTTCTTGCATGCCAACAAGAACATTTTTTCTTTTTACATTATGTGGTAGTGGTCCTTGGCAAGAATAAACCTCTCACCTGACAAAAACAAACAACATCAACAAAAAATGATATAAATTCCAAGTAAAACAGAACTAAAAACGGAAAATACATATTCAAACAATATTACCAATACATCGTGTTTTAGTTTGAAAACCAAAAACAAAAACAACAACAACAGCAACAACAAGAAAAATAAAGAAAGTAAGATTGAAGAAAGAAAAGACAACAACAACCAAGTGCATACTAAAAAATTCATTTCTTAAAAACAAAATCACCAAATACACGTACCAAAAATAAATCAACTAACGATAAACGCTAGCTAGTAGACATTTTATTTCTATCTATGTATATATATATGTAAATTGTATAGATATACATATATAGGTATGTTGTGTTGTTGTACAAAAACAAAAAACAAACAAGAAAAAGGAAAATAATCACACACAATAAATAAGAGGAAACTTAACAATAATTCTTGGCATTTTTCCACCTAAGAATTGCCATACCAGTCCTCGATTTACGACGAAACGAAAGCAAAAATTGTTTAATGTGAACCAAAGAATACATAAGGACTACGAGCTAATTATTATTTATTTTATATTATTTTGCAAGACTTGATTCACATTGACAAAAGAAATTTGCCCACTGAGTTCGTGGCAAATATCCTTGCCTCTATGAACATTGCTTGTATGTGTGTGTGTGTGTGTGTATGGGTGTGTCTAAGAGTGTAAGTGTGTCCAGATGAGTCTTAAGTATATGGTGTTCGGGCATTATTATGTACTATTTGCTACTAGAGTGTGCTATATACATTTACAGTTTGAATGGTGCAAAAAAAATGAAAACTACAGCGAGAGTGAGAGTGAGAGAGAGAGTGAGAGAAAAGGTAGATCATGCTGTAATCGTTGGCTTCTTCTCTCTCATTTTCTCTGTCACTTTCACTTAGTTAAAGTGTCTGCAAACAAATCTTTAAGCAAAATAGGTAAAAGATTACAGAGTCCTCAAAACTTGTTTCATCATGTCAATTGATAATAAGGCACAGTCGGCTCTAGGATTTTAAAGTGGAAGCCCCCCATAAAAGTATGCAATAAATATAAAACTTTTGGTATGTCATGTTGCCTAAAGATAAAATCTTTATTGACGATCAATTTTCTATCAACTGGACATGCGAAAAGTGCTTTTGAAGCGTGTTCTTTGACGTTCTATAGCATACTTTACGGGGGCAAAAGTTTATTGTTTCACTTTCCTAGATAAGCCACTGCATAAACAAATCCTAAAATACTCTTTGATTAAAGCGAATGTTTTTTTTTCAATACATTCAAACTAAAGAAAGGTTCAAAACGAAAATTGCAAACAATTTTGTTAGACAAGGAAATAGGGAGAGAGAGCGAGAGAGAGAGAGAAAGATAGCGGGTCATAGAGTTAAAATGACGACGGCAAGAATACAAAAACTTGAGATTTACAGAAAAAAATATATATTAAACATGCTACATACATATATATGTGGATTTTTTCGTTGCTGTTTCCAATATAATGAACTATGCCATGAGGTTGTGGAATGATTATAATCTTGGCTTTACCTTATTGAATCCCAGATGCTTACGTTGGGTAGATAAACGAATACAAAATGCAGGTTACACTGATGTGAGATGAACGCAAAAAGAGGTTCTCAAACTCTATGGGTGGGTACATAGTATGTATATTAAATTATATTGTTTACAAGTACACATATACGGTGTTGATGTTTTCTAATCTCACATCAATTGGGAATACATTAAGAAAGGAGCATAGTAATCAAATGCATTCAGCCTATTTGCTTTTTGCATTTTTCATTCACTTACAAATACATTAGTTAATTGCTGCACACTGACTGGGGGGAAAATGACGAAATCTGATGCTTAAACAACTAACTTAATAGGGGTATGCAATTGTATGTTCTATAAGGGTGTGTGTGTGTGTGTATGTATGTGCGTATGCTCTCATTTTATAGCATACTTTTTTGAGCGGCTTAATGGAAATACATTTTTGTAATTTTGCAATTCTCTTAACGGAGTGTGATAAATACTTTTGACTTTTAAATGGATCTTTTTTAAAATTCGTAAGTCAGTTTGTTGTCAAAATCGAAGCTAGAAAACCTTCTCACCTACAAAATCGTTTGCCTTAATTATCACAATTGTGTTTTGACCTTTAAAATGCAGTGAATTTAACTTACATTTAGATCAGATTCACCTTGAAAATAATTCATTTTCAATTTGAGATATATTTTAATAAACTAAATGTGGGCAACTTTTCTGGCCATTCAAATACTAAGAAGCAATGCATTAAAATTTAATTCCAAAACATTTAAATTTCATTTAATTGTAAATCATAACATTCTACACACACTTAAAAAGTATCAAATTGTAGGCATGTCACTTTCTCTCTGTGTGTGTGTGGGTGTGTGTGTGTGTGTGTGTGTGTGGGTGTGGCTTTACATTGAAACTCAATTCAATTGAATTCATTGAGTAAATTCAATTTGAAATTTTATTGATAAAATCTTTTGTTTCATTTAATGCCATAGATATGTAATCTCTGAGAACTGTGAAAACTGTTTATCAGTTGATATGTAATTAGAGAGTAGATAGTAGAGTAGAGCAGAATAGAGAAGAGAGTGAAACCAAATACAGATGAGCTTGCTTTTTATTGCCATTTGAAAATGGACAACAATATTTGGACCCACAAAACCCACTTTCAGCATATAAATTGATGTTGGACTGTTGTGGGAGGATATAGAGCGGAGGATGGCTTGGTTGGTTGTTTGGTCACCTGCCATTTTTTGTTGGTCTTCTCTTTTTTTTTGTGCGTAACCTGATTCCTGGGGCAGCAATTCAGTGCTGTACGTGTTTATTGCTTTCAATCTTCTCGAAACTAATAGCCAGAGAGTACAAATCTTCTGAGAATGTGGTGTACGTTTTGGCTTTGATTTTGAACTTTTCCACTTTGCCGCTTCTTTTTTCTAGAAGTTTTATTATCGAAAGAAGAGAAAATTTTGCGGTTGTGATGAAAAGTCTTATGTGTGTGTGTGTGTGTGTGAGTGTGTGTTTCTGTTTGAGTTTAAAGTTTATCCAATAGCCATTTTAATAACTTTTGTGCATGTGTGCATGTGTGTGTGTGTGTGTGTGGGTGTGTATATATATTGCTAATCTGCCATCGATTTCAGTTTTGTATATATAAAGATATATATATATATATATATACATATATGCATATATATATATAGTTGTGTGTGTGCCCCAAATTCATCTAAATGAAAAATTGAAAGGAAACCAAATGTACAAGAAAAAAGAAACTAAAACAGAAAACCAAAACTAGAAGAGGAGAATCTCTGTTTTTCTTTTCTTTTTTTTTGGCTAATTTAAGTTTTTTTTTTGTTTGCTGCTGAGAGCGAGAGAGAGAGAGCGAGATTAAAGTTAGTTGTCTAGAGTGCAGCAGGATCTCATAATTGTGCATGGATCTAAACCTGGACAGGATATAACTTACCAAGCAGTGGCACAGCATCGGATGTTGCCGGCATTGTTTCGGCCACCATATTAAGGAAGACAGTGAGCGATAATAAAATAGTAACCCCTATAAAAGAGAGAGAGACAAAACATAGAAAGAGACAGAGAGAGAGAGACAGTAGGTTATGCACAATACATTATTTTCATTGTTAGTTCAGTTGCAATATATACATATATCTATATTTTAGAAGAAATTAATAACTAATATTCATAGTTTTCTTTTGGTTAACTCTTAAGTATTTCATCCAGCTCTCTGATCCTGCTGCCGTTGATGCTGTGCGTGTGAGTGTGTGTGTGTGTGTGTGTGAGTGTGATAGAGAAATTGAATTATTTTGAATCAATAAAAAACTACTACCGTATTTTCTGCACTGAACCTCAAGTCAAATTCATTTTTTAATTTCCAAGTACCAGTTGTTCGATTGAGTCTGTTTTCCAAATTGGTGAACTAATCAAAAGAGTGAGTGTGTGAGTGACAGTGTGTAAGTGTGTGTGTGTCAGGAAAGAGACGCCGCGGTTTTCAAAAGTAAGTATGCAAGCCTTATCATTATTTATGACTTTCTCTCTTTTTTTTGTATATGTATATGTTCTGTTGCTTGTCATGGAAATACCTTTCCATTTAGAAACATATATTATATACGAGGTTGGTTTGAAAACTTGTTGAATTTCATGAGAAACTGCATTAGGAATCAGCAACTAAGACAAAATAAGTTTACTCCAAAGATTCTCTCAGCCTCTAAATGGGTCAACTAAGCAGTCTATTTGTTGACTTACTTATTAGACAACCCTCTTGCATACTATATAGGAACATATACACTTAATGCTTGATATTTTTTGGTTTGTCTTTTTTTTTTTCGTTTTCGTTGTTTTTCTTTCTCTTTTGAGGTCAAATAAATTATGTCAAAAGTCAGCTGGTTCTGTGTGAGGCAAACATAAATTAGCCGCAGGACTTTACGCAAAACTTGTCTATTATGCATGAGCCCGAGGGCCCCTAATGTGTTTTGTCCACACTCACACTCACACTCATATTCGCAATCGCATTCTGACGGGACGCGTCGGAGGTCTATGAGCAATTTTTGAAAATATGGCATATGGGTGAGCTTGTCTGTTGCTTTTGTTTTTTTATTTTGTTTGCTGCTTTGCTGCGTAAACTTTTGCTACTCGCTCATAAACGCGATGAAATATATGTATATTTTATAAAATTTTTGACATGCACCATATGTTGTGTGTTTAAAGTACGTGATGCTAATGTCTGTTTCGTTGGTTCCTGTTTCAGTTTCAGTTTCAGATTTGTGAATGGGCAACCCGAAAAGTTCGGTATGTGTGTCGACCAAGCGATATGTTGGCTTCACTTTCTAAAGGATTTTTGCAATATGTTGGTAGGTGTATTGGTACATTGGTGTGTGTTTGTGTATATGTATGTCTCGTACTCGTACGTCTTGCGTGCTAAGAAGTTCTTATTCTTTTGTGAAAAGTTGATATATTATATGCTGCTAGACAGCATGTGTTTGCCTGTTTAGTTTAGGTTGCAGCAGATGTCAGAGATTTTGTTCATTTTTTTCTTTTTTGATAAGGCATTGCATCAAATCGAGTAAAAGGGCGCATGCCATCACATATCTATACAAATCGAACTAAAAATCACATAAGGTTAACTACACTAAAACTACACTAAAACTACACTAAAACTTCACTTATCAAGGAGAAAGAAAATTGTTTGAAATTAAAGAAATTATCAAAAAGTTGATTAATACAAGTTAACAGACAAGTAACTAGTCAAGTTTTGTGATCAAGTTGAGTGATCTTTGGTAGGGACAGCTCTAATTAGGTGACAGTAGAGAAAATTGCTCCCCAAAAGTATGCAGTGAAGTGCCGAATGTTTATGAATTAGTTAAGCACACTTCTTAAGGTAATTGTGTTATCTAAGAAATGCTTTATTTGTTTTATGTAGCAAATTCTACACCTGGCATTTGCATACTTTATGGGGCATATCTCCCTGCTTATATCTCTTTGTGTATTTGGAACTCATTTCCATTTGAGAGATCTAAAACTTAATAACTTAATAATTGACTTTCACCTTGGGGCCTTAAAACCGAAAAATGTTTGTGCTGATTTCTACACAAATGGCTCTTAAATCATAAACGTAGTACCATCATTTATGGAAATTGTTTTATAGTATTTCTATTTCTATTTCTGTTTCTATTTGTAGTGGTTGTTGTTTTTTGTTTTGGTTTTCTGTCTCTTTCATTTTCCATTTGTTTTGTTTTTAGTTTGTTTGCAACTAGTGGCAAATGTGGCTCTATTATGGGGTCAAGGCTTTGTTCTTGTTGCTGCAACACCATTGTTGGTCAGGTGGGTGAACCGCACCGATATGCTGCCTCTTTGCCAGTTTGCCATATTTTTTGGTTTGCATGAAGGTTTGCTCTCTGCGTTGACGTTGATTACAAATGATGGTTTCTCTTTGTTTGTTTTACGATTGCCAGTGGCAAAAAAAACAAGAAAAGAAAACTGGAACAAAAAACACCAAATACAACTTGCAAACATAAACAAGAAGAAAAAAAAACGAGAGAGAGAGAGAAAGAAAAACAAACGTGTTGCATTTGTCAATGTGGCAGAAGGAAGGTTCAAGGTTCTATTACCATACAAAATGGTAGGCAGTAGAATGGCTAAAGTGATTTTACAATACACCTTTATGGTCTATAGAATGTGAATACATTTGATATAAACATATCAAATCAATAATGTACCTTCTTCTGATCGTTCAATGACTATGCTAAAGAGATTCTATTTAACAAGCACACACACACACATTCCATTAACAAAACTGGAAATTAAAAACAAGATACAAACAATTTCTAGCTAAGTCGAACTGAAATTGACCTATAAATTAGAGTTAATTGTAAATTGAAGTAAAGACAAATTCAAGCCTACTTTTCACATAAGGTGAACGGGACTTGGGGGATTAGAGATAGAGATAGTTTGACACAAAAACAAAGACAGATAGGTAGAGATAGCGAAAGAGAGAGAGAGAAAGGTGAATAGAATTTAAACTGATGAACTTACCAAGCGAGAGCTTCTCACCAGAATCTGGTGGCAGTGTAAAACCTAGCAAAGCCATCGATGCGATCAATACGCATGGCACAATCAAATTGAAAAAATAGTATAAAGTCTTGCGTCGTATCAAAATGGCGAATGTTATGTCAATATAAGGTTCTGGGCAGCAATTATAGTAGATTTCATTTCGTTTACCGGGCACACCTGATTAAATTAGGATGAGATTTACATACATATACATATGAATCGACATATATATATATTTATTTTGATTATTATCATCATTTTTTTTTTGAAATGGTTGTGTGTGATATATAAAATGTATAGATGATTGATGTAAAGAAATGCATTAGAAGGGAGAGAAAAGAAATTATTTTTAAATTGTTAATAAATTGTATTCTGTTTCAAAGGTATTATCAATATATCAATAATGGACTTAAGACTCAATGAAAAGGGGAGGTAACACATAGAGAGAAAGATAGATAGAGAGAGAGAGAGAGAGAGAGAAAGTACTTACCTAACAGATCCCATTCGCCGTTTGTTATAAAACTGGATATATCGCCGCCAGCTTCATCCTGCAATTGCAAATCCAACTGGAAAGAAACAAGGAAGACCAATTGAATTTTGTGGGCACAAAATACAAATCTTATATGAGTGTGTGTGTGTGTAGGCATAAATGTATATACTATATCCATTAATCTCGTTCCAAAATAACGGGACTGCGCATTAATTTGCCGCAAAATCATTTTGTATGGGTAAATAAAAACTTTGGCCCAATATCTACAAATTGATTTATCGCTTTGGCTCCCCCTTTCCAATTTTACTTTCCCTTTACTGTTTTGTTGTTTGCTGCTGTTGCTGTTGTTGTTGTTACTGTTGTCGACGCTTTAACAATATTTTATGCGATTTTATTTTTTTGGTTAAAGTTTTTATTGACCATCCACACACACACACACACACACACAGGCGCATACAGGCCACAAAGCCCACATACTCGCATACAAGGAAAACCACAGTAACTCAGTCACAAAAAAGCCAAGCTAAAAGCAAACGTACAAGAAAATCAGAGGAGTATCATAAAGCCGTAAGTCCAAATGGGCCATGTCGGTTGGCCATTTCAAATACCCTATGCTAATTTTTTTTAACCGGTTATACTCAATTAATGACTAATTGTTTTATCATGCTTAACAAGAGCTAAATTCAGAAATTGCGTTAGAATACGGTTTACAGAATTTAAAGGACTTTCTTTGCATACTTTAACTTTATAATATTCTCTTCCTTGCCTTCTCTTGTACAATTCAGTATTTGCTTTGCAAAGTTTTGGTAAGACAAAGAGAATTTTTTAAAAAGTATTGCCTACTTTTGTGCTGGCGCTAGCACTTCATGGTAAAACAGACCTAATTAATCTAACTACCAATTCCTAACATTTTAACGCTTTTTATTTATGAAATGCAATTTGATTTATAAGAAAAACATTCCAGGGTACAGCTTCAAAAGTCTCACTAACAGATTTCTTAAAGTTATTATTATTAATTTAATTTAAGCCTGGTTATTGCTGGCTCTCTCTCTCTCTCTGTCAAAATTCAATGCCACAGCAACTCAATATGCTCAACATTAACACTTTGATCAGAATTGAACTGAACTGGCCCTAATAGATACACAATCGGAATACACACTAGGGTATCATGTAGTCTTGTAGTCAGTTTACCATAAGTATGTATTCTTGCTTTACTTTTTTTCTTTTCCTCCTTTTTTTTGTGTGTGTGTGTGTGAGTTTTTTTTTCTTTTTTTGGTGCACATGTGAAAATATGTGCGATATTTCCTTCTGTTTAGTTTGGCAGAGAAGCTCGAGAAGGGGCGAGACATATAAAAGTTTTCTCATTTAAATGTTGCAAACAAAAGGCGGTAGGCAAATATCTGGCAAGCTCTTTCTCCCTCTTTCTGACTTTGTGCAAATCAAAATCAAGTAAAAGTCAAAGCCAAAAAGAGGAAAACTTACTAAATGGCGAAAATACATACATAGATAAATATCACACACACATACATATGTGCGTTTTGTGTGAATATTTAGTGAAATTCAAACAAGACTTTAGAGCATCCATTTTCTAATTATTTATGTTCAGTTGGCATCCTCATCGGTAGCTGTCTCTAACCCGACCCCTAAACCAAACAACAATCCATGTACAAGTATTCTTTTGGAATGAAAATCTACATTTATTAACAAACTGTCGTACCCATTTGCCATTTAAATATTGTATCAAGTAAAATGGTCCACAAATTTCTAATTTAACTTTTACATATTTTCAATGGATTATTAAATATTCCTATCATAGTGAGATTTTCAAAGTCAGCAAATAACTTTCAGATGGATTCCCCTTTATCGTAACTCTATGTTTCGCTGAATAAAATACAGAAAAGCTAAATGTAAAATAGAAATTGCGACAAAATGTTGGTGTGAAGTTATTCTATAAAAGTTAAAAGTGTGTCGCTAACTTTGGCGACTATTTTGCGTTTCAGCGTTGTGCTAAAGTTTTGGGCAATCTTATTTGCCCATAGGTGGACTACAGGACTACAGGTTGTAACTATTTAATAATAATCATAACTTGCACAAGGTCACAATAATACAAACAGGGCCAAAGCAGAGAACAACTAACCAAATGGGACAAGCACGACTCAGTCCAAAGTACATGCAACTAGACACTAACTCGACCGCAATAGACATTAAATTTTGAAAATGAGCAAAAGTTGGACGTTATACACACAGACACACACACGCACACAGCGACATTCTGAGCATACAAGTCCCTGGTCTAAGGTCTCTGGTCTCGGGTCTCAGATCTCTTTTGATCTCTGCAGTTGCAAACTTAGCAAACAGCACAAGGCAATGCGATTTGGGTATAAAAATGGAAGGGAAACTTCAGAAGTCACACAAACCTAGTGCCATTCATTGTGTTTAGTGCGTTTTATGGTGATAGTAAGTAGTTGATACCATAAACATTTGTGGGCAGTTCGATAACTTTTGCTTTTGCCAATTTCAGATATGTAAATTGTTTTTATCCTTGATCCTTGATCATTTTTCTTTTACTAAACTTTATATTTTTAGAAAATGAAATATGAATTTAACACATAATTTCTGTAAAATTTAATATTTTATTACATCTTCACTATGATGTCAAAGAGATATTCAGATATGCGGAAAAGCAGATGAAAAATGATGTGTTGGAAGCCTGCTTTTATTCTTTGTTGTTTCTTTTTTGTTTTTTTTTTTTTTTTTTTTTTAAGAGGGTGAAAAGTTCATGGGAAATAGTTGGGCATTTTGTGGAAAACACACAGGTGACGGGGCAGGCAGGCGACAAAGGCGAAAAAGAAACAAAATAGAGAAGAAGTTTCGCACACTTTACTCTCTACTCAATCTCACTGAACTGAACTGAGGCGAAGTGTAATCGCCACCCTCGTGATGGTGGTGGTACTTTCTCTTTTTCGCATCCATTTACTTGTCTCCGAGTCACAAAGTCGAATTGTTGCTGTTGTACGCATAGGAATTACCCGCAGCAACAGCAACAGCAATAGCAGTTAGGTTACCCTTTGGGCCAGGGACAGGGCAAGAGACTGAAGACGAGGGGCTCGGAAACAGGGCCAGGACCAGCCACTCAATAAACTTGAAAGCATGAAAAACTTTTTGGCATCAGCATAAAAATAAAACGCAAGTCGTTTAGCCAATGCCGTGCCACACAATATTTCTCAGCTGCGTTTTACCTATTTCTTTTCTTTTCCTTCTCTTTTTCTATTTTTGTTCTTCTGCTCTCTGTTCACTTTCTTTACTTCTTCTTTTTTTTTTTTTTACTTGTGTCTAGGGTAATTTCATTTTTTGTTTTTCACTTTACTTTTGAGCAGTTTAAAGTTGTTTTTTGTTTTTTTCTTTGTGTGACATTGACGAAGCTTGTGTATTACATAATTAGCCTTAATCACTAATTAAAAAACAGCAAAGTTTTTGCCAAAAGTAATATCAGAACCAACTGGTTGGAGTCCCCATAATCGTATAAAGTATGATAGTCAACTGAGAGATCCATAAAGGTACCAGAGATAGAGATAAATGAATAACAGAGAGAAAGAAAGAGAGACACATTATCGTTATTATAGTGTACATTAAAATTCAAGTTTATTTCAACTCTGTAGATGGTTTAAGTCAAAATTCATCGAAACATTCAAGCCAGCCAGTTGAGCCCATTTAGCTTAAATAACAAACGCCGCATCCAATGGCATTCGGCAGGCAAATGAATTGACGTAAAACAGAACTGAAACTTTCTGCTAAAGAGATAAGCCCGATGGCTGAAAGGGTGCTGTTGGCATGAATTTGCTGGGTGGCGAGTGGTAAGACCAGAGCGAGTCGCATTGTCAAAAAGTTTTAGCGATTTCAAATAAAGCTGGAGCTGAAGCTGAAGCTTGGCAAACTACTTACTTACTACCTACCCTACCATACACTACCATTGCCATAGTGGATAGCTTTAGATACAACTACATACATACAGCAATTGGGTGGCACCTCAACTTGTATAGCATCTGGACTGGCTTTGGTCCTTGTCTCAGTTACAGTTGAACTGACATTGAATTAATTGCGCAGCAACTAAGATGAATGTGAGAAAGCGGGAGCCATTCGTGTTCTCTACTACACTGACAAAAAGAAGTGCAGCAGTAATTAAACTTAATGTACACTTGGTTTCTAACATCTTGACCAAAGCTAGATAAACTACAAACCCTCAAAAGCGAAAACAAGATCCAACATTATGTAGGAAGCCAGGAGAAAAAGATAATACAAGATTTTGGTTAAAGTGTTTAGGCGATTTCAAAAAGTTGAGACATCATTTTTGAAAATCGGTTAAAATTTGGCATAATTACAGATACACAAAGCAAAGAGTTTTTAAGAATTTTTATATAATTTTTGTTAATATCACAAAGATTAATTTAACTCAGAACTATTATTTGGTATAGTGAACGAAAATCTTTCTGATAGCTCGAGGCCCGTAACATTTTCTGATCCTGCTATATGGTTTATCCGGCATTGAGAACAGAAATTGGTTGACTTTGGGAAATTACCTACCTTAGGTAAGCAATATACAGTGAAAGAATTCATATTAATGAAGCTTCTTAAAAGTTGTGTAGCTAAAATATGTTTCGTAAACAATGTTTAGATTGAAGGCATATCAAATTGATTAACTTTAACTGCTCGTTGCATACTTTTGGGGTCGAAATAACGACTATTTTCCAGGTATATTAAATTTAAGTTAACTTGGATCAGTTCCATTTCAAACCGATCCAAGTTAAAGAACTTACGAGGAAGTTACTTGAAACAGGTAACTATTTTTAGTTTTTCTCTTGGAATTGATTGAACAAAATTATTTGAGCCTTCAATAAATAGAATATACTTGCTTGCTGGAAATATATGTATGAACTATAACTATAACAATGTGTGTATATATGTATACTCTACCCTTGTAGATAGCAAAAGCCGAAAAGTTTTTCCGCAGTAAATTACTGTCAACGACATGTAAATGCAGAGAAGACAAAAGTGTGTGGGCGAAAACAGCGGGAAGGATGCGGAGGGGTAGAGGAAGTTTATTTGAAATACCAAAGGCAAAATAATTAATTTGAGAAAATAAGAGTTGGAAGAAAATTCCTGAAAACTATTTGTCAGTTTTGTTTGATTACGCCTTCGTGTGGCAGCATTTGAAACAATTAAAACAAAAACGGAGGCGAACAAAAAAAGAAAACAATACTAATAATAAGAGAATTTTCAATTCTTAGAGGTATGTATTTGTTTTTTGTAAATTTTTGTTTCGTTCTGTTACTTATTTATATGAAGGCCAGAGAGCATGAGAGGTAGATGGGCAAATAGTTGCCTAGTTGTTAAGATGGGCAGTTAGCTGGTTGGTTCGGTTTGTAGTTGCTTTTTGGCCTTCATTGCAAGACACTTATTACTGCAGAGGAACAGGAACACACACACACACACACACACACACACACACACAACATACATACATACATACACTGAAGGTCGCCGCATATTTATCTTGTAAGCGCGTCTTGTGGCTATTTGTTGTGGTTGTGTTGGTTCCCAAATGAAATACACACAAAGTAGCACTTGACGAAAATATAAGAAATAGGAAAACAGAAAGAGAGAGAGAGAGAGAGAGAAAGATAGAGAGAGAAAGAGAGCGAGAAAGCCTTTAGCGAAGTAAAGAAAATAAAGAAAGTCCAAGGATTTCTTCCAAAAAAAAAAAAAAAAAAAAGTTCAACTCACCAAAGTGGCTAGCGATTCAACTGGAAATCGCCAAACTTGAAATTCAATTAAAATTTCTATGTAATATGAAAAGTTTCTGGCCTAAAGGAAATTGGCTAAGCAAAAAACAGATAGAAAAGGTAAAAACAAAGTGCATTAAAAAGTCGGCAAGATTGTTATTCAGCTTGCTTTGCTTTACGGCCTTCTCTCTGTTATTTCATGTATTTATTTAAGCATTTTTCTGTTGATGTTGCTTTCTTCTCCACTTTCACTTTTGTTTTCTTTCCTCTCTCACTCTCTCTCTCTCTGTCTTTGTCTGTCTATTTGCAGTATACTTTTATGTTGACCAACCAACAAAAATTGTGTAATTGGGTACTTAAAGGAAAACAACGTTGATTCAATATTTTTCTTTTTCTGTCATAAATACAAATTGCAAGCAAATAATTTGTTGCAAACAAAACTTTATTTGTCCTGTTAGCCGCATGAAGGCAAATTAAAGGACAAAAGTATAGGTGATTTTTTTCGTATTCTTTTTCCAGGCCATTGAGTACTTCAAAAATTGTTCAAGATAGCAAATAGATGATAGGAATTGCAATCAAAATGGAAATTATGTATTTTGGTTTGATGATTTTCTTTTCGAAATATTATATTTGCATAATTTAAAAATCGCTTTAGTTATGCTTTGTCTGAATTCCTCTTGGCTCAGTGTTTCTCTTGGTCTATACTCAATATGAATATATGGATATAGATTCTAAATCTATGCACAATCAATATATAAGGGTTTTCGACTAATCAGTTAAAATGCTTTCTTTAAATAAGCAAAGGGGTAAATCAATTAAAAGGTATTTCTCTTTAAATAAAACATCAATAATTCAATGACCGTTAAATGGCAAATTTATATATATATTTATTTTAAGTTATGCCAAAAGGTCCTGGCTCTCCTTCTGTCCAACAATCTGTCGCATATCTGTGTCTCTAACCACTCATTTCAATCCATGTTTTCACTTGCTCTCCATGGCCATTGTGTTCGCATTATATTACACTAAAAATAGTTTGGAGACAAACAAAAACAAAAAGGATAACAAGACTCTCTCTCGAGAGAGGGAGGAAAAAAAACAGAGGCGTAAAGCTAGTTAGTAGGCGTGGCAATGGGCAACAACTACTACAATGCGAGTGACAACGAGCATGAGATTGAGGGGGAGAAGCACCAGACAGTCGAAAGAAGGAGCGCAAATAAGTGGCCAAGTGACTGAATGGGACTATGGACAAGTGTGCTTATTTGTTCAAGTGCAAACTCAAAGCAAAAGAATGCTTAAAATGCTTAAAAATGATAACTACTCACACACACACACAGAGACACATACCCATATATTACTGTGACAGTCCTTGGTAGGGTCCTTCTCAACTCAGCCATCCTCTTTTGGCCATAATACTTATTATTATTAAATGCCTGTCTGTGGCCTGACAGTGACAGGCCTTATTGGCAATAATTATTATAGTATAATTTCATATTTTTCATGTGGATAATGGATGGTTAACCTTAACAGGCGAACCAAGCAGAAGATATAACGCATACTTAAGCGAGATTTGTTTTGTTTAGAAACGAATTTTTAGTACATGAATCTATTAACTTGCAATGTAATCTAATATACAATCATTTATGACTTGACTTGATTATTATTTTTTACCAAGTTGGAGATTCAATTGAAAATTCATTCTAAAAAGAGTCCTTGATTACGGTTTTCCAAAGCAACAAAGATGAACTGATTGAACTGAATTATATATGGGAAGTTCTATCACTTACATTCAATGCTGAGAAATACCTCTAGTTAAGATCTTTAAAAAAGGCAGATAATTTTAATTTGATTTTCAAGCAGCAAAAACAAGAGAATATCAAGTTTAGAATGTTGTTAACTGGTCATTCCAATTGTGAGTGATTTTGCCTTTTCTGTCAATTTGTTAGATATAGATCAGTTTCTTTTGGCCATTGAAACGAATAGAATTGAAATGAAAGAACAAAAGAAAATGTTTGGTTTGCCAAAAAAATAAAAAGGAAATTTTGTTTGCCTTTCCATAGAACAAATGCTTTAGATGATTTAGGTGTCTAATGGCGTTCAATTACAATGTTTCTATGCACTCGACAAGAGGACACACACACACACACAGAGAGAGATACATGCATGCATACACACACGAAGCGTTGGCACAAAAACTTTGTCTTGTCATCTGACTTCTGGGCCAGTGAGCAACATCTTAATAGAAATGAGGGGCAATGCCTGTGGATGGAGGAAGGGCACAAGGATGAACTGAAATTATGTTTGCTTTTCGAATGAGTCAGAGAAAACAAAAATGCAAGACTGAAATGCACACACACACACCCAGAGAGAAAGAGAGACATATACATACATATACTATAAGTATGAAGCAGAAACACAAAAAAATTGGGACGACAAATTGAAATTGCATCAACTGGCATTTTAAGTGAAGCGAAATACAAAGTTGTTTATGGGCAAAATGATAGTCACACATACATAGACACAGATTTCTTTTCCATCCTCCTTTCTACCCAAAAACACTCATTGTCTTTATCCTTCAGTTTCGTGTCAAATCATTGAAACGTATAATGAAAACATATAACTTATTGATCAACAAGGAATCTTATTCAAATATCAAACCTCGATTTGTATTGTTATTGTAAATACATTTAATCGATAAATTCAAATCATTCATTTACATTACGAATTAAATTCAATTGAATATTGAGTAGGTTAATTAAGTGAATGGCAATGCTTAAGTTAAAATCAAATGGAGGATAATCAGCAATGGTTTTGGCTTAGTTTTCTAGAAAATAGATCAATTAGACTTTTCAAAAGAGATCTAATATTAATGCCATGATTTCTGGCCAAAACCTAACTAAGACGCCGGAAGAGTTAAGTCCTTATACTACAACAATCCAGATATCGACTACTCCTAGAATAACTCCTCTAGTTGACCCTATAAGCTTAATCTTTAGATAGATCATGTTTAAATTCATTAAAATTAAGTTTTTTTTTCTTCATTGATTTTTGTCTCATGGCGAGTCAGTTCATTGCACTAAGGCAAAACAAGGCAACTGATGGCAAATAAAGTAGAAGATAAAGCGAAAGAAAGAGAGAGAGAGTAAAAAAAGTTTACTACTTCAGTTATGGCCTGGCTAATTAGCCAGCCATAACCAGAAGAGAAACCGTTGCCGTAAGAGAAGACTGCGCATAATTGCGCGTTGCATTAAATTAAAAATTTAAATCAAGACGAACAAAAAACCCAACCAAACCCAAACCAAATTGAAAACTAGAAGCTCGTCATAATGTCATTCATGCCGATTTTTGTATACACTCGAAAATTCAAAAACAAAATGTTGCCATCACAATATCGGATAGGAAGTTGACTACTCTATAGACAATATATTTTTCAATTTTTATGTTTTGCCATTCGATATCACTCCCATTTTGGCATTGGTGGACATTTTTCTTCCTCCTGTCCCTAGTAGAAGTTCTGTTTTTGAATTTGATTAAAAATCTTTAATCTATTAACGATATACTTAAGATAATCGAGAGATGTTTTTGGTATAATGATCGTGAACAGTTTTTGTGTAGAAAGACAACAAAAAATACTTGATGGAATCTATTTTATTGCGAATTGCATTATTTTAAGCAAAATAAACATACCTTGGTTTGTAGAAAGGGTATACAAATTATGAAATGTGCAAAATAATACAATAATCATATTAAGTAAGTGAAACTGGGAGAATGTGAGTTGAAGGCGGAGCAAAAGGAGGGAGGACTGATGTAGATAAGAAGGGCTTGGAAAACAGTTTGCAAACAAAATGCAAAAATCACCCCATGATTATCTGGGTTAGTAGAATTCGCGCATTTCCTGCTCATTTCAACCGCATTTTCAATGTGACAGAGAAAATTATAATAACAAGAGAGAAAAAAGACACACAAAACAACAAAAAAACCAGAAAAAAGAACCGAAAAGGGTGAAGGGAAGCGAAAAAGTTGCCGTCAGATCTTGCTGTGCCTGGAACAATTTATATATATATATATATATATGTGTTTGTGTATATATACTTGCATAGTATGTGGTATGTATGTAAATATGAGTATATATGGCAAGCCAACGAGATATTTTCATAATTTACACTGACTTTCGGAGGAGCCTCATCCTGCGCCTCCACCCAAAGCGTACGACAGAGGCTATTGTCTTTTCTCTCTCTGGCTGTTTTTTTTGCCGCAGCGCATCGACGCCAACTAAAAACCAAGGCGACAGCCACGGGGAACGGGCTGAGGCTGATATGGTAGAAGTAGGGACATAGCCAAGGGGGAGCAAAAGGCGGAGGTTGAAGGATTGCAGGAGGTTGGGTCGGTCGAGTAATCAGGCACAACCAACAAACTTTTACTTATAGTTAAATGCTGCAGCGAAAACGCAGGACGACGACAACGGATGATGACAGGAAATGGAGGCTCCTTCATCTCATGCCATCTCCTTGTAATACCCTTCCTTACCAAACCAACCCCATCCCATACTATCCATCTATCCATCCATCCAGTCATCCAGCCAACTCGCCCAATCCCAACCCTAGTAATGTCCTTGGATAACGTTCAACATGCAAAAAGCAAAAAAAAAAAAAAAAGAGCGAAAAAACAGTCATTAAGCCCAGTATTCTACTGCTTGCTGCTTCTGATGTGAGGCAGAAATTCCTTGGTATTTTTGTGTTTTTTTTTTGTTCTGTCTTTTCTGAACTAAATTTTGAAGTTTTACCATTAACCAACCTACCACTAGATAACAATGCATTCGAAAAGTGTGATAAACTCAAATTGAATAGAAATGTTTAAGTAAATCAACGAATGCACTTTTATTTAAGTATATCCATCTAATTTAGCATGCACAATCTTTTTCTGTCGTAATTTTAAAGGACCTACAGAAACTGAGCTCAATTATACTTTTGTGTATGTATGTGTAATCGAAACAGTCTTCAAAGTTGGCTATATTTCGCTTGATAGCTCTTTTTGAGGTAAAATTTGCATAAAGCAATTGAGAGGTCATCTTCTATAGCTAAAAGAATTAAACTTAATTCACTAAAAACATTTCATTTCATAAAAACATTTCACCGCTATACAAATCTACCGAATAGAACCACAACGGCATATATGTATGTAGCAGTCATCACTGCATAAAATGTAAAGATTCCTCAAAGACGGGAAAATTCGATTGTTTTTTTTTTTTGTCTACTCAACTAAAACAACTTAAGATGCTTGTCAACTATAGTCGTGGGGTCATTAATTTAAACGCATTTACTGTTAATCCACTCACAATCACTTTTGTATATTAATCAAATTTGAATAGCTTCTGCTAATTGTAACTTACGCACTTGAAATAACCTCAATGCTAATTAAAAGTAATTAACTTGCTAATCGACAAATGAAGAAGGACTAAAGCAAAATTAGTTAGTGCCAAAGCATGCAACTTACATACATATATGTATAAAATATAGCGTATACGACACATAGTCCTTTTGAAGTTACGAGAAGAACATTTTTACATCTCCAAATGGTTTACTTTAGGGTTTCGCACCAAGCAAATATCTTTGGATGAATAGAGTAAAAAATACAAAGCAAAAGAAATGTTTACTACTAACAAGTAAACTTTATTCATTCATATCTCTTTCATAACACTTTACCTTCTCTCTTTCTCACTTGGACTAAGGCAAGCCACCATTTGAGTGATTCAAAGGAGAAGAAAATTATTCGAATATATTTCCTTGTGAATGTTGCCCGAGTCAAAATTGTTTTGTGTTTCCATCTGCTTATTTATTTGCTGTTTCTGAATATACTCATACTTAAGTATCAGTTGATAGTCTGATCTTTGAAAACGTCAGTCATTCAAAATGACTCATGCAAAGCTTATTCCCTTATTTCATTGCAAATATTGTCATTAAAAGTCAGAGAAAATGAGATAGAGAGTGTGTGTGAAAGAGAGAGAGAGAGAGAGAGAGAGAGAGAGGGAGAGACAAAATTCAATTTTGATTACATTAACTTGCAGCAGATATTGTGTTCAACGTCATTGAGAAGGCACTTGAGTGAATCTTGTGAAACAAGATAATGAGAAGGGCGGATGGGATAAAAAACAGGACACAGAACTGATGGAAATGAGGAAAAAAACAAATGTAATAGCAATAGCAATAGCAATGGCAATAAAATCAAACCATTAGATTTTGGTTCTTAAGCTCTCATCATTATTCTAATCATCATGATTTTGTATTTATCTTTTGCTTTTATTGTAATTTGTTTGTGTATTAAATTTTCAATTATTTGGAAATCAATCATTCGCAAGTCTTTTCGCATAATAAAGTTATCTATCATCGCAACACGTTTCGGGCAAAGGGTAAAGACTGTTGGGGGAAAGGCTTGATGAAAGAAAAAGGTCCTTTGGCTTTAGCTATGTTCCTTCTTTTTTTTTTTTTTTTGTTCATTGTCTCTTTTTTTTCTCTTGGCCATGGTGACGCTGACGTAACTCGCTGTTGACAGTTTCGACATTAACGCGTGGCAAGAAGGGCTTAGAGACAGAGAGAGATAGAGAGAGAGAAGCGATAGGAGGGAAAAGCAAGCACAGGCAATGGAATCTCGTTCTCTTGTAAGGAAAAGGGGAATTTTGAATGAAATTTTATTGCAATTAGTTGAGGCAAAATCTTGCAAGGCGCGACGACACGAAGGAAGCTGCCAGCTGTTTCGAAAGCAATTAAAAGCTTTGCCAATGACTTTGGCAAAAACCGGATTTGATTGAATTGAAAGTTGGCTCTGACGCTCTGATGCTCTGCTGAACTGATGGCCGACCCAAAGAACCAAAAAGAGAATAACCCAAAAATTCAACAAAATTGAAATGACGTCCATTCAGTTGGTTGACTGCCGGCTGCCAGTTAAATTTCCCATTTTTATAATACATAAACTTGCCGCGAATCCCACCATCTCACTCTTTCTCTCCCCCTTACTCTTCCAACGAGGCAAATTGAAAGGTGCAAAATTCAGTGACTTTTGACAGGACAAACTCACATAGAGTCCACCAATCGTTTAAGGTGATAGTAAAAGGATTTTTGATTTTCATTAAGTACAATGGGATTACATCTATGACAGCCTTTGTTTTTATAGAGAAAGAATACAAATTAGATTTGACACATAAATAGAATTACAAATTTGATTGTTCAGAATGTAAAAAGTCTTTTAAAACTGTTCCTTTTTGGTCAGTGACAAATCCAGAGAGGAGCCAAAGGTCCGGACGAGTTAGTTCGAGCATTAATGGTAAATCCGGTCCTGTTAAAGGACCTTGACTGTTCGTTTACTTTTCAGCAACTTGAAGTATTCATTCATAGTCTGGTTAGAACGTCGCACTATTATCATATCAAATATGCACTTTGTTTCATCCATTTAAACGCTTCAAGCAATTATAGTAATGCAAACAGCATCAACAATCTAATTACTTATCCAAATCAGTTACAAGTGAACTAATTTGTGACTATAACATTGGGAATTGACCATTTTACTCTCCCCTTTTACACCCATTTAACTGGGTATATAGCAAATGCAACGAGTTAATGAGTTATTTTAATACATGATTACTAAAAATTAACAAAACTCACAATGTCCCCGCATAACAATAACAAATTAGCATTGCATCAATAATTGAAATGCAACTTAATAATGATGATGATGATGATGATGATGATAATGATGCTGTGCTACTCTATGTGGCAGATGATTGAATTATTTCATTTAATCAATTTGCGAGTGGGCAGAGAGATTTAATTAGAATTCTGATGTGACTTAATTACAATTTTATGGTAGCAGCAATTAGTAATGTCATTTCATGGGCAACAACAAACGGGACTATTTATTCTCTAACTCCCTTTCTCTTTGCCTCTATCTTCATTCGCTGTCTTCTTTTGACGGCTCTTCTGACTTCAAGTAGAGGTCGGCCAAGTCTTTAAAATGATTTTAATGGAATTTGAATACCTATTTTTTAGGTATTCGATTGACTGGCACTCATTTATGTCTTCGTTCTTAAAGTAAGCAAAGATATGATGCAGATTTGGAGTTGGATTCCCTATGAAAATGTAGGCTATTGGTTGGTTTACTATAGTTCGACTATTTATACCTTGTAATTGCATAAAATTTTTGTGATTCAGTCATGACATTCGTATTATTCATATTAGTAGATTCGTAAATTTAAACTATTCACTTCATTTCTTGGATGTTTTCATTTGTAGGCTAAATTAGAATACAATTATGCAGACAGACAACTGCTGATTGATAGCCCAAATATTGAAAGCCATTAAATAAATTGCTCTCTTGCTACCTACTAGTTTTTCATTTAGCTTCTTACGCTCTCTCTCTCTCTCCCTCTCTGTGGCTCTTTATGGCTGGGAAAATATGGCGCAAACTTCTTGCAGTTAGTCACATATTTCTGGCATAGCTCATTCATTGCGTTTGCCGCGCATAATTTGTTATATGCCGGATATCCGGTTCCGCAGCTGGAGCCAGAGCCGGAGCCGTAACCGAAAACTAAAGCACACCATCTCCATAAATATTCAATTCAGTTGTAAGCCCCCTCACCACACACACATTCACGACTCACATTGATGAGCATACTCCATAGACATACATAGTTTCCATAACTAGGGATTAACTTGTACATTTTAGTATAGACCGAAAAGAATCCTTAAAGATATTAGTCGAAAAAAAAGGGAAAACATTTTACTGATTGTGGCGACAGTTAGTCGATATATTAGTCAATTTTATAAATGATATTAAAAGTTATTAATAGCACTTGTGAAATATGAAATATGATATGAAATCAAAACTGCGAAAGTTTTGATACAAACACGAAATTTGTGAGTTTTAGTTAAGAGCATGATTGAACATTTTTTAAAGCAAATGCATAGAAATAAGGCAATATTTGTAAGTATTTTGGTATTCTAATCAGTGAAACAGTTTGGTTTTGGCATCGCCAGTTAGCCTCGCATGCCAAGGCAACACAAGGGCCAAGGGGGCATGGCCAGGGGCGGTGGCCAAGCAAAGACAAGGCAAGGCAAGGCAAAGCGAGTGCATTAATTTGCATGGCACAAGACGTTGTTTCACTGCTTCCTCTGCTGACGCTGACATGGTAAGGCCACGGGCCAAAAAAAGCAACGATGCCAGCACACACACACACACACATACACATACACCACTATATGCACACACACACATAGAAGATACAAATGTATCTTACATGCAGGGCTACGCAACATTTTTCCTCACATTTTTCCATTTCCCTCACTTCTTGGCCTGGCAAATTTTTTGGCACGCAAAAGTTGACACGTAAAATATTAAAAAAAATACACACAGACACACCGAAAAAGAAAACGACTAAAAAAAAACTTAGTTTGTAACTTAGCTTATACGAAACCACATGCATTTCGCGTTTTAGTTTTAAGCATGCCAATGCCTCGTGCGGTTTTCCTGGTTTTCCTCTTGTTTTTTCCTTTTCTTGTTGCGTTCTCCAAGTTTTTTTTTTTTTGTTTTGGCACAAAAATGGCAAAGTCAAGTAGAAGCATTGGAAATTAATAAAACACTGCAGAATCTAGTGGAGAGCGAGAGCAACACAAAGCGGAAACGGGAGAGCCAAGTTTCTGAAAATACATTTCAATAAATCTTGGGGCAAGCTCTCACCCACGCACTTTTCCGTTTGCCCTTGTCTTTTTGTCGATTTTCACTGTCTGTCCTTTTCTTCTTCTTCTTTTTTATGGCACATTTGATAAATGTGTAACTCCATTTTTCCTCCATTTGCACTCCGCCCGCTCGCCATTGAATTGAATTAAGCGTGGATTTTTGATTTTTTTGTTTGGCAACCCTTTGACACAAGAGTTGGCGTATATTGGGATAAGGGTTAACTATTACAACTCAATGCAATTTTCATGCCATTGCTAATCAGTGATAAAATTCAAGCCCTAGATATTCAAAGTATAAAGAAAAAGTTGCACTTACACAATTATCGTTCGCTAACAAAGTGAAAGTGTTCAAGAATAACTCTTTAAACTGGTTTTTCAAAAATCTAAATACATATTTAAAGACTGTGAGATCCAGTGCCGGATTAAGTCAGTGTTGGGGGGCTGTATTATTATTAGTATTTGGGAAGTTAATTAGAACATCGCTTTGCTATGAGAAAGTTAAAGCATGAATTAAAATTGATCAAAAGTCACATGTTTTTCGTTTAGAATTTGTAATAAAATTTTTCGTAAATTTGCCTTCTTTGTCAAACTGTATTTTGGCCCGTTTCCAACCGATTTCAAAAAGTTATATGTCAAACGCTTGGAAACAGACTAAACTTATTCTTATTCTTATTAAAAAATAGGATGTAGTTATAAACTATCAACCTAACTATATTTTACAAGCACTGGCAACTAAGGCCTTTGGCTTACAAGGGGAACTTTAGGTATGCGAATCACCGATTTGGATGAATTTTGGATATGTTATAGAATACCCCGTGAAATATTTCGGCGCACTATTCTATATTTTCCTTATAAATCGCGTTTAATGTTATAGCTTCGGTGACTTATACGTATAACGCCGAGTGGATTTCAAGCAGCTCGGCGGTGTAATGGGTAGAGGTCCTGACTAAAGTTGACGGAACGCTGGTCCAACCTACCTATATTTATTGGGTTAGCAATTGACTTATTAATTAAATGCTAAAAATAGTTGTTGTTGGCTTTTGATATATGTATAATATGTATAATTGTAAACAGCAACCTGCAGATTCTGTCTGACAGGTCACAGGCAGTTGAGGGTTGAGTTTCCTGCAATTTGTCAAAATTCTATCTAGGTCGATAAATAACGACATGACCATAGATATATATTTGTATCTATGTGAAAAGATTTCGCCAAGCATGTTGCATTTAGTGCATAATTAATTAGTCGCTGCTTAGACAATAGAAAACAAAACAAACTGTAATTAATTTCAAAGATAACGATGTACATATTGAAGTTTAGATGTAACATTTACAGACAATGCCCAGAGTAAAATAATATAAATAAAATACCTGAAATCCATCATAGGTCCAGGAGCCAAATTTCATTTCGCATCGCTGATCATCGAACGGGAACCAGGTAATATCGATTTTGCATGTCGATTTGAATATGCCTGGTGGCACGTAGAGGCAACTTCCATTATTCCGGACCACCACATTGGTGGCGTATGTGCCATCGAAACCCTCATCCGCACTGCAAGTGAAATAGAAAACAATTTCAACTTAAGGTTAGTTTTGCGCTAAAGATAGTTTATTTATCTCTTCTTTATTCATTGATTTTCTTAATAAAATCTGTAAAATTCTTGATTATGGAGCTTACTGATACTTCCGATATGTCTTGAATCAGTAATTCTATTGCCTAATAGAATATATATGTAAAATTTCCATTCTACTCAAAAATATCAAACAAATTATTAACTTTTTGTAGTTTAAGGAGAGCGAGTTTTCCAGCTTAATTCTTAGCGCGGCAAGCAAAGACGAAGTAACTTGTATATGGTTTAAATTAGTTATTATATGTAAATTAATTGAGAACAGAAAACATGAACTAGTTTAGTACGAATTTGTAAAGAATTTGGGTCTAAAAACTAAAGAGCAAATAAGTTTATTCAAACTAAGATTACTTTATGGACTTTATGACAAAAAGCAGTCCAAAAAGGTTTTAAAAAACATGTTTAATATTTATATTTAATCCTTAGAATTTCAACTTATTGGCCTTCAGTGAAGCTTTTTGA
The DNA here is from genome assembly GCA_018150345.1 of Drosophila equinoxialis. Taxonomy (NCBI): domain Eukaryota; kingdom Metazoa; phylum Arthropoda; class Insecta; order Diptera; family Drosophilidae; genus Drosophila; species Drosophila equinoxialis. Next base: position 3,365,092 of record JAECWI010000002.1, on the reverse strand, counting down.
GGATAAAAAACTTTTAAACGCGTCTTTCTCAAAACAATATTTAAAAACTATTTGAGCGATTCATTTAAAACACATTTTCTACATATAAAATACATTTTATTACAAAAATAGGAAAAAGTGCAATGTTCCCCTAGATCGGCCTTTGATCGATCCTTTGGCAACTTTAAGCCAATAACTTATCTAAGGATGAAAAAAATAGCATTAGTATGAAATATCATTAGACGATTTGACTCGACATCTCATGGTGATCAAGGAGATATATGCAAAGGTCGTAAAATAAAAAAATAATGATTGCAGTAGGTGATAATATAGATGAAACTTTTCACTTGAGCTTCTAACTAAGATACATATGTATTTGTATTTGTTTTCAAAAGGAAAACCTGTTAAAAAGGCCTATTCGAAAGTATGTAGTCTAAGACTCTATCGACATAGACTAAATGCTGAAAGTACTAAAAATTACCCATTTATTCAATTACCTTAAAGTGCAGGAAAACATGAGCGCAATTTGTTTCAGACCTGATGTGCTTTCTATACGTTATCTAACGTGCTCTAAGTGTCTGTCTGCCTTACAGAAACAATATAGATGAAAATTTTGCATATGTAGTCGAGTTTTATGCATAAATCATTGTATTTTTTTTTTTGTTATGTTTTGTGCTTTTTGCTGGAGCACATGGGACACTGATCAGTCCACGCGTCGTCCTTCCACCCATGTGTGGAAAACTGATTAATGATTAATCCATAGGCAATGCGTCGTCTGAGCTGCTGCTCCTTCCGCCACTTTTGGCTTGGCATGCAAAGTCATTTAATATTTATTATTTCTACCCAGTAATCGAAAGGGTCGTTCGGCCATGTTAAAGGCTGTGTGCATTACATTGAAAGTAAGGGTATAAATGAATTCTAATTCAGTCTCTTCTGTGTGCCAAACTACATGATTGAACAGTTCCGATGGGGTTAGCAGCTTTACCTTTTGTAATAACAATTAGTTGGGCTTAGCAAATGGTATTCCCTGATGTATCGTATGAGTGAGTCAGAAGTGAAAAGGATAAAGTCATGGCCACAATTTGTTGGAAAAAAGTTTCAGACTTTTGGAATAGAATTAATAAAAAATTATAAAAAAAAAATACACAGACACTTTTTATAGAGAAATGTCTGTTATTAATGGCTTAAAGTTTGTTCGTTGTTTAGCAATAAAGAAAAAAAAGTTGATATTAAAGTCTCTATCTCTTCTCTCTTAACCTTATGCAGGTAATCATGAAAGATATTCTATATTTAGAGTAAAATGTTTGCTCATCTAGTTTGACATTAACTCAACTGAGGGAAAGCAATATTTAGCAATAATTACGAAAGTAAGTCCACTTAAGTATAAAAGAGGAGTAAAACTTTTGCTTTCTCTTAAATTTTGCTGGTTTGTTCAACGTTTTTGTTAATATTGTCGCCTCTCCTCACACACACACATACACACACACACACACAAATATGTCAACACAAAAATGTGCTTCGTCATCAACATGCTGCTGGTCGGTGGCTGTTCTCTATGTCTATGGGTCGTCCTTTCCATTGTAGTCACATCATCAAAAATCTCAAGAGTCTTGAGACAACGACAATAACTAAAACAACTAAGTATAAAACAACAATGGTCGCTGCTCACATGCAAGAAGTAGCCTTCATAAAATATTTGTGTTTGGCTTTTTACTGCTTTAACGTTTGCTTTTTTTTTTGTTTGTTCTCCAGCAAGAATATTTGCCCCCCTCGACCTAATTGTATTTTTGATGGTCTGTTTTGACTAGTCAATTTACATGGCCGTAAAAATCTAAACTGGTTATTAAAAATGTTTTCAAAAATATGCTTATTGGAATCATAATTCCTTATAGGATTAATTCTAATAATCGATTGGAAAAAATTGTTGATTCGCTCGTGAGTTGAACGACTTCCGTCAGTGTTGGGTATCTAGACTAGGAAAGGCTTTTTCGACTAATGCATCCTTTTCCTGAACAAGTGAGTCAGTGAACTTCGTTACCGCGCAACTGTTTATTCTGGCTCAAACTAGTTGAGAATGGCAACTAAATAAAACAAAGGCAAAACTAAGTATTAGACTTTATTTTTTAAATGGCCCGACTTTGTAATTCTAGCCATTATGCAAGTGTATAAAAAAGACATTGTTAAATAACAGATAGAGATTTGTACACTTGATTCCAGTGTTCTGTTATTGGTTTGTTTCCAATCAATTTCCTTTTGTTTTCCCCCCATTCGACCCCCCTTTTAAATATTTCAATATGCAAATTGATAATATTAATACCATATAAATATAAATGAAGACTTTTTCCTCATTTTTATGAGCGTCATTTTGATTGTCGTGGTGGTGGTTGGAGTCTTTTGTTCACCTGTTGTTTCCCTCTTTATTGTATTTTATTTTTAATGTGATGTTTTTATTGCCATATTCATAATTGGCATACCTTACCAAAAGAACATTTTTGATATCTATTAACTATGACGAGAATTTTACCCTTACCTCTGCATTGATCTACGAATTATTTGAAATCGTTTGAAACTTAATTCCATCAAAGTCTAAATGCAATTTTGATTTTTACTATAAAAAAGGAAGGTGAGAGAAAAGAAAAACAAGGGGCAAGTGTATAGAATTTTCGTTATAGACCACAAAATTTCGTGGGTCTACATTTTGATTTGCATTTAATGCGTTCTTTTTTGGTGTGTTGCCCCCATCACGATTTCAGCTTTTGGTTGATAATAAAATTTGTGTTTATTCTTTGAACAAAAAAGGCGAAATCCCTTTTTATGTTTATGAGCTGCCATTTGTTGACCTACGTTGGCCATATGCTTTGTTATCAACTTGCATTGTAATAATGACCAAAGTTCCCGGTTGCTGTTTGGTTAAATTTCATATCCATAGATTAACACAAGCACAAAAAACAAAATTTGAGGGAGCATTTTCATTTTTGGGTTTCTTTTCCCCCCCTGTCAGCTCTTTTGTATCTATGTGTTGAGTATTTATGTGAATATTGATATGGAATAATCTATTTGGTTGTTTCATTTTTCAACAAAACAAAAAAAAAAGAGTATATACTCTTGTCTAGGAGTAAGTAACATCCATATAAGTTCGAATGTCAGTTCGTCGGTTTAGCCTAAATTTGTAAATCTCGCAAGGGTATAGAAACATCGATATGGTTCCCTGAATTTGTGTGTTATTTTTTTGATTTTGGGTTGCGGCATTTGTGCGATTATTGTTACCCACCTGTTATACATGAGGACATCCGGTTTCCATAAGCGATGCGGCGGTATACGTAAATCTCGTACCCCACCAAATTCACTTGAATTCCAGCGCAGATTCATATCGTTCCATTCCTGTATAAAATGAAAAGCGAAAAACAAATGTGTAAATGAAATAAAATGGGATTAAAACGAGAGAAATTTGTTGGATTTTTTATTTATTAATTTCTTTCTATTTGGTTGAGTACCCTGTAATGGCAAGCATATTCGTGAATGGGTAAGACTTGTTAGGAATTATGATTAAATAATAAAAAGAAAGGAAATTTGTTAACTTCGGATAAGGCGCTTGTATAATTTGTAGAAAAATAACAAAAATCAAATCAAAACTCTTGAAAAGTTATTAAGTTAATTTTTGTTTACAAATCGAAATGTTAAAGTTATAACTTGTATGAAATTATCTAATAGTAATGAGCACCTTCTAAGCCGACAATTGAAAAATGAAAATAGAAAAACATAACATAAATACTTTTTATTTATTTGTTAAATAGAAATGCTAATTGAATATTTTGACAAATAAATATTAATGTAAGTATGGTAAAAATGGTGCTTAAATTAAATTAGGATAAAAAAAATCAATATAAAATTATTAACAAGCTCTGTCTGTTGTTTGCTTTTCTAATTTATTTTCCAAGTTCTATACGATTAAAAAGTACAGTGCTGGCCATGAATTTAATACGGTTTGCGTTCCCATGCTTTAAACATAATATTGTAATCATTTATTGATTGCGGTATCAGGATAATGCATCGCGGTTTTAGTTTGTGTTTGTCGTTCGATGATGAAAACAACTGAATTCAGACAAGGATTTGGTCCATCTAATAGGTATACCCAATATTGGTAATATTTCCGAGAAACAGTCAAACTAACTGGTACCTCAGAATCGAGTAACATCCAAAGTATGGATTTGTTGTTGGCCTTGAGCTGAGGCAACTACTGTTGCCTGCTTTGTACAGTTTTGTGCAGTGCAACAAAACTGTCGAGCCAAATGACTTAAGGATTTCTTCAATGAGTAATTGTAGTTTCTGTTTCTGTTTTCTTTTTTGTTTCCTTCTTCTGCATAATAATATAAATTTTATGAAATATAAAAGAGAATTAATTGCCAAGTCGAGGACCAACTGCTGCAAATGGCATATATACTTCTTATGTATGTCTGTGTATGCGATGGATTGTTAGTGTGTGTGTGTGTGTGTGTGTGTGTGTATGCAAATAATAAAAAAGGTGGCGAATTGTGAGAAGCAGCCATCTTTTCTTCATTTATAATTGAAATGTCATAAGCAGCTAATAACTTTACTTAAATAACCTGACCCAAGAAGACAAAAAAGAAATGCCAAGAAAACCGCCCAAAAGCCCAAAAATCAAATAACAACAAAAAAATTCATTAAACTGAGACGGCCAAGAGAGGCAACCACAAAAACAACACAAACATTGAGGAAAAGGTTCTTTGCTTGAAAGGTTTTCTTTTTCTTGTGTACTCGTAAGATTTCCTTTAAACAGACACAGAGCGAAAAAGAAAGAGCGATGAATGTATATCATAATTATTTCAGATTTTATTTTTCTAATATATATTTATTCATATTCGTTCTGCATTTGAGTGAGTGCGTGATTAATTCTCGCCAATATATTGTGACATCTAAATGCAATTGTTTAATTTGATTAATCGTTGTGCGTATTTGGCCAAGTTGCTGTGGCTGTTGGACCAAATGAGTTGGGTGGATAATCGCCTTAAGTGTCGGCCAAAGCAAACAAATTTAATTACGTTTCGCTTCAGGGTCTTTGGAAAAATATTCTCCACTTACACATATGATTGATGATTGAGAATCAAGGAAAGAAAACCAAAAAAAAAAAAATAAAATAAAAGGTAAAGTGTGTGTTTTTTGCAATTTATTTCTTAAGAAATAAAGAAACATTGCCTTAACCGCAAACTAGTTTTTTAAGCATTTTGAAATGGGGACAAAATCTAAATCAAATATTTCTGTCTCGATGTCAAGTCCCATGTCAGATGCCCTCGAAAGGAAAGCAAATGTTTTCCCGCTTCATGTTGGACACATTTGTCGCGTGTTTTTAACTTAGAGTGATTAGTAAAATAAATGTAACCCAAATGTTGTCTAAATGTGGGACCAATCAGTTTATCAAAATATGAAGTTCATCCTAAACATTGGAGCTTGGTCAAAAAACATGATGAATTTCTGAAAAGGGTTACTTTATATATGTATGTATATATACATGTAGATATCCATTTTTCTTTGTTTTGCGATTCGTGTATTCATTAGTTGCTTTTGGTTACAGCTTTTGGGTTTCATTTGACTTGATTAGGTGCCTAAGCTGTTGACAGAATTTCATTTTACTTAATTTCCCTCCATCAACCCTATTAGGGCCAAAGCCTAAAAGTCGTATGATGATTTTAGTAGGCATTTTTCTGTATTTCGGTTTCTTGAGGATTTGCCTAAAGCGGCATTTACGCAAATTTAAGCTATTAAGCCATTAAGTGATTTGGTGTTGGTTTTATTTTTTCTGATTTTTTTTCCTTTTTTTTTTTGTTCTAGTTGACGAAGAGTCCTTGAAGAAAAAAGCTACAAATTTGTGAAAAGTAATTTTGTTTCTTTTGTTTAATAAATTGTGGCAATTTAATATGTTGCATAGAAAAACAAAAAGTAATCAAAATGAAAATTACATACTCTAGTCTTCGAGAAGTCGAAGGCTTGTTTTATATGATCAAAAAGATTTATTTATTAACAGAAAAATGAGAAGGCTACTGAACGGAATCGTCTATAGACCCATTTGTAGGGTAAATTGGAAAATAAAGATGAGAATTCGTAAAGGTTTTGCCTCTGGGTGTGTGTGTGTGTGTGTGTGTGTGTGTGTGTGTGTGCATTTGCGTGCGAACTCATTTGTTTGCCGGAATTTGCCAGTGAACAATTTTTTATCTACAGTCTAACAGGGAAGGGGATGGTGATGGGATGGGAAGGGAAGGTTGGCTCAATACAAAAATGATATTCAATTGGTATGCCAAGTGTAGGGAATTTATGCCTCAATTGCTATTTTATTTTACAGCAATAATTTATGACAACATTTTTGTTTACCCAATGCAAACAGCAAACAGAAAAACCAAAAACAAAAAGAGAGTTGAAACAAATTTTATGTATTTTTTTGTTTTCGCCCCTTCTGAACTGAGTTTGTTTAATAAATATTTTATTGTTCTGGGGGAAAATCGGCAAATAAAACAACAACAAAAATTGCAAATAAGTAATGCAACTTATGAATTTCTTTTTACAAATATTAGTTTGCAATAAATAAATAATAAATTAATGGCAAAGTGCACAAGTCAAATATGGCAAATGTGTTGAGGGCAAAAATGATGACCTAACCGGATTGCATAGCATACTTATTTGGGCTTTTTTGCCCCATGAACTTACCAGCTTAAGCCATATATTTGTGATAAGCAATTGGTTTTTCTCATCCTGTAATGAAAGAAGAAGGTGAAAAAGGGGAATTTAGTTTTCCATCTATATACATATTTAATTACATTATAAGAGGCAAAAACATGAGAAACAATATCTCTGTGGACAGACAATGCATGACATAAAAGCAAAGCAAATTTGCACTGATTGTTATATGTCGTCTCTCCTGACGATAGGATGATAGGAAGAAGAGTGTGGATGAATATGATAAACATGACAAATGACAAGCATTAAATCGCAATACGAGCGTACAATAAAAATGACAAAAAAAAAAAAAAAACAAAAAACATACACACCGACACAGAGACACGACACGCAAACACACAGATAAAGAGAAAGACACGAAAGGGAAAGAAAGAGAAATTGATTGATAATCACTATACAAACAAGAGCCATTAAACCCAAACACACACACACACACACACACAGATACATACAAACTCAAACTCAGGAGGATACAACACTACGTTATGATGATGATGCTGATGGCCCTTGATACCGAAACAAATGGTCGGGGTATGACGAAGTAGAATATGTGTAACTTATCGCTCAAAATCAAATTATTCTTCTCAATGGCTAACGTGGCGTATGAGCAACGCTAACCAGGTAACCAAGCAAAAAGATGGAGCAGCTTTGTCACCTCGATGAATATATGTATTAGAAATATTTTGTAAAGCGATTATATAGACTTTGCTAATAAATTTCAAAGATTTTTGCGATCAATACAAGTGCCAAATTGGTAGAAATTATCATACAAGAGAATTGAAATCCAAAACATTTTCATTTCCTTTATTTTCTTGGGAGGCGGAAGAGCTTGAACTTTGAACATTTTGGGGATACTTTCTCGTTGTGGCATCCTTTTTTGGCCGATGTCCGCCAGCAGATTTGTTTTTGTGGTCAACGGGCAGACGAAAGTGATATGCTGTGGATGGTGCGAGGGGCGAGGTGATTGCTCTTTTCACAATTTATTACGACCTCTTGTAGAATTTTCTATTTCTATTTCCTATATCTGTTGTGCCTCTTTTAGTTTTCCATTTAACTAACCGCAAGCGTACACATTCGTCACCGCTCTTTCTCTTTCTTGTTCTTGCTCTTGCTCTTCATCAATGGAGCTTCCCCTCTATCAAATTCTCTTTCCCGGTCACTCTTCTATTTCTTTTTTTTTTTTTTTTTGGGTGATTTCTGTATTTGGCCTGTTTGTCGATTTCTGTTGTTGCCACTTACAAATTGGCTTTTGGCCACAAAATGCCCTCGCTTAGTTGCAGCCAACACACAAACACATACAGCTTATATGTATACACATATAAATATAGAAAATGAGTGAGAAAGAGAGAGAGAGGAAGATAGCGTTAGAGATAAAGCAACAAAAAGAGATAGCTAGAGTACAGCGAAAGAGGACAAACGAGTTAATAAGCCAAAAGGTCAAGCAATGCTCCAAATCCAACAATTGGCTTCAGGCTGCCTCGAGCAATGGAAATGGCAAAACTGCTTTTCGTTTCCATTTCCCTATGCTGGGCACGAAGAAGCATTTCCAGCGAAATGATTTTTAATTTATATGTTAATCAGTGTAAAAATATGAAAATGCCAACGGATTCGTTTTGTCTATTATGATTTCCGTTTTGTCTTCTTGCTGATCATCATAATGATGATGAAGCTGATGATAATGAGTCGTCTCTCATCGGCCATTGCCCTCCACTTCAATCCAATTGGACCATCTCAATCTACCACCTTTTGCCAGTCTCTTTCATTGGCCAACGTGTCATGTCATATGATTGATGATGACGATGATAACACCATTTGATTTCATTTCAATACAAGTGGCTACTTTCATTGCGGTCCTCAAACCAAAATTCAAATTTTATTTCACTGCATTCGAGCAAAACTAATTATATTAGCAATACTTGATTGAATTGTTTTTCTCTCTCCACTTTTTCTTTTCTACGTACTCTTTTCAATTTCTTTTCCACTACATAGATCGAAGTGTTTCATTCATTTATCGTACTTCGAATGCAGAATGAGCAGCATTGAAAGTCGTTTACTTTTACCTTGGACCGTGCCATGGCACTTGAACAAAGTATCTACTTTGTGCCTTTTTCTATGAACGTTTTTGTGTGTGTGTGTGTGTGTGTGTGTGCATTTGTGCCATCAAACATCAAAGCAATTTGCCATGGTTCTATGAATAAACTTAAATCATTTGCCTGCTCCAAAAGAGAATATGTCTTAAAGAGCGGAAATTGAATAGTTAACATAAATCTACATAAATACAATTACTTTCTATACTTCTATCTTACGTATTAAATTGAGTAAAGTTTAGTTAGGAATAAATAGTCGGAAATGCACAAAAAAAAAAAAAAAACGTTTCATGCCGTTTCACAGATTGCCCGTCAGGAGCGCCAAAGTCATGTGTTGGCCAAGACATTTAAGTTAATTATAAAAGGAACAAATAGAATAGGACAAAAAGGATAATTAAGTTCCATTCCATTCCTATCCTTGGCTAGATGATGAATAGTGATTTTTGGGAATAAGCTATTAAACCGAAACCAGGACACGATGAAACAAAAGTCGTGGGATTCTGTCTAAATGTTTGTACTTAGTTTAACATGTTATTTTCCTGTTTGTCTTTATCTTTCTAATAATAATAACATTCGAATCGCTCCTCGCAATCTCAGAGGGTTACAGGTAGTTTTAAATATATTCATTCTTATCTAAACAATGCTTCAGAATTGTTGTTAACATTTCGCCTTGGGTGTCGCATCAATTCAATTTTGAAAAAATGGTTGAATTTCAATTTTGTTATGAACGACTCAGTGACATGTTTTTTTTTATTGAGTGGAATTTTTTCAATTAGAATTCTTTCGATGTAGTCAAATATAAACTGAGATATTTACAAAAATGAGTTGAACTTGTGGAATATTGGATGAACAGGGCAATATTGATAGTCGTTGAAATGATTTAGAAGGATTTTCGACCCCAATTGATTTAAGTTCTTGATCGTCTGTCCTTCGGGTTTCCAAAATCTCCAACATGGCACAAGGACTTGTAAATTTGTGACTAATTTAAGTGCCTCTTTTAGCCTCTATTTTTCGGGCTTGCAATTCGGTAATTTGCCTCTATAAGTTTGACGTATCTTGCAAAGGTACACGCAAGTCGATGCTAGCGACTTACTTAGTTGATTTGTTGTTGCATGCTTTTTTTTTTTTTTTTTTTTGTCGTATTTTCTTTCTTCTTTTTTTGTATTTTTTGTGTGTGCCATACAAAATTGAATCTCCCTGGTGCAGACGCTTTTGCTTCTGTTGCTGTTGCTGTTATTTTTTGTTGTCTGTCTGTTTGTTTGTCAACTACCAAACGGACCCACATATTCGTACATATATTCGCATATTCACGTTTTCACATATCTCGCATATATGTAAAGAGTTATGCAAACCCAAATGGGGTACCAAACACAAAAGGATATTTTTAAATGAAGCAATGCCAACGCAGACAGACAGTGTGTGTGTGTGTGTGTGCGTGAGGGAGAGGGAAAGCAAGAGCGAGTCACTGAGTAAGAGAGACGCACTTAGTTTCATTCAATTAGCGTTGCAAGTGTACACGGTAGTAGCGGATGCTGGTGTGGCTAAGGATGGGGCATGTTTGAATGTGGGTTTCCATTTGGTCGACTGTCCCCCGGTTCCGTTTCATCTGTGGTGCTTGTTGTTGTGGTATCTGCCTTTGTTTAGCTTTACCACGCGCGTTTTTTACCCCTCCCAAAACCTTACAAACTGTTCCACTTTCATTTGGGGTTTTTGTTTTGTTTTTTCTTTTTCATTTGTTTTTTTTTTTTTTATGCTTAAAGCGAATCGCCTTAAATAGTTCCAATGGTTTAACCAGACTCAAATTCGACTTATACGCAAAAATAAAACGAAAAACCGTTCATCAGTTAGCTGCCAATTGGCATTGGCTTTCGAGGCTTTCAGGAGTCCGATTTAGCCGAGATGAAGACTTAAATGTCACACTGGCAAAGATATAGCATCCCATTTGGCCTTCCATGATATCATAATGGGCTGGGGAAAGGGTGTGGAATGGTGTGGATGGTGCATAACCTGGCAAATCCTCAAAAGCTGCTGAGCTTGCAGTGCATCTGAAATATGAGGTGAAGCCAGAGATGCGCGTCCTTTAATTTCCTTTGAAGAGAACTTATCACCCAATGCCAGTGTGTAGAGACTAGAAATTGAAAGTTGAAACTAAAGTCAGAATCAACTTTCGTTTCTCTACTAAATCTTACTTTATATTGTTTTTGCTTTCCTTCGTCTGTTTACTTTACTTTGCTCAGTAACTTTGTAGCAAAGACTTAGTAAAGGGTTTCTCATATAGTTCCCTTTGTTTATTTTCTCGCTCTGTCAATTTGCTTGTAGTATTCCTTAGTATTTATTGTCGCTTCTGCTGACTGACTGCTCTATCAACTACAATTTTCCATAAATTTCTTTATTTATTCCATTTACCTTGGGGTTAATTTTCTTCTCCATTCTTTGTCTAATATACCTCCGCATATCAAATCTAAAATAAAAAAAAAATTCCTACTAAAGTACCCAAATAAATGTTGGGCCCTAACTAAGTATAACAAAGAGTAGGTTTAGGGCTGTAGGGCTGAGTTTTTCATACTCTTTCTGGCCAAAGACTATGACAACAATTTTGATTACTTTTTTATTATATATGCATAAGTAAGTCCCCGCTTTTGTCTATCGAGTATGATTGTAGACGATCGATTTGGGCTGAAAATATATTTCTTATTTGATTTGCTAAACCATTGTGCTTAAGTGTTCATACCCTGTTTGGCGAGAGAGTGTATGTGTGTAAGTAAGACCCTAGTATAGAAGATTTCAACCTTTTTGCAACAGCTCGGCAATGATGGCCATGGCAATGGGCGCTTTATTGTGAGTTTTGTGTGATTTAAAAACAGCATTTGACCCCCATGGCAATGGTTTTTGCTATTGCTGTTGCCATCTCCTTTGTGCTGGTGGGTTAAATGGGTGGTGTGTGTGTGTGTGTGTGTTCTTGCTGTATTTGGCGTTGCCTTTTGCACGCTTAAGGCACACGTTCAACAGCCGTTGGCTTGGCTCAGCTTGGTCCATGACAAGGCCAAGGATAATGTGGGGGAACTGAATGTAAATGGGAGAACGGTAGGTGTGAATGCGATTCTGAATGCAGCCTTGTGTGTGTGTATGTGTGTGTGTGTGTGTATGTGAGTGGACGTAGCCCATAGGCGACTCGGGGTAATGGCTATCAACAGCTGCATCCAACATTGCCCAGGCACAATCCGCTCATTCGCAGCTTGCACTCGCAGTCTGTTTGTCGTTAAAAATGGAATGACCTTTAAGTGAGCTCCTTGCCCCAAGTGCCGAGAAAGAGAGCAACAAGATAAACGAAAGCAACACCCAACAAAATTGTGCAAAAGTTTACTTTAGTTTTTAACTTCTAAAAATTAAGCGGGCAACTAATTTTTAATAAGAAAAGCAAACAATTTTATGGTCCAACATGATGCAAATTGCAACAAAAAACTGAAAACCAAAAATACCTAAAAGCTTGCCCATTGCGGGTTAAGAGGAAAATGTCCATGTATGTGTATGTATGTGTGTGTGTGTGCTTTGTCGAGTATTTTAATTAATTGTTTGGTTGAACTTTCTTTCTCTGTGTGTGTGTGTGTGTGTGTGTGTGTGGAAAGTAACCCAGTTTCACCCACCCAACCACGCTTTCTCTATCACTTTGTGTGTGGTGCGCTCATTTAAATTGCATTTGACGCTAAACAAAATGCGGGCCAATTTACAAAATATTTATCGCTAACACAAACATGTGTGCATCCTGCTGGTTCGCCGCCCAACTGTCAGACAATCCTCTTTACTATCCCTTGCATCTACCACATTCCCCCCACCTCCACCACCACACACACTTCTCTTTGTTGTGTCAAATTTTCCATACATAAATTACAGCAAAATAACAAAAACAGAAATAAAAACCCCAAATAATACAACGAAAAAACAACAAGAGGGATGGCATGGCATAGAAAAAGTAGTAGAGACAAACTTTTGACTGGACGGAAAAGTTTTTGCATAAAGTAAAAGCAAATTGCACATATGCATTTACAGCTTTACGCTATACCATCTCGATGCTAATCAAAGTTGACAATTAAATTAGATAAAACTGGTACAAACTGAGGACAACTTGGCATACATAAAGATGGATAGATGCTTCGATTCGAAAGGGCTAATATCAGATAATAACTAAATTTGATTCAAAGAGAGATCTAAACTGATCTGTGAGTTGACTTATCAAGAGGGGATAGCATTTGATATCCTTTTAATGCTTACATAATCGTAAAACCATTCGCATTCCATTCCTGCGATTCGTACTAACTTGCATATTTATTTAACCAATGACCAAAAAAAACGCACAAAGCACGTTGGAAACAAATAAAATAAATTAAATAAATAGTGTTCATTATTTCATTGAAAGTTCTCCTTTTTAATGGCTGCTGTTTTATTTTTATTTTTCGGTTTAGATGGCGGTGGCAATGCTAAATTAAATTTCGGCTAGCCCGGACACTGAATATTTGGCGAAATTCATTTTATTTCATTTCGTTTTCAGACTGCCGCCATTTCTACGTATTTGCTTATTGGGTTGCACAGAATTTTAATTAGTTTCCTTTTTATATGCATGTGTGTGTGTGTGTGATTGCTGGGCAATGCAATATCCATGGCTGTCAGATAAGAATAAACGCACTATAAATAATCTCTGACTGGGCAAAACTCAAAGCCCTATAAAGAAAATGTGAACTTTTTAGTTTAGCTAAAAGGATTAGTGCCAAGTTTCATATCCTTACTTCTTTCTCCACCTCTTGATGATGATATTGATAATATTAAAGTCGAGTTTATTAGATTATATATCTTTCGATTCCTTGAATATGAATGATTACTTGACAAACTCAGAAACTGAGAGGTATCCTAGTTAAGCAGTCAAGGTTAAAAAATACTTTTTACAGGACTTGATAGTTCTGTGCTTACCTCATTTACTTGACTTTGCGAATTTCAATTCGCGAATTCGGCCTTTTCTTTTGACCATTTCCCGTATTCGTGTCTTCATTTTTATAACGAAAAGAAATACCGAGATCAGTTAAATAAAAATAATGTGCCTCAGTATATAGCATTGTAGCTAATTAAAATGGATGGGCTAACAAAACTTCAGAAAAGAAAGAACTGCAATCAGTTTTTGCGTTTTCCATATAAAAACTAATAATTTTCACCTACGTGAATTGTAAGAATGAGTAGTGAAACGCGACTATTGTACCAATTTACTATATATACAATATAATCTATTCGACTTCAGTTACTGTTGAGTTATGAGCCATCTTCAGATACACTGATTGGCCATGAAGTATATTGGCTGCTGTTGCTATTTGCATTGATTTTGTTGTCAGGCATAAATCTATTGGTATTCAGTTCTGACATTTGGTTATTTCCTTTTCTTTATATTTACCACTTCATTGACCAATAAATTGTGTATATGGTATAAAAATAAATGGCATAAACAGGCGAATGGCTTTTTAACAGTTTTGTGAATTGCATGCGAATTGCGCGTAAGCATTTAATTAATGGCATTAACTTTTCTTTTTTACCTCCCCATTCTCATCCCTTCCTTCGTTCTTCAACCACATCGCACAACCATCATCGTATGTTCAATTGTTTGGCCACTCTCGGGCTCTGGCTCTGGCTCTGGCTCTGGATCTCTGAATATGAAGCAACAAAAGCAAAAACGACAACAGCAACTGGCACAAATTGCACATTAAATTGGCACATAACTTGCGGAACGAAAATCTCATTAATAAGCCCAAGCGTAAGTGAAATTTTGTTTTATATATATGAAGTAATAAAAACTGAAAGTCTTTGCGACTTTGCTATACCCGCTTTAAATCAGTTCAAATGCATTCAAAATTTGAAGACTCGCAATGAATGAACGTAATGAGTTCTGGAAATGAATTATATTGAATTATCATCGTAAGAAAAATTCTATTTTATTTTCATTTCCAATCATAAAAAACGATGAAATTTAGTTCACATGATAACATTTGGCTACCATGGCGTATGATGAAGCTTTTTGGGTTGGTCTATCGACTCGTGTTTGCAGGGTATTTTAATAGGAGCTGCAAATTATTTAATATATGTATGTTTGTGAATATATATTTATTTATATTTTTTTCATTTCGCCTTTCTGTCCTGTCTATGTGCTTGTCTGTTTTGTCTGTTGGCCTGTGCGGCACACACTCTGTGGCTAAGTGCGTTTGTATATTTGTTGTAATTTATTGCCTACATACAATACGTGCCGTGCCACATGCTGTGCGTGAGTGTGTGTGTGTGTGTGTGTGCAAATGAAAAGGTCGAGTAAGTCCACTTAACATAACACCGGGACAATTGACATGGCCTAGCCTAGCCTGGACAAACAGTACGCAAACAAATGGCATATTGAGTGGATAGAGCAACCATATAGCCTCTATATATACATATATGGTGGACCAAACTTCGATATTTTCATAAATGCAATCGAAAAAAAAAAAACAAAATGACAGACAGAATTCATTCAGACTGTCAGCCAGAGAGAGAGAGAGGAAGAGAGAGACAGATAGAGTGGATATTTTGTGGCTGTAATTTAATATGGAAAAGTGTTTCGACACTTATTTTATGCGGCAAACAGACACACAGAGATATAACCATAATATGGTTATATTTTATATATATAAAAACACAGATGGACACTCACACACATAGACACACACACACGTACACTCACACACAATACGTGTAGATTTCAGCGACATGCCTTCATCTCATTCATATTTAATTTCAACTGTGTCCAACTGTCGCCATCACGCGAGAGTGCAAAACTCTCACAATTATGAATTCATGTGGCCAAAATTAAATGTCCGATATCTAGCATAGAGTATGTACATATATATGTACATATGTATCTATGTCTATTGAAAGCCAAAATCGTGTGCGTTTAACTAAACACAAATTGAGTTGATAATGCTTGATTTATGCAATAATTGATTGATAAATATGTGCATTCCGGTTTGATTTTCGGAAACAATTAAACTTGCATATCGCTGATTTCAACATTCATTTACGATCTATTGCACAAATCCATTGCCCTATCCATCCATTTCCATTTAAGCTTAACCAAAAAAAGACACAAGAAACAAAAGTATTTAACAAATGTGTTAATATTTGGCTGCTTTAAAGTTCTTTTGACTATAAAAGTAACAACAATATATGTGAAGAATTTGGTACCAACAACTTGACCTAGTATAAACTGTTAATTGCAACCTACACAGACTAGAATTTCTAGAACAAGAAATTGTCCCCAAAAAGCTGGCCTTGCTTTATCTAACGGTATATAATTCAATTTATATAACTTCCAAGTTGCAATATATATTTAGAAATTTCTGCTTGCTTTCTAAAGAAGTTTGAATATAAAATACTGCTGCATACTTGGGGGCGTTGTCAGAAATTTTTTAGCTTTTAATGGAAAAGTTCCCTGTCTTTTTTCTCCCTTTTCATTATGCAATGTGCTTCATTAAGTTTATGCTTTGCCATCCTGTAATCTGTTGGCCAGATTAGAAGAAGAAGTCAACTTTAGTTAGTTTTTGTTTTTGCATGTTTTGCAGATGCTTCCTGGGGTTTGTTGTCATAAAATAACTGCGGGAACTGCAACAAGGCCAATTACATGCTGGACGCATTAAGGATTGACACAAACGCACAGGCAAAGGGACATATACAGAGACTTATAGAGAGAGAGGGACAGAGACTGAATGAGATAGAGACAGTTAAAGAGAGATAGAAACAGAAGAAACATTAGTTTTGCTAAACATAAACGTTCTTATTTTGTCACATAAAGTGTCAACAGTTTGACAGTCTCAACTTTACACAAATTTACGATGTTTACTTCTCCTCCGTAACCAAGAGATATTCCATCTCTTTCTGCTTCATTCAGTATGCTGCGCATTTTTGCCACATTCACACAATCAACCACAATATCTTCAATGTGTGTGGGTGTATGTGTATATGTGTAAATGACTGGGACTACGTACTGGGGCTTGGTCATATTGTGCTGCCTTACTTGCCGACTTGGCCATTTGTTATAAAATGACACATCATGTTAATTGCCAATTAGAAATGTGAGGCATTAAGTAGTTGTTAGTTGTTATACATGTCCATGTTGACGTCCATGTACATGGGTACATGTCCACGTTCTATATTCACGTCAATGTCCATGTCCATTTCAATGTCCTTGCTCATATCCATGTGTGTGCCTGCTTATTACCGTTGATTGAGCATTCTTCAACTTACGACCACGATGTGAACGAGATGGAAAGGAGGCAAGAGGAGTCTCCAGTTGTTGGTAATATTGAGACAGATAGTTAATTGAAATTTCTTTTAATTTGAGACCATATTAAATATTGGAGTTAATTATAGGGCAGACTTTAACTGATTAATGCAATATATTTAGACTTGCATTCCATTGACCTAAGGAGAAACCCTCTTAACAAAATATTAATCTCATTCTTAATTGTTGGAGATGTTTTTTTTATGGCTTGATTGGCTTTTAGCAAATCATTTCTTTGTTTTTAGACTAGGGAACAAAGAGGTCCTAAGACCCGTCTGATTAGCTAAATTCTATGCTTTACAGAATATATCTAATATTTATAAGGACTTATAAGAACTACAACTGTTGAGAGTGACAGATATATATTCCTGTGTTTTATTTATTTTGTAGTTCGCAATGCACTAAGATTTAAAATATCCTTTATCGTTATGTGAGAGCATAAACCTTTCCTTTTAAGTAAGGCAGAGTGGGCCAAACGACAACACAATAAAATGTCAAATGAGTACACGACAGACACACCCACACACATACAGACAAACACTTTTACACAAATGAAACATTTGCAGTAAATGTGATATGAGCTGCCATAGCAAAGTACAGGGAACAACGATGACGAGTAAATTGCGTATAAGGAAAGCAAAGCACAGCAAATGGCTAACAAAAATATGGATATGGCCTTAGACCTAGGCTATAGTATGTAGTATTATAGAGATTTTGCCTGCAACAATTTTCATGAGGTGTGCGACGTGATGTGCATGTGAATCGAATTGATTTAGCCTCAGATACACAGAGATGAAGACCAAAACGGAGACGAAGACCAAGAACGAAAAAGGAACGCGTGTTGAGAGGGGCGATGTGTGTGTGTGTAAGTTAAAGGATGAAAAGCTGAAGTAAATGATGCCAACAGCATCAAGATATATTATATATATATGTACATATATAGTATGTTTGTATATAATATATATGTATGTTTGTATATACATATGCATACATACATACACTCAATAAAGATCGATGGGTTGATATGAAAACAAGAATGACAAAGCCGGCCAAATTTCTGGGCAATTTAATGAATTGCTCGTGTTATACATTGGATAAACGAAATTGATTTTCGTTTAAACAAAAAAACCAAGGCTAATCAACGTTTCGTGAATATCGCTTAAGCATTTGGAGGGTGCGATGCATAATTTATCCCATACAAATCTTGAAAAACTCTATCAAACATTCGACAAAGAGCAAGCAACTTACTATTCCAATCAAATAATTGAAAGAGTTTGATTGGAATAATTTTTGGTATTATTATCTTCTTAATAAGAAAATTGTTTAACCATGGCAAACAACTCATGGCTTTTTGCCCGATTGATCACATTCAAAGTTATAATCATACTCAAATAAGCTAATAAAGACATTTTAGGTTTTCGGTCTAAAAGTTTTCAAGATATTTTTCCTACAAAACTTGAACTCAGCCAACATACAACAAATCTGTACAGAGTTACTGCGTCTTATGTGGGTTAAATGGTAGTTATAAACACACACATACACACACACACACACAAACATACACTGAGGATGTGAGTGTGTGTGTATAAGCACACATACATTTAAGCACTTTTTGTTTTTCTTTTCTTGTTTTTTTTTTTTTTTAGCTGGAAAAAGAGCGGAAACGGATACAAATATTTCGTATTTTTCGGTATTATGGACTTCATCTAGTGGTTGGGTTTGAGGATTTTCCAGGCGTAAACCAACAAAAGCCATAGAATATGGTTGCCAAGGGCTTGTGGTTTAAGGGCAGGTGTAGACGTCAGACTGCAGAGCATTGAAATTGGGGTCGGGTTGGGTTTGGGTTTGGGTCTCGTCTTTCAGATTGGAGTTAGCTGTTTGCCGGGAGGCGGGGTGTTTGGGGTTTGGCCAAAGCACGCACATAAATGCAGACAAATTGCGTATAAGTCGACGTCAGCGGCAGCACGTCCTCCACAAAGTATCATAAAAATTACTTAAATAAAAAATAGAAAAGCAGCAACAACAATAACAACAAAAACGAAGAAGAACAAACCCGGAATTTAGCAGGCAGCCTCACAATACATACATACATACTGACAATACTTATGTACGTATAGATGTATGTGTGTATATGTATATATATGTATTAACACATCTACAATATGTGCAGATGGTAAGAAAGAAAAAAAAAACAAATTTAATGTGTCATCTTAAAGTAAAAGTTGAAATTCCTTGTCATTGACTTGAAAATTCGATTCGCTTTTTAATGGAGAGTTGCCCTGCCAACCCCCTTCCCACCCCTTATACACCATCTTAAAGCAATAAAGTCATCAACGAGAAAGACAGACTCGAAGGAAAAAAAAGATAGAAAGTGAAAAAAAAGTACATGAAAATGAAATGAAAATTATGATGCCTGCAGGGTACGGCTTGTTCGTTTTTCATCCAGCTGTTTTTACTTTTTGTTGCAGTGCCGCAAAAGTTTGCCATAAAAATCACTCATACGCCCTGTTACTCTCCTCTTTGGATCGCATCCATTAAATGCCAAGTGCAAAGTGCAACAAAAGTGCTGCAAAATTCAGTCACTATGTGTGTATGTGTGTGTGTGTGTGAGTGTGCGTATGTGTACGTGGCCACAAGGAGGTGAAGAATACCATGCAGCCACGCCCCCTTTTCAGCATACTTATGCAGAAGATACATGGCTACACTAAGAGAAATAAACAATTAGAAAAATATACTTTGCACTTTGTTATATTTGAACAAAAAAAGTTAATGATGAAGGCCATGTTCGTATATATCTCCATAGCATATGGTTAATTATAAAATTTGAAATTTCTCTCAGTGCAGTTTAAACGACTCTTGTTGGACTTGCAGCTTAAGATGCTGCTGCTGTCAGAGGTTGCAATTTCTGCAGCTGCTGCTGCCGCTTTTGCTGCCACTGCCACTGCCACCGTCGCTGCCGTTGACAATTCTTAGGAAATTTATGTTCGAGTGAACTTAACAAAAAGATGTGCAAACACACGCTTCACACCCACACTTACGCCCACATACACACGCACACACAACACCCGGCATCTATCCTTTTGGCCCGATTGCTGGTTAGCTTGATAAGCTCATCCTCTAGAGCCCCAGTAAAACCGGGCGAATAGAAGGCGTCACTTATCATGTGATTTATGTTTGTAATTTAGTTGTACTCACACTCCAACTCGCACACACACACAGACAGGTCCCAAAAGTATGCAACGGCAAATTGTCAAACAATGCAAAGCTTGTGCAAAAAACAACAAAAAAAAACCTCGAAAAAAAATTTGCAAAAAAACAACTACAACAACAAACTGTGCTGACCATTGGTGGTTAGTGGCAGTCTCCAAGTCTCTAAGTCTCCAAGTGCAAGTGCTTGATGCTTGGCGAACGAGGCAACTCTATTTTCTCCTCCTTCCACCGTAGCAACCAATCCCCCAGGCATGCCACATTACTGTCACTCACTTAGCCAGGCAGCCACTTTGCGTCCAGCGAACATTTATTAACTGGCCTTGGGTTAAAGCGGGCTAGAAAACAGGATAGAGCCAGAATTAGAGAGAGAGAGAGCGAAAGTCCCTATCCTCATCATCATCATCATCTGAAGCCTAAACTCTCTCTCTCTCTCTCTCTCTCTCTCTCCCTCGCTCTCTGTCTTTCTCTGGTTGCTAAGGTCTTTCTTAATTAGTAATCAAATTAAGTGATGGCTTTAACTTCCAGCCGAATGCTAATTTATGTTAAACAAAAAAGAAAAACAACCAAAATAAAAAATAGGAGGATGAAAAGCAAAAAAACAAGTGGCTCGCTATCCAACAACAAGTAAGACAAAAATAGATCATTGTCAATGGATGGACAATACACTTCGAGCAGCATACTAAACAAAACTTAATGAATGGTATATATGTATATATGTGGTATAATATTGGCATTGCCGATTTGAGAGTGCCCTATACCACATATATGTAAACAATTATTCTGCTAGATGAACAGAAACAGCATTTACTCCATGGACTAACAACCTATGAAGTTTTTTGTGTTTCTATTTCATATTAAGTTGAGTTTACAAGTTAACTAAATCTTTTTTTGGAGCTATAGACATTCGATTATATTCCCATCTTTATATTCCATTTTGAGTATAATTACCAGAGGCAAAGAAAAAACAAAAGGTAAGTGATATCTTTGTAGGTTCTGTTAAAATATAAAATCCTACTATTATCTGCTTTTCTCTCTTCCCATTCCAATCTAAAAACTTACTAATAAGCGAGATCATAATGCTCTACCCAAGGATTAAGTTTCATTATGGGTATAAATTATCGTATCACTGTGCACTTCTGTATTTGAGTTGAGTGTTGTTGGATAATTCTAAATTGGAACAGACGTAAATATATTGTTCATTTGGCAGTCGGCATTCAGTATTAGCATAACCTTGTTTTTGCCGTAATTTTTGCCACTGTGGTTTTGTTTACTCGTCTCTGAGCAGCAGCAAAAGCAGGCGAAGATTCATTCAAATCGCGGCATCGTCTTCATCGTGCTACAACTCCGGCTCTCTATGCTGGCTTTTGTAATCAAAAACTGTTTGCACAGGCGGTAAGAGCAGCATCAGCAGCAGCATCAGCAGCGGGTGGGCTTGGCGGTACTTTTAATTAGCGCACTTCGAGGCTCACTTTATCTATCAGATACAATGCCAGTATGAGCAGCGTGCAAGGACTGTCTGTCTGACTGTCTGCCAACCTCCTGGTCCTGGTTTCTCGCTCTTGCAGCCTACTTTTGAATGGCTCTCTCGCTCTGTCTCAGTCTCCCATGCTTTTACATCATTTCCGTTTCATCCAATTACGGCCGCTTTGTCACTGTTTGCATTCCGCTCCATCTTCATTTTCGTCCTCTTCTCGTTCAATCCTCCACTTTTACTTTTGTTGCTGTTCCTTTGCTGCGGTTTATTTTTTTTTTTTCTTACTTTTTTCTTTTTTCGTTTCAGTTTCTGCTAAATAAACTTTCGACATGTGGCACACACACACACACACACACACTTGTCTTGGGCGTCTTTCATTTCCGCTTCACCTTGTATTACGGCATGCTCATT
Organism: Drosophila equinoxialis; assembly: GCA_018150345.1. NCBI lineage: Eukaryota > Metazoa > Arthropoda > Insecta > Diptera > Drosophilidae > Drosophila > Drosophila equinoxialis. The sequence continues at coordinate 3,342,846 of JAECWI010000002.1, read as the reverse complement.
AGACTTGGTTACTTTCTGTTTAGCACGCTCATTGGATATTCTTTTAAATTGTTTCCCACACAAATCAAAAACTACATTCGAAACATGTGTCGGACAATGTGTTAATAGGTTTCTTAAACAAAATTTCATCAAAATTTCACCATTTTTCCTTAATTTCATTTCACTGGCCAGAATTTGCCCCACTTTATAAATAATCTTCTCACATTTGCGCTCACAACTTGGCACTTCTGTCTAATGGCACACACTTTTGGCATAATTTTTGTGTTGGTCCTTGTCTTAGTCTGCCACATGCCACATTTGGAGTGGGGGTGGATGGAAAAAAGAAAACGCACAAACACTTTGGTGGCCAAACAAATTGCCAACTCAACTACTGAGAAACAAATTACAGCTTTTTAGATTTTTCAGCAAACTATAGTATTAATTGAACATATCCTTGACTTGGCCGGTCTAAAGTCTTCAAAAACAACACACAATATTTTGAATATTGGCCATCCAATTTTTTAATTTGTGTTTCATTAGGCTGCCATTTAGGCAAATGGTGAATCATTCATAGAATCTATAGAATTCTATCTTTACTTTATAGAAACTTTAGTTACATAAAGCTTCGCTAACTAAAGATTTCGCCCCAAAGGACCTTTTAAAGTTGAACTTACCACATCAATGATTTGCATGAGTGTTAGACCAAAACTTAATTGCAATGGATCGGATTCGTTAACCACGGGCCGTTCCAAGCTATTGTAGTTATCGAGCAGGGCGTGCAGCAAACGCTTCTCATGTGGTCCAGCGAATGTAGCTAAAAGTAAAAGAGAGAGAAAGAGAGAAATAAACAAATAAGTTTCAATTTTAAAGAAATGATCAATATATCTAATGATAAGACTATCTTTCATCTATCCAAACCAAAAAAAAGAACTTCCTAGTCTTTTGGAGTCAAATGTCAAACAATAATATTTAATTGCTTTCTAAACCTTCAAGCAAAAATTCAAATATCTCAAATGTTGGTTATTTGCAGTGGATTTATGATTAAATAGTATTTACCATTTCAAAACTTTCGCGCAAATGGTAAGGCCAAATGACTTTCCAATATCTGATTATGCCCATTGATGCCTACCGAATACGATTACAATCTGGCGAAAGGATATCCGGAAGGTATGCGTTAAAATGCATTTTTTTTTTTGCTTTGGATACTCCCGTGAAGAGTCAAACATGCATACACCAATATCTGTGCACATTTTCTGTTTTTTTTATTTCTCTTTTTTCAGATTTTTCACATTCCACTAAAAAGGAGGACTGAAACATGCCGACTCTGAGTTACAATTAGATTTGGTCAGTTTTTTGCGAGTGCTGCAGGCAAATGAAAGGAGGATAAAAAAAGAGAAAACAATGTGGTATAATAACGCACACACATATACACTCAGAGAGAGAAAGAGAGGGAGAGAAAGAGGGAGATGCACACCAGAGGATGAATAAAATTCAATTTGACATCGTTTTACGTTGTTGGCCTCTTGCCGCCATTTTCCAAGCCATTTTGACTTCACTTTATCCATGTGGAAGGTTGTGCCTGTGTGTCTGTATGTGTTTGTGTGTGGGAGGGTATCGAATTCTGGCTTGAGGTCGGTAGATGGTAGTCAATGTCATTCCCTCACCGATCCAGTCGTTCGTGGCGGCAGTTTAACTTGCATTAATGTGTCGTTGTCATTGCTATCCTCCTGTTCTCTTACTTTGCAGTGCCTGTTCCTGTCTCGCTGCTGCCAATTAAATTTGTTCAACCAATAAATGGGCTTTGGTTTGACGTTAGCACCAACCGACAACCAATCCAGAGAAAGGGAACGGAGGTGACTCGAAATTGCTTGAGCTTTGGCCATGGAGACTTATTTTTCGCCACGATAATTGTTGACAACTGACTACCGTTGCGATTGAACGGCAATTCAGGCCACAGATTTATTTATATATTTCAATCTGCCAGTATATTGACAGTAGAGGCGGAATTTAGCAGACTTATAAGCCATATTGAATGGTTACTAAAACAATTTGAAATTCTTGCTATGCCATCAGGATAATACTGGATGAATGAAAGAAATCGTAAATAGAATTCTGCCTTTGGAGCAAATGATTAAATAGATAAATTTAAGGTTTGTCATGTCAACCGAAAACTGATGAGTTTGACTTGAAATTATATATGAAATTATATATCACATAAAACATACTAAGATTTATATAGTCTTTGTTGTTGTGGTATACAAATTTTGTTGGTGTATGGCAAATATCGATTGGCAAAGAGTTCAGTGTCAATATCTTAATTGGTGGCCATCAAATCAGGCAACAGGAGATGAGACAGAACAACTTGAAATTTTCCTTTCACCTGATGTACATAAATGATTGTTAGGAGATGGGAAAGGGTCTTTTCAGGAGGGGGCGTTCGTGTGCACGTGACAAAGTGAAATTGTTAAATTGAAGTGCCATTTGGCGGGGGAGCGATAAGCAAAAGGGCAGGTGACGTAGGGCAAAACGCGAATCCAAAAAAGAAAAAAAAAAACGCACACATACTCATACAGATAGAAAAAGAGACAAAGAAACAAGTAGCAAAACTTTTGACACACTGATAACAGGTGGGACGAAGGCAACAGGCAAAGCGGTAAAAACAACTCAAGCAACTTGGCAAGAAGGGTCTGTGGGGGGATGGAAGCGTGAGAGAGAAAATGGTGATGGGAAAAACAGAATTCAAACTGGCGGCAGGGCGCCAGCTGGCTTTTCTCTTGGCTGTTGAAATGGGCGTTGTTGATGAATGTTGGAGGGAGGGAGTTATGGGCGGAGGACAGAGAATAGGGAATAGAGGAGGATCGTCACTTTTTGGGTTTTTCGGGGTCTCAACAATTTTAACCATTTAACTTTGCTCGTTAACATTAATTTCAATGCCAGTTTCCGGCCTGAAGCAATAGTCTTGCTCTGTTGGTTGCATGGCTCTCGTTGTTGTTGTTGTTGTTGTTGTTGATGCTGGGTAATTGCCAGGCAAAGGATGAGGTGAGACAAGCAGGTGTCATCATCAGAAGCAACGCCTGGCCAGGCAAAACACAGGAAGTCCATGAAATGCTTGCGGATGTTGTGCGCTCTGACGGAAGCCAAGTGACGGAAGTGACCCAACCAAGCAGCCAAGCAACCCTCTCACTCTCACTGTCTGGCCATCATACTCTAATTACAAACACCCCAGACCCGACCTCAGTTGGCATCACTTCCATAACACACACACACACATGCATATAGACACAGCGTGCACACATCTTTCATCTCATGAAGCGTACCAGGCTAATTGTTTGTCAATTGTCAAATGCTTAATTTAAGTATTTTGTTGTGCCCGCAGCTTGCAGCAAGTAAACAGCTGGCTTAGTCGAAACCCATCTCCATTCCCCTCTCCCAGCCCTCCTTCACACCTATTGGATGCTCAAAACTCAATTACGATGCGTATCTAAAATTAAATCAGCTGCACACACATACACACACAGACTCCACTTTTCCACTCGTTTTCCACTCGCTTTTCACTGTCGCAATTCTCAGCTGTCGCTCCTGTCTTCTTTTTCTGTGAAGCAGCAACACCGCAAGCAATTCAAGCAAACTATTTAACGCGCCACGTCGAGCTGGTCGCGTTCTTTTTTTTCGTGTTTTGTGTTTTTACCATGTAATTTATGGTCGCCTCGTGAATTGCCCCCGCCGTGTGCCAATGGCAATGGCAATGCCAAAAGGACAATGCCCACCACCCACCCTGCTCTTACTTTCACACGCGCATTTGGTTAAGAGGTTTTGGTTAGATAACCCGCTGCACAGTGGTCCTAGTCCAACAAGGAATTATTAAAAAGGGAAAACCGGAATATTATGGCAAAGAGTTATAAAACGTTATGTGATCGCCATCTTTTCCATACTTCAAATATTACGTATACGCACATTCGTCTGGAATAATTAAAAGTCCCTTATCATTAACTATTGATAGTCATTCGTCTCTTTTAGTTAATGTTTCTCTATCTATTTACTAATGTTCATTATATTTATAATCACATTTTCTATTAGTAATAAAGTTTGCAAATCATTAAATAAGTAATTAAGAACCAAATTGACTATCGATAGTAATTCATTTCTAACTAATAGTCTTTCTCAAATGTATATTTATTTACTTTAGTCCTTTATATTAAGAATTACATTTTGTGTCCGTAATTAAGTTTCCAAATCACTTAATTAGTAATTAAGAAACGCATATATAAAACTTTTGGTTTCGAGTCGGATGTTATAAAACAAACATTTAACTGATTGTGCGATACTTTTTAACACATATATGTGAGACATCCCATTGTTCTTTGTTCAACTGAAGAATCGTTTATAGTTAGTGCTCCTTGTTTCCGCCTCCGTATCCATCTTAATCTATGTATACCCCCGCTCAACGTCGGGTCTCTGGGTCCCTTGTGATTGTCGCTTGTTGATAAAATGGCAAAATGAAGGAAATTGCGTTTGGCGCAGGGAAAGTTTTAACATTTTCAGTTGAGCATTAAAAATTTTTTTATTTCTTCTCAGCTATGCCGATGGCTTCTCACCCACCCAACGACCGACTTTCTAACTGACTGACTAACTGACTGACTGAATGACTGAGTGAATGAGTGACTTCCTTTGACTTTGCGGCTTTTCATTTTCATTGCTGCATTTCAGAAAATGATTTCGTATAATTTTCTCATCGCTTGCCTATAAAAATTTAATGGCATTTTCATTCGACAAAAAGTTTTTTGTTTTATTTTGGTTAATTAGTTTTTGTTGGCTAAATTGACTTTTTCGCTTTGTTATTGTTATATTCCAGCAAAATTTTGATGTTTGCCGGATTTTCAATTTCGGAATGACGGCAAAAAGTTACAGTTACAGCTGCAGTTACATTTACATTTACAGTTACTGTTACAATTACAGTTACAGTTGGAGTTTCCCCCAAAAAGTAGAAGTATTTGAAACGTTTGTTTGTAATTTTATGCTTCATTCTAAATGGTGGGTGGGGAGTGGTGAGAGGGGGACAATTGAAGGTCTGTTTGCAAACTGAGTGATTTATTAGTCACACACACACAAACACACACTGATACACATATGGTGCTTTGCCCCCATCGTCCGACAGTCCAAAAATATGTTGAAGGTAATCGAATTTATTGCGATTATATAACATATGCTGTCCTGATAACGCAGCAGTGGCAAGTACCCAAGAAGTTGCCGCAAACTATGCCCATGCATAAATCATGAGACAGAGAGACGGTTGCTGCCTCTGCCACAGCCACTGCAGCGCCTACTAGGTCCATCCTTTTGAGCGAAACAAATGCCCGAAAGCATGGCCAAGTCCTGTCGCATCAATTCCTTGCATACAAATTGGCCACACACACACACACACAAATATGTATGTATATATGTGTGTAGAGGCAGTGGCAGAAAATCAAGTGAGGAACTGCAAGGGAAATGGCCACCTAAGCCACAGAATGGTGGCCCAGCAAGAAGGAAAACGGGCGGTAAGAGGTATTGGGTGAAACTTAATTGAGCAATTAATTGCAATTTGCCTCAACATGTTGACTTTGTTGGTCAGGGAAAGGAAGAGTGGAGCAGATGCTCCCTTGTTAGCGGTGGCAGCGAAAAACCGCCATATAACCGATAACACATACACTGTGCGAAGAAAAAGCCAATTAAAACACAATGGCTAAACAGATTTCACTGAGAATGGCATTAGATAAACATTCAGAGTTAGTCAAATAAAAACAAATTTAATGGAATTTTGAAATTTTTCCACAACTAACACGTTTTCACAACGATCAATACATAGATGGATCGATAGTTGGATCGATTGATAGATCGATAGATCGATAGATACATAGATCGATAGATTGCTAGGGGCGATACATTTGTTCCATTATAGATTATTAGCTTTAACATTAAAGAGATCAATAATTGATTGATTAAGATCTGTAGTAACAGAGCAAAACAACGAGAAGACATAAATAAACATGAAGTAATATACAATCGAACTTCTTTATAAATACTATAAAACTGGTTATATAGATTGGGTTAGATTCCCTTCTTTCTTTTTTGCAGTGAACTTGCTTTTGTCACTAGTTGCCAGTTAGTCTACTCACAGATTTCGCTATTTGATTCGCCCATTTTACATGCAATCGTTAATGGCGACCGGCCACTTTAGTTAGCCTTGGGGACCGACTTTGACTTCCCTTTTTTGACTCACCATTCGACGTTGTTCGACTCTTTTGCTCTTGTTTTTCTCCTGCTGGGTCCTGTCTCTAGCCTGATTATGGTCACTAATAATGAACAACAGCAGCAGCAGTAGCAGTAGCAGCAGCAGCAACAACAACAATAACAACGACCCAGGGGCTCACGTTTTGTTGTTAATGGCCACTCATTCGTTCGCACAGTGTTCTGGGAATCGTTCATGTATTCAAGACATGAACAGAGAACCGAAACAATAGGCACAAAATGCCCTCTTCACCCCTATTCCCCACCTTCCCGTTCACAGGTTCCAAAAAGTCAAGGGTCAAAGATTCTCATTTATTTTTTAAATGCTGCAATTTTTATATCCTAAGAGGATAAATGTAAATGAAAATTTTATGTACAAAACTGCGTACCTAACATTCAATTTGAATTTGCCAAATTTAAGATTTTACAACAGATTTGGCATACAATACACTATAGAATGCAGAAGGTTATTATAGACACACACACACACATACGAAACTGTGTCTAATCATATTTCAATCCAATTAGTCTTTTTCCGTTGGCTTACTAACATTTTTGGGATATATATATGCATATACATATATATTTAGCCATTTGAAGTTAAAATGTATAAAATTACTTACGAAATTAAATGAAAATTGTTAGTCGCCTTAAGGGGCGACCTTATTTCATTAGGTTTTGCCCTCCCCACCTGTTGGAATCAAGACTACATTTTCCACAGAAGAAACTTCTTAAGAAAGTTACTTATGCTTTTCTCTATCTATTCATGTTAAATTAAAAGTGCCTTAGATATATGTATAAATAAATAACTATATAAAAACTCTTTTTCTCGTTGCCTCTCTCTCTCTCTTTATATTTTTGTAACCTTAGAAGTCTTAGAGTCTAACTATTACATACATTTGGACCTGTGTACCTGTTCTTAATTCTCATCCTATGTCATTAAGTATAGATTTGCATAACTAAATATGTTCGTTTCCTTGTAGTTACTTATGTATGTATGTATGTGTGTGTACTTAGGAAAAACGGCAAAGTTCAAGAAACTTATTAAATGTCTCCATCGCACAGATACAAACAAATACCAAGAGAAAGCTTGGCCACTTATCGTTTGACTTGAATGTGCCACTAACGAGACAGTTGTGTGAGTGCAACTTGCCAAGGGAATGGGCTAAAAAGACAGCACAACACTCGTTGGAGTGGCTGACAAGGTTTGTGGACAGTGGCTAGAGGAGGGGCCAAAGCGCTGGCGAGGGTTGCAGCAAAAGAATGTGTTTGTGTGGGTGTGTGTGTTTAAGTGTGTGGATATGTGGCATGTTTATGCAAAGATATTGTATAGCAAAGCTATCCCACTGACTGCAAACTGCGAACTGTGGCTGGCTCATTAATCGTGACAAACTGCATGACAAGTGACAAGCATCTTAAAGTTACATTTCCACCCCACATCTATACACACACACAAGCACAGATACACACACTTTCTGAAGGGTAACGAGTTCAATTGGCAAGCAATCTCCAACTCAATAAATTGACTTGATTAAATCAAGCAGAAGAGTTATCAAAGAAATATCTTTTATAAGCAACTTCTACTTTGAGTAACAACTATTTACTTTCTTGCATAAGAGCTTTTGGCAATTATTGCATTCACAGTTTGTAGACATTTTTGAAGCATTCAGTAAAGATATTGCAATATGAACATTGTATTCTAAAGTTCATTTATCACTTAATGAGCTGGCCTACTGTAGAAATAGGCAATGAAAAGCGGAAGCCAGGAAATAACAACACAAAGCAAAACAAAATAAAGAAAAACCACAACAATGATAATACGCTCACAGGGAAAAGCCAGCTTAAAATCTCAGTAAAGTTTTTCCAGTCTGTGTGTGTGTGTGTGTGTTGGACACATAATGGTATACTCTTCAGAATGCGTTGACGTTGAACGTCTTTGTTTTCAAGTGGCCAAGTAGTCTCGCGCGATTCACCCACTCGCTTTCGCCTTAGTTGTCCCCCCATCGACCCACCCACCCCCAAAAACCTCGGCAACCAAAAGCAAGTCAAGTTTATTATGCATGCATTTTTCCTTAGATATTTCCTTGAATATCGTTTCAAGATGTCCTAGGTGCTTCTACTCCAGCTCCTTCTTCTACTACTACTACTACCACTACTGCTCCTTCTGTTCCTTCTGTGAGGGCACCAAGCTTTTGTATTCAAGTGCGGAAGTTGTTTAGGGCTGAACTTGAAAATTAATTTGATGCCAATGCAGAATGCCGCGAATTGTGCCTGTATGTGGGTCAAAGACTACCTAGTCTGAAAACCTTTTCAGTAGCTTTCACACACACACACACAGAAAAAAAAACTCCTAAGCTTGTTTACTAAAGAAAATCATTCCAGCGCTATCTCTCAATAGTTTCTCATCTACTTTATGCTCTCTTCATCTGTTCTTTCATTACAGTCTTACTAACTAACTGTTATGATCCTTATTTAATAAGTATTTTACCTAATTACCCATTTTTAAGAACAGGTAAAAGATAACACTTAATAGTAGACAAACAATTTAATATGACAATTTAAAAGTATTAACTATTCAAGTTAAACTTTCTGCATTACTTATAATTCCAATTAAATTTGAACTTGGTTATTTATTTTACATTCTAAATACTTTTCTTACGTCCTATTTGACTTTTTTATGGAAATGACCATTTACTTGGACTTTCAATTGGGTTAGGTCCGTTTTGTATAAATGATTTGGATTTTTCTTTTATTTTTTTCTATTTATTTTCGGTAGGGTAGTTGGGTAAATGGTTTATTTGATTTTAATTTGGCCAAGTTGAAAATGCATTCAATTCTATTTTGTTTACACACTCCATTTATTGTGCTTGGCCATTTCATTTTGTTGTTGTTGTTGTTGCTATATCGCATTTTGGGTTAAAGTTCGCCTCGGTTCGGTTTGAGCTTACCACAAGTTGGACCACAAGATTATTTACATTTACAATTTTCATTCTTATTTTGTTCGCTATTGTTGTTGTTGTTGTTGTTGTGCTATGTTGCTTCTTTTCATTTCTTTTCTCTTCTTTTCATCTTTTCTCTTTTGGTTTTATTTTTGTTTCTTTTTTTGTTTTCTGTTGTCCGCGACTTTGGTGTTGGCATTGGTGTTGGCGTTGGCGTTAGTATCGCTGTTGCTGTTGCTGTTGCTGTAGTTGTTGTTGTTGTTGTTGTTGTTGTTGTTGGGGTGTTGCACTCAACCGCCAAGACTCTTGAATAACTCAGGACATGACCAGCAAGGAGCTTCACCAGCAGCAGCAGCAACAACATTGCCATTGGGCTCAACATAGTGAAGTGGCAAGGAATAAAAAGGAACAAAATACAAGTTCCATATATATGTATGTATATATACGAGTATCCACATAATTCCAGCATACCAAATTCCAAATACTCTACCCATTTGGACTTTGATTGAGCAGGAAAAACTTTTTGTTTTGTAAAACCATATGATAATCTCGACCATAAAAATAACTTTACATTGTCTTCTGATTCAAGACTTTTCAATGTTTTTGTCAGACGATTTCTATCTTTTCAATTGCGACTGCCCAGGGGACACGTTTCCTCTCTTCGTATTCCTTTCTATTCGTGTAAGAGTAGAACACAAAGGAAAAACGAAGAAAGCGAACAAAATAAACTTCAGTAACGCCAAAAGCACTACTTCACATAATTCTTTACATACTAAAAACTTGTATAAAGTTTGCTTTTTTGTAAACAGTTTTTCTATGCGGCACACGGACAAATGGACAGTTAGTAGACACTGGACCGCAGTGCGTATGATTAATGAACGAAAATTTGCTTGTTGGCCAAGTGTTTTACAAAATCTACTAAGGCATAATTAAATTGTTAAGTTTAGATTGCGTGTTTAGTTAGTTTATTAAGATAGTTTATTTCAACGTTCTTGTGTGTGTGTGTGTGTGTGTGTAAGCGGCAGTAAGCCTAGGTCTATTATAATCAAACTACTGACGATTCGATCTTATTATTCTCTGGGTAGGCAAATGGAATGCCACTTAAAAACTTATCAACTTGCTGCTTTTGCGACAATCGAATTGTCTGTAATTTGTGCTGTCGAGTAAAGTGTTTTAAATGTCTTGCTAAAAGTAAAAAAAAAAAAAAAAAAAGAAGGGAGCAATATAACATGAATATTAAAAGCCATTTACCAAAGTCCGACATCAGGGGCAAGCTCGGAATGTTGAGCCCAGAAGAACAGACACAACAGGAACAGAAGCAGCACCTATAACATTGTCGAGCCGAAGAGTTTTAATTACGAGGCGTAATGAAATCAGCTTGATTTATGCATGTTGGCTGCACTTGCTCCTCCTCCTATCCAAAATGAGCTGAGGAGTGTAGAGTGTACGAGTGGGAGTATATCACAAGGCGCAAACGGATGAGAGGACTATGGGAAGAGGGTAGAGGATGGGGCTTTGTTGTTGCGCCACCTGTCAGAGGCAATGCCAAGACATGGCAACCATGTGGTTACTCACATTAACAAAGCCAACCATGTTGGTTCCTTGCAACTAGACATCGTTGCAGAAAGAGATGGATAGAAAACTGCCAGGGGCCAAGACACAGAAAGAGAGAGAGTGAGAGCGAGAGCAAGAGACAGAGGGAGACAGAGGGAGAGAAGGATGAAATGCATGCCCATACCACGCCCAGTCAACAATGCAATTGAAATGCACCGCCTGCTGTCACACGCGGCGTATGAGTTATATGCTTATGCAAACGCAGTACCAACAACCCACAGCCCACAGCCCGTAGCCCGCATTGTGTGGCATGTGTGGCTAGGAGGTGGACTTGGAGGATGGATAATATGTGAATGGGTAGTTAGGGTTGAGGCTGAATGGGGCTTGTAGCAATTATATCGCCAACTAACAGAGATAAACGGATGCATGTGAAAACTTTTATTTAAATTGCTTTTGCCATTTTGCCATGTAATCATGAAGAGGGAGAACCAAATGCAGTGAGGGGTTATTAAAACTACTGGATAGCAGGAGAGGAATCTACTGTGTCACAACACAAGGCAAAACTACAAACAATGTGGCAATTGGTTAAGAAATTTGCCCAAAAATATCAAAATATAAGCATTCAAGTTAAATTGATTTTGCTTTTGCAGTTCTCTTCTTTTATAGTTAGCCCTTCTTGAGTTTTGGACTTAGCTTATATATTTGAATGTTATTTGTATAGTAAGTATATAAACTTCAAGTCTTTGGCCAAACAAATTTAAATTATCTTCAACAACAACAACATTTCTTTAGGGCAGCTTAAGTTTAGTTATCTCTCTTACACTTATAGCAGACATCAATTGTGATCAATAGGTCTAAAATTGGAACACAATGTTATTTTCCTACTACTTCCTACTTATGTATATAGTGTATACCAACTACCTCATTCAAAAAAACACACACAAAATTTTTTTGCTTATTAAAAACTTTCCTTATCAGACACTTTTCAACTTTTGACTAATTAGTTCAAAATTTATAAAAATAAAAATTTCGTGCAACTGGCAAAGAAAATTTGATAAGTTGATAATTTATATTTAGTAAATGCAATGATTTAGTTATTTCTTTGCTTATCATTATTTCAGCGAACGTTAATAAAAGTTTTTACGTTTACGGTTCATTGAAAGTTTATTATTGACTATAAAACTTTTGTGTCTTGTGCTTGAAGGAAATTCAAATGTAATTTCAGGGTCATGCATGTATCTGGTTTTTGGCTTTTGAAGTACTTCACTTTGTAAGCGAGACAATTTGTTTTGACCGCACTGATTGCATTGAGTGGAACCTGAAACTGCATAGAGCTGACAATGAGACACAGTGACCCTAGGCGTGGGTGGGTAGTCAAGGACAAGAAGGCGTTTATATATTCACATATGCTAGCGGCTCGGTTTTATTGTCATTGGCATCGACGACTACATTCACATTCATATCTACAACGGCATCTGTATCTGCATCTGCATCTGCAACGGAGGCACGTTCATGTTGTCTTTGTGTTGTATTTTGTGGGAGAGACTGTGTTATGAGTAACAAACAAGCGTTGAGTGTGCATGTTTGAGTGTGTGTGTGTGTGTGTGTGTGTGAAGGATTTCCTTGGAACACACTCACCAAACAGACCAACAAACGCACACTCCGCGAATCGAAACGAACCCAGGAACGAGGCAGGACCGAGGCACTTATCGAGCGTCAAAAGCGTTAAATGTCGCTTATCTTGATATATTCCGAATCGCATCCACCCCTTCAAGCCCCACATACATATTTACTTACACACATATATACTCTCTCTCCCTCTCTCTCTCTCTCTTTTGCGTTTGGCACTTACGCAAACATGCCACACGCCGCCTGCAGCACATTTCCAATTCAAATTGCGAATATTGCAACAAATTTTCGTTGCCAGCGAACAAAAGGAAAAGAGTACCAAAAAAAAAAAAAAAAAAAAGCGAGATGATAAAGAAAAGAAGACAACTGCATCAGACGCCTCGGCAAATATGAATGCAAGCAAAGCTACAAAATAAAATACAAGCCAGAAATGAATTGAGCCAAACACCGAACTCTTAATGACCTTTTCATGTATAAGAGTATGAGATTGACTACCTATAGTATGCATTAGTTAGTCCTTCGATAATTGGTAAGTTACTGTGACTTTCCTTTAATAATTTAACAAATTTATTACGATTGCATACTTAAGGCGGCAGCAAATGATAAGCCAAACATTGTATTAGTTTGCAAATACCTCTTTTGAGTAAGTGTATAGAAAATAGAATGCAAATCCACTACAAAATCTTCGCTCAATTTCAGTTATTGTTGCCTAGATGCATCGCCACGATAAAGCACTGTGATCTCGATGTCATGGCAAACTAAAATTCTCTCAAATATGAAAAGATTTTAAATCAATTTTGTTTGGGATTCGAAACACATAAAAAAAACTCCACGATTCTATTGGAAAGATGTGTAAAAGAATTTTAAAACAACCTAAAAAAATTGACATAACTTTTGGATTTTATATTAATGACGATCTTGTAAAGAATTAAGCAAATGGTTATACTATACTAAGCAAATTGGTATACTAATATTTTTGCACCACTGTATTTGTGTTTGTGTTTATGTGTGTGTGTGTGTGTGTGTTTGCGGCCAATGGCAACCTGCAAGTGCAGCTGTTGATGTGGCAAGTTTTGATCGATTGTTGAATAGTTTGGTTGGCTAAATGGTTCGATAGATGGTTGGTTGGTTGGATGGATTGAATGATAGTGGTGGATGGATGGATGGATGGGTGAATGGATGGTTGGGTGGTTGCGTTGCGTTGCAGTGTCTGCATTTCAGTTTATTTGGCCGCCATTTCTTAGTATACGCGACGCTTGAAGTCAGAGGTAGGAGACATGGTGGCAATCATCGCAATCGCTTGGAATCAATGTTTGCCTTTGCTTTTTCTTTTTCTTGCTTTTCTTTTCTGTTAGTTTCTTTTATTTTTTTGTTTTCGTTTTTGTACATTTCTTCTTTTTTTTTTTTTTTTCTTCTGTACGTTTTTGTGAAATGTTGCATATTGCCCGTGGTGTTACCCACTTCATAGCTGCCAGCTGTTGCAGCATTTATAAAGTTGCTTCCATTCAGACAGTCAATCAGTTAGTCAGTCAATCAGTCAGCGCCAGAGCCAGAGTCAGTCAAATTTGTCAACGCACTGCGGGCCACAATTTCTGGGTTCTGGTTCCTGCTACCAAAACATAGAGTGAGGAAGAGAGAAGGAGAGGGGAGGAGTTGCTCGGTGATGTTTACTTTACTTTCAGCCAGCCTTTTTATTAGAAATTGTGCGCGTGCAGCAGCTGCTACTTGGCCTCCGTCCTTTTTCCATTTCCCATTTCCCTTTTTTAGTTTTCTGTTTTTCTTCTCACACTGTGTGTGTGTGTGTGTGTGTGTTTGTGTGAGGAAATTTATTGCTTCTTTACGGCGTTGTTGATGGTCCTTTGAGTAACCATTTTAATGGCAAAATACAGGAGACAAAGAAAATAGACATCAACCTGTAAACACTGATAGGGTGACACAAAGGACTATTCAATTTTGATATTCAACCCGAATAAATTAACCAAAATATATATATGAAAATTGGCTACTTTAGCTAAAATTTTCTTTAACTGCTAATTCGTTTATGTTTCATTTTTATGATTATGTGTATTATTTTTTTCACTGTGCTGATCCCTGAACAATTCTTGCAACTGCAATATTGCTTCTTTATTTGTTTTTTATGTTTCTTTTTTGAATGTGCTGCTGCACCAACTGTACTTAAAATCTAACCAGAAACTGAGGCACGTACACACACACATACACACACACGTGCATATATATATATATATATTTACTTGCACATCCAACGAGAAACTCTCCAACTGAGCCTGTCAGCTGGCCTGACTGGGCATACATCCAGTAGTTGTACTTTGAAATATAAGCGGCGGCACTTGAAGCGATTTAAGTAAAAGACCGCACTGAGGCTAGGGAGTTGCAGATGGTCATGGGAATGCCGTTGGTAAGGAAGGAGTAGGATACGGATGCGATGGATTGTACAGGCAAACGAAGTAGACACTGCCAAACATGGTGAGTGGGGGAATGTGCGGGGAGCATGTGCAGCATGGATTGGGGCCGGGGCCCCAAAAAGTATGCTGCATGAAACATTAAGCTGTCGCTGTCTACAGTTTTGAGCATGAAGGAAACTGCAGCTCCAAATAAGATTTGACAAATGAAATAGATACGTACATACATACATACATACTTAATGTATATGTATGTGTCTATATATAAATTTTCATTAAGTTGACCTTGCCAAAAAATGGAAAATCAACCGATTTTCTAAGCATATATCTAGAAATTGAAAACATGAAAGTGAGAGAAGCACTGCGAATAATTTCAAGTTTGATTTCAAGTGTTTTGTTTTTACAAACAGATCATGAATATTATAAAATTCAAGTGGAATTCCAGGTAAAGGAGTGAATTTTAGTTTATTTTATGGTGCTATATGATTGAAATTTATGCACAAAGTTGATTTGAGTTGAGATAACAAATCAATTTACTGGCAAACAAACAACTGGGCATATCTATTTGGTTGTTGATAAATTTAAATTGAGGTTCATGTACGAGTATTCCTTAGTGGAGCAGCAGCTGTCTGCCGCCTGGCAAAAGAGCCGTTTCTCCTTTCAAGCCATTTCATTTTGTCGGATAGACTACAGGCAAGCAAGCATGCAAACGAAAATCCTCTAACAAATGACTAGGCTAGTCATAGGAAGAAGAAAGACAGGGAGTTAGCAGGGACTCTCTCTGCTTCATATTGTGAGTTGTGTTTTGGCTGCATTATTTATGTCATTTAATGTACAAGCATCTATGTACATGCATACATTGCAAGAGACAGACGTATCACTCTCAGCCCCAATTTAAGCTTCAACAATCTCAGTGTAGTCAAAATGCGAAGCTAATACAAAGCACTAGCCTTTGAGGTGCAGTTGTGCATTTGATACCAAAATACTAATGCTACATCATGAGATCAACAGAGGCTAGATGTCTATGGAATTTACTTGTCAGAAAGAAGGAAAAAACTATCTGTATACTCTAAAGTCTGAACAACAATAAGTCTTACATAGGTACACATCAAAAGGATAATACAACAATTAGACATAATTTAAAGGTCAATTTCTTGTGACTGTGACTGAAACAAATTCATTTTTGCAGCAACCGTAAATATCGTGAACCCAGTAGTAAAAAGTAACTTCCTTTTTAACAAGTTTATCAACTGTTTATCAAAAGTCTTTAAAACGTTACAGCAAACTCATAATATTTACATTGCAAATGACTAGTAGTTCCTTCCATTTTTTTGTGGTAAGAATTTTTGTGGTCTTTATTTATTTATGATGAGGCTATTTGATTCGATCCATTAAAGTGCTAAATATATTAAAGATGGCGTACAGCAGCTGCCTTTCCCGCCATAAGCGATCGTAAAAAGTGCTTGTAAACGTGAAAGAAAATCGTAAAATATACAAAATATAATAATAAACGCTAACAATGAATGGCTAAGTAGAAGAATGAAAATGACAAAGTACAAAAAACTGTTGGATATCAACCAAACAAAAAACCATGAAGGACTGGTAAAATGAATGAAATGTTTTGGCCCACCCAGGAAAATAAACTAGTAGCAAGAAGACAAAGAAAAAAACACGCAGGAAAACAGATGAGCGGTGGCATCTGACCAGGGATGACTGTGTCGCCGCCAGAAGGTCTCAGTTCTCTCTATCTCTTTCGACTTAGCCTGTCACAATGTTTTCCTCTGTTTATTGATTGCAATCGTTAAAATATGATGCCAAAAGTCCATTGGTCCTTTTCATGTACAAAATAGATTTTATGGTAGTAGAAATTGTTGCCGCCATCCAATGCAACTGTCGCTATGTTGTCGTTGTTGCATAATTTAAGTGGAAAATATTAAGCGAAAAGGCACTTGACAAGTTTATGACTCGCTTTCTATGGCGCACCATCATAAAAACTGACCTCAACTCAAGATTTTGTGGAGGGTCCTTTCACTTTCCATACCACCATATTTATCGTATCCTTTTTATCGAAATGTATCATTACAGTACATTTACCATACCAATTGCAGCTTTGCTTAAATCTGATTGTTTTGATATACTCAGCACAGTAAACATTTCATCATGGGTCGCCTCTTTTCTTTTTCTTCTTCATTTCTTTGAGCTGCACCGCCATAAATAACTTAATGTGCGTTCCCGAATTTTAATGTCGCACATTGGGGCTAAACGCACAAAAAATATGTCACTGAGTCTTTTAAAGATGAATCCGGTGAGATAATGAGGAGCCAAGGGAGCCACAAAAAGCTAAAAACCCAAACAAAATTCCATCGGACTAAAAGAAAGAAAAGCAAAATGCCAAAATACTCTACAGAGCCGCTTTAACTCAAACGTTAAGCCCATAAAGCGACAAAACGCCGCCGCCGCTGCTGCATTTACCGCTGAACGTTGAATACCGACTCAATCCGAAATCCGGGCAGTGCCGCATTTATAGCTGCACGGACATTAAACTGCGGCAACAAAAATACATAAAAAAACAACACACTGCAAAAACAACACAAAAATAAATAAACACAAAAATCAACAGTGTGGCAGCCTCGTTTTCATCCTTGTCCACATCCTTGTCATCAGCATCGCCAGAACCAACACCAACATCAACACCGTCAGCGTCACCATCACCATCACCATCATCGTCGTCGTCATCGCCATCATCAGCATGGTCCAGGACTTTGGCACAGTCAGTAAAGCGACGCTCAATCAAATTGCACAAGGACCATCTACAGAAACAGCAACAGCAACACGAGCAGCCATAGTTGATTAAAAAGTATATATAAATATGCAAATAAATACATATGTATGTAACAAATGCATTGGTGTGGGTAAAAAGAAAACAATCACCGAATTAAGCATATCCTTGTGATATCCTTTTCAAAAGCTTTGAAGAGAATATGTTGCTTGTCTACTAGGTAACATAAAAGACAGATCGAGTTAAGACCGTAGAAATAGCTTGAAAACAATACGAAAAGATCAGCAGAGAAGAACAAAGATCCCTAGACAAACACGCAAAAACTAACCATTTTTTTGCACATCCTCGAGCGATATTAGAGAAAAAAGCTAAATTTGTATTGATTTCGAGACGATAAGTCAAAATGTGATTCCATTGATGCTACTTAAGCATCAATTGTGGCCCAAAAACAATAGACAATCTATACCCATTTTAGATGCCGATATTCTGGATACAAGTGCTAATCCAAATGGTAATTCGGTTCATCTATGGTTACTTTATTGCTGATAATATTGATTTCTATATATGTATGTGCATTTATTTCGTTCAAAGTAATTGATTTGCTTCTCGTCTTGTGTTTTTTTCTATCTTTTGGATATGGGCAATTGCCCAGTTAAGTTGATGGTTTGCTGCATCTCATAAACTCATTGCAAAAAAGATTATTTCAATTTAACAAGATGTTTGTGTACACAGTCAGTGTACCTACATACATATTTTTAGATATACATATATACCTACATATAAATACATATATGTATGTATAAGTATGTATGCTAACATACATATACATTGTGTGAAGCATATTATTAAATTTATTTTTCCTCAACTGCCAATTTTGCTGGCACAAAAAGTTGAGAGAAACTCAATTTTGGCCAACGAGGCAAACGGCAAACTGCAAACAGCCAAACAAAAGATTGAAAGAGTATGAGGAAGAGAGAGAGAGAGAGAGAGAGAAAGAGAAGCAAGAAGGCAGAGGAAGAAAATGAGAGAAGGGTTTTTCTACTTTTTTTTGTGAAGAGGGGGTAAGAGGAGCCTCAAAACTTGTGCCTAATGTGGTGAGACTGCAGTGCATAAATCCATTAAACTAATCACAAAAATTGCAAAATATGTTGGCAAACTCTAATGCAGCAAAATATGTGGAAAGAAGCAGAAACAGAGTCTAGGAATAGTAGTAGGCAGAAAGCAGCGAACGAACAGAAGGAAAGCTCTGAAAGCGTGGGAGCTGATGCTAAAGCCAAGGCCAGTGCCGGAGTCAGAGGAGTCAACGGAGAAGGATAGAGGGATAGGGCAAAAGCAGATGGATAGCAAACATTGTTGCCGTGGTCAGAACTCAGTCTCTCTCCTCATTGGTGTCCTCCTACTATTAGTAAGCCGCACAAAGTCGCACGAGACATGCAAAAATGTTTCCCTCCGCCTTTTAAATCCTCAATTCTCAATCCAGAATCCTCAATTCCAGGTCCCATCTCTTTCTGTGCCCCTAGTCCTGCCTACCTGCCTAGTGAACCCCTCGCTCTGGATCTGTCTCTGTCTCTGTAGCTGTCCCTGGCTTTGGATCTGGCTTCGCCATCAGGCACTGAGCCGCCCTAAGCCGACATTTAAGACTTTTCCATCATTTTATTTCATTTCATGTGCACCCGATTTTTGTTCTCATTCTGTATGTTTTTGTGTGTGTTGCTATTGCTGTTGCTATCTCTGTCTATGTCGCTCTCTCGCTCGCCATTCTCCTTCCCTGTATCACTATCCCTCTCTTATGTGTCTTTCTCGCTCATTTTTTTTTTTTTTTTTTTTTTAAATTGTTCAAGCACTTTGGTTTTAATCTTGCGAAATTCAGCATGACAGACAGGGATGGGGGACCAGAGACAGCAACAGCATTGCACAGTGTCTCAAAACACTTTACGGAAGACCAACTGAAAGAAAGATCTTCAATAATAAGCCATGATAGGTTAGGATCTTACATAGATCGCTTAGATCTGAACCGTAAAAGAGTTTCAGTGATATGTCGTTACGTTTTTTTAACCTTTTTGCGACCCCTTAAAGTATGCAATGCATTAAATTTTATTCACGATCTCAATAATAGCTTTCAACGTCACTAAATGCTAATATTTCTTATGATGTACCACTGTGCTGTGAAAAGCAGCCAAGCAACAACGAACTGACGACATTTGCCGCCTGCCTGGTGACTGGCCACTGCTTTGGCTTCTTCTTTCACTGAAGGAAGCGAAATTTTTGCAGAGGATTTTGAACAATTCAAAGCACAGATTTACTAAGGCAAGAGAGCCCAACTGAGTGTAAAAGGGGGAAGTGATGACAGGGGATGGAGGGGCGGGAGAGAAGAGATTTAGCAGAGGACGGCGGACTTGTTGGAGTGGGTGGGAGGATTGGGAGTGGAAGTGAGAGTGGGAGTCGGTGGCCAGAGCATAGGCATATAAAATTACATAACCCAAGATTAAGTAAGAATTTCTGCACATTGAAGCTGAAGCGGAAACGAAAATGAATATTGAAATTGGTTTGGCAGCTGTGCATGTGTTTTTTCTTCTTTTTTTGGTTCCTTCTCGTTTCGTTTCTGTGTTTCTTTATATATTTTAGGAGGAACAGGGGCGTGGTCATGAAAGACTTACAAATGCGACGCCCATAACATATGCAACACACACACACACAGACACGATGATAGAAGGGGAGGGTAAAAATGCCAATGAAATGTGTGTGTGTGTGTGTGTTTTTGCAGGGAAATGAAAATTCTGAAAGCAAAGAAGATGATGAAGGCGACGGATGATAAAGAAGCCAAAGGCAGAAGGAAAAAGGAAGGAAGGATAGGTCACAGCTCCTGCTGGCGCTTCTGCTACTGCTTTATGATCGTTATGAAACACCACAACATCCTTTCACCCTTTAGCCCACTCCCTATTGACATCGTTATGGGAAATTTTAACATATTGCACTGTGCCCTAGCTCGAGGGTAAAGTAGACGAGATTTTTGGCCAAAAACCTAATGCACTGATGCTAAAAATTATGATGACGATACAGATGACGATAATGATGATGATGAAAGAGACTTGTGTTGTGCACATTTTAATTATGAGCCTAGACTATATTGTATGCCCAAACAAGCGGGCTAAGCTGAGCATTTGGGCGTATCTTTGTGCCAATGCTTTTGCCTTTACCATTGCCTTTGCCTTCGTCTTCGCCTCCGACTTCCATTGTCTATGCCTCTCATTGTGAGTACCACTGCCAGTGCCACTGCCACTGTCAATCAAGCGGCAATGTCGGCAATTGGGGTAACTGCAATTGCAACTGGCACTGATATCTCAAAACTGGGCGGATGCGGGATCACACAAAGGCATTTAAACAACGACATGGCAAAGGCATTGCAAGACAGCCAAAAAGGAATCAAATAGACATTGAACATCTGCCTAAATTTCAAAGAGTCCTTGAATTTTGATTAAGCAATGGTTACATTAAAGATTTATGCATATATAGTAAGATTAATGCAAACCGATTCCCTCTACTAGCATTATGTGAGATTCTCTCTGCATATGAAAATGGATGATGAAAATGCAAGCTGAGATGAGTTGTTCAAGGGAGGAGAAGCAAAGGTGAAGTGAATGGATATGGATATGGATATTGAGGGGGGATGAAGATGGATAATCTGCAAACATCAGTTTGTCAATTGTAATAAACTGAAAGAGAGAACTTTATCGCCTCTGCCTGGAAGGGATATATAAAGGTAAATGGCAACCGTGTGAAATGGTAGCAAATGCGAGACTCGACGACCTGCTTTTACGACTTCTCTGTCAAAGTGGAAAAGGCGACAAGAAAGCGGCATTGGGGGACCAATGGAGGGTGGCATTGACAACGACAACGAGAACGACAAAACGTATGATACATGAAATTTGTTAGTGCCTGATAGTTATGAGCGTACTTTGGGCATAAGAAAATTCCCAAAATGATAATAAAATACATAAGACGTATACAAAAATGTTGGCAACTCATTTGAATTACAACTACTTTTAGTGCGTATGCGACAAGGGAAACTAAATAAACAATTAAACTAATTGCGATATAAAAGATATGTGAATCATAAAAAATTTGAATATCTCACAATTAACAATATGTTTTGTTTCTTGCTAAAAGATTAAAGACTAAAGGCTAAGGTTGGAAATCAAAAAGTGTCTCAATTTGAACGAATATTGGGAAGTTTTGTAAAAGTGTTGTTAAAGGATTCCCTATTCTCTTTTTCTCTTTTTTTCGTATTAAATATCATTCTGTTTGTCCTTTATACATACATACATTTCATTTCTTTGATGCTCCTTTATTGCTTATGCCTTGGACCATTGCATTATACTTTAGTGTCTTTTGCTTGTTATGTGCAATCGACAAACACATCCAACCACACCCACTCACACACTCACACTCACACACATGCACATGCACATTTTGGTCCAGCCGCCGCCTTTGACCGCCAGCGGCGAACTTTTTGCCGCACGAGTAATTCGCTGGGTTTTTCTCTGTCAACCAAAAATTGTTGGCTCAAAGTAGGTTTTCTTGTTGGCAGCAGTCCCAAAACGAGTGAACAACTCGCCAGACATTCAAACATCTAGTAATGCGCCCGACCTCCAATCCACCCACTCGAACATATCCCGGCTCCCAGCAACCTCACCCCAAATAACAAAATGTGACGGAGAGTGTAGGCAATAAAATGTAAACCAGTCACTGATAGACACAACGACGGAGAAGACCAGCAAAACCAGGAGACCAGAAAACAACCAGTCATGTGGTTCTGTTAATAACAGCAGTTATTACTTAAGTCTCTTGTTTCATTTCAATTTCATTTCGTTTTGTTTTATGCTGCGCCTGCACATTCGAAGTGAGTGTGGAGCACAGTGGTGCGAAGTCACAAGAAACACCAAAAACCAAAGAACCAAATATTAAACATCTCTTTCTCACTTTTATGAAAACAGGAGCCTTTCTATTGACTATCTTTGGAGTCCTTGCAAATAAATGTGATGTGCGACACTGTGCAATGGCTGTGCAAACACAATTTTTTTTTTTTTTTTTATTTAAATATTAATCATACGCCTCATATGCTCTACTTATTTTTCACATATTACAATGTCGAGCTAGATGGCATTTTCGCTTGGCAGTTGTTAAATGTTATGCAATAAATGTTTGTGTATGTGTGTGTGAGTGGGTGTGGGTGTGGGTGTGCCTGTGTGTGGTTAAGTTTGTGGGTCGCTGGTTGTCTGGAAAAGTGGGCTGATGAAAGCACCAACTCATGTCGGCTTTGTCATTGCATTAGCATAAAAATGTTAAGTCGTTGTAATGGCAGAGGCAGCAGCAGCAGCAACAGCAGCCAACAACATTGCCAGTTTCTGTCATCGATTTTTAGGTATCATCCCGCCCACAAACTTTTAGTCTAAGGTTCGTTTTTTTTATTTTTGTTTTTTACTCATACTTGGCCGCAACTTCATAGAAATTGCAACTAGTCGAAAACATGTCTGGCGGGCAAGGACTTTGTTTGGTCTGTTCTTTTCTCTGCCATCGTTTTGCAGCTGCCACATAATGGAAGCCAAGCCCAAGTAAAAATAAAAGCAACTAAAGACAAAACCAATAAAAACCGACTACTTCAAATGGGCGGCAAACAATGAAATTAAGCACTACAAATAGTATGGCTACAATCCATTAAAGTCTATTGTACCTATTTGATACTAGTATATATGTATTTATATACATATATATACATATATATAGGTAAATGTACATGCATCTATATTATAAATATTCATGTTTGTTTTCTTTATATGCTAAGGTAAGAAAAACAATTATCCTTACACTGAGAGACAAGGAATGAAGCTGAGGTTTCATTTGCATTGAATCGGAATACATTTATCTTTTAGTTGATCATATGAATTAACGAAATTCAGAATTCTATTGGTAAATTATTGAATCTAATTTAAACTTGCAAACACTTTAAGACAATTTAATGGAGACTTAACACAAATAGTTTGATTTCGAATACAAAGTTTGATTTCGAATACAAATCTCAACAGATCTTATTAGATTACAACTCGAACTTTTGACTGCTAAACTCATATCGATTGAATGTGAATAGTTAACTTGGCTATATGAAAATGTCAATATATAGGTACTAAACTTGTTGTTAATATAATGTACCAATGTTAGATAGAACTTTTTTCTTGCTCTTCCTTAAACTTGTTTCATTTATAATCTAAAAGGCCATAGTTAATATTATTAAAACTAAAGTAAATAATTCGTCAGTCAATCTATAGATTGTTATTTTCATCCCTAAGGATAGAAATCTTATTGATTTAATTGATGGAAAGCTTTGGCAAATGTATATGAAGACCAAATCGTTTTAATATTTAATTTGCTTTGATTTGCGCTCAGTGTATGCGAATTTTCTTTCGAGATGCTGCCACTCCACAGTACGGAGCTACAAATTCATTTATATTTAGATATTCTGCAGAGATTTCATGTTGAATAAATGCTGAATCAATCGCAAAATCCTTATCTAAACCCAACCAACTAACTTACTTTTCCCTTGGTTTTTGGTTCTCGTTTTATTTTTTTTTTTTTGTTCAAAGTAGAGAGAATTTGCATACAAACTGCACACCAGTTGAGGTAGGGAAAACCTGAAAGGAGTGAAGAAGGGAACCGGGTGTTGGGAATGCAACTTCCGGTGTGCACTTTTTGTGGCAATGGGATACTTCGGGGTGAGGTTTGGAAGCAGTGCTCCTCCCAGGATGTGCTCCTCTGTTATTAATTGCGCTTTTGCACTTCACGATTTGGGCCTAGCCTTGCCCTCTACCTCTCTGCCGCTCTGCTGACAGCGTTGCATGGCTCCGAATATTGCCAAGTCATTTGCCAACTCTGTCTCTCCGCGTTTCTCTGACTGTTTCATATCTATCTATATGTTTCTGTGTGTGTGTGTGTGTGTATGCAAATTACTTTTCCCACCATTTTCCACTTTTTGAGAGAGCAAAGGGGCAAGGCGGGGGCTGCCAGAAATTGCAGGAAGGGATGGCAGTCAGTCGGCTTATGCACACGTCGGTGCATTAGCGAGTGCATTACCAACCACTCACCCTTTTTCTTCCCCCTCACTACCGCTAGACCCTCCTCCGCCCTGTTATACCTCATCCGGCCAGTTCGCTGAATGAAGCAGCGCAAAGTATGTAAATGAATATTGGAATTTCGATAATCCGCCTATCGAATGAGCGGTTGTGGGTGGTTATATGTTGTTGCTGATGATGATGATGATGAAGGGGCGAGATGTGAGTCGGTTGAGTAGACGACGACGATACAGGGAACGGGGGACCCTTCACATAAACGGCTTTTAGGGCTTTAGCAATGCGTGAAATTTCACATATTTGCCATTGCCATTGCCACACTGCAACAACACAACAAAATTGTCCTCGGCATGCACATAATAAGTGTATAGGTATGTGTGTATGTGTATTTTGCATAATTGTTAAATGGAAAATTGCGTATGGATAAATCGCTTGCTCTCCCCTTAATGATAATTATGTCACACACAAAAGCTACAAATTTGACTATCCTATGAACATGCAGGCACAGACATACATACATATTTAGGGAACTGGTAATCAAGTAAATTAATCAAAACTATGGCCTGTACAAAGTATTTCCTTTACATTTCCAGATCTTCAATTAATTGTTACATTGTGATAATGCCAAATGGCAGAATATATATACATATGTATATACGTATACATTCTTAGTTGGGGTCAGTACTTGTCAATGACAAGATAAGAAACTGTGAAATTCTTCATTGTTCATTAACAATGTCATTTATTTATGCATGTTTCTATACCCCATCAACATGAGGGATGGATGGCGTTAGGCTCACAAAAAGTTTCCCATGCGCCTCTATATGAGTTTGTATCTATGTATGTGAGTGTGTGTGTGTGTGTGTGTGTGTGTGTGTGTGAGAAGTGTATATAACTTTTCCAATTTGTCCTTTGTGCATGTCTTTGAAGTAAGTGTAACGAGTAGCAACAACAACAACATCCACAACAAGAGCAGCAAAGCCAACAGCAAAGAAAATTAAAATAACATTTTCGTCTGCATATTTATGGCGTTGAGTGTAGCTACCAAATAAAACTTTTCAGTTACACGTTCCCAGGGAAAGCAAAAAAAACTGAAAAAACGAGCCAAAAAAAAGAAAAAGAGATGAGAGATGAAAAAAGGTAGCGCTACACAGTGAAAATTGCGAGAAAATGATGCAAAATGGCAATGTGAGCCACAAGAAATAACTAAAAGTAGATGGACTTACGACCGACCAGACTAATACCACTTGATGTACCACTTCAAATTGGATTCAGAAAACAAAATGTTTACGAAAATGAATATCACTTATCCGACATGTCATCCAAACAATGGAAGCCAAAATTGCAAACATGGGACACCTTAGATATTGGCCCGATCTGACATTATAAAAGATGCCAGAAACAGTTGGCCTGCGGCGAATGAGTGAATGCACATGCCTTGCTTATACTCTGCCATGGCACAGTCACACAAAGTTGGCAGGTAGTTTGGGACACAACTATCACAGCTTCCGCTTTATCAACACCCGAACTTCCGCTGCAGACTGTCGCGCCCGGGTACGGGTCCGGGTTCGGGACCGGGCCAAAGTCCAGGCTCAGGAATGTTGGCTTCACTTCACGCAAAAACAAAAACAAAAAGACCAGAAAGCAAAAAGCAAAAAAAACAAAAAAAAGGCCAACACAACCAACAATAACAACAACAAGAATAGCAACAAAAATATAACGACTGAACCCAGCGGACATTGTCGCTGCAACTTGCTGGTGCTGGCAACGCGGCGAATGAGCAACTTTTTGTTTTGGCATTTTAATTTATTGCTTGCAATCTTTTGCGCCGGCCACTGCCTGGCAGTTGTTCCCTTTGTTGTTGTTGTTGTTCGCGTTGTTGTTGCTTCTGTTATTGTAGACAGGCCATTGAACCTTCATTCAGCAGTGGCAAAGTTCCATCTATCCGCCTACTTCTACCACCACCATCACCCAGCATTTCTCCTTTTGCCATTTTACCTTTTTTTTTTTTGTGCCTGTCTCTAACCAGCAGCATTCATTCTGGTTGTTACTCAGGTGGCGATGAACCGCATTCCTATTTTTGGTTTAATTTTAAATGCCAAAAAAAAAATATATATATAAAAAACAATCGCCTCTATCTACCGGCTTTGTCGACCAAATTGAATGCGGTGACTGAAAAAGCATCCAAATAGAAATAAAAAACGAACACAGTAAACGAACGACAGAAGAGACAACAACGCGGATTGGGGTTTATTGTTAGTTTTATTTTGGTCATCATAACTAAAAAGTTATGCTCGACGTTTAAGCCAAAAAAAATGTATAAATACTTTAACTAGGCCACTTTCCAGCAATCTCAGCACACGCATAGGGAGAACACGGTTAAAAGTTTGTTTGTTCTTTTGTCTCTCGAGTGACATCTATGTGACTAACGCTAACAGAAAGTCCAAATGCTATCCCGACAAAAAAAACCTCTTCCTCTGATACATAAAATTCACAATCAACTATCAATTAAGCATTTGACGTTGCATTTCTTTTTCTATTCTTTATTAAGAGTTACATTGTAAGTAAAAATGCTTGTCAAAACCGACATATAACGCATACGCAGATTATACGAGCGAGACTAATAACATTTTAAGACTTGTGTGATCTTTGGTCAACTGGGAAATCCATTATAAACAGGGTGATTCTTTCTTGAATATCCTAATTAATGATGACTTTTCTGTTTAACCGAGATATTCTTAGAGTTTCTTAAGTGTAAAGTATCAAATGATTACAAAGTTGACTTTAATACAGTTTTCGCTATTGGCTAACTTTAAATGTGTTGATATTTTTGTTGCAGACAACTTTTTGCGAGTCTTTAATTTTGTTGGCTAGAAAATTAGGCATACTAATTGCACCCCAAAAAACCGAAACCGCAAAACACACAGAAAATTGAGAGCGAGGCCCAAATACTGACACATACCAAACGAAACCAAACCAAACTAAACCAAACGAAACTGAACCGAACAAACGGAATGATGATAACAGGCTGGTGGTGGGACGATGGTATAATGGGCAGATGGAAGGGGACCACAAAAACCGCAGAAACCGCCAACAGCTCAGTTCACCTTACTGTTTCGGGTAAAGACTATAAAGGAAGCTGAACTGACTCCTCCACAGATCGCATAAATCATTAACAAAATAAAAAGGTTGGTGGCGGGTGGTAAGTGGCGGGCGACGGGTGGGTTATGGAATAGGATGCGATGGGTAACGACAGGCAACCCTGAAATTCTGGCACACTCTGCATTGAGTTGGGCACATTTAATCTATTCTTAACCGTTTCTCCTCTTCATTCTGGGCATTTTGTAGCAAAACTGTTTTATGCCCACAGTTCACAGTTGTTGGCAACGTCAGCGAATCTGGTTTTAATCCGCATATAAGTAAAATAAATATATAACTGCAGCCGTGGCTATTTCTGCTCTCTATTTACCAGAGCACAGATGGCGGCCGCCCAAACAGGCAAACAGACAAACAGACACAGTATATTCACCATCGGCCTTACTATGCTAGGGGTGGAGGGATCCATTTGCGGAGGGCTGCTGCATGCGAAGAAGGTGCAACACAATAACTGCCTAGAAACCCACCCAGCCTAACTCTGCCCGCTCTGCCCTCTTACTTGCCGGGAAACTCAACTGTTTAAATGCATTATCTGCTAACCATTCACGGAGTATTATAATCGAGCATGTAAACACCATTAGAGGATGTATCAAGCTTTTCGCCTAGCCACCCCTTTGCCGTTGAATAATTTAGGCTTGACAGCCAGTTTGGGCGGACGGACAGTCAGACAGACAAACCAACAGTCAGATATGCAGACAAACTGCAGCCAACAGCTGTCGGCGCTCTGCCATAGCAGTTGGTGTAGCGATTATGAAAAGCGCTTCAACTTTTGTTTAAATATTTAATATTACAACCAACTATGTGAGAGATGGGAACACTGTGGGCGTGCCAATGGAATGGCTATCTCACAGTCATCATCACGATCATTATGATAAGAGTTTAATCAAAAGTTTCAATTCACATCATGGAAATAAGTTCAGAAATTTTGACAATATGCATTAAATCTTTTGTGATTTTCAAAATGGAATACGAAAACCTTTTGGAATACATTTGCTTTCCAGTCAAATATTCAGATCAGATAATAATATAACCTTATAGTAATATCTATCGTCAAGATAGAGAGTTCAAGTTAACGATCACTTTTATATTATTTAGCAGGAAAGCAGCTGTCAATCTTGCCTTTCTCACTCCATTAGTAACAGAATTCCAGATTTTAATTAAAAAATATAAAAAAATTTTAATTTAATCCATTTTAGGGTAAAACTGTCAACTGTCTTTCACTCTGTTTGAAGAGAAAACTTTGGAACTTTTTTTTCTTGTTTATAACATTTTAGCAGGAGCTGTATGTTTTTTTTTTTTTTTTGTTTATAAACTATTTAGAGCTAGTTAATCAACATGATGATGATGATGGACGTTTACATAGAGAGATGAGCCCTTGGCACTTGGCTAATTGCGCTTGATGGCCTTTTTGTAAGTTAAATGCAAATATTAATATTGAAACGCAACTAGATTTTCGCAATGAAATTAGACTTACTTAATTCAAGGGAGTGATTGTTTGATTAATTGATTGAAACGTGTAACAATTGTTAAATACAAAGACAACGGGACGATTAAAGCAAATGCAGAATTAATCATAAACTATGAGAATCATGCAAAGAGACTCAGAGGAGTCTTAACCAAAGAACTAAAACCAAAACTGAAACCGGACTATTTTCTGCTTCACTGACAACAACTTGCAAGATTGTGTGGGTGGGTGTTGGCTGCTGGTTGGGTTCCTGTTCAGGTTGTTCCTCGGTTGTTCGGTTACCTGCTGCCTGACTGCTTGACTGTCTGGTTGGCTAGTTGGCTGGTGGTGATGCGGTGCCAATTAGTCGACTGTCACCGTCACCTGTCAGCAGTGACAACAACAAATACAGCAACACAGTGAACAGCAGCAGCAACTAGAACGAGCAGCCAGCCCATGTCGAGGCCCAGGCACAAGCATGGGCATTAACCTGGGCAAATGCTTAAAGCTTGTGGTAACAAACTAACCACAGCATACAAATGCAAGCAAAATGGAGAATGGAGAATAGAAAATAGAGATTGTGGTCATAAGTGTAGGAGTACGAAGACTGAGCAATTACAAAAAACAAAACTGCTTGCTCGGTCTTAACTTTGTATGTACCGAAGATTATTTACCCTAGCAACATATGCAAAAAACAACAAAAAAATAAGCAAAAACCCAGCTGGCTCTGTGACGTTAGTCTTTAATAATAAGAATAATTTGTACACAAATCTATTAATTTGAATATGGCTTTAGGAAGTTCTTTACTAAGTTTAATTATTGTCCTCTATGTTAATGTTAAGTAATTACCAACTCAAACTAAAAAGCAGAATTCCAATAACAAAATTTTTAAAATCTGTAGCTTTTGATATTTGTTCCAATGTGTTTTTGCGCTTTATATCAAAATCAACATACAGAAACGACTTCGGTTTACAGTCGTCTTCGGTACAAGTGGACACAAAAATGGATAAACATCTTACGCAAAGAGTATAAAAGAGAAGAATACAACAACAGGAGAAAACACAAAAAGCACACACATTCTCTTTAGCCGAAACACACATAAAGGGAGCATACACTTGACGAAAGGATCGAAAGAAAACTGTGAGTCCCTATATACCCCTCAGTTCATCCCATGTTTAAGTCTTTAAAAGTTGCAGATACTAAATTAGCCGACAGGTGCGCTAAAGTGCCTCTGTGACATTTTACCAAATAAATTCGGTCCCATGGGTTTCTTTTTTGGCGCTTGCCAAAAATTGTTTCCAGTGTAGACGCAATTTTAATCTCAGTCCAAATCACGTGCTGCGGTTGCCAGAGCAGAGGCAGCAGGACTCTGCTCCTTTTCCTGTCACCGCTACAATAATTTGGACAGCCACGTTGTCGCCATCCCCTGTTTCATGTCCTGTCTTACTCTCTCTCTCCCGCCCTTTGCCTTCTGAACTGCTGTTCCCTGCAAGGTTCTGCAAGGGGTCAACGGCACAAATAATGCGGTTGAAGTGTGCCAAGAATGAATGAAAGCAACGTTCAACGAATGCAATAGAAAGCAACTATCAAAAAAATTAATACAAGTATTAGTAGTATTTCACTAAATGCATATAATGCATATAAAATACATGGCATACATACCCTAAACCAACATAAATTTTATTCTGACCAATATAAAAAGCATTGCCAAGTTTTTAAATCCTTAAGTGATGGCATAAATCTGCTGGCTCGGCAAATAAATGTTTCACAAAGTTTTTCCCTACACTTTGCAACAAGTTTTTGGGGTATTTGCGGTTTCTAGAAAAGATTTTGCTAGTTACTAATCGAACCATAATCGTACGAATCGAAACAATGTCAACGAACCTGTGGAGAAATCAGTTATTTACATGGATTATTTATTTATAATCAATTTGTAAGAGTATGGAAACTTTCTGAACATGGTTCTGAAGTCCTGCTGGCGACTTAACCCCGATGAAATCAAGCGTTTAACTGCTGTGGGCCAGTCATTGGAATAGAGTTCCAGCTTGGAGGGAGTGAATTACATTTAACCCTATAATCTTCTAGTTATCCATATATTTCCGTATGGAATTTTTCTCGTTTATTAGTCACTGGCAACAAACTTTAGTTAATAACTATGCTTTGGCAATGAGTTTGCTTAAAGATGGTGACCTAACTAATTAAATTGAAGGCAGTAAATGCCAACTGAAACTAAATAAATTCTATTAAAACAATATCGATTCACATAAAAATTGACAATAAGGACACTCAATAAGGACACTCTTTATGCAAAAATATAAACAAACACTTGAATCAAACAATGACGTTGAAATGCAGTGGTTTAAGTATGAGCCTTTATTTGATGTTTATGAATTGAAATTAGGTAAAGAAAACCATAAAAATGGAATTATTTTTCAACTATTTATTTATTTATTATTTTGAAAAGATCTCTGCTCAAAATACAATTTTAAATGCTAACTTGCAATGTTTTTTTCAAACATTTGCTCTTGTTTTTGTGCTAGTGTGCAAAATGTGAAATGGCAGCGGGGTGCAGAAGTCGACACAAGGAGAAAACGAAGTAAAAGGACCCATATGGGTTGGGCTTGATGTTGTTTTCCATTTGCCATTTCCTGGCCTACATAAACATCAGAGCCTAAGCTTGTCTCTTGCCATTCGTTACCCTCTTTGTGCACCGTCTGTCCTCGTATATTGCCTTAGCCATTCCCACCACCCGCACCCCACTCATGCCACGAAGATCCCCCTGGCTGACGTGTTGGTGTTGTTTTACCCAAATTAGCAAAATTATAGCTACTTATGTGGTTAGGCACTTTCTAAGCATTATATTGGCTTGGCTTGAATCGCTTGCTTTGCTCACACCAAAGACACCCCAACCCTCTCTCCACACACACAGCCACCCAACCCCCCAAGTTCCCAGTCACTGGCAGTCATTAAAATGTTTAATGCGATTTGGTAACCTATGAGAGATGTCCTCCCCCCTCTTAGCACACCACCCCACCCATTTAATATCATACTCCTCTCTGCTCCTCTTGTCTCCTGACCGCTGTTTAGCCATAAAATGTGGTCACGCCCCCTGCTCCTATGTAAGTTGGAATATTTTTTCTTTTTTTTTTCCCGTTTGTATTGCGAAATGAAAATACCAAGTTTGAAAATGAATAAAACAAAGAGAAAAGAATAAGAGCAACAACAACAAAACAAGTCTGAACAAGACAAAAAGAAAAGAACAGAAAAAGAAATAAACAAATAGGAAAAATTTAATAAAACACTGAAATAAATTTTTGATTAAATGCAATAAACAACTTAATGGATTTTTCTTCTCTTGGTTGTCTGGCTTTAAGGACAATTCAAGTTGAGCTTTCAAGATCTTCATATGTCTTAAACTGAAAATCCAAGAGATTAGCCTAATACACTTCACGTCATCAGATTAGAGCCCCCCTTTGTTATTTTCGTTAAGGTGAAAACAATTTGTAGACCATCGAGAAACGATTGTCTAAGAAGATTTCTACAATTCTTTTTAATTGTGGTTGAAAATTAAAGTTTATCATCTCATATTTTTAATATTTTTTTATTTTTTAACCC
The DNA here is from genome assembly GCA_018150345.1 of Drosophila equinoxialis. Lineage (NCBI taxonomy): Eukaryota > Metazoa > Arthropoda > Insecta > Diptera > Drosophilidae > Drosophila > Drosophila equinoxialis. The sequence goes on along the minus strand of JAECWI010000002.1, from coordinate 3,309,943 downwards.
AACTTTACATAAACTTTTGTCACGACATAGACATACACCTAAAGACTTATGGAATGTTTCTTGTATGTTTAAGTACTTTGGCCAACCAATATTTATTGTTTCATGGTCTCCATTTAAGTAAGTACATACTCGTATACTAAGGCATAGTAAAATGTGCTAAATAAATTTCAATTAAATGCTCCATCTCTAAATACATATATCACTTTATTTCTATTTTCCTTTTACTGAAAATCTTTATTTATTTCTTTTTCTCCTCCTTTGTCTCTCTCTCTCTCTCTCTCAGCGATTTAGTCGCGAAAATTTGTGACATTTATATTTAGATGTATTTCAACTATTATTTACATAAACGTTTTTATACATTTACATTTTGGTTTTTGTTGATTTTCGTGACACTTGGTGGCGCCCGCCCGAATTCAACAGTTTGCATTGTCATTTTACAAGTGTCAATTGGTCAATTGGTCAATGTGCAAACAACATAAAATAGAGATATATGTACATATATGGGTTTGTATGCTAAATCAAATCGTGCGAAAATATATATAAACTCTCTTGTTTGCTATAGAACGAAAGAAAAAAACACAAACTGAGTAAAATAAACATGGACAAAACGGCAAAGCCAAATCCAAATGCCTTAAATTGTAAATTGTCTTGACAAACCCCAAACTAAACCTCAAGTCTCGCAATTCCTTCCTCTTTGGATCTGCGTTGGGTCGGCTTGGTAATTTGATAAGCTGATTCGTTGCTGAGCTATTTCCCCCTTGCTGTGGAAATTCAATCTCCGTCAGAAAATAAACAGACACACACACACACACATATATATATATATATGTATGTACGTATTTACGTGTACAAGTGGAATTTTGTTCTTGCCTGTATATTTGTATTTTTAATTTTCACAAAAATTTAATTCTATTTCTTGTTGGCTGTGTCTTTTTATCTTCTTCCTTCTTGTTTAATACTCAATTGTGGTTAAAGTTAAGTTGATTACATTTATATTACTTTTCTTTTCATTTTTTTTTTCAATTTTAGAATTTTTGCAAATTTATTTTATTATCAGTTGGCATACATTGCTAATTAACTTAAATAAAGCCGAATATTATGTACTCTATTATTGAGAAGCGAAAGAAAACCAAGGGCTAAGACTGAAGAGTTTCTATGGGCTCTCACCCCCTCTTTCAGTTTCTTTATCTTCGTCTAAAAAGAAAGTAGATTAGAAATGACAACTGATCCAAAGAGTCAAAATTTGAAATTTACCTCCAGACAATCCTTTCTACTCTAAAGATAACCCCTTCAGGTTATCCTTCCAAAATAATTTTGAAGACTTTAATAGAATAAAATTTAATAGAATTAAAATGATAATAGATTTCAAAGCACTCTTTTGCGTTAATTTTCCAACACTATAACTCTATCGTGTTGCACGCCTTTGTGTACTGCAAGGCCATGCCGAGTATTCCGTGTTCCCATACAAGTGCTTATGCACACATACATATGTATACACACACATGTACACACTTGAATCCCCGACTCGTTATCCTCGGTGCGATACCTGCATGGGGTGGGGGCAGGGGGGCCTAAAGTCTTCCTTTTTGCACATTCCTCTATCTGGCATCTCAGCAATGGGCAATGCAGCCGCTTAATCCATTAAATATGTATGCATTATTCACAAAGAACTTGCTCCTGCACGGCCCGGTGGAATGGAGTACCCACGACCAACGAATGCATGTGGTGGCTTTCATTGCAAAAAGGGGGGGAACAACAAAAAAAATTTGGTTACTTTGCATAATTTATTAAATACGCGAGACTCCGCAAAGAGGCCCAGGAGCTTGCAATGGGTTTTTGTGAAGCCAGTGAGAGTGGCTCGACGAGGGTTGGGGATGGGGGAGAGGATGCAAAAGGAACGAGGGTAATTGGGTGTGTTTGGTGGGGGAAAATGAGATCTGAGCGTGTGGCATCGGCATCTTCCTCTTCACGGTCTTCTTTTGGTCTACTTTTTTGTTTTAGTTTTTTGGTGGTTTTTAGCTTGTGGTTCCTAGGCTAATGCTAATGTTTTTAGATAACCAAACGCACTCCCTGCCATTATTTAAAATTTGACTTGACTTGTCTAACAAGAAGAAGAAGCCTTACTATTAATATTATATATAAATATATACATACATAGCTCGGATGGATTAAACTTATGCCTTTTATGCTCTGCTCTGGTGATTGGTTGAAATACTTTAAGGACATGGTTATTATGGTCCAGTTGTATTGACTAGAACCTGCTTGTATTCATTGCAGGGTATTTGAGATGTCTTGCATTGAAACTTAATCAAGAACAAAATTGTTTTATTGTGGGGTAGCAGCATTTGCCTAGGATCCGGCCTAGAAGTTCTCAAGAGCATGATAGTGACTTCCTCATTTGCTGCTTAACCTCATTCTCTGCAAGTTTTCCCACTCTCTCTTTCGGTGTTTTATTTTATTATTATTTTTTTTTTCTTTTTCTTTTCTGCTCTCCGAGTCCCTTAGGCAAGGGCAATACCAGAGACCACAAAGATGCTGGTTGCAAAAGTCGGAGCTGGCTCCTACGGCACGTGAATGTGTCTTCAAGACAAAGTTGAAGTTGAAGGGAGAATAGCAAAGGAATGCAGGGAAATGCTTATGCAAATGTCAAAAATGCTTGGGAGTGCAATGACAGCGCTAGACGGTGACGAGACATTAAGGTCCTTTTCCCTCACTCATTTTCTTTACCAATTTCTTTGTCTCTCATTCTCACTCTCTTAAAGTTGCTGGTGCATTGTTTTATTTCGTTGCTTCTGCCACAGTAATTACTCATTAAAAAGACATAAAATAATGAAGGATAATTGGTAATCTGCATGGCAATTAAATGCAATGATTCCTTTTCGAAATCATTCATCATCAAAAAACAAAAAAGACAAGAAAAGAAAGTATTTCCGTGAGTATTTCGTGGTAAATATTTGGCATTCTTGGTTTTGTTTTTTACACAAACCACATCACACTTTTGGCCTGTCAAGTAAAGTCAAAAAGGATGCCTGCTGAGTCACATTGCCGCCACTCTGTTCTGCCATCAAAATCAATAGACAGGGAAGTGACTTTGACTTTGACAAATTTCGCTCTGCTCTATATAAAACTTGTCAACTGTCAAGACCGCCTGTGTGTGTAAATAGGATGAGAAGAAGCATAAGGAAATTGAACAAGTTGAGATCTATTAATAAATTGAAACTAAAGCTTATGAATTCTTTTTAATAACTGCTAAAAGTAGAATATTCCCACAAATTTATGCAAACCATCTTCAATTCGTATATGTATCTAATTCCAAGTGACAAGCACCCATAACTGGTAGCTGCATAGCTTCTAACCTAATAGACGCACGCAAAATTGAGTCGGATAAATGGTAATCGGGTAAAGGCAAGGATATTGCCACAACCAGACTAAGGCAAAGGAACATCCGTCCCGACAGCATACAGAGCTTAAAATCAAATCACTGTCAAAGGCTAATTCAGTGTGCTAAATATACGAAACGATAAGCTTACATTTTCTTTGCCTTGTGTTTCGGTTATTCTGGTTAAAGGAACGAAAAGGAGCTAAGAGTGAGTGAGCGTACTTGCAATGGCAACTCAATTTATACTGTGTGCTGCAATTGCAGCTGCCCCTTGGCAGCTGATATCCGTTTGCAGAAAATGTTCCAATTTGATTCTTTGTTACGCACGTAGAGTGGTAACCCCCATTTAAGCTGCTTGAATATGATGCAGTTGGAAAGACCAGGAGAGAAGGAGCGAAATAGAGAGAGAAAGAAGAGTGAACAGTGCCGTGATGATGGGGAGCCTTTTTGACTGCAACATTTTTGAAGTGGCTACAATAACAGGACACTATGATTTATGAGTGCGCGCAATCTCTATGTCTTTGCCCCCGACATCCCCAATCCATAACAAATTCACGCACAGAAGCGGTGTCTGCGAAACGAAACAGTGGACGAGTGCACAGCCAAAGCTTATATACACAAAATCGCAGATTCGATTACAATTTAAGATGTTTTGCATATGTAGACATGGGAATATCTATATTTATACCCTTGCAAAAAGGGTATATTAATGTCGGTCAGAAGTGTGCAACGCATAGAATGAATCATCTCCGACCATATAAAGTATATACATATATTCTTGATCAGCATAACGGGGCGACTTCAAATGGTCATGTCCGCCACTCCGTCAGTACGTCTGGATGAACGCAAGCTCCTCCTAGACCGTAAGAAGAGTTGAAAATTGCATGTAGGCTTTTAGAAGGTCTTATATATAGCTATTGCCATAAAAATTAATATATGTTAGTTTTGTCTTTATCTCTTAATCACCATACCAAGTTTGATGAATATCGGATGACTATATCATATACCTACCATAGGAACGATCGGTCGAAAACAGTAACTTCTATCAATAACTTCGTTATTTTTTAATTCTGCTAATGACAAAATGCAAGACCAGGGCCATTTTCCACAGACAAATCGATGCTTGTGAAGGAAAAAACATGTAAAGTCCTAAAAACACAAAAATGGATAATAGACCAAAACCAAATCCCATTAGCTAACGTGTTTAGAGCCCATTCAACTTGCATCTGCCATCATTGACATTGCAGTTACCTAAATTTGCGCTTTAGCCCTGTGCGGTGATTCCGCTTCGGCATGGTTGTGTTCGACTCTTGGCACTTAGCTGCGGGCATTTATAGCCAACACTTGGTGTGAATGTCCTCCTCCCTATGGCACAACACTGTCGACATGCGTGTGACAGGATAATAAAGGATAGACGTCTTTGTCGCAGCTCGCGATGGTACCAATCTAATTTATGGCCTGCCCCCGAGAAGAAAGATGAGCCTACAATCTGAATGGAGACTGATGAATGCCACAGCATACATATGTATGTAGATATGGCCACAATTTGAATACAATGCTTTAACGAATCGAATGGAATGCATGGATAAATACATAAATGCAAGCCAATTAAACTAGAAAACTTACAGAATCTTTTTTCTTGTAATGCTAAAATCTTAACTTAAAGAACTTTTTGCTTCTCCTCCTCTTCAATTGTTTAACTGGGCAATTTTCTCCAGTGTAGGTTTCCAGCATCAAACAAAAATTGAATTCCAAACATCTCTTGTCGACAACGACAGCGACAAGGATAAGGATAAGAAGTAGGCGTTGCAACGCCAAAGGCGTGGCCGGGTAAAAGAAATTCTCTGCACGTGTGCAAGAACAAGAACAACAAGCGAAAACGAAGGAAAGAGCGAAGAGAAAAGAAAAGAAAAGAAAAGAAAAAAAAAACTAACACAGAATGCATTGCACGTTTCGCCAAATTGAAATTTACCACGCCGAAGTCGACTAACTGCAGTCGAAAGCCATTCCGATTACAATTCAGATTCCATTCTAGATTCTCAGGCACAGGAGACATCGACCAGGCCAAACAGGGCAGTCAACCAGGCAGCCAGCCTACTTAGCTTAGCTGCCTTTGGCACTACTCGAATTTTGGGTCTGGCCGGGATTCTCGATGGCGTTTGGATTTGGATTTAAGTTCGACTCTGAAATAGAGTTTGTGCTGTGTCTTTGGTCATAAACATTGATGTGAACACTTGTGCATAGCAGCTTAGATGCAGACGTCCATGGATATTGTCCATTTGGCACCTTTCGCTCTAATACCTTTGTATGTGTCGATGGACATTACCTGGGCAGAGTTTTAAGTTTCATTCAATTTTATTCAGACATACGGTTTATGTTTAAGATGCAGAAACAGACAGATACACTTACATTTAATCTTAGTTTGAGAACTGCTTATATAAACAATAAGTTCGACTGTTGACCAATTATTGTTCTCAAATACTAAAACCATCCAACGAGAGACCCCTAGACACAAATGGAACACCAAAAGGTAAACTTATTGTGCTGTGCACTTTATTTGTCACAACACTTACCACAGATTTGACTTTGATTTGTACTCGTTCCTCCTAGCTGCTGAAGTTAACTGCACAGACTAGCGGCATTGCCCTAATGCTACTCTATATGCAGGACTCCTTTAGCTTCTTTGCCACACAGCATGCCAAAATGCAATCAAATAAACAAATTGCCAGTCGACTGAATCAGCAGGAGTCAGTGGACTGACTACAACATTCACAATTCACATTCACCAGTCACGGAAACAGACAGATTCAGAGTCAAAGTCAGTCGCGGTCCCGGGAAAACAGAATCAGACCAGAATATATACAAACATACATACATACACATGCACATATATGGGGAAAAAAGAACGCCGACTCCACCAGCATCAGCAACACCGTCGCCCCAGGCATTAGCACGAGTCGCAGGATCTTATTTAATTTTGGCTCACACGCTGCGTTATAACTATTTGTTAACCATGCGACAAGGCGGCACTTGCATAAAGGAAGCCATTTTATATTATTTCCTTTATACACACAGACACACAAACACACAGCCAGACACCTGCCTTGCAAATTGAAATTCGTGTAAAATGTAAGGCCTCGTGTGTGTAAAGTCAAGCAAACGGCGTGTATGTTTATATATAATATATAATTGGCTAAGATTTTTGCACTTTATATGAAATGTCACTTACTTTAATGAGGATGGCTTAACTATTACACCTCAAGTGATCTGCACAGTTGTCATCGGTATTAACTTTAGACTCAATTACATATCGATAGAACCTTATTGTTATCGTTAAAGGTGTATCACTACACTGAACTTTAGCCTTGAAATAATGAAGTCGATTACCAAATTTAAGCTGTGCTTTTACTATCAATATAAAAGTAAATACCCAGAAAAATGCACATTTTTAAAGAAATATAACTACCAAAATACACCTTTATAGCCGAACGTATAATAAATTGCTCAGCGGAGGTAACAGAAACCACTGTGGTGGTGGTTGTGGTATTGGTGGTGGCAAAAGATAACTCAACCATTTCAATTCCAACAACCAAATCACTTATCCAGGTTTGCCTTCGGTTGCTTTTTTTGGTTTTGCATAAAATGACTTTTTGAGGCACGTTTCAGTTGTTGTGTCCAACATTCGTTCGTCTTTATCATTTGATGCCTTCTCTTTTGCTATCTGCCCCTTGCCACTCTATGAGAGAATGAACTTGAAGTATTTGCCGCATATTTTTGTGAATTTCTATCATATTTTTGTATATTGTATTTATATTTCTAACAAATATATTTCAGATTGTTTCTTTCTTTTTGTTTTAACCTGCATTCTTTGTGGCAAACAGACACATTCTTATACCCTTGCAAAATGGATAACATCTTCAACAATATGGACTTTGTAAGAAAAATATCTAACTTCAACTGACTTTAGCCCCTATCCTAAACTTTCCTTGTTTTCGCCTATTCTGGTGGCTCTTCATTTTGGCTGGTGTATGCTAATTTCAGGATATAAATATTCATAGTCCAACCGAAAAAGGTAGCGCTCTAATTTAAATTGATTGTTAATACATATATCCGTATAAAATGGATTTGCATGTAGGCCATGTTTGGAGTGTTTACTGTTGGAATAGGTTGAGATTTAATTAAATTCTATTTATGGCTAACATGCACACGACAACGGAAGGAAAAGACAAAGATGAAGACGGACTAGAAGAACAGAATGGCGTGGGTGGGGATCGAAATCGGCATGAGATGGAGCTGAAGCAAGTGTCAGTAACTGAACACGCACTCACGCTCAGAATCATAGAGATACTGTTGCTGGCAAAAGACACTGTGCGGTCGTTTGAGACACTAGATGAGATGTTGATAGTACGGGTAAGAAGAGCCGGGGAGCGCAAAAGAAGTTCCGTCAAGCGATGACGATGAAGTGCAACTTGAACATTGTAGCGGCGTCATCCAGAGGCGCTTGTCAAGTAATTTGTCATACTTAATTGCAACATGCCATGGAAGTTGCGTTGCTCTGTTGCCATTTTGCTTCTTCATGGCTTTATCATGCCTCGTTCTGTCCTGTTCTGTTCTGTTCTGTTTTGTCCTGTTTCTGCCAGCACTAAGCTGCATTAATTGGGCATGCATTAAGTGGCAGCAACTGTGGGGCGTGGAGTAGGGACTTTTGCAGTTTGCAATCTGAAGCTGAATCCAGAATCCACTATTCGAATCCAGAAACGGAGCATCATTCGCTGTTGACGACGATTTGCATTACCATCGCTTGCTCAACGCTGCGTATACGCAATGCGAGAGGAATTTTTTTTTTTTTTGCAATTTATGCAAAAGTGCCGTTAGTGCAACAACAGAAACCAATTGCAACAAAAAGAACGAATAGCAGTAATAAGCATAAAGCTTCGTCAATCTGCAGCTGCTTTTATCCTCTTATATTGCCAACGTTCCAATGCTTTGACGAGACCATTTAACATGCCTTAACTAAACTGTAACTGAAGCCATTACGAAAACGTTTTTGCTTAAGCCAAAATAAGGCAAAAGACTTTAAATATCATTATTATATAAACATAATCGAAAAAGAAAGGGGATTTAGAGAATATGTTTTATTAATTAGCAAGATTTCAAGATAGAAAATCAAATGAATTGATGAATTTTAGATACAAAATGATAATGAAACCGCGGTGCGTAGAGGGCCTCGTTTGGTTGAACTTAAGGAACAAAGGAGGCTTTCACTCTTGGCTAGTTACTTGCATATTCATTGAGGCATATTTTACTTGCCACATGACGACCATAAATATTTATCCATTCCACTCACCTGGCAGCATAATTAGAATTCCCAGGCCATAAGTCAGCCACGTGACGGCGTCTATTGACAGCGATGACGATGTGCTAGGACGACAACAACAACAACGACGACGACGACGATATGTCTGAGGAAGACTCATTATGATGACTATCAAAGATTTTTGTAGTTACTCCTTTTGTATTTTTCGTTTTGATGATCAACTGTCCAATCTATGTCTTTGACAATGGATATGCTCTTGATGCGGAATTCAATTGATTGATATCGGCAGACACACGCACACACACATACACAGACAAAGAGACAGAGTGAGAGAGAGCGACAGAGTGTGTGAAAGTAAGTGGGAGCGAGAGAGAGAGACAGCAATAGATATTGTAATGACTGGGCGAAATCAATAAGTGCCTCAGCAATTGTTCCCTTCTATTAGGGTCGACTCTTTTCTTATCTCTCTTTTTGCCTTGAGGCAAATTTTTACTTTCTTGGCCTTGCCGCAAATTTCTTGGCTGTGGTTGCCATTTATCAAAGACAACAACAACAGCAGCACACCAACCAAAAAACAAAAAAAAATAAATAAAAGTAAACAAAGCAAAACCAAAAATGCTCTCCAACAAGAAATCGGCTTTGGAATTGAAGTTGGATTTGAAAGCTGAGAATGATGTTAGCTAAAGCTGGCCAAGTGATGGTCTCTCTCGGTCTCGGTCTTCAGCAAGGTGTTCTTGCTATCGACATTGGCATTATTAACACCCGGCAGGCGGTCGTTGACCTTGACTGACTATTTGAAGTGTCTCACAAAACAACAATAACGACAACGGAACAAAAAACAAACAGAAAATCTGGCGTTTTATTTTGTTGTTTTATATTGTCCTCGTTGTGCTCTTCGTTCTGTTGCGTTTTCCTTCTGTTGCTTTTTCCTTCTGTTGCTTTTTTCCTTTTTTTCTTTTTGCTCTTCTCCACTTTGTTTTACTTGTTTGATTCGATTCCGTTGTTGTATATTTCCGTAACTTGTTTTGTTCGAATTTTTGGTTACTTTGTCCTTTCGACGAATAGTTCTCCCTCTGCCTTTATCCTTTCGCCTCTTTGTATGCTTCTATATTGTATCTGTCTGTACAATTATTTAGTATTTCGATTGCTGCTGCTGCTGTAGAAGAAAAATGACAAAAGAAATGGGAAAATTGCGATTATTAAATATAATCATTTTTCTGAGTATTTCTAACAGATTCAAAAAACTTTCACGAATTGGATCTCTGAAAATAAGATAGATAGGATAGATTTGATAGATAGGATAGATAGGATAGATAGGATAGATAGGATAGATAGGATAGATAGGATAGATAGGATAGATATGATAGATAGGATAGATAGGATAGATAGGATAGATAGGATAGATAGGATAGATAGGATAGATAGGATAGATAGGATAGATAGGATAGATAGGATAGATAGGATAGATAGGATAGATAGGATAGATAGGATAGATAGGGTAGATAGGATAGATAGGATAGATAGGATAGATAGGATAGATAGGATAGATAGGATAGATAGGATAGATAGGATAGATAGGATAGATAGGATAGATAGGATAGATAGGATAGATAGGATAGATAGGATAGATAGGATAGATAGGATAGATAGGATAGATAGGATAGATAGGATAGATAGGATAGATAGGATAGATAGGATAGATAGGATAGATAGGATAGATAGGATAGATAGGATAGATAGGATAGATAGGATAGATAGGATAGATAGGATAGATAGGATAGATAGGATAGATAGGATAGATAGGATAGATAGGATAGATAGGATAGATAGGATAGATAGGATAGATAGGATAGATAGGATAGATAGGATAGATAGGATAGATAGGATAGATAGGATAGATAGGATAGATAGGATAGATAGGATAGATAGGGATAGATAGGATAGATAGGATAGATAGGGATAGATAGGATAGATAGGATAGATAGGATAGATAGGATAGATAGGATAGATAGGATAGATAGGATAGATAGGATAGATAGGATAGATAGGATAGATAGGATAGATAGGATAGATAGGATAGATAGGATAGATAGGATAGATAGGATAGATAGGATAGATAGGATAGATAGGATAGATAGGATAGATAGGATAGATAGGATAGATAGGATAGATAGGATAGATAGGATAGATAGGATAGATAGGATAGATAGGATAGATAGGATAGATAGGATAGATAGGATAGATAGGATAGATAGGATAGATAGGATAGATAGGATAGATAGGATAGATAGGATAGATAGGATAGATAGGATAGATAGGATAGATAGGATAGATAGGATAGATAGGATAGATAGGATAGATAGGATAGATAGGATAGATAGGATAGATAGGATAGATAGGATAGATAGGATAGATAGGATAGATAGGATAGATAGGATAGATAGGATAGATAGGATAGATAGGATAGATAGGATAGATAGGATAGATAGGATAGATAGGATAGATAGGATAGATAGGATAGATAGGATAGATAGGATAGATAGGATAGATAGGATAGATAGGATAGATAGGATAGATAGGATAGATAGGATAGATAGGATAGATAGGATAGATAGAATAGATGGGATAGATGGGATATATAGGATGTAAGATAAATCAACCTATATTGATTCCGGTTAAGACTAAAGTAAATGGATTTCAATTGAAAATTAAACCAACCATTTGAAGATTGGTATAAGCTTTATTAGATAAGGGTACAATGAGGTCCCTTTAGTCAGACTTTGCGCATCGCTTTAAGTGTTGTTGTCGTTTTGTTTTTGTTTTTCGTTTTTTTTTTTTTTGTTTTTGTTGCCCTTTTATTTTAATGTGACGCATAAATCAGCCGCCGCCCTTCAACGCGGCTGGTCTCGTCCACAAAGCACATATGCATAAATTCATTTTTAAATGCCCATCTAGTGCAGATCCACATGGAAATGTTTGTCTGTCCGTCTGTTGTTGTTTTTGTTCTTGCCCTTTTTGTTGCACAATTTTTGGTATTTTGAAATTGTGTGTGCTCTCATTTTGGCATTAAAATTGCAGCAAATACTTTGAATAAATGCGCCAGCAGCATGACAAATGTCTTGCATTAAATATAAAATATGTCCCACAAAAATGTACAAAACGTTACCGACAACCCAGCCAGGCCAAGACCAAGCCAGGCCAAACTCGTAGGCTGTTTGTCGCACTTTCTATACACTTGCAATCGGGCCGATCCTATGTACGCATGAAACATATATACAAAAACATACAAACTTATGTATGACGATTCGGTACAAAAGTAAATAGATAAAGTCTCTGCTATATACATATCACAAATGTATAAAGCTTTTTCTGGTGTAAGTGTATAACAAACTACTATCTATGTGCCGGCCTAACTCTTGATTCGTGTCCTTGTTGAAATATATGCAGAGAAACTGAGAGAAGAAAAAACAAGATAGACATGGCCATGATTCCATTGAAAATGTTGCAATTAAAAGAAATCAAATGTAAACAAAATGGCTTCATTCTGAGTGGGTCGGATGCAGAATAGCCTAAGATACTTTTACTTCAATCCAATTGACTTACTTGCATATAGATTTTACCTTTAAAAATGTACGTCAATAATCATTCCCATGTTAACAATATCAAAAAAAAAAAAAGTTCAAAATTTATTTCGAAAGTTTTATTAACTAACTGGTTCTATAGCAAACCATATTGACGTCTCAAGGACGCTTTAAAGAAGTCTTTCATCCTGTGAATAAAGTTTAGTGGGCGTGTCTAGGACTACGCAATGGGCAACTTAGCCCCTTTAAATATGCAATAGGTAGGCAAAGTATTCATTATGTGCAACCAATCTATAATTCTTCGTGTGGCTTGTATATTTAAAATTGTCTACAACTGATTTTTGCTTAGAGAATTCTTTTTCACCCACTTAATTCTTTATTTGTTTCTTGGACTGCCTATTGCACACTTTTGAAAGCGAATTTCCGCCTGGATCTGCCTATCAATATATAAAAATGTTGTTTGTACATTCAAATGTTTCTTAGAAATTTAAATTTCAAATTCTAATTACAAGTAGTAAATGAGTCTAATTAGGACTATTCTTCTCTACTTTCTCTCCCTTTCTCTTTTTTACTGTGCAATTACTCATTGGCATTGGTATATCCTCTATAAAGTTAAAATTCTTGTGTAACAAATCAATCACACCTAAAATTGAAAAGAGGATATATTGATTGCATCAAAAGATGATGTTGCAAGTATATTTGTTTGTTTCTTTCCATGTACATATATATTTGTAGGTTTGTATATATGTTGCTTGCTTGTTGTTAGTTTGAAAAGGCTTTCTGCCAAAGTTTTTTCATTTCTCAATTTGTTTGACTTGACTCACTCAGGCTCATTGTTAGGCCAAGAGCCACATTCAGAGCTGGCACCCATTTATCATCCTTTAGTCAGGCGCGTCTCAAATTTATGTTTAATTTAACAAAAGAGATTAAGCTTTAGCTTCAGACACTGGATATACATATGTTTGGTTGTCTGTCTGTTTGCTTGCCTGCTTGTTTGTCTGTTTTGTCGGTTTGCTGGTTTATTTGTTTGCCTTCGATAAAAGAGGAAAGTGAAGGAGGAAAAGAGAGAACATATATATATTGGACCGAAAACAATTTATATTTGCCAACTAAGCCAACATACATTGCCATGGATGAAGTCAGTCATCAATATGAAAGCGCCCGCCCAGTCGGTGGCAAAGTCCTTCTCCAACGTTAATTACACCCCAATGTGCGTATGCGACATTAGACAACCAAAAGGAGGGAGCCAAAAAAGAAAAAACGAAAGGGATACAAGAAACCAAACAGTCAAAGCCTACTCACAGCAGGCGTTCAATTAAATGAAGATGAACGAGCGACGACAATGCCAGATGAATGAGATCCTCCATGCCTGGCATGATAGGCAATCAAATGACAAATGTACATACATATGTACCTACATATGTATATATGTATGTATGTTGTGTGTTTTATACACAGTTTTGCTAGTTCCCCAAAAGGTAGGCAATAATTATTTCAAAAATCCTTAATCTTTGCTTACTCAGAAAACAAAATCAACTCTATAGTTCATATTCTTTGCTTTCAATAGACGCATTCGATGATTAAGGAGCTTAAAAGAAAAACAGTGAAAAGTTTCTTACAATTCGTAATCTTCTTATCTCATCTCTCTTAATGTTGGAAGGAAAGCTTTTGTTTTCCCTTTTGAGCCCAACAAAATTTGTTCAATTTAAGTTTCATGTTAAAAGAATGAAGCTTAATTCTAAGCCAACTACAAAAACTGGCCATAATCGGTCTGGGCTATTGAGGTATATGAAAGCAACAATTGATTGTATATTGATTTAGTTTCAAAGCGTGAAAGTTCCCACACAGCTAAGGCCCACTTTGAGATGTGAAATTTAGCTGTCGAAACTAACAGCTACAGCAGTTTTCAAGAGTTTTCAAAAGTAGATTTCTTCGTGTATTTTTTGTTTGGCATATGGCATACTTAAAGGGGCGCAAACTAAACTTATTTTTACAACCCTTTCAATTTTTAATGATAAAATTACTAATATAGAATGTTAATAGTCTAATATTATAATTCCTTGGCCTAAACTCTGCAGAATTTTGACGCTCTTCAATATCAAAATTCTAGTCCGGGACTTGAAGTTATTTGCCAGCATCTATTCACATACACATACACACACACACACACACACACATGCATGGGTATGTAGATTTTTGCTAACGTTTAATTAAATCACTCAGTTCTCCTTCATGCTGCTGTTGTCGTCGGTGCTGGGTTTTAGCATTACAATAGGCTTAACACCAACTCGTTTTCACACACAGGGACACAGACACACCGGGTAGATACAAAAGGAGAACGAAACGATTCTACACCATCAATGTGTGTGTGAATGTGCGGTGTGTGTGTCTGACTTATCATTTTTATTAAAGCACACACAAATATTTTAACAGAGAGTGCAAACACAAAGGCACACACAGGCACCCCCATTGTTGAGTAGGCAAAACAGAAAATGCTCTAGTAGTGGAATGGTTGGGTCCTAGAGTGAACAAAAAATGAACCAGATACAAAAAGAACTAACAAAATACATACATATGCAATAAAAACAAAAAGAAGAAAGCAACAAAAAAGTGTTTGTTGTCCGCAAAAACCTCCAAAACCTCCCACCTCCACCCCACAACTCTAGAGCCCCTCCGACAGACACAGACCGTCTGACAACTGATGCTATTGCAATCAGACCAGGCCAGAAGCAGCTGCGGGTGAATGCAAAAAAGGATTTGCCGGACAGCAGGAATATTTAGCAGTTTATATTATCCAGAAAAAACTTTGCATAAAAGAAACACAAACACAAAACATTCAAGTAGGGATATTTAGTGTTTTAGTAATGAAATTCAAGCATTGTCCCAATTAGAAACCGTTGCTATACAGAACAATAATGTCGTATAACATGGATAACGGAATAGATATAAAGGCCCCGATTCCCAAGATTTGTGTAGAATGTTCTGCAAGTAAAACTCAGTTATGTACCCAAATTGTTAATTGTGTCAAATTGAAAGGTCTTTTAGGGTATATAAGATCTGCCAAAATAGATAATCTTTTTTTTTCAAGGTATAATTAGATAGTTTGTTTGGCTACTTTGTAATTTGTATTATGTATAAAGCTTATCTAGTATACTTTCGTATGCATCAATCACAATAAATAATTGGTTAGAAAGTAGCCTTGGGACTTGGTTACAGACACACACACACACACACACACAAACAGGGATTGCTTTTGTCGACATAATAAATTCAAATTCTTTCAATATTTTGACAACACGATTGAAGCTTTTTTTAGTTAGTGCATTTGCAACTGATGCTATTGTAAATTGGTGACAAAACAAGAAAAACGAATCATGCTCAACAACAAAACTGATAGGTATCGGGAATTCATCGATATTTTTGTTGTTGTTGTTGTTGTTGCTGCAGTGGCATAAATTTATGTCGTATAAATCGTGCGGTTTGTCGCTTTTTGCGGTCATGAGATTACGGCTGGCTGCCCACGAGCAGAGACCAGCGACCAGCCAGTCGCCGCCACCAGCGTCCCATTATCCTCTTCCCAACGAACCATCTCAAACGAAGGGATGGTGGGTTGGGCTGGCAAAATGAGGTGAGGGCAGGAGAGTTTGCATTCATCAATCATTTCGTCAAGCAGTTTGCACGCTCAAATGCGCAACACCGCACCGCAAACAATACATCAACGCGAGACGCGACGAATGGTGACACTTTTTCAATGCACACACACACACACACACGCACACACACGATCAAATGATAGAAGGGAATATGGATAGAGGCAGGAGGCAGAAGGGGGCGATTAGAAGCGGGTGAATTTTACGGGTCACATTTTACACACACACACACATCGAATCAGCAGCAGCGACGAACGGAAGCAATAAACCTGATTTACTTTGTACATATAATTTCTTTGTGTTGGCACATTATATCGACCTCGGTCCCTTTCTTCATCTCACCTCTTCTCTCCTCTCCTGATAATAGAAGTAGCAACAACATCGTCCTGCTGCTGCATCCTTGTGCTGAGCCCATTCTCACATGTTTTCACAACACTGTGCATTTCCATTTTCGTAATATTTCTTTTCTATTTCGATTACCGCCTGCTGCATCGTCTCCTGCTCCCTCCCTTTCTGTTCACCCCTTCTATTTTTCTCAACGTCAATGTCCACATTCGCGTCCTCAACCAATTCGTTCAACTCCCCCGTATCCCCACAGATATCCCCCTCTAACCATCGATGTTTCATGTCCATGTCGAGGCTTCAGGTTCGAGTTCGAGCAAAAATGTTTCCTTAATCCAAAAGAGCTTCTCATTCTCATGTTTTGAATGCCTTCTCTGCAGTTGTATGTGCTTGTTTGTGTGTGTGTGTGTGTGTCTCATGTTGTAAAAAGTTTTATTTGTCGCTGATTTGAGTATCGAGGCCAGCGCCTATGTGTATGCTATGTTATTTTTGTTGCCTCTATTCTGCTTCCTTTAGCTTTTTGTTTTGTTTATTTCAATTCAAAGCACAAAACAAAAATGCAAAGTAATGCAATTTATCTGAAAACTATGCTGATGCTGTTCCCATATAGCTATTGCCGTCCCCTGACTACCCCACTCCCCACCCAAAGTCTTTTCTTGCAAAAACAACAACAAAGAAATAGAAACAGGAAACAACAAAAAGAAACCAGAAAATGCCAACGACCCGTTCGACAAGCAAACACACACAAAGTGTCACACACACACACACACATAGAAAACAAAGCAACAATTTTTAAATGTTTCATGTCGTTACAATTTTAATTCAATTTTAACGTCAAATTTTGACAACGACATGACACAAATTGGTTAATTAGATTTCAGTTAATCTGATAATAATTCTCAAAAACCGATTTCTCGACCTTCTTTTAATTGTAGAAAGAATACAACTGGAACTGTTTGGACTATCTTCTAAGTAAGTGTTTAAATTAGGATTAGACTAACATCATGATTGGTAGAGATCTCGTCCTTGTCGAGGCTTTAGTCCGTCTAACCATCCGATACTTTCAGTTTTGGAGCTTTCATTTGATTTCAAAGTAAAAAAAAGGTTATTCCTTCTTGGGTCTAAGGTTTCTTTTGAATGCAGCCCTGGCCCATGAGCCAAAGAGCAGGCCAAAAACATACATACAGACATACATATGTATGCATAATTTATATGTATTTGTGTATTTAGTTGGAGATGCCTCTTAATACAGCAGATTTTCGTTTGTTTTTTTCTGTACTTTGGTTTTCTCATTCATCCGATTGGTCTGATTAGAATTGAGCTTAAGTATAGTCCCTGGCAAATACAGAGTAATACAGACGGGCTGAGGGCAAAGGTCGAGGGGGAGGTGCACATGTACATAAACAACATTTTTGGCCATTACGAATTTACAGTTGCTCGCTCGCCTTTACCTAAATATAATTTGCTCTTAGAACCATAATATGATACGCATGTCCGATCTAGCTAATCCCACAAAATCTTCGTACATACATTCATACATACATATGTAAGCTATATGTATGTATGTATGTACATACATATATTCAACAGAATAAGAAAAACGATAACGAACAAAAAAACAACCCGAAAAAATGTTGTTGTGACAAGTTTTATTTACACTTAACGCAGCTTAACAGCTCCTATCGAAAACAAATTCCATACCCTTAGGTCAAAGCAACGACTTTTTAATACCCTGCTAAGTTGGTAGAAAACTGAGCTGCTTTTCAGGATGAGGGAAACAGCATCACTTTGCGTAACCTTACAAATACTAGATGAAAGACAAAGTAAAATATACTTAAGACCCCACTTTTTGCCACCGGAGGAACGGAGTAAGATATACTTTGGCCTAAACAGTGAAAATTACTCTCTCTTTTACTTTCTTTTTGAGATCTTTGCTTGTTACATAGTTTGTAATAGACCCGTTCAGATCATATTGAATGCAGGGTATTACCAGAAGCGAAACTTTATACATGGAGGCACACACACACGGACACACACACATGTGCATGTACATTCTGTGTGTGTGTGTGTATTTCATGTACTTGTATGTGCGTGTGTTAAGGAGATATGGGACAAAAAGGTTCTGGAAAACAAAAAGGTTGCTCCATTGTGGCCATTTTTTTTTTCTTTGTCTCAATGGGACGCTGAAACGTAATCAGAATTGCCCGTAATCGGGCTCTACGCATAATTTTTTACAAGATCGAATTTTTGTCACATTTTGGGCCTTTTGGTGTTACAGTTAGTTTGGTTTATTTTTTTTTTTGCATAGAGGTGTTAGTGGGTGGTGGGAAGGGGAGGAGGAGGAGGGAGAAAGAGGTGCTGGCTTATGAAAAATCTTGTGCATTGACCTTTTTCCATGCGAATGCCAGCCGGGTTAACTGTAAAGGGACTTAGTCATACAACAGAATCTCTCTCTTTTCCGCTCTCTCTCTCTCCTTCTCTCTCACACACTCTTTACCCCATTTGTATATATTTTTGTGAAATGCTTGCAGTCGATTTGGTGCCTAAATAAATATGGGACCAAAAACAAAACTCGTTTTGCTGGGCTGTAAAATGTCAAGGACGTTCAAATTTACGTTTTGAGGTTGACATTATGCTTCGTTTGGCATGCGGCTAAGATACATTTGTATCTATATATGCATATGTACATATTCATTCAAACAGAGTTGTATTTTGTTCTACTTACACATTTTGCACATTTATTTCATATATATGTATATATATTTTGTGCAAATGAAATTTGTAAAGTAATCAAGGTAATTACCCAAGATTTCTGTTCAAGTTTAACGAACTGTAGTATACACTTTTTGCAGTCACTGTAAATATATATATAATATTGAATTGTAAAGCAATTTTTAACCGATAAGATGCTTAGATTAAAAACGAACCACAATAAATATTACAAATCTTGATGAAAATTTTTGATTAAAATTTGTTGATAAACAAAAAAAACAACAACAAAACAATGATATGTGTATATTGTTTGTGTGGATATAAAGGTAAAGTGCGCTTAAATTACAATTATATTGTGAAGGTAAGCATTTGCTTTAATAGAAAGTCATTCGATTCCAATGTAGTAGGCTCTTTAGATGCATAAGTACATAGGTGTCTCCATTATCCTGCGAGCAAGCATTCTGTAGTTGCCTTGGTCTTTCGGGCTAAGTGAATTCATGCATAATTAAGTGGATTGTATGTTGCCTTTTAGACACCGGCAACAGCAACGGCAACAGCAACGGCAACAGCATCGGCAACGGCAAAGGCAACGTCAACGGTAGCGATCTTTTGCTACTCATCTCAGACTACTCGCAATTAACTTTGCCAATGGGTAGGCAGACCTTCGTGCAATTAAATAAACGGAGAACGGAGGACATGGAATGTGAGATTGCTCCCCAAAGAATAAACACAAGCACACACACACACACACACACACACACTCGAACATGGTAGGAGAAAAAAAAAAAGAGCAAGAGAAAGTCAAAATAAAAATACGAAATTGTGGAGTGAAACAAGCCCACAAAAAAAAAGTGATGTAAAGAACACAAAGCATACCGAGAACACACGGCGTATGAGTAACTAACAATTACGCATATCTCTCGGCCTGCGTACAGAGTGTTGTCCCTCTCAATTATTAAAGCGGCTTCAAAATTTTACAAACTGCAAAAACCAGCAAATTAGGAAACCTGAAATGGTCTCAAACAGACTTCAAAGAGAGAGAAAGAGAGAGCGAGAAGCTTAGATACAGTAGGCAAAGGCAATTTAGTTGATGGGCAAGGATATTTGTATGCCTACATACAAATACTGTGTATCGCAATCTTTAAGGCAATGCAATTGCCAAAAAGAGTGATGGAGATAGAGGGAGAGAGAGAGGGGGAGAGCGAGTCACGTATATTTCTGCAAAATGACACAATTGGATTTTGCATTTTGCCAGAATTTGGCAAAGGGTTACAGCCCTTTTTCTTTCTCTATTTTTTTGGGTTCGACTTTTTGGGCCATTTTTCATGATTTTTACTTTGTTAACTTTCATCTAATAGAGATTATTAAGTCTGAATTCGTCTTACATGTTTTCATGTGGACCCCATTCAACAGTCAGTTTTGCCAACAATTTTTGCCTCAATGTTTCGCCCTTCTCGCATTTTGCATTTCTTTAACTTAACTGGCCCAGAGCCTTGTACTTTTACCTGCTTCTTATGATTATTACTTGGCGCCTTTTAGCGCTGTAAATTATGTTTATATTGTTGGAACGTGTGTAAAAGGTTGGTTTTGCCCAAAAACAAAAAGGACCTGAAGTGCCTTTGGACGACGACGATGGCGATGGCGGAAGGTAAACGTAGGAACTGGCAAACTCCTGCAAACGAAAGAAGCGACAGCATAAACTTTGCTGATTATGTAGGATACCTGGCATCAGGCAGCACCCAAGCACCCAGACACCCAGACACCCGGCAACCAGGCACTAAGGTACTCTAGCACTTTGGTATGTAGGTGTCACGGCGTTGGCAGAGATGAAGCTGATAGAGCTCGGAATCAGCTCGAAGTACCCAAAGAGAAGCACTAGGTCAGGCGATGGAATCGTTTTCGTAGCACGCATTGCGGCGGCGGGCAACCGCGACTTTTCTTCTATTCTCCCTTTTCAATTTGCTTCAATTCACCACCCTTCTCTCTTGTCTTGTTTTGTCTTTGGTCTGGCCAACAACAAAACAAAACGAAAACAGAAAAAAACGAAAAACCGAAGCAAGAACTGTTGAAACTTTAATGAATTCTCGCGCGCGCCCCGCTTTGGGGCACACACTTTTCGGTAAGTAATTTATGTTGTTGCGTTTTGTATATACAATTTGTTGTTTGGATATCCAAATGGTTGCTATTTTTTAATTAAATTATCCCCTTAGAGGTGGTGAAGGAGTGCAACTTGGGTGAAAGCAATGGCAAGTGAAACTTGGAAGACTAATTTAAATGGAATTTGGGTTTGTTGCCTTTTTAAAGTTGATGAAAGCAAAAGTCTTCAATTTTTTTTTTTTCTATGTCATTTGTTGGGTATTTAGTGTTTGGCAATATGCTACCACACATCCACACACACACACACACACACACACAACAACAAACTACACTTTAATCGCTCTATAATGGAGAGAACAACCGGGGGAACGAAAAAATTACGGAATGTGCCGTCAATAGGTTATGACGTCTGTCTCTCTGTTCGCCGCCATATGTCGCCCATTTGAGCCCACTACCACACATCATCATCAATACCAACATCATCATATATATATACTATACATATATATATATATATATATATATATAAATGTACAAAATGGGAAAAATGGCACATTTATTAAAAGTCAAGTGGGCCGAGTTTGCCCAGAATTAAGCCAGAGTGGGTAAGCATGACGCAAAAAAGAGAAAAAAAGCAAAATAAGAACCCGAAATGGAGTTGAAGATGGACGCACTTGTCGTAAAGCACACGCTACACTGGACTTAAGCCTCCTTCTTGGTTTTCTGTCTTCACTTTTTTTTTTTTTGCCTTGCCTTGCTAGGATTGACGCAGTGTGAAAGCACAACGGAGAGCGAAATCAAAACAAGTATAGGGCGGCTCGGCGGAGGGTTGGTTAAAGAAAACAAAAATTAGGGCCAAGTCGAATTTGATGGACCCTGAGAGTATGAAGAAAAAAAGACAAAAAAGGCCAACGTTTGCAATTTTTGTCTAATCAGCTTTGGGAAAGGTATCAGGCTGGCCGGCAGATTCACTTATGAGGGACTTTCCAAAAATAATTATGTCAAGTTTGCAAGTCTTCGTTTCTACCCAGAAAGCAGTTAAAAGGAAGTTTTAAGTGAATCAATTAATGCAGAAAGTTGCCAAAATGTTTGAAGGGAAACAATCAGTTGCCAAGTAAAACTCTCTGATATGAGAAACCCCATATAAATAACCGATTCTGTTTAGTATTTAGACCCAAACGAATAGGTCAGCCCCTAGTCGAACAAATTCAATGTACCTATATATGTCTTCGATCTCTCATAAATGAAATAATTTTTAATTAAATTTATGTGATTTCATTCGAGAACCCTTATGAAAACAATTATCCTTTACGGTTGGCACTAACCGTAAACGAAAAAGTATTCCTTTTGGTTCGATTGAACGGGTTTCAAAGAAATAAGCCATGATTTTCATATACATAACTTATAATTAATTTATAAATAATTTCAAAAAGCCAAAGTGCTCTCCCCATCCCGCTGTCTGTCTCATGGTTTTCGGGTTTTCCTTCTTTTTTTTTTTTGTGCTTTATCTTTTGCATAACAAAGTGATGATGCCCAACTCTCGATTTTGGTTTATTTTCTTTCCCTTTTATTATTTTCTTTTTTTTTTTTTTTGCTGGTTTTCTTTCTTGCCCAAAGAGTATAATAAAACCCGTGAAAATGTCAACGTGTCAAAATATGCCAGCAGCTTCCTTCCATTTTGCTTTTGCGGAGTGAAACACAAAAAATACTTTAATACACACACACACACACGCACACGCATATGCACACAAATACACATAGAGAGTGTGCGAGTAAAACGGAAGCGGAAATGCTGCGAATTGAGAAAGGCTTCGCACTTTGCGTGTGTGTACGCGTGTGTGTGTGAGTGTGTGATGTTGCTCCTAGCTGGGGCCATCCTAAATAAACAATTTAACAACTTGAAAATTCCATTTATTAACCTTTTTCCGCATAATAAAATTTCCAAACCCACACACGAACGTCGCGAGAAATTGAAACGGGGGCCAAAGAGGTAGCCAAAATGATGGCAACGTCTGTAGAATACCATGGTGCGGGGATTGGTGGTGACGGGAGTAAAGCAACTTGGTGGAGCGAAGTGGATTAATAACAAAGTCAACAAGGATAACACGCTTTAATTATGTATGTACAGGCGTTAAGTTAGTGGCAGGGGAAGGCGGGACCTGAAAACAGGACCATCATGTCCATGGATGGACGTAAATGGTGACCAAACATTGACAGCAACCGACAAACCAACAAAACCAACAAAGCCAACAAAGAGCCAACATCCAAAAAGACCAACCAGGCCAATTAAATGTAAGCGAAACCAAAAACTGTAACAGCAAACAGCCCCAAAAATCGCGTTATCCCTCACCCTCTTCACATTTTAAAGGATACGGGTGCGCCTGTCTGTGGTCTAGAGGCGGACAATTTCCATAAATTAATTTCATTTACCATTGCATCACTTCTAATTTAGAACACTTGGATATTTGAACAAGAACTTTACTATTGCTAATGGCCATAACATGTACATTTCTAATTAATGCAAACACGGGACACAAGTCTTTTTGTTTTCAGAGAACAATACTTTTGAAAAATAAATTAGTCCAGGTCAATAACTAATAGAATTAACTTTACAAATTAATAAAAGTAACTTGAGCTTCAGGGTACATATCAAGCTATAGTCTACATATTAACTAGACAACAAAATAAGTAAATATTTTTAATCAAAGCTTCAAGTGGAACGAGTTGAAAACAAACATTTCGCCTTGATAAACAGATTAGACAGAAAACTGCCTTTAAATGTCTGAAAGGACATCAATATTTGAAGTTTAAAGATTTTGAAATACCTTTTTATTGAATTACTTCAACTTTTCCTAATACAGGGTATACACCACTTCGATGCGATTCAATGTTGATTTCAATATTTTACTTAGCCACAAATGTTTGAATGTAATTCGAACAAAGATAATTGTTGTTAACACGAAATGTGCAAATGAAGAAAAAGGGCAACAAAAGTTTTCATTTGGCTGATTTTCAATGAATTAATTAATTTACAACTGAACACTACTTTCACTCCAATTAGGCGTAAATCCTTTCTTTGAATTCCAATTCGTTCTATTCAAAGCTAATTGTAAGTACGTATGAATGTATGCTTAACAAACAATACAATGACAAGGCATTCAACAAGAGTTTGCAAATAGTTTTTTATATCCTTCATTGTCCTTAGATTTGCCATATTAGTTTTTCAGTCACACTGGGCAAAACAATAAAGATAATGCTTCGAAAATGTTGCTGTGACGTAGAAGTTTATTTTGGACGGATCTAATTAGGAATTTACGCCCCAATGTAGGCAATAGACAATCGAAGCATTTATTCTCTTTAAAAGATAAGACAAATCGTGTACTGTTAGTTTCAAGCGAATGATTTAAACTAGTTTGCAAAAAAATGAATACCAATTTGTTAGGTGATTTAATTAGAAAAGGATCTAAAAAGAACTTTGGATTGTATCGATAGCCAAAGATAGTCAAAACAGATTATTTATCGATCACTGTTTAATTGTTGGAAAACCAATATAGAAAAATATCCATAACCAAAACAATTTCAACGATTTAAAGAACAGAAAACAAAATTTTTAATTTTTCTATTAGATTCTGGAATTTGAAAACAAATTTGATCAACATTTAAAGAATTTAGACATTTTCAAACAATTTCCATCCAAACCTAACAGTTTAAAGTAAAGAAATCTATGACAAATCTCAAGAAAACCTGTGATAATTTTAGCTTGTGACTCTAAAAATATTATTACTATAGATTTTTTATATGCCGATTACTTTGAAACACAATTTTTATATGCACTTTTTATGCAAAATTTACTTACCCTATTGAAAACGTTTAGTCAAAAGTGAAATTTAGTTTTTAGCTTCGTTTTGGGCTTATTTTATATGATTTATTCATTTATAAAAATTGAACGTTTGGTGTTAATTGCCGTTTCTAGTTTGTTTTATTAACTGTAAAGAATTGATTCGGGTTTGAAATATTAATGAATTTTGATTAATTCTTTTCATGTGTGCCGGCAAATGTTTTCAACACTTTGTAGGCAGCCCTCAGCTGTCCCCATGCACTTACTACAAAATACACCAAAAAAATTAATTGTTGTTGTTGTTTTTGTATGCTGTAGTTGTTGCTGGTTTGTGTTAATATTATTATTTTTAATTTTTTGTGTGTGTGGCTTGATGATGATTGTTGACGCGAAAATTTTAGCCGCAACCCGTTTATAAATATTTTATTGTTTTGGTTGTTTTTTGGTTTTATTTTTTGTTTTTTTTTTTTTTTTTTGTTTTTTAATTTAACTGTCTCTGGTTCGGATGATGATGATGCTCTGTTCCTGCTGCTGCTGTTTCCTTCTGCTAAAGAAACAGAAACAAACGAACGAACTCAACTTCCTTTGAGAACAAGGACATTGACGACTTTGAATTCGAACCGTTTCGTGCAAGACCACGTACTCGACTGAGAGATGGCCAAACGAGAAAGGACCACGACCACGGACAATGAACGAAACAACGACAACGACAGCGACAGCGACGACGACGGCAGCGACAGCGACGATGACTGAATGTGAACTTGCGACCAAGTAAAATGAAATGGCACGTGGTGCTCCCTATTCGAATATATATATTTTTACACAAACATAACATGCAAATACATATAGTACTGCATTCAAAACGACGACCGTTAACAGCTGACGATGCGCTGTTCGGTTACTGTTATGCCGGAATGTAAAGGAATGTAAACAACCGTTACTTTTCGGGTTTCGGCTCTAGCCACGTGGTACTATTTATTTAGGGGTGGGGCAGATGGTTAAAATTATTGTTTTTTGTTATTTGCAAAAATCTTTCAGCCAATTTATGAAAATTATTGAAAATTTTAATATTTAATTTTAGGAAACTAAACTCCGCCATTATCTGATTGTCAACAGTTTCCCCTCCATCTGCATAGAGGTGCATTATTTTTTTTTTTCAAATTTCGCCTTTCGTCTGTTTCCTGTTAACAGGAACATCTGATAAACCGACTCGAGACTAAAATTATTCATTCATTTCTATTAAATTTATAAATAGATTCCTATGTATGCAAAATATAAAAAGGACTTGCTAAAGAAATTGGTTTTGGTGTTAGAATTTAACGATTTATGAAACGCGAAATCTCATGAATATTTACAAAAGCTATTTTGGTTTTTGACAAAGAAGAAAATGTTAACCTCTATAATAAACTGTGATAAATAAAGTAAATTAATAAATTTAATGTTAAGTGTTTAAGATATAGCTTACTTTTGGTCCGCCGTTTGAAATTCGTCGTTACTAATTTCCCGGCGAATTAATTAAGGAGAAATCCTGGAAAGGCGAAGTCTATTAGTTTGACATCGAAAAGCGGGGTCTGTTATTGCAATAATTTATGGCACTTGGGACCTGTCCCAAATAACTAACTTTATGGCTGCCAAGTTCTTATATTTATAGCAACCTTTATGGCAGCTTGTCCCAAAAAAGTATAAGTTTGCAAAATACATCGATGTATATCGATATACCGCAACTTTCTGCAATTTTCAACACTGAACCTTAAACGGGTGGGCGCGCAAAAGTATTTGTGCTTGCTACGTATTATTTACATAATAAATAACAGATTCGAACCGTATGTTTTTTTGATTTGTTTTGTAGAATCCTCAGTGCAGTTTTTTCTGGCTTGTGCTTTTAGGTCCCTGGTAAGGATTTAATTTTTCGCCAAGTGGCCGCTCACAATCTCTCAAAGAAGAGACACGGTCACACTGGTTAAGCGTTGTATGTTTTTGTTGTTTTTTTTTGTTTGCTAATTTATAATTTAAAATTGAAATACAATTTTCCGTCAAACAACATTAAAAAGCGCGCTAAAAGATTACAGGTAGGCTCTCTTGGCCGATTAAATATAAATAGTAATGAACTTAGACATTTTATGAGCAAGATAATTAATAGAAAATGCATCCTTAAAGACAGCTGCAGCTTCTTTGGGGTGGAAGGACAAAACCAGGGCATTGAATACTAATAAGACGCTCTTTTTTTTGTTTTACTTAGTAAACAAAGAAGGTGGAAAAATGTCAGAGGGCAGTATTAACAGTGATACGACCCAAAAGATCAATCGGTTTGGGCGCCTGATATCGGAATTATGTACAGCTCTTCATGAATCTAAGCCAACATCGATCCAAGGTAAGTCACGCAGATGTTAACTAAGTATATGAAACTAATGCTTGTCGTATATTCACACGAGTATAGATCATCTGATCAGTGACGCCATGCGATATATTGCACAATGTCCTAACGCCTTTTCCAAGGCCATGCCATATACGGAATCAGTAGCCATTGAACGCATTTCGGATATTGTAAATACCGTGGGCAACGATTCGCCTCGTCCTTGCCAATTATTGGACAAGCTGTATGGAACACTGACCTCATTGGCGGTGATTCCATCAATGCGCTTATCGCTGTTGAATTTCTTTCTCTGCCTGCTTTTGACCGATTTCCGGAAAAAGGAGCGAGAGGCATTGACGTTGCAATTGTCTCCAACTTCAGTAGCCTCAAACGATGATAATTTAGCATATGCCCTGACTAGGTGCAAAACGGATAGCAGCAATGGTCATAGTCATACGAATGTATGTCCGAATGAAGTTTATCGCTATGAGCCAACTCAAACGGATAGCGATGCATATACAGAGGAATTGCCTGTTACCAACTATCCTGAGAATTTGGCGAAACAAGCGAATATCGATGCTATGCATGATGTGGTTCAGAATGCCATCTATTCGTTCACAGGCGTTGAGGGTAAATATTTAAAGCGTGACATTGTTAGTGGTCGGTTCAAATTAGATCCATTGAACCAGAATCGCCTCACAGCGATTGAATGCGGGACGCTGGTGCGTCTTTCCGAATTGGGTTACTATCATGATCGTGTTGTCAAATTCTCAACGATTTCGACTGGTTTCAATGCCATGGGTTGTATGGGTCAAGCTTTCATTGCACTGCTGAAAGAGGAATTAACTCGTTTTCATGGTGAGGTGGCACAGTTGCACGATCAACTGTATAATGCTAGGCGAAGGCAAATGGTTGCTTATATGAGCCATCAGGTGCCGGATTATCGCCAACAAGAAGGTGAACTGACGCTAATGAAACTGCTAACATGGCAAACGCAGCGATTGCATCGCATGCAGTGGCTGACCAAAATTGCCGATGCTTGTCAAATGAAAAAGGGTGGCGAATTGGCATCAGTTGTATACGAGTATCTCGACAATGGCAATCCAATGGTTAATCGCTTAGCTCAGGAACTTCTTACAGCCATTTGTGGGCCATTAGTGCGCATGATCTCCAAGTGGATGCTGGATGGTGGCATTTCTGATCCATGTGCTGAGTTCTTCGTAGAGTCACTGAATGAAGTTAGTACCGATCGGTTGTGGCATGATAAATTTCGTTTGCGTATGCATATGCTACCTAAATTCATACCAATCGAGTTAGCCCAAAAGATTTTAAAGACAGGCAAAGGTATTAATTTTCTGCGTGAAGTATGCGAAATGGACGAAATGGTCAAAGGGCGAGACAAATTGAAGAAGATAATCGAAACCCAGGGTAAGTAAAAAAATTATACATCTTATTTCCTACATATGTATAATTTGACTCGATGTTTTCTTTAGTTTCGGACATATTTTCTTGCGTACAGGATTCTACTTGGCATGCGGCCATTGAGACATCATATCAACAAACTTCAAAACATGTTTTGGATATAATGTTGGGTCCGCATAAGCTGCTCGATCATCTTTATGCCATGCGACGCTATTTGTTATTGGGTCAGGGTGATTTTGTTAATATCTTGATCGAGCATATGAAGTAAGTATGTCGAGAGTGATTTTTACATGTCAAATGACATCAATTTCTTTGCTTGGACAATTTCCAGAGAGGAGCTGGAGCGTTTGGGCACTGAGATCTTTGCTCATGATTTATCAGCCATGTTGGATGCGGCCCTACGTTGCACAAATGCCCAATACGACGATCCCGAGATACTCAATCATCTAGATATCGTTGTTCAGACCCCATATCCTGGCGACTACGGCTGGGATATTATTTCATTACAGTATACGGTGGACGGGCCCTTGGCCACAATGCTGGAACCCGCAATGCCCACATATAAGGCCCTATTCAAGCCTCTGTGGCGGTTAAAGCATATGGAATTCTTGTTATCTATGAAAATTTGGAGGGAAGAAATGGCCAATGCAAAGGTAAGTGCTATCCCCCTGATAAATGTAATTGGTTTGTCTGAATAGTTCGACGATGATAAAGTGCAACGGCACTAATTTTCAAATTTCCAATACCGAATTGTCGAGTCACGCTTTAATTGTTCCCTTTGGCCTAGAAATGCATTCCGTTACGGATAAGATTAGAGGCATTGAAACCGTAATCTAATCCAGTTTGAATGAAACTATGATTATTTGCCATTTCCGATGATAAAGCCAAAGTACATAACTCCAAAAGGTTAATTTTTTGTTTTTCAATATTTGGTGTTCTTT
Source organism: Drosophila equinoxialis (assembly GCA_018150345.1). Classification (NCBI taxonomy): domain Eukaryota; kingdom Metazoa; phylum Arthropoda; class Insecta; order Diptera; family Drosophilidae; genus Drosophila; species Drosophila equinoxialis. The sequence continues at coordinate 3,280,311 of JAECWI010000002.1, read as the reverse complement.
TTTTTCTCTTTGTACTTGTTCTCTAAAATTTTACAATAACGAAAAACAAATAAAATTAAACACTGAACAGTAAAAAAAAAAAAAATAGATAACATTACATTACATACATGTAACTATAGTCGATGAACAAAACTATAGAAAAATTTGATGTACCCTTTGGATGATTAGGGTAATCGTATTATAAAAACAAAAAAAAACACTTTGAAATGGAGAGCCTGCGTGTGTATGCTTGAGTGTGTGGAGTGACGCATATGTGGTGTGTGTGTGTGTGTGTGTGTGTATGGAATGTGTCCCAAATGTCTCATCTACAATTTGGCATCGGTCTTCAGCAATGGAGCCAACTTCTGGGTTAGCATTATGTTACCGGCGATCTTCAGTTTGCCCTTCATGAATGCTGCCTGAGGGTTCAGTTTGCCCAATGCGATATCGACCATATCCTCATCGGCCACAGTCAGAGTGGTGTCAACTTTGACGCCCTGAGCGGGTCCTTCATAGGCCTTGGCGCTCTTACAGTCCAAAGCTGTAAGAGAACAAAAAAGAAAATCATAAATATTTTGTTTTACTTTGCCTTTTTAATCGGTGCCGAAGTACAATTTTAACTGCACTTTGAACTTGGGCCCCATCTCGCTCGCCGATCAAAGCATATGTATGTGTTTGTATGTATGTTTGTGAGTGTATGTGTGTGCCTGTGTATATGCGGTAAATATCTCCCCCATTCATCGATAGTTTATGTACTTACTCCACTCCTTGACCACTTTGCCACCCTTGGTGATTTTGTAGAGGAAAACTCCATTTACTGCCTTAGCTTTAGCCTCATTTTCTTTTACGCCATCAATGATTTTTTGGAAAACGGCATCGGACTGTAGGGCCATGTTTGTATTGCTTAGTTTTCTTCTTCACCTATTATAACAAAAGCACCAAATAAAAGAAAAATATGAAGTCAGTTCTTTTTATTCTTTTTTTTTTCCTGATTTTACGTTGTTAACCAAATTGTTTATGTACACACACCTGGAATGGAAAATACGAAGTAATGAGCCAGCAACGTGCAATCAGTTGATTTTTATTGTCGTTAAAACAAAAAATTTTCTGCTTCTTTCCACTTAACTACATATATATTTGCTTGCGAGAGAGCGGTCGCTCTCTTCCTCTCTTTTTCTCTCTTCTACCCCACACACCCATGAAGTAATTGAGTTTAACAGTGGTTCACATTTTTTAAATATATATTTTTCTTTTTAACGACTGAATTGTTTTTATCAATATGTTAATGAAATGTTTGAGTTAAGGAGAAGAAATTAGAATTACCAAATGTTTGCGAATTAAGCATATGACATTTTTGACTTCCTAGTTAATTATTATATTAAAATATACTGACCAACTTTCATGACACTGTGCAAGCGTACTATGGAGTTTGTATTTTAACATTAACATTTTGCTGCTGTTAGTTTACCACTTAACAGTTATCAGCTGTTGGCTGTTACACTGTTGCCACACACATTCGCATACAAACATACATACCAGCAAACATGCAAGCATTGTGTGTGTGTGTGTATGGCCCTCCTGAATAGTGCCAAAGTACGCAACGGATTTGGAAATAGAACCCGAATCCATAAAATAAAACTGAGATAAGGATGAAGTGGTAAGATTATATACATATGTATGTATGTACATAGTTTAATAGTTCTCTCTACTTGTGCATATGAATTTTTGGCTAACAATTTTTAACATGCTTTTTCTCTTACACCCACTCTTTGGCACGCTTAGCAGTTAGATAAAAAATTTCTCTGGATCAAGGCCATTCTTTTTCATTTCCACAGCTAGTTGGAAGAGATAATCGTAGCACTCGGACCTAAAGGACAAGAAGTTATATTACTTTATACATTCCCTCTTTCTTAATGCCGTAACTCACATAGCTTTTGCCTTCTCCCAGGTTTGTCCCCAGACATAGACACCGTGACGTCGAACTAAGATGGCACTACAACCGGGATATTCCATCATCGCCGCATACATACTGTCAGCCAAATCACGCTCAAATGGTGTGTTCTCAATAATGGGTACCACCAGTTTCTCATCGTAACGCAAATACCTTTTGTCGGCTTCATCATATACACCTTTTATCATTTCCAAATGGGTGCATTGGAATGTTCTTCCTGGCCACAATAGAGTGGCCATTACGGCATGTTGGGAGTGTGTATGTATGACTGCACCGGCCTTTCGATGCCTATAAGCCAGCATAAAGAGCGGTGTGCATTGGCTTTTCGTCAATCCTTTGATCTCGGGCGGTAATTGCAAATCCTTTCCACTTATGTCCTGCACAAACAGATCCTCCGGCTGCATACGCTCCTTTTGCACTCCCGATGGCGCAATATAGATCTCATTACTTCAAACGAGATCAATTTGCTGTTACCAAGAACACAATATGCAATCGTAGTCGTATAAAACTCACTTCAACTTAATGCTCATTCCTCCTCCTGTGCCGGTTACCCAGCCCATATGATAAAATTGCCTACATAGTGAGGGTATCAAATGGCGCGGATGTTCATCTGGCAAATCCTTAAATATAGATAACGACATTATTCAACTTCTGCCTTAGTTTTTCAAATGTGATCTGGTGAAAGATTACAAAAATGGGAGATAAAGTGGCACAGACAGACAGATAATGAAAAGAATAACGAATGTAAACAATGATTAACAATTATCGATTTATTATCGATAGTCACTTTCGACATGTCCGACTATCGACGGAAGAAAATACAAAGTAACCGTTACAACAATCCATTTTATATTTTATAAATTTACTTTGTGTTTTTTATAGGCCCTTCGCTCGATGCATGATGTAATTGGCAAGACATGTTATCGCCTCCACTTGTTCACATCAGAGATAATGCATTTTGTGCATCAAATTCAATATTATGTACTCTTTGAGGTGATCGAATGCAATTGGGTGGAATTGCAGAAACGAATGATGCAGGCCACTGCTCTTGACGACATACTGGAGGCGCACGAGAAATTCCTAAGTGCAATTACAGTGGGGTGTTTTGTAAATACAATGACCGATATGGAGCGACATCTGGACACCGTGTATGATAACATAATATGCCTAAACTCTTGGCAATCCTCATTCTATCGCGACTGCTTTAAAGAATTGGAGGCACGTGAGAATGTGCGCAAACGCGTTGCTGAATCCGAGCTAACCGGCGGCTACGGTTTGACCTGCGAACAAAAAATGGAACGGGATCACGAGCTTAAAATGTTTGAACAACGCGTGATTAGTGCGTGCCGAAATCTAGAGGAAATAGCCATTGCATATGAAAAAGCAGTAAGGGGATTTTTATTTGCATTAAATTCAGACAATGATCCCAATTTACAATTGTTTGGTACTCGTTTGGATTTCAATGAATATTACAAGAAGCGGGACATAAACCTTAGTAAACCATTAACGTTCGAGCACAAGAGAATGAGCAATATGTTTTCCATCAATAATAAAAGTTTTATGGGAGCTCGTTCTACAATTAATCCTCCAATTTCCGTAGCCTTACTTAACAGCAATAAGAGCCCCAATATCATCAGTATTGAATAAGCAATCTCATTAGTAATTTTGTCCCAGTGCCAACAAATACTAAAAATTATTGTCATCAAAAATATGGCTAAACCTCAAATTAGTGTGAGATTAGAACTCTGTATTTCCATTTTTTTGTTTTTTTTTTTTTTTTTTGTTACTTGAAAAACTAGAAATTTTACTCCCTAGTTACCAGGTGATCCTCCAATGAAAGTGAATTTGTATCTTAAACCTTAAGAAGTTTGTGTTTTCGTAGAATAATTGTCAATTGTTTTATTGGAATCTGTTAAATAGATTCATTAATTGTTCAAGCATAAAAAAAAAAAGAAAACAAATTAAAATTGAAATCTTCACAAGAATTGTATTGTACATTGCCCATTTAAAAACGCCTTAAATCTTTGAAATAAATGCATAATGGGTAAGAATTGAAATAATTTAATGTAGTTTTTATTTTGCTTTTAAGTCAATGAAATCGAATTCCTTAAATTTTAACGGCCACTGGTCCAAGTGAGCTATCTATCGATAGTAACTTACCACGATACGTTATCAATAAAGCCAAACTATCGATGATGGGCGAAGGAGCAGCCACTGCAATGGACATCTTCGAGAGTTTTTGCCGCACTTGCGGCAATGAATGCCTAGATCCCCTTAATATATTTAATGATGTGAATAATAAGTCAGTGGCGTGTCAGAATGGCAAAGTGTCCATATTCGAAATGCTCGACACCTGCGCACCCAATTCAGTGCCCAAACCGGACAAGGATGACGATTATCCCAAGCAAGTATGCCGTTTGTGTCTAAAGAAGCTGGAAATGGTATATGAGTTCCAAACAAATTGGCTAAATGCTCACAGTGAGTTCAATGTGGCACTGAAATTTGAACAAAAACGCAAACGCTGTCATAAGGAGGCCCAAGCTAAGTCAGAGGAACAGGCGCAGGAAGATCAAATACCCGAATTGGCACTTGATGCTATTGTAGTGGATATAAAATCCAATAACGCAAGCAATGAGCCATCACCAAAACCAGTTACTTGTAAATTAGAAAAATTAGTGCTGCGTAAGTGGATAAGTTGTCCTTAAAAAAGCATTCACTTAATTGTATTCGTTGAATCCTTTATAGCTGTTATCACCATTCCTGTTCCATCCGTGAAACATCAACAGGAATCCCCTATAAATGTCACGACTGCGACGAGAAATTTTACACAGCAAAAGCCTGCGAGTTTCATCATAAATTCGTACATCCGGATTGCATACCTTGAATGAGTTTATTTTGTTGTAGATTTAATTGATTTACTTAGCTATTTAAACAAAAACCGCAAGCATTTTTTGCTCAATTTAATCGTCCTCGTCGTTGCGTATCTTTTTGGACACGTGGGTCATCATGACGGTACACAACATAGCCGAGCTTATATTTGCGATTGTCACCATCTTTGGCATAGTAGTTGGCCAAACCGATTCCTGCCATCACAAGGCCAGCCAGGGCCAAAGCAGATCCGCCGACAATATCGGGTATCTCATTCCAGGCACGCTTCAGCAGCGATGTGGTACCTCGGGCGGCTGGTGCTGACATAATCTGCAAAGATGACCATTTTTAGTTACTTTCGAATGTCAAAATTCCAAAATCCTTACCAAAAATATGTTTAAAGCGTTCTTCAATTACACAACAAGAGTCGAAACAAATCAGCTGTTTCCCAAGTAGCGGTGACACTATAAATCGAATGAGTGGGACTCAAAATTTTTTCCACCTCTAGCAGAGTGTTGCCCCTTCGATTCGTATTCGTGTGTATGTGTGTGTGTGTCGATAGCACAGCAAAAAGTTTTTATAATTTATCGGGAAAAATTTGTGGTGTCTGGTTGACGCAAAACACCCGGCATCGGTATTGACATCCGGGATCTAGACCCAACAATAAAATCTGGAATCATGACTTCGGCACGAGATCTTATAAAGATTGATATAGTAAGTAGAGCTGCTGCGCCTCTTAACAGGCCTGAACACATCTAATCTAATTCATAGGAATGGGGCATGGAGCGCTTGGTGCGGGCCCAACAGATCGTTGAGGTTCGGCCCTTTGACATCGAATCATGGTCAGTGATGCTGCGTGAGGCACAAACCCGGCCCATTAACGAGGTGCGCAGCCTTTACGAGTCCCTGGTGAATGTGTTTCCCACTACGGCTCGCTATTGGAAGCTGTACATTGAGATGGAGATGCGCAGCCGCTTCTATGAACGTGTCGAGAAGCTCTTTCAGCGATGTCTGGTCAAGATTCTGAACATTGATCTTTGGAAATTGTATTTGACATATGTTAAAGAGACCAAATCTGGTCTAAGCACCCACAAGTAAGAAAACGCAACTTAATAATATTGTTCTTTCTCACGCATACTTAACTCAAATCGCTTGTTTAGAGAGAGAATGGCCCAAGCATATGATTTTGCTCTGGAGAAAATTGGCATGGATTTGCATTCGTTTAGCATTTGGCAGGATTATATATATTTTTTGCGAGGTGTGGAGGCTGTTGGCAATTATGCTGAAAATCAAAAGATCACAGCAGTGCGTCGTGTTTATCAAAAGGCGGTAGTTACACCCATTGTTGGCATTGAACAACTTTGGAAGGACTACATAGCATTTGAGCATAATATCAATCCCATTATATCCGAGAAAATGAGTCTTGAGCGTTCCAAGTAAGTTAAATCAAATAGATTAAGCCTGAAAACGGATTTGTCTTTAACTCGTTTTCTCACATTCTCATAGAGATTATATGAATGCCCGCCGTGTGGCCAAGGAGCTAGAGCATCATACCAAGGGTCTTAATCGTAATCTTCCCGCTGTGCCACCCACATTGACCAAAGAGGAAGTCAAACAGGTGGAGCTATGGAAACGCTTCATCACCTACGAGAAATCAAATCCATTGCGAACCGAGGATACAGCCTTAGTGACACGTCGCGTTATGTTTGCTACAGAGCAGTGCTTATTGGTGTTAACCCATCATCCGGCCGTGTGGCATCAGGCCTCACAATTCCTAGACTCCAGTGCACGCGTTCTTACCGAGAAAGGCGTGCGTAGAGTTGAACCAGCTTATACCCGCAATAATGAGATTTGTAGTCAAGCAAATAGAGAGAAATATTCAACACTTAAAACTATTCTCGTATCTTGTTAATGCTGCTGTGCTGTGTGAAGTGTCGCCCCCTGGGTAAAATGGCACGCCTGCATCCGTATCGGATCATCAGTAGGCTTGCCACGTTGCCCTTTGTATTTTCGGGTCACACGCGTTTTACTCTTGTTTTACTTGTCTTCAAACCACATTCATATATTAACTCGATTAGCATGAAAACTAATTCAATTTTTGTTCTTTTCCATTTGCCCCCATTTTATTGCCATAATCTTAAAAAATAGGATGTGCAAGCTGCCAAAATCTTTGCTGACGAATGCGCCAACATTCTCGAGAGATCCATCAATGGTGTACTCAATCGTAATGCCCTGCTGTATTTCGCCTATGCCGACTTTGAGGAGGGTCGCCTTAAGTACGAGAAGGTCCACAGCATGTATAACAAGCTATTGCAACTGCCGGACATTGATCCCACACTGGTAAGTTAACCCGTTAATGAGATTACTCCAATTAACTGATTAATTCGATTTGCTTTCAAAGGTCTATGTGCAGTATATGAAGTTTGCTCGCCGTGCCGAAGGTATTAAGTCGGCACGCAGCATCTTTAAGAAGGCTCGTGAAGATGTTCGCACACGGTATCACATATTTGTGGCCGCCGCTCTTATGGAATACTATTGCTCCAAGGATAAAGAGATTGCATTTCGTATTTTCGAGTTGGGTCTTAAGCGTTTCGGCGGCAGTCCGGAATACGTTATGTGCTATATTAACTATCTGTCGCATCTGAATGAGGATAATAACACGCGTGTCCTGTTCGAACGTGTCCTCAGCTCTGGTGGCCTATCGCCCCACAAGAGTGTAGAGGTATGGAATCGTTTCCTTGAATTCGAGTCCAATATTGGTGATTTGTCCAGCATTGTCAAGGTGGAGCGAAGACGCAGCGCCGTCTTTGAGAATGTAAGTGCACTTTCTTATGCCTTAAATATGTTCCACTCCTCTTACTTTATCTCTTTTTAACAATGAGTAGCTAAAAGAATATGAGGGCAAAGAAACGGCGCAGTTGGTGGATCGCTACAAGTTTCTGGATTTATATCCTTGCACTACCAGTGAACTAAAGTCCATAGGTTATGCGGAGGTAAGTTTGTTTTGTTTTGTGTGTGAGTAATCGAATGTTATCTCTTTTATCTACAGAGTGTGGGCATCATTCTCAACAAAGTGGGTGGAGGCGCTGTAGCTGCATCCGGTGCAGCTAATGCTGCCCAGAATAATGGTGAGGCCGAACCAGATAGCGAAGCCGCACCACCATTGCCGCGTCCCGATTTCTCGCAAATGATACCATATAAGCCGCGACCATGTGCCCATCCTGGTGCTCATCCCCTGGCCGGTGGTGTATTTCCTCAGCCGCCGGCTTTGGCCGCTCTCTGTTCCGCCTTGCCGCCACCGAATTCATTTCGCGGTCCCTTTGTCAGTGTGGAGCTGCTATTCGACATCTTTATGCGTCTCAATTTACCTGATTGTAAGTTTGTTTGTTTATAATGACGATGATAATGATGATGATGACTTATTCGAAATCCTTTCTTTAGCTGCACCCCAACCAAATGGTGACAACGAGCTATCGCCCAAGATCTTTGATCTGGCGAAATCTGTGCATTGGATTGTCGATACTAGCACATATACGGGAGTCCAGCATAGTGTAACAGCCGTACCGCCACGTCGTCGTCGCCTTTTGCCCGGTGGCGATGAAAGCGATGACGAACTGCAGACTACAGCACCGCCGGTCCGTGATATTTATCGATTACGGCAATTGAAGCGTTTCGCCAAATCCAATTAATTCAATTTTGGCTAGCCTTCCATTAGCTTTTATTCAGAAAAATAGAAGGAATTTTCTTATACACATATATATAGAATTTTTTTATACAAAATTTTATATTATTTTGTAGAGTATATGTTAGTAGAGTAGCCTCAATAAATGTGTGAGGATAAAAGATTTGGTCTAAACTATAATACATATTTCAATTTATACTTAAGCAGCGCATAAAGAAAAGTTATATCCATTTTGACAAGAATCGGAATCGGAACCAATTCTTGCTCAGTCAGTCCGATAGTTTCACTTAAGTCTCTCTATTTGTTTTCGTCCAGATTTCCTTTGATTTGTTTGACATCGCACACTTTTTTGGTGTCTGATCAGAGATTACTACTCCTCCATTATCTCATTGGGTACACATCGTCGCCGATGCTTGTAGAGACCTGCATATTGGGCAAATCGGCGACTGCAAGTGGAACAGCTGTAACGCTTCTCTCCTCGATGCAAATTGAGATGGGCATAGTAGGCACTGCCCACAACAAATGCACGTGAACAGTATGGACAGACCTTGTCCCTGATGTTTAGATGGGCTCGTATGTGTCTGTCCCTCTCGTGGGCTGTGTAGAATGCTTTCTCGCAACGATTGCATGGAAAGTCGCGCTGATTGCGATGTCGTTTCACGTGCTGATTGAGTTTGCTGGCATTAACAAATCCCCGGGCACAATGCTCACACACATAGGGCAGCTCCTTGGTGTGACTACGCTGATGAACACGCAGGGCCGTGGAGTTGAAGAACTTTTTGGGACACTCGGCACAGACATGTGTACGCTGGCCGAGATGTCGCCGCAGATGGGCCAAAAGGCTGTTGCGCAGTGAGAATTTCATGCCACAAATGTGGCAAATATGTTCCAGATTATTGGCCACATTATTGCTCTTACTTTGACCATCACCACGTCGTCGACGTTTCATGGTTGGTGTTTGGCCCCCGATAGCGTCAACTTCATCAAGATCCTTCTCGTGTTCGATTTCATGGACATTGCGCTCGTGTCTTAGATAGTCCGAGCGACGATTAAAGCTAGCCGGACAGCGCATACAAATGAATGGAGATACATGCAACTCCAGGAATCGAAGGGAATCATAGTAATCGTAGCTTGGTGTCCAGGGCTCTGATCGCTTGGCGGCCGTCAGTCGAGCCACTTTGCATTGACGGTAATGACAACGAAACTCAATGAGACGACCCTTCAGGCGCTCCACAGTCATCTGTAGATTACACTCTTCCTGCAGACGTGTGCACAAGGATTCCAAATGTCGTTGACGCTGCTTACGCTTCGTATAGTCCGGGTGATCAGTGCACCACAATTGGGTATAACTTTGATAGATGGCGATGATCTTAAGATTGCTATTACGCTGGTGCAGCGACTTGTGGAGTTCACAGCTAATGGGCAGAACGTCATCCAAAAAGCGGAAGGCATCATAGAAGCACCAACGGCCGTGATCATCCTCAATCTTAGACGATTGCTGCAACTGCTTTACACGTTGCCGTTCCTTGCGATAATACTTAGTGTAATCGGTAATCTTGCGATGCAGCATTTGCCAGTGGAATGGCTCACCGGAAGGAGCACCAGATTGACAATTTAGTTGCTTGGAAATGCTCAGCCAGGCAAGGCGACGCTGTGGTCGCGAATGAAAGTCCAAATGATTGGGATCCCAGAGGCAGGCGTGCCCTTGAAACAATTTGATCAGTTTCATGGTCTGCTGCAAGCTTAGGCGAGCACGTGAACGACCTAAACCCGTACTAGTCTCCTGTGAGCTGTCCGTCTCTAGCGAAGGCTGAACATTAACACCGATATCGGAAGTGTCCTTTAGTAGATGCTCCTTATGGGTCCTCTCTTCTCCTGATTTGAGAATCTCCTCATCGTTCTTCTCAGCATGTTGTTTTACTGGATCCGGCATTGGATCCTTTTCTTTTTGAGACTCATCTAGAACATTATCAATCTGCTGTTGAGGTAATTCATTCACTTGCATCTGAACCTGGCAACTGCTCTGCACATGCACTTGATGGCCAACTAAATTCTCAAATATTTTGCCGCACAGGGCACAAACAAAGGGATCAATGTGTTTATTGAGAAACTCCATTTCCGCATAATGCTCAAAACTGGACACAAACTCCGACTGTTTGCCCTCCACAACGCTGTGCAAATAACGAATCTTCTCCAGCCTATAGCGTTTGCGCAATGACTGCAGTCTTCTCTGTATGGCCAACGACGAGAGATTTATGCCCGAAAGACGTAGAGCCAACTGCAGGCCACTGTGTGCCTCGTTCCGCCGTCGTAGAGTCTCCTCGCAGCGTAAACGCTTATGGGCATTGTGCCACAGGATGGGGTAGTGCTCATATACTTCCAACAATTTGCGATTCTCTATGGCCAATTGCTGTTGCCGCTTAACCAATGCCTGTTGCTGTCCCAAGAAGCTTAGCTGATCATAGTGAACGAATTTGGCGGCCTCGTCTATCTCACCATCGGCGTCCAGGCGTTCGCGTTGTTTAAGGAATCGTTGACAAAGCGTGGAGACCCTTATCCTTACATCGGTTACACTAAACTCTCGCCCACAATGGATACTCCAAGCATGGGTAATATGACGCCACGATTCTCGGCACAATTCCGTGTTATGAAACTCCTCGTGAGTCTGATTCCAGAGGCGTGGCTCCGAGTGGTATAGTTCAATTAGCTGCGTGACATGAGAAGTGGTCAACCGTTGGCCATCGGGCACGGGCAGAGCATTCTATACACAAGAGAGAGAGAGAGAGAGAGAGAGAATAAATGAATTGATAGGACGGATTGGTGTTTGGCAAGTAATGTACCTACCTCCAAGGCATTGGCATAGGCCACTTGGTTATTCACTGCTTTAGACTCGTGATTGGTCGTGGTTATGATCGCTTCCAAGGCATTTAATTGTTGTACCAATTGCTGTTTCAGTTCATTATCCTCACCGTTTGTCTGCTCGGCCAAGACCTCTTGCATCAGTTCATCCTCGGCTCCCGCTGCATTCGTAGTGTTTGGAGCCAGTTGCTGTTCCATTTGATCTGGAGTCTGCCAATCTGAATGCCATACCTCCATATGATCGGCGAATTCATCCAGTGTACAGAGTGGCCTCTCCTCGCATAGGGCACACTCGATCGCATACAATTCGCCAGCACAGTTCCATGTGTAGACAGTGCCACATTGCTGACGCATTGATGGGCTGATGCTTTTCACTTTTTAAGCTGACCAAAAGATGTCAGGTTTGCGATTTTGTTGTCGTAGTTGTTTGTTGCTATTTTGCTTTCCGTTGCCAAAATAGAAACGCAAAGAGAGACAAAATCCCAATTGCCTTCCGTTTGCGACTGCGCAGCGTCTTGTTTGTGACGTTGTAACAAATGACATGGTCGACGACGCATTCGGGCCAACAAACCCGTCTTGGCCATTGGAGACACACACACACACACTCACATAAACTAGAGACAAACTCGAGCTCTTCAACCCATTCTTTGATTTTTTGTCGTTGACTTTTCTCAGCAACAGGTAAGTTGTAAGAAAAAGATAGAGCGAGAGAGAGAGAGAGAGAGAGACCGATAGACAGGGAAGAGCTAATCTCAAAGAGGGTAGACAACAACAATGGTATAACGCTCTCACGCGCTAGTTTGACAGTAAGAGTGAGAGAAATAGAAACCATTGTTGTGTTAGGGGGCGGAGGTAATGTAAGGTTTTTTAAAAAAAAGTGTTTTGTAATCGGATTAAATCTGTACACACATACCAAAACTATAGCCCACTGTGGACGAAAATTATGATGAAAGCCTTTTTTTACAAATAGACCGTTTCTGTTTTGCTTCTTCATTCCTTTCTGTGCGATAAAAATTATATCTGACATATATTTAGGGATCTTTATATTAAACGAAAACAATTAAAATTTGCGCCATTTGCGATAAGTTATCGATGACTAATGTGATATCGATTACTTCTGTTAAGTAACAACAATGTTATTGAAGTAACCAGTATTTTGTTCAAACCGGGTTCGAGTTGCACTCACTTAACGCTTCGAACAAGTTCGAGTTGTACTCAAGCAAACACAACAACACATTAAAAAACACACACAAAAAAAACACACACAAAAAATAAATAAACTACTTTTTTGGTCACCCGCTGGGACTGGGACACGGACACTGGGACTCTGTGATGCACAATGGGCTTTCCGCGCATTCTCAGCAAAAACAACAAAATTTACACAAAGCTGGGCGAGTTCTGCCTCTCTGGCGATAGCTTCTGGATCGTCTGCCACACTTGCCAGGAGGAATTGCAGACGCAAGATCAGTTCTGGAAGCACATACAAGACGAGCACAATTTTCTGCATGGCGTTGCCAAGGTTTGTCAACCACCACAACAACAACACCAACACCACCAAACAGTACCTCCCACTGCCAACGCAACCCCTGTCGCTTCCCCCTCCCCCACCAACCCCAATCATGACCAAGACCAAACTTTGACATTTTTGGCGCCCAAACGTGAATTGTGTGGAACTCTTGAACCATTTCAGGAACATAGTCGCACATCGAGCTACTGTCTGACCGATGTTGAGGCAGCGGCCGCGGCAACGACACCTGGAGCCACAGCCTCATCCCAAGGTGCGGGCAGTGTGACAGCTGTAACAGTTCCCCTTGCCCTCTACCACTGCTCGGCTAAGTATAGTGATGATGAGCAGAGAGAAGTTGAACTTCATGAGGCGCACCAGCAGCAACAACAACAACAACAACAGCAACAACAACAACAACTGCATCAGCAACAACAACAACAGCAGCGTGATGCCGCCAAAGAGTTGGCAGAGCTTCATGCAAATGCAGTGGCCGCTGCAGCTGCTGCTGCTGCCGCCAGCGACGGCAGTGCTAGAAGTAGTAGTGGCATTGACATTAAAGTGGAGCCCGCCAGTTTGGCCCTGCCACCCGATATGCAAGCGGCGGCAGCGGCTGCCGCAGCAGCAGCCAATGCCACAATCTATCACTTGCCACAGTTAGTGCCAGCGCCGGCGCCGCCACCTACAGCAAGTTTTGTGAGTGCCAGTGGCGGCAGTACCTCCACCACAGTTAGCACAACGCCGCCAAGTCATCAGCCAGTAATGCAACAGCAGCAACACCAGCACCAACAGCAGCAGCAACAACAACAGCAAACCAGCAACGCCCTGGCAATGTCTGTTAACCAATCGACAGCGATAGCAGCTGCCGCTCTATTAACCGGCCCAGATTTGCCCAAGGACTCGAATAGCACAACAGCCAGTGCTGGCAGTGCCGTCTCCTCTGACGACGGCGAGCGCTGGTATATATGTGACTATGAATCTTGCGGATTAAAGTTCAAATACAAGTCCCGCATGGAACTGCATCGTGTGGTGCACAGCAAGGAGCGGCGATTTAACTGTGATCTCTGTAGTGCATCCTTCAAACAGTCGTGCAATCTGTCAACGCATCGTAAAAAGAAACATGCCATGAGGGGCATTAAAAGTGAATTGCTGCCGCAGCGATTCTAAGTGCTCGAATCGGAAACAATTCTGCAGTGCAAGTTTAGTTTAGTTGTCACACCCCAATTCCCATCCCCAAGTATCCAAATCCCCGTTTCCCATTACAGAATATATATGTGTATATTTGTATGTATGTATGGGGTCCCAGCATTGACTAAGAAATCCGTAAGGACAGGCGAAACAACTTGTCTCAAATTGTGCAAAATTTTTCTTGTTTAAGGCCATTTAAAAAGTCAAACTGTCTACACTTTTTTAACTAGTCAGTGTAGGCCTATATATATAAAATATCGAAGAAACCACAAAAAGTCGAAACAATAACACAACAAAAATGTATAAGAAAAAAGAAAAAAAAAAACAGTTTAGTTTTAGGACATGTAAATGAAATAGTTTTTAAGCAAGGTTACGTTAACCTTTTTTTCAGTTTTGTGTGCGAATTAACAATTTATTACAGATCTAGATGTACCATATATATATATATATGTATCCATATACACACACTTTTATATAGTGGCTAAGACTTGGCAGAAAGTTACAGGTTAATTTTAAGCAAAAATCGGAAAGAAATACCAACAAAAAATACATTAAAATACAAAAAAAAAAAAAAAATAAGTAAACAGAATGGTATATATACATACATATATAAATATATTCAGCGAAATATTATGTAATAGAATAGCAGAAAGTAATTATGATAGTAAAAAACCGTTTTCAGAACCGTTAGTCAGTTGTTAGTAATTCTATGTTCTCGATTAAATATACATACAAACAAAGAATACACACACCCACACACACACACACACATATGACATTTGCATACTTATACAATATACAAATATACATAATTGTAAAATTTCTCAAATCAAAAGAAAAGCAACAAACAAAATACCATGAAAAAGAAAAAAACCCAACAACAAATTGATCGAAAACAAAAATACAAAACATACCTTAAAGATTGTTCAAAAATCGCATATTAATTTAATGGAAATTGGTAAGTTTAATTGGGATGATGCCTGATTTAAATGAAGTATTGAAAAACATTCTTGGCAAAATCGTATCACAACTTTTGAAAATTCCAGACATAGCCTTGATTCTTTGATCATCTACCCCCGCAGTAGCGGATCTACGGGGGTGAAATAGTGTAAAAACTCCGAGTCGTATAGAAAATTAGAGTTTGGTTAAGAAATTTTACTTGGTCAAACAAATTTTTGAAATCGAGTTGTGTTTAATGGTTAGTGATTTTAGACTGTTATGTATATTAAGGGTTTTTTTTTTTTTCGAATGTCATTCTGACAGTTTTCTCATTGGGCTTCTCGGCTTTTTGGAGTTTCCCCCTATTTATATAATACTGATAAATCAATTGTCTTAAATGGGAATCAATTGAATCGACGGAAGGAAATAATTTTTTAAACCTTACAAGTTTAAATGTTTCATCAGTTTTCCAAAATTATATTTGATTTGTTTATCGATTTAACAAAACGAGCTTGTTAGCTAAAAGCTAATTGTTATAAATTTAAATCAAAATGTACGCCTATAAAATCTGTAACAAATAATCAAATTAATGAAACAAAATAATAAAATCTGTTTTTCTGGCTGCTTTGAAAAATCGTCATAACTATCGATAAACCTTGAAAAAAAGGTGGCAGCACTGGCCGGCTGACTGGGCGAATATCAATATGGCTGAGCGAATACATTAAAGTACTTTGCGATACTTTTGGGGAATCCGGCAACAGGTTGCTCCCGGCGAATTTCAGTTGATAAAACGTTCTCGACTTGTTTAATAGACAAGTAATACATACTTAGTGTGACGTACGTCGGTTATACGACTACTTAAAGTAATTAAAAAATTATGGATTAATATAGCGACAAGTTTTAAGTCCAACCAGAGTAACGATATTAAGATTTTTTTGTTGTTGTTTGCTTTGAGGGCCATAAAGATTGATTAAACAAACTTGGAGAAACGAAGACAAACTGACTAAATGACTGACTGACGGCGGCATAATAACAATTGAGATATTCGTTTATTTCTTTCTTTTACATATACATCTAGAGAAAGTGTGCTGCCGTTTATGTGTGTGTGTGTTTCAGTGTGTGTGTGCGTGTGTGTATAAATATAGGTACACCCATCTGTTGATTTTGCGACCTTGCAACGAAATAATTACACACAGAAAGTGACCATTTAAACTCAAATGATAATTCTTAGACGACATTCAATTGATAATATATGTATATAATTTAAACACCTATCCATTCATTAAGACATATGCTTGTGTGTGTGTGTGTGTGTGTGTGTGCAGTCTACATACAAATATAGAGTATGGCTCATCATGTGAGTGGGAAAAATCATGTAGTTAGTCAGTTGTAAGATGAATCATCCAGCCAGAGAGTAGAATTTGTCCACTCCCCGAATTTGTGGGCGAATTATCAAGGATTTCAGGAAATTGCCGACTCTGCGTATACGCAATCAGTATACAAACTTGTCTGCACTTTCACTTTCATTGTGGAACACATATTTAATTTCGATCCACTCACCCACTCTTCCCCCACATCCATCCAAATAGTTTTGGCGCCTACGTGTCTGAGTGAATACCTACCCCAAACGAAAACAAAGTCTTCTACACTTTTGCACAGTCGGCAAATACACATTACGAAGACAAAAACGAAAGTCAACAAAACTGCAAAAGCTAATAAAATAAATATTGTGTCCCATCTTCAAAATAGTGTGAATATATAGCATTTCCATTGACACAAAAGAACAGAATATTAAGCTAGGAAGAACTTAATGGAAATATGTTTGTAGTTTGGATTCTTGGAATATGATTCATAATTTCGCCACGAATTTCAATTTTTAAAGAAAATTTCACTTTTTTTGTTCACTATGTACATATACCACACCTTTAAACTTGTTTTTTTCTTTTTAGACGGAAGTGTGTTTAGTGGAGAAACCAATTTCTTAAGTTATTCCTCTGTACAGTCAATTAGAATTATAAGCAACTTGGCACGGCAGCTGAGTAAATATCAAAAATTAACATAAAAAAACATATTTATCAAATATTTACATATTTGAGATTCGAGTTAAAAAATTAAGACGGAAATGACAAAACCCTTGCAAACATGTTGTATAAAAAACCGTATAGCTAGTTACCCTTATCAAACGAAGTGATTATTTCATTTATTAAAAGTAAATTAATTTCTTCATAAATGTTTTCCATTCAAAGTTTAATCTACGATAAGCTGTTCTGGAAAACATTCAATGGAACATTTGTTTGAATTGAAACCCATTTGAATAATGAATACTTTTACAAGCAACAATTCAAAACTCGGGTCTTAGTTTGCTGTTATAATTAATGAATTTAAAAGTGAAATATTACGTATACGCCATCGGTATCGGTAGTCTAGAAACTTATCTGCTATTTTGACTAATCCTTAATCCAAATGCTTTCTATTTTGCAGTAGCGAATCTCATTAAAAGGCAACCAAGGAATCTCCATTGCTTCTAAACAAAAATGTATCCATTCGTAAGTTGATTTTTGAAATATTTATTTGTTTTTTAGTCTATATTTAAGCACTTATGTACTATATGCATCCACATATAATAGGTATACAGTCAATTTGTTTGTATAAGCATATGTTGCTATTGTTTGGAATTTCAAAATATGCATCAAGTAAACAAAAGTCAAAAGATGAACTTTTCTTTTTAGCATGTTTCAATTATAATGAAGTAAGCATGGTTTTCCAAAATATCAAAATGTGTGCAGAATGTTTGTTTGTCTTCGACCTTGCCCTTTCTTTGTTTATTTTTCATATAAACCAACTGATATGAAAATACATATATACATTTGTATATGTATTTGTAATATTTTTTCAATATTTCGCCATGGCGAACACAATTTCTAAATTGATGACATTCGATTCGCTTGATAGCGTCACATAATAAGCAAAATTCTGAAACTGAAACATTTGTTTGCCCCTCAAATATTTGAATTTTTTTGACACATTTGTGTTGTTTGTTTTACTTCAAAATTATCGTAAAGAAAATGAATTAAACTGTGCCTTCAATCAATTGCATTCCATTTCTGTAGATGAGCCAAAATTTGATTTGCCTAACTTGCATGCTCTGATTTTTATAGGGTTCTGGAATGCCATATTCATCGCACCCTCCACCACCTTCCAATGAGCAGCGACCAAGTGCACCCTTTGGAGCTGGTTGGTCAGCACCGATGCAGCAAAACGCCAATCCCACGCATTCCTCCTCACCATACCCCCCTATTGGACAGCCGCATAATCCACACTACCCCCAACAACATGGTGGCGGTGGCGCTCCTTATCCATCACAATCGGCTCCATATCCTTCGAATTCCTCTCCCTATCCACCAACATCTTCAGCCTATCCACCGACAAATTCACCCTATCCACCAACATCTTCACCCTATCCACCAACATCTTCACCTTATCCACCGACTAATTCACCCTATCCACCAACATCTTCACCCTATCCCTCTGCATCCAATCCTCAACAACAATATGGTGCGCCTGGTGCTCCTTATAACCATCATCAGCATGGTAACTCTTTTTGTGCCACAAGCATCCAATAATCCCTATCCCTCTGACCGTGGATTCCAACCAGCCGTAACAGCCGGACATGGCATAGGGAATGGGCAATGGCAGGGACAGGGGCAAGGGCATGGGCATGGGCATGGGCAAGGGCACATGCATCGGTCACTAACCGCTCCCAAAGAGGTTTGTCATCTCTCAATTAATGGCATTCACTTCAAAAGTGAAAAGAAAAATAAGAGTCAAGGCTAATGACATCCTTTTCCTTTTGGCTCCAGTTCATTCCATAACTTTTATTTCCTTTGTCACTTCAAACAAACTATATGCAAATATTTTCTCTCTCTCTTTCTGGCTTTTTACAGGGAACTCCCACTGTTACTCCAGCTCAAGGATTTGATCCTGTTCGAGATGCTCACGACTTGCGAAAGGCCATGAAGGGTTTTGGCACAGATGAGAATGCATTGATTAATATTATTTGCCGCCGCAGCAATGAACAGCGTCAGGAGATTCAACGTCAGTATAAGACACACTTTGGCAAGGATCTAATTGAAGACATCAAGTCAGAGACAAGTGGCAATTTCGAGAAACTCCTGGTGGGTCTCCTACGTCCCATTGTGGACTTTTACTGTGCTGAACTAAATGATGCCATGGCTGGCCTGGGCACCGATGAGGAAGTTCTCATCGAAATACTGTGCACGCTCTCCAATATGGAAATTCACACTATCAAGAATCAGTACTTACGCTGTAAGAGTTATCAAAAACTATTTTTCCACCAAGTACATGGAACTCATGACTCATTTGTTCGTTTGGTATTTCCAGTATACGGCGCACACTTGGAGTCGGAGCTGAAATCAGAAACTTCGGGCAATTTCAAGCGTCTGCTGACATCTCTGTGCACTGCTGCAAGGGATGAGAGTGGACGTATTGATCCGAATGCGGCAAGAAACGATGCCAGGGAACTTCTTAAGGCCGGCGAGCTGCGCGTGGGCACAGATGAGAGCATGTTCAACATGATTCTATGCCAACGAAACTATCAGCAATTGCAATTGGTAAGAGTCAAAGACCCATATCTTAGGGATAACTCGTATAAACTCTTTGCTCTTATAGATATTCCAGGAATACGAAAACATGACTGGTCACTCTCTGGAGAAGGCAGTTAAAAAGGAATTCTCTGGCGATATTATGGAGGGTTTGATTGCCATCTACAAGTGTGTTACCAATAAAGCTGAATATTTTGCATCGCGTTTGCATAAATCGATGGCTGGCATTGGCACAAATGATACCCAATTGATACGTGTAATCATTACGCGATCTGAGGTAGAGTCCAAATGAAATCTATGCCAAGTTCTCCCACTTATATATTTCAACTAAATTTTAGATCGATATGCACGACATTAAGGCGGCCTTTGAACGTTTGTATGGCAAGTCATTGAAGAGTTGGATTAAGGTATGAATGAAATCATGCAATTCCTTATAAATTTTGAAATTCTCATGTTTGGTTTTTCCTCTAGGGTGACACTTCAGGTCATTATAAACATGCTCTCTATGCCCTGGTTGGGGAACAGCGCTCATCTTAACTTTACTTATAAATTATGACAAGCAAACTTTATACTATTCAAAACATGTGTTTTTATTGTCCTTATCTATTTTTGAATGGCTTACATACATATGTATTGATGTTGCACCTATCTACAAAAGAAATACACACCCACAAACAATTTAAGCCCAAGACAAATGAAACATTGTGTCAGATGCAGACAAAATTGTCAATTGTCAAGTGTTGAAGGACCAAATGGTTACGACAAGTACTACAAGTACTATAAACACACACACACATCACGACCCAGATATTTACACAAATATTTTATAATATATTGTTATTTAAATAAAAGTGAAATCAATCCTATTGTCAGTTAAGTAACCGAATCAAAATCAAAATTACCTCCAAATGCAAGTCTATAATTAATAAGTGTCAATCAGGTGAACTTACGAGTTTGGTCCAAGGAGTTTCGCTTTGCTTTCGCTATATATAAATGTATAAACTCAATTAAAAGTAAATTTAAATTCAACTTATGCCAATTGCATTTAAAATGGCTGAAAACAATACACCGAATTCTGATGCATCGAAATCAATATTTAGCATTTAATATACATAAAAAACTTTCAACTACAAAAGAATAAAAATAAAAACGATTTAGGTCCCTCTTACATTGCATAAATGTTTCTAGTTGCATTTCGTAAACAAGGCCTTAAAGTTTAAACAATTATATTTCCAATTATATATGTGTATTTCAATAAATTTTAATTTAAAAGCAAATGTGCTGCTGTGTGTTGCCTATTTTTGGGGGCGTAAAATCTAACCGAAGTAAAACATAAAGTTTAATTACTTATCTAATTTTTCATGTCAAAGAGAACTTTTGTTTAGTTTCATTATAAAAAGTATAAAACATTTCATTTTGTTGAACGCTCCTAAAAGTAGACTTTGAATTAGCAGGAAACAAAGACCAACGTTGTGTGACGTGGATGGGAATCACTTCAACACACGCACCTCTATGTAGAGTGAATCATTACGCAAATAATTTCGACTTGTTATTACTTTGTGGGGTATATGAAAATACTGATTAGTTTGTATGAAGTCATCGCTCTTCTTGCGCACAAATATTGTCTTCACATAGTCCTGGGATTCCAGGGGATTTTCACTTTGATCCCGTATAATAATCTCCGCTTGCAGACGACATGGCCATGCCAATAGTGGATCATATTCGCCAGTAAGTACATTCAAACAGGCAATCAAATTTCGGCCCTTCCAAGTGCCTTTGCCATTCAAATAGATGTCCAACTAAAGCGAATTCAATTCAGATGGAACTTTTTTTTTGATATCATTGAAAACTCACCCGTAAAGCATAGCCGTAGGCCTTGTTCGAGAACATCGAACTATGCAATATGGTATCATATTGTTTTGCCTCATCCAATTTCTTGGAATAATCCTTTATGCGCCATATCAAGTGACCTAGAAAGTGGCATTAGTTTATAATTCTTAAGACATTTCTTTGGGTCACCTCTTGTATTGTGGACACTCGAAATACGCTGTTGCATGGCCAATTGATTCTCAATATCCGATAGATTCTGCAATGTCTGATGTAGGGCTCTGTCAAGATCTTGAATCGTTGTTTCAATCTTATCGCAACGTTCCTCTGTTTCGCATACAATATTTTTCACATTTTTCACTTCATAGTCCAAGGTTGCCTGTTTCGATGTGGCATATTCATTTGTGGTCCCCAATTTGGTTTTAATGTCCTCATTGATTTGCTGCAGAAACTCCTCAATCTGAAAGAATTTATCTCTAAGAGAGGGAAGTGGAAGACAAAGATTAAGGACTTGAGCAAAATATTTATAAGTTTTCTTACTCACCGATTTAGCCTTTCATTTTCAAATATCAATTCCTCTAGTTTCAGAATATTATCGTTCAATTGATTTTGATGGAAACTTATGTCAATTGATAGCTGATTGATATGTTTCTGTATATCATCCATTTTTAGTTCAACTTGATCTTTCAACGACTATGTAAAGTAAATTAGATTATAGTAATTCTAAATCTACAGATTCGTGTCTCTCACCTGAGTTATATTGCAACAATATTGAAAATCAATTTGATTTTGTTCGGCCACAAATGCCCGCTGGGCACCTTCTTCCTCCAGTTGACGACGCAGGCCACCCAAATGATCGTCCGTGTCACGGGTCCATTCCTCGACCACTTGATTCTGCTTTCGTATGTTGCCCACATCGGTGATGAGATGCAATCGTTGGCGTATCTCCTCATTGAGCACTGATCTAATTGTGTTGACATCCTGTTCCAGCACCTGTAATCGATGATCAGCATGCTGATCCAGACGATCCATACTGACGCTCATCCTCTGGCTGTGTTGTTTACTCCGCGGACACTCCTTCAAATGGGATCGCATGCGTATGCGGGGTATAAAGGCCTGGCAGCTATTCGGACACTCCTCCAACACCTGGCCGCAGTGTATTAAATGTTCCTAAAAACAAAAGAAAAACACAATGCACAATTATCTTATCTGACTAGACTAAGCCACTAGATTTAGACACTCACCGTAAAGGTCTGAGCATCAAACCATTCATTACAGAAGAGACACGATGATTTCTCATATTTAACAATTGTCGTTGATTTTGGTTGATTCTCACTTGAATTTGTATTCGAATTCTGATCTGCAAATATTGCCTTATTCTTTGAATTGAGTGACATTATAGAAAAAAAAATAGAGTATATCAAATTAATTCACTTTGACTAGAAAACAAAACAAAAATGCGCAACAAAATTTTGTTTGCCGTTACGTGAACCGCCTCTAAACATACTAAATTTAGCCAAAAAAAAAAAAAAAAAAAAAACAATAAAACAACAACAGAACAAAAAATATGATTAAGAATTTCCTTTATATACACACACACACACACACACATGAGAACGATTTAATACAAACATAACTCCCACTTTATAGTATCTGGCACACACACAGAGAGACGACTGATATCAGATATTGATATATATATTTACGATGACAATGACCAATAATAGTTGAAATCTATAAACTAACCCAAAGTGCTCTCCTGCTTCTCTCCATAAACGTGACACTGACACGACAAAAATTTTTGCTTTGTAAGACAATGAAAATGATAAAAGACCTATTCTCAAGAAGCTTCTTGATCAGCCAACATATTATTGCGAATGAAATGAGATACAGTCCAAAAGAATGCCTACAAAAAGACAACCAGCTACAGGTACATACACACACATCTATGGTGTGTGTGTGTGTGTGTGTGTGCATACACTCAAAGAGATATCATTATCAATGGAAATAGCTCCATAATCAAAAGTTTACATATTGCCTCACAGCGTACTGAGTCAGAGAGAGAGAGAGAAAGAGAAACGCAATCGCAATGGC
This sequence comes from Drosophila equinoxialis, assembly GCA_018150345.1. Lineage (NCBI taxonomy): Eukaryota > Metazoa > Arthropoda > Insecta > Diptera > Drosophilidae > Drosophila > Drosophila equinoxialis. Next base: position 3,256,798 of record JAECWI010000002.1, on the reverse strand, counting down.
AAAAGATAAAGACAAATTGGTCCGAACACATAGAGTCGAGGGTTGCCCTACATACGGAGTTCAAATTTAGAGTCTGCCAACAGTGGCAATAAAATTAAGGCACTTGTTTTGTTCTCATAATCAAACGGTCTTTGATATACTATGGACCCTTTTCAAATTATCTCAAAATCTGTTTGGCAAATATTGGCTATCTCATTCATTCTTATAAGAATTTGAGGTCCCCGATTTGGCCAATTTCAAGCTTTCAGTTCAAACGTTAATGCAGTTAGTTTGGCTTTATGAAATTCCCTAGACAGATAGACATTGATAAGGAATACTTGTGAGCTTAATTTGATTCGGATATGCATTAAATATAAATACGAATTGGCCTAAACTAGTCTATATACCAAATTTAATGGCCTTAACTGTTATAGTCTTAGGAGACTTCATGATTGCACATAAAAATTTAAGACATGAGCCTAATGAGATAATCAAATAAGAAACAAACAACTTATTCCGACCCAAAATTGTCCTGTTCTCTTCTTGTATCTGAGGATACAATGGACAGACAGACAGATGGATCGATGTGGCTGATCAAGAGTATATATGTATGTATTTGGATATGTTTACTTTTCGATATAACACAATAAGTTTATCACATGTTGGCAAGGGTAAATAAAAAAGGGTACAAAAACTGTTCTAAAAGGTCATGGACTCGCGCTGAATAAGAGTATATAAAATCCATGGGTGTGGAGCATGAACTGATCCAGGGGAAACAGTCTGAGGGGTCTGGATACCCCCTGAAGTATTGACATTTCGAATCATATTTACCTTAAGTGAATCTTTGATAAATCCTTAAACAAACAAAAATTTGCCCTCTCGAAAAATTACTGAATTTTCCAAGCTGAAGCTCTCAAAAACTTTGTCTAGATCTGTCCAATGTAAAGGGTATACAAATATTTACTCCATAGATAACAAACCTTGGAAAAAGTTACTATAGTGACTGTGACTAAAATACGCCCCGCCAATTCAAACTTCCATTTGATATTCGTGTTTGTTCGGCTAGTGTAAAAACAAAAGCAAATCATTCAATTTGAATTTTTTCAACAAAACAATAGAGTTTTCTTCTTCTTCTTTTTTCTTCTTAAAAACGAAAAAAAAAATATACATTATATAACATATGTACAAAATAGGACAAATAAATAAATATGCAGTACAAAAAAATTATTTAAAAACTAATAACTTTTGTCTCTTCCTTCACAAATAGGTAACATCGAATTTTTTTCGATGCTGACGTTTTCGCTGTGCTCCGGGAAAGATGGTGAAGTGTTTTATCTTCAGGGCCCTGATTAGCATGCGAATTGTGAAATCAGGCACCAGACAAGCAACACCTGTTAACAGAATCCATAGCCAAACGGGAAGGGAGGCCAATAAGTTGTTGTAGGCCCAATATATATCCGTGTCGTAGTCCCTGTAGTGGAAGGGGTTAATGACTAACTGATTGCATGGGAAACAAGAAAGAGGAGTTTACTTACAAATTGATAACATTGTAGATAACCGTAGTGGCCATGAAGGCCAGAATTGAGCCCACAAGTGTGACAATATACCAATACGATAAATACATCGATTCGAGCCACAATTTAAGATTAACCACAATGACCACACACCAGATGAGCAGGGTACCAAAGCAGGAGAATGCCGCCGTCTGTCCACCATTCAGTATGACATTGTTGAATGAGAATACACAGAAGGCAAAGTAGAATATGATGACGGAATGATAAACAGCAAATAGGGTCCACATGAGGAAATATGGCCAATGTAATTGTTTGTTATCCGTATTCTTCTTATACAATTGTGGAGTTCTGTGAAAGTTTGATACATTTTAGTCCATAGATCGATAGATGGGTTTGGGCTGAAACTCACCGCATTAGTACTTCCTCCGTGTAGGGTTTCTCAGTCAGGGATATGAATAGAATTGGCAGCGATGTGTAGACCACATTGTAGAGGGTTAGGAAGAGTGAATCATAGACAGATGATGAGGAGAAGAGTGTATGGAATTGAAACAGAAACATAATGCCCATGAACACAATGTTCTTGTAGAAGAAATAGAGAACCAGAAAGCAAAGTCGTATGCTATGATAATGTCCATGGACTAGCAGCAGCCTCTTGAGCATACAGAACTTGGCAAAAGCAAAATCAGCACAACGCGCCGCCTGCCTGCCCTCACGACCCATAATGCCGATGCCCACATGAGCCTCCTGGATCATGGACACATCGTTGGCCCCATCTCCAATGGAGGCTGTATTGTAATTCTCCTCCGACGACTTGATCAGAGCCACCACCTCGCTCTTTTGCAACGGACTGAGGCGGCAGCACAGGACCGCGGTGCATTTGACGGCCACGTCTCGGAACTCATTGGGCGTTTGGCTGAGGGCTATGCCCAGACTCTTGCCATCGATGAGGAGGGCACATTCTTGGCCAATGCCAAAGATTATCTCACGCTCGAGGGTATTCAAATGGATGAGCATATCGTCATGGCTCTTGCAGTCGATTATGAAGTATTTTTTAGCATCGGGCGGTATGTGGCCGCATGACAGGGCAATATTCAAGGCTGTTTCCACCTTATCGCCAGTAAGTACCCAAATTTTAATGCCCGCCGCTTGGAGAGAGACCAATGTATCGGCTACATCGTCCTGCAGGGCATCCTCCACAGCTGTGGCTCCCAGTAGATCAAGATCTTTAAAGAATCGAGGGTGATTAATACTCGAACTTCCTCACAATGGTTTAGAGTGAGACAAACGAATGTATACTTACTGCTTTCGATTTTCGAATAACATTCCTCGCTCAATTGTTTGCGATTTTCGAGTGAACTATTTGCCTGGGCCAATTCATTGACAAATCCTTGATATTCTGTTTCCGAAATATGCCGCCTGGCTATGGCCAATGTACGCAAACCCAGACGGGCAAAGTCACCAATATGATTGTCCGTCTTGGCCACCATTGTTTCCGAACTATTTGCACACAGAGGAAAGACATAGCTCTCGGCGCCCTTGGTGTAAATCCACTTTTTGCCATCCTCGTCGCGTACAATGACACTCATACGTTTGCGATCCGATGTGAATTCAAGGACATGCAGACGATAGAAACTCTCCTCCTTGGGCTTGCCAATGGAGAAGGGCCGCTTGTAGTCCAAATGCGGTGGTACAACGCGAACGCGTAGAATTTCATCATCGTCGCCGGTGTAGACCAAGCCCAAGTTGGCGCAGGCCTCCACGAGGGCCTTCTCATCGGGACTAGATGCCTGATAGTCCAATGAACTGGAGGTTAAAGAAGGTCAAACGTTAAGAAAGTGTTCTTGCTAAGCACTTGAGTATGCAATAGTATGCAATAGGCAGTTGAAGATTTCAGTTCAGTGTTATCGCTACCCATAGCATACTTTAGGGGTCAAAATTTCTGCATTCATTCATTCACTTACAATATAACTTCTCGTATCTCGTTCTTACGACGCTGCGATTCGGCACGTATCAACATGGTTGGCTGTCGTGTAAAAGTTGGTGCCGCATACGATTCTCTTGATATCGTGCTGGAACTACGGAAAATGCTGCCTGCATTCGGCTGCGGACTGGTGGCTGAGGATATCGGATTTGTTAGATAAGCATTCGGTGCCCCATACGAATGAGCTCGTCTATGACCCATGGCATTAACGTTCGACTCGCCATACTGGGGCAAGTCTCGCTCTGATGTCGAACGTTGAAACTGAAGGGAAATCGGACGCACATTTGGTGAGGTTGGGCCAATGTCACCTTGGACCGATGAGCCATTGCCATTGGATTGCTCCAACTGATTGCTAGAGGCCGAAACTGAAGCAATTTGCAAGCGATTGCCAGCTGCTCTGGCAAAATTGGGACTTCGCTTGACCACCAATGGACGTTTGCGTCGCTCAACCGTATAGCCATCATCCGATACCAGAAGCGGATTGACATCGGATGAATTGGCTGTTGCATTTGTTCCATTTGGATGCGATGATAAGGATGATTCAATGGTTTGACTGACATTCAGTTCGCTCTGTTGACTAGAATTGTGACTCTCCTCGGTAATATCGCATATCGAATACATTTCCGGTGGCCCAGTCTTGGTGGCTAGCACAGTTGATTCCTTCTTATTACTATTACTATTGGCCTCAGCATCTGCTTGCTCCAGCGAACCAGATGCCACTTGAACGGTATGGCATATGGCCAGGGCCTGAAAGAAGACACGTTGATCGAGCTAAACCCGAGAGAAAGAGAGAGAGAGGGAGAGAAAGAATTATTAACATTTTTAACCCAAAACCAATGAGAATTGATGCCTTCTCACATTGAACTTGTTAATATCGATCAAGGCCTTGGATTCCTGATCCTCGAGACGAGTCTGCTTATAGGTATATTTATGACCAGCTATCGAACACTGTTGAAAGTTCATCTCGTTTTTGGTTAGGGTGCCCGTTTTATCGGAGAAGAGTATATTTATTTGGCCCAATTCCTCATTCAAATTGGAGGTATTTACAACGCACGGCTGATCAGTTTCCTTCTCATAGAGTTCCACATCCCATTCCATGAAAAAATCCACCAATGACACGCTGCAACTCAATAGTCACATAAAGTGAGATCGGTATCAAATAGTTGAAAAGTATCAGGAATGACAAGTAATCCTGTAGGAATTGCTTTACACTATAGCTATCGGTAGCATCCCCCAAATAGGTAAGCTTTGGTATCACAAATAGTTCCTCGTAACTGCAACAACAACAAAACAAAAAATTGCTATTCTCTAGATTCAATCAAGCAAAAAGATCAATCAGTTTGAACTTACCGTTTCAGGAAATACAATAATGTCACTATAGCTATGAGGGCGATGAGAATGAATATTAGAAATCGATTGATATATGTCTCACTGGATGAGGTCTTAATGCGGGTGAGTCGACTATTTAGCTGCAATTTGGTGGTCATTCCCGTGTAAACGGCACAGCCGATCACACACTCAGTGTTCTTTACTCTCGAACCGCGCAACAGCACATTCTCAGCCGACAGGGGCAATACTCTACCCTCACCACCCTGCAATTCGATTTTGCCATTGAAACTATACAGATCCGTTCGGGGGTCTCACACTCAATGATGCCCAGCTTATTCATATCCTTTAGATCGACCATGGGCAAATCTCGCGGCACCAATAAGGTCTTCAGATTCGACTCGCCATCCAAATTGGCCGTTGTAATGAAGCATTTGCCATGCGGATCTGTGGAGCGCATTAATACCAAATCGCAGGGTACATCGCAATCTCGTTCGACCACCACCAAATCACCGGGTGCCACATTCTGTGATTTGATTATACACTCTTTGCCATCTTTGATGATGGTAACTGAAAAACAGAAAACCAAGTTAACAACGTTTTGGGTCTGGCCAAAGATGTATGGCTACCTGGCGAGCAGTTCACTACATTATCAGTTCTATAGCGTAGAATGTCTTCATAGCCCTGTTTTGCGGCTGTCACAGCAATCACAAAAACCAATGGCAATAATGAGGTCATCGGCGACACGGGACTGTCTGCAAAAATGATAGAAACGTTTATGATGATATCTAAAATGGAGCAGGATCTAACGATGTGAAATGGGACGCCTAAAGGCTTACTTTTGGAATGTCCTTAAACCAAAAACTATTAGCCTTTTACATACAACGCGAATTTCATTCATTTGCATAACGCATTCTTTACATCTCGCAATATTTCACAATCCTAGATCCTTTTTTTAACAGAGGTATATAAATCTATGTCAGAGAGTAACTGAAATATTAAATGTTTTGGTATTCATTTAGTTTGATGCAGTTTTCGGGGTTGAAAAGTCTTTCCAGATTCAATATTATCCAAGATTATGGTAGTTCTCTAGAGATATGCACTAAGTTTCTTTAACTTTAATATAATACTGTTCAAGCCTATTGCATACTTTGAGGGGAAAGTTCTCCTCATTTCACAGTAGGCAAAGGGACTCTTTGTTTTCAAGCAACTCTCTGATTATTATCAACTACGAGCATTACCAATTAGAAGCGATATTATTGTCATCACAAGGAAATAAAAATTGGCTATACGACGAAATTGTTCCAATAGATTTTGCGGTAGAAATGTAATAAGCGTATATTTTGTTGATTTGATCCGATTTTGATTCGTTGGTGGCTTTTTCTTTTTAACGACTTCAGGGCCACCGATTTGTATCTGGAGCCAATCATTTATTGTACTAACTCTGGAGCCCTAAAATGTAAGTGAAAAAAACAAAAATAGTGTCAATCATCATTTAAAATCAATCAAATATAGCATCAACATATTTACATTAAACTAACTAATCATCAAAAATAATATGGATGAAATGGAAATATGTATGTTGCTTTTTTTTATGTGGAAAAGTCTTCAATGATGTGAGATGTGTCGTATGTGTGTGCATAAAGCAAGGCCCAACAATCTTTCCAAACATCAATGTGTTTGGCTAAAGGTTAATGGGGTTAATAAATATTAAGATATATGTACATATGTCCGCATAGTGCACGGTCTATGTCTCGTTTTAGAAAGTAACATGTGCGAGGCAAATTGTTGTTACTTAGATCTTAGATATCTGATATACAGTCGACTTTGCCTACAGCAAACTATTCTATATAGCAAAAATCTCTTTTAAAATAAATGGAGTACGTTTTCTATCTTTTATCTTTCCCTTTTCATAGACTAGATCTAGGAATATGAAATGGAAATACTTTGCCCCTCAAAGTATACAATAGACAGAAAAAAAGCAAACTCCTAGACTGCTCATTACAACGATTGGACTCAAATTTCCCTCCGTTTCCACTTTCTTATCCACCTATGTATGCATTATAGGTAAAACGTAAGAACTAAAACCTTTTGAGCGAGGCAGTGGAGGATGTGCCCCTTAAAATATGCAACTATATTAAGAAATGTCCTTTTAGAATATTACATAATGTTGGGATTTTCAAAATAGCTATTAAACATTCTGAGGGAGTTTAACTTTACCACTCAAAACTGGTAAAATTTCGTTACCCAAGAATGATTTTTTATCTCTGATTTTCCCAATCTGAATAATGACTTTTTGCCTCAGTCGCTAAGATATCTCAAATATCTCTAGATCGAAATGATTATTGAAACTTTTCTTGAATGAGCAAAATTGATTGTTATTTAAACTAAAATGTCTATAGATAAGGTTAAATAATATGATTATAAATTGATGACGTTTTTAGGTGTCAGACTTTAGTTTTGATTTTCTCGACAACTAACTAACTTTGGAAATCGAAAGCGTCATAATTTTGTGACCACCACTGTAATTATTTGCCAAGTGTGTGTAAATTCTTATGAGAAACAAAAACAAATTAAGATCATAGTTAGGCCTTGACCTTATGTACCTAATGATATTCATAGTTAAGAAAGAAAAAGTAAAATATAAGAATTGCTTAACGAAGAACTTTTCTATAGAATAATCTCTATATTTGTTAGGAAATTTTGACTGTTGTGTATGAAAATGTTTTGTTAGCAAGTGATCGTTATTGGGTTAAGCACACTCTCTTTCACACACACACACACACACACACACACCTTACGTCGTTGCCATAGAAATGTATCCTTTAGATAGAATTGAGGCTCCTGTTCTGACCAAATGGATGTATTTGTGGGATATGAACCTATATGATCGATGCGTCGAAATCCGCTTAGATGGTCATGACCAAAGAAATTCATGATCTAATACCAATTGGCTGATATTCAATTAAAGATGGATTTATTGTCATCACAATGTCAATGTTATCTTTGGTATTAAACATTTCGTATTGATTTTAAAGAGTTGGAGAACTGTTGTTGTTGTTTTTGGTTATTGATATTATTGTTATTGCCATTTGCCGCTATTCTGCACCTTTCATACGTCAAAAAGTTAGTTTATTTTGTTTCTTTTTCTTTCATTCTTTCTTTTTTCTCAACACATTTAAAATGTATAACCTTAAAATGATGTTAAGTGGGTAATTTTAACACTTCAATTGAAAGGTTCTATGATGCACAAATATCAGTGTGTGTGTACACACACACACACACACACACACACATATGTACATGTGAACATACATATGTGTATACATATATACAAATAATGTGCTTAGCTATATCGTTTATATGTATGTAAATGTACAAATGTGGCCAATGCGTGGTACATATTTGCTTTTCACATTTACATCGTTTTCAAGCAAATCGTTGTTGCCATTCCATAACGATTTACGTTGATTTTTCTATGACTGAAATCCACCCCACTCAAATATCGTTCACGTAATGAAAACTCCCAAAGAATTGTCAACTCATTATCTGTTGGATTTATCACTGGATCTAGATCCATACACTTGATACTCTTAAGGACTCATTCATTGGCCGAATTCATCACAAAGTTTGGAATGAACATATATGTATGTAGGTATATAGACAGTTATTTGTATATAGCACATTTGGTTGTAGGTTGTATGGATGAAGTAACACACTATTGCGAGATGACGCGTGATTTTATGTCCGCGCTACTTTAGAGCCGTTCTCGTACTGAGAACTCAGATCTAGACCCAGAGCAAGAGTAAGAGTCCCCCCAGATTCAGCAGCTTCAGCTTGCGGAACCAATAAAACGATACAAAAAGCTCGAAAACTCATTGGGGCGCCAATTCAAGTGTTTTTTTTTTTTCTTTCTTTCTTATTCTTCTGAAATAGTTATAAGTTCAAAGTGTATATTTAATTTACGGGTTTCGTTGAATCTATGACGCTCTATTGAAATCGAACCGATGGGAATATGCAAATCAATGGGAATTGCCAGACAAATGAATGAATTAATTTTTGAGGTTTTTGTGTTTCGTTTATTTTGATCAGCTGGCATGATGATCATCATGATGATGATGTACATTGTATATAATGTCGATTTTACGTTCAGTGAATATTTTGTATGCAAGTCATACTAACAGACGACAGAGAGAGAGGTAGAAAAGATCAGTATTTGGCTATAATTCAAAACATTCGTTTCTTGAAGTTCGCAATTCGTGTTTGGCCATTCAAGTCAACAGAAAATATGGTGGATATATTTTGAGTCAGCAATAGACAAAAATAGAAATGAAAAGTTAACTACATTAACTTATGAAAATGGAATTAACATTAATTTAACAATTTGACCATTGAAATGTTGAATGTTTATTCTTTTACCAAATAATAGTTCTAAACAAAGTTGGTAAATTGACAAAAGATTCTCAAAAGATATCTCTTATTACCAGAACCAACCCGATTTTCGATGAGGATGAATAATGTCTCATTTTATTTTATTCATTTTTGAACCATAAATACATTTCTCAGTGTTTATGAAGTTCATCTTTTCAAACGAGACAAAAAAAGCCAATGAACAGCAAAATACTCCAATAAACCATAATGAATAGGGATTCCCGGAGAGAAGGAATATAACCAAGTCTTCATTCGTTGAATTCAAAATATGAAATCATTTTATTTACAAAATTACCGAGCTTATATAGGATTATCTTAGGCTCTAAGAGCCTTCAATTTTCAAAAATCTTGTCAAAAATACATTCTTTGAAATATCCAAAGCAAAAGCCCATTTTCAAATTAATTGAGTTATAACTCTTTGTAATCGGTTAGAAATTGGCGCAAATGCAGATTAATTTGATAATTTTCATTAATATTCTCACTTTCGCATCTTCCAATTGGAATTATGAACCCGAAAACTTATTTAAAGGTATATGAATTGCTGCAGGCGCCGGGCTGACTTAGTCCGGCACTGAATTTAAGAAAAACAGAATCTAGTTCGAATGCATTTTAAACGAGTCTTCACTTATAAGATTGCATACTTGTTTTTTGTCCATCACGTTTAGATTTTGTGAAATCAGGGGTTCTGGGGTTGGAAAATAGGCACCCAAAAGTATACTACAGAAAGTTTAAAACAAAATTTGTAACTTTTATAGCAGGTTTCAGAATGTTGTGTGTAAGAAAAATAGCTCTCACTAATAAACAATTGGTAAGATGCATAAGAGTTCCATAATTATTTCTTATCCCGTATCCCTTTTTGGTTTAAATTTAAATCATTATAGAACCATATCCAAAGTGTAAGATATTATGCATTATAACAAAAAAGTAGCTCTTTGATGGACAAAAACTAAGTACAGAGATCAGCAACTCTCACCTATTGAACTTAAAACACTTTTTCATGACCTTAAAAATGAAACTATTAAGTTATATTTATACATAGTATTATTTAATATATTTTTGGCAGAAACAATTTTGAATATGATTTTCTTGAAATCTTGTAATGCTGAAGAGAAACCAATTCAGTCAAGTCGTTTCCCAATTTATTTATCTATTCATGTTGAATAAGAGTCTATTAAAGTTGAGTTCTGTTGGAAATCTACTGTAGTTAGATGTGAAAGATGTTTTAGAAACAAAAGTGTCAATTACATAAAACAAAGTTTGATTGATGACACTGGTTTTTATATATATAGCCATATCTACTTATCTGTCAGTCTGTATAAGCACCTAGATCTCGGAGACTAAAACAGATAGATTATTCAAAATCGATATGTGAAGTCGTGTGATGTCTACCCAGCTCAAGTTTAGTCAATTCTTTTTCCTTGTTCAGAATTTCAGACTGTCTTATAATGATTATTTAAATGTCATTCTGAATGCTGTTAAAGTTTACCCTGGACACGGTGCGTATACATTATTTGTTAGCTAAATGTTAGAGGTCTTAAGGAACAAAAAGGGGTGACTGATTAGAGGTCTGCAAATCCGCTACTGATAAGATTTACCATTTTTAACTAACTACATATGACTTAAAGGTTAACACTTTTATCCCAAAGGAGACGAAATATTTGTGGCTAAATACATACATACATCTATACAATATGTACAGGAAGCACAACACATATACATACATATGCTAAGAGATAGCAGTATTTCGACAGTTTTTGACGTCACAGATTGTATAACATTCACTTCATATAAGTCATTACTCATAGTTCAGATATACATATATGTATGTACAAGATTATCATCAACTTACTTACCCTTTTATGTAAAATATTTTCAAATATCTTAGCCATAGCTATGATATTTTCTTAATCCAGATAGATGTGTGTTTGAGTGTGTGTTTTGAATTCGTTTGGGTTTTATGCTAAGGTAAGAATTATGGATCTGCCTGACTGAGTCGTAACAATGGCATAACTACTACTGACGATCGATTTGTGTATCTCTGCAAAGCTTCGTTTACCTCGAATTGGTCGTAGTGTGCTTATCTGAAATACCTTTTCTATAGGCACGCCGGTCACCGTTAATATTACCAGGCAATCTCTTAACGTATTGTCAAGTATTGAGTGCCTACAAATACCTAGAAGAGAGCCAAACCAGAAAGAGAGCCCCAGAATTGTCAGATTTTTGGATTTTGTCGATTGATGAGGTGTTTAGGTGTTTACTTTCGGAGAGCCCATTTCAAATATTCCGACAAAAAGTCACAAAAAATAAACTAATACGCAATGTAAGTATATCTTTATAGGTTACAAGCTGCTTATCTGACTTCTAACAACACATTGTCGGTCTCGGTGTCGGTGTCGTTGCCGATGTCGATGTCAGGCCAGACAAACGCAAAAAAAACGACAAACGGCAGATCGCTATCTGGAATAATAACAAAAAGCCTTCAAAATTGAAATATTTTTTAGAGGTTTTTTTCTTCTCTTTTCCCCGTCGAATGTTTTTAACACGGATACTCCAATACCTGGACTAACATCTCGACCATCAAGTGCAGCTGTCCACCATAGTCAGGGGCATTCTCTCTCTCTCTCTCTCTCTCTTTCTCTCTCGAAAGAGATTGGACTTCTTCTCTTGATGAACGACCAACCCATATTACCTATACATATAACGCCCCGAAAACCTGATAAGATTAGAATGATATCTGAGCGCCCTAGCTGACTCTCAGTTGACTAATAGTCGCACAACAACAGTAACAACAAAACGTTTATCAAAAAATCCCCTCAAAACACCAAAAAAAAAAAAAAAATAGCCAAAAATCTAGTAAAGCAAAAGTGGCATAGAAGATTTCCAATTCCGATATGGAAAAAGGGTTTAACAAGAACTCGAAATTAATATAGAAAATGAAAGAGGTTAATACAAAGTCTTGGTTTTTCTTAGCAGGAATTCTATCTTAATACACACACACACACACACACACAAGCACACATCTATTCACATGTATCATCGTGATATTGTTAAAAAACGAAAAGAAGAAAAGAAAACATTCTTATAATTTTTCAGTAAAGTCATTGCCATAAAATGGTACAGCAGATACAAAACTGAGATACGGCAATTGTGCTATATATAATTGTATTTTTATCATCATCTATTAAACGATCAAATGCGATAATAATTTACACACAATGGATTTCACAATTCTGTCAAACGATCGAATCAGCCAAAATAGAATGGGGAATAAAAAGTTTAAGATATATAACAAAATCGTGAATTTCGCACGTGTAAAGGTTAAATATTCTTTTTTGTCTTAGAATATCCCCAATAAAATAGTTAAACAAAACAAAAGAGAACAGGTCGAATAGTGCATACGCTGCGTATACGTGATGTAGGAAGTGTTAACCATAGAAAACGGATTGGTATTCCTTTTTCTCGACATTTTGTGTATCCTTGAAATTTATGTAGGAACGAGTGAAAGTTAAACCAGGTGCGGATTCACCCCAAAAACTTAAAACTGTTCCAAAATGTACACCTAAGTGCAGTAAAAAGAAAGTGGAGATGTTTCTGATCACCTTAAACGTAGCCATTTAAGAAGTAGGACGACATTATATATGTATTTTGGGATTCTGCGAAAGGGCGAAAGCGTATCACGTGATCGGCGAAAGCAAATGAATATATTTTTCATTTCCTTTTCTTGATTTGCAAAAACTTATGCCGGAGATAAAAAACTATTTAATTTTTTTATTCCCCATTTAACTAACTGATTAGGACTTTTAAGTGCTTTTTTTGGGGCCTACTCATGGCCACTACAAGAGAAGTTAATGTTTTTCTTTAATTTCTATTGTGTTGTATGACGAAGTTGTTATACCCTTACAGCTTTTGCTGTGCATCAAATAAATGTTTTTTCGCTTATTTTCAATTTTTCATAATTTTTGATTTTGATCCAAATGCAAACGGATATAAACTTAATAGAAATGTGAATGTAAAGTTTTATCAATAGATCCCTTAAACACAAGAAATACGATACACTGATACAGACAGATATAGACATGGGCCCACTCTGTTTCTTATGCTAGTCCGGAATATATATACCTTATCTAATATACAAACATCTGACCAAAGTTGTAGTAACCTCTCTTCGTAAGGGTATGAAAACACTTTCAATAGTTTGAACTTAGGCTGAGTCATCTATGACTTATATACACATATCTATGCACTTAGTAACGAAAAAATCAATCAATGGGATTGAAATTTGGGAAAAACTAATTCCAAGTCAAGAGATATTAGAGACATTTTTGTCAATAAGGACTAAAAATAACAAGATTTTGAAAAACCTAGTGGGTTGTATTGATGATTGACAAATCAATAATCACTTATGATTCAAGTTTTGTTATCCTTATCAGCAGGATAACGCATCCAATAACTACTACAAACTGATATTTAAGTTTTAACTGTCTGAAGAAACCCATTTATATCCAATCATTTGAGCCAAGTTAACTGACCGACAAGGTGGAATGACTGTCATGTGGATATGTTTTGATTCACTTACTTAAAGTTTCAAGATCATTGTCACTCTCCAGTCTTTTTAGAGTTTTACAGAAAATGTAATTAACATAAGTAAAGGAAAATTCCACGTTGTTTCTATTATTGTTACCAGCACTGTACTTATATGCACAATTATGTTCAAAATTAACTAATATATTTCAGTTCAATTGAGATATCAAGTTTTATTCTCAGTTATGGGTTTGGATCTATATGGATGATCGTAGATGATATCCAATTGATTTGTCAAGTTTTTTTTGTTGTCTTTTAAATAAACATACCATTTTGGGGTTTGAATTTGAATTTTAAACCGTAGGCGTGGTCTTATTGGTGGGCGTGGGTGTGTTTCTACCAATTCCAGTTTCGTTTTTTCACTTTGTCCGCACACTCAAGATCCTTACTGAACCAAGGAACGAACAAATATCACAAATACCGTTTCACAGGGACGAAATGGCCAATCAGAAGCAAAAAAAAAAAAAAAAAAACACAAGAACATATAAATCTATATAGTATATATGTATTTATATATATAATAAATATTATGGAAAGAGAAGCCTTCCATACGCAAACTGATCTATCGGCAAACTGTCGAAGAATTGTTGATAGCGATAGTACTCACAATAATGATATATACATAAGGCTGTGTGTGTGTAAGTTGAGGAGGAGGTAATCACCTATATATATATGTACATGTGTGTATACCTGTTTACGTACAGGTAAGTATTACTAAATACGTGCAAATAAGTATACACTACATTTCTTGCATTAAAATTTGTTTTTATTTGTGTAATGTTCCCGATACACTGGCGGTTCCTAAGAGAATATGGTGTGACCATTAGATTGCTCTGCCTAAGACATACTCTCACCACTCATACTCTTACGACCGTACGACTCCGTGCTCTCTAGAATATCCGTAAAAACAAAACACAAACATTTTCCGACTCAAATTCAAACAGTTCTCATTTGCGCTCTCTCTCTTAACCTGTGACAAAACTTTGGCACGATTTGCCATTAGCCAGAGAGATAAAGACGATAACAATATAGTATCTTATCTTCTTTCCATTCAATGCGTATGTACAAACATAGCTTACAAATACATATTTACATTCATACATACATACATACATACATACATACATGGGGTATATGTTAGGTTTATAGAAACTTAGGGTACGTCCGTGTACTTGACTCATTCTTGTGCACGAAACCCAACCATCAACTGTGTCCGTCTTGGGAAGCTAACAAAACCAGACGACACGGTTATCTATATGTATAAACAAATTAGTAATAATATTTCAAGCCCATTACGCAGTTCAACCCATTGGAGAAATCAATGGAATGTCCTATTCTGGTTTTCCATATTACCTGATATCCATAGCCATATATGTAGGTACATATACACCTGAACTGAGTATTAGAATGCCGTTTGATTGATGAATACAACAATTACAATTGTGCAATTCGGTTTGTGTGGAAATTTCCATTATAGTTTTTGAGTTTACTTGCTTCCTTTCATTACAACCATTGAGTTCTATCTAAACTACACCAGTTGCCATTGTTTTATCTTACAAAAATTAAGATTCATTTGTCTTATTGTTAGCTAAATCTTTTGTTTTCAAAGTGGACAAACTTTTTTGGATTTTGCTCTCATATAAACTCAATCCCCTTTTTCTTTAAATCGGTATCGGATTTTGAAAAAAAGGACACCCTGCAAAAGACCGTTTGATGGATCTCAAGATTCCGTGTGAACATTTTCTATTGCATTTTTAGAACTATTCGGCGTATTGCGATGTTATTATCCGTCCCCCCTTGAAGAGATTTCGGGATACTATTCCAATGCTGATCTACCTTAAAATAGAATTGTTCCAATAGTTAATAACTCCATGCCAACTTTAAATAATTTGAAAGCATCAAGTATCAATATTTGATGAGTTTGATGAAACTTGGAGTTGGATAAAAGTTAAGAAAATTATCTAGAAATATTAACATTAGGAGTACAAATATGTATTTATTATGTACTTATGTAGATTTCATTACTCTTCTGTCGACTATTCCTGGTTATCTTTTACTTACTTACTTATTATCCAAATAAATTGAAAATATAATTTGTTTCCAAAACAAAGTTCTGAGCAAAGTATGTATATTGAGAAAAGTTTAATGAATTGAAAATTCAAAAACTTTGGACTTTGCAAATCTGTAATTTTGTCATATTTCAACCGATTTGGGAAAGTCATATTTCATTTCATTTCATTTTCACTTTCACATTGAAAAGTGATCTTTTGAATTGCATTATTTCTTTCATTACTAAAGACCTATCGTTGGCCTGATCCGGCACTGTTTACAACTAAACCTTCCTTCTTTAACTAATCGTAGAACTATGCTTGGTGTAACTTTTCTTTACAAACTTTTCAATGGTGGGATTGACTCTTCCGAGCTGTTGAGCCAAATTAACATTTCTGTTCCATCTAGAAGGACCCGCAATTACATACCGCTTATACTTCCTACTTGCACAACAAACTTTTCTCTGCATGAACCTTTTCGTATACTATGTAGTGACTACAACAGACTTTGGCACTTTATAGGTTCCGAAACATCGCTTCGGGGTATAAAAACTGCGATCCTGTCCTTCCTCGCTCCTAATTAGTCGTAATCATCTATCCTGTTTTCTTTTTATATGTAACCTTTTAACCTATTACATTTAATACTTTCTATTTCTGTAGTTTACTTTATTTTTATATATGTAATACCCTTAGGTCGAAGTGGGTAGAGGTTGTAATATTAACTTTACTTAGGGTCATTCGTAACAGGCCCGGGCCTGGTGTCATATGGACCACTTGTTCGTACTGAGCGTTGTACGTTTTAACTTATAATAATAATGAGAACTTTTTAGCTTTAAAAATTGATGTCTTACTTTTATTTTGATATGTGGTCACAAGAACTTAAAATGTTTTAGTTTGTCAAATTTTCAAGATTTGATATCAAATTTGATAAAAATTTAGCAAATTAAGATTTAACTTTCTAAAATTGATTGAAAATTGGCTTAAAAAAAGGGTCATCAAAAATTCTATATACAATTTCTTAATAGTTCTCATTGAACTTTAAATTTGTAAACTTTTCAATCAGTCTTTTTTTTAAGAAGTTTCACAAGTTTCTTCATATTCTAATTGTGGAATTTCGTTGTTTCGAATCAAAGAAAGGTTATACAAAATTAAGAATTCGATCCGAGCAAAGTAGTACATAAATCATCCGAGTCCAAGTTCAAGTTTTAAAACCTACCAAAAGTAAAACTAAAACTTTAGTCACTATAATCCTGACTCAAACGAACTAAATATTCTATGATCCTTTTGATACATTTTGGCATGAACGAATCTCATGGAAAGAAGACAGGCGTTTTTTTCTTCAAGTGTATTATATTTATCTTAGACCAATAACCAAATTGACATGTTTTCATAGAAACTATTTACCTCGGTGTCTGGAGGAAAATATTGATACAACTAAGACACAAAGCTTAAAATCAAAGTCCGTTAATTATTATTATTATTTCATTATTATGCCGTGTTGTTTAGTTGGCCTCACCTTTTCCTCCTCCAACTAGATAGCCATGGGGTCCCGAAAATGAACGATCACCAGGAGGAGTGGTGTGTCATCGATCCAAATGGTTGGAGCATATCTTTCCGTCCGGTGTGAGTCAGGGCAATAAACCAAACGACAGTCGTCATTAAGCACTGATTATTTGTATTAGTTACTCGTTAGCTATATATAAATTATCCTACAAGATAGCAAACCAAAAATATAGCTAAAAAAAGAGATAGAATGGTAAAAATATCTCTACAATATACAGGGTATCTATAGCAATGACATTGTTTTTGGGATTTGCGTATGGAACAAACGTCATTCAGGTATTTGAGTGGTGTTTAATTATTGATTTACCTGTATCTAATCTTAAGCAATTTCTTTGTTTGTGCATAGCCCATTAACGAAACCTATTGAAGAGATAATCTTGATCGTGGCAACTTCAGAATAGGTTTAATGATTTGAGACCCACGCGCCATAGATGACATATCTTAAGGCTGTAGATCGAAGTCAGTATTAGTAAAGAAAGGGAAGTCCTTAATTACAATGTGTCCTTGTAAATGCATCAACGATTCACAGATCAAGAGCTTAATGTTTCTTTTGAGAAGAAGATTATAACAACAATTGCCTGTACAGCTGCCAAGTTGACTTGAATAAAGATCATATCCATAATGCCTAAAACTAGTTGTGAATTATAAAACAAATCGCTAGAATTTGCTCTGTCTATTACAGACAAAACCTTTAACAAATAGAAGAGAAGAAAGCAAAGTCGGATTAGTCGAAATGAATTTTTGTTAAATCTGCAAAGTTTGATAACATTTATAAGTATGCCGAATTAAGAATAAGCCGATTTTCAATTGGCCAAAATACAGTCTAAAAAATACGTAGATTGACGAAAATTTTCAAAAAAGTCATTGTCCTTCGTAATCTGATTTCCGTTCTTGTCTTAACTGAAACGTTAAAGAACAATAAAATTTCAAATTGAAATGATAAACTTTCTTATTAAACAGTTTCTATCCAACTCTTGGCAAAAAGCTTAAAAGGTGCGTATCCTTTGAGAAGGGAAATTAAGGATATTTCCCTTCTTCCAAACTTAGACGAGCTAATTTTCCCTTTAAAATAACAAATGATGAGCTAGATTCAGCTATATATTTAAATATTTGATAATAAACAAGAGCAATTTATAGAATTGTCGATCTTTGGCCATTGAAATAATAATTAGCATTTTATTTGTTATGTTTCCAAGTCCAGATCCTAATCAGCTCTTTGGTTTCTTATTATAAAATATGGGAATGCTGATCGGCGAATGTTAAGCTTATCGGTATATTAAGCTGATTACATTTATCAAATCGAAATAGCCATTAAGATTGTAACTTTTGGAAATGATGAAACGAGGGTTGTTTAAGAAGTATATCCTTTGTTCTGTCGAGTGGAATGCAATGTTTAATCTTATCACTTACAAATCTGTCCTAAAATATGACATTAGTTTGATTTGCAGCTTCTTCTTTTTGTTTGAAGGTCTTCTTATAGAAACATATGTCTGTGTCTTGTGCTCGGAACTGGATACCCCACCCGAGACAGTAGCAACAACAAAAGTAATAAAACACATGTTCGTACATCATTGGATCCTTATCAGAACCATAGCCAAACCGGTAGCTATAAATATTGGTAGCATTTCTAGTTTCGTTTTCGATCGACCAAGAACAAAACAAGAATGTCTGCCGAAATTCAGTCTTACTTTTGCACGGAAAGATAGCACTTGTGTGTGTGGGTTGGGTTGAGCGCCATCAAGACAATTCATCAAAGTGATTTAATTAGCGTGTCCGACAAAAATGTGGAAAACTTTTTATCATAACTAAACAAAACTTGATAGATAAATCGATAAACCAGAACATATATATATAGTTATATATACATAACGGGGGAATCCATAATGAGATCATCGAAGAAGAGCAAACAAAATGATCCACTGATTGTAACAATCGGCGGATTGGATGGCCAACGAACGAAATCACATCTCAATCGGGTTACCACAACCAAATATACTTGGCTAACGTTTATACCGATTAACTTTTATGAGCAATTTCGACGAGCTGTCTATTTTTATTTCCTACTAATCACCATTGTATCATTCTTTGTTAGTGAGTTCGAAATGTCTTTTGGAGTCCTTTTTTGGAGCTTTATGTCTAAATTACATCTTCATTCTTACAATCGAACTAGATGATACAATATCACCGCTAACATCATTACTGCCATTGCTGTTTGTGATGATTGTGACGGCATTGAAGGAAGGCCTGGAGGATTATGCACGAGCGAAGAGTGATAAAATTGTCAACACAACAAAAGGTTAGATAAGAAATACTCTAAAAACCTTCACCCTCTCTCTACTCCATTTCAATTCTTTGATCCTTTTTGACAGTGACTGTCATTCGTGGCGGGAAGGAGCAACGCATCAACTCGGAGTTTATTGTACCCGGTGATCTTGTGGTGGTCACCAGTGCCGGAGATGTTCCATGCGATTTAGTTCTATTGCAGTCATCGGGGCCGGATAACAAATGTTTCATTACCACCGCCAATCTGGATGGTGAGACGAATCTAAAAACTGTCTTTGGACCACCAAGCAGTGAAATAGCGAAGGAAGGTATGGGTCGCGTTGTATGTGAAAGACCAACCCCGGATCTCTATAGCTTCAATGGTCGTTTGGAGTTGACAAGTGAGAGCAGTGCCCTGCCCTTGACCATCGAGAATGTGCTATTGCGTGGCGTTCGCATCAAGGGCAATGATCGGGTTGTCGGCTGTGCCATTTATACGGGAATGTCCACTAAGCTACAGCTAAATAGCCGCTATACCGGAAACAAGTCAGCCTCCAGTGAAAAGTATATTAATAAATTTATTATAGCTCTCATAGTAGGCATGGTGGTGGTGGTGCTGATACTCTATCTTATAGAACGGTAAGTACCCTCACTCTTCCACCTCGCCACCAGCCATAATAATTTCTATTCTTATCTTATGACCAAACATATAGCCAAAGGGACGCTAATGTTTTGCCAACAATTCCATATTTCGGCGCCCAACCCAATTATAATGCCGTATTGCAGATTTTTGATGATTTTCTAGCATTTTTGATATTATTCAACTACATGGTTCCCATATCCATGTACATGAATATCGAATTGTATCGTGTATTTGGAGCATATTTCATGCAATCGGATTTGTGTCTATATGATGAGGAAACCGATCAACCCTGCATGGTAAATGCCTCCAATTTGAATGAAGATCTGGGTCAGATAAATATCCTATTTTCGGATAAGACGGGAACATTAACCAAGAATGAGATGAACTTCCTTAAGTGTTATGTCGGTGGTCGTAGCTATCAATTGCAAACGACTCATCTATTTTGTCCTGCCACAAATGAGCAATACGATCTGGAAATGTTGGGTGTAAGCACAAATCGATGTCCTTGACACAGACATTTATGCATTTTGTAATTGTGATTTTTTGATTCTTTTGTCAGGCCAATGCAATTGACTTTTTGAGGCCCTCACGCTTTGCCATTCTGTTGAGGTACTCGAAAGCAATGGAAATGGGGAGAAATCGTCAACCGAAATGCAAACGGAACGTACCAGTTTGTTGGCAAAGGACATTGTTGAACGTTATCAGGCCTCCAGTCCTGATGAAAAGGCCCTTCTGGAGGGTTGTGCCAATCTGGGCTTAATATTCGATGGCTGCATTAATAATACCATTCATTTGCGTCGTATTTTGGCTGCCCAGGAGGGTAATGCACAGGAGCTTCAGTTCGAACGACTTCATGTTCTCGAATTTAGCTCCGAGAGGAAGAGAATGAGTATTATTGTTCGTGATGAATTGGGTCAAATTTGGTTATACAGCAAAGGGGCTGAAAGCATTATATTTCCACGCTGTAATAAGAGTTCATTGCTGGAGCAAACCGATGCTGAGATAACCGAATACGCCAAGGAAGGTTTACGTACTTTGGCCGTAGCCAGACGAAGACTCACGGAGAATGAGTTCTCAACGTTTATGAGTCAATTCAAGGATGCTAGCATACAGTTGAATAATCGTAATGAATTGATTGCCAAATGTTATGAAACTGTTGAAATAGGTAAGAAAGAATAAGGTTTTAGTATGTCTAACTTAATCATCTCGCCACTATACTTAAATAGGGCTGGATCTGTTGGGCGCCACTGCCTTGGAGGATGCCTTGCAAGACAATGTCGCGGAGACTTTGGTGGCCCTACAGACGGCTGGTCTGAAAATCTGGGTGCTCACCGGCGATAAAGTGGAAACCGCATTCAATATTGGTTTGGCCTGTAAGCATATACCGCCAGGAGCGGAGATTCACTTTATTATAAATGTAACCGAACCACTGGAACTGCTCGGACGACTTCAGGAGATTGAAAAGTCCATGGAAACAATGTCGACCGGAAAACCCTATGCCCTGGTTATTGATGGGGTCACAGTGGCTGCCCTTCTAACACACACACCCAACGAGTTTTCCCAGCTGGCTCTCAAGTGCCGGGCGGTGCTTTGTTGTCGTTTGAGTCCTTTGCAAAAGAGTGAAATTGTCACTCTGATAAAGAGGCAAAAGAAACACATTACAGCCGCCATTGGCGATGGAGCCAACGATGTGTCCATGATCCAGGAGGCACACATTGGCATTGGCATCGTTGGCCGTGAGGGTAGACAGGCGGCTCGTTGTGCGGATTATGCTATTGCCAAATTCGATATGCTAATGCGACTTCTGCTCGTCCATGGTCATTATAATTCGGAACGTTTGTCGTTTTTGGTTTTATTCTATTGCTACAAGAATATTGTGATTACCGGCTGTATGGCATTGTATCAAGTATACGATCTGTATTCGGCCACATCGGTTTATAATGAACTTTACCTTTGGCTCTTTGACATCATTTACATATCGTTCAGCTTTACATATTTGGCTATATCCGATAAGCATTATAGCGAGGAAACTCTATTGAGGTAAGTTTTAGATAGTCTGCAAACGTTTTAAACCATCGACTAACTATTAGTTTTCTCTTGATTTTTAGTTTTCCAGAGCTATACAAAAGGCTGGCTCATAATAAGCAAACATCGTGGTGGATATTCTTAACATGGATCCTAAATGGAGCTGCACATATGCTTATCATTTTCTACTTTGCCTATGCGGTTCTCTATGACAATAATGTCGTTTTCGAAGTTGGGCAAACGGCTGGTTTTCAAACATTTGGCACAATGATTATAACCGTACTTGTGATTGTGGGCAATTTAAAGCTTTGTTTAGTGGCTCACTATATGAGCTATCTGAATTTTGGCATCATTTTGGCATCCATAGCCGCATTTATGCTTAGCACTTATCTCTATAACTTGGATACCAGCACCAGTCTCTACAATGTCTTCAACATGTTCCTAAGCTCACTTCCAATGTGGCTGTATATAATTATCTGTACTATGACATGCTTATTACCGGACTTTATTATGAAAATAGTTAAAGATATGTTTAGTGAACCGCCACCCAAAGTGAAGCCAGAACAAAACGAATACTGGAAATCCAAAAAACTTGATGCCTAACAAAAACAAATTCAAATAATGCATAGAACAATTTAACTGTAAACTAGCCAATAAACACTCAAACTTGTTCCAATATTTATTATTAAACTTGATTATTTAACTATTATTTATTATATGTGGTTATTTTTAAATTTTTGTTTGGCGCGTTTTTTAAATGTAGAGGACGCCACTAGCAACAAAATCGATAGATTTTTAATTTGCAGCTATCGATTTTTTTAAAATAAAATATCGATATACTTATTAAATTTTTCAACACTAGCCCGGCGTCGCTGTTATACTGCAAAAAATTTTTTTCGTATAACAGAAAAAAATTTCATATAACAGAAAAAATTTCCGGGACAAGAAAATCCGGATCAAAACAGAACAGAAAGTCAGGATCAAAACAAACAAGACATTCAAATAAACCGATGGAAGTGGAATACGAGGACTCCGGCTGGCAAGGCCGCACCAAAGGCCAATCCAATACGGAGGTACAATGTTGTTGTTAGCTCGAGTAAACAACAAACTAATTTGACCGCCGAATTTTAATTGCAGGAACTGCACGAAGACAATCCACAGAAGACGATACAGGAATGCCTGGAAAAGTTTCTGACACCCGATTATATAATGGAGCCGGGGATTTTTACCCAGCTGAAGCGATACTTTCAGTCCGGCGGCTCTCCAGAAGAGGTAATCTCAATGCTATCGGAGAACTACAAAGCTGTGGCCCAAATGGCCAACCTCTTGGCCGAATGGCTTATCCTGGCCGGCGTCAAGGTGACCGAAGTCCAGGCTATGGTTGAGAATCATTTAAAGGAAATGATTTTAAAGTCATTCGATCCCAAGAAAGCAGATACAATTTTCACCGAGGAGGGTGAGACGCCCGACTGGTTGACCGAAATGATCGATCATTACACGTGGCGTTCGCTGATCTATCGGCTCGCCGAGGAGTA
The DNA here is from genome assembly GCA_018150345.1 of Drosophila equinoxialis. Classification (NCBI taxonomy): domain Eukaryota; kingdom Metazoa; phylum Arthropoda; class Insecta; order Diptera; family Drosophilidae; genus Drosophila; species Drosophila equinoxialis. The sequence goes on along the minus strand of JAECWI010000002.1, from coordinate 3,232,910 downwards.
TCCCGATTGCCTTATGCTCAATTTCACAATCAAATTGATATCAGACGCTGGATTCCAAAGTGAAATCACATCTATATCGACGGCGGCCCAACAAATTGAGGTGTTCTCCCGTGTTCTTAAGACATCTATAGTGAAATTCTTAAACAATCCAGACGATGTGCACGGCGCCATTCAGGAATGCGCCCGCATGGTCTGCCATGGCCAGCATACGTATGTCTACTCACAGGTTCTAATTCAAGTGCTCAGTCAAGAGCAAAAAGGTGGCTTTAATATGAAACGGTTATCCCAAGAAATCATCAAATACGCCCTGCAAAAGTATGTCCCCAGGCAATGATACTCCCCGATAGTGCCCATACTAATTCTCGTTTCTGTTCGTTTGCAGCAATCAGAATGTGACACCCATAACGATGGCACTCAATGGCTCTGCAGTGTACCCGCAAGCGTGTCAGGCTCTTACCTCGATGTTAACCCGCAATACCCTCAATCCGGCAGACATAACTGTTCTCTTTCGTAATTACTCTGCCTCTGATCCGCCGCCAATTGACCTCATACGTAATCCACAGTTCCTCGAGCTTCTGGTAGATGCTCTATTCAGATCTGGCGTCAAAATCAATCCGGAGCATAAGCCGAAATATGTATTTTTACTCGCCTACGCATCGGCTGTTATTGATCAACCAGCTAAGAAGCGACCCCTGACCGAACGCACTCTGAACAAGGACGATCTGAAGAACACCATCCAAGCCATTGAGAAGGCCCATGCCATATGCAATGTGGACCAAGGTTCAACTGAATTGATTGCCGAACTACAAACACTCTACAATTGCATCAAGTAAAAAACTTAGTAAACAAGAACAAAAAAAAACCCCAAATAGCGAAATCGGAACATCATACATCTTCCCGTACCCATTGTGATCAAGCTCAGAACTAATCAATCAAGTATTTACTAACAATTTGTCAAGACAAACCAAAATCTTAGAAGAAGAATCAATCAAGAACATGGCATATCGGCATTGATCATGAATATATTCATACCAAAAATGCATTACATGGGGTTAAGTTAACATTATTGAACTATTAATAGCACAAAATCTATGTTTTTTTTTCTCTCCCAAACAGATATCCGGTTGTTGGTGTCGGTGTAATCCGATGGATCGAAAATGTGGTAATGGAACCATCGTATTTTAAACTATCCACCGACAGTTGTCCGACGCATTTGGCTGTGTTGGATGAAGTGGCTGCCGTTCATCCAACATTGCAGCAACAAATTCTCTTCCTTTTAATACGCCTCTTTGAATCCAAGCAGGATGAGTTGGAAATTCTTGTGCAATTGGAGATGAAAAAGATGATACTAGATCGCATGGTTAATCTACTCACCCGCGGCTGTGTTGTTCCAGTTCTCAGATATATCAAACAATGCTGTGCCATCGAGGACACGGATATCTCTCTGATACGTTACTTTGTCACCGAAGTGCTGGAAACAATTATGCATCCCTATTCACCGGAATTTGTGCAACTCTTTTTACCAATGGTGGAAAATGAGGAAATCACTGGAACAATGCGTGGCGAGGGAGACAACGATCCAGTCTCTGAGTTCATTGGTGAGTATCCAACTTAATCCGGACCCCGGAATTTCATGCTCACCTACCTCAATTCTCTTCCAGTACACTGTAAGGCCCACTACACCACTGTATAGCTAATAGAATTTTATGTTTAAGTGATAAAACTAAATTAAATATATATAAATATACATTAGTATAAGTTTAGGCGGCAAGTGTTAAAGTGTAAATGTAATACAGTAAATCAAAATCAATTCAATTTTGAGCCCAGAGCCTTGTATAATTGATCCAGAGATGATGCAGAAATAGTCTGTAGATTCCATAGAACATATAGAAATCTGTATATCTCATATCTTATCTGTTTCTCGCTCACTTTTATGTTGAAAAGTAATCAGGAACTATGCTCTTTAGACACATATACAATTTATCAATTTTAGATTTATTTTTTCAATTTTTTTAAAAATGACTTTTTGATGATAATAATAAAAAAATATCAAAGAAGCTAACTTCGGCTATGCCAAAGTTTAAGTATATACCCTTGCAGTCCTTTGCAATAATATTTTTTTATTTTAAAAATTTCTTTCCCTCAATTCATCAATACACAAACAAAACATTCAAATTATTACTCTCTTTACTACTATTGTTTCTTCTTCTTGCATCATTCCCTAAGCAAAGCACGGCACGCATACACATACAGTTTGTGTAGCGCTGCGTCTGTGTGTGTGTATGCATGTGCTCTGGTGATTTGATGATGACGTGTAGGCAGCAGGCAGATTTGAGCCGATTTATATTGACTGTAGCTTGTGTTCTATTTATCCGATCAGATTCAAATTTTGGGATCTGAGATTTTATATCCAATACTATCGTATTGGTAAATTTCATGGGGATACTCCAATTTTTGCAAAAATGTTTATTCTAGAGCTATATGATATAGTAGTCCGATCCTCACAATTTTCATACTTTATCATCTCCCGGCTAAAAGTAGCTCAAATGTGAAATTTCATTCCGATAGCTCTTAAGATGCCGGCGTGAAGTTGATTTGCACAGACGGACGGACGGACAGACGGACAGACGGACATGGCTATATCGACTCAGCTTCTCATGCTGATCAAGAATATATATACTTTATGGGGTCGGAAACGTCCCCTTCTGTGCGTTACAAACATCTGACCAATTTTATAATACCCTCTGCAAGGGTATAAAAAAACAAATGCGTTTTTCTAAATTATATGTAATTTACATAGATTTATTGCAACCAATAAAAATTATATCATGTCTCTTACAAAAAGCTTCTAGGCATTATAATGCGTGTGCTTTTAGTCAACCGATTTTGTTTGTAAGTACGTGTAAATGAACTTAAATGTTATGTGTAAAAAAAAAAAAAAAGCGAAGAAAAACAAATTTCGTTTATGGCATTTGCTAATATTTACACGTTGTGTGGTTTTTCCCTTCGGAGAGAATACTTTCTATGCGAACAAAAAAAAAAAAAAGAGATGAAATACCCATGAATACCTTTTCATACTGAAAAAGGTTTTTTGTTTTTCTTAAATTCTTGTTTCGTGAATTTCGACGTCGTTTGTTTGGTAATGCGAAATCAGAGTCAATGATTGGGCAGACACACCCACTTGCTGCCCACGAATCATCAAAAATGATTTTGAGGTTTGAAAGGATTGGATATCCGGATGGGGGGGGATCCTACTATAATGTCTTTAACTCAATTCTTTGGACTTATTGGTGAGTGGAGTGGAGGGGGGATAGTTGGGAAGACTTTCATTTCTTTAGTATTTATGGATTAATTTATGTTTTATATGTAGTTTTTGTTGCTTTGGTTGGCAGCTTTTTCATTTTTGTTTTGTTGTTGTTGTTGTCGTTTTTTTTGTTTGTTTGTTTTAGTAGTTTTTGAGCTAATTACAAATTAGTTTAGTTATTCTTCTTAACATCCTTACTATCGCCATCCTTGGCCTGGCCACGTCCCAAAATTTTGGCCAAACTATCCCAAATGCCGCCAAAGAAAATGGCACAGCTAAGATTCTCCAATGGCAGGAAGGGATCATGGATACCCAATAAGATGGATGATAGCTTAAAGTATACCAAGAATATAACAATGCCAAAGTAAACTAATGCATGTGGTGCTGAGATCCAATCGGTCTTTTTGTCCAATACAAAGATGATAGATGCTAACAACGAGGCTTTGGTATAGCTATGAAAACAACAACAAAAACACAGAGAAAGATTGAGAGAAAATAAAAAGACAAGAATTGTAAATGAACTCACAATGATGGCTGCATGAATTCCATTGCCGTTGGTGTCCACGCCCCTCTAATGAGACGCTCTATCAATTTGGTGAATCCAGCTCCGTTGCCCTTCAGTGTACCAATTATAATCATTATTATCCAGGCATTCGGATATAGCTTAGCAGCATGTCCAACGCCATCGTACACCTTCTTGGCCCTGTAGATCTCCTTCATTGCACTAGCCACGATTTTGACTGGCAAAAATTTACCAATTTTATAGCCAATATCGAATGGTGTATAGAATACAATGTACCTGGAACAAAAAAAAAAATACGATGTGATAAAACACAAGGACTATTCATATGTATGGTATTAAGGACTCACCACACGGCTGAGCCTACAAACAGCTGTCCGGTATTCTTGAGTGGTGCCAAAATTGGTTCACCAAGCAATCCATTGGCCACCATGCCGCCAGCAAATATCACCAGCATGGTTGATAGCCAACAGGCAAGCGGATGTTTCCTGGAGAATGCCTGTGCATTGGCGCCCAAATCCTCGCGTACGGCCAGCGCAGCAAGTAAACTGTGCGCGATATCGAAAAACGGAAACATTTTTAGCTTAATGACCTGATTGGCCACATCCAAAAATGCTTCCGGATCCATGATCACAGCTGTTCTTATATCCTGTTTTCACGGATGGATAATCTAAATAGGAGATCAACAAATTTGAAAATTGTTACATAATTTACATGAGACAAAAACAAACAAGTGATGAACAATTAATGCAAATAATAATACATTTTTCTCAATGAATTCTATTTTGTAAAAACATTTTGAAAAAGTATTCCCCAAAATCTTATCTAAATTTAAGGTACAACAAGCACATATACATACATACATACATACATCTACATAAATACATTTGTATGTATGTATTGATGTATGTATGTATGTATGTACATACATGTGTTAGAACATGGGACAAATTTGTAAGGTACAACAAAATAATACAATTTGATATCGATCGAGACGAGCTCTTTGAACCGCAGCAAGTGCATTTTATACAGAGAGAGGGAGAGAGGGAGAGAGAGAGAGAGAGAAAAAGAGAGATGTAATCAATGAGATGTTGAAATGTTGCGGGAAAATTTGTATATTCGGTTTAGAGAGATGAACATAAAAACAAATTCGAAATAAAAATGTCGCTGTTTTTGCCAGAGCTCCAAAAATAAATTTCGCTGATGAATCGTTGAGCGAGCCGCTATAGCAAATACGATCGGCAAGAGGCGGCAGGAGGAGGAGGAGGAGAAGGTATAACAAGAAGAGAAGAGACAGGCAGACGGTGTGTACCGGGTCCGTGTGTCCGTATCCGTTCGTCTATTGGTATGCATGTACATACATACATACATATGCAAATGTACCCACTGCTTTGGCTATTTTCGAGCGGTGGCGGCATAAATTTGGAGATATGTACATACAAGCATACTTGTGCCGAGATATACACACTTGTATATACATATAATACATATACATACATATATATGTATGTATGTACATAAAAATCTATGTTGCAGTCCGCTGGAATTCCCGGATGCATTCGAGATTTCTTCCAACTCTTATTATTTTATACAAAGTAGATCACTGCACAGAAATCCAGTTCTAGCGACTTCTCTCATTCTCAATACGTCTCCAATTTCTTGGCTAGTCCCATTATCCAAAAACTTGGAACTGATTTTCTTCAAAATAACCCTCCATTAGTTAGCCCTTGTGTTTGGTTTTTGTGGCCGGGGGGAGAGAGGGGATAGAAGAAGAAGCAACAATTTAAATATAAATAACTAATAAAATTACCTACGTCTACACGAGAACAACGTATAACGACTAATAGCAGAGGCCGAGTGCAGCACGGACACGGGGAGACTGGGCCAGGCCCGAATCTTACATGCTCGCCTTTGGTTCATTTTCTATGTGTGTACCTTTCTCTCTCTCTCTCTCTCTCTTTCTCTATCTCTCTAAAGAGTTTGGTATATATTTAGATTCTTAGAGAGCAATCATCATTTTCTTCCTCTCCCGGAAAACTTAGAGACTCACCTATACGCCCACAAGTTTTATCCAAATGACTGTGTATATGAGAAAACTTAAAAATTTTTGATAGCCTCTCTAGTTTTAGGGATCCAGATTAAGAGCAAATTTAAAATCAAAGAACATTTCTCTAATATATAACATAAACTGTCACATCCTATTTGTTTTCATGCTCAATGATCCAAACAGGACAAGTGGCAAATCTTATATATTTAGATATATATGGAAATACAGTGAGTGCATCAATCCATCGGTCATAAGTTAATCTCAGACTTCTGAACTTTCCGAAGTAACTTATCCCCATCTTTGAAAGATTAAAACTTTGCTGAAACTTTGACTAAATTGTACTGATAAAAGGCACAAAGTTCGTCAGAATCTTAAATCTCAACATCAAACGGAAAACTTTCAGCATAATCGGCTCGATATGGAATCCCAAATGCTAACATATTTTTTATTGGAGCAAAAAGTTCTCTTAAAAGTGCAAATAAAATGTAAAAACCAACCCAATCAGCACATTTCATACTAAATTACTAACACAGTTGTGCTAAGATAACCAAAGTACAAAGTTTTTGACAGTCACTGTATAAATGTATGCACATACACTTGGAAGAGTTAAAAGCCGGCTATCTTTTATACTTTATATTATACTTTCACAGTAGATGAAGTACATATGTATGTACATACATTTATGTACTTTGTAATTACATAGATTTGTCGATGAAGCTTTCGATTAATCCCCAAATTAGAATTAGAGTAAATCTTAACGATTTTTGGCTTATTACTTACATAAATACGCCAAGACAAAATAGATTACCGCTTTGAGATAGCAGTGCTGCCAGTTTAGCTATTTTACTGCCAACTTTCAAGTAAAAGTTGCAAAATAAAAAAAATATAGCCGTTGATGGAAACTTTAGCTCCTTTTGCTCCTAAAGTTTTTCCTGCAAAGTTTAAATTTCTTAAATAGTTTTTGTATATTTCTTTTAGTTCACATTTCTTTTTCTTTTTGATTAATGTGTTCATCAAGTTTGATCATTTTTGTTTATATAATACAAGATGGTTATTGTTTACCCAAATGTTCTGAAATTGAAATTAAAAATAAAAACAAATAAAACAAGTACGGTTCTTCAACTTGGAGACAAAGGTAATAAGTATATGAAATACATTGGGTCTTTTGAAATATCAACTTACGAATAATCTCAAATATGAAAAACGTCCAAATAAACTTTAAAATCAATTCTCCTGTGGTTACAACAGAGGGAGAGATAAATCTGGAGACTAATAAGAAAAAAAGATAAGATAAGATAAATGGGAAAAGTGGTTTAATAGTTTGGTAATGTTTTTCTTTTCTTACTTATCTTAAATGCACGGAATAATGGGAATTACCCAAAACCAGAATTTATATCATTCTAAACCAGAAATATTAAAAACTGTACAAAGTTTCTGACTAAAATATTTACCGTTTTGACTGTTTGCCTCATATTTGCCGGGATTGGCCTATTTTACACCTTCACAGTATGAATCTTCAAAGATATATGGTCACACTGCAAACAAGAGATGCAGTATGTACACATGTACATATGTATGATGTATGTACATATGAAAAGCTTAAGCTATACATAGCAATAAATATAAATATTGCTGTATACATATGTATGTACATGTATATGTATGAATTACCATTACTTTTTCATTAGCATTGCACATTATTTTGGATCCTCCAGGATCAGAACTATCGATCTGCATACCAGTATTTTCAATATTCCTTACTCGAATTGTTGTAAGAGGGTTAGTCAGAAAAATGGCTCAAAATCCCCAAAAAACAATAAATGTCCTTATTACTCAGCCGTTTAAAGGACGATCAGGTTGTCGTTTGGTCAGATGATAGTTCGGAAGACCGAAAACAACCTGCAGAAAACTACAAAATCATTGATATCTCGGTTCTCCGCAGGAGATTCGAATCTTTTGACACCACTTTCGTCCTGATTCTTTAAAGGGCTAACGAGATATTTGCCATCATTGATGCCATGCTAATGAAATGACCAATGCATTATAAAAGTAATGCATTAGGAACGACTCTGATATGTAAGTACATGAAAAAATCGTATATATGTATTTGCTCAGAGATTCTTTGTCATTGTAGATTTTATTCAATTAGCTACGGAAGGCAAAGGTCAGCCTTAATCACCAAGACGAATGATATTGTATATCTGGATCTCGATCCGTCTGATTGTTTGTTGAGCTAAGGAGCTATAACTTTGCATGTCTTGGATGCATATGTATGTACATATGATATCCTTTCTCTAACCGTTTTCAATTCCACCAAATAAGAAACTCGAATCATGCATACTTATATTATATATCTTTGTTGAAATCCAAAAGAAAATTTTAACAATTTTATATTTTAAAACAATGTATAATTAGAAAAGCAACTAAACAATAAAATATGTATTCATATTTCATTGAAATAATTTTCTTATGGCTTAAACCAAATAAATTTTAAGTGTGTAGATTATAGTACAAATATGTATAAAATGCTCTGGAAATGTTAACTGAATGAAAAAAAAAAAACTTAACTAAACAAATAGAAGAAAAAAACACATACATACACACACACACGACAAGATACAAAAAAATATTTCGATTTTGAAAATCAAGTTGAAATAATCAAGGGGAAAAACGAAACAGTTGAAGCCTAATAATGCTCCTCCCTCTTTAGGTAAGAGACTGCAGATACAAGCAATTTGGAGCTGGTCTCGCTGGAGGATGCTGCCATTCCAGACATCAGGTACTTTGGATTATACCTGTAGTTTAGTTTTAGAATAGTCGGAACACTCCAAATGACTACCACAATTACAGGTTGGACAACCGTCTTTATCTGAAATGAAATAAATTGGTCGGTCAGACAGACCGAACGAACATTGTTATGGTGGATTTAACTTACCAACAGATTTGCATTTTTTACACTTGGCCGCAGGGACTCCATCGTTAGCCATGTGATGACTACTATTTGGAGAATCGTTTTCAACTTTTTCGGGAGTTTTGCTCTTTCGATTGATGACATCAGCATTGTCAAATGAACTAGAACAACTGGCACCAGGATTTGCATTAGAATCATTAGCCGCCTTTTGGGCCTTTTTGACCTGTAAGCGCTTGTCCTTGGGCGATAGCAGAAACTCTTGTTTATCCTTCAGTTGCTTCTTTTGCCGCGACACAGCTACAATTACATCCATAATGGCCAATTGTTGGCCATAATGAAAATCTACTCCACTGGCATTTTGCACTGTTCGCCGTTTTCGCTTGGAATGTCGTTGATTCAGTTTTTTGACCACCTCATGGGTATAAAGGCCAAAGAGGCCAAGAAATTGCTCTTGGCCATATTCTAAAGCTAAAATGCGTGTCTCGCGTGGTTCATCTCGGCGCCATTGGGCAGCAACGGAGCATAATCTTTGCTGCTCTAGTAACTGGAATTCATGTGTCGAATCATCTGAGGAGGCGTTGCCCGATGCTGTCGCTGGAACTGGTGATGATTTGTGTTGGGCATTATTGCGGGTCTTATACGATTTGCCAACAGTGGCAGCAACACCTCCAGTGCCAGTTTGATGACCATTACCACCACTACCCACTGATGTAGATGGTGGTGATGAAGTCTTTTTCGTTACTACACTGATATTAGAGGCTTTGGATTTCTTGGCATTCTCCAAGCTGGTCAACTCAAGATCCTCCTCATCGCATAGCCTTGGCTGTTGTTTGGTTTTACGGGCACGTTTCAAGGCTTGCCTCAAATTGATGCGACTTTGGTCCACCAAGGAAGTAGAAGTCGAAGCAGAATTTGAACAAGTTGCGTTTGATGTTGTCACTTTATGGCTAGTAATGGGTGCCAACGGTGGCGGGGAGGACATCAGCTTACGCTTTGCGGCATGTCCAAGTTTAATTGGTATATTCCCCACTCGCCTTGGTATCAATAGTGAACGTGATTCCATTGATTCCGTTTCGATTGGAAACTCTGGCTTGGGCAGTAAAGATGGCAATGGTAAGTGGGACAACTGCGTTAGTTGGTCAGCGGGCTGCTGCTGCTGTTGTTGCTTGTGCGGCTGAATGACGCTGAGTGACCCAACTGGTGGAACAAGCATTAATGGTATACTTTCATCAAGATCACTCAATTTCAATGGCGGCACACCGGCCTCCTCATCCTGCGATAATAGAAAATGCTTACGTATAAGCATTTCCTCATTGTCTCTGGTGAGAACAGACTGCGGTTGAATTCTATAACTGGCATCTGATATTAAAGGCACTATCAAACTCGATATATATTCATTTCCCAATTCAGGTACACTGCGGATATTGTTATCCTGCAGCCTTTTGTAGAACATTTCTAAATGCTCGCTAAGTAATAGCAATAGATATTGCTGTTCGGCATTTATTTCAAAAACTTCTTCTTCCAGTTCACTAAGGATTTGTTGCATCTGTATGGGATCCTACAAACAAATATAAAGAGAAGCCACAAATTCTATTAATTCATTCGATTAGATATTGATTCCTGAAACCCGGAAAAAGAAAACCTAATACGCCTACACTTTATTTATTCATTGATTGCATTTTAAATTTAGGGGATTCAAGGTGTTTGCCCAAGGTGAAGTGGCACATACATACGTCTGAAATTATTCATAATTTCTTTCATTATGCCCCATATGTGTAGCCATTTTGGAAATCCCACGGGAATCATTATACATCCTCATTTTATTAAGAGCTGTCTAGGAAAAAGTGTGGTAAGTCGATTTCCAGCGACACGTCACAACTGTTGTTAGTCGATTATATCATGCTCTGCTTCTGACTGAATGGTTATATACTTTACAATTATATATATATGTATGTATGTATGTATGCATGTGCATTATGGATATACATGTGCTTACACATACTTATGCATAGTACATATACATATTTGCATGGACTTTCCCTAAAAATTATGCATATATAAGATAATTGATCCCACAATTGAGGACATACATACATATGTACATACATAAAAATGAAAAATTTGTATTTGTTTTGTTTTGCAAGATTGTTAACCGATAATGCGGACGGGGCGGGGCGAGCTATAAAAAACTGCAAGTCCTTGACAAGAGTGAATAATGTGCGATTACGAATGACATTTACGTTTACACAACAACAAAGAGACAGAGAACAAAAGGAGATACTAAATTAAAATGTTAAGGTTGCTTCTTACCGCATCCGCCTGCTCCTTGAAAACATCAGAGACCAGCTGAAAATGCAAGGATAAAATTCATAAAGATACATATATGTATGTAGATATGTATGTATGTATATATTGATGAATATTACTCAATTCAATTTTGAATATTATTCCTCTTACCGAATGCACTTTGAGGAAATCACGCATGGCGCGCTGGCAATAGATAATGTCATTTTTTAACTCCAATGGCAGAACATAACAGTTTTCCATATAGTAGGTGAACATGGAGTGCTCCTTGTTTAATGGGGCTGCTGATGATGGTGTCTTTTTGCTTTTATGCCCGCTGCTAGTGCTGCTGCTGCTGCTGTTGTTCTTCTTGATTCCACTCATGATTGAACCGATTTTACTTAGTGGATTTCGTTACTTTTGGATTGGTTCTTTAATATGTATTATTCGTTACCTATGTTATGTACAGACCTACATATATAAATATATATGTATGTATATATATATATATATATATGTATATATATATATAGGAGCTACATTTTACATATACAATATATAGTATATATATGTGTTCGTAAGCGTGTGTTAGTGTGTGCGAGAATGGAGTTAATTCTGCCGTTGAAATTAGATATGGGAGTTCCATCGATAACTTTGGTCCGAACTAGATCTAGGAATTCCATCGATGGCACATTCGATAACCATCTCTCCATATTGTTATTGCTCATCACTAGGTTACCCCAATACATCTAAAAACAGGGCGGGAAATTTTTATTTTTGAATATTAGCACAAACAAAGAAGAAAAGAAAATAAAAAATGTTATATCAAATTGCGTTAAACAGACTTAAAAAGAAAAAATCGTCCTGATTTTTGGTGAAAATTTGCAAGAGTATTAGTTCTTGAGGGCTTAATGCAAATAAGAGAAAACAAAGATATGAAATTTTAAAATCAATCAAAAAATGTCTGAGCTAAGTAGTCAAACCATTTTTCTATTTTCTCAGTTTCTGTTTAGACCGATTTTTTTTTCAATTGAAAACAAAGAAAAAAACAGATATATCTTGCAGAATCCACCGTTGTAATGGCCATACCATATCTTCAACGCTAAAAGCAGTTGGGAATTCTAACGACATGAAGCGAGAAAAGAACGGCAAGGCAACTTATTGAAGTTTCATAAGGTCGAAATCTAGACAAATACCAAAAGCCTGTTTTTCAATCCTCCTTCACTTGACTTTTCGAAAATTGAAAACAGAAAATAATAAAATAATTGATAGAAAATCATATTCAAAAATGTATTTGTAACTTTGCAATACAAAGTGTTTTTGTTTTTTATTATTATTATTTTTGAATTTATCTGTTGTGTTATAATTCATTTAATAAATAATTAATACACTGTGATCTGACAACATTGATCTGATTGGTTGTTTATTGGTTTCGTGCTTTGGCCAAATCTCAAAATTACACCCATTCGCGATCGGTGATCGAAACAGACGATCGTCGATGATATACAGATTATAAGTAATCGATTGGAATGATCTGCAATTTGTTTTCTTGAATACATGGGTAGTTATGCATAAATATTTGTTGTTATCCCTTTTGACCACTGTCAACTGTGTCAATATAATAATGAAATTTGTAAATTCAGATATCTATTTCAACAGCCGCCTTAAAAACAAAAAACTTTAGTGAAGCTTGTTTCTTGAATTTCAAAAAATTGTTTATGCTTTTAACTTGTTTGCTACTATGATTTAATTATGTTAAGAAATTGACAGCAAGTTTTGTTGTTTATTATAATATTGTTTGTTTTTTTTTTCAATAATTTGTGATCGTTTTGATGCATTATTTTTGTTTTTTTTTTTTAAGTACGTACAATCTTTTTTATAAATTTGAAATTTATGGTATATATTATGTAAATCTCGAAAAATTGTTTAAATATGTTGACTTTAGAGTTATATCTACTAAAGAAACAAAAAAAAAAAAAAAAAAAAAAACAAAAGGAGATAACAATGTTTTGCCCCACTCTTGAGAGGTTTTTAAAGTAACTTTGAATATTGTTACACATACATATCAATATATATATATGTATATGGATTTAGACATTATAGTTTTTATTTGTATAAGTAAGTTTTTTGGGTATATGTATTTGTAATAGAATCTTTTTGTTGAGTTTTAAATATGTTTCATATACTCTTAATATCTAAATATGAACTATAATTGGGCATAGGATACGGACTCGACAGCAGCTCATATACACACACTTATATATATATATATATATATATATATATATATATATAACGTATGCATATATGTACTACCGCCTGTCGTATCCATCTCCTTTCATCATCATTAACTTTGTTTTGTTTCACAAGCAATAATCATTTAAACATGTATAGAGAATTATTCAATTTGTTATATTAAAATTTGAACCCTTTCACGGCCATGATATGGTTATCAAGATGTTGAGAAAGCCTTGGCACCATTCATGGACGCAGGGGCAGGCACAGCGACTTGGCAATCTGCCAGTGTGATCCGTTCAAACTTGATGTTGTAGTTCTTGTTAGCCAAACAAATTGCCATTGCCGCCCTCCTGATTAGTTGATAGTCCATATCCATATATGGACATTTCTATATGGAGTGGGTGACTGATCTTTGAATCTTGTGGCGCCACCAGGCTTTGACCCAGCGTTTTAGAATGATGCTCTTTTTGGTACTTTGGCTTCTCCTCCTTGAGTTCTCGGCATAGGCCATGTCCGTTAGGGGCTTATACTTATCGTTTAGATTTAACAATTATATTTTAAATGTTTATATATATTATAATATATTATATAAGTATATTAATTATGCATAAATTGATTTTGTCAACTTACTCATCTAAAATGTATCAATTTGTTATTCGTTTTATTTATTATGGAAAAAATGTTTAGATAGAATAACGATTTGTTTACATTTCAAAACTCAACTTAAAAAACAAAACGTTTGGAGGGATAAAAGCAACAATTTTTGAAAATTAAACCTAAAAGAATAAATATATATATATATATATATATATATATATATATGTATAATACTTTTAATAGCCATTTTTGTGGCACATTACCAACAGTTGTTTAGCCAATTTAATCGCCTTAACATATTCCTTGTCTAAATACATTATATACACTAGACTGGATTAACTTTGTACAAAAAGATAAATGAACCAAACAAAATCATGGCAATCCATATAACCATTTATAACTATATATTACGAATGTATGTAACAGATAAATTACACATAATCCACTTGATTCTTTTTGAAAACGTTTCATTAAAATAGTTGAATATGTAATTGAAAGAAAAAATCATTATAAAACCTAAAAGCAATTGCCTTTTCATTGCAAACAAAACAAAAGTACAAGTCCAGTCTAATGTTATACATATATAGGGATTTATGTAAATATGTTGCTAGATATTTAAAAGAGTTTTGAGTTTTCTTGTCTTTCTATTGCATTTTGTTTTATCGGTTAAAGCCATTGCACTGAGTATACTCTGAATATACGTAGTTACATTTGAATATAGTTTAGTTAAAGTTGGTTTTGTTTTGTTTTCTTGGGTTTGGTTATTGTTATTGATATTTGTTCATACATAAAAGGCGCACAAAGTACGTGTCTTGTTTGGTATCCAATAGAAAGAACATTTATTTAAGTAAGAAACATTGCTATTAACTATTCGTATAATTATACTATTTGTATTTATCCAAAGTGTTTATAATTTGTTGTATGAAATTCAAACAAACAAGCTCTACTAGCTCCACAGACGGCTGTCGTTGCGTTGTCTTCTCTTGAGCTATTATGTAACCTAAAACTGGATTAATAATTCTGTAACATTTGCCAATTATCGGGATTGATAACTATTGCCGATGCGGCGTGGAAAGACGGGAAGGGGGGGGTCTAGTAGTTTAGGTAAGGTTAACATCAAGAGTGAATATATGTATGTAAGTGGAACTTGGTGCCTAACATTTCAATTGTTTCTTTGTCTAGTTGTGTGTGTGTGTGTGTGAGAGAGTGTGTAAGTGTTTGTGTTGGATTATATGGGTTTTGGTTTTTATTTTTGTGTTTTTTGATCTAACAATAAGTAAGGCGCCTGGCTATACAGTTGTAAATGCCAGACTCTTAAGCTATATAACATACAAAGAAGTTTTAACTGAATTTTTTTTGTTTTGTTTTTTTTGTTTTTAGTATACACTACAAATACATTTTGCTATTTTGGAATGGCGACGCATTAGTATCCTTTCTCTGTTCGATTTGATTTCATACATCGCACATAGCCAAGTTTATATATATATATACATATATATAAACAACAAACAGATTTCAATAATACATATTTTGAGAGAAGAATAAGTTGTAGTACATTTGTATATGTATACATATATATATTTGTGGTATAATTATATATATATATATACATATATATTTATCAAACAATTATAAATTAATAAATATACATAGTTTAAAAATATAAGTTGCTTCTAAAACATAGTGTTATCTCGCGTTTTCTTGTTTGTGTAAATGTGTGTGTGTGTGTGTGTGTATGTTGTGTGGGTATATAGTATTCGTAATAAACAGTAATGTCGCTTGTATATATAGTTTAATATATATTAATAAGTAAACGTTTTCCCACACACAATATATATAATCGGGTTTGTTCTGAATTCCAAAATGCTCGAAAATAGTTAGAAATTACACGAAATTTTTGAAAGTTGAAAAAATCTGAAGGAATATTTTAGGCATGGGAACTAAGAACAATTCCGTAGCACATTTAGTTTATGTATATAACTAGTTCGCGATATAACTTCATTGTGGGCTGAGTGTGCTGGGAGTTAATGGTTACATTAGTGGGTTAGATCATCTTCTGGCTTGTATGTGCCTTTGATTTTTCATATATAATTCTTTATCATCATCATCATTGCACATTTTGCATGTTGGTTGTAATTGAAATTGCAATTGTAATTGAAAGTAAACGAATGCTCACGCTCGGTGCAATGCGGATTCACCCATTTTCTTGTTTTTTATTCGCATTAAATACGAATAAAGAGAAAAAAATCATCATATTTTCATTTGTTTTTAACTAGAGGCTCATGTGTAATTTTGTAAGGAGCTCGGACTTTGTTTTTTTTTGGGTATGGGGAAGATCTTAATGAAACTGAAGCGAATAGACGGTCAATTGGCGGTTAACCATCTTAATCCTCCTTAGAAAGACTGCCCAGATCGCTGAGAAAGATTTCGGGCGAAAGGACGTGCGATGAACCGATTAGCACCTCCCAATTGCGCACCGAGTTGGTCACTTCATAGGCGCAACGCATTTCCGACATGCTAACACCGCCAACAATGAATATAATCAATCTGGGCACATTCTTCACCTGCGCCTGGGCCTTGTCTTTGTGCCAGTGGCCATAACGAGCACTTGTCGGCGCATGGTAATTGGTATTCTGGGCGCGACCTTCGAGGAATGGAAAATGACGTTGATCCAACTTATCCTCAATGCAATCCTCCATAATGTCTTTAATGACGGGCGTCCAGCGAGACATTTGGTATGTACTTTCGGTGATCCGCTCCTTGCGAGGTACCGAATAAACCTTCTTGCGAGACTACAACAAAGAAGATTTATTAATAATAACTACACAATTTAGTTCGGGGCATTCATTTTCACATACATCCGCAATAACATTGATGCCAAGGAAACTCAAATTGCGCACCATATCCTGATCCTTGGGGGACAATTGGGCATGTGTAAATAATTTGGTCAAGTTCTCCTCTGAAATGCCATTCTTAATCATCACATAGAGAGCAATGATGCGCACCTTGTCGTAGTTGGAGACATTCTGGGGACAAAAAGAAACAAAAAGGAGATTAGTTTCTAGTTTTTAACATTTCTTCCTGTTGGTTCGTGCTTACTGTATCTAACAAAATGGGCACAATGTTTCGCATATGATCCTTGATCTTTTCACCCTCGGCATCAGTGCCCATGGCCAAATCCTGTTCAACGCGACACAGCTTGTCCACATAATTCTGGTATGACTTCATGCAATCTTCAGCCAAATGCAAATGGGTGGAATACTTGGACAACTCCTTTTGATACTGCGGCATCTTCTTAATCATCTGCGACAAATCACGCATCGACGACTTGTCAGCTGTAATCGCATTACAATAAAACAAATACTAAATTAACCTCAAGTTTCATCTAACAATGTTTTTCACACAGCACAACACAATACAACAAACGAAGTATTAAGTATTAAATGCGGATGACGTTTTCTTACTCGAACTCATCCGTTTGGAGTCGGTAAATTTCTTCAGATTCTGCGTAACCTGGGCCGATACCACAGCAATATGCTCGTGACGCAATTCCACCCACAAATCATCGTTCTCATCCAACAGAACCTCCTTATCGGGCTGATTGGGCCCCGGTGTATAGCGATAGACATCATTAACAATTGGCAGCAAATCATATGCCATAGCCTGCAATGTTAGCTCATGCAATAGCGGCGAAACACAATCGAATCCACGATCCAAAACCAATAGCTGCGATCGTGCCTTTTCAGGTCCCTCGCCCATGGTGGGCTCATCGGCCTTGTAGGCATCCAGCTTCTGCTGCACCGACGCAGCCAAATCTATATTGCGATCCCAGTCACTGCGATAACGGACATTCGGATACTCTCCCAACGTGGCACAGAGAGTTGCGATTTGCTCTGCAATGCGTTCAATATGCTTGCTACGTATCGAAGCGAATGCCGGTGAGTACAGGCATTGGAAGGTATCCGGCGAGTCCAGCGAGTAGACCTAATTGAGAGTGGGGTAAAGTACATATTGATTCGTTTCTCACTTGGAGAGTGTTGTTCTTGTTGTAATCACAAAGCTATATAGAAAGTTATAGCATTATGATAATGGTTAGACGCAGTTAGACAGACAGGATAGTTAGAGTCCAACAAGCAAAACGAGGACAAGTAAATGGAATATCTTTCCCAAGGGGAAACGTCTTGAGAATATCACTTATCTTTGATTGCTGGACTCTGAAATTTATTTACGTATAATGTAAAATGTTGGTCCAATCATGCAAAACTTAGCATGCATGTTCTATGATTAATAGATAATGTAATGTGTGCACATAAATGCATATGGGCCAAGGATCATCTGATATCTATTGTAATCATTAATAGTCGACATGAAATTTTGCCTGAACTGATTTTATATCGATTCAAATTGAACGAATGGGTCTATAATCAATTGAACAAGTTAGTTAAGGGTCAACTGAACAAGTAAGTCAGTAAAACGAGTCAGTGGACTTGTATGTCTCGGAATAACTAAACAGACGAATCTGTAAACAAGTCAGAGATTATAATAATACAAATGAAATGATTTAAAATAGAACAAGTTCAGTGAGCAAGTGTAGACTGACTCAGGCAGGAAGTTTAAAAATTGCTCTCAAATGTACAAAAAAAAGCAGCAAGTTAACAATTTTGGATATCACATGATCCTGGTAGGTTTATGTATGTTTTGCTTATGCTTATGTGGTGTAAGTATGTAAGTAATTATAAAAATGCATTATTAATCACAATTAATCAATTTACAATAATCACATTAATGGAGAATATACAGATACATATATGTACATATATAGTGTTTTGATATTTCAGTCATTTCATCTTTAGATTTCTCTTTCGCCCTGGAGTTGTACTCGCCGCTTCACAACATGACGAATAACGAGTAAGCGCCCACTTGAATGTAAGGCTTAAACGTTCCTGGTCATTTTGTGGCTAATTTGGCGAGTTACAAACGGATATATAAGTTGCTTCTTTTTCTTTGTTTACTGATTGATTTGATTGTTTTATTTGATTAAATTGTCTTTTATATTGATTGATTCGATTCATGTTTATATTATTGATTTGGTACGATTTGCTTTTCTGTATACAATTCACATACATTAAATTGAACACTACAAAATAAGTTTAACAAAACTTAAGGAGATTCGTTTAGAGAGGCAGAGACAGACACCATACGAAGTTGTTTCCATTTGGAATAAGATCTGAGATTGATATTATACAGTAGATAGAGGTTTATAGTTGGCGTTAAAAGCGTTAGGCAAACGAGAAGGACAGAGCTACTTTTTGTTATTTATTGCTTCTTATATACAACAAGTTTAATATACATATATACGCACACAAACACACACCCAAATTTGTATGTAGGTATTTGTATATACATGCATTTAGTTAGTGTACAACAATTAGAAAATCTATGCCCAAAAAGCCCACACAAGAGAGAGACTATATTGGGGTTAAAGTGAGAGAGAGATAGATATGTATACATATATATACATACACATAAGTATATACTATATAGCGACAGAGTGAAAGAGAGAGAAGGACAGAGGATGAAACTATATATATATATTTATCAATAGATTAGTAGTAAACTCTTCTGCTTCCTTTAATGTTATTTGGGAATAGGCAACAAGCAATTTGGATTGGAATGGTTCTGCCTGCTTCTAGATATTAAGAGATGTCAAAGGATAACAATCATTAATGAGGGATGCTATTCAGTTCAATAGTTAAACAATAAGTAGGATTAGTCGTTAACTCGTTCTTATTTTATGGAAAGCAGCTTATAGATTCATTTCATTTGAAATAACCAAATTTTGGCAAGAAAAACGTCAGAAATGGCATTAAATGAAAGTCAATGAGAATTTTAGTATAGATTAAATGAAAATTGATATAACTAAAAGAGATTTATTGTGATCTGTACCACAAATCGGAATAGTCTTTCCTACATACAATTCAGATTAATTCTTTGACATCTCTCAAATCTAGAATACACGAAAATCTAACACGTTTTTTGTCATTTTGTGTATTGGTTTTTGATTTTTGGTTTTTTTTGTTGTTTTAGATTTCTTTTAAGCGCACCTGGCATTCATATGGTAGAAATGCTATATTAATCTCCTTTAGAGTTTTGATCTTTCTTGCAGCGCACGATTTACACAAATCGTTAAACAATTCCTCCGGGCAAACTATAATTACATATATGGTATATAAAATTTAGCAAATTTTTGTGTTTCTTTTTTCTTGGTTTTTACAATTTTGCTTCGAGTTACAAAAACAAAAACAAAAAAAAAAATAATTATATATATATATTGATAGAAAAATTGTTTATATTAATGTGTATTGTATATTGATTTGGTTTGGCCAAAATTATGATAAATGTTAAGATAGAGCGCATATATTAAACTATATGGCTCGTGATTTCCTTTACAAAATCCCTCAGATAGATAGATAGATATATTGTTTTTACACAAATACATATATTAAGAATGTGAGATTCTTAAGTCTTTCGATTTGGCTTATACCCAACAAAGTGAGGGCATCATATTATATACATATATATTTGTGTAAATACACTATATATATATATATATATTGTTTATTGGAATCACTGCTACAAAGTTAGTTAGCTATTCTGGAAGAGAATTCAACATCAGCATCGAAAGTTACAAGTGTTTATTATATTCATGTAATCATTAAGCAAAGTTAAGAAAAAAAACAAACACATAAACTAAAAAAAGGGGACGCAAAAACGGGAAAGAAACATAAACAGAAACAAAACGAAAGCATTTGGAATAGCAACGGCGATGGCGTTTTTGGTTTGACAGAAAGCTGAGACCATTGACAATTAATTAACATTAATGGCAACCAGGTTACATATTTAGTTAGTTAGGCGAAAAATATGCCACATTTTTCACTTGGCAATGGCAATGGCAATTTGACGAGAAGCATATTAGACTTTAGAATGCATGAAGAGTTAAACGGACACGCTTAATATGTATGTAGGATAATGCACCACATACCTGGGCCTCATATGCCAAGAAGCTAATATTGATTTCTTTGCATGTGCGGACATAGCGCCGACAAATATCTTTATGCGATTGCAGCATTTCGAATATTCTTGGCGGTATGGCTGCTCAAGGGGATTTCAATTCGATTTTCGAATCAAATCATACAGAATACATACATGGTGGAGAAGAGTAGAGGATGGTTGTTTCGGGTTCATGGAAAGTTAAATAAAGCAAAAAATAAAACAAATGAAAATAAATTAAAATAATCAAATAAATACAGGGGATTGGCTAAATACGATGTATTCAATTTGTGGCCAAATAAATCGTGCACCCAAAATGGCAAACTGTGAATCATACCCTCGGTAAAGAAAACATGCGCATAGCGATACATCGGACGAGCCGGATTCTCAAAATCGCGTATCAAAGCCCGCACAGATTCATCAGATGGTGTTATCAAATAGATGGCATCCATGGTGGGCAACGGTTCACGTTTCTTATTAATGTCCTCGACCACTGTGGAATTTCAATTCAATTCAATTAATGACACTTGAAATCTTTTTAAAGTTCATTGGGTTACTTACAGGTTATGCCCTCGGCGCTGATCTCATGCATTTTGGTACAGGCGGAGACCATACGCATACCCAGCTTGTCCACGACAAGTACACGCCATTCCATGCCGCCGGCTGCGGCCTTTGCAGCAGCCGTAGTGGCAGCCTTCTTCGGTGGCGGCGGCTTGTACTTGACCACCTCGTTCATAATCTCTAATAGAGCAATTGGAAAATGCATACAAAACGTTAATAACTCTTCAACGAGCGAGTGTCAAATCTTATTCAAGTTTAATATTTGCATAGGGTCAAAAGAGGATTCCAAGGTGAGACTCTCTACCGAGTTGGGAAACTAGCTAAACAAATGTATATATAGATGCTTCCTTTCCCCCTTTTGGCCAACAATTACTATACACTTGTGGCAATTACTTATAATAGTAGAAAAATAACCCTGTTTGTTCTACTTTGTATCATCTATAATTATCATCTTGCTGATACTATTTCCGTATTACATAGGATAACTGGCTAACTAATAAGAGTTAACGTATGTATGTATATATAAACATTAGCCATCTTATGAACAGTCATAATTTGAATGAGTCATAATACACAATCTTTGCTTGAAACGTTTGTTGTCTTTCCAGTTATAAAATGAATTGATTGATTTTGTGATAGTTGTGTCATTTGTAAATCTTGCGGATGCAAAGGAGCCAAATTTCTTATCCTGCAAAGGTCACCCAAAACACACACACATATACAAGTATATAAGTGTGTATACATACATATGTATTTACATATACATACGCAGAAGCACTCGTTTGAGGGGGCGTTAAAACCCAATGGTTCGGCAGGCGTAACGCTACGATTACGTTAAGGCATAGGGGGTGCGGTGGGTGGCCCCCACTATGATACTGTGTGTGTTGTGTTTTGTTGGAAAAATCAATGACACCTTCTCTGCGCCACTCTTATGGCATGTGTAATGGGTGCTGCTCTATACTTTAATTTGATAAAGACAGACAACAAATTGGCAAAATGCAAATTGTTTACTGCCATAGAGAGCACTTAAACAAACAATTGGGTAGAGTTGTAAAATGCGTCATGCTTATATTATCAGCTCAGCCTTAGAGTTCTAGGAGGAGTCACCGCTAATCGACACCAATCCCCAACTTGATTTTCCCCACTTACTCTGGCCCACCAACACTTTTAACGCCATTGTTGTTGCTTGCTTGCTCTTGTTGCTATTCGAAATGCAAAACTAAAGAAACAAAAAATATAATTTAACACCAAAACACCCGCAAAAACGCGAAATAGGTTGCCCCAATTTGTTTATTTTAATGGGGGACTGTTTCGATTTGTTGTACAATTGTTCGTCAAGAATTTACAATTACGAAGATCTAGAGGTGGACAAGAAGTCGATAAGACCATTAACATCAATACTATCGATAATTTCTTTCGTGCAGTTTCCATGCAAATCGATTAGAGTAGACCGATAGGTGGCGCTGTTTCGACTGTGACCGTTATTAAAACAATTCTTCTTTTCGTTCTTTAAAAATAATTTCGAAACATGTAATATTCTATATTATATTTAAAAGTATTTATTAGTCACAAAAACAAAAGACAATTATTATTATTATTATCAACTATTTAGAAATAAAAAATTCATAACTTTAAGAAAAGTTTAACGCATTTATCTATTAATTTGTTATTTTCTTTGCAGCTGCTATATATCACCTATGTACATATGTATATATAATATAAATAAAAGCAGCCTATCACAATGTACATACATATGTACATATTAAAGTTAATTAAAAAAAAAAAAAAAGGTTTGTTATACCAAGTTTTGTTTTCCTTCTTTAAAGCTACAATCACTAACCATAAAATACATAGATGTGTCAAACTCAAGATTTTTTGATTACAAACGCTACCCTGAGCCTGGAACCCCAGAGAACTTCGGCAAAAGCCGAACAGCGTAGAACCCCAGAGAGCGGCCGCGGCGAGAGCGAAAAAATTCGCTCACAGCAGTGTCGCTACGCATCGAAAATAATTCAGTCTGCCACAGACTACCGAACGACGCAGGCAGCTCTATGTCGCTTGTCATTCCGTTCTGTCTATGTATGTGTACACTCGTCGGTACATGCTCATGCTTCGTAGTGTGTGTGTGACGTGAAGATGTACAACACCGCATTTCAATAGCTCGTTCGACAAAAATTTTTAATTTTCGACAAAACAGCGACTAAGCGAATAGGACATGCCCCTGTGGAAAGAATATCAAGAAATATTGGGATCAGTTTTGTATGTAGCCCGGTGGCTGTGTCAATAGAGTGCTCGCTTGGCGATCCGAATGCTGCCTGGTTCGATTCCTAGCTCGAAATTGTGAAATAAGGTTTTATTTCTTTTTATATTTATTTTTTTAATAAAAAAAAAATTAAAAAAAAAAAAAAAACAAAAAATTTTTTTTGCAAACAGTGTTTGAATTTTTTGGATGACATATGTACATACATATTTTATCAAGTAATCTTTCTATAATACCATTTTCTTTTTTTTCCTCGTTTTTTTAAGTTTTCTTGCTCTTTCATTTTTTTCCCTAATTTTTTGTTTATTTTTCTTTTTTTATTTTTTTTTTTATTAAAAAAAAATAAATATAATTTTTTTTATTAAAAAAAAATAAATATAACCAGAGAGCCGGGGTTAACTTCGACCGCGTCGAAGTTTGTATACCCTTGCAACTGTTTTGGTAATTCTTTCCTTAGCCATCAAAGTGTAAAAACGTTTTATCCAAAAAGTCTAATGTTTGCGAAAGAACGGCCTTCAATCTTAGCATAGGATATAACGAACTTTTTGATGAAAGTCACTGTTTTCCACCTATCGTTTCTATGGGAGCTATATGATATAGTCACCCGAACTTGACCAAATTTGGCACAATCATTAATAAGAACATGAAACTGACAAATACCAACTTTTATGACAATAGCTTAAAAAGTAACGAAGTTATTGAGAAGTCACTGTTCGTGACTTTGCCGTTTGTATGGGAGCTATATGATATAGTCACCCGATCTTGATCAAATTTGGCACAATCATTAATAAGAACATAAAACTGACAAATACCAACTTTTATGACAATAGCTATAAAATTAATGAAGTTATTGAGAAAGTCACTGTTCGTGACTTTGTCGTTTGTATGGGAGCTATATGATATAGTCACCCGATCTTGATCGAATTTGGCACAATCATTAATAAGAACATAAAACTGACAAATACCAACTTTTATGACAATATGTAGCTATAAAATTAATGAAGTTATTGAGAAAGTCACTGTTCGTGACTTTGTCGTTTGTATGGGAGCTATATGATATAGTCACCCGATCTTGATCAAATTTGGCACAATCATTAATAAGAATATAAAACTGACAAATACCAACTTTTATGACAATATGTAGCTATAAAATTAATGAAGTTATTGAGAAAGTCACTGTTCGTGACTTTGTCGTTTGTATGGGAGCTATATGATATAGTCACCCGATCTTGATCAAATTTGGCACAATCATTAATAAGAATATAAAACTGACAAATACCAACTTTTATGACAATATGTAGCTATAAAATTAATGAAGTTATTGAGAAAGTCACTGTTCGTGACTTTGTCGTTTGTATGGGAGCTATATGATATAGTCACCCGATCTTGATCAAATTTGGCACAATCATTAATAAGAACATGAAACTGACAAATACCAACTTTTATAACAATAGCTATAAAATTAATGAAGTTATTGAGAAAGTCACTGTTCGTGACTTTGCCGTTTGTATGGGAGCTATATGATATAGTCACCCGATCTTGATCAAATTTGGCACAATCATTAATAAGAACATAAAACTGACAAATACTAACTTTTATGACAATAGCTATAAAATTAATGAAGTTATTGAGAAAGTCCCTGTTTCGTGACTTTGACGTTTGTATGGGAGCTATATGATATAGTGGTCCGATCCGGCTGAATCCGAGATATACAATGCCTGCAGTATATACAAGCCTACGTGCAAAATTTCAGCTCTGTAGCTCTTACGGTCTCGGAGGAGTTCGCGTTGATCCAGACGGACGGACGGACGGACGGACGGACATGGCTATTTGAACTCGTCTCGTCGTGCTGATCAAGAATATATATACTTTATATGGTCTGAGATGCTTCGTTCTATGCGTTGCACACTTCTGACCAAAATTAATATACCCTTTTTGCAAGGGTATATAAAAAAGAAATAAAACCTTATTTCACAATTTCGAGCTAGGAATCGAACCAGGCAGCATTCGGATCGCCAAGCGAGCACTCTATTGACACAGCCACCGGGCTACATACAAAACTGATCCCAATATTTCTTGATATTCTTTCCACAGGGGCATGTTCTATTCGCTTAGTCGCTGTTTTGTCGAAAATTAAAAATTTTTGTCGAACGAGCTATTGAAATGCGGTGTTGTACAACTTCACGTCACACACACACTACGAAGCATGAGCATGTACCGACGAGTGTACACATACATAGACAGAACGGAATGACAAGCGACATAGAGCTGCCTGCGTCGTTCGGTAGTCTGTGGCAGACTGAATTATTTTCGATGCGTAGCGACACTGCTGTGAGCGAATTTTTTCGCTCTCGCCGCGGCCGCTCTCTGGGGTTCTACGCTGTTCGGCTTTTGCCGAAGTTCTCTGGGGTTCCAGGCTCAGGGTAGCGTTTGTAATCAAAAAATCTTAAGTTTGACGCATCTATGTATTCTATGGTTAGTGCTACAATGGTATAAGCTCGGCAAGGGACTCGGCAATAGCGCTATCACGGAAACGTCCAATTCTCAGGGCATAGGAAATGACATGCGCCACATAGCTCTGCTCGTGTACACCGTGGAACAGGTACGACATGGGACCTAGAAAACACACTCAAAGATATAAGACAGGGACAGGGAATAATTTTTGGAGGAAACACTTACCACGTGCATGAATGGTAACATCGGATCCGCCGTGGAGATTCTCATCTGTGTTAATGGCTGCTTGTTGCGTATACTCCCAGTCGGTCGTATCGCTGGACGCCGGATTAACACGCTGATGTTGCTCGGCGTCCACCTGGAAGCCTTTGTAGCTGGTCCCATAGGTGAGAGTAGTATATGGTGTTTGTTCCGTTTTCGAATTGCCAGCTAAACCCAAAATATTGGCACCACGATCTGGATGACCATTAATGGTAAGACTATGCGAATGATCGGCAGTTACTATGACCAACGTCTCATCCAGTTGATTTCTGTTTGACCAAGAGTAAACACAATTTATTGGGCTGAAAATAATTGATGAAAAATTCGCACTCACTTGTTCTTAAGAAGGTTTAATGTGGCCTCAACCGCCTCATTAAGCCCCAATACTTCGTTTAAAGCCTTTCGCGCTGTGCCCCGATGATGGGCTTGATCAATCATGCCTGCCTCGACTATCAGTAGGTAACCCTTATCACTGTTTCCCAACACTTCAAGGGCCTTTACGGTCATGTTGGCTAACGATGGCATACCAGCATCCCCCTGATCCCGCTCGTGATCGTATTTAAGATGACCATTGGCAAATATACCCAGGACATAATCAGTGTCCTGGCCCTTGAGATTCCTTAGCTCGGCATTGTTTTGTACCACAGAGTATCTGGCATCTTGAGCGGCTTTTAAATTAGCCCATTTATCGATTAGATTTCTTCCGTCCTGGGACTTACTTGCCCAAGTGTCCAATGGGTCAGCAGGTGATTCGCTAACATTCGACACCAGCATTTGTCGTCCACCACCCATAATAACCTGAAATTGTTAAAGTATTGAATGCTATAAGTTTCTAATTCTCTAGCGGATTCCACTCACATTTATTTGCTGTCCTGTGCTGTGCTCAATCAATTGGCGTGCTATATCCAGGCAGCCTTGCTCTCGAGCTTCCTGTGGCATTCCCGTCTCACACTCCCAACGTCGATCAGGCACATGGGCGTAAAGAGCTGCGGGCGTAGCATGTGTGACTCGTGTCGTGGTCACGAAACCAGTTCGCATTCCATCCAACTGTGCCCACTTTAGAATGGTCTGCACATGATGTGACTCATCAAGGGAAGCGCTACAATTACCGAGAGGTACATTGGCATCTACACCACCAGTCTCATAGTTTGCCTTGACTCCGCCGAAAAGGGCCGTAGCCGTCGAGAAGGAATCCGGCACCTGTTTGTTTGCACAATAGGTTTTCAGCAGACCCATGTGTGGAAAATGCTCCCAGCTGAGGAGACCCTCCTCTTTCCATCCGTATATGCGAGCTGCTGTCACCGTATTCGGACCCATGCCATCGCCCACAAAAAGCACTACGTTCTTGGCCCGACGTCGATTCAGTTCACGATTGAGGGCCACTTTAAGCTCGTCAATGCCACGATCGTACCACACCTGCTGCTCGGGGGGCAGAGAGACATGCCAATAGGACACCGTTTCCATGTCACTGACATCGGCGGCAAACTCATAGTGAACCAGAAAGCCAATGCACATGGCTGTCATCAGGACGGATGAGAATATCACGGCTGTGATAAAGATTTTCGACTTGAATACATTTTTCTGTGGCTTAGGACCGGAGGCATTATTCGACGGTATATTGTGTGTTCCTGCCACGATCCCATTGTTCATAGCAATCATATTCTGGGTGGAATCCAGGCTATCCAATTGCACCTCAATCAGATCGACATCACCCAATTTTGTGCTATTCGTTTCAGTGGATGACATTGTTCTGGCTTTGTCCATTACCCGTTACTCACTGCTTAATCTTTATGCGGCCTGTAAAAGTAAAATTCATCTAGTACTCTTTAAGTGGTATATATGTATATGAATGTATCACTGGTTTGTGTCTTACTCTAGATAAGATCCTAACTATGTGATAGATAAACCAAGTAGACAACACATGCCAACAGATTAAACATTCAACAGTCTAATAAATTTCAATCGAAATCTTTGGAGCTCCAAACTATTCGTAGTACTTTGATTATAATGGATTGCATAGCCACAGACCAATTCATTAAGTACCTACAATCCGATTGCACACGAGACAATGACGACAACGTTCGATCGATCGATTGTAGTTTAATTCACCCCTTAAAGAGCCAAACAGCATTTTGATTAGCCACAAATGTTTCAAATGAATACTAGAATCCGATTTCGAGCCGTGCGATATGCCGTCTGCCATATTGGCTGACATTTTCATTTACTTTTTTGCACGCTATTCCAATACCCAGTCCAATACCCTTCTCTATCTTGGCCCGAGGTTGAGTTCTTACACTCGTAGGGTGAGGTGGAAATAAAGTCATAACATAAACAAACATCTATGTAAGATCTAAGGCCATCAAATTTGTTCCACCATGTCCCAAAATCTTTAATTTCATATAATCAAATTTAATACACTGATAAGTGGTTCTAATATCTATCAGCATAGTAAATTTCACAAAAATCGGACTACTAATAATCAAGTTATGCGTAAAGGCGTGTTTAACCAACTTAAATCAAAATAAGTAATTGGCCGCTGATGGAGCCAAAATGCTCATACGAATGAGCTTGATAGCCGAAACCAAAGAAGATTGGTTCTTTGCATTTTGTTGCATAGTATTCCAAAGTCGGCGCAAAGACATGCTTTATTTATGACACCAAATAACAAGCGAATACCCTTGTGAGAAGTGTACATTAGTTTTAAGTCACATGATGTCATGATCAGTTTTAGAGTCGATTCATCCAACCATTATAGGAGTATTTTGGTTTGAGAAAGGAGAATAGCTTAAAAAACGGATATATTGAAATGAGCCTGTCAAAACTAACTCAGTTGGAATCAATATCAATTTTTGAAGAACTAAATACACAAGTGTAAACTTTTTGGAGAGTAGGGACAATGATAATAGAGAAACACTTGAGGCGATAAGGCGATTGATTACCAGACCATCAATATTATTATTATTATATGCTATTTATGATCACTTCAAATAAAACGTTTACAAAAAAAACAAAAACGTGGACGAAACGTTTATTGTTGACATTAACAACAATCTGTACGGTTGGTTCATCATGTATAGCTAATATATGTCTATGTACCTATGTATTTATAAGTTCAAGTACTTGGGTTAAGTCAATGATTTGACAGAGTTTAATCATTTGGGAACTTTTGTTTACCAGGCTAGTGAAATGATTTAACTACGAATGTTATGTACTTTCTAAAAAGAAAAATGACCAATAATTAGTTTTTCATTTTTAATATGATTGTTAATCAATATTGAGAAATTTAAACGAGATACATTCTGTTTTCATTAGCGAACCTAGCGGTCATTTCAGTACAAACTTTCTTACTTATGATTATTTACTCGTCTTTATTGGATTATCAGATATTGAAGGACTGATAAGGTTTTTGGGATTGGTAAATCCCCCCCACGCTGGCCTAATCCGCCATTGGCTGAGAGGGAAAGAGAAGAAAGGTTCCCAAAGGTTTCACTAACCCCACAAGCTGTATGATATAGTGTACCGATCTGGATATAATTTTGGCATAGACTTTTTATGATTAACTAACAAGCACTAAATATTGTACAAGGAATTCGCTAATTGGTGTGTTTAGTTTTATTATTCTTCTACAGTCCACGTCATGCATATTAGGCAAAAAATGCATTATGTTTAATGGAAATGCCGACTTTAGGATACCCTTTTTTGTAATTCTTGATACTTATGTTTTAGAATTGCAATTGCTTGTGGGCTCTCTCCCAAAGTAAAGGTAGAAATTTAACATTTTTGTTACTAAACTTTAGTATACGTCCAATACATTTAACTTTTTCGTATATACTCTTTCAATTCCATTTTAGGGTATTAAGCGCAACAACAATTTAATTGATTTATAACAGAATATACTCTTCAAATCAACCCGTCTGAGAAAGTTAAAGCACAGCACGTCCACACAATAAACATAAACAAAAACTATGTACATATGTATGTACTGTGTTTCTTAAATTGTACTCACACACACACATACATACATAGATGAATGAATTTGTTTATAAATAACACTTGATAATTTAAATTAGCTAAACATTAATTTCACTTTATTGTCTGTGTACTAGAGGCTAGTACTTATATTAGTATGCTTATGTACCGTTTCGTTTGGTCCGAGCGATCGTTTGAAAAATATAGATCTGTTCATCTGATTCCGCCGACGATGGGGCACGAGTCCAACTAATGGTTTTAATTCTATTGTTGTAGTATGTTAATTAATTGGATTTCTATTGGTTTTGTAGAATGACCCTCAAAAACTACAAAATATTGAATAAAATTAACCAAAAACACACAGAAAAACAAAAAATCAGAAGAGAGCAATTCAAAGCAAAAGTATTTTGACACTGTTTATAAAATATATTTGTCTATAGCATGTATTGGCATTATAAATAATTAACCATATGAAACACAACACTAAGTCAAAATTATACATCCGTTCACAGCAAATGATTCTTGACTTTTGATAGGTTAAAACATAATTAGCTAACATTTGTATACCCTTTTCCTTAAAACAGCAACGTACATTGAATCATATGACGTCATTGTACAACTTGATTTCATAAACACCACATGATTCCCGAAATGCAACCTTTCTGGGGCATTGTTGTTTATTTGAATTGCTTTATTAATAGTTTATTTGTTCGTTTTTAAAGGGATTAATATACTAGGGCAGCAAGTAAACATGCGCGTATATTACTGTAGAGCTGGGAAACGACATCGATGTCATAATCGTTATCGGTAAGTGTTTATATCGATAGTTTTTACTTTGCTACTATCTCTATAACGTAAGTACGTTACTTTGAGTAATTTAAATTCGATTCCAAACCAAATTTATTTTCTTGCCATATATGATCAGTGAGACGTTGATTCAATGTTCAGTCCTTTATCAAAACATAGTTCTGAGAAATATGGGTAGATTGAAAAATGATATTACTTAGCAGGCCTTGAGGTGAACACATTTTATAAACTTCCTGACAAATTCATTTATGTATTCCATTTCAAACACCAACACGCACTTTTCATATATTTCACACATAAAACAAAAAACTGATTAAAACGCAAGCATAAAACCGCAAAAGTTATTTTTTTCTTTTAACCGAGGAAACAATTTAAAATATATATTACAAAATGTTGCGTATTCCGGGTATGCCATTGTTGCCAGGAACCCTATTCCGTGATGTAAGTATAAGAATGTATTGGGAGGTCCCTTTTTGGATTATTAACAATTGCAATTCTCAGGTCGCCAAGAATCACTATCCCAAACCGCAGTCGCTGCTTAATTTCCAGGGCATAAGTATGCTAAGTGATCGGCAGCAGCCTTCACCGGTGGATCCCAGTGGTGCTGTGGTGGACATAAGTTGTCCGCCAGTCGGTGCTGCATCGATATATCCACCCCGCTCTGGTCCTCGTTTGCCACCTTGGTTGGCCTACGACAAGAAAGTGCTCTGTTTTAGAGCTTACTTCAAGCAGACTCTACAGGAAGTGTTTCATGCTCCATATTTGGTACGCAAGGTGAAGATCTATTATTATCTAGAGGATGGCACACTGGAAATCTTTGAGCCGAAAGTGGAAAACTCGGGCATAGTTCAGGGATGCGTTTTGCATCGGCAGCGTGTTCCAAAGGCTCCACCATGTGACAATGAGTTCATGTCAATGATCGATCTTAATGTGGATACGACTGTAATGATATTTGATCGTCAATATCATATCACAGACTGTGATCAGTTTACAAGAGATTTTCTAAATAGACGTGGCATCACAGTGGCGGATCCAGTGCCATGTCCCATGTAAGTTCTTAAAGCATTGACTAATTTGTGTGTTTCCGCATATTTCACATGTCACACATGATTTCCAGTGATCCCAGTGAGTCAGTGCGAAATCGTGGAGCGGTTCGCGCATATAATCCACCCGAGAAGAAACATGCCTTTGCCCAATTCTTAAAATATGATCGTCAGATCCTTAAATTTTATGCATATTGGGATGATCGCACCGAGTTTGGGGATGTACGCAAATTGGAGGTGTCTTACTACTTGGCGGACGATACCATAGAAATCAAAGAGGCGCATGTTCGTAATTCTGGTCGTGATGGACCGTCACTGTTCTTGAAGCGAGGACGTTTGATGCGGGTTAGTAATTAATAGCGATTCTCTGTTGAATGGCTATTTGACTTTCGTTTCATCCTTAGGAATTCGACGGCATGAATCTGCCGGGCCAGAACACGCCAGTGACGTTGCTTAATGTGCTAGGCACAAATATGCGGAATGTGCGCTACTGCGTCGATCCCTTAAATACGGGCAACAAGGACGTTCTTTATTATAACGAACGCGACTTGCAGATCGGAACCGTCCTCAATGTATATGGCCGGGCAGTAGTTTTAACCGACATGGATCCTTTTACCAAGCAATATTACCGAGATCGTTTTGGCATTGATGACTTTTCAACCGTGCCGGTGCCCACGAGATCGGATGACTGCACCGAATACCGTCCAGGAGAACGTGTTCTGCCGCCCTACAATGGCTGGGGCAGCTATGAGGACTCCATGGGCAATTGTCTGTCGGTGGAACCGAAACCTCCACGTGCGGACTTTAAAAAGTTCATCAAATTTGATCGCTACGTATTGCGGTTCGGTGCCAAGATGCTCTCGACCATCAAAGAGAATTGTGATCGTATATTTGTGATTAGCTATTATCTGAGCGAGGACACCGTCCAGATTCAGGAAGTGGCTGTGCGCAATTCTGGCTTCCTTGGTGGTGTATTCATGAAACGCACCCGCGTCGAGTTGCCCGGACAAGAGAAGTTTTCGTCAAAGTTGCCGCAATACTATATGGCTCACAATTTCTATATTAATGCCACGATATCTATAAAAGATTTCATCTTTCACATTGTCTCAGCCGATGAGTACACTCTCATGTACATGGAACACCATCCGGAGCAGTTCCTGCATGCTAATGTGACCAAGATTATGGAGAAGATTCGTGGTGTCCTGCAGCCCCGCATGGCAGAGTTCTTGAGTGCCTGTTTGCCGGATTGCGCCGATCTCGAGAGCAAACGCGATATATTCATAACGTATGAAAGTTTCAAGGGCGCCATGATCAGCGTAATGGGCAATAATATTAGCGATCATGAGATAATCACTATGTGTCGTCATTTCTCGGCCGAACAGAGTCCCAAGCACACTTGTTCCAGGGACCATGTACGCGCTGCCGCCCATCTTGAGCTGAAGCGGGCCCTGTGGAATGCACGCGATGATCTAATGGAGCATTTGCATCACATCAATCCCACGAATCGACCCTTCCTATCAGAGGCCAAGGTGCGTTCCACATTGCGTGGTTGTCGCCTGCCTTTCTCATTGGAGCTAATTGATCAAATTCTCTCGATTCTCAATCGGAACGAGTGCGGTGAGATCGAAGTCTGTGATCTAATGAACTTCATAGATGTGTCCTGCGGCAAAGGTTGCTCCATGCCGCCAGTTAATCATGCCTTCGAGCTATGTCCCAAGATACCATTCCTGAATAAGGGACGAATGATCAACTTTTCCTGCTTCCTGCGTAGTCTCAATTTGCCACTGGGAATGCGCAGTCTCCAGGCCCACGAAGCGATTAATGTTGCCGATGATGTCAATGGCCCCCTCTTTGAGGATGACAAAAACAAGATTCCTTCTCCGCGCTCTTAAAACGGCAATTTTACTTCTTATTTGTCTCTGCAGGTAGGCAAAAATTTCCCGTATTTCTGCCCATGCCCATGAAGGCTAAAAACAAAACAAAGTATTTTAGAAAACTTTTTTTCAAATTGTTCGAGAAATGTACAAACGGTTATTGTTTTCTTTTTTTTTTTAACCAAAAGATATTAAATTCGTCCTAGAAAACAATAGAAACATTTTCAAATATTATTTTTATAAGTCTATATTTATTAGATTATCGGAAATAGCATTTTGCATTTTCAGTTTGAGAACGAAAGAAATGGAGTTTAGGAGTTGGCTAAAATCAAAAATAACACAAAATTTCTTTTCAAAACGCAAATTGACGTTGAGATTAGCTGAAATGCTGATTAGTTAATATTTATATCATTTAGAAATATTATAGGAAACTGTTTTTGTTTTGGCCAAGTTCAAGTTTAAGTGTATTTAGATTAATGGGCGAAAGCACAAAAATGTTTGTAGGACACAGATTTTTTTTTATTTTGTTTTTGTTTGGTTTTTTTTTTCCATCAATTGTATACTTATTGCTAAAGTTAGCAGCTGGTTTTGATTTGTATGAAAAAAATAAAGAAAAATGTGTTAAAATTTATAAGTAATATACAATTTTACTTCATCTGCCGCAATTAATATTAATAAGTACCGCAGTTTAAAAAAAATTCAATAAACTTATTTCATATGTGAAAACAATAAAAAAAAAAGATCTAGGTAGGTATGAATATATTTATATATATTTGTTTAGATTAATATTAATTATATTGAGAATAAAAAAAAAAGAAGAGAAATAAAACAAAAAGGATTAAAAGAAGTCAAATTTATAATTGAACTCTAGTGGTTTTCTATTGTTGTATTGTAGTAGTATCTGAGAGTGTGTTTGTGTGCCCGCGGTTAGAATTTGTGGGTGGATGTGGTGGTGGTGGTGGTGGTGGTTAGGTAATCCATCTAAATATATTTTATTTTAGGGTCTGCTGTTACATAAATCGATTTGAGATGCTGCTTATACTCTTGGCCCAGAATTTTGTCAACTGATGAGGTGCGAAGCAATAGATTTTCTTATTTTCTAGTGACCTAATAACCTGTTCCTTAGGCCATCTTTCAGTTAAGCTGCTGATGAAATACTGAGCCAAATGTCGATCCCCATTTAGATGTCATCAATGTCGATCTCATCGCCATCCTCTTCGTCTTGGGCATTCTTCCTGTTGACAGCCGCTCCAACAGCGACAGCTGCCACCTTCAATGGTTCGACACGAGCTCGATCATTGTACTCGATCTCAACATCTGAATCGCCACCAGCGCCGTCTTCATCTTCCGAAGAGGAGTCTTCTTCTTCGGCATCCTTAAGCCACTGAACAAACGGTTCGACTTTCTCGTGTATCTCTGTGGCAATCTTCTTGGACACATGACGCTTGCTAACCTTCTGAGCCCAATCTAGAATGACCTTCTCATCCAGTATGTCCAAGTCATAAAAGATTTTGAATATGCCAGCCACCTTACTCATCAGGTTGTTGGTATGCAGCTCAACAGTTTGTTCAATGCCGCCGATCAGATAGCGCTGAGCTTTCGGATTATTGTGAGTGAAGCGCAGCAATAGAATGCGATTCTTGCGTACATCATTGATAATGTTCTCCGTAAAGAGAAGCTCGGCTAGAACCAATGGAGCCTTGTTCACAATATCAAGACGTTCGGCCTCGATCAGCAGCTCCTTGTGCGTAGGAACATCATCCAATTGCTTCTTGTCGCGTTTGTTCTTCACTAGCTCATAAAAGATGTCGATGCGCTCCTTTTCGGTCTTATCGTAATCGTCCGAAATGGTCATACCCTTGGCGCCATCAGTCAAATCTTGCAAGCGGGCACGAATGGCCTCCTACAAATAGAGAACGATGATGTGATTTTGCACTTTGATCTGGACTCTTTCTGTGTGATAAGCACTTACCTTTGATACGTCGACACTCCAACCGCCATCATCATCATCCTCGGTAATGCTCTTCTCTGGGATGGCAGCCGAAATTTCGGCCTCCGTCTGGCTGGCCTGGTTGGTTCCATTGCCACCATCAGACTCACCGCCAGAATTGTTGGCCATCGAATTGTTGGATATAGAGCCATCGGAGTTCTCGTTCTTTTGCTTTTGCTTCTTGGAGCGCTTACCCTCGGTCAATGAGGAGCCTTGGACGGCCGGATTCTGCGATGGTGGATTCTTCACAATGAACGTATTGACCTTGTGATTCACCTTGAGTAGACCATGAAAACCGCATGCTTTGCATGATTGCGAAATGGTCTGATTCTTCGCCGATACAGTCAAATTAGTTTCCGGATTATCACATTCGGGGCACAGCACAAACTTGCGTATGAAGCCATCGAGCAGATCCTGCAGTTTGTTCACATCATGCGATCCATTGACAATAAAACGTTCGTTCTATAGATTACAAAATAGAGATGGGATTAGATTAGGATTGTTTGTTAATCGAGTGAAGCTGCTGCTCCTTACCTTATGATCAAACAATGTCTGGGCTCCCAATTCACAGCCAAAGTACTTGGTCGGATAGGTGGCCGGACGACCAATGGCACGTGCCACATCGGCCATATTGACCAGCACGGTCTTGATGCCATTACCCTTGCCCTCTACCTTAGCTTGAAGACGTGGCATTTTGTAGCGGTAGAAAATGTCCGTGACACTGCGATTTACATTGACAGTGGCCATTTTGTGGCTGTTGTAGTCGATTCTCGCTTCTTTCTCTTTGAATAGAACAAATCTTGCTGCAGCTGATTTCAATAATCTTGCTTAGGACTTGATGCTTTTGTTCCTTTATGCACTTGGATGTTGCTCTTCTCGATATGAGATGCTCGCTCTGTGTGTGTATCTCTCAGCTCGACTGTGGATGGCGCTAATGATGAAGATGCTGCTCACCGTTCGGTTGATTCCAATTGTTGTCCTCTGTGACTGAGCAGAAGAATTGGCTTAGCCAATATGCAGACTTTAGCGGCTATTTTGTTTTTGCTTTGCCTTTCGTTCCCGTTCATTAAATTAGTTTTGCTTGGCGTCTCTCCTTGCGTTGATGTGCGCGTCTTGGTACAGTTACTCCTAATCCTGCTGCTTCTCCTCAATTCTCCTCCTCCTTCTTCTCCTTCTACTGCGATGATCTTTTTGTTTGAGTAACTTTATATCAACTCAGACTGGGCATATGGTTAACCAGTCTCTCTCAATATATATTTAGCGCGTTCAGGATGTATCTTGTGATGGGGTTGGATGGGGGGGATGGTTGGATTCTCTTATTTTTTCTTTATTTTGGTTGGCTTCTTAGTGCGGGCATAAATCGGTCTATATATACATATATAAATATTCATATATATCTATATATGCTGTGGTAGCTCTACTATTGTTGGTTTTTTAATTTATTGATTGGTTTTGAATATATTTCTTTAAGTAAAAATCTATTGGAACGGCACCCTGTTTATTGGCTCACGTGTACCTGAACGGCTGTAACTTCCTATGTCTGTTACTTGAAGTCCTGCGAAACAAAAGAGAAGAAAGACGTTACGACCGGGGAGAAAGTCTAAATGGTTGTGACTCAGCTGGATGAACAAATCGAACGATTTGAGTATATTGCACAAACGCAAAGAGAATTGTACATATATAACTGGTATCCATAAGATAAACAGCCGATGGCATCAAGTTACGATTCTGTTTAGGAATTCTTGTTATCGGAGAAGCAACATTCAATCCCGCGCGGGCACATAAACAATCTTTCCGAGTATTTACGAGTATTTACTTACCGATGACTTATAGTTCGCCTCTTTGAATTCATGCACAGTTCGAACCCTTTACTCCGTTTTTGAAGAATTGGAGGTGCGCTTTTTTTGCTGGTGTTTCTAAAACAACAAAGAAACGGAAACGAAAATAAATATTAATGCATAATCAATCCACCGAATGTTTAGCTTTGATTAGTTGCGGCTCTTCATGTATGATTCGTTTATAAAGTGGCATTTGCATTTGCTCAAGGCTCACCTGCATCAGAGTTTTGTTTTGGTTATATATGTCAATTACATCGAGGATCGCGACCGGGTTATGGTATATATTTAATTATACATTTAAATTTCATTAGAGTTTTGTTAAAAGAAGAAAAGAAACAAAACTCCCAATACCGAGGACGTGACACGCAATGGGACAACAGTTGTTGGGGGCTACCCCCAAAAAAGGTCAAACAATATATATATAACTAATTAACAATGTGAGGAGTAAATATGATATTGGCTGGCTCTTTTTCTTCTTAGTGCAGCAGCTTCATCAATTGGAACAAATCAAATTGCAAGCGTTCGCGTTTTATGCGTAGCAATTTTGAACCAAAGTTCAACCAAAAGTTAGACCACATGAAAATTGCCTTTGGGAAATCCGTTTTTGCACTTTGGCCTTTAAAAGCAAGACAAATTTTGTTGAATAAATCAGGCAACTCTGCTACGAAAAATGTATTTAATACTACGAATTTTTTACTAGATAGGAATTCTAGTTGTTTTAACTCTGTGTGAATGTATTTACTACAATGACATGACTGGTGTCTATAGCTTATATATTGTCTATTTCTGTTTGATATTCAAAGTCAACGCCGCCTTTGATAAGATTTGTTCGAAATGGAAGAACAATATGAGGAATTATTTGAAATGATTCTGACAACGAGAGGGGTAAGAAGGAACAAAATGGTGTTAGTTCAGGTGGAATTCCCAACTAGTTTTAGCTTTGAAAATTATACCAAAGGCTGCTATTCATAGAAATTGATGATTCTTGAAATAACTATGGAAACACATTGCTTTTTTTGTGCTGCCTTTAAATAAATTTCTTCAGAAGAGACCTCGAGGCGACTCAAATTCAAGTTTTTATACCATACGCCCATAGGGTAGAATGGTATATTAAAGTCGCCAAAATGTATGTAACAGGCAGAAGGAAACTTTTCCGACCCCATAAAGTATATATATTCTTGATCAGTATCAACAGCCGAGTCGATTTAGCCATGTCCGTCTGTATGAACGCGTAGATCTCGGAAAATATTAATGATAGAGCCACCAAATTTGGTATGTAGACTCGTGTAGTATGTAACGTGATCAAGTTTATTTCATATTTTTGCCACGCCCCTTTACGCCCCCCGAAATTTGAAAAATTTGATTATCTCCCGTAATATAACTTATAAATCTTCAAATTGATGGCAAAATGGACTTCAATCTAAAAATAAGTTGCCTGACACGTAGAAAAAGCGATAAGTTTTGTCTTTTGCCGTTCTTTTAGTTGCAATTCTCAACTAGTTTAAGCATGGTAAGCTGTAGTGAGTTTTAAAATAAAAAAGAGTCGTTTACAAAACTGAGCTGAGAATTGATGATTGGTCCTTTTCTTTTGCTCAAAATGGAATTGTGATAATAAAGCTCGGAATGCTTATGAGCAAGTGGGCAGCAAGAGAACACAATGAATGAGAATTGAAGTTAGCTATACAGACAAATTTCTTGTGCTGCCTATGAAATAAACTTCTTTGTACAATTGACCTGGTTCTCATGCTACCCCCTCCCACCCTATACAATACCCCATATAACAACTGTAGGGATTTAACTACAACTCACTCTCTCTCTTCTTTAGTGCTTCTCTCTCAAGAGAGATACAAATTCAACTCACCGCTGAGGTCATAGATGATGGCCGCAGTATGTCGCTTGATCCGTAACGTTAAACCCCGCAGCATATGATGCAGCTCGCTTTTGAAATTGGTTGTCACGAGCAACAGCTGAACGACGAGCGCTGTTAGAAATTGCAACGGGAATTGCTTGGGCGGCGTCAGGTTGATGTTGATCAGATTGATCGGTTTCTCCTTCGGTAAAACGACAGCAGCTGACTCGGCGGACTCGTCTCTCACAACGACAATAAGCAGCAGCAGCGGCACCAAAATCAACAGCAATATCAAAGCAGCGGCAACAAATTGTTGTTGTATTGATGATATCGATAACAAGCACTTGTTGTTCTTGTTGATTTTTGGTTTCTTCTCTTCGATAATGGCGGCTTTAAATACGTTGCAGTCTGTTTGATATTTGTTGTAATTTAAGGGCCATTGGACGTTGTTGTTGTTGTTGTTGGTCGTGGTGGTATCGCCCCAACGTTGCACGCCCCGCGTGGACATAAACGGCGTTTGATGTGATTTTATCAGTCAAAGGATTTGGAAGGGTTTGATAACAAATCGAGGAGAAGCAGCAAATTGATATATCGATTGTTTCGTTTTTGGTATTAGAGAACAAGTGTACCGAATCGAGAGATAAGGAGTGGACAAAGAAAGATTTAGCAGATTTCGATTTTTTCTCGTTTTTTACTTTTGGAGATTATCCAATGCAGATATTATTGATGGATACACTTCAGCGGTTAATGTGATAATAATATGTATCTTGAAATAATGTTGGTGAAATCTTTTTTCTGTTTTCGTTTATATAAAAAAATATACACATTTATATACAGTTGAGTTGATTGAGCCCTACACATTTGATTATGAGATATACTGAATACAAATGTTTCAGATTGTAGAATCAATGAAAACTTGATACACACACACACATGCATATGTGTGACTATAGAAAAATTCGTCTTAGAGAATTTATTATTTTTTTTAGTGGTCAATAATCAGACTGATTTATAAGGAGCAGCAAAAAAAAAAAAAAAAAAGAGAGAGAAATCAAATTGATGGCATGTACATACATACATATACATATGCTTGTGCACACACACACGCACCCGCACCCGCACACATACGTATGCACATATCTGGAATTTTTAATGACGAAATTGCAGCAGGCAAAGGAAGGATTGCAGCAGCCGTTATACAGTTAGCAGTAGCCAATAGCACCACCACTATAACAGTAACAACAACAACAACAAAAGTATTCTCCATTTAACCACACATTACACTAGAGTTCAGTCTCTCTCTCTCTCTCTCTCTTTCTTTTGCTCCCTCTTGTTTCTTTCTACTCTTTGCCTTTCTTTCTGTCTGCCTTTCTTGCATTGCTCACTCTTTTTCTCTCTCTCGTTCTCACACGCAAGCAAACACACACACTGTATGGGA
Organism: Drosophila equinoxialis; assembly: GCA_018150345.1. Lineage (NCBI taxonomy): Eukaryota > Metazoa > Arthropoda > Insecta > Diptera > Drosophilidae > Drosophila > Drosophila equinoxialis. The sequence goes on along the minus strand of JAECWI010000002.1, from coordinate 3,191,616 downwards.
AAAAATCCAATAATTACAATGCCAATTGGCATAAAACATTCATATATCCAATTGGTTTAAATAGCATGAACCAAAAAAAAAGAGGCCATAACACAAGAAAATAGAATTTTAAAATTCAACAAATTTGGCAAAGACAAAAATTAAAGAAATATTTGGTAATTTTGTTTTTTCGTCAATTTTTTTGATAAAAAGGAAGAAATATTTATTGTTTTGTGTGGAAATTTTCTCCTTGTTTCTTTTTTTTCTTCTTTCTTTTGAACGAAACGAACCGTTTATAGGAAAGTTGAAAAGCTTGCGTTAGGTTTGACGTTGACAAATAAACTGACTGACGATGGACGAAAACACAGAAAACGATGCTGAATTTCACTTGAAATCAAAGGACACGACGATGTCGTCTTCCTCTTGGCTCTTGGTCGTCCTGCCGAACAGGGCAAATGCCACACGTCCATCCGACGTATGGGAATCACTGCGCAGTCGCAGGCATTGCAACAAATATTCGGCAAGTACATACATATACATATTTACATAAGTCTCTCTCTATATATGTATATGTGTGTGTACGGATATTCTTTCCCCTGGTGGCTGCAGATGGCCAATATTGGGCAGGACATGGGCACACCAGAGAGAGAGAGAGAGAGAGAGAGAGCGAGAGACACAATGAGAACGCTACTGCATAAAGATAGTTCTAGAAAGTAGAAAAGGATTCAAAAAAATATCCTCCCCACTCAGTCCCTGCTGCTAAATGTGATTCCAGTTTGTTTCAAATTCCTTTTGATCTTCCAAGACGAAAATGTTGATGTTATTCTGTATACAAACGGATGAATAAACAAGACAATCAACCAACATGTTCTCAAATCTACTCAATTGATAATTTAGATCAAGAATATGCATACATAAACATTTCAATGTCTGGGGAAAATGATTCACTTGAAATCTGCCGAGGATTGCAATTCATCTATTCGTCTTTCAGTCAAGGTAAGAAGACTCGCATAGATTTTATGATATATGTTGTATATATAAACATACATATATATTTGTATGGTACCAGCGACAGGATCAAGGGCTACGAAATCGGGGGAACTTAACTCCCAAAAGTATGCTAACGGCAGTTAAAGAGTTTGCTTTTTCGTTATAGACAAAGTTATTATAAGTTATTTTCAGCCCATTGCATACTTTAAGGAGCAAAGGTCGCCACTCCAGTCACACCCTGAAATCCGACGTCTATATATACATAGTCTCCTCTTTGTTTGTACTATAAAATATAAACACAATGGATATGAATATCTCATTATATGCGGTTCAGAAAGTATTTCCAAAGAGTTTCATAGAATTACTTATAAATACAATCTAAAAAGAACCGACCTTGTATACATATACATAAGTAAATATTTCAATAGTTTGCAATTAATGATATATTTTTTAAAGATCTATCTTAATGTCAATGTTCAATGTGTGAAATGAGAGTGACTGGATTGAACTTACAGGGAACTTACATTAAGGGTATTCCCAACCCAACTTAAAATCCCAAAGCAAACTGATGACAACGAGAAATGAAGCATAGAAGACGACGACTCTGGTGGCCAAAAAGGGGCGTTGCGATAGCAAAACTGGTTTGACTTTTTGTTTTTCTGTTGTTGGCTTTTGCTTTGTTTATTATTTGTCTGTCTGCTGTCCACGCCACTTGCAAAATGTCAACATTCGTTGTTGTTTAAAAACGAAAACCATTCAAAAAATATCGAATTGAATCAAAGCAATAAACAAAGAAACAATCCAAAAGACCCGACCCTGGCATCGAAGATAATTTGAGATCGGAATATGATCTCCTTGTTTAGCTGAGCCAGCAGATTAAATTCATCTAATCGATCCGCGTTCACATGTGATAGACATGTTTAAAGGATTAGCAGATCGGTTGCTGGGCCATCTCATTGGAAATGGACACAATTATGTGCCTTTTGTATGTATGTTGAATACTGATCTGAACGCGTGTGTGTGTGTGTGTGTGTGTGTATATAGAGAGATATACATTAAACCGAACTTGAACAGGTTATGGCTGGAAGGCAGCAGAAATCGAAATTGATTTGCATTGTCCATGCACACACAGAGAAACGAAACAAAACAAAAAACAACAAAAACTTTAAAATTAGCACAAGACACGCAATGCTTTAAAATAATTACATATACATATACATACACATACATACACATGGTATGTACAGATATGTATGTTCACTTTATATTTAATAGAAAGTGCGTCAGATCTAGCCATTGAGTGAACTTGTTACTTATGTATATGAAAGCGGTTGAATCGGAGGCATAATACTTTTTAGCCAATGGCCAATTGATACTTAAGGAAACTATGATAATACACTATATATTCATTGTCTCATTCAATAACAGACATAAATATGTACATAATATTCGTATTGTTTTGTTCTAGAAACTGCTATATTCTGATACAAAGAAACAACAACAAGAATAATGATGAATGATATCTCCACTACACACACACACACACACACACACACAGCTTGCCATCTGTTTTTTATTTTCCACCTGCACACAACAAATGGATTCGGGGAGCTGATTGTTTTCTTTATTTTGAAATTGCTTTAAAAATTCCTACTTAACCCTTAATGGGCCTTGTTAATAAACATTTTAGATACCGTTCTACTCTCTATTTTAAGCAAGTTTTATCCCATTGATTGTATAAGAAGATTATGAGTGAGTGAGTGAGGTTATGATGGACATATTACACACTTATTATGTTGCTTAAGGTAGAAGAGAAGAATCTAAATTCTAATTCTTCCCCACACGATACTGATCCCCCTCGTCATGCTGCGGTCAGTGAGTTTCAAGTGCAATGCCACGACACATTTATAATCATACAAACTACACCGCGATGCAAACTTATATAGATGCATGGCATACAAATATGTACATATATAGTACTTACCACTTATTCTTTCAAAAGTCATATAAGATATTATGTTTCCCCTGCTTGGGGGTGTGCACAACCAGCTCACGAATTGGAAGATAAGGCAATGAATAAATTCTCGTTGCGCTTAAAGTGGCTACTACGGTTTCCGTTATGATTTTTTGCCTCTGTGGTATGAGAGATCTGACAGTGGTCTATTCAGTTATTGTAACTATTATGTGTATGTGTATGTGTACTATATACGGTATACAACAACAAAAAGAAAACTGTTACAAATGGCGATCAACCCAGGAAATATATTTAATTGCAATTTGCTTTCGTGCCAGGTAAGATAATTTCCAGCGAAACTGTAAAAAATTGCTTTGCGTTTAGCAACGCGCAACGCTGCTGGCTGAATCAATCGATGACTCCTTTTTGATTTGAATTTATATTGTAGATATGGAATAATCCTGCAATGAAAAAATTTAAATAAATATATATTTAGACAAAGGCAGAAAGATATAATAAATATATGTATGGATGGATGGTTAGCATGTGGCTCAAAATCAGCTGTTGGATGTGAAATTGCTGTTACAGTTATACAGTTGGTTTGTTGTTGTTGTTCTTGCTGCTGCTGTTGCACGAAAACGTGCGCAAAACACTAAAAATATAACAATATTTGATGACACGAAAACACACATACACCTACATATCCACATGTGTAGGTATTAACACACATACATACATATACATAATGTTTACATATAAACGTCAAAACTTGATTGATCGTTGAAATATATGAAATATTAGTATCTAATGTTGCATGTTTACACAATCATGAATTTGCAATTATGTATGTACATACATACATACACATACATATGTGCAACGTAGGTTTTACGATCCCACACTCGCATACATACATAACAACTTGTGGTGTGCATGTGTGTGTAATTTGCATTAAAAAAGAAGCCACGCCATTTATTATTTTGAGGTTGGGGTCACGGTTTTATACATAAAATTATTTACCACACACAGAAATTAGTTACCTTTTTACAATGCAGAACTATGAAACAATTTAACTTGCGATTTGGATAACTAAATAACTTTGAATTTGCGGTAAATTGAGATAACTTTTTTAGATACAATTTTTCACCAGAGTGTTGGAGAACGAGACAGATATAGAGTAGTGCTGGGAAATTCATCGATGACTATTCCGAGTATTTGATCCAGTATTTTTGAGGATCCCAGTATTAAATTCACCATTTTTTAGTTCTATCCGATGCCCCACTATTCTATTATTCGGCGCCACCGAGCGCTTCGATTTTCATTTTAATCGATTATTTCTCATGGGCGCCGAGTTTAAAAAAAAGCTTTTAAGCTAAAGGCCATTATTTTGAAATTTCTTTGCAGAAAACCGCCACCTGGGAGCTACCTTTAGAACTCAAACTCTTGGCTAAGGCTAAATAAACTGATTTCCAACTCGTGTAAGAAGGACATCCTATACAAATAAGTATAAACATACATTCTGAGCCACCTTTGTGCAACATAAAACCACTCATTCACAAGAAACCGTCAAAAAACTTGCCACTATTTTCACTTTTCAACAAAGACATTATATACCAATTGTATTTAATTAGCTAATCTAAAATCTATGCACTTAACTTCATTGAATGGAAATGAAAAGCTTGGCTGCTTTATCTGTTAGTTAGTTTTTCTATGCTGTCTGTCAAATTTGCCTTATTTCTAATGCAGTTTAAAGCAGTTTCACCCCCAGATTTGATGGAAAACCATGGAGGATATACAAACGTCAAATGAAAACCATAAAAAAGGGAAATTAATTCTTGTTAGTATGACATATTCATGGGCCAAGTTGAAACTGAGCCATCACCGTACCACAATGAACCCATTTTACCAAAAAGTGAAATGCTGTTGCGCTTTTCCACAGCTGCTGATAGGCAGAAATTAATTTATGCCCCACCATCACCACCACAACAACAACAACGGCATTTGCAACTGCAACTAACTTTGCCACTGCATTGTTTCTTTGCCACCTTCTTGTAGTTTTTTTTTGTTCCCAGCTGCTAATTCAAATTTTGACATAAATTTTCATTTTCTTGTTTGCTTTCTCGCTTTTGTCTTTTCACAATTTCACTTGACTTGACCTTTACCGGAGTTGAAGTGACAGCCCACAGCCAACATACTAAGGGCTTACCTACATATATATACACATATATATATATCTGTATCTGCATCTTTTGTGTTGTGTTTCGGTTTTCAGCGGCCTTGGGAATTTTTTGTTGCCAATTGAAGGCTCTGATTTATTTATTTCATTTTTCTTTTCGCTTTTCAAGCCCCACAACAACCGTCAAAATAAGCAGTTAACGCTGACTCACCTCCTCCTGGTTTGGTAGAGGAAAACACAGCATTAACTTTGGGGGCACGTTGATATGGAGTTCCGGGCGGGATGAGGGGCGTTTGCTGATTGCCTGACCTTGCTTTATATGGGGGGCGGTAAGTGGCTGGTCATAAATTTGTGTTGCCACTGTCAATGCACAAATGCCAAATACCCCAATTCCATTTCCAATTCCAAAATTTGTGTTTTCAAATCTTAAAAGTGAATTGTCGCCCAGTAAAGACCAATCTCATTCATTGCAGTGGAGTCCATTCAGTCTAGTCGACTCATTTGCATTTTCAAAAGGGACTTCCTTAAAAAGCAATTACCAGATGGAACGTATGCATTAATCTATCCATATTTAGTCACTTGTCCATATTTAGACATATTCAAAAATATGACACATGCCCAAATTGTATATCCTTTAGCTGGGCCAACATTTTGGCTAAATCGATCCCCAGTTAAATGCTTCTAGGTTCATTGTCTAAGAAGATTTTGAATAGTTTTGCTCCTTGTTCTATTTATCTATGTCGACAGTTGAGAGAGGTAATCCAAGGTAAGACCAAAGAACGTTGCAAAAATTAAGATAATTATTGTTTAACAAATGGGATATATAATGGCAAAAAAGCAAAAAAATATGTATGATCACTAAAAAGTTGAATTGATGTTCATTTTAATTTAATTTACAATTTACAAGGATCACTTTATTTAAAGAATTATAGTTGTACAAGTGAGTGAGTCTTACATAGAAAAATTAAGAGTACGGGACACACAGAAACCTTTTCTACTTAAATATGATGGAGGAATAGAGAAATTAACTTATATACAATATAATAATTAAAGGGAACAAATTTATACAAAAACCCTATAAACTTTTAACTTAAAAACTAGGAACTTACAATTGGCATTAACTAATTAAATGTTTTCAATATGAGGATAACATGAAGAAGTACATCTAGGTACAAAGTTAGTCTTTCTAAGACTAGTTCTATTTTGGCGATACTGAGCAACTCCAAAGTGGAGAAATGCCAGGGAAGATTTAATATCATTTTTATGAGTCTTAGCAATATCGGTCCAAACAGGAGCGCCATAGAAAATTGTGGACTGAAAAATAGACCTAAATTAATACATCTTATTAGCTAAGCTAAGCCGTGAATTTCTGTTAATAAACGGATATAGAACTTTAATCAATACATTAGTTTTGCTAATTATATGTTGGACGTGATCTGAAAAAGTTAGTTAACGCCCAAATATCTCACTTTGTTTTCCCATTTGACGTCGACCCGATTGAGCTTAATACAGTCTGAGGTTCATTTATTTATTAAACTAAATTAACAAGGAGTTTCATTTACAAAATTCAGCAAATTCTTAACTTTGCGAATCTGTAACTTACTTAAACTTGAGACGATTTCGAAAAGTAATATTCCTATTTTAAAATTGGAATGTAAATTAGGCTAATTATTACAATGTCCTTTCAAACGAGACAAAATATGCATCAAGCTCTAATTTACTCAATTCTCAGAGTATTTGAATAATTCATGTCTTTACTTTCAATTTGAAAAAACGTTTTTTAATCTGCATTAAAATGTCGAGCACTTAAGTTTTAGCCAATTTTTTTAAATGACATTTTGAAATGAAACTTTTTGAAATCTTTTAGAAAAATTGTCTGAAAAAAAGGCCGATTGACTAAAAAACTATATTTGCACATCATTTTTGATCGTTTGTCACACATGAAAGCGTTTTTAATTTGCATTTGATGATATTATTTTTTGTTTTTTGGATGGCCACAAGTCCCCCGTGCTGGCTAATCCGGCACTGACTACATGGCAAATGGGAAAAATCCTTGTCGTATTTAAACACTCAAACTCAACAACTTAATGAAACATTTCTAAAATACTTTAATTCTGGGAAAAGAAAACTATGCAAACTCTCGCAAGTCGCAAACATATTCAAGGGATTTTTAATCGAATTTGATCCCCAACTTATCCCATAATATATGTATTATCGTTAAGCATCAATGTCTAGCAAATTGTTGCATACTCTTAACCCTTCGAATATTACTCTCATTTATTAAATATGAGTCAATAAATGAATGAATAAGGGGGAAAAATACTTCTAGGTAATAAAATTTGTCCCTTTTGTTTTGGAAATCATCAGAAAAAAAGCCAGAAATCGCCATTCCTGCTACTTTACCTCTAAGTCTTCAAAAACAGCTAAAAAGGCGTAAATGTCACCACTGATTGGATTATTCTATATAGTTACACATACATACATACATATGTTTGTAATATATGAATGCATACATGTAAATTTTGGTGAGCTGAGATCAGCTTGGTTTTTTTTTTTTGAACAATTTTTGGGCTGGCTTTTGGAGTTTGTAAGTGCAACAGTTTCAGCTCAGTTCAGTTCAGTTCAGCTGAGCTCAGTTTAGTTGGTAACGGTGCTTCATGTTGGCGTTAGTGCACACACTCACACAAAATGGATCAACAGAACGTACTGTAGACTTGCCACACCTTATTGTATAGCGCCCGCACACACACAACATACATACATACATACATACATACATATTAGTTTTGCTAATTATATGTTGGACGTGATCTGAAAAAGTTAGTTAACGCCCAAATATCTCACTTTGTTTTCCCATTTGACGTCGACCCGATTGAGCTTAATACAGTCTGAGGTTCATTTATTTATTAAACTAAATTAACAAGGAGTTTCATTTACAAAATTCAGCAAATTCTTAACTTTGCGAATCTGTAACTTACTTAAACTTGAGACGATTTCGAAAAGTAATATTCCTATTTTAAAATTGGAATGTAAATTAGGCTAATTATTACAATGTCCTTTCAAACGAGACAAAATATGCATCAAGCTCTAATTTACTCAATTCTCAGAGTATTTGAATAATTCATGTCTTTACTTTCAATTTGAAAAAACGTTTTTTAATCTGCATTAAAATGTCGAGCACTTAAGTTTTAGCCAATTTTTTTAAATGACATTTTGAAATGAAACTTTTTGAAATCTTTTAGAAAAATTGTCTGAAAAAAAGGCCGATTGACTAAAAAACTATATTTGCACATCATTTTTGATCGTTTGTCACACATGAAAGCGTTTTTAATTTGCATTTGATGATATTATTTTTTGTTTTTTGGATGGCCACAAGTCCCCCGTGCTGGCTAATCCGGCACTGACTACATGGCAAATGGGAAAAATCCTTGTCGTATTTAAACACTCAAACTCAACAACTTAATGAAACATTTCTAAAATACTTTAATTCTGGGAAAAGAAAACTATGCAAACTCTCGCAAGTCGCAAACATATTCAAGGGATTTTTAATCGAATTTGATCCCCAACTTATCCCATAATATATGTATTATCGTTAAGCATCAATGTCTAGCAAATTGTTGCATACTCTTAACCCTTCGAATATTACTCTCATTTATTAAATATGAGTCAATAAATGAATGAATAAGGGGAAAAATACTTCTAGGTAATAAAATTTGTCCCTTTTGTTTTGGAAATCATCAGAAAAAAAGCCAGAAATCGCCATTCCTGCTACTTTACCTCTAAGTCTTCAAAAACAGCTAAAAAGGCGTAAATGTCACCACTGATTGGATTATTCTATATAGTTACACATACATACATACATATGTTTGTAATATATGAATGCATACATGTAAATTTTGGTGAGCTGAGATCAGCTTGGTTTTTTTTTTTTGAACAATTTTTGGGCTGGCTTTTGGAGTTTGTAAGTGCAACAGTTTCAGCTCAGTTCAGTTCAGTTCAGCTGAGCTCAGTTTAGTTGGTAACGGTGCTTCATGTTGGCGTTAGTGCACACACTCACACAAAATGGATCAACAGAACGTACTGTAGACTTGCCACACCTTATTGTATAGCGCCCGCACACACACAACATACATACATACATACATACATACACACATATTGGCATAAAAAGGAAAGTTAGCAAACGCAAAAACAAAATATATATAAGCTCAAAGCCCAGTTAAATTGTGTTGGGTGGGGGGAGTTGGGGGGGGCTTTGTAGATCAATCTTGACTTGGTTTTGCCGTTACTAAAATGTTGTTTGTCCTTGGAGAATGTGGCAAAAACAAAAAAAAAAAAACAGAAAATAAATATTATAATATTGTGCATATGCCAACTGTATGTATTTTTTTTTGTTTTTGTTTTTCGGGGAGAGCATGGAGAGCAAGGGGAACTTACCAACACTACTACTACTACTGCTATAATTGTGCCGTTATGTATTGCGTTGGCGCCGCACCCAACCTTCATACACTTCCCCTGCCCCCCAGCACTCTCCTCCATCGACCACCCACCGTCATAATTGTATTAGTTTTTTTTTTTTTGAACCCGTCACATTGTCGTCATCGGGAATTATATTGCTGCTATAGTTTTGCAATGGGTTTTCGTTTCTTCAGTAATTCGTTTGTTCTGCAATAAAAGTAAGTACGTAATGTGCTCTAAGGACTGTCATTATAACGAGTATAGGGAATGCAAAACAATCAAAGTAATATGTTTTCGATTAAACAAGTACTCGACTCATCTATATGCTTTCTAGGTTGTTAATTTTAAAACATTTGTGCCAGAGTATTTCCCATTTTCTTTCTCAACGTTAAAATTAAAGTACTTCCATGGTCATTGGTCCTTCTTGATGGCAAGAATAACTTTATATTAGGCTAGAGATTATACCCAACTGCGGAATGCTAAATATCAGTAGTTCAGTTGGCACACACTACGTATACGTAATTTATAATCAACACACAAAACTCGCAAAAAGGATGGCAAACATTAATTAAAATTATTCATTTATTTCAAGTTTGCTTGCAATATTTTTACATTACTTTCACAAAACCTAAAATTGACAATTAAAAAAAAAACAAACAGAAACATAAACTTTCGGGATGTCAATATTTAAGTTGAAATATGATTGAAAAACGTTCGAAAACGATTTGAAGAATGCATGTAATTTGCAAAAATTGACAACAATCACTCGAGATTTGAATAAAGATTCTAACTTGAAAGAAAAGACATACATTTTTTAAATTATTAAAAAAAATTGACCAAATTAGAGCTTGATGAAATTTGGTTTATTCGAATATTTTGCTTTTCTTTGTTTATTTTTGATAAACTCAAAGTAATTTCAATTTATCAATTCAATTGAATTTGAAAGCATTAAAATGATATATCATTTTCAACAATCGATTTCAATTTGGCAATGTAATAGATTCGCAAAGTCAAGAGTTTAAAACAGTTTTCAGAATTTTTCAAATTCATTTTTTATCATTTTGCTCTCACTTTTCTCAGTTTTTAGCTTAAGCCTTTTGCTTTTGAGCTCATTTAGCCAACAATTTAATTAAAAATATAAAATATATATTTGAAAATTATGAAATTGAAATAGCTATACAGACAACCTGCCTCACCTACCTCACCTACCTCACCTTTTTGTGTTGCCTTTGAAATGATCTTCTTTTGTAAGATTGACCTCGAGCCGGCTAAATTGCAAGGTTTGATTTAAATTTCAAATAGGTCGTAATCTAACCAGATATGAAAATAAAAACTATGTAACATATTTGTTTTGGAAAGGAATAGGGAACGGGAACTAGACCGATTATATGCACTTTTAGTAAACTAAAAGAGATATAGGATATATTATGTTTGTTTAAGAATAAACATCGTGTTCATCTGAACTGGCTGCACCAAATCAGATGCACCAATGAAATATACAATTTGAAACAAAAACATAAAGCAAAAAGAAGTCATAAATAAATGGAAAACACTTAAGTATTAAGTAGCCAACGCTGAGCATGAAATATAAACAATTTTCAACCGCCGAAAACTTGGGGCATTAGAATAAGTATTTTTAAAAACAATTGTCGCTTCTTAGAATTTAAGAGTTTTTGAATAAAATCAGTTCATATTTTGAATTCAACGAATGAAGATTGGGGTATTTTCCTTCTCTCCGGGAATCCCCCTATTCAATTTGGTTCTTCGAGCCGGATGGATCAATGTTTAATACTTTAACATTCCCCTAGAATGTTATTCGGGGGACAAAAATTACGTATACGCAGTGTTTGATATTCGGAAAATGCATATTTAGATGACATTTACATTTTGTTGATGCTAAATTCAAAAAAAGAAATGTAGTTAAATGCCTAAAATGTATTAAATTAATGTATTTATTGTTGTCGTCGTTCCGTAATTCGTTTTGTTTTTGTCTAATGGAAACAAAAAATATATTAAATACGTTTTAGGAACATGAAATTCCAGAAATCTGTGAACAATTTGCCTCAACTCATATCTTTTTATTATATATAATTTATTAAACATTTCTACAATGCGTAGTAGGAACATTTCGGTTCACTAAACTGTGGGGTTTGCGTTTATTATTAAAAAATAATTAAGTTATTATTAAGTCTCTGGCTCAGACAAATAATCAAAGTCTAATCAGAGCCGCTCTTGGCAAAAGATCAATGTTCCAATTGCCAGACGTTCCGTTTCATTCAAAGAGTTCGATGTGCTTCGGGTGGTTCGATGTGGCTTCGGGTGACTCGGCTGATTCGGGTGGCTCGGCAAATTTAACGGTAAGTCTAAATTTGAATTTCAACGAAAGCGGGTGTGTTTCACTCACGGGCTGCCAAGACGCGTATTAATAATCCGCGTAATAATCCTATAAAATTCAATTCGCATTCTCATCGTCATCAAATTTAGAAATCACCGAAAAATCTCTCAGTCGCCACTTGCAGATCTTGCAGAGTTGCTGCAAAAACTGTTTTTTTGTTTTTGTTAATACGCGGGTGTGAATAACAAAATGTTTTTATTAATTGCCGACAGAAAATATACGGGCAACAATCAATAATTTTTGAACAAATTTTGTTAGTTTGTCATAAATGGTTAATGATGGAAAATCATTTAAGCCAAATCAGCGACATCTACAGTTACTTAGTTCATTAATGGCCAAGTGTTAAATGAGTTTAATTGTGGCTAATGATAAGAGTTTGCTTTTAACTTATTATTTTTTTCTTAATTAGTTTTTTTTGTTGAGTTTTTTTTATTATTATGTGTGTGTGTGTGTGTGTGTGTTAGTGTGTTTATAAATTTATGAAAAAGAAAACAAATGCAAATTAAATATTTTGAATACTTTCTGCAAAAAAGCGCAAAAAATTTAAAATTCAATAAAATTGAATTTAATTGAACCTGTTTTTTTTTTTGTTTGTTTTGTATCTTCTTCTTCTTCCCCTTTTGCGTTCTGGACTTGCAGAATGAATGGATTTGTGGGACTCTCCATTTGGGATGTCATCTCTATAAAATTGAGGTAAACCAACTGATTTATTTCATTGAAAAATATATGCAAACGAATAGAAAACATACATACATATATATAGTTATATATAAATGTGTGACTATTCAAATTATTAAACTTAATGCAAATGTCCAATGAGACTTTTAAAGACAATATGATCAATATGATGGAGTACTCTATATAGAAGGTATATCTTCTTTATCTCTGTCTGATAACTTGATGGATTCTTTGAAACCTAAACAACTTTTGGCAGTTTCTTCCCAGCACTTTGGATCTTCATTTCTTCTCTGTTCAAATATTTGTAAGCATTTTAAGTTATTTTATCTATGAGACATGTTTTTATACCCCTCCAAAAAGGGTATATTAATTTAAGTCAGAAGTGTGCAAGGCATAGAAGGAAGCATCTCCATATAAAGTATATATATTTTTGATCAGCACGACGAGACGAGTTCCAATAGCCATGTCCGTCCGTCCGTCCGTCCGTCTGGATCAATGCTCCTCCTCCTCCTCCTAGACTGTAAAGCTACAGAGCTGAAATCTTGCATGTAGGCTTGTATATACTGCACAGTTTGTATATCTCGTATTCTGCCGGATCGGACCACTATATCATATAGCTCCCATACAAACGTCAAAGTCACCAACAGTGACTTTTCTCAATAACTTCGTTATTTTCTGAGCTATTGTCGTGAAATTTAATATTGGTCAGTCTATTGCACATATAAACCACTGTGCCAAATTTGATCAAGATCAGGTGACTATATCATATAGCTCCCATAGGAACGATCTGTCGAAAACAATGACTTTAATCAGTAATTTTGTTATTTCCTATGCTAGGATTGTAGGCCGTTCTTTCGCAAACATTCCACTTTTTGGATAAAACGTTTTTCCACTTTGATGGCTATAGGTAAGGAGAGAGTTACCCATAAAAGTTGCAAGGGTATACAAAGATTGACGTGGTCGAAGTTAGCCCCGGCCCTCTGGTTGTTAGTAAATACTTACGAGAAGGTCAAATGTACCTATACATATATACAAGGTGGGCCAAAAGAAGTCATCCGATGTTTCTTTGATTCTGTTTTTAAATTATGTTTATTTGACCAATAAAATTCTCAACTTCTTGACTTCTTTTGGCCCACCCTGCATATCCATCTCTAAGCATTTCTTAGCACTTCCTCTATGCCAATCTGAGATAAAGTCTTTCTTTATTTGTCTTCTAATTTGTTGATTATATAGCAATCTGTCGAGAATTGGGTTTTATTTGAAACGATAAGCAAACAGTCAATCAGAAATTCAATTGACTTTTACAAAAGGGTATCCAAATATCGATAAGACCGCAGACCTTAGTTGGTCTTTACTTTAAGTTAATGATAATCTCACTGAATCTGTAACTACGAAATTTTATTTTTTTTAATTGTTGTTTAACAGGAGAGAAACATGATTAATGTATCTCAAAAATGTATTTAGTTTAAGTTATTTCATTTGCTATCAAAGCGGTCTAATCGTATAAATGGTGTCATATCTCGTAGATAAGACATTTCAACAATTTAGTTAGAGTCCAATTTAACCGGACCAACCAAAAATGAGTTTCCCTCTTTGTTATTTACCTTGATGATAGGCAGAGACCATAGAAAAAAGCGGCAATATGCACGCCAAACAAAATTGCACTGAACCGCAACGATCAACAGCGATTAGCTCCCTTCCTCAGACTCAGGTCGAGTTGGATAAACTTGACTCTGACCCTGACCCTGAGAATGAGAATGAAGAACTTTTCTAGAGCAACCTTTTTGTTTTGATGTTTTGATGGACAATGGGCAAGTCCGGAAGGATGATGGCCTTGAATGAATTCGACAAAATCCAAGGGTATGAGTGTTAAGTTAAAGTAAAAGAAGCAAATCGACGTGTCGACTTGGGTTCTACCTTCTATTAGCGGCACTTTAGCGGCACCTAGCGGTCAATTTTAACTTAAACTACTAACTTTTCATTGATTTTTTGAGGGACTATTCACATTTGCTCTAGCTTTCATAGTGAATCTTAATGAAGATAAGCAATTGAAGCTTTTGTTGCCGATCATGAATCTGTATATGATTGTATATATGAGTGAATGAATATACACACACACACACACATATATATATATATTAATATGTATATGTTTGTATATCTGTTTTAGAATCGTATACTCTTACTTTCTGTCAAGTGCAGGGTATAAAAGAACCAGTGACAGTTGAAAATATTTTACAGTATTTGTAGATGCTAAATATTCTGTGTGTTTTTTAATTCTTCAACTTATTATAAATTGGAGACTAAAAATATATATGGATTGTTAATATTCATAATAAATTATACTCGAAATTTAATTTATACTTACTTAGTTACTGGTTTTTGCAGTTATACTTGCTGCTTAACTTGAACTTTTTGACAATAGAATGTAAAGATAATAAACAAAGAGATTGCAGCCCCCTGACATCAATTTTCCTGTTCAGCTTGACCAATAAAAAACTGAAGGGTTCCACATACAAGTCTTCAAGAGGCTTAACAGAAAACAAAAAACCAAAACCAAAACCAAAAAACAAAACAGGGAACAGAAGTAAGAGGAATACTAAACATAAAACATTACCTTTCGACCCGACCCAGTTACATATTACACAAAAGAACAGGTACAGTGAAACGCACATACAACGATCAGCCCCAGGTGCCCCAGGCATGGGCAATAAAAAACAAAACCTCTTTGTTGGTGTCCAATGTAAACCAAATTGAACATGAGTTCGCATTGCCATTCAATTTGTAGCCATCATTGTCCATGTGGACGATTTGGGGATCTGGAGGACACGTGGGAGGGCGACTTTTACCACAAATTCAGTCCTGTTTGCCTTACCTCGCCATGGCCACTTGGAGAATCGCCTTGTTTGGGTTCATTCTTGCTGCATCATCTTCTTATTATCCCGTAGGAGAGGCAGACGTAGAGAGAGAGACATCTGTTCTTCGTCTCTCTCAGCTGGTGTTTGGCCACTTTTGTCCGCTTGGCCATGTGGGCGTTGCGGTCCTCTTCTGCCCAGCCAGTGTGGGAGCGGTCTTAGTGATGGGATTGAACTACTTCCCATTCCCTCCGATTCCAGTTCCCTCACTCTGCTAACATTGTCATGGCTTTATAAATATTCCAAATCAAATCTAAATATGTTCTTCAACTGAAGTCACTGATCAGTTTTCAATATGAATTTCTTAAGCCGATCGTAGACGTTTTTTGAGTTTTTTCTTATTTTTCCCCCATCTTTTTCTCTATATTTTGGTCAATTTCTAACCGATTTGAAAAGGTTATATCTCAACTATATTGGTGTTCGTTTTATTTATTTTTATTATTATTGTAATTATTGTTAAGTGATTAGTATTAAACACTTGTATAATAATTAATTAAGACGTATTTTGTTTCTAAAACAGAACTTGCCGGTTAATGAGACTATTAAACAGAGCTTCGATTTGAATTTGAATTGCTGTTCCATTTCGTTCCGTTTCATTGTGCAGCATTTCGTTCCATTTCAATTCCACAAACCACAATTTTAATCACAATCCACTTGGAGCTCCATTCACAATCCACTTGGAGCTCCCATTCGCAATCCACTTGGAGCTCCATTCGCATTTGGCAGGGCGCGTTGATCGGTTCGCGGCTTACGAAAAAGACGGCTAAAACGATTTTCGAAAATAAGCGAAGAGAGAGAAACAACAACAACAACGATCTGTTTTAGCGTAACGGCCAACTCTTGGCACGCGCTGCCAATTCGTTTCGTTTTTGGGTCTTTGAAATGAAATGATTTTTGATGTGTGTGCTCAAACAGTTGTTTTATTGAATTTTTTCTTGTTTTTTGGGTTTTATTTTCAAACAACAAACAAAAAGAGAAAAAGAATTTAAGCAAAAGCAACAACAACATCGCGCAATAAAGTTTATAAAAACGCCATCGTCAAAATGAGTGATGGGCCTGCATATTGAATATGGTTAAGTGCACTCGAAAAACCCAAGAAAAATGAAAAGGGAGTAGCCGGACGATTTCAAAATTAATCAATTTATATGTGCAGTGCAACGATTTGGATATTGGATATCAGTTGGATGGGAATATGTTCAATGTGAAAGTGTTTTACCAACAAAAGGTACATACATACACGATTAAGGTTTTTGCAATGAATTATAAAATCATAAAATTGAATTCTTAATGTGAACTCTTTGAAGTTTTTGAGAGATTTGTCTATGTAAAACAATTACTTTTTGTGGAATTCAAACAAAGCCTTAAGAATATACTTATATTGAAACATCTATATCATCTATATACTCTGATTGGGTCTAAATACTTTCTGTTTTTGTTTACTTTCTTATTTCTTTCTTTCCCCCGTTTGTCTGTTTGTCTGTTTGTCTCTCTCGCAGTTGATTTTGTCGCTTTAGTTTGCATTGGCAGCTTTCTTGCATAATAAACAAGATCAGCACACAATGTGCAACATTAGGCCAATGTTTTTGGTACGTGGACAGCGACAACGGGGCGCTAAACTGCTACAAAAACAACAACAACAACAACAACAACAACAACAACAGCAAATAAAACTGGAGACCAACAACAATCAATGGTTTGGCTACTTTTGCTCTCATTTCGAACCGCACAGCGTAAGGCGAAGGCACAGGCACAGGCACAGGCACTTGGCTAACATAGAGTACAACCCCTTCTCGCCCCCACCCCACCCCACCACACACACACACACACATAGACTCTTGCTACCTGACTCCCTGACTTAATACTTTACTTTAAGCACCACAAAGCATAGAGTAACAAAAAAATATATATACAAATACAACAAAAAAAAAAAACGCCAAATTCGCTAACCGCAAAACAACAACAAAAACAAAAAACATTTTAAACTGTGTCGCCTTAGTCTTGAGTTGAAAAGTTGCTCCATTTTCCAACAGGCGTTCATTCAAAATTTGTTACGCTGCAATTCGGTCAAAGGAAAACGTCAAGCAAGTGAACCAACAACTTTCGGCTGAATATCCTTCTCTACCTTAACTTCTTCACTTCCCCAAGGATCTTACCATAAGTTTAGTTCTAGAAAAAGGAGCAAGGACTTAAGTTCCAATAACCCGAAATCATTTAGTGATTCCCCCAACTGAACACACACACACACACTCAAATGCATGCATGTTGCAGATACAGATGCAGATGCAGACGACGTGTGGCACGAGTCGCGGCAAGACAAAAAAAAATATATATATATATATATATATAAAAAAATACCGTAATTGCCACACTAGCCAGAAGGGGGAAAAGAGAGAGAGACACTCACAAAGCACAAGAAACAAAACAAAAAAGGAAAAGCTCCATCCAACGGCTAGTGGCGACTATTTCGTGCCCAACAACAACAACAGCAACAGCAACAATCTTTCTGCATTTTTGCATGTTGCAAGCCACAAAACTTATGGCAAACTATAGTTTCTACACCACTTCTACACTTCTTGACAGTATCGTTGCTTCTATACCATGCACCGAAAAAGGTTAAAGAAAGGGTATATTCCAGTGGCCAAAGTGTAGGTAGATTTAACGACCCTTATAGCACATACAAAAGCGTGATTTTGTAATTAAAATTGTGTTTTTTTTTCTCTTGAAATAACTTTATAAAATTTAAGACACCTCCACTTGCCATTAGAATCTAAAACTTCAACCAATTTCATAAGAATTGGTTTAACAATAGTCAAGTTACGCTTATAAAGGTTTATCAAAAGAAGAAGTTGCTCGCCAGAGGCATAAATAACTTGGTACTTCACTTGATGCATGGTATTTCAAAGTCGTTGCACTTTGTTTGTCTTTGTTTTCATTAAGGATAGACGACTGCACTTCGCCCACGTTGTGTGTATGTTAGTGAGTGAGTTTGTGTGCCTAACTTCATCAAAATGCCACCGCAAAGTGTCATATGAGAAAGAGCAAAAAACCAAAATAAACAATAAAGTTTAGCTGATTAGGCAACCGTCGGCCGACAAAAGATATCTTTAGACATTTGTATAAACTACTGACGTTATCTGCAAAATGTTTATGGCCAACAGGCAAAATGTATTCAAATTCAAATCTGAAATCTAACAAATTTTCATACTGAATATATTGATCAGTTTTAAGATCTAAGGATTGCTTCATAGCAATTCATTAATTCTAATTTAGAGGCTTGAAAAAATCAAGGAAATCAAATTTTCATCCCTCTGACCATTTACAATAAAAGACAAATGGAACAGATAAAACAATAAACCAATGAATCGAATAGAAAACTCCTCTCTCTCTCTCTGTGAGTAAAAAGTTTGAAGTCCGAGCTGGAAATTTGAACACCTATCCTTAAAGATTCCTGGTAGGTCCACAAGGAAGTCATAACATAATCACCTTTATCTACAGTTAATCAATGAATGAAGCCAAATGGTTTGCACTTTAGACCACGAAGAGCCAAAAGCCAAAGTTTTTCAACATAATTAATTTTAGAATTATGCCATTTAATTGAGAGAATGGCTAATAATCATGATAAAAACTTTCGAAAGATTAGTTTTCAATCTAGAACTTGTTGTCCTATGCGTTATCCTTTCAAAGTTCAAAGTGTAATTGTGGGAATAAAGAAATTTTCTTGGCCACGCCTTAGTAAATTCAATTTCTTCTCCAATTTATGATATTAAGTACTTTAAAATTTGCTGGCATTAACTATTATTATAATAATTTTCATTCGAGAAAAGTTACAAACCTTTGAAACACATTGTTCATACTATATGAAAAGGATATTTGAGGATAATCTCTAAGGATTCTAGGGATTACTCTCGAAAGGGTATACAATTTTCAGTGCTGTTGCATAGAGAGTGAATGGGTCGATGAATCATTCGTAAATATCAATCCAAAGAAAAAAAATATAAAAGCAAAAGCCAAACTAGAGCAACAGCAAATGAAACGCCCACTGGGTGTGGGCATCATACCTATATGTATATATATATATATATATACCTTGGCCATACTTTGTATGTACAGCAAGTGCAGTCTGAGATTCTATATATACTATATATGTATTCATGTAGCTAAAGACGATGTTCATTGTGTGGCATGGAATGTGTATGGAAATGAACTTTGTAACTCTGACTTAGACGCCGATCTACATAGATTAGCAAGCTATATATACATTTATGTAGGCATTTGTTTGTGGATAGATTTTCGATTTCCATTTCAATTCATATTGTGATGACAAACAGCAGCTGTCAGAGGCGGTGCCAATGTTCAAGGTACAATGTCAAGACCTCGCGCCACATAAAACACACATCACACATGAAGGTAGCTACGCCGTATAGAGTGAGCGACGAAAGAGGAAAATTAAAGATCTCTGTTTCTGTGTGTGTTCGCAGAACATGACATGGCTATGCTCCATTTGCACTTTTGATAGAAAAGCGTAAGGGAACTGGAAGAGAAATCTCAAGAAGGAACAAAATGAAAAATTGCAAGCAATCTTCGGGGCAATGCAAGAACAAGAAATGTCTTTTTGATTAGCTTGGTTTTCATTTCTGCTTTCAATTTCGATTTTTCGGGTTGATTTCGATCTGGCCATGTCAAAGGATTTTGACCTGGATCGCTTTTGAGTGAGTGGCCGGTTAACGCTTCTGTGAACCGAATTTGACCTAATCCTGTAGCAACTGTGTTGTCTCCTGCTTCACGCTTTGCTCTTGTAGATAATTCATTGATAAGATTTTGGCTTTAGCTTTGCTTTTGTATTTCAATTTCGAATTGAAAGTGCAAATGGCGCAATGACATTTAAATTGGCTACGAATTTTGGTTTTGCTTTGCTGCCCGTCGCCCATGCAGCAGCTCCACAACGTCGTGCTCTCCATTGTTGTTTGTTTTTGGTGGAGTAAAGTGAAGTGAAGCAAAGTAAAGTAAAATTCCTTTCCCCTCCGGACACACGCCTCTGTGCCAAGCTGACTTTAAGACACTAAACAAAAAACAACCAAGTTGACTTGACAAAATGAAATGCGCCCAAAATCAAAATGATTTTTTTTTTCTTCTTTGTGTTTTGTTGGTTGTGTCTTTATTACTTCAAATTTGTTGTTAGTTGAATGGGTGAGGGGTTATGGGTGGAGAGGTAAAAGGCGGAGGGGACGGGACAATCATAAATGAACAACAGAAAATTATGACTTTTGATCTAATTATGGTTTTAACTTGGCTCGAGGCAACCTTGGCACCGTTTTTGTTGTTGTTACTGTTGTTGTTGTTGTTGTTGTTGTTGTTGTTGTTGTTGTTGTTGTTGTTGTTGTTGTTGTTGTTGTTGTTGTTGTTGTTGTTGTTGTTGTTGTTGGTGATGTTAGTGCTACTGTCGAACTATTGTTATTGTTGTTGTTGCTGTCACCAAGGACCTTTACGATATTTCTCACAACAATGCCACAGTCATCCTCAATCCTTTTCTACATATGCAAAAGATCTCTAGGATTTCCATTGTCTTATGGATGGGTGGTCGAGGGGGAGGGGATTTTGGTTTATGGGATCAGAAGACATAAAATGCCTAGCGCAGAATATTTAATTCAATTTAAGGTTATAAAATAAAACGTATTACTATGTTAGAAACAATTATCCAAAGGCTCGCTAATGATGTTGCTCGCTAATTTGTTGTTGTTGTTGTTGTTGTTGCTTATGTCAGTTTGTTGTTGGTATTGTTGTTCAACGAACAACAATTAGAAACAAAAAAGTAAAAGTCTTTTAGTGCGTGTTTATTGTTTTTGCTGTAATCTTTTTGCGCAACATTAAAACAGCCAATACGAAAGACTTAGGAAACGAACTTTTTCATTTTCTTTTCAATATATTTTTTCTTCTCTTCTTTGTTTTTTTTTTAGCCAGAAGGGCGTGACGACAAATATTAAAAAGTAAAAAAAGAAAAACTAATGGCTTGACACTGACTTGGGTATACCCTACCTAAACATAAGTTTCTATAGACACGGAATCGGCAATTGTCGGTCTTCTAGATGAAGCATCTACAGAGACGCATAAATGCAGTGACGGATTAAGCCAGCACGGGCCCTGCAGCAATACAAATACCTAAATAAAAGTCTTTGGTGTTAATTAGAATTACATATATCCAATCAGTAGCGGATCTTGCGCTCAATTTTAGAGGGGGAAATCGAAGTCAAAATTTTGTTTGACCAAGTAAAATTTCTTAACCAAACTCCGATTTTCTATCCGACTCGGAGTTTTGTTGTTGTGGTGTAGCGGTGGGGGGGGGACTTACCCTATTTCACCCCCCGTAGATCCAATACGTTTGACGTTTGACCACGAATGAAAATTGTTCAAAAATGATTCGCAAAAATAACTGCATTTTTCTTTTTGAATTTTTTCATTCTACTCTGTATTTTGGTCAATTTATAACAGATTTCTAAGTTATATTATTTCAATTATTTAAATCACAGTTTTAAGTTGTTTCAAATGTCACATTTGGATATTTACAAAATTTAATTTCGATCTGATTTGTTGAGATTCTTCACGAGATTTTAATGCAGATTGAAAGACATTATTTAAGGCTTGCCTTTTTCAAATACTCTAAAAACTGACTAAATTGGATTTACTGAAATATTTTGCTGTTCTTTGGATTGAAAAGAAACTCTGATTGAATCAGCGTAATTAACATTTCTATTCAAATTTAAATCTAAAAACTTAAAAATGAGATATCAAATCTTGAAACTTGTAAAGTTACAGTTGCGCAAAGTTGATAGTTTTCAAAAGTTTTCCAAAAGGTAGCGCCAGGGCCCGTATCAATTTTGAAGTCTCCTTAATAGCTATGAAAATTAGAAAAGATTAGAACAGTTGGGCAATAAATTAAAAAAATGAGGCTTACAACTTAAACGAATTGAATAATGCTAAAGCTGTTCGATTAATGTTCGACTGAATTGGTTGAATTGAATAAAATCTATTTAGAATTGTTAATGGAGGCGAACGACTTCTAAAAAATGAATCAATTTGTTGTCAGCAGAGAATTGAAACTCCTAATTCTTGGGTATCAAACCTCCACCAATCCTCCACCATGTACAGTGATGCCCAAAAGTATTCAACACCTTTTCTGTTCTTCTATTTTAACCATTGAAGCCTTGTCATCTCCCACAAAGCGTTTAATTTTCCCTCAGTTGCAGTTGAGGAAAAAGAAAACCCCAAAAATAAGTCATGTAGCTAAACCTTTAATAATACTCATAAATACTCATGAATACTTAATAAAAGTTGTTGCTTTCTATAAAATTCTGAACAACTGTATAGCAGGAATTTTAAATTTTATTACCGAAACGAAGTTGCGATTTACAATCTTATGTTTATGTTTATGAACTACAAATCAAATTCACCGTCGGTTGAGTTATTTTTGTTTAGCTTGTCATAAATTCGTGGCCAGCACTGTAAGTGCTTGTTGTTATTGTTGTGGCTGTCAAATTCGTTGAACTCATTAGGCCAATTGCATTTGAATTGAATTGGTTTTGGCCTACCCCCAAAAACGAGTTGTAAACGCGTTGTTAGCCATTCAAATCTCCAATAAACAGAAAATATATAGAAAAGAAACAGAAAAAAATTAATTACTTCCCTTTCCTAGAATTTGCATGTGTTTCGACTTTAGTAGTTTTGTTTTGTTTTGCATGTAAGTCTGTTGTCTTTTAATTAAACCTCAATTATGGCAAACCCCTTTGGCCACTAGCCATTACTTTGGCTGGAAAATGTGTATAACGGGTTTTCCAATCATTGTGCACTCTACGCATACAAGTTTATCAATCTCCAAACGACAAGTGTGTCTCAGGGGCCAATCAACACACAAAATAAACACACAAAAACGGAAGCTTAACGATTTCGACATATCACAAAATATTAATATGCACATAGGTTCAACATTTTCCTTATATCACTCTATATAGAATTATTTTGAAAACTTACAATTAGCTGAGATATTTAAAAGGGGAATTTATGATCATTTTGAACAATCACATTTTACATAATAATTATTCTAAACAAAAAACAAAAAGCAAACTATTTTCATTATAAACATTTTCATTGCCAAGTGTGTCTGCTACATACTTAGCGCAGTTTAATTGTAATTACAATTTGTCTGAGAGACTGAGACTGAGACTGGGGACTACAAATATAAAACTGAGCTACAATTAAGTCTTAGTTACCTCAATAATTGCAATGTGAACCACTTTAAATGGCCATAAAAAGCGTTTCATGCGACTGGCCGGCGGAGCCAAGACGAGACGAGACGAGATTGGCTGGAGAAGAATGGTGGCATGTGGAGATGAATGGATGGAATTGTGCAAAAACAGCCAAACAGCCAAATGTGGCCAAAAAGCGTGGCAATTGTAACAAATTTTAAGAGAGAGAGAGAGGGAGGATAAAAGACTTAGAGGATATAATCAATGTCAACATTTTGGTATGCCAAATCGAATACCAGCAATAAACATTTATGAGATCTTGTTAAAGTAATCCAGAACAGTTAATTTTGCACATGTGGCCGTACACAGGAAGCGCATAAATTGAATTGCAATTGCCATTCTGGGTTTTCTGTTTTTTTTCTTTCTACTAAGAATTGAGAGCAAATTACAGAATCAATTGCCAAGTGGCCGCAATGAAAACAAATTGAAAATGAAACCAAAAAAAATTGAAAAACCAAATGTTTTTAAGATCTAATCGATTGACAGCTACATAGAGAGACCTCAAGACATACAAGTTGATAGATTGATCTATAGATAGACGGATGGATGGATGGATAGATGGATGGATGGATGAATTGGACCTCCCAGCAGAGAGTGGGCATTTGTCATGTCACATCAAACGCTCGTCACGATATTTGCCTAATGTTCAAACTCAGATTGTTTGACATTTCATTTCTGTGTCTGATTTCAGTTTTTAACTTCAAAATGTGAAGTTCTATTAAGCGAAAGCTAAATAATTGTACAATTGCCATTTCTTTTGACTTTCAACTTACATATTTTTGAAGGAAGATATGATAGGAACATGAGATAGGAAGATACGATAGGAAGATGAGATGGAGAGATAGATGCTGGGTCTTTAAGAGAGAAGCGCTCGCAAACCGTACGACTTCTTAGATTTTAAACGAAGTAGAAAGATACCACAGGAAGATACGACAGGAAGAAACGACAGAAAGGTACGACAGGAAGATACGACAGGAAGATACGACAGGAAGATACGACAGGAAGATGAGATGGAGAGATAGATGCTGGGTCTTCAAGAGAGAAGGGCTCGCAAACCGTACGACTTCTTAGATTTTAAACGAAGTAGAAAGATACCACAGGAAGATACGACAGGAAGAAACGATAGGAGGATACGACAGGAAGATACGACAGGAAGATACGACAGGAAGATACGATAGGAAGATGAGATGGAGAGATAGATGCTGGGTCTTTAAGAGAGAAGCGCTCGCAAACCGTACGACTTCTTAGATTTTAAACGAAGTAGAAAGATACCACAGGAAGATACGACAGGAAGAAACGACAGAAAGGTACGACAGGAAGATACGACAGGAAGATACGACAGGAAGATGAGATGGAGAGATAGATGCTGGGTCTTCAAGAGAGAAGGGCTCGCAAACCGTACGACTTCTTAGATTTTAAACGAAGTAGAAAGATACCACAGGAAGATACGACAGGAAGATACGATAGGCAGATACGATAGGAAGATACGCCAGGAAGTTACGACAGGAAGATGAGATGGAGAGATAGATGCTAGGTCTTCAAGAGAGAATGGCTCGTAAATCGTACGTCGTCTTGGATTTTAAACAAAGTATAGATTCAGATAAAGAACAACTGATAGACTTGAAGTTATTTTTCAGACAAATCTCACAAAACATTTGCTAAACTCATTAAAGAGAAAATGTAATGAATTGGCAAGGGTATTGATAGATTTCGTTACTGTTGATTACATTTGCCATATGATGTGAAATCGCTTCATTCCGAACTGCAGAGGCAAAAAGCAGCAACAGCAACAACAACAACAATAACAAGCCTGCCTTTACCATTCGTCGACCCACTGCAATTTGTGTGGTATGTTCAAAGCATTCAGAGCACCGCCTGCAACAATAATTACAATTTGTTTTTTTTTTTTGGTTTCCTTCTTGTTTTGTCAATGTGGAGGTGAAGAAGGAGGAGGAGGAGGAGGAGGAGGTGTGGCCTTTGTCAACATTTGTTGTTGTATTCAGAAGTCACTAGTCACACGCATGCGCAACAGCAACAACAACAACAAAAACAATCAAACTGAACACCAGCAATTCGAAATATGCATTCAAATGTATCTGCTTCTTCATTTGCATTAATTGCAAGCCAAATGGCCAAATAGTTGGACTGTGACTCTCACATAATAAAAAAGAAAGAAAAAATAACAAACCCCCCACCACAGCACCACCCCCTTTTGTTACCAACGCCGGCATCAAATGTTGCGAAAAACCACAATAAATATTAAACGAGGGGCACCTGAAAACTTAAGAAAAAACAAGCCAAGAAATTTATGAAATTTTGGTTACTCATGTTTTTGGGTCGTCACTTAATTCTACACTGAAATGAATTTCGATTAGATAAGTGAATCGTTATGCCATTTTTGGACTTCATTATGAAATGGATTTGTGTGATCTACATAGAGAATTGACCATTGCCAGAGAGAAGATCAAGGACATTTGACACAAGAAAGACTCATGTCAGATTCAAAATTTACACAAGTTTTCTTTTTCTTAAATTTAATTTTAAAGTCGTTCAAGTTGTAATCGTCTTGCCTAAGTAATTCCATGCAAAAGTAATGAACCCAAATGGACTATATAGGGTAACTATAGTATTAAGGGCTGAGGGCGTCGACATTGCAATTTTGATGAACGAACATCGAACAACAAACATTGAAAATTTTGTTTAGAAACGAAAAAAAACGAAAGATAGTTGAATGCACTTTAAGGCTGAGCGCCTTTTCATTTGGTCGCTACATCCAAAAAAAAAAAAAAAATAACCGAATCACGAAATGCATAATGATCAAACGTGAAAACGAATCTGTTGAATGGTGAGGCGATGATGATGAAGATGATGATGCGCGTGCCATGGCGCCATTTAGTGTGTAGACCCAAAGCGAATCCAAGACACTATAAGATGATCATGACGAAGTTTGTATACACTTTCAGAGAGATGATGAGCAAGCTTCTAAACAAAATGAATCTACCTCTTTGGTGTGCGTATATATACTTGATGCTTCCTGCCTAAAGCCAAAGATGGCCATACATTTATGGTGGCAATAGTTGTATTTTTGGACAGAACTGCCTATTGCCTACTGTGGCTGCAACTGCAACTGCAACCTGAAATTGCAACTTCAATACAATTGCCAGCCATTCACTTTGCAATTTCTCGTTCAATGTCAGGGCAAAATTTGCTTCCCGTGTTGCCGCGCGGGCAGAGGCAGGAAAAAGTTAAGCCATGAAAATGAATGGACCCCAAATTTGTATGATGATGAGCCATGGCTTTGCAATTATGTCTTCACCTTTTCATCTCACTTTATGAAATGATTGAAAAGGCTCACTTCCTCTCCTCATTGCCCATTCTCATTTAAATATACAAATCCCTAACCAACACAGACCTAAGTAAAACACATTGAATAGAAGAGATATTAAAGTTCAAAATACTTGAATTTTCTATAATTGAATTCATTTGGATGTGGCCTCTTAGAAAGTTCTGAAGTTCTGCTCTAACTCTGACTTCAAACAGGTTTCATAAGCTGAGAAAACTTTCTTCGATGTGCACATATAATTATTTTCTTGATTGCCACATTATTTTCCTCAATAAAAGCTTCATTATTCGCAGTAAAGTAATCTTCATTTTAATCTCTAGGATTGAGCTAAGATACTTGGTTGTTGAGTTTCCATATGCAGGGGAGAACAAAAAGGTGCCACAGGTATGTATGTAGTTTTGGCCATGTCAGAGTTGACATACTTAGTTTACCTTTGCTGACTCCCTGACTATTACACATAATAAACGGTATTTAAATCTTGATGTCTCCGCCACTCTACTACTAGTATGACAACGTATCAATTATTTAGTCAGGAAGTCTTAGCACCGACTTGCAATATACCCTGTACGAGATAGATACAGGAGCACTTGGCGGGTTCTGTCTTAGGTCTTAAAAACTTTGCCAATCAAGAACTTACCCCCATTGAGTAGAGATACAGAGGCAAAGCGGAAGCCGTGCCCAAAAGAAACCAACCCGTTAATTATGGTTAATAAATATTAGCTGCCAAAAGTGCAATAAACCAAGCTAACAACAACCAAGCGACAATCGCCAAGTAGTCGAAGGAGACAGAAGGCGGTAACCGTCGTGTATCGTGTGTGTGTTGTGTCTGAGTCTGAGTCTGGGCTTTGGTTCTGACTGATCAGGTACCGGTTTTTGGCCGTATTTCTTGACAATTAATACCACCGGAC
The DNA here is from genome assembly GCA_018150345.1 of Drosophila equinoxialis. Lineage (NCBI taxonomy): Eukaryota > Metazoa > Arthropoda > Insecta > Diptera > Drosophilidae > Drosophila > Drosophila equinoxialis. Next base: position 3,163,523 of record JAECWI010000002.1, on the reverse strand, counting down.
ACACACTGTCTTCTGGACTGTCTGTCGGTCGGAGGCACGCAATCCAATCTCGTACACGCACACTGACACTAAACATTGGGTTTGATCTGTGATTTGCGAAACCCAAAAAGAAAAAAAGCCAACGAAATATTTTGTTTTAATTCTCCGAATAAATTTCTTAGATCAAGTTGGGTTTAATTTATAATTAAAGCAAATCTTGGTTATACATACATAAGTAGGGCCTGAATTTAGTTGTTTTGTTTAAGTAAACTCAAGTTGATTTAGTTGCAGTTTAGTTTTGCAATGACTTTGTTGATTTCTTAATAGCTCCTTCAATTTTCAATCTTATCTGTCATGAGTTAGTTTCAGCTAAGCTTTGATGTTTCTATACGGTAGCAAATCGTTGGCTATTGAAAACGTTTCAAGGGCCTCGAGGGCTAACGATTGTTGTCAAAATATTGAAAGTATTCAAAGAGCTGTTAACTATTATGAATTTGAATAGCACCACTTGCCAGGCTTTAGTCTACTTTTGAGTCTCTGTGTGCATTATGAAATAGTTTCTTAACTTCAGTCTTTGAGTCTTTGTATTGTTAGTTATTGGTAAGAAGTGAATTAGGTTTAATAGGATGCTGACTGGAAATTGTAGGCTTTAAAGGAAAGTTTCTTAGAATGAGTCTGACTTCATTTACAACATGTTCTTTGACTCCACTGACTCGGTTGGACTAGAGATCTGTCTGAGTTTTTGTTAACGCTTTTGAGACAGTGTAACTTTCAGAATTATTGTACAGTTTTCTTTTTTGCCGTTCTCGTTTGTCTTTGGTTTTTGGTCTTTACAAGCCGAAAGCAATTAGAACTCTTAACACCCAACTATCAGAGGTGCAAGCGGCAATTTACCAAGCCAGATTTCGTAATAAAGTTAGTTAATAATCATTTTTCATATGCAATATTTACTTGCCATGCTAAATACTTGAATATTTAGTTGTAAATTGAATTTAATTAAAGTTGATTATTATGAACAAAATGATTAATTCATGTCAACCTGCGACGCCCACATTGGGGGCAAAGAGGCCTACATAGATATGATATGAATATGCGAGGGTCGTTGCGAAAATCATTAAAAAGGCTCAAAATCGAAAATATATCAAAAATTATTAGCAAACGCAATTGGTTTTTCTTATTAGCTCCTGGAATTGAAGATCACTTCTATGAATATTTTCAAGATTTATTTGGACAATCGATTGTACTTTGCGAACGCCACTCGCTATCCAGTCCTCAGTGTTAGTGGTAATGACTATTGGAAGTTGGCGACAACGTCTGGTCCCCCTACTAAATTGTTGTTAATGCCTGGCTATAATTCAATGCAGGCGCCTCATAAGCGAACAACTTTGTTAACAGCTAACGGAGAGAATGGTGGCTAAATGACGACGCAGGAGGATGGGGAGAAGTAGGGGGAGGAAGACAACGTGTGACAGAGAGAGAGCTATAGATTATAGTTTTTATGCGCTATCAGTTACAAGTGTTGAAGCCATAAATCTTTATAATGATCTTACTCTGTGTGTGTGTGTGTGTGTGTAAAGTGCGTGTATGTTTATCCGAACGAGCAAAGTCCAAATAAAGAACAAACCAGGGCCGTGCCGGCTACAAACCGGGCTAAAAACTTTTTTTCGGCTCAAGTCAAATTTTTGATTAAACATTCTCATAAATTAACGTAACGAGCGACTGGGAAACTTATCCAAATAGTTTTTTGGCCATGTGCATTTAACTCGGGATTAGCTTACATACAGATTGGTATGTGAAAAACTTTTACTACCAACAACTACTACCAAGTACTACTACTCATGATCCTCTACGGACTGTTAAGCCGTTAGATTATCTTAACTCTTTATACAAATAAAGGACTTCAACAAAGGGACAACCGAAATTTTCGCACTTTTTGTCAGATTTTCTTGAGATTTTCCCCTTTAGGAGGGTCAGATTTGGTGAGATTCTCTTGGACCCCTCCGTTTCCTTTAAAATTTTAGAATAGTTTCAGTTCTGTTTTAGAACTAAAACTTTGAGCCTGAATACCAAAATTTGGTAGGTCTAACTTTGATGGAGTCAGAAATACATATGGGATAACAGATCATTTTCCATGAGCTTCTAGAGGGTTCAGAAACTTTTTAGTTTGACAAAACATTCTAAACTTGTTCAAACTCCACATTTGTCGGAACCGATCCGATCGAGGAACTTTAACATATAGAGTCTATGCATATATAGAGGTCAATGGCTGCTTGTAATTTAACCGATGTGATGCTTTTTAGTTTAGTTTTTAACTTAATCAAGCTAAGTCAAGTTATCTTTCAAGATGGTTCAAGAACTACATACTGACCTACCCGAAAAAAGTAGTTAATAGAAGTGAAAGAAAGCAAATTTATGGCTTTTGTTAGCATGGCCCAGGTTAACAATTACAAAACGAATTAGATTATATAAGAAATATTGTTTAGGCTGGCAAACATTTGTTTAGTCTTGACCAGTCGAGCAGACCTTTAAAGCAGAGTTAAGGCAGTGATAGTTTGGTTTATACTCTGAGTGCGAACAAAACAAACACAAACACATTAAACAAATTGTATTTTCATAAAGAAACCAAAAACTATACTCACATGATCCAAGAGAAACTTGGAAACTGCATTCGAAGCACAAGTGCACAAGTGCTAGACAGTGAAAAAGCCATTCGCTTCTCAGCATTTTCACTTGTTAGTTGTTACTACTTAGTTGCTTGATGTTTAATAGTAGTCATTGTAACTAAGTTAGTAGGTGCTCCAAATGACACAGACCAAACATGTTCACACAATGTGTACTACACATAGACGAGCCCACAACGCCCACTTAGCCACCAGAAGACCTCAAGACTGAAGGCGCGAAAGTGTCAGTAGTTCACACACACACACACAAATACAAATAACTGCGGCAGCAACAAAAGAAAAAGCCAACTTCCACTTCTTCGTTTCTGTTGACTTTTGCACTAAAGTACAGTGCTGGATTCAGACAGAGCGGGGCCCTTATCAACTCTTTGTGCATTTAATAATGGAAATGATTTACTTTCGATTTCTACTATCTTCAATATGGGTAAAAGTTAACTTCTCTGGAGGGTGCGGAGCCCTTACTCCTGATTTGTAGCTAATCCGGCACTGTTCAAGTATCTTCACTTTTATAGACCTTTTCATTAGTTTTCCCTTTTTCTTTTCTGCGCTTTTTTCTTGGATTTAATTAGGCTTTGTAATTGCAATTGCAAGTACAAGTCGGAAAAGTTAAACCAAAAGTTAGAACATAACTTTCACAGTAAACAAAAGGGAAAAGAAAAAAGAAAACAACGACAGATTGAAATACTTTTAGCCTTCCCCTTACACTAATTTGTTACCGATTCTCTTTTCATCAATCAATCAATCGCATTTTTCAATTGTTTTGACTTAAATGGCGATAAAGTAGCGCATTATATCTTATGATCTCCGCTTTTGAAAACTCTTTGAAAAGAGCAAACTTGATGGTTATTATAGAATTGCTTTTCGAGAGGTTCTTTGTCACTTACTTTTTCAAGTCTGGCCAATAAAAACTTTTCTTTTGAGTCTGTAAATTTGTTTAAACCTAATTCCAGTTTTTCCCAGGAATGTAAGCCCGATTTAAAGCTAAGGCCACTTCATCCGGCTACCTGTTACTTTGGTTCTCCATTAACTTGGCCCGTCTTTCCCGGCCTCTAACGCCATTTGAGCATATAAACCAATAATAATCAATATAAATAATATGTAGGTACACTTTTGTATCTCTATGTTATATCCCATTATTACACTTTGATTTTGCGGCTCTATGACCTTGAGAAAAATGAAATGAAATAATTTTGGTTGTATTTCATTTGAAACCCTTTTGTCAATATACAAATCTAGAGCAATGCAGATTGAAGGCAGGCGATTTGGGGGGCAGATTTTGTTGTCGAATCATGTCGATGCCATATCTAAATGCCTTTGGCTCTACCAAAAAAAAAAAAAAAAAAGGAAGGTATATACAAGCTTATGTGAATGTACAGACAGAAAGACAGACAGACTGTAAGTGTGCCTACATTCGACAACTCAATTATGCATGGAAATCACCGACGAAACGTCGATGCGAACGGCAAATATCAAAAGACACGATCAGACACAAGAGAGGAGGAGGAGCAGCAGCAGTAGCAAATACAGTTTTGCCTTTTGGCTGTCGGTAATTAAACAATAAGATAACAATTAATGAGCAAGAAAACGAATTGTACATACATAAATGTGATGGGGGGAGGGGAAAGGGGGTGATGACCGTCATCATCATTATCAACATGGTCTCTCTTAATGAAGAAATCGTCGCCAGCGTAAATAAAATCAACTTATGTGAGGTGGCATCCACATCCACACAAGAGACAGACAGTTGTAGTTTTTTGGGGGGGCAACGGAACTTGTAAATCAAGTGCTGCTTGTTTTTTGCACTTCTGTTGCCGCTTCCAATCATCATCATCAGATGCAACATCATCATCATCATTCAACACCTAAAGCTGCTGCTGCATTAACGGGTTTCAATTTGTGTGTTTTTTTTTCGGCATTTGATTTGAATCGATTTTGTTTGCTATAAAACAAATTGTATGCTACTTTTTCAATAAAATGGCTTAACAAAATTCAAATTGAAGCATAGTTTAATTGAGGAATCGCAGACGTAAACACACACCACACACAAACCCAATCAATGTTCGTGCCACACGTACATATTGGAATCGAACAGTTTTGCAGTTGGCAGTGTCTAATTGTGTTGCAATTTGCCACATCATGTGGCATGGTAAAGCAGTAGAGAGAGAGAGAGAGAGAGAGAGAGACAGACACAAAAAACTATTGCAAAACATTTGCAATTTTTTTTTTCTTCTTTATTTGAATCCCAAGACTCTAATATGATATCCGGTTTCCTGTTCCCAGTTGTTCAAAACGTTTTCATTTAATGTCTTGTGAACAACAATTATGTTTATGGCAGAAGGCAAAACGAATGTCTATAAATATCTAAGAATTTATGATGCAGGGTATTCAATGTACAGGGTATTACGGAAATAGTACATGAATTTGTTGGATTTCTCTTCAGTTATGCCGATTTCATTGCTAATTTTTAATATTTTCTATTCTTTGGAGTCATTTTGTAGCTTAGCATCTCACCAAAATCATTTAAGGAAACCTTTTGTTGAAAAATTGTAATACTCGGATCACTTGTCGTATACGTTATTTGTATTACGCATACCACAAGTGGTCTAACCATTTTACTATATTCGATAGAAAGAAATGCCAATGTGAAATAAATTCAATTCGCACACGAAATATTCTTTTAAATTAGTATTTACAGGGTGTATCCATAGTATCCAATGAGTATCCATAGGAACGATTGCTTGAAACGAGATGTTTATATGAATAACTTTGTTATTTTGAAAGCAACTATTATAAAATTTAGTATTTGTCAGTTTAATAAAGCAATATGCATTTGTGATCAATTTCATCAAGATCGATCGGCTTTATCATATATATTCAGCAGCCCAAAACACAATTTTAGTCACAACTTAGTTATAATTACATTTTAATCAAAATCAGACGACTATAGTCAAAATACAATCATATAATACATTATACGGTTATTAGGCAGAAACTCATCTCTTTAGATAAACGATTTTCCAATCTATGAACTCCACGTGCAACCAAAGTCACCCCTTCTCTTTGGTTTTTTGCTTGGTCTAGCTTCTGACTCACCAAATCTATTTCAGCCTTTTTTTATGGGGCTTTCAAACGATTTCGCACAGACCACAAACAGTTATGTTGCAAAAAAAAACTAATTAAGCCAGACTAATAGGCCATAATTTTTCATAATATAGGGCAATAATTTTAGAATATACTCGATAACATCTATTGCACTCACATATTCATGAATTTAGGGTAAAAAACTTCAAATAAACTAACTGCCATGGCATGTGAACTTAAGTTATTGGCAAACAAGACTTGCCAAAGCAAATTGTTGACCAACATTCGACTAATTAACACATTGCCCACACTCCAAATACCTAGCTATATATATGGGTCAGCTAATGCTCATGTCTATATAGATATATGTATAGGTATATATCGATGCATATGTATATAGTTCACTTAACGCCTGTTGGCCACAATTGCGCTGCTGCCTGCCTGCCTAATGTAATTTTGATGTACTGAGTAAATAAGTAGAAAATATGTGTGTATGTTGCAATTACGAGTCAAATGGAATGTCTGTTGTATGTAGATGGAAAGAGCAAGACAGAGAGACAGACACACAGAGAGAGAGAGAGAGAGATCTTGTCCATTTGCTGTGACATTCTCCAGGTGTTTGGCCGACCGAAAATTTTTCAAATTTCCAATTCAATAAATTTTGGCCTTAAACCGTCTTTGTTTCCGCCTTTCGCCATGGCCACGGGAGATTCCATTTCAAACACAACTGCCTCTCATAAGTATTAGTTGAATGCTCATTAAAAACAAAAAAAATACCAACTATAATTGCCATTAATTATTTCTTGTTCTGTTCTGTGTTCTATTTCAATGGCATAAAATTGCCATTAAATTGCAGCTGGCTTCATGTCAATGTCGATTCTAACCCATATATCTACTTATATATGTTTTTTGGTTTCCGCTTCAATAGTTTCTTTTTCTTTATATATTTGAAAAGGTTTGCATAAACGAACAACAATTAACTAACAATAATTGGGCTTTCCTTGATTATAACAATAAGTATTTAGATTCGTATATGTATTTACTTTAGTTGTTCTTTCTCTGTCTTTCAGATTCGACTGATTGAATATGCTGCGTCATGTTGCTGTCGGAAATATGTCCAACAATAGCAAGATCGCAACTAGACCAACAACCAGGGCAGCAACCCCACTCAACTAGTTAAACCTGAAAGAACAATAAGAACAAACGAACAGAATAAGAAAAGAAAGACACGAAAAAGCATTAACTAGAGTAACTATTCTTTTTGGCAAATTTATTCACACCAACCAACCAACCAACCAAGTAGTAACCAGTTAACAACAACTAACAACAACTGCAACAAGGTTTAAAACAAACAACAACAAAACCAACAACTTTTTAGGAGAAAAACAAAAACATTCTGTGATATCTTACGATCCAAAGGTAAGTCTAAATCTTTGAAAGCTTTTTGATTTATTCTTAAAGTATTTATTAGTTCAGAATTTCAAAATGAAAAGTAAATTGCTATACATCATTTCCTTATATTGATTTTCCATCATTTTTGAACCATACTTCAACCAACCAACTTCATCTAATTGGGAATAATGTTTCCAGTTGACAATTCCTGAAATTTCATTCAAATTGAATTAATATTAATTGAGTTATCAATGGAATAGAATTATTTGTCGACATGTGCGGAGAAGAGTAAAAGAGAGAGCATGCATTTAAGTATGAAGTTAACTTAGGACTTTTCACTTGATACACGGTATAACAAAGTCTTTATTAAACATTATTTAAGTATATTTCATATCATTTTGGTGTTAATTCAATTATTTGCCATATTATGTAATTTTGTTTCTGTTTTTACCACTCGATACAGAGTATAAGAAAGTCTTCATTAAAGCTTAGTTTGAATTGTTTTCGTCTTGTTTAAGTTAGTTGTCAAATTGATTGTTTACCTTCTTCTTGTCATTAAGTGAATTGATTAAGTATTTCATAATTCAAAATACTTTCATATAAATACTTAAATTAGATTGAAACATATAAGATCTAAAACAAATTTGATACAACAACTTGAATTGTGTTTAAAATTAAGGAAAATCTATACAATTTTCCGTTAGTTACTTTCAAAAACCAATAGCACAATAAATATGAAATTTCCTGGTTTGATTTTGATCTACATTCTTCCAAGACCTGTAATTAGCATACAGCAACAAACATTGGCCACTAAATGGCCATTAGAAAACGGTTAATAAGTTGATCATGCCCGCTTGGGGCATCTTAATGAACTAACATATAACTATATACATATATATATATATATATGTATGTGTATGTGTATTATGGATGGGTGTGTTCCTTCGATTGTAATTGGAGCTACATATTTAATATGCCAAAGTGTTGACAATAACGACCAACCGACAGCTACCTATGACAGTCAGACAATAACCAGTTTCAAAGTTTGCATTCTTCGGACAGTGGGTGACAACTGCAGACCAATAATATTATGCTAGGCAATGAAATTATGACAAAAACAATATAAAATAAAAACAAATCAAAATCAAATTAAATTCACCATGCCACACTTAGCAGTGGGGGCCCACAAATTGGGCGTGGCCAGACGACTTTCAGTTTTCAGACTCGTGTTCCATGGAGAAAGAGAAATAAACACAACACTAGAGGGCATGCCTTACTTTCGGCCATGCTGATGTCTTAGATACCCTTGCAAATACTTGGCTAATAGAGTTGTCTTCCATTCACAGACAGAATTCGTAGTTATCTAAATGAACTCAACTCGTGACGCTGATCAAGGCAAGATGTTAATATCTAAATGTATTTTTGCTGCTGTTGCCTTTTCGAATACGTTGCAAACATCTGATCAAAATTAATGTACTCTCTGATTTGCTTGTTTTTCTTTTTCTGCGCTGTTTTGTTGCAATTTATAAAAAGAAAAAGAAAAAAAATGAAGTTGCATAACTTTCTGAGTTGAGCAACATTTTTCTCTGGCTTATAGTATAATTATAGATTATCAGATCACCAATTGGCGACCACCCACTCAATGGTATTTCATACGAAGGACTTTTAGCTTTGTTCATGAAACAATACACAAGCCAAGAGTAAACAGAGAACAGAGGAGGAAAGGGATCTACTGTCATATAACTAGTTAAAGAAGACCCAAATCAAAGTGAATACATTTTAATTTGGCCTAGTTCAAAATCAATTCGAATACTTCCTTGAATGGGTTATGCCAATGTTTAAATTAACAACCGATCACTTCCGATACTCAACCATGATAGAGTAAAATGTAATCAAGGAAAAATAATGAAAACTGAACTAAGCCTTGCATGAATACTTACCATTTGTTATTGAGTAATTTCAAATGACTCTTGATTCTTATAGTATTCCATAGCGGAAAGCAAATACACATACATATGTATATATAATAAGTATTTATGGTATTCCATGAGCCACAAGTAAAATTTTATATCAAAAGTAATGACCTTCAAATGATTGTGAATCCAAATGAATAACTTCCGAGTGTAAAGTATGATTACTGGCCTTTTAAATATTCACAAAACAATTGAAGCCAATTTGTTGAGGATTCATTCATTATACCCTTGCAAAAAGGGTCTATTACACATATAAACAACTGTGCCAAATTTGATAAAGATCGGGTTACTGTATCATATAGCTCCCATAGGACCGATCGGATTTTGATTAATAACTTCGATATTTCCTTTGGTAAGAATGTAGGCCAAATGGAAACAAACAAATATATTCGAAATGTACTTACTGAAGCAAAACTCATTCATTTAGGTATAGAAGTTTAGTATTCAGATCTGATTTCTTCAGAGTAGAAATTTATTGGTTATATAGGAAATTCGTAACCATTTTTATGTGGAATTTCAATCAAGAAACATGTATTACATAATACAATTTATTGAAGAAATCGCCTTTAAAAAAAATGAACTAAACAATTTAAAATCAATGAATATTTTTCTATAATTTTTCCTCATTTTGTTTCTTTTTTTTGTGTGTGTTTTTCATTTTTTCAATTTTTTTTTGGTTGCTTGCATTTGTTGGCCCAGTTACGCGCCAAGCATAACCTTAGCCATAATAACAACAACAACAACAACAACGCTCTCGCTTACATGTCAGGTTCGATTGAACACAGAATGAAATACATATATGCACGTACCCCTCCAGTTGGAGGGGGGTAAAGGTGTGGGGTGCCTTTGATATTTGTAATATTTTCTTTGTGGCAACCAATAATATTATTATCAATTGCAGGGCCATAACGAAGTTTCTATACCCTTACATATATCGCTAAAAATCAGTCACTGAAATTTGCCCCCAAAAAGTATGCCATTAAAGGCAAATAATGTAGTATACACTCGGAAATTTTGGTTTTTGAAAACTTCAAACAACTTTTGAAATAACTTATAGCTGAACGAAATTGTTTAGAAATAATCTTAATGAGTTGAAGAATGAATAATAGTTCTGATTTGAAAAACCCAAAACTTGTTTTCTGCCTCCTCTATCTCTCCATATTTCGATTATAAACTTGAATCTAAACCAAATATATTCAAACAATTGCAACTCACATCTTTTAACTATAACGAAATTTTTGAGGGTATCAATGAAAAACCAAAAAACCAAAAATTCATTCATTTATTCAATCCACTTTCGACTCATATTCCTTGGTTGCCTTTTCTTGGTTTCTTTTCTTTATATTATTTACCATAAATTTGCGGTGCAAGTGGCGTCGTCCCGTCGTCCCCCCTTCCCCCGCAAAGAAGGAAAACTGAGAAGGAGTGAGAAAGAAAGAAAGAGAGAGAGAGAAAAAGAAATAAAAGTTAAGTAAAAATGTTGCACAACTTAAATCGCATTTACTTAAAATTCCAGACCATTACGAGTAGTGTCTGCAACAACAACAAACACAACAACAGCAGCAGCACAACAACAACAACAATAACAACAAAAACAAAGAAAAAAATGGTTTGGTCTCTTTGGCGGCAAATAAATATGTATGCAAACTCGAACGACAAACAAAAAACCTGCACCGCATGTCCCAACATCACTGGAAGTACATATATCCCTCGCCATTCCCCCTCTTTCCTGCTCACGTTTGGAATGGGTTAGAGGTTACCAGGGGAAGGGAGAGAAGCAACCAAAAAGGGGAACTTGCCACAGATAAAGAGGTCAAACCGGGCCCAAAAACAACGCCTTTTAACGCAATGCATTCGGCACTTTGACTTGGTTCTGCGATTGTTTTTGTTCATTGTTTTATAGAGAAAACATCTTTGACTACTTAAACTAAGAGTATATATACTTATATATATTCTTGATCACAATGCTTCGACTTTGATGTATGCAAAACCTCATTTAGAATGTAAGGATATATGTGAAATCAACCGAATCAGACGATTTTATAAAGCATCAATTTGTCTAGATTTTTCGACCTTATTGAAGTTAATCAAAACTGGGTTTTAGCCGGCTTCAGGTCAATAAATCTTACTAAATTATAAAGATTTGAAATCATAGGCAGCACAAAAGGTGAGCAGGTTGTCTGTATAGCTATTTTAAGAACCACCAAGTTCTATCATCAGCAGACTTTGCTAAAGAATCCACAGTTGTAATGGCCATACCATATCTTCAATGCTAAAAGTAGTTGGGAATTCAAACGACATGAAGCGAGAAAAGAACGGCAAAGCATCAATGAGATTTACAGTGTCTATGAAGTTCTATGGTATCATAAAGCGATTAAAGAAAGAAATATTTAAAGGACTTTAATTACAAAACAAAAAAAAGAAATTGTAAAAGGACGACGAACTTGACCCAGTAATGCTTTTTAAGCCCATTTGAGATTTTCTTGATTTTCCCATAATGTGACTCACATTACTTCTCTATATAATGATAAGAATAATGACTCCTAGAGAAATCATGACCATCGTCTTTCTGTGATTTCTTTTCTTAGTCTAAATTTCGTTTCATTTTTGGATTTCTCAGATTTCTAGAGGATATCTAATCAGCCAACTGCTGGGTTTTCTTTATCAGAGCCTTGTATGGCTATTTGCATTTGCTACTCCTTTAGTTACTTTCAAGTGACTGAGACTTATAGTAGTTGTGCCCTGTCTAAGTAGGAAAACATTGGAAAAACTTTGTAAAAACTAGAATCGACATGATCTACCACTGATCTTTTTAGAATTCAGCTATAATCAAAATGGTTTATACTATTTTGTTTTGTTGTCATCCAAAGATTATAAAATCTTGAAAATAAGTATGTGATGGAAAGCGTTTTATATGTAGGGCATAAAATAAGATTATTATCTGCACTTTATGATATACTTTTAGATTTGTTCAGTCTGATAGACTGACTAGCATTTGATAAAGTTTCTATGAAATTAACTTATTTTCTGATCATGTCTTCTTTGTGGTAAGAAAATGGCATCTTGGCCACGACTTCTCACAATGAATTGCTTATGAACCCTTTTTTAAACTGATCCTTTGACTCCTTGCCTCCCTTTAGAGTTATATTCTTAATCATATACGTACATATTTTCAAACTATTGAGTCTTCCTTTAAACACGAATGAAACTAATCATTTCTGAAGCAAGAAAAGAACTCAAATAGACTCATTAAAGAAAAAGAATGGTAAATGAGCTAGGACCCAGATGAATTTCCAAGAAAGAGTATAATGCCAAAATGTATATCATTTCATTTGTTTAAACTTGGCTCAAATCAAACAATGCACAATTGGTTCAGTTACATATATAGTAAAGGATCATTTATTTCTATGACATCATCATGATGAGATAGATATAGAGGGAAAGAGAGAGAGAGAGAGAGAGAGAGAGAGTAATGGTCAATGACTAGGGTTGAGGGTTCATAGCTTTTGGGTGTGGGCAGATTACAAATCTCAAATTGGCCAAACAAAAGAAACATTTTCAGTATGTATTTCGATTGTCTGCTCTAAATACTAAATATAATAAAATGCATAAATATTTTCAACGGTATTTGACGGTTTTGTCACCAAAAAAAAAAACAATGTACAAAAAAGCAACTGGTAAAACAAAACAAAAAGAAACATTAGAGGTATAAATAAATAATTCATATTAATTAGAGCAAATCGTTCATTGACTTGCGCCAGTTTCGAGATTCGAAATTTTTGAAATTCAATTTCATTTGGCATTTTTTAGTTGAAAACGGAAATATAAATATTTCTATATTGTTTTTATTACTATTGTTCTTATTAATACACAAACTGGCTTGTTTTGAGAGAATAATTATATCATAATCAGAATTAGACGGCAAATGGAAAGAATGGGGGGGGGTGGTTGGTATTGAGTTCAATTTTAACTGACAAACGCCCCAAAACTGCTTTCAAATAAACTAATTAAATTTAAAATAAAACAAAAACAAAAAAAAAAAAAAAGCTACAACAACAAAGAATTATTTATTGCCAATAGGCAACATAGTCAACGTTGGCAGCGGCTGCGCAGTTGGCGTTGCCTTTCATTCAAGCCCCTCCCCCTCAACACCTCCCCCTCTCCCCACACCACACACACACACACACTCCACTCGCAAAAAAATGCTGCTAACGGCAATTCCAAGGCTTGGCCTGGATGTGGATCGTGGTCGCAGTCAGAGTTGGAGTCGAAGTCGGAGTCTTTGACGAATCTGATGGCGTTTGGCTATAACGGCTGGGAGCTAGAGCCAAAATACTGATCCAAAATGGGAGGCAGGCAGGTGGAAACCAGAAGTGTGGGGCGTGCGCAACAGGGGAAGACGGGGAAACCATGGGTCCCCACTAAAAGTAGGTAGTTATAGTAATCGCAACGACAGCGCACGCGAACAGTTTTCATTATTTACTGTTTATTATACTCTTTCCAATGCAGAAACAAACCGCAAACCCAAAGGAACTGTAAGTCACTATGGTGTGCCGACTTTGGGATACCCTACATCGAGTATTATATGATTTCCGCACAAGATGTTCCAATTTAGTGGTTAGAAATTTGAATAAGCATTTAGTTGACCTATTTTTTTGACTTGTCATGATTTTGCTTCCCCCTAAGGTATGCAGTAGACCATTTAAGCATTTCATTTAGAATTTGTTTGGAAACTAAATAAAAATGGTCTTTGTTGAAAACATGCCAAAAGTTCCAGTCTTCGCCTGCCTATGGCATACTTTAGGGGGTAAGTTTCACAGCCACTGAATTAATTGGAATGGAGAATTTCCTGCTTTTTTCTTTTGAAACAATTCTTGAACCATTTTAAGTCCAAGTTTAAAGTTTCAAATCAACCTTTACCAATAACTCTTTAAGCAATTAATTCCATAAGTTTTTATATATTTGTATATTTATTATTATTATTATTAGTTTTTTGTTTTTGTTATGCTATAACTCTATTTTGATTGCCCAACATCAATTTGGCCGACGTTCTGTGAATGGAAATGAAAAACTAGATCATTCACCATTTGGTTCGAAGTAATTGATACCCATTACAAATGTCGAATACGATTAGCCATAAAGAAGACTCAAAGACAATAAGGTTCCAACCATAACTCTCTTTTTCTTTTTTAGTTTTATATATATGTATATCGATTGAATTGGTGGATATGCCTCAGAACTCTACGCATTACAGGGTATACAAATTGGAGCGCTGGCAGACACAAGTTATAACATTCCTCTGCTGCCCAGTCCAGTTTTTGGTGGTTTCAGTTTCAAATCACGTTCCATTTGATTGTTTCCAATTTTTTTGTTTTTTGTTTTGTTTTATCATAATTTTTTGTTGTGTTTTTTGTTTTTTCGGTTGCCGCACTTTGCATTATTATTGTTGTATTTTGGGGTTTGGCAACTGTGCCCACAAACAAAAAAAAGAATTGAAACAACTCGATGCCTGCACCCCGCCCACTTCAAGTCCAACTTGGAGTCATTTCATTCGTTTTGGTTTACCCTACAAACTATGAGTGTAACTTTGAAGCGTTAACTACAGAACAGAGACAGGAATCATATTCAGACAGAGCAGACACCAAATTGGTCAAAATCCACAAAACTTTAACTAGTTTTTTTTTTTTCACATTCTATTGAATTTGCATTCCTTGCGTCTGATGATTAATGTTTGAGTCAATATGAAGATTTATTCCATTCCAAATGATAGTAGGATAGTTTTGGAAAATTATTCTAATATTTCCTACTTAGTTTAGAATTGATAATTTGCTTATTCTTTCCCAGAGTTCATACAGTCTCGCCCTTGAGCTAAAGAGTCTTTTATTAGGATTCAAAAATGCAGCTCATCTTTAAGCCAACAAAAATAATTGGGCTAGGGTTTTGTATGACAATGATGAACTAATGTTTGATACTTAAAACGATCCTCAAGCTAATCGGTTTCTATGGCATTCGACTCTGTGATAAGTTGTATCCCATATCCATCCATATCTAAAATTAAGATCTTTCTACAAATTTCTGGGAAGGTTTCTAAAAGATGCAAGTATGGCAAGAAGAGGTCCCTTCAGAGATCAAGCAAAGATGAATACTGTTTGGAATTCCATAAGAAACAACCAAAAGTACTCAAAAAAGTCATCTCCTCGATCTATTATTTAAGCCTCTAACTCTAATTGGCAGGCGCCTAGAATTGTCATTAGCAACAAAATGTATTAAATAGTATTAAATAGTTTTTCAAAATTTTGTCGTAGATTTAAGCTCTGCACTTAATCACTGAAATGCCCTATAAATTTTGTTATTTCACTCTTAATTGTGTAAAGCTCATTAGAAAGAAACATGTCACAAGATTCCCCATAGCTTTTCTACTAAAGAACAAAAAGCTATCTAAGAACTTCAAGAAACTTTCAGCTTATAGTTGAGTTTAGTTCATCAGGCGTAGTCTGTTTTATTTGCTTTCGTTTGACAAACCAATTTTAGGAACTATGTCTTTCTTAGACGTTAGAGTTCATAGAGTTATTTGCTAGATACTTATTTAACTTACACTTTTGCAAAAACTTTGCAATCTAGTTTCTACTATTTGGCTAAACATTCTTTTATCAAGATTTTGGTTTGCCTGATTCAATTAGTTGGTATGTACTTTGACTATAAGCAATTGGAAAAAAGGTCTAACCAAAAGTAATTACTTTGCTAGATTCTAGTTCTAATTAGGGCAGAGGGGCTACAATTGCTTTGATATATTTGCCGTTCTTAAAAGTGAGTCTCTTAAGTCTTTAGACAGTTTTCTATTAATGAAGGCGAAAAATATGAAGACGTAATGCTAATGGGATATTAATCAATGGTTTATTGGTTTTTACAGATGACATTGGTAACCATGCACTTGATGGTGATAGCGCTGCTGCTAGCAGCAATAGCGATGACAGCAACTGCAACTTCATCAGCAGTTGCAAGAGCCAATGGAGGAGGCAGAGGAGCAATACGAGCTGCAACATCTATTACAGACAGCAGCAGCAGCAGCACACAACAAGTGCCGACGATACGAGCGCCACGTCAGCGAAGTCCATTCACAACGGAACCAATTGATATCGATGTTTCAGTGACACCGTATCGAAATCGGGGCACAAGACAACAACAACAAAAGCAAACGCAAACAACATCTCTTCCATCGTTAGCATCGCCGACAGCATCAACATCAAGACAGCAGCGACGACGCTTTACCACAACAACAACAACAACTACAACTGCAGTGCCTCCACCTTCCTCAAGGCGGGAGCGTGGTAACATTAGAGCCGCCCGCCAACCACGCAATACTCCAATACTAAAAGACCCAAATGGTGAGGGCAAAATGGAAGTAAGAAATACTCTGCCATTTCAACCGACCACACCGACAAGTCCAACCACTACCACGGCCTCATCTCGAGGTCTTCATGGTGGAGCACTGAAGACGTGAGTATTGTCTTTCTTGAGACAGAAATATCCCTTATAAAGAAGACTATGTATATTAAATAGATATGTATAAACTCCTACTGAATTCTCTCGCTCTGTCTCTATCTCCCTTCTTCTGGAATCCGCCATATAATTTATATATAAATAATATATGGCCTGCTTTTGGTCATTCTTAAATATCTAACCACTTTGATTCAAACTTAAAGATCTGCTATAAAACATTAAGAACATATTTTTTATAGAACTAAATGAGATAGTGATTTGATCTTAACTAGCTAAGCCTTAGAACTTCATTTACTTGGGTTAATAACAAGCTTCATTACGTTGGCTCTAAAACTAAGGAAGAACGATGCACTGAATCAGACGGACAAATGGATATGATTATTTTGATTGGGCTTATATATGTACATACATATGTACATATATTAGCGGCTCAGATTAAGACAAATTTCAAAAAGCTAGTACTATATTTTATAGGGCAATCACTGATGTGCGACTATTCCGCCATTTGAAGAATCAGGCACTAAATCTCTGTATGCAGCTCATTTCAGTTGTTTGATTGCCTTATATGCGAATTGTTAGCTAGTGTCTTACCATATTTGGTGCCGCTATTGATTTAATTGGTCCTTTATAATGAAGTACTTATTCCATTTTATCTTCTCTTTTGCTTAACAGACCACGAATGATCCAACGTTTGGTTGCGGGACACATACACAACGCACAGGGTCATTCCACATATGAGGTATCGGCAGTTAGTGCCAATAGCTCCTCGTCAGCCTCCAGCTCCACCTCCGTGTCGACTGCCACACCGTCGAGTATCACAACAAAGCAGCCGCCACAGCATGCACGACGTAAAACGAGCAGCAGTTTTCGCCTGGGCAGACCCTCATCCACAACCACAACAAGCTCATCTCTGGCATCCCACGACTATGATGATGATGAGGCATTGCTTAACGAACCCGATGACTTTGACAATTGGGATAATGGCATTTTGCGGTTGAGTGCGGGATCGGGTAAGGAAACAGCTGACAGTGTCCCAAAGAAACAACAGGGTAAAGAGGATTCCAAGAAAACGTTGGCCGATCAGGTGAGAGATGGCAAATACGGACTTATCGAGAAGGAGCTCTTTCGCCGTATACCCAAGCGTCCGGGTGTGCTTAGCTATGCACGCAACTCGGAGGTACCAGCGGACAATGAACGCAATTTCGGTGGCCTAAACGAACAGGATATCTGGCTGGCCGAGGATCATTTGCTTGTGATCAAAGGTGGCGGTCTTAACGAGGACTCAAACGATGAGGAATGGCCGGCCATAGATGATTACGATGCGCCGACTAGGCAAATTAAATTACCAGATAATCCGGTAAAGCCGCCTCCATTTCCCGTGCAGCTTGAACCGCATGGACCGTTGCAGCTTATCCCAAATAATCAGCTCGAAATCCATCATACGTCGCTTGGCAATGGAACGATATCCGCAAAAAGGAAAGTAAGCATTACTCCGCGAGTAGCGGTGCCCACGCGTCGCATTCTGCTACCCGGTCGGGAGCGGCAACAACGTCTAAGGGAGTCGGCGGTGGTGGCACGCCCACATATATCTACCCGTCACCCTATGCACCGTGGCTGCTCTATCCCAACGAAACGTTGGCCGGCGGTGGCAAGGACGAAAGGCAACTCCAGGAGACGCCGGCCGTGTTAAGACCATCGACGCCTCTGTTAGGCAATTGGCTACTAAACGGTCTCAATGGAAATGACACATCATTACCGGCGGTCAATGTCAGTGATTTTGATGAGGATGATCCCTCGCTATATTATCCACCAGCCTATAGTTTCGTCTACAAATCAAACTACTCAAATCCAGTACCTCCAGGTCCTCTAGTGCCAGGCATTGTCCTGCCACCGCCACCCGATCACTTTAGTCGACTTGATGCTTCAACGACTTCAACCTCAACGACCACTACATCGACATCTACTTCGACGACGACGACGTCGACGACCACAACAATGCGTCCCAAAATCACCACCCAACAGAGTCCAGCATCTGTGGTTAGGACGTCATATAAACCTAAATACAATGCAATTAGCTATTTGCCACCCAAATCGTCAACTAGTCCTCCACGACGAATATTACCAAAATATGTGGAAAGGGTACCAGTGCCTGTGGCCGTACCCATACCCATATATCCGATCAATTATACACCACATCCTCCGACCGAAGCTCCCATCGTGTTTGTGCCCAGCTCGACAACAGTTCAACCGCCACTCTCGAAATCGAATCCAATTTACTATGAGTATTTCGAGGCGAAACGACAACCGTCTTCGATTAGGAGCAATGTCATTGATGATTTTCTGGCCACCAAGCCGCCAAAGCGACATCATTTCAAATCTCCACCCAGTGCAGTGAACGATGTTGCCCTGGATGTGGTCGATGTGGTGAAGATAACACCAAAGCCTCGAACAGCCCAAATACAGGCCTTGCATGCCGAATACAATGCAGCATTGGGTCAACTATTGAGAAGTAATCTCATCGCGCCGCCATCCAATCCGGGACGCTTTAAGCCGCCAGATTTCGATAGGCAACCATTCCTGCCCATGGTGAATTACAGTGTCGATGAGCAGGATCAGAATGCGTTCAAGGCGATTGTGTTTCAGCCCACAAGTCAGCGTCAGTTGAGAGTGAGCAAGCATCAGCAGTTGCAATTGGATCCGGGTCGATCACAAGTGGACACGGAGCTGACCAATTCCTATTTACCCGAACGCCAGCTAAGGATGGGCAAACAGCAACAACTTGTCTACGAGCCATCGCCTCCCACTCCACACTATCTTGATGTGGTGGATAAACAGAGTGGCCAGCGGCAAGCAGCGGTTCGTCTTCGACCACCGGCACAACCTCTACAATTTTGGCAACAGCGTCCCCCGCCGCCGCCGCCGCCATCTCAGCCGCAATTCAAACGCATACGTCAGGGTAATGTCAGGAATCCCTCCTCCTATCCGCCGTACTTTATACCCGGTGAACCGATCTATCGGCTCTTGCCTGTGGCTCATGCCCAGCATAAGCATAGCTGGCGCACCAAAACATCATCACAGCCCATTCAAGTGCAACCTCAATCCCATTCGCAATCCTATTATCCGGATCGGGATGATGATGTCGACAATATTGGGGTCGGCGTTAACATTGGCCACAGTCTGGCTGGTGATATTTTGGTCAACTATAATACCAATAATCAATTCAATCCACAAGCTGAGCTGGTGCCACATGCCCAATTAGGTCCGCCACCCTTGTCCTATCAGGCCCATGGGCAAGGGCATGGTCATGGACCACTGTGGTCAGAGCGTGAGCGTCCAGTTAGGCAATCGCGTGTCCAATTGCCAGAGCAATAGTCGATGATTCTTCTAGCAAGGAGGATTTTCTATGTCATTTTAGTGTCTTTCGAAAAAAATGTTGTGATCGTTGAAGATAATGATTCATTTTTCATTTGGAATGCTCTGCTGATGGGACGTTACAAGGGGGGAACGAGTGAGTCTTCCACCACCATCAGAATCAAGTTCCACCACTAAAATAAACTTCATATATGTATGTCTTACCCTTAATTAGCTTCTCTGTATGGGAGCCTGGTCATTTTAAGGGTAAAAAACAATAAAACAAATGAACAAAATTTTCCCTCCTACCCTTCCATACTTCCCCTTCACTTTTGGACCGACCCTGTATGTACATATATATATTAAATTTGTGATCAAAATGTACTAGAACAGGGATTCATTACAATATTCAGAAATCAATCGAATCACACTACGCACTTGCGTTTTTCAATGTTTATTTGAATATATTAGCCCACTTAGGATATATCTAATACATCTTTGAGCCAACTCTACTCTATCAACTAGTTACATTTATATATATGTATGTATATTTACCAGTATGAAAATTGACTAATTGGTATTATTACTCAATCCTAGAATTATGTTTTTTTTCTTGTTAGAAAAAACTTTTCAATTAAAGATCACAAAAATATCGAAAACACTCAGACATTTGAGCTGCTGTGTCAAAATCAAGAAAGTTGCAGAAATGTTGAAAGGTTTTTGAAATTGAAAAATTTCGATAGACATAACACAGGTCAGCAAACAAGAAACAAACATTACTTATTTTCTTTTTAATTTAATATCAAAATACTTTAATTTTCAGTTTTATATCTCCTTCTTAAGCCCCTAAGTAGAAAGCAAAAGAAACTTTCATATAAATATGTTATCAGAAATATGTAGTATTCAAATAGTTATAGTTTCACAAGCAGCTAACCTCAACACAAAAACCATGTTGACCCTGTTGACCAGTGTAATTGGCAGAGTCTTTTGAAATTCTTTTCTCTAACTTCTGTGTGAGTTCTTTTTCCCTCAAAGCAACTTTTTGTCCTGTTGCAAACTCTTCCTTAGTTTTAATATTTTTTTTTATTTATTATAAACATTTTTTTTTAAATAATTCCGCAATGACATTTTAAGAAAATTTGTTAAAAGCCATAACAACTAAGGTCACTATAAGTTAATAGCGAAGCTATCCAAAACGATATATACATATATGTAATATATACATACACATGTATTTACCTATATATACATATAAATATATGTATGTTCTATATGTTATATGCAATTTTTGTTAATTAATTTAAGTAAATACATATATATAAATAAACAATATTATCGAAATAAAGCAAATTGTATTCGAAATGAATCTGTGTTGCCAAATGTTTTACTTTTTTATCATCTTTTTTCACATTTTATACCGTATCCTTTTACTTATGTCTGGCAACTCTAACATCTGTTCAGAGGTAAACAATGGCTGGAGAGCAGGCGTGGTGAGAGCGCACAAAAAATGTGTTAAATGAGAGAAGCTTTCGAAAGAGACCGAAAAAAATAGAAATCGATAAAGGACTATCAGGAAGTGAACGACGGAGTACTTGAATTGACTTTGGACCGTAAAATGATTACAGGATAAAAGCTAAAAAAGGACACCAAAAGCAAGAGTGGGAGCGAGAGAGTTAGCGCAGGAATACGCAACTGAGAGAGAGAGAGAAAGAGAGAGAGGGCCAGTGAGCAAGTTTATGCTTGTGTGTGCCTGTTTGTTGGAAGGAAAGAAAGCAATCGAGTGGCTAAAAAAAGGAGCAACAGCAAACGAAATTAACGATTTAAAAGCAAAAGTCTGGTCGTAATAAAATTAAAAATTCCCTGGAATGCAATTATAAAAACTAAATCACCATCGAATCGACAATTTTTCAATTAAAAAGCTTTTCGAAGTGCTGGAAAATCAAATTAACACCGTGTGTGTGTGTGTGTGCCTGCCTGCCTGTCTGTCTGTTTGTTTGTGTGTGCGTGTGCGGGTGTGTGTGTGTGTGTGTTGCGTCGTGTGAGTACATGAGTAAATACTAGTACTCAAAATTTTCAGCTCCTGGCAAAACGGGAAAGAAAAAGTCACACTCAGACAGAGGACAAGAAGGAAATATTTTTAATGTGAAATAAAATGGAATAGCAGCAAGTTCAAAAATGCTTCAAAGTAGCTGAAAAATTATTCCAAGAGGGGATTTTTCTTGAATCCTTAAGCAACATTAATCGTCCTGGTACAACACACACACACACACGCATACGGCGCACACACACACACACACACACTTGAACAGCAGGCGAAAAATAGCACAGGGAGCCGACAACCCCGTATTAACCACCTACAAACTCCTCTCACCCGGCACCCACGGCACAGTTTGTGGGGGGAGGATTAAAAATAGCCATATTCAAGTTAAGGCTTCAGGACTTAAAGTCCTAGTACAATGGTAACAATGAACTCTGAAGCGGACAAAACACAAGCAACCAACGCTCTGGCCACCATGAGCTCAGCAGTCAAGACGCCGGCAGAGAGCACAAATCCCTCGCCAACTGCAACGCCAATAACGGCATCCCTAATGCCTCCTTCTCCTCCTCCTCCTTCTGCTGCCACTGCTGCTGCAACATCCGGTTCTCCCAGCAGTTTGCCAGTTATAGCCAATGGTAACAACAATGGACCGCTGGACAATTCCACAACACAAAATGCAGTCAATCTAAATGCCAATAGTGAGCGCAGCACAACCGGAAATACAGCCAACGGACCGAGCGGATCTGTGTCAATAGCTACATCATCACCACCCACGGTCAAAACGGAAAGAGTCCGCGAAAGTGCCACAACTACGGCTGCCACCAGCGATTCATCCAGTTCGGCATTGAAATCAAGCAGTGGCCTATTAACCGTCAGTACTAATCATCATCATCATCATCATCATCACCATCATAATCAATCGCAAACGCAATCGCAATCATCTCAACAGCAATTGCAGCCACCGACATCATCCTCATATTCCGCATCCCAGCAACAGCAGCAACAACAACAACAACAACAACAACACCAGCAACAGCAGCAACAACAACAGCAGCAACAGCGTGGCAATAAAAACGAAGATGCTCCCAATATATTGGTCTACAAGAAGGTGAGAATGACTTACTTTTCGAAGACTAGGCGTATACGTGATCACTGACAACTATCTGACCCACAAAACTCCAAGAACTACAAACTTATAGTTCTAATTCAACCAAAGATTCCATTTTAAATCACTTGTCTTTCCGTTTCATTCGTTTGCCACAGATGGAAGCCATCATTGAAAAGATGCAAGCGGAGAGCACTGGCGTAGCTGTGCGCACGGTTAAGGCTTTCATGAGCAAGGTACCATCCGTTTTCACTGGCGCCGATTTGATTGCCTGGATTGTTAAGAACTTTGATGTCGAGGATGTGACGGAGGCGTTACATTTTGCCCATTTACTTAGCTCACATGGCTATATATTTCCCATCGATGACCATGCGTTGACTGTTAAAAATGATGGCACATTTTATAGGTGAGTCCCATTTAGCTGAACTCCTTACACGAAACAGATGCTAATAATACATTTCCTAATAGATTTCAAACACCATATTTCTGGCCATCAAACTGCTGGGAGCCAGAGAACACAGATTATGCAGTCTATTTATGCAAACGCACTATGCAGAATAAAACGCGACTGGAATTGGCTGACTATGAGGCGGAGAATCTGGCCAAACTGCAGAAAATGTTCTCACGCAAATGGGAGTTTATATTTATGCAGGTAAGAAAACAATTTATCATGTTTAGCTACAAACTCATTTGCAATAATCTACTCAATAGGCCGAATCGCAGAGCAAAGTGGCCAAAAAACGAGATAAATTGGAACGTAAAGTGCTTGACTCGCAGGAACGTGCTTTTTGGGATGTCCATCGACCCATGCCGGGATGTGTGAATACCACCGAAATTGATATTAAGAAGGCATATCGACGTGGCGGATCCAGCCATGGTACTGGCTCTGCTGGTGCCTCTGTGGCCAAAAAATCCAGTCGAGCAATTGACAAGGATTATTGCATTACGCAAACAGAAACTTGAGCGGCGCACAATCAAAGTGTCCAAGGCGGCAGAAGCGTAAGAAGATCTCTCAAGAACTATTCAGCTATAAATGTTATCACTTGTGTTTCTTTTATAGCCTCGTTGCCTACTATGATCAGTACAATGAGTTTGATTACTTTATAACCTCTCCGGAGCTGCCGAATCCTTGGCAAACAGACAGCACAGAAATGTGGGATACGGAGAAGAATAGGTAATACAAATTGAGGAAGAGATTCATATTTTTAAGAAATTCTTCAAACAATTTTCTGTTGGTTTCTATAGCAAAGAAGTTCCTGTACGTCGGGTCAAGC
The DNA here is from genome assembly GCA_018150345.1 of Drosophila equinoxialis. NCBI lineage: Eukaryota > Metazoa > Arthropoda > Insecta > Diptera > Drosophilidae > Drosophila > Drosophila equinoxialis. The sequence continues at coordinate 3,139,149 of JAECWI010000002.1, read as the reverse complement.
GTTGGGCCTTCAGTTTGCGGGAACTGCTCAACGATGCCATTGGACGTGAACAGTTTACCAAATTTCTGGAGAAAGAATATAGTGGCGAGAATCTAAAGTGGGTTTTTTGTTTCTGATTCCTTAATCACTGTATAATTGTTGTTTTTTTTTCTTCATATTAGATTCTGGGAATCAGTGCAGGACATGAAGGCCCTACCGCAATCTGAAATTAAAGAGACTATACAACAAATATGGCAAGAATTCCTAGCACCCGATGCTCCGTGTCCGGTTAATGTGGATTCCAAATCCGTGGAATTGGCACGGGAGGCTGTCAACTCACCGAATGGGCCGAATCGCTGGTGTTTCGATGTGGCTGCTTCGCATGTGTATCATTTGATGAAAAGCGATTCATATTCACGTTATTTGCGTTCCGATATGTACAAGGATTATTTAAATTGTTCACGCAAAAAGATCAAGTCAATACCGAATTTATTTGGGGTGAAACGTTGAGATACGTTTTACAAATTATCAGAACGAGATGCGGCGGTTATCTTGTGAAATTGTATATGTTAAGGCTAAGAAATTGGCTAAATTATGTATGTATTTGTTGGCAGTGACCTGAGTAACACGGACTATTCAATATGTGTGTGTGTGTGTGTGTGTGTGTGGCTGTGTGAGTGTGTGTGTGTGTGGGACGAGCTGATGTGAATGGGAAATATTTTGTTTTTTGAAGGACAAGCAGAACTCGTTGCGGTTACTCGTTACTAGTTACTCGTTAGCGTCAAATCAACTACTGAAACCAATCCTTATTTTCTGTTTTGTCATTCTTTAATTTTGGTTACCTCAACGTGCCCAGTATATATCCTCGAGGTGGATATCGAAGCTAAATTTCAATTTGTTCATTTGAAAACAAAACCAACAACTTTATGAAATAATACAAAACTGCCAAGCGCTTGTCGAAAATGAATGCCAATAAAATAGAAAAAGATGCCGTTAACTAATTTCGATCTTATCGAATTTCAATATCCTTGCAGTCCCTTGACCACAATTTACAATTTGAACAAATAGCATGGACTAAGTTATCACATCGATTAAAGTACTTGTACTCTGCTTTGCCTTAAACAATGGCGGATCAAGGGATGATACATATGGCCCCCTAAAGTATGCCACAGAAGTAACTATTAAGAACTTTTTAAGTGCCCTGCAGCTTAAAAACTTATGTATTTGGATATATTGTTTATATCCTAATACTTTTTAGCCACAGATCATTCCAAAAGCCTTTTTTGGTAGCATACTTTGGGGGGCAAATGCCCCAAATCCGTTAGTTTGTAAAAGTTCTTCTCTTCGAAGGACTGACCGATCTCATTATATAGTCTGCAAGGGTATACACGAACAAATCAACAAACAAAATTAAAGAAAATAAACACGAACAAAATGAAATACAAAAAGAAAAACAAAAAAAACACCCAAAGCAATTGTCAACCGTAACCGAAAACACCAAATAGTAAAACAAAAAACAAAAAACAAAACAAAAGATACAAATTATATGCGAGTCTACGTAATACTCAAAATAGTTAATACATATATACATATACATATATATACAAGTAAGCCTTAGGTAAATCTAAAAATAAAAACAAATGAAAACAAAATGAAAGCATCATTTCCCACATCTTGCTCGCCAGCCAGTCAAGACAGCAGGACAAAAGCAAGAGAAGTTCCTCCCATAACTTTGAGTTCCTTATAAGTATCTGTTGTATACGCTTATACTTATGTATGTATGATGATCCTTTAGTTGCCCCCCCCCACACACACACACACATAAACACTCAAGTCTGCCGCACATACATATGAACTAACACTCTCACACTCACATACAAATAGACATCCTCACATATCGTTAAATTTCCCTATCCTTCTGTGTGAGTTTTTTATTTCAACATTTTGTTTCCATTTTTTGTTTCAAAATAAATGTATAGATACATTCATCCATTAATGATGATGAAATAGAATTGTTAATTGTTAATTTGTAGACGTTCAGATGGATTATGCAATGGTGTGATAAGATACGTATGTCATATATGTAAACAATACAAAAAACAAACAAACAAACAAACAAAATCGACTAAAAGGAGCTTTACACGAGAGACTGGCGAGCGGCAAAGGCGACAAAGGAGAGCGGCAGAGCAAAGCAAGAGCATTATATAGCATAACATCTGACTTTTTTTCAAATCAAACATACTGAATAACCTCTTTGAAACGAAAACAAAAACAAAACAAAAAAAACTACGCTTAAACAAACAAATTTAAAAAACAAAACAAACAAATTTAAAAAACTAAAACTATATGTATGAATATATGAAAGCAGTTGAAACAAACATTTTACTCGAATAATACCTATTATATATATATATATATACATAGTATACATATATTTGCACATGTATGTGTATGTGTGTTATATAAAAATGCCACAGAGCTGATAGCCAAAGAGCTCAACTAAAAGCAAAGTTCCATTGACAATGGAAACGCAATTATAATTAGATTAAGTAATAACTATTAGACAAAAAACAAAAACCCCCCAAAATAATATTCCCTAAGCAAGTCGGTATGTTCGACTTTAGAATACTCTGTAAGCTGTATAGTTCTTAAAACGCATAAAGAAAAAAAGGATTACTCTAACAATTTCAACTTTGTTGTATAAATTTGCTGAAACATTACAAACTGAGTGCAACACTCAAGGCCAAAACGAAAGATGAATATCGAATAGATCACAGTCTACAGGGTATTAAGAAAACAAACTAACAAAAAAAAAGTAAAACAATACAAAAAGCTGGGGTGAAAGAATCCGAAAAATCATTGCCTACCTTTAGGCTGGCCACCAGAGTTAAAGAAGACGCGCGAGAAAGAGAGGGTCGACCCCTCTTAAAAATCTAAAACCTTTTTTTGTGTATTTAATTAAATGTGCTTGTGAAATGGTGTCTAAAACTTTAAACAAACAAATAATAATTTATATATATATATGTATATATATATATATATATATATATATAAACTTAGAAGTATATACAATGTATCTCGATGTGCGTATGTATGTTGGTAGTCAAATTTCAATCAATTCCAAAGACAACAAGCAAATAGCAAAAATCACATGTTAATTATTATATACAATTGGCATTTTGCAATTTACTGTTATACCCAAATAGTTGAAATAACAAAAATGAACACGCACACACACACACACACACACACACACAGAAAAACAAAAGGTTATAAGTTTTAAAAGGATTTCGTTTTTATTTACTGCCCACCGTATAAAAAGACAAACAAACAAAGCCGAAGGAAAAGTTTTATTCTCAAAAATATTTATTCTATGAACTAACTAAAACTAAAATGATTTGCCTCTTTGTCGTAGACTCTCCATCTTTCGAAATGTATGTTTGTAATCATGTAACTTGAACAAATGCAAATGTAATACAACCACAAATATTAAAACAATTTAGAAATATACAAGAATTATGTACAACTTTTTGAGTTTTGCGCACAATTATGAACAAATTTTTTGGGTTAAACAATACAAAAACAAAAAGAGATAAAAATTATATGGAAAGATTGAAAGCGTTGGCCGCGTTTATTGTAAATTATTCAATAAAGCAAAAGTAAATAAATAACTAAAAAATAAAGGCACAACTTGGAGATGATATTCATTTTTAAAGTTGCCATCTTTTTTTTCCCTCATCTGAGATTTTAATCAGTGCCGGACTAGCCAAGTGGCAAAAGAAGGCCCGCTCTCTTGGGGCCTCCTACCGCCCTGTTTATACTTTCCTTGTACTTGATATGAATCCAACATAGATATATGTATATATGTATATATATTAGACAAAGAAATCCTAAAACAAATTTTTGAGATTCGCGATTTGTAAATCTTTGATTTGTTGACTTTCAGAATTCTCATCTTAGTTTTCTTTTTGAAAGATCATATTTTCATTAAAACCTTAATAACTAATATTTTTGCAAATTAATCATAATTAATTGCAATATTTTGATATCAGTTTAAAAATTCATTAAAAAAATTGGTTTGACATCCATTAGAAACTGCTTAAAAGGTTTGAATATATGAAAATATGTTAAAATAGTTCACAACATTTTTTGAAAACCGATTTCAGTTAACAACTTTAATTTTATTTTGAATCGAATCTCATTGTTCAATATTGAAGGTAAATTATTAGTCGATTATTCCATAACACTTCAAAATATTTCCCGCTCAAGAAATGTAAGAAATATATAAGAATTTAACTTCCTCTATAACAAAATTTTTGAGTCTTTGATTGTCTTTATGTTGCAGTAGTCCGTTCGAATCGATTCGAGCAAATCAGCTATTGGCAATTCAAAAAGAGCCATATAAATTGAAAGTGTCTAGTAAATATAGAAAAAGATGGACAAATACTGACCGATTTCATTATCTGCATAGGAAATCTGGTTTATTGTTCCAATTTTTACTGTAATCAGAAGATAATTCCCAATAGATTCTCAATGTGTCAACCATTTAGACATTTATTTGCCACTTCCTTTCCTTGGCCTTGTAATCCTTTTGGTTATATTATCTTGATGCATTGGAGGAGGTGCTATGCGGATGTTTAGATGAGATTAAACAGATGTGTCTCTTACATTACTTTTGGAGCAACTCTCGCATGATTTATATATAGGTATATACGTGCTCTTAAAGCAATTGTCTGGCTGTAGTTTATCTTTATTCTTCCAAAGATAAGTCTAACAACAGACATACAAGTCATTTTTTCTTACATTTCTATCGATAAGCAATGCCTAAATGATTCCGACATATGTAGACCCACTTAGCGAACAAAAAAAAAAATATTTCAATTCGATTTTGTCGTTTATCTAGAAAATTATCTAATTTTATGTAACTTCTTCCACTAAACTTAACGTGACTAACACAAAATGGCAAAACATAAAGAACAGAAAAAGAATACAGTGCATAAAACACCGTTGACAATTCATGGGTATTAGGGGAGCAAGGGGACCTTGATTCCAGTGCAGCTCGATCACGTTATAGCCATAAAGTAGCCTTTAACGGGAATCGCGTGACTTGGTTTCATAGAGGCTATTATAGAGGTCATTATAATGTTGACCGTAGCTACACGTGTTTGTATTTGGAAGAATCTTGAACCTATTATGATAAATACATAAATGTGTGAACCTGGAGAATCTCCGATGGTAAATACATATGTAAGTATTCATTAGCTTATTTTATAATTGTCAAAGATCAGCTACTTATAAGTTATATCTATGTGGAGTTGATTAAATGGTATTTCGACTATATATGTGTATTTTGAAGATCCTTTTGAAATCTTTTTCGATAGTCAAGTACAATGTCGTTGATGCCTTGTCGTCTAAAGCTGTAAGCTCTGCTCTCCAGTTGTAATTCCCAACTAGTTTTAGACAACCTGCTTATCTTTATATGAAACCACCTTCAAGGCTTCTTGTTTTATCAATAAAATGAAGCACCGGAAATTTATTTTCTTTCATTTTCAGAGGTCGGTAGTTATAACTATTCATTTAGCACTTAGCTAAAAGGTATTTCTAGCAAGAATTAGAAGATTAAATGACTGAATATAACTTATTCTTCATTTGCAATTTGATAATCCATTGACCCACTTTATTTTGATTTTCAGTCACATGACAAAATTTCTTGTTGTTCCCTGACGCAATCTCGTGTGTCTATTGATTGGGCTTACGTACATACATATAATGTCAAATATTATTGCCGAAAGCTCATCAAAGCGCGCCAAAGTTTAAATATTTTATTCCAACAGAACGTTACACGCATTCAGATAAAACAATTATCTCTATTTGCTGTTTGAGGTTATCAAGAATCAATTAAAAAACTTTACAAGACTGCTTTTAGGTACCTTCAATTTAGACTTCGATAACCAAAATATTTAGCAGTACAGCGAGGCGACTTTGGCATACCCTGCAATCTATGGATGGAGGGTGTTCTTTTGGATGAAACCCTCTAATCTAAGACAGAATGTTAATTGAAATCATTTATGAAACTTTTCTATTCGATAAAGGATTTCTTAATGCAGTATCGGATTAGCCATATAGCAGGATTAGTAATGACTAATGATATTTAATCCCTGAAACCTTAAACCATATTAACGTATAAATGACCCTACCAAAGACTTCAATACTCTTTACCTTACCAATTTGAAACTTTGTTAAATATTATCCGATTTTCAAATTATACCTTAGTTAAATGTCGTTCAATTCAATTTGCATTGGAATATAAATCACGCTGAAAAATTCATGTCCATCCAATTTAATTGGTATACAACTTTTCCTGACAAAAAAGGCCAATTTAACAAAAACTTATGTTAATGAATAAAAAGCCTTACCTTTGCGAGTCGTTTTTGAAAAACTCATTCATTCATACTTTGCACACATTGGAAAGTGACCTTTTACCTTTACCTTTTGACCTCGAAAACTTATATTTAGGCCTTATGTACATTGCTATAGGCTTTCCCATTTACTTAAGCCGGTTCCAGCACTGGTTTAATGAAATTTGCTTTGAAGAATTAAACAAATTTCAATGCCAATCAGATCTCTGCTTTTGGAAAACTATCTATAACTATCCCAATATAAGGGTGTTTTTGTTTGTTTCAATCCGATCGATTGTATTTGTACGTAAGCAGAAACTGCGAGTTTTCAGATCTAATTTAAAGAGGTCACCAAACGATTTCTCTTTTAATTTCTTAATTGTGATTTTCTGACGACCTTAATATATGTACGTATGTACCTATATACATATGTATATAGGTGATACATTGCTACATATAGATAGATGTATGTATGTATGTGTTTAGTTATTAAACAAACCAAAGGTGTACATTCAGATAAGACATCATCATAATGATGAAGGAGTTTAAGATTCTGTCTCTGAGATACATACTGTTCTTATCAAGTCTAAGGATTTATCTATTTTGTGTGCGTGTGCAGATCATAAAGCCAATGTGCCGCCAGCAACAACAATCAAGTGATAACAACGATTTGCGATTGTCACCTGAAAGTGTCGCCAGATAAGAAAAATATTTCTTATCACCAAGCGAGAAGGGGATGGCCATACACGACTAAGAGGATGAAGATTTAAAATACAGTGCGCTAAATTTAGGAGATTAACATAAAAATAGTTTAATTTAGCTTAACATACAAATTTCTATGTATGTGATAGCATAATTTGGAGACTATTTGCCTCCAAGATAGTTATCAGCTTCTCAAAAAGTTCGGTTCTTTACTCGCTCACTTGTTCAGTGTTCAGTGATTCATTTGTTTAATGAGTAACTAGTTCACTTTATTCCCTTATTTGACCACAGGGAATCATCTGGTAATGATTGTCTTGCAACGGTTTACGTTTTTGGATTTTTATATGACAGTTGTATGATAACGCTGCGCAATCGGAATGGTTTCCATTTACATATACATATGTATATATGCATGTACGTAAGGCGTGCATCAGACAGATTATTCAAGAACAAAAGGCCTGGACAATAAGTTATAAATTGCGAAAGAAATTAGTCCACCCTGAATTGGCTAAGAGAACAAGTGAGTTAACGAACAAATTGAACAAAAGAATGAATACATGCTCAACCATGAGAAGATTCTTTTCTAAAGGTAGAGCAGAGAACATTCAACAAGGTGAGCCAAAGAACATATGAGTGAGTGAACAAATTGAACAAATGATTGAGTCCATGCTCAACGAGGTGAATTGATACTCAGAAAATACTCAATAAATTGAGTCAAAGTACAGGTGGGTGAGTGAGCAAATTGAACAACAATAGAAGATCCTTTCTTTAGAGCTAGAACAGGGTGAACTTCAGGAACAAGTGAGCGAGTAAGTAAATTGAACAAATGATTGAGTCAACAAACTAAATGAGTCAAAAAACTTCAGGGATGATATTCCCCCACTCTTTATTGAGAGAGTGAGAAAGAGACGGAAAAGTTCTGATATACCCCTATATGGCTTTAAGGCACAGGGTAGAATACAAAATGATCATAGAGAACTTGTTCTGAGCAAATCTTATCACTGTGCTTTTTGTTTTTTTTTTACACTCATCAATGTCAGTGGGCAGCATCATCATCGGCGTTTCCCCAACGTCGTCTTCGGCGTCGTGGTCATTATCTTCGGCGAGGCGAACGAGAAGCTTTTGGCATTCACGATCTTGGCCATAGCAGCTGAAGCATCAGCAGCAAGATCGACCCAGTCAAAGGCAAAGCTTAACGGGAACAGTTGCTGCTCAGCATCGCTTGATTCTAGTACGGGACCGTTTCGAGATTGAGGCGATATTTACGTGAAAAAGATCTTGAAAAACAAAAAGAAATACAAAAAAAAAAAAAAACCGAAACACAAAAAACAATTGTCGTGGCGTAATCTCTGGCTTCTTTCATATATAAATACATATGTATGTACAATAAAAACTCTTAGACCGGTAGTGTCTTTTCTTGATAATCTGCTGCTGCTGCTGTGTGTGTGTGTGTAGCTGTGTGCTCATTAGCTCATAGTGGTCATTTTCTACTATCCCACATAACGGCTAGGATACTTTATTCCTTTTTGGCACTGCTGGAACAGTTGTAATGGTTCAAAAGCGTTCAGATTGTGAGAGCGGCAGCAGAGGGCAACCAAAGTCTATTGGCCACAAGGAGGAGGGCTACGAATACACCCAAAGTCAGCACAGATAAAACCAAAACCAAAAACACAAAATACAAAAACATCAAATAGACAAGAGAAAAGTGTGGCAAAAAAAAGAAAAGAGAGCGAGAGAGAGAGGCATTACCCCAAACCCGGTCCAAGTCCATTCAACTTGCAACTACAACAACGATCTCGACAAAAACAACAACACAAAAAAAAGTTAAATCCAATAATCAAAACAAAAACATTTACTCGCAAAACAACAAAAAAAAAACTCTACCAACAATTTTGGTATTTGTGTTTAGTGTTTTATTTTTCTTTTTTTTTTTCTCTGATTGAAAAATTTTCTAAAAACAAAAGCAACATTTTCTGCATATATACATACATAAAAAAGTATATATGTATATGTATATGCGTATATATTAAAGTAATATTATATACATACATACATATGTGAGAAAAAACAACAGTTCCTGACGGAGAGCGCAAAAGAGATTGCCAAAACGAACGGTCCACAAATAAAAAGAAAGAAATCCAAAGAGCAACTAATCCAAGAAGAAAGAGAAATTAAGAGAGAGAGTGAGCGAGGAGAATCAACATTGATATTAAATACAAGTGAGTAGCTGTATCTAAATGCGACAAACATATTGTATGTTGTATCCTCTCACACCTTGTACCAAGACACCGCCGACCCACCCCATCATCAACGCTTGACCCACCTGCTGTTGCCTCAGGAAACTATCGATTCCTTTTAGGCTAAAAATATCGAAATATTTGCATTTGAAAAAAAACTCTCTCACAATGCAATCTACAAATTAGTAATACAAAACAAATATCATATTTAAGCTACTTAACAAATTAACTTTAGGCAGTGCAACAAAAATCTCAAGCGATAGGGTATCTTATAGTCGGTGATGCCAGATTATTCCTATGGCGATCGAGTCGGTATTCTTCGTCTGCTACAATTTATTGATAGCAGAACATTTTGTTTTGAGTTTCTATATATAGATCAAACTTTTTCTACAAATGAATGTATGTATGTATGTATGTATGTATGTACATATTTGTTTGTATATTACGTAGTCCAGCCACGATGAGTCTAAAATTTATTTGTCAAATGTCTACGTGACCAAAAACAAAAAAAAAAAAAACAGAAAACACACAAATGTATCTCCCCTTCTAGTCTTAAGGGACATACATAAGAATTTTTATATTACATTCAAAATAAAGATCAATCAGATCGAGTCAGAAATGTAACATAACTATTAAGAAATTATGTATCTATGTATGGTTGCTGTGTGTGTGTGTGTGTGTGTGTGTGTGTGAATCAAACATACATAAATTACAGAGTAATTTTTATTTTTCTTGTTCTCCCAGAACCGACAACTTTTCTCTTGCTAATTTAGTCAATCAAAATTCATATGTACATATGTATGTATGTATGTATGTATGTGCTTATGTATGTATGTCGCAACTATAAGTAATATGTATCTATGTACATATTTCCCATTCGCAATTAAGCGCCACTCAGAACAATTAATCCATTTATACTACTCTGGCTCTGGGCTTTGGGGGGAAACGACATCAATATTGATAATGATGATGATGATGATGATGATGATGATGATGATGATGATGATGTTGTGTGTGTGTGTCTTTTGATTTTAATAAAACATTCAATTTGAGCTATTTCAACACATCAACGTAGTCGGGTAATGGACAAAGTGAAGGGACATTTCTAGTTTTCCCATCTAGTTTTATCCATACTCCATCTAAATTGGCTTGGTATTAGCTGGATCAAAGTGCCAGATCCTAAAGAGTATTGCAAGTGTAGAATGTTAACTTCCGGTATCCATATATTCATATATGTATATATATATACTTGGTCTGTCGTCAGACTTATTGTCGTCACCAATTAAGCACCATTTGCTCTATAGATTCCAGAAAAATGTGTAATAAATTTGCCCAATGGGAAATATTATTCTCTTAATGACAAATGTCTGTAAACATCGTATCGTTGAGTTCATCTTATTAAGTTCTAACTCTTGTCCGTTTTGAGTAGTTTTATACCAAATTTAATATACAGACTTCTTTCTAGAGCGATCTGTTCAAATTTCATAAAAGTCTGACTAAGTTCAGTTCAGAGTTATAGACCAAAACAAACGATCAAAGTAAAGTGCCTAAGATTGCATCCCATGATCCCGAATATGGCGGTTTTTATGGGTTGCTTCCTGCTGCAGCATCTTTTTGCCATAATCATTCCGAGTATTTCGGTTTTTTTTCTTTCTATCTCTGACTGAGATAACAAAGAGCCGCATTTTCCAGAGTTAAAATCTTAGTTTCAGCTTTAGCTTTAACGTGAATAGTTTATGGTTGATATAGTATGAGGATTAAGACCATTAAAACACAATTGGCAAACACACACACACATACACACACACACGTACGGAGTTAGTATGTATGTTTGTATAATAAATGACGCATAGGGAAATACTGCGAATTATTTTTGCAGTAAACCAAATTTTATGATATTTTTTATTGTTGTTTTCTTTTGTGGGATTCTCTCTAATTCCAGTTGAGGCATTTGTATACGGGAAAACATATTGTTTTCATTTTAAAAACAAAAAAAACAAATATATTTGAGTGTGTTATTTGTTGGAAAATGGAAAATCGACTGACATGCTTTAACATTTGTTTAATCAATGTGCTTAGGGTTCGTTTTAATGACCTCTCACCCTGGAATCCTTTGGCCCCAAATGACCTCTTATAACTATGAAATTTACATATACACACATATTTATACCCTATCAACGGGCTTTCTATTAACTCAATAGGGTATAAATGCTTTAATTTCCATTTACATCACTTTAAATGCTTATCATTTTGAAGTTGTATCATTAATTTACTGAAATTCATTTGAATTTGCCAATATTTTCTTTACGAAAATAGTTTATAATTACTTGCATAGTGAAAACAAGGTCCTCCCCAACTATTGTTTAATTTATAATCACTTCTAAAATGAAATCATTCGATTTTTAATTGAGATCAAAAACAAAAAACCCAAAAACAACTAAGATATTTGAGGGGCGTCCCCTACTTTAGGTGAGACTTACTAATATTGCTTAAAGACTATAAACTAATACAAGTTTCAGATGCACTAAAAATAAAATACTTTTGTATTTCATTACATTTATTTATACAATATTTCATATTGTATTTTAAATGGCAACCAGAGGGCCGGGGTTAACCTCGACCGCGTCGAAGTTTGTATACCCTTGCAACTGTTTTGGTAATTCTTTCCTTACCCATAGATATCAAAGTGTAAAAACGTTTTATCCAAAAAGTCTAATGTTTGCGAAAGAACGGCCTTCAATCTTAGCATAGGATATAACGAACTTTTTGATGAAAGTCACTGTTTTCCACCTATCGTTTCTATGGGAGCTATATGATATAGTCACCCGATCTTGACCAAATTTGGCACATTTATAGCTTCAATAAACTAACGTTTATTAAATTTCACGACAATAGTTTAAAAAGTAACGAAGTTATTGAGAAAAGTCACTGTTCGTGACTTTGCCGTTTGTATGGGAGCTATATGATATAGCCACCCGATCTTGATCAAATTTGGCACAATTATAAATAAGAACACAAAACTGACAAATACCAACTTTTATGACAATAGCTATAAAATTAATGAAGTTATTGAGAAAGTCACTGTTTCGTGACTTTGACGTTTGTATGGGAGCTATATGATATAGTGGTCCGATCCGGCTGAATCCGAGATATACAACGCCTGCAGTATATACAAGCCTACGTGCAAAAGCTCTGTAGCTCTAACGGTCTCGGAGGAGTTCGCGTCCGTCTCGATGGCTATTTGAACTCGTCTCGTCGTGCTGATCAAGAATATATATACTTTATATGGTCTGAGATGCTTCGTTCTATGCGTTGCACACTTCTGACCAAAATTAATATACCCTTTTTGCAAGGGTATAAAAATATAATAGAAGGACATTTCCTACTTTACTGAGAATAGTTTATATTTATAGTTTTTCAATTACAGTGAACATTTTTTATACATTTTTCCCCCCTTTAAATAACATTTTGTGAGATTTTCCTGGACCCTTCCCTTCCCCTGTTCCCCTGGCTCTAACTATAAGTACATACATACATAGATCTTAATGACATTTAAAGTCAATAAATATTTACGGAGATATCAAGTCAAAAAGTGGCAAAAAATGAATAGATTTTCCTAAGATTTATACACTAACATCGTGGATACATACTCTATGCAGAGAATATAAGAATAATTTTAGAATTAATCTTGTGTTTTTATTCATCGACCTCGAGTTGGCAAACAAAAAAGGTCGACAGAACATTCAGTCTATTAACGTTTGAATAAGAACACTCGGCATGTTACACTCTTGACTTGGTTTTAATTTATAATCAAAGTTTAATGATTTCCCATGAGAATGCATACAGATAGAAGTATGAACTCTTTGAAGAAGTTGTAGATCTAGTAAAAATAAGATAAACTGCAGGCCACAAACTTTAATTTAGTCCCCAACTTTCGATTTGGAGCCAATTGAAAATCTGAATTTTGTATGGACATTTTTGGTCCTTTGGGCGAGGCTATTTTGCGACACTAGTTTGCACTAAAGTACTTTTTTTCATGAACTATGAAAGAAAGTAAATTGAATTTCCCGTCGAATGAGATATTTTTTATTAAAATCGGATAAAAATTAGATATATATATGAAACATTTTATGCAAATCTGCCCAGCGGCCTTCGGAAGGGTCATACGCATAAAAGGAAAGAGATGGAGAATTAAGAAGAGAATTATGAATGAAATACTAAAAAAACTATGTTTATTTCAGAGTAAGCTAACAATATTTATAATGATTTAATAGTGGGTGGACCCGTCTTTTTCTACTATAACCTCGTACATTCGATTAGGCAAAGAGTCGTATAGGTAAGTTAGAGAAATTTGCGACAAACGTGTTCTTATTAAAGTGGCTAGCAGTGTATATCTATAGGTACATATACATACTTATGTAAATATTTAGGTACTTTCGCATGTGGTCAATGACTTTAGGCAAATCTTATGAAAATTGATGAATGACTAACGTAAAACCACGTAGTTAAACAAAAGTCAAGATAAACGTGTGTGAGAGGGGGAAGCGGAAGCTATATCCGCTGATTTGGAGGGGTCTATGATGTGAATTTGATAATTGCTTACAAAAATTCAATCTATATCGTATTATGTTTCAGGAAATAAGTCAATCAATTGAATGAAACTGGACACGTGACACTCTTGGTAATAGAAAATGCTCACAGGTTAAAAGATATATTCTAAAGTAGCCATATCTATCATGTCATATGACAATGGCAAATATGCAATGTCAATATTGGACTCATCTTGTCCCTATTATTATCAGTCAAAGGCAGTTGACTCGATAAGAGACTTCTTTATTGTTGCATTGCTTTTGTTTTTGTTGTTTTGCTTTTGTTTTTGCCCCTCTCGGCCGTGTTTTCCATATCCAGTTTTGCAATGACCAGAATGACTTACTCTCCTTTGTGATGGTTGTGGTTTTAATTTATAGCTTTTCCTTAAAATATTCAAATATATTCAGAGTTCTGACTTTATTATTAAATCAAGCACTTGACGATTTACGTAACATTTTCATACGCACATTAACGATCACTTTAGAAACAACTTATTTAAACATTTGCATTTGCATAAGTTTTTGTAAAGGACAACATTTGGTTGCCAATACATTAACAAAGAAGCAACGCCGAAATCAAGAAATTGAGTACATCGAAAGGGCTTTCAGGAATATAGGAGACCTTCTTTAATAAGAGTACACGAAAGACACCTTAAAACTCCCCGTTGAATGAGACAGACGACAATAAAGACCAATAAAAAAGCCATGAAAAAACCCCCAAAAGTTTGTTTGGTTGGCCAAAACGAACAAAACAAATTTAAGAAGGTCGTCGAAATGCAATTTTTGCAGACAGGCTTTGATTTTCTGCAGACATATATAAATTTCGGGACCAGTTTTCGTTGCCATATTCTTTTGTGCTTATTCGGTATCTATGAGAATCGTCGAAATCATACTGGCGAGCGCGAATAAAATGGGTTTTACAACGGCTTTTCGTGTTTCGATCGCATCAGGCGGGGCATTTATTCAATGCAAATTCTCCTGTTTCAGTTACAAACGTACTCGTTGTCGTCGTCGTCGTACTCTCAGCACAGAAATTTCTTGTGATTATGTTTCGAATAGGCCTGAAGAAGAGCGGGAATTGTTACGGGAGACGGAGCGGCTAAGGCAAAGGCAGAGGATTGTTATGGAACCAGCCTAAAGCCGTGCAGCCACAATTGCTTCGCTCGCAAAGAAGTGAACTGCATAGGGGAAGGAGAGCTAAATCCCGCGCACAGAACGCGACTAGATCGACATTAGCAAGTTGTCTACAGGTGTCACTTCTGACGCAGTAAACTTCTGGTGGCGAAACGGAGTTCGCCGGGTTTACTAGTTGTATATAACGACGAATCTTAATTCGATTTTCTAGAAATTGAATTCTGTGTGGCAGTGCCGGATTAGGTCAGCGCGGGCCTGACTTAACTTAACTTAGCGGATTAAATGCAAATTCAAATTTGAATGAAATGAACGATTTGCAAAGATCACGTTTTATTTCTGAATTTTCTACAATGGACAACACTATGCAACAAGATTGTTGTCCATGGGTTGTAATTGTTAATTCCTAGTCGGTTATGTCTGTGTGCCACACTTTATAATGTCTCTGATATATTTATTTCTTTTTATTACTTGAGATTGTCTGTCTTCTGTAATATTTGAGACATTTTTTTAACGACTCTGCAGTTTTCTTGGTTTCCCGTCTTTTATTTCATATGTTGATGAAATTTGCTTTTTTAGCATTTTCTGCCAACTAAGGCACTTTTCCCAGTTACGTTTAGACAATTGAACAGTGAAGTTAGCTTTGTGGCTGCATTTTGACAGATTTTATGGCAGATTTTTAAACTAAAATACTGACTAAAAAGAAAGACAGCAAAAAAAAAAAGGGGTTAAGGTCACAAATTTCTATGGACAGAGAGATAAATACTATTTGTAGTGATCAGAAGTCAAAAGCATACCCTCCTTTTAAATTGATCAAGTTGAATGTAGATTGTGTTATACCCTAACAAATCTCAGATCCTTTTATATTTGAGAAGTGTTTAAATTGTCTAAAATGGTGTGAAAAGTGAATCATTTGTTTTGTAAGGCCATTCAATGTCTCCAACTATCATTTGACTTGGTTTAAGGACCAACAACTCGAGTTTTACTATCCTTGTAGCACTTTAATTACCAAAGGGACTGAGCTGAAATTCTGTCAGTGAAGGATTTTCTAGAGATTTCTCTCAACTACTCCCCAAGGATGTTGGCAATATTTCCTGCAGGGCTATTACAAAGATCTGACACTTGAGTATTCTCAATTATTTATAATTGTTTTTCGTTTTCCCACAATATCTTATCGCCTTGTTGTTGCAAATGTTTATGGGGGGGAAAAGGGGAACATGATTCAAAATGGGTTAGTTCAAATGAAATAGAGTTAGTGAAATGTTTTGCTGACAAGCCATAAATAATCCCAAGTACGTACAAGTAGATAGTTTAAGAATTTTGCCTCTTGATAAGAAATCGAGGTTCGTTTATCTTAATTAACTTTCTCCACAGTTCAATTAATGTACGAATGAACCAACTGAACAATATTTATATCAAAATTACCTAGAATTTTCTTTGATTTATCATTGAACCAAATATGCAAATGAAAACAATAAAAACAACAAAGATAGCAACCTAATTGATATCAATAAAAGACACAAAAAACAACAAAAAAACAGAAGAAAAAAAGAGACACTGTGAGAAAAAGTCCATAAGAAATGCGTCTCATCTACGACTTGTTGCTGAGCAATGCCTTCGAAATCGATTCCAGGTACTACTATATAAACTTTCAATTTCTTCATAATGACGAAATGCTAAACAATTAGTGAGAGGCCCAATCAAAATATGTATTTAATAACTGAAGTTAATAATTGATCTTCGATTTAATAAATTATATACAATCTGTGAAGTAGGTGTCAAATAAGAGATATATAAGTATGCTGTATTTACTTATATATTTAGAGAGATTTTAGCACTTTTAATCAAACTAGATAAGTAAATGTAGACATCGAAAGAATGGATAACAACTGAATATCATTCAAATCTTACTTTGACCCCAAACTTTGCTTTTAAAGTCTTTTGGTTCTTTGAAATTAACAGGGGTGTTCCATCCAAACAGTT
The DNA here is from genome assembly GCA_018150345.1 of Drosophila equinoxialis. Lineage (NCBI taxonomy): Eukaryota > Metazoa > Arthropoda > Insecta > Diptera > Drosophilidae > Drosophila > Drosophila equinoxialis. The sequence goes on along the minus strand of JAECWI010000002.1, from coordinate 3,122,130 downwards.
TTTATAGCTGAATTTAAAGAGATAATTACTAAAAAGGACTCCTTTTTGAAGGCTTCTACATGAGTATTATCCATAATATGGCCAGATTAGAAGAAACATGTTGGCAGAAAGAGAGTAAACTATAGAAAAGCAGGAAGAAAGAATGAGAACGAGTGAACAAGTTATTGGTTCGTTCTATACCAAAAAAGAATAGGGCTAAGAACATTGTTGAAAACTATAAGAAGATCCATAAGAAGACCGATTGATGAAGAAGTTAACAAGGTCTAAGGTCTAAAGAGTTAACAAATGAATGAGGGAACATTTTCCTTGGCATATCAAGCTTAAAGTTACTAAATTTCAAGCCCATAAGAGAGTAATTGATTGCGATACAACAACTTATTTCACTTATTATGATTAGTTATTGATTAGAAACTAATCTGTTTTGTTTCTTAACCCTTAGAATGGTGCTACAAAATCATAATACAGTCGTGGCTCGCTCCACATTGACACCGAATAGCAGCAATCAGAACTTTAGTTCCCATCCTCATGCAGGCGCTGCAGCTGGAACAGGACGAATTCCATTGAATGCTGGACCAAATACCCAGCGACCCATAGTGGATCTATTGGTGGCCATGGTAGCTGTTCCTGTACTCATACTCTGCGCCCTACAGCTGGAGAAGAATCTAAGGGACATGAACAACACGGAATCACGTTGGCTGGTCTTTGCATTGGGCATTGTTATGCTGGTGATAAGTGTCATCATCTGTGGCTATGTGACACATCGCATGGGTGTTTGCATTTGGGCGGGACCCATTGATGAGGCTGGCAATCGAACGGGCAGCAATTCAGGACTACCACATGTAAGTGATTCCAAGAGAAAGAGCGAGAAAGTGATTCTATTTATTTGTGTATCTTTTCGACTAGATCAACTCACAGAATGATGTATTGCGCATTGTCGACTCTCTGCCACCCAGTTATGATAGTGTGGTGAAATTTGAGTTGCCACCGCCGCCATATGATTGCATTGTGATTGATCTGGAGCGAGAGCAGCAGCAGAGGGGCAAAGCCATGCAGCCATTACCTTCTACCAAGCCCATGACGGGTCCATTTACATCGACGCCAAATGCCACTTTACATATATGAGTCGGACTTTTGGCGCAGGATAGATGATGATGATGATGATGATGATGATGATGATGACGATGACGATGAGATACTGCTGAGGAGAGAGAATAAAAGAGATTTGTTTGACTGCGCTGGCTACACTTGGAATACTGTACTTGATCCCCCATAACCCTTTGGCCTGGCCAACATACTTACATATGTATGTAATATGTAAAGCCATAATGTATAAAACAAAAACAATGTACATACATGTATATAGTATATAAGTACTTATATGTTGACTCTGCACAAGCATTAATGGCATCGTATTTACTTTGATCTAAGTATCCCTAGTATTTGAAATTTATATTAAACGCCACACCCCCGCCATCTCCTTTTGTTCACCCACTCTCCTTGATGTTCTTGGTTCTAATGCAGCATTCAATTTGTTTTAGCAGGTCTATCTAGTCTAAAATATTGTACATAGAGAGGAAAACACAAAAATTTTTAGAGAATTGCACAAAAATTGTCTACCAAAATAATTGAATCTGGAATCTGAAAAGGAACCAAGGCTGGACGGGTAAAATTACGGGGTATAGACTATACATAAATTTGTTTTTTTTTTTTATATATATATATATAGTATATTTAATATATATTGTACCATATAGAAAATACATTTATCGATTGTAGCATCAACGAAATTAAAACATATAAGAATCAATTCCTACCAAATATATATAAATATATAGAAAAACTCTTTCTCCATTTTTGATAAAATATAAATTTCTACTATATCTTCTTGGAAAGATTTTTGCAACGGGTTTATCCTTTGAAACACAATGGATTTTGCTATAGATAAGAAAGAGAAAAATAAAACTTTGGTTTTGTATTATTAATTTTTAATTCAACTAAAAAAAAACCCTTTAAGTTATACACAATTTACAATTTTTGTTTGTTTTTCGAATATCACTAGAATTTAGTTTTTTTTTTTTTTTTTTTTTTTTTTTATAGTGTTTTTACTCACAATGAAAATTTGCAGTGTTTTTTTTTTCTTTTTGTTTTGTTTGTTTCAAATTTGTAGTATATAGAAGAGTCGTCGACTTTCTTGTTTGTTGTTGCTGCTTATGTTATTGTTGTTGTTGTTGTTGTTGGACAATACATCAAAAATAATATGCGGGTATGTCTACGTATACATATACATATATGCACATATACAAAGGTGATATTGAGTAAACATCATGATTTGACCAATTTGTAGTTTGATTTTTCCGTTTGTTTTCTTCTTTTTTCTTCTTGCTTTGCTTTTGCTTTTTGTTTTCTTCTTTTTTTTTTTTTGTCATTAATTATATTGATTTAAATTATGTTTTTGTTTTTAGTTCTTGCTTTGTATTAGCTTTTGCATTCCGTTTTGCCGCCGCCGCCGCCTTCACTGTCTTCGATTTGTGGAGGAGATTAAGTCGGGTTCGGAGGATCGGATGTGTTTCAAGGAATTATGTCAGATGTGTGTGAGTATGTATGTGTGAAATTTTGGAAATGTAAACACCAGAGGGCCCCTTTTTCTTTTTTTGAACGACGAATCAATTCTCTTATTTCTTCTTTTCTAATATTTTTCTTGTTGGAAACAACAAACTTGGTGAAGAGTCTTGGAAAATATATTACGGAAATTAAGGGGTTCTTGTTGAAAAAGGTTTTTTGTGAGGTGTTTTGCAACGAAATTCTATATACATAAAGTTCCCTTTCAAAAGTAACAAACCAAAAAAAAAAAAAAAAAAAAAACTTTGGCCGGGAAAAAGTAAAGAATGGATGGATTTGGGGGGGGGTCTTTTAAACAAAAAAAAAAAAAAAAAAACCTAGATATATCTGTGGCATTTTTTTCCATTTTTTTTATATTATATATATATATATATGTATATAACTAAGGAGTGCCGACTGCGTTTGGCTACTCAAACTATCAACAAGTTTTCATTCTTTTTCTAATGTTAGCTCGAAAAAATTATGAAAGGAAAAAATCATTAATTAATTAATAAGAAAAACCATGAGATTATTATAAATATTATAGTCTGGTGGTTGGTAGTGGTAGTGGAGGTGGTGGTGGTGGTGGGGGTGGTGTAGGGAAAAACTCGATAGAGGGATGAAGTGGGGGGTGGTGGTGGTGGTGGAAGGTTGGGTTGGGTGGGTCGGTCAGTACAAAGAATTGAATTTATGGTTCGGTTTCGTGTGGTAGAGATGGCGTTGGTTGGTTTTTGTTTGTTTTGTGTAGGTATTGTGGCGGGGGGGATAAGGAAGGGGGGGGTATAAGTAGTAAAATGCTTAGACGTATAAATATGCTCTCCTAATGTTAGTATGTAATAATCACATTGACCGTCGTCGCCGTCGCCATAGCTATCACTCTTCATCTTCTCATTCTGTTGCTGCTGCTTCTTCGTGTCCTTTTCCTTTTATGTGTGCTCTCCTCCGCTTACGTATGTTCCAACTCCTGCTGTTCCTCCTCTCCTTCTGCTTTGTAGCTGCAGCTTCCATCCTGCGGACTACATGTGATGCCATTGCGTAACAGCTACATTGGCATGATCATTGAGACGAGCAATCTCCTCGTGCAGATTATGGCCCAGCCATTGCAAAAATATGCGATCATAAGCAGCCTTACACAAACGCAATGGGTTGCCCCTGCGTAATCCTTGATCCGTCTCGCCATATTCATCCAAATACGGTGGCTGGACAAAGCAACCCTTGCCCCCTGCCCAGATACACCACCTGGCAGTCCCGAATGCGTAGAAAGATACCCACTTCGGCACCACAGTCGTGCGCATGATGTGTACATGCTCCCACTTGAAGTTTACCCAGTTCCGGTTGGCAGCAATACGATTGTCCGCACAGAATAGCCCCACATATTAAGCACATGGTTGGCGTCTTCATCTCCTCCCGCTCATTGTTGGGACAAAAGATGTCCGAGACACTATTGATAAGATCGCTATAGTCATCGTATAGTGGCACCAGCCTTGGGAAGGGCCGCAGACAGGGCACCACTTCCACAGTCGAAGCAGCTTCATTTCGGTCCACTTGATTAACCACATCCGGATGCGAGGCAAAGTTATGCATTAAAGTAGCATAGGTGGTCTCCATATCAAAGTAGATGCCCAACTGGCCATCCAGACCCAGATATTGGCACATCAAATCAAATCGATCCGGCTGATTTGTTGGAAACGTGTCCGGAAAGTCCACATCCGTCATACAGCGATAGAAGAGACAAGAGCAGCGCAGGAACGAGCTCATTTGGCGCTTGACATATAACAACAGTAAAGCAAGATGTTGCAGTTCACATGGTATGATCACATTGGGCAATTCATTCTGCTGCATTTCAGTAGAAGAGGAGCTCATCTGTTCTTCATGCTTCTGCTGTTGCTCCTTCTCCAAATGCTGTTGCCGGAGACGAGCCGGGATATTGTAGCGACGATAGAAGTTCACCATATTCGCTTGAATCTTGCAGGGCAATTGCTCAACATAGGCCAACTCTTCCAAAAGTTCTTGTTCATTTTTATCCCGCTCCTTTTCCTTGTCATAGTCAAAGCAAATGACGGCCTTGGTGAGATTAGCCACGAAAAGGGTTTGTAATATAAAGAAGTCAAACATGCTGCCACTTGGTATGACGGCCTTGGAGGCTAAATAGTAGAAAAGATATAAATAAACTAAATTGAAAAGTGACTGGAGGCAACTTACCGGCCACCATTAAATTGGGCACAACGAAGTTGCATGTGACCATCATCGAAAAGCAATCCCATTCTAGCACACTGGTGCCCTTCTGATTAAAGATAGTATCAAGCAACTTGGCTCCTATCTCCGCCTGAGAGGTTATCTGACCTGGCAGCAAAATGGCCGAGGACAGAGCGCAGGCGCGTACCAAATTGCTGAGACAACTCTGATGACGCATGGGCAGCTCGGCCTTGAGTGGCTTGTGTACAGCAAACAAATAGACTTCCAACGATTGCAGCGTATAGCTGCAGGTATCCCAGAATGTGGATACGGTGGCCATGTGACCACTATCACTGCTCGCTGGCGGCAAGTCACGTTGATTAGCCTGTTGACTCTGCGTGGCATTGCTTAGGGCCTTGTTGAAGGCCGTCATCACCTCGGACCAATTCGCATGGAGCTTTGGCTCATCGATTATCTGAATGCTGCGCTCGAACTGGCCGACATCGTTAATCACATTCGATTTGCGTAGAATGCGGTTACAATTTGGATATGTCCACATATCCTCATAGAGTAACATATTAAGCTCAGCCGCCAAAGATCGCATGATCTCCACAAAGGAATCCAATGGGATGAAATTCTCCTGGCCTGGTGCCACAACTGGAGCTGGCGAAAACTTTGGTAATGCCTCGCTCACAGGAAGGACAGTGTTGCTCAGTGTGCGGCAATAGGGACAATGGAACTCCACGTTATGTGCCTGGGACAGCGCCACCCGATTGCGGTGCGGACGACGTTGCTCTTTCGATTCCTCATTGCTATAATATTCCTGCCAACAGCTGTAGTGCATAACATGTCCACAGCAGCTCACATGTAGCCCCGTATCGGGTTGATTTTTATTCGAAAGTGTTAGAATAACCCGCGATGTCTGGACAAAGGCCGAACTAACCAGCGGCGGGCCAGTGGTGGTAATACTACAATCCTCACAGCAGAGTATACACTTGAAAGTATTTTGGCCGGCCTGGTAGTGGCTACGGTTAACGCCCAGGCATGACTGCGACTCAACCACAAGGGCTGCTGCTCCTTGCTCTTCCAGGTTGTGGCTGCTACCGCTGCCGTCCTCACCTGGTGTATCTTCCCATTCCATATCACCGCCAGCTGCCCCGCCGGCATCAGTTGTCTTGCTACTGCTCTCAGCATTGGCAAACATTTCGGCATTTGACTTCATGAATGACTTTTGGGCGCTTTGCATTTGGGCCATTATTTTGGCTCTTCGTTCGGCTGCAAGGCGGGCACGTGCTTCCTTCTCCACACGTGACTGCTCCTCAGAAGTGCGAGGTTGATCTTCCTTAACAGTTTGCTGGGAACCACTGGGACCATCGGCACCGAGAGCGGAGGCTTGGGGTGCTTGCTTAGCTTGCAGTTCCTTAAAACGTTTTATGGTCCATAGCACAAAATCTCGGTGGGCCTCCAACTAAAACATTGCAACATGATAGGTTCAGTAACAAGGCTATTTAGTTAGATTTTTCTGGGGATAACTTACCCATTGACAGCGAGCCAGTTCTTCTAGCTTATCTAGGATGCCAAATGTTTGCGAACGCTCATAGAAACTGAGGAACAGATAATGTTCGCTCAACTCCTCTTGAATAGCAAAGCCGAGCAGATGAAGGATCTGTAGACAAAATAATATAGACACTAGAGACTTGAGATTTGTTCTACAATACTCTCTCACCTTTTGCAAATGGCTTTCTGTAAAGGAACGGCTGCAAGGATCCAAGGCGCGTTCCATGACTAGTTTGCAAATGTTTAGAAAAACATTGCACTGCAATATGTTGGCCATGGAGCTGCAAACGGATATTGAAAAGATTTCTATTAATTCTACGACAAGAAAACAATAGTTAGATAGAGACTTACGTAAAAGCTGGCGTCAACTGTGGCAACATCGGTGGTGGGCAGCAGACCAGCTGTTTTTTAGCTTTACGACGCTCACGCTGTAACTCCTCAGCCTTTGATTTGTCCTCCTTGGTGTAGTGATAGAAATACACATTGAACTCTTCGTACAGATGCTCTTTGAGCTCATAGACACCTTTGCTATCGACTCCAACTGGCTTCTTAAATGTTGCCACCGAGCTAATGACATTCTCGATAAAGCTATCAAAATTGCCACTATTTGTGTCCGGCAAGGCTCGACTCAGTTCCGAATGGGAATACGATTTGGTGCAAAGCAACTGAATAATCTCTTTCCTTAGGCGATCCTGTTCGCTGACCATCGACACACCTGGCATCCAACGTTCGCCAATGATCACAATCAATAGCTCTAGGAACTCATCGATCATAGATAACTGACGCATAAATTCATCATCTATCGGCGATTCGGCCAATGAAGTTTCATACGATGGCTGTGCCCAAAGTATCAAGTTGAATTTGTTTAGCACATGAATTAGAAACTCATTGCTTTCCATTAGAGATGCTCCAATTTGTAGACACACAATATCCCTATCCAGCATCTCAACGCGACAGCGTACATTGCGATAAAAATAGAGCTGATGGAGCAGGGAATAACCATTGCGACGCCACATTCCGGCGGCCACCTGAGCAATCATTGCATGAGTGCAGAGTACTGGTTCAATAATTTCCCGTGGCGTTAATTTCGTAAAGAGGACCTCATTCTCGGCCAATAGACTATCGTAGCTCATGTCATGTGCACCCAAATGCAGATAAATGCCCGCATAGAATCGTGACAGGGGCAAATGGATCGATACTGGACGTATGGAAACATCGTACATTAAACAATTTGCTGAATGATCGGCTACACTTTTCGACTCGACCTTCTCACTACCCACAATGAAATTATTACTGACTAGTGCACGTACTGTCATCTTATACAGTTTGCGCAAAAGTTTCACATCACTTGCCGCCCATTCAATAACTTGCGATATGGTTGTGGCCAGTTTGATGTGCAAATTGAAAGCACATTCCCATTCGGGCTCATAATCCATATGTTGGCCAGTTTGGCGAGTGATTGACTCCATACCCTGCATTACATTTAGGACTCCCATCAAAGCTTTGCATCCTAAAAACAGTGAGGGTTAGAAAGACACAAATTAGACACAACAATAAGAATATACAGATTTATACAACACACTAACCATCTAAAAATCCGCTACGCAATTCATTGCTTAATACATCCGGCTTCAGACTGAGCAGATAACGCAGATCATACAATATATAGTTAGCCCTCTTAAAGAACGCCATACTAGCTATATTTTTGCTAAAGTGTAATGTTTTGTTTTGGATAAATTTTCCAATGGCCACATGATGGAATGTATGCAACAGCTTATCAAATATACCCTCATGGGCAATCAAATGATGTGCAATACTCGGCACCGTAAACAGTTGCACACTCAATGAGACAATCGAAAAGGAATGATCGTGATCATCACTAATAAAATCCTCCACAATGGTGGCATATCTACGTGAAAATTCCTGTGCCAAAACCATTTTATTGTCATATTCCATTAGCATGCCCGAAATGAGCAAACGATGCCAACAAGTCCTTGCCGTTTTCCACAATTTCACATCATACTCCAGGATGTGTCGTATTGTGTAGTCCACATTCTTTGTCTGCACCAATGTGGCAAATATTTTTCGAAATAGATAATGTCGTACAAGGAACTCTTGGAACCAGGTCAACAATTGCAATGCAAACTGTTGACAGGCTACTGAATTAATGTGCAGCACTGAGGTACGCAGGGATTGGCTGTGCCTAGCATTGGTAATTAGACCGCTTGGCGGCATCATTTGATTCTCAATTGCCGTTTTCAGTTCGTTGCATTCCTTGAATGTGTCACATTTAACAACAGCACGACCCTCACGATCGATGGCCGCCACAATTTCCATGGCGTCTTTGTGGCGACATTTGGCTATCTTTGTCAGTGTCTGTATAACCTGATCGAATGTGTGCGACTCATCATTATAGAGGACTGTGCAAAATTGAGTTCCATCCACTTGTTCCCCATCCAAGCACTGCAAACTGGCATTTGGCTCTATCTCCAGATAGTTGACGCAAAACGATAAAATGGCACTAAAGCAAATTTCGCAGCGCTCTAAAACCGCAGGGGTAAGAATTTTGCTTTCCAATGGATTTTGACGATTAGCCTGTTGAATGTATGGATAGGATGATTGATTTAATCTCTCTCTTTCTCTTTCTCTCTCTCTCTATCTCTTACCAAATGAAGTTGACAATATTGATCCCTTTTCCAGGCTTCATTGTCGCCACAATCACAACAGCCACCACCGCCCGATGTGGACATCTTGTACTTGTGAAAACGATGTGCCGAACGCTTAAAGCAACTAACACACAACACACAAGTTGGATCCACGCCGCACTCACGGCAACTGTACGTGGGTTCACCATTCTTGAAGACCTTGCCACAAACGGTCGATGTATTACCCTCTTGTTGTAATTTGTCCAATGCTGCGGCAGGATTATCGCCCAACATGAATTCGACAACAACATCGATGATCTCCTCCTTGGACTGTGTCTCCTTGAACATACATTTCACTATAAAGAATAAGTCGAATATGTATCAAAATTATATAGTATTCATAATCAAAGCAAGAATTTAATCATAATGTAAAATAGTCAATTCTCTACAGTCTTCAAATAAACTACAAAAGCCTTTTCTATATACATACATACATACATATATATATATATATATATATATATACATAATATGTTGCAAGTGTGTTTTTTGGTCGTTTTTCGTTTCAATTATCACACTTACATGACCCGTGGGTCACTCCCCATTTGCTTTCCTGCAAACGTTTGATCTCTTGCAACAGATTCACATTCTTGGCGCTCGTGGAGAGCAGCTCCTCGAAGGGCAAGTAGCCAGAATTCATGGTATTTTCATCATCATCATCTTCGAAATCGCCCCATTCGGAGTCCCCACTATAATTGCCATTTTCGTCATAAATGAATTTCACTTCCATGTTATTAATATATATACATATATATATATATATATATATATATACATAGTGAATATGAAGATGAGGTGTGAAATAAAAATGTGATTAATATTGGGAAAGGATAATAAATAAACAAATGATAGTAAGACAAATGTTTAAAAGAAATGAGAGCAAGCACATACATACATATAATTAGCATAAAAACACACACACACACACACACACACACAATGTAAATGAATATGAGGAGATGGAGATGGTCTATATATAATATTAACGGCCCCGCCCGCCTGTTAGCCCAAAAATAATTTTGTATTATATCTAATAATACAATTTTTGGTTTTTATGCATTTGTTTCTAATGAAAACCGAAAATGATAGTGGGAAAGTCCTAAGGGTTCGTTCCAGACTCGAATCTATTGATCTATTCACAGACATCTCTAATAGTCTTTAAATTATACATACATATGTAAGAAATAATTGAAACCCCTTCCCCCTCTTCTAACATTCTTATCTAATCGTCAATTTCTACTACAAATTTCCAGGCAGGTTTAGCTGACGCGTGGTACTTACAAGTTGGTACATTTTTAGAATCTGCAAATAAAATTAAACAGTAAAAAGAAAAGTATAAATAATAAAATACATAAATTATAACAAAACGAACTAAATTTATTATAATACACACACACAATCAAATAATGAGAATCTGGCAATTAAGAAATAAGCAGATAAACCATTTAATCCAACATTCTTATTAAACTAACTATGTTTAACAAGCACTGGCAATCAAGGCCTTTGGCTTGGACGAAAACTACATCCATACACTAGCCTGGGATTCGAACCCTGATCCTTGTTGTTCAGTTGACTTAATGACTGGGCCACCTCATCTACCTAGGACTGCTTTTAATCCTACTAGAATGGCTAACGATAATCTCTAACAATCGTTCTCATATGGAAGCATTAAGGTAGAGTACTGACAATTGATATAACATTTTGTCGTCATTCATTATCAAAACGAAAAGTTTTGACTATCTTCAACCAGACCCTTTCAAGTTTTTGTCTGTATGTCATGACTATATGAGCTCGTCAAGTCGTGCTGATCAATATGTATGTATGTACCTACAAGGTCGATAATGGGCTTTCTTCAGTGCGTCGCACACTTTTGGCCTAAATGAAAATCTACTCTTCGCAAGGGTATGAAAAAACACAAATTTCACTCAAATTGCACACACACACACACTAACAAAAAGTGATTGCGAAAGTTTCTTTTATGGGTGTAGTATTATCAGTATAATCACAATCTGATGATGAGAACGTTTCATGTGGCAATCAGTGGGAAGCAAAAATGACTCTTTAAGCATTTAAAGACCTATTGAACAATTTGCATGATCATGATAAATCTATAAGAAACATAAGTCGACCACGACAGGAAATTCTAGCTTCTTGTTTAGGCTTCTATGAATCAATCTTCGAAACTACGTTAAAAAGTGAGTGAATTCTCGAAACTGCCCTCGAATAAAGAGAATGTCTGTTTTCAGAGGCCTAAGGCGCAATAGACTGGAACAAAGAACATCTCCCACGACTGGAACCAAATGGAGTCCAGATACCTGTAACCCTGTATATAACTACTACATATACACACATAAGCAGTGAAGAATTTCTCCAGAAAAATGCCAAATGTATTTACCTAAAAGCAACAAAATGCTTAAATAAGTATATTATGTATGTACATATGTTCTTTGGATATGCTTATAGAACCAACAAGTTATGGGTCAGACGCTATAGAATATACATATGTATGCATATATAGGAAGGAATACATTCGGCGTAAAATCGAAGGAATAAAACTAAAAAAACTTGATAAACAAAGGTGAGGTTTATCAAAAGTATCGAATTGGCCTTTAATAAATCACCTTTTTTTTAATAAAGACAAGCGACTGACTATATTGTACATACTATATAATATCCATGTAAGTATGTCTAATTGAGTCAGTTCCGTTCTTTTCGCACACAAAGAAACACAGCGGGCAAGGCTATGCGTAATACTGAGACAGAGAAAGGTGAGGAGGAGGAGGACCGTAAGACGGGGGAGTGGGGTATGCCATGAGAAGCCATAATGGAACACGTCAGAGCATCTCAAGTTGAATAAACCAAAATCATGTATTTGACTTTGACTTGTTGACCACGATGTTGTTGTCTTTTTTACCTTCGATTTCATATTAACCAATATAGATCAATATGCATATGTTTAGTGGATCTTGGAGTAGATAAGGGAGGAATAGAACAGAAGAGAATTGAATGCAGACTAGATTCAGCATTCTGAGGTCAAACGACCACCAATCGTCAGAAATTCAAAACCTAGACACAAAATGGCAAACCACACAAATTCAAGAAGCAAACAACAATCTATGATATATGTAAATATTGTATACAAGTATTTCAATAAATAAAAGTATATAGAGTTTACAAAAACTACCAAAAGGAACTTTCTTCCACAAATGTTTCCATTTATCTTTGTCTCAAAAAATTTTTACTTCTGGCTTTGTGTAAATCTATCGCCTCTTGCCATGTTTTGTCGTATTATATTATCTTGTTGACGTAGTCAATGGATTACTACATACATATATAATCTAGATTCTAGAACCAACTTCTGGGGATGATAAGACCGTGTCGATGGCATTATAATTCCCTACTTTTCTGCTATGAATGCCATTTGGATGACAGATTTATCGGAAAATCTAGCAAGGAAAACAAATTTCATTTTCCTAATTGACAAAAAAGTTAAGTTCAATTTCGTTTCATTTACTATTTTGGCTTAATTCGAATAGTATTTCCTGGATTTTTTTGTTCCATGACGTGGAACACTTCCGGTGCAATTGTATGTACACACACATACATAATCTTATAGCTATCTGTGTGAAATCTTTTGGGCTTGTATTATAGCCAAAAACAAACAAAGAAGTGCAGATGAAATCGTTTTCTCTTGGTTTTAATGCAGGATATTTTCAAGTCAAAGTCATAATTTTGAAATTTTTGTTCCAAATCTGACTCTCTGTCTCTCCCTTAGCTGTTGGCTGTTTCTTTTAAGCTCTCGCTCTCTTTCTATCCTCCTCCTCTCTCAATGACTTGCTTACACATATATGTATGAAAAAAGCTTGAATAAACTTCTAACGGAATGTGGTGCAAACAAGTTTTGTTGTTGTCGTTGTTGCTGTTTTTGTTGTTGTTGTGGTATAATAGATGGGTAACAAACAGCTGAGTGTGTGAGAAAAAATTTAAAAACTGAAGTGATTGAAAGCCAATCATTTGCGGAAATGCAACAACAACAACAACAAAACATATTCAATTACACAAATATGTAATATTTATTCAGATATTTACCTGTTTCCGTTTCATTTTGAAATTCGAAAAACTTTGGCGATTCCTTTTTAAAAAATTCGATGAAAACTTTGGGTGACAATGTGCCAGACTGCTGTTTCAGACGCCACTCCTTAAGGGGGAATTGCATTCGGGCTGGGGCGGGGCAACAACATTATCATCCATATCGTACCGATCCATAATTTGAATGGCTTTATTTCCGGAGCTTTTCACGAATTTTCCACAATTTTGGCGTTGTTGATTTTAGCTGCCTTCTGATTAATGGACAGGGGGAAGGGGGTGTCTTCCTCTCTCTCTCACTCTCTTTCTCTCTGTGAGTGGGGGTTTTAGCTTGTCGTCCTTCGTCGTCGCTCTCCTCGATGATTGTTATTGCTGCAGTTATAACGTTTGTTGAAATTTTGCTTGCTATCCCACTCTATATCGTACTGCCACACATTCGTACTCACTCTCACTCTTTTTTCTTGTTGGTTTGCTCGCTTGCTCACAATATCACACACTCTTCTTCTTTAATTTAAATAAAATGAAAAAAGAAAAAATCAAAATGGGAAACCACAAATGAAATGGAAAATGGTTGCAGGCAAAAGAAAACAATGAAAATTTTTCCCGAATTTGAATTTTGGATTTTTTGGCTCTCTTTCTTATTGTTATTAGTTCTACTTAATAAAGAGCTGGTTATTGTAAAATAGGTAAACGTGAATATGTAATTTGTCGCAAAATTGAAATTTTTCTGTATATTGCTTTCGATTTCGAATAATTTATGATTATTTATAACACACAGCACAGTACGGTACCCAAACACAACTTAAAGATTGATTTAGTTGACATGTTTGGCAATTGTTACTAACAACACAATGAAACGGAAATGAAAGTTTTCCTTATATTCAAAATTGACAACAATTGTGCGTGCGCATTGAGTTGACATACACGAGAATTGCAGTATTTGCAAATAGTTACTATTTTTCGGTTTCGATTTGTAGAATTGTTTTTTTTTTTTTTTTTTTTTTGGATTATTTCGTATTAGATTTTTTGGTTTTCTTTCTTATTGTTTTCTGTTGTTATTTGGACCAATTGCAACTGTTGCTTGGCAATAATTTCCTTTTCTTTGTATCTAAGAAATTGTTGTTCTTGCAAAAACAAAACAAACGCACTGCCTAACGAGTGGGAGTGAGTGAGAGAGCGAAAGAGTGCGATAGCGCGCATGACAGTAGCACGGAAAAAAAACACACACACACACACACACATACGAGCTCGAACACATGCACACACAAATACAGATATTGATACATGGGAAATTATTTATATTTAATGCATTTAAACCAGCATTTTCATTGGCAAATTCAATTGTTTAATGGCGTCCTTATAATTTCACATTTAACACATTTGTTTAATGTTGTTTTTTATTCGAACCACGAGCACCACACACACCACGAGCACACATACATATTTACACGAGCATACACATGTAGATACATATATTGGTTACATACACTTATATTTTCCGTTTACATAAATTTCACATTAATTTATCCCGTATACTTGTGTCTTGAATTTTAGCAATTATTATCTAAATAAAAAAAGTTGTTACACGTTTTGTTGCAGTGTCGTAATTGGATGCAATTCTCCCTCCCTCTCTTCACTTTTAAAATTTTTTTTTGCTACGCGATTTATATTCGCCTTACTAAATAATACAACAACAATACTTCGCCGCGCTTAATATTCGCCGTAAATTTTTGCCTTTCTCGCCACAACTTTTTGCCCTCTCGCCGTACATTTTTTACCCTCTCGCCGTAACTTTTTGCCTTTCTCGCCGCAACTTTTTGCCCTCTCGCCGTACTCAAAATGAGTACAAATGAGTAATCACACTATCGATAACCGATAACTAATTTAATACACTATACCGCCAATCTTGAATTTGTATAATTATATCAAACTTTTAGTCAATCATTACTAATTTCTTTTAATGTTAGTGCCATGCATTTACCTTTTAAAATTTGTACTTAAATTTCAATTTGTTGTGTTCTTGTGTGTAAACACATCCAAAAACAATAAAAAATTACACTTTGTTGCTAAATCAATCCAAAATTCAGTTACTTCGAAGTTTTTTGAAAGTTCTTATTAAGAGAACCGTTATTCCGGCACTAAACTACTATTAAACAATCGATTCGAAAATAGTTTTTGTCTTTAATAATTATTTTCCTTTCATAACATACAGCTGTCGTTTATACATATAGAAACTAATTACAAGCTAAATGCCACGACGCACTGGCTTAGGTGCAAACAGAACTTTGGCCGGTTTGCATAGTTCCAGCTCGCTGCCTGGTCGCACGGCCAGACAAAGCTGAATTTCTACCAGAGATGCCTCCGTCCAGACACTATGGGACACTAGAATGGTGGTCCTCAGACGCACATTGGTCTCATGCTCACCCTGCTCGGTCATGATGGGCTTAAAGTCCGACATTTTGGGCACCACCGTGTGCATATGCTGATCGGGATATTTGATTTTGATGCGCATGTCCGCCTTTTGCGATTCCAGCAGATTGTCAATCTCAGCCACAAATGGCACGGCAGCTATAAGACCTGCCGTCACCTTAATCACATTATCCTGCGACTGCAATGGACATGGCTCCAAAATATTGGCCACACATCGACGTATTTTATCGTTAGCCGGCGGCAAGGCCAGAGGTGGAGCATGCTGGACCAGTGGCAAAATTTCACGGAATACTCGGCCAGGCTTTGGATCGGTTATGGCGTCCAATTTGCTCAACAGCTGACGGGTAAAGCTATCTGGCTGGGCATCAGCCGATGTTGTGTGGGATAGTGACGATTTTTCCTTGCTAACTGAACCATCTGCTCCCGATGGGAGTTGCATTTGCTGTTGCTCTTCATCGTCCTTGCTATTTGCCTTGATGAAGGCACTTATATCGCCGGCTGTTTGTAATAGCATTTGACATGGACCCAGAGCGCTTTGGGAACGGTCGCGTACCACGAGCACCAAATGCAAGGCACAGGCACGGAGTCGCAATTGCTTCACCTGCAAAATATCCCCGTAATTCAGCCCGGAGAATGTGTGCTGCAGCTTTAGGCAATTTCGTATAAGAGCAGCCAGAGATTCCTTGAGAGGGACACGACTCCGCTGGGTGCTGGTGCATCGTTGCATTTGTTCGATTTGAATTTGGGCCGCTAAAAGGTCTCCAAAAAATTTGATGTGCCATACATGTCCGAGTCAATGGCTCCCAGGCGCTAACAAGATGAACACAACATTTAAATAGGATAAAAACTTTTAATGGGTTAACCTTACCTGTAGATTGCTCTGGGCGGTTTGGAGCAATGCCACTCGCTCATCGGTCATCGTGAAAATCTCCTCAATGTGATTGAGGATCATTTGCAAATAGTTGGCAGATTTGCCCGCTGCTTGGACCACCATGCCATTAGACGAAGAGGCTCCTTCGATGGGCAGCTGTGGAACCAGATGAGGCATACTATCTCTCAAGTAGGCGTAATGGCGATGCGTTGCCGTAGGCAGGAGACTGATGATGGGTACCAGATGCTCTGCGGCATTGAAAACCAAGATCAAAACGCAAAGATATGCCGGATCCTCGACATCACGTTCGGGCGTTTCGAAAAACGGATGCACATAGAGCAAATGCTGGGCTACAGCCATCACCAGGTGTGAATGCTTTTGTCCAATTTTTCTCATGCAGGCATAGGTGGAATGGCGATCCTGAGGATATTTGGCCAACACATCGAGCAGCTTTTGCACCACCATCAGCAGGCAGGTCTGAGTGGATACGCGACAGGCACCAAGCATCAGATGCAAGCCCTCGCGCACATCCACCGAGTAATCCTCGAGCGAGCTGAGCATAATTTCCAACTGATCCTCACGAAGAACAATGTGTCTGGCAATTGCTGTTAAGCTGTAAATGGCCTTTAGGCGGACATCCTCAATCTCGTCGTTGAACATGTCCACAAGAAAGTCCAAACTGGTCACAGCAAAATCCGGACGCGACAGGGCCAATTTACACATCGAGGCGACAGCTGCCGTTCGGACCTCAAGAAATTCATCCTCCAGCCCATGGATTAGAGCACCACAGGCTCCGCTGGCTATAATCGAAATACTTCTGGCGTCCAAATGCTCTTGCGGGGCGTCATCGCCCCAGCGTTTCCCCGAAGACCACTCGCCACTGGTGACAAGGCGAGCTCCTCTCTCGTGCGCCGTCCGCTTGCGTCGCAGATTACTCATCAGCTTTTTGTCCAACGTTTGATTAAGAAATTCTCGACTAACCAGTGTCATGCCGCCAAGCAATTCGGCGGCAAGGACTCGAATTTGAAGTGAGAGATCACACAAAGACTCGCATACCTTGCTGAAGGCGGCATCTATCATCCGGATATCCTCTTGTTCGCCTCGCCCCTCCGAGCCAATGATATGATCTGGATGACAGTTGCCCAGCACATAGACAAGACGTAATGCCTCCATGCGGACACATTCGTAATCGTCCTTCATGGCCTCCACAGCTCGTTTGTATAGCACCGCCGGCAATTTGGAGCCGCGTTCGCCTAGTGTTAGCAAGGCATGCAGAGCCTGTGCCCTAACACCAGAATCCTGAGAGTCTATATAAAAGGCCAATTTCCACACGTAATGCCGCTCGCTCTCCAAACGGGTGGCGAAATTTCCAATTACCAACATGGCATTCTTTTGTGTATGGGTTGAGCCCGAGCGCAGCTGCTCTTTGGCCAGATGGGCCACCTGCGTATTATACGACATGGGTACCAAGTGACCACGACGTTGGCCAATCCTATACAGACACATCATGCCCTTGGCCAGCACCTTTTGGGCAGTCTCCTTACGCAACAGATACATAAAGTAGTCAATAATAAGTGTCACTGCCTGTTCTGTAGTGCATTCGCAGCCCAGGCCACTCAGCAGTTCGAGCAGTTTAACGCGAACCGAAGTATCGCTATCGGGATCCTGTAGTTGATACAATTGGAATATCTTTGTTGAAGACTCCTTCAGTTCCGCCAAATCCACATTTTCGTAGGTGATCTCATCGGTTATTTTTACCAGCACCTCGAGCAGTTCCTTGGTCGAGCGGCCAGTTGTGGTGGTGGTGGTGGTGGTAATGTTGGTGGTGCTGCTGCTGCTGCCCGTTGTCGTCTGCTGACCCTGACCACTGCTCAGAAGCGGACCAGCACTGGAAGTCGCTACAACTGTGACACTGGTGTTGGGATCCACTGCCGTACTGGCACCAGCACCAACATCTCCAATGGCACAACTTGCACCTGCACTGGCTATGGTATCAGTTGCTCCACCCGTAAAGTATGGTTCCAATTGGCTCAGGACTTGCAGTTTCTTTTCGGTTGCCTTACTTTTTGATTTGCTCCTATTGATCGCCGATGCCGCCAAAGTCTGTAGGCGAAGCTTCTTCAGCGGAGGCGCTCCGTCAATGGTCTCCACATAGGAGCCATGGGTCTTTTTAATGGCCAGTGCCATTGTTTTATAATAAACGTTTGATGTAAACTCAAGAATTGCGGCTTCTTTTATTTTGTTAAAACTGTGGCACACTGTGCTGCCAGATCATACAAATTCAATTCAGTGGTAACACTGGCAAAGTAGCCCAACCGACATTCTGCACGAATCGCATTCAACATATGGTTGGTAATCGGAAAGTAATCGATTATCGACAAGAAAGTTGTTTGCAAAACAAAATTTATCCATAATAAGATGTGAATTTGTTTTTTGGAAAGATGCATTCCCACGCAAAAGATGGATCCGGAATTAATGTCGGCGGCAGTCATGAGGGTAAAATTCGCTGTATTTTTCTCAGTGAATTCCATGCCACTGCTGGTTGCAAAATTAGCTGCCAGGTAATGTGTATGGGAATCCAGTGTCATTACAACTTTGCTGATTTTGTCTTTAACCATTGACAGGTTCCCGATAATTATATATCCAAGGAGGTCTTTGATGCCATTAATGTATACATTATACCGAAGCAGCATCTGCAGCGATGCATACTTACTGTGAATGCCATGGATGTGAAAATTGTGGGTTATCCGGTGGGTATTCAGGATCAGCAGAAATATGCTCGAAACGCGTTTCTCTTCAATTTGTGTTTCGTTTGCGATTCTCGTGCACGTTCTGTACAATATGAGCCAGTTGTCAAGAAGCTATCTGAATATCTCATCATGATGGAAGAGGAATCGAGCATCCTTTCGCGGGAAGATAACAAAGTGCGTTTGCAGAACATATTTGAAACGGTTCTGAGGGATTTAAATGAGCGCAAGGTGGCCACCATTGTGGAAGGTGATAATACCATATACTTGAAGATTGTAATGCATAAACCAGATCCTCCGGCTGTCAAGGATCATATGGTGCCATTGTTATTAGATAATTTAAGGGACACGCCTCTCGAAAATTGGGATTTGACCACACAACAGGTAAGCAAAATTACAAATCCAAGACTGGGTCACTATTAATTATTTCCTCTTTTTTTTTTAGATTTTGCCATATATTAATGGCATCAATCATGTTGCTCGCATTGCAGCCGAGGCAGATGTCGAAACGGATCTGGTAAAGTCATGTATACAAAATTTGGTTTATTATGGTGTCGTCCAGCTTCTACCCATTCTTAAATATGGTAACGTGTATATGACCCAAAATCTGAAGCATCTCATCCAGAGCAGTGAGTTGAGTAACGCTTGCCGCAAATATGTGGCTCTCAATCCGGACAAGGTGTTGCCCAGCGTTCAGCGTATATTCCAATTCTATGCATCGATGACCCATGGCGTTACATTGCGTGCAATTTGCCAGCGGCTCTGTCCACAGAATCACAATATCGATGAGCGAAAGATGGTTATCTTTGGGCTACAGCACAAATTTATACGCTGCATTCACAAATATCCTGTATTCACGGGTTCCGTGCCATCCGGTAGACAAAAAATGTATACGGGTCTAATCAGTTTTGATGAGATATGCTGTAAAACGGGCCTATCGCCATGTACAATTGAGCGGGACATTGAAAAGGACACAAATGTGACTGTGATTTGGAAATAGTTAACAAAATAATCTTCATGAATTCCACAAGCTGCTGTTGCTGCTGTTGCCAAGTGCCACATGTGGTAGCACACATGCCGCAGGATAAAGAACCAAGGCGGCGCCATGGGGTGTTAACAATGATGTACCAACTCCAAAGAATAATCTAAATTTTAACTATTTTATATATACATAGATAATGTTTTGTTCTAGCTACATATTTAAATACAACTGCATGTACAAAATTGCAATTTCTTATGTTACTCTTACTTTTTTCATTTGTTTAACAAGATCAAAGATCTAAAATGTATATTAGTTTCATTTTCCTTAAAATTTCTTTTATTGTTTGTAGATAGTTTTTCAATAATGAAGAATTTTCCAAGGCATGCTTTAAGCATTAACCATAATGATAACATTGTCAAGCGATTGTTTTAGATTTAGTCGATTATTACTGAATTAACCATATAATACAAATATAATGTTTGGTTTACCAATCGATCGACTTAAATGCGGTAAAGTAATACCTAAGAAATCTGTTTATATAAGTATAGGTTTGCCTTTTTACCTCTTAGTAAATGTATATATATAGATCCACAATTGTCTGATAGTTAAAAGGAGATTCGAATTTGTTTATGATGATGGAAGGTGTCAATTGAGTAGAGTTACATCCAACTGGAATTAGAATGTGTTGTTTTCTTTTGCTTCGGCTGACTCCTGTCTTGAATTTATGTTGGTCACCATGGTCACTGTACTAACAAGACTGTCTTTGTAGCCTTGGCAACTTCGCCATCGACTCCTGTCTCGCTTCTATTCCTATTAGCCATCATCCATATGCTATTCCTGAAAATAATAATAAAAACAAAAAAAGGAATGGAATTATGTATTCGTATCAATCGGTTAGGTTGCTATGCGCTATGGATACCAATTATTTAAACCTCATGTTTGTTATTGAATGCATTTATTGATAGCAACCTTTATAACTCTAGAAACGTATCAATTGATTCCTTAGATATCATTCAAAAGATGCGAAAACGACTTCCCTCGATTCGCCTTAGTTTAATTATTAAATTTAATATTAATAGCAAACATTGTCAATGTGTGTAATGAATCGAAATTTCAAAACGAAACGAAAAACCAACAATTTTCAATCATAGTTAACTGTGCGATTACGTTTTGTGACCTCGGCATATTGAGGATGTGCCTTAGTTTCAGTTATAATCTGGAACTTTTCTACTGAACACACAAAACCGATTTGAAAATAAATAAAAACAAAAAAAAAAAAAAAAACAACACGAAACACTTTTTATATTCACCGATAAAGTAAACAAATATATATGTGTCCAAATATATATATATATATATATATAGAATAAGTTTCTTTGGAATTTATTGGTTTTCAAAAAATTACGAAATATAAAAATAAAACGCGTCCGCCGAGCAGCAATAGACAACCGGGTAATATACCAAAACAAACACACGTATATATTTTTTAAAAAGGTAAAACCCCGCCGTAATTTGATTACGGAACTGCAAGTGGATCGTGCAAAATTTTTCAAAGTCGCGACGCGTTTAAAATAACTCAAATTCCGAGAGAAAAACAGGAAGTGAGAGAGAAAGAGAGAAGGCCAAGAGCTGAAATTTTAATTTGTTTTATCCCAAAATTTGTACAACTTCCTTGTTTGTGCTGGTCTCTGGATCAAATCCTGGCGATATACCCATATAGAAGGAGGACCAGCAGCAGATAGTTCTATATAGAACATACAACAGAGGTAAGTAAACCAGAAAACCGTAAAAAACCGTGTTCGAATAATGAAGTAAGATCCATCGATTGGATTTATTGCAGTTTGCGTGTTTTTGTTTTTGTTTTCTTGTTTTTTTGTCCGTCTTCGGATTCCAATTGCGTTTTGTCTTTTACTTGTAAAACTAAAAATTACCAGTTTAACGCGTTCATCAATTATTCATCAAGCAATCAACACGAAAACTTTCTGAATGCTAAAGCAAAAGGACCAACAACAACAACAACAACAAGCTGACATAGTGAAAAGCAGCTAACTCATTTAGTTGCAGCAAATATATATATATACATATATATATGTATACATATACATATATCTATATATATATATATATGTATATATATTATCGGGTAAGTAATAGTAAGGACTAAATGGGACTAAAATACATATTGCCTCACAAAGGCCAGAAGTTGGAGGTAATCCTTTTTTATAGAAACCTTTTATCGAAGTGTAGAAAATATCCTTCTCAAACTTTATAGCATCCTTTGGAATGACTTTTGGATGTGTTATGTAGTTATATATGTTGGGCGTCTATCTGTTGATTGATCCAATGCTTCGTTTATCCTTATAATATTTAGACAATTGTTTAATAGATCGTCCGTCAGTTGTATCATTATGGATCTTATATATTTTTAGATTTCGTCTATATACAAGTTCCTAAGGTGACTTACTTGGCCTAAAAGATGTAGCCATTCGAGCCCTAAGGACATCAAAGACAATGACAATTTGATCTTACTAGATTCCTATCCTTCGTTCTGGTGTCTTAATTGCAGATGCCTGTAGTTGGCCAAGAACTTTTGGCATCATCGAAAAGTTTCTAAACGAACATTGCTTAGAGAGTCCTCTGGGCCAGAGCCATTGTCTTCCTTAAAATCGAGCCTGTATACATATATATTTAGGTAAAGTTCAGAAATCAGAAATAATAGATTGAACAGAAGGCATTATAATTCGCATTCAAAGATTGCAAATCAAGCGATACTTGAAATAAACAGAGCAATAAGTGTCAAGCTCAAAGGACTATAAAGAAAAATATTGAAATAAAATTAGAATTTGAAGATTTCAAATGATTTTAATGCCAGAAAACTGCGCCAGTCTGTTCATTTAGTTGCAATTCTCAACTAGTTTTACAATTTTGGAGTCGGCTAATTTTGTTGATTCTAGGACTTAAGATTTATTGAATTAGCTTTATAGATGAAATAATCGTTTGTCAGAAGATTGTCCTATAGCCGGCTTTTTCTATGTTTGCTTGGTATTCAAATACTTGCCAACTTCCGTGGGTACTTTAAAAAGCCTCTTCACCCTGCAAACTACACACAACAAGAAGGTTGAGCAGTTTTCAAACGTTATATACATATGTATGTACATATTAAATAAAATGTTTTGTGCCAAAAATTTGCTAGACAAATTCATTTACTTTAATTTACCTCATTTTCTCGATGTCATGTCAAAATTGTATGGCCCAAAGGCCGCCAGGACCCCCCCCGGTCCACATATGTATATATATCACGTCACATATCATATCACATATGTCATGTGTGTGTGTGTGTTTATTTTGCGGGGTTGCCCTAGGCACTTGAGGCAATTCCGGATAGTCTCATTCACATCATCTGGCCCAGAAATCACACAATTGGAATGCGCTGCGCTGCGACTTTCGCTTTTTATTTTCATTCTTTTAGCCCCGATCGATCTAACAATAATTTAGTTTCAATCAAATTTGTTTCACGACTATTTATTCGATTGCTTTTAGTTTTTCTTTCCGCCCTCACCCTCACCCTCCGGCCAAAACACTTGAATGCCTGGCATATTTGGGCATATATAGTATACACATATGTATGTATGTATGTATGACATAGAAAACCAAAAACAACACGCGAACCTCCTTTCGGATGCTCTCGAATTTGAGCACCAAAAAAGAGAAAGGACCCCCAAGACTACTTGGAACGTGGCACAATACACATTAGTTTTGTGGGAATTTCAGTTCAGGCGCATAATTTCACACTTACTGTCTTTGCCTTTGTCCTGCAGTAAGTGCTCAATTTCCGTTTCATCCAAGAAAGAAATGGAAGATAGTTCTCCTCAAGATGTCTCAGAAGAAAATCCCCTCAAGAGTTTGGTTTAATGTTGGGTTGGGTTGGGTCATTTCGTATTAACTTTCCAATGCTAAAAAACATTTTTATTCCAGAATTGAAATCGAAAGACTCTAAACGGTAAGATATCATCAGAGTAAGTCGAAGGGGGCAGAGGAGGAGCAGTGAGGAGAAGCTCTTGCTTAAGTAGTGCATCGGAACAACAAGACAGATAAAAGACATCGAACCCGATGGCTTCACTAGCACCAACTGCCCATGATCGACGTATCCATGAGTTGGACCACAATGTTGAACAACTCTTTGATGTGAGAAAGGTAAGTGACGGCAGGATACGCATCCTTCCTCCCTTAGATATGGAGTAATCATTCGTCTCTGATAGCGTTTGGGCAAAGGAGCCTATGGCATTGTGTGGAAGGCAGTTGATAGACGTCAAAGGGAGACAGTGGCTCTTAAGAAAATCTTTGATGCCTTCCGTGATGAAACCGATGCCCAACGTACATATCGTGAGGTTATCTTCTTACGTGCCTTTCGTCATCATCCAAATATTATACGCATGTTGGATATTTACAAGTAAGTCACAGTAGGAATAGGAATAAAGATATATATTTCACTTTTGTTTCATTTTTAGGGCTGGCAATGACTTGGATTTTTATTTAGTGTTTGAGTTTATGGAAAGCGATTTGCATAATGTGATTAAAAAGGGTGATGTACTCAAGGATATACATAAACGTTTCGTTATGTATCAATTGATTAATGCCATCAAATATATGCATTCGGGCAATGTTATACACAGAGATTTGAAGCCAAGTAATATATTGATTGATACAAAATGCAGGTAAGTTCTCCGCCCGACCGCCCCGACCTTCTTAAATCCATCCATCTGTTTCTTTGCCGCTTCTTTTAGACTTAAAGTTGCTGACTTTGGATTGGCTCGTACGCTTTCCACGAAGCGTAAGAACTATGACAAATGTGATAATATTGAGAATGAGGTCATGTTGACAGATTATGTGGCCACACGTTGGTATCGTGCACCAGAAATTCTAGTTGCCAGTCGCAAGTAAGTATCAGGTGGGTTGGCGGAGAGGGGGAAGAGAGATTGAAAGGTTTCCTTTGATTTTGTAGATACACAAAAGGCATTGATATGTGGAGCTTGGGCTGTATATTGGGCGAAATGATACGCCAGAAGCCACTTTTCCAGGGCACCAGCACTGTGAATCAAATTGAAAAATTGTTAACGCCTTGCCCGATGTTACGCCCCAGGATATTGAATCGATGGGTGCGACTTTCGGTTCGGCATTGCTTAGTAAGAAAATTGTACGCGATCGACGATACTCGCTGGAGGAGATGTTACGCAATTGCTGTGATGATGCCATGTCATTGGTTAAATCTTTACTTATACTCGATCCAGATTCTCGTATGACAGCCAAAGTGGCCATTGTCCATCCGTATGTGAATCGTTTTCGTACTGCATCCGCTGACATGGAATTGCGATCGGATGTTGTTCCACCCCTTCAGGATGATGTACGCTATGGTGTGAATGAATATCGTTCAAGACTTTATGATATGATATTGATGGAATCTCGAAATTCACGAAATCGCATTATTAGTGCTTGTCCCAATCGAACGGCAACTGGTGATGGAGGTGGTGGAGGTGGAGGGGGAGGACATAATGCTGCTGCCGCTGCTGCTGCTGCTGCTGCTGCTGCATCTGCTGCTGCTGCTGCCGGGCGTTCAGTATCACGGATCAGGTGAGATTCTCCTTACTTATGTAAGATTTTGTATGTGCTTGGGTCAGGGGAAATCATGGGGGGCAATGAGGATGGCTTAGGTTTTGGGGATTGAAGTTGAGTGTGTTTTGGTGCAAGGAAGTCTAGCTGCTCACTCGGTTTTTTCAGATATCGTCGTCCGTCATAGCATAAGCGTTCAACGTCATCTACAGCCACAATGACGAAGACGTCCAATTTAAAGTTACATCAACCCTTTAAAGAGAGAGAACAACAACAGCCAGTCATCTGGAAAGATTCACTTCATCATCATCCACAGCAACAACAACAACAACAAAAACTACAACTACAAGAGCTGCAATTATCAAAGCAACATAAAAATCAACCCAAATCTCAGCATTTACATTCGACAATGAAACAATCATTAAAGAAATAACATCTAATGATTATACAGTTAATAATACTATAACAATATATGTAATCTATGCAACTTATTAGAACATTTGTAAACTTTCAAAGATATAAGCATACATACTTACACATCGATCGAGCCGACTGATATGGATCAATAGGGCTAGACTTAAAGTAAAATTTCGCCAATTTTGAATGTGTAAAAATTATATTAATAATTGTAGGAATTGGCTTTTTTTTTGACACCAAACTATAAGTTAACTGAAAGGGCTATAAATATTGTAGTTAACCGATTTTGATTCATTATATCTATCACCAAGTTATTGAGTGTGAACTGGTTACTAGAGAGCGAGGTGAACAAATCTCTGTCCGTCTGTATAAGCCTCTAGATCTTGGGGATTATAAAAGCTATAGCTATCAAATTTTATAAGTAGACTTCTAAAATAGTTATGCAGTTGAAGTGTGCTTCAAATTTTGGCCACGCCCACAAATGTTGTATTTATTAATGTTTAGATAAATGCGTAAAAGGGCGCTATTGATCGCTATGTGACGTAAAGTATAGTGACTTGGCGAGAAAGAGAAGATGAGGGACTTAGTTTCACTTGGTGCATGGTATACGGAAGTCGGCGCGACGACTTCATTTATATTGGAATGAATTAAGAACAATTATTGTTTATAAACAAATTAAATTTTGTAAATGTAACATAAAAAGAAACAAATTTGTAGCGAAAATTGTGCGACTTGCTCATATTGTAAATGCAGGACAGCAAATACATTTAGTCCAGCTTAGGATTAGATTTATTTCTACATATTTCAAGCGTGTAGAATTAGGAAATAATTTCTTCAAAGACTGACCGATGCGCATCCCTTGCCACCAATTCCAAATGCCTCCTCATCTTTACCTTCCGCTGAACTACTAAT
This sequence comes from Drosophila equinoxialis, assembly GCA_018150345.1. Classification (NCBI taxonomy): domain Eukaryota; kingdom Metazoa; phylum Arthropoda; class Insecta; order Diptera; family Drosophilidae; genus Drosophila; species Drosophila equinoxialis. Next base: position 3,095,043 of record JAECWI010000002.1, on the reverse strand, counting down.
ATGTACATCCTCATCCAACAATCTTCAATCGTCTCCCATCTCCTAGAACCGGCGACCCGCCGACTAATCCATCAGATGACAATCCACTTGGAGTGAATACGATTCATCGCAATTACACACAAACCTGGTCGGAACAGAACCGGCCTCATCATCATAATCAGCATAATCATCGCCGCCATCATCATCATCGTCAGCAGCACGTGCATGTCGCATCTCCAATAGAGCCACCGAACAATTCTGGAGAATCTGGCGAGGTGACACCAACACCAGGACTGCCATCATCACAAGGATCACAAGGACTACCATCACAAACGGCTCACCACCGTTCGGCCAGTCAGGCCCCGCCTAGAGATCGTGATAATAACGAGGTGACTTTAAGCCGCGAAATGGCCGCCGTGGAGGCTACAGCACCGCGTGCCAGCAATGGGAATGGCGTGTGGCAGGAAGCAACATTGAATAACCATACCCCACCTAGCTTCAATCATAGTAATGGTCATAGTCATGGACACGGACATGGTCATGGTCAAAGCCATGCAACATATCATCCTCATAGTCATGGTCAGAAAACGGCAGAACAGAATTCTACGATGTGGCAGCCACCAGCAACAGCGAGTTTGCAATGGCCGGATCATCCGACATCGAATTCCAATCCGCCTCCAGTGGAACAGCAGCAGGGGCAGCATGACACGGGCATGCGACTGAGATCGCGTTCGCTACGCAGGACTTCCCAGGATAAAGCAAAATTAAAGCCCAAACTTCATCCACTACCCGAGAGCCAGCATTCTGGAAAATCTGAATCCACACCGAAGGCATCCTCACTGCAACATCATGTTGAACGTATGCTGGCAGTTCACACTGATAAGAAAAGAGAAGGCAGAAAAGTTTCCAAAAAGGAAGAGTATCGTCCATACGAGCAAAAGCCCGATGATTTGGAGGTCGCCCTGAATGCTCTGCAGTTGCAGCAACATAAGAAAAAGATCTCCGATTTGCACAAACCGAGATACCAGAAGAAGGAACATTATGACCAACATAGGGAGCGTAACGAATGTATCGAACCCGAGTCCCATCCATTGCCAACGGAGTCAAAGCCAAAAGAATCAAAGAAAATACGAGTGGTGGTCACACCAAAGGTGGCTAAAGCAAAAGATTGTCCATCCCAATTCAAACCGCAGCAGCAACAGTCGCAGCAGCAGCAGCAGCCGTTGCCGCTGCCGGCGGGTGATGGGGCAAGTGGAGAATGCTTCTACACACCTAAGGACACACAGCGTCAAAGGAGCAGCAACAGCAGCGACAGAACCATTGGCGCAGCCAGCACCACAGCCAATGCAGCTGCGGCCGCTGCCTATTGCTATAGAACCCGTATACTCTATCTGGAGGCGGAGATGGCCAAATGTAAGCGGCAATTGGTTACCTATGTGGAGGATAATAAAGAGCTTCTCGGTCAACGTCCCCTACGTTATCATTACACGCAACTGCAATCAGACGAGGAGGAGGATTTGGATGAGGGCGAAGATAATTATGGAAACCCTGAAATGCTATTAGCTGCACTTACACGACAAGCCGACTCGCCACAATGTGATTCTGGTGTAGATATCGAACATAGCGGTGTCGGTGTCAGTAACAGTGGCGGAGCCGGAGGTGACCCCAGTTCAAGTCAAGCAAATTATAAAAGCTTTAAGATGCAACAGCATAAACAAAAGCAATTGCAAGTCAAAGAATTTCTAACACGTGACGATCCTAATGCCTACGCTCATGAGCTTCGCCCATGCAAGACTAAAGTCTATTCTGATTTTGCTGATCATCAGAGGCAACACCAGCAGCAGCAGCATCACCATCAGCAGCAGCATAAGCAGGACAGCAGGCAGTACCAGCAACGGGAGAAACTTGAAATGGGATCATATGACACGCATAATCGGACGCATCATCAGAAGCAGTACCGTTACATTAAACCAAATAGCAAAGACTTGACCTATGAATGCCAACATTTCGTTACTTTGGGGGCTACAAAACCGGTGCAGGTTTCTGACATGACAACAGACTCACGCTCTTGTCAACGTCAACGATTTCATCATCAACATCAGCAACATCAACATCAGCAACATCCACATCAGCAACAACAACATCAGCAACAACAACAACAACAGCATCGTGTGCGTCCTGGCGATATACAGGAAGCTCAATACCTTTAACCAATTTTTCGAATGAAAGAGTTAGATATATTAAAATCGTTTCTGTTGCCACCAATATCCATAGATATATCTAACCTAATCTTAATCTTACTTACAAAAAAAAAAAAAACAAAAAAAAAAAAATACCAAAAACCAATTAAAATTTCTAACAAGTGACAGGGCAAAATTAAAAGGGATAATCCACCAAGCAATCAAGAAGTTTATCATAAAGACAAGAATATATAAACAATTTGCTATATCTGAGTGAAAAAAATTTTCGATTAATTTTTGGCAGTTTATTGTTTTTCGAAATATGTTGTAAATTTTCATTTCAATTGTTATATATTCGTAATAATATTGAATACGTAAACCATTTAGAAAACAATTTAAAGATTTTGCATTTATCTTCGAACATATCCTTCAAATTTGGGAACCTTCTAAAGCATATCAATGAAGCATCCAAAGTGTGATTGGAAGACCGGATAAATCAGATCCCGGACACATACCCAAATAAAAATTTTCGTGCTATTAATTCTTGAAATCTTTTCAAATTTGTTATCAAATTTCGTATTAGATCTACGTAAGTATTTATTAAGTTTATGTTCTAAGATTTACATACAACTAAGATTACGATTTCCTCATCAACTATTGCAAATTGAACACAATAAAGCTCTATTACGATTTGGATTTGTACATACATATATATGTATATATATGTAGGTATGTTTGCTTTTGTGTCTATATTAATTAAGGAGCGTATCAGATTATCTCACGCTATTTATCAAATTCTATAGTTTTGTGGAAAATGTGTGTGTGTGTGTGTGATTAATGACTGTTCTCTCTTTACAATTAGACCTAGACAGATAATTTTGGCTTCAGCTTTTGTTTTCAAGAACAACTTAAATAGTTTGTATCAAGTAGAAATGTTTTTTACTTAATTATTAAATTACAAGCACTTAATTTTTTTACAAAAATGTTATGTGAAATTTGTCTATTAATTTGTATTTAAATTATTATTATTGTAATTTTAGAAATAATTTAATTAGTTCTGCAATTGATGTGAAATTTTGTTTGTTTTAAATTGCATTTTCAAATACCCTTGGGACACACTTTGTGAGGACTTCATTGGGGTCCGTGTCCTTGGAATTAAGAGATCCCATTTGATACTCTTAGTGAGGAAAGAGACGCTAGAAAAGAATGAATTGTTTTTAAATTTATTAAGTACAAAACATGTTGAAAAGAAATTACTAATTTCATTGCTTACCTTTAAGTTTTACGCTTTTGCTCGAGCTGTTGCTGTGGCAGTTCCTCCTGCAGCTGTAGGATGTGCTCCAATGGCTGCGGTTTACCATCCTTGTCTATTAATGCAGGCTGAACAATGCCTCCTTGACGCAGTTGCTCAATAAGATTGACTAATTGCAATGCCTCGTACTCCTTCTGCTCCTCAGAGAGGTCATCCAATGGATTGTGCTTCAGCTTGGGCTCCACACAGCCCAGCACAGGGTTGATGCCCTGCTGTTGCTGCTTGTATTCCTCGGTGTCGCTATCTTCGCTATCCGAGGAGTAGTCAGCACCCTCGACACGCCGGCAGTCTAGTATGCCACGCTTGGCAAACAGACCAGCTGCATTGCCATAGCCAGTGTATTTGATCATTCGACCGACATCCTCTTTGCACAACACAAACAACAATTCGGCGGAAAGGTCACGCAGGATCATGGCTGGCAGGGTGAGGAAACGGCACAGATGATTGCGCAGTTCCTGGCCAACCTCGGGCCTTTGGCTGACATCGCGCAACGGTGGCAATATCTCTAGCCGCAAATAGTGCCGCATTACACGATCACTACGTGCACATTTGATAAGAACAGTGAGCACAGGAGAGAGCAATTCATGACTGCTAGCCTCGGTCTCCTGTTGGGCCAATGTCTGACGTAGATAATGCAAAAGTACGGCTAGACAACGTACATTTCGTTTTTCAAAACAGAGGGCGCAACATTTGCCTGGCTTCGCGGAAGCCTCTTGGCCCTGCTGCTGCTGCCCATCCACGTTGATACACTTAAGGGTGAGTTCGGTGAGACAGCTGCTTGAAATGTTGGTCAGCAGGTTAATCGCATGCGTGACCACAGAGCGTTCCTTTTCCGTGGCCAATTGTCCAAATCGAAGTAGCAACTCCCGCAAAACTCCCGTCAGGTGTAAACTTTGGATTTCATGTTCATTGGGACTCTTATCCGGCGCACTTGTCACATTGAACATAACTTTGAGCAACTCACAAATGATGCATAGTTGTTCCTCGGTACAACTGGGCTCGGACAGTTTGTCGTCCAACCATTTGGTCATATAAGTAAGTCCATTGAGATCTATTTGAAGACGTGTGCGAGCTGCAGGTTCCAATGCTGTGAGCAAGAACAGCAGCTTCATGTCATAGTATTCCAGAGCACTCGGATGACGCATGGAGGAGGCCACACGCTTTAAAAATGGCATCCAGGCAATGCAAGCGTAAACACTGCCGACGACAATCGGCCGATTGATAGACTAGATTGCACAGACATTTCAGAGCCTCAGATATAATCTCCCACTGGGCGTCTGTTGGCTGCGATTCCGGCACCTTCGTCTCTGTGTCTTGTTGGGTTAGATTGTCGGGTGTGGCTGGCAATTTTAGAGAGTTGCCGGCATCAATGCGGGCTAGCCTTAGCAAGCAATTCACCTCCTGCTCTATATAGTTTGTCTGCAAACTAAACTCATCCCGTGTGAGTATTCGCACCGTATTCAGGCATTGGGTATGTAGACGCGATAGCTCCGCATCGTCCAATATGGCAAAAAATGGCTAGCCACAGGTCATGCCATTGGTTGTCGGTGTGAAAACTATCAAAGACCAATAGATCTGCATACTGGAAAAGGAGTACCCACACATTTATTATATGTTTATAGATAAAAATATACATATAGCCAAGGATATATGTATGTACATGTGTACATATGTAAAAGAAAATCTGCAGTGTGCAAACAAATGGATACCTTTGTGTTAAAATCACTCAGTATGCCCGGAATGTGGGCCACCTCCTTGCCCTCCAAACGTTTTAATTGCTCCGCATCCATGCTGCTACTTGCGGCTGGTATGTTGATGCCTGCCCTCTAATTGGATTCCCTTTTTTTTCGTTACTAATTCCAATAACAAGAGAGAACGCAAAAAATTAGCGACTAGGAGAGCAGAGTTACTCCCAACATGTTATCGATAACAACGACAGTCGTGCAGGCCATTTCCACAGGGTAACACTTAACATGGGATATACTTTTTAACGGTTTTTCAAAATTTTAAAAATGAAATCTAAAATCTGAGTGAGTTAGATGGGTAAAAGAGATAGCAAAATAACAAATGCTTTAATGCTCGAATGATTTTCTCCCCTACCAAACCATTTTGAAAATGTTGACAATCTATAAACCTTAGTGATTATAGATAGGAAAGTCTAGATATCAATTAATGATATCAACGTATAAAACAAAGAACAATTGGTAATTGGTTTTTATACACCACATTGCATAAAGTAGTATATTTTCATTTAAAAAAATACAATTTTTGTGTAGTTTTTTGTTTTGTCGGTTTTGTTTTTTTTTTTTTTTTTGTATAAAAAAATATTTTGTATATTTATATGTATGTATATGTTTGTAAATCTAAAATAAAACGCAATAATTGCAATTATTTGCTTAATTTATAGTTTTTCTTATCTTGATCACCATCCTCATCTTCTCTTCTTTTGCTCTACATATTATAGTAGTCGACAAATTCGACGGATCTAGGAAGCCTATAGCAGACTCGATCCAATCTAACTGGCTTCCACTTCTTTTTCTACAAAATGTGCGGATAACACAAAACAAAATAGAAGGAAATCAATTGGATAGGGACAAAAGGAAGAAATACAGAGAAAAAATAATAATAATAAACAATTAGCGATAAATGCAAAGGTCTCACACAAAAAAATAAGGAAAATATAATAATCGTGTGTAAATTAGTTCATAATTTACCAAAAAAGGAAAGTGCAAAACAAATATTAATCTATTTGTAATAGGGGGAAACAAAAAAACAGAAATTTCATTTCATTCCTTAACCAAATTGCTCTATCTAAAAACTATTTATTAATTTTAAAAAAAATTTGCTTATATTATGTGAACTTTGGTCGCTTCGCATAAACACACACCTACATATGTACATATATAGGTGTAAAATTTAAGATCTTTTAAGGAACATAAAATTAAACTACAAAATGATGAAAATACTTTTGAAAAATGATTGGATTTGAATTCATTGCTTGAATTAGATTTGAACAAATGATAGCAAGTCTCAAGTTAATTCAATCTTCTTGATATTGATCAATTGAAGGTTTTTGTTGTGCATTTTCCTTTTTGGTTTTTTCATTGTTTTTTTTGAGAAATACTTAATCGTGAACATACACATACAAACATTAAGATAACTTTCATTTGTATTTCATAATACACTGCCACCAAGGAGCATGCGTTTGAATGTGTGAGTGATGTGGACGTGGTGACATGGAATGATAAAATGGAATGATGAGATTACCATACATCCAAGCATAATTAATATCAAGTTCTATGATAGAAATTTCAAGTTCAAGCCTCGGATCATGCAATATTTAAATAATTGACTGCATCCACATGAGATTATTGGTTCCGGAAGTGTGGAAAGAAGGTTTTGTTGAGGTGGGATTTAATGGGAACTGGAATGCGTGTTAATATATAAAAGTATATGATTCACTTATGAAGATATGCAAAAATCAAGGAACAGAGACTTGAGCGAGCGAGCGAGACGGCTGGCCGTTAGCGTCAACATCAATAACTACTACAACAATCTATATATATATATGTATACATATATATAAATATGGAATTCGTTAAAACGATAAAGGATAAAAAACGACAAAATAAAGGAAACTAAACTGTAGCACTAGGCGGTGGCTGTTGAGCTGCTGGCGGTATAATATTCGGTATGGCCACAACACAGGCGCCAGCACGTGGAAAGCCCATGGATGCCAATTCATTCCAGGCATTGCGAACGGGATCATATTCCTCGACATGCTTAATAGCATGGTTACCATCATAGCCACCGACAACAATAAGGCGATCTCCAAGCAGGGCACAACCAATGGCATCTCTGCCCAAAGCCAGTGAGCAAATCTGCAAATGAAATGACGTTTACACCTGCTTCAATATCTGTGGTTTCTTGTGTTTTTTTGACTTACCAGTGTCCAATTATCGGTCGCTGGGTCATAACGTTCGACAGTTTCAGTGCGGCAGACCATGGGATTACTGGCTGGACAATCATGTCCGCCCAAGGCATAAAGGAAACCATTGGCCACAGTCACCTGGTCAGTGGTAAATACAAGTCCAAATATTAGGCTCAGTCAAAAGTAAATTAAATGAAAGATAATTCTTAATCCACTTTTTTTGTAATAACTTACGGCTACGCCACCACGTCGCCGATTCATAGGTGCCAATAGGCTCCATTTGTTGGTATGTGGGTCATAGCATTCAATAGAACGATGACAAACCGAACCATCGCGTCCTCCTACCGCATAAAGTCGTCCCCCCTAACACAGCCACACCAGCAGTTGAACGCATCGATGACATGGGCGCCACATAGCTCCATGTACGCGCAATGGGATCCCAGCTACAAAACAATAGATAACCATTTTCATTGATTTTTGTTTGAATTTGCCATTTCTTACCGTTCTACTGTGTTTAAATAGCTCCAACCATCATGACCGCCTACCGCATAGAGCGGACCCTCCAATACAGCGACCCCGAGGCCGTGGCGAGGCGTTGCCATGGGATTTAATGGGGCCCAGGCCATCGTATTTAGGTCCAGGCTTTCGACCGTATTTAAAGTCTTTAGGCCATCACGCCCTCCAACCAATATCAGTTTATCCTCCATAACAGCAGCGCCAAATTGTAGTCGCCGACTGGTCATGTGTTTCCATGGCGTCCACTTATCCAGACGCGGGCAGTAGCTTTCTATGCTGATGGGGCCCTTGTGCGCATCCATGCCACCGACAGCCAGCAAACGTCCAACAGTAGATTTACGTGGCGTCGTCCGCTCTGTGGCTATGCGGGATCGCCTCTCGGGCATTAAATGCCATTTGAATGCCTCCATGACTAGCTGTTGGCATTCATTGGCATTGCACACATTCTCCACATGATCCATAATAAATGCTGGCTGCAGCAGAGGCAGTCGAACAAGTGCCAGCAGCTCTGGTATATGCTGCTCCCGATTAGCGCCATCGTGACGCACCCATGACATAAGACTATGGAAGACATCCTGCTCGGATGGCACATTGAGATCATCGCTGCATAACAGTTTGCCCAACTGATCGGCATTTAGTTGAAAGAATTCTTGATTCTGGCACACCTGCATAAAATATTGACAAGTATAGGCCTGGGCCAATCGTAGCAATGTGGTGCAGCTTTGTTGCTCGGCAAAGAAAGCGAATCCCAGACAATTGGAGGGATGCAATTGGCGTGCCAGGAAATTGCAACATGCCGTCACCACGGAATTCAATTGTAAAAGGCAGGCAGTGGCCAGTAGTGTCTCCACGGTGTCCTCCCGGAGTTCAATGAACCCGGTATAACAATATTGCACCAGTAAATGCAAAGCATCGCCATGCACTTCACCCAGAGTGACCTCTTGCTCTTTGGTTTCGCGTAGGGATCCCGTAAACATGGCGGAAAAGTAGGCACTTGAGGCTGATAGTACCAGACGATGTGCAGGCACGCTAAACGAAAGAAACCAACAAAAAGATATCCAAAAACAATAATTAATAATCAAAGCGCCTAACTTAAACAGAGTTGCCGAACCTTGTATACCCTTACAACTATTCCATATACTCAGTACATGAACATAAACCAAAAATGGCTTGAAATTGCCATGGGAAGGGTATCGAGTATTGATACAATTAATCTTTTTTAAACAAATTTCACTTGACGTCAACATTTAATTTTTGTAGTTAAAGCAAAAACGTAAATAAATAAATATGTATGTATGATGATACACAGAAAAAAAGAAACATCAATATGTTAATGATTTATACAAATCTCAGAAAATTGGCAAGTCAATGCAGAGGAATCAGTCAGTCAAAAAAGGACGAATATAAGTATCTTATGCACATATACATATATATGTATGTATATAAATCATATCTTTAACAAAAAAGACTATATATAAACAGTTCAACTAATAGCTTAGTGTTTACTATGATCTATGCGATCATATAGATAAGCCAAATATCTTAGCTGTTGATCTGAAACTCCCTTAATCGTGTCTATATATTATATAGTCGTATGATTTGGTATGAATCGCTGTAGCTAGCTTTGGGAGCATTGCCAAAGACCAAAAGAAAAGATGCAATTAATCATTTTCCGTATAGAAGTAAAATTGGATTCAATTATCTCTCAAAAGAAAATGTGAACTGCAATCAATCTTCGATTGATCTTTAATGCCTCAAACGAATGTATGTATGTATGTCCATTGTGAAACAAAATGGAAATGCGGAACTACAGTGATCAATTCTCTTGCGATCTGGCTTTTTCTTTCTCTTCTCTATTACTATTTGTTGGATCAGTAGTTCAGCGGGGCCAAACCCCTTCCTCCAATCTTTTCCCCACACTCAGTTCAGACGCAGTTAACGTTGCTGTTGGAAATTGCGTTGGGGACAGAACGAACCGCCACACAGAACAGAACAAAGAACTCAAATTAAATGAAATGAAGGACAGAAGCAGCTTACACACAGTGAGTGTGTGTGTGTGTGTTGTATGGTGTATGGTGTAAGGGGGGCTAGTGTTGATGGTGAGGAAAAGTGTTAGTGGAAAGCTGCAGTGTACAGATTTCCTTTGTTTTGCCAAATTCATATGGAACTCACCGCTTCCCATCGATGCCAGCTATGAGTACCACATCGCACAATTGCTGACTATCCACATAGAGTTGCATGCGTTTTAATATATTATCGGCATGATCCCGACAGCGAAAGAACTCATCCTGGCTGCCAGCTGAATTCAAGCTCCCGAGACTATAATCACGGGATAAGGATTCCAGTGTATTCTCGGCTAGCATTGAGATATGTCCCGATGTCGATGCGGTGGAGTCACGACTTGGACTGTCTTTTTGATTGACTGCTGACATTATAATTTGTTGCTGCTGATGTTGTTGTTGTTTATGTTGTTAGATTATACGATGAAACGGTGATGCAGGTTGAATGATGGAGACAGGGAGTGAGAGAGATCAGATCCTGCTCCAGCTGTCACTTGGGGTACGTCTGCATTGGAGCTCTGCCTTTAACCGACTGTGGTAAGCTGTTGCTTTCCTCTGTAGTTGTTGTTGTCGTTGCTTTGTTGCAGCTCCAAACAAAGAATTTCTGTCTTGCTTCAATTTCCTGTTGCAGTGTGTATGCGTGCCTATATCTGTGTGTGTGTGTGTTATGTTCTCTCTCTTCGCAATGGTGCACTCACTCTCTCTCTCTCTCTCTCTGTCTGTCTGTCTCTCTATTTATCTCTGAGAATTACCTTTGTATCTGGCGTATGAACATAATTGCAATTGCGTGTTGAATGTGAACCTGTGTATAGAAAATATTAAAAACATTTGGCATACAAGTTTCACTGATTAAAATATGTGCATTTAAATATTCGCAGTTATTACAAACTTCAGTTAATCTCTGCCGTTAACAAAAATAACAATACGCTTGTATACAAAAGTAAAGTCGATAACAATAACAGCATTGCCATTTAACTGGCTTCTGTTTGTTATTGATGCAGTTGCATTTGAAATTTCTTTTGCTCGCTGCCGTTTATTCAAAAATTTAAATAATAGCCTTTTCAGTGACAAACAAATTGTTGACATTTATAAATAATAAGTTAACACATACATACATATACAAGTATGTAATATGCACATATAGTTGTAGCTCTTTCGATAACATTGCACTGACTGTGATAATCGAATACCCTGTATTTCCACTGTGGTTAAAATGGGTATGCCGATTGACACATCTACGCCCGTATGCCAGAACGTTGTTATAATTTTATTCTTAATTGCCATAATTATATGTACTTATATATGTACATTCTTGTAGCCGTTCATTATCTGATTCACCTTAAGAAAGGCATAAGACAGAAGCTTATGACAATATTTAAAGTATCAAAATTACTTAAACAATTTCACTCAAGAATCTAAATGTATGAGGAAACTGGCAAAGGGCAAGGTTGATTGATAGGTGCGCTATAGTGCTCCTACATTGAGAGTAAAGGAGATAGCATGTGTTTCCGGTAAAAAAATGTTAAGGAATATTTAAATTAAACTGGAATAATGGATTTAAATTAATATTAAGAAATGCAAAATACTTACATTTATAATCATTATATAAACAAAAGAGTTTGTTTGGAAATTTGCACAAAATTTATGTTTTCCTGTTAATTTTAATTTATAGAAAGGCTGACAAAAATATTGATTGTAGGCAAGTTTCCAACTCAAATGCAGTTTCCTATCCTTTTTTCATTTTATGTAAATCCTCATTTCTTTTATTCATTCAATTTCAATTTTTAGCGAATAGAAGTTCTTAATAATAATTGAATTTGGTGAATAAAGAGGTGGTAAGCTGATAGACGCTGTAATTTATTACTTCCCATTATTTGATTTATTTCAGAATAAGCACAAGAAATTGTAATATGACTTCAATATCTTTATTTTCCGTTTTCGTATTTTCTCTCTTGTTTTCTTTTTTTGTTTTCAGATGTGTACTTATATAGATATATATACATATACACGTTTTGTCTTTTTTCTCGCTTCCTTTGTGGAGGAGGCCAACTGTGGAGTTTACTTAGCCTTTTCTTATTTGAGAAATAAAAGAAAAAAATCGCTAGCGAGACACGCACACAGATAGTTAAATAGAGTCAGGAAAATAGGGAGATTATTTGTATAAATATCTGGGGGTTATTGGGGTGGGCGGGGATCCAGTAGATACAACAAGTACATGACTACATACAAATAAATAACTCGTATATATAGACATATATATATATATATACGCATGCTGTTTGTAGGAGGATGGAATAAAGGAATGCTGAAATTAGTTGGGCGATGTATTGCGCTTTGGCGTCGATGGCGGCAAATCCATTGTCTTGCAGACCCAGCCTGATATATCTACTTCCTCTAGCTCTGCTTTCCGTATCCAGCGATGACTCTGAAACAAACAAACACAACAATAACAAAAAAGAAAAAAACATGGACAATTGGATTTTATTTATAGATGTGCAAGTTTTAAAGAAAATGCGTATTTACCAGAAGGGTCTTGAGATCGGCCCGTTCATCGGGCTGCTTTTTGAGGCAGATGTCCACAAAGTCCTTAAACTCATCGGAAAATATTTTATGTTCCAATTTGGGTGGCGGTTCATTAACAATATAATCAAGCAACTCAAATATGGCCATCACTTTTGGCTCCAATACAGTTTGATTCCCATCACCATCAGAGTTCTCAGCGAAAATGGCCTCCATGGTTACAGTATCTGGTGGTGGTATTGGATACATGCCGATGGCCATTTCCACTAAGGATAGGCCCAATGACCAAATGTCCGACTGTACTGAATAGTGAGTACCTTGCAATCGTTCCGGCTGAACGAAGAGAAAATAAAATACAGAAGAAGAAAAGATAAAGTTGTTAGCACGTTTAACTAGTTTCTTCGTAATTTTGACAAACTTACCGACATGTAACTGCGTGTGCCCACGAAGGAGTTGGCCATCGAGTCAATCAATTGACCCGATACACCAAAATCACAGATTTTTATCTCTCCGCTGCTATTGACGAGAATATTGCTTGGCTTCACATCCCTATGAATAATGGCATGCTTGTCTCGTAAATAGCTCAATCCTTTGAGCACCGCCAAAGTGATGCGACCCAATATGGATTCCGGTATGCGGCCAGCTCGTTTCAATATGAGATCTAGTGAGCCGCCATCCATATATTCCATGCATATGCTTATCTCTCCATCGCTGTAAAAGGCCCCATAGAAGCCAACTATGTGCGGGAAATTACACTCATGGAGCACTTTAAGTTCACGGAGGATTTGCTTCTTAATTGCCGGTTTCACCTCAAGATGAATCAGTTTTCGTGCCATTATGAGATGTGTGTGCGTATGACGGACTTTCATTACGACTCCGCCATTTCCAGAGCCAAGTTCGCCTAATTTCTCCAAATCTTCATCTGACAGTTCACCGATCTTTTCCTTTTGACTGAGAAACACTTTGATCCGTTTCCGTTCCGTGTCATCCATGTCTAGGCCCTCCAGAGTTTCCGTTAAGGCATCGATGCTCGTCTTTGGCTTGCCCAGCAAACTATGTGTTCTTTAATTTAACTTTTTAATGTATTTTTGCAGAAACAAAACAAAAAACGTTGCAGAACAACAATAATGATGACGATGATGATGGGATTAGGAGTTGGGAGAGGCAAGAAAGGAGGGTGCAAAGGGAAAGACGGATAGTAGGTGCGTCGTAGTCAACCCCCGAAATAAACCCGATGAAGGAGGTTTCTAGATATCAGAGAAGTAACCCATACTATATCTATATTTTGGATGTCATTGCTTGGCAGTTTAAATGTTGAATTGAAGTAAAACTGGCAAAGTGCCACTTACATCGATAAGATTAATTATAGGCCGACTAATAAATGATTGTGCAAAGTTTGAACAAGTTTAAACGCAATTTAATGAACAAATTTGACCATAACTTTTTCTTTTTAGCCAATCTGAAGCAGAAATAAACTTCATGATGAGGAAAAAGCGCTACCATCTGACAAATTATACTTTTGATGAATCAAAACTATTGACGGTGACATAATTTAACAATTGGCTTATTGAGTATATTTTGGGTAATAATGGGTATTTGGCTAGTCGAGCGCACACTTTGTTTTTTTTTTTTCTTGTGGAGAAAAGCAAAAAAAAAACTAAACGTTGATTCTAATCTAAAGCAAAAGTAAAGAAATAAAAAACAATATTTACTCTGTTCCCGATGGAGTTTTGAATGGTGGTGTTGGTGCCACTTGGGCAGCCGCAACAGTTGAATCCGTATTGACCGGCGGCAGTACCAGGTTCAGCTTGTTTTTCGACATTTTGCTCTTAAATGAAGGAAAACAACAACAACAACTGCGGCTATACCAGGTAGGGCGGTGTCGGCGGGGGATCGGGGAAACCAGAAGCAATAACTATGCAAGTATCAGCTTCTGTAACAGGTGCCAAAGTGCCGGTGCAACGCGTATGTTTTCGCTTCTTGTTTAAATCAATTCCAATAAAAAAATGTATTTATTTTTCCTTAAACCACTGAAATCGGTGTTACCGGATCAAAACCTTCCTTGTACTCCAACATTAAAATCGATGAAACCAAAAATGATTTTAATCGATAACCACGCATTCCGCTAAAACATACTTCGATTATTTAGTGGTTTTCCTCCAAGAAAATGACAAATGGTCATCACTGTTACCAAAACTTCAATTTAATTAATTTTAACATTTCCAAGACGTTTATATTAAATTAAAATATAAATGTGCATAGTTAGTACTTACATTAGTGGAAAACTGGGATATTTCTATTGTTAAATGATGTCCCTAACGTTTATTATTAGCCGGGTTGAGGTTGTTTCCCTCAAATGGGTTGTCAGCTGTTTTTTGTTTATGTTAGCGATGATTGATGGCCAACTAAACAAATGAGCATCAAAATTATCGTTAATAGGTAGAGTAACAAATATAAATTGGATCTTGATTAGAGTTTGCACTTACATATTTTAAAACTAAATAAGAAACGTAAATTAGTCTAGTCGCCCTTAATAGTTGCTAAATAGTTAACCGTTTTAAAATAATCGATGTTGACTGCATTAAAACATCGATGATGTACCATCTCCAGCAATAGTATTTTGTTTTTGTTTCTAAACTAACACACCACGGGTTAAGAACGTCTGCCTGCCGGTATAAATCCGAAGGAGATAATGAAGGAGCATTTTCGGAAACGGCAAGATCGCTATGAATTTAAGCCTGTGGATAACGAATCTTCTGAGGAACTCATCAATGTGGCGAATCAGGACTGTGATTCACTAGCTAAGCTGGCTTATAATTTGTATAGATTGTCAAAGGACGATCATATTGTAATTGATCGGTAGGTAAACTGTTCAAATTTCATAGAGGCATTTTGTTAACAATAATCTATCAAATAATTTTTATAGAAAGCGGAATGAGGTGATCCGTACAGATGCTGTGACCAATCAAATGACAATCTATCGCTGTCTTGATCCCATTGGCATGGGCATGCGCCAGCCTGAGATCGAGAGCAAACACAATCCTGCTCCTAAAGTGGGACGTCCACAGAAACGGCCGGGCATGACACAGACTATTTCACACACAAACGGTTCTGCCAAACTAGCCAAAATGGAGGAGGAGACAGAACCTAGTGCCACAAAAGATGTCGATTCCATAGTTCGAACGCGATCTGGACGTTTGGTGCGTCCGTCAATGCCCCCAGCCAAATCTTATATCCGTGGCATCTGCACCAGAGCCGAGTTCTGCACAGATGCTGGAAACTTTGGTGTCTGAATTGCGGGATACGGATTACCGAGTACCAGTTTCAGCGGCGCTAAAAAAAGCATCAGTTCCTGCCAAGAAAGATATTGTTACCCCTGGACCTGCACGATCGGTTCCAGTGGATGCCATCTGTCCAGGATGTAATAAAATTTTTCTGGGTCGTCGCATGCAAAGGCATTTTGTAAAGTTTCCCGATCACATGCCACGCTCCCAGGAGCCACAGCAACAGGTTGCTGCCAATCCACCCGTAGCTCAGCCTTCCCTATTTGGTCTCTTAACCGCTCAATTGCAACGTCATTCTCATTTGAGCGAAGAGCAACGGGCTGACCTCTTTCTACACGAACTCACTGATTTTGTGGAACAACTTCAATTAAGAAGTACACGCCTAATTCGGAATACGTCCGGTCTACATTTCGTAAACGCACGCATTTCCCGGGTCCTTGGCATACCCGAGGGTCAATACGCTTTGGACATGTCGGCCATGGAATCACCACAGGCACCCACGCCCGAACCAGAGCAATTGCAGCTACTACAGAACGGCCAAGGGGCACATGGCAATCAAAATCTTGTAGATTACACGGGACTGAGCATGTCTTTGGATGATACGCTAACGGATGAGGCAGCCCAACGTTTAAATCTATCGGTAGGTGGCAAACTCTTGCCTCCATCCGAAGAGAGTCTGCTACGCAATGTGGGGGATCTAATGCAGCCGCCCGTGCCAGTGGTAATGGCCGCTCCACCCACAGTGGTGGGCAATGGCTACGATCATGCTAGCGACAATGCCGTTGAAGCCTTAAGTATGAAAGAGACGCCAAATAACGGCGCAATCTTGGATCTCAATGTAGAGTTTTTCCAATTCAATCAAAATTAACTGCACAAAGTTGAATGAAAAAGAAAATACAAAGCTCAAAAAACACAGCCTATTTGAGCTTGGTTAAAAAATGAATTTTACTTGAATTGATAACAGGAATTACCTTAAGAATTTTATATCTATTTCGAAATAGTCATAAGAAATGACTTCAATATGGATCAAACTGAATATAAATTACACATAAGCATGTACATATCTAGATGAATTTTTGAATTGTATAGAACAAATATAAAAACGCTACGTTCGAGGGACTCATAAGACATGAGCTCCATTCAACGTTTCGTCAAAGAATTTCATGAAAACTTAATTCTGATTAATTGTTATTAATGCTTATACCAAAAACACAATGAATATGGCTCGATTATATTAACTTTAGGCCGGGTTTCTTCTATGAACAGGCGCCGCAAGCCTTGATCGATCTCATTATCTGATCTGCATAATCTACTTGAACATGAATAGAAAATAATCCAGACCAATCGCTTTTATTCTGTGTAGAACTAATTGTTTAGTGGGGAAGTTTGCAGGCCCCGCGCTGGCTTAATCCGGCACTGACTAAGCCACCAATTACCCATTCTTGAGACTCTTTTGCCTTTTTTTGAATGATTCAGTCATACAATTAAATTTGATTATTCATACAAATACCTTAAGTACTGTAAATTTTCAGAATATTCAGATTCATTCATTATAAATGGAAAAAGATAACAAAATTATTAATACTTACCCTTAACACAATAAATTTGATTTATTAGCATTAGCTTGCACATTTGAGTGATCTGGTTAAGACAATATTTTCTCTCTGAGATATTTTGTTTGCCATTGCACACCTTCCCAGGCCACAAAGAAGACCCACCGCAGCCAAATGCAGTTCCGTCATAAATGCAAATTTTTGTTTGTAGACGGAAGTTGTCGACTGTGGAACAACTTTTGAGAAGTGTTGGCTGCCTTTTCCCGTCTTTTGTTTTTGGTGGGGGGCAAAAGATGTGCCTTACGATGGGCGTGAGGTGCATACAAACATAAGCAGGCATATGTAGATCCATAATGTAGATGCGTATCTGGCAGAAGTTGCACCTACCACCTACATACTTCATCATCATCATCTGCATCATCATCATCATCATCATCATCGTCGTTGTCGTAGTCATCACCCTCATATATTCCCATTATATTGGTGTTTGGTTTTGCCATGGTAAATGACAGTTACCAAATTAAAGATTGATTGGTCTCAAAATAGCAACCGAAAAAAAGTGAACACACAGAGGGCACACACAAAAAAGAGAAAGATAGAAAGACAAAAAGAAAAAAAGTAAGCAAATGCCTTGAAAAAATATTTGAAATTCATTTCGCGCCGCCACTTTGGCAGCCGTGCGCATTTCGATGACAGCATTTAATGGTTATTATGTAAACCTTTTTTTTTCCAATTTCTTTTTGTTGTTGTTTCCAAAGTGTCTTCACTGAGTTGATCATGGTGGACACACAAACACACACACACACACACGCTTTTACACACAACAAAGGTCAACCACAACTACATGCATATATTTTGAGTTCCGGCCAAACCCTAAAAAGGTGGAATCAATGAATTTTATATGTATTTGTATTTTTTTACCAAATATCCATTGAGCCCTCTTGACTGGCCATCTTAAAGCGTAACAAAATAAGCCCATTAACCAATGCCACACAACAACAACAACCAGCACCAAAGCCATCATCATCATCATCATCATCACCTGTTGCAGTGTCGGTTTTATATAAACCATCAATTAAATGGCCCAAACCAATAAACGATCTAATACATATATTTTTATATGTTATAGATGATTCTTTATCTTTAAATTGGCTAACATGTATTTATTTTGCCCGTTTTGGCTTAAGTTTGCCCAAGGGAGTTTTACTTTACGGTCCACCTGGATGTGCCAAAACTACCGTAGCCATGTAATTGGCGAAGGAGACAAGTATGACATTCATAGCCACTTCAGCGGCAGAAGTATATTCCCCTTATGTGGGCTGTGCAGAGAGATTCATATCTAGGATATTTGATACAGCTAGAAAGAATGCTCCATGTTTGATTTTTCTCGATGAGATTGGTAAGTTAGATGATCTAAGAAATAAATACCACATAAATAAACTAAAATCTTTGCAGATTCCCTTGTTGGCCGTCGTACGACTACTGGAGGAGGCACTGGAGGAAGTGGCCAAGTTCAAATGAGAATTCTCTCCACATTACTCACCGAAATGGATGGAGTTATTGGGGGCCAAAATCAGCATCAGCGTCCAGATATGATAGATGATGCCTTGATGCGTCCCGGACGTTTTGATAAGCTCATCCATGTTCCTGCTCCAGATTTGGAATCTCGTGTCGCGTTGCTTAAATTGCAAGCGAAACGTATGCCATTTCATTGCGATGTGAATCTAGAAAACATAGCTCAGCTTACGTCGCGCTATTCTGGAGCCGATTTGTGTAATCTCTGCAATGAGGCTGCCATTGAGTCTATCCAAAGAGATTTCGATGCTACGGCAATTGAGTGGCAGGATTTTTGAAAGGTCCTAAACAGACAGAAGTCATCGCTGACTCTTCTTTGTTTCTTTGTCTATTAAGTTTCTGTATATAGTATTATAGAAAAAATAGAGCAAGAGCTAGAAACATAAAGAATCTGGATCCGCTCCCTATGAATTTGTGCATCTAACGACCTCATTTAATGTAAGTAAAACAATTATTTCGAGTTTTGATCAGCAAGTTCTTTCACCTGAATCAACAGATAATCTTTCTTTCTATAGCTTGCTTAAGTTTTGTAGTTACCAAATGAAAACAAAATCGTCTAAAGAGATATTCATTAAAAAAACCCCTGTTATTTGTCTGACGTGATCAATCAATTTATAGTTTACAACCTTCGTTAGGTGCAAAAGTTAAGTTGTTGTTGTTGTTTTTTTTTCCTTTAAGATATTTTCTAATGGTTTTCATTTAAGAAGTTAAAATTAAAGTGAAGTTTTCCATTGATACATGTAATTAAAATTGTTTCTTTAATTGCATAAATTTACGACTTTTGAAATAATATTGTTTTTGTTATTGAAAACGTTTAAGCTCTGCTTGAATAATTATTTTGGACTTTAACAGTTGTTTGCCATATACATACATATGTAGGCACCTTAACATGGCTGTTAACCATATATGTATGTAAGCGCGTGTGCGTGTGCATGTTCGTAGGTAACTTAACATAGCACTGTTAACGGGGTGGACTTTGCGGCTGCGCAGAGACACGACAAGTTTTTGTTGTTATGGTTGTTGTTGCTGCTGTTACTTTTGGCCAAAACCGTTGGCTGTTAAAAAAGGCTTGGCCTGCCTACGCTTTTTGGCCACAAAATCGAATTCAGTGCACCGGCGACTCTTGAACGGTATTGGTTGGCTTAGCGGTTCGTTTCAAATTGGTTTTTACTTTACAAGAGTGCATAATAATAATAATCAAATTTTTCGTTGTTGATTTGTTTTTTTTTTTTTTTCGTTTTTGGATTTCTGTTACGTCAAAAGAAACTGTATTTGTTTTACTGTTTGTTGCTTGCGTTTTTTTTGCTGTTTTTGTTTTTTCAAAATTTGTAGTTGTAGTTGTAATTTTTTTTTTTACTTTTTTTTTTTTTGCGTGCCAAGTGAACAAAAAACAAAAACATAATATAAAAACGCAAAAATAGTTTTCGGTTTTTTTGTTGTTTGTTTTGTTGTTGTGTGTATTAATTTGAAAATGAAAATAGCATGATTAAAAGAATTGAAAGTGGAAAATCAAATCTAAATGCGCAGATGTGTGTAACAGTTTTTACTTTCGGCCTGGCTTTCCATGTGGTTAACACTGATGTTGTTGTTGTTGTTGTTGTTGTTGATGCTGCTGATGATGATATTGTTGTTGTTGCCTTAAGTCAACAGAGCATGGACAAAAAAAAGATCTTTTTGCAGATTGCATAAAATATTTTCATAGTAGTAGCCCAGCAACAACAACAACAGCAACAGTTTTTAACCCACTTTTAACCATGCATTTTCCAGATTCAGCAGCGCCCACTTTACCTCTCTTCCTCGCCACCTCCTCGTGTCGTCGTCGTCTGCGTCGCGAATTACAGACTGAATTGCAGAGCTAAAACTCAAGTCGGGCAAAATATATACTAACTCGGTCTCACACAACTAGTGCAAAAAAAACCCAAAAAAAAAAAAAAAAAAACTCAAATAGTCCAGCCACCTTAACTAGCTAAAACGCCGCCAAAATGCTTCCGGTAAGTTGGTGAAAAAAAAAAAATCGAAATGGAAAATTATTTTTGGTATTTTTTTTTCGCAATTAATGCGGACCAATCTTGGCTTAAATGTCGTTAAGTATTTCTTGGATACATTCGATTTCCTGACTTATTATTAAAAACCAGAAATCAGGGCCTAAACGGGAGAGCCTAGACGGTATAACCTTGAAGGATTTTACAGGATTTCGCCGCATAAATTAATGAAAGTTGATTTCTAGCCAAGGGCACAACAAGGAAGTTTCGTCTTTGCTGTCAGTTTGTCGTTTTTTCTGCTATTTCAATACATATTTTCCTACACACGTCTTTAAACTTGCAGATCTAAAAGATATTGCTTAAACTGGTTTCCGTTTTCAGTTTCATCTTGAATTCTTTGCATATCATTTAGTATTCGTTGTTCATAAATTTGTTTTGTTCTTCAGAGACTTGTGCAGTCATTAAATACTCTAACTTATCTAGTGGGTATATTGATTATGTCTAGATGTTTGCAAGAGTTTGTCATAGAAACGATTAGTTCGGTTGAGAGAAGACTTATTTGCATTAAAACTCAGATGAACTGAAGCATAAAGATCAGTTGAGATAAACTATAGGAAGATTTTTAGTTAACAACTTTGCAAATACATATACTATGATAAATAAAGATTTCTTTTAGGCCATCTTTAAGCATAGTTTTCTCTGCTACCGCCAACTGAAGGATTTTATAAAGAAAAAACCTTTTTGATCTGAATGGAAATTCAAATATATTTAGTTTACTTTTGGTTAAAGCTATTAAGGATTGTTTCTATAGTTAGTAGAAGAAGCTTTGAATGTTGATTCTTATATATAATTTCATATGCGAGGATTGGAATATTTCCTGGGTGTGTGTAGATTGTAAAATGACAAGAAATTCTAATTCTTAATTTGTATCCGCCTCAACATAGACATATTTGTTGGATGACATAGAAATCATCTTCAAAACTTGTGTGTGTGAGCGAAGGCATTATCGTCATCATCATCATTATTAACTTGTTTCGCCCCCGCCCGTAGGAAAATTGGCCTGAACCAGTTTTTGGCGCATGCGCAACTTGACAACAATAAAACAATCATTATGCACAGAGCCTATAAAAACAAAAGACATCAAGAGAGAAATATCACAGTTTCGAATAAGTTAATACAACGAATGTAAATGAGACAAGTTGAATTAAGATGAAATAACATTTTCGCACCGCACTAATTTTACAACTTTGAAATTAATATGAACCAATTTCTTTGGTTTTATCATCTTTGATATGCATGCTATGTTCGTCTACAATCACTGGATATATATGTATGTATATATAATATGCACATGTTGATTGGATTTGAAGTGAATGTGATTTCGTGTTTGAATGTCTTTTCTGTTTTCTGTTTTTTTTGGTACTTATAGGTTAGCAGGGGGAATAGCAATCGAATCGATGAAGCTGAAAAAGAAACTGAGAGGTGTTAATGGGAGTAAAAGTATATAAAGGCATTATATAAGGGACTTTTGGCAAAGTCGTCATCGTCATCATTGTGAAAACTTGTATACAAATCCAATCGTCATTCGGTCATAATCTTACCCAATCGAACGGAAGCTAATCTCGAAAGAGTTTCAAATGCTACCCAAAAAAAAAAACTCCCTTTTGTTATTAATTTATAGGTAGACATATGTATCTAACAATAAGCTATAAAGCTTTGTTCTCACTGTCAAATCGGTTGGAATATCTTTTAGATATCAAATCATTTCAAATCGAGTCTAGTTAGAGGATAAATTTATTTGAAAACGGAAGCAAGAGAATACATATGTACATATTAATTTCGATTCCGGGATCGAAAACGAAAACAGGCCTGATATACATACAAACATATATCATATGAGATATTCAAATAAAATCTTCTAATTTTTAAAAATTCTTTTGTCGGAAGAATATTAACCAAAAGTGGTTAGACAGATTATCATATAAAAATATCATTTTAGCCATACAAAATGTTTATGATAATCGGAGAAATAGATAAACGGCAATAAAAACCAAATCGAAGACCCTCCATTAATATTTATTATTCGTAAATTCTTGAGAATTTTTTAGTCAAGTTGACGGCGTTTCCCAATGTGGAAAATGAAAGTGAATGTAAATATGGCTAAAACCGCTTTCTGAGGGCAAACTGAGGTGTCGGGGGGTAAGGTCTTTCAGTCAATGAAGCCACCTTAGTGAGGTGGCTGAGAATGGTGAGTGGAGAGCGGAGAGGGGCGGGTGAATTAAGTTACTGGGTTGTTTATTGAACCGTATTAACATTTACTGTAACTATTTCAAGTCAGATTAAGCTCATTTTTTCGTTTTTTTTGCATTGTAATTGTATCTGTCTATTGATTCAATATGATTGCAAAATATCATCTGTGTTATACAGAGAGACGGTGTAAGGGGGGGAAATCTGGGGCAGATCTGCAGATTCATTTTGTTCTGTTTTTAATTGTTTTGAAAATGTTTCAGAGAGATCGCATAACTGTTTCAGTCATTATTTTGATTTGCTTGGATCATCCATTCGCATCCGCAAACATTCTCCTCATCAAGTCCTTTGAACGGAACGGAATCTCTTGCATCTTGTGGACAAGTTGTTCAGATTATTTAATTGTTTAAAAATCGAAAAGAAACAAATATGTTTTAATTATACATAAACCTACATATTTATATATAGTCATAATATGTATATATATGTATCGACCTCAACGACTGACTACACCAACTTGAAGGTCGACATGTTTTTTGTTTGTTGTTTCACTCTCTCTCTATCTTTATCTCTATCTCTATCTGTCTCCTTCATGCTCTCTAAAAGCAACAGTTATATAAAAACAGAAAAAAATATTTATTAAGCAAAAAAGCAAACTCGGTTTTTTTTTTGTTTTTTTGTTGTCGGCATTTAAACTTGTTTTGGTCCAACAATACCACTTGCTGAAATTCCTCAGACTGGCCCCCAATTGGTATTTAAAAGATACCTATATATGTACCTATATATATATATATATGTATTTATTTATACACATACGAGTATAAAGAATGTGACTGCACTAACAAAAAAGCAGAAATTAAATAATATAAATCAGCATGATCTATAGATCAGTGAGCATACAAATCAAGACAAGGATATAAACCACAAAAAAGTTGCTTGACATTAACAAAAATACAAAAATCAAGCGGAAATCGTAAGAGATTCGAGGTCAAACTGAAAATCAAGGACTAATTTGTATATACTTACATTTACTATGGATTTAGTACATATTAAATATCTACACTAACTTTTTCTGTCACTTTTGTTAGTGTCAATGCGAACTAAAAACTTGAAACTCTCAGCAAAGTTTTTGCCTATATATTTATCAATATTTTTCTTTAATATTGCCCAAGTACATTCCATCACTTCATCCATTTTCGTCTAGTTGTTTTCCAGTAACACCCAAGACTTTTCCTTGGTTTATAGATTAAGGAAGTAAGTAAGTCGTCTCGCCGACTTAGGTATACCATACACCAGTAAAACAAATATTTCAAATTTGTAATAACTAATGCATTTGCCTATTTTAAAAAATTCTGTTCACATGCTTTTTACAAGCATATCTCGGCCTTATGGAAAAACGTTTATACTTATAAACGTTTTGCATAGCTCAGTTATTTTTTGTCCGATTTTGATCAAATTTGGTATTTGGTATTTTTTGATTGCACAAGACAAAAAATTACTGGAGATAATCGAGTTTTTCAAAGGAAAAGGGGTGTGGCACAATCTTTATACATACAAAATGTGCGCATTTACTATGCAAATATACATACCAAATTTGGTGTCTCTAGCTGCAATAGTTTTTGAGATAAACGTTTTTTTTTTTGAATTGCGGGGGCGGGAAGGGGCGTGGCAAAAATTTGTAATAAACTTGATCACGTTACATACTACACGAGTCTACATACCAAATTTGGTGGCTCTATCTTTAATATTCTCCGAGATCTACGCGTTCATACAGACGGACATGGCTAAATCGACTTGGCTGTTGATACTGATCAAGAATATATATACTTTATGGGGTCGGAAAAGCTTCCTTCTGCCTGTTACATACATTTTGGCGACTTTAATATACCATTCCACCCTTTGGGTTTATGGTATAAATACTTTTAAGGGGAAATCCCCTTAACCAATTGCTTCCTTCTATGTGGAGACCATACAATGTGATTTGATTCCTACTTATGTGTATAGTTAATATGTGTATTTAACTTAATTTTGTTGAATTTAGATAAAGTTGTTGGTAGAAATTAGTCTCAGTTCTGTTTAACTGTTTTCATAGTCTATGAAGACCAGACACAGCTCGAATTGTCTAAATTTCTAAGCACTTGGACTTTTTCAACTTTTTATACCCCCAATAAGAGAGTCGTCGAAAAGATTGCGGAATTTTAAATGCCTTTATCAACAATTACTAAAACTATTGAGCCGAAAACTTTGGATCCCTTCACGATTATTCACGATTATGTACATATATATAATCGAAAGAAAGAAAGATAATGGAAACAACAATTCGTGTGAATGAAAACTTCCATTCACTGATGAGCTACAACTGTGTCTATTCAATAATATTTTCTGGCAGGTT
The DNA here is from genome assembly GCA_018150345.1 of Drosophila equinoxialis. Lineage (NCBI taxonomy): Eukaryota > Metazoa > Arthropoda > Insecta > Diptera > Drosophilidae > Drosophila > Drosophila equinoxialis. The sequence continues at coordinate 3,069,512 of JAECWI010000002.1, read as the reverse complement.
CTTGTATTTTTTGTCGTTTACACAAAATTAAAATACTATTGTTTAACAAAAGAAAAAAATATGCAAAATGCCATTGAATTTCCACAATTTTCTTTAGCATTGGAAACTATGATAAAGTCATTCGACATTGATTAAATTTGTTAGAATATTCTTAGACTTTTAGGACAATTAGCTACAGCTAATTGATATGGTTGCATCATCTTTATAATGCAGTTATAAATTTGTCTAATTAAAAGTGTGACTATAGAAAGGAATATTACGTATACGAAGATGCTGGTAAAAATGAGTGAACCCTAATTTTGCAAGGGTATAAAAACATTATAGAAGGGCACACACAAGTTACATAAGTTACTCTCCCTTTTCTTTAAATTTCTCACTCTTTCTTCTTATTTGCATTGTAGTTTTTGTTGCTGTTGTTATGGTGGCTCTTGGCTTCTTTGATATGACATAATTGGTTCACAGACCAAGTAGAAATTTTTACAGTTGTTGTCTCGGCCAAAAACAGCTAGGGAATGTTTCGGGTTGCTAATTTGTGAGCATTTAGTTTGGTAATTATCATTAAGATAATGATAATGGTAAAGTAAACGATGGACAGCAAAGAGGAGCATCATGATGTGACGGACGGAGGGATAGACGGGCAGACGCACAGACGGACTTACGGTCTGTCGGTTGATTTTCACCTTTCGATTTCACTTTGTATTGGGCTTCCCATAGTTTTAACAAAACTTTTTTGTTGCGCTTCGTTGCCAATTTCCGCTATCAATGTTATGGCTTATGGCATTTATGGCTCTATGAGAGATTATTATTAGTTTTTGTTTTAATTATTGTTGCATTTTTCGCACTTTCAATCTGCGTTCTATCACCTGAAGGCATTGATGGGGCCTTTCACATTTGTTTGTCTTTGGCATCCATTTCGATTTGTCCTGACGTAACCATCCATCGGACACAGCTCGAATGAAGGCAAAAACAAAACTTACACTTGACAGAATTGTAGAGTGAATTTCAAATAGTTTTTAAATGTATTTCAACAGGATACAAATTGTTAATAAAATAATATAAATTAAATAATGAATAGATAAGCGCAGTCAAGCATAAATATATCAAAACTTAATGAACTAAATTACTAAACTAACTTATTATCTTTATCGTGGTTCATTGTTTAGTTGATTAGATAGATACTATCACGGTTTAGTTGATTTGATTAGCTTAACAGAGGCTTAGCTAAGGCAGACAAAAGAAGAACTTTGTGGATTCTATTTCCAATCGTTTCGCTGTAATTCCCAACTAGTTTTAACACTGAAGATAGGATATCAGATTCTGCTGATAGGCAACATAAAACATTTCGATTTCGTTCAGATAGAATCGTTATGTCAGACAGAATGAAGCGACTATAAAGTTGCTTCATAAAAGAGTATCATGAAATCTGTTCTGAATATCTTCTGATTAACTTTTGTGTTACTTTGCATAAATTAGTTCAGTTAATTACTTTTGCAGTGTATCTTTGACATTTAACGTTTATTTCTATTTTGCGGTGAGTCACAAATGTTTCCATGTGAATTGGCTTTTAAAACTTATTCGCGTCTGACAAAACGGGTCCATGAGATTCTCTCCCTTTCTCTTTTACTCTAACTCTTCTTAATTAACGCCACAATCTAAGCAAATCAAAGAGTTAAGTCAAGTCAATGGAAATGATCTTAGGGTAAGCAATTCTTCGGTGTGACTGAACTGAATGGAACATGTCTGACTATTGATAGAGAGGAATTTGAGTTCTCAAAATATCAAGCTTAGACGGCATTTGGCATTGAACTATCTCTTCCATCAATAACAAATAGAAAAAAAAAACATGTAGAAATATTTCTATTTGATTTATTTTCTTTTTGAGTTTATGGCTCACGCCATATAATTGAATCCGCTGCTTAGACCAATCAAGCCTTAAATTGAATTTTAACTCTGCTGCTCGCGTATTTATCCATTGATTTTTTTTTTTGTTGGGTTTTCTGTTACCTACAAAATCGGCTTACGTCCTTTAAGCGTTAGATGGTGGACTGGAAAATCAACTGATGTGTGTATCTATCTCATTAAAACATGAGCCAAAATGCTCAATGAAGATAATTCAGAAATTAGTCTGGATGGGTTTCATTATAAGTTGGCTGCTTGAATTTTTCATTTATTCAGCATTTAAATTTGTTTGAAATTTTGACTTGAAAGAAATGATACAAGTAGATGAAAGCGAAATGTCGAGGACACCTTTCCAAATAGTTGTAGAACTTTTAATTTCAATTCCTTTTGAAATTGTGAACCTGAAATGGAAGACAATTTGTCCTAGCTAACATTTCATTCTCAATAAAGCGATTTAAACACAATTTTAACCGAGATAAAATCTCATTAACTACAAATTTGGTGTGAAGTTTTTTCTCGAAAGATGTTTGAAGACGAACTTTTGAAATTCGTTTGGTTTTGAGCCAATAAAGTTGAATATTCTAAAGTAAAATAACTTTGATGAAAAGGTCCTTAGGTCCTTGGCTAGAAAGAAACATGTCTAAGGAATTTCGGAAGACCATTCGAATACATAATATAAATAATGAAAATTGGTTTTGAATGCGATTAAAGACAGCTTAAGACTCCTAAGCATTAAAATGCAAATTGAAAGAGTAGAAAGAGTTTTTTATGTTTGCTATTTTTGGGCCAGTTCAATCAGTTCGACAACTTTCAACATATTGAAGATATCATTTAATTTCACAATCTATTGATGGACTGCATTTTATGTATATGGCTCAATTGTTTGTTAGGCCATCGTCATCATCACCACAGCCATCACCAGCATCATAGAGAGTTGGCTTAGAGACACTGACTTGGATTGGGAAAACTTGAATGCGGCTTTTCTTTTTCATTGTGTGTGTGTGTGTGTGTGTGTGTGTGTGCTGTTTTGCTATTGAGACGACGTTGTTGACCCATAATACATTGATCCAATGACGGGCGCAAAAAAAAAGTAACTAAAGTATAAAGATGGCCATAATCTCCTCTGGCCAACTGCAGCAGCATCTTGTGGCGCATCCGGCGAACGACGAAAACTTTCGCTTTTCGGTGCGCTCTCTTGTCACGCAAAAATGTTATTAAGAAAGTCATCCGCCAACTACTTACTATTGATTCACATGGGAGAGGAGACCGAATTCGGGTTCGAATGGCAAGGCAAGTTGAAGAACTGGTTCCAAGTCATTGACTGAATGACTTCTGTCTCCGTAATTGGCTAAATGCTAATAGCCAACTCTAAAACGGAGGCGAGAGTCACGTCTAACTTTTCACAAAAATGCAACAAAATATATAAATCCTACATACATTAGCAACAAATCTCCATTTGATACGTTTAATAGTGAAAAGCTGATAATTTTTTGATATGCCATTGTAAATATAAACTAAATAAAAGCCTAGCCATAAAAATCCAATTGTATTTTGCATGCAATCGTCTTGCAATTTAATTTCGTCTGTATAAAAATGGTTTAATAAAGTGCTTTAATTAACCACTAATTACCAATAATAAGATGTTGCACACTTTATTAACTTGAACTAATAGACAGAGAGGGAAAAAGATACAGAGAGAGACAGAGAGGAGGTCCGTAACAACTTTAGACAGCATTTTTATACCTTGGAAAATGTTTCTTAAAATCGACTATGATTTTTGAGAACTTTTCAAATCTTTGACCAATTTTGACTTTTTTTTCTAAGGCTTTATTGAATCCACAACATATTTTGAAATAGAATCAAACACTTGCAAATATTTCTATACCCTTAATAATGTTCGTCAAAACTGCAAACTAAGCAAACAAAATGTAAAAATTGATCAAAAATTGATCAAATTACAGATTGGCAAAGTCAGATTTTAAGGTGAGGTTAATTTCCATCTGCTTGATTATTAGTCTATTTATAGTCTTAGGTTAGTTTATAGTTACACTTTGTAGTGTAACCTGCTGGCTTATTACTTTATTTTAGCCAAAAATGTTGTGCACACTTAGTCAAAGATGTGAATGCCATAAGCAAACGTTTCCTAATACATGCGACCCTCTTGTCACTTTTGATTTACCCCTGTTTTGTTCTTTCTGACCATGGTTTGTGTGTGTCTGTGTTTGTGCGGGGTTTTCTTGACTTGTTCACAGTAACTTAATTAAGTCTCCCTTGGCTTCAAAACTTTAAATACAAAAAGTCAAAGTGACAATTCACACGATTCATAAAACAACCAAAAAAAATGTTCGCACGATAATATTTTTCTTAATCTTTTTTCACCCTCTACTCAAAAAGGTTAACAAGGTATTTGGATATAAGGAGAATGTATGTAACAGAAGACACAAGGAAATAGTTTCTACTTAAAATGCTTCTAGACAGTTTTTAAACTATATTGAAACCAGTAGAAAATTTAACTGACTACTGCATACTTTAGGGGACACAACTCCCTTAGCTACCCCTTCCTTTTGCCTACAATTGTTTTTTTTTTTTCAAGTTCCAGTTCTTGTTATAAGTGTATAAAAACTACGGCTCGATTAGATATAATTTTTCAATTTTTGAATTTGCAAAAATTGTAGAAACAATGCAGCGACTTTCACACGACTTTAAATGCACAAAATACAAGACGAAAAAAAGGGAGAAAAAGATAAAAACTTATACTAAAAATGCATTCAACTTGTCGACCAATCTGGGGCCATTGTTTAGCCTATGACGGGGACAAGAGTCCCATGTAAATGTTCAAATGTCAAGCGTTTTTCAATTTGGAGGACGTGATTTTTGTTTGCATAATGTGCCATTGGCATAAAACTATTGGGTGTGCCCCCAACACACAAACACAAACACACACACACACAAACATACAGGGCGTATACGCAATGCCTTAACAGACAGTTTTCAGAGCATTCCAAGAGTAATAGACATTTCTTTCAATTTCATTTTAAAACTAATTGAGAGACCAAGCTATTGCAGACCCCAAAAAAATTGATTGGCATGCACTCGAGTAGAAAACTTACATATATTCACGTTTACCCAACATTATTATGGAAGGGCAAAATTACATCAAATGCATCAAATATGACTCACTCGACTTTAAGAGAAGTCGAGAAGCTATACAAAACAGATAGAAACTAATAATTGGATCTCTAAATGTAAAGCATCTAAAGGATCTTTTAGCTTAATGTTTAATGGATTAATAAACTCTGAGCTTAATAGAAAATTGATTTTGATTAATTAAGCTTTTACGAGGGTAAATTGCTTTAATCAATATTTGAGAATTCAATTCAACTTATGTGTTTGTGTTTTTTTTTGTTGTCATCCAATTTGCTTGACTTTGAAATGCTTACTTTTTATGGAAAAGCATCTGATCTAAAATACCATAGCCCTTTCTTTAAGGCACAGAAAGCTAATCTATAATAACATTTACTCATAATATTATAAGGAAACAGTTTATACTTACTATTCCAGTACAATGATAGTTAGTTTGAAGATAGTTTATCATTGACTAAACTTAGCAGTAGTAAATACTTGAGCTAAATATGTAAATGAGGCAGAGTCATTTCACAAAGATTAATTTTTCACTATGCTGGTACATGGTGCGTATACATAATATATTTGTTCTTTTCCAAGGGTTTATAGATTGCTGATTTTAAACAAGTTCTTAATAGTCTTTATTATCATTTGTGGTAATCCGAATAGTTTACTGTTCTTTCAAAGGACTTTGTTCTAGGGTTTTGTGTTGTTTTCTTTACCTTTGATTTTGCCTCGATACGCACCTTCAGCTGGGCATTCGGAGGTGATGAAAATATAAATATTTTTTTGGGGTTTTGTCTTTTTTGCGGGTATTTCTGAAATTTTGTTTTTGCAGCATAATGCGTGGCATTACGTAAACGACTCGACGGGCCGGTCTACCCAGCTGCAGCAATCCCAGTTGCAACTTATGCCACATGTATGTATGTGCAGTATATAGATGCCACAGTTTTGTCTGGTCATGTGTGTGAGTGTGTGTGTGTGTTGCAACTTGTCGTCCACACAGAGGCAAAAAGTCAGCTTACCGTATATAAATTGTATTTGCCTGTTACTATTGCTGCTGCTGCTGCTGCTGCTGATGGTTAAATTCAGGTAAAACGATTCTCAATTTTGGTCTGATGTGTTGCTGCAGGGCAGCAGGCAACAAAAGCAACATCAGCAATCACATCAAGCCCCGTCGGCCATGTTTGTTGACTGACTGTTGTCTATCGTCTATCCAGGCCACATTTAGCCAGTCGTTTTAATTGCCCATGCATTGGACAAGTTGCAATTAAAAAAGAAAACAACAAAAAAATAAATATAAACTAAATGTTGCATTTGCCTTTAAGTACACTAACTGCCGTGTTGCTGTCGTTTGTTCATTTTGCGTAAAATCGACAAATTTGTCAACATAAAATTTTTCAGTCTTCTTCTCCTTCCTTCGCCTTCAATCACCTGCTGCTTGCTCGTATGTGTGTGTGTGTGTGTGTGTATATTGTACAATCAAAAATTGTAAACATTTTTGGAATTTTTTGTTGGGTTTTTTTTTTCTCTTTTTTGAATTTTATGTAAGTAGCTGTTGGTGTTGTTGTTGTTGCTGCTGTTTCTGTCACTGCCATAAAGAAGTCTGAACAGCAACAACAATAATACCATGTACATACATTTGCCTGTACGTGTGTGTGTGTGTGTGTGTGTGTGTGTGTGCATAAATGTAAATGGCAATAGTGTCCCATAAACATTTCTTGTTACACTAGGTAAATAGGTAAGCCATTACTCAGGTGACCCCCTTATCCGCATACACATGAAAACACTCAAGAAACATTTTATTCATCAATATGTACAGTGCGCACTTCTTAGAAGGAAATGCTTTTTTGCGAAATGGCACACTCCAAATCCACATCTAACGAATTGACAACAATGGACTACGTAAAAAACGGATATCGATACTTCTGTCGGCATATAGATAGATATGTATGTATGTATGTACATATATACGTTGTTGATGGTTTCAGTTTTCTTTTTGTAAAAGTATTTATGGATAAAATAAAATATAGGTAACATGTATGTCTTGATGATTGGGGTAATGAACTAACATTCCATTGTAGATGGATCAAGTGATGCATATTTGTTAACTCACTTATTAACTTATGCAATCATGGATTCACTCACGTGTTCAATCAGTTGTTTGATTACTCACTTTGTAGATCAATTGTTCATTCTATTGTTTACTCACTTGTTCTGTTCGTTTACTTACAATTCTGTTTTTACTTTAAAATCTTACTCTAACAACAATAAACAGTTGATCGGTTGAACATTTTGTTTCTAGATTTTGGCATTAGCTACTTTTCTCTGTGTGAATATGTAGATCTAAAATTGATGGACAAGTTGTTACAAGAGGATAGAATTGTTATACATACGTTCAATAATCTTTCTATATTTTGCTTTCCTCAAGGACATAAAACCAAATTAGCCATCTAGTAGTAACTGAGCAAGTGAGTCATCTACAAACTATTAAAATATGTCAAATTTATAAGTTTAGAGTTTATATTCATTCACTAAAGAGCTAAAGTTGCTGAATCACTCACTTAGATTCTGATCGCTAAAAGAACAAATGTCAAACATGTCATAAATGTAAAACAGATTAGGATATGATAAAAACTAACTCCCTTGGCTTTCGATTGCATTTGAAGTTTCTCATTGTGATTGAAATTTGCCAAAGTCTTCCAGAAACACACAACAAGTTAAGATAAATAAAAATTTATGAGTGTGAAAAAGATAATGTTAGTTGGTAATGAAACTGAAAGTTCGAAATGAAAGAGAGACTTCAATATGAGAGACTTCGATGAGTTGGTACTATGAGATCTTGACCATCTTTTAATTAGCACATTGTTGTTAATTGGTTCGGTTTGATGTCTTAATGGAAGATTTGCTTATGTAACGAAAGAATCGTAATTTTTAAACTACATATGTGTTTTTCGAAGTTGGCTTCTGTGATGATGTTGTATTCTTTGAACCTGTAAAGTATTTGTCAAGTTTTGTTCTTGTTTGAGTGTCGCCATAAACCATTTGCCTTACACTCCAAAAGCCAAGAAGTAAGTATTAAACAAGTCATAAAAGCGTCAGGCATTTTTAATAGGGAAATTCTAAAAATCTCTTTAATTTAACAAGAAAACAAATTCAAATCCGTTTTAATAAGGATATGAAAGCAAAAGAATAGTACTCCTTAGTGAAACTGAGCTTCCTAAAGTTGGACAACAATTTGTTTTGTCATGTTAGTCAGGCCAAATATCTTCAACTAAATCATCTCATCACTGAGAGAGAGAGAGAGAGAAAGAAAAGTGCTCCTATTAATGTGGTATATGCTGTACCATGTGATGCTAAGGACTCGTCACTGGACGAATCGTTCCCACACCTTGGATACACCTGCGTTTTTGAGGTGTTTTTTTGAACATTATATTAATCAACATTGCTCATACTTGTAATTTTGTTTTGTTAATCGAAAAAGAAAGTTATATGTCTATCTACCCAGGTGGTGCCCGGTGGTGGTGGTGCTGGTGGTGCCCTCACTGAGACCAGGTTTCGTTTGGTTAGATGTTAGTTTTTGATTATCAGCGAAGCAGAGGCAAGTTTTGCTAATTAGTTTTGTATTTTTCAACCTGTTCGAATTGTGAAGATGACGATGAACATTTTTGTTTCTTCTGTTTTTTTGTGACGAAAGAGAGCCATTGCGATGAATGAATGAAGCCCATGTGTGTTGTGTGTGTGTGTGTGTTTATGTGGTATATGCCGGTTTTTTTTTTTTTTTTTTTTTTTGTTGGCTTATGTAATTTGTTCCCCCTTTTGCGTTCTCTTTTGCACTCCTTCTGTTTTTGGTATCCGTCTGTATTGTATTTCTTTTTTGGCCCATTATTAGCCGTTGTATTTGTGTTGTTGTCTTGCAATTTTTGGGGATTTTAATATAAAAATCCGTTTTGGGGATTTACGTAGTATATACCACGAAAAATATTTATGATATGACTCAGATTTCACTCATTCGGGTGAGGCTCAAAACATTTTTTTTTATTTTTTCTTGCTCCAATTTTGGGCAGCTGCCGTTGCGGCTGGGGCTGCTGTTAATTTTACATAATCCAACAGAAAAGACAGAAAGAAAGAAAGAAATTCCCTCGTTTGCAACAACAAATACCAACAAATACCAACAATAACAACAACAGAAGCAGCAACAAGTTGTGCATATCATTAAATTGAATTTGCATATGAAATCCATCTCAATCTTAACTGAATTATGTAACAAGGTTTTGATAGATATCAAAAAACCAAGACAAACCAGAGAGCATATATGTATGTATGTATATCCATGTACATCATATACACACATACATACATGATTGTTTATATAAACAAATACAAATGTTTATCAAATCTATTCCCATGAAGGTCGCATCTTTTCCTTTTCCCATCTATCAAACACCTTGTTACATAATATGCAAAACAACAAATATGTTCATACGCGTATATAATATTTGATTTAAATTTGCATTTCGATCTTTTGTCTGTTGGAATGAATTAATCTTTGGGGGTCTGTAGTAGATGATGATGATGATGCTACTCCGGCCCATTGATGTCACTGTGTCAATGCTGAAAGTGTGGCAAGTTTAAATCTAAAGACTTCCTCCACCTTTGGCTATTAATCGAATTACCATGTTTTATATTATAACCAATGTGGACAACAATAGACAACAGTTTTTAATTCGCTTGTTTCCTTCATTTACAGTTCCGGCGTGGAGCGGCCTGGCAAACGCTTTTCCTGCTCTGCGCTCTTGCCTATTGCATCAATGGTAAGTGGAAACTATATACACACATATGGCCTAACTCTTAGCAATTCTAATCAACAATTAATCAATCAATTCGAATCTAACATTTCCGATTTCATAAATAAGACCTAGAATATACATATATGTATATATTTTGTAAGCATTTAAAGCTGGTTAAATATATTCATCGTAGTCTGTCCTAAATCTCTTTCTATTCAAACTAATCTTATCTTTCTTATGAGCTTTTTGAATGAACATTTTGTATAAACACAGGAACAGGGGCCGGCAAAATCGTTCTACTACTTATATCATATATCATAACACGGATTGTTAGTTACAAAAACACATGCGAACACATATATAAGTCTTTTTTCAAGAACTTTAATCCAAAAAGTTATGCCATAATCAAAACTCAATCCCACTTCTATGTTACCCCTAGTAGAAATGATTGCAACTATCTTCGACTATTTTTGAGAATTGTAAGCTGTGCTCTCCTGTTTGTGGCTCCTTTAGTTATGATTCTCAACTAGTTTTAGCAGTGGTGTGGTTTGTCTCATCTTTTTTCTTGCTTCAATTAATGATTTCTAGTCTTTGATTGTTTCAATTCTCTCTATAACTCAAATAAGAATAATGTTAATGGAAATTTAAACATAGTGTAAATAAATTTACTTTTATATAGTTTATTAATTTGTTTCTATGTATATTTCTTTTTATTCAGTGGTCAGCAGCGAGGGTCGCGTGGTGTGTTATTACACCAATTGGAGTGTCTATAGACCAGGCACAGCCAAATTCAATCCACAGAATATAAATCCATATTTGTGTACACATTTGGTTTACGCATTTGGTGGATTCACCAAGGATAATCAAATGAAGCCATTCGACAAATATCAGGATATAGAGCAGGGTAAGCCAGACACGCCCTAACTAAAACCAATTAGCAAAGATTTAATTCAACTCGACTTTAATTTCCGTTTACCCATTTGGTTTCCCTTTTGGTCCTGACTTCACCCTGCACTCGTTCAGGTGGCTATGCCAAATTCACGGGGCTTAAAACCTACAACAAGCAATTAAAAACCATGATTGCCATCGGAGGCTGGAATGAGGCGAGTTCACGTTTCTCTCCATTGGTGGCCAATCCGGAACGTCGTCAGCAATTTATTAAGAATATATTGAAATTCTTGCGACAAAATCATTTCGATGGCATTGATCTAGATTGGGAATATCCAGCTCATCGTGAGGGTGGCAAATCCCGAGATCGGGATAATTATGCACAATTCGTTCAGGAGCTGAGAGCTGAATTTGAACGGGAAGCGGAGAAAACTGGACGAACACGACTTCTGCTCACAATGGCCGTGCCCGCGGGCATTGAATACATTGACAAGGGTTATGATGTGCCAAAATTGAATAAATATCTGGATTGGTTTAATGTTCTCACTTACGATTTCCATTCATCGCATGAGCCATCGGTGAACCATCACGCTCCATTGTATTCACTGGAAGAGGACTCTGAATACAATTACGATGCTGAGCTCAATATTGTAAGTTAAGCGATTGATTTTTCATTGACAGACGGATTGAAGATTGCTTTCTTCTCTTTCAGGACTATTCTATTAAATATTATCTAAAGGCTGGAGCTGATCGTGATAAGTTGGTTTTGGGAATACCCACATATGGTCGTTCGTATACGTTGATCAATGAGGAAAGCACAGAACTGGGTGCCCCATCCGAAGGACCTGGCGAACAGGGTGATGCCACAAGAGAAAAAGGCTATTTGGCCTATTATGAGGTAGGAGTTGTGAAAGGGATGTCTTTTTATATGACATTTCAACCATTATCTACTTTGGTTCTCCAGATCTGTCAAAATCTAAAAGATGATCCTGAATGGACTATAGTTCAGCCAAATGCCAATGTGATGGGTCCATATGCCTATAGACGCAATCAATGGGTTGGGTATGACGACGAGGCAATTGTACGCAAAAAGGCCGAATATGTGGTTGCCCAGGGTTTGGGTGGCATCATGTTTTGGGCCATTGATAACGATGATTTCCGTGGCACATGCAGTGGGAAACCATATCCATTAATTGAGGCAGCCAAAGAGGCTATGATTGAGTCTTTGGGGTAAGTATTCCATACGATGCACGTTGCAAATGTATGACTTACACACAAAACTTATCATATAGATTGGGTATCAATGAGGTGGCCAAATCGAGTGGACCTCAAAAGCCATCTCGTTCACGTAGCCGCACAGATAATGGCAGCACCAACAGAAATCGTTTGAATTCTAAACCCGCTGTGGGAAGCACAAGACGTCCCACAAGTGGATCATCGGGACGACGTCCAGCTGCCAGTTCCACAACAACAACAACAACAACAAATGCCCCACCAAGCACCAACATACGTTTGACTGAAGCTGAGGGTTCATCTCTCTATATAGGAGGACGTGCTTCGACCACACCACCACCACCCACCACACCCGATCCGGGCTCTGATTTTAAGTGTGAAGAGGAAGGCTTTTTCCAACATCCCAGGGATTGTAAGAAATACTATTGGTGTCTGGATAGTGGTCCATCTGGTTTGGGTATTGTGGCTCATCAGTTTACTTGCCCATCGGGATTATATTTCAATCCGGCAGCTGATTCCTGTGACTTTGCCCGCAATGTGCCATGCAAGACTAAAAAGTAAGTGTACATAAACGAAACCAAAACAAAAGCAATGCTTACTGAAAACCCTATTTGCTTAGATCGACAACTGCAGCACCACAAACATCGCCGATCCCAACCACTACAGTGAGGACAAATCGTGTGACAGCTGCCCCACCCGCAGTGGCCAGGCCCATTTATCCACGAACCACCACGACAACGACCAGCACCACAACAACAACGACCACACGCCCATCCACCATTGATGACGAATCGGAATATGAAGAGGAGGCTGACGCTGCTGTTGATGATGCTGATGATGATGAAGTCAGACGACAACCTGGCAAATCCAAAGACGCAGAAGAAGACCCCCAGGTCATTAAAGAGCTAATCGATCTCATTCGCAAAGTGGGTGGCGTTGAGCAACTGGAGAAGCATTTATTGCGCAACAAAGACGGATCGATTACATTGAAAGAGAACTCCTCCATTGGCAATGCGGGTGGAGCTGCCACCACACCATCGACCATTAGTAAATCGCTCTACGATCGTGTGCTAAGTCGTCAGGGAACTCTAAGTTCTCTAACCCGTAAGACATCTACGTTCAAAGTAAATAGTGAACCAACGACTGGTACTACCACAACGACTGCAAGTCCGGATAGCAACTACTCCAAATACTCATCCGTTCTGAGGGGTAACAGTCGACAGGGTCCACAGAATGAGGGTATTGAAAAACTATCCGAATTCGATGGTTTTCTCAAAGAGCGTAAGGAATATGTCACCATCAATCGGAATCGAAATGCCAATAAATCTGGTTCAACAAAAACTCGCCAAGGTGAGCAAGACGAAGATCTCGAAGAGGAAGAAGGTGAAGAATTGAATGCAGAGGCGAAAGAAGAAGAAGAACCAGAGACAAGCACTAGAAGGCCATACAGTCCACCAACTCCTTCATATACCAGCCTACGTCGCACTCGACCCAGCACAGTGGCCCCGGCTGACCCCGAGGAGGAGCCAGAACAGGAGAGAAAGCCAATCAAATCCTATTCCACATTGGGTAACACACGTGGACGTTCTACCGAGAAACCAGAGACGCCAACCACTTTGGCAACGGGAACGGAATCAGCTTCAAGTTTATCAACTAATCGGTAAGTGATATCCTCTTCACCATGGGCGATTTTCGATTGCATAAAGTACAAAAATTTATGCTGAAATATTGGATACATAATAAAATTCATTGCATACTTTGTGGGGACAATTTAAAAATAAATCAAGAAAAAACAAGTTGACAATTATAGACTTTATGCCGGAAAAAAATGAAAATTAGCCCACTGTGCCCTCTAAAGAAAATGTCAAAAATTAATTTAAATTTTATTTCAATTCAGTTACAAATATTTTGAACGCACCAGACCAACCAAGAGTACAACGATATCGGCATCGTCTGATGATACTGAAGAGGATGATGAGGAATATGATGAGGAGCCGCAACAGCAGCAACAACAGCAACAGCAAAATGTAACGGTACTAAGCAAACAAAGTCTCACAAGCACCACAAATACACGTAAATACGCGAGCATTGGTCGCAGCAGAACAACAACAACAACCACAGCAACACCAGAAACAACAACAACAACAAGAACAACAACCACCTTCACTGAGACTGCCAAGGCCAACAGCAGCAACAATGTGCTGTCTAATAACATAATACAAACAGCAGAAGAAGCAGCACCACCACCACCACAACCACCTAGCACCACTCACCATCCAGAAACCTTAACCATATTAAATGAAATTACCGAACCAATTGAAAGCACTAGCATAACTAACCTAACATTATCCGCAACCAATCAGACACCCACAACCACCAACACCCACACGCCCACACCCACACCCACACCCAATATAGAAACCACCACAACCACAATTGAATCCCAAACCTCGAGCATTGATTCATTAAGTTTGACTGATGAAATTGAGTTAACCACTCAATTGCCGGTCAGTTTATTGAATAATGCTAGTCCCACTCCAATCCCGATCCTTAAAATAACAACAACAACAACAACAGGAACAACAACCACAGCGGACGAACTGGCAACAACAACAACAACAGCAACAGCAACATCGACAACAAGCAACGACATTAATGACGTAAACAATGACCATATTGATAGCGATGAGGTAACACAATCCCCAAATCCAAATCAAACGAAATATTTAACAATCAGTCAGAGACGTAAAAATGCAGAAGCAGTCAACGATGCTAGTCTAAATAGTTTGAATAGCAGCAGCAGCAATATTCCTAACGTAAATAGCTTTAGAACCACCTACTCTGGTAGAAGGCAACCACAAAAAACACAACAACAACAACAGCAATCTGAACAAGAACCGAAACTAACAAAAACCAAAAGCCGTACCACTACAACACCAACCACAACAACAACCAATCCTGACCTTAACTTAAATGACGTGGGCAATAGGATATCTAGTCCAAGGCCCTTTGGTTATCCCAGAAGACGCACACGTCCCACAACAACGACAACAACCACCCCAACCTCAACCACCATACAACACAGCACTGATAACGATAATATTAACGAAGCAGTTGAGAATACAGTGAAAACGCGACTATCCCAGGTGGATAGGTCAAAGGTGAGTGCCAGTCATAGTCATGACACCACCCAAACCAATACAAATACAACCACCACCACCACCAACAACAACAAAAACAATCACGTAGACGTAGCTGGTAATGGTGGCAATAGTCTAAGGCATGAAGTAGTTAGCTCTAGTTTAAGCACAGATCAAAATCGTACTACCACCAATTGGCGCACTGTGCGACGTCCTTCCCGACGTCCTGCAGTGAACCCAAATACTTTGGACACTGAAAACAAAGACTCACGTAGGTATGCTGGCAAGCGTTTGGACACTGACGATGAGAACCCCGAGATTCAAGTGGATTCAAGCACCAAATACCGAAGCAGACGTCTAAATTCAGCCGAGCAGGAAACGGAGGCAGCTAATGAAGCAAAAAACAAAAATGATACTGCACCACTCCCTGCTGCTGGTCTTCAACAATCTTCTGATACCACCAACGAGGATGAAAATATTGCTGCCGAGGTAATTGATGATGAACCACCGGCCATTGAGCGGGGAAAAACTAAAGCTCCGTCGCAGCAAATTAGCGATGATAGCAACACGGCTACCGAGCAGGAAGATTCACTACTGGATACAACTCTTGTGCCAGATATTTTGGAGAACGATACAACTAGCACTACAACCACCACTGAAGAGCCATCTTTGAGCAGTAGCACAGAACCACAAGAAAGCAGCACAGAATCAAACGAAGATATCCAAATAACCTCAGAAGCTTCTTTGATCAACGAGGAGGACTCAGCACTCGGCGCCAGCACAGAAACAACTTCCACTGAGGGTCCTGCTGAAGCAACCACTGAAGCTACAACTCGCCGGTCATTCTTACGTAATAAATTCACCACAACTAGTACCGTCAGCTCAACATCTACAACAACTGAAGAGAATGTGGAGACCACCACCTCCACTCCATCGAGACGTCGGGTCGTTGTTCGCGGAAAATATCGGCCCAGTAAAGAAGGTGATCTGTCTTCCCTTTTAGCAGCCGATGCAAATAAGCGAGTGAATTCCAGAACCAGCACTAATAACGCCAACAACAGCTCCAGCAGCAGCAGCACCAGCACCAGCACCACCACTACTACAACAACAACAACTCCAGTTCCTGCTGCTAGTGAAGATGATGATGCTGCTGATAAGGTCAAGAAAACGTTTGTAGGAAGTCAACGTGAAACTAAGAAACTTAACAGTCGAACTTCATTGAATGGACAGCATAATAGGACATCCACAAAGGTTGAGAGTCTAGGAAACGGCATAACACGTACCCGAACCACAAATGTAAGAACTATTGATGCTGGCCGTAAGGTTGTAAAGAAGATTCATACGAAAATCGTGGAGGAGAAACCAGCGGAATATGAGTATGTCTATGATGAGGTTAGTCAACCATTAGCAAGTACCACTACACCGCGTACCATAACACGAAATCGTGGATCGGTCAAGTTCCAGAGTAATGATCTCTCCTCGCTTTTGGCCTTGGACTTTGCATCACGTGGATCACGTAACAGGCAGAGTGAAAATAAACCGACTGTGACAAAGACACGTAGGCGACTCCTAAAGCGGCCCAAGGAGACCATTGAGCGTGAAGAGGTGGAGGAATACGAATATGAGACGGACGATGAGGTGAATGGTGATAGTCTTTTGACAACAACAACAGCTAAAACGATTGAAAGACGTACCAGACCCACAAGGATTGCTACCATTCCAACAACAAGAACTACAACCAGAGCATCGACAACTGAAACGAATCCCGAAGTGACTACCCGTCGCATTGTGCATACCTTCAAGCGACCTACTACAAGTACCACCACAACAACAACCACAACCACAGAAGAACCTTCGACCCCCTCAACTTCATCATCAGCCATTGAAGAAGACACCACAGAAGATCAACTAGCAGCGGCCAAACAGCGTTTCGTGAGTCGTCTGTCAGCCAGAAAAAGCACCAGCACGAGTACCAGCACAACTTCAACAACAACAGAGACACCACCATCAACCACTTTAGCTGATGATTTAAGTGCACTTAAACAAAAATACATAAGCGCATTGAATCGTCTGCAGACAAATAATGATGTCGAGGCAAACGAGAGCACTACCACCACGCCTTCATCGGAACAGGATGACCTATCGCTACCGATTTATCATCGACGAAAGTACTATCAGTATGTCAAGGATTCACCCATCACCTATATAGACAAGTCACCGGCACCACCCGACATTGAAAGTGTTACGGTCAATATACGCCAACAGATTCATGATGTCTTTAATGTTAGCGAGAATAGCGAGGCAACCGGCAGCAATTCAGTAGATAATCAAGAAGAAACAAGCAGCGAATTGGAGCAACGCTTAGCCATGGAGCAAGCGCGTGAAATTAATTCTGAACTCGGTCATTTTTTATTGAAAACCCCCGGGTCAATGTAGGTCACCTGGGGGCAAAATCGGGTATGTCAAATAGCGAAGAGAAGGACACAGTGCAAGGTATACGCAAGGGAAAAACCTTTAAAACAACACTTCAGGAACCGTCTTCAACCGCCAACGGAACCTCCCGCATTGTACAGCTGTCTGTTTTAGGTGATGAACGGCAGGAAGAAGATGCGAGATCATTACGTACGTATAGCAAATTGAATCGTACACGTTTAACCTTAGCTGCAAAAGTTGAGGTCGCTGAGGACGAGGATGAGTCGAGTACAAAGAGAATCTATAGTATACCTCAACGTATTCCAAATAGATCCACAGTCAGCATAAGTAGTACAACTGCTAAGTCAACTTCACGTCGTACTTATGCAGGAATCAATAGACAACGTCCGCAAGAAACCAAGGAAGAACCTCTAGACGATGAAGAGCTCCAGGCAATCAATGAGAGCGCTGACGGCGAAGAGGACAAGGAAAATGTTTTAGCTACAACGACACCTTCTACCTTTAGACGAAGACCTTTTACACCCCGAGGTCAACTAGTGAAGGATGAAAGTGAAGTAGAGACGACTACCAAGTCAGCTCCTCGTCGTACTTATGCAGGAATCAGTAGGAAACCTACGCTTGTCGTCGTTTCTAACACTAACACAGAAAACGATGAGAGCGCCGACGGTGAAAAAAAATCAACAAAATGAGACGACTACGAAGACAACTGCTAAACCAGTTCCTCGTCGAACCTATATAGGACTAAATAGACAACGCCCACTAGAAACTGTCTCTAACACTGCCACAGAGGAACCTCTAGAAGACGAAGAGCTCCAGGCCATCAATGAGAACACTGATGATGAAGAGGACAAGGAAAATGATTTAGTAACAACGACACCGGCAGCTAATAAACCAAGACCTTTTACTCGACGAGGTCAACTAGTTAAAGAAGAGAGCGAGACAGGGACAACTACGAAATCAATTCCTCGTCGCACCTATGCAGGAATCAATAGGAAACCTGCGCTAGGCACCGCCTCTAACATTACCACAGACGAACCTATAGAAGACAAGGAGGAGAGCGGCGACGGTGAGGAGGACAAAGAAAAGGAGACGACTACGAAGACAACTGCTAAGCCAGCTCCTCGTCGTACCTATATAGGACTTAATAGGCCTCGCCCGCTAGAAACAGCAACTGATACCTCCACCACGGTTGAGACCTTCAAGGACGCAGGGCTGCAGGCAGTCAATGACAACGTCAACGGCGAAGGCGATAAAGAGAGCATATTAGTTTCAACAACACCCTCCGGCAATAAACGAAGACCGTTCACTTCCCGAAATCAATTAGCTAAGGAAGAAAGCGAGAGCACAAAGACAACAACTGTTAAACCAACGTCACGTCGTACATATGCGGGGATTAATAGGAAGCCCGCACTAGGTAACGCCACAGAAGAACCTCTAGAAGACGAAGAGCTCCAGGCAATCAATGAGAATACCGACGATGAAGAGGACAAAGAAATTGTTTTGGTTACAACGACGCCTTCAGCATCCGAAAATCAACTAGTGGAGAATGAAGACGACACCACGAAGACAACAACAACTGGTAAACCAACCTATGCTGAAATTGATAGAAAGCCCCCTCAAGAACCCGCAGGCACTACAGAAGAAACTCAACAAGACGAGGAGCTAGAAGCAATCAATGAAATCACCGATGATGACGAAAATGCAGATGAGGAAAGTGTGATAGTTACAACCACACCATCCACCAGCACAGCAAAGCCATCACCAACTTCTCGACGTCAGCTTACAATACGCCGCCGACCAAACACTTCATCAACAACAACGACAACAACAACAAGAACAACTATTGCTAATGGGCAAGAGGAGAATGAGAATTCGACAAGTACAACTGCAAGTCCCACATCACGACGACAGCTTCTCATTCGTCGACGTACAACTACAGTAAAACCAAGCCCTGATAATGAGGTAGAGATAACGACAACCACTGAGTCCGCATCACGTAGTCAACTGTTGACACGCGGACGTGGACGTTTTAATAGTTCAACGAACGCTGAGGTAACTACCCGACGTTCCTATGCAAACTTGAGTCGAACACGTAATCGCTTCACAGCAAGCCGCCCCACCACCACCCCCACTCCAGAAAGTACCATTGAAAATGACTTTGGCACTAAGGCAGATGCCGAGAACCGTGGAGCGGCCGCTGCTCGTGAAGGTTTGTTTGCAACAAATCGTCATCGTGCCTTGCTAGATGATCGAGATAGAACCTCGATTCGCCGACGAACCACAGTGGCTCCAGTGAGATTAAATTCGAGTACTCGTCGTAATTTGGTTGCTTTGAATCGCAATCTGTACAAGAAAGTTGAAGAACAAGAAGAATATGATGAAGATGAAGAGGAGGAGGAGGAGCAGCAGAATGAGGAGGACGAGGAGCAGGATGAGCAGGACGACGATCAAGAGCAAGAGAAACCCAGAATCCAAACAACATCTCGACTAAACCAGCTGCTTGCCAGTAGACAGCAACAAAAACAAAGACAACCACAGACACAGGTACAGAAACAGACTGAAGAGAATGACATTGACATTGAGAATGGAGAGGGTGAGGGAGAGGGAGAGGGAGATGGGGATGATATTGAAGGGGAGGTGGATGAGGATGATGAACGTTCTCAAAATAACACTAACACCAATACAAATACCAATAATAATAATAACAATGGTCGTAGTAATGTAACTAATTTGAGCACAAATCGTAGTAATAGCACCGTAGCCAATTATTTGATTAATCGTTTCAAGTTTAACAACAGAAACAATCAAAACCAACAAAACAACAACACAAAAACTGTTAGTGATGAGGCGAATGAAGAGATTGATAATATTGAGAATGGTCGTGTCTCTAGTAGTTTAAATGATCTAGGTAATAACGTTAATTCTAAACGACGTTTTCAGAATCGTTATCAATTGAGCCGCACACCAACATCAGCAACCCCACCACCACCAACAACAACAGCAAGAATATCAACCACACCCACACCAAGCCGTTTGCCCTTTGGCTCACGGAAACGTGTTCAGGTAACTGAAATAAACCATACCCAGTCAGAAGATGATGAAAATGATGAAGTAGAAGCCGAACAAGATGATGATGATGACGATAATGATGATTACGATAGTGACGACAAGAGCACCGCCACAACCACAACTAGCACCACCACCACCACCCCCCAGACACCGACTGCGCCCACACCAAGACGTATACGTGTACTTAAATATCGTCGACCATTGCAGATAAATAATAGCAATAATATAACTAGTTTGAACAGCACAACCACTTTGAATAGCGCCACTAATATTAACCAAGACACTTCAACAACAACAACAACAACAACAACAAGCAACACCAACAACAACAACACTGTCATTTCACCCACAAAACGTTTCCGTAAAATTGTCCGTAAACTAAGACCCGTAGACACAAACTCTGAGAAGATTAACTCGAACGATGAGGAGAAATTAGGAGAAACCACTCTCAATAGCACCACCACCACCACACGGAAGCCATTTGTGCCAAAGCGTAGCCGTTTCAATGCCGGACAAGATGAAGATTCAAATGACTTACTTAGCATACGTAATCGCCTCAAGGAACAGCAAGCCCGTGGTGAGCCCTTGGATGGTGTAATCAATAGCCGGCTTAATGGTCAGACACGTGACGATTTAGCCGAAGATGCCGGCAATTCGTCCGATTTGCAACGCTTAAGAAATAAAGTCAGGATTGAACAGGCCCGCGGTGATGGTGATGATGGTGTTATCAATGATAGACTAAAGAAACTCTTGAGTGATAAATCTCAGAATGCCAATACAACAGTCGACCTGCCATCTCCGGCGAAGCGTCCTGTTTTCCGTCGCAAGTTAGTGGCCAAGCGCCCGGTGAATTCTCCTGTGCAAGGCCAAAGCCTTACAACGAAGGCGCCGTCCTTGATCTTTAATAGTACACGACCCACACGCAAGTTTGTGCGTCGAAAGAATGGCCGTTTCGATCCATTCAATTCGAGTGTAAAGAATACGGATGAAGGTTTTGTGCGCAGTGATCCCAGAGGAGCACGTCTTCCGGGCACACAGCGTTTTAAGCAACAACAAAGACCAAAGAACGGCGAAGGCGAAGAAGATGATGACGAAGATGATGACTATGACGAAGACGAGCCAGAAGAAGAGCCACCTCAAGTGGTGGCAATCAAGCGGCCATTTGCTTTATCCAAACCGATTAAATCGCAGCAATCACAGTCAGAGATCAGTAAGTCGAAGGTAAAAGAAAAGAAGCAAGAAAGCGGGGAAGAAGATGCCGATGATGACGACGACGACGATGACGGAGATGATGATGACGATGCTGATGATGACGAAGCCGAAGAGACAACAGAGGCACATGCCAAACCAGCTTATAAGCCCAAAGATAATCGTATACCACCCGGCAGTCGTCCCAGCTATACACCAACTGGCCCTGGAACAACAGGCTCTGGCAATGTACCGTATAACCCACGCAATCGCCCATCTAGTTCAATATCTAGTACCGGATCTCGTTTCGGTACTAGTGGTAGTAGTAGCAGTAGCAGTAGTAGTAGTAATGGTAGCAGTAGCACCAAACGTCCCCGTGTCATTAATCGACCACCAGGAGTGGCTACACCAAACCTAACATTGCGCCCGGTGGCTAATGATTATGAGCGAACCACACCATTGACACCTCTCAAACCGGCACCATTTATACCAAGCAATACAAGAAGCTATGAAAGAAAGTACACGGGTCCATCGACCACAGAGACAAGCGAGACGGCCAATGACAATTCGTTGATTGAAGACCTGAATATTGATGCGTTGAATGCACGAAATAAGAAAATCTTTAAGATCCATAGCAAGAAGCACACAACGCTCAAGCCCAAGGTGGTGGTCAGTCAAGGGCAGGACAATAGCCTCGAGCAGGGCTTTTTGACAACTACACCACAGTCAGCACCACTACCACCACAACCACCACGATCACCAAACACACCATCAACATCAACATCGACACAAGAACAACAATCCAACAACACTGAAAACACTGAACTCGATAGCGTTACCGAAACCGATACTGAATCCACTGACAATGCTAATGCATCTTCAATCCCACAGGACGATGGCTCATGGACGACGCCTCAGCCACCGCCAGCCACCACCTTGTTGCATGTCTTCACGCTGCTCGATAGCGATGGCGATGATTCGCAATTGAAGCCCACACGGCGACCATCTCTGGCCGCCAACCTGCCAACCAAAACCACCGAAGTGGAGCCCAAGCATAAGCTAATTGAGATCAATCGCATTGTCGAAATCAATTCCAAACAGGCCAAGGCCGCCCAACGCAAATCGAAGGCCAATCAGGACTTTGGCACATTGCGTGTGGAATCTCTGCCGCATGTCGAGCAGCTAGGTGAGATAAGTGTGGTAAAATATGTCCATTTGGTCGATGGCAGTGCTATACAGATAAACGATGGCCATAGTACTGTAGCGGATTATACGCCCACTGAACCGACAGTATATCATAGTTCCAGTTCGACGCCGGTGCGTAATAGTCTGCCCCAGCAGGAGGAGGCCGATTTAGATGCAGATCGTAGTGGTAAATCATTATTGCCAGAGGTGCTAATTGGGGCCTTGGAGACATCGACTATCTCATTGGAAGGTCTATTTGATTCGGCACGCAAGGGTAAACAGTTAAGTAGCAATCAAATACTAGGCGAGATTGAAACCACAAGCAGTAGCAACAGTGCCACCACCTCCGCCACCGCCACCTCCATCACGGATAACTTGGAGACAACCACCACAGCAAGTGAAACCACAACAGCAACAACAACACCACTGGCCAACACTTATGTAAGACCAATTGTTCCCCTTTTACGTCCCGAATCAAATGAATCCTCACCTTTGGTGATTTCTATAGCCAATCTTGATAAGGTCATATTGAGTAAGGTACAAAAATCAGAGTCTGAATCTGAATTATCATCGACCGCATCGTCGTCAGCAGCAGCATCATCTCCGGAGGTTGATAATACCACATTAATGCCCGATAATGATTCAAATTCAGCATTCTCTGTGCAACATGCGGCGGTTATACAAGCACCACAAGATAATTCTTTGGTGGACCAACACCAGACACTGGACAATGGCACAAATCAAAACAATATACTTATAAATGATGATGTTGAAGCAACAACAATTGTTTATCAACCGACAACAATCAACATTATTACTAACAATAAACAGGAATCTCAAAATGAAATCACAACAACAGCAACCACCAACACTAACACCAATACCAACACCAACACCAACAACATCAATACAAATGACCAACAATTGCTCTTGAATAGTGGCGCTATTAGTGGCAACCAACAACAACAACAACAAATATTAACAACAACAACAACTAGCAATAACAATGCCAGCAGCATTAGCGAAAAAATCAGTTATAGTACTGAGACACATGTGGTGCATCGCAAAAAGCCACGTCGTGGGCGTGGTGGTCGTCGTTTAAATCGGCGAAAGTCGTCGACAACAACAGCAACACCAGATACACCCACAACAACAACAACAACCACTGAAACGCCATAAAGTTGTCAAAGCGTTAATTGTAGTTAATTATTTCTAGTCTTATACAGAAACAAAAAAGAAAAAAAAAAAAACAAAAAATTGATAAGCCTAATCAAAACTGCCATCCATGTAAATAATTGGCTGCGTTGCTTTTTTTTTTGCAAAAACAAAACAAAACAAAAAATTGCATTGATTTAATTCTTCTAAAAACCACAAAAAAAAAATTAATTTTTCAAAATTTTCTAAAGCTATCGCTGCTTTTACTTCGCTTGTAAATTATTTAAAAAACAAAAATCAAAACCAATTGGTAAAAATTTTTACTCTTCAAGCTGCCATGAACCGCCAATACACACACACACACACACACACACACACACACACACACACAAACACACACAAATTTACATATATACTCACACACACATGAACTTAAATTCATATAAAATCAAAGACAAAAACAAAACAAATCAAAATTGGTTCAACAATTTATTTTTAACGACTTGACTTTGACTCCTTGGGTATATACATACACACATACATATATATACATACATATACATACATACATATATATTTTGTTTTTCAAAATTTTTGCTTCTCAATATGCGCAGTTTTCTTTGCTCTTACCGTTCCCTCCCTTCCCCCTACGTATACTTTCTTTTCCTCTTGTTTTCTCTATCTATTTTTATTTTCGAAATATTAAATTAAGTTAATTGCAATTAGTTTTTAGTTGTAAAATATTTATGCACAAAAATAAATTAATAAAACAACAACAAAAAAAACAACAAAACAAAACAAAACGAAAAATTCAACAACAACTAGAGAAAACCAACCAAACAAATATAAATAATATATCCAGATAAATGAAAAACGAACACTGTGTCTATAACATCAGACCCAAATACAACACAAAAATAGTAACAAATTTTCAAAACATGGGAAATAATATATATATATGTATATGAATTTAAAAAACTGTCAACTTTTTTGAAAATAGCCATCACATTTATTTCACTTTAGTTAGAAGATTGTAAATATTAAACAAAGAACTCAATTCACAAAGAATTCACACATAACTAGTTAATCTCTAAAGGAAATATTATAGGAATAACCTTAAGGAATTTAGTTGCGAAATCTTGAATAGCTTCTTTTTGCCTTTATGAACAGATCCACATGAAATTGGCTTAGAAATTTGGAATAGTTGAAGTTGTTCTAGGTTTTCCAAAACGTTTGTTAAGGGTTTATTAGGGATTCTTCTATGATTGTTTCATTTCTCTTACCTGTATCGACTCACATTGTTAAACATTTTGGTAAAAATATATCAACTAAAGAAATGTCAAACAAAAGGCAACCAACAAGTGACAATCACAAATATTTAAATGTCACTTTAAAAAGGCTAACAAGCTAGTTCAATCAATTTTGTAATTATTAAATCCGGCTTCGGTTGAACTAAAAACTCAGTGGCGGATTCGTGTGCCATTAGGCATTTTATTACATTCAATTGAAGATCTAGATCCGCCACTGAAAAAATTGGTAACCAAATTGTCTCCGACGTTGTTAGTGTGAGAAATGTTAAAAGGTGAATACTTACCTAAAGTTGTTTCTGACAACCCTTCAAAATGAAAACCAGAGAAACTTAAAAACAAAACGAATTTGTTATACCCTATTGATAACAACTTCGAGTTGTCAAAACTTTTATCTGGCTTTAGATCAAATTAGACCAGCGGGGATCGTTTCTTCTCGGTAGGATTTGTTTCTTTTATTTCTTTTATTTACAAAAACAAAACTATAATAATAATCAAAGGAGTTAGATAGTAGCTTATGATACTATCTATGTATATGATGATACGATTCTTACAATTGATACAATTTGATTTATCTATGAAATTTTAACAGATTAGATTTTTATTATACCTAGAAGTCGACTCAAATTAGGTGTTTCGTCTTAAGTGAGAGAGAGAGAGTATACAATAAGTCGTTGAGAAGATAAAGTCAACTTCATTGAATAGTTTATGCCAAACAACATACCGACTGCACTTAAATCATGAGTCAAGTCACTTTTTTGCCTATCACTTGAATTTTCGTTGTCTCTTGCCTCTTGTCTCTGCATTTTTTTCATTATTTTTGCGATAATTAAACTTGTTTAGTACTCGTTTTTGCTTTTTTCACATATTGCAAATGCCACTTCAATGCCAACATGAAAAAATTCAAGTTATTTACAACGCCAAAGTTGTAAATTGCTCTTTACACAAAAAATCTTTTGCAAACATTTACTAACACTGGGGGGAGAAAAAACCTTTCATTTTATTTACAAAAATTTTTTTTTGTATGTATAATCTCCATTCAATATGCCCTTAAGGCCAGTTAAATGTTGAACTTGGATTTCTCTTGCGATGCCCTTGTTAAGTTTGTGCCTTCAGTCTTTTGATTAACAACTTTCACCACGCTCAGACCACGACGGATGGCGGATGATGATGGCGGCGACGCCCTGTACGCATCTCTTCAGCTCAAGCTTAAGCTTCACTTTTAGCCTCAACGACTTGAGTTACCAAAAACCAATATTTGCTTGCACAATACATTTTTTTTTTTTTTCTTATTTTTATTAAATTCCCCAACCAGTTTGTTGAGTCAACAAGGCGCGCTCATCTGCCAAAGTTGTAGAAGACGGAACAAGTGTTATGCAATCGGATTGGCATGTCGCTTGTAATCAGGCCAAAAGCCGTTGGCTTTAAGCCACAAAACTCTGTTACCTTACCTTAACATTTGTATGACTCACACACACACACATACAATTCTAGCCAAGTTCCAATGCCAAATTGATGCCAATTGATCAAATTCACATCATTGTGGGCGTTTGTTGTCTCTTTGCTTACCGTTCAATGTCAACAACATAACTTTCGGTTGACTCTTGTGTCTTGAGGTTGAAAACAAAATAGTATTCAAGTTTATAAATACGTTTTCATTCAATTTCTATTAAGTACTTGGCAAAATATGGCAAGAAAGATATGAACTTTACCTTTTTTAGTACCTGTTGACTATTTCTACAAATTTCAAGGCTTAAAACAAAAAATGTTATTAAATATTTCACTTTGTCTACATATATTTCAATAGGTTAATCTGTTTGAATCAATAGAATCTATTATCTGTGTACATATAGTCTTAAGTTAAGCTGATTCTAGTCTAATTTTGAATTGCCCTTGCCCTTTTCACCCATCCCGTTTCACTCTAGCTTTTGCTGAAATAAAATTAAAGCACACACACACAAAAATATATGGAAATTTATTGGCATACAACACTTAAAAATTGTATTATTTTAGTTTAAGTATTAGTAGTTTTTGTAGTATTTAACAATTTATCGTCTTTTTCTCTTTTTTTGCTCTACTAATGCTAATTTGATTTGTCTATTTATTTTATGCTAAAAACAATTATTTATTATGTTATACAGCATATTGTTGACTGCAAAAAAACTGCACTGCAATGGATATCACAGCACAACAAGAACCAAAAAATATTGAACAATTTTGAAAAACAAAAACCAAAGCAATGAAAAATCTTAAAACACACAATAGAAAGAAAACTAAATTTTGTCATCCACAAGCAAGTTAAACGAAAAACAAAAATATCAATTATAATGATTTCATATTCAAAAATTTTCAGTGGAATTACTTAAAGATATTTTGATTTGCCTTTCTTCATTTCATGTTACCCGTAACCGACAACCAACTGGCAGCTGCGTCAAACGACAACTGCCAATGTATCACGTCGTCCGGTCTTAAGCGTACGCAAGCGCATTATCAACACACCGCACTCATCCCCATCATCATCATCATCATCGTCATCATCGTCTTCCTCAGTAGCATCAGCAGCAGCATCGTCAGCAACATCTTCTTCAGAATTCACTACAACGACCTCTAAGTATAATCGACTACGCAGTAGGCTAGCAACAACAACAATAACACCTGCAGCCAACAAGTTGAAATCGACTGAGGAGTCAGCAACATTGTTGCCAGCAACAAGCCATAGCAACAACAATGACATCGTCTCGCAACACAAGTTTCAGCCAGCCAGCTTTGCCTTGCGTCGTCAATTTCAAACACGTCGACTTACCACTTTGGCGCCAGCAACAGTTGCTGATGACAGCGGTGAGTAACAAAGACAATTGCCAATATGTAAGATTTTAAATGATAGATGTAGTTGAGGGCAACCTGCGGACGATTTTGATTTATTTGATTCGCACAACTTAAAATTAAACACCAAACAGGGGGAAAATCATATAACTAAATTCGATTATTGCTTAATCTGGGGCAATACTATGTAAAATATATCTTTAAATCGTTATTTCGTAAAACTCTATTTTAAGACTATGTATATACTTATCCTCACTTAGAATTCATATCGTTTCATATGAGCACCTAAATGGAAAGTTAATAACGGTTAAAGTTAGACATTGGGACAATGTTTTTGAAATCTGTTTTTGGCGAGTAAAAAGTGGCCTCTATATATATTCTGATCGAATCTGCATTAATGATTGGTAAAGAAACAAAAAACTTGTTGACATGACCTGAGTTAGCTCGGCTAAAAACTGTAACAATCAGCAATTATTTTTGTTGGCGCTTCTCTTTTTTGTTTTTTTGATGACATTCGCTGTCTAGGTAAAACCAATAAATTACTATTTTTAGTAATAATTGCATTGTAAGCATGTCTTTTTTGTTTTTGTTTGTTAAGTTGAATGAAAACAACAATTGTGCAACATTCACATTTGTATTAAATGTCAAAGACCCAATGCTTCGACTTGATTATGCAAAATGCATTATTAAAGTTATTTGTTTTAACTCTTAAACTTCCACTATGCCCTTTTATGTTTATTGTTGAGAACACTTGGCGCAATTTTCAAATTTCATTGAAACGAAAACCAAACTCAAACAGTCTGGCCATTTATGTCAACAATCTGGCACAGCCAAGTTTATCGATACCCAAAAGCTCTTTCTGGCAGCACCACAACTCAAATATTGAGGGCAACACTGAGATTCATAGCCAGTTTGAGCAGCTGACCGGCGAAATTACTAGTACTAAAACATCTAGGTAACGGTTGTCTAACGACAAAAGCGAAAATTTAATCAAAACCGTTACAAAAAGTATATTATAGATATTAGATTTGAATGAAATTGTTAACTAAGTTTTTTATATTATTTGCAGCCACTGAAGTGCCACATACCCAAAATCCACTTTTCAAACGCCGACTGACCCTGACCTCCACAATATCACCACCACGCACCACCACAGCCAGCACCACCAGTGAAACCACTACGAATCTGTATGCGAACGACGATGATGATGATCAGGTAGCAAAATCCAGTATACATACAAGTCGATTCAATCAAATATTATCTGAGCATGGCCACTCTCGTGAGGACTTTGACCTGCCGTCGAGTAGTAGCAGTCGTCCACCCACGTCTCCTACTAAGCAACCGACTGAAATTGGAGCACTGAGTCAGGGTTTACGTAAGTCCACTTAACAATATATACTTGAACCCACAACTAAATTATATTTGCAGGTCGTCAGCTTATACCACGTCCACGTCGACCACAGTCAACTACTCAAACTCCAGCCACAACGGCTGCATCTAATTTGGTTTCTCCTCACCGCCGTTATCTAGACGCCAGCAGAGTCGTCGGCGTCCACATAAATACATTGAAGTCTATAGCCGACCGCCGAGTAAGCCAGAATTAGCCTCAGCCACTTTAAGTAGGCGACGAAGTGCTTCCGTGGATTCCGATTACTATGACAATGGGCAGCAACAGCTCACTTCTGGGCAACGACAACGTCAAAAGAACAGCCAACCTTCGAGTGATCCCAAGGTTATTGTCCATGGCCGTGGCATCATTGAATGCCTGGCCCAGGGTAATTTTCCGCATCCTTTGAATTGTCGAAAATTTATTTCCTGTGCCAAGTTTGAGGAAACGGGCGGCATCGTTGGCTGGGAGTACACATGCCCGAAGGGTCTCACCTATGATGGCGTTGATGGTATGTGCACCCAATGGTCAACATCCTCTGGTGTTGAAGGGGGCTGTCGTGCATAGACTGAATACAAGATTCTCCATTTCTTTCATTTACAAATTCAAATTGATTTCCTCCTCACATTGGTTTTTCTCAATCAAAATACTACATACATAAGTAGCCGATGTGTTTTTTGTATTTGTTGTATAAATTTGTTTCACATTGTTTGTAATACTCTTTTTTTTGCTCTCTTGAATATCATATTTAGTCTTATCAACCTAGTTGTAGCAATTTTTTTATAAGCTAACTCAGTTTAGATTTAAATATGCAATATGGATCATATAGACCATAAAAGTTAACATATATATATGCATATTGTGTTTGCTTTTCATACTCGTATCAATAAAAAATAAATATATATTATATATTATAAAAAGAATAATAATTTGAAACTGTAAATGCAATTGTTGATCAACTTTTACCAAAATAACAAGTCTAGATGTTTAGGAATCATTCACATAAGGAATTACGAATCTATGGCCCAAATTGATTGTCCATTGTCAAGTCAACCTTTCGGAGAAGTTGTTAGATCTCCCAAAAACTTAACTGAATATGGAATGATATGGAACCATATGAGTGATCACATCACTGTAATTAAGAATTCTTGTTGATTTCACAAAATGCAATTATTTATTTGGACAAAAAACTTAGCTTAACCTAGGCATTCGTGTGTGTTGAGAAAGGAAAATGTTCGTTTTGATCGGGGAATGTGGGGGAAATGCTGCTGCTTTACTGGCGCTGCTGTTGGGGCGACTGTCTCCAGGCCTCGTGCACGGCATGGAAGCCAATTTGGGGCTGGGCGGGAGTGTTGCGGCCGAAGGGGCTCTTCGAGTTCACTTGGAGAATGTAATCGCCTTCGATGTCGTAGCTGGTGGCAATGCCCATGTAGGCACGCTTGCCATAGCCCTTGTTCTGTTTGTACTCCTTGTAGGAGCTGGCAGCAACGGCTGGGAAGTTACGCTCATTACCAGGACGAACAGATTCGGCAAAGTAGCGGGTGGCGCGCAGGCTAGCCTCGACAACATTATCGGCACCGGGAACACCAGCAGATGGGCCATTGGGATAGAAGTCAACATCGCCCAAGCGCTCCTGGGTGCCCATGCCATAGGCGGATGTGTGGATGGCATCAACGAAGTCGGCATCACCGCGAGCCAAACCGCTCAACTTGTTCTCTGGCTTGCCGTACAGCTTGGCGGGGTCCAGACCGGTGATGCGGCGCAGCTTGTGTCCAGTCTGGCGGGTGAATTGACGACCAGCAACACCGGCAACATGGGCAGCAGCTCCTTGACCAATCAGATGGATAACCTCCTGGGGCACATTCACGGTATTGGTCAGTTCCACCAGACGGTTGCCGAGCATCTCACCGACGCGCTCCACATTCAATTTGGCGTATTGCTCAAAGTCCTGGATGGCATTGCCAAGGTTGATAACGATCAGATCGCCGGTCTTGGTGTCGTCCTTCTGTTGGTTTTGCTTGCGGCGCTGGTTCTGCTCCTCACTGCTGGTGCGGTCTTCATTGCTCTCCTGCTGGTTGGGGTAGGGCTGGAGGTTGTAGCGTTGCTGATAGGCCTGGACGAGAGTGCGGGTGGTTTTCTTTTCATCGTTCCAGCTCTGGGGCAGACCCTCAATGTAGATGGTCACTTCATCGTCGCCAAAGTTCTCCTGACGCTTCACAGTCTGCACAAAGTTATCCATGTTGAATTCAATCTTTTGTCCACGTTCGCCGACAATGTAACCCTTAATCTGGTTGGGCTCTGGGCTGTAGTCGGGCTTGAAGATGCGATTAAACTGGGATAGATGGTCTGCACAATCCAAATGGCAATATGTTAAAAATGATGGGATACAATTGAATGGGGATATATGTGGGGGGTACTTACACAGCTTGTCCAGCAGATTGGCACCCTCTTCAGTGTTCATCTGCTGCAGACGGCGCAATGTCACCTCATTAAGGCTGGGCAGCTCATCGATTTCGTTTTGGCTAACCCAGTTGCTGGGATTCTCGACATCGGTCAGCGAGTTGGAGCGACGACCCACACTGGGTGTGGCCAAAGTCGCAGCCACCAGGCAGGACATCACACAAAGGAGGCGCAGAGGATTCATCTTGTTGTTGCCGTATCACCAAACCAAGCTTAACTGCATGCCATTCTCTAATCGATCAGGTGCTTTTATACCCCTGAGACCCAACCAGCTGAGACACAGAATACACGTGCCGGAAAGAAACTTACATAGCTCAGCACTTTTTACCCTTTTTGCTTTCATTGTGTGCACATATTTGATTTCGCTTTATCAGTGCTGATTGGATTGAATCTGATTTGCGTCTGTTCAGCGTCAGCAAAGCCCAAAGCCCATCCGTTTGGTAACTTTGATGAGCTAGTTTTGTCTTCTTCCTTTTGCAGCATTTTCTGTATGATAAATCAAAAATTATTTACATCATATTTCCCAAGAAGCTCACATGATAGCTTCATGATTAGCTATTGCCCAATCAATATAATTCCAAAAGAGCTAAGACCAAAACTTTTGAATTAAAAGAGAGAGGAACTGTTTATATCTTATATGGTATATATGTATCTGTCTATCATGGGATCGGCGTTTAACAAACAAAACCTGCATAAGTTTCTTTTAACTCATTTGCAAGAATTTGATCATTTTAATTTTAATTCTGAGGTTTTCCTTAACTTTAATATCAACGCTTGCCATAGTAATGCCCCTTTCCCCCTTTGTTATTGAAGCTGGTCCCTTTTTAGGTAACAATTACTACTTTTTTTCAACAATTCGAAAAAGTTGAAACCAAAAACAGAAAAGAAAGAGTAGACTGATTTCTATGTCAACTTTGGTTTGGATTAAATCTTGATAATAATCATCAGAATATAATAAACTTTAGTTGGCATACCGTGCGTATACGTTATATGTTCAGTTGGCACACTGTGCGTATACGTTTTGGTTAGCTTAATGATAAATTGATTTAAAACAAGGGCCTACAAGTCCGCCGCTGTTTTTGTTGTTAACAAATTATTTTAATTTAAATTTGTACTGATACATTTTGTTGTATTTGTCATTGATAACAAAAGCAGCAACAATGCATGGGGAAGAATTTTGGCCAAGCACGACAAACACAAGTTTATAAAGAGTCAAATTCAAACTGTCAAAATATTTATTTAAACGTTTTCTCCAAAATGTGCAAAGGAAGCATATTTCCTGAGAAGACAAACTGATTTCGACCACTAAGGTAAATGCATTTTGCATATATTTGATTGTTATTTAATTACATAAAAATGAAATTTTAATGGGTTGGGAGTTGGGGATCATGGGTTACCATCTGTAAGTTATCTCTATATTCATATTTGGATCATTTCTAAGAGACAGCCATTCATTAATGAATCATCACTATCAGATTAGTTCATCTAGACCCTACTGGGCCTCGTGCATACGACAGCTGAAGTAGAAAGAAACCAAAAAGATGAATGAAAAGTTAGAGAAAGAACAAAAGAGAAAAAGTATTTATCTAATAGGTGCAAGGAATGAGCTATGGTCTATAAGAGGTCACGTTCAGTCAGAAATATCTAAAGTGGAGCATGAGAAGGTTCTCCAATGGATATTTATTTCACCGAAACGTACAAGAAGTCCCACAAATTTCATCCCGAGGTCATCTTGACCCGATTGGGTCAACTATCTAGATTGTAGACACACAATTCCAACTTCACATTGGCATATAGGAGATATCCTTTTCCGCCTACTTCCCTTTCTAACTACACTTACATACTTCTAATTGTAATTCGCAGATTACAAGGACAATTAAATCGTTTCATCCAAGATTCATTGAACCGTCTTGGCCTTGAAAATGAAATTGTCGATTTCAATGTAAAATACAAAAAAACTAATAATAATAATGAAAAAAGTGTGTTTGCACTATAACAATGTAATGAAAAGTTCAATTTCTGAGATAATCGTGAAATCGGGCAACAGTTTTACCGCTTACATTGTGGCAATTGGCAAGCTGATTACAAAATCAGAAAATATATATACCCAAATAAATGTATTAAATGCAAATATCAATCAGTCAAAGTGAATAATCAGTTTCATTTTGCACAGTGAAATAAAAAAATACCTGAGTCGGCAGAAACTGTTCTCGCATGGCCTGCTCGACTTGGTGCTGATCTGGGAGTCTTCTAGAGACTCTCTCTCTCTCTCTCTGCACTGGAGGTGGGCTATATAAGGCAAGGTCTGGTCAGTGTTCAGGCAGTTCAACTCACCGCAACTAAGGGAAAGCTACTACTACCCGAAGACGAGGACAACTAAGATCATTAATATGAATCCACTCAAAGTTTTGAGCCTTTTGGCCCTGATGGCTGTGTCGGTTATGGCCGGTAAGCCAGCAAATGGACGCATGGACAACTCCGTGAGCCAGGCTCTTAAGCCAACCGAATGGCTATCGGTGTCCGAATTGCAGGCCATACCCAGTGTGGATGATCTGACGGTAGAGCGCTTGGAGAATATGTCGCTGGAGAAGGGAGCCGAGCTGTTGCAGCAAGTTTGTAAGTTCAGAGTTCTCCCTTGAGATTCCATGATTCCATTTTTTGTCATGACAAACCATCGGTTGTCCACAGATCATCTGTCCCAGATTAAACACAATGTGGAACCCAACTTTGTGCCCCAGCAAATTCCCGTCTATGTCCCATTGACCAATGGTCGTGAGTCCACCAATCTGAACCAATTGATTCCTACCCTCAAGAACAAGAAATCCAACTTTGGCCAGGAGGAGGTCACCATCATTGTCACCGGCTTGCCACAAACCAGCCAGACAGTGGCCAAGGCTACCCGCAAATTGGTTCAGGCTTACATGCAACGCTACAACCTGCAGGAACAGAAGCAGAATGCTCTGAAATACGACTATGAGGACAAGACCAACAACAAGAACGAGCGTACCTCCAGCGAGGAAGATTCCCAGGAAATCTCCAACAGCAACACCAGCAACGGTGATGTCATTGTAAGTTGAAGGACCCAGGTGGGGAAAATCCTGATGTCTAAAGGATTTGTGTATTTTGTTTGCAGGTTATCGATTTGGGCTCCCAATTGACCAACTACAAACGTTACGCCATGCTTGATATCGAGAAGACTGGTGCCAAGATCGGTAAATGGCTCGCCCAATTGGTCAACGAGATGGAGATTCCCTTCGAGACCATTCACTTGATTGGCCAGAATGTCGGTTCCCATGTCGCTGGTGCCGCTGCCCAGGAATTCACCCGTTTGACTGGCCAGAAGCTCCGTCGTGTCACCGGTCTGGACCCCTCCAAAATCGTCTCCAAGAGCCGCAACACTCTGACCGGTCTGGCTCGCGGTGATGCCGAATTCGTTGATGCCATCCACACCTCTGTCTTCGGCATGGGCACTCCCATCCGCAGCGGCGATGTTGATTTCTATCCCAATGGCCCCTCCGCCGGTGTTCCTGGTGCCGAGAATGTGATCGAGGCTGCCATGCGTGCCACCCGCTACTTCGCTGAATCTGTTCGTCCCGGCAATGAGCGCAGCTTCCCCGCCGTTCCAGCCAACTCCCTCCAGCAGTACAAGCAAAACAATGGCTTTGGCAAGCGTGCCTACATGGGCATCGACACCCCCTACGACATCACCGGCGACTACATCCTCCAGGTGAACCCCAAGAGCCCATTCGGCCGTAATGCTCCTGCCCAGAAGCAGAACAGCTACCACGGCGTTCACCAGTCCTGGATCACCAGCAACAAGGACTACGAGTAATCGTTTTGGCCAGCCATTGCATAAGATCGAACCCACAAACAAAAAACACCCGCTTAGTTGCAAATCTTTTAGAGTTAAGAACCCAGAAATTGGCATCATTTGTTTCTTCTGCTAGTATTCTATTAACAATCCAACAATTGGTTAATAGACAAAATTCAATAATGGCAAATAAACGTCATCAGACTCTCGTTGATAAAGAGAGCTGAACCGTGTAAAAAATATCTACAAATTTTTCATTTTCCCCCATAACTATCACTAAACTTACCTGTAATTAAACTTGCCATCAATTGGCACTGTTCTTCTTGGGGAATAAACTTTGATAAAAATGTCAAAACAGTTACAGTTATGGCTGAAGAAAAGAAATCCTCTTCGTTCCATCAATAATCATCATTTTGGCTAACAATAGTGATTTATATTGATTTATTTTTGAATTCTGATTAATGTCCGAATTTGTAGCTTTAAAGTAGTCATTGTATTCAGATGACATATCGAAAATTTTGTTAATATAGCTTCAATTCCATTTTTAAAGAATTTGAAGAATTGACAGCTAAGAAATTGAAACCTTAGAAAAAACTTGTAGGTCCAAAAAAACCCAGATAAACTGAGTACCACAATTTTTTTCAATTTATGTCCAGAATCGAATTTACGGCCAATTTTATCTTCATCCTTTGGGGATCATTTGGATTGACATCGTTTTACGTTTTAGTTTTCTTGGACCACGAATGAAAGTGAATTCCATCGCATGAAGCATATTTGAATAAAATCGGATTAAATACCTACTTTTCTAGTAATTTTTTAAGCGAAATAGTCCCAAGGTTGTCCATACCTTCTCTTCTTGTTAATCTTCCTTCACTTTACAACCCGAGGCTCTTATTTGGCATTCTCTTTCTCCATAAACTAGTCAACGGCGAAGTCATTTCTACTAATTTACTAAATACGCTATATTTTTGTGTTCCCTCACGTCGGACCAGAAACTTTTTTCCTATTCACCTTAGTAGATGTCTGACTAAGTACTCTCTGTCTCCTCCGCCACTGACATTTCCTACACCTCCTCGGCCGCCTACATTGTTGCCCGCTTGAGGTAACTTCTCCTCGGCCTGTTCGAATTCCTCATCTCCAATGGGCACAATTTGTACTAAGCGATCACGGAACATGGTATTATTACGTGACAAGGCCTTTTGGGCACTAGACACACGGGAGAACTCAACCTTTTCGTGTTCTTTGCCAATCTTTTAACAACCTTTCTCACCTTATTTCTCCTCATCTTTCTGCCACTTCTCTTATACTTCGCTATACTTTTTAATTCTCTACACCTCCACCGGGTCGGGGATGTTTAGTTGCGCATAAAGCTAATCCACCTTCTTCAATTAATTATTAACTGTATTTTAGCTTAAGCTTTTTCGTCGACTGCTGATTTAGGTCAAGATCGACTGAAAAACGATCGCCTTTTCAAAACATAGATACACAGATTTTGAAATCTTATTTGTTGTTGGAATTGAAATGTTTTCTCACTCTTTTTAGTTTCTGTGGGCTATAATTTGTACAATTTCCAAACGATTTCAAACAGTTGAATCTGAACTCTAATGGGAATAAAGCACGTTTGAAAATTGATATCAAATATTTGAAAATTGAACATTTTGGGGGACACCTCAAGCAGTAAATGATTCGTTAATCCACAATGGAATTATCTTTCAGGATCAGAGAGAAAACGAATTTCAGAAAATGAAATGAAATGAAATTCCTTACAGTAAATAGGTAAATTACTTATCCTTTTGAGTCGAAGGCCTTGTAGCTAGTACTCATTGCTTTTTTTCCTTTAGGTCTAGTATTAATTACTTTATCTAAAATTGTAAATAAATAAATAATACTTATCCTTTAATGCAATTAATGACAGAATTTCTAAAGGAAAGATAAGAGAGGATCGTTGTCTGGCTTCTGAGATTTGTTTCTTTCACCATTAGGATTCATTTTCGGCATTCGTGTCCTGTTTAAGTATTTGCATTATCTTTTAAAAACTATATACATACATTTTTTTTTTAGTTGCAAAAGATGAATTACGAATAGAATGAATGAGATGAGAAATTTCGTTTTGTTTTTAAATAAGTATATTTTTATTTTTTGTGGTTTTTAAGGCGGGCAAAGGCAATATTTGCAACATATTGAAAGTAAAATGTTTATTATTAATATTTTGTTTCGATTTTCTATGTGTGTGTGTGTGTGTGTGTGTGTTAGTATGCCATGTAATGTTGGTTGTAAAAGCGCTGGCCAAGTGTCTTACAAATTAGCTACAGTCTTTCTTAATTTACCTTGTTTTTGAAATTATATATACCTATATTTATATATATATATATATATCCGATCTTCAAATTATACATTACTCACGCATATGTACATATGTATGTAGAAATGATTTTTAAAAATTTATTTTGATTTCGATTTGAACAATTTAATTGTTGTTTTTAAATTTCATAACTTATGTTTTATTTATTTTGTTTTTGTTTTTTGTGTGGAAGCAGTTTTAGTTTTAGTTTTTAATTTAAGTTTTTGTTTTGGCTACATTAACTTTATAATAATAAATATAATACAATATTACAGGAATTTCTCTTGTATTATGTTTTGTGTATGTGTGTGTGTGTGTGTGTGTTTTTTTCTTTTCGCTAAATAAGCCAAAACTAAAGCCCAAGGCAGGTTGCTAGTTTTTAAAATGTTTATCAAACATCTATTTTATAATATTTAATCAGGTTTTTTATGTTTTTTAACTTTTTTGGTGCGCTCTACAGTGCAAAATATTTGCTCAATTATAAAATTGTTTCACAGTTGTGTTTTTTTTTGTTTAAACAAAGCAATTTTCATAATTAATTTATTTTGTTTGGTTTTTTCTTTTTCTCATACGCAAATTTTTAAGTTTTGCTTCAGCTTCAGCAATTTTCAGAAAAAAGTTTATATTTGATTTTAATATATATATGTATGTATATATATATATGTGTGTGTGTGTGTATATATATTTTGTTGTGTTTAGTTTGTATTTATAAATCCTTACGATGTTTGTTTAATTGAATTTTTATCACAGCAATACATTTGTTATATTGTAACTAAACATTTTTTGTTTTGTTAAATAAATTATTAATAGTTTTATCAGTGATTTTGGGGGGGGGAGAAGACGTGAAATGGGGGGACACTTACTCCCAAAAGTATGCTATAGGTAATGAATGAACTCCATTTTCAAAAATTGTGTTAAACTTTTTCAAATATTTTGTAGCCATGACGATTTCTGGTTAGGAATCAATATTTTGACTGCCTATTGCATACTTTAATGGGCAATTTTCTATCAATTTCCATTCCTAGATGCGTCTTTGAGACGCTTAACACATGGAAAATGAGCAATTACATGGGAAATGAAATAATCAGAGTTTTGAGTTTGAAATATTTCAATATTATTGGTAAATCAGTTTTCTTTTCGTTTTTTTCCCCCATCAAGAGACTTGACAACCAAATTGAATGTTTTGTTTGTTCTTTTGTATAAGGGTCCCCATAAATTTGTTCGAACTTCAATTTGCAATCTTAAGATTGCATCACAGCTTAATTTAAACTGATCATTGTACATTCATTTATTTGCCGGGGTGTAACTCATGTTAATAAGTATATAAATCAAAGTTTAACGAAATATTTTTTGTGGTGTCAATATCATGAATATATTCATACATGTCGAGTGAGCAATGTAAGCTATTTCCGTCTTAACACATTTTCTACAGTGCATCACAATTGAATTCGGTTTTTCCCTTCTCTTGCAACTTGAATATTAACTAATTTAGAATAGAAAACTTAAGTTGGAAATATCAGGCCTATATAGGAATGTGTTTCAAGTTTAAGTTTAGCTTATGAATTGAGTAAATGAAACTACATCATCTTTTCTATATAACCAACCAGTAGCGGATCGTGCGTTTGATTTTGGGGGAACTCGAAGTCAAAATTTTGTTTGACTTCTTAACCAAACTGCGATTTTCTATCGAACTGGGAGTTTGGTTAGGAGGGTAAATTTTACCCTATTCCATTCCCCGTAGATCCGCTAATGTAACCAACTTCATTGTAAGGAAAACCCAATATAACGGAGTCCTTTACACTAAAAAATAAAAATTTACTAATAAATACCCATAGGAAATCAATGAATATAACAAGATTCCTCCTCAGATTCGTTATATCGGGGATTCATTGTATTGAATATAGAAATGAATTTGAATCAAGAAAACGAAACGAAGTTCATGGGTGTTAAAGTGTGGAATTCCCACCTAAGAACAGACAAGAAATATGTGTTTATGCTAGCTAGATGATATACATACAGTGGTGGTCACAAATCTATGACGTTTTACATTTTTAAAGTTTAGTTTTGACTCTCTCGGCTCGTAAGTAACTTAAGGAAATAAAAAGCTAAGATAACGTCTTAAATTCGTGACCGCTGTAGTTATTCGATTTTGATTAAATTTGTCAGAGTTACAGATTTAGCTTAGTAATAAAATAAAGAGTTTTTTTTTTAACAAAATTTGTTTTAAATTGAATGAAAATCTTTAGAAAAATATCAATCGTTTATTCCTATGGAAGCCATTTGATATTATGGTCAGATCTGGCGGAATTGTCTGCAATGTATAAAAGACTTTGAGAACTTGGCTCATGTACACTCTACAATCCTTCTCTGACCACAACCGAATATTAATGTGACCCACTGTATGCGTTCAGGAATATAGCTGAGCAAATGCTTAGACGATCTATATGTATATATTTATGAATATTCCATGCGATTTTGTACTTTCAAATG
The DNA here is from genome assembly GCA_018150345.1 of Drosophila equinoxialis. Taxonomy (NCBI): domain Eukaryota; kingdom Metazoa; phylum Arthropoda; class Insecta; order Diptera; family Drosophilidae; genus Drosophila; species Drosophila equinoxialis. The sequence continues at coordinate 3,028,790 of JAECWI010000002.1, read as the reverse complement.
CGTTTAATGGTGGGACCTGTAAAAAAAACTGAAACTTTACGTTTGAATTTCTCCATAGTGGGCTCATGTCGTTCTTCATAGTCATCATCATCGTCATCATCATCGTCGTCGTCGTTGTCGTTGTTGTTGTTGTTGTTGTTCTTGTTAGCCACATTATGGACATGATTAGCCTGACGATGGTGATGTTGGATAAACAAAGGTGGTGCTGATACACCTTCGGTTCCATCGGATTCACTGAAACCAGGATTAAGTATTATATTCGGTATAAGCTCAATGCTGTCCCAATCATCTTGCAGTTCTTAACAGAGAGCAAGCGAGCGAGCGAGCGAGCAAACGAGAGAGAGAGAGAGAGAGAGAGGTGAGCAAGGGAACAATCAAGAACGAGAGAGGGGGAGAGATGGAGAAAGAGACCATTTTACAATTTTTACCATTTACGAAAGATGCAATGAGCAAGAAAGGGAAGGCGAGTTAACGGAAAGAGAGAGAGAGAGAGAGGGAGAGAGAGAAAGAAAGTAGAAAGAAAAGAGAAAGAGAAGGCATGAAAAAATACAAAAGAGAAAAACAATATTAGATTTTCCATTGATCTAAGTACTTTACCTGTTTTTTGTTTTTTTGTTGCAAAGTGTAAAGTTTGTTAAAAATTTGAAATTTGAATTTGTATTTTGTTTGTATGAAGACTTTTCGGGTATAGTGTGTGCAAATTTCTAATCCAAATTAATCAAGTGTGTCCTATATATGTAGGTATGTATATATAGCTTATAGCGTGTTATATAAGCTAAAGAACAACAAAAAAGAACTCAACACAACAACAACAACAACAACATTTATATATTTATTTTTGTTTTTTTCTCATTTTTTTCTTTTCGTGCATTGGCTTTGGCTTTGTTTATTACATTTTCAAGAAGTTTAATTTACAGGACAACATTAATAAAAATCATTATACACTTAGCATTTATATATATATATATATCTATGTATAGACATCTCTATATAGACAATTATGCACAAAAATTTCAAATTTTCACAGGTGCAAAGTCTATTAAATTTTGAATGAACTCTTTTTTGATTACTTTTTTGCAGTTTTCATATATGTATGTATATGTATGTATATGTAGGTGCTTTGCTATCACAGTCTCTAAATATCTACGCACAAGTATGAATGCCCTTTTTTCTCTAAGTGTATTCACTTTGAGCTTATGTAAAGTTTTGCCAAGCAAATGTCAATGAAAAATTAAAAGAATGCCAAAAAATGAAGCAAGGTTCGACCTTAAATGAATCAAACTTTAAGGACTAAACTTTAGGGACTATCTTCAAGAAGATGGCAGATGGTCGACACCTTAGATTATGTTCAAAACGAATAGAGCCTAGTTTAAAAATGCGAATTAGGTGTAATGGGAGCAAATCTGCTTTAAGACTAATTGGTTGTTCTCATTGGGTTAAGAAAGAAAGAAATTTCCTGGGGAATACACACTAAAACCTTCAGCACAATCAAATCTAATCATATTTAACATATTTCTATTCAAAATATTAAAGCTGTATTTATCCAGTGCCGGATTAGCACTGTGAAAAGAGTTGATTCCTTGTTTATTCAGAGCAAAATATAGGAATCTGCCAAAAGAATAATTTTAAATTTGAAAAACTCTTGACAAACTCTTAAATTTACGAATCTGTAAATATGCTCAATTTCAACAGATTTTCAACAGATATATCTCAATTTAAGGCTTTTGGATTTAGATTTTAAATTGGAATATAAATCAGGCTAGTTATCAAGTTAGTTTTTCAAGCGAAAAATGCCAAAATTTATCTGTCAATATGAATGAAAACTCATCTCTTAATTTAAAATTACTCTTCTAATTTGCATTGAGAACCCGAGAACTCATACAATAGCCACATTGGCTTAGTCCGGCACTGTGACTAACTAGATTAGTGTACAACAAAATTCTGGATGGGAAAAAGAGAAAGATCATTCTGTCTAATTGTAAGACAATAAATTGTCCAGTTTCTTTTGGAAAGGTAAATTTTCTTGAATTGCAAATTTCTTCGTCGTCGTCGAATGAAATATATTAAAATTTCAAAACTATTTGATGATAGGAGCAAACAGAACGAGAATTTTATCTTAGTTTTCCTAAATATACTTTACCTTGTAAAGGAAGACCAGTGAGAATCTGGCATAAAAGTATATATAATATATATTTACCCTCAACCTATAATGTTTAACATTCTATCGCATTTAAACTATTTATGTACATTTTAAATACTAAAGAAAATATCAGCAATATTTGACTACCAAAAACAACAAAAAAACCAGAGGGGCCGTGGCTAACTTCGGCCGCGCCGAAGTTTGTATACCCTTGCAAATGTTTTGGGTCTCTCTCTTTCCTTACCTATAGCCATCAAAGTGAAATAAGTTTTATCTAAAAAGAAAGAACGGCCTACAATCTTAGCATAGTGAAAGTCACCGTTTTCCACCGATCGTTCCTATGGGAACTATATGATATAGTCACCCGATCTTTATCCAATTCGACACAGTGGTTTATAAGTGTAATATGTAGACTGACCGACATTAAAATGGGAAAATAACGAAGATATTGAGAAAAGTTACTGTTCGTGTTCGTGTTTGTATGGGAGCTATATGATATAGTGGTCCGATCCGGCTGAATCCGAGATATACAAACTGTGCAGTATATACAAGCCCACATTTCAGCTCTGTAGCTCTTGCGGTCTAGGAGAAGATCGCGTTGACCCAGACGGACGGACAGACATGGCTCGTCGTGCTGATCAAGAATATCGGAGATGCTTCGTTCTATGCGTTGCACACTTCTGACCAAAATGAATATACCCCTTTTGCAAGGGTATAAAAAAGCACAGTTTTGTTCCATTGAATCACAATGTTGAGCGTCTAGTCAAAAAGTGGATATATTTGATTATATTTTGTGGTTTTTCTTCCTTTTGCTAATGCTAATTGTTCTAATAAGCCAACGATGTGGCTTATGCCTTAAATAAATCACTATAAAGATTAAAAATAGCCATAAAATTGTATATACAAGAGGCGTGAAAAATTGTGTTTTTTATGAGGAATAAATTATGAATTCATATATCCTAGAAATTGGCCATGTAAATGAAATTGCTTGAAAGATTATTAGTTTTAGTAGATTCTAAAATAGATTGTAAAAGCTTTTCATATAAAATTGTTAATAATTCACATTACACTATTTGAATGAATCTAGCATTTTACTATTATTTCAAAATCTTTCGAAAATATTTTAATAAATTCCTAAAAACGAATAAGCGAGATGAATAAATCTTGAAGGATCATTCATTGAGCCAAAAGATGAAAAAAAGTAATCGATTAAGCAAATGATTTCATTGGAACGAAATTTGTAAAACTATTCTCTCTTTTAATTCCGAGCTAAACTATGTACTAAAATATGTAATACTTTTCTATTTCTCTTAATATTTTGACCACAATATTAATCATTAGTTACAGGAAGAAATATTATCTCGTTGTCAATTGGTGACAAATCAATTTAATTCAGAATTAATGTTCAAATTCACAATGATATTCTATTTCAAGACTCGATTTACCTTTGAAAAGAACCAGAATAAGTCTAATATAAAAATTGTTTAAAATTTATGTCAATGAAAATTTGTTTGAAACAAAGATATCTTAGTTTTGGTTAGACATGGGATGGAGATTTGTGAGTTGAAGACTTTAAAATACTCTAACCAGTTATATATATTGATCACTCGAAAGATTTCTATGCTCTTTAAGGACTTCTACATTGAATTTATGAAAATGTTTGATATTTTGATGTAAACAAAAGACAATTTATACATGTATGTAGAGTAGGTATGAAAATCAATGGGTATTTTATAATCTAAAAACATAAGAACAAAAAATGACAATTCAATTTGTGTTTCATACAACAATACCAACAATAACAACAACAACAACAACAAAAGCACCAACACCAACAACGATTTAAACAACAACAATAATAGATTAATACATATATGTACATACAAAATACAAAGAGATAAAGAACTAAATATTGAACAAAAATCAAAAGATTTCATCTTAAAAACAAAAACGGCATAAAAAGAAAGAGATCTGAGCAAAAATCATCGTTCACACCGATGTTTGTATACCCTTGCAAGTTAACTCCAAATCTTAATCAAAAGCAAACTTAAAACTTGTCTTTAATTAATTCAAAGTAAGGGAAAACAAACTCGAAAAGTATTTCTAGCCAAAATTATTTCACGGGTCTATCGTTCTTCAGGGACCTATATGATATACATATATGAGGATCGTTCCTTAGGGATCTAAATGATATACATATATGAAGATCGTTCCTTAGGGATCCATATGATATACATATATGAGGATGTCCGATCCTTTTGAAATTTTGCATAGGTCTTAATAGTTGTATTTAACTGAGGAATATTAAATTTTTTAAGAATCGTTTACTTTGCAAGGGTATAAAAGAAATATTTTTCTTATTACTCAAATCACAAACTAAAAACAACAAAAAAAAAAAAAGCAAACGCCAAAAGCATAAGCATAAATAACAACAGCAACAACAACAATAACAAGTGAGATAAGCGATTGTTGTTGTCTTCTTTTTTGTTTTTTGGTATTTTCTTTGGAATTCATTTGTGAATTATGATTATTGGAATATATAGGTATATGTATTTCCGATTTGGATTTAGCTATTTGTTTTTGCATAGTTAGTTAATTTGTTGGTTTTTCTTTTAGTCTATACCCATTTGCGTTGATTGATAGCACTCCTTGGAGAGCACAATACAGAGTCCAATGGCTAATATCACAAGTGTTCCAAGCACTATACTGACGGCCACTATCCAAATGCGTGGATCGAAATTATCTAAATCGGGTTTGATAAGGCGTATGAGATCTGTCAACCGATCACATTGAAAGGACACACACCCACACACCCACACACACACACACACACGCATTTCATATGTATATAATGTATGAAAAAAGAGAAGAAGAAAGAGAGAAAGAAAGAAAGATAAGGAGAAATGGAATAAACACGAAAACACAAAACCAAAAAACCATAAGTACAAAATATTTTGTTTTTCTCTTCTCCCTATTTAGCCAATTTAATCAATTTCTTTTTCATTCTACATTAACATTTTATTCCACTAAATTGTTCTTTGCTTTTCATTTGATGTTTGGAAAAATAAAGAAGATATTTATTTAACTACGACAAGAAATAAAAGTTGTTAATTTTACACATTGATAAGTAAGAATATATATATGTATATATAGTAAGACAGATTGTACAATACAGTCAGTACGACAGCAAAGAGTTGTCACGAATATCCCAGACTAGAATTTAGAGCCTACATAGTTAAACTAAGGACCTAAGTCAATTGTTTTAAATAAATTTCTCTAGCTATTGGTTGGTTTATTGGTTGCCTTCCTCTTAAGTACTTACCCTCTTCCTTGGTCTCTGGCAAGGTGGTCACATTGGTGGTTACCACCTCACCGCTGCCCAGCTCATTGTTGGCCCATATTCGAAACTCGTATGTGGTGTTTGGTGCCAATCGATAGACCTCCATTTGACGCTGAAAATAGATATTAAATACACATGACAAATGACTATATAGAAGATATAATAAAAAAGAGCTATCAATTTCTTCAGAAGACACTTCCAAGTTGATCAGATAGATGTAAATGAGACTATTTAAGAGAACTGATCAAAGTCAGTCAAGAACTTAATGATGGTAAACCATTCGATCGGAAAGATCTCGCTCTATTTCATGTTCTCTTTGTCTTACTTACCACATTGGGGGCTATATTAATTGGATCCATACGACTCCAGGCATGTTCATAGCTCTCATTTGCCGGCATTTGGTCATATGAGACATTGCGATATTCGGCTGTAAAACTACGCACCGGATAGCCACCGGATTGGGTTTTATTGAAACGCCATATGAGAAAGCCCAATATGGTGGATGCCTTGAAGTACAATTGTGTCACCGGACCGGGTGTTGTGCGAACTTTAAGCAATGTACGCTGGCAGGCTTGATATTCCATTTCCTCCTGTTCCTCCTGCTCCTGTTCCTTCTTCTCTTTCGTCTCTGGTTTGGATGCAAATTCATCTGTGGATTGATTTTCTCGATGCTCTGACATTTTGGTTTCACTCTCCATTTTGGATAGATCTTGCGATGAGGTAGTTGTCGTAGATGTCGCTGGGATGGCTGTGGTTGTTGTCGTTGTGGATGTAATTCTCCGTGGCAAGGCAGCAAAACAGACATAAATGCCACTATCCGTGGTACTCACATTATGCAATACCAGAATGCGACCTGTCTGTAATTTACACGAAGATAAACCTTTATCACTTAAAACTGGTATTCGATCTATTGCCAGCTACCTGAATGATTGTGTTATTGCTGCCATGCTCTTTGATCCACATAATGTTACCCTCGGCAATGCATGGTATGCTGACATTGCCGCCTTTATCCGTTGCGTATTCGTTGTACTTGATCGCGGAGCTGAGCACCGTTAGCACTAGAAAAAAAATGGTCAAAGGACATCATTAGGATAACACGAAAAGAATTAACTTAGTTAAGATATTGGTAATGGCACTGACCGGCTTTAATGCCTTCTTATTGATTTGAAGTCCACAAAAAATGAACTGCCAAGTTCAAATTCAAATAAGATCACAAATTTCTAATTGAAAACCAATTTGCAAATGAAATGAAATCGAACTAAAAGAGGCCTCAGAATGCTATAGACTATATAGAATATTCAATATGCTGCTGATGTATATCTCTTTTGGAGTTGGGAGAGCCTTTGAAATAATTATAATTTGAAACCTCTTTGAATTTAGATACACTTCTTATCGTTTTGCAGTCATTTGATTAATTGCTTTGATTGTTATAGCTGACGGTAGACGGAGCTTCAGCAAAGAAAAGTCCTTTGAGAGGAGAATATTCAGTTAAAGACATCATGTCGAACACTTTGGAACGTTGTCTGGCCATTTACTTTCATTTGATGGGTCTCAGCTGCAGTTACAAGGGCAAAAGCCATGCCTGGTTCCGCACACTGACTACCATTTATATGTGCCTAATGTTAATTGAATTGATTGCACAAATTTGGTCGTATTTTCAATGGATTCAATGGCAACTTGTAGAGCTGAGCACAAACCAAGTGAGGACAGAACCGGAGGATCAACATTTGCGATTCTTTGTCAATTTGGTTTGGTTGGTCGATGTCACTTATAAACTCATTCACGTTTTGTTGATATTGCAATCTATTTGTTGCCGAAATCAAGAGCAAAGATTACTCGATGAATTGCCGGAATGCAAACTATCATACAATTTGTGTTGTCAATTGATACTAGAAGTGATATTGGCTTGTCAAATTTATTCACTGAACATTTTCGAGAGCATATTGGACGATGACGCAAATATTTTACTTGGTCTCCGTCAAGTTATAAGTTATCAAGCAGTTCGATCGCGTTGTTTGCAAATCGTAGTACTAATCGCACGTCTTGAAGTTCAATTGGTGGATTCGGAATGGCAAAGGAACCATGATGATGACTATGAGAGATCCCGATCATCGTATACCCATACAGTTTATCTAATGCAATGTTTATCCCAGCTTTATGGTCCATCCATATTGCTGATGAATATTCTTTGTCTTGGCGATTGTCTCGTTGTATGCAATGTCTATATAATCGTATCGAATTGGACACAATCGAAACTAACTTGGCTATTGCTACTGAAGTCGGCTTGTGCCATGTTAACCACATTATTGAAAATATCAATTGTCTGCCTGGCCTGTCATCGATGTACGGCGAAAGTGAGTATAAAAATTATTGTCGATAAACATTGTCCTATAGCTAATACAAAAAGCTTTATCAAACTAGAAATGGCCTGGCTTATTACTCTCTCTGATATTTTTTTCTGGAGAAAAATGTTAGACAAGCAAATTCTTAAAAAATAACATGTATTCCGATTTGAATTGTATTCAAAATAGTGCTTGATATTTAAACATTGTTGGATATTAATCAAATTTGGCATAAGTTCATTTCCTTAAGGCCAAGGTTCTTTAGAGTTTGGCCCAGTAAGCCCCATTTTGAAATGATTTTTCCATGTGAAGTGGGGTAAACTGGAAAAACCAAGGTCACTTTCATGAGAAACTTGAACAATGGAAAAAGTTTTATCTTGTGTTATTAAAAAACCAACAATTTAACAAAATGTTATTGTAAATTAAATGAATTTCTAAATAGAAGACAGTTGTCCTTTCCTGCCCTTACCTGGATACGGCTGGACATAAATTGAAGGATTTTGCCTTTGCCTTTTAGATTAGCTCTTAATGTTTTAGAATTGATATTGAACACATGAAACAAGCATTAAAATCTAGTAGATAAGAAAATAAACTAATAAATAATAAACTTTAATTTGCAGTCCAAATTGTTGCGGCAACAATTAAATGCTCGACGTTGTCGAACTAATTTTGAGCGCAGTTTGATCGATGATTATATTTTGCATATTATGCAAAATCCCATACAATTCGATGTGTTTGGAATGTATCAATTAAATCTAATGGCATTAACAGGGGTGAGACACACACACATATGTACATATGTACATAAATTGGTTTTAGATTAAATCGAAAAACTAACAATCACATACTATTTCATTTTTAATCAGATGTTCTTGTTCATTTTGGAAGCCTTGGTTATATTTTTGCAATTTGTGAGCCTCACAAATATCAGCAAATAGGAAGACGTCATCAATAAATCATTGATTCAAAGGTAACTACATCTACAAATACATATATGTATGTACACACATGTGCGTTTGTGTGTGTGTGTGTGTGTGTTTGTGTGTCAGTTGTGACTTGCCAAAAAGCAGTGAGTGAAAATTCAATTTCCCCGCGTTTGCATGGAATCGCCCCTTTTTGCATGGTTAACTCACAAAGGTCACGCACATGCATGCATAAGTAAACTATATAGAGTCGATAGTATATATATAGGTAGGTGTATATATATATAGGTATTATATTTATGGCCACCCACACCGAAGAGTGGTGCTCTTTCCTCGCCGTTGTCCATGACAACGTTAAACAATAAATACCAAGCAATGGGCAAAGGTTTTGCCATTTAAATCGATGAAGACTTCTCTTTTGGCAATGTGCAAAATCGTTTTCGACAAAGTTCTCTGATTAAAATTTAAGACCAAAATACTTTTCCAAGTTTAAATTATCTGTTAATTGTCCATGGATCGCTGGATACTTTCAAGGCAAGCAGTGACCCAGGGGGGTAGTACTTATATTGAGTCTGGAGACCACCGAAATATAACCACCAACTAGTAAATCTTTCTTCATTACAAAAACCTTGATTTCTTAATCGATTCCTTACCGAAAATATATTTTAAATCTGTCTATGATATAATGATAATCTTAATTTCCCTCAAAAAACCAAGATTTTACTTAGGAAACTGGTCAATTATTCCTCCAAAATCTCTGAAAGATGATCATTACATTACCCCCATCGAAAACTTCTAAGAAACTCTAAACTAAAAAAAAGAGATTCATTAGCAACTTTCAAACCGATATACTTAAGCTGATAATGACTAATCATACTAGGCAGAGTATATCAACTCGGTTGTGGAAACTTTGGAGTGGAAACCTAAAGACACATCCTTACTATATCTTAATCTTTTTCGCGTTATTGATGGTTATAAAAGTTTTTCAATCTACAATCTGGCCAAGTGGAAAATCAATATGAAAATTATAAATCCAACTCATGTATGAACCAATACGCTTGGGTAACAAGAAATAAAAACAATGCCCGATATAAATATATATACATATGTACATGTATTTGTATACAATGTGCAGTATTTGTATTTGACACTTAACCTTTTGTGTTGACATTGAATGCGATAAGCCAGACACAGTCCAACTCAACTCAAATCAAGTGAAAGGCATATATACCCTGTAGACACATCGCCGAGTATCATCTGTAGATTAGAAAGGGTATCAATCCTCAAGCCAGTTCGCATTCCTTTACCCAAACTTATCTTGAGTTTTTCTCAGAAAGTTTTCAACTTGACTTCTTGACTTTTCAACTGTCTAGTCGAGCATGACTTTCTTTCGTACGATATATGATTCCGTGATGAAATCTTATTTTCTGTAACATTTTTAGTTAGTTGTTCGTTCGCCCTCTTAGAAAATAGTCACCTTTAGTGTGTGTGTGTGTGTGTGTGTGTATGTAGGTGTGTGCTTTTGTTCTTGTTCTCAGTGCCCTTAAGGTCACAAAATCCATTTCTATGTCACGCTGGTTTCTTATTTCTAAGGGGGTGCATCTATTTTGGTCTTTTACTAACTCAAACATATGCCCAAGATTGGTCCATTGTTGGCTGCCAATTTCAAACAACAAACAACTGAAGAAAATCTTGTAAATTTTAATGAAAGGGCCACCAGTTCAGATAGAGCCCAAAGGGCTTGCACCATTTATCCTTTTTTGTCGTCATTGAAGGCCACTGAAGGCTCATTAATTTATAATTTTGCCGAAATGACATCTATGTGTGTGTGTGTGTGTGTGTGTTTTTGTGGGTGTGTGTTTCATGCATAATGTATCAATTCTTGTGGCTTTTTCAGGTGCCTCATCAGATCAATTTATACTAGTGTTCCAGAGTGCTTTAAGACCCAAATCGAATACAAAATAAAGTTAAATCTAAAATGTCTTGGATTATGTTATATACGAAATAAGAATATTGTTAATATTAAGAACAAATTACTTATAAATGAAATCCAATATAAATATATCATATACCACAGACACAAAGCATTTTCCTTCCTATAACTCGGCCATTTATATTTGGATTTTTATGAAATTTGTCATACAATGAAATATTTAATATATAAATTAAATACATTAAAGTAAATCATGAATTTATATATATTGCGAGGGCTAAAACACTTTCACTTTCTGTGCAATGAATTCAGAAGCTGATATCAATTCAAAGGCGGATCTGTGATTGAATTTGCCCTGAAAAGTATGCAATGGACTGTCGAAAAATGAATTACAAAGAACTTTTTGATTGTAATGTGGCTAAAAAGTCTAAAAACCACGTTGTCAACAAGTACCTACAATAGCTACTCAAAAATTCATTATAGTTTTCGGCAAAGTGAATTCTTGAAGAGCATACTTTAGGGGGGGCGCATTTTGATGTCATGTATCATACATCCTGCAACTGCATAAAGGTCAGCTTTCAAGTTGGCAAAATGCCAAAAACTTGCTAATCGCTCACCTCATCACCAATTGGCCGAAAAATTTGCCAAATAACGCTGTGGCTTGATGTGGAGCCAATTTAGGTTTTGGCCACTTTGTAATAAATAAACGTTCTCAAGACCTTCAACAATTCACACGCACACACACACACACACACACACATATTCATAATCAAAAGTTATAATTGGAACTTTAAAGAGGACCACGTTGAGTCATAGACACGGCCCTCATCCTGCTCCCTCACATCACATCACATGGCATGAAGTAAATGCATGTCACCATGTCGAATTAATTGTATTTTTTTTTTTTTGTTGTTTGTCCAGTAGTTTTATTAATTACCAAAAGGAAATGAGGAAATGTGAGCAAACAACAATTTTGTGAATTGGAAATGGAATTTGATGAATGTCTGACTGACCCAGTCAGGCCGCTCTTTGGGTGTGAGTTATGTAAAATGGTCATCACACACACACACACATACTCGGAGAAATACTTGGTTGGTTAAAAGGATGAGCTGCTTACCTTGGGTGAAAAATAATAGATTAAACGATGACAGGGTTAGCACCGAGCAAGGAGTAGACGACATGCTTTCTTCCACATATTACACTTTACATAAGTATTTGCTTTTGCCTTTTGTTCTTCTCCTTTTCGAGCCTCTCCTTCTCTATGAAGTCCGTGAAGCCGGCTGCTATTCACAAGAACAACAACAACGCCAAAAACAAAAACAAAAAAAAACACTCAAAGGACCAAAAAACAAAACTCAACGACGCCTTCTTCTTCACTGACTCGATTCTCGTCCTGCCTTTTGCTGTTTTCCTTTTCGTTGTTGTTGTTGTTGTTGCTGTTGACTTTCTTTGACGTAACTTCAACAAGGTTGAGCGAATATTTGACGGTATTTCTTATTATGTTTTATATATATTTATCTATACAACAATTTTGGTATTGAAAACAAAGACTAAACAACCACAACAGCAACATGGAAATTTGTTTACAAAAAAAAACAACAAAAAGAAAATAGAAGAAACTTTCAAGATTTGTGAATATTTTTCAAGTTGAATTTGTTGCTTTTATGAAGGGAGCAGAGCGCATGTCGTGCTTGTTCCGTTGGGTTCAAGTTACGTTGGTCGACTGAAAAAAGAAATAAAAACGAATAAAAACAAAAACAACAGAAAAAGCAAACTACACTCGCTTTTTGGCAGACAGGCAGGCAGGCTCACCAAAAGCTTCGGCAATTGCCAATCTGCGAATGTGAGTATGGGCCATGGGCTGCGGATTGTGGGTGTTGCTCTATATTTAGTGTTTGTTTGTGCCCCACATATCCTTCTCATGCGCATGGCTGTGAAGTTTGTCAGAAATCTCGTGGGTTCTCTCTACATTTGTTGTGCAACTTTCATTCGCAAACTTCTAACCCATTCCGTTGACTTTGAATGCAAAAGCCAAGTCGTATGAAAGCTAAAGAAATCAGCTGCGATGCGCTCAAGTTCATTGACCTCGACAGGACATTAAATGCTTTGGGGAGATCTTCTGCACTGCGATCCTGTCAACTATCCTTATTGCTTTCCTTTCAAGTAAATCTAATCGACAAAGACCCTGCTAAGTAGTATTTTCTCAAATCAGAAATCACACATAGACGAATCCAGGCAGAGATCGACTATGCACCCAACCAAAGAAATTAATAAACTCCCAATCTTGTTGTTTTTTTGATTAGAACCTCCCCCGAAAATATATCTAGATCCGTCTATATACCCACACATATACATATATACATCCAGTCTAATTTGTTTCGTACTCTCTTTCTGGATTTAACTTGCCCGAAAAGACTTGAAACGTTAGCTAGTTAATAGTCAAGGTCACCATCAACTATTTTTGTCTTAAGATAAGAGTGGGATTTGCTTGCTATACCAGATTTCTTCTGACTATCTCACACTCATATCATAAATAAGCTCTAAAAATTATCTTTTCAATCTGCTTTTTGGTTTATATAAACAATTTTTATATGCAACAAATGGTTGACATCGTCAGGTTTGAACAATTATGCTGCCTAAATCAAGAAAAATAATCCTAAAGATTCGATTTTATGCAGATGGAGAGACTAATCAGCTGAGAAACGGACAAATGGGTTGATTAATTTAATGCAAGAATATAAAAATTAATAAAAACCTAAACTAAAACTAATATAAACCTCATGTCTTTAGATCTTTAAAACAAAAATCAAGCTCAGTTAATCTTTAAAACTAAGAAAAACAACTTTAAACTTATTCAAATGTAAAAAATTTCTACTTTAAATCTGATTATATATCTGATCAATTAGTGATAAAGCAATATCATTTTGTTATAAGTGCAGCAGAAATTATACAATTTTCATCATTGATTGTATTGTATAAAATTGTAGTATTTATTCTTTATACAGATCTTCTACATACATTTCTATATATGTAAACTCTAAAGATAATAATTTGTGTTGAGTGTATGAGTTGATTTGATGTCGTTATTTTCTTTTTCTAAACGAGATATCATTGTGTATGTATATGAAGAGCTCTAAATTGTAAAGGTCTATAAATATATAGATATATATATATATGGTAGACTTTTTTATATTTCAAAATTGAGCACAATTGTAAAAATTGTTGCTTGGAAATGGATTGAATGTTGCAATGGTAATGATACTTGGCTGTAACCCACCAACCCACCAATTGATGGTGCAGCATGCAATCATTTTATTATATGGAGCGTGTAATTATAGAAATTCTGTTTGCCATTTGGTGAGCGGTGAACGGAGAGCCGGATGGATGCGTTTTTAGCCTAACGTCGCTGTTTATTTACACGCTCAATATATTTGGTTTTGTTAAGCGCTCGATTGCCAGCATTCGGATCCATCATGCGCTTCCAATCAGTTTGTCCAACCACAAATCCAATGGCACGCATTTTTTCCTGGGCCCGTCGCTCCTCAATGTCAGCCCATCGTACCTATATAACATTAATATAATTGATATCATTTGTCTTTAGATCTGGAGCTGGAGAAATACTTACACGTTTCTTGCCATTGCTGCTACTTGAAGGCGGTACCCAATCATCCATTTGCAAGTAGTCAGCCATGCTGGTGGTTTTACGTTTTCCCACCAATAAATGCTTTGTGCCATCCAGACGTGCTATAAAATTATATATTTATTCAATTCTTATGTATTAGACTAAAAAAAAAACTTACCTAGATTATCTTTGCTGGTGTCGTTTTCCCATTTACTTTTCAAAAAGCCATACTGCAATTTTTGAAACACAAAAAATAACTCTGTATTACCTATTCACGCACAGGGGGAATATCTTCCAAATGGACTTACACTATTCAAAGCATCAGCACTATTGCTATCATCATCTTCGGCGATGTCATGTGGATTTGTTGCCAGTCCAGTTGCTGCTTCAGTAGGAACTGTTGTGGAGTCTTCATTGAAGGCATTGTCATCCTAGAATATATATTCATAACAGATCATGGAAACAACAATTAAATATAAAAATAAAACCAAAAGTCAACAACTAAAAGGCAAGATCTCTATATACTAAAGAATAGAATTTTATGTCTGTAGGTTGAGTGAATGTATCGATTGAGCACTAAAAATCATACGACGAAGGGAAAACTTTAAATCAAATGTTTTCGAATCGCCTTCAAAAGAGATACATATATGGAAATATGTTTCATAGATAACAAATTGACAAGAAGTGTGTATGTGTGTTAGCTGAAACACACACCCACACACACACACACACACACACGCAAAATGTGTCAAGTGTGGCAGCATTATATCAATTACAATTTCCCCCCTTTGCATACACAAATAATATGTAGATTTATCACCAAATTGTTTTCAATATTATATGGTAGGTAGTTGGTAGTATTATCTAATCAAAATTTGGTTCATATATATGTAGGTATATCGGTTTTACTTGCATCTACTTTTATTAGCAGTTTTGTTTATAGTTACCGTAGCCATATTCTCAACATCTTCCATTTCAACAACATTCTCCAGCAATGAGGTCACATCCAGCTTGATGTAATGCAACGGTGTGGGACACCAATTATCCAAAACTAGTTGTATCTCCTTCTCGCTACGCTTGTGAGAGTTGCGACCCAGACAGGTTTCCAGATCACAGTGCAGGTCAACAATGTAGGGCTGTAATAGGCAATTAAATAATACCAATTAACGCTGGGATCGTCTCTCTCTCTCTCTATCTCTCAGAGCATCTTCTGCAAGGGTAACAAAATATATATAAATATATTGAATGTTTTGGCTTACCACAAAATTGGCATCTTTAGCATGGCAATAGAATTCATTCAATGTACGCAAGGAATTGTTATTGCAATCTACAATTATGAAATCATGTAGATTATCGCTAAGAGTTTTCTTGTACGATTTAATCAAATATTGCATATAAGTCTCCTCCATGGTTTCATCATACTCATAAAGTATCTCCTTTTTGGGTATCTGTCGGAGACAGGATAAGTTGACAAAATTAGCTAATACTTTTAAGTTAAGTTTATTAATGTTTTGTCCAATTATACCTTTTTGCCTGTCTTTGGGCATTTCTCGTCATAATCATTCTCAATGATGAAATAATCATCAATGCTGAGTATACGAGGATTAGAGCCACCCATTTCGACTTCTTTGTCCTTGATCAAGCGAACTACATATGATTTACCGCTACCGGGAGGGCCGCGCAATATGATACATATACGTTTGGGTCGCGTTAAACGTCCTGGCTGGATTAGCACCTCATCAATGGATATGGTATTGAAATTTTCATTGGTAGGCACGCATAATTCAGGCAGTTGCACTTTAGCCGGCTGCATTGAAAGAGAGAGATCCGATGCTGGCGGTTCAGCTTCGGATGGACCTGACTGCTGCTCTTGGTGCTGAAACGTTGCTGATTGATTTGGTTCCTCCAATAGATTTCTGAAACAAAACAAGGTCATTAGAAGTTATGACTAACTGAACTAAAATGTCTGTACTGACTCTTCCCCGTCAGATATATCCTCTAGATCCTCTGTTGCCTGATTGCTGGCATCATTGGCCATTATTTCTTGACTGTCGTCGGCTTGAGGTTCAGGGATTGATGGCTAAACGAATTAAAGAAAAACCAAAATAAAACCAATTGAATTTTCTGTTTGCATATATTGTCGACACGATTAGAAATCGAGAATTGCATTCCCATGCAATGAAACTAAACTTACCTCTTCGATAGTAGTTTGAGCATTATTTTGAATGATTTGATCGGATTCAGCTGATGTTACCGATAGCAACTGGCGATTCAAATGCATTTGCATGCGAGCCTGTTGACGCTCTTTTTTATTCTTTTTTTTTTTCTCCTCTTGCTATTTACATTATTGCTGTTATTGTTGTTGTTGTTGTTATTGGTGTTGTTTGTTGGCAGTTGTCCTCCGGTTCCTCTGAAACCAGGTCCCACATCCATTCCTTGACCCATCACAATGGGCGCCATCGGTACATTGCGCGAGGCATGTCCATATTCAAACGTTTTCACTGGCCTAAAATCGGGTTCGGGTGGCAGACGAGAGCCAGGTCCAAGTCCAGCACTGATCCGAGGACCTGTTTCCGCTGATTTGTGACCATAATCGATAACCTTGGCTGCCGTATTGCTATTCTTATAATCAAACACTTGCATTGGTCGATAGACTGGCTCATTCGGATGCGATTGCTGATTGATCGTGTGTTCATCTCTGCAAACGTGGTCGTAGGGGGGGAGGGGGAAGGGCCACCACAGTGGCGAGTTCGTATTTTCGTATCAATTGTTAAACTTTTTGTGCTTTTTTTTTTCATATTTGTTGTGTTTGTTTTTTTCTTTTTTTGTTTTGTTACGTTTTTCAAAATAAATACTCTCAAACCCAAAGAATAAACTCTTAAAATATTTCATCGGACCGTTCTTTTGAGTTTTAGGTTTTAGGCTATGATAACAGATAACAGACAATGGGGACGACATGGCACGAGAGCAACAAATATATACATGAATCCCTGAATACTAAACTTAAACTTATTCTATATAGTTACATGTTAAGAATCGTGGACAACAAGTATCAATTGCTAGCCCCAAAATATCAAATTTATATTTAATATTAATCACATGACAAAAGACAAAAGGATCAATGGGACAAAAGGAAGTTCATACTCTCTAATTATTCTTTATGGACAGCAAATCTCTAATCTAAGAAATAAAATTGTTTATTTGGAATGAGGTAAAATACCCAAGTTAATACTCATAGTAAGATAAGTTATGATTAGTTAATTAAACTCTCATTAACTAAATTTTTCAGCAGACTTTTTAATGAGTTGAAGGAAAACCCCTTGACTAGCCATGTGAGCCACTTGGGACTAATAACAACCAAGCAAAACCCATAGGATCATATCAAATGCATTGAATTAAGGACTCCCAAGACATTTTCGCCCTAATATACATAGAAATCATATCGATAAAGAGCTGAAATCGACAAACAGACAGACAGAATGGAGTAATAGAAGAAACTTTGTTTCTATTATATTTTAAAAACAGACCAACCGAAAATGTATTATCAATATTTATTATTAACATTTACAGCTGTGTTCACAAAAATAGAGGTGCCCTTAAGCCTTGAAATTCAGGTCACCTTTGGTTCTTGGGACTTAATACTTAGTCCTGAACCAATTATTGGCAATAGTGGGTTGTTTCCTGGGCTGAACTGGGATCTGTTGCCATGTTTCTTGGACAACTTGCCAATGTTAAGCTTTTCCTTGTGACGCGTCTCTGAATGTTTCCCCATACATTTTAAATGGGCTACCAATCCGGCGACTGAGCTGGCCCTGGCATTACATCGATTCCTTCGAATTGAAAGCAACCTTTTCGAGCTTGTTCCTATGTTTTGGGTCGTTGTACTGGTAATATATCCATTTTAAGGGCATATTCCGTATGATATAGGAGAGCTTAACCTTCTTCATGATGTTCACGTCGACATTTCGATTCATATTCCCATATTATATGAGACACAAGCCCAAATCTTGTAATATTGCTTAACTGTTTTAGCGGATCCTTTGGGTGGTATTCCGTACGTATTCCGGCGACGTACATACTGTTTAGACCCTGCACCACCAAACAGGACTACTTTGCGGACCCTACTGGCCCGAGAATATTACGCTACTTTGCAATATGAAGATTCATAAGGGGTTTTGTGAAAATACAAACGTACTTTACAGGCTTCTAAGTCAAGAGTGGGACTTTCCTTCGACTTCGCGATATTAGCACTTGTTCTAGGAGTCTACGCCGACAAGTGACACCCCTTACCGACATGTTTAGATCACGTTTGACTAAATTTGAAGATGAAAACTGATTGAATCTTCTGTATATAACAATGTGCCAGTCATCTGAAGCCGCTTCTGCACGTTTTACGTCGCGTTTTTCGTTTGTTTTTTTGGTAGTCTAGGGCAGCAGAGACCATCTTTGCAGAACTTGCAACTAAAATTTTGATTTTTTCTTAAGTTTTACCTTGATTTTCAAGGTTTAGGATACACTCCGTCTTCTCGGTAGAGTATTGCGATCCTTGGTGTAAATAATATTACACCGACAACCAACAAATTTTCAAACGAAACACTGCTATTTCAGTGAACAGCCAAATTTGTGGGAATAACCACAAAAATGTGAAAAACGACCCAAAAATTAGTAAAATTAACGGAACTTTTTCGGGTTTCCTAATCCTATTCTACCATTTTACAAAACCAAAGTCAAAAACTTGTATCTAACAAAAAGGAATATGTGAAAAATTTCGAAATCTTTGTTAGCATCTATTTTCGTGAACACAGCTGTACATTTCCTTTAAGCCATAATATTCTTGCCCATAATACAACAACACATTGAAGAAGGTCACGTATTTTTGTCACTTAAAACAGATTTATTCGTCGTAATTTGAATCGTTTCATATAACTTGATTAAATATATATATATGTATATGCATATATATATACACACACACATTTGCATTATGTAATGTATATATACATACATCATTTATGTAAAAATAAGAAGAAAAATCTGCATTGAATTTCATTTAGCGTTTTCTATTTACTTTGAATTCAGAAAGATAAATCAATGGAGGCGATTGAAACTATTCGTTAATTGTTTTCAATATATTTTGAAATTTTCATGACTACATAAAATTTTTCAGAGAATTTATTTCAAGTGTTTCATTAAAATACATATTCTTGGATTAATTAACTTTCATTTCTTTTCTGTTGCTTTTTATCTTTAGCTCTTTGCAGTGGGTCAGAAGCTACGATTTTTTGGCCTAAACTCTCAATTTTTTTTTTTTTTTTAGAAAATTAAGTTACTTTACTTTATCGAATATATACATTTTTGATGTTCAATTTTGAATTTCATAAAGTATTTCTCATAACATATTGTATTTTGTTTAAAACAATGAATATATTTAATGTTTCAATTGTTAAATGAATGTTTTCTTCCATTAAAGTACTTGAAAAATGAATAATAATAAACCGAAAACAAATAAATTTTATGTTACTTTCGAGTGGCGTCACTTGACGTTAAAAAAAAATCAAAAAAATAAAAACATATACATATGTTTCAACTTACATCAAATAATAAGTAAATTCTAACGAAAACGAAAAAGTTGAATCCTTTCTTTTTAATTATTTGCACAAAGGAGGCCGCTGAATTGAATATCTGTGGGTGTTCATATTACTCAATTGTATTCAAAATGTTTATACTCAATTGCTCTATAATCTAAAGTTAGTAAATGTCTATAACTAGGAAAACGGGAGGATGGATTTCCCTACACGCTTGACTTCTATTTAAGGTAGACAAAATGTTAGTTTTGGACCAAAATCTGCGCTCCTGGCCCACCCATAGAAGGGGCGAAATCGAGAATAATGCCGAAACACATCTCAATTTACACTAAAACACAAGAGATAGAACTATATATGTATATATATATAAGTTTGGGAGAGTCTGGATCTTTTTCCAATTGTGTCCACACTGCGCTGTTGTTTTACACGTTTCTATTGCTCCTGTTCCTGTCATTGAAATAGTTCATACCGCTGCTCTCAGACCACATCATAAACACACACACACACAGAGAGAGAGAGAGAGAGAGAGCGGATAACAAAAGTTTATATTTTTTTGGTTTTGAGTAGTTTTGATTTTTTTTTCGTTTTTAGTTGCATAAAAGTAGAAGAGAAGAAAAAAACGGGTATGGAATCGAAATTCCAGCATTAACGTTAACAAGAAGAAAATAATGCTTGACGCAAAATACAAGAAATTTACATTAAGCTAATATATATATTTATTTTATTTATTTATTTTTTGTTTTTTGGGTGGGGGGAGGGCAAGTGGATTTTAATGGTGGCAAACTATGACTGATAGAAATTGGGAATTGTGAGCCCTGTGAATCTGTCGCAGGAATCCCAGAGAGAAAATCCTATAAATGCTTCAAACTCAACTCAGTCGACCCGAATACGCTATACACTATAGTCTTTAGAATATATGTTGGAATAAAGAAGGCAAAGCTTATACACTTAACAAAGTTTGTGTTTTATGACAAGGTAACGTAAAATGCTTAAATACTAGACCAAATTTCCATCCAACTCTTTATAATCTCATAAATATTTCAATGACAGACAGACAGACAAATGAAATATATCCTAATCAAAGGATATGTGAGCTATATTAAAAGGAAAAAGTTGTAAACTTTCATGTGGTAAGTGATAACAAACAACTCAAAAACTGATTGGCATGACGACTTCTTCTTCCATTAGGATAAGATTAAAATATCTGAGCATAACTGGTATGACTTGTTGGTTTCTTGCAGCAAAATATGGCCATGTATTCAAAATAAAAGTTTATCCATTCCAATGCTCTTGAAATTAAATTGTTGCGTTTGATCAAATTTGACGCATTTCAAAAGGAGTTACATGAAGTTTTTAGTTTCATTCTTCTTTTTTCTTCTGATTTTAAATTCAAGATCATTACAATCAATCAACGTAAATTTTAGATACAGCCAGAATTTGAAAGAATTTGTACATTTCCTTGTTTTTGTTTTGTCGTTATAGGATTTCTCATCCAGCAAGGTGTTAAAGAATAAATTTCGATTTCAAATTGAATTGCTTGGATCTTAAACAATATATATGTATATATAATTATTTGAACAAGCTTTGTGCGGTGGTCTACTGCTTAATCTTTGATTTTATAATATAAATGTATTGATAGGAACAAAAGTTTGATTCATTTTGCCTTCTGATTGATCAGAAGATTTGCATTTGCCA
This sequence comes from Drosophila equinoxialis, assembly GCA_018150345.1. Taxonomy (NCBI): domain Eukaryota; kingdom Metazoa; phylum Arthropoda; class Insecta; order Diptera; family Drosophilidae; genus Drosophila; species Drosophila equinoxialis. The sequence continues at coordinate 3,007,210 of JAECWI010000002.1, read as the reverse complement.
AGTGTTTCTTATTGATTGATTAGTTATATTAATTTGTTATCTCGAGGAATATTTGGATACATACCCATTGGGTCCATGTTTTCGGTTTTGATTCCCAGGATGGCCGCCGAAATTGTTTCTTTGCTGTGGTCCAAATTGCCGAGCATTGGGATGGGGTCCACGACCACCACGGAAGCCACCATTACCAGGGCCGGGGCCGTGGCCAGGACCTGGACCATCATCGAAATTGGGCATTGGCATTCCACCGCCATGGCGTCGAAATGGATTATCATTATTCGGATGTTGATTTGAATTATTATTGTTGTTGTTGTTATTCGGTCCAAATTTATTTCCAAAGGGGCCACCAAATGGTCCAGGTCCGGCACCAGGACCAGGACCTCGATAATCAGGACCGTAATTGGGATCTCCGCGATGCGGCTCATTAAATCGGCGTCCATGTCCAAAATTGTTATTATTATTGTTGTTGTTGTTGTTGGGTCCAAAATTATTCGGACCAAATTGACGAGGATCATTCATATCAAAGTTGTTGGAATTATACGGCGGGCGGGAATTAAATGGAGGGCCACCGAAATCATTAAAGTTATTTCCCATTCCTGGGGGACCGACGGGACCACCGCCCGGACCACCACCTGGTCCGAAATCATTAAAGTTATTTCCCATTCCTTGCGGACCACCGCCCGGACCACCACCTGGTCCGAAGTCATTGAAACTGGGACCACCACCGCCGGTGCCGCCGCCTCGTTGATTAAATCCACGACCTGGCATGTTACCTTCACCTCTACGTTTTGACGATTCCATGGACTCGTCGGGTTTTTTCTGCTCACTTTCTGACGAATTGTTGCCCCCCGCCGCCGCCGCCGTCGCCACCACCTTTTCTTTTCTTTAGCCATCCAGTAAAACAAATGCCGCCTTCATTACCGGACTCATTTGGCTTTGATTGTTTTGGATCATCTTTATTTCCCTGAGGTTTACCGTTGCCACTGGCTTGGGCCACGGCCTGGGAAAGATTATTGATAAACTGAGGATCATTCAGTTCCTCAGCTATATCGGCAATTGGTTTAGATGATTTGGCATCACCTTCCACTAAATCCAGACCAGGAATACCCTCGCTTTTCTTGAATATGTTTGTCATGGGCGTTTCATCACCTCGGTCGGCAGTAGCAGCAGCATTATCATCATTATCATTGTCATCATTACCGCCAACATCGCCGCCATTGTTATCATCATCATCCTCATCATCATCATCGTCATCCAGCGATATGGTTACAATATTTTCCTGCGGCTTCACCTGCTTGGCTGGTGTGGCCAGCATGCTCGGGTTTTTCTCATTGTTTTCTTCATATTTGCGCTTGCCTGAATTCATTGATGGTTCAGATGGTATCTGGGATTGTGGATTCTGTTGCTTTTGTTGATTTAATGGAGGTTCCATAAATTTAGGAGCATCCGACACAGAAGGCTCGTCTGGTCCACTCTGGCCAACTGGTCCATGTTCAGATCTAGAAAAGGTTTCTTTTACCATGTCACGTGAGTCAGAATCTTTAGGAGCATTTCCCTCCTTGGTTATATCAGATTCTTGGTGCCTGCCACTGTTACCTCCGTGATCTCCGTGAGCACCACTACCACCGCCACCTCCACCAGTTTGTGGGCTTTGCTGTTGCATTTGACGGCGACGACGCATTTGCTCGCATTTCTCAGCAATGTTACGTCGCTGCTTCTCAAACTCCTCCTCATAACGACGATATTCTTCACGATCTGGATGATTGGCGTTTTCTCGTTTCCAGTTTTCAAACTGTTGCTCCCATTGATAAAACAAACGATCGAAATTCACGTCATTCAAATCAGAGCCACGTTGCGGCTGCTGTTGTTGGTTGTTACCAAATTGACCGCGAAAGCCACCATCGTTACTACCAGTACCGACGCCGCCACCACCACCACCACCACCACCACCACCACCACCACCGCCTCCTCCGACACCACCTCCGCGCTGCTGCTGATTCTGTTGTTGCTGTTGGTTACCACCATCCCAGCGTCCACGACCGAAATTCCCAAAATCGGCACGCATTTCATAGCCGGGACCATCTTGATTCGATTTTTGATTGTTTCCATAGTTCGAGTCACTTGATTTCGGTCCATTGCGTCCAAAGTTGTCTCGATTGCCGGCACCTCTATAATTGTTCTCATAAGAGCCATAATCATTTGATGATTGGGGTGGATTATTAGCATTAAAGGGATTATTTGTGTTCCGTTGATTAGATCCACCACCACCACCACCATCACCGTCGCCTTCGTTCCAGTTGTTTCGACTGTTGTCCTTGTCTTGGTTTTTAAATTGCCAGCGATTCGAACTTGATCGATTATCATCATCTTCCCAACGGCGCTGATTGTTGTTACCTCCTAGACCGCCACCAAAACCACCACCGCGAACTGGTTCGTTTGATGACGCATTTCCTCCGCCTGTGGAATTGGATGGACCATTTCGTCCACTTCCAGCATTGTATGGGCCATTCCATCGCCCAGATGGTCCTCCTCCGATTGTTTCATTATCGTTGGGTCCTCTCCAGCGGCCTTCGCTGTTTCCCTCATTGCGGGAATTCCAGCCTCGTGATTCTCCGCCACTGGTACCGCCATTGCCACCACCTTCGCTATTGCTGGGTGGGCCACTCCAGCGTGATCCAGGTCCATCATTGCTCCAACGTCCCGGTCTACCGCCCTCACCGGTGCCAAAGTTACTATTGTTTGAATCATTCCAATGACTTTTCGGGGGCCCATCTCTTTTAGGTGGAGGGCCTTCCCAGGTTCCTTCACCTTGTCCTGGTCCCGGTCCCGGTCCCGGTACTTGTCCTTGACCGCCCCTCCATAGATTGGGTGGTGGATGTTTTAGTTTGGGATCTGCAATCTCACGTCCCACAAATGGGGGTGGTTGCTGCAAATTAGGAAAACCAGATGATTGATCGTCGGCTCTACCAGCAGGAGGGACAGGAGGCTGTGTATAATATCGGTTCGGCGGCGGCGCTGCATGTTTCTGCTGTGACCACGATTCCTGGGGCATTGGCGGAGGTGGCGGTTGATTATAAATTTGAGGCTGAGCTGTAATCTTGCCAGCATTTGGAGGCAAAACTGGAACACCGACTGCCGGTACCGATGATGTATAATATGGATTACTTGGAGGATAGGCTTGAGGGCCAGGTGGTGCTGTTTGGGGCACTGGTGGATTTGCTGGTGGAGCTGCCACTGGGACTACAACTGGTGTAGCTACTGGTTGGGTTGCTGCTACTGGCACAGCTGCTGTACTTCCTGTAGACGCTGCAGCTGCCATTTCACGTTTATACTAAAACAAATAAATCGATAACATAGATTTTTGTACAAATGCATTTTGGATGAATATAATACGTACTTGTTCTCCATATTGGGCATGCCATTTAGCATATTCTTGCTGATAAGCCTGCCACTGCTGCCAGTGCTGCTGCAAGGCATACTGCTGTTCCGGCGTCATAGCTGCATATTGAGCTGGCGTATATTGTTCATATGGATTTGCTGATTGAGATGACGCTGCAGTTCCTGCTACTGGGGTAACTCCATATGATACCGGCATTACCGTTGCAGGAGTCGCTACCGTCGCCGATGGCTGATCACTTGGCGGTGGCGGCGGTGGGGCACTAGGCAATGGCGGAGGCAGGCTCGGCTGTGGAGCCGGTGCCGTTGCGCCTGCTGCCCAGGCCAATGCCCACTGATTCGACATTGCTCAAATTGCCTGAAAAAAAAAAAAATCCATTTGCTCACTCACACTCACAATCACCACACTCGCGAGTTTTATCTAATGAGCATAGCTGCCCAGCACTTACCGACTCGTTTGAATAACTAACTATCAAATTTTAAGCGATATTGTAATTTTTGCAGTTATTGACGCTGCTAAAGCAAAGAGAAAAAAAGAAAAAATTCACTAGTTCGACATTTGACTTGAAAACTAGAGATGAGAGAGCCATTGGCAAGCAAGCACAGTGCGATAATCAATTGGTCTTGTTGTTGTTGTATCGATAACAATCGATATCAATCGATAACAATAACGTTTTTACGAAACCCCAGGTGGCAACTCCATTCAATTTTACACATTTGTCGATCATTGTAATTTACAAAGAATGTTGATGGTAAATCGGTATACCACCATTAAATTACAAAATCTGCATTGGTATAGTATACAAATTTTCAAATTGCATTTAAAAGGGTAAATTTACAAACATGCTGGTTACTTAACGCTTATTCGATAACATTGCATTCTGTTATCGATGTTTCATTATCATCCTTTTGCAACCCTGTTTCCACAGTTTAAATTAATTTTGGGCATTTTGCAAAGCGTTTTTTCTGCAGAGAAATGTATAAAATTCCATCAACTAGACGAAGTTAAAGAGCAAATTAAATACAGATTCGCCCTTGTGTAAGTTAAATTAAATAAACAAATGTTGGCAGCGAAAAAAGTGGGTGCAGACTGAAAAGACATGCAAAAACGGCAGACAAAGCTACGCTACGGCTGTTCCAGACAAAGTGCTCTGTGAACACATACATACAGGCATACGCACACTCACACACACACAACGTCGTCGTCGTCCGCAGGCAGCAGAGAATCATACGCGAGTCGTTTTTTTCGCGTTTCAGTTTTCGTTTTAGTTACCTGCGCGCAACAACCCCGGAGTTTAAGTTGAGTGGGAGCCTGTGTAGTGCTGAGTCCTGCTCGTCAGAGTTTCAACTAATTAAATGAAAAGGGGGGCAGCGACAGGCAGGAGGTGTAGGCAAGGGCCAGGGATCGGTTTGATTGTGAAAGCGTCGTCAGCGTAACCACCCGTAGTATCCGTGGAACATCTATTTAATATTTTTTTTGCTGCTCTCATTGAATAGCGTTTGCTCGCTCTATCCCAAACGGCGGCGCGGTTTTTGTAGCGTTTTTTTTTTTTTGTTGTATTTGAAAGAAAAATGTGCCGTACTGTGTCAGTTAATTGAGAGCAGAGGTAAGAGGACATAACTTTGCTGCAATGAAAAGCAAGAAAAAAATTGCCAAATGCATCTTCTCCTTCAAAAATCTCAGCTGGCTTGACCAACACACACGCACACACACCCACATAGGGGACACATGTACACTCTCACACATTTGGATTCGCTCACATTTCCTAACCATACACGTACAAATACATTCACACACAAACACACTCTTGCACGTTCGTCTGCGGTTGTTTAGGGCAAAAGTGTACTGTTGAGAGAGGCACCGCCAACTCTCGGTAAAACGCTTTCAGCAGAGAGTTTCTATTTAATGCAATATAATTTTTTTTTTTCCGTTACTGATCGTTGCCACTTATTGTTTTTTTTTTTTTTTGTGTTTTTGCAGTGCTGTCGGAATATTTGTTTGGTAAATTCGGCGTTTGAGTTTGCATTTTTGTTTTGTTGGAAATTTTTCTAACTTTGAACCGTAAGAATAATAAAATCCGGCACACTGGAGAAACAAAATAAACGCGCCCAGCTTATACGCGATAAAATGGTGCTGGCCGAGCGTAATACGGATGTGGTGCGCAATGGACGCCGTTCCCGCGGACCTAGCCCCAATACCCATACAAGCGGTGGCGGCGGAGGTGGCTCTGGAGGCGGAGGAGGCATAGGCTTGACCACAAGCGTTGGCAGTGGTGGCGGTTCTGGCGGTGGAGGGGGCAACAATTCGTCGAATCCTTCATCCAATGAGAAGGCCGCCACAGCCACCGTACCGGGTGCGGGCACACCGGAGAGTTCCGATGATGATAACTGTAAGTAGTCCCCAATTGGTGACTAATACATGACCATGACTAATGTGTCTTCTCCTCCCTTCCAGCCACAAAACGTAATGGCAAATCAAAAGCCAAGCAATCTGAATATGAAGGTAAGGAAGATAGCCATCCTCATTTACCACCTAAATAGGTTAATTAAACCATGTGTTACTTATTTTACGGAATTGCAGAAAAAATTAGAGTGGGCCGTGACTATCAAGCCGTGTGCCCACCGCTTGTCCCGGAAGTGGAGCGACGTCCAGAACAGATGAACGAGCGAGCTTTGTTGGTGTGGTCCCCAACAAAAGAGATTCCAGATATGAAGTGTATGTGTGCTGATTAGTTCTCTTAATCTCAGTTGTCATGTTATTGCTGTGCATTCATTACAGTGGAAGAATACATTTCTGTGGCCAAAGAGAAATATGGTTATAATGGTGAGCAGGCTTTGGGTATGCTATTCTGGCACAAACATGACCTTGAGCGGGCCGTTATGGACTTGGCCAATTTCACACCCTTTCCTGATGAATGGACCATCGAGGATAAAGTACTGTTCGAGCAAGCATTTCAATTTCACGGCAAGAGTTTCCATCGGATACGCCAGATGGTGAGTTAGTTCTCTATTCCTATTATACAAATGATGTCCACGATCATAGAACCATATACTTGCATATACTTTCAAATAGCTGCCTGACAAATCCATTGCTAGTCTGGTGAAATATTATTATTCATGGAAGAAAACGCGTCATCGCAGCAGTGCCATGGATCGTCAGGAGAAGGCCATTAAAGCCTCTGTTAAAGATGGCTCTGAAAATGGCAGCGAGTTGGGCAGCAATGAAGAATCTGATAATGATGATAAGGTAATTATCATTTAGACTATCTATTCAAAGAATGTGAACCAGACTCTCACTTAACCTGTCCACATCCGTGCATCCATATCTATGCATCCATATCTATACATACACATCTATCCATCCATCCATTCATTCATCTATCCATCGCTCAATCACATCCAAAAAAAAAAAAAAAACAACATTTTATGATAATTACACAGCGACCGATTGAAGAAGCCTCTCCTCCTCGTCACACACTTTAGGGTTAAACACACACACACACACATATACATTTACACATCCAAAAATATATCCCAAACCAAATCCAAGTAGGGTTTCATGCACATAGTATTAGATGTAGTATAAATTATATAATAAGCCTAATATGCATACTATTTACTACATACGTGTACATATAAGTTGTTGGTTAACTAATTTTGATTAGTTTCTACATCTGGGCAAAACGATAAATTTAATTAAATGTTTACAATATTGTTAATTTGTTTTTCTACATGAATGTATAAAAACAGAAGACAAAACAGAAAATCCAGTCACATATTAGGTTTAATACAGAATGTAACGAAATTTTGGGAAACACCAAAAGGCAAATTTTGCATCAATTAAAAACATATCAGTACGTTATAAATACAAAAAAAAAAAAAAAAAAAAATATGTCATATACTACATGAAGTTCAAAAGTTCATCCAAAAAGGCTGAGGATAGCTAATAGGCCATTGTATGTGGTTTTGATTTCTAGTATTCAGTTTAAATTAGAGCTAAGGATAAAAATGTCAGTATTAAAGGATCAAAAATATATATATATATAGCTTATTAATTAATATATGTACAATATATATTTAATAGTTAATGCTAAATTCTTCTAGTTTGTTCAATACGACAGCTAACCTCTCTTTCTCTCTGCTTGACTTTCTGCTACTGCTATTATATGTAGTTTAGTAGGGTCTTTCGTTTTTCAACCTCACGCCGCCCCCCGTGTCCCCCTCTTTCCCGTTTCTTCTTTTCTTTTTCTTTTTGTGTTTTGTTTGTTGTAACTTAACATACATCCCATTCATCGATTCTTTCAGATAATCGCCGTGCCTGCATACCTCTCATAAAGGCATATTAAAACACACATACAAGAACACAGACACCTACACTTATATATATATGAATATATATATATATATAGATATTTACAGATATATATATATAGATATATATTAAATACATATGCATGTAAATATTTATATATATATTTATAAATATAAATACTAATGCCAAAACCAAAATATTGACCAGCATCTATAAGACTTATCAGACACACAAACACACACACACACACAAATACATTTACTAGTTAAGACTATGTATTTTTTTATCAGATGAATTTTTGGATTTTATTAGTATTAAGCATAGGACCTAGACTATAGAGAAAGACTAAGCCAACAAAAGAGACAGACAGATAATATAGCTTGACATGTTTGTCCTTGTTTGTCTACATATACATACATACATACATACATATATAGTATATGTATATATATTTTTATGGATATAGATTTCTGATTTAAATTTAATTTCATTTTTTTTCTGATTTCGTATGCTAAATTATTATAAATAAATAAGTAGTAACGTATTAGTTTAATAATCTTAGTTATATTATCTAAATAGATTTCTATTTATAAAAAAAAACAAAACAAAAATTATTAGAATTATGTATAAAGTGAGCGAAATCGTAACCCAATTTATTGGAATGGTTCAATTTACACCATACACACCCAAATACACACACACACACACGCTAATATATATATATATATTTATATATATTCAGAGAGAGAGATTAATTAATTAATAATTGCTAAAACAAATAAATTGCATATATCTTGTTTGCCAAGAGAAGATAATGAACAACCAACAATTTATATGTGTTTCTTATTCTCCAAAAAAAAAAAAAAGGATTGTTCTCCTGTTATTTGATTGATATAGCCTAATTTTTCATCGATATGTACTAAGAATCATCTCATGCTACATTCATCTATCTAACATATACACATACCCACACATGCACACACACACAGACACACACACTCTAACCGTCCAATCCTTTTTCCTTTTCCATAACTAATCAAAGTTTGACTAAAACTATTTGCCAAAAAGAGACAAAAAAAAATTTTTCAAACATATTTTAATGGGGTTAGCTTTGTGTTTGCTCGCTCATTGGTAGCTCTCGTTGCTCGCTACTCGTTACCTGTCAACACGTTAAATTTTTATTACTGCTTTTTGTTAAATATTAAGTATTAGTATCATCGTACGGTTTAATTGAAAACTTGGAAGAGAAACAAAGAGAGTAAGAGAAGGAGGAAGGGAGAAAGGAACTCTCCCGTTTAATTTCAAATATATTCATGTATATATTTATCGTATGTATGTATATTTTATGTAAATAGCATTCCAAGCAAAAACCTTTTTTTTTCTTTTTGACAAAAACAAACAAGCACACACACACAGATACAAATGCATCCACCCACATCCTCACACAAACACACACTCACATGGCCAATGCATACGCAGTCGAAAAAGCAGCAGAGCGAGAGAGAGAGAGAGAGAGAGTTGCAGTTGACAACAAGAAGAAGAGGCACATGTAGAGAGAGTTGAGATTGATGTTGATGATGAAAATTTGTTTACATTTCTTTTGTTTTTTTTTTTGTCATCCTTTTTTTTTTTTTTTTGTCATTGTTGTATTGATAATTTTCCTTCTTTTACACCCCCCACCCATCGTTTTCCTCTTTTTGTATAATTATTTGTTTGTTTTTGTTGCGTTGGGCCTGGGGGAGAGGAGGAGGAGTAGGCGGAGGAGAAGGACCATCGGGCATACACTTGTCGTCTTCTACTCCTTAAGTGTAAAAACAATTAGAACAAAAACTGAACTAAAGCAACCAACCACTACGTTTTTTTTCTCTTCTCTTTGCATTTAACTGTTAACAAACGAAAAACAAAAATCACAAATAAACACACACACACACACACACTTACACATATATACAAATTGTCCGAAAAACAAAATGCAAATCAAACAACAAAAAACACTTTTGACATTATTTGTCCTGAATCGAATCGTATTGTATCCGCTGCTGCTGCTATTTGCGATTGCGTTTGGCATTAATAAATGAACAAAAAATATACCAAAAAATATTTCAATACCCAAACCAACAACAATAACAACAAATATCTGAGTGCAGAAAGGGCACAACAACAACAACAACAATAATAATAATAACAGCGGCAATAACAACAACAATAGCAACACCAATATGAGCAACAATCAGACAACAAATTCGGGCAACAACAGCAACGGAGAGGGAAACGGAAACGGCAACAACGGATTCGGAAGTGGCAGCAGTGGTAGTGCTGCTAGTGGTGGTGGAGCAGCCACAGGAAGCGGAGGAGCAGCTGGAGGAGGAGGAGGAGTTAGCGGTGCCAGCAATAGCAACAACGAACTGGATGCGGATCAGTTATGCATTTATAGTAACACCCATGGCGATGATATACTTGGCTTTGGCCTTGCTGCCGATGTCCTGCCAAATGGTGGCGATAACAACAACTCCTCGCTCATCTCTGATGGCAACTCGCCCAGCCAGCGTCGAGTAGTGGGCGGTTTCTGCAAGAATTGCAATGTGGTCTGTCACGTGTTGTTCGATTCGCCATTGGGGCGTATGTGTAAAAGTTGTCACACGCATTGGAGGTAGATATTTCATCATCATATTATATGCATCCATATATACATATCAAAAAATCAATATATGTATGTATGTATGTATGTGTATAGTATATACGCTAAGTTGTTCAATCTGAGCTAATGCAAAGTTTTTCTCTCCCATTCTCTCTTTGTCTCTCTCTCTCTCTCTCTCTCACACACACACACACACACACACACACAATATATCTCTGAATATCAATCTGTAAACATCCTTGAATTGTTCCTTCTTTTTTTTTTGTTTTTTGTTGGTTTGGTATTACAATGCAAACAAAAAATATATACATGAATGTAACTAAAATTGCTATGTCACACTATCGTACATACACACGCACTCACACACACACACACACACGCACACACACACACTAATTACATACTATCACAATCAATCGGCGGGTTATCATATATCTAGACGCACTGGCAATCGCCGTCCAATTTCTGGCCCGGAAAGCACTACACCTAAACGTTCTGCCCATAATAGCGCCGCTGCTGCAGATCGCTCAAAGCGTAAACCCCCCAAGGGGATGTATATCAATCATGATGATCTCACTGCATTGGCCAGTTCAAAAAATCCTCGAGAATATCTAGCCGAAGGTGATCGGAAAATTGCCGCCCTAATGGCTGAAGTAAGAAATTTTATTGTTTTTTTTTTTTTTTTTGTAGACATTAATTAGAAAATAACGCTGAGGCGTCGGGGTCACCACAAATAGAAAGACTAAGTAGATATTATTCAATGTTTAGATTCAGTCATGCTACTACTAATCCAACTCCAAAGTTTCAATCCAATCACACACGAAACTCACTCATTCAAATCCCCTTCACATGCATTCCATTCGAACCAGTTTCACTTTTCCAATTGACCCAACAAAAAGAAAAAAAACAAAAAAAAAAAAACCGAAGAAAAAACTTGCAACTTTCTTCAATGACCCATTACAGATACAAAAGAATAGGCAACTAATGGAACAGCTGGACAAGGAATGCGAAGCCATTAATGTGGATGAAATGGGAGGTAGTGGTGGCACCTCGGCCAAGACAGCATCATCCCATACAGGTGAGGCAACTATTGCCTCTGCCACCGCCGCTGCCGCCCAACCAAGGATCTCAGGCCGTTGGACACCAGACGAGATTCAGGTGGCCCTATTGGCTCTACGTGATTATGGCAAAAACTATGCGGTAAGTGGGGCTCGATTCGTTTAATCCAGTTTAATTTCAATTTACGATATCCCTAGATGATAGCCAAGGTTGTCAGCACGAAAACCGAGGCACATGTACGAACGTTCTATTTGAACAATCGACGTCGCTACAATCTTGATCAGATTGTCAAAGAATATGAGGCTGCCAAATCCGAAGAATCTGGTGCAGAGGATCATACCGATGCGGCAACAGCAGCAACGGCGGCACCAACAGGAACTGCAGCAGCAACGTCAGCGACAGCGGCGTCAGCTGCTGCTGAGACCAACACTGAAGCCATTTCAGCGACCAATCCAGCATCATCATCGGCAGCCGAGAAGACGTCCTCGGCATCGTCGAAATCGTTGCTAAATGATGCTAACGAGAGCAGCAGCAATAGTGCCCAGGAGTCGCATGTGAAAAAGGACGAACCCAAGAAGAAGACCGAATTGGCAGTTGTTTCTGCCACATCTCTTTCATCTTCAGCGTCAACCACCTTGAATTCGTCAGCAGTGGTGGCTGCCACAACAAACGCCGCAGCAACAGTCGATAATGGTGGCTCCTCCTCCTCCTCCTCGACCGTGCCTGCAGTAGTGGGCAACACAAAACCTATCACTAATGCTTCTCCTTCTGCTACTGCCACCATTACCATTATGGATGAATCCGATACAGCAACCAATTCAAGCAGCGATGTGGCCACAAATAGTACCACTAATACAGCCACCATTGCCGGTGGGAATGGTAATGGCAATGGCAACGGTCATGGTGCTACCTCATCCCCATCGCTATCTAGCGTTAGTACACAGCCCGCCAAATCTTTGTCGTCGTCGAGCAATCTCAATGAACGCGATAGCGAAGAATCCACATTTTCGCTGAAGTCGAGTTCAGTTGGCACATCAGGCGCCAAACGGGATAGACCCACAGAGGTAGGCATGAAATTTGAAATAGACCAAAGAATCATTTAATTCTGTTCTCTTCGATTTACATCCAGATCACTGCCGATCAGCCGCCAGCAAAAATCATAGCACTAAGCAACAGCAGCAGCACCACCACCAACAGTAACAGCAACAGCAACAGTAGCAGCAGCAACAACAGCAGCAGCAACAGTAGTACAGCCATTGCCACTGTGACCGAAATCTCTGGCAAGTGAGCGGCAAGGGGGGTAAGACACTGACTCCGCCTAAGCGGATGTCATGTGTCATGTGCAGCGATCATTTGAGAGGAGAGCAAAAAGAAGTTGCTGATTGTAATTGTCGCTGTCGTTTTCGTCAAGTTGAAGCAGTAAGAAGGGAGACGAACCACTCGTGGACTCAGTAGGCGGCATCCTGCATCATACTGCATCCACCACCTGCATCTGTAGTCTCTAGTTAGTTGTTCTTTTTATCATTATCATTAGAATTATAATTATTATTTTTATTATTATTTTTTTTTTTTTGTTTATTTGTTTTTGACTTTTACTCTTGATACATACATATATTTTTGTGGTCTTTGTTGCCGTCTTTGATTTTGGAAACGCATTTACCGATTTCGGAAATACATCTATCGACAAAAAGCATCACAATCTGATAACTTGATAACCCGCCCCGCACTAATGTCAAGTGGGAAGTCAATTGCAAACATATAAACCAGAAAAAACATATATATACATATATATATATATATATACATTTACTTTTTTAATACGAATTAGTGATAATTTCTATATATTTTTTTCCCTTTTTATATCTTTTTTGTGGGTGGCATGAGAAATTTTTGCACTTAGCAGTGGACAAAGAGTTACTAATAAATCTTTAGGTAATAAATAATATGATTAATATTAATATTACCAAATTATATATGTATAAAAACAAAACAAAAACACAAAAATCAATCATCAAGAAGAAGAAAAAACAACATTATACGCAGGAGTTAACTGACACAAGTTTTTTTTTTTTTTGAATCAGCTGTAATTTAGCATAAAATGTAATTGAAGAACAAAAGTGAAGAAAAAGCAACAAACCGAAAAATTATATTATATGAATATAAATATATATATATGATATATATCATATATATATATATATATATATAAATTAAGCAAAAACCAGTTCACTCGATGGAAAAAGAGCGAAATAATGTGGGCATGTCTGACACATTGTTGGCTCTTTGCGTACTTTGGTTAGAATAATTGAAATAAACCTATGTATAATGAAACACACACACACACACATACACACACGCCCAGGCGACATGCGTTTACAAACATACATACAAGAGAAAATAAATATGTAATAAATAAATAAATATTCAATTGGTTGCCTTTTTTCAACCCTTTCTTTGTGGGTCCATTGCTTGAATGAATGTTCTGAAATGTAACTAAGCCAGATGATAAATGAATATTATTCAAGGTTTAGTTTTGTATGGCAAATCGATAGTTAATATAATTCTAAAGAGTTCCGGAAACTTGAACAAAACGGGCATTTAAATTAAAAGCTATTTCAAGAGATCTATCAGTCTATATCCACAGAGAAAGACTTAGTAGATACTATTCAATGTTTAGATTCAGTCATGCTACTACTACACGCTAAACTAATCCAACTCCAAAGTTTCAATCCATGTAGCTAATAGCTTCTTCACCTTTGGCAACAAAAACCAGATATTTTTGAGAAATCTCATGAACTCTTTTCATTGAATTTGGATATTGGAATGTTTCAAGCAAAGTTTGGCAGGGGTTTTCAAAGGTTTTTGTAAAAGGAACAAACTCTTGTTATCAATTTAAACCGATTTTTGAAACTGCCTATTAACAAGCAAACCTTTGAAGCGAGGACCTTTTAAATCGGTCAGAAATTGCGAATCTCCTTGTGCGAATCTGTCCATGTGTATGAAAATTCATTTCTTCACTTTGACTTTGATCAGATGAATCTTTGGAAATAAATGTAAATACATTAAGACCCCAAGAGCTTATACAATATTTATTTCTCTATTGATTACTAAAGGCCTCGCTCTGACTTAATCCGGCACTGAACTATGTATACAACTAATTCCTGGCTAAGAATGTCAAATCAACAAGGTTAGATTTAGAACGAAAAAAAGGTTCACAGTTGCCTTTGGATGTAACGACAAACGATTCGAAAGTTATATATATTTTTGGATTATTATTAACCTGAAAGTACATAAATTCCAAAATTGTTGAGCCAACCAATTTCAGCCAAGTGAGATAGAGATAGAAGGAGAAGGAGAGAGCTGATAAGACAATGTTTTTCAGTCGACTGCTGAGCTTCAGTTGTCTGGGGGGCGACAAGGCGGCGGCCACTAGCGCGGATTGCGATGAGATGGTATCAAAAGAGCCGGTCATACTGAATATCTACGATCTGGTCGATATCAATATGTATACCATGCCCCTGGGTCTGGGCGTCTTTCATTCGGGCATTCAGGTGTATGACACTGAATATTGCTTTAGCGGACATAATTATTCATTCACTGGGATCTTTGAAATCCAACCATGCAATGGCCAGGCGGCATTGGGTGAACATTGTCGCTATCGTGAGAGCGTTCTCCTGGGCTATACGCAATTCAGTAGCGAAGAGGTCCATCGGATTGTCGATCAAATGGGTCTTCTATATACGGGCCACGGCTATCATTTGATTCGCAACAATTGCAATCATTTCTCCAATAGTTTGGCCAAAATTCTCTGTGACCGTGGCATACCAGGCTGGGTCAATCGTTTGGCCCATTTTGTGTCTTGTGTCCCGTTTTTGGAGCGTTGCCTGGGCAGGACATTAACTGGTTAAGTTCTGCTCTTAGCTCTTAGATGGAACATCGACACCGAGATAGAAACAGATGGAGAGAGAGTGAGAAGGCCTACCCACATAAGCAAACTTAATGTATTTGTATTTAAATTGATTTCTCAATGTTTTATGGGCAGAATACAATCTGACCTTTGTTATTGTCGTTATTAAAAATTTCATTTGGACTTTGGTCCTTTGCGAGAACAGAGAGGAAAGTCCATATGCTAAAATGTGATTTAGTTAATAAACAAAAATTATTTATAAAATTTCTAAAAAAATCTCAGAAATTCTTAACTTTGCGGGTTTTGTAATTCTGTCGTTATTTTGAATCATTTTTATTTTAAGTTTATGTGCTAATTTTTCCATTCAAACTAATATTTCTGCCAATTTTCGTAACAAGATATCATTGTTTCGATATAATTTTTAAATGTACATAACTAAGATATAACTTTTTGAAATCAATCGGAAATGTAGGCCTAAAACAATAAATGGTTTGACTTGTCTTTCGTTCCCTTTAATCAGTTTTGAGATTATTTATTTTTCTTAGGTCTTTAGGACGGATGAATTTTTCCCGTCCCCTGAAAATAGTAATGTAAATTTTAATAAAAACATCGATGTTTATGTTCATCGATGGTTTCAATGTTAATAATCGATGGTGTTTTAAGATATCGGGCTAATATCTCGATGCATCATAAACGATTTCTACAAGCGCATGGAGGCTGCAGATAACAAGCTAATTGTCCTGGATTTCTATGCCGCTTGGTGTGGCCCCTGCAAAGATATGGAAGGAACTGTCAAGAGCTTGGCCCGTCAATATGCCTCCAAAGGTCAATGTTGACAAATTTGATGAACTAACTGAAAAATATAGTGTGAGAAGTATGCCCACATTTGTTTTCCTGAAAGTAACACGACGTGTCTTTTGTTTTTCTGGAGCCGATGACGATAAGCTCATCAAGACAGTAAGCAAATTGGTCAAATAGAAGCGAAACAATCCAAATAACAAAAGGCGCAGGCGTCCCAGTTGAACGACTTTATAATGTTGAATGTTGTTAGCCTTATCTTTCAAAAACTAGTTGATAAAGTATTTATGGGCTTTACTTTCTGATAAGTGGCAAATGTTGGTGAAGGACCCGCAATACTTTCCACTTGGACAACTAACTTTTCTTTGCATGAACCTTTTCGTATGCTACAACAGACAGTTAGACAGACACTGTTAGTAGGGCTAAGAGTGTTCTTGGCTTTATAAAGCTCTAGTCAAAAGAGTTCAAGGATCCATATACTACCAAAATACTTTTAACTTCTTTAGTCCGCCCCATATTGGAGTATGGATCTTGTGTTTCGTCTCCTCAATGTGAGTTTTATCAAAACAAATTAGAATGTGTACAAAAACATTTTTTAGCTGGAATCCAACTGTACAACTTCCATCTTATTCTAGTCGACTTCAGTTAATTAACCTACCTTCTTTAACTAATCGTAGAACTATGCTTGGTGTAACTTTTCTTTACAAACTCTTGAATGGTGAGATTGACTTTTCCGAGCTGTTGTGCCAAATTAACATTTCTGTTCCATCTAGAAGGACCCGCAATTACATACCGCTTATACTTCCTACTTGCACAACAAACTTTTCTCTGCATGAACCTTTTCGTATACTATGTAGTGACTACAACAGACTTTGGCACTTTATCGGTTCCGAAACATCGCTTCCGGGTATAAAAACTGCGATCCTGTCCTTGCTCGCTCGTAATTAGTTGCAATCATCTTTATTTTAACCTATCCTGTTTTCTTTTTATATGTAATACGCCTATGCCCTTAGGTCGGAGTGGGTAGAGGTTGTAACATTACATTGGGCCACGACTACGTCTATAGATGTAAGAAACATCGACATCGACAAAAACATCGGTAAACATCGACAAAAACATCGCCAAGAGAACTACGATGTTCGATGCATCACCCACCTGAAAATAGGTGTAATATGGATATGGATCGTGTGAAACTTTGTACATTTCTTGAGCAATTCTTTGTAATTGTATGTATGTATGTACATATGTAGGTATATGTATCTAGGTATATGTATCTACTTATGTATACATACCCTTCAGTACCGGTCGCCGCAAATTCCTCAGAAAATCCGAGGCGATTTGTGAGATGTCGCCTCGGAATTTCAGGGGACAAGCCACACAAATTTGCGGCGACATTTAGCATTGCATGTCCTAGCGCCTCGGACATTCTCTCGATTTTTCGGCGACATGGTCGCCGGAATTTCCTCTGAACACGAATAACAAAGTCGGTCGTGCGTTCAACGGAACTTGCGGCGACATTTCGCCGGAATGTCTGCGTAAAGTGGTGGTTGTTTTTTAATCGAAGTTGCGGCGATATGTCGACACAATGTCCCCGCAAAATTATTCCTCGGATTTACAATCGAATTTTCGGCGACATGTCGCATTTTCCCCAAAAATAAATAAAACGTTGATTTAATTTAGATTTTAGATTTTTAACATGCATTAGTTTTTATTTAATAACATATTTACTTATATTTATTTTATTTATATTTATGTAAGACATTAAATTAAGTTTAACTATTATTATGTTTACATACATTTTTCTCACTTTTTTATTGTTTTGCTTGTTGTATTATTATTTTGCCTGCTCATCCGGAATCGAATTTTGGATGGATTCTGAAAAGAACAACATTTTAGTGGGGAATGAAAAGTGCGTAATATCTTAATAACTCTTACCTTTATTGTTGTATACATGGACATAGAAAAAATTACTTAAAATTGTATGTAACAATTTGAGCTACATAGGTCGTGCCCTTCCGAAAATCAATCGCAAATGCACAAAGAAACGAAAAGTACAAAGCGCGGCGAGTATAAATGGGAGAAAAAATAGCAACAATGCACAGACGAACGAAGTGAAGCACATAAAGTATTCTTTGCTGCTGTACTTCTTGTCTAATTTTTTTTTCTTTTTTTTTTTTTAAATGTTGTTGCTTTTCGGCAGCCGATCGGGTTTTAATGACGACATTAGATCGTTCGGGTGTCGTCGGCTAACCTCAGCATGAAATACGCTGGCAGAATTTTTTTCTGCCGACGTCAGTGGCTTAGAATTTGCGGCGATTTTGTCCCCGGCGACATTTGGTACTGAAGGGTATGTATATATGTATGTATGTATATTCCTAGGTTGTTCTTCCATTTCCATTTGGCGCCGTTCGATGTCGCCGCAATTCCTCCAGCCCGATCAATTGACACTTAAGTCAACAAATGAAATTCTCTGATTTCGGCTGGAATAATTTTCTGCTGATCTTTTGTGAATTTATTGATAAATCCCCTCCTCCAACTTGATTTGCCACCCCCTTTTTGTGGCTCGGATTCTCCCTCTCTTTGGTTTTTGTTGTTGTTTTCTGTTGCTTCCTTTTCGTATTTCTCCTTGGTCATCTTTTTAGAAATAATAAATGATCGATAGGTATAAACTTTCTGTATCTCTTTTGTTTTTCTTTTTTTATGCTTTTTTTTGTTGTGTTTTTATTTTTTGTCTTATTACTTTTTATTATGTTCATTTTTGTTTTTCTTGGCATAATTTATTAAACATGTGGTTTTGTGTGTGTGTGTGTGTGTTTGTTTAAATATATATAGTTGATGCTTTTCTTTTTGGTTTTTAGTTTAATTAGTGTTTTTTTTTTTTTAGTTTAATTTATTATAATTAAATATAACTTGTTATATGCATTGCTTAGCTAAAAAAATCCACTTACAATTAGTTTACACATTGTTGAAATATTTAGATAGTTTCTGTTGTTGTTGTTGTTTGTTCTTAGGTTTTCCTCTTTGGTTTTTCTTGGGGTTTCAGTGTGTGTGTGTGTGTGTGTCTTCTATGGCATGAGCAATAAAAAAAAGAAATCATTTCTTTATCCTGCAATCGATGTGTCAAATCTTTGATCTATCACTGATCTACAGATTCAATTATAGTGATTCTCCACCCACCATCACCGATTTCTAGATAATATATCAGACAAGATGAACACATACATGAACACACATACATATAGATGTATACGGAGGAGGCTTTCTCTGGAAAATTGCAAAGTTATTCTTTGTGTGTGAACAGATATTCGATGTACTGTATATATACATATAGAATTTGAATCATTCATTTATTCATTGCTCAGGGGAAAGGGGAAGTAAGTTAAAGTAAGACTGAGTGTTAGAGAGTGAGAGAGAGAAAATGAGTTTTGCAATTTCATTTGGTAGGGTCTACTGTATTTAGGATTGCCCCTTAGCCAAATTCTGTTTTCCTTTTGTTATAAACAACCTGTTCTTATGCTATATACTGCGGAATCTGTATATATATATATATATAATGTATTGTATATACTTTTTGGTTTTTCATAATGTCATGCTAAAATCTCAATACACAATTTCGCTTAATTGCTATATGACTAGAGTTGTTGTCCTACTAAATTTATATATATTTCTATATACATATATTTCTATATATATATGCATATATGTATATATACTAAACTAAACTAAAAAAAAAAAAAAACATAAAAATATCAACAAGTCTTATGAAGTACAATACATTTTCGTGCCCCTCCAGTTTGGCCTTTGTCAAATTAAAAAAAAAAAAAAAAGATTTATATATATATATCTATATATCTGTATATATTTATAAGTTGTTCATCTTTGGTTTTGCTTGAAGATTTTCGAATACTAGTTACATACACAATCCATGGATAGAGGGGAGTCGAGGGGAGAGGATGGGGTTTGTGCAAACGAAAGGTTTCTAGAATTGGGGAAGGGAAATCGGGGATATTTTTAGTTAGAAAGTTTGTCGTTATGCTTTCATATTAGTTTTTTTGGGTTCTTTAAGTATACAATTTGACGCCTTCGGTTCTAAAATGATCACACTCCATCCTTTAGCTACTGTTTAGTTGGGGATTCGAGGCGATATTTTAAAAGAAGTCGTCAAAGGTTTTTGATTATGTTTGATATTGCAGCATTGGCGCCGATAAGTTCGGATGATGTGAGCTATTCATGCGCAATGCGGATAGACTTTTGTTATACCATTCGTCCTCGGGTGACATGCCTGCAAAAAAAGGAAGAGAAAAATGAAAAGGTATGAGAAAACTTGATAAGTGCGAATCGAATTTATTAAATCAAACATTTAAGTTAGGCGTTTTAGCATTTCCTTTGGGCGGAAATTTATCTAAATCTTTTTACACACAGACACAGACACACACACAAAGTCTAGCCATCTCTGTCTATCGTTGGTGAATATTTTAGTAAGAAAATTTTCTTGGCTGTCCGGAAATTCATTTCATTTCTTCATCGTCTCCATAATATCCGGGCAAGATGGAAAGATTCACCTTGTCCTCACCTTCAGTTCGCTTGCATAAACCAATATGTATATATGTATGTATATATGTATGTATATTCTGTTACAGACTTATTCTCCTCTTTCATAATTATTGCGAAAAAGAAATTGCAGTTGGTGAATCTTGTATAAACAAACCAATAACATATTTTCTTACACATTAAGTGGAAAATTACCCAAGGCCAAATGAAGGGCAACTGTTTTAACTAAACTACAGATTAGTTGTTAGGCAATTGTAAGGCGAAGAATTCATTGCATTTCTATTGGTCTCTCTTTATGTCATATGTATCTGTAACTTGTAGATACATTTCGATTTAAAAGCTTCCACATTAATTGAAGTTGACTCTTCAGAGGAAGAGAGAGAAAGAGACTTTAAAGTTTTGAATTGAAAGAGAGCCAAGCTTTTGATCCCTAATCGAAAGCTTCACTGATCGCTCCTCTTGATGTTGGATCCCACAGTTCATTAACATTTGAACAGCCTTAGGCATAGGACGATCATTCGAAGTGTTTTTGCAATAATATTTTAAACTTAAAGTGACAAGAAAAACTGACTTTATTTTGTGGTGAGTGATGACAATAAAGTGGGCTAAAACTTTGTAAAACAAATTAAACAACATAAGACTCAAATTACTTTAATAAATTTATTATAAAAAAAGAGGAATGTGTGACAAAATCTGAAAAATGTGTTCCAAATTGTTTTTACATTTAGTAATAAAACCTAATTCATCTCCAAATATATCAAAATATGTTTATCTTTACTTCTTTTATTTGAGCAATGTGAAACGGCTGATGTTTGAACTTGCAATTCACCAATCTTTTTGCATTTAACCACAGATTTTGTATTGACAAACTATTTAATTTATATGTGATCAGAAAGTGCGATTCATTTCCCGTCGATTAAGATATTACGTTTAAAATTTGAACAAATTTTAGATGAGCTTTGTGGAGTTTTAAAAAGTTATGCTGAAAATTTGTTACAGTCGTTGGCCAAAAATGAAATGCAATTTATGGTGCATACTTTTAGGCTGCATGCGAAGCATATTAGGGCATAGGGAAGGGGTTATTTGGCTAGACTAGGATGGCTAGAGATGGCGCTAGATCAAGATCAAGACTTACCCATGGAATCTTGACGCACACCCACAGAGCCCATATTCGTACTATGAGCCATTGAGAAGGGTTGCGTCATGCCTGGATATGAGGAGGCACCCATTTGGAATAAATCCTGTTTCAAATGAATAATGAATGGAAAAACAAAATGTGTGAATGTTTATTCCTTGTTAGAGTCGGTGGATAACTTACCTGGGGATAACGATTCATTGTATTATGATGTGGATAGGGCTGATAGCCTCGTGATACACTATAGCCTTGTATATTCCTCATCATCCCGTTGCACGATGGGATCACAGATGGTGCCAATGCCTTTTGCAATTGTTTCTCTTGTTTGCGATATTTGGCGCGACGATTTTGAAACCAAACCTAAGAGAGAGAAAGGGAGTGTGAGAGGGAGAGGGAGGGAGAAAAAAGATTGAAATTAAAGTTAAGTTCAAGTTGATGATTTTAAGCTATATATATACATATTATATCTGTCCTCGAAAATCCTCTCAGCCCTTACCACCCACACAACAATCATCCCATCCTTCGAATACCAATTTTCACTTTGCCGAGAAATAAAGAAAAGAAAAAACGGATGATGAGAATAAAAATACAGCAAAAAAGAAATGAAATAGGTAAAGAAAACTCCTCCTTCACCCCCGTCTTATACACTTATCTCTCTCGCTCTCTGTGCCTTGAAAGTCCTTTGGAGTCTGGTCTTAAGCTAACATCTTATGAGTGAAAAAAATCTACAAAATTGAAATTGAAATAAGTTGACGACGGCAACGACGAGGACGAGGACGAAGGCGACGACGATGATGAGGATGATGTGGATGTGGATGTGGATGAAGATGATGGCAGAAGGAGTCCTTCGGCCGCTTGCTCGCTCGACTTTATTTCTGCTTAGATATTATTAAAGATGGTCCTCCATCTTGGGCGATGTTTTTCAATTTTTTTTTTTTTTTTTTTTCGTTTCTGTTCTCTTCCCTTCTTGCCATGGTTGTCCTGATGGCAGCAAAAGAAATTGCCAAGATGAAAGACGCCCATAGACAAGATGAAGATGCTCTTGCTTCTGCTCCTGCTCTTGCTCCTTCTGCCATGTATGAAGGGATGGAATAATGGAGGCTGTGAGGGCGGTTTGACTAAGGACTAAGGATGTGGCTGTGAATGTGTGGTGTGAGGGTGATAAGTCTGAGTGGGTGGGTGAGTTTGGTGGAGGATGCGCAAAATTTTCCGACATTTTGAAAGCTTGCTTTGGCTTGCTTTGAGTTACTTAGGATGATAATGATGATGAGGTTGTTGATGATGATGATGATGATGATGATTCTGTTGGTGTTCTAGACACTAAGAGACTAAAATAAGGGCAGAAACAAGAGTGGGTGGCTAGGGGTGTTAGGTGGAGGCTTGGGGCATGGGTCTTGCCTGTCTTGGCGTTTCTTTTTTTCCTTTATTTATTTTATCATTATTATTATTATCTTTGTCCATTGCTATGTGTGTGTGTGTGTCTGTGTGTGTGTGTTTAAATGAAAATACAGCCTTTGGATGTTGAATTTCGTTTGATACCCTATTTCTGTTCCGCATAAACAATTTCGAGTCCGATCAGAGTCATCAAAAACGTCTTTGAGTCATTTCGTATAGGGTATTTGAAGGGCCGAAACAGTTGGATTAACTAATATTTGTTGGTCGTCTGTTTCGTTTTCGACATCTGCATTTTGTTTTTTTTTTGCTTTTTTTGTTGTTTCTCATTCTGTTTCTTTAGTTTTTTTTTCTGTTATATTTCTTTTTGCCATCGTTATTGGTGTTGTTTTTGGGTTTGAGGGTTGTTTGGCAGTCGCCCAGTTTATGGCTCGTTCGGTTTCATTTGGTTGGCTGCCAGCATAAAAATGCCAAGGACCATGTGTACGTGTGTGTCTGTGTGTGTTCTGCTCTGACTAAATAATGCTCTTAACCATGAGCCATGGATAGAGTGTGTGTGTGTGTGCGAGAGTGAGAGAGAAAGAGAGATAGAGATGCTGCTGCGGAGGGTTGAAAATGCGTTTTGTCTGACTGTCTGTTCAACTGTCATGTGTATGAGTGTGTGAGTGTGTGTGTGTGTGTGTGTGGGCGGAGTAACTCAATTAAGGTTCCATTTTATGGCACACATACACACACACACACACACACAATTATATAGACAAGCAAGAAGTACAAAGTTAGGTTTTTATGCCATATCAAAGGGAGAGCGAGAGAGAGAGAGAGAGAGACTGACTTTGGCTTTAAGTTTTTTCTCCTTTTGTATACACCTTTTTTCCATTTAAGCTAAAACAAGGCCTAATTAGATGCATTTAAATTATAACTAGAAATACTCACACACACACACACACACACACACACTCTCACACTCTCTGGTGTATAGGCCACTCCACGGAAATATGAAAATTAAACGTATTCAAATTTAATTTACTTTTCAACATTTAATCAAATTTTGCTGCCTTGTTGTTTTTTTGTTGTCGTTGTTGTTTTTTTCTTTGGTTTTTTCACTTAACTCCGTTTAGATATACATATATATAAATAGATATAAATCTATTTGTGTGTTGGTTATTTTGTTGTATTTTTAGCTAAACTTTTTATATGCACAGAGAGAGCAAAAAAGGTGCATTGACCTAGAAATTAAAATTGCCATCTAATTGACAGGACATGGGATACAAAAACACAAAGAAAAAAAACAATAAAGTTTCCCCTCTTTCTGAATGGGGTTAAAGGAATGAGTGTGTGTTGTTTGAATGCGGAGATTCAACTTGATTCAAAAGTATTTCAATCTAAAGGCAACTAATAGAGAGAAGAAGAGAGAGTGAGAGATACAGAGGGAGATGGGTGTTGAAAAATAAAGAAAGATTTGGTTAAACCTGTTAATTGTTTAAAAGCGGTTAAAACGATTAACGCGGCATACAATAAAATGGGATGCAATTTGCCTGCTTCTTTCTGCTTGGGTTTGGCTTTGTGTAGAAAAATGTGTTGCCTATTTATTTGCGCGGGGGCAATAGGAGAGCTTTAAATTTTGTTCTCTTTCCTTTCTTTAGTTAATTAAAAGTATTATCAGCAAACTGTTTAACTTTTATTACTTAAATACATAATGGAAATATGTGTTCTTGTGTTCTCTTATTTTCCTAAATGATTTATAATTTCAAATGAATAATGTTTACATTTTCTCTGGAGAGTTATTCACTGGTTTTTGTAATTGTAAGTCTTAAGACTATGAAAAAATACTTGATTCGAAATTGCCTCGTGGTGCAAAATAAAAAAAAAACCTCTGAAAGCAAATCATCAAATTACGTCAAAGCATGTTAGGTCATTTTCTGCTCAGTAATTATCTTTTAACCAATATTCCTCCACTTCAATTGAGTTGAGAACCGAATAGTATCTCCATGCACTATGGGACCTTCGCCTCCCTTTCTATATGGACTTCCAAAAAGCCGAACCAAAATATGGTAACTTCCTCTTCATTTGCTCTATAGTAAATGAAACAATACATTCATTTTGTTTTAAAGTATTATAATCTAGCTGAAATTTCGCAAGAATCTGAAAAACATGACAGATCTCACACTTATTAGAAAATGCAAAGAAAAAAACTTAACTTCTAAATGTGTTATGTTTTATTTTTGCTACGTTTTTTTCAACATAGACGCAACTGGAGCCAGCTCCAAAATTAATATACCCTTTTTGAAGGGTATAAAAAAGAACAATACATCTGGATATGTATTTTGGTCAAAAGTGTGCAACGCATAGAAGGATGCATCTCCGACCATATAAAGTATATATATTCCTGATCAGCACGACGAGACGAGTTTAAATAACCATGTCCGTTCGTCTGTCCGTCCGCGCGTCTGGATCAATGTGAACTCCTCCTAGACCGTAAGAGCTACAGAGCTGAAATCTTCCATGTGAGCTTGTATATACTGCACAGTTTGTATATCTCGGATTCAGCCGGATCAGACCACTAAAGCGAATAGCTCCCATACATGACTTTTTTCAATAACTTCGTTATTTTCTCAGCTATTGTCGTGAAATTTAATATTGGTCAGTCTATTACACCTATAAACCACTGTGCCAAATTTGATAAATATCGGTTGACTATATCATATAGCTCCCATAGGAACGTTTATTTGTATTGGCCAAATTTCAAGAATTTTGTTTGCTGGCTCAAGGACACGACGTTTTTCTTATATTTCCATCTCCGAAGGAGAAATATTTTCATATTTGACCTATGTTCTTTAGTTTTAAGGCTCAAATCCTTTTTGGAAAGCGTTCGGTCATTATTTTATTAGCATCATAATAAGGCCAAAATGATTGAAATCTATATATAAAAAAGGTTTGAAACTGTTTGAGGTTTGTCGGATATAGCCTTGGTTGAGATATCGAGATACATATCTATTTGTCATATTCTATGTTAAATATTTCAATATTTAACGTTCTTCGGCAAATAATAAAGTGGTAATTAATTATTTTCATTTTGGTTACTAAAACTCTTTGATTTAATGTTAAAAAGAAAGATTGTAGAGCATGAAGAATGATAGATAAAATTTCTCGATATATTTTCATACATGTATTGGATATTCCCATGGAATTTCTTTTTTAAAGTGTATCAACAACTTTATACAAATGTTGATGTTTTATTTTTGATATCATTCTGATCCAGAGATATGAATCAATATATATATATATATTTCAATTAAAATGTAATCTAAATCCGACCAAGACCTATGATCTTTTGAGCACACCCTCCCTCCGCCCTGTCTGTTACCTCTTTTTTGGTCATGTTTTTAGTCTAATATCTGATTTTCTATTCACACAACTGTTTGCGATCAAATGACAGACAAATGCCCAGGACAAGGGACTAGCTGGTTTTAGAGTGGATGGAATGGGAACGATGCGATGCGGGAGGGGTATGGTAGATGCTATAAGTGCAGCATAAACCATATTTTTCTACAAATGTTCAAATATTTACAGTCGCTTGCATGCCCCGACCCTATAGAAAACCAGAAACCGACCCACACCCAACCCCCATATCCTCTCTGCTCTGCTCTATTCTGCTCAACCGCAGCCCTAATAATATATTTTCATTTTCCTTCCTCTAAAAACCATCCACCTCATCGTCCCTCACTCCTTCCCCCCTCCCTCATCCGATCCACTCTATTCACCTCTGTTGTCCATTCACCCGCTGTTGCTGGTAATTTGACGAGAGCGCTTACAACTTGACTCTGGCACTCACTTAGCACTGCAACAACATCACAATTTTGTGTGCGTGTGCATGTGTCTGCGTATGTGTGTGTGTGTGTGCCTTGGTGTTGACAAATTTATTGCAAAATTTGATGCTCTCGTTTGAGTTGAAGAGCATGGAATGGTGGAGGACGCGGTTGACGGGACTAGTCGGGGGCGTTTTTAACGCACATCTGCTTGGAAAATTTAACAACACCAAAACAAAAAAAAAAAAAAAAAAAGAAACCAAGCAAAAATTTCATTGCATATTGACAGGCGCATTAGCATTCACTTGTTTGTTGTTGCTTTGCTAATTAGACACACACATACAATGAAAAGAAGTTATTTCCCAAATAAATTATTTCCAACTCAACAAAGTCAAAGGACATCTTCTTTCCTTTTTAGTCCTTATGTCCACAAATCAATGAAAATTTCTACTAAACTGAAACAGGTTTCATTTTAAAGATAATACTTGAGCTATAGAAGTATTTGCTTTACTTTTCCCTCATATATACATATATATATATATGAAAATAGGTAGATAATTTATCAATAAAAGTGAGATATTGAGTTGAAATATTGGTAAATTTATGTGTGAATCCAGTTTAAGATCTGTTACAAGACTTTCAAATAACATTTTTAAGAGAAAGAGAAAACAAAAATGCTTCATGGATTACTTTGTCTGTCTCCATTTCGATGTAATTCTACACCAACAAAACCAAAAATAAAATAAGTCGAGACTAGGGTACAAAAAAATCCTCCCCTCTGTATGCTGCTTGGTCTGCCACCCGTTGTTCACTCACTTGTTTCACAGTCATGATAAAACTATAAATTAATTATTACCGCGGCGCACTTGAAAGCGCAACAGATCCAATGGGAGAGAAAGCATAGCAGTAAGGCAGGGTATGTGGGCAAGGTGGCCACTCCCCGGGGGACCTTTTTTTCGTTTTCCCCTTTTTTGTTGGTTCCTTCTTCTATTTCGCTTGCTGTTGGACGTCGAGAGAGCACTTTAGGGCAACACCCGAAATGGAAATCGAAATCGAAATCTGAAGCAGTCGATTGGAATAATCGCCCATGATAATCGCTAACCGAGAGAGATCACAGCCATCAGTGAGGGCATTTCCATTGTAAAGATTTTGCCCTAATTTGGTATTTTGAAACAACTGTTGACATACGATGATGACGATTTGATGTGTAGGCACAATGAGCTAGCAAATGGCATAATCTAGCCCAATTGAAACTTGCATAGCTCCATTATATACTGGAGCTACTCCTATGTACTTGTACATATCTGTATGTATGTATATATATACTCACTTGAATTCGCGCCTCATTCAGTTTTGTCGTACGCGCCAGCTCCTCGCGACAGTAAATATCCGGATAATGCGATTTGGCGAATGCAGCTTCCAGTTCTGCTAATTGTTCCTGAAATTAAGCGGATTTTAATTAGGCTAATTTGTTGTGCGTTCTCTTTTATATATATATATATATATATTATATACTTATGTATATCTGTATATGTTTAAGTAAGCATCTCGCATAATACTTGCCATTTCGTTTTTATCATTTACCATTCCTGTTTTTAAACCTACGGAATGGCAATTGTCTCTGTTGCATACTTTTGAGCTGTTTCTTTGATCAATGCATTGAACTATAAGGACCTATAAGCAATTAACTGACTTTTCTTTCAACTAAACTTATCAATTTTTCATGGCAGTGAAAGATGTCTTTCACAATTCTATTTTAAAAGAGATTAGTATTTAGAATTGGTGTTTGATAATGGAAATTACTTATTTGACTTGCATTTATTTGCCTTACAAGAATTGTTGCATTTGTCTAGAATGTTATAAAATCTATACAATTTTTTCTTCAATCTTATATTGAATTGAAGAAAAAGTATCTCTAATTCTGTATTCAAATTGGAGTTAATGAGTTCAGATATGTAGGATCAATTTATTCTAAATCTCAGTAGTGGAACTAGGGAAAGGTGAGGGGATTTCGCCCTCGAGAGAAACAAAAAAGCATTAGGCCAACCAATTTTCCACCAGTCCTCAATTCAAAGTTTGTTTGTTAGCCCAATGAAATTAATTTTGAGAGCCCTTTGCATATTTTATATAACTAAAACCGCAATTGACTGACAAAAAGAAAACTAAACCTTTTTCAATTGAGTTTCTATAACAAAAAGTTGTTCTTGCAATAGGTGAAAAACGTTTTCATTGACCAATATTGTAACTCTAAAAAACTGTTGTCTTTAATCGACGCGAGGTTAATTACAGAATAGCAAAAAGAAGTAAGAAGGTTTTATTTATATGAAAAATCAGTAAACTTTGTCAAAGATTATCGAAACGCAATGGACAAATAACTTTAATGTCGAAACTGGTTGAGAATTCTAGCTGAACGGAGTGAAATATAAGGGAAATGAGGTCCGTAGTCCAGGCCCTTTTTGAAGCTTTATCTAATAAATAGAAAGGAGAACTATTTTCAGTACTTAAGTCCATGTTTTCATACTTTTCGCAGTAAATTGTCCTTTCAATTTGATTATCGAGAAGCAGAGTTCGTTTAAATGATTGGTTAGCACCTAAATATTTTTTGCATCTTCCTGCTTTCGATCGATATTTCATATTATGATGATTAGCACCTTAAACTATCCAACTAACTGACATAACTGTGTCGACTAGGTTGTTGTTTTAGTTGTTATTCTGTGGCTTCCACTGGGCCGCACAAGTTGAAAATGCTGAAGTTTTAATTACACGAGGTAACCTTCATGAAAATCTAATTAAAATTTCTCACTCTCTCTCTCTCTAGTTGGTTATTGGGTGGAAGTGGGAGAGACAGAGTGAGAGGAAGGGAGAGAGATAGAGTGTGTGTGGATCCTAGTAAAAGTTGCTACAAGATGCTCATGTTGCTGACGATGATGACGATGATGATGGTTATGCTGACCTGTGTGAATGTGGTTCGATGTCTTCGCCTGGCTGGCGTTGGGCAGGATGCTGTGGTTGGGGTATGACCGGCATGCTGACTCAGCGATGATAATCCACTTCCGGGTGATGTGATGCCGGCGGAAACAGTTGACAGGCCGCTATTGGGTTCCGGTTTAAGTTTCTTGAATGCACCTTCTGCTGCAAAAGAACGTTGAAGAGACATTGAATTAGAAATGTGCAGAAAATGATGAATTAATATGCGTAAAACGTTTTACTTTAACCGCAAGTTCCCCTCCACCCCTCAGACCCCAATGAACCACCTAACATCCGACCTGGACGACCTTTGACCCGCAATTGCTGCATAATTGCCATCAACAACAACAGCAGCAGCAACGATGATGAGGAGAAACAGAGTAAAGGCAACCACACTGCGGCCACAAGATGTTGACAGCGCACAACGACAGCCATTTTGGAGCCATACAAAAAGACAAGTCAACAGCAACAACAACAGCAAAAAACTGAAAGCCGGACAGGAAAAGGAAACGTCAACGTTAACATCGGCAGCCCCAGCAGCAGCAGCAAGCCAGGAGAAACAGTTCAAGTAACAGACTTGGGTCACGTCGCCACGTTGGGCGCCAACTTTGACGTTCGGCGGTCGCATGAATATGCAATATGGGATAATTTATGCAAATTTCTGGCACATTAATCGAGGTAGCAAAACTCCTGCCTGCCTGCCTGCCTGACACTGGGTCTGAGTCTGACTCTCTTTCGGACACGGTCTCAAGCTATCAGGTACATCCTGGCGGTCTCGATGGCCATCCACCAGACGTCATCATCATCATCATCATCATCAGCCTCGTCATAACCATTGCCCCATTACCTGAACCTGATGCATGCCAAAAGGCGGCAAATTACACGCAAAGGTCAAATGGCCAACAAGCGCGTAGGGACAGGACAGGACAAAAAGAGCAGAAAGTGCGGCCAAAAGGACAACCCAACCTGACCCGATCTGACCTTCAGACCTTCATGGCGCTTAATTGGCGCGCTTAGCTCGTTAACAACATTTTCTAACTAAATATGTATAAAATTTTTGGCCATCTCACTAATTGAATAACACCATCAGCAGCCCAAAAGATGCAAATGCTTCGCGTATTTATGCTAATGCGTAGGAAGATACAAACCATTTGCAATTGACCTTATTTTCATGTTACTACTTTGTCAGTTTTCTCTAACTATTGATCACGGGACAAGCAAAACTATTATGGGATCATTTTCAGATACCATTTCAGATTCAATTATCGAAATCGGCTTTGTCTATATATAGATTTTATTTAAAGAA
Organism: Drosophila equinoxialis; assembly: GCA_018150345.1. NCBI lineage: Eukaryota > Metazoa > Arthropoda > Insecta > Diptera > Drosophilidae > Drosophila > Drosophila equinoxialis. The sequence goes on along the minus strand of JAECWI010000002.1, from coordinate 2,975,946 downwards.
AGTTTCCCCATTATCCTTAGTGGGAAATCATTTGAAGTTTGCAATTTTTGTATAGTTTCAAGAGTTTTTTAGTCATACATCCGTTGAAAGTTAAACTAAAGTTAACAATCCTTTCAGGATCAGAAGGCAACATTGTGTGGATCCATTTAGTTTGTGGTGCAAAGAACAAGTATATAGGTCAAATATCAATCAAACAAACATAGAACTTAAAAAGTATAAACTAATTGTAAGAAAAGTTTATTGAAATTTTACAGAATCAAAAACTAAGCTTGATATTCGATATCCTTCAATGTTTCAAAAGAAACAAACGACTCGTGTTAGCGTTTAGAATATAGATTGCTAAGGAAATTGAGCTAATATCTTAGAGCTTAATCTACTTATTGATGATAAATCAAAATATTAAGCTCTAATGATCTATTGTTTTGTATATATACATATATATACACACATACATATGTATAGGGGATGCCAGATGTGAGTATGAGGACCAGGATTAAGCTGAAAAACAGCTGAGCTCAGTTAATTGCAATGAATGAAATGCGAATCTCTAGTGTCCGTGAGTTTTCCATGTTGAAACACAGTCACAACAATTACATTAAGTCCTGATTGAAATGTCCGCAAACTGGCTGGAAAGTGTCAGCACATAAAAAGGACACACACACACACTGCACGCTGTGTGCAAGAGGCGATAAGCCAAAGATAATGGAAAGACACAAAGAGGGCAATGACAAAAGACAACGACAATGGAGAGACACTAAGAAGGGGTTGAGGCCAACTAATCGAGGGTCTCTTTGTGGATTGCACTGAGGTTACTCTTGGGCCAGTAAGTATGTACTTACCCGATATGGTATGATCGGAGAGACGCGAGGGCGGCGTATGGGCCGGCGTATGATGATGCGAGGATGAGTCCATTCCAGGTGTGGGCAGGCCTGAGTATAGAGCACTGAAATCTTCGGGCGTGCTGCTACATTTGCGCTGATGATTGAGCGACGACGATGATGATTTGTCCAGTGTGGTTATCGGCGATCTTGTATCCTGTACAGATGTGGCCAGGCTAAGCAAACGATTCTCATGCGAGCCGCTAATGCCCATTAAACGCTGGTCCTGAAAGGACATGAATTTGGTATCCTGGGCCACACCGCCATGCTGCATGCTGCTGGCATGGTCCTCGAGCAGGCCCTGCTGTAAGCCCAACAGGCCACCAACCAAATTTGGACGCAGCTCATCCATGCTCAATTTGCCCGCTTGTCCGCCGGCCGAGAAGTTCAATTGACGGCTAAATATGGCCGGAAAGATATTAAATTGCTGCGAATCGGCACTAGACTGAGGACTCAGGCCAAGGCTGTGTGGTGCGTGAACGTGTGGGATTGACGCGGCGGCAGCAGCAGCAGCGGCGGCAGCTGCGGCGGATGCGGTTGAAACGGAATGACTGCTGGCACCGGCGGAGCTTGGTCCGTTGCCGATTAAGAGTGTTGGTCCGTTGGTAAGTAGCTGTTGTTGTTGCTGCTGCTGTTGCTGTTGTTGCTGCTGTTGTTGTTGCTGCTGCTGTTGTTGCTGCTGCTGCTGCTGTTGTTGCTGTTGTTGCTGCTGCTGTTGCTGCTGTAGGCCAACAGCTGTAGGTGGCTGCTGCTGCTGTTGCTGTTGCACCGACGGCAATCCACTTACATGCAACTGATGACCATGTGCCGATGCCAAAACGTGTGAATGATTAGTTAAATGTTGGGCGGTATGACTGGTATGGGCAAGCGGATGATTAGCTAATGTCAATGTGGCTGAATTCGAGCTGCTGCCGTTGCTATTGGCACTACTGCTATTTGCACTGCTGCTATTAATTGGATGTGAATTTGGTTGTTGTTGTTGCTGTTGCTGCTGTTGCTGTTGTTGCGGTACCGTATTCGTATTGCCGCCGACGACAACGGGTCCTCCAGCACCACCACCGCCACCTCCACCACCACCACCTGCACCGGAACCAGGGCCGCCGGCACAACTTTGATGTTTGAAATCCAACTTGTGGCCGGCGTAAAAACGCTGCGTATCAATATACGTTTTGAAGAAATCTATTGAATAATCCAACTGGAAGCTGTTTGACGCGAACGAACGCGCGCAATCCCAATATATAATCGAAATAACTAAATTTGGTCGCCAATTATGTGACCGGCTAGGCTAAAACCTAGTTTTATCCAACGTCGTTTAGTTTACTTTAATTTTTCATTGGCATTCAAGTATATAAATTTATTCATTTATCACAAACACAAACACACGCACACGCATAGGAGACACGGGAGACACTGAGGCACATCCATATGCACACCGCTGGTCACACATATATGGCCCAAGAGCGGAGGCTTTTATATGATACAAATGATTGATGGCACTTGGAAAAAAAAAACAAAAACTTTTGTTTTCAACAATTGCATATATATGTAGGGAGGGAGGGGAAACCAAACAAAAAGCACTTAACAAAAATTATAACCAATTTTTGGCAATTTATTAATAATAATTGTATTGCTATTATTGTTGCTTTTTCTTGGTTGGTTTTTTTCTTTTAGTTAAAGTTCATTGATTGGTTTTTGGTTTCGTTTAGTTTAGTTGTTTAATTTGGTTGCATGTTGCACGTATTGTTGTTGTTGCTGTTGCAATTGTACCGTATTTTTTTTTGCCGTTGCCGTTTATAATTCTTGTGTACCGTTAAGTTAAGAGATAGTCGAGCAACTGTGTGTGTGTTTCGTTTTTCGTCTTTTACATTTGCGTCTTTTGTCGCAAACTTTGTGTGTGTGTGTGTGACAGCAGCGGGGGGATGGTGGGGGAGTGGGGCAGGGCGTTGAGAAACACGAAAAACCGCCAAGGAAATGCGAAAATTTTACACACACATACACACGTTAACGGACACACGCACACGTTTTGAGAGAGACAAGCACTAGGATATTGTCTGCTGATTGTTATTGTTTTTGTTGTTATTTTAAGGTGTTGCTGTTGTTGTTGTTGTTGTTGCTGGTTTGCTAGTTGCTGCACGCACGCTAGGCGGTACGTAGTCGCGGCCGATCAAACTTAAAATGATATACAATTTCAAGCAACATACAAAATTATAACGAAATTAAGGATCATGTGCTCGACAACCATCCGATGCTGCTGACGTCGCTGCTGCTGTTGCTGTTGCTGCTGTCATTGCAGTTGCCGGGAGTTTCTAGGACTCTTTTGGATGGTGGTGGGACAATTGCGGGCTGCGCGCGAACGATTGGTGGTTAGCTCTCTGTATATGTGTACTTTGTCTATGTGACAGAAAGAGAGAGAGAGCGAGCGAGAGAGCGAGAGCGAGAGAGCATTGGCCGTGTGAGTGCGTTGGTGTGTATAGATGACGACCACGAATCGTTAGTCGTACTAATAATTTTCACAAAAATAATGAAACTTGTGTGCCTGTCGGTGTGTGAGTGCGATAGCCTGATAGAGAGATGCCATCATGAAAAGTGAAATGTATATCTCGCCTCTCGCTCACTTAATGTGACATGGTCTCTCGCTGTCTCGCTTTAACTTGTTTAATTTCGTTAGTTGATGCCGTTTGTCGGTCTCGTTTTTGTTGTTTTTGCTCTGCAATGCTGAGTGTATCTGTTTGTGTGTGTCCTGTATGTATGCCATTGGGTTGTATTTTTCTTCCTTCTTTTTTTGTTTGATTCCCTTTGATCCTGGCAAAGTTTTTGCAAATTTAAAATACATGCCGTTCCACATTGTTTATTCAAAAAAAAAAAATCCAACAAAATTTTTAATGCAAAAAATTATCTTTTAATTCTAATTAAACAAACGAGTATTAAGCCCGTATTAAAATAAAAATAAATACTAAATTAAACTACATATTTTTCATCCGTCAGATGCAAACGTTGTGCATACTTCTAGGCGAAATTGTTGAGTGAAGAAGAGCAAGAGCCAAACAGCAGTTAGCAGCAGTTGGGCAGAGACGTGCGAAAGAGAAAGAATGTCTTCGTAGAGTCTCTGAGTGTGTGTGTGTGTGTTTGTGTGCCAACGACAGCGGCAGCGACGTTAACGTTGACGTTGTAAACGACAGAATGTTTGTATATCTGTCTCACTCTAACGCATGCTTGCCAAAGGCAAATGTGTGGCCAACCAATACGATGAAAGCCTCAAAATGGAGTCAGTTTTGTTGGTGTTGCTGTTGGTGTTGCTGTTGCCGTTGACAGTTGCCGTTGTATGCTGCTGCTGCGCAATGAATTAGTCCTCGTTAAATGTGACAGACTGGCAGAGGCGCCACAAATACAAAATCTTTATGCGCTGTTGTCCATTTTCTTCTTTGGATGAATATACATACATATGTATATTTTGATGATGGCATGTGAACGAATGCTCATCACATCACAACTACATACACACATGTATCTCTCTCTCTCTCTCTCTCTCTCTCTCTCTCTCTCTATTTGTGTAGGTGTGTGCAACGCTCCTTAAAACAATACTTTTGCCAACTGAAGGTCCCAAAACACTGACTTCAAATACTCGAAATCCGTGTTGAGGCATCATCGCCATTGCTCGTCTCGTTTTCGTGGCATTTAGCTTCGCCATCGCCAAACGCCATCGTCAACTCATCATCATTGTCATCGTCATCGCCATCGCCATCGCCATCGTCATGTTGTCGTTTTTTTTTTCAGGTTTTGATTCTGGGTCCTATTCCTGGGCCTTGCCTAATGCCGTTTGCCTCTTTCGTCGGCGCTTCATTTTGTTTTTATCGAGTGGGCGCGTCTGTTATTTTTATTTTTTGGATTTCATCCGTTGGCCCTTTGCGAGAGAGGAGAATCACTTTTTCACACAATATCCAGTTCATATACCCTTCCCGAACCTGCTTCCCCCTACCACCATTTTGCAATTGTGTTGTTGTTTCCCAACATGGTTCGAAATGATAACAATTGTTCCTTTTTGAAGAAATTATTATAAACACAATGGTTTTTAAAGCCGGCCAATGATTTCAACTTGAACAAGGGAAACTTAACTTTTCTCAAGTAAAACTCAAAAAAAAAGAGAAAGATGGAAAGTAAGGGAAAAGTATAAAGTTTCTCTCATTCATGCATCACGACAAGAAAACAAAAAGGGTAATGGGAAATGTACATACATATCCTTATTCAACAAAGATGACTTTCTCCTAGATCCTAGATACATATGTACATACATATATACATATAGGCTACTGGGCTACTTGTTAGTGGGCATTAATGAGTGTTTTTTCCACATTCTCCTGACAAAAGAAAGGTTTCTGAGCTAAAAGGTAGAAAACAAATGTTGAAAGCTTCAAAAGTTAATGATATTTAATTTTCCATAATGTGATTGAAACTAGAATATACTAGACTAGCTAGACTTTTACTATTTACAGTGGCGGATCTGCGGCTTTAAGATGTGGGGCTTTTCCCTCTAAAGTATGCAATAAAATGTTCCGGAAGCCGCTTGTTAAAACACGCATAAAGAAATTTTCAAATATTGTAGGCATGAAATATAAACCTCGAAGCAATGAGAAACAATTTTCAAGTTACGAGGCATACGAAATCTTATAAATGTTTACTATTGCATACTTTAGAGGGATAGAGATAAACAATTTTCAAATTACGAGGCATACGAAATCTTATAAATATTTACTATTGCATACTTTAGAGGGCCAGAGTTTCCCCATAGCACAGTTATAGGATCGACCTGATCAAATGTAGCAAATATTGCCAAAAGAATTAAGACAAAAATAGAAAAGATTTAAACTGAAACTAAGAAATTTCCAAGTTATTTCGAAATTAGACCATTTGCTAGGTCTTACGCTTTAGTCAAATGTGTTTTAAGTAATTTTAATTTACACTATTTTCTCAATTTATCTTCACAGTAAGCTTTATCCCGCTTGCACACATTTCATTCAGAGGCTTTTAAAATATTTAACTTATTTCTATAAAAAAGTCGGACATAAGATCAAGAACTTGACACTGTTCCTTTGCTTCAGTTGAGAGCTCTTGGATTGTTTGTTGTTTTTAGTCTACTTGTGGTTAATTGTGAAATGGGAAAAATTGGCCCCTTAAAATATGCAATAAGCTGGAAAAGTGTTTAATATTTGCAATAAATTTAGAACTTTTTGTATGCCGTGTAACTTAAAAATTGTCTACAAGCAAAGTTTGCTCTCAAGATTTTGCTTAATCCATAGAATGTTGAATAACTTTTACAAATGTTTAAAAAAACGAATTTTTGGACTGCTTATTGCATACTTTTGGGAGCAAATTTCGCTCATCTAAATCCGCCTATGTATCTATCTACATATATGGTATAAGTTTATTAAATGAAACAAAAAATTGTATGCCTCAGTCTCAAAATTTGGGCAAAGTCCTTAATGTCCTTTGCGCCAAAGGATCTAGCTATTTTGGTTACCAATTTTGCATCGTATATTTTCTCTTTTTAATTGAAGGATAAGTTCAATTTCCCTGCAAAATGACTTTAAGGTTGCATTTTAAAAGTTCCCACATAAATGGCTCTCTATAAATGTATATTCATTTGTGTTTGTGAGTGTGTGTGTGTGTGTGTGTGTGTGTGGGTGAATTTGTCAAAGCATACGCATCCACATGTGCACACTCACTCACTCATTCACTCACACTCGCACAGACATAGACAGTCCTGACTGGAAGGCTATTAAGCATCCATTTAGGATACTAATTTGTGTATCATTACAAATTGTATCTGCACACACACACAGACACACATACACAAAGGAAAAGAGAGTGTGAGAGAGCGAGATAAATGGAGAAAGAGCAAGAGACACCGAGAGGATGAGTGGTAGGTAGGAGGTCGGTAAGGGGGGTAGCAAGCTCTCTGCCTGGCCATATTACTCATACGTCGTGGGTGCACCCACAACAGATTGCAATATGAAAAACCGTAACGAAGCTGATAATGATGATGCTTATGAGCATAATGCTGATGATGAGAATGATAATAATGATCACAACATCAATTAAGGCTTTCATCTCTTCAAACAAACAAACAGCAACAACAAGTACAAAGCGGAAAGCAGTCAAAAAAGAATTGAAGGAAACCAAAGGCCAAAACACAAAATGCAGACCAAACTGAATGATGGAGACCAGAGCAAAACAACACTAACGACACACACGCACACCCACACATACACACACACAACCATAGAGTGAGACTGAAAGAAGAAAGACTTTAGTTGGTTTGGATATCTTTTTTCTTTTTTTGTTCTTTTTGTGTTATTCTACAAAGTCGACATCTTTCAATTTTCTAGTAAAAAGAAAGAAAATCCTCGAAATGCTAATGTCACACACACACACAGACAGAGAGAGAGAGAGAGAGAGATAGAGAACGTGTGTAAGGGCCATATGGCTGAGGTTGGGAGTGAGGCAAGTCCTTTGGTAAAGTTTTTCTCAGCAAAAGCAAAAGAAAAATGGATCTCATTGATGTGGCTTTTTAACTTTTCATTATTTACCGCTAAAAGCATCTTTTAAAAATTTCCCAAACGCACACACTCACACACAGACACACACACACACACGCATATACAAAAGTAAAACGAAACGTAACTGCACAACAGTCGGCAAATGCCAAAAGCAAAGAGAAAGAGAGTAGCGAAAAAAAGAAAAAAATACGAGCCATAGGTAGGATAGATAGCTGAAGCAAGGGAGGGGTTAGATGATGGACGGATAGCAGGGCCAAAAACAAAAAAAAAAAAAAAAGAAACACAAGAAATGAAAAACAGACGAAATAAAAAAAATTGTACTGAAAACAAAATGAAAAATGGTTGAGTACCCAAGACCAGGCGACGGACCGACAGTCCGCCTGTCCGACCGACCAACCGCCCGACGGACCGCCATTTTGCCAGCGCTTTGATATCCGTTGCCATGCCCCAAACAAACGCCCTCCAACCCATCTTTCTCTATCTCTCTCTCTCTCTCTTTCTCTCACGCTATCCCTATGTCTTGCTCTCTCCCTCGATCTACTGCCGTCCTTCAACTCATTTAGCTGATGCTGCTGTCATTTTTGCTCGTTCCTTGCGGCTGCACCACGCCCACAATAACCACCCACCACCATCATCATCTTCCGCCTGTTCCCCCACACATTTCGCTCCCACCCCCGCCCCCTCCTAGCCAACTGCTATGCCATCAACCTTGTCATCGTCATCGTCTGTGTGAGCCTTTTTTTTGTTGTATTTTCATTTTCTTTTTTTTTTCCTTTGCCTAGCGCTCTTTTTTCTTCTCTATCGCTCTCTTCCGTTTGTTCATTTATTCCCTATCTCTCTCACTCTGGCTTGCTCCCTTGCTCTTGCTCATCTTTTTCTCGTCTTTCGCTTTTTTTTTCTTCTTTTTTTTACGTTTTTACTTTGATTACAAAACGCACTTTTATTCCTTGTCGCGCTTAAACGCTTTTAAAGGTTTTTCCCTTTGCCAGAGCGCGAATGTGTGTGTGTGTGTGTGTGTGTGTGTGTGTGTTGTGTGTGTCTCATCGTTGGCGCTGTCGTCGTCGTCTAATTTAGCCTATTAGTTTGTTGAATGCTTTTACACACTCACTCACTCCCACACACACACACACAGAGACACACTGAGCTGTAAGAGGGCAAGAAAGACCTTTTACCCAAGTAGAAGATGAAATTTGAGCTCTTAAGTATGCTACATTTAATGTAAGACTTAAGTTCTCCACAAAGATTTTCCTTAAGTTTTTGCTCTATTGCAGTGCAATTTCTATATAAGATATATTATCTAATTCCGCCACGACATGAATCCATCTAATTTTGCTTCTTAAATTTATAATCAAAAGTCATATTTTGGATAAGACTCAAGATTTCTGAATTAGTCCTGTGAAGGACGACATTTTGTAATCTTATTTTGTGAACTAATGATTTCTTTTTAGAAATGAAGTAGATTGGTTTATGAAGACAGTTGCTGAATATAATTAAAAAACTAATGAAAATATCAAAGCTTTACATTCTACCAGTTTTGAGCCTGTTTTGTATCGGTTGAACTTTTATAATATCGGTTCTAAACTGGTTTCAAGCCGGTAACAATTAAGCGTCGACGAATCAAAAGTTAAAATTTTGTATTCAAAAAAAGGAAAACATATAGACATATCTCTGAATCGAGGCCCTGAACCACTTTTGAACCAGTTGCTGCTGACCAAAATTTGAAATTTTGGTTCAAAGTGCGTTTTGGCCTTGATTCATAGTTTTCGAGCACTTGAATCCGATACCGAAAAATTAATCGCGAATATTGTCTGTCGACATGGCCTTTTCGTGTTTGGCGATTGAACTTGGATTTTTTTTCTATATACATATATGTATGTATATGTATATATATATATACATGTGTAAATCTGTTCATTCCTCGACACTAGAAGTTCATGCCAATAACTTCATTTCCTGCATACAAGACAAGCGAATGACATTTTTTGTATGGCCATATCCTCCAAGCGAGCAATGAAGTGGTATTTGTATGTGTATGTGAGTTTCAAATATAACTTTTTGGAAGCTACGAGGCAATGTCCACAATCAACGTCAACAAATCAAGTGATCTCAATTGAAAAGTGATGTGCAAACTATCTTTAGGATAACTAGTTATATATATACTAGATGTCTTAAACTAATCAACTTACTAATTTGCTGTGGAATAAAACTATTAATATCTATTCACATTCATTTTGGTTTTCTGAATCCTCTCAACAAAAATTCATAACTGACTATAACTATAAGTAATCGTTGTAGCTAGGATCGGTGATCATGTATGTATGAGTATTTACACTACGGGTCATAAGCATAGATCCCCACTCTATACAGTTTTTTCTATTCTATTAATTTGTCTAAAATTTGTCAAGTATAAGTAAACTTTTTACTCTGTTCACTCATTTAATTTGCAAATTACGAAGCGAAGTTGAAGTCAAAGAAATTTAGTGACCAAAAATTATGAGTATACAAACGAAAGGGCTCTAATCTGATGACGCGCAGTGTATGTACAACTAGAAAAATAAGCAATATTTAACAATATTTATACAAAAACAAACTAAAAACATTTTATTGGAAATTTGGAAAAACTTTTAACACCAAGTACAGTAGTCTAACGTTTTATATAACCTCTTGATGCCTTAGATATTCCTTCAATTGAAAATTCACCTTTCTAAGACTGGTGATTCGTTTGGTTATTATTGAGTTTCTTTAATTGAATACTTACAGGCCATTCAATTCGTTCATCAATATTCAAGTTTCAAATTTGAAGGCTAAAACATTTTCAAACCATGGACATTTAACGATTTGAATCTTTCGATTTAATTAGCATCATTTTAAGGAATTCAATTTCATTTTGCATTTTGCCATATTATTACAATACAACCCCACAAAAGGCGTCAATGGCAATGGAGGCGGATTTTGGTTGTGGGAGACGACAAGAGACAGCAATCACCTGGCTATGTTGTTGTTGTTGTTGTTGTTGTTGTTGCTATTGCTGGGCTCTGCCACTGGCCTCAACAAGCTCAAGTCATGGCCATTAATTTTTCAATCATACAATTTCGACCGGGGCAAGGCAATGAATTGCGCACGACCCACGAGCCCATGGGCGTAGAGTTGAATGGGGTATGAGGAGGACTGAAAATGTTCAATTCTTCTGACGAATTTCTAAACTTTCGTTTTGAGTCTCACTTGATTTCTAAGGCAATTTTATGAGGATATATATATATAGTTATAAAATTGTTGCCTTTTCTTCATTTCATACGGAATTCCTTGAGAATATTGAAAGACATTTCTCGAAAACTTTTTAGCTATCAAGAAACGTTTCTTGAAAATCCTTGACTAAGAATTTCTTCAGTATTAACACCAAACTAAATGATGAAATTTTTAAACGTTTTTCAAAAATTTGTGTTTGATTTTTTGGAACTGTGAACAAGAAAAAGTAAGAATGAGTAGGCAAATCAATCAGTTTGAGCAAGCCAAAAATATATATTCTTGGGAAACTTTCCTCTTTGATGAAAGAGCCCCTGAGTTTTGGATGCTGAGCTACGCTCATGGCAATGGCAAATAGCAGCAACAACAACAATATGATTATCATGAACTCTCAACTAAAATCAAGTGCATGTCCCTTGATGCTTGAAGATATACTCAAAACTCAGTGCGATGAGCGAAAAAGGAAAGAAAAAAAAAACAACACAAAATAACGCACACACACTAGAGTATAGAGGAGAAGAAGATGGGAGAGAGAGAAGGCGGCAGAAAGTGAAAAAGAAAAAGAAAAAAATGTCGCCCTGCTGTTTCCGGAAAAGTGCTCGGGGCGCACATATGTCAACTTTTGCCATTGCCATCCATCCCCATGAATCGCACTCCGGTTACGGCTACGGCTACGGCTACGACTACGACTACGGCGACTCTTGTCGTCATCGTGTACGCACACTTTGTGACAACTTTAGCGACAACTTTTTCTGGCCTGGACCAAAAGCCGGCCCTGGCTTTGACTCTGACTCTCTCTCTCTGTCGCTGTTCTTCTCTGTTCCTGTCCATGGATTGTCTGGCTTTGTGTCTGTTCTGTCCGAAGCACAGGCACTTGAAGAGCGGCACAACTTGAAATTGGAAACTTTTGAATGTCCCTCTTATCAAAATCGTATAATTTGAATGTAATTTGCAACTGCAAAAAGGGCGACAGCAGGCGGACAACGGGCAGAAGGCATCAGGCATCAGGCAATGGGCTTCGTCTGCGTCTCGTCCGTCCCAAGGGTTGGCCATGCGTGAACGCAAAAAGGCGGGAAAAGCTATAAGCAGGAATGGGAATGGAGACGGGGATGGGAATGGGGATGGGGATGGGAGAAGGAAGGGCATGGTAGGGTTTAAATTTATATGTGCATTTGGGTTTCGGGTTTGAGTTTAGGGCTTAGGATTGCTTTTTGGGTTTGCGTTGATATGGATTCACCCGGATTACGGACTGTTGCTTGTAGCAATGCGGTAAAGTCAATGAAACGACAGGTTGCTAAATGTTTAATGTCCCATCCGGATCTAAAGACAAACGCTTTTTAAGTAATGCGGAAAAACAGAAACCGAATACCAATCGACGTTATATGTATATAAATATATAATTTAAATAAATAATTATAAACAAATTAGTGTCAAACTAATTATGTTTCATTCTTGCTCTCTCCCTCTCTCTCTTTTATAGTTCTTTTAATGTTTCGTCTAGCTTTATACACAAATGAAAACTTGTGAGTGCCCCTATTGTTATGCTATACATATTCTGTAATTAGGCCTATTTGGTCTAACTATCTAAATGGCATTTCAAGATTATGACCACATAGACCTAACTAGAACCAATTCCAAGGAATTCAATGCTTAGCAGGTACTATCAGATCAGATCAGATCGGATCGACTACCTTTCAATCGAAACTATCTAATCCCAATCCCAATCCAAATCCCAACCCCCCTTTGGCCCACTTTACTCTGTTCGCCTGAATGCAAACAAATAGCGATGATGACAACAATTTAAAATCCATCAAGAGCACAAAAAGGCCTCATTAAGTCAAGAGGGTGACGACAAGGACGATGTCGTCGATGACAAGGGCGACAAATGGGGCGAATGGCCAAATGGTATGGGCGTATTCCAAAGAGTGCAGAGGGAGAGGAGCTGGTGGTGTGGTATGGTGTGCTGTGGTGTGTATGAGGCGCAAAAAGCCGAAAATGTAAGCATAAGACACAATAGTAATTATTGCCTAAATAATTGCAAATGATGAAGTTGGAACTCTTGTTGCATGTGGTACATAGGGTGGAATATCCATTTGTTCTTCAACTAGGCATAGTTGTGTGTGCGTGTGTGTGTGTGTGCGTGTGTGTGTGTGTGTGGGGAGGAAGGTTAGATCTGTTTGTTGGTGGTGATGCTGCAGCTGCAGATGCTTGGACTGCTGCTGCTCATGGGTGGTCCTGTTGATGTGGCTTGTCATCATTTGTCCAACAGAGCCCACTAACTATACGAGTGTAAAGTGCGCACACTGCAATTCCAATTGGGAGAATTTCAATTCACTTGCTCGGGCATCGATTCAAATTCAAGTCGACTTGCAAATTCCCTGAAAAAGTTGATCGCTAAACATTTCGATTCACAGCGAAATGAAAAGTTGTTTGACAGTAGAAATTTCTTTTAGATTCTTAGACTACTATGCTGGTCATTTATATAGATTCATATTTGGTTACACAAAGCGAAAGAGTAGAAATTTTTGCGATATTTCAAAATATTCTGTTTTTGTCTCATATTCTTGATCATATTATAAAAAAACCTTCATTCAATTACAATTACTTCTAATTTGGTTGGTTCGTTTTGGAGTATACAGAGGAACTATTACTTAATCGAAACATATTTTTTGCGTTTCACAACACTAAATCACATGGGTTACTTTAAAAAGGTGTTGAATAAGAAATTACAATTCCTTTCGAAACGAAAATGTTTTTGTTTTTGGACAACAGAGAAATATAATTCAGTTGCATATCTTTAGGCTTTATTTCATTGGTTTCTTTGTTGTTTTGTTTGTGAAATAGAACTTATTTGGAAGTTTCTTTTTTTAAGTTTCGATAAATAAGTATCATTGCCATTATAATTGAAGTAATTAGTAATGCATTCTTTGCTGTATAATAAGCTTAAAAACATTGTTTATATAGAATATAGAATAGATATGTATGTACATAAAGGAATCACAAAGAAAAAGAAAGGGAAAGGAGTGCAAGTAATCCTCAATTTCGGGCTTAAAAATCTGTTTTATAATTACTCATATAGTAATTAGATTGTTTTGCAAACCTAAATAAACATAAATCATTATTTATATAGTAACTTCTTTGATTATAACTAATTCGGTTTTCGATTTTCACTTCTTGGTCTAATTTCTGTTCTCTTCAATGAACATTTGCAATTGGATATGCGATGGCAAATCTTTAAATTTCAGCATTTTGGCCATAATCCAAATGCGCATATGCTCACTTCAATGTTCTGATGTTGTTCGAGGCAAAGGCAGTTCCAGACGGACAGACGTTCGTCATTCCGAGTGACTGCCAACACCTCGGGGTGTCTCACTAAAACGCATCGAGGTGGATAGGGAGGGAGACAGAGAGAGAGAGAGAGAGAGAGAGAGGGATGATGTTTTTGTTGTTGTTGTGGATGATGTTGGTAAGGCACACGAGAATATACCCGAAAATCAATGGACAATGCAAGGAAAGGGGACAGTGACAGGCTAGGCAACGTTAGACCAAAGGAAACTCTCAGTTAGGTTACGTTTTCTGAATATCCTGTAAATATATATAGATGGATTTTTGATCTTATTTTCATTGAGTATATTCTTGTTTTGCATCTGCAAGTCTATCAAATGTAATCCCTAAAAATCTTGAGACCAAATTTGTCATCCCCTACTTCCCAAAGGGTATCTCAAAGTCTATAGACCACACAGCGGCAGCAGGCGAAAGAGAGCGTGAGTTGGGGAGGATTGTCCTTTGTGTTTTCTATTGAAATTCGAGTAGGTTGCCAATGCCGGGAAACTGTAACAACAACAACAACAACGGAACAACATAAAGATCAAATGAATTACTCGAATTATGCTTTAGAAATTGCTGAAATCAATTTACACACATGTGTCGTCTGTTTGCTAGAAGGCCAAAATTTGAAACTTATTCACCTGCCAAAGAACAAAAATATTTATATAGATAAATAATAAACCTATTTAGGTTTAATTTAACTTTAATTTTAGTAGTTGAACTGAAGTAAAGTTAAAAATGTGATTCCAAGAACTCAATTTTTCGGGAATGTAATCTATTTTCAATTATCCTAGGCACTTTCAAAATTTCACATCTCAACATTTAAATAAAAGAAACTCTTTACTGTTGAAAACATTCCCCAAAGTTTGAATGGCGCCTGAAAGTAGGCAACTCTTTATCAATGTATTGTTTTGGGGTTTGGTTTTTATTTTTAGCTTTTTTTGCAACGTGTGACAAATAAACGGAAAATGACAGCCACGCATTATTGACAGGAGCCCAGCCAGGCTAGGCATCCTGTCCATCCATCCTACCATTCACACAGAGGAGCTGCTCCAGACAAAGCTGCAACATTTTATGTTCGATGTGCGAAAAAGGTGCGATGAATGAATGGGGGGTGGGGGAAGAGATGAGCGACGGGTCGAGGTCACCATTGTTTGCCGACATGCGGCTGTGGCGAGTGCACATCCTACAGCAGGTCAGAGGGAGAGAAAGAGATGGATAGAGAGAGAGAGAGAGAGAGAGAGAAATAAGACAGAAAATGACAGAGATAGACTAAGAGAGAGAGGAAAAAGGGAGAAGAATGTAAAACAGAGTTACCGTCACCCAATTTATTGAGACACGTGCCTCCACTTTGTAAAAACCCCAGCAACGACAACAACAACAACAACCATTACAATGACAATCAAAGAGTCGAAAGAAGTCAAAAACCGTGTCACGTGTATGCATGTGTGTGTGTACGTGTGTGTGAGTGTGGGCGTGGACATGGGCAAGTGTGTCTGTTAATTTTGTCACCTCCTGTTGCAAGAGCTTTCTAATTTTGCACTACACGACACCAAAACGATCCACCTCTCGACTCTCCTCTCCCCCTCTCCCGTGTCAACGAGTTATAGGAAAAGGCGTTTGGCCAATTTTCATTGCGATTGTTTGCCAACACGTGTGCCTGTGTGTGTGTGTGTGTGTGTGTGTGTATATGTTCTTATGTAGGTCACGCCTCAAGTTTGAGTGGCACAATTTATGTATAAAATTGATTGAATGTAATCATTTCATTTGTTAACCAAGCAACATAAGGTATATCTGTCTTGTCTACTTGTTCTTTACCCTCTCCCCGTTTCCTTCCTTATCCTTTTCTCTTTCCTCTCTTAATAGAACATCTTGAACTTGAACTATTTTTGTCACTTACAAATGAAGAACCTGTGCAATTTAGTAATTTTATGTTAAACTATCCAAGTTTACTTTGTATGCAGATCTAGAAATGTGTGTGGGGGGGGCGGGGGGGAAGAGAGAGATTAGAGCAATTTAACCCCCTGATGTACAACTTTACCTCACAAATTATTTATCTAGATCCCGCTTTGAAATACCTATCAATATATTCAACATTTTTAATCATAATCATACAATTTTAATAGGATTTCTAACGGTAATTTGATCATTTGTAACTACGCGAATTCAAAATTTGACGTCTGTATCTATAGTTCTGGCTAATCTCTATCGTGTAACCCACTCCCAGCCGACCTGACCCTAGCCGAACCTATCGCGTATGAACGAGCATCGGCTCAACACTCCTTGATAAGATGTAACACTACAGATAAGATAAAATTTTTGGATTTTGCAATTAGGATATTTCTCGCAAAATCTGTGTGGAATCACTGCAAGTTCCTCTAAAAGCGTTTTTGAAATCGATAGTCATCTGTTTCTTTAATTCATGCACATTTCTTGTCTATTAACTTATCTAGGTCTAAGCAAATTTCACAAGACATTCCCTTCATTGTGGAATGTAATTTTTATAGATTAATCTAGACTAAAACTAATACAGGACAACCTATTTCCGAGTTTTGTGGGGGGAAAATTTACTCTATCTCACCCCCCCGTAGATTCGCTACTGAATGAACTAATTAAACTTACTAAAACAAACTTAGTTTTGCTTATTCTAAACTTTTGTTTTAGACGACAAACACAAGATATTTGAAGTCTTTTTTCAATATTTAAAACAAAAGTTTCTTTAAATATTTATAATTGCCCATTTTGTGGTTCTAACTTTGACATTATTGACAGGAGCAGGTTCTAACTTCTACATAATAAACCCAAACCTAAACCTTTATGATGTCTGGTGTGACTTTCCAATTTTCGACTATCACAGTAGTGGCCATAAATTTATGACAAGTTATATATCCCGGTTCCCAAATAACTCAACGAGGAAATTGCTTGCCTGTTTTCGGATTACATTTATTAAGTATTTGTTCTTCTTGTCAAAAGATACATTCTTTTCATTATTCTCAATAAGTTGCATGTTTTAACCAAAAGTGTCTGAAATTCCATAAATTGACGCATCCAACTAAGATATTTAGCCACGTCCACAGTAAACACTTCTCAGGACATTTGAATGAGACTTTTATTATCCCATTGTTCACTTTTTGGCCTAGAAATGGGGCGTAGAAGGTGTAGGCTGAGCCAGGCCTCCTGAAAATTGACACGTGTGCCTGGAGTGCCTGATGGCCTTCATCCATATGGCTTCCTGCTGTTGGATAAATTTGAAATAACAACAAAATCGTTTTCAATCAGTGGGCAGCTTTTGTTTTTTTTATTAACGTTAAACTACATCGTATCTTTAATAACTTTGTAACGCCATCACAGCAACTGGTACCGTTACATGCACAGGTGACTGCAAAGTGAAAGGATAAAGGATTAAACGATTCCAGAATGAATCTCGCTCTCCGAGTCCACTTACTCTCAACTTTGATTTCCTTCAAAAACTGTGCTGCTACGAAATCGTATTAGAAATGTAGAAATTCTCTGTGTATTCGCATTAGCAGACGCATTATTAGACTACTCCACTTGGATATCTCCTTCTTGTAACGCAAATTCCCGTATATTCTGGATCCCGTTACGCCTCCCATAGCCGAGGCAATCAACCTATTCCTATAAAGAGATTCGAGTATAATACAGACCTTCCTTGCTTTTTCTCCTCCTCCTCCTCCGTAAGGATAATCCAACTTACCTATCGTACTCCCCTTGGTAGAGAAATGTGTTCAGCCAATAGTCCAGGCTTCAAACTCATGGTGACGGAGAAACATTAACAATATTTAGTATTATATTATTAACATCGCCAATGTGTGTGTTTCTTTGTATTCGTTTTCCTTTGTTATTTTTTTTTTTTTTTTTTTATGGAGAAATTGCCTAATGGAAAAGAGACCATACAAACCAAAATTTTGACTTTTTTTTTTGTATTTTTGTGCAAAAATATAAATTTTTGCGTAATTTTTTTATAAATTTCGAATTATAGTTGTTCACCAGACGATGTCTGGATTGAAACTGATTTTACTCTGTGTGGCTGGGAGGTACCTTGACTTTTTCCTTGACATTTCTATGCCAAGGCTAACTAGATTGGGGGAAAAAAAAACCCAAAAACTAAATTCAAATTTCTATTTGACAACAAAGTGTTGGGTAACTAAAATATTTTTGTAGTTTTGTATGTGTGTGTGTGTGTACATGACTTCTATGGCTTGTGTTCGCTTAAATGAAGCATTGTTTTGTGGACACGTGACTGGGATTGACTTCATCTAATTGAGAGCATATTCATTTAGCTGGGGACATATGCATTTGCACTATGGGAATAATAATTCGATATTGGTTGGTATTATCGCAGCAAGTTTCCGGGATATCGTACTGTATTTCTAAACATTTCATATACAATACGAAACCTCAGAAATTTGCTGCGGTTGGTTACCGTTAACAACTCATAAGAAAGAAGAGTATAAAAATGATCGATATATGTATGTATGTGTGTGTGTGTGTGTTTTTTTTTTGTGTGGGATCACCATATTGTTTTGTAGATGTGTTGGAATCACGACATTCAACTGTTATGTTTACATAAGTCTAACATTCTGTTATAGTATAACAGTGAGTCTTGCATTCCTACTCAACACTCAACATTCGCAACAATCTCTCGCTCTCTCTTTCTATCACACACTCTATTTCTGTCCAACACTCCTTACACAGGATTAACGGTTATGGCAACACCTCGATATTGGTGAGTTCCAGCTCCAATGTTAGTGGAGCCCAACATTGAACTCATTGGATTAGTTCTCATCGATGGCGAAGTGTTTGTAAGCAATTTCAATATGTTGTGAGGTGCAGTGTATTGTGATGTGACACTTGGATGATCAACAAATTCATATACGATTCCAATAACGTAGATATCACATCGTTTTTGGCCATATTTGATAATAGATGAGATATTCACGTTGTTGAAGTTGTGAAGGAATTGAAAAGCTGTGATACAACAAAAGCAAAACAGAAAACTAAAACTACAATGAGAGAGTCATTGAGGCTACGAATATTATTTCTTTTCTTTTTTTAACATTTCTCATCGTCCCATTTCCCATGGTTTTTTCTTTTTATTATTATTGTTGTTGTTGGTGCATTAATGAGCTGCTTGTATGCTTTTAATTTGCATATGTCTGTAAATGCCGAATCGATAGATAGATGAGCTTTTGATTAATTAACATATACATGAACACAGACCTGCACACACACACACACACACACATCGATATTCTGGTGCCAGAATCGAAGCCTATGAAGCCAACCAGTCAACCTCCGTTGCCTATATGCCCGACATGGCCAAAAACCATAATTGATTGTCGATAATTCATGCGAGCTTAAATTGCCAATTGCATGGGAAGAGCAGGAGCAGGAGCACAAGGATGGCACTAGGTGGATTGGTGGGTGGTTGGTTCGTTTGGGGTGCACAATTTCTGTGTGGGCCTCTGCTCTGTATGATGGTTATAACGGTAAGCACATATATGTATATATACATATATATATATATATATGTGCACCAATTCAATATATGTGATATGTATACATATATAGCATCTGTGGGTATACATATAAACTTATATTTGTGGCTCCTGGTACATACAATTTGCCTGCAAGTCGAATGAGGACACGACTCCCCCACACCCCCGACCAGGACAAAATAAGAATTCGTACAATTTGTATATTTTTTAATCATTTAGTAAAAACTTTTATTTAAATGTAAAAATTTAGCATCTTCATTCAATCCTGGGGAAAGAAACAATGTATATTTACCCCCCAAAAGTATACAATAAATTCCCATTGGTAACAACAGCAAATACTGTTTTTATTTGTATGCAACAAAAACAAGGAATTGCACTCCTCTCTATCCCGAAATCAATCAGATATTTGATTCAAAACGCCAATCACGAATCCAGTAAACCCAAACAGGATTCGGTTCCGTTTTAAATTCAGAATAGCAACATCATGGACTATAAGAAGGATTCATTACGTTATGGCTGGGCAATTAGGTATAAAATCTTACCATCCATGGGAATATCCTCTAAGGCATCCGCAGCAGGACCAAAGATTCCCCTCCCCATTTTAAGTGCAAATTCTTTATACGTGTGTAATATTATTTTGTTCGGTATTCGTTCATTCGAGCTTTACTTCTTTGTTTTGTTTCTATATTTTCTAATTAACGTGAATTAACGCAAATCCATTAAATTGGGTACCGTTAACACACATGATCACCTCTTAGTATAATCAATAAGTTTTCTTGAATGCATAAATGAAAAAACAAGTATGGTACAGAGATCTGAACTGCAAAACGGTTAAACTTAATACACAATTTAAACACACACACACACACACACACATTTGTTTATACTTACACCAATGTCTTCGCTTTGTAAGAACTTTGTCTAAAGTTTGCAAAATGTGTAGGAAATACAGACAAACCATGTAAATATAAACGATAACAGTTCTTTTGAGTATATCTTCTTTGTTTCCGCATGTCCTTCGATTAGTAACGCTATCTCACTTAATGGGTCCCGCTACTGCTCCTCCATAAAGCTATCTTCCACTATAATAAGAGTCTGATGTGTTTGATGGGTGGGTGGGTGGTTAGTTCGGTGAGTGGTAGTTGAGTAGTTGTTGAGTGTTTGGTTGAGTGTTTGGTTGAGTGATTGTTGAGCCAGTTGGATGGGTGTACGAGTTTAGTAATCCAGGTTTCCACCAATCCCCTATAGCCTCTCTCCTGCATATATATGTATATATATATATACAATTAACACTCTCTCTTTACCGCTTTGGATAACGTATATCCTTGGAAGGATGGATAGTAATACAACAGCTCCAGTCCACACATCCTCTTCAGTGTGCTTCAGTGAATCGAAAAACAAAAACCAAAAAAAAAAACGACGCCGAAAATCCTTTTACGGATAGGAATTTAGGAGTTGGAATCCTTTTCTTTTTTTAGTTTAATTTTGTACACTTAAAATTTTGATTTATTTTAACTTGTTCTTTACGAGACATTGTCTGGAACAATACTGACTCTGTATGGTTCGATGAGGAGGTACCTTGACAATTTCTCTCCGAAATTCAAAGTCAAGGCCTACCTGATTGAAGTCAAAGCCTGCCTGATTGATTGCCATTTGAAATTCACTTTGATTCATATACCCTTCCAAAAAGGGTATATTCATTTTGCTCAAAAGTGTGCAACGCATCTCCGACGATTCTTATACCCTTCCAAAAAGGGTATATTCATTTTGACCATAGAAGGAAGCATCTCCCACCATATTAAGTATATATATTCTTGACCAGCATGACGAGACGAATTCAAAGAGTCATGGCCGTCCGTCCCTCTGGATCGATGCGAACTCCTCCTAGACCGTTACAGCTACAGAGCTTGTATATACTGCACAGTTTGTATATCTCGGATTGAGCCGGATCGGACCACTATATCATATACATCCCACACAAACGTCAAAATCACGAACAGTGACTTTTCTCAATAACTTCGTTATTTTCTCAGCTATTGTCGTGAAATTCGGTGCCAAATTTGATCAAATCGGGTGACTATAACATATACCTCCCATAGGAACGATCGGTGGAAAACAGTGACTTTCACTATGCTAAGATTGTCTCTTGAAATTTCCTTACTAAACATGGATGATTAGTTAAGATATACCAAAACAATGAATTACTTTTCAATTGAACAACAATTTCACCCAAATGTTTGGATCGACGTTTACTTATTCCTCTCGAAATCCAAACTAGGCCTGCACTTCGGGGTTTAATTCTTTTAATTTGTTGGATCGTAAGTCTCAGATGACGAAATTCTATCAATTTTAAACATTGTTTTGTACATTTTGATTTGAATCCTAAAATATAATCTTCTTTAAATGAATTTACCTTAATTAAATAGTATTAACAAAAGTATTACTTTCAAAAGTAATTTGAAAGAATTCCTTAAAGAAATTCAACTCTCTAGGGTGGCAGCTCTTCTCCCCTGCTGATACCTGGCCACACCCTTGCAATAAATATGTTTTTATACCCTTGCAGAGGGTATTATAAAATTGGTCAGATTGGTGTAACGTACAGAAGGACCACATAAAGTATATATATTCTTGATCAGCATGAGAAGCTGAGTCGATATAGCCATGTCCGTCTGTCCGTCTGTGCGTATGCATTTTACTCAGCCATCTTAAGAGCTATCGGGATGAGACTTTTTCGGGGGCTTTTTATTACCCAGGAAAAATAAAGTATGAAAATTGTCAGGATCGAACCACTATATCATATAGCTCTAGAACAAACATTGTTGCAAAAATTGGAGTATCCCCATGAAATTTAACAATTCGATAGTATTGGATATAAAGCCTTAGATCCCATAATTTGAATCTGATCGGATAAATAGAACAGAAGTTACAGTCAACACAAATCGATTCAAATGATGACCTAGTAGACTGCCGGCAGCGCTGCTTGCTGCCTACTACGTCTTCATCAAATCAAACAGAGCACATGCATACACACACACATACGCAGCGCTACAAGAACTGTATGTGTATGCGTGTTGTGCTTTGCTTAGGGAATGATGCAAGAAGAAGAAAAATTTTTATAAAAAGAGAAATAATTTGAATGTTTTGTTTGTGTATTGATGAATTCAGTTGCAGGGAAAGAAATTTCAAAATGTAAAAAAATTATTGCCAAGGACTGCAAGGATATATGTATAAATTTCGGCATTGCCGAAGTTAGCTTCTTTGATATTTAGTACTAAAATTGTTTAATACTAATACGTATCTTTTAATATTAATAACTTTTATGACCCTGAAAGCCTAATTTCCCAAACTCTCCCATGATAAGTCAACGTTTTCTTTTCTTTTGATCTTTGAACAAAATTTGGTTGTTTTATATTTACAAAAGATTGAAGATCTTGAATAAGAATTATGTCTAAAAAACAAATTAATAATAAATTTGAATTAATAATAATCATTTTTTTCCAATGAACAAATGAATAAACTAATTTCTTAATTTGTTCTTCATTTTATTTGGCCGGAATGAAAGCACAACAAGTCTGTCTAAAAGGTGGAGCTAGTCTAATGAGGCGCAGTGTACATATAAAGGAAGCTGAAGAGATATATATTTAAGATCTCAAAATCTCTGCAAACGACTTCTTGTTGTTGCTCTTTCTAGATGTTTATACTCAGGAAACTTGGATCGAAATAAGAGATAATCATAAATATATGTAGTCAAAAACTATATATTCTATATGAGATTTATAGGTATTTGCTTTTGTTTCAAAATCAAGAATCTACTTAAGAACTAATAACAAATTCATATACTTTTACATAACATTTAAATCAATTTCAGCTATATCAATCAACCAAGAGAGAGAGAGAGAGAGGGAGGAGCACATATTGAGATTATTGCGACACAAGGAGGTGGAAGGCCATCCGATTGTTATGTATCCATATGCATAAAACACGATAACAGTCAGAAAGGCGCTTTCACTTCATGTGCCGAGAAAAAGACAACGCAAAACAAGATAAGTTATTGTTATACTACTTGGCGTCTTGTGACGGGCAGTTCCTGAAGTGTCAAATAGTGGATTACACTGATAATTAGTATCTATTTGGCACGTCAGTAACAGCCTTTCACAATTAAATGCAAATGCGGCGAGAGAATGGCCTGCCTGCCAGCCAGTTTCCGGGCATTTCGGTCTTATAATTAAACCAACCAGCCAACTAACTGGATGTTGTAGCTAAACTGGAACTCATTTCTCAACTGTCATATACATACGATAGCTATAACAGTGAGACTAGGGTTTCTGGATTAAATACAATAAGTGAAACAACATGCATATAAACACCAAAATCCATACATATAGTAAATATTTGGCAACACAGGCAGCATTCGACGACGCTGGCTTACGTTAAAAACAAACTATATCCGTGTCCAGTGACGTTGATTGCAGTTGTGTACAATATTAGCGGCGATCTTCATCTTGGCATTCTCTTTATTAATGTTATTAAGTAATATTGTAATAACTAAATGGCGTGTACACAATAATATTCGAGGTGGGTGTTGAACGAATGAACGAATAACCGAATAAATATGATAATATCATATGTAAAAATGAATGGTCATTCTGTTGAGGAATGAGTTGTGTATGAATCTTATAGCTTATAGTGGAAAACTGCTTGCAAATAAATGTCTTTTGTTCTTCTCTGTATAATAAATGGCTTTCTTTCAGTCTCCATATTTTAATCCCCATCGTTGGTGGTTCTTTTCGATTGCTCTCCTAATAGATCTTTCATGCATAATTTGTCCATTTGTTCCGAATAGAATGTATTGAAATTAATACGATGAACGAGATTTATAAAACGATCCGATGTATTCTCTTTGGCCAAGTCATTGACCTGCTTAAGGAATCCAATTAAAAGACCAGTAAATTCAAGATCAAATCGTCGAACACTTTCGGCAAATGTATCCGCTGGATCCAAAGAGGTTTCCGTCTATAATTATTATAAAATTTATAATTAGAATAAGACTTAAATAAACACACACACACATAATGTACAAAAACAAAACATATCAAGAAAGGAAATAGAATATATATATATATATATATATATTGTTAACTCTTTAATGTTGTTATCGATTCAATACCTGGGACCGACTTGCTTCAGGGTCAACTTTCTCCGATTCATCGTCATCGCTGCCTTCACAAACCATCGACTTGAGTTCAGCATCCTCAAAGAGCGGCTGCGAACGCTATTAATTGTGTTTTTGTTTTTTTGAATAGGATAATGCATTTTTGTGTTGTTTTTGTTTTTGGTTTGGTGGGGGAATAGAAGGATCGTGGCATGAGCAAGACAGGACAAAACAAAACAAACAAAAAAATAGTAGTAGGTATATACAAAATACATCTACTTAGACGTTTACTTACAGCTAGCAAATTCATATTTCCAATATGAACGAAAATTACCTGTATAAATTCGCAGAACTTAAGGCACACTTTACACAACTTGAATATGGCACGATTCAGATGCGATGATTCGGTTAGCATACAATTCCTTAGGCATGAGTCCAGAAAATCTTGATGCAACAATAGAACATTATCCACATTCTCAACTTTTTTCATTTTCTCAATGAATATATGCCAATTGGGTTCGATAATCTCAATCATCATATAGTATTCGATATTCTGGATGGCATTCATCATGCGTTGACGCAACGTGAAGGCCGAACGATATTGCTCAGCGGCCTGCGGTGAGAATTTCTTGGCCTTTGAGTTTTCTTTCCAAATTCTTAAAGAGAGAAAGAAAAAAAGAGTTTCAAAAGGGTTTCCACATTGGCATTTCATGTGGCTACTCACTTGCAGAGTTGACGCTCAACGTGCTTGCAATAGAATAGTTGACGGAAAAGCATTTGATACTTGGATATGGCTATGCGATTTAGAACCAACGACACTGGCCAATTGACCTCATAGGTAAAGGCGAAACACTCCAGGCCACTTAAATCCAAACGATCATGAGATTGCCAATATTCTGAAAGAAGAAGAAGTAAATTCCGTTTATGTTTTGGGGCACTAATCGTCCTTCGTTTGACTTACCCTCCTGCTGATTCATTATCTTGGACATTTGTGTGACCAAATCATAGGTCAATAGCTCACAGTGCAAATCATCTTTGTAGGGATCATTGCGGGCGGAAGAGAGGCGTAGTGTGAGACCCAAAAGATTCTCCAATGTCATTGGCAGCACTTGATCCACATTTTTGGACAGCTCATCATCGCAGGCGTCCATGAACTGCATGGTGAAATCACCCTGATTAAGCAGCAAATAACGCTTCACCGACTGCAAATGGCCCATCAGATCGTTCTCGGTGAGAAGGACATCGAGCAGCTTACGTGCCGCAAAGAAATACGCATCATTAATCACACAAACATGCTGTTCATTTGTGGGATTAAATTGCAAATCCATGGGCTGAACGGTCATCACCCGTTTGCCACATTGCCTTATCACATTCAGGTACTTGCCGGTTCTCAATATCTTATCGGCGTGTTTCTCAAGGAACGAGGGAATCCTGTCGCGACGAACAGTGTACCGTTTCTCCCAATAATCATCCGAGTAGTGCTCGGGCAGCTCATCGTGATGCACCACCTCGTTATCCTCGACTAAAAACTCATGATTTCGATCCAAGATTATACCTTTTTGGATCCACAGCTGAAGCATACGCATATACGGCACAGCCGCCTGTTGAGTCAGATTGATAATCATTTCCCGTGGGGCCTTGTCGCCTTCAAGAGTCTTGATGCGCTCATGCAGGTGGGATAACACAGCAGCGCCCTGATACTTATTCTACTCAAAAAACAGTCTATTTATGATGGAAAAGAGGAGGAGTCAAGGGGGAAACCGTCTTACCAATTGCATTTGCGTTAAGGTGGCCCATACCTCCTCCATAACCCAGATGGTTGGACGCAGATAATAGACCAACTTCTGTAGGGTCAATTCCTGTTGCTGCATCTCCAATTCCGTTTGTGTGAGTAGCATCTGGAAAGAGTTGGAGGAGTTGTTCACAATCAAAAGGAAGAGCCAATCGACAACGCGAAAGAAGCAACTTACATAGTAATCATGGGTCACATCCATCAACGCCGCATTGAGGGCATTGTGCACTTGACCATGATTATCGTTGGCAGCCATTATCTTTTGTATGCCAGCATAATATGACGCCAGGGGTAAAATCTCCTCAGTGAGCTGTACAAGAGACTTATCCAGCTGAACGTTAATGGTAAAAGTAGTCGTATACTTGGATATATCCTCTTCGGCATCATCACTGGCCATATGGGGCACAATGAAATTGCCACGGACCCCACTCAGGCAATAGATCAATTCGCGCAGCATCACCCGTTGTTGGCTCTCCACAGGCATACCACCGAGCTGCTGCTGCGACTGGGATCCCTTTCCAGTTTCGACCATGCAATAGTTCCACAACTGATGGGTACGATACTCATCCGGCAGACCACCATCGAATTGTTCGCTTGAGTTGCTTTTGCCGCTCGACGTGGTTGATTTACTGCTACTCGGATCCAGGGATCGTTGACTACTTGGTGCTGAACCCTCGGAGACGGCATTGAGAACACGTTCCTTAATTAGGCTAAGATCGACACGATCCCGTTGGGCTTGGCGAGGTTCCAGCAAACCGCTCAATTGCATTCCTTTTGACTCCGATTTGCGCGAATTGACCGGCGTCGATGTGGGTATATCCTTGCCAGAGACACTGCCGGCGCTGGGGCAACTGCGTGAGGTACCTACGATACGATGTGATGAGTCATCGGATAGAACTCTACCGCCACTGGAGGTGCTGGTCCGATTTGTCTGACTATTTGTGGGTTCCATATTTGGCGTAAAATAAGAATTGGCGGATTTACGTTTCGTAAGATTTTCGTCACTATGTTTCTCAGTAAACAACAGCAGAGCGTAGTAGGGATCCTTCCTACTTTGAGGGCATGTGAGAGAAAGATGTAGAGAGAAGGATGTGTGAGAGATATTGTCACTCACCTTTCAATGACGTTGCTTATTTCGGCATTAACCTCACGATAATTGGGTCGCTTATAGCTTATGTCCTTAAGTATTCGTAGCAGATGCTTGTGCGGTAGGCGTCTCGATTCAGTTGCTCGGAATTCGTTTAAAATCGAGTCCGGCGTGTGGCAAGCCCTGACAAAAAGCAGAGAAAAAGTAAAAATTTCTCAAAGCTACAGCTGTCACTTTCGGTTTCGTTCTCACTTTGTTTCGGCTATGAGTTTGCCCAACACTATGCGTACTCGATCGGGAGAACTCATAACGGCTCCTTGTAAGGGGCACTAAATTGGCTAATCGCAGATTTGTTTTTGTTTTTAATCTTTCTAACAAACTAACTACAATAATAATAACAAAAAATAACGCTGTTTGTGGTACGTTTTGGAAACTCGAACCAACTCGAACATGTTTGTCGCAATATAGATAAGAGTAATAGTTCTAAGGGTCAAGTAATAGTTCTAAGGAAGAGTAATAGTTCTAAGGGAGAGTACTAGTTCTAAGGGTGAGAGTAATAGTCCTAAGGGTGCGAGTAATAGTCCTAAGTCACTGTTACACTTAACATTCTGTTAAATAACATATACGGTTGGAAACGGTCTATCGATGGTTTGCCATCCCTGATTTATAAATTTATTGAAATTAAAACTCGAAACTTGTGTGTGTTGTTTTTGTGTGTGTGTTTCGCAATGTTAAGATTACGTGCTAGAATTAACAACAATGCAACGCAACGGTATTATGCATTCTGATCAATTGTAAATGTGCATCAACAAAAAATTGTGAAAAGGAGTCGGAGTCGCAGTCGGAAATGTGTATGTTTGCCCACACTCTCTCTTCCACCAATACAAACTAAACGGGGAAAATTTCTCTCTCATACGCACGCACACATACACAAATACAAACAAAATAAGAGTTGTGCGTGTGTACGAGTGTGTGTGTGTGTGTGGGCCAGGATAGGACAGGGTCCAGACCAGACCAGGATATGCCAGGATATTCATACATTCATATACCATATGTACATACATACATACATACAAATGTATGTAACAACTTCAATGCACAGCCGGCAGTGACTTTTGTGACCATTTCTATTTTGATTTTTGTTTTTTTTGTTTTTGTTATTTAATTTGTGTTAATACACCCATCTACGTATGTATGTGTGTATATGCATGCCCAAGTTACGCACATTTCCTTTGCCTCTGCCTCGGTTTGTGGCTGTCAACAAGTTTATTTTTAGTCCGCCTTCGAACAAAAAAGAAGGAAAAAAAAACCAAAAATTGCCTGTATACAACTTTAATTTTGTTTTCTCTCCGTGTGTGTATGGTGTGTGTGTGTGTGTGTCTGTGTGTGTGTTTGTTTTTTTTTTATGTTTTTGGGCTACACAAACAAAAAATTACTTCTAAAGCTAACATGATGATGTACGAAAAATGAATGGAAGTATGAATGGGGAATATGCTGGAACACCACATACATACATATGTACATACAGATGTATGTACCTATGTATGTATATACATATGTATATTGAAGTACCATAATAACGGTAAACGTAAACGTTATTTACAAATTATAATCTATGTATGTATATCGCCATCCCTCTTTCTCTCCCTCTACGTACATACGTAACTTTTCTAAGAATATTTAAGTAATTTATCGGTCTAACGTCCTACGACAGGTTGGCCAAATTGTATTTGTAGTACAGTGAAAACTCCTTAGACAGAACCAGAAGGGGAGTGTTGGATCTCGAAGGGGAGCGGGATCACAAGGGTTGATGTGATATTACCTCTTAAACTGGCCATCTCCCCCTCTTCCCCACACACCCCCCAATATCTGATAGATCAAAAGATGACAAAATATATTGATAACAAAAAGCGTAATGAAATTATGTAGTAACTTAATCCCCCCTACTCCTCCCCCACACACACACATCTGCTTGATCATCTGATCGTCTTGGTCGAATTAAGTAAGGAGATAATAAATGGGGTAAACTACTCGAAAGAGTTTCAATTAAACGACTTAATTAACGCAAATGATAAGACATTATTATACACTGAGAGAAAATGTGATGATGATGGACAGATTTATTTGCCAAGTCCTTTTTTTGTTTAGTTATTTTTGTACATATTAAAAGTTAATTATAAGTGAATTAAGAAGTGGGGGAGGGGACAAGATTCAGTTTGCAGCTCGGCGTTTATAGTTTATTTTAGATTTGATAAGCTATTTTCCATCAGCTTTGCTTTGATAACACTACCAACACACACAATTATTATAACAATGACGAACACACACACACCGGAGTGACGTGTGTGTGTGTGTGTGTGTGTGTGTGGAGAAGTCAACTGGCGGGCACTTTGCCTCGCTCAACTTGTCAAGCGACGTCGCACAGTGGGCTCATTTGGCTAAAACTTGTAGTAGTCCAAGATTTGAGATATACATATAGAGCCAAGTTATATTCTTGATTGAACCTGGACTGGAATGGAATGGTCAAAAAGCTTTTCATAAAGTATGAAAATTGGAAAATCCGATCACAGAACAGATCGCTCAAAAAGTAATCTTACAATATGAGAGAAATACCGCAACATTCCTCGAGGAATTTGGGGAAAACAACAATTTTTACACACAAAAATGAATGCAATTTTTACAGTGCAAATGACCCACTGTGCAACGGCTTTGGCTGCTGCTGCTGCTGCTGCGCTGTGCTCAGCGGGCCGTAGGCCGCCCATTGGCTACCGATTAGATTGTAAAAATAACAATAACAACACACAACACGCTCCTCATAGTAAGCTAGCAGCTAGCTCATCGCTCTGAACTAACCTAGCTGACTGACTGACTAACTGACTGAAGGGGAGCGCAGACAGACAGACAAACGGGGCGGACGCGTCCCTAACTGACGCTGACTGACTTACCGAGTTGAGCGTGAGCGCACCGCTCAGTCGTTAGCGAAATTTTCACATCAACGGTGGGTCAGAACGGAACGGAACGGAACGGAATTGATCGCCAAAAATAAAAATAAAATAATAATACAAAAAAATTTAAATTAAAAAATACGAACGCGCGTGACCCGCCCCAATTGAGAGTGATATCACATCTCTCCCTTTCTCTCTCTCTCTCTCTATCTGACGATCTGGCGCAATTCCAATGTCATATCGATTATAAGCCCTAAAACGCTTTCGTTTGAAACTATTTTTTCTTTCGTGTGTGTGTGTGTTCTTGTGTCTGTGTGTGTGTGTATCCCCAATATATTTATCATAATGATCAAGCGATACTATACCGATTTCAAGTGATACATATGTTACGCAGTTGTGATCATTGAGGCGTTTGCTCCAATTCCCAACACAAATAAAGTAAAATAAAAGCCAAAAGCGCACTATTCCATCGATATCCGGCCATATAAGAGAGAAGGAAAAGGGGCACCACGAGGGGCTCTGGGAGGGATCTTAACCATGCGCGTTCTGAACACTGAATTGCGTTTGCGCTTTAAGAATCGCAAGCCACGTCCATTCAATCGTGCAGCTAGCGCTGATGATGCCTCTGATTTAACTAATGGAGTAAATGGATCCACTAATATGAGTATGTATTCCCCCCCTCCCCTATGCCCTTTCCCTTTCCCCTTCCTAACTAACTAACTACACACATAATTTATGAATTATTTTCTCAAGTAATTGACCTTGGGATCAAGTTGTCAGACAAAGCGAATGAAAATTGTTATCGTTATTGTAAGAAAGGGGGCGAGCGAGAGGGCAAGAGCAAGGGGGGGTTAGGGTATCACAAAATTCTCATTGCTCGTGCGGGAATTTATATGGGAAAACAAAAATGTTTTCTGCTTATAAACTAGATGAAACGAAACGATCTCAAGTATGATTGCAGCATTGCAATTTTCCGAATGCCAGATAAATTTGGAATGGAAAGAATGAAAGAATATTATGCATTATTATTATTATTCGTATTATTGGCCACTTGAAAATGATAAACTGATTTTGAAATTGAGCAAATTGATTATCGTTATACCGGATGCTGGTTCAATTGATTGTTGATTCGCCAATTGCTAATTTCGAGTGCTTTGGGATATAGATAGCTTGTTTTTTGTCCGCACATACATACATACATACATATATCATGGATAGTAAATTGTTCATATATACATAATGCATACCTCTGTATGGTATCTAATCTAATCTAGCTAAATGTTGTCGTCGTCTATTTCAACACATGTCCACAACGTTTAGCATTATTGTGAATGTTGTGTGTGACATTTTGCCATTTTCGAGCAATTTTTGTTGTTGTTGTTGTTCTGCTTGCCAAGATTATAAGAGGGGAAAGGTGGGGTTGAAGAAAGGAGAAGGGGGAAAGTTTGATGGAGATGAAAAGGGTTTTTGTGTTTAATTGTTATTGATTGAACATTTGCTTGCTTCCCATACATACATACATCGATAGAAATGTGTGTATGTGTGTGTGTGTGTGTGTGCTTTCACTTGGACTTTCACACAAACACACACAGAAGACTTGCTGTTGTCACCTGTTGCCTGCCAACACTTGAAATTAAATTAAAATTTTTTGTGTGTAGGTATTGGAGATTAACTCTCTCTTTCTCTCTCTCTCTCTCTCTCTCTCTCTCTCTCTCTCTCTCTGTCTGTATGTGTGCGTGTGTATCCTTGCGTATCCTCGATATGCCCAAAGTCTTCTTTGTTTCCAAAGGTAACAGAATTTGTCCAACTAACGTCGAGCGTTAGTTTGAAAAACTCATTTGGATTTAACAAAAGCCGAGGCAAATTTGAATAGGCAACCAACCAAGCACTACGGGCATCATCAATGGATTGGACTATGGTATATACACCCACCCACCCACCCTCCCACACACCCACATTCATACATACATATATAACGCAACAATAGATGCCTCGCCTCGTTTATGAAGAGGAAACATGGAAAAATAATGTCAAATATTTCCATCTATAGACAAATTTTCAATTACATTTTTTTTTGTGTCCTTATGAAAGGCTTTGAAATTATGTCGAGTTTCCTTTTGCCTTTCGAGTTTACATTTTATCTTAATAAACTCACTCAAACATTTTGAATTACAACACAAAAGGGAACAAAACTTGTCAGTTTTTATTTTAGACTAGATCTTTGCCAAATTTGAATGTAAATTTAAATTCTCTATAATTTAATATATTTAAATTTCAAAACTAAAAAAAAGATCAAAGTTTTCCTTGCTTGTTCTTCTTGTTCAAAGTTCTCCTTTCAATTTTTGTGGCACTTTTAGGTGTGCTTAGTAAGGTTTTCTTAGAAAAACTTTAGAAATATTTGATGACAAATAAATTTTAAACTCCTAGGTATCCTGACTCGTCCTCTAAGCCTTGTGTTTGTTGTCCTGAATGGCTCAAAGGTTGAATTCAAAAAGTTATTTGAAATTGAACTTAAAGTTATGCCTTTCAAGCGAACGATCTTTAGAACTATCGAATCTGTATTAAGCTATAGTAATTTATATGAAACTCTCTTTTGATTTTTCAGCTTATTCACTTAGATGGGCCCCCTCCCTCCTTCTATAGCCCTTTCTTTAAGCCCTTTTGGTCTTAGGCCAGAAATTGTGGCATCTTTTAGAAGACCCATAAGTTTGTGTTATAAATCTCTCTCTACTTTGGAGAGATGAAATTACGGGCTCTAAGTGAAATCTCTGACTCTCTTATGTTAGACTTTAGACTATAAACACTAGACACACTAGATATAGGTAGTAGGTCTACAGTTGATTCATATGTGGTCACGTATGGTCACGTATCTATGACATGGTTGGCGCTTTCCCTGCTTATGTGTGCGTGTGTGTGTGTGTGTGTGTGTGTTTCTTTGTGTTTGTGTTTGTGTCAACTTTGATTGTGGCTGCCTTTTTAACTCTTTATGTTTATGCTTTTCACTTACACAATTGCCATTCTGCACTTTTGCTTTCCTATAGATTTCATTTTCATGTCGTCGTCGTCGTCGCCCAACCAACCAACCAACCATCCATCCAACCATCTATGTCATAATTGTTTACCTCTCTCCTCCTCCTCCGTCTCCCCACACACATTTTCTATTGTTGCTGTGGCGGCTTTCTTCTTCTGGACTTCACTCAACACGGCGTGAAGTTTTCTTTTTGGTGCAAAACTTTCATTCTGTGAGCATCTGAAGCGTGTCGTCCATTGGACAGTTAGTTATATAGTCTTTATCATATATAAATATGTTTACTTAGAAATTTATTCATTTATATTTTCTTTTAACTCCTGTCGAATAAGCCACAGAAAGGGCGTTCACCTGATGAACTAGGTAATCTTGCACTTTTAGGTAAAACTTCACATGTTAGAAGTATTTATATATGAGATGTTGTATAAGCTTGAGCCAGTCCTTAATGAATGATATCGATTGACAGGATATGTGATGTTTTTTAGAGACCCTCTTGAGGAGTTCTTGAAGAAAGTATAAAGCTAGATAACCCCATTTGTAGACAAGAATCATTAAATAATCCAATCGGACTTTGATTTCAATCTCAGAATCAGTAGAGATCTAGATGTAGAATTTGGGAGGTAAATTCGTTAATTTTGCCCTCACTTTAATTAGTGGAGGACACTCTAATATGCAGTTACGCATCCTGCAATTGTTGCCTTTGCCATTTTGACGTCTTGCTTAGCATTAGAAGCATTTTTTCAACACACACAAATTAGTTTTTGTTAGAGTCATCCAAGCAATCCATGTGGGATTCCTTTCTAGCTTCCTCCTGAGGGAAATTTTCTTTTCTCTAACAATTATTGACCGTACAAACTACTAAAACTTCGATATCTAAGACGAATTGTCCCCAACATTGTGCCCTCCACCTCATCATCGTGGCTTAGCATCCCCAAGTTTTCTTCCCTCTTTGGATGGCGGCTACTACTTTCGCTACTTCTGCTACTACTATTTCTGATGACAGTGTTTATTTTTATAGAACTCAAGCTTTAGTTGTGGGTGACGTATGCTTGATGCCCCCCCCCCACTTTGTGTCTCTCTCTAGAGTCTAGACCCACCCACACACACACATAGAGAGCGTTTAGGCATTTTGGAGTCACGACAAACGTCGTCATCGTCATCATGGTGGAATTCTCTTAGTAGGCTCAATGTTTCAGTCTCGCTTTTGTTTTCTATGCCTCATACCCCTAATCCCCTCCTCTTCTCCCGCTCCCTCACACACTTCATCGTGTAATGTAGTTTCGTTTTCGTTTGTGCGTTGCGAGTTTCTTCTTTCTTTTTTGTTGTGTGTGTATGTGTGTGTGTATGTGTGTGTGTTTTTTCTTCTTTTTTGTTTATAGCACATTATTAATTATGACGACAAGAGCTGCTCAAAAGTTATCTAACCGTTGCCCGGCAAACATCGTGACGAAAGGCTTTGTTTTAGCACAAAAAAGAGATATATATATAGAAATATAAATTTAAAGTCGTTGTTTTTTTGAAGAACAAACACATACTTCTTCTCTTCATATGTGCAAAAGTGTGAAAATTTGTTATAAATTGTTAACAACAAAAACAAAAACAGAAATTGAACAGCATTTTTAAGATATTCGATTTGAGAATTTTCGCCTGAATGAGTAATCATTGACAGAAAAGAAAGAAGGCTACTTATAGGTATGATGAATTCAATGGAATTGTATGTGTTGTTTGGATTCTCTTCCTGTGTGTGTGTGTGTGTGTGAAGAAGGGGGGAAGCGAAGGTAAGCCAATTGAACTGACGGACTGACTGACTAACTCACTGTCTCACTGACTGGCAGAACCAAGGGCGAACAAATATTTGCTTGATGACCGCACCTGCCATGACGTCATCGTACAAAAACATATGAAAAGGGTTCGAAATATATGCAAGCACGTTAACTCCATGTGCACCCGCCATGGGCTACGGCGTGAACATAGCCCCAGCTCAGATTATGCATTAGACTTTGAATGCAACCAACGAGGGCAGCTCCACAAGTTAGTCATCAAATTATCCATCATACGCCCTGTTGTCCACACTGTTTGCACTGCGCTAGCCCAATTCGTCATGTTCTAGCCCATTTGAATCTAAACTTTCAGTTGATGCCTCAAATGGCTAGACTTTTGATTAGATTAGTTAAGATTAATTGCAAGTATTGTTTATGTGGGATTGTATAGAGTTTAAACAAGATATTAAAACCTTTTAGCCAAAACTTATGATACTTTCCACGTCGTTTTAGATCGTTTTTGGTTTGCTTTCCGTTGTTAATGACAAATTGTATAATTTAATTGTCATTGTCTTTTGTTTTCGCATCAGAGATTATATCATGTAGTTAGTCCAACCCTTGGAACCCCATAGTCGTTCCCAGAGGGCGACCATAGAGAGTTGTTGACTGTAAAGCTATAGTATTACGATCGTTATAATTGTAGAAACCATATATATATATATATGTATGTACATACCACATTCCATGAAAATTCCATGGGTCGCGTTTTTATACATTTATTATTATTATTATTATTATTTTTGGCTTGGCTTGTGCTCATTCATGAAATATTTCACATTTTGCGCTTTGTGCAAATTGTTTATCTGTGTATTTGTTTTCATTTCGCATTTCGCCAACCTCTCGCTCGCTCTCCCTCTCTCTCTCTCTCTCTCTTTGTCTATTTTGGTCTTTCACTTTATTTGTCTCCCTCTCTCCCTCTTGAAAACTGGTTAAACCCACTAACTGGTCAGACGG
This sequence comes from Drosophila equinoxialis, assembly GCA_018150345.1. Classification (NCBI taxonomy): domain Eukaryota; kingdom Metazoa; phylum Arthropoda; class Insecta; order Diptera; family Drosophilidae; genus Drosophila; species Drosophila equinoxialis. Next base: position 2,939,647 of record JAECWI010000002.1, on the reverse strand, counting down.
TTTCGCCTTTAACTTGGTCTTCATAGCCGGCCGTTCAATTTGCAAATATTGGTCAAGCTAAAAGCCCGCGATTTGTAGTCAAACAGCATAATGAAGTGGGATTTCTGATGATGATGATGATGATGATCATCATCATTATAATGATGATTAGGTTCGGGTGTGTGCCAAATTGTTGGCATCTTTTGGCATTTGACAGTCACTTAAAATCCGCCTAGCCCACTTTTTGTTGTGTGTGTTGTTGTTGTTGTGTTAGAACCAGAATTTGATCGAAGCGAAAACTGGCTCCGTTGGCCGTTGCCTGATCCAATTTCCAAAATCATGCAAAGTGACTTCTTTGGTTATCGGAGGAGACTAGGTTTTCTTTTTCGTTTCTTTTTGTATGCCAATTAATTGGGTGAACGTGACTTCAAGTGAGTTTTAATGTGGCAACAAACCGCTGCTTAACAAGAGGCGCGCGCGCCCGCTTAGTACATGGTAATTGGAAACAAACATCTAAGGTACACACACCCACACACACACACACACACACACACATACGGCAAATTTGGCACAGAGTGACGGAAAGTGCAACAGTGCCCCATGTAAAGTGAGATCTTAGCACAGTTAATGCAAAAGTATTTGCCCTCAATAACATATTTTTCTTATGAACTAAATATATTTAAGATTTAATTATTGACAAGCTGAGAAAGAGGATCTATTTAGTTTACAAAAATAAACAAATTATGCAATATTTATTGAATTATGTAATCAATATCTTTCAATCTGGCCGCTGGGTGCGCTAGTGCGCCAAGTAAAGAGATTTTGGTGAATGATTTGTGCCTTTATGTGCGTTTTATAGGGTATACGAAAATTTTCTCGTTTTACAATGTCTCAAATCACTGGAATGGAATACTTTTTATGAGCTACAAAAATCTGAGAAATGTAATTTAAAATATATTTGGTAAACCGATTTACTTATTTTTCTCTATGTAAAATATACATATGTACATAACTACATCCATACAGACATATGTATGTATGTATATGCATATGTAAGTCCTTGTCTATATGTGCCGCCATATGGTGTACATATGTATGTATGTGTGTATGTATTTACTTGTACCCGTTGCTTGTGCCACCTTCAACTCTCTGGCTAGCTCATTTCCAAGGCAAGTCACGACCACCGAACAGCAGCAACAACAACAGAGCACGGCACTTGCAAATTGTAGAAATCCGCCCAGAGGTAACTGCTTCTTCTCTTTCACATCTTGCTTAACTCTCAATCCACCCCACCGTCTCTTTTCTTGCCCTCCCCACAACTGAGGCTGAAACTCATTCAGGTGTGCGGCAGCAGCAACAGCAGCTGATTGATAAGAGAGAAAGAAGAAATGCGGCAGCTAGCTAGCTAGAGCTTCCTTCACACAGAGAGTTAGTTGTAAATGATGAGAGCCGAAAGGAGAGTAACAAATAGACATCGAAAGCAACCAAGAGAGAGAGAGAAGAGAGAGCGACCATGATTAGCGGCATATTGGTTGATGGAACAGCGGGGCGGTTTGCTTGTGTAGGCGACGATAGTTGAGACGCAAGGTGCCATATTTTAATGCTCTTCTTTCACTCTGAACAATGGGCAAGTTTTTGCAGGTCGATTTCTTGTTATACATATGTATGTAGTAGTAACTAATCAGGATTGGCATACTATTCTCATACAAGTCACTGGCCATATATTTCTTTCCTTTCGTAAAATTTAAAAATCAGCTGACCTCTAAATTTAAAGAGTATTGCTGAGTAGAGCATTTCTGAAAGTGTTCCACTGTACTCTGCCTTGATGATGATGACGATAATGATGATGATGACGATGACGATGATGATGATGGTGTCGCTGCTGCTGCTGCTGCTGCTGTTGCTGCTTGCTGTTAATGTGTTGCCATTGCCGTTAGCGGGTCTCCGTCTCCATCTCCGTCGCTTCATAGTCTCTCGGACTCTCGGACACCTTCGACTGGTGGTTTGGCCGTTTGCGGATTTTTTTTTTTGTTGTTTTTATTATTATTTTGTTCATAGTTCAGTGCGCTTTCCAGTCGTGGACAACATCGTCGGCAACGTTGACAGCTGACGACAGCAAGCTAAAAATACAATATTCAAATCCATTTATAGTTTCCTTTTGGTTTTTTCTGCATTATATATTATTGTGATTTTGTTTAATCAAAAAAATATATAAAAAAACAACAAGTGACAAAAAAAACCATCGAGAAAAAATTGCCAAAAGATAATAAAAAAACCGAAATATTTTGCAATTTGACAACATTAAAATAATTAGTTGCCGGCGGCGTCGCGGGGTTGAAGGCAGAAAGGGGAGCGGCGAGGAGTTAAATTAAGTTTGTTATGCATTTGTCGTCTCGTGAGGTGTTTTTGTTGTTGTCATAAATGTTGTTTTTGTTGATGTTATGCAACAATGCCACAATTCGATGAATCTTTTTTGAGAGACTCTGCCTTGGCCGAACGTTGGCGTTTCTATTCATCGGCGTATTCATATACGCTGAAGCAAGATCAACATCATAATCATCAGCATGATCATAATGATCAGCATGAGCATCATCATCATAATGATGATTGGTCGCCAGATTCATCCCGTCAACGGCAATCATGGTCACAGCTTGATAGCAACAACAATAACAACAACAGCAATGGCAAGACACTGCATAACATCAAATGTTATAGACGACGTAAATACAAAAAATTGCCACGTTTGGTATTGCCAACAACAACAACAACAACAGCCACAACATCATCATCATCATCGATTGGTACCCCAGTGATGCCCATGCCCATGAACCAGTCCCTGCCCATGGTCAAGAATGTGATGTATTGTAAGTGAAAGTTGCACGCGCGATCATTGAAACAAAAATAACAAGTGTCAGTTGCACCCTTCTCTTCTTCTTCTTCTTCTTCCCTTTCTCTCTAACCACCCACTCTATGTACATTTCGTGTCTGAATACGGGTGATGCTCCCTTTCCCCCACTTCCCACTCCCACACGGATTGTTAAGCACACAATAATTTACTTTTTTTTTCCCCGAGTCATGCAAATGTCTATTGAATATGTAAATCATTTGCATTTTGTTTGCTCACAAAAAAAAAAAAAAAGAAAATACATTGTGATAGATTGTACATATTTCGAAATTTAATAAGTTTTTAAAACAATTTTGATAATTGTTTTTGTTGTTGCCTCCTCCTACCCTACAACTCGCTACTCACTGAAACTATCCGATATCAATACTTAAGCAATAACTTAACGGTGCATTTCAATAGCAGATTAAGCAGCCGATTCATAATGACTGTAACTAGTGTTCTATTTATCCGATCAGATTAAAATTTGGGGCTCTGACTATCACATGATTAAATTTCATAGCGATACTTCAACTGCTTCACCTATAATATCGTATAAAGCTATATGATATAGTGCCCGATCCAAGAGATTTTCATACTTGATCTTGCCCAGATAATAAAAAGGTCAGATAGCACCGATAGCTCTTAAGATGGCTGAGTAAAACGCACACATTGCTATATCGCATCAGCTTCTCATGCTGATCAAGAATATATATACATTATGGGGACGGAAACGTCTGTTTCTGTGCGTTACAAACATCTGACCAATTTTATCATATCCTTTGCAAGGGTATAATAATTGTATCGGATTTAGAGGAAAGTAAGGGGGGCTGGGTTTGATGGGAAGTTGCCGGATCTAGTTCAGAGCGTCATTAAATCATGAAATTTGAGAATTTGTCATTTCTGTTTCAATTGAGTTGATTGCAAATCGGGAAATGATTGACATTATAGTACATATATGAAGAATATTATCGTACTTTAAGTGGGTAATAAGAACTCTACGATGAGTAACAAGTTTTTTAAAATTCCAAATGAGAGTTGCAATAATTATAATAATAGCATGGGAAGGGGGTGGAAAATGAATAAGAATTTATAATCGAATGTGAATCATAATGAATGTCCGATATGAATATATGTATACATATGATAATGTGATTTATGCTAATGATTGTGCATTCATCGACTTTTCATCGTATTTAGACGGCAGCATCAGTTCTCCATCCACGCCCAACAATTGCACGGGGGTGTTGGAGTGGGCAGCGGAGGCGGCGGCGGAGGAGGAGTTGGCGTCGGCGGCTGTAGCAGTAGTAGCAATAATAGCATCAATAGCGGCACTTACTCAGCAACGGGCACACAATCAGCATCCAATCTTTCTGGTACACCGCCGCCGCAAAGTGAACGGGTTGGAGTAGGAAGCGGTGTACCGCCAGCACCGCCTACGACAACAACGGGATCATCGGGACATAAGAACAGTTTAAAGGGAACAAAACTAGCGCGTAGGGCGCGTTCCTTTAAGGACGATCTAATCGAGAAGATCTCATTGATGCGTACCACCAACAATACGCTGGGACGATCCCACTCACCGCATTCGCCAAGGGCAAAACATGGATCAGCTAAACCGCCGCCAACCACCGAGGAGGTTCAGCGTTCTACGCAAACATTGGAAACGCATGTCAAGGATATATCGAATGCCCTTAAGCATTTCCGTGATGTTATACTCAAGAAGAAGCTGGAAGTTTTGCCAGGCAATGGAACAGTCATACTGGAGACCATAGCCAGCATGTATTCTGGTGAGTAGCTAGATGAGATAATCAGTATTATGATACGAAATCACAAGTTGTAATCTATTTCCATAGTTATACAATCCTACACATTAAACGAGAATAGTGCCATTATGAGCTCAGCCACACAGCAGGTATCCCAATCTCTGGGTAAACTCATTAAACTCTGCGACGAGGTGATGCTCAGTGAGGAGAGCGGGGAGTGTGCCTCCTTGAGTAATGAGAATGTGCGCGAGGTTATCGATCTACTTGAAGATGCAGTTCGAGTAAGTTACCCCGTAACCCCCGTTTAAACTGTATCCAAGCCAATCATCCTCTGATTGCTTTTCCTATAGAATCTCGTGACATTGGCACAGGGCAAACTAAAAGAGCAGGATCAATGCGCTTTTCGTTACGGTGGCCCTGGTCTGGGTGGCATTGGAGCGGCTGCTGAAATAATGGGCGCCGTTGCTGCATCCACCGCCGGGGCTGCTTCCTGCACCTCCAACTCCGTGGCCAATATGCGAGTCTCTGCCGATGCAGCGGCAGCAGCCGCTGTGGCCCAGCGTACATCGCTGCCGGATATAGCATTAACGCCCAAAGAACGCGATATACTCGAACAGAGCAATGGGAATCCCATGCGAGGATCGCATAGCACTGAGAGCATATTACGCGACACAAGTCCACCGCCGAAACCGCCGCTGCCCAATCGGGTTAGCAATCCCCCACCGTTGCCGCCAAAGCGGCGAAGCCAGCAATCCCAACAGGCGGGCGGCGGCAATTCCTCATCATCTACCACCGCATCCACCTCGAACCAGGCCAGTCCGTTGCCCTATACCCAATCGCATAACATTAGTCTCAATTCGGATTTGGATTGTAGCTCAAATTTCTCGCTCTTAAACTATGGTGTGGATCGGTAAGCCCCTGTGAATTCCTACACTCTCCATCACTTACAACATAAACTCACTCAATTCTAGACTATCGGTACGATCACGGTCACCAGATGAGAATAGCCAATGCTCTTTCGACTCTGCCCTGAATCATTCACGCGATGAGGAGGATCACCAGCAACATCAGCAGCTGCAGCAGCAGCAGCAACAGCAACTGCTCCAAATGAAATCAACAGCGGCAAAGCAATCACTTCATCAGTTTGATGATGATGTGGATAAATTAATTAGCTACAGTGAGTATTGTGCAACCATTGACCATTTATCACAATCCAATTCCGAATCCCATGCAGAAACAACAATGGATACAAAGGCAATAGCATCTATGGCCACCGCTGCCCAAATGTCAGGGCCGTTGCCAGCTGGAGGTGCTGCTGATACCAACACGGAGCTGCGTAAGGCAGCCGATATTCTAACCAGCAATCGTCATTCAAATGAATCGGGTACCTCAAAGATGTCATTTCCTTCGTTTTTTCTTTTCATTTTGTGTTGTTTTTGTTGTTGTTGTTGCTGTTAATTCATAATCTAAAGAATGCAATCGAAATGTGTGTAAATCTCAGGTGATATCTGTAAATAATTCCTGCCTCGAATGGCAATCATGTGATTGGGCGACCAAGTCGAAAGCCATTTAAGTAATCGAACAGTTTTTTTTCTAGTTTCGTTGTGAATGAAATTTTTCCGTAATACTTGAACACGATCCTTTACTTTCCTGTCCCCGTCCCCTTCTCCAACTACATCGAATGAGTGCTTAAAAGATAATTTGCTCTACATTAACGATTGCATTCCTTTGATTGATAACTTATTTGCTATTATTTATTGTATTAGTTATTTCTCTTGCCTATTATCTTTTGTGCCTTCCTTTTGCTTTCTGTATACCTTTAGTCGCTAGTTTGATTAGTTGCTTATTCTCTTTATCTATTACGATGATTTCACACTCATATATGTTGTATATATATTCTTTGCACAGGTTTCGTATCGATGATGTCGTTGCGCACCTCCACGCAAAGTGTATCGAAGCGTTCCTCCGACCAAAGTGTGCAATCCTCAACAAAATCATCGAGTAGCAATTCAGAGATTGCATTTGGCAGTAGTAGCAGTGAATTGACGACGACAACAACAGCAACAGCAGCAGCAGCTGCTGCAACTGCAACTGCAAGCAGCAGTGAATATCAGCAAATAAATCAGCGACACACATCCACAACAACCACGACAAGCAGTGGCAGCACCACCACAACCAGTACTAGCACTAGCTATGAACACGAGCAGACTAACAGCAGTTCCTCGCCTGAATTGGCACCTGCCTTGCCACCAAAGATACAGCGGACATTGACGCGTCATGAGTCTGGTAGCCTGATGATGGATGAGGTGGACGATTCGGGGGCAGAGATTGCTGAATTGAGGCAAATGTCGCCGCATCATCATCATCGTTTGCATCATCATCAACAGCAACAGCAGCATCAGCATCATCATAATCATCATTCGTCTTCGTCCCAGTTACATCAGTGGCATTCCAAGCATCATAGTCTGATTGAGCCGCCACAAAATTCGCATTTTGCCAGCAGCTGCACGGCATTTGATCGCCATTTAGTTGAGGAGCCGCCACCATTGCCAATGAAGAAGAAGCACAGTAAGTAAAGATTCGCCAAATGAGCACATATATTTTTATTTTTCTTTGTGACGGAATTATTGTGTTTTATTTTACTTTTTCCATTTTGTTTTTTTTTTTTTTCTTCCTCTTCTATGGGTATATTTTACGTTTCTTTGTATTGTGATGTGTGTCTGTAATTTATATATTATTTTTCATCGTTTGTTTTTTTGTATGTGTGTGTGTGTGTGTGTGTGTGTGCATGATCCTCCTCATCCTCATGTGTCATAACTTGACCGCCTTGGCATAGATAAAATCCATGCTAAGCGGTAAGTAAAGCAGTCTCTCTCTCTCTTTCTCTATCCCTCTCTCATAGCCATTAACATATTTTGATGTACATATAGAGTATTTTACATATGTGGATTGTATTTAACAATCCTTATATGTACTTTGTTTTATGTGTGTGTGTGTGTGTGTGTGTGTGTGCTTGTCTGCTGTGTATGTGTTTATGTATATTCAATTTGAATCCCCTAAGCGCATCCCACACACTCACAGAACAGTCAACATAAATCTCTCGCACTTAACTCTTTAACTTTTCTATTCATAGACATTTTCGGAAACCAAGTTTTCTATATTCTGAATGCATAACAAACATTTCAATTAAATCCAAAAACCCATCTAAGAACAAGTTGCTGATTTTCAATCTGAACTGTTCTATAATATATGTGATAAGATATAGTGCCCGCTGATTCGGTTCTCTATAGCCGATGTATTACCAAGTGGACATCCATTGAAAGCAAACAAAACACATAAACTAATTACAGAAAAGTACTTTAAATTGAAATAAATCTATTATATGTAGTAATCCACCCACTTAGTATTTCATAGACTTTCAACGAGCGAATCGTTTTCGAAGCTTTGATTAACTAGTCATAGATTAGTTCGTGTTCAGATTCCTGAATGAATATGGTATCCTAGCCATGGCTCCTTAATGGGTTGCTTAGAACCACTTCATTGTATGTGTTTTGACTGCTTTTTTAAGTAACTTTGTACATCATGAACGATTTGTTTTATCGATTAATCGTTTTACAGACATATTTAGAGCGATTCTTAGACAAATAAAACTATTTCAAACAACAAGTGGGCCCAACACAACCTTATCAAGGTGATTTCTGCAATCTTCCAAATCCAAATCTTTCAGTTCTTACAAAATTTGCGTGTATATCTTAGGTCCAAGAAAATCTCATTAAGTTTTATTGAAGCTTTCAGATTATGAAAATGTTGGTTTCATTATTATTTTCTTCATTATTGCACATCATTCATTGAACGTTGGAATGATTGTTATTTAATGTGATGTGTGATCCTTGTCAGACAAACTTCACTCATTCTTCAGCAACAACTTCAGACGACCTGCAACAACAACAACAACAAAAACATCATCAAGAACCACCCACACATTCATAAATTAGTCAACCAAAATCAAACCAAAAACCAGAAAAAGCAGTTAAGCATTTTGTTTAGAAACTTTATTTATAGCACAAACCGTATGGCGAATGATAAAGTTTGCCAAATTGTTGTACGTAAGACTCTAACCCATCTAAATTATCGTTCCAATCAACATCTAGTGTTTCAAAGTGTGGCCTTCTCGGGTAAGTCTGTGTGTGTTATTAGAGGAACCAAAAACAAAAACAAAACAAAACCATAAATAAATCTATAAAAACGACAACCAAAATTTACATAAATCAACACAATAAAACAACTGAAAAGGCTTGGGCCATGCTTGTGATTAGCTCATATGATATTCTTTCGGATTCGAGTTGTGAATTGGAAAGGATATGTTGCTGATCCCCCCTCCCCCTCTAACAAATTTGCTCCTGCTGCGCTGCTGCTACTGTATATCATTTATTATTTTTTTTTTGTTTTGGTTGGCATCTCTAATTATAATTTTTTGTGTTATATGTTTCAGAATTGTTTCCTCTGCTATTTTCATTGTTTTTGTTTCGTTTGTTTTCTGCTTAACCAATCCAATCCAAAAGTACCAAATTCTATGAGAATCAATGGATATATGTATAAACATATACATATATAACTATGTATATTATTTTTGTGCGTCCCTTGTTGGACTTGTTTTTGTTGTTTGTTGTAATGCGAACCACCTGGTGGTGTGGTTGTGTGTGTGTCCATTTGGATCAGGGATTTTTAGCTTTACTACCTGTGTGTATAACCCCCCAAGCAATCCAAATGTAAAGGATATATGATGTGTATCCCGTCCCAGGAAACCAACCGCTTCTTTAGCTAAATAGATAAACAATACATATATGTATATCGAATTGACTCTAATCAATTATTAATTTATCCTCACACAGTTTTGGCCTACATGGAAATATGCTCGGCATCAACGCGTTCCATTGAGCAACATCGTCATACAATGCACGCCTGCAACATTAGTCGGAATATAACCCACAGCCAGACGATGAAGTAAGTGATATTGTGGTAAATTTTAAGGACGAAACATTTATTAATATCATATATTAATAGCATTATGCAGATGAGCAAGGAACTATCGCCGGAGATGGAAACACCGCCGGCTCTTCCGCCCAAGAATTACAAGCAGCGCAAGCCCTCAATGTCCACATCGACGACGACGGCAGTGCCGGCGACAGCAATGCCCACAATAATTACGACCCCGCCCCCGAGTCCAAAGCCAGCGCTTGGCGAGAATGGCTCCGGACTGCGGAATAGTCGTATGACCACAGTGGCAGAAGAGTTGGCCACAGAGGGAGAGATGAACACCTTGCCACCGCACTCCACAATCGTAGTTGATAGCAATGAGAATGTTGCTGGGTCTGGTGATTCAGCTGTAACGGTTTCTGGAGTCGGTGGCAATGGCCAGACATTTTATTGTCATTCACATCAGCTGCCCAATGAGACGGCGGGACACAATGATGATGAGGACAATGAACAGCCGATAAGTACACCCAAAATGCTTGAGGATCAGCAAGGAGGAGCGGCAGATGATGGACGGCAAGCACATGAGGACGATGATGAGGTTGAGGAGGAGGATGAGGAAGAGGAGTCGGAAGAGCCGGATGAAATGCTGGTCAATATGCTTGAGGAAGTCGATATAACGCCATATTTAATACTCAAAAAGAAGGACGAAGATGGTCCCGAGGTCAAGGGCGGTTACATTGATGCCCTCATTGTGCATGCGAGTCGTGTGCAAAAAGTCGCCGATAATGGTAAACATCATCAGCGTCGTCGTACCCCCCATTCCCATAAACATACTCATTCACATCTATTCTCCATTCATTCTGTTCGTGCAGCATTCAGCGAGGCTTTCATCACCACCTTTCGCACCTTCATTCAGCCGATCGATGTGATCGAGAAGCTGACCCATCGCTATACATACTTCTTCTGTCAGGTGCATGACCAGAAACAGAAGGCAGCCAAAGAGACCTTCTCGCTGCTGGTGCGCGTAGTCAATGATCTGACGTAAGTAGCCAAATTCGATCCCCCCCCACGTGTTAGTACCTAATAGTATTCTTTTTCGTCACCTCGCCCCCCGACCATTAATTATGTAGGTCAACAGATCTAACCAGTCAGCTACTCATTTTGCTGGCAGAGTTTGTGTATCAACTGATCTGCTCCAGCCAACTCTATCAGGCCAAATTGCTGCACAATAAATTTGTGGAGAAAGTCAATCTCTATAAGGAGCCAAAGACCTATGGCTTCCTCAACGATACCGACCATGCGGCCGGCATGGGATTCGGTTTCGGTTCTGGTTTCGCCAATGCCGTCGGCGGACCAGCAGGCAATGGCTGTGGTAGCCAAATAAGCCTGCTCGATCTGAAGTCGCTGGACATTGCCGAACAGATGACACTTTTGGATGCCAAACTGTTCCAAAAGATTGAGATACCCGAAGTATTACTATTTGCCAAAGATCAGTGTGAGGAGAAATCGCCCAATCTCAATAAGTTCACCGAGCACTTTAACAAAATGTCCTATTGGGCGCGATCCAAGATTCTGCGTCTCCAGGATGCCAAGGAGCGTGAGAAGCATGTGAATAAGTTTATCAAAATAATGAAACATCTGCGCAAGATGAACAATTATAATTCGTATTTGGCTTTACTATCGGCCTTGGATTCGGGGCCCATACGAAGGTAAGTGAGACAGACAGCGAGATAAAGAGAGAGAAAGAGATATAAATTTATATAAAATATTGAAATTTTCTACAGATTGGAATGGCAAAAGGGCATTGCCGAGGAAGTGCGTTCATTTTGCACACTCATCGATTCCAGTTCCAGTTTTCGAGCCTACCGTCAAGCCTTGGCCGAAACGAATCCACCCTGCATCCCCTACATGTAAGTGGCCAAGACGGCAAATCATAACAATCAGAAATCTCATGCGATTCTATTCCACAGCGGTCTAGTTCTACAGGATCTGACGTTCGTGCATGTGGGCAATCAGGACTATCTGTCGAAGGGCGTCATTAATTTTTCCAAACGTTGGCAGCAATACAACATTATTGTGAATATGAAACGTTTTAAGAAATGGTAAACGAATGATGAATCAATTTGTTCCACAAGATTTCTTATATCTCATCTTTTGATTCAGTGCCTATCCATTTCGACGCAATGAACGAATCATACGCTTCTTCGAGAACTTTAAGGACTTTATGGGCGAAGAGGAGATGTGGCAGATATCGGAGAAAATAAAGCCACGCGGTCGTCGTCCGGTTAACTATTAGTTTTCATTCACACACACACTCACACTCACACCCACACACACACAACTAAATAGTGCAATGGGTTCCACTTCCACCGTATGATGGAGGGAACCCCTTTACCCCAATACTACTTACTTACTATTCGAAATGGGTCTGAATAAACATCATACACTATTCGCCTATCCACATATACATACATACATACATACAAACATAACATTTAGAGATGCCCAAGCCAATAAGATGAAAACGACGGATACGGATATATGAACTATATAAACTATATATACACATATATTGCGCATAAGAAGCAATTAGTTGAGAAATATTATGCATGTATTATATTAATCCCAAACAAAAAAACAAAAACTTAAAAGCAAAGATAAAAAAAACCTTCAACTTGCACCAATATACCAAATGTAATGAAAAAACAAAAAAACAAAATAAGAAATTCCGTTCAAATCTTCTTGAATTTCATTCTGTGTGTGTAAACGCCCCGCACCCCGCGGCCCTTGCTATATTTTGTGCAATCTTTTGAATATACAACACAACGAATTTTCAAATACTGTAATTGCGTGTATATGTATGTATGTAGAGGAGACCTAACTTGTGTTTTTTATTTGAAATATATACAAATACATATATAAATATACATACAACAAAACGAAAAACAAAAACCTAAACATAGGAAGCAAAACAAAATGGAATAGTTAAAACAAATCGGCAATTAGCTAATCAAACAGTAACAAATGCAATCCACAGATAAAACACCAAAAACAAAACAAAAACAAAAACGATGATTAGAACAAATAATCAATTAGTAAACAAATTGGCTAATGCGTACAAAATTCTATATAACTTTTGTGTGTGTAGGACTTAACTATATACATATATATTTACATCTCTATACAAATATTATACATATATAAATATATTATTACTACTATCATAAATTTGTACGCCAACTGAAAGTGCCAAGTGCCAAAACAAAAAAAAAAAAAAAACAAAAGGTGTAGGCGTGCGTGTGCATACAGCTAATGCTCAGTCAGATCAGATCCAGTTTCAAGCAAATTAAATCAAATTATATGAATGACATTTAATCGATCAGATCAGTTAAGCCTGTCGTAAAACCCCCAACTAACCGATAATTTACCTCCGCCTCGCATTTGTTTAAACAAAAACGAAAAGCTGTATGCACATTAATTGGAATAATCAAAATCACATATAGAAACACACCAACTACACCCATCCACACACACACACACACACACACACACACACACACAAACAAAGGAAACTCAATTAAACGAATCAACTTTTAAAGTTACAAAAAAATTCAAAAACCACAAACAAAAAAAAGGATGAAAAATTTCAAAAACAAAACAAAAAAAAAAAAGTATATATGAAATTGCTTTTACGTGTATAGCCAACTAAATATTTATATACAATATACAACATATACATACACAAATATATATATATACATACATATATATACATACAATCAAGAAAGATCCGTTAAAGTTATTACCTTAAAAAGAAAATATGAAAAGCTCTATATAAAGTGTAAATTAGATAAACTAAGAAAAACTTAATAGATATATACCTATATACTCGTATGTATTTGCATGAGACACAACACACACACACACACATACATACATTGTAGATGCTACCACGTCCAAAAATTTCCTATATCCTTGCCAGTCAGTAAGGATATTACGGAAAGGAAGCATAAGCGACTCCGATTACAAACAGTTTTGGATCATATTGTTGTACCTAGCAGCTCTGTCTAGTTCTTCTAAATCCTAGTAAAAAAAAAAAAGGAAATCTCAAAATGGAAACACAAAAATTTAGTTTATATTTTATCAAGTAGAGCAAGAGAGAGACAAAAAACTTAATTTAAAGAAATTGTTTAAAGCAAATTCGAAATTATATTGCTTAAAAGTTGTTATTAAATTTGTGTATTGTGCAATAATTTTTTTGTTTTTGGCATTCAAGTGTTGACGAGCTGCCAGGTTGACCGAATTGTTACTAATGGTATCCTTTACACACACACACACACACATACATACACAGACACAAAACTTTCTCATACAGACAAAAGAATGTACAAATTTGCAAATTCTTAAACTTTGAGCTTGAAAGAGAGCTCTAAACGATTATATTTATTCTACATACATATACATATATATATGTAGTAAAAGCACATATACTCAAACACACTCACACACTTACATAAACAGAAGAACACGCACATAGAAACAAGACTGTCTTTAGGATATATGTAGTAGTATTTCATTTATCTAATCAAAGCTACATATTGTATGTACTGCTTATAGAAATTGTTAAAATGGAACTTTGACATAAGTTGCATGTACACACACACACACACACACAAACACACACCCACACACACACACACACACACACACAGTCGCCTAGTTTATCCTTTGAAGGACTAAGCGCTCATCTGATGATATCTCTGATTTAGTCATTGCTTTGTATGTGCCTATTATCGATTTTTGATGTATGTACTATTTCAACATCAGTTTTAATCTACAATTTACACTTTTATTATGCATTGTATGTATCGTAAAAGCAACAAAAACAACAAAAAAAAAAAAAAAACCAACTTTAACAACAAACGGAATGGATATTATAACTAAACAAAAACCACAACTTATTAAAAACATATACATAAATATGTATATATCTAAATATATATATATATAAATGATTAATAAGCGATACCTAACGATAAAATACCTAATACGTTTTTTTTAAATAACTTTTTTTTCTTTTTGTCTCAGTTTGTATATGTATGTTTAACTTAAACAATTACTTTAAATCAAATTATTATCTGATGTCATCACGTAATTGTAATTTTGTTCCCTCCCTGACAAAAAAAAAAAAAAAAACAAACTTTCCTTTGACTCTCCCCTCTCCCACACTTGAAGTAGAGCAATTTTCAATTGTAAATGTATTTGTAACTAAATGTTATGCGTCTATTCGTAAGAATTGAAAAACAACATTAAAAAAAAAAAGAAAAAACAAAAAATATTAAAAAAAAGAAATTGAAAAAAAAAAAACGAAGAAAACACAAAAATAGATACACAATAAATGTATTTTTTCTTTGAACGAATTTTTGGTGTGTTTATTTTGCATTAACTTATTGGATAAAAAACCAGAGGGCCGTGGCTAACTTCGACCGTGCCGAAGTTTGTATACCCTTGCAAATTTTTTAGTAACTGTTTAATCTAAAAAGGGTTTAATCAATCTCAGCGTAGGATATAACGAAAATTTTGATGAAAGGCACTGTTATCCATCCATCCTTCCCATAGAAGCTATATGATATAGTTACCCGATCTTTATTAAATTCGGCACAGTCATTAACATAAATATTAAACTATCGAATGTTTAATTTGAAAGCAATCGTGTTAAAAGTAACGAAGTTATTGACAAAAGTCACTGTTTTCGACCGATCGTTCCTATGGGAGGTATATGATATAGTTACCCGATCTTGATCAGATCAGATCAGAGTTGTTTATAGGTGCAATAAACTAACCAATATTAAATTTCATGACGATAGCTCAGAAAGTAGCGAAGTTCTTCAGAAAAGTCACTGTTCGTAACTTTGCCGTTTGTATGGGAGCTATATGATATAGTGGTCCGATCCGGCTGAATCCGAGATATACAAACTACATGCAAAATTTCAGCTCTGTAGCTCCTACGGTCTAGGAGGAGTTCCCGTTGATCCAGACGGACGGACGGACGGACATGGCTATTTGAACTCGTCTCGTCGTGCTGATCAAGAATATACAGTGAAACCTCGATATAACGAATCTGAGGGGGATCGCAAAATTATTCGTTATATCTATTGATTCGCTATAGGTACTGAAATGTAAAACCTTAGTATAACAAGGGACTTAACAAAAAATTCGTTATATTGGGTTTTTCGTTATAACGAAGTTCGTTATATCGAGGTTTCACTGTATATACTTTATATGGTCTGAGATGCTTCGTTCTATGCATTGCACACTTTTGATCAAAATGAATACATATACCCTTTTTGCAAGGGTATAATAAGTGTATAAGTAGCGGGAGATAACTTTTGGGAATGCTAATATTAACTAGATTTTTCAGGAATGAGCGAACATATCATAAAATTGAACGACATTGGATTCCCACCCCCTTTTCTTTCTTCTTTCAGAAAACAGAAGATGCTTTTCAAGTCTTATTCTTCGTATTCCATTCCTGTGACATCTGGGGTACCTCAAGGTAGTCATCTTGGCCCCCCTGCTTTTCACTTTATTCATTAACGATCTTCCATCAGTCATTATTCATTCGCGTGCTGACGATGTTAAGCTTTGTCTTATTTATAAAGAAACAGATTCATTTAAGCTGATCTTAAACATTTTCAATCCTGGTGCCAGTTTAATCTACTAAATCTTAACACTACCAAATGCAAGGTAATGACTTTTTATCGTAATTCTCCTCAACTGGTCACTTATTTTCTAAACATTAGTTCTTTGGAACGTCTTAATAATATGAATGATTTGGGCGTCCCTTTGGACCATATTTCCACCACGGTCGCAAACGCCATGAGTGTTCTGGGTTTCATTAAAAGATGGTCAAAAGAATTTGACCACTAAAGTTCTTTTTACTTCGCTTGTCCGGATCTTGTATGGATCTTGCATTTGGTCACCTCAATATGAGTCGCACCAGATTAGACTTGAATCAGTTCAAAAGGAGTTCTTGCTATTTGCTCTTCGTGGCTTAAGCTGGGATCGAAATGTCAATTTGCCGTCGTATTCTAGACTTCTAGACTTCTTTTGATTAACCTTCCTTCCTTAATTAACCGTAGAATTATGCTTGGTGCTCCTAATCGGTGATATTGACTCGCCTGAGTTATTGGCTCAGGTAAATGTAGGCAGAGTAGACATCCTATTATAGCTTTAACCCTTCTAACTATGCCATGCATGAACCTTTTAGAGTCCTCTGCTCTGATTACAAGCTTTTATTCCCTGTAATCTGCTCAGAGTCTTCTATTAACACACTTGAAACATCTATCCTTTCCTATTTAGTTCATAGATAGCTGTACTATTATTTGTTTGTCTGTTTTTTCCATTGTGTATCTGTCCACGCGATTCGTCGGTCGGTCGGGTGGGAGGTGGGCAGCTATCTGCTTGGGCTCGCGCGTAACAGGCTTTAGTATCCTCAACTTCCGCTAAAAGACCTTTGAGGCAGAAGACGATTCAAACGAATTTCAGTTGAATTGGGATTCAAATTTGAAATTTACCGTTAAGTGCAGCGAATTCAAGTTTCACACCACTCGGCTGTTAACGCTCTGTTAGTTAGGCGAAACAAAACGAGTTAACAGTCCGAAAATGAGTTAGCAGACTCAAAATGAGTTAACAGACTCGAAATTTAAATTTTGAAATTAAAAAGTAAATTTAAATCAAGCTCGCCGCAAATTCAGTTTCAATTTGAAGTGCCACAAACAAGTACGTTTACTCGAAAGAGCAAAATAATTA
The DNA here is from genome assembly GCA_018150345.1 of Drosophila equinoxialis. Taxonomy (NCBI): domain Eukaryota; kingdom Metazoa; phylum Arthropoda; class Insecta; order Diptera; family Drosophilidae; genus Drosophila; species Drosophila equinoxialis. Next base: position 2,922,232 of record JAECWI010000002.1, on the reverse strand, counting down.
AGAAATTGCAACTGAAAACCAAAAAGAAAATTAACAAATACGAAACTAAAAATTGGCAAAATCAAAAATTTAGAAAAAAAATAAACAAACAAGAAATTTGTATATATACAATTTGTTAATCTTGTACGCGATCTATGACCCAACTAACAAAAAAAAAAAAAAAGCAACAAAAAATAGTAATAATAATAAATAAAACTTGCCGATAAGGCGGCACACCGAGATCATTTTCATTTTATTTTTTGGTTTCCCCCAGATGAGCTTAAGGTTTTTTTTGTGTTTTTTTTTTTTGGTTTTGATTTAATATCAACCAATCAATTCGAAACGATCGACCTACCGATCGTTCGTTCGTTCTCGTTCGTTTAATTTCAACTAATATCCGCTCTTGCATCGTTTATTTAATTACATTTTTTAAATTGAAAAAGATGGAAGCCTCCACAAGTGTGTGTGTGTGTGTGTGTGTGTGTGTGTGTGTGTGTATTGGATATTCCCTCAATTACTGTGAATCGATTCGAACGATCGATCGATCGATTGAATGTTGTTTTTAATTTTAAAAAAGTGCAAAAATTACACAATGATTCAAGACGTCGTTGAAGATTATTAATCAGGGAATGGGAATATTGGGATTTTGGGTCATGACCTATAGGTAGCCTGTACGCATTCCCATTTCCAGATTGGTTTTCATTACTTTTGGCGCGCTTCAATTCCACGATCGTTGGCCTCGGGTTCTATCTTCTAAATACTTCCTGTCAGAGCCGCAGATTGCAGATCCAAGGCAATGCTGTTTGTATGGAATGGTGTGCAAAACTCCACCCTCCGATTCGCCTCCCCCATCCCATTCGGTCTTGCTCAACGCCTTCTCAATCCTCTACACTTGACTTGGCTATCCTCTTCACATCGCAAACACACGCCTACATACAAAAGTATATACAGACCGACAGACAGACGGGCAGACACTCTCGCACCCTAGCAATCGCCTCATCAGAATCAATGTTGTATGTTTCTGTGAAGTAGCTTCTGCTTTTGCTTCTGCCTGTCCGTCTGTCCGTCTGTCCCTCTGTCCCTCTGTCCGCCTGTTTGCCGGTCCGGCCGGTATGTCTGTCTTGTCTTGGCCCAGCCTGCGTGTCTCGCTGCGTCACTTGAAGCCCACTTGGAGACAGTCTCCAGTTCCCGAGCGTCGGTTTGGTTTGTCTTGGGTCCTAACCGAAGGCCAAATGCTGTGCCCCATGCCCAATTGATGATCATTATCACTAGATTGCGAATAAGATTTGCTTGAAGGCAAAGAGCATCAATGTGGCTTTCCAATTAAGTGAATAGTTTGTGCTTATAATTCCCAATTAGTTGAGGTCGTCTGTAATTTTGCTTAGTTCTGTGAAATGTAACAATGGTTAGGGTATTTGAAGTTCGTTGTTTTCTACTGGTCTTTATTATTTTTTGTTTTTGTTGTTGTTTCTTCGTTTTTTTTTTTGTTATTTGCTGAAGATATTTTTGGTGCTTGTCTTGGCCTTTAAAAGAGCCTCTTATTCTCTCCACGGTGTAGGTTTCCCTCTGTTTTCTGTTTGTTGTTTCATTAAGCAAACATTGAGGCAAATGTTGGACATCGTTTTAATCGGTAGCCAAAAAGAGAAGGCTAGCCTGAGAGAGACCATATCCACTTAACCCGATATCCACCTACCTCCTGATCATCTATGTATGCATGTACATATATACACTGCTGAACATAATCGTAGATCATACCTAAGACTGCAATCAGAGTATCCTTCCATTCTTGTAGAGACCCTTTGAATCTTAAGATTGACCCATTCAACGATCCTGCAGTGTAGAATTCTTATCCTTCCACTCGAAATAAGTTAATATCGTTGCCTTTTGCCAACAATTTGTTTGTTGTTAATGCTATTGTTGTTGTTGTTGCTGCTGTTCACGTTGAAGTTTTTTTCCTTTATAGATTGTTTACGATCGTTTTATTTTGTATTCTCACTATTTGTCTGCCCCGTCGACAGTCCACAGAGCAACGATGTCCATGTCCATGTTGTCCAATTGTCCAACTGAAAGGTGTACACACACACACACACACACACACACACACACAGAGACAGTGACTCGAGTGCCTGCCTGTTGTCGTTGAGTGTGCGATTTCCTCTTTAGCCCAATGCACCTAACCCTAACCCGTAAACCCCTGCTCCCTCCTTACCCCCCACCGGTTCAAGAACAATCACATTCACCTTGCCTTATGGACCATAGGTAGAGCTTCATCTGGTTCTCTCTCCCTCTATCTCTCTCTCTCTCTCACTCTTTATCTCTGTATTCTTCAGTTCTTCTTCTGTTTTCGTCCATCGGTTCCATCGTTTGGACGTTTGCTTCTTTATTTTCTTGGTAATAAGGTGCGAGAAAGGCAATAATCGTAAAGAGCCAACAAATTGTTGTTGCTGCTGCTGCTGCTGTTGCTGTTGTCGCATCGTTTCACGCTAAAATGTTAATCTGTTGGCTTATATTTCTCTCAGCTCCCTGCTTCTCAGTAGATAGATGAAGAAGAAGCACATGGTGGGAATGGGAATGAGAATGGAGATGGCGATGGGGCGGAGGAAAGCAATTACAATGTGTGCTGATGACAACTGGACAAGTGGATAACATTTCATGGCTTCATTGTTAAACTGGCAATTAAGGGGATTCTACTGCAATCCCGATTTCAAGATCCTTTCAGCTCTCTCCAACAATCTACTACCAAAATCTGTGCCTCACGTGACAATCTATTCCCTCCCCCGCTGAATAATATTCCAAATTCCATTCCGGATCCATAATACGGCAGAATCGTCGTCTGGCACTCACTTGTCATGTGACGGGAATCCAAAAGTCGTCTTATCATTTGCTGCTGAGAGAGTTTTCAAAACAAATAATTTCATCTATTTTTAAACAAAACGAAATCAAGCTCCCAGTCAAGTCCCCGGCCCGGAGTGACGTAGTGTGACTCTGAAACTGCGCTCTTTCTTTCTTCAAGATGGAAATCTACTTCCGTGAAATGCCCTGATTCATTCCCGTAAAGAAAATGCCCACATAAATCATGCAATTAAATGAATGTCTTGAAAACCAATTAAGTGATTGCAAAAAAGAGACTTTACTTTTCTCAAGCCCAAGGTTTATTCTTCATTTAAGAATTTTGTATAATTGCAATTGCCTTTGCTCTTACTCCTCCTCATCCTCTTGTGGTTAATGTGGACTTAATTGCCCTTGAGGGTAAATGGCAAAAAAAAAAAAAAAACTGAAAACGTCACATTCAATGACCAGTTCCCATTCCTTATACTGGCATCCTCATCAATGACGTTTCTCAGACATCTGAACAGTTGGTTGGATCCCATCACATCACATCCCATCCATCCTATTCCATGCCATCATCCCATCCATTTGTTCGTTTGTCGTCTGTTTTTAGTTAAGGCCACATGTCATTATCTTCAAGTAATTCCTCATAATCGCCATGTTTGATCTTATTAAGACACCTTAACTTGTTTTCTTGGACATCATCTACTACCAATACCAGTCTCTCAGTCTTGGTCGCAGTCCACCCCCAACCCCTCCGATAATGGTGTCCCATGCAATGCTAGCACGTTCGCTCATTCATATGAGTGAGTGCCTGTGCCCAGACGTGACGATCCGACCGACAAACCGACGATCACTTGTTCGCCAGGTTTTTGTCTCTTTTCTTCTTTCTACATATACATATATACATATGTATATATATATATTTTCTTTAAGTATCTGTTGTCTGTGTTGTCTTTTGCCTGAGACTGTGTCTGTGTCTGGGGCCCATCTCGTTGACTTTGGGTAAAACTTCACACCAGGCAAAGTGCTAACGATTGTTGGTACCTGCTCTGGCTCTCGCTCACCTGAGGCTGAGACTGCGACTGAGATTGAGATTGAGGAGAGGGCGATGAAACGGAGACACTTCAATTTGTGCCTGGCCAACGTTCCTTTTTTTTTGTTTTCTCTTTCTGTCTTAACCACTTTAAAAGTGGCAACAAAAATCCAGTAGCCATTTGATCTTCCCTTACACAGTTTGTTTTTTGTCGCCCATTTTTGGTTTTTTGAACCCTTGCAAAAAAATATCACGAAATTGTATAATAAGCCATATGCAAAATCTTAGCTAAGCAAAAATGCGAAACTGTAAACTGAAAAACTGTGCAAATATTTTGCTTCATCGGTTTTTGTAGTTTCAAAGAGTGAAGTGTAAACAAAACTGACTGACTGACTGACGATGCGATCGGGGAAGTTAAAGGAATTTCTTAATAAATATTTATTAGTAAACAAATCGGTTTTAATGTTGATTTAAGCCATTCTCTCTCTCTCTCCCTCCTTCTACTATTGGATTCATTTTTCAATTTCAATTTCAATTTGTGGTCTGTTGTTTTTGTTTTTAGCAAAGTGGATAAATATGATACAGCAGACACATCAAAGTTTCGGTTGCCGCTTGATCAAATGGTTCTATCTGGTATTAATTGTCCAGACCCTATTGTGCATTGGCCAACTGGAATGTCGTCAGCAGCAGCATCATAATCGCAATAACAATAATCCGAATAACAATCGTCGAGCGGACACATCCAGCTCGGAGGAGAATGCCAGCGATGGCATTGATAACTTCACAGAGAATGACAGTAGCATTGGCCAGCAACATGTACCGCGACGGGGTCAACGTAAGAAACAGCAGGGCAATGGCAATGGTAATGGCAATGGCAACGGATCTGGCAATCGGCACAATCGTCTCGAAGAGAATGGCATCTCCTTGTGGCTAAATGAACAGCAGCTGAAAATGCTAAGCGGTAAGGGAGAAACATAGACATTTGAGTCCTTCAATCCTTATTATCATTTTGTTGAAGACTATTAAATTGTGAATTTTTGCGGACAGCCATCTATTTTCCGGAGGGCTATTCGGATCGCATCTATGCCATACATAATAGTCGTGTTACCCACGATCTGAGGGATACATCGATATACAATTATCTGGTTATACCATCTGAGGTGAACTATGTGAATTTCACATGGAAATCGGGTCGTCGCAAGTATTTCTATGATTTCGATCGTCTACAAACCATGGATGATAGCATTCTAAAGGCCCCAACTCTATCAATACGTAAAAGTGGACGCATACCGCAGGAGCAGAAAAGTAAGTAAACCAAAATCGACCCATAAACCCTTCAAATACACAAATCCAAATATGTCTGTGTGTGTTTTAATGTGGGTGTATGCCTAATTCCAAGCTAGATTTTAGCATATTTCTGCCCTGCACTGGCAACAGCTCGGGCACTGCATCCTTCAATGTCGGCCTCAAGATCCAGAATCGCAACAACAAGCCGCTCTCGGGCACACCCATTCGTCTGAACTTCAAAAAGGAATGCGCACATAGAGGTGTGTATGATATAGACGCTTCCAACCCTACTTCACTAACAACTTTGCAAGGTAGTGTATATGAAAAGTCAATAAAAAAAAAAAAAAAACGACAAAACAAAAACACAAACACAAATGCTTACATATATATTTCTATACCTAGTTTGTAATTTGTATTTGTCTCCTGTATATCCTGAAGCCCATATCCGTATCCCATATCCGTTTCTAGGTTCCATATTCGATTCGCCAGATTTATAAAAGAACACAACTTAAACTTCAATTTTCAATATAAATTCTATTGGAAACCAAACAAATATATTCAAAGTAGAGTATCCATAATGAGTATTCATTTCTTTAATAACTGACTAATCAAGTTTTTTTAATGCTTAAAGTGCAAATCTAATCAAAATGAATGAGACGAATGAATACTCATTTATAGTAGAAAAAAATGAGGCCTTAATCTGTAAATACTACTCGAACACATTCACTCGTTTAATGAATGATTAAATGAGTCTTTAAATTAAAACGACTTAGGTAAATACTATTGAAAGTCGTTTATTCTTGAAAGATAACAAAGACGAATGATTGGTCAATTAGTTTCGAATAAGTTTGAATTCTAATCGAACTCGTTCATTCGTTTACTGCTTGACTAAGTTAAACGAATATAGAAAGAATGGAAATGAGTATAGTAAATGGAAGAAGCTGCAATTAAGAAACAAATTCAATACATATAAAACAAATGAAATTGAATGAAATGAATATATACTCATTTTCCAAAATCATTATCAATGAAAGCACTCAAAGTCCACTCATTGAAGTACTTAATTCTTTTGAATGAAAACTCATTCAAACAGAATTCAGCAAATCCTTAAATTATCCAATTTTTCATACAAAACGTTTTATATTCGTATTTCAAGCATGAATACTCATTGTCAATATAATCAATATATTTGAATTCAAAATATCCAAATGTTCATATAAATCTGGCTATTGCAAAAAAAGAAAATTTGCATGCAATACCTCAAATCCTTTGGCCAAGTTTCCAATTCCAATTCCCATTCCCATCCCCGTTCAATTCACCTAATCATCGAATCATTCAAACTTATTCATTCATTCCTGTACATTGCGTAGGCTATCTCACACTTAATCATGCTTCAAATTGCTTTTTAGTGAATACATTTAGTAGCCCGAGATTTTGAACATTATCTCATTATTCATATATATCCAAATAGACTTTGAGTTTATCTTTAAAAATCACTTGTACTCTATTCATTCTTTGACTTGGCTCACTCAATATGAATTCAGCTACTTGGCCCAAGTACCCAAGTTGGGTTTAGTTAAATGTTAAATGATAATATTATGTCCATTGATTGAGTGTCAAAATTTAGAAATATTTGAGTAGCAAATTGACTTCTTCCTCATTTTCACGTCATGCCAAAAGGCTTTATAAGTACCCACCCTCCGCCTTTGCCTCCGCCCATTCCCCCCACCCATCACTTTCACTTAAAATACAACAACATGCCAGATATTCTCCTTCTCTTCGATCGATATCGAACTAAACTAAAAAACTTAAGCTCCCGATCCAGAATGCAGTTTGAAATGCGGCAAGAACGGTTATTGCAACGAGCACAACATCTGCAAGTGCAACGTGGGCTACACTGGCGCCTATTGTGAGACGGCCTTCTGTTTGGCACAGTGCCTCAATGGTGGCAATTGCACAGCTCCCTCTGTCTGTACCTGCCCCGAGGGCTACCAGGGCACCCAGTGTGAAGGTGGTAAGTATTATTACTCAATTATCATTCTTTTAGTAACAAACAAACGTATATACACAAAAAAGTAAGGGGGAAAACATACATAGAAAGCAAGAAGGATAAGAAACTTAAATATTTAAATCTTTTTCGATATGGCTATGGCCGTTTTGCATCCGAATTTAATAACCTCAGTCATGGCCTTGTAGAAGGGTGCCTGTTCCGCACCGCAATCGATGCCCGTGTCATGATGTTCTTGCTCCTCGTCCCGAAATTTCGTAATAGTCTCCAGCAATTCCTAGAAAGTAGCAGAATCTTTTCAGTTTTAGTTCAGCTTTGACTTGGATAAAAGTAACTTGCCTTATCGGGATTTGGGGATTCCATAATCTGACGCAATTGATCATTGTAGTGCTCGACGATGACAGTTTCCACAGCAACGGTGCAGGCCATGGCTGCTTTTTCACCCATTAGGGCGGAACCGGCGCCAAGCATAAAGCCAGCTACATTCCAAATGGGCGTCATAATGGTGGGACGGACCCGATGCTGTTGAATCAATTGCTCAAATTGCTTGCGATGGCACTTCTCTTGCTCCCACATGTGTTCAATGGTCTTGCCCATGGGACCATTGCCCAGTATAGCCATTTGTCCGGCATAGATGCGATCGGCACCCAATTCGCCGGCATGATCGACTCGTATGATTTCATCGGTCAAGGCATTGGGACGCGGACGCAAAGGAGTTTTTGAAGTAGTAGTAGCAGACGGAGGAGTAGGAGGAACAGTTGAATTAGAGCTTAGGCAACGTAAACTCATCAGGGGCAATCTGGCAACTGATTTTAACATTGTGGCTGCAATAAAATCAAAAAGAAAGGCAAACAAGATTTAATGACCTTTTGTTTCTCTCTTTCACAGGTATTTGCAAGGAAAAGTGCTTGAATGGCGGCAAATGCATACAAAAGGACAAATGCCAGTGCTCGAAGGGATATTATGGCCTACGCTGTGAATATTGTGAGTGTGATCCCGCTGCGAAAATAATGGTTAGCATCAACTAAATCGTGTCTTTCCTTTCCTAGCCAAGTGTGTGATTCCCTGCAAGAATGAGGGACGCTGCATTGGCAACAATATGTGCCGCTGTCCCAATGGCCTACGCGGAGATCATTGCGAAATTGGTCGCCGGCAGCGTTCCACCTGCAAATGTCGTAATGGCACCTGTGTCTCCAATAAGAAATGTAAATGCCATCCTGGTTTCTATGGTCGTCATTGTAATGGTCGTAAGTGAATATACGAAACTCTCTCCTCTCATTCACACTTTAACGGGGCATACAATTTTGCAGGCAAACGACGTATCCTTCAATAGGCCAAGAGAAGAGGAGAGAGACAACGAAAGAGAGAGATCACGGCGCGGCGGAGGAAAGCACCCGCGTCCAGACAGTCTATTGTAATATTCCATTAAACTTGCAACTTTTCTATCAAAAATATGGACCAACATAATACTAATTGTGATACAAATTTTTGTGTAATTTAACCGTTTTTTTTTAAATAAAAACAAAATCCAAATGAGATCTAAATCTAATCTGGTTACAACTTTGGTTATTAACTTTACACCTAATGACGTCAGTGGAGTCGCAAACTTTCGCACCTTGTGGTTATCTTTTGGCTTTTGTGGCCTGCCAAGCTCATCCGTTGACAAACCGGCATTAAAATCTCCAAATTTTTCGAGAACTAAAGTACTTCACTGAAAATTTAGTGTCTGTGAATTTCAATTTACCTGCTGTTGATTGAAAGAAAGTCTTATTACAAAAATTGAAAGTTACTTTTAGCACTATTGAAATTCGTCAGTGTTTGTTTTTATTATGTACGCCAGCTGATTACCATGTAACAGTGTTGCATAACGTGAACATTTTCAATTTGAAATTATATGGCACTGTATTTGGCAACGATAGCATATGACAGAAAAATCGATTATGCGTGCTCAACTCTAGAATTGCAGATCTGGCAACTCTGGCGGCATTTTTTTTCACCTCAAGTGTGTTTGTCGGCAAATTTGTAAATAATTGTAACATAAATCTATAACAATTCCAATAAATTAATCAAACAATATGGATGTGCGACCGAATCAAACGATTTACATCAACAATCTCAATGAAAAGATCAAAAAGGAGGAGTTGAAAAAGTCCCTGTACGCTATCTTCTCTCAGTTTGGTCAAATCCTTGATATTGTGGCGCTGAAAACGTTGAAAATGCGTGGTCAGGCATTTGTCATATTTAAGGAAATTGGCAGCGCTTCAAATGCCCTTCGGACAATGCAGGGTTTCCCCTTCTATGACAAACCCATGCGCATTGCATACTCCAAATCCGATTCGGATATTGTGGCCAAACTGAAGGGTACATTCAAGGAGCGTCCCAAAAAGGTGAAAGTTACAAAGGTGGTGCCTGGTACAGATGATAAAAAGTAAGTGTCAAGGAAGAGAAATATGAACTTGAGGTTCAATACTAATGTCATTTTACTTTTCTAGGGACAAAAGAAAGAAGCCGGCTAGTACAGAAAGTGCAGCTCCCAGCACACAAACCGAGCAGCCGCCAAATCAAATTCTATTCCTTACTAACCTGCCGGAGGAGACAAATGAGATGATGTTATCCATGTTGTTCAATCAGTTCCCTGGATTCAAGGAAGTGCGTCTTGTACCCAATCGCCATGACATTGCCTTCGTTGAGTTCACCACAGAATTGCAGAGTAATGCTGCCAAGGAGGCATTGCAAGGCTTTAAGATTACTCCAACGCATGCCATGAAAATTACTTTTGCCAAGAAGTAATCAATCTCCCCATCCTCCACAAACACACACACACACACGAATTACTATATTAATAATAATTGTCGAAGAAGCCCCCTCCCCTCACGTTGCTTTGTGCGATTCAAAGGTTTTATTTTGAATGAACAAGGCAAACGATGTCATTTTTCTAATTTAAAATAGAATAAACCAAATGAATGAAAGAAACATTTTACAACGTGGTACGCTTTATGGGAACCAAGGTGATTGTTCCAGGTTCCACTCCATTAGCTGGGAAATATTTTGATTTCCTTTCAGATAGTTGTCTGAAAGATAGTTTCGCTTGTCAATTTTGGCAGGATGGCAACTTTAATGTACCCTGAGAGATTCTGGCAGCTCCACCGTTCAGTAGCCATTTGCAAAAAGCACCGTTAAATGACAGTGGAGACTGAGAGTGACACCAGAACAGAGACAAAGAGAGCGCCAAAAGTGCGGCAATTTCCATATTCAGCTTAGGATTGGAAACAAAAAAGGCGGGAATTCCAATTCCCAATCCCCTATAAATACCTCCCACATTAGCTCAACAGGCTCAAATCAAGAATTTCAATCGCAGCGTACTGCCCAAAGAAAGAAGAATTCCAGAAACAAAAAATTCAATATGACCGCCACCGCCATTCGCAGCTTGAACGATTTCCACAAACGTTTGGAGGCCGCCGATAGAAAATTGGTTGTCTTGGATTTCTATGCCACCTGGTGTGGACCTTGTAAGGAAATGGAAGGCACCGTCCGATCTCTGGCTCGTCAATATGCCGGCAAGGCGGTGTTCATTAAAATCAATGTGGATAAATTTGAAGAGCTCACGGAGAAATATAACGTCCGCAGCATGCCCACTTTTGTATTTCTCAAGGGTTCGAGACGTGTCAGCAGTTTCTCTGGAGCTGATGATGATAAGCTGATCAAAACTGTAACCAAACTGGCCAAATAGAAGACGGATGAGAACTGAAAACCAGGGCAGGCGCCGGCGTCAAATCCTAATTTACATATATAACTTTATATTATTTCGTTTTTGTGAACAAATTGTGACCATGTCTTTTAGTTTTTAAGTGAATTTGTGATGTAACTAGTAATTGTCTATTCATTCCTCGAAAATGCTTGTAATACACTAAAATAAATGCAACTTGTGACGTAATAGATGCACTACATATTCTTTACTTTTTTAAATAGTGTCAGTTACAAGATATAATGTGTAGAAATCTGAACAGTAACGAAATATATCTACGTATATATGTTGTGTATTGTGTGTGTTGTGTGTGTGTGTGTATTGTGTGTTGTTGTTGTGTGTATTGTTGTGTGTATTTTTGTGTGTGTTGTGTATGTTGTGTGTGTTGTGTGTATAGGTAACGATAAACAAGATCCAAATCCAAATCGTGGAATTAACTATGAAACGCATAATCCTTTGTAACTCTAGTAAATTCTTCTAAAAATTGTGATTGTGTATGTTAGGGACGACATCAGAGGCATCTTATTTCCGCAACTTACACGTATTTTCATTTGAACATCGAAATTTGAAAATGTTGTGCACAAACTCCAGAAACACAGAAAACAAACATCCTTATATACTAGCCGAGAAATCCAATAAACAGTTTAACTTGAAATATCGTGGTACATTGTGAGATCTTGAAATTTGTGTAGTTTTACCCCAGACTTCCTTTAATTCTGGAAACGGGACATGTCAGAGGCATCCAAATTCAAATATAAACTCCAAAATGTGGTTATAAATTCATTAAATCTCATCTAATCCAGACGTTTGTCGGTAACCTAGTATTAACATCTGAACATTCAAATTTGGTAACAATTAATTTGAACTTGAAAATTCATCAGTAAGTGTTGTAACTCCCAAAAATTGTATATATCTTCAGGTATCCGAGGCATCCAAAGAACTTGTGCGAGATTTCCTTTAGTAACTTGTAGGACTTGAAATTTGATTTCCTAACGTGTAATTGATCATTTTTAACTGCGAACCGATTGACGAGTTAATTTTTATTCAGTGTTCCAAATGGGTTGACTAATTCTCCAGGACTCGCTCCTTCTCAATGACCTGCTGGACGTTTATGGCCGCTGGTTCATGGTCAGGTTCATCCAATTCGTGCGACAAGCATGCTCCAGAACCTGAACCCGATGCCGATGAAATGGCAGCTTCGCTCTCTGACGTCCGACTGGTCTGCTGGGTCATCTGCTGCGGCTGTTGTTGTTGTTGTTGCTGCTGCTGCTGCTCGCTGTTATCACCGACGTATTTCTCCATCGATTTGGCAAGCTTATCAGAATTTCCGCCCACAAATAGCTCCAGGACTTCACCGTTCTTGATGAAGACAAATGTCGGCATACTGGTTATATTGTATTCGACAGTAATCTCCTCATTGTCATCCACATTCACCTTCAGGACGACGGCACGTTCGGCATACTGCTGGGCCAGCTCCTCCAGTTTCGGTGCGATTATCTTGCAGGGTCCACACCAATTGGCATAGAAATCTATGACAATCAGCTTCTCACCGGCATCGGATAGCTGCTGGTCAAGGTCCTCCTTGCTCTGCACCAGATAAACCATGACGACGCCACTAAAAGAAGGATAACGCAAAAAACCGAAGTAGTTTCAAAATTTTTCAACTTTTTTTTCGTGGTTTTTTTTTGTTGTTGTTGTTGTTCGAAACAGAAACCAAAAAGAAGCACTTTAATTTTAGAATTTAATTTTGTTGACTACTTACAACCCGAGATGTGTTCTCGACTACGGTTCGAGTTAAAATGTGAATCATGTCTGGATTGGGGCCCGACCATGAGGTATATCACTTTTTGGGACGATGACAGGAAAAGTCACAGCCAACTTGGCAAATGGAAATCGGAAAAACGGCCTACTTTGCCGGAATTTTTCATCTTTCAACAATTTATGTATACATTTATTTGACAATAAGGGTCAAAGAAGCAACAATTTGTATATGTATGTATGTAAGTATATAGCGATAATAGTAATAATAATTATTATGATAATAAATATATAAGTATAAATCTCAATTAACAAATATACAAATAAATTGTGCAATTATTATTAATTCGTTTAGCGTTTGTTTTGCTCATCTCTCAGCTGCTAGTTTGGGAATCAATTAACTCTTGGCTAGCATTTAAGGCAAATATCACCGAGAAGCACATGCCCACAGTGCTCACCTCCAGTTGGGTGATGTTAAAGTGAAGGGCGAGACGCCATAGGACGAAATGATTCAAAAGCACCTGAATGGCCATACCCAAAGACCAATGGCCATATTCATTCGCCTCACTGATGGCCAAATGCCACAGGCCATAGATATTCCAAACGACACAAAGACCCAAGCTGGCGGCCTCCAAACGAACCAATGATGACTGATTGGTGTGGCCGAACAAACATCTGAGGGTCATCACAATGAGGAGATTGGCATATAGGCCAATGACTATATACGGCCAGTCGGCAGCCACGGGCCAATCACCTGAGCCGTGTCGATCATTCCTCATGATGATCTCTTGCAATTCGCCAATGATCAGGGTGATAAATATCACGGGAGCAAAGCGTCGTGAATGATCGCACACTACCCGCTGCACCTGTCCAGGATTGGGATGAGTATGCCGCAATATACACAATACGGCGTGTCCGAAGAAAAGGCCATAAGCGGCCAAGGCGTATCGGCCATTGCTTTGCTTCAGGGCCCAACCAGAGATCACAGCTAACACAAAGTGTAACAGGCACACGGACAGTTTGGAGGACATGCTCGGCACACCACTAGCAGCAACAGTCATCTTGGTAGGATCGTGTCTCACTTGAGAAGAGTTCTCCTTGGCCGATAGCGGCCGGCAAAAACAAACACACACACGCACACACACACACACACCGATTCGTTCTATCCCCAGGTAGATAAGCGTGCATCACACTATCCATTATCTACATTATCTCTACTCACCTGTTTCTACATCCAAACAATTAGAGATGGGCACGTGCCGCCCTAAAATCACGAGTGGAACTTAGGACACGAAGTGCAATGAAATTGTAAAGCACTGAATGACGTTAAACTATGTATGTATTAATGTATTTGGGTCACTTGAATGAGTTAAGTTAATTATAATCGACATATGATTTAATCAAAGTTTTTAAAAATAATACACAGCGAAGGGTTAAGAATCGGCTGACTGACTGGCATTTGTCTTTATTAAGCATTTAATATTGAGACAGATTTACAATTGGATTTTCTTTTTTCAAAACTTAATTTATAACTAAATATGTTACATACAATCGGTATATATATGTATATATATATAAAATAAAACCATATGGAATATAAAATTATATAGTATTCACGTTAAATTGGATTCTCTATATGTATGTTTAAGGTATTCGTTAGAGCTAATCGCCTATTGCAAACATCATCATCATCATCATCGATTTGAAACATTCTGTATCCTTGGATTGCATTCGTATGTATTCCATGTCCAGTCTTTAGCTGCATTTTTTGTCACTCATGTAACGTTGAGGGTGCGATTAAACATTTGCATGGCCAGAGATCGTACACCTTCGGCAACGGTGGGCACATTACGTGGAAAATCGCATTCACGAGGCGGCAGGCCGCACAGTTGACGTCGCAAACGCAAATCCTGGCGAGCACTTAGCGCACGACTGCCCGGACCACAGACATTGCCGACGAGTCGCTGCCTCTCGGCGGCAGCGCTACGCAAACCCATTTGAACACAGGCCAATGGTTCGACTGTATCACTAGCTATGTAATCCTGATAAATGACCACTTTCTGTTCCAGATCGCTCCTGGATGTTTCCTTTTCCAGGTCACGTTTCTCCTGCTTCTCGCGTTGCAATTGCTCATGGGCATCTCGTATGATATTCTGGGCATATTCGGCGCCAGCCATTTTAAATGATAGACCCATGTCGAGGAATAGGCGATGCGGCTGCCAACGCTGCTTGGCCGAGGTGTTGCGCTCCACACTCTGCTGCTGGGCAGCCTGTTGTCGGGTCTCGGCAATCAATCCCTGCCAGTCGACACCCAAAGCATCGCCGATACCTGCCAGAGAAGAGTTGAAAAATGTAAGATATGTTGGTTTGGGTTTTTGATGGTTTCTTCTTACCCTTATGACGTGCATCCTCCTCGAGTTCACCATCGGAAATTTCCTCGAAATCAAGAACTATATCCATCTCCTCAGTCTTGACACTGACACTTGTTCCATTTACTTGCTGCTGCTGTTGATGGTTGTTGGATTCAGTTTTAATCTCCTCGCCGTTGGATAGCGATTCGGTGGATAGTTCCTGAGTACTCGGCAATTCATTATCCGCCTCCTGTAATTCGGATTTGATGGTTGGACGGACCTTATCCGTTTTATTGAGTATATCATCATCGCTGTCGCTAATCTCGCTCAATTCGCCATTGGAAGTGTTCGTGGTAGTGTTAGTCTCCTGTTTCAGTGGGCGCATTGCTGGTGCCGGCGATGTCGACGAGGACGATTCTTCGATGGCGCCAACGGCCGATGCAGCTGGTGTTGATGGTGTATCCAATGCGGAATCCTCAGAGCCATCTTGCTCCTGTTTAATGTGGGTTAATTTAATGCTACTAACTTGAGCTAAAATCCCAGGATTTGTGGTAGCATTGGCAGCACTCTGGGCAGCTGCTTTGGCAGCGGCAACAGCTGTGGTGGCAGCAGCCACAGCGCTGGCCTGGGCTCCAGCATGAGGCTTGCCCAATGGTGTGGTCAACAGTGGCGATGGGTTGCCAGCGACCGATGAGCCAGAGTTACCTTGTCCTGTGGCAGAGGAGCCATTGACACTGGCTGATGTATTGCCAGTGGCCAATGGTGCGATATGTGGATGTTTTTTGAGAAATGGTGATGAACCACCGCCGGATGACACAACGCCACCACCGCCGCCTGCGTAGGGCATGCGTTTATGGGGAAATCCTCGAGAGTTGACACCACCACCGCCGCCATGATATCCACCCGGTGGCTGTACCGGCAGTGTCATTAAGGGTGGCGGATGGGATCTATAGCCACCACCGCCAACTCTTTCGCCATGCTCATGTACACCGCCAGCACGTCGGAAGCCACGACCACCTCCACCTCCGCCAGGAGGCTGGCGATCACCACGGCCATGCAAATGATGATGATGCGGCGATGAGGAAGATGCAGCATGATCATTGCTGACAGCACTGCCACGCCCATTGCTTGTCTCAGTGTCGCGCCAATCGCCTTGACCCGACTGTGCGGATTGTGTTTGACCCCAGGTGCGAGGCTTATCCCGCTGGTCATGCTCCACCCAAGCGGGCTCTTGCTTAACAGCACCGTTACCACTACCGCCGCCGACGCCACCGGCACCACCAGTTTCTTGCCTTTCCTCTGGCTCTCGATCTCTCTGATCCCGTTCGTCGGCATCCCAATCTGGTTCGGAGGCCGAATGATGCTGCTGCTGTTGGTGCTGTGCCTGCTGAGATGGTGGCTTACTGGCAATCGTGCCACGTTTCGGTCCACCCACAAAGCCACTAGCACGACCAGGCGTCCCAGTGGCACCCGGACCACCAACACTACCACCAGCACCACCAACGCCATCTTCATCCCATTCGCGATCCCACTCGGCACGATATTTGCCCCCGCCGCCGGCACGACCTCCGCCACTACCACCAGAGCCCAATTGCCGTTCTCGTTCTCGCTCACGTTCGCGCTCTCGCTCCCTTTCCCGTTCGCGTAGAATTCGCTCGCGTTCATCTGCATAGAGAGGGTCCTCCGACTCGAGGTCACGATAGTCGCGTCCCTGGAGTTCACGTTCGGTCAGATCACGTGCATCCAGCCAAGCGTCTCGTTCCCGAGATGAGTAACGGGCATCCAAATAGGCACGTTTATAAGCCCTAAGTGAACAGGAACAAAATGAAAAATCAATTGAGGTTGGATGAAATCGTGTCACTTACCGTTCACGCTCCTCCTCGGAATACATTTCGCGAGGATTATGCATTCGGGGTGCATAATGCTCGGCCACCAATGGACTTAGCTCACGACCACGTCGATGTCCGCCATAGCGTCGCATGTCGTCAATAAGCTGGCCATGACGCTCTTCAATGTAGTCATGTTCACGATCCCGTTCCCTTTCATAGGGATCGAGCAGATCCACCCGTTTGGCGCCACGTCCACTACGGCCGTCTGCACCGGTCCGATCAAGGGAGCGTTCGCGACTGCCATAAGGTGGCATATCGGTCTGATCTCGTCCAGTAGCACCACTAATGCAGCCGCGTTTCTCATCTTCGTCCTGCCGCCGCAGCTTTTCGCGGGCCAAACGCTCGCGCTCTCGCTGACGTTCCTGACAGCGGGCCAATGCCTCGGCCCGCTCTTTATCCCTGGCGGCTTCCCGTTCGGCTCGCTCCCGCTCCCGATCGCGACGATCTCGTTCACGCAGCGTTAGATCGTGGTGATGATGATGCTGTTGATGCTGATGCCGTTCCCGTTCTCGTTCACGCTGCTCTCTTTCACGTTCGCGTTGCTCTCTCTCTCGTTCTCTTTCTCGTTCCCGCTCTAGCGAGGGTGTACGTCCACGGGTTCGCGTCTGGATTATGATCTTCTCCCTTGAGATAAGCTGGGGATGATGGTGATGCAGACGCCCCGACGATGATCCGGACAATGGGCTCTTCTGCCGCTTGCCCAGCACATCCTGATGAATGCGTATTTTCGTGGTGGTTGTAGTCGATGAGCTTGGTGGCGATCGACTGCTCCCCAAGCGATGATGATCACGTTCCCGATCCCGCTGAACGGCGCGCAGTTTTTCTCTTTCCCGCTGTTCCTTGCTGGCTGCACGCAAATGCTTGCGCTCGGCCAGTTTTTTTAGTTTGGCCTGAGTGGCAGGCGACAGTGAACGATGACTATGACCACTTAGGGCAGCGGCAGCAGCTGCCGCCCGTTTCTTGAGGCGAGCCTCTTTTTAATTTTCGCTTTATATGATTCCTTTTGGCAACCAATTTCTTTTGAACTGCCTGCTCACGCTTGTCCCGTTTCCGACGCTGATGATGATGATGTTGCTGCTGTTGGTGTTGGTGTTGCGATTCACGGTCCTGCTCATCGCCAGATGAGCTGGCAGCTCGTCTTGAGCTCTTTTTCTTGCGATGATTATGCCGCTGCTCGCTGGACCGCCGCGTCTGATCATGACTAAGTATACCATGCGCGTGACCATGATGCGGAGGACCACCACTACCACCGCCCCCACTACCAGCACCTCCACCTATCTCACTATCTGTGCTGCTATATGAGCTGCTCCCCGTATCCGAATCAGACGTGGAACTATCGCTACTCGAATGCGGACGCGAGGGCTTCTTATAACGCCTCAGCGCGTCCTTGGCCTTCTTTTCCATTTTTCGCGCCCAATTCACACAAACCTAGTTTCTCAAGCAACGCTTTTTTGTTTATTTTGATGCCGTATTGGTATAAATATTTACTGCAAATTTTTGTTTGTTTATTTATGTGTAAAATAACTCCAAGGTGTAATGGTTTCAAACAATGTTGCCAGACTGTATTTCAATTGTTGCTGGCAACGCCACAGAAGACTTCGCCATTTAACTAGTGTTAAGCAGATTAAATTTCTAGGCCGATAAATAAGTGTGGGAAATGTTATCGACAAGTTTATAAAAACCGTTAGTAATAGGAAACTTTAAATTTGAATTGCAAGAAACTATATAGAAGATGTATATTTTTGCGTTAGATTATTATCTATTTCGTAAGCATGATAGAACTAAAATCAATTCGAAACATTAAATTAAATTTATATTTGCTTTCATTTTTAGCTGCTACATTTAAGTTCTCCTTCGAGTTATTTTCAAATTAGTTTTTTAATTCTTGTCTATAAAAGTATGTATAGTATGAATGATCATTTGAAAAACTTTCTTAAATTTTAGTTCTTCTATGTAAAGCTTATGCTTAATTATGCATATATATGTATGTATGTGTACTTATAAGTCAATTGAAACTTAATAAAATGCATTATGTACGATGTTAATCTTCTGAGTATACGCATATATTTTGCACTTAAATTGCAATCAACGAGCCACCAAACATAAAACGTGCATGAATGAAAATTTAAAACCCATAAATCTTGACTTTTTACAACAACTCTCTAGAGTCAAGGCAATCAAATTGAACATATGCGAAACAGGAAGACAAGTTACATAGGCACTTGTGTGCATACTCACTTAGTTACTCTCTCCAGTTCTCTCATTATCTGTCTGTTCCACACTCCACTCCAGCTGCCACCTATCAGCCACCCATCATCCAGGCATTCGAGCAATTGTCCAAGTTGTTTGTATTTAGACTGGAGCAGCAGCAGCCTCCATTCAGAGTCGCAAGTGAGGGTATCCATTGATGACATGCTGTGGCTAATTCCAACACGCTTCTATGACAAAATGTCTGGAGTCATCGAGCACCTGCCAGATGTCATGCCATGGGCTTAATAGATTAAAAATATAACAGGAACCACACACTAGAATAGAAGGTAACTTGGAGAGAGACAGACAAAGAGAGAAAGAGAGAGAGAGTTATCGGTTGCGTCTGTTTATTAGCTTCAATTTCAAATAGTCAAGTTTTTGTGGAAACAACATGAAATTTCTTCAGTGTCTGGTTTTATTTCTGAAAAACACTAGACAACACAAGACTTTTACCTAAAGGTTTCAACTCAACGTTTTAAAACAAATGGTTTTATTATCATCATTCTTCAAAAACTTATTATTCCATCTGTAGCATATTTAATTACTTATTAGCTTAATAACATAATTTTCAAATTTTGTTGTTTAGTGTGTTAATGTGACATATGTATATATATAATTGTGGATCTTTGTGGGCAATTCTTTATGTGATATCTTTCAGGCAGGTGCATACATGTTGGAATGGCCATTTAATTGTCCTCGTTTCGAGATTTTGATGTTTCTCTGATGCTAAGCCAATTGGATAAGTAACAGAGAGAAAAAGAGATTTGATTTTAATCCTAGGCAGCTTGCTATGTCGACACACAGTGATGGAAGTGATGGAACACATTGATGATCGTGTTGATGAAGCGTTCGTTAGCTATTCTAAAAGTGATCCACAAAACAATGCTATTGACATTACATACATATGTACATATATTTTTGTATGCGCTGCTGTGAGTTGTGTCCTCTATTTTTAGAAGCAACACTAAGTCCTGACCCTGATGATGTCTGTTTTCACAGTTGTTTTTATTCAATTGGGCTACTTCTCGTCGTCGTCTCACTATCTCCATGATCTTTTGCATGTGTCGTCGACTCGACGCATTACATTCTCCTCCGTCCCTTCCAGCCCCATTCCTAAACCATGTTCCCCATTTTTCAATACATATTTTTCAGAAATTGCATTTAATTTTGTATGCATCGTCTAGAACCCTCAGACAGACAGACAGGCGACACATGACTTGACACTCTTTCCTGAAAAAGAACAAAGCAAGTTTTTTTGTTGATGAAAGAAATTTGTGAAATTCTTGAAATTCATCTTAACAGTTCAATGAAATAAAGAAAAAACATTAATTTGCCACATTAATGAATATTTTTTAAAATTCTAAATATTAATCAAGTTAAAGTCAAAAAGGAACATTTAAAATTAAAATTTGATTCTTTTTTAAATAGTGTCAGGAGAGGAGACTAAAGGGATCTAGGCACCAGTGCGGAATGAGCCATCCCTGAAAAAGCTGATCAATTGAAGTCCTTTTCGAAGGAAGAGAAGCTATTGGCTACACGCATTCTTAGCTTTTCCGACTGAAAGTTAAAGACGAAAGAAAAGAAAACAAGTACAAAAATTTGTTTTAAGTAATGCATTTATTTAGCCCACGTTAACAAAATGTAGAATATTTTAACAATTTATGTGTGTTTGTCTTTGTGTGTGGCATAGGAGGTGGGTATAGGAGGGTGTATGGGGGGTCACAATGAAGATGGTGTGGAGAGGGCACAGTGAAGGGAGTGTATAGAGGGCAGTGGGGGGGGGGCTTTCTGTGAGGCTAACTTATTACTTAGAAGTATGAAATGTATTGGTTAATTGATGGTGGTTTGTGTTTTTACAATGTTGCAAATATCTCCCTCATATGACGATTATATATATATATGTATATAAGTGCATAAATATGTTTAATATACTCGATTGTCCATGTCGAGTCCCTTAAACATTGTCAAAGTCAAGTGTATATAGATGTATACCTGGAAGGATGGATGTTTTATGTACTCGATTGTCCATGTCGAGTCCCCAAAACGTTATGTCAAATTCAATCAAATAACAAATCAAGTGTATATAGATATATATATAGATATAAATGGATAAATATGTTTAATATACTCGATTGTCCATGTCGAGTTTTTCAAGCGTTATGTCAAATTCAAGTGTATATAGATGTATACCTGGAATGGATGGATGCTTAATGTCCTCGATTGTCCATGTCGAGTTTCTTAAACGTTATGTCAAATTCAATCAAATGTCAATTCAAGTGTATATATATGTATATATATATATATATATATTTATATGAATATAAATGGATAAATATACTCGATTGTCCATGTCGAGTTTCTTAAGTGTTATGTCATATTCAAGTGTATATATATGTATATATATATATATATAGATGGATGTTATGGATGGATGTTTAATGCTAGTCCCCTTAACGTTATGTCAAATTCAAGTTTTATATATTTATATATATATATATATATATAAATGGATGAATATGTTTAATATACTCGACTGTCCATGTCGAGTCCCTTAAACATTATGTCAAATTCAAGTGTGTATATATATATATATATATATATATATATATATATGAGAATGGATGGATGTTGGAGGGATGTTGGAATGGATGTTATGGATGGATGTATGTATGTTTAATGTCCTCGATTGTCCATGTCGAGTCCCTTAAACGTCAAATTCAAAAACCGTCATCTAATTGACGATAACTGTATCACAAATATACAATTATTACAATTGTACAAAACGTTCAAAGTGTTTTTGCCAATTGCAGTTTTTGAATTTGCTTTGTTGAAGTCTAAATTAGATCAGATCAGTTCTTAGTACTAATTTTGTGTAAATCTGTGTATGTAAGTATATGTATTATTTGGCCCCGTGTACGTTATGTCAATTGATTGCTTAGTGTGCAGTATTGCAGTATTTGTAGTTTTGGCTGAAGGGTAAATGAAGTGTATTGCGTTCGAAAATAAATGAATTGAATACCGTGTTTGGATAGTTATTGGCCCGCATGAAGAGCATCAGTCTTGAGTTTCGGCTGATCCTTCTTCTTGGTACCCATTAACATTTGTTTCAATTGTATGATGGCCCGTGCTGGATTGAGGTTCTTTGGGCACGTGTTTGTGCAGTTGAGTATGGTGTGGCAGCGATATAGTTTATACGGATCCTGGAGGAAACCTATACGCTGTTCGGTCGCCTCGTCCCGGGAATCGATGACCCAACGATAGGCCTGCATTAGAACAGCTGGTCCCAAATATTTCTCGCTATTCCACCAATATGATGGACAGGCGGTCTGACAGCAGGCACACAATATGCACTCGTACAGTCCGTCTAGTTTTCCTCGATCCTCCAACGATTGCAAATATTGTGCTTTGCCCAATTCATTCTTGATGTTGCCTCGCTGCAGCCAGGGTTGTATGGACCGATATTGATCGTAGAATTGAGCTAGATCCGGCACCAAATCACGTACCACATACAAGTGTGGTAGAGGATAGATTCTGCATGGTCCACTCTTTTGCTTGATGGCCGTGATGCAGGCCAGGGTATTTGTGCCATCGATGTTCATGGCACATGAACCGCAAATACCCTCGCGACAGGAACGACGAAAGGTCAGTGTCTGATCCATTTCGTTCTTGATTTTGATGAGAGCATCTAGCACCATGGTACCGCAATCGTTTAGATCAATATCGTAGGTCTGCATTTCGGGCTTGTTGTCCCCAGGCTTCCATCGATAGACTTCAAAGGGCTTCATTCGCTTTTCTTTTTTCTTGGCTGGCGGCGGTGGCGGTGGCGGCGGCGGCGGCTGTGGTAGTGGTGGTTTCGCCATCCTTCCATTTTGAGATTTCACGGCTTCCGATGCAGCCGCAGCAGCTGCAGCTCCTGGAGTTGGCAGCTTCTCCTTAACCTCAGCTGCTGGCGGCTTTCCATCTTTTGTGCTTCGAAATCTCACAGCGTACGGCACAGCCCGACGAAGCAATCCTTTTTGGGGAACTCCAATCGAACCAGCATACTCACCTACCACCGCCTTAAGGACAGGCAGCAAATGCTGCTGTCTCAGCCCTTTCATCTAATATCGGCTGTCCACAGTGCTGCAAAAGGAAAATGAGTTACATACCAAGGAACACACAAAAAGGATATTCAAATTAAACACTTTACTTTTTTGTTTTGTTAATTTTTGTACTTGTTTTTTTACTAAATATGTAGATGTTTTCTCAACGAGGTAGAAACGAGAACTGATTTTGGCTACGGCAGCGGCTAGGTATATCAACTTTTCACAGATTTCATTCAAAGCCATGGCCAACTCGATGGCTGAATGAGTTGGCAAAATTCCTGAATTCTTATTTGAATTTGCCAGGGTTGCTTTGGTAATAAGTATCTATGGTTGTCCCTTAACTTTTATAAAAAAATAAACAGGGTGGCAATAAGAACGACATGGTTTCAAATTTGATCAACTTATTTTAAATTAAAACTTTTCTGTTTGCAAAAATTGATCAAAATATTACAAATTTTATGATGAATTTTGATAAAACATTTGAGGAATTTTGAAGAAACCTTCAGAGACAATTACATATACATAATTAGGGTTCCCTTTGGGGACACTCGAGGGAAAAATTACAAGCATAATTGTATGACCAAATAAAATTTCTTACTATTTAAATATAAGGTGGAAAATGGGGGAAAACTCGCCAGCAAAACTGAGATTTTAGCCCAAAAGTAATCAAAATTTGATAATTTTTTTCAATTTCAATTTTATTTCACGCTTTGTTATAAATACAGATTGTTTGTTTGTGAATGGTATCTTACAATACTTTAAGAGTTTAGACAAAGAACGAGGCCTTTCTACTTAGGTATGTAGGTCAATCGTAGAATGATGCCACGGGAGATTTAAGATAAGCTTGAAGACTTTATTCTGGATGATTTGCAATTGGCTTATATGACATTTGGCTATATCTGACCATACTGGAGCACCGTAAAAAGTTACTGCTTGGAAAATTGAACTAAACAAAAACATTTTGTTTTCTATATTAAGTTTCGAGTTTCTATTTATGAACGGATATAGCGTACGGACTATATATTTGAGTTTTTTTTGTTTGTATTGGTAATATGGTCCTTGAAGGTAAGTCTTTTGTCCAGTCTGATATCAGTTGTTGGCACGAAGATATCCTTTCGTTTTTTTTGTGAAAAATATTGCCTTAGTCTCTTCTGGGCAGACTAAAATTTTCCATTGGGAGAAATATATATCTAGGGACTCATATGCTGCTTGGAGGTTTCTAGTTATATCTGCAGAAAGAATTCCCCCACAAAGGATTGCTGTGTCATCCGCAAACACCGAGGTGGTACAATTGGGTAATATTGGGAGATCAGAGGTATATATATTATATAGTATAGGCGATAGACATGAGCCTTGGGGGCAGCCTGCTGATATATTAACTGCTGTGGATGAAGCATTTCCTAGATATACGACGTAAGATCTGTTTTCTAGATAACTTTGATAATTAGCAACGATTTTCCCAACCAAAATGCCAATATTATGAGTGAGTCCCTTACTGCTCAAGCGTAAGGTAAGTAATTGGTTAAATTTAACATTACTAACCATAAAAAGCCATTACCTTGAATCTGAGGAGAGTAGATCTGCTAGAGACTTTGGCTTGAAGCTAAATTAATGGGCTGTTAAATAACATTGACCATGAAATGGCTTGTTTTCTTCCTAACAGAATTGTAATATGTTAATTTACACCGATTGTGATTCACTACTGCGACTATATATCCCACACCTTTGTTTCTCTCCCGCTGTGTCTCTTTGATCTTTCTCGCTGAAAATCTATTTATCATTCTATTTACTCATCAAAAAGCACTGCAGTGATCTTTTCATTTGTGTGTGTGTGTGTGCGTGTGTGTGATTTTTGCAATATTAAGGGTACTCATGTCATAGGAAATAAAAGCTCTCTCTCTCTCCAACAGCATTTGGTCACTTGGTTTGGATGTGTGGGTGTGTTACCACGTGCAATCATACGAAACCCGAGAGCTGCGAGCTGAGAGAGCAACAGAATTGGCAAAACACATAAAAGCTAAGGCAAAAGCTCAATCTAGCTTTTGAGTAGGGGGCCGAGAGCGGGTCGGGTGGCACCTATGGGGGAAAACAACCCTCCAAAAACAGCCAAAAGCCGCTTTAGTTAAATCAGTCGCAAAAAAGTCCGTGGCCAGAACGCAGAAAAAAGAAAAATAAAACTAAAATTCTCTGAAAACGTAATAATATTAATTATTTGAAACAAGAAAAGAAAAAGAAAACCTCAAGCAACGAGCAACAACAAATAAACACAAAAAAAAAAAAAAAAAAAGAAAAAGAAAATCGAGAGGAAAATTAGTTTCATCCATATTAAATGAATCACAAATCATTATTACAAATGAAAAGTGTCGAACTAAATTACTTAGAAATTAATTAAATACAAACGTTTTGTTAGATAGAAAATTTCTTGATTTTTTTTTTTTGGTTTTTTGTTGTTCGAGTGAGTGCAGTGGCTAAAAAATATGATGAATAAATTGTTTAAACAAATCATATATCTACATAAATCTTTTGCCTTGATATATGTACATATGTAGCCACAGCAACGCTTTAATCGCAAGAGAGAAAGGGAGCGACTAAGAGAGCGACAGAGAGAGAGAGAGCGAGAGAGAGTGAGAGAGAAAGAGGAAGAGAGAGCGCAAAAAGTACGAAAGAAGGCAGTAAACAAACAAGCAAAGGTGACCACGTATAGGAATTGTCTGGAGGAGGAGCAGGAGCAGGAGCGAAAGCAGAAGCAGCAGCAGGACGAGCGGCGGTAGCAGGAGACTTACACACACACACATCTACCCATCCATCCATCCATTTACCCATCCCAACACACAACCCATACCCCCACACACACACACACAGAAACAACAAAGATGTCATGGAGATATGCGGTAAGTGGGAAACCTAAAATCTATATAAATCAAAAGAAATATTGATGGGGCAGAGGGGAAATGGGAGTGGTTCTGTGGGCGGGAGGGGGGGTGGCCGTTCATTATCAAGTGCCATAAAGCATCTGTCAAAAGCAGCTGATGGTGATGATGCTGATGCTAATGGAGGAGATGGAGATGACCTTGAGTTTGTCTCTCTCTCTCTCTCTCTGTCACTCACTCCATATCTGTGTTTGTGTATGTTGACCCAATTTGGCATTGGATGCACACGACACTTTTCCACCTGCCTGACTAACTGACTGACTGTCACCACCCACCACCTGACTACAACGCCTACGGTTCTTTGGGAAAAATAAATATAAAAATAAATGGGCCAAGGTCCTCTTGTGGTCTCTTGTAAAACCACTCAACCTCCAATCCTTCAGAGGCCTTCGAATGCAAAGTTCAAGTGCCTTTTGTCCAACAACAAAACAAAAAAGAGAAAAGAAAACACCGAGAAAATGTAGAAAATGCACATCGACAATAGGAAGGACAAAAGAGCAAGAGGGAGTGAAAAGAGCCAATAGAGAGCATACTTAAACTATATAATCTACATAAAGTTGGGTGCAACTGTTCTTCCTACGTCCTGAAGGTTTTGATGAAAGGGTTTGAGCCACGTCTAAAGCTTTCCAGAGTGTGTGAATGAGTTAGCTTATAGAAGGAAAATGTAAATTGCACTTACCTACTTTGGGGTTAAAACCAAAAAAAGAAACACAACACATAAAATTAGATTTTGAATGACCCAAAAAAAGAATGAACTAAACCAAATGAAAAGAATCCACATCGAAATTCGTATGCCCTTTACTTTGAATATATATCAATTAGACCATAGCGATTTTACTTCGATAGAATACACAAAATAAGAACAACTAAGTGCTAATTACTGATTAGGATTATAAACTTTCAATAGATATGTTTCCAAAGTGAATATACCTTTTTGGTCTGTTGCACAGGGCGGATCAATGTAAGAGGCTTGAGATTACTCATACGCCATGTGGTGGCAATTAATTTAATTATTGTTTAAACGTAATTCGTTAGAAGTACGAATTGAAGCAGTAAGTAAATGAATGAATGATTGATTGATTGATTAATTGTTGGTATTGAAGAATGCAACAAAACGCGGTGAAGCGATTAAAATGAGGCTTGTGCTTGATTCTGCCGCATCCGCATTACAAAAGAACTGTCTATCTATACATAGGTGTGCATGTGTGTGTGTGTGTGTGTGTGTGTGTGTGTGTGTATAGAAACTTGGCGTAAAATGTCAATGTCATCAACTGGTGGAGGTGGTGGTTGGTGGTGGTGGTGGTGGGCTCAGTGTCTAAGTGCCTTCTCGCCAGTGTCATGCCCAGCGAGCTTACTAATTGAGCGATCGATAGAACGTTTTGCTTTTCAATTTATATTTAAGTATATATACATATATATACTATATATAGATTTAGTCGCAAAACTTGACAATTATGTGGGCGTGCTTCATCATTTTGTTGTTCCTATATGCAGCTGTTGCGCTTGATTGAACAAAAACCGAAACTCAGTAGTTCCAAAGCGTTAATTCAACTTTATCATACACTTAACAAAAAAATTTGTTCTAGTCTTGCTAGAGAAAAAAGAGCAAATGGCAAAAAGAAAGAGAGAGAGCAAACATTACAATATTACTGTAGCAATTCTTCTGTGGTGACCCCGATGTCAAGGTTGCCACACTTTTAACTGCAATGCAAGTGCTGCCACTTTTTCTAACAATTTAATGACGAAAAAGACTGTTGAGCAAACTTTTCAAGCAAACCTTGACCATTGCCACAACTATTCCCTAATATTCCTTAACCTCAACACATATATTACTTTAGATTGTTTCACAATTTACCCAAAAGTAGCCATAAAAGAAAAACGAATTGTATGGTTTGCTCTGCTCTTCAACCCTTACAATGTCAGCAATTCATTTGCATAACTTTTGTTTTGTTGATGCTAAACAAATAAGGTAAAAGACATTGAGGGTGGTAAATGTGGGTGGAATGGGTGGGGTGAGGGGGAGTCAATTTAATGATATTGAGCGCTCCCTTAAATGGCAAATTAAAAAGGGACAAGCAAAACAACAACAACAAACACACAGACAGACTGACTGCGCATTTAATTTTTTTTGCGCAATTATTCGCCAAATGCGACAAACAATTTGCTGTTCTATAACTTATTTGGCACGTGATGCGGGGATTGTGTGGGATTAAAAAATCCATCGAGTATATTTTAGTATTTTTCTTTTTTTTTTTTTTTTTGGTTCTGACAATGAGAAATTGTATTTTGACTGTTTAATCAATAAAAATGAAAACTCAAAACGGTAAGAGAGAAATGCATTCTCCCGCGATTTGCCAGGCGCCTTGCATGTCACTGTAAATTGTTCAGCAAAATGCAAAAGAAGTGAAAAGTATTCAATAATTGACATACCAAACAGATTTACTTACATATATACATACATACATATATAGATCATTTCAATAGATCGCCACTTATAAGTCTATATATAATTTTTCACACTTGTAATTACATTTATAGTTTTGGGATTGAAATTTTCATATCGTATTGAATTGAAGGCCAAAAAACAAGTGAATGCCATAAATAACCCAAAAACTTTTGCAATTCAAATAAATACATATATACAGAAAAGTGCTATACAAATTTAATGGAGGGTGAGCGAGGGGGGGGGTGTTATTGTTGTTGATTTTTCCTTAAAAAGTAATGCCAGAAATGTGCAAATTTCAAATTCCTCAAATTTTCGAAATATTTCTATTGGCTATGAGAGTTTTGAGAATGGCATTAAAACACGTAATCTTAACAGTAGAAAAGTTTTAGAATTAGATAGAATTAGATTAGTCTAAAAACCAAATATGACTTATTTCCTTTTACTCGAACACTCAGCAGTTTATGTAGAATCAAAAGCTATCATTATCGATATCGATATCGATTGTTTTAAAGAAAAAACTTGATAACTTTTAATAAGTTATGACTATATTGTTTACTTCTAAATATCTATTGATTGGGGACAATGTTAAGTATCAATAATCTGAAAGGCTTCTCATGAATTTTATCAGATTGGAGTAATATCTTCTCACAGAATCTTAAGTACAATGCGGTTGCCATGTTTTTGACACACTGACGTAATCTGGAATCTTATATACATATACAAACATCGATATATCTGCCTATATGATAAGTGTATAGAAAGGCCAAGGCAAGAGTCTCATTGTATGAAACAAAAGATACAAAAACCGCAAAACTCTTCAACCCTTCGGAAGTCTGTTGACCCACAATTGGCAACAGTTTGACCTCAGTTTGGCTTCTGACACAGTTTGGCTGTGCGTATGTGTGTGTGCGTATGTGTGTGTGTGGCAGGAAATGCAGGTGGACGATAATAAATAAGCAGACAATGCAATCAACCATCAACTGTAGAACAAAATGAGCAGTTTAGTTTTACCCGATATACTAAAAGAGGCCAAACGAAGAGGGTGAAGTCATCGGCAGCTTTTATGCCAATTTTTACATATAATTATCTTAATGTCAGTGTTAGACAGACCCAACAAGTTTGATTCAAATTTGATTGTCATGCTCCTTGGTTAAGTTTTCATGCATATACAAAGTCTTTAACTAATTGAAATGGCATATTAAAGGCCAAAAAGGTAAAGATTTTCCAACTTGATCAGCATTAGCAGGATAAAAGATATAAGATATAAGGATTAACTCCTCAGGTCTATCTTTCTAGCAAGTTTTTGTAGAACAGTTATAGACCGATCGACACTAAGTACATTACAATTTTGGAAACATCAAACAAACTTATTTCTTATTTTAAAATTCAATGAAAACTTCAACATTTCTGTTGTAGTTCCCCTTGCCTCGAATTATAACACATTTCTGGCCAAGTTGTGAGACGTTTAAACGGCAGAAATGTTGGCAACAATGTAAATAAATGGAATGAGAAATTTCTTATATGCGGGTGACTTGAACTAATGATTTAGGTGTTTAGATTAGCATTTAATCAAATGCAGCAGCTTCGCTTATTATCTACTTTGTTGTGACTAGGTAAATGTCTTTTATTTTGGTTGCCTTTCATTTTGCTTTTTGGATTTGTCGTGTCCAAGCTAATTGCCTTGTCATGCGGGCCTCTGTTTAAGATGGTGATGACTCATCCACAGTCACATCCACATCCACATCATCGTCGTCATAATCCGCTTCTTTTGGCTGAGTTTGCTGTTCAGATGGGTCTCTCTCTCTCTCTCTCTGCTGTCGTCTGTCTGTCTCTCTCACTATCTCTGTGTAAATCATCAGCAACATCAACAACAACAATCTTAGCGAGCGAATTTGATTTTCCTGCAAATTTATTGCATGTGCTTTTCTTTTTGCAGTGTATTTTTAGACACACACAGACAGAACAACCAAAAGAGAGACACCAAATGAGAAAGAGAGAGATTGCTTGTGTCTACAACTTGATGGGGTTGGTATATGGGTGGGAGGGGCGGTTAGGGGGATGTGGAGGAGTGCCGTCTGGCCAAGGTCAAGGCGGCCAGCGCCATTTTTACTTTTACCCACCTGAGCAACGGAATGTAGGAAAAACTAAATTAAACAACATAGGTGGGAGGAAAAACCAAAAAACAAAAAAAAAAAGCTCTGCTCTATTTCCGTTTCAGTCCATCACAATATTAAATTACTCACTATATTTGGTCCTATCATGAAATCTTTTACTAAATCACCATAAACTTAATTAGCATTAGCTTTAGAGATTTCTAGAGACAGATATATGAAAGATCCTAGGATATCAAAACTTTGAATTGGAAAGGAATGAATCTCCTTTTGATTAGATATCTTCATGGAGATAGCACAGTGAAACAAAAAACTGAATATAAGCGAACCAATGAATATATAGAATTATATAAGTCGAGGTTTTAGTGTATAAACAAATGTTTATTCAAAAATTTAGTTTACTCATTTCGAAGTAAATTCGTTTAAATGTTGCTGTATTCGATAAAAGTTTGTTTCCTTAGAAGATTTGTGATTAGGAAGACTCCTGGCTATGATGTCATTATTCAATGACAAATGAGTCATTTCTGTTAAGAAAATGAGCTCATTTGTGACCATTTTAAGCGGAAAACAGTCGTATACAGTGCCGCTCAAGTGAATAGGTCTGACTCGTGTACTCAGAAATTACCTAAAAGGATGGGAAGGATGTTGAATTGAAAATCGAATAGATTTATCTAGAAGAACTGCAGAAGGCAAGTTCAAAATATAATTACTGAAGAACAGTTGATGCTAGCATTAACCGTGAAATAAGTATTTATTTTTAATAAGAAACAAATTCATTCAGTTTGTGATAATGAGTCATTAGAAACCCATTTCAACTAGAAAACTGCATTAATATATTCAAAACTTTGGTTACTCTGAGTCTTTATTAATGAGTACATATTGATATTCGAATACAAAGCGTTATATGGAAACTAATGAACTTATAGAATTAAATGTAGAAGATCAGCTGATCAAATCAAATGAAACTTTCATCTAGTTTAGTACTCATTGGCTTCATTTGATTTGATTTCAAATATATATGATGAAAAAACTGAATGAGTTCGTTTAGCACTTACATTTATTTATTTCATTTCAAGTTTGTGCCGACTAAACATCTCAAATATCAATTTATTCATACATTTTATTCATTAAAATTTGTCGGTTTTAGAAACACTTTTCACAGGTCAAGTTTTTCTTAGACTCTGGTTCAATCGATCTTTGATCTCCCTGCTAAAATTATAAATAGAATTTTTTTGATGTGATCAGTTTGGTTCGTATCCTGATCAGTTATAGCCACATTTGAAGAGTACAAGGAAAACTATGTCTAAGAAACAAACGAAAAATACTTTAAACAATCTTTTTGTTTTTGTTTTGTGTTGCAATTTTTCGACATTTTTGTTTTTTCTTTTTCAATTTATGATTTATGATTTTTTTGTTGTTGTTATTTTTGACAATTTTTTTCAGCTATCCACGGACAGATACACCAGCAGCATTGGCGATAGATATAGTCCCCTTTATTATCAGGTTTGTCAGAGCTGCATGGAAAAGGAAAATGAGAATAAACTCTTTGTGAAATGGCTCTAACCTATATTTTCGCTGCTTTTTAAATGAATCGATTAGTTTATACGAGTGTGTGTGTGTGTGTCTATTATATTAATTTGGCTTACTTTTGCAAGTTAAATGTTTGGTTTTGTTTTTGTTTTCTTTGTTTGATTTACCGAACACCACCCACAGAGCTAAAAATAAACTAACATGAATCGGTTAACTATGCCAACGGGGCAAGAGATAGAACAATTAACCCACACACACACACACACTACACACATACATACATATAGAACGTCAAATATATTATACTATATATCTCTGCTTATATGTTGATCTATCATCATCATCATCAACAACAACATCTTCTTCTGTGAAGAGGCCTTTCGCCTCTTAGTGTTTGGCAATTCAGGGTCGCATGCCACGACAAAAAGCAAAAGTCTATGCAAAACGTGAACATGATTCCGATTTTATTTATTTTTTTGATGTCTGAGTATTATGTGTTTTTATATATACATGTGTATACATATTATGACAGAACAGACTTTCAACAGAAATAAGAAAACTTAAGAGGGTCCATTGAAAAGTAATTGACTAGATTATTGATAAGCTCGAAGTATGTATGTTCTCTGAGCTGAGATTTAGGAAGAAAGAAGAAGGCAGAACTAACTCTAAGGAGGACTTTGATCCTTGGACCCAGAGGGACAAACGACAGACAGGCTCGTCTTTTATTGCTGATCAAGAATATACAGACTTAAGTTCTGATTTTCACCACTCCCGAGTAGCTCGATAAAGAAATTTGTTCAGTACTTTGTTGGTTATTGCTTTAAGATGATAGTCCGTTAAAAAAATATCATTATTGTTTTGTCGTTGTCTTCCTCTTTTTCTCAACTCTTCAGTAGTTTCAGGAGGAGCTTTCTTCTATCTCATTCCTGATCAACATATCAGCCTATATAAATATATCCTTTTTATAGACAAGACCTCGATACTTACTTCGGTGTATCTATTGATTCAATTTAGGGACTTCAAAGTATTTGTTTGTTGCTTTTTTTTTAAGAGACCCAAAGGGAAATTACGTATAGTGATATTCTCGCTATAAAGTTTGTCATATTGTCCATCATTTCGTTTGCTTGGAGTCTTAATCTTGCTTTATTTTTGCAAAAACTGGAAATCTTGAGACCAATAAGTACTTACTGAGATAACAAAAAATCCTTTGAAATGCTTTACAACTAACAATACTTCCCTATATACATATATTGACGAATGGAAACAGAGCTTTAGCAAGATTTCTTCAGTTCCTTGATTAACACTAAGCATAATAAAAAATTATTATAATTGTCTGAAATTTTGTGAAAATGTTAAAAACTTTTAAAGTTTCTTTCCCCTCATATATAAAAATATTAGAATAATGATTTTTATATTGCTTCTGCTTTGTTTTTTTTTTTATAGTCGCCAAGTCGTCTGGAGACCTCCGAACAGACAACAGGACGTCAGCTGCAGCGAGTCCTTCATTACTCGATGGCTCCCACACGGGCTTTGCCCGGCTTGAGGAGAGCCGAATGCGCCATACACGATGTTGACTGTGATGAAGTCTATCCGGGCATTTTTATAGGCGATGCGTAAGATCCATTGATCAATCTATCGATCAATCGATATATCACTCGATTTAATATGGAAATCTTTCTGTATTCCAGTGCGGCGGCTAAAAGTAAAACGTATTTGAGAATGATGGGCATCACACATGTACTAAATGCAGCGGAAGGCTGTCGCTATGGTCAGGTGGATACTGGACACAGTTACTATCGTGATATGCCAAGTGTTAGGTGAGCCCTTAGAAATGGTTTTGAAAGGCAACAGGAAAGAACAAAGCATTCAAAATGACAAAATTATTTGAAAATGTATATAATTTTTCACTCTTCCATTCAACTGATCAAAATTTGTTTATTTCTTTCAACATTTTCTTTTTCTTTAATTTATTTTACTTTTCTTCTGCACTTTTTCGATTTCGTGGCTCATTTTCATTTACAATTTGGCATTCATTTTTGATTGCTTATGTGTGTATTGTTATCGTTATCGTTGCCGTTATCGTTACTGTTACTGTTACTGTTGTTGTTGTGAAAGACGCCAACATAAGGATTGTGTTTTCAGGTATATGGGCTTCCCCATGATCGATGCCCCAACGACAGATATATCGCGTTACTTCTATGTAGCGGCCAAATTCATTGACAGTGCCATCAGCAGCGGCGGTAAGAAAACTATCGACTATCGATTATTAATAGATCGATTAGTATTAGAATTAACATAGATGAAAAGCAGGCGACGATTTTTGACTTGATTTTTCGGCTTTTTGAGTCTTTAAAGAGCCATTTACATACTTTTCTACAAGAAAAGTTAAGTGCTAGTCAGTTATCATAAAGTTTCGATTATTTTAGATAATCTCTAACCGCTTCCAATTCTATTGAGGAAACTTGCAAGAAATTCATTTCAAATTATGTTAAGCTCAGATATTTATGGTTTTTGTAGACATGACCTCTCTATAATAACTAAACTTAATTCAACATTTACATATCTGACTTGATTAGGCAGTGTAGAATCTTCTCGGAATGGATGGATTTCTCTTTATAAAATGACAGATTTGCTTAACCAAAAATTAATCTAGATTCGGCACTAAGTTTCTCTACTCTTGTCCACTTGTCACTTGTCCGATTTGAATGAAACTTCAGCCATCTTTAGTTCAAGTCTCAATATAAGTTTCTTATCAATTTCCCTTTCTAATTTTTCCATTTTCTTTACCATTTATTCCCATAATAGGTAAAATTCTTGTCCACTGTCTTGTGGGGATGTCACGATCAGCGACCTGTGTTTTGGCCTACTTGATGATCTGTCGCAAAATGTCAGCCGTTGATGCAATACGCACGGTTCGCATGCGTCGCGATATTAGGCCAAATGATGGATTTTTACAACAATTGGCCGACTTGGATATGGAACTGAAGCGCAAAAATTTGTATCCCTATTAAGAACAGAAAGAAAATATATATTTTAAATCATGATTGTTTAGTTAAACGGCAGGGGGCAGTAGTAGACCAATCACACTCTTTTAATAACCTCCCCCTGTCCACTCCATGAGAATCATCAAAAGAAAACAACCAAAGAAACAAAACAAACGAAAGAAACGATTATTGATTATTGAAATTGAAAATGCTGGACAATTTTTTTTTGTTAAAAGTTGACTAGTTAAAGATGAGTAAATTCAAAACCGAAAACACAAAAAAAAAAAAAAAAAAAAAAAAAAAGATTGTTCTAAACTATTTAAGCCTAAACCTAACGACTTATAACTGGTAACTTGGTCTTCTCGGATATAAACTTTTTATATACACAAAAACATACTTATATATATTATATATGTATATACATATATAAAGTGTATACTTATATACTTCCATTTAATGGGAAACGAATTAATCCCCACAAACAAATTGATCCTATAATCACAAACAGAAAACAATAATATGCGATTTAACCTATATACTCATATATATATATATACAACACACGGACACACTATATACTTACATAAATACATGTGTATTCCTACATTAATCTACATTGTTTTTACCCCTCCACTTCACCCCATGCCACTCCATGGGATCCATACCCAAGCCACACAGTCGCAGCTGACCTCACCTCCCCCTTAGACGACCCTTACATGCATATGTATATGTAATTACCTATAAGAAGAGCTGAAACACTGAAATTACTATGATCAAGATCAATAATAAATCAAATGAAAAACAAAACAAAACGAAAATCAACTGTATCAAATGTATAGAGAAAACAAAACAAATCGATTAAGAATGGAAATAAAACCAAATGCATATAACGATATAGAACTGCGTGTGCATTATATACACCTATATATATATATATATACGTTATATATGTATGTATACACACCAAGCAAACCAAAAACAAAATTCATATTTTCTAGAACATGTATGGAGCAAAACTAAAAAAAAAAACATAAAAACGTGATTAATAAAACAAAAAAAAAGATATTTAAACAAAAAAAAGGACACATTGTAAATGAGAAGTTTTGAATTTCGGATTTCTTTCCAAGATGTGGCAACGCCAATTGACGCCTTGTTAGTTCCATTATCATTTTGACAGCCCATAGTCAACGGCTTTCAACTAAGAAGGCAGTTTTTGGAGATTCAACCGATTTGAATAAGATTTCTCAATTTATTTCCATCGAAAGTACTTAAGGTCTCAAAGGCAATTGGTCTGGCAACGCCAAATGACGCCATGTTGGATCATTTGGTGATCTCATAGTTAAAGGCTCTTCATTAACGGAAGATTATTTAGAAATTTAAGTTATACATTGAAACGTTGTATGGGTATCTTATGTAAATCGGTCCTAAATGGCATTTATGTGCAATTGTTGAATAGTTTGCAAATAACTCTAAGCGATGCTAAACATTCACTGATCTAGCAGTTCCAGTTAAATCCTAGATTAAGATTGCGTAAACAGATAACTATAACATACATAACAGATATACATATTTCTGACTTGGATAGGACTATTACTTACTTAACAAATTAAACGTATTAGGTGAGCTATTGTTATGATGAATACAAATTCCCGGAATGCAATATAAGTAAACGGGGCAGGGGATCCGTAGTTTGGAGTATCTTTTGTAACCATTAGCAATGCCTGCTAACTGCCAGGCAACACCTGTAGCGGCTTCCTCTCATTCGCTTGGGCCGCTCTTCTGGCTTGTAATTAAAGGGAAAATTGGTTTACCTGCCCTGATAGGTGTACACCTAGACATACTGCTAAATGCTTACCGCATATTGTTGACCCTCATTTGAAGCTATCAATAACAGCTAAGCCACGAAAAAATAAAGCATGGACGTGGCTTAGATGATACACAATTCTGGATTGATTCAAATAATAATAATTAATATTCATTAGGGTTATCTGATTCTATACTACTTGCTTTTAGAATAGGCTAAAGAGTGGCCTAGAGTTTTCCCCCCTTTCTAGCCACATCCATGAGCATATAGAGGATTTCCTCTTTGAAGATAGATTTTGATCGCGCGCGCTTGCAGTCAAAACAATAAAATTAATGTCTCCGACTGTGTTTGAACTCGAGTTTGAGTTCAGTTTAAAGACGGTTTTTGGGTTCATTCGGTCCAGTCAACAGAGCCAGTGCGGGTTGGCGGGTCAGCGGTTGGCACTTAAGACCCGAAGACCTCCGCAACGCCAGAGTCACAAAAACCAAACAGGTAGCAGCTGTAAAAAGTCGTTTAACAATAATGGGCTACAAATTTTGATACTCTACGCAAACTGGGTCTGTATTCATTTTCATCAGCAACTGGCTGAATGTGTGTAGAAATTAACATGGGAAGGGTATATTTTAAGCGAAAGGTTTTTGATTTCGAAAATGAAAATAAACTACTTTAGTCAACACTTTTGCTATGAATTCAAAGTACCCAATTTCACGCACTATTCATAACCATATTCATATATGATTTCACATTGTCAAAGTATTGGTTGAGATTAATATAGGTTCAATAGGTTCTAGGCCTTCATACGAGTCCTTTTGTCATTCGTGATTAGGTAATCACCTAGTCTTAGTTGTCCTTGGCCGCAATTTCCTTTTTTGATTTCCCTTTTCTTTTATTATCAACATGTACTCTCAGATTTTGAATGATTCAATAAATTGATCTTAAATGGATTATAAAACCATTTGATTATCATATTGGATTGGTTTAACTATAATTTGATCAAACACTCAATTGTTGAGTCAATAGATGATTTGTTTGATTGTCAAATGGCTCGAGAATTTCGAGTATGGTAAGATTACTCGATAATTTGATCAATTAGTAGATTGACTTACGGCTCAAAATTACTCAATATTCGCATTATTATTATATAGCCTCATAGACTTGGACGATAGTTTTAGCGACTAAAGGAATTTTCGATTATTAATGATGAATCACTGAATTATTTGATCACCTGGTTAAGCAAATATATTTTCGTATCATTTTATCAACTTTACATAAACTAAAAGATTCATGATTCAAGATGAATTGAATATAATGTTCGATAATCAAAAAATTTGATGATGATTCTTGTAAAATTCCTTGATAACTCGTTACTCAATAGAATGTTGGCTCTCTTTCGCTAATCAATCCCTTAGGATAGATGATATAATCGCCCGCTGTTTTGATTTTTATGGGTAATTAAATTTCTATTATACTTAACTAGTTGGTGCATTCTGTGGGATTGCAAAAAAATGGAAATTTGCAGCTTATTTCGATTCGATTTGAAATGTGATTCGAATGTACATAAATACATCTTACATATATGTATCTATGGGAACATTAAAATTCAATTTAAGTATGGATTTCGTTCTCCACATGGGGCTCTTCACTATCTTAAGCCGAATTTAACAGTCGAAATTACGTTTTTTCTTTCTTTCTTTTTCATCTCATTCAGTTAGTTAAACTAGTTATTGGTTAACCAGAGTCCAAATGTGCCTTCTTCTATTCTCCAACTGTGCCTTAAGCTGCTCAGAATCATAAAACAAAGAATAATGTGTGTGTGTGTGTGTGTGTGAATGTGTGGCACATGTTTCTAGTGAGGAGTTGGGAAAGAAGTATGGGGGAATTTGAGAGGAAGAGGAAGTGAGAACTAAGCGCACAACTGAAACAATTATTATTATTAATAAGTTAGTTTTACTCTTGGGCTTCGCGCCAAGATTAAGTATGAAAAATGTTACGAATTTCCCTTTATAATTAATCTTCATCTGACGACTTGGCTTTTGTCGCTCTACCGAGGGTTGAACATGCAAAAGAGTTAAAATAATTAAAAGTACACACACACACACACACCCATACACACATGGGCACACACACACACACACACACACACTATCCTCTGGCAATTCGAATTGTCCTTAAGCTCAACAAATAGTTGTGACACAGCTGTTGTATCCCTTCTCCCATTCTAGTTCTACCTTCTTTTCCGCTACCTTCTCCATCCACCATTATCCACATCACTTTCTACATTTGCTTTTCCTTTATTAGCATTGTCTTGACTCTCCAGAGGGTTTTCTGGTATCTTTTTTCATTTTTTACCCACTTTTTCAATCCAATTGAGGGTCACCACATCTATTTGACAAATTTTGAGGAACAAATTTTCAGTAAGTGATTATTTTAGGACATCTTTAGGGGTAACACTAGTGAGAGTTTTCTCCAATTTGTATTTAATTCAGAAGCTAACTCGCCGTAATATTTAACGATGATTGAAACAAACAATGAGCAAACTTCTCCCACAAGACGTTCTAGAACAAGTTGTGAATTACAACTGAATGAAGTGAAAATACATCTTTCAATTTGTATACCCTTGCAGAGGGTATTACAAAATTGGTCAGATGTTTGTAACGTACAGAAGGAGACGATATAGCGATGTCCGTCTGTCCGTCTGTGCGTATGCGTTTTACTCAGCCATCTTAAGAGCTATCGGGATGAAATTTTTTGTCGGGGCTTCTTATTAACCGGGTAAGATAAAGTATGATAATCATTAGGATCGGACTACTATGTCATATAGCTGTAGAACAAACATTCTTGCAAAAATTGGAGTATCCCCATAAAATTTACCAATTTGATAGTATTGGATATGAAGCCTCAGATCCCATTTAAATCTGATTGGATAAATAGAACACAAGTTACGGTCAATATAAATCGGTTCAAGCTCTGCCGGCAGTGCTGCTTGCTGCCTACTAAGTCATCATCAAATCAACAGAGCACATGCATACACAACGCTACATGAACTGTATGTGTATGCTTGCGGTGCTTTGCTTAGGGAATGTTGTAAGAAGAAGAAAACATTGTAGTAAAAAGAGTAATAATTTGAATGTTTTGTTTGTGTATTGATGAATTGAGTTGCAGGGAAAGAAAGTTAGCTTCTTTGATATTTATGTAATTGAAAAAAGGTTGAGGTGAACGCTAAACTTTCTGTTAAAAAAGAAATTTCACCAATTTTCACATCTCCTGTTATATACATAACTCATATTTTCAGGATTTTCTATATTCAGTTTATGTACTTATGATTATTTACCAATTTTGAAACGTTTCATCTGAATCATAATTGAGAGCTTGACTTTAACATTTAAAGGACTCAAAAAGGCGGCCCTAACGCAATTTGTTCTCTTTAATATTGCTTTTTCTTTCAGTTGAACCTTTTCCAATAGAATCAAGTTGATTTTCAGGCTGCGGAAGTAACTTTAGTGGTTATAATATGGCACTTAAAAAAACTATATAATCGTTATGTAACTAATATGTTTGCGCAGCCTTTATTCAAATTTATGTTGATAGATTTGGAGAACTTGGCGTGTTGTAGTCTGTGTGTTTTATGCAAGTTTTAGACCAAAGAAGAGAATGAATGAAACTGAAACCAGTAGCTAAGTTGGCTTTTTGGGTTAGATGTTAGCAACTTTGATTGAGCTTAGGCAAATATTAAATGCATTTTGTGGCACAGAATTTACACTTTATTTTAGAGTTGAATATAGTTGGAGGAGGTTAAAGGAGCAAAGTAGGGGGATTCAAATGAAGGTGGAGTGGGTTTTGGGTCTTGTGTTTGTCGGTTGCCCGTTGGCTGTTCGACGAAGTGAAAAACAATAAATAATGCAGCCAATTAAAACTTTGGCTGTTTGCTCGGCACGC
Organism: Drosophila equinoxialis; assembly: GCA_018150345.1. NCBI lineage: Eukaryota > Metazoa > Arthropoda > Insecta > Diptera > Drosophilidae > Drosophila > Drosophila equinoxialis. Next base: position 2,881,274 of record JAECWI010000002.1, on the reverse strand, counting down.
ACCCAACAGCAGCAGCAACACCAGCAACAACAACAACAACAACAACAACAACAACAGCAACATCAACTCAACTAATTGACAAACAACAGCAAATTGAATGCAATAAAGCACATGAGAGGACCTACATACATGTACATACCTATATATGTACATATATATACATAAGTATGTATGTATATACATATACAGGCATACATAGACTCCTATATCTGTATCTGGGCAATGTGCATTAACAATGTGATTGACTGACAACAATCAATTAAAATCCGGGAAAAAAATCAATGCAGTTTTACTGAAAAATATCTACCATACGCCTTGTGGCCCCTTACCACACTTCATCCTCCCTTTGCCCCACCTTCACGTTAGACAGCCTTTTTCACTCCAAAAGTCAGTTCAAATTATTATGAACTTCTTCACTTTAATGGAATTGTTATCAAATCACATTTAACAACAACAAAACCAAAAACAAAAAAAAAAAAGAAGAACGATTGAGGCACAGCGAGAAAGGGAAAAAGAAAAAGAGAGAGAGAGAGAGAGAGAAAGGGACACAGACACACAATGCAATGCAACGAGCAGCAATAAATGCACTTTGTCAATGCCAATTCGCACAATAAATCTACAAAAAGATAGCAAAGTGCTATGGGGATGTGCCAGAGTTGCAAAGAGGACAGGATCGACGGTTGGAGGAAGGAAGGACCAGTGAGTTTGACAGTCCAACAACAACAACAACAACACCAAGAGCCAAAGAGAAACATGAAACATGGCACAAAAAGAAAAGGGTTTTAACCATAAAGAACCAACAACGAAGTTCCTAATACACTAATAGGAATGAAATTTTTTGAAAAATAAAGACAAACGAATTCGAAAAGTAGATAAAATTCACTTGAAAAGCTTCATCCAATGAATTGTTAGTGGTACAGCGAGTTAAACTTAATGGAATGCGTTTTCCAATAGACGAAAATACCAAATATTGGAAGCAAAATATATCTAAACAAGTCTATCAGCGTATATCTCTATAGGAACCGAATCAATGTGATCATAGGCGCATCTAGGGGCTGTGAAATGCCGAAAATTTTGATCCTTAAAGTATGCAATAGGCTGTGAAACGGGAAAAACTTTGTTCCTTAAAGTATGCTTCATGCTCCATGTCTCCATATCCATAGTCTTCAATTTTCTATATATGTTTTACAGAGCGAATTCTCGGACTGCCTACAAAAGAGAGTTTTACTTCACTTTATTCATTGAGTCAACAAAATCTATCTTATCCCAAAAAGTAAGAGTATTTAACTGATAAAAAGCAGGCTAGAGGAGCCACAAAAAAACAAAAACCAAAAGCAAAAGCAAACAAACAGCAAGAATTAAAAAGAGTTTCGGGTTTCGATTTAGCAGCTGAATCGGCATCTGTCTGTGACTTTGCTCTCATTCTATGTAAGTTTCGATTTCCGGACAATTGAGGCAAGAATGAGGTGAGCTTTGAAAGTTTTAATTATCCTAGAAAGCCAAAAAAAGTAAACACAAATAGGACATTTCAATATTTCAGTGTGTATGGATTTTTTTGCAACATTTTGTTTTCTGTTTTTTTTAATTAGCCAATTATTTTCTTTAAACTAAGCCAATAAGTTAATTATTCCAACAAATATCCGTTTAGATAACTTTCATTAAGTTAAGACAATTTTAAAAATGTTGGACCATCTGAAAGATATTTGAATTTATATTGTGAAACTATAGTTTGTGCCCCCTAAACTATGCAATTCTTAAAAATGCTTTTAATATTTTCTAGCTAAGAAGTTGTAGTCCTTAAAAATATGATTTTAAAAGAGTTCTTAATAGTTAATTGACTAGATTTTGACTGTTTTGATTTTGGTTATTAGCTGTTAGTTAGATTGACTGTTTTTTGCATACTTTAGGGGGCGAATTTTCCATAATTACACACTTTTTTTTATTGTTATTGGAAAAAAATACGAATTTGTATATTTGACTGAAAAATTCGACTGTAGATGCTTATTTACAGATCCTTGACCCCTTTCAATAGCCACGTGCCTCCGTATATCCAATTTCCAATTGGATTTAATGCTGCATCTGTTGCTGCAGCATCTTTGGCCAAATTAAGAAGGTGTGGCGAAAAAAGAAGTAGAAAAAACAAACAGTTTAGACGACGCGACGATCTTCAAGCCTGCTGACACCTTCAACAATTTTTAATGAAGGCCAACATGACTCGCCAGGTGCGATCATTAGAGGCTCCACGCCAAGCTGACACTTTCTGAATTTTGCATCCCTCCCCGAGTTGTTCATTTTATTTTTATTTTGGCCACAAAGCCAAGAAGGGAACTTGGCCTTAGTAGAACTCGATACGGTTCGTCGCCTTTATGGCGGCGCGAACTAGAAGAATTGTCTAAATTAAAGTAGAAAATTAAAAACTTCACACGCACCTTTTCTTGGTTTATTTTTTGTCATGTCGTTTATTTCTGACCAGAGAAAGAGAAAGAGTCAGTTGGAGCCCACGCCAAGTCAACTGAGTTTGCCCCATTTTGATTGACAACAGTCTAAAGTTTGATAAAAAAAACAAAACCAACAACAACAACAGATCGTAAAACTGACAACACAACTGTGAAAAGGTGGAAGGTAAGGGGAAGCAAAGGCAAATATTCTTCAAATACTGTTTAACGAACATTGAATACTCTTTTTATTTTATTTAGGTTAATAATAAGTTAATAGGAATGAAGTTTAGTTGCTTTGGCGACCTCTTTCAATTGATATTAAATCTTTTCTTTTTCGGCTTGAGATCTGTGAAAAAAACATTTCAAAATCAAATGACTGAATCTTATAGAAACGTATACCTCTGATCTTTAATCATCATATGTAACTTTTGAGTTTCTGTTAAGTCTATGTCTAGTGAGTACGATGTTTCATATGTGTTAAGAGAGAATTAGAATTAGGATTAGATTAAATATAATCCATGATCCATGTTTTATGTCTTCAAGGTAAACTTTTGGGGAAAAAAGTGTAGGACATAATGCCCAAATTCCTAATTAATCAGATTAAGTCTCTAACAAATATTCAAAATAATTTTCAAGATCATTTGGAAAAGAGTGCGATAATGTTTTGAAGCAATTCATAAGATCAAAATGCGAAATATTATTATTATTTATTGATTTTTCAGACCAAATATTTGCCATTAGCTTTGAATACTTTTAACGTTCGATGTGTGATTGATTGTCATTCATATTAATCTAATTGATTAATACCTTTTGTGTCGTTTAAGAGATGCCCATATACTTAGTATATATGTATATATTTGGCAAAATATACTTAAAATTGCAATTTATTTTGTTCCCACTCATTTGTTTGAAGAGATCGACAAGGTTTTCTTTGAAAGAGTTTTTCAAGAGATTTGTATACAATTTTAAGGTTGGTTAGCTTGGAGGCAGTTACTTGGACATGGGATAGAAGCCAATGTAGTCTACACACACACACACACCTTGGTTGTGTCCGGTAAGCAAAACGACGACGCCAAATGCGTGTTCCGCGCATTCACATCCGCTTAGTGGGTGAGTGGTGGCGGTGACGGAGGTGGAGGAGGTGTGGTGCGTTTTTCGATTTGAGGGTGTCATGCGTCAGCGGGCAAAAAAGAAAACCTAACAATGAGAATGCGTGGCTGATGAATTACCACGACGCTTCGCGGAAATGGAGGAAATTTGGTCAAGTGGTTTTGTTGTTGTTGTTGCTGCTGCTGCAGCTAACTCAAAAAAGGGTGACGAATTGCTTAGCTGCCCCTGAAATGCAGTTTTGAACCATACGAGAATACATAATATGTATGTACATAGTGTACATTCTATTCATTGAGTGAGCCATGGCATAAAGGGGTGGGGGGACAAGTCTAAGGAGCAATGGCAATGACTCGACTAATGGTGATCAATCTTAGAGCGAGAGAAACAGTGAGAGAGAGCTAGAGAGAGAGAAGGGGGGGCGTGCTTTGAGCTGCGTGGGTTTCCGAGTCCTTTATTCATTCTTCGAGCAGTTCAAGCTTGAAACATATTTCTCATGTCGTAGAGGATTTGGGAGGGACTTTGGTGGGTCTCTCGCTTAATAATTTGACAGTTTTTTTGACAGATGAGCATAAGAGAAAGAGACAGGCCAAGAGAGTGAGAGAGAGAGAGGGAGAGGGAGAGACAGTGCTCTCAATAATAAATTAGCCCAACAATCTGTAAAGGCGACCGAAAACAGAAGAAAGCGACAAATGCAATTTTAAAAGATATAAAACGAACAAAAAACCAAAACCCAAAATGAAACAAAACCAAACCCGGCCAAAACGAAATGAAACGCGTTTCGCGAAATTTCGACTTGGTTTGTGTAATGTATACGTATGTATGTACATATATGTGTCGCGGCTGTGACGGGGCTTCGAGCCAGGATTGGAGTTGGAGTCTGCCTTAATAGCCATTAGCTGGGCAATTTTCTGAACGCACACACATGAAAAATTGGTCAAAAACGCATAAAAAACATAAACACACACATGCACACAAAAAGAGTAAAAGAAACATATTCATATACAAAAGGAAAAGTGAAACGACAATTTGAATATCCTGGAATAAAGGGAGAAATTCATTTAAGTGAAATGTCCTAACAATTTTCACTCATTATTTGAATTAGATTGATCTAATGCCTATTGCCTTTTGCCTTATTATTCTTCTTAGTGGTAATAAAAGTCCTCAAAAGCTAAACGAAAGTTATAATTTAAGATCGACAATTGATTTAGAGATATATATTTGATTAGGTTTTAGTGTATTGTTCTTATAATGTAATCGAGTTATAACGAATCTGAATGAACCTATAGAATTTTTGGTTTTAACTTTAACTAAGGAACCCAAAAGTAGTAATAGTTTAGTTTAGGTTTATAAAGAGACCTAACGGCATCATTATATTATAAAAAGTTTTGTTATAATGAGGTTTCACTGTGTGTCACTTTATATTTTCAGACTTTTCTTTCTATTTGTAACAATTCACAGAAGATAATATGATTCTTTTGTGGTAATTTTGATATAGAAATCCAATATCAGTATACCCAAAAGTTTAGTTGATTTCTAGGGTATAAGCAGAGTTTTGCAGCAAGCAGCAGATATCCTCGACCAGATGCAATCTATCAACCGACAAAACGCCTGCAGACAGAAACAGAAGGAAGTAAGCAAAATGCAATAACAAAAACCAGACAGCAAAACAGAGACAGATGCATAGAGAGAATGAGATAGCGATAGAGGGAAAGGGAGTTCGGTTGTGATGTGCAAATGCCAGAGTGGTCTAAGGGGCGGGGGCGACAACCAGGATCCAGATCACAGTCAAGGGAACAAGGGCAACAAAAATAAACGCGTGAAACAGACCCGAAAATAAACACCCTGAAGAATAAATAAAAAACAAATTATAATAAATGCCAAAACACACACACTGAACAACTTTTTCGGCTGGGTTAAAAAGAAGAAGACAACAAAAATGTTGAAAAAAAACTGACACCAAAATGGATTTATGCAAATATTAATAAAACAAAGTGAACCACAGAATAAAAAAAGAGAAGAAACAAAAAAAAAAAAAAAAAACGCCTCCTCAACCATAACAATTCGTTTTCAGTATAGAAGCATTTTTCGGGAAGTGACAAATATACCAATTAAATATAAATGAATGGAAATAAAATACACTGAAAACCATTCCAACGCACACACTCTTTAATACCCTTTCCTTTAACCAAGTGATCAGTTGTTGTCAAGGATTTATATATCAATTTATAATTCTTTTCTATTGTAACTTATTCAAATTACTTTCAGAAGGAGTTTTCCAATTCAACATATAACGGAAAAAGTCTTAGATAATCCAAGATTTCTATATTTTCTATATATAGAGGTAAAGAAACTTTGCTAAACCAACTTGATCGGATCGGATGTATATAAAAGACCTTGGTATATACAAGGATTTGTTGTTGTTTTTAAGAAGCAATCAACCATTGAATGAAGTGTCTGATAGAAGAGTTAATACAGATTACCTTTACTGTGAAAAGGGTATCAAATGGCTATAAATATTAAATATGCACAATGCAAATATTTTGAAAAACAAATTACAAATATTTCCTTTTCTAAACTGCTAAAACTTTTAAGTTGGTTTCGAAAATTTGTCCAGCTATAGGAAAATACAAATTAGGTTTTTAAATGAAAGTAGACTTGGCATTTGCTTAGGAATTTTCTTTGGCATTGGCCATTAAAACGTCTTCGACTTGCTTGATAAACTTGGCTCTTAAGTTGAAATTGAAAGATATCACTCGAGATTATTTTCTATAGAAAATTTAAGCGAATTTTGTTGGTTTTTTTTCTTTCGAACATTTTTCAATTAAGATTTCGAGAGAGAGAGAGAGAGAGAGTGTGAGAAAAAAGGTGTTGATGAACAAATTTCGAGCATCAAAATTAATTACATTGAAATCTAATTTTCAGTCTCGCTTATCTTATTGGGTCAAACTCAACGGGGCACATGACGAGACAAAGTCAAAGGGAGAGAAGCGTGGGTGAGGAGGCATTTTGGTAAGAAGATGCTCAAGTCAATAGGAAAAAGAAGACAGGATAGTTGACTTTCCAAGAGATAGATCCGTTTAGAGAATATCTATATAGCAATGCACTTTAGACCATGTCGGCTTAAAGGTAACCATATACTCTATATCTCTCTGTGGCTAAGTGTGAGTGTGGTTCCAAGAACGCCATGTAAAAGTGGCAAAGCAGACGACACAGATCCCACACAGATCCCATAGAGAATATGTGTAGGTATGTACATATATGTAGCAGAAGGCAATGCGTCGTTATAGTACCATAAATTGGACACATTGTTGATAAAGCGCAACTTTATATGCTTTATATGAAGCTCTCAACTCATATGTGTATATGTATTAGACATGCCTGTGTGTGTGTCCAACGATTTCAGTCATCGTCATCATCCTCATCAGCATCATCATCGTCATCATTGCTGGCAGCTCACATCAATGGCTCTTTCATCACCAACATTGTTATCAGTGGTGACGACGACGACTACGTCGGCGGCGTTAGCTATAACAACACCAACACTTGTCATCCCCTTCCCCCACACCAGTCCCCACCCCGCTATTACCACTTTCATTTGTCCGCACTTGCACTCCATCACTTGGTAGTCTCTCGTTTTTCTTGGTTAACTGGCTCTGTGTGTTGGCTATGAAATTACGGTAGAAAATACTAAAAATAAAAACCAAGACGAATAAACGCTGATAATGTTTGAATGTGGCGCATAAATGCCGCTCAAATGACACACACACACACACACCGCACACACACACACACAGATACACACGTGTGTGTAGATAACACAGGGTGGGCCATCATTAAATACACGACAATTGTGCATCTCCAGCGGTTGTTTTACTCTCCATTAAGGTTCAACGATTTGTATCTTTCAATTTTCTTTCTACAGTTTTATTTTTTTGTTGTTTTCTGTTTGTTGTTTTTCAGTTTCTTTAATTTTCCCCAGAGACTTTTCTGCTTTCAACAAATGAATTCAGAATAAAATCCAAAAGCCTTTAAACTCAGTGAATCGAAAGATAATTTAAGTTCCCCCAGTTAACTGAACCCAAAAATCTTTTATAATAGTATTACATATATGTTTTTATACGTAAGAGAACTTAAAAGATGAATATCATGAATTTGTATTAACTTGCCAACTGTTACCATTTAAGGCCAAAAGTGCCGGATAAAGCCAGACTGGAGCAAAAACATAAATACTTGGAAGTTTTTGGGGTCATAATCCATATTAGAAGATCACTTTTCAATGCAAGAGTCAGACCATTTATGCTAGAAAATTTGTCTTTTGGTCAGTGGAGTAAGTTAGCAGAATGGGCGAAACGAAAATGTTTCGAACTTAGCATCAAATCCGAAAACGATTCACATTTCACTCCGAAATGACAACAGTGAGTTCGAAAACGGTGGACGGAAAGAAGAACATTCCTGGGTATTGGGTTTTCTTTGAAATGTTTGCTCTCAATTGTTAATTTTCAAATATCACACAACGCGTTATGGGGGACGGTGGATATGAAACACTAAGTCCCACTGGCAGAGTGCACCATGGGACCTTTTCTCCTTATTTGACTCAATCTTCTATGTTTTCCTAGTTTTCTATTTGGTTCACCTGAATAAGCCAAGTTTCTGGCAGGGATGTTCTTTGTTTTAGGTACCTGGAAAAATATTAAAGTTTTCATAGAATACATTACGAACATGAAAAGTTTTAATAGTTTATTATTGTGATTTGAGAACAAGTGGCGCCTCTATAAGTTTGCGATTTCGGTGAAGATCTTTGGCGCCTTGAAATAAGCTTTGATGTTAACGTTAAGGAGTCAAAGGCGAATAGAATATATTGCAAAATGATTATCGGACCTTCTCGGCCTCTCGGGGCTCTCATTTCACAAAATCCCGCCCTGGTTCTGAGGGTAATTCAGTTCTATGTATATCTAATGAATCTGCATAAAGACATGTTAATGTCATCTCTTTTGGTGTAAGAATACTATAAGTATAAGTTGAATTTTTTGGTAGCAGCATCGATTATTAACTCTTTCAACCACGATTTCGATCTCTCTCTCTCTCTCTCTCTCGAATAAAGCTTTAAATGAAATAAATCATTTGAACAAGCGAAGAAAAAAGCAAAAAATTAATTCCCAGGTGGCTTATGCCAATATCCTAGGCTATCTCCTCTGGATTGTCTCACTCTCTGTGACTGAGACCGAGACTAAGAGGTCGGAGGACTGAGGCTGTGGCACCACATTTGACAAGATGTGTCGTTGGCAGTTTTGTCGTCGTCGCTGGGGCTGTCAATTAAGTCAAATATGATCGAGTGTGCGGCGTCATAAATCTCATACAACTGTCAGATTTAGACAACTTCAGGCTTGAATTTGTTTTCAAACTCCCCGGCAACAGCAGTCAAACAGCCAACAGCTAACAGCCATAACAACGGCAGCAGCAGCAATAACAACAGCAACATCAACAACAACTACTATATTAGCCATATAGTCACCCAAATGAGAGTTGCAGACATTGCCAGCAATTAAGAGTTGATGCATAATCAGACAAAGACTAGACTTGGAGGCGGAAAAGTTGGGGGGTTCATTTCGGTATACAGGATTGTTGTTGTTGTTGTTCAAAATTCATTTGGGAATCGATTTCATTTCTCAATTGGGGCAATTAAGCTCATGCTCATTTATTTTGAGTACATTTTATGCCATTTGCCAAATATCAATTCGATTTTATCATTACATACAGACACAGACACATACATATACATATATGTATATATGTATATATATATATATATACTTGCAATCTGACACTCATAAATGTTATTGAAATAAAACAATTTGCTTTTACATAGGCTTAAACGATTTGTTGGCATAAATACAAATATTTCAAGTATTTTAAATCTTAATGAAAATCTCTCTCCAAATGGTTTTCATATTCCTAACAAAGTGACTTCAAGGCAAACTTCTTAAGGCTAAATTATAAGCTTATACTTATTTCCTTTCTATCGTAACTTAAACACAGACTATCTCGTTCACTCTTTACATTTTATAAAGAACTCTAGCGCCTCCAACGGTCAACTCTGCTCTTTTGGTTCTCGTCATGGAAAAAGTTTATATAACTTGATTTTTTTTGAAACCAAAATTTAATGAAATTTGGTAGACTGATAGATATTGATAACAAATATTTATGTTTTGAATTTAAGTGAAAAAAGTTTTGTCTTAATCGGTTTAGGTAAGGTATATATGTATTTGGGTACATATCACATTCGGAGAAATTATTAGGAAAATCAATTTTGTCAAGTACGAGTTTTTCCAAGAGTTTTTCTATAAGATTTTTGAGCACTTGTATAATTTTTGGTTTTGCTATTTGCTAATATACTTAGCAAATGCTAAGAAAAATAAGAGATACAGAGAGAGAGAGAGAAACAGAGAGAGAGAGAGTAAGAGACGGAGAGAATGAGTGGTAGCTGAGAGTCGTTTATCAAGTGCTCCAAATTACATTTTGTGAGTCAGTTTTAGTGAATGGAACTAAACTGAAAAGGCCAACCACAGTGGCAACTAATGACAAAAGCAGCAACAGCCAACAAAATGAACAGAAAAACGTAAAACCAAAAACAAAAACAACAGCTGAATGAATACTTTATGCACATGAATCATGTGGGCAAGTGTTTTTATACTTAACTACTCGAAATGCTGGCAAAATTCAGTTCTATATACAATTAAGTTACTTATGTATATGTACTTAAGTATTTACATTTTGTTTCTCCTAAATATCTGTGAGACGAAATGTCTCACAAAACGATGTCTCGCATTCTTAAAGTTTGTTTTGAGATTCAATATAAATATCTCATATTAAACGTGGCAATGTTTTTATTTCTGAATTTTTGGAGATCTTTTCTAATGCCATAGTTGCTTCTGCACTATGGGGCTTTCACTAGCCTTTGCAACATTTTGTTGTCAATGTTCAATGTTTAAATTAATCATCATTGTAAATCATTTGTGAATCATTTGATGTGTCATATTACTGCTGAAAGAATTTCACCATTGATTTCAATCTGAATTTAGCTTCTATTTGTTCAATCGATGTTTTATGGTTTCAACGACTTTATCAAAAGAATTTTGCTTGGCGAATTAATTGGGCTAAAATATCAATTAGGAAATTTCCATTGTTACCATTAACATTAAGAATTGCGGTAGTTCTACTTATAGAACACTTTAAGTGTGTTTCATTAGCTTTCAAAATATTATATTGATTAAGGTAACTTTCTACCAATTTTTGTTGTCAAACCTGATGGTCTCATTAAACAATATGTTGTCAAATGTTTATCAAAAATATTGAAGATTGAGTTACCTATAGAGAAATTCAGATTCGATTTCTAATGAAGGAATATAAAAGACCGCTCAATCTGTCGTTTAGCCTCCTATAACTTGGAAAGTTATATTCCGATCGATTTGAAATTTGAAGACAACATTCTCGGGATGTGAATTTGAATACTGTAACTTTCTATATGTCTAGATGATCTTCCATATACCTTCGCATTCCAAGTGCCTTCAAATGGCTATTTCAAAAAATGTCTAATTTGTTGTGTTGATTGCTTTATGTAACCTTTACTTACTTATCTTTCTTAACTTTACTAACTTATCTTTCTACAAATATTTGTAAGTTCATTCATTTTATTGATGATCGGTAATCCATATTGGAATTCGCAATTGTTTAGTGTCACTTTCAACGTATTTAAAGTAGAATATTATTGAATAAAGTAAACTTCAAAAGGTAGTTAACCGATTTGTTAAATTCTAAAAAACAAAACAATTCAACTGGGGTAAAAATGTTAGAGATTGTGGTTCTAGTTGTAAGATGGTATCTGAAACATAGGTGTGTGTGTGTGTGTGTGTGTGTGTGTGTGTAGTGGATAGTCTGAACATAAGTAGTTTCTTTTGTAAAATTGCGCAACAACTGCTTGAAGTGAGGCTCCCAGTGAGTTGAAAACCAAATCTTTTGTCGCTCTGGCTACAGATTTTTTCTGTTTTTTATTATGCATTTTTTTTTTTTTTTTTAGTTCCCCTCTCGCTCCTTGTCAGTCACCTCTCTAGGTGTAGTTTTTTTTTTTTTTTTCTTGTGTTCATACGAGTATCTACTGCTGTGGGACACTGCATGATGCCATCTCGAGAGAGAAGGGGTAAACATGTCGGCAACTGGTTGAAGTTCGAACATTTTATCTAAGCAATGCTTTTGCTTTGCGACCTTCAATACACATGAATTGTGGATACCCCAGTACCCAGTATCCAGTATCCAGTGTCCAATACCCAGCATTGAGGTACCGCACTTTGATTCTGGCTTTGACTTGCCCGTGGCCTCTAACCTGGCTCTCAGAGAGTTGGCTCTTTTGCCGTTGGTCCGTTATCGCCATGGATATTTACATAACTATAACTGGCCGTGGTAGAGTCGTTGTTGTTGTTGTTGTTGCCGCATATTTCACGTAGTCATCTTCATCTCTGTTGTTTTGTTCTTTTCTCTTTCTCTCAATGCATTCTTCTTTTCTTCATTTTTTGTTCCGAGTGGCCCCAGAGTGCCCTTTTTTCCTATATATATACATATATACATATGTATTCTTGGCCAATGTTTTGATGTTAACCGGCAAAAGCCACAAGTTGCCACCCAGCGGTGGCAGCCTTCCATTTCAAGTAATAGGTTTTTAAATCATCATTCGTGTAAATTTAAGAATGCATAAATTGTGGTCAATTTCTGAATGAATTTCAAAATCATAAAAACAAAATAAATACCACAATTTGAATGTTGAATGTTAAGTTACTTATAAAACTTGACCTAACTGTTATTGCTTGGGAGTTCAATGTTTTTCCTATGAATTGAATGCCTTTTCATTATTCAAGTTTAGCATTTGGTTAAATAATCAAACTAATTTAGTCTTTTTCTTTTATAAGTTTCAGCAGCAAAAAACAAATTTGAATGTTTTTAATTTAATGAATTTGATAGCATTTCAAAGTGAACTTAAAGAGGATTTCTATAAAATGACAAGGGGAGTCTTCTAAAAGTTCAAATTCTATTGAATGATGAATGAAGAAAGACAAATTTCTAACTACTTGTCTACTACTAAGTCTAAATTGAATGACTAAATCTTTCTCCTTTTATACCAAAATTATAATTCTTCTCGTTGAGGAAACTTTTCCCCTTAAATAAGCAGTAAAAGAGTTTGTTTTAACCTTCTCAAAGGCAACATTGTTTAGAAAAGAAGAGTTATGACAATGAATACATCTGCGGTGTATTACATACTTTAAGGGGCAAAGTCTTAGTATTTATCGACATTATTCTAAATGTTTGTGATATTGTATTTGTTTTATTCTATTACTCGAACTACATAATCCTGCAATATTAAAGATTAGTATGGAAATTCACAATCAAAAGCAATTTTCAAATATTATCCAACAAAATTCAAGTCACTTTTAAGCAATGTCTAGCCAATGTATTTTCATTTTGTATAATTTTTTATTGATATCTTTGTTTGTCTCACACCTTCATTTGCATAGTGGCGCAAAAACAAAAAGGAGAAACAAAAAGGGGCCAGAGACCAGGGCAAGAGAAATACTTATGAGTGGACAAATGATTCATAGGCTTCGCAAATCGATCGATAAGCGTGTTTCAACAGCAGTCAAAATGACTTTTAGCCTCCCTTTTTGTTATGCCACGCCCACGCCTCAAAATGCCCTTGAAATCAGTGGTGGGGGGCAAAACCACATGCTCATGCTCCATTTGAAGTTAGCCAAAGAGTCTCAATCTCAAGGTAGAAAAGTCGTTGTCCAAGTGAATGGCATATACAAAAGAAACCCACAAAACGGCAAATACGACGCCTCCCCATCCCATTCCATTTCAGGCCATGCCATTCCATTTCATTCCAGGCGTTCCTTTGTATTCTTCCTCTTTGGCAAAAACAAATACAATCATAAATAATATGATTATGATACTTGTTCTTCGGCTTCTTCAGCCGGGTTCCTCCTTCGTCTCCTCCAGCACCAGCTCCAGCTCCAGCTCCTGCTTCTCGCTTGGACTGGCGTAGACCCCAAAACTCCCTTGAAGAGAAGAAACCTGCGTTGCTTGAATTCTTAAGTGAAGAAATTGTAATCGGTTTTTGGACAGCAAAGGAATACCTTAACATGGCCCAATCGAAACTATGCCACTTGCTGCTCATATTTGTATGATACAAACATTGCGCAGAAGAAATTATTCCACACACACACACTCACACTTATTTGACAATCAGTCAACTTATTCGTCACGTTCTTTCTTCTTGGGGTGTTCATTGTTAGCAATGTTGTTCAGTTTCACTATGATCGGTTGTCGCTGTTGGCCCCGAATGAATCTCCATGAGTAATATTTGTTTAACAACCTAGCGGCGGCAGCAGCAACAGCAACGCCCTTTTTTGTCGGCACCCGTCCCGCCCCCGCTTTGTGAACCTACCGAACTTACCTACCTATCGACACACACACATAATGGTTACCAACGAAAAGACCAACCATGAGACCCATTAGCGATCCCCACAAGCGCCGCCGCACTACGATTTGTTTACCAGACGAAAATTTCAGCCGCAAGTACGGTCATTTTAGTGTTTTTGTATTTCATTTTGAACAATGACTGGGTACATTAGCTATAGAATGCATTATAAATCATTTGAAGAATTCACATCGTACATGTACAAGAACTTTAAAATCTGAAGTTTGACTTGAATTTCATACAAGTTAGGAAGTTTTTAAGGAAATTGGTCATTGGTAGGGTAAAAGTCGAGCAATTTGGAAATAAAATCGTTCTTCTACATCAAAAGACGACTAATTTTCCCTATGATTTGTATATGTGAGGACCTGATCAACATATTTTGAATCATTGGAAAATGATTATTTGAAAACTATTCATGTGCTTTTTGAATTTCAAATGTCGAATGGAATGATTAGTATCAATCAATTGCATTCTTAATGATATATATTAATATATTAGTGATTTCCGATTATAAAATTATGATAAATATAGCATAAAGCATAGCTTATTCCGTATTCGATTTGATGTAGCCAGTTCGTTTGGGGCGACTTGGCACCCGCAACTTATTTTTATACCCTTGCAGAGGGTATTATAAAATTGGTCAGATGTTTGTAACGCACAGAAGGAGACGTTTCCGACCACATAAAGTATATATATTCTTGATCAGCATGAGAAGCTGAGTCGATATAGCCATGTCCGTCTGTCCGTCCGTCCGTCCGTCCGTCCGTCCGTCCGTCCGTCCGTCCGTCCGTCCGTCCGTCCGTCCGTCCGTCCGTCTGTGCAAATCAACTTCACGCTGGCATCTTAAGAGCTATCGGAATGAAATTTCATATTTGAGCTACTTTTAGCCGGGAGATAATAGAGTATGAAAATTGTCAGGATCGGACTACTATATCATATAGCTCTAGAACAAAATTTTTTGCAAAAATTGGAGTATCGCCATGAAATTTACCAATATAATAGAATTTGATATAAAATCTCAGATCCCAAAATTTGAGTTTGATCGGATAAATAAAACACAAGTTACAGTCAATTCAAATCGGTTCTACGTCATCAGCAAATCAAACAGAGCACATGCATACGCACACACAGACGTAGCGCTACACGTATGTATGTCTGTGTATGCGTGTTGTGCCTTGCTTAAAAATTTGTAGTAAAAAGAGAAATAATTTGAATGTTTTGTTTGTGTGTTGATGAATTGAGTTGCAAGGCAAGAAATTTCAAAATGTAAAAAAATTATTGCCAAGGACTGCAAGGGTATATAAACTTCGGCATTGCCGAAGTTAGCTTCTTTGATATTTTTGTTTAGTTGTGGCTTTTGATCAAGGGAGAGGGGGGAGGGGGGTGACACCGAAAAGTGCAGCTGCTGCTTTTGTTGTAATTGCTATGGTTGTTATTGTTGTTGCTGTGGCATTTTTCAAATTTGCGCATTTGTCTGTGCTTTGCATAATTTTCAATTTTATTTATAGTTATACCCAAGTGTTGGGTTTTTTTTGTCCATTGTTTTTTAGGTCATATTTTTTGTGTGTGTTTTGTTGTTGTTTGATTTTTTTTTGTGTTGAGCAGCAAAATTTAGAGGCTGGTCGAGTGTTTTGTTTGGCCATTTTTATGTGGCAGCAACAGCAATAAAAACTCTGACCACAAACGAGAGAGAGAGTCAGTGAGGGGGGGACCAAGAAATCTTTCTTTTACTAGAAACTATTTGAAATCCATTTTTATAAGAATTTGGATTTGAACCTTGAATAGGGACAAGCAACCCTTGATTACAACTTTATGTTAATAAAATTGGACTATTATCTCCACATGATTTTAATTAATTAAATTGCAAATAAAAAAAGAAAAAACCTAAATTAGAGGAAGACAAGAATTGTAATCATTTTCCGTCTTTTTTGGCCTGATCTTATATTCCCGTTGAAGTTTTTGCTTTTATAATTGAGCCAAATGAGTTTATTTCAATTGAAAAGAAGTTCCCAAATGAACTGAATCGAGAATATAGGTTTAAGTTGTAATAATGTAATTTTTCATTGTTGTTGTTATGCCCCAAAAAAGAAAAAAAAAAAGGGGGAACAAAAAATTGACCCATTGTTGCTACATCGTCTTCTCCTTTACATCCGCTAACAACTCTTCTCCCCTCTGCTGCTACTTCGATTTCATCTTATGCTTATGGTCAACGTCAACGTCTTTTTCGTGTAACAGTAATCCAGTTGCAGAGACCTTTGTTGTTGTTGTTGTTTTTGCAGTACACTGTGGCACGTTCGTTGCTTGAGTCTTTTGTTTGCCACGCAGATTTATGTCATTTGCTAGAGCGGGATAGAGAGAGAGAGAGCGAGCGCAACAGAGACTGAGAAGGTAAAACTGGCCAACTCTTTTGCTATTTTGTGTTTTTCCTTTACTATTTCGCTATTTCTGCTTCTCCTTATTCTCCTATATTTCATTGCATTTGCTTCTGCATTGTGGTTGTTGTTGTTGTTGTTGTTGGTGCTGCTGCTGTTATTTATTTTTCGTGCATTCCTTTCCTAACCGGTTTATGGGTTTCATTTCGTTTCGTTTCGTTCAGTTTCTGAATTGCTGTTTGCCCGTTTGCCATTCTCGTAACCAACCGAAAGGCACCCAAGAAGAATTGTTGTCAGGTTAGTTGCCACTTCAGATTTTGAGGGGCAGGGGCCCATCGATCGGTGGAGGGGCCAGGCTGGAGATGGAGCCGGAATAGCTATATAAAAGTATGCCGATGCTACCATGATTCTGCTCTAAGATGGCCTCTGTAAGAGATTCGCATTTACAGCAGATACTCCTTATATTATTTAATTGTCTCTCTCTTGAAAGGAGTTTCTCTCATATCACTGTAAAAAATTTACTAAAATAATTTCCTAGAATTCCAGGATTTATGTATGATCGAATTTAATCAATTCCCCGCTATGATTTATAAACAAGCCATCCTGAGAAAGCAAACCGGATTTTCAGATAACAATTAAGTGACATATCATTTTTATTAAATTTCAAGTACACACTTAAATGAAATTATTATTTATTAACAATTGTTCAAACCCAACAGTGTAATTTTAATAATACTGGGAATGTTGAGCAACTGTGTGTTAACAGTGAGTGCAAATAATGGGAAATAGGCATGTTAACGTAGTTTACCCAAGAAGTGAAAGTGGTGCCCTTTCCGCTTGTTTCCCGCTAGATTTGGCCTTTTTTATTTTTACCTTGCACTGATGAATAAATAATGATAAAAATTCAAGTTCCTATAATCTTTAGAACTGTTTCGAAAAGTCTTTTATCTTTTTATTGCTCAAACCAGCCATTTTTTATGCAAATAATTCTAGATGACTGTGAGTAACGCTAACCAATATGTAATTTTAGTTACATTCTAAGAAGTTATTAGACAATTTTCGAAAATATTCCCCACAAACAAAATAGTCTTTTATAATTTCCTGTATGTTGGCCATGCGTTCTCGTTTTCAATTGCTCATGTGAGTTTCGCAATAGAAATTTTCAAATACGCCAGATCTGTCGGCAAAAAGGAGTAATAATAATAATGGGTTCGTCCTGTATGTTTGACGATGCCGCTGTTAAAATAGGGGATCAAAACAGCGAGCACTTTAACAGCGACCAGTATTCTGTTAACAGCTCTAAATACAGGTTGTTGTTGTTGTAGTGTTGTTTTTGCGTCCGAAGTGAGCGGTTTTGCGGCCGGTTGTCGCGCTTCTCGGAAATTTCGTGTTTCGAAACGTAAAAGGAGAATTTCTGAGAAGAATATTTTGAAATCGGTGTTTAGGAGATTTCGATCGTAAATCGTACGCACAAAAGCGGGCTGAATTTATTTAGTTGTCCTAGGTGAGCGATTTAATAGCCGGTTTTTTTTTTGTTGTTGAGTTTCGGTGTTTGATCGCTGGTCCATTTCTTTTATTTTTGGAACTTTAAAAAACAAAATAGAACTTATTTTCTTAAAAAACGAGAAACATATTTTTGAACGCTTCCTTTCCCTCTCACCCTTTCTCTGACGCCTTTCACCCTGCATTTGTGTGTGTGTCTGTGTGTGTGTGAGCGCTAAGGAGGAATCGTAAAACACAGAAAAAACAACAACAACAAAAGAAAAAGAAGTGAGGAGAACCGGTTTTTTTTGTTTGTTTGAGTATTTATTTACACATTGTAAAACTCCCACGCCTTCTCCACAGCCTCAACTCCTCTTTTTCGAGATCACTTCGATAGCCCCCCACAAATCCCCCTCAAAAGAAGAGAGAGAGAGACAAGCAAAAAAAATTAAGAAAATTGGTTATTAGTTTTTTTGTTGTTGTTTCATTTACGGGTGCCTGCAATTTTTTTGATTAATTTTTTTTTTCGTTTTCGCAAGCCAGTTCAAAGTGAAGCAAAAAGTGCAAGAAAAGAAAAAAATCCAACAAAAAATAATAATAATTAAAAAAAATATCTAATATATTGCGAAATAAAGTCAAAGTGCTGAAAAGAAAGAAATTCAAAATACAAAAAAAAAAAGAAAAAGTGAAAAAAAAAAAAAAACAAACACACACAAAAATTACAGTTTTAACTTCAGCTCAGCTGCAATTGGTAAAAAGAAAACAACAACAACAAAGGTATACAGTTTTTTTTTTTTGCCTCAAAACTGCACACACACACAGACACACACAAATGAGTTTGCATGTGTGTGTGTGTGTGTGTGTCCCTACTCAAATGTGGAAATTGGTTTTAGTTTTTAAGCGCGCCAAGTGCATGACATTTTAATGACCTGCGGCTAAAGCATTTACAAGGGAGAGGGAGAAGTGCCTAGCCCTGTGTGGAGAGGGGGGAGAGGCATCGCTTGACATTGTCAAGTGCCTGGGCAAATGGGGGGAGGACGAAAGGGGACTGGCAGCTACAGCTGCATCGTGTTAATGAGCCGCAGCAGCAGCAGCAACACCAAATTCAAGTGCCAATCGAGCATAGCGAAACAGCCAAAGCAAGAGAGGGAGAGGGCGAGGGAGAGCAAGCGAAAATGAGATAGCGTGTTAGAGATATGTATTCTCTCTTGCCTTCTCTCTCTCCTTTTTTTATGTTTTGTGTTTTGTGGTTTGGTTGCATTTTTCTCGTTGCAGAAAAGGCCAAACCAGAAAAAATACAAAAAATTTTCATTTCAATTCAAATTCTCTTTCCATCTCTGTCTCTCTAAATTAAAAGAGGACAAAACTATTTTTAAAATTGAAAGTGCGAAAAATCATGAAATTCGAATTCTCGATTAGAAATTGAATATACATATATTGCTTATCCGGATCAATTAGAACTAAATCCGGCTTAAAATTTGAGAAACCAAAAATATATTAATAACAATTATTCAAAATCTCCCAAAGACTAAAACAAATTTCCATTCAAGTAGAGAAAATCAAGACAAGACTAAAAAAGCAAAAGAAAAAGCATATAATATCCTTTTTGTATCAAATATTTATGGATTTATGTATCTAAGCTGCTTAAAACCCAAACAAAAAGGTTTAGCATTCAAAATTTACAATTCATAGATTTATTTTCAACAATTTTACTTTATAGAAAAGTTGATTTTATTGTAAATTGATCAATTTTCATATAAGATTGCCAACAATTAATGCAAATTGATAGACCTAAAACAGTTTTAGTTAAGGAAGTTTCCTAGGACAAGTAGAATCCGTCCGGTTCGATGACTTGGTTGGTCCCCATACAAACTTAAATGTAAAGTCCTCCGCTTATAGCGACGATATTTGACACAGTTTAACGGGTTATAACGACGTTTCGAGAAAAAAATATGTCCAAATTATCAAAAATTTCCAAAAATTTAAGCATCAAACGGACCTCAGAGACTTTTCCGCTCTCAATACTCTAAATTTTAGCAACGACGAAAAAGAGAGAGCCAAAGTGCAATACCGACGAATCGTCGTACGAATCTCCATTATTTTTGTTGCTTCCGTGAAGTACGTGTTCCGGCTCAAAAATCGTCGGTCCCTTGAGCGTCGTTATAACCGGATTCCACTGTATTACCAACTGAAAGTCTTACATAAGTCTAAACAGGCGAATTCTTTCTGTGTTTCTTTCAATTCGTATTAGTTTCGAGTTCATTTCAATGAATTGGAACTTTAATTGCCAAAAATGAAACTGGTTGATGATTGAAAGGACTTTTGAAATATATTTTGGCACTATCCAAAGGACAATCTTGAGTTTTGACCTCAAACTGGAGAGCAAAAAGTTAGTTGAGGCCAAGTTTCTTTTCATTTTTGTCAAAATTTACTGACTTTGTCCTACAATTGGCCAACAAAATGCCAATTTGAAAATTTCATCTGTTTTTGTTTATAATTTTTCTCACTAACAAACCTGTCATCAGTTTCTATACGAATATTTAATAATAGTCCAAAAATAGTTGATGGATGATGATGATGAATAAGGCGAGAAAAAAAAAAAGTGGGGGGGGTAGAGCTTTGAAAATTTTGTTTACGCCTGATTTTCTATAACTTCCGTTAGAATTTGTTGATTTTGATTAATGGATTTGCCATTAATTGATTGGGTTTTAAGTAGTTTCCGATCTAAATAAATATGATTTTCCGATGAAAAGCCACAAGGCGGGGGCGGGGGCAAAAGTTTCGAATTACAGCGATTGGAGATGCGGATGGGAATCGTTTTCCTATGATTATTATTATTTCCAAGTTTGTTATTTGTTTTTCTTGAATTGAAACTAAAAACTCTTTTCTTGTTTTTTTTTTTTTTTTTTTTTTGTTTTTTGCGTTTCCTCTTAACTTAATTATTCGAGTCTGTCTGTGTCCTTTGTAATCTATTTTCATTTTTGTCTTTGAGCTGATAAGCCAAGACCCAAATGAGTTGACAAAAAAAAAACGACTGACATGAACCAAAAAAATGAGTGAAAAAGAGTTTTGTCATGCTGTCGGAATGCGTGTGAGAAAAAAAAGAGAATAAAAAATACCTCAAATACTTTTTGGGAATAAACTGAAAATAATATGAAAACGATTTTTGAAAAGTTGTTGACGTAAATCAAATACAATTCACATTATTATTGAATTTTGATTAGCATTAACTAATTGGTTTAACGCGGGTTTAAGGGGCAGATTCTCTGGGGTAAAATCTGGGGGCGTGGCAAAAATTAGAAATAAACTTGATCACTTTACATAGCAAATTTGGGGAATCTATCTCTTATAGGTCTAGATGTGTCATACGGACGGACATGGCTAGATCGACTCGACTGTTGATACTGATCAAGAATATATATAAGAGCTTCCTTCTGCCTGTTACATACACTTGCTCTCATCTAAAAATATGACTTTGTTCCAGAAGCTAGTCGGCTTGGTAATGTGCTCATTGGCGAAGTCCATACGTTTTACTTTGTTTGCCTTTGATATTTGGGGCTTCCTACGGGCAACTCTTCCATTATACCCCGCTCCCTTCCAATTGCGGCGAACAGTTCGATCGGACACTGTTTTGTTGAAGCGTTCCGCAACTTCTAGATTTCCTTGGTGGGCAGTAATCCTTGGATTTGGAGGCACCAGCTGAACAACACGCTTCTTCTCCCTCTCTGTCAGCAACGAAGGACGGCCAGATCGGGGCTTTGATACAATAGAGCCTGTTGAAACATAAATGTCATATATACTCTCTGACATGACGAATGAGTTCTGCCCACCAATCGTCCGAATTCTCGCCAGGATTTGCCCTCCAAACGAAATTTCAATATTAATTTGCGCTCTTCAACAGAGATTTCTTTTCCTTTGGTCTCCATGATACAACGCGTGCCTAAAAGTGAAAAAATGTGCTTGCAAGTTTCCGAGAAAATATTTACCGAAAATAAGAAGCTAAAAAAGTTAACGGTAATCGCGAATTCCCTCATTGTACGCAGACTTTTGGAAAGTAATTTTTTGTTATGTTTTTTTTTTCTAATGGTTATATTATGCTTAAGATTTTTGTTTTGATAAATGAAATGATAGTAAATATTAAGTTTAATAATTAAAAAAACAAATAGAAAAAGAAAAAATTTGATATCTTGCTTATACTGAGCGCTATTAATGGCCAAACTTGAAATACAGAAATTTTCTTGTGTGTACGCAGGGATATGAGAGCAAGTGTATATTTTGGCGACTTGTTGTAGATTGTCTTGGGCTTTTCCTTAAAGAATCTCAGTCGAAATGAGGTCAGACTTGACTTATTTAGTTTGAAAATCGTATAAAATCATGAGATTTTATTTTCATTTCATATTCATTTTTATTTTATTAACTAAGAATATATTTTCTTAATTTCAAACCGAAATCTGAGTTGTGTTTGAAAAGTTATAGCCAATAACTTTTAACCATGAATTGATCATGAATTTTGAACTGATGTTAAATCTTTTGTTGACCAAAGTCAACAACAATTTGTCGCATTCCCAGACAAAGGAAACTTTTTTTTTTCTCTTTCAAACATGTAAGTGTAATGAATTAGAATCACAGAGATGTCTAGAGAAGAAGAGTTCTCGACCCGGCCCCGCCCACATTCCCTTAACAATAATGAATATAAACGATGAGCTTTTGAGTTTTATGACCAAAAAAAAAAAAAAAATGCTCATTAAAAATAACCACAACAAAAATTCAAAAGGCATAATCGATTAACGAAACGAAAACAGAAATGCTTTTGCTTTTGCTTTTGTCGGGGGCTTATTAATGACATGCGGCTTAGTGTCAACCATATGAGAAATTTCAGCTAAAAAGCCAAAGAAACCGCACCACAAACACACACATACACGCAGACAAAGAGGAAAGAAGACAGACAACTAAATATAAGTTTAGTAATCGCAGCGTTTAATCATTTAAAAGCATCCATGACTGAGCCTGACTTTACTAAGACTTTGGCCAAGTTATACATCAAATTTCTAACGGGTGATTAAGACCATTTGAAATGGGACAATTTACGAATTGTAAAATGTTCAAGTCCTGTGGGCAAATTCCTCGCTAGGCAAACTTAATGCCTGGCTATATTGCCTTCAATATCAATTCCATATACCAACTTAACTTTAATGAAGGTTATCGCGTGGTTTTTGACTGGGCAACTGATGTGATAATTTGATTACTTTTTAACCTCGATTTATATATAAATAAATAAACAATACACAGAATATTTAATGTCTTGCAGAGTCAACAATTAGCCGAGTGTTAATATTTTTCAATTATAGTGTGTCAATTTTTGATATATATATATACATACATACAGGCGGCTTGATGGTTTGGGGGTGCTTCACCTGGTGGAACGTTGGCCCATTGGTCCGAATAAGTGGAATTATGAAGAAGGAAGATTATTTACATACGTATTTTGGAACCCAATCTTCCTGATTATGTAGATAATCTCAAGAGAGCGAAGTCATTTTCCAACAGGACGGCGATCCGAAACACACGGCCAAAATTGTTAAGGAATGGCTCGAAAATCAAAATTTTCAAAAGATGCAGTGGCCGGCTCAAAGCCCCGATCTAAATCCGATCGAAAATCTATGGGCTCTGCTAAAGAAGCAACTGTCGCGCTACGATACTCCGCCAAGGACAATGGACGAGCGGAATGGAGCACTCTATCGCACAAACTGATAGAAAACTTGGTGGAGAGTATGCCCAGGCGCATTAAAAGTGTCATTACAGCCAAAGGCCTTTGGACTAAATATTAAAAAATTACCTTAATGTATAAGTTTTGTTATACGAGCAAAAGTGGATACATGCTCATTTTTAAGTTTTTTATGGATAATTCAAGCTAAGGAGGGGATAATGAATAAAATTTTTTGGTTTTCGTTTTATATTATTATTATTAATGGATTTTTGTTGAAAATTTGGGATCGATTAATGCATTTATGTGGGTTTTACAGCCACTCAAAGTCACAGTATCAAAACATGTATCCACATGTGCTCGCCACTGTATATAGATGTTCGACTTGATCTGAACCAGAATTAATATAGCTCATTTATGTACATATTTTGTTTGGAAGCGAAACACACACAGACTGAAGGCAAGAAAGTTTCTACTCAAAAACAAGTTGTCCAGGAAGTCACCAGTTGTAGGCCCCCCCACCACCCTCCCCTCGTAAGGATTGGGGTCAGAATAATAAAAAAAAAAAGAGAAAAGGAAAGGAAATCCAAAAAAGAAAAAGGATGTGTGTGTGTGGCGCCTCAAATGCTTACCTCGCCCAGAGGCAGAAGATCCAAGAACTTTTTCCATAGTTTTTTTTCTCTTTTAAGGTCGTGCGTATCTTTCCGTTTTTGGCCCTTTCTTTTTCTGGTTGGTTTTTTTTTGGTAGGCAGTGTCCCTGTCACTGCTACTCGAATGCATTTTAATTCCATTGAGTCTTTCTTTTTTTGTCAATTTCTCATCGTTGGCTTTCTTTTGCTCTTTTTAAAACGTTTTTCTTTCAGGTTTTTCTTTCGTGTAAAAAAAAGTGCTTACTCAGCCCTGAATATTTGTGGACATAATTCAATCGATTCGTTTATGTTGCTGAATTTTGGTAAATACGAAATGGTATTTAGCATAAATGTTAATAACATTTAACGGTTCTAACTTTGGTAGGTCAATCAAGAAAAAAAGCGAGTGGAGACCTTCACCTTCTCCTCCTCTTCTTGGTATCTCAGATTATTATTAAATGTTGTATGTAAATGTTATAAAACATCAGACTATTACAGGACAGTCAACCTAAGTCAAACCACACCAAAGGACTCACAAATGAAAATGGAAAACCCCATCACACGGGTCGACTTCGTCCGCCTCACCCATGAGTTTCTCTTTAAGAAAGAACTTCCACCACAGTGTGCTCAGTACAACAGACACAACACTGTCCTACACATAATAGGAAAGCAATACCTCTCCTCTAATCCTCTCGATTCCCTTAACAACTCCAACGTCCTCCAAGAAGCAAACCATTCCCATCTTATATAATCATCTGGATCAAAGTTACCATATCCAGACTTTGTTCATACACACATACATACTCATCTATAATCCTGTAAATATATTGCTAACTAGTTAGAACAATTCTAGCTTAAGGCCTAGTAGCTATAGCTAGATTTCATAAATATTAAATGTAAGAATTTCAGAAAGTCTTAAGAATGTTCCGTCAAGTTGTTTTTTAAAGAAATTATTATTTTTATTTATTTATGTACAGTTAACTTATAATGTAAAATTACATAGCTAACTAAAATTATAGACTGCTGGCTGCTGGGGCCTTCGACTCTCTAGTTTTGATTATATTAGGTTTACAATTTCAGTTTGGGAGAGGAACTTAAGGACAATATTTACATTTTTTGGAGTTGGCAGGGAAAGGAGTTGAATTGGGTCAAGATTTTTGAATATTTTATTATAAGAGGTTTTTAGGGATTGACATTCTTTTAGGATATGGCGTAGTGTTATTTTTGTACTATTGCAGAATGGACATGAAGAATTTAATGTTGGATCGAGGTAGTGTTAATGGGTGATGTTGGTGTGGCCAAGTCTAAGTCTTGTGATTTTAATTTGTTGGGATCTAGACGTGTTTTTTGGGGCTTTACATATATTCCTGCGGGTCAAGAGTTTGGTACCAGTTTGATGTGTTGTGTATTGTGTTTCTTGTAAGTGTTTTTGAGGGAGTTTTTTAAGTATTTGTTTATGTCTTGAAAGTTGTGATTTGGGGTTAGTATGAGTGGAAGAACGGTAGCATTTTTTCCCGCAAGGTCGGCTAACTCGTTACCCTTAATGCCTGCATGGCCAGGGATCCAGATGATTTTAAATTTTGGTTGGTATTTGGTGAGGATGTTTCGGATAGAGGATGCATAATAGGATGAGTTGTTGATGTTTTCTATTGCGTCTATGGTTGAGAGGGAGTCGGTGTATATGGCATATTTGCCGGGCTTGTGTATAAAAACATTGAGGGCTTCTGAGATCGCGATAATTTCAGCAGAAAATACTGTTGAGTAAAATGGTATTAAGCCTGATTTTATTATTTTGTGTTCGTTGGTTATGGCGTAAGATGTGATTTTGTTTATTTGGGAGCCGTCTGTGAATATGGATTTGTATTTCACATGATTGTTTCATTTTTGAAGTTATCGAACTAACATAAAGTCGATCTATGAAATACGTCGAAAGTCATCCCAATTATACATATGTATACAGATATATGTTTGTATATATAGTAGAAATTGTGCTCAATTGTGGGAATTAGTAACGTTTAAGTTAAAGTTAAAACTAATTTAACTTAATTTCAACTTGAATTACTCGCAAATATTTAACTTTCAAATAAATGGCTTAAAATTTGCATAGGTTTTTCTTGGGAGAATCTCTTAGCTATCTTGCCTGCCCTCTCCCCACCTCAGCCGCTTACGTTTTAAAACCTAAAACTATATTTCTGCAGTGAAATTTTGAACTTTTTGATATTTTTGGAAACTAATTGAAATCATTTTCCAAGAAGTTAATACCAATATTTGTATTTATGTTTTTTGTTTTCTGCTTGTTCTGTATAATCCACAGGAACTTTATTGTTGGTCAACAAAACTTGCTGACGTTGTTGCTGTTGTTGTTGTAGCTACCAAAAAAGATTGCTACAATAATAATAACACACACACAGCTGTTCCAAGGCGAAACGACGACGACAAGGACTACGAGGAGCATAATTTGCGGAGCGAAAGAAGCAGAAGAAAAAACAAGCAGGTAAGAAGAAGAAAGCCAAGATTTTTGCCACCTGTTGTCAAGCGAAATGCGGCAGCATTCCTTGGTGTGTGTGTGTTTTTTGTTTGCTCTCATTTTTGGGGGAGTCTTGGCGCACCTTTTTGGCGCCGCCGCTGCCACTTACATGCCCGTCAAAAGTGAGCGCAAAAGTTTGCGCTTCCAACTTATGGAGACTTGTTTCATCTCCTTTTTCGGTTGCCAGCCACCACGCCCCCTCCCCTTTGGTTGTTTTTGGTCTATCTATCTATCTGCACGTTTGTTGCTACTTCCGTTGCTTTTTCAGTTTGACCGTTTATTTTATTTTATTTCCTCCTCCTGCCTCTTCTTCTTCTGCTACTGCTTCGTCTTGGTCTTCTTGTTCATCATTACTTTTTGTCTTATACTTTGGTGCTTTTCTTGGTTATAGTTTTGTATCTTTAAGATACTTTTGTATTGTTTTGGAGTGTGTGTGTCTGTGTGTGTATGTGTGTGTGTGTATGGTACATTTTCTCCCTTTTTTGTTCTTACAGACCACGCTCGTTGCAGTTTCATTGCAAGTTTCCTTTTTCTTTTCTTTTCATTTCTTTTCTTTTCTTTGGGTTGCCTTTGTTTTGCTATTGACGGTGGTTAAGTTTCGCCCATTCGCCTCGTTTGGTGCAATTTTCAATGTACAGGAAAGATCAACACAAAAGTCAGCATAAACGTTCAAAAGGTAAAAATGAAAACTATCAAAACGAAAAGATACGCCAAAAACTAAACGAAGAGAACTGCAAAACTTGTTGAAAACAATTTGAAAAACTTTGCATGCATTGTTTTTAATGGCTTTGGCATCATTCGTACCAGTTCATAGTCATTCAGATATTTGTTATGGCAATAGTTGTCGTCGACTCGGAATCGATTTTCAAGCAGTTTTCGATTATTTTTTATAAGGTGGTCAACGATAAGGGAATAATAACAGGCCAAAACAAGTCGTCTCTTGTCAAAGCAAACTCAATTATATAAAGGATAACAACATTTTTGCGATTTATCGATTGCTTAGCTTTCAAGTCTTACAATCGGCTCAATAAATGAGTAATTTATCGATCATAGATCACATTTCTTATTTGTTAGCAAGTTTTTATACCCTTGCAAAAAGGGTATATTAATTTTGGTCAGAAGTGTGCAACGCATAGAACGAAGCATCTCAGACTATATAAAGTATATATATTCTTGATCAGCACGACGAGACGAGTTCAAATAGCCATGTCCGTCCGTCCGTCCGTCCGTCCGTCCGTCCGTCCGTCCGTCCGTCCGTCCGTCTGGATCAACGCGATCTCCTCCGAGACCGTAAGAGCTACAGAGCTGAAATTTTGCACGTAGGCTTGTATATACTGCAGGCATTGTATATCTCGGATTCAGCCGGATCGGACCACTATATCATATAGCTCCCATACAAACGTCAAAGTCACGAAACAGTGACTTTCTCAATAACTTCATTAATTTTATAGCTATTGTCATGAAAGTTGGTATTTGTCAGTTTTATGTTCTTATTAATGATTGTGCCAAATTCGATCAAGATCGGGTGACTATATCATATAGCTCCCATACAAACGTCAAAGTCACGAACAGTGACTTTCTCAATAACTTCATTAATTTTATAGCTATTGTCATAAAAGTTGGTATTTGTCAGTTTTATGTTCTTATTAATGATTGTGCCAAATTCGATCAAGATCGGGTGACTATATCATATAGCTCCCATACAAACGGCAAAGTCACGAACAGTGACTTTCTCAATAACTTCATTAATTTTATAGCTATTGTCATAAAAGTTGGTATTTGTCAGTTTTATGTTCTTATTAATGATTGTGCCAAATTCGATCAAGATCGGGGTGACTATATCATATAGCTCCCATACAAACGGCAAAGTCACGAACAGTGACTTTCTCAATAACTTTATTAATTTTATAGCTATTGTCATAAAAGTTGGTATTTGTCAGTTTTATGTTCTTATTAATGATTGTGCCAAATTCGATCAAGATCGGGTGACTATATCATATAGCTCCCATACAAGCGGCAAAGTTACGAACAGTGACTTTCTCAATAACTTCATTAATTTTATAGCTATTGTCATAAAAGTTGGTATTTGTCAGTTTTATGTTCTTATTAATGATTGTGCCAAATTTGATCAAGATCGGGTGACTATATCATATAGCTCCCATAGAAACGATAGGTGGAAAACAGTGACTTTCATCAAAAAGTTCGTTATATCATATGCTAAGATTGAAGGCCGTTCTTTCGCAAACATTTGTCTTTTTGGATAAAACGTTTTTATACTTTGATGGCTGTGGGTAAGGAAAGAATTACCAAAACAGTTGCAAGGGTATACAAACTTCGACGCGGTCGAAGTTAACCCCGGCCCTCTGGTTTATAGTTTATTTTAATGAATTTACAAACTTATTTGAGCAGTTTCGATTGATTTCTAACAACTATTATTTCGATAACATAAACGATCGACATTGATATCAAGTGGAATGACGATCGATCTATATGCCATGATGATCTGAGGGATTAACAATTTATATATATTGCTTAGCTTTAACGTTTTAAGAAATACATGAAGTTTATTCTAAATAACGACAAAAATCGTTATCGACCAACAGCAGCAATCGATAACTTTCTCAAAAAGAGGTATAAAGGAGATCAATTGACATTCTTATCATTAGAAATTAATTCAGTGTAACATTTAGATGGAAAGTGTTTTTCTTATGCACTTTAGCATAATGAATGAATTTATGAATGTTTATTCAATTAGTATTCAAATGCAAAATGCACAATTTACATTATTACGTTGAATGCACATGGAAAGTTTTTAAACGGGGGCGACGCCCAAAAATATTTAGTGCAACAATTAACGGTATGTACTTCCATCTCTTTGGTTAGAGACTCACTCTCCCCCTCTCTTTCTCTATATCTAACTGCCACTTCTGCCACATTATTCAACTGAAAAGTCAAATGACATTAAAGCAGCAGCAGCGGCAGTGGCAATGGTCCCCTTTCCACTTATATCTACTCTTTTCCACTCTTTTTGGCCCCATCTAGAGTCGATCTGCATTCAAATTTAAATCAATTTGATTCTGATTAGCCACACACGCAGTTTTCGAACCTTTTTTTTGGCTTTTTGTTGGTTTGTCGCCAAGATTTTCGTGTATACTCTTTTCCTAAGCTGGGTATAAGCCTTGTTTTGTTAAGATTGCATAGGCTAATGGCTAGATAAGATTGGAAGGGTATACATGTTTCGGTTCTTGTTGGGAGACCCTCTGCTGCTCTTTTCCCTTTTTTGGTTTTTGGATCTTTTTTGTTGTTTGTTGTTTTGTTTGTACCTACAACTAGTAAATAAATTAGTTTTTATTATTGGGAAACAGGTTTGTGAGTATAGAAGGTACACAGAAAGGGGCAGAGGGTCCAGGGAAAGGCAAACTGAAGTGAGTTGAGTTGAGTTAAGGCAAAGGTAGGGGCGGAGGCACACGCAGGTTCAAAATTCTTCACAGTTCGCTGACAGAACCTGTTTAGAAGTGAGTCTTGGTCTTGGTCTTCATCTTGGTATTGGTCGTTTTGAGGACCGGACCAACCTGGGCTCTTCTTCTTGTTTTCCATACACTAAACAAACCGAAGAGTATATATACATTTATATTTTGTTTGCCAAAATGCCACAAACTTGCAAAGGGAAGAGTATTTTAGTTTTGGTATGAACAAAATCGAGTTGGATCCTCTTCTGGTTTTCTTCAAGTTTTGCTTTCTTAACACTTTTCTTGATTTGAATTTTCAAGTTGTAAAATCAATTAAATCGATGGCAACGAGTAAACTAAAACCCAAACAGAAAACGAACAAATCTTTTATTGAATACTGGCCAAGTTTAATGCGCCGTGTCTAATGTTAGCCATCTTAGTCATTATGCGCAAATATATGGCCACAAAAAAGACCAAAAAACAACAAAAAAACAAGCAAAACAAACTAATTTCATTGTCCATGAAGGACAAATTGTCAAAAAATAAAATTTAAAAAAAAAAAACCGACAATTAAATTAATGGGAAAAAAATGATTATGGTATAATTTAGATCGTTAAAAGAGTCTTAGAGATTTAATTTTCAATTCTAATTTTTATGACTTTAAAAATGATGAGAAAAATACAAAATAAAACAATTGTCTCTCAAATTCTCTATGAGATTTGTGGGGAAAGAGGGAACGGCGGCGTCTCATTCCTCAATGAATCGAAAACTATTACTTGAAATATGCATCAACTGTAATTTGTTATCATTTGACAAACAGTTATTTTGCTCTTCATCTATTCTCCCATTGATGAAATCAATAATTTTCTCTATTGAATATGTATTTATTCAAAACTTTATTCATCCGCTCAGTGGCCATTGTTAAATTGTTTTTACTCCCCACTGTGAATCATAATTTGCATCCATTGATGTGGACTTTGTTTTCTTTTGGTCTTTCGTATTCACTCGCACCCTCGCACTCTCAGTTGATAGGAGAGAAATGGAGGAAAAACCGAAAATCAAAGTTAGCATAAGGGAAGAAAACAACAACAACAGAAACAACAACAAAGAATGAAAGAGAATAGAGAATTGGATGGAGAATAATTGCCAATTGCCAGGGACAAGTTGATGTTAAATGAGACTTTTTATTATTTTTGGTTTCATATTCCCATTTTCCACTTATTCATATTTCGTTAGTTTTTATACATAGATGTATGTAGGTGTGTGGGTGTGTGTGTGTGTTGAAAGTATTTGCAACTTTTGGCCATATGCTTCATTTATCACAAATTCATTCATCATTTGTCTTCACACACAAACACACAGAACCCACTCGAACTCACACTCACAATGATGCAAAAATTTTTGAATGTTTGTCGTTCTGCATAAAAGCGGTAGCCTAGTCCTTGTTGTCCCCCCCCAAAACCCACAAAAAAAAAAAAAATTGTAAAAAGAAAACTTAAGTTGGACGAAGAAAAATGATAAAGCCAGACAGCTGAAAAGACTCTAGAGTCGCCCATTGAATACTCTCTCTTCTATCCAAAGGAATAAACCATATTTAGTTATCCTTGCTAAGTATACTTAACCTTTATACACTCACAACTGTGTTAAATTTGCAATTATTTGAATTGCAAATTTTATTCATTAGTCGAACATTTGAAGCTTACTCGATTCATGAATTTATCATTTGTTATTAACCATGAATGAATTAGTTTTATCAATACATTCATTCCCTAGTTCACCCATTATATATATATTTGACATGTTCTCTGATGCATGGTACATTAATCACACACAAAGTTCGTGTACTTGACTTTCCTTTCCTTCTCTTTGTCTCTTCGATGTGTCTCTTTGTTGATGGCAGAGATAAGCCGAACTTTAGATACCCTTGAAGACAATACAGTCACAATCATCTTGAAGTTAGCTGCTATTCTATATATAAAAATGAAACGAAACATACATATATAAAGTCGGAAAAGGAAATAGAATGTACCTTACCTTTATTGATTTACTTCTTAGGGAATAGTTTGGCGATAAAATAGTTTACCCATAACTGCCAAAACCGATTCAAAGAACCGATTTTTATGATTCTTGTTGAAAATTAACTAGAAAACAAATTTCTTGAAAGGTTGAAATAAAAGTTGACTAAAAGTAATGGAAAAACTAATGAGATTTTCATAAAAATTGCAATACGACGATAAAAAAAAACCTTAAGAGCAACAAAAAACAGATGGACATTAAGTAAATATATGCAAAACACCCACAGAAACACAGAAACATTGACTCACTTAACCCATTCACCCATTCACTCACTTAGCCAGTCAGTTAGTCAGTCAGTCATTCAATCGCTGACTTTCTCAGTTAATTAGCCAAAACGTTCTCATTTGGGTTGGTTTTAAAAGCTTTTTGTTCTCTTTAGACCATGTTATTCAATCCTAAGCGATCCAAACCGATCCGATAGACCTTTTTTTCGTTGTTCCTCTAGCAAATTTGTTGCGCATGCGTTTGCCGTTTGACGGCAAATTTTAGGAGTATAAATGGAATTTTAATTTGAAGTTGAGTTACTTTTCTACCAGGTGATGGCCGTAAAGGTGTGCGAAATTTGTTTAAAAGGTTTTTATTTCTTCCACCTACATACATCGGTGTGTGTGTGTGTGTGTGTGAGTATGGGTTCCATTTCGTTCTAGGTTTTTGAATTCTGAAATTGGTTTTCTACGAAATGGACTTTTATTTATTTGTTTTGCTTTCTTTTCTGTTATTTTAAATGGGTTTAATACTTTTTATTAGTATTTCAGTGAAACTAACTTCAATTTAACACGCATATCAAATCACATGACCACAGCGAAATAAACAAAAAGAAAACATATTTCCAATTTCAATACAAAAAACAGGATAAGAAAAAAAGTCCGCTGATTTATGTTGCTTTCTTAATGTTTGCCACTAAATTTGGAGAATTTTACCTCTGATAACAATGTGAAAAGGCTTCATTTGGGCAGATTTTCTTCGTTGGGAAATTGGCAATTATTTTCAATTTAATGAATTTTCGCCCATAAGTGCTTAGCCTACAAATGAAAAACGAAAATTTTGGAGAAGTGCCGATTTATTTCTCAAAATAGTCTCCTTTAAGGTTGATGCACTTGATCGATCCAGTAAGCTCTGAATAATGGGTCTCCGTGGCAGCGATGACTTCCTCATTCGACTGAAATTTCTGCCCGGCGAGTGACTTTTACAAGTTTGGAAACCAAAAAGAAGTCGCACGGGGCCAAATCTGGAGAATACGTTTGATGGGGCAGCAGTTCGTAGCCCAATTCGACCAATTTGGCCACGGTGACGGCGGCGAAATAGTTACGTTTTTCTCCGCCTTTGTTTTCGTTAATTCAGCGTCGAATCGGGTCAATAATTCAGCAGGGTAGGCCCCTGTGACTGTTTTGCCTTTCTCCCCAGAAGACGATGGCCATCACCTTCCGGCTGATAGGACAGTCTTCGCCTTCTTTGGTAAAGTCCACTGTTTCGACTGTTTCTTGGTCTCTGGTGTGTACCAGTGAATCCAAGTTTGCCAATCCAATCCAAAAACTCCTCCGGATTGCGTTTAAACAGCGTCAAAGACTGGTCTGATGTCGTCTTACGGTTGCGCTTGTTATGCGGGGTAAGATCGTGGACTTTTTCCACGTTGTCCTCTGTGGTTGCACTTTTCGGGGCATCTGGACGTGGTCGCCATCGAAGGAGAAGAGTCACCGCTCACTTCGCGATTTCCCTTCCAAAAACAAAAATCGAAACACCGACCGATATTGCGCTCGCTTCTACACGGAGTCAAAACAACCCACAAATTCGATTCGACTGAAATTCTTAGCTTTGTCGTCTATAAGATGGTTCTACACGATAATAAACTTTACTTGCCATAGTGACGCCACTGGGCGGTGAGGCTGAGTACTTATCGGACCACCCTCGTATGTTCTTGAGAAAGTCTCTACTTTATTCGATTTGATTAAAAAATCATTACCAAAAATCATTTCACTTGGATAATTTTGAGTTTTAAAACAGTTTATGTTAATAATTATTTTGTCTCTTCTTCCTCTTCCTTCCATCGCCTCTTTCCTCTATTCAATCTCTTTTGCCTTTAAAATTTGCACTCTAAATTTAGGTTTTTTTTTTCTGTTAATCGTTTGATTTTATTTTGACTTTAGGTGTTAATTTTGAGTTGTCAAAAAGATAATTTTCTTTGGATTAGATGGAAATGTGTTTAGCATGTGTGTCTATATGTACGAGGGAGGTTTAATGGGTCTGGAATTTGATTTTGTTTGACCCTCCCTCGCATGCAAAAAGCAAATAATAATGG
This sequence comes from Drosophila equinoxialis, assembly GCA_018150345.1. Lineage (NCBI taxonomy): Eukaryota > Metazoa > Arthropoda > Insecta > Diptera > Drosophilidae > Drosophila > Drosophila equinoxialis. The sequence goes on along the minus strand of JAECWI010000002.1, from coordinate 2,846,669 downwards.
ACAAATTGTCAAATGGATCCATTTTGCACACTCGTTGTCCTGTTGGCCGTAGATCTACTTGACCACATTGTAGACGAGTCTGTTAGTTGTCTAATTATGATACTCTGTAAGAGTAGATCGAAAAGCAGGGCATATATGAAGTCTATGAGGGGAATGTAATGGCAACTTATGCCAGTTAGGGGCATAGGGTAATTTGCAGTCGTTGCATTCATTCGTTTCATTTGTCGTCAGTGCAGTTAATTTTCATAATTAAAAAAGTTTACCTTCAGCTACCCTTAGTCACATGTGTGTGTGTGTTTGTCCCCTTTCTAAGAAGGGTGTGATATTCCCCCCACACTCACTCCCCTTCCCTATATGCTCCCCCCGACTCGAACCATTTAAGTACGCACATTTTGTACGCCAGACGAAACGTTTTTATAATTAATTTATGCAAATAATCAGAGGACGCCCGAGGTTATGGGGGTGTTGAAATCCAGTTTGCAGCTTGCTTGAGCCAATTGCAGTTGTGCCACCTCCCCCTCTCCCTACCTCCCCCCTCGGCATGCCCCATTCCGGGTTCACTCTGCACCGTGCTTTGTGCTCCTTTGGCCACGATGCGTGTTGGCCAAGCGTTGGCATATTAAAATGAATGACCCATACAGTTTTTTCTCTCTCTCTCGTCTTCATTTCTACCATTCTGGCCACCTTCCTCCATTCCCCGCCACACCCGGCTCAATCTCTTTTGCCCTTCTACTGGAAGCTTGGAGCTTGTTGCCACTCCCTCGCACATTTAGGATTAAGCAGACAAGTTGGCAAAACATTGCAGCACATGCAAAAACCTAAAAAAAACCCCCGTTCCCTCTTCACCCATTCCCTACCTAAATAAAAACACTAAAAAGAAAAAGCAACAAAACAAAAAACGAACAGAAAACGAAAAAAAAAACAAAAAATTGAGAGAAAAACTGCCATGAGGATTGAAAACTAGTTTTTCCCCTTCCCAACTCTCTGTTCACTCGCTTCCCTCTTTCGGTTCGCATGTGGAATTTGTGTTTACTATTAAATTTACTTTTTCATATATAATTCTCTTCTTGACTTTTCAAGACTTTTCAACACATGCAAAATTCTCACTGTTTGCTGTACGTTGACATTTTGGTTGTTGGCCAGGTTAAGAAATGGCAAGAAAACAACAACAACAAAAAAAAAAAACGCAATAAATTGTCAAACAAAAGCTAAAAGGGGAAGCCTAATGACTGAAGCGACCGCTCCCCATGTTGCATGCCCCAAAACACTCTTTCTCTTTCCCTCTCTCTCTTGTATGAAACAACAAGAAAAGTCACCATCGAAATTCACCCTCTCAAAACTCGAAGCTGAGCTCAGCTTTCTGTGTGTGTGTGTGTGTGTGCGCGACTGACTGGCAGCTGTTTGGTCCTTACCACCACCCTCAGACCTGCCCCTGGCCCCTCTTCACATATCCTTGCCACGAATCAGACCTACCATGAATTTTGCTTGGGGCTCCCCTTTTTTTTTTTTGCTTCTCTTTGGCGGGGGAGAAAAAGAATTCAAAAACAGAGAGTGATAACAATGATGGCAAAGCAGGAAAAAAAAAGCACACCAAATTAAAGGGGAAACTAAAAGCAAAATCTGAGATTTAGTATATCCTCATATATATATATGTACTATATAGCGGATTTTAAGGTTTTCACTTTATTAAATGAAATGATTTTCATTTGTTTGTTGTGCTTCATTGACAAAAATAAACTAAAATTAATTGAAATAAATATTAATAGTTATGAAATGTAAAGTAAAATACAAATAATAAAAGAAATTCAAATGAATTAGGGACATAAAGAGGACAATGTCTTTAATGGAAACAAATGGAAAATAGGTTAAAGTTTCATCTTTCTCGAAAAGGTCCAACACTCTTCGATAATAAAACTATAAAAGAGTTAACTAAGATCTCATTTCTGTTTTTTGCTCGTAGCTAATTACAATTTCACAACGTGAAGAAAGAGCATATGAAATTCGCTTTGATGTTGGACTTTTTAATCAAGTCAACAGTCTTTCCTTTTTCCTGTTTTTTTTTTGAACAGGATTACACCCCATTTTAGGGGGAACGGTAGGGTTAATGCCCCAGTTTTTCCCCCTAACCGAAAAAAAAGGGAGAATCAAGTAAAAATAAATCCCGCTGTTGGTTTTTTGCATTGACTTTCTGGTAGCTAGAGCGCTGACTCATTTGGAGTACTTGAAAGTATGTTGCACCCAAACGAAAAGCACAACAAAACACACAAACAACAAAAATAAAAAAAAAAAAAACAAACGTAAGAGAAAATAATAAACCAACACATTTCATCAAAAAGCCGAAAATTGAAGTTAGTTGGTCATTGTCCTGAATTATTAATACTCTTTTAAATGACGCTTTTGTTTATTAAGCGCTGATTCCTTATTGGAAAAGAGTCAGTCCTTTAGCAAATTATTATAACTTGAATGCTCTGTTTTTTCTAGGGAAAGAGTATATAGAATGTAAGTCAATTGACTGAGCCATCAGAGATGAATATACAAAACTAGAAACATGCAACATGAACAGCGATATGGAGACATGGACCAGGGGCAATGTTTACTTTGCGTGCCAAGGCACTTAGTTCAACTAATTCTCACTCCACTTGGAGTTTATCCTTGAGACGCGTTTAATTCTTTGTTAATAATTTGTATTTTGTTTTTTGCTTTTCGTTTGAGACATGGACTACCTGAAGCCGAGTTTGAATTTGAATCAATATCAAATGACAGTACAGGCATATCTCTTGTTTCACTCGCTCACATTCTCTCTCTCTCTTTCTCCTCTGTGACTCTCATTCCCATCGTAAGTGGCTGAAATTCGAGTCAACAAATCCGAGCAACATCAAGAAAAATTTCAAGAGTCTGTGACCTTCTCTTCCTTTTTTGAACTAATCTCAGTTTTGACTGCTGCTGGGTCGAGTTTTTGAATGGAGTTCAAAAGGATTTTACCGCGGAAGTGTTTCGCTACCTGAAATAAAGTAACATGCGAATTCTCATACATCAAAACCTTGAATTACACAATTGCTAGGATATACAAAAAGCAAATATCTATATTTAGCTTGAAAGTGAATTTTGGGTTTAACAAACGCCAAAACCAACAAAAAGGTTTTCTAAGTAAGTGAAGAGGTTTTTCTCCAATTCGTTTCGTATGTGATGGAAACTTTCTCATAACAATTGAAGTTGATTTCTGAATGAAAGTGGTGTATGTAGTATATATAGTAAAGCTTGGATTTGATCATCTCCTGACACTTGAAGCATTTGCCACACTATTTGACAACAATTTTTCATCATTATCGTCAGCATCATCGTCTTTCATTTCAATTCATTTCCTTTTCTTTTGCTGTCTCTTTCCATTTATGATTCCGTTTCACAGTATGTCATTTTTTTCTTTGTAATTTCGTTGCATTTATTGCCAACTTTGTTGACTGCATATTTCACATGGCTCGGGCACATGCGGAGGCACACCTCGTATGCCCTAGCCCAGCCCTGCTATGTGTGCTACCTGTATTCCCTGGTGACACAGCATTCCATATTCTCCTTTGCCCCTTTTGCCTCCTCTTACGGCTTTCGTCTCTTAACACAAAACATTTTCTCCATGGTGACGTTTCCTTTTGAGTGAGAATGGAAATTTTTATGTCACTGGTATATTTCTTTCACTCCATAGCTTTACCAATCTACTCTTCCCCACTGGATGTTGGTGGAGGAGGAGGGTTCTTTACTTTGGCACTTTCCCTTTGGACACTTTCATGGCTGACTTGGTTGGTGGTCCTCTATAAACTGGCAAGCCCATCATTTGACTTGGCGACTGGCAAAAGAAAAACATGAAGCAAAGTCTATTTTCAAAATATTTATTTACTGAAGAAGTTCTAGCAGGTTTGCTTTCATTACAAATGAAGCAGAAATACTAACTAATACTAACTAATAATTATTCCAAACTCAATTAAGACGTGGCTTCAATAGGAATCTCCATTGATTGCCAATTTGTTTGACTCTTTGGAAAATGGAAAAATATGTGATCATATTTAATAAGAGTATAAAAATTCAGCACAGCTGAAATGAATTTTACCTTCTGGTTTTCCACTTTTCACCTCTTAGGTTTTCCTTTTTCTTATTTTTGCGTTCTTTCTCTCTCTCTCTCTGTCTCTCCCTCTCTTGAGTCTACTCGTGCACAATTTTAACACTTCTTGTGCAAATTTGATGCAGTTTCTTATTTTGTTTTATTTCGTTTTGTTGCTTGCACACCAAAAAAAAAAAAAAAAAAAAATTTGCATATTGTTGTTATTGAAGAGGAAGCTTCTTCTTTTTTTGCTTCAACCACACCTCGGTGTGTGTGTGTGTGTGTGTGTGTGTTGTAAGGTTGGCCACAATTAAACTTTACGACTGCCATTTTCATGGCAGAAGTTTGTTTCTTTTTTGTTCTTGTTGTAGAATTTAAAACGTTTGCAACGAAAACTTTTACAAACTCTGCCACTGACATAATCAACTGGAACAAAATATCCACGAAAAATGATTAGAATATTGGATACTCTTTCTTAATCACAATAGATTGAGCATTTTTCAATAATATTAAATATTTGTTCAATATATTCGTTTAAAACTGAGAAACAGATTTAGCTCTGAATCTCCGAATTCTGGAATCAGTGAAATGGTTACAAACTTTTTATTATAACCAACATACCCCACACTTTTTCGTTGTAGGGAAAGAGTTTACTAAACCTCAGTGCCAATTATTAAACCAAAAACTTTGTTTATAGTCGTTAATAACGCAAAAAAAAAAAAAGAAATATGGTAAAACAAACAAATTGATTGCAAGATAATTATAAAATTTGTGTGATTTAAAAAAAAAGACTTTAATTTTTTGTAAATTTTCTAAACTTTAACTCAAAGTTCAGTTTTAAATATTTTCTTTTTTTGCAAATCAAATTTCCATGTCAATTTGCCTTCTGTTCACTGTGGCAAGTCTCAGTTTTCTTGAAATTTCCATTCTAATTTTTTGATTTTGTTTTCCATTCGCTTGGCCCCAATTGAGTCACTTGTCGACTTCACACCCGAAAACCAAAAACCTCTGAAACATATAAAAAATTGTCATGTGTTTTTTTTTTTTTTTTTTCGTCTTTCTGGGAGGGAGAAGTTGTCTGTATTTTTTTGTGTGTAGTGTTTGATTTGCGCTTGATTTATGCGCTTTTTAAATGGCAAAGATTAGACATTTGTTTACCAATTCATTGTGGATGACACTTTTGCCGGGCACCAAATGAGGCACACGACAACTCGAGTGGCTAAAAGTGGAGTCGCAGTGGGCCCACGCCACCACAGCTCGATCTGGTGTGTCTGTGTCTGGGACTCTGTCCCCTTCGATTCAGCCTACGTGGTTGATGACGGCAGACCAAGCGGACAGACGCTAATTAATTTGCCTTTTGAAAGCAGAACACAGGGACGAGGGGAGGGGAGATGGGGATGGGTATTTAGGTGAAAGGCGGCAATGGGTAAGGGCCATCAATTGCCACACCTCATCAATTCTTTTGAATTATGCCCTGTGACAAAAAAAAAACAAACGTATAAACGAAGTTGCTTCCGTTGTATTCTGTATTTAAATGGTAGGGTAACACAAAATTCTGCAAATTCCTTCATTAAAAAATGTGTGAAACTCCGCAAATTAACCCAAAACGAAACAAACCTATTATCATCAGATTGTGTTCTCTTTAGATATTTAAAGAAGAACTCCAGAACTATAAATTCCTCAACGCTGAAACCAGTTGAGAATTACAATTGATGCGGAAAATATTCATTTTTGTTCCCTAATCATTCGTGATTCGTGAAGAAATCTGCAATATTTCTAGACTTATTTGGTGAGTTGTCTTAAAATGTCCACATAAATTTCCCTGAGAGTAGAAGAGAGAAGAGAACTTTCTCTTATTTTGCGTTTCACAAAAATGGGGAAAAAATTCATGGAATGAAATTTAACTTCCTGAACTTTTGTTGTTGTTGTTGTTGCTGCTCGTCCCTCATACATAATTAATTTATTAATTTTATAAAAATAATTGTTTTAATTGAAGTTTTATATGTCTTTCGATGGCAACAAACAAACAAACACACAACGGCAACAACAACAACAACAACCCCATCAACGACATTTGTTGTTTGTCTTTTTTATGTTGCAGTGCGACAACTTTTCCCTGCCACTGTCGAACGAACGAAACGATGGTTGATGCTAATGGATGGGATGGAGGTGAGGGGCCAAGTGTGGGGGAAAGGAAAATGTGGGTTTGGACAACTCGCTGCAGCATTTAAGCTAATTAAGTCGCGAAAAAAAAAACGGCAAATGCATCAAAAACATTTACCAAACTGGCCAACAAAACAAAAAAAGGAAATATTTCAAAAACTTTCGATTTTTAACATTCAATCATGTATGGCACATTTAATAAAAATAAACAATTTGTTAAATAATAGATTGCATACAAATTTAAAACAATTAATTTTTCTTTGCCCACAGCTTTTGTGTGAAAACTGAGCAACTAAGGAACAACGAACGAAACAACCGTTAACTAAGGCAGAGAGGAGCTTAAACTAGGTTAGGGCTAAGCTTTGATATCTTGGTCTTTGGTCAATTGGTCCTTAGGTAGTCAATTTGGGTTTAGGAATCGATTGAAATCAAACATTTTGCCATAAATTCAAGTCGACTTCACTTCCTCAGTTGATGCCAATACAAATAATTACCAAGTTTAATGGTAAACCCACTTGAATTTCGGTTGATCGTGAATACATAAGTCAATATTACTGGTTATAATTCACATGGCAAAATGCTAATGGACGGACATGAATGTAGAACAATGTTAATGGAGCCCACTCCTTTCAGGAGGCCAAATAGCATGTACTAAGTTTATATATTTCATAGATGGTGTGTGTGTGTGTGTGTTTTTTTTTTTTTTTCGTATTTAGCTTCTTTTTGTTTTTGTTTTTGTGCTGCATCATCTTCATTTCCGGTAACAGCTCGAAAGGCAGCAACTTCCTACCAGAGAGCAAGACACGGAGTAGAGGCAGACGTGAAACGGTGGAGAAACATTTTGTTTTTATGCGCCACTTGCGTGTGGCAGCTGCATTAAGAGCACGCTCGACCCACCACAGACTACGGAACATGGACAACAAAAAATAGAGAAGAATATACATATACAAATTCATGTATATATGTATGTAAGTAGATGTATTTGTGTATGTATGTATAAACTGAAACTGAACTGGGTGGGTGACAAAGTGGCTGTGATTATATGGCCAACAGCAAGTTGGCCCGAAACTTTACTCTCTCGTTGTTGTTGGCCGTTTAATTGAAATGGCCCAACGCACGCCATGAACATAAAAACAATTTCAAGGTGTCGCATTAGTCGTCAGAACCGACGCCGACTCCGACGCCGACTCCACCGCTGCCCCACATCATCAATGACTCAAAATGAAGGCAAATTTGCCTCCAACAAAACAAAACGAAAAAATCAAGAAGCAAAAAAAAAAAAAAACACAAAAAATGATGACAATTATAAACAAAAATTTTGTGCGTTTTTGCCTAGGCCATTTGTCAGGTTCTCCTACCATGCAAGGGGCGGTTGGCGGGGACAGTTGGGTGGCGCTCTAGAAACGCCTGATACTTATGTATCATCATAAAAACCAGATATCGTGGCATAGGCAGCAACGTTGGCAATTTTCAAGGATTCTTTCGTCATTTTTCATTCGCTTTAACGACAACACTCTTGCTCCTGCTCCTGGCCCTGGCCCTGCTCCTGCTGCTGACGACTAAAAAAAAAAAAACAAACCAAAAATATGACAAAGAGCATAAAAAATATGAAAAATACCAACAAAACAGATTTAGAGCAAGAGAATGACTATATTGTAGTTAGTGGGGCTCAACTTTAAAGTCGACTCAACCTATACACTCTGTTTTAACATATTAGATAAAATAGGAATTGAAAAGATATAAAGATGCCTCTATCAAGTGGAGTTTCAACTCAAAGTATCCATCATATATAATATTGGGATAAAATTTGTAAAATCTTTATCAACGATATATCAGACTGCATATCTGGGAGTTCATCTGGTAAATATCGATGGAAAGACTCGTAAAATGAATTTCTCGCCATTAATTTAGATGAAGGAATATAAAGTTGAGAATTCTAAGCTGAAAGAAAGGCATTAATCAGATCTGGCAACTTAAGCGTAGCCTGATCTTATCTGAACAGCAATTAAGTGGAGCGGCAACTCAATAGTTATAATTAATTCCAATTCAAAGTTGTTTCTATTTCTGTATAGTTTTTGTTTAGGGCAAAATGTTTTTACATAAAGCAAAGCGACCTTTGTTGGCTTGCCAAAAATTTACTTGAAGTTAAATTCTTTAGAATAAATAATAAGAACATTTTCTTTTTTTGTGTTTTTTTTTTGACTTGGACTTGGCATAAGTCTACACCCAACTCCCACACCTTTCTTCCCTGTTCCTTTGATGGTTGCTGGTCTCTGTTTTTCACTCTTGTCCAACCAACTGTCGTCATGATGTTGCAATAAAATGTGCCCATGATGACGATTAGAAGGCGCATTTCACATCATTTTTTTGTTTGTGGCTTGTGCGGGCTAGTGGGCGGGCCATTCCACTCTCCCTCTCTCTGTTTTAGTCATGTTGATTTTTGGGTGTGTATGCGGGTGTGTGTGTGTGTGCGATAAGCATGCAAAAGTTCAGTTTTTTGTTGCTGTTTGTTTGGCAAGTAATGCTAGGCCTTTTGGCTGGGTTAAGGGGGAATTCAATTAACAACAACAAGAAAAATAAAAAGAAAACGAAAGTAAGAGCAAGACCGATGACAAGAATCGCGAGCACGCTTCATGCATCAATCAATGGCATCATCAATCATAAAAACGAACGCAGACAACATAGAGCCAAATATATGTATAGAAATTTATATAAAATATATGTATATATATATGTATATGTATATCAAATTCATGCTGATGCCTTACCAATTGTGGCAAGTCATTCACACCCCACAGCATGGAGAGTTCAAGTGAATTGATTAGAATAGACAGTCACTCATCCATTCAGTTGCCATTCTTAAGGCGATAGGCCGACGAGTGGGTTAAACATAACTTTCAACATCAAATACAAAAAGGGAAGAGGGAAAAGGGCTGATGGCGACTGAGACTGAGACTGCGGATAAAAAGGTCAGTTGTCAGTTGGGGTAAATAACACTCATTTGCAAATACATACAAATGAATGTATTGAACTGAATTATTGGTGGGTGTGTTCCCTTTTAGAATCGTCGTCGTAGTTGAGTCATGTGTGGACACTCATCATGTCAGCGGCGCCTGGGCAATAATAATTGCAAAAGTTCATTAATAATCGTTTAATTTTTGCCATCATTTTTTTTCGCAATCATTCAACGGAAATGAAGTCAGTGGGAAAATATTGTTATACGTTCTGTTTTTAATGTGTTAATAATGTTGTTAATATGTGTATTTTCACAAAATTGGTTAGTAATTGGTTTAGTACAACGATTTGAAATGTCACTTAAGTGTTATACACATTTCGAAATGTTATACAAATGCAACTGTTATAAGACTAAGGTTTATTGGAAACTGATAATGGGATCATCTTTAAGATCTTTTACTTGTATTTAATATAATAGATAAGTAATACACATAATTTAGTATATATATTTAAATAATTATTATAATTTATTAATGAATATTTTGTTCTTTCTCTGTCTCTTTTCTTTTAGGTATGACCTATGTGAAAAGGCTATTTCCGGATATCTATAAATTTATTTATTTTATAAATTTTATTCAAAATGGAAATTGAAATTCTTGCCAACAATTTGTATTGATGGACGAGAGAATGAAGAAAAGAAAAAAGCAAAAGCACAAGTAAAGAAACGCAACTTCTTGTCTCACAGATTTCAAAGTAAATATGCAAAATATTTCCTAGAACCACACTTATGCATCAGCTTCAGGTTTCTAAAAGAGAGCGAGTAAGGGAGAGCTGCTGATTTTTAGGTATAGGTTGGGTTTTGGTTTGCTTGGCTTACGATTTGGGCGGAGTTTTTCGGTTGGCTGCTTTTGGCCCTTGCCAAATGTGGGCGAACAAAAAAGGACGAGAGAGAAGTGAGCTGAAGCCCAACAGGAAGCAGCAGCTGACTTCAACGAACGAACAAAAAAAAAAAAAAAAAAAAAAAAAAAAAAGGCTATGCAAATAAAGTGCAACAAACTATGTGGCGGTTGTCTTCCCTCTTTCACTTCCTCCGCCCACTTGCCCACTCACACTTGGCCGCCTCAGTCATTTCATACCAGTCTCTTTTCGATGTTTCGTTGTGGATGTGGGGCGGCGGCGTGTCTTTTGTCTGTTGAAGGCAGCGGGCTTAAATGTTGGCGGCATCTCATGGAAATAACATTAAAAACACATTAAAACCGCGACTTGCTGGCCAGCAACAACACCAACAACAACAACCACAACAGCTAAACGAGGTGATAAGCCAGCCAGATATGGGCGACAAAGATGCGTTTGCAGTTATTGTTGTAGCTATTTCTCGAGTTGCTAATGAACCCCAAAAGAAAAATATGTACATACAAAAAAACAAAAAGTAAAAAGAAAAAAATGACAGTGTCTTAATTCTCTATACTCTAGACAACAAACGGATGTTTTGCAATATCAGGAAAGTAGTAAAAGGGCAGAGCTTTCTACATACAATTCGTTGCCGAACGTTGCCAGATTAGTAACAAATGCAGGATACATGGATAAAGCCCTCAAAATGTCCTCGAAACGACTATAAATCCAGTTTCTGATGCTCCGTTTTTGATCCTCTCGATCGATTAGCAAAATGAGTACACATGAATTTCGCTTTAACTACATTAAGAATCCGTTCAAGGTGGTTTTTGGTTTTTGGTTTCTGTTTCAGTCTCCACCTATTTAGGGTCGCCTTTGTGCACAGCATCCTGTTGCTTCTTCTTCGTCTTCTTTTTTGTGTTTTTTTTTCTGTTTGCTTCTCCTTTTGCCCACGCCTTCTTCTTGTACGTTTTATTTTGTTGTTGTTGGTGTTTTTTTTTTGTTTTTGTCTTTTTTGTCTGAACTCACACCGCACACATGTTCCCAAGATACTACATAGATAACCATATTGACTGCTGCTGTTGCTTTTCAGGTTCAATTACATGTAATTTTAGCCGCAACAGCAACAACAACCGAAACATCACCTTAAAACGGCTGGATAGATAGATCCTTGCTTCGTTTTCCTTTTCACATTTCCCTCGTATTCCCCTTTGCCCTTATTGTTGAATTTCTTGCTGTTAAGCATATGTTTTGTGTTGAATCCATGAAACGAGAAGTAATGAATCTGATACACCAGATGAATTTTATTAAGACATTGTTTTTAACTGAATTTGAGAAAAAAAAAAAAAAAATTGGGTAAAACAAATGTTGCCAAAGGCATTTTAAATGAACCATAGAGTAAAGTGGTTCAAATGAATTGATGGCTTTTGGCCATAACTTAAGAAGACACTCAAAGTTTTATTATAAGAAGTAAGCGAATTTCAAGCAACCCAAAAACAGTCGTCGAAAGTCCAGTTGACTTATGTTGACGACGTTCTGAGAGCCGAGAGAGATCAGGAAAGAACTATGACGATACAGTTGTCTATATCTTAAGGGATATAAAAGGCTTTTGGCTTATTGACCGAAAATCGACTTTAAAAGAAAAAACTCAAATCTGAGAAACCTATCAGATTTGTATTTATATGTTATCGATAAATAGTTACGCTAATCGTTTGCGGTTTGTTTGCTCTTTGTGTGCAAGGTCCTTGAATAGTACTCGATATGTCCGAATTCCTGGAATTTGTATTTGTTTTCCTTCTTGCATTCTCCTTCTTTCATCTTTCGTTTTAGGTCCTTTTGTTATCTTTTGTGCAAAACGATTTTCTATTCTATTTATTTCTCCTTCAATTGTTTTCACTTTCCTTGCTTTTGGTGGTCAGTCACGCAATTAATCTTTGCACGCAAACTTACTCAGACTCCAGGACCCCATTGCCTTTGAAGTTGCATTGTCTTAGCCTAACACTCCTGTTCCCGCCTCCTGAACCACTATAACCCTAACCGCTTCAATCTCCATTCCATTACGTCCCTCAGCCATGGAATCGTACATTTTTTCTTGTTATTATTAGAAAAGTTTTATGCACATATTTTTCTTGATTCTCCTTTTTTTCGGTTTGTTGTTGTTGATGTTCTTATTCGGCTTTTGTTTTTGTTTCCTTTGGCCACCTACTCAACCCAAATGATTCACCCTCGTCCTTCTCTAGTTGGTCCATCATCATACATCGTTTATGCTACGTGACTTGTTTGTCAGATAAATGCCAAAAAAAAAAAGAACGAAAAAAGAGAAAAACGAAACGAAAGGAAAAGGAGACACACGGAAATCCTTATTACACACATATATATACACATACGAAAGATATGTACAATGTACATAGAAGTGCGACGGCTGGAAAAACAGCGGAAAAATCAACAAGAAAACAGCAAAAACAAAACAAAAAAAAAAAACTCAACGAAAAGAAAAGAAAAACAAAAGCAAAAAACAGGGCGTCTTTGATAATGAGCCTCCAAATTAAATGGCCTATGGAAAATTGGGAAAATTTGCTAGCCAATATTGAGTCAGACAATCTCGAATCCCCTTTTCTTCTTTCTTCTCCTGTTCTCATCATTCATTTACATGGACTGCTTTCATCCATCCCCTCATTAACCTCATCATCGCCATCGGCTTGCTAGGCCTTAATCATTTTATCGATTCCATTTGCCGTTGTTATTGTTGTTGTTGCTGCTGCTGTTCCCTCCTGTTGTTGTTGTTGTTGATGCTGCTGTTGATGTTAATGCATATTAAACAGATGTAAAAATTTACACTTCAATTACAATCAACTTAAGCATGAAATAAAGATCCAGTAGGTACATTAAAAGCATCGACTTTAACATACCCTGCATTTTTCACAAAAAGGCTCCGAAAATACGGAGCAAAAGAAGAGAATATATCGAATATATAGATTTTAAGTTCTATCAATCGATGCTGATCAGGTTCAAGATACATATATAAGATATTTACCCATCCTGGCTACAGGGTATACACATACACATACGTACATACATATATAGAGCGGCATACGAGATGAGACCAAAACCGAAACCGAGATCAAGAATGAGACAGAAACCAATGACAGAACCTGCAAGTCGACCTGGAATACTTGAAAAAACACCAAGAGAAACCAACAGAAACGGGAAACAGAAGCAGAATAAATAAATACAACCCGAAAACACACACACACACACACACACACACACACACGTAGGAAAAAAGGAAACAACAGCAAAAGGATGATGAGAATGAGGATGAGAAGTAGTCCCATGTGAGAACCAGAAGGGAAAATGCAAAAAGGAACCGGCAGACAGGCGACTGTCTGACTGTCAACTACCTGTGGTGCAACGTCTGGCAAATTTGTTATTGTTTATCTTTTTTCATAAAATGTTTCACACATACACACACAGGCACCTCTCCTCTCCTCTCCTCTCTTGTCCCACTCTTTTTCAATGTTTTCCCAACATGCCCTTTCACAATGCAACCAAAATGCATAACCAATGTCAAGTTTTCCTTCATTTTTGTTGCTTTCATATCAACTTGTCTGTGAAATTTCAATTATTAAATCATTTTTGGTGCCATTTAAGTGAGTTTTTCCCTAACTATGAATAAATAAAAGAGTTTTATAGGTTTGATTGTAATTTTCAAAGTAATTTAAGGACTTTACAGTTGAAAATTATTTTACAAATTGACGTTTTTTCATTTTAATTATGTTTGCTTTGTGAAATTTACCTCGTAATTATAACAAATCCAATAAAATGGACAATCCTTCTGCTGCTGCATGAATTTGAAATGTGTATCCTCTGATTATTGACTATCCTTTATAGCTAACAATCCATAAATGGCATAAAACATTGAGAGATTTAGTTAATATTTAATTAAATAGGCTTATTGGTATAGAAATACTTGAAGGACATCTTCCAACTCAAACTTAAAACTTAATCCTCATTTTGTTTGATCCTTTATATGACTGCTTATTGTCCTGGCCATGATTCTAGCTATCCCTGGCTATCAGTTCTCAGATTTGAGTATTATTCTTTTTTTTTTGCAGCTTTTGCACAAATTCGCATTCATTTGCCTTTTCGGGCGTTTCCATTCATGGCACAAATGTCTGCTATGCCCTCGTTGCTGACCCCAATTTAGAGAGACAGAGAGAGAGAGAGAGATAGAGAGAGGGTTCATAAATCGCCTTTTAAACAATTGAAATTTCAAGTGATTTTCAAAAGACAAAAAGGTCTTCAGGGATATTGTCATTTCATTTCGAATTTCAATTGATTTCAATTGATTGAATTGATTTGCCAAGAATAAAATAGTTATTTATGCAACTGAATTCCCGTTCAGAGTGAGAGAGAGAAAGAGAGAGAGTAAGTGAGAGAGATAGATTGGTATAAAGGGATTTAACACCTTGCTTGGGCTTGTGCTTGGGCTTGGGCTTTGGCTGTGGCACTGCCACTGACCTGACATGCCACGCCCATATTTTGCATATTTCACGCTCAATTAAATGTTTTGCAATAGTTTTTTTTTGTTTTTTTGTTGTTTTTTGCTTGAAAAATATTTGCGGCTGCCTGACCTCAAAAGTGAACCCGAACGCGAATCAGCAGCAGAAGTGAACTCGATTCCCGAATCGAGACTCATCCGCATCCATGTCCTGCCTTTGCCCCTGCCCCTGCCCTGATGCCTGATACTGCTGATTCCACTAACCGACTGCAAATTTTCTGTTTTCGGTTTTTATTGTTGGTGGTTCTGTTTGCATCGTTTCGAGTTGGGGAATTTAATTCACATTGATTGCATTTCGTGAGCCGCATTGCGTTGCATTTTAAATAATGCCAAAGGCTTTTCGCACAAATATTTCGTGGCTGGCCAAAAGCCGGTGCTTGGCTTCGGACCCGGACACGGACGCGGACACGGACACGAATCCGGAGCCAGGCCATCACTTTAATTAAACAAATGCCAAGCAAAGTGTTGTCCATCGTCGCATTTGTGACAGGCAACAAGAGGAGAATAGAGAGAGAAGAAGGATCCCAATAATTATGTAATTTCCCATCAAGCGTATTTCTCTCTCTCTCTCCCTCTCGCTTTCTCTCCACCCTGACTCGCTTGCCTATTATTATTATTATTATTAAAAAAAAAATAATACTAATAGTTAAAATTAATTAATAATACTAATAACAATGAATAACAATAACAAATAATTGAGCAAAAGCGAAACTACAAAAACAAAAGCAAACCATAATTATAATTAGCATAATTTATGTTTACACATATTTAGCCAATCTTAATTAATCCGATGAACAAAAAGTGACACAGCTTTTCCAATAATTATTAACAATTTCCCAATAATCAAGTAAAACTTTAATTGACCTTCTCAGTTTGACTAACCATTTACAGGGTATAAATAATAACAACAAACGAAAAAGTATAAAAAATTTTAAAGATAAAACATCAAGAAAAATCACAAAATCACGCACTGCAAGAATAATTTTTATAATAACATTATTAAACACAAAAAACAAAAAAATTATGAAAAAAGCAAAAACAGAAAACCTCACGGAAAATATATGTTTTTCTGCTTTATTGTTATTGTTTATCTTGCGTCCACATATCAAGTTAGTCATTATTTTTCAATGGCAAAATGAAAATTGCAATATCTGTTGTTTTTTTTTTTTTCCTTTTTTTTTTTATATTTTCGTTGTTTTTGATTTTAAATAAATATCACGAAAAAGTTGACCATAAATTTTGTGCACAAATTTGTTTGCCCATAAATTGTTCTTCTTTGAATTTTTGTTGTGCTAAATAAATATTGGTTATCGAATATACAGATATCCGCTTTATATATATATATATATGTGTGGGTGTGTGTGTGTGTGTGTGTGTGAGTATATGGGTATCCGTTTTAAATACAAACCACATAGGAGAATAGAGAGATTTTGCCCCTTTAAATGACTTTTGACTCATCTATCTGTATGACAGACACTTACAGACTTTTTAAGTTAGGTAAAATAGTAAGCAATGCTTTAACGATTTTAAACATATATTTAGTAAAAAGAACATATAAATACGTGATATGTTCAGTTATATAGTCGGTCTATATTTTTAGATTCACAGCGAAAAGATTTTAGTTTCTGTTCCGATAAAATGAAACGATAAACCAATTCGCAGCAAAGGAAATTGAAGCACTTCCGTTTCATTTGCCAAAATTCCTAATTGGAACGATTAAATATTATGAAACAATGGAATTAAAATCAATTAAAACTGCCAAGCAATTTATTTAACAGTTGATTATGCTAAAAAACTAAAACAAAAATCAAATACAACGATTAAATAGTCTGAAACGAAAGAATTTAAATCATTTGTTGGTTGCATTGCTGTTCTTTCTGTCTTTCTCTATGTCTTCCTCTCTGTGGCTCTCTTACTCTCCGCTTTTTGCCATTACTATAAATCATTTGCCGAAATTCCTAACGGTTCATTCAGCTGGTTTTGGCATTCTTTGTTGTTGTTGTTGTTGATGTTGGTTTGTTTTTTTTTTTATTCTTTTTCCTGCTTTATGTTTAATTCTGCTTATTGTTGTTTTCTCTTGTCAATGAAATCATGGCCAATGGCCATTAAAGTCACTCGCCTTGTTGCATTTCGCGGACCTTGAGAGATGCATTTGCCTCATTATGGGCAAAAGCAAGGCGATGCAACCAAAGCCACGAAGCCACCGAAGTCAAGCCAACTCGAGTCGAGTCGAGTCGAGTCGAGTTAAGAACCTGGAACTGCTACTGTCAATGTCCAACTAGCTGTCTGTCTCTAGACTGACGGTGCTGCGTACGTGAGGCAAGCAAAAAATTAAAAAGAAAATAAAGCGAAGCCAGAAAACTTTTGAATAACAAATGAATGTTGCTGCTGCTGCTGCTGCTGCGACACGAACAGAAAGATATATAGAAAGAGAGACAGAGAGGAAAAAGAACAAAAAAAACCTGAGCGGACTTTTTAAGTAGCAGCAGCAGCAGTTGCCGCAGGAAAAGTTTTGTTGTTGCAGCATCAGGCAGTAGCATCAACATCAACATCAGCCTTGCCCCGGCCGTACGTTCGTCCGTTCGTCGGTCGGTCCGTCCGTCGTTGCCGTCTTTGCCGTTGTCGTTGTTGGGAACCGCAGCCAAAGTCAAAAAGTTAAGCGTCCCAACGCGGCGTATACGTAATCTGCGGCTGTCTGATCACTCACACGGCTGAACCTGAGCCCAGAGCTGAACTGAACTGAACTGAACTGAACCCCATTCGCCTCTTTTGTCCGTAGTCTTCATCTGTTTGTCTGGTTGCTTTGCTTTGGTATGGTTTGGTTTGGCTTGGTTTGGTTTTTTTTTTTTTTTTTTCTTTTTTTGGGTTTGGTTACGTTTCGTTTGCTGGCATGCTGCCTGCCTTTAGCTTGATATGCCACTGAGTAGCAGATTAGTAGCGCTTATGCTTGCACCTACTACTACGTGAAAGCACATACAGATGATACAACGACACTGAAGATGATGCTGATGCTGTAGATGCCGCCGCTATGATGGGGATAAGAATGAGGATGAAGAGTCCAAACACCAGCACCAAAACACACAAAAAAGAAGAAAACTCACGTTTCCCGTTGAATACTTTGTTAGTTTTTTCTTTTTGCATTCAATTGCCAAATAGTGAATCTTAATTCAAATAGTTTAGCTTCACTTAAAAACGGTTAGTAAGCTTGTCATAAATTATACACTTGTCAATGAAACAAGGTACGAAGGTTAAGCAAAAAGCTTCGCAATTTTTGTTAGACACAATCAGAAATTGTTTAAGAACAGCTGTTGCCATAGTCCAATCCAATCTTCATTCCAAAATCCATGTTATAAAATCGTTGATCTTGTATTCCATCTTAAATTTAAATGCAATTTATTCTAGTTACAGGGTGATAAAGTTTTCTGTTTAAAATTGGTTTGGTTTTTGTATAAAATACTATCTACTATCAAGCAAATTGCCTGTTTCACTTGTTTAATTGAATTTTAAAAGCGATTCATTGCATTCCCTCATTCCTTTTGTGTGTTTTGGGGTCTTTCTTACGATAGATTTATCGGAACAAAGTGCCTTTGATTTTGTGTTGAATTGAAAGAAATTTCGTTTGACCCTATGCGTTTTTTTTTTGGGAGGATTGCTTCTTGTTTTTTGTGCTGCTGCATACGTTGGTTATCCTGCTTCTGCTTTTGCGTCTATGTCGTCATCTTGTGGCTGTCATCTGATCTGTGGCGTATCTAAGTGGCCTGTCCACCTCTATGGCTCACCACGGCCAGCCAGCCAGTCAGCCTACAGGTCCGCCAAACCAAAGCAAAACCAGTGAAAACCAATGAAGAAAAACCCCTCCTCCGTTCATCTGCCCTCTTTAACCAACCAATCCACCCGCCATGACATGGGTTACTCTTCATCTCCAACTGCATCTCAGTCTCCGCCTCTGCTGGTTTCGTCTTCTTCATCTTCTTGGTAGTCTCTTCTCCTTTGGCCATTCCCTTGCCCCGCCATTCCCCGTTAACGTCATGGTTGTCCGTCCAGTGTATGCGTTTGGAATTTTGATTTTGCCACATTGCAGTCTGCGCGCAGTCAATATGCAGTTGGGCCAGTCGTCGAGTCGTTTTGTTTGTTTTCCGTTTTCTCTCTCTCTCTCGTTACCCCTTGCTCTGTGTTATTTTTTGTTGCTTTTCTTCCTTTTTTGTGCCAAGCAGATTGAATTTTGATTTGGCGGGTAATTGAACTTTTACTATAGCAGCAGCAGCAGCAACAGCAGCAGCAAAAGAAGAAGAAACCAACGGAGGAAAAGAGGGGGGAACCAACTGTCCTCCGTCTCCTTTATGCTTTGGTCATGATTAATGGCCAGCAATGCGCAACGCACGATCTACGTCGCTTTTGGCCTCATCATAAATTATTAAAGAAGTCCACTTGACACATGCACACACACCAAAATACACACACACACACACGTACAGTAAGAGACAGAAACTCCATAATATAAAATGTCCCGTAAGCAAAGTGTTTATGCCGAATTTAAGATACACTAACTGTCCTTCTAAAAAAAAATCTGAGATCTTTCTCTACTTAAAACACTTTGTTGAAATCAATTTAGTTTGCTTGATCATGAAGATATTTACCTTTCGGTATCTACATATGTTTTATCTGTTACCAACAGTCTGATGCCATCGATATACCCTTACCACAGGCTTGGGCAAGGTATATATGTACATGGTATAATGACCAGCAAAAACGTTGCGAACCATCTTTTACAACAAAACTGTACAAAATGCTTTTCATTGGGCCAACATTTTTGGCATGCCCCCATGGCATTGAAGACGATAAAAGCCAAGGATATTTACTACATACACACATATACGATATATAGGAGCTTGAGTAAACAAAATTAAGGCAGTTATTACAAAATTTACATAAGATATTATTCTAAAATTTAATTACAATTTCGTCATTTTGTTTTGTTTTACATATATGGCATGGAGAGATCTAGTGCTAATATTATATAACAGTTAGTTTTCCAACTATACAAACATATTCGGATATTATGAAATCGTTTCGAATACTTAACCGATATTCTTTAAGTTGGTGTAAACATTAAGATTAATCAACTAGAATTGTTAGAAAATTTTGCCATTGTTGTTATGGATTTGTAACTAGTATGGACTGAACGATATAGAGAAACGTTTTGTTCTAACTAAAGTTAATTCTTAAACTACCTGCATATAGATATTTCAAGTATCTAGATACATATGACAACTGACAAGGGGTTTGAAAGAACAAAATAACTTTTAGACTTTTGCAAGTGAATGAATTTGCTGGTTGAGTATTTGTCTGCGAGCAATTGATCTGTCGTTGTTGTGGCGCTGTTCACAAGGTGAGGCACATTAATGTTACTGCATGCTACACATGAGCAAGATAAGAACAGACAACAGAAAGTGTTAAAGATGAAGTGGCAAGTGTCAAGGGTGGCAAGATGGAAAGGTGGGCGAGCCCAGACAGCGGAACGGTCAACTTCTTCTCAATTGTATGGAAGCAAATGTAGTCGAAGCGGCCAAGCGTTGCAACTTGTTTAGTGTTGTGTGTGTGTGTTTTTATTTTGTCGTGTTCCAGCAACAACATCATTGTCATCGTCATCGTCATCATCATTATCATCAACGCAGCAAAAATATCAGCAGAAAAAAGGAACAAACCAAATGACGATTGCCATGGCAGATAAGCGCAGCTGAAGGAGCAGTCACTCAACCGTTCCCCACCGTCCCGTTCCGTCCGTTTCTATTCCGTCCCATACTGTCCCGTCTGTCTGTTTGTAATAATAATGACAGCAACGACAACATTTCATAATAATCAGCTCAGCTCAAGCGCTGGAGAATGCTGCACAAAAATGTAACGAAAAAAAGAACAACACGTTCAACGCGAACAACAACAAAACTGAAATTAAAAGGCAAAGTGGATATCGATGACATAAATCAATAGTACATACTTACGTGTAGATACACTATCTCATTGAACATAACAGAGATTCTCAAACTGCATTTCAGTAAACCGTTGCAACTTATGTAAACATATATATATATATATGTATATATATATATATAACAACGATTAGCCTTATTATGCAATCAAAATTTCTAGTCAATCAAGTGGCCAAAAGCACACACAACTTGGCTTGGGGGCCTAAATCCATTTTCTGCCTAAATGTGTTAAAATTGTAATCTCCCTTTGGCGTTGGGAGAAAGGGAAATTCATAATAGAGTGATGGAAATGATTTTGATCAAAGGCAAGTAATCAATTATATGTACATATATTCAAGTTGTTAGTACTTTGTGAAAATAAAAATGTTCACCTGTGATGGGCGATGGGTTAGGTAGATAGGTAAAGCACTTTGTTGCTTTGGCCACCACATATTGTCATGTGGAATGCCAATTTAAATTCTATCCCAAAGGACACTGCAAATATGTATGTACATGGGATGTCTGTAGAGAAGACAGGTTCATAAGGTGCATCGCTGTTGTCGTCCTGCCAAGAGACATAGAGATTTCTCATAGTCATCGTTTCCAGTTGTTCTTGTTTTTGTTTTTATATTCCTGTTATTTCTTTGGTTCTCGTTAGTTGACAGGACTGTCGTCATTTACCTGGTGACCACTCTTTCCACCTCTTTTCAGACCGTGTGCGTGTGTGTGTGTGTGTGTGTGTTGTTGCGTCTCCTTTAGTCCATTGGGGGCACATGGAGAATTTATGGCAAAATAACTTGCTGGGAAAATTTATGAAAACTACAGAGACGCCATAATAACAATAATTAGACTAAGTAGTGACCGCTGCCCGAGGACATAAACTGTGAAGAGATAAAGATAGTAGTATTTCCTCGAACCACCCATCCCACACACAAACACAAACACATACACACACACACACACATAGTCCGTTTTATATCCCACTTGTCCTAACTTGGCATAAAAATTCTAGAGGATTTTAGTTTGAACAGTTAAGGGGAAGAGAGAGATAGAGAGTGAGATGGAAAGACAATTTTAATGCGAAACTCAAGCAGTTTAATTAGCAAAACGAGGGAAAAAGCAAAATACTTTCAAGCTGTAGAGACGACGACACATTAAGATAAGAAAGGAGTTCATTGCCAGGACAATTTACAGTACTCTGAGCCAAGACGAGATTGTAAAAAGCGGCGTAAAGGCCGCCGGCGACTTTTAGACTACAAAATTTCGATTAGACTTGATGACGCGAGCACTCGCTCTCCCTCTCTCTCCCTTTCTACTCTCATCTCCATTACATTACTTTTTCTTATTTTTTGGTTATGAAATGCGTTTTTCTTTTCTTTTTGCCATGCGGCAATGGGATAGGTCGCTGTCCTCGGATGCTTTCGTCCCGTCACTTCCATATCACACTACTCTTTCGTTTTGCACTTAAGGCAGGAGTGAATTTTCACTCGTTCTTGACATTTACTAGCCACAAAACGCGGGCGGAAGCCAAAGTCAGTGAGTGAACACTCTCTGGCATTTGACAGGCTCTGAGAGGAGTAAGGATTGAAGGCCATACAAATGTATGTATGTGCTTATATGCAAATGCACTGACAGAAATCAGTAATGCTAACTTAAATAATAACAAAATAAACAAAACAAAATACTTTCATTCTAAAGCCATTAAAGACAAAATTAAACATTATTCAACTTTTGAAGTATCTCACAATAGCGTTTCCTATACCAATCAGAAAATACGTTGCCTTAAATTGACACAAAAATTAAGGTTTTAATTTCAGGATGTGTCATGACGTTTTAATTTACCCTCGCAGGACCAAAGTTGCCCATTTGTGTATCAATATTTTTGTGAATAATAGTTCATTAATTAATTAAAATGGGTGGAAAATTAGCTCCAAGTGATTCTTTGGCAATTTAGTTAGACTTTAAATGTCTACAACTCGTTCAAATGAGTAGAATAGTTTTTTATTTAGTAACCATAAAGTGAGGTAGTTTTTGGACTTATAGTTTGTATAGTCTTTTCTTTTTTCCGCATTTATTACAGTGTCTGTTGCATTTTTTCATGTGTGGGCAACTTTTAATGAGCAAACGGCAAAATGAAGTAACAACCAGAAGAAGAGAACGAACTTGCAGTGTAGCAACTGCATTGCTCTTTGTCTAACTCTCACGCTGTCTCTTTTTAACCACCAACGTTGTGTCATGGTCGCCATAAAAGTTTTGTGACACTTTTTTTTTATGTCGCGCACTTTTGCTAAAGTCAAATTCAGAGAAAGAGAGAAAGACCAACAACAAAAAAAGGAACCCCAAAACAAGGGAAACTAAAACAAATATATCCTGTAAGCAAACAACAAACAACGACTTTGGAAATACTCTAAATTCCAGAGTGATGCAAGTACTTTGAATCTGAAGACCTGTTTCAAGGGAATATTTTTCCTCGTCATACTTTCAAATGATTCAATGGTCCATTTCTTGAGAGATTCAGTCCTCCAATTGAATGTCTTTTTCATGTCGATCAATACACATTTAGATAAGAACTAATATGCTCTCTAATTCCTTGTGTAGGGCATTCAAAATTGCAACTTTGAGGCGCGTAAGCAAAAAATTAAAGTTTTTCATGTGTGAGTGGCATACCACTTGATGTTTTTCTACCCCCTACTCACTTTCCTACCCTCACGCACCCCTCCTGGTTCCTTTGCTATTTCTTTTAGCCTCTTTTCTTCACTCTTCCTCCATCATACTCTTCTAGTCCAGCCGCTACGCCCCCTTACCATGTCGACACGCGCAAAATGACAAATTAATGCGACATTTCTTTTTGGATTTGTTCCCTTGCCATTGCATGGATCGTGCTCTCCTCACAAGCTCTTTCTTCTACTCGCCCCCTTCCTCTTCTGTCGGTCCGGTCTCTACGGATTGCATCTGATGGTTCTGCCTGTTCTCCTTCTGGGTGGGCATTGCGTAAGCGCAAAATTGTTTATGACAATCTCGGTTTTCTGTGTGTCGAGAAAACTGCAAGAAAGAAAAAAGAAGAAAGTAAATAAATAATTGCATAAATATATTTTTAAATGTGTTTTGCGGGCCTAACGAACAGTAATGACATTTCTAAAAGTTATTTCATAATACCCTATAAGATGGAAATGGATTGTTTTCAAAGAGTTTCGACAATCACAGTAAGCCACTTTAAAATTCAAATGATTTTGAGATGAACTGCCTAGGTAGTTCCCAAAATATATTCAAATTAAGATACTCTATACGATTCCAGTCACTTATCAAGTGTTATTCTGCATTATTTGAAGAAAAGTATACGAACTAATATCTCATCTGCTAGTTGAGTTGGCTAGCCCACTTGAAAGACCTAAGTGATTCGATGTGATTGAAAATAATCTCATCCAAAAACAAAAGCAAAGCCCAATTTAGTTTGTATAATTTCCCATCACCCGAAACTCAATTGCAATAATTCTTGATATCATAAATTAAGCCTACTTAACTGGCCATACATATTCTCTTTACACTCGAACCACTTTATCTCTCTATCTCACTCTGTTTGTATTTGTGGGGGGAAAGTGCCACTTTCGGGGCCCTGAGCGAAATCAATTTGTTTGGTCTCCAGAGCTAAAGTATTCTTCTCTGATCCCTTGTGCCCATATATCATAATGAGATGAGACACCCATCCCCAACGATACGTACAAATATTCTATATTCCATGTTCTTTCTATTTCTTTTGAGTTGTTGCGCGTTCTTTGCAATCCAAACGTTTGATTACCCAAAAATACAGAAAAAAATCTCTACAGAATCATCATCAACATCATCATCTCATCATCCATATTGTTGGGTGAGTTTTTGTTGCTTTTGGTGTGTATCGCTATCTCTCTTTCTCTCTTGGTCTCTCCCTCGCTTCCTCTTAATTGATTAAGCGTGAAATAATTTCTTTTGATTGACTTCAATTGAAATGAATTATTCTTTAATTGGGGGCGCACAGTTGGTAACCGGCAATACATATACATACACATATTTATAAATATATGTACATATACATAGATATATCTACATGCATCATTTGCATGTATGTATATCTATTATTAATAGAACTTCTAAGAGGTATGCGTCGGCGCAAAGATTTTTCAATTCATCTTCTCTCTTTCAACTCTTTTGGAATTTTGTTGATGTGGCAAATTGTTAAGTTTTTGCTTTTTTACACAAAAAGTTGTTTGCTATACAAAAGAACAAAATATGCAAAATTTGCACAAAAGTCAAGAAAATAAAAAAGAATTTTCATTTCATCTCCAGTACAGATTCATGGGAAGCCTGGAATTATATATGTATGTATATCGGGTAACGAATTTATTCTATTGTTTGGAATAAATCTGGAAATTTGTATCGAACATGTATGAGATTTCATTCGGAGCTTTTGCAAAGTTTTTTGGTCTTTTGATTTCTTTGTGTTTTACTTAGATTGATCTTAGATTAGACACTCCTAACGAGTGTAATGTCACAAACAGTTGAGAATTACAACAGCATAAAGCAAACCGACGACAGAGAGACTAACTTCTATCATTAACACTGCTTATCCAAATCAATTGGCATTCAATCACCAAAGAGTAAATATAAGTCTCTTCCTCTCTCTCTCTCTCTCTCTCTCTTTCTCTTTGTGATGAAAAACAATTTTGTTTTAAATCGCTTGATGTAGTTTTGGTTAAGTTCTTGTTGGCCATTGATTCAATGGGATTTGAAATGCCTACTGTATGGTTTAATATCCCCCTAATACATACATACATACATACGTACATATGTCATGTGGCAAGTATATTATACATATACATATATCTACATATTCCTGTCTGTTATTTCGTCTCCCTTACCGTGCCACTATGTGGTATCTTTTGCCGTCTGCTTTTGTCTCTGTCTTTCTGCTGACTTGCCTGTTGTTGTTGGTCCTGTTTGTCGTTGTCAAGAACGAAAATAATAATAAAATTTGCTGTCGCTGCGAATATAAACAGGCAATTTTTGTGCCCCAACTGGAACTCGAAAAACAAAAACAGAAACAAAACAGCAAAAAAAAAAAAAAAGCCCCAAATAAAAACAGCAACAAGAACAAACAGCCAGAAAGATGACGATATGGCAGCTGTCTTTAATGTTCGCCCAGTCCTCAAAAACAAAAAAAAAAAAAAAAAAACAAAAATCCTTCACTCCCTCCTACATTCCCCAACAAACTCTCCCCCCTCCCCCACTGTATGTTGGCCCCAGCCTAATGGCGCTTAACGGACGAGTCGATGAGAGGTAAGCGATGAAGTCAAAGTTGAAACACAATTTTGAAGTGTGCCAGAGTCATAGGGAGAAGCCCCAGCTTTGTTCAGTATGGGTGCTTTTGGGTGTTGTGGCAAAAAAGAAGAACAAAATTTAAATCATATGCTAACCTCGAACCGTTATCCGCCCACCATTCCTGTTCCCCTTTTTGTCGTCAAGCGAACAATTTGCACCATCTTCTTTATTGGCATTTGATGGGGTCGGTCCCGACCGTTAAGTGGCACACATTTTGCTAACACAAAAAAAGAACGAACAAATAATAAAAACGAAAAACAAAACAAAAAATCAAAAGCAGAGGTAAATCCTTAATTAAGCTAAATCAGGAGTTATGAGAACGAACAGTTCATCATCACTTGGTGCTTAGTAGATAGTTGAAAGCTCGTAAGAAAGTTATTTCAGATCCTTATGTGATGATTAGTCTATCAGTGGGAAAGAAATTGTTTCGTAATGTCTTTAGATTTGCTTGTAATGATTTGAAGAACTAAAAGCTGTATGGAAGACTCTCTCCTGGTTCAATCAGAGTTGTTCCTCAAGATGCTAGAATGAAACTATATACATACTTCGCTAGTAAATGGTCTCAAAAATCTAATAATCTAAGAAGTAGAAGGGAAGGAAGAAGGAGGTAAAGGATGGAAAACACACAGAAAACTAACTGTAATACACCCGCATAATATTTGGTTTCCTTTCTATGAGTTTGTTGGTAAGAAGAGAAAACCTCGCAAAAGTGGTCCGAATTATTGCAAAAGTTTTTCTTTTTCTTTTTTGTTTGGTTTGGTTTCGTTTCGTGTCTGCTTCCACCTTCCACTACCACCCCGCTTCCACTTATCGTCACTGCCACCACTCCCGACTCTCCACTTCCCACTCCACACCTATTTAAAAAGACAAAAAACGTAAAATTATGTCACCAGCAACAAAAGAAGCAGCTTGGCCATGGCCAAAGTGTGTAAATTATTTATGTGGCAACTGTTCTAAACTCCCCGTATGCCATCCCTTCATACAGACCCTCTTAGTCCTGCGTCTTGGTATAGCTACTGGCAGCAGTTTATAAATAAAAATCATTATTACTCCCTCTCCCCCTACGCCCCCACACACACACACACACACAATCCCGACCAGAGGTAACTTTGTTTCATGGCAAGCCAGTCAAAGCTTTTCGCCTTTCCCTTAGCATACCCTGTAAATGGGTGAGGTGATATTTTAGAAAAATAAGCATATATACACGTGATCCGTAGGTGATCTTACGCAGATATTTTAGTATATTAGCTTATAGCTTGTCTCATCCTTTTGACTTTTAGTGTGCCTGCAGGGTATCCACTTAGTCTATACTACAACCTTTGTTACGAAAGATTTTTGTCGTTTTACGTATTTTTCAGCTGCTTTGTTTGGAGTTTTCGTTTTTTGAAAATTAGTACGCATTGTCCTTAATTGTTGGGGCCTTGCTCGAAGGGAAGGAGACAATTTTTTTTTTTTTCATTTTTATAAGGGTGACTAGAAGGAGAGGGAGAGACAGAGCGAGAGCGGGAGAAAGAAAGGGAGGGATAGAAGAGTGCCGTGGACTTGTTCTTGGTTGCTCCTAACTGCCTTTCGCCTTCTCTTTCTCACTCTGCTTTCGGTTATACGCCTCTGCGTGTTTATTTATTTGACTTGTGCATGTCACTTTTGGGTGTTAACTTTAATAATTAACGGCATTAATTGCCGCATATGTCACATGTTCGGCTACAGCGACCCACACCGCCCCATCACCATCCATCCATCCATACAACCCCAATCCCAACCCCAACCCCAACCCCAACCCTTTTGGCCTGCATATTTACGTTAGAGGAAATAACAAATTTCAGACTGGGTCATTCATTCCCTACTTGATATGTGAGGTATTCCCAAAGACGACAATTTTTTTTAACATATATACTTACATTTTGAGCAAAATGCAATTTTCTCGACTTTTCAAAATCCACTCATGAAGTTTTGCAGATTTTACTTTTGACTAGTTTTAAGCCGGTCTTCGTTTTTAGCACATGATCCCTTTGGAATGACCTACGTTTTCCTACATACTTATGTCTCTATGAATTGCGCATATGCAGACGAGATGTGTTTGAAAAGTTACAAATTGTGTAATTGTAAGCCAATTGTGCTTAAGATACACGCAGAATCACATCAGAACTGTTTGAGAATTATAATTAAGTAAAGCAAGAAGAGCAGGTACTGCATTGTAAGTCAAACTCCATTGAATAGATACATGATAACTGAAAACAAATGAAGGGTTAACTGGTTTTCTTTGTGCAGCTTCTTTCGGAACTCTTTCATTTACTTATTAAACACACCTCGCGTCTATATGTAGATATGGGCCTAAATCCACTTGGCCTTAACTGCAGAACTTTGAGTGCGAAAGCATTATTATTATCATCATTTTTTTTTGTTTTTTCTTTTGCTTTTGCCACAAGGATATTTCTTTTTATAATCCAACATCCAAGAGTCTGTGGGAGAGAAAGAGACCAGTCGGGCAATAAACGTTTGCCTCCAAGCTAGAGACGGGGAGAGAGAGCAAGTGGGGCAAAAAGTGTTGTCGCATAAAGCAAAAAACAAAAATTTCTTCAAGTCCAATTGTTTTTGTTGTTGTTGCTGCATCTTCTTCCTCTTGCTATTGCCGTTATCCTGACATTGTCGAATGCATTTTTATAACGAAATAATTATATTTATGTCAGACGAAAAAAAACAGAGAAGGAGTTAACGCATTCAAGTTGAAGTAATGCAAAAAGCAAGTGGATTGAAAAGAGACCAAAAGAGCATCATCACATCGACCCCTTCCCACACCCGCTTCCTTCAATCCCATTGCCTATTTGCCATTGCCATTGCCGCCAATCCCATATCAATTCCAGATGCAACATAAAGTTGAATCCATTACAACAACAACAACAACAAAATGGCTGAATGGCGTCAATGTGCATGTGCGTCCGTGTTACCCTGTCTGTGTGCGATTCCCTGTGTGTGTGTGTCAAATTATTTTTATTATTTTACACAATTTTTCATACCCTTTAGTTAAATGGGTTAAATGAGGTATGCCCAGTCATACAATTGTCGCCCATACAAGGTTTTATATATATATATAGGTAATGCTCTCATTCCTGATCGAAAAATGCTATCTAATGGTTCCTGATCCAATTGTTTAAATAAGAAACTTGCTAAAGGGTATCTGAAAGTCGATTTTGGGAAATGCACAAGCGAAATACAGACAGAGAGACACATAGAGTGCAAAAAAGAGTAAAAGAGTGTGTGAGAGAGAGAGAGAGAGAGAGGGAAAGAAATAGCAGCAACAATATGGCATAAATATTTAGTATATCGCTTACAATTTTTGTTGTTGCTGCTTTTGTTGGATTTAATGAGATTTTTGAACTTTCCTATAAGCGCCTTAAGCGTTTTACACGCCCACCTACCAACCAAACTCTCCAAGCCCCCCTCTCTCTCTCTCTCTCTCTCACTTTTCCATCTGCCATCTCACTCACTCTCTCTGTCGCCTTTCCCCGTCCCGGCCCACATTAAATGGACAAAGTTTTGTAATGTTATAACTTTGCTTTTGTATTTGTTCACACTAGCGCATCAAGGGTGCGAAATACCAAAAAAAAAACACACAAAAAAAAAAAAAAAAAAGAATATATATAACATTTTTTTGGTTTAAAGATTTGTCGTATATAACAATGGCCAGTAAGGAGTGCAATCGAAAGGAAGAGAGAGAGATGGAGGGAGACAGCTAGTTAGAGTATGCAAAGACGTCTTCATTATCGATTCCCCATTAAGATGTTAAATTAATATATATTTTATTAGATTTTTTAATTCTGTATATAAAAATCTAAATGTTCGTTAAATACCCTACCTACATTTGTCTAAATGTTCTTCATCAAAACTTCAACTCCTGACTCTAATTGAATCTTATTTAAAACAATAGATGATACAATTCTAATTATGTATATTATTCTAACCTATTGATGATATAAATACTATAATTACATAACTTAATGTTAAAACAAGAGTTTACATCCAATGGTTCCTAAAAACATAGAGAAGAAAAAAGTAGATATACTAACTTATACAACCAATATGCTTAACCGCTTTCGATTAGGGTATGCGGTGTATAACCAGTGGCCATTTCTCAAGAGTCTTCATTAGTTCTCATTAAAAGAAACACAATGGCAACAAAACGCATTTATATACATAAACAAAACATTTTTCAATCGAGACCATAACTAAATAATGAATGCCAACTCATAATAATGCTGTGGGTTGAATATTTTTGTTTTCAGTTTTTTCTTTTTTTGGGGAAAAACGGGTTTCCACTCTCCATTCACTGACAAGCTTCCCCCAGTCACCCACCTAACCTCCACTTTCCATCCAGTGTGTGTATATGTATCTCTATCTTTTGCGTCTTTTTGGTTGTCATCTGCAGCAGTCTAATGAACTCGATTAATCTGACTGCAGATAAATGTTAAATAAATAAAATATATTTAGAGAGATTTCATTTAGGAGAAGAAACCCAACAGAGAGTGGGACGGGTTGGTGAGGGTGAGGGGTTGGAGATCTAGGTTTTATATAATTATTGCAATCACGTGGGCGAACCAGATAGACAAGAAAATGTTAGAAAAAGCAAATTTATTGACAGATTGCTGTGTGTTTTTTATACCCTTCTATATAAAGTGAAAGCGACTACTTTAATTGGAGATCTTGGAGATAATATATGTGTCTCATTTGGTTCCTATCCAAGTTTTCAAATATCATTCTTAACTTTTCATAATTTGTTAAGAGATTTTTGAAGCCTTTTTATCGTCTATCTGATTACTTCAATTAATAAATATATTAAATTTTTCTTTTGAAATATTTGACTTACACTTGATGAGGTTTAAATTATATAAATATAATGGATCAGTCTTTATTGAAGAACATTTAAGAATCGGTTTCATTTATATTATCAAGGGCTTGTTTCATTGTTGTTATAGAAATAGATCCAAGACGTTTCTTACTTGTTTTTCTTATTCATTTTATCTTTAATTATTGTTGTTTCTTGTTTCATTGCAGTTTCCCTCTCTGTCTATCTTTTACATCAATACACTCGCACACAAAAGTCGGAGATAAAAGATAAGGATTAGAGTAACAGCAACAAGAACAAGGTAAGTGAAGATCCTGCCGACAGCTGTCATTGGCATTTAGATACAAAAGATTTTCACCCTTTAGCCCCTTTTCATTTGCCTCACCTGCTCATTGCCCCCCGCCAACCATTACAGACAACCTTCTCGCAGTTCTCTTTCCTTTGATTCCAGTCAACTGCTTATAATAATAAGACGATTTATCAAATGCACGTAAATTACAATAAATTAAACACGAAATTAATATTAATGACACAGACAGAAGGCGGTATGTGTGCGTGTGTGTGTGTGTGTATCTGTTTGGGTGTGTATGTGACTGCAGAGACAATTGCCAAATTAAGTGCATGCCACACCCAACCAATTTCTCCCATTATTACAGACTCTCCCTTATCTTTCTCTCTCTATCTATCTTTATCATTGGCCATCTGTTACCGTTTACCCATGGGAAGCCATGTATGATATGTACATATATATCCAATCCAATCTGAACAATAGATATACTATCCTTAGCTCAGAAATAATACTTCAGTGATAAAGGGTGGTGATAACTAATTTCTATATTTTACTTAATTTCTTATTATTAATATAAGAGAAAAAGTATGAATATTTCAATTGGTTGATTCCCAAAAGTATGCTATGAAAATCAAACAAGTTCTGTATACTCAAAATGCTTCCTTTTTAATAAACCACAATCTGAATTTGAACTAAAATTCTATCTACTAATTGCTTAGGTGAATGCAAAACTTTAGCTTTTGGAAAGTGTCAGGATTTGCTCGATTTTCTGGAATAATTCAGTTTGTTTCAGCTTTCAATATGCGGGGCATGCAACACTGTGTTGTGGCACATATCTCTAGTTTACCGATTATTACCAGGAACTTGCAAATTTTGCATATTTGACGAGCAGCTCGTACTGCTGCTCTGCAGCCTGGTCTTTTGGGGTGCGTTGGGCCGGGGTGGGATGGAGTCATAGGCTAATAGGACTTTGTGTACTATATTAGTGTGTGTGTGTATATGTGTATATGTGTGTGTGTTCTGTAGTCATCGTACCCGGCTTGTTGAGTTGCAATTTGGCTAACAAATTATGCAACAGCAGCAGGAAAGCAACAGCAACTACAACAGCAGAGTGAGAGAGTGGGAAAGGAAGGGGGGGGGCCTCAACAAATACTGACTGCACCACTGACCCAAACTAGTTAGTCGGCCTGGCCCAGGAGCAGACACACGACCCAACTATCAGGTCTTTTATGCCAGGCAAAGGCGTTGACTTTACGGCCCATCCTGTGGCCGGCTCTCTGTCCAGCTATCTGCCCTCGTTTCTCCCATCCGTCCGGCCCTGTTAAATAATTGTAATTTATGGCATTTTACACAAATAAATATATGGAAATCAATAAATTTCCCACAGGAGGAGAAACGACCAGGCAAGCACTTTGTATTTTCGGTTCACTCACAGAGTTCAGTTCATTTGGCCTCCCCCCCCCTTTCTCTGTCTCTCTCTCTCTCTCTACTTACTTCCTTTCTCTATTTAAGTTTGATTATTGTTATTTTTGGAATTTAATTATTATTTTTTGTGTTGTCATTATTTAAAAAGGCAACAAAACATATCTAAATTAGCCCATGGCATGTGTTTTTTGTTAATAGTTTTCAATGATTTAATTAGTATTTCAATTTGAACAATTATTTATGCAATTTTTATTACAAATTTTCGGTTTGAAATTTGACACATTACCAAAAATATGTAAATACTTGGTAATGACAAGAGAAAGTCGTTTCGATCCAATGGACTTCAATTGATCTTTAGAGAAATAAATAAAATTTTCGTTTACTAATATTTTTTTTTTTTTTTTTTTATGAATTTATGATTGTGGATTTGTAATCATATTTATTTTTTTCGTGTCTTGTGATTAATGTTATTATTATGGTCTCTTTCGTTGTGCCGACTACGAACTCCAAATGTTGTTGTTGTTGTTGTTCCTGCATTCTTAGTCAACCATGCCCAGCCCTGTCCCTGGTGTGAAAAGTAATAATTGAAGCTTTATGATGACAACCGCCGCCGCCGACGTCGCCTTCGGCATTGCCGGTTAACTCTATTGAATGACTATTATTTTTATTGACATTTTGGGTTTCTCCTCCTTTCTTTTTACGCAACTCGCAAGCTATTGAAATAACAACAACAATGCCCTAGTTTTATAGGTCATATGATCAGACGATTCAAACCAAATAGGATTAAGAATTTTGTCATCAAATTTTAATGAAAATGTATTCTTTGTTGGCTAAATTCAAATGGAAACTTGTAATTTTCTCACATTTTTGATTTTCCAACATAGAACTTTGTGATCTCTGATCTTATATTCACTTGGTGGTAAGGAAATATATTTACTAAACGAATTTAAGCTTGTTTCCTTTAGCTTTGAGTATATTTTAATATTTTCTATTGCCTACTTTGAGGAGTAGAATACACTAGAGTCTTTTTTCAAGGATAAATCGTGGGATCTTAAGACGAGAATGGGGCAAGGGAATGGAAATGCTTTTTAAAGCAAAACTTGACGTCCTCATTTCTAGTTTGACTTGTCCCCGAATCACTCACGATAGTGGGGCTACAACTAGCCACGACTACTACTAGCCAATAATCATTTTTCCTTTTTGGCTTGTTTGCTTGCTAAGCTTGTTGCACTTTTTCTCGCTCTTTCACAGTGTTTATTTTCGTTTTATGCTTTATGTGCGAGTGTGTGTGTGTGTGTTTGTGTGTGTGTTGGCTCAGCTGGACATTGTTGAGAAGAAGTTGGGGTTTTTTTCTTTTCTTTTTTTTTTGGGGAAGGGCCATGGCACGACGCGGCACATTCCATCGTTGGTCACGTATGATGACCCAAATGTGTGGTGGGGCTATATTCCCCTCTCTTCCCTCTCTTTCTGTCGTTTTCTTTCTCCTTCTATCACTGTGTGCCTCTCGTTGCCGCCTTTGGCTACCTTCTTTATGCGTTTTGTGTTTTGTATGTGTTTTTAATAAAATTTATTACACTCTCAGATGACAAACATTCCTGCCCTAACACATAGCCTTCTCATTCTCCCACTCTCTGTCTCTTTCTCTTTCTTTTGCTCCATGCTGTCTT
The DNA here is from genome assembly GCA_018150345.1 of Drosophila equinoxialis. NCBI lineage: Eukaryota > Metazoa > Arthropoda > Insecta > Diptera > Drosophilidae > Drosophila > Drosophila equinoxialis. Next base: position 2,812,470 of record JAECWI010000002.1, on the reverse strand, counting down.
ATCTAACTATCTTGCTTGCACACACACACACACACACACACACACACAAAACATTTTACGTATTTGTCTAATAGAAAAATAATGGGCAACAAGAGAGGAGTTTAGGGGGGAGAAAAAGTGTTTATTTTTCGTTTGTTATACCCTTTGCATGTTAGGGTATTATCAAATTGTACGAATCTATATCTATATAGCTTTATATATTCAATATTCTGAGTTTTATTTGAATTTTTCCGCTTTACTTTTGCCAATCTACTTGAAAGGATCTCTTGCTTGAGCAATTGCTTTTCCTTTATGGTTTTCGATCTACATTGTGAGGGAAATTCACATTGCTAGGGTATGAATAATTCGTTGAGCTCAATTTTTGTTTTGTTTTAATATTTGGTTTTTCGCTGTTCTTATATGCATCCCTTGGTTTTTCGACGAGTTTGTTTTCTTTCTTGCCTTTGGCCTATAATTATAACATAAAATTTTTATTGAAATGCTGAGGCATTTTTATATATGTATTTACTTATATGGGCAAGCTAGAATGACGGGGGTGGAGTGTTTGGACGGGAGGTCGTGAAAGAGAGGGAGTGTGAGGGGGGGCTGCACACACACAAATGAAATAAAAGTAATCAACATTTATTTTATTAATTTATTATTGCGCGCAGACGAACACACGCACATTCGTACACACACACACACACACACAGACAAGTGGGCAGAGGCGGGAAGAGGGTCATTAAAAATGCATATACCAATCAGGCTAATTTAATTTACCGTAAATTCTATGACCAAATATAAATCCCAAAATGAAACAATGAAAATTCACAAATGAAATGACAACACAATGCACATTCAAATGCCCTATGCATATATAGTAGAATATAGTACATCGATCTTTTTTATTAAACCCTAAATAAACAGTTTTCGAATTCGAAATTTAAAAACAACAACATTATAATTGATAGATATCTCTGTATATATGTATATAGAGAGGAAATTATGTGTCGTTACCTTAATTCTTTCCATTTCTTTTACCAATTTCGTTGTCTAAACTGTAATTCGTTTCGTTAACTTTGTGAGGGAAAGAGTATCACAATAGGCAAATGATAAAGTTGATTTGTAAGGCAACAAAATTTAAAATAAAAAATTCATGAATGAAGTCAAATTTCATGTCCATTTGTATAATATATCAAATTTGAAAATTAAAACTAATTATGAACAAAAAAAAAGGCTTCAAATTTCTAAAAAAAAAACAAAAATCCATAGATTTGCTTTCAAGTATATAGATACATATTACATTTTTTAGTCGTCAAATATAAACTTTTTGGATTAACAATTGTGTTTATAATTAAATTTGTCTTTTACTTTAGTTACTTTAATTTATAAAACAAAATATTTAAATTACATTGAACCATAGTAGAATGGTAGATCCATTTTGATAATCTTCAATGTCCAAGTAAAGTTAGCTATGAGAAAAAGTGACAGGCAACAGATGAATCTATGATCTATCTATGATGCACGCAGTTCGAATGCAGCAGGAACATTATTATTATTTTTTTTTTTTGTGGTATTTCGAGTAGAATTCGAGTGGAGATGGAGGTGGACTGGTTGGGTTCAAGCTGCTGGGATGCATTGTGTCGTTTTATCGTTTCGTAATGATGACGCTTAACATTTCAATTAACAAGGGGAACAGCATAATTGCTACAGACAAATTATATAATTATAGACAAACAGAGGGCAGAAGAGAGAAACACGAGACATCCCATGAAAAGATCATGGAGTACATTTTCTTCTTCTTCTTATTCATATGCATATTAAAGGCGTCGTCTGGGGTCTGTCTGTCTGTCTGTCTCTCTGTCCGTCTGCCCTGCTGGCAGCTGCAATGTAATGCAGGTGTTGCCCCATGTGTCAAAAAATAATCATTTTGAAATCACTTCAAGAGACGATGTCGGCGATTTAAAAAAAAATATATATACATAAACCAACAAAAACTTAAAAAGAAAGATGAAAAATGCGTTTCAGTGTTGTTCCTTGGTATCTCTCTCTCTCTCTCTCTCTCCCTCCCTCTCTTTCTCTCTCTGTCTCTTTTGTTGGTCTGCTGTGCTCTGGTCTCGATCCCTGTCAAGTGTTCCCACTGCAAGCATAATTTGTAAGGCAATGTGTCTGCCTGTCTTATAATTTCATTTCAACATTCAATTCAATGAACGGACTTGAAGCAGTTTTCGCATTTAGTCAGTCAGTCAGTCAGTCAGGCAAAATGGGCCACAGCTGCAACAGCACAGAGCAAAAAAATGACCCCACGACAAAAAAAAAATACTAACCAGTAACAAGATTGAATTTTCACTCGGTTTTTTTTTTGTTCTGTCACATCTAAAGTATGAATTAGAATTTATCTATGTGAGTAAAGTCTTTAAAAATAAAATCAGCTAATAAGTTGAAGAAAAAGTTTACAGAGAAAAACTCAAGGGAAGATGAAATGAAGGACAAATACATTTATTAAATGAAAAGAAATTATATGAAACTTGGGAAAGAGGATTGACTGAAATTGCAAGGCAAGTTTAAGATATAGAAACAGAAACGAAACGAAGGACCTTTGAATCCTTCGCCTTCATAAATATGAATTAGTATCCACCTATTCAATATGTTACCACAATCACTTCAATACTTTTGTCTTTAAGAGGAGGATTTTCCTGTTTTGCTGTTAAGTTTCTCTGTCTGTCCTTTGTTGCCATTGCCATGTTCAGACTGGACACGTGCCATGAAAAATATTTTTATATATGGACATGGAAACGTGTGTCCTTCGAGCACCTTCAACTTTGGCTGCAACATGCAGTTTGTGTATGTTGGTAACCGGCGTCCCTGCCACTACTCGTCTACTCCTCGTGTCCTGTGTCTCCTTTCTTGTGGCCATTTTTATTTTTTTAGGTGTCTTTTTTGTTGCATTTCCTTGGGAGGCGTCGTCTTTTAATAAGTCGATAGGAGGATGGGTATGTGAGGGGTATTGAGGGTCGCCGACTTTTGCGTTCTTTTGCCGCTGTAGGTCTGTCTGTGTGTCTGTCTGTCTACCGATGTCTGTGTACGTAACATTTGGTGGCGCCACAAAAACCACGTAAAACGAAAATACTCGGTAAATCTGTATGCCATTTCAATGCCTTCTATTTTTTTTTTGGCTCACTCTTTCTCTCTCTCTGTCTCTCTGTGTGTGTGTGTGTTTTCTTTTCCTTTAGTTTTTCTTTTCTTACTTGTTTGCTACTTTGGCGTCTTTTGGTCGTCGGGGTGTCTGCTTCTGTTTACAACTGAGTTGTCGACCAAGCGCAAAAAGTGTTTGTTGCCACAGGACAACGATGACTATGGCGATCGAGTCTCGGTCGGCGTCTCCGTCTCCGTCTCTCAAAAACTCTGCCATAAATTTTGCTTATCTAAACGGAAAAATACAATTTGTAATTGAAATTATTTGTATATATGTATGTGTGTACTATATATATATAAAGTTCTTCAAGTTTTCTCACTCGCACATACAAAAAGGACAAGTTTTTGTGCAAAAATATACTTTTTGAGCTCGCAACTCTTTAAGAGAAATCCCAATATATAAAAACGAGAACTCAACATAAAATATTTTAGACTTTTCTGTATAGGATTTCTCAGTTACGAAGAAAACAAAATGGTGACTCATTAAAGTAAACTCTGATTTTTGACTTTGTTAAACCGTTATCACTCACATGCATATATCACATGTGAGGGGCAGAGATCTTAGCAACCCAAAGTTCCTAGGATAATTATAGTTATAGGTATATAATAGTATATAAGGATTGCAAAAAACATTTGAATTAATTATAAACACTTTCATTTGATTGACATTGAACAATTTTAAAACAATTGCCATTGCATTATCAACGTGTTGTGTGCTAATAGAAATCTTTTGTGGCCTCATACTCGTGGCTAATGTACTAACGTGGTTGCTAAATCGTTCTAATGCCTTCTTAATTAGCTACAAACGCTAATGCTAAAGCTGACGCTGACGCTGACGTTGCCTCTGAATGCTGACGGAAAAGCTCTCGGGGAGCACTGTTGGCGTTTTTGCGGCACTTGTTCGACATTTTGAATTGGCCGCATTACTTAAAGTGCACAGCCAGCATCCAGCATGGAGGGGGCAAGAGGAAGAAGAGGAGGATGTCGGCATTGCATGTGGAGTAGCAGCCACATCTCCGGCATTCCACCCAAATTCCTCTTCCCCATCACTACGCTTGCTGCTTCTCCCTTCGAACGATTCGCTGAGAGGAACTCTTGAGAACCCGCAAGTGGAAGTGCAGTCAGCTCTTGGGACTTGGCAGAACTTGCATTTAGCTCACACGCACACACTGAAGTAAGTATGTATTCGTATGTATGTACATATGTATGTGAGCTTATGAAATTGAAACTGAAAACTTAAGACGGCATACGGATATGGGGACGATGAAGGGTTTTGCAATTGAAATTGGAACAAAAGTACCCAATATTGTGTCTTAATTTTCTATTATTTGCCTTGCTTGTGTGTGTCCCAACAATTAATGCAGTTTCATTGCATTTCCCATATCCATTTCGCATCAAAATATTATGCTTTGCATAAGTTTGAGAGAAATTTTCACGGCTTAAGGGCCACTAAATTTTTTCAAGTTTTTCAGCTCACTTTGCAAACATTGCACTATGGAAAAGTATCCAATTTTTGGGTGCAAAATAAAATGCGGTAAAAGAATTGTAACAGCAGAGCTTAACAATGAAATATAGGCAAGGCAAGGTCTTAACTCAAAATTGTCTTAATGTGATGTACAATAAACTAAAAATGTAAATGTGTTCGAAAGTAATGAAACATATATCAATTTGAACAGAGATCTGTTTCGACTATTCAAAAAGTGTTGATAAATCAAACTGTTTGTTTAAATAATTAATTTAAATATATTTTAATATTTTTGGGGCAAAAAATGGGCATTATCTTCCATAGTGCATAATGTTTGCCATTTTAATTGTTGCCACTTTGCCGTAGTGTGTGTGTGTGTGTGTGTGTGTGTGTGTGTGTGTGTGTGTGTGTGTGGTGGAAGTGGGAGAAATGGTGCACTGGGTAAAAATGCAAGTCAAAAGTTGCACCTTAAGTGCAACAAGTTTTCTTATCCTTTTTGCTTTTGCCGTTTGCATTGCTGCTTTCCATATTTACTTACACACGCACACATGCACGAATTACTTGAATTCATATGCTGCATATCCTTGGTGCAGCTGCCGCAAATTACAGTAAGACTTGTGGCATGCTCCACACTTTTATTAACTTTTGAATGCAGCTCAGTTTTTCACGCGAACCCCCTTACATGTGTATGTCATTGGATATATAAAGAGTTGCATAAGTCGTGATGCAGATAGAGAAAGTAATAGAGGAAGAGAGAGAAAGAGAGAGAGGAGAGAGAATGAAAAAGAGATGGAGAAAGTTTTAGCAGCTTTTTCAAGTTTCTTTTGAGCAGCTGTTTCGCACTAGTTTTTCATTTGTTGTTTGTCTTTTCTTTTGGTTACCGTCATGGAAATCCTGGCATACAAGGTTTTTGCCTTTTCCATTAGCCTCTTACAAATTAATTAGATTTAATAATCACTTTACTAGTAAAACTAAATCAAAGTGTAAAGACATGCATACACACACAAACACACAAACATATACATATATATAGCATCTCTTATGGCATTTTGACTCTGGCCCTGTCGTCTGTTTGTGAGCTGTTAAATGCATTTTATGACTTTCAAAATGCGAAAGCTCGTAAAAATAAGAAATATGTGTGTGTGTGTGTGTGTGTGTGTGTGTGTGGCTGAAAAAATCATGACTATGGGATAGGCAATGAGAGATGGGAGATGAAAGATGGAAGATGGGTGACGGCTGATGGTAAATGGTAGTTGGGGGTGTTGACGTGTGGGTCAAAAGGGGTGCAGAAATGTGGAGCACATTAAATGCCAGGGCAGCAGCAGCAGCAGCAGCAGCACCAGCCAACAACAATCAAACTGTGTTGAACAAGTAGGTACCCAAAGAACAACAAACACTACGTTCACACCAAATGCGTGTTTTTTTATGGCTAATCAAAAATCTTTTGCCACAGACATCATACAGAAAAATAGAGCGTTTCCATTCGAATAGAATGGAAGTAGAAGCAGAACCAGATGTGCAGGCGACAGACAATAAAAACGGGGTCAATCTAAGAACTTTACATACAAACATACAGGACAGCAAGATAATAAATTTCAAGAAGAAGATTTTCTTTCGAAACATTCTTTAATTTTCGTTAAGTCATCAATCAATATCAATTATCTTTTGTGTTGATCGTGACAACGAACGATCTTAATTTATATTTCTTGCCCACAGAGTGCTCTGTCATAGCTCTATTAGTATTGCCAATTTAGCCGTTTACTTCTATCGAAATGCATTTTTATTTTGTTTTTAATTTGAAAAACATTTTTATTAACAAATATAAATATTAGTCAGTTCTGTTCTATTTTTGTGTCAAATCGTTTATGATTTTAAGATTTAAACACTAATTGATACGATGGTATAAAATATAAGACAACAGAATGTTGTCTCTGTTAAACTTTTGATTTCTAAAGGGAAAATCAATTAATTAAGTAATTAAAACAAGGAAGAAGAGGTCCAAGAAAATCATACTAAATTTCACACCTTGAGATGGAAGATGCACCTGGAATCCTTGCAGAGGCTTGACTTGCGTAAAAATTTCTTCGAAAATGTTCTCAAACACGTCGCCATTATTTAAGTTGAGAATTATTAAGCCATAAAAGTTGAAACAACAAAAGAATTAGGTGTAAAACAAATCACAATTTTGATTCAAAAAATGCAAAAAGAGTGAGAAAAATTAACATATGCTAGATGTGAGAAAATGAAGGGGGGTACACATATACATATATCATTGTAAATATGCAGATGTGCCAGGAAGACACGTGAGGTCACAGGACATGAACACGTGGCGGAAGGGCGCCCAAATAACGTGCCACACACACACACACACACACACACACACACACACACACACACACACAGAGAGAAAGCACGCAAATAAAAGGAAACACACATTCTCATCTCATAAAATGAATTTATTTTGATTCGTTTACTGCCCCGTAAAAATCAATGAAAACATTCTTCAACAAATCAAATTCATCCCAAAGTCTCACCACCTTCTGTCTGGAATATTCCAAAGAAAGTTTTTGTTTGAAACGTAGCGAAAAGAAAAGAAAACATAGATGAGTAAACTAAGCAAAATAAAGAAGTTTTCTATGAAATCTATATCTTAGAGAATGAAACCAAACAAAAAAAAAAAAACAAACTATAAAACTGAAACCTGAATTTATCCGTTTGAGTTGCGCTCTTAAAAGTGTTTCTCATTTCATTATTTGTCTATCTGTCTTCCTTCTGCCGACTTTTTAGACACAACTTTTTTCCACCTCATCTTGGCCTACAAAAACGATAAAAAAAAGGAATATATTTCATGCCAGTCAAGTTAATTGGATAAACACAGAAGGGTCAAACGCATATATGGACTATAGACATCTAAAGGGTTTATATATTTAGGTCAAATGTTGGCATGAACAAGTTGAATTCATTTGGCCACGTTCAGTTTAATCGATGCCAACTAATATTAGCTTAAGCCATGAAAACAAATCCAAAAATTCATTTTGAAATTGAACAACTTGAACAGAATTTGTGGCAATTTAAATGACTTTAAATATTTCATACAGATTTTCTTATTAGGCATTTGTAAATAAATATTTAATATACATTCATACATGTATGCGCTTACAACATTTTGATGTTTGTTTTTAAAAGCTTACTCACGTTTAATGAATGAGTCTAAACTAATTCACTTAAACTACACATGACTTTTAAAAAGGAAGTTTTCGTCCAAGTTCCTTTTTAAATTTAATTTATTTCTTGTTGTATTAAGACAACCTGATGCTTGATGTACTTGATTCTCTTCTCGGCAATTAACCACAGCAAACAAAAACAAGGACTTAGTCCTTCTCTTACATTACGGTCTCAAGTGCAACCTTCATCTGCAATCTCCTCGGCTCTCCTTTGTAATTTTTGTTGGCTTTTTGTGAAGTCATCTGATCGGCATGTGTTTTCTTTTTTTTTGTCAAAGGGACACCCAACACATTCTTCCACATTAATGAACATTTCGAAAGCTAATAAGGTAAAGGTAAAATAGAGAGAGAGAGAGTGAGAGAGAGAGTGAGAGAAGGGGGAAGAATGAGTAGTGTCCTTTTGGGCCAGTTTGTGGATTGGGCTATGCTAGGGCTTCCCAGCTGTTTTGCTGTTGGCCTTTTCCTTTCATTTTGTGCTTTGTTTTGCATTTGGCAGGAGCAAAAGCGGATGGAAATTGGAGTCCCATCAAATGTAAAGGTGGCTCAAGTTGCCCTCATTTTCTTGTCGGTATTTCTCTCTTACACTCTGTTCTTTTTTTTGGTCTTTTTTTTTTTAAGGGGAGTAAATACAAAATAAAATTAGCTCAATGAGCATTTGTGCAATCAAGTGATTTTTAAATAACAAATATTGGTGCTCGTTTGTGTAATCGAACTATGTAGAGTAGAGAATAACCCCCGAACAGGCAGAGAGGGAGAAAAAAATAATAACGAAAAAGGGTTGTGTTGTTCCTCGATACGGACATGGATAGGGGTTCGAATACACACACACTCAAACACACACACACACACAAATGTACGTGTTTTCCGGGGTCTTCGAATTCGGTTTCGGTTAGCGGGGCGGGGCTTGTGGCAAATAAATTTCACACATGTTTGCACACTCCCATCCATCTGCAGTCAATAATTTTTGCTACAAGGTCGTTGTCGTCGTCGTCATCGTCTTCACGTTGATTGTACTGGAAACTTACACGAAATAAACCAAAAAAAAACAAAAGGAAAGCGAGAAAGAACCCTCTAACGCAAAAGAATAAAGAAGCAAAGGGGGTTGGGGCTATGGAAAGGCGGGAGCTGTTGTAATTCCCATGTTAGGGGTAAGACTCACACACGCTTGAGTCTTATCTGTGTGTAAACAGGCTTAAGACAGGTGATTCATTCTCAATCAGGAAGGGGCATGAAAAGACTTGTGAAATTAATCGAGTTGACTAATAATTCAATGACAATTGATTTGCTTAGTTGTTTCCGTTGCCAAACTAAAGGGAAACTAGTTTCATTTAACTTAATACTAATTCGCTTTTTACTAAGGTGCTTAATTCAAATAATTGAAACTATTTACGAATGGATTTCGTTCTCTATGAATGAAAGTAAGCTTTTCCAATATTTTGATTGTCTCAAACTTTTGTTTTCTTAAGACTTGTTGTTACTTAAAACAGAAATTTAGTATGTAATGCTCTTAAAATGGAATTAGTACTGTAATAAACCGAACTAGTTTACAAAAGTTGACTATTTCTTTACATATATTGAATATTATTCGCCCCGAGGCGAAGAGCAAATTTCAGAACGTCTTGGCAAAAAATGAAGAAAAGAAAAAAAAACAGAAAAAGAAACCATTTCAAATTCAGTCAACAAATCTTTTTGCATATTTTATTTATTTATTCATTATTTGACTTTTTCTTTTTCCCTTCCTTGTCGTAGATATACATATGTACATACATACATTGCCAGGTTGGTTGGCCTGTTCCTTTTCATCTTTAAGCATTGCTTTACATTTTCCTCTTATTTTTGTTGTTGTCAAGTTGCAGCGAATCTTGCGTCATTTGCCTGCCGCCGTGCCACATGTGTAGCAGGAAAAGCGGAAAAGCGAATGTTAGTTGTTGGATTGGCGGGGGAGGGATAAGGGGCAACAGAGGTGTGTAGCAACGGTATTCCTCTCACATATGAAATGGCACGATTTCCTTTGACTCTCTACCCATACAGCAGCCCGGCCACCGCAATACACACACATTCTGCTACTTATTTATTTCTATTTTTATGCCCTGAAACTGTAAAGAAAAACACGCCATATACGACAACCCAATGAAAATAAAAAGCTTCCTGCAAAAAGGGTCATAAAAAGGTACGTGTTAATACGGAGAGCTCTCACCTGCAAAGAGTCTATTTTTTGTTTTTTGCCATTACCATTACGGAGAGGGCATACAAAATTCGTCGAAAATAAAAGGGAAGGGCCCCAAAAAGCATGAGCTCTTTTTTCTTTATTCCTTTCTGAACATACACGAGAGTTTTACCTCCCTTTTCCCGCTCTCCTAGTGTCCTTTTTCGCAATTGTGTTATAAATTCATAAATGAATAACGCACGTTTGCTTGTGGTTTAAAATTCTATTTTATTTTATTGTCCCCTACCTTCCATTATGATAGAAAGTCATTCCATTCACTGATATGTATCATCCAGCACTCTTTTATTTTCTATATGTATTTTCCATCTCCTTTCCGAGAGACCCTCAATTAAAAGATTTTCCCCATTCTCAAATGTCATTTATGTGGCTTGACTTTCGAACTCTTGTCGAAGCGATAAGAAAAACCAGAAGCGCTTGACGTAACTTTGTCTCTGATTTTAATTTCATCTCACTTCTGTGAGCTCTTCAAGTTTATAATGCTGACTTCTCGGATACCCTGTATACGTTACGCCCAAAGAGAACATTCGATTTGAGAAACGGTCCAAAATGCTGATCAATCGAGAGCAAGGGTTTTCATTTGTATGCAATAATAATGAAAAAAATATATATTGAATTTTAAATATATTCATACAATATCTTATCAGGTATCAAATGCTTTCATCTGGCTTTCGTTTTTCATTTCACCTTTTTGATGTGATGTCATGTAATGTGTTGAGGAAATAAAAAGTAAAGCAATGCCGAGAGGCCATCCATCGGCATTTTTGTATGTTACAATGGCCAAGAAGAGGGCTGGGGGGTGTGGGTTAGGGAATGTTTCATCTTTATATATAATTTTTTCTCTTTCTTTTTTCCAAAGCAGCTTAAAGAGTTTCTCGGCATTTTGCTGGCTGCTTTGGCCCCCAACCCCAAAGGCTCTAAAAAAAAAAAAATGAAACAATAAGCAAACTTTGTGGAGCACGAACTGCAAATGCCCTACACAATAGCAAATCTACTTATATCTATATAGATATATGTAAACTTGTCAATAGAAATTTATATTGAAATTGCTTATCATGCACTTTTGATCCCTTTTTCGTTTGGATTGATTAAGCCATGGGTGGGTGGAGATATGCAAATCGAACAAATCGAAAACTAAATTCCAATGCTTTTGTCCTGCTTTCCATCCATTTGAATATTATGTGCATAATAACATTCAATTATGAGTTGTGTAAAGGATGCTCTATTCCTGCTACATGTAAGGATAACAGTTTCCATTTTTATTTATGCAACATTTGACTTTGAAATGTGTGCGATGAAGCAATACCAATGGCAATGGCAATGGCAATGGCAAATGTCAGTTGAATGGACAAGCAAATAGAGAAAGAAAATTCCATTTGTTCTTCCACCCCCAATTTCTTTCTCCCTCCCGTTCTCGGTGAGTCTCTCCAACTGTGATTGAAAGTTTTCGTTCGTCTGATTAAATTATACTTTTGTTTTGTCCATCTCAATATTCCTCTTTAATTTCTCTTTATCTGTGTTCTCTTTTGCAGACAAATTATTGCTCTTGGCCTTTCCTTTGCATTTTCATTTCATTTTTTTGCTGGTGAGTATTTGAAAAATATATTTTGTTCTTCCTTCTAGAGATATGAAGATATAACATAAACTGCGATCAGTTCCAATTACATATAGATTAGGTAATATGTTTTGTTTGTTAGTTTTTGCAAACTTTTACAAATTCGTTCAATCATTGCATCTCTATCAAAACCATTTCGAATCATTTCGTTTAGATAAGCCATTTTAGGGTATTATAGGTACATACACATTTGTATGTAAGTGTAATCAATTGTAAAGCTGCAAGCGTATTTATGATATCGGTGATGCAATGTAAGCTGCATTTTCCCTTTTCAATTTTCATTTCATTTTCTCTGCCGTTGTCGTTGTCGTTGCCGTTGTCGCTGCCGTTCTCCATAGACCACTCTAATCTCTGGTTTTTGAGTGTTATTTTATTGTCATTGAATTTTTAAGGTCTTTTATCTGGTCTTTTGATTGTCTAGACGTGAACGAACATTTGTGAACGTTTTGTTTAGGATTTGTCGAAGATCTTAAGCCTCAGAGAATGTATTTCTCAAATGGATGTAAATAAAGTAAAGAGGAGTTTATTATCATACCTCCCTCCCCTTCCACTGCTCATCATTTCGCCCTCTCTCTATCTCTATTTGTTCATAAATTCACCTTTTTACCACAAAATATTGGCCAACATTGGCACAAAAACAAACACAGAACTTTCATTGGTCCCCAGCAAAGCTTCTCATGGCCCAATATAAATCTCTCAACATTCATACATTTTGTCTTTCTGCTACATTTTTGGGTGTTGATTTTTTCCCAAAAACCCAATACATAACCCAAACAATAATTTGTGTTGGCATTTGGCTTAGATTTGTGATGAAAAGGAAAGCTACTTAACTTGACATCCTAGATAGTAAAACCCAATCAAATATGTATTTTTAAGGGCACAATATTGAGTGAAATGTGTGTTGGCTTTGCCGATTAACTGCAATCGAAATTTAGGGACAACATTGAAAGTCACTAAATACCTTGTAACAAGAATTTCATCGGTTTCTCCGACGATAGGTTTCTAATTGTAGAATGTATAACTTATCGATTGAATATTAAAAAATCGCATGGTTTTCAGCAGTCATTAATCATTACAATTTGCCAAGTTGTGTTTAGGCAACATTGTTGAGTGCATGATACCCTTTGCCACCCCTTCTGCTACTCTTTACCCAATTGTCTAACCCAATTGGCCACCTTGTTTGGGGCATCTCGAGCAATTTTCAAAATGCAAAGGCCATAAAAGTATCGGTTTAAATCGAACACTTTGTAGCCATAAGAGGTTTTTTCTCTTGCTCTCTTTTTTCGTTTTTGTTTCCTTCGGTGCTCATTCTGTATGCATGCTTCAATCCAATCCATACCCTCCGCCCACCATCTCTCACAGCAATGGCCGCGACAGGCAGGCAAGCAGGCTGACTCTCTGGCTGACTGACTCGCAGGTGTGGGCGGTCAAGCAATTTAAAATCTTCACCATCTTTTGCCTTCTTTTCTTGGTTGGTGGATTGCACCAGCAGCAGCAAGAGCAGCTGCAACCATTTTCCTTGCTGTATTTCAATGCCTCAGCTGGCAATTCGATTTCATATTACAATTTAATTTGCTTCACTTTTCGCTCACGACTAGAGGGAGAAATACAGACAGATAGAGAGAGAGAGAGAGAGAGAAAGAAAAATAGACATAGAAAAGAAAAGAACGAACAGATAGAAGCAATTTCGTTGGGCGAAAAGCAAAAGTAAATCTAGCCAGAGTTTTTACAGTCACCTTCACATGTTCACTCACTCTCCCAGCCCGCTTTAGTTAGCTAAAAAATTACAAAAAAAAAATGGACAACAGGTTTATGGCAACAACAGCAAAATAGAAACAGAATTTAGTAGTCTGTAGGCTTATTAGCCCATGCCAAACGGGTAAGCATATCAGGTATGAGGCACTACTGAATTGAGCTACAGTTGAAAATGACTTTCATTTCCATTTCCAACTTCATACACTCGGAAAAGAAGCCTGTGGATGCTTTACCTAAGCCTTATTTAGCTTATCAATCAATAAAGTAAGGCTTAATATTTGTTAGGAATTTTAATCTGCTCAAAAATCAATCAATTATTGGGCTTCAGCTAAATGAAAGTCTCGTTTTTGTAGCATACCTTTGGGGTTCACGGAATTAACTTCAGAAAAATTATGAAAAGTGCAATGTATATCTTACGTATATCTTAAGATAACGATAAGCTAAGAATAAAGTCGATATCAATGAAAGAAAATTCATATTGCTTACTTATTACTTACTTATTGCTTACTCCCTGAACTAGCAATTGGGCAACTTCTTCAATTCCCATTTCCGATTTTCAAGTGTAGACTTGGCGTTTAGCAGGCATTTCCCCATTTGACTTATATTCCATTATACTTACTTATATTCCAATAGGAACTCGTCATCGACATCGACCTTAGTCGATTTTGTGTTCCTATGTCTATGTCTCCATCTCTCTCTCTCTCTCTCTCTCTCTCTCTCTCTTTCTGTGTGTGTGTGTCTGTGAGTTGCCTTAAGCTGTGCCATGCATATGAAAATTGGCCAATTTGGCGCAGAATTTGGCTTTACTTTGTTGCCACAGCCATTGCTACTGCCCCTTTTGTTGTTCCTATTGTCAAGCAACAGGACCTACAAAACCAACCCACAGAGCACGTCACTTTATGATCGAAAAGGGGGCACTGCGGTTAAGTGTGCGTGTGTGTGTGTGTGTGCCCACCAGCAGGGCATTGGAACTCCCCAGAAAACTCTGCATTTACCTTTCTTGAACGTCGATGGTATATGAAACTCATGTTCTCATTCTCCTTTTCGTTTTTGGTCTCGCACATGTTCTTGTTGCTCTTCACGTAATGACTTTAATTAACAAACACACACACACTCACACTAACACACATTGCATGAAGGACTTGCATCTCCCCCGAAAAATTCCGGGCAACATCCATGGGCAGCCGCAGTTGAGAAGGAACACTTGAGAGCACGTGGACGAACGGGGCAGACGCCATGCAAAATGTGGGCCACAATTTCACTAGCTAGCACATTTAATGAAAGGGAAATGCCCACAGTTGATGCTGCTGCTTCTGCTATTGTTGTTTCTCAAAAGCGTGTGGCAGGTTGAGAGGGCGTGGTTGCTTCAAATAAATGCAAATGAATGCAAAAGAGGGCCAACAGCAACACACAACAACATTGCATATTAGTGCGAAAGTCAGGAATAAAACTCGAAAAACGAAAATGACTTTTGGTGGTGGAGGAAAGTCTAAAGAAAAAGGACGCACTTTAACAAATCCTCAATGAGAGGAGTTCAAATGTAACAGCATCTGCTTACAAATCAAAAACTGTTCGATTCAAAGTAAACAAAAGGTTAAAATTTTATATTGAAAGGCAAAATCTGATGATCAAGTATATTATACTAAATTATATAGCTTTTCTTTTCAAATCGTTTCATTTTCAAATTGCCTCAAATCGATTTTGCCATATAAATACATACATATGTTAAGTCGGTTTTGAAATCACAACAAAAATCAAATCAACATAAAGTTATTTCATTTTGTGGCAAAACAAAATATAGTAGGACGAGTATATCAGTTTTAGTTCTGTTTTTGTTTGCACTTCTGGTGCATTTTTATTTCGTTTGCCTTTGTTAACTGAATCAACAGCAATCAGACCAACAACAACAACAAAAACTAAAAAGAATGAAACTTAGCGCCATATTGTTGTTTCCAAAACAGAAAGCCAACAGGCTAGAATTTGCATGTGCAATGCAATTGAGAAAAAAAGAAGCCAAAAACAAAAAAATTTCACTATATTGCAGCGTTTGGCTATCAATTTGATATATCAATCAGAGTGATGGGCCAACAGAAAAACCCAAAAAAGAAAAAAAAAGAGAAGGAAAAATAAAGATATCGATGGAATAGAATCGATAAATGTTTGGTAAAAATAGGAAGCCAGGAGGAATTTTTTTTTAGTTTTTTCGTTACAATTTCCTAAATGAATTACTTACAAAGGCTTCGGCCAAATACATAGTAATGTGCTAAATCACCATTACTTAGGACAATCAAGTAATAATTCAATTACTTCAGGCAGAGGTAATGGCAAATAGTTGATATTATAACATGGCAATTACATAATCTATCTCTGTAAGTAAATATTTATTTGAAAGCGGCTACGTTTGCAAGATCAAATGACTATAAGTTTGATTCACTTTTCATTCACTTTCCAAAATGAGATCAAAATCAAAGGCATGTTAAAAGAAGAGATGGGCCAAGGAAGAGTTTTCAGGTTTGATGGCTTTGAAGTTGAATTGACAATGATATCGTAACTATTTATTGCAAGCTACTTATTTGAGTGTGTATAGTCCATTAAAGTAAGGGTATAAGCCTGGCCTTGAAGTGTGTTGAGTAGAGTTGATTCCACTGCTGTTGTTGCTGTCCGTGCCTGCGCCTAGGATTAGCTTTTAAAGACCCGCTGGGGCTTATACCCATAAAGGGATGTGACTTGGCTTTGTTGTTTCGTTTTGTTGTCTCCTCTTTTTTTTTTTTTGTTTTTTGGGATTTTTCTCTCTTTCTCTGATTGATTTATGTGATGTGTGTTTGTGTGTGTGTGTGCGTGGAAGAGAGCAAAAGAATTAGGGTGATAGGGGCTAGGGATTGGGGATTGAGGCATTGGAGAAGGAGGTAGCTCTCGTCACTAACAATTTTTTCTTTCGTTGGTTTCGTTTTTTTCTTTCTTTTTGGTTTTGTTTGGGCTGTTAATAGCTTTAATGCTGTTTTATGGCATTTCATTTGAGAGTGGACGGCAATGTAGTGGAACTGAATAAAGAGTGGGAAAAGAGAAAGAGAGAGAGAGAGAGGGGCGAGGAGAAATGGGAGGGTAACTGGGAACTGGGACTTGGCATGCCAAAGCCAAATGTTTTACATGCGTGTTCTCATCCTGCTGACGCTGCCCACTTATTGTGGCAACAATGTTTTCGCATAAATAAATTTTGGGTTTGGCGGCGGGAGAGCTCCAGCTCGAGCTTGGAGTTGGAGTCAAACAGCTAGCCAGCCATCCAGCCAGCCAGCATAGTATAGACCAGGCAAAGCTCATAATTCCAGCTTTTATTTGTGGGATTTTGGCATGGCATGTCAGTCATGTGTCCAAGTCCCTGTACTCCAAACGAAACCCCACCCGCATGCGCTTTCATAGCGCTGCCGTTTCAACGCTGATTAATGGCTTTGTTTTCGTCTTCTCTTCCTCACAGATGATGCTCCTCTTGTAAGTCCCGGAGCCCCCTCTTGCACTCTAACACGGTAATCAAACCGGACAAAGAAGAAATACTAGCAAAAGCAGAAGAAAAAACCTAACAAACAGAT
This sequence comes from Drosophila equinoxialis, assembly GCA_018150345.1. Lineage (NCBI taxonomy): Eukaryota > Metazoa > Arthropoda > Insecta > Diptera > Drosophilidae > Drosophila > Drosophila equinoxialis. The sequence continues at coordinate 2,795,429 of JAECWI010000002.1, read as the reverse complement.
CGAAAAGCAAAACCGCGTCGTACGCGATATTAAGAAAAAAACAAAAATTTTTTGAAGCCAACAACAATACCAACATGTATCCGGCCAGTGCTAGTAATGCAACAGCAGGAGGAGGAGGAGGTGGAGGTGCAACATCATCATCAACGGCATCCAAATTTCAGACACATTGCGTTTCGCCACAATTTGCCAGCTTTGGTCAGCAGCAGCAACTGCCATCAACATCACTTGGAGATTATCCGCATCCCCATCATCAGACCACATCGGCTGCTATACATCAAGCACCACCACCGCCACCACCACCCTCAGCGGCAGCAGCAGCAGCCGCAGCAGCGGCCATGATTGGTCATGGTTCCATGTCGATGCGACATGGTCAACGTGTCACAGGTTCACAAATGAGCCATAATCATGGTCATCAGCATGGAACAGCAGCCGCCACATTGGGCCATCATCATCACCAACATCAACTTCATCATCAGCAGCAACAGCAGCAGCAGCAGCATCAGGGGCATGTGATCTTTCCTGATGATATGGATAGCATTGAGTTTTGTATGCCACCAGCGGCACCACCGTCCGCATCATCGTCGACATCCGCGTCATCATCGCAACAAAATGGCGGGGGAGGCGGTGAACAGTTGCTTTTGGGCCACCAGCATGGTGAGGCATTTACGGAGCGTCGTCGTCGTGGTTACAGTCGTCGCAGTAATCATAAAATGGATGTGGAACAGCAGGTGAGTCATAGATAACAATATTTTTGATCGATTTTAAATCGTGTGCGATGGAGATCTAAATAAGCGATAAATATATTTATCGATAGGCTGTGATTTTGATAGATATCTATATTTGATTCCTTACAGGTAAAATGGTCTCGCAAGAACATTGCTGCCACAATGGAACGCTTTGAGCCCACAATTACCAATACACAATCCTCGTCTTCGACATCGTCGCTTGATTATGGCTTTGCGGCTGGTGTTATGACGCCCAGTGGTGGCAACAGTGTCACTCCATCGCATATGGGCGGCGGTGGCACATTATCGTCAACACCCTCTTTACATGTGGCCTATAATGGTGGCGGTGGTGGTGGCAGTGGATTAGGGGGGAGGAGCCGCATCCGCCTCAAGTGGATTAGCAGCTGGTGCATCAGCTACAGCGCCCTTTAATCACGTCTATTCTTATGCGTATTATGAGCCTGGGGCAGCCAAATGCCATACAAATGTACCAGCCAATGGTATGCCCCAGCTGGCTCCCATCGTTCAGGCACCCCCTCGAAGAGTTCGATTCGTGCCCTGTTGGCGAAAAGTTTTCGTTCCAAGTCATCGTCATCGCACGGCGGCGGCGGCCATCAATCGACTTCATCATCGCCCAACGGTGCTGAGGAGCAACGTGATCGGGATGGAGGCAGACATACGTATACAACACGCTACGGCACCACCGAAAATCTCTACGAAGAGGTTAGCGAACAAAAGATACGCAAAGTGCTTTCCGATAATCGCATTGCCTCGTCCAGTGTGGGCAATGTAAAGGAGGAGCAACGACGAGTCCAACACAATCATTTCCGTGTGCTGGATGAATTGAATTTATCGCTAGAGGCACTGATAATGCCGCCCACCCCGCCGGATATAAGTCCCAGCCATGCGGTAGCTGGTGGCTCATCAACCAGCGACGAGCATTTGAAGCTGCAACAACAGCAACTGACAGGCGGTGTCAGTGGTTCAGCTTCTAATTCGGGTACCGTGAAATCGGTGCAGCGGCCACGACGTGGTGGTCTCTTGGGTGGTGCGGCTACCACTTCATCGGCAGCTGCTGTTGCTGCGGCCGCTTCCAGTTTGGAGAATCTGTCTACTCATCTGAATAGCATGGAACTGAAGGATCATCATCATCATCATATTGGAGGCCACAGCAGTTGCATCAATCCTGAATTCGATGAAGGTGATCTGGATAGTGGATTTAGCGGCAGCGGCAGCAGTAGTGGTGCTAGTTACAATGAAAGTTTGCGCTATTATAAATCGGCCACTAATCATCATACCACCGGCAATTTAACCCAAAATCACCAGCATCATCAGCAACATCAGCAGAATCATAATCACCACCATCACCACAACAACAACAATAATAACAATAATAATAACACATTGCCATTGAATATGCGCAGTTGTCGATCATCGACAGCATCGGCAACCACATCGACATCGAAAAGCAGCATGGCCAGTTGCGGCGAGGATCAAGGTATTAGCGGCATGGCCGGCATGAGCGGCATTATGGATATTAGCTCATCCACAGTGTCGCCATTCAGTTATCCGCGACGATGCTCGGCCGATCAGCAACGTGCCTCGGCCAGGTCCATGTCCTCACAGTCAGGAGCGGCAACGGGCATTTCAGTGCCCTGCACTGGCACGAAACCCAAAAAGAACTTTTGGACTATGAAACCGTGATGCTGCTACAAAAAGGCTTTGCGCCACATATCGAGAAAATGGAGCATTGTTATGGTGAGTTTCAAAATTTACTATTTATTGCTAAATACAACTTTTGGTGACCCCGACGAGTTGAAGAAATACATATTTGGTGACCCCGACGTGTAAACTTTAAAAGTCTGTAAAAGAAGAAGGATATGAGATGCTTAATTTTCTGCAATACGATTTCATTTTTGTTTTCTCCATATTTCCCACACCCATCGACTATGTGAACATCATCTCCCATTTTTCTCCCCTCTGTTTTTCTCTCTCACATTTCCCGTTGACATGTGACTTAACACCCAGGGGCAAATTAGTTGCGGCTGTTTTCTATATAGCTCAACATGCGGTATTTGTCTTTGCACACACAGAGAGAGAGAGAGAGAGAGAAAGCAAATGCAAAGTTTTTGCAAGAGTTTTTTTTGTTCTTTATTATCGTGTCCCAAAAACGTGTGCAGTCTGTGTGCCATTTCGAGGGGAACGAATCGGAGTTGTAGCCATTGCCTTAGTCTTAGTCACAGTGGAGTATCCGTCGCACCCTGTGGCCCTTCCGACCGACCGACGTCCCGCCCCCAACCACTTCTCACTTTCGCACAATTGTGCAAATTGACAGATTTATAACCAAGTACACAGAAATATACACACCGTAAATAATTATGATACGGCAACACGACGACTTTCCGATGCCCTATATATACATAGATAGCTTCTGATAAAGGACTAATACGATTAATTTACACATTCACACACACTCAACCAATGCATGGCAATAAAATCGATAAGACATTGCATCTTCGATTGCATTTTACTTGGGTAGAAATTCATGATAATCCTTGTTAAAATCAAATACAAAAGGGAATTGAAATGGAAAATGAACTATAACCATAAATGGGGGCATACCATTTGGGATGACGATGATGATGATGATGGTGGTGCGATCTGGCGGATTAGTCCACTTTTCACTTGCTTATAAATTATTTGTGGTGCAGTCAGCAGCAGCAAATGGCCACGAAATCTATGAAGTTCAATCAGCTCTAATTGATTCATTTCGAAGGGTGGCTTAATACATTCACATTCATTCATTCATTCATTCATATATAGTAAGTATGTATGCACTCCCGCACAATCTCCTCCATCCCCCTCCCTCGTATACTTGATCCAGTTTTTTTTTTTTTAATGATGATTTTCCCATCCCTCATCCCCTTATCACTCAGTTACCCACTCTCTCACTCTGTCTCACTTGCTTTTAACTGTTGTGTGTTCACCCTGTCTTTCTCCCTCTCTTTGTGTCTTTGCCGTTTGCTTGCTTTATCCCTGTTCATAAATTTATTATCTTGGGAATATATGGATGTCGGAATCGGAACGGAACGGAACCGAGCGGAAGTGCCTCGTTGATTTGAAATGGAGCCTCTGGCCCTTGGCAATGGCAGCCACAGAGAGGAATAGAGTGAGATAGACAGAGAGAGAGAGAGAGAGAGTAAGAGAGACACATAAACGGGCCGCAAATTTATTGTGATTAAAGTTGAAATTGATGCCCAATTGTTGTTGTTGTTGTTGCTTTTAGTGCTGAGAAACGATGGGAACAAATGATAGAGACCAAACCCGTATATATAACCTTAAATGATCAGTTATCATCATCGTCATCGTCATCGTCTTTATCATCATCAAGCAGCATCCTTCTGGGGCACAAAGAGTTAAATTGTCCAACCATGCAAACATAGATCTCAATATGTCAGTAGCCAAAAATCCTGAGATATCATATATCATAAATTGAAGGTCCTTTTCGAATTCCCCAACCACAGAAAAAAGTGTAACATTGCCGAAACTTAATCTTAAAACGATTTGCATACAGTAGATTTGCCAGTCAATCAGACAAAAACCCCAACCACCCACTCCCACACACTCACCCACACACACACACACACTCTCTCTCCTCACTTTTATTTAACAATAATGGAACATTTTTATCTTGACTAATAAAAAGGCAACAAAACGTTGAAAAACCCAAACTTAAAATGAAATCAAAGCTGCTCGCCTTTCCACCAAAAACTTACCAAAAAAGAAAATAGAAAAAGAAAGAAAATTTCAAACGACTCGACTTTTTAGTTATCCTGTTTTTACAAATGTCCTATGACAATCAAATGGTTGGTTTTCTGTTAATGCATTAAACTTGTTTAGTTTAGTTTGCAGTCGAAAAAAAGTGGCAAGATATTTATTAATTATATGCAAAAATTGAAAACATTTGCTTTTGTTGAAGATTTTTCATTTAAGGTAACAATCAATCTAAAGAATAAACAGAAATAAAGAAAGGCAAATTTTCAAATCTGTTGAGTGCTCGATAGATATGTATAATTAATTTGAAGGGTATTCAAAAAGTTTCCGAAAAGCGGCAAAAGAATTAAAAGAGAAATATAAGACGGAAAAGTATGCTAGAAAAAAAAAAAGGAAAAGAAAATCCAAGGCGACTGCAAAACTAAATCAAAATGAACAACATAACAGGGAGAGCTCTAAAATGTTCGTAGAGTGGGGGTAAAAATGTAAAAGGCGGTAAAGATGGGGGGAGAGGGGTGAGAACAAACCGCTTCAATTGATTGAACCAACATTTTTGAAGCAGACCAAATAAAAGGAAAAGAAATTTGCAACCTTTTAACTTCAGTCAAACTGATTAAAATTGAATGAAGTAGACCTAGAGGAAAGAAGCAGATGAAGATGTCCTGGACACAGGACGAAGTTTTCATATACATTATAAGAAGAAAAAAATGCAAAGCCCTTAAGGCACCACGACTATTAAATACCCTTTTTGTATAATCAAAATGTTTGTAAGATTACTTAATTGATATTAAAGCAGATACAGTGAATCCTAAAAGTATGAGTTCAACTGGTATAGATTTCAATAATTTATGTAAAATTTTATATTTCTTGTTTGATGCCTGCATGAAAAGAAAACAAAGATAGAGAACGAGAAAAAAGAGGGAGAGTGTCTGTGTGAGAGAGAGAGAGAGAGAGCGGTATAGTTACAGGCAAAACCTTAACCCGCCAACGCCAAATTCGCGTGGGCAATACAATGAATTTGCGGAGGACATGGCAAGACAAGGCAAGGCTTGGCAAGGCGCCAGCAGGCCAGAGACGATGACGACGACGACGACGACGATGAGGACGACGACGGCGGCGGCGGCGATAGAGAAGCAAAGCGATAGCCAAAGTGATGGATGGAGCGTGGCAGCATGGGTGAAGCGAGGGATAGATGATGGGTCTACGGGGGAGGGGGCTGCTGGGATATGCACATACATAGGACAATGCCAAGTATAAAGCAATAACACAAGGGTGGCTTAGCGGTAGCTGGTGGTGACATTCTCCGAGTTTCTTTTTGCGTTTTCGTCTTTTTGCCTTCTGTTCCTCTTCTACTTATGTCGTTGCTGCCGTTGCTGCTGCTGCTGTTTGCTTATTTTTTTCGGCGAATGGTGGAGGTAAACGACTGGAATGAGGATAAAGAAGGGGGGAGATTTGTCTATCTAACAGAATCACCCACCATTTGCTGCGGTTTCTTTTCTCCAGCTTTCTATATACATTTTTTTTTTTTTCTTTTTCTGCAAAAAAAAAAAAAAGAGAAGAAAAACACTTTATAGTAAATAATTCTTTAAAGATTTAGATACACTACAGAAAAGAATAGAGCCAAGAACGGAAAGTGGAGAAGTGAAGAAGAGAAGAATGGAGACACAAGACACAAGGCCAGATGCGTGGTATGGCAATTGCAAATTTTGTATGAGCACATACATGAGGAAAATATGTGGCCAGATGGATAAACGGGGGGATGTGGGTGCTGTGCGTGCGTGGGTGGGGTAGGGAGGGTTGGCGTGGTATTTGGAGAAGTGGGAAGGGGGTTACGGAAAATTGAGAAGTACAGAAGTTTTTCACTTCGGCGCGTGCTTGTCGCGGCGACGACTTAAGCTGGCCACATATCAAGATTAATTTTTCCAAGATAATAAATTCAATGCAGATTAAATGCGGGACAAAAACCATTAAATTATCGAGTTGAAAGTACTCTTACCCTACCCCACCGCACTCCCAATTCTGGATTAAAATATGTGAAGAAAGGAAATGGGGCCAAAGGCCTTTCTTTTTTTATACCCTTGCAGAGGGTATTATAAAATTGGTCAGATGTTTGTAACGCACAGAAGGAGACGTTTCCGACCACATAAAGTATATATATTCTTGATCAGCATGAGAAGCTGAGTCGATATAGCCATGTCCGTCTGTCCGTCCGTCCGTCCGTCCGTCCGTCCGTCCGTCCGTCCGTCCGTCCGTCCGTCCGTCCGTCCGTCCGTCCGTCTGTGCAAATCAACTTCACGCTGGCATCTTAAGAGCTATCGGAATGAAATTTCATATTTGAGCTACTTTTAGCCGGGAGATAATAGAGTATGAAAATTGTCAGGATCGGACTACTATATCATATAGCTCTAGAACAAAATTTTTTGCAAAAATTGGAGTATCGCCATGAAATTTACCAATATAATAGAATTTGATATAAAATCTCAGATCCCAAAATTTGAGTTTGATCGGATAAATAGAACACAAGTTACAGTGAATTCAAATCGGTTCTACGTCATCAGCAAATCAAACAGAGCACATGCATACGCACACACAGACGTAGCGCTACACGTATGTATGTGTATGCGTGTCGTGCCTTGCTTAAAAAAATTTGTAGTAAAAAGAGAAATAATTTGAATGTTTTGTTTGTGTGTTGATGAATTGAGTTGCAAGGAAAGAAATTTCAAAATGTAAAAAAATTATTGCCAAGGACTGCAAGGGTATATAAACTTCGGCATTGCCGAAGTTAGCTTCTTTGATATTTTTCTTTTGTTCTCTTTCTAATGATTTTAAGGGTTACAATTTTTGTTAATGGAAATTTTAATATCGGTATATAATTTGATTACTTTTCAAAAATATCAATGAATTGCAAAAATCAAAATGTGCTAGAAAACTGAGGGAGAAAGAGAGACGAAGCTATAGAAAGTCTAGTCTTTATCCTTTTTCTCCCAATTTCATTCCCTTTTACCCCTTCAATCAATATTCTCTCTCTCTCCATGTCTAGGCACATCAATCAGGTCGGTGATGAAACAAAAGTCAGAGATCAAACTAACTAAAAGCAGTGACGACTATTCCATTACCCCAGCAAAATGGTAAAAGTTAAAAACTGCTCGCATTCAATGCATTCGATTTCAGTCGAGCCAAAGTTTTGTCTAAAATGAACATACCCAAAATTTTGGCAACATTTTCAAATTCTCAAAGTCAATTTTTTTTTTTTTTTTTGCAAACAAAACGATTGACATAGGCCTCCAACTTCCCATCCCCAGGCCAACATCCACAAAAAAAAAGAACCTCATCCTTTTGCTTAATCAATCTGTGTGGCGTGGGAGAGGATAGGACGGGGCACGGGGACAGCTAAATGTCAAACGCGTAAACTGGAAAGCCGCCAGCGGCAACGCGAGCTTAATGAGAATGAGATTTGTTCAAAATCACAAGAGAACGAATGGGAGAGAGCTAGAGAGAGAGAGAGAGAGAGAGAGAGAGGCGGTAGGGATTCAGAATGGGATGCATGGGTAAGGCCATGCGGTAGGCGGTTTGGCGTTGACCACACAATCAGTTTCCGTTTCCGGTTGCTGGCCGCACAATTGAGCGCGTCGGCGGCCATTTTGTTTTGGTCTGGGTCTGGTCTGTTCTGTCCTGGCCTGGCCTGGCCTGGGCCTAGGCTAATAAACAAGCGAAATAAACGCGAACAGGCCCAGTTTACTTGCTGGCTTGTTGGTTGCTTCATTAACTGTTAAAAAAAAAAACCCAAAACCAAACGCAAAGAACAGAAACAGCAAAAGGTGGAGCTTGCCTTTCCACTTTGTTAATGTTGTTGCCTCTTTTTGTTGACGTTTCACACCTTTATTTGTGCACATTCTTTTGATAGGGTTTGTTGGCTTAAATGGGGTGCGGGGTGGGAGAGAGAAGGTAGCGCGTATGCGTTTTGGTTTTGTTTCGTTGAGTGCAGAGCATAAACAACATCAGACAAACAAACATGTATGTAAAAGGCTGTGTGTGTGTGTGTTTGTATGTGTGTCTGGACAACGACAAGTCCTGTATGCGGAAAATTTTCCAAACCTTCCATCAAACCATTGGATACACTTGCCGCCATGGGCAAGGAGCGGTCGTCCAATTTATGGCCTGTCAGAAATTTTCCACTATCGTACTAACGTTTGTGTACCAAAAAAGGTTGAAAAAAAGCCTAAAGGATAACTTTAAAATGTTGATATTGTGGTGTAAGGGCGGGTGCCCCAAAAAATAGGCAACATTTTGTGTTGACAATAAATTTGAGTGTTTCTATCCTCAATTAACCTATGTTTCGGTCCCCCTTGGAACTTGCAATCATTTTAAACACTAATTTAGTTTGCCACTTTAACAACACTGGTCACTGCTAGTAGTAGTGCATTTCTTACCAACACTTAATGCCTGCAATCGACACACAAATGAGACAGACAGACAAAAATCGTTTCGGCGAGGGGCTAAAAACATGCTTTATGTAAAAGGAAATCCAATTATAAAGTTTTATTGAACAAATCAATTACATCTAAACACAATAACTACAAAACATCAATATGTATGTATGTATGTATGTATGTGTATGGGTAAAAGGGGTCGCATTTTATATAAAAGCTGTATCACTATAGAATATCAGGTTATTTCCATTCTGCACCATTTTACCCAATATACGCGTTCAATATACACACATACATACATATACATGTATACAGGAAATGTATGGATATTTGTTTGGTCGCCGCGCAGATTTAATATTTCCGCACTATTGTGTTGGGTTCGGTACTACAATGCAATTGCCGCCCACCGAGACTGTTGTTGCCATGACATTCGTCGAACTGATGGTCTGTAGGGTCATGTCACATGTCGAAGCCATGCCACCAACAAACGGCGACAACAACAACAACAACAACAACAACAACGAACAGCACGAAACCAGATGCTGCATATGAGAAGACAGGTAAAAGGTGTTTATCAATGCTTCACACCACGACACTCACACTCAATGTAGGTTCAATGATGTTTTTTGATAGCTTTTGACTTTTTTTATATGCATGTGTGTGTGTATGGGCGTGTGTGTGTGTGTCTGTGTTTGCCTTCTTGTCTACCTTTTGGCAATTTCTATCATTCTGTTCGCTTGGACGTAAAGAGCCGCAGAATGACCGACAAGCGACTGACAGCGACACAGACCAGATCCTTGCCCTCACTCGCTCGCACATTCATTCATTTATGCGTTCATTCAGTCAATCATGCAGCCATTCAATTTATCCTTCACTTAACTTTTTGATGCTTACAAAATGAAAATGAAAATTATGGGAAAAAACCTGTTGTATGTGTGTGCGTGCGCGTGTGCGGAGAAAGCGGAAATGGGCGGAGGAGAATGGGCAAAAAACTGTACTTTTACCTTTTTAATTTTTATGTTTTTCTGTGTTTGTTTGCTTGACGCCCAATTCATTTTGGGCCACACACACACACACACACGCACACACACACACACAAACACACACATCTATCAGAGAAGCTGAGTTGAGTTGTTATCTTTGCAGTCGCATCTATAATAGGTTTTGTCACGTCGCAGACAAGTCTGGAGACCCCCGCCCCAAATCCAGTTGGCCATCCCCGGCTTAACCCCAGCCCTGTCTGCCTCACACCCTCTCCTCCCTTCGCCCCACTCATCGTTCTATCCACGTCTCTGGGTTTGTCTGTGTTTGTGTGCTGAGGCATGAAAAACGCACGTCGCCATCAATAAACTTGAAACAAAAAATATCAGTCAAGTAACAGGAGCCACGACTCCCAAATACTCTAACTACACAAATTACTTGCCATTTAAACTATTTCAAAAGCTTTTTTAGCATAAGAAAAGGTTCAAGTTTTCTTAGTTCTAAATTATGAGCTCCTTAAAAATTCATTTAAAATCTTAAGTCAAAAAACACTAAAAGTCGTTAGTCCAAAAGATCTTAAAGTAAATGAGAATTATGCACATTTTCATGTTGATGTTGGTCAAGAATATATATTTTCTAGGAATATGTATCCTTCATTCAGTCGGTTGATTTCTGTGTGTTCCCAATAACTATCCCAATAACTGATTAGGAAAACGTGTAAAAGCCATTCAAAAGTGTCCCTATATAATCCTAATCAGTGACAACAGTCGGATCTTTATAGCCATGTTTGGCTGGACTCTTTCTTTCTCAGTGTAACTGCTTTTCGAATGAAACCTATAAAAGAATGAATAAGTCTATATGAAATTTTGAGCAGAATGCCATATCATAGGAACGATCGGTCGCCGACCAGTTTAATCAAGAATTTATATAGTTTATGGGATCGGAAAAGCTTCCATTTGCCCGATACATGCACTTTGGTTGCATAGTATCAAAATGAAGTTTTTTTGTGAGATCTCAGTAATAAATTTGATACTTTTTTTGACAATGTTTTTACTGAACAATAATGGTTTGACTTGGCTAAAGCTTAATACCCACCTAAAATTGAAAGAAGACCAAAGATAGGGTATTTCGCTGGCACCACAACAAGCAGAATGAACATTGATATGTGTGTGGCTATTGTTTTAAGCTGCTCTGCAATAGTTTGAGTTCCAACTCGAACTTGCCCTAACTAATAATTTTTGGCGCCAAATGTCAAATGCTACTATAAAACTGGACGGCAGAAACATTGAGGCAACAACTGTATCAAATTGCCTTACAGCCGGTCCATGCCTCCCCAGGTCTTCTCAGACATCAAATGACGACCAGTGTTGACTTTTCACAAATTTTCGGAAAAGCCAACAAAGGCACATAATTGTTGAAGGCCCTAAACGGGAGGAGGCGGAGAGAAATGGGTGTCGGCGGGTGTGAGTGGCCACCATATTGTGGTCAAATTGCTGACGAGAGTCAGACCGGAGGGTCTGACCTGCTGGGGGAAGGAGCAGTGGAGGGATCAACAGACATCCAATAAAAGTACACGCTTGCAACAATAAATAAATTAGTACAAGGTGCGGCCTGGTTGGAATGGTGTCCTTTTCCACACTGAACTCAAACCCATCCGATGAACACGAATAAATAAACATTTTTACACACTTTTGGCCAGTTTGGAGCAGACAATTGTTAGCCATAGACCAGACCCATAGTCAGATGCAATTTATTGATAATAATAAGCTGGACAAGAATGAAATTAATTTTTATATTTAAATTTTCAACGTGTTTTGTTTTGTTTTTTTTTTATCATTAAAGGAATATAACACAAAGACTGCCTCATGCCATGCCATCCAATATTACAACCAACCCATAATCTACCAGCAGAGCAAGTCCTCATGCATACGTCGATCATCATCATCGTTGTCGAGTCGCCAGAAGATGATACACAAGTCGATAGCCGATAACGATAAACGCTATTATCAGTATGATGACGATAGTGAGGACTATGACTATCATGATGGTGACCCCGATGATGAAGAAGAAGAAACAGCAGCAGCAGCAGCAGCAGAGCCAGAAGATGAAAACGAACCAGAGTTGCCACCCATTTATTATCAAAAACAACGCTGTCATCACTATCATGGTCGACCCTACAAGTATAATGCCATTGAAGAGTGTTGTCGCCCGATTTTCCAAGAGCAGCATTTCGATACCATAGCCGAGATGTTGTAAACTCAAAACTAAATCCGAAAGGAGTAGAAAACAAAACGGATTAGAAAACGCAAGGTACCTACGAACAAAGTAACTGTAAAAGTAACTAAAGCAGAACCGATAAAAAACGCAATGAAGAAGTGAAAAATTAATGGGTAGCCTATTCAAAGAAAGATATCTAGAAGCTGCACAAGAATATATATATTCAAAATATATGTATTACCCCACTATATACGAGACATCTTAACATCATCACATACATATATATATATATATATATGTACATCTACCTATATACATTATATATTACATAAAGTAATTTAAGTGTAAATAAAACTTCAGTGAAAAAGCAAAAACTACGACAAAAACTAAAAATGAGAAGAAAAGCAAAACAGAATAAAGTGTTTTTTTTTTTGTTTTTTGAAGAACCTAGATCTAGAAGATCGTAAACATATATATATATATAGGTATATACATACATATATGTATATATATATCAATTAAACATAAATTTTATTTTTTTTTTTATAAATTATTATAATTATTTATAAATTTAGCAATGCTTGTAAATAAAATTATCAATTAACACTAATCGAATAAAAAAAAAAAGCAAAAAAAAAAAAAATACAAAACAAAACAAACAAATGGAAAAAAAATATACGAAAAATTGCAACCCATTATAATATGAAAATCATATTAAATAATTAATTAAGTATGTATTTAATAAACAATTTTTTTTTTTCTGTTAGTAAAACTTAAGCTCTAAGTGTTAAAGAAATTGTAAATAAACTTAACGAGAAAATCTTATTGGACACATAAACAATTTAATTGACGCACAAGGAAAAAAAAACAAAAGAGAATAACATAATAAATAACAAATTATTAACTAAACTCACTACTTATAAACAATAGAGGGATAGAGAAAGCGAAAGAGCGAGAGAAATTTGAAAAATTTAAGAAATTTGTGTCGTGGCAAAGTTGTTCAAAAAGAAAAAACCAAAATTACTTACTTACATACTTATCTATTGAGAGAACAATGTGTCTTAAGCAAATAGATATACATATATATATATATATATGTCTATATATGGATAACACATAGTAATAATAGATGGATAAACCTAAATGTTGATTTTTGTTTTTCACCCCTCCAACTCTTCCCTTTCAACACCACCACAAGGACAACAAAGGATAACAGTTTGACCTTAGTCTCTGAAATAATATTAAAATGTGGAAAAAAGTCAAAAGAATTGAAAACGAAATATGGATACGGATATATGGATAACAAAGAGCAAAGTCAGTCAAAAGCAGTAAAATGAAAGGAAACACACACACACACACCACACACACACACACACATAGAGAGAGAGAGACACACAAGGGATAAATTAAATTAAATTTTTTACAAATTCCTAAACAGTGCACTTTGAAGAGTTTTAAATGTCTACAAACTAAAGAATAAAGTAAAATAATAATAAAAGAAAAAAACAAAAAAACAAAAAAATGAAAAATACAAAACAAAAAGAAAATATGATATTGGGAATATAGAAAACTAAAAACAGCAACAACAAAAGAAAAACATTTACACGTACCCTCACACACACACTCACACACACACACACGCACTCACACACATACATCCAGAAACAGTTGAAGGAAAACCATTTTTAGCACAAGAAAACTGAAAAATGCATTTAAAAAGAGAAAAAAAAAACAACATACAAAGTTAGAAAATATTGCAAAACAAAGTCGTCTTCGGCAAAGTTCGAAGTGTTTGTTTGATATCCTCTTGCAGGGAGAGAGAGAGAGAGACAGGAAGAGAGATAGAGAGAGGCAAAGTGAGATATATAGGCTACAGTAATTAAAACATAATCGATTATTGGAAAAATGGCATTTACAAGTTTATATTTATTGACTGAGACACAGATTGGCTGAACAGATCAAGTGCGATCGAACTTATATATACTTATGTACAGATATATACAGATTATGACAGATCGATCTAGAATCAGTATGCAGATTATGAGCCTAAATTGAGAAAGAGACTCGATTGGGATTAAATTTCAAGATATGTCTCTATTGAAGTCGTTTACAGTCTGTTTTAAGAGACTATAACTCCTCTCTGCAAGAGTATATACTAATATGATCTATATACTTTATGTACATATACATATATCCTATATATGTATGTGTGTGTAAATCGACAAAACAAAAACAAAAATGGAAATAAATATGAAATTTCAGTTTCAATTGGTCTGCTGCTGCTTGCGTTCTACAAAAGTTTCTTCGTTTAGACATGATTTTCGTTTTTGGTTTTCCCTTCGCTTTGCCTACTTACTATAATAACTAGTATTATCATTATTCAAGTTTTCTTTAAACGAAAAAGAAAAAAAAAAACAAACGAAAAATAAAATAAAGCTTAAAATGTGATATAAAAACTATAAAAGAGCGCAGAGACAGAGCAGTAAAAACAAAAGACGATGGAAGCAAAAATCTACTTACTAATTTGTTAGCTACAACCAGAGTAAAGGATCAGTTTATAAATTTATTAATATTAATTATTATTTTATATATGTGTACATATATAATTTAAACAAACACTCACACACACACACACACAGAGAAAGAGAGAGAGAGAAAAGTGTAAGTAACGTTATGCATAATAATTATTTAAAATAAAAGAGGAAAAGTAAAAAAGAACGTTTTAAAACTATAATTAATTTAAATGAGAATAAAAAATGAAAAACAAAACAAAAAAACAGACAAATTAATAAAGATTTCAAATACAAACAAAAAAAACAACAATTTTAAATTCAATTTCACATGGCAACATTCGAAAGGTGTGGATGGACATGGCCACAAGTTTATCCGCCCGAGGATGAAAGTATCCATCCTTGGCGATCATGGAACATGGATACCAAGATGATGAGCTAGAACAAAGAGAATGGTTAAGAATTTTGTTGTCTCTCCGGTTCTGGTCACATCAAGAGCGGCAGGTTAAGCACCATCAATTTCCAAGTCAAGAAGGTTCTATGTCGGTTCTTAAACTTGCCTAGAATGTCAACTATGAACAAAAATGAACTGGCAGAATGTGCGTTCCCTGCATTTCAAATCCTCCAATGGATCATCCAAGCTAAATAATGTATAAATGGATCACCTCGATAAAAATCTATTTTATGTTAATTTGGTGGAATAAATTAACAATTTACATTTACTGTATGCATAGCCCTTGGAAGAGTTTGAAATGAACAAAGCATACTTTCAGGCATAGATATTTATGATGTAGTATTTTATCTTATGTTTTCTCTGGCTGTTCCTGATAAAAACTCAGCTAAATTTGTTAAATTAACCTTGCTCAAGTTAAACATTAACAATAAGCATAAATTTGTAGTTTATTTTTAATGTTTAGTAAAAGATCTGAACAGAGAAAAATGGAAATTGGGAACACTTAGATACATTTTCACTTTTATAAAGCAATGCGTTTGCCGTTTCAGTTAAGTATGAATTTGGTTTAAAGGCAATTTCCCAAATTAAAGTTTGTTGTCTAAAATTTTACATTTGATTAGATTTAAGCAAGCAATTTTCTCATAAAATATAAAGATATTAATGTGAATAAATAATAATTGTTTAGTGTGTTGGTATTTTAATGCTTCAATTGAATAAGAACCTTTTGCCTGCTTTTGCCTCTTTCAAATGTGTTTTTTTTTTTTAAACAAACAGAAGAGCTATTTATAAATGCTGTCAACTGGAAAATCTGCTCCATCAATTCGCAAGCACTTAAAATTGGGATTAAGTTTTGCAATCGACTGGTGCACCAGATAGGGAGTGTGAGAGAGAGACAAAGAGTAGCAAGACTGGAACGGGCTGAGTCTGTAAGTCATTATGCAATAGGTAAATAGCGCATCATTTCTTTTTGTTACCAGTCCAATCTATTATTATGCTTTATTGTCTCGTTGGTTCTTAGCATGCAATTGAAAACGGTTTTGTTTTGCATCTGGCAAGTAATTATTATTAATTGGCTCTTTAGAATCGACTCAAATGGGCCATCGAATGCACTTCTCATCAGAAGATTCATGCAAAACTACACAAGCAAATTCTATGATTAGGCTTACAATTATTCTAAAACTCAACAAGGCTTGTGAATGATGTGAGAAGATGTTTTTAATCAGCTTTACCGAACTTTAGTTTCCATCAATGAGATAATCACAAATGGGCATTAAATTGAGAAGTGAATGAAAGTTCATTTTCTTAAGAAAGCAGCCTGAAAGTATGCAGCTTTTGTTGGATACCAACGAAAAGACTTCAATCATTAATTTGGCATCTCATAATTGGGATGCACATGAGAGAGACAGAAACAAAAGGGAGAGAGTTTTCCCTGGAGTGTTCCTGCTCGTTGATGTTTAGTTAACTAGGTATACAAGAAACACTAAAACGTTTACCACCTGGGGCAAATTGGTTATAGATACCAACCGTTCTAGTCAAATCTGTGCAAGAGGTTACATAGTTGGGTGTGTGCTATTGCGTTTTGTGTAAACAAAATGGTCCGCAAAATGTGATTATCATGATGAATTGGAATTTAAATTTTAATTCTGTGCTTTTTGACCAAACAACCCCCACCGAATAATAAACAAAAAAAGAAACAGATATCAAACGAGTGAGTTTGTCCGTACACATATCATAGAAACATGCTGGCATCCAAGTGAGGAGAGAGTCGGAGCTTGAATATGTGGTTGGGCGGCCCCTAGAGGGCCATCCCGTTTGTTTAAACCAAAAAATTCGCTCGCTTTACCCAGCAAACAGTTTACACTGCATTCCATGGGATCGAATTATAGTTTATGCTAGTTTTCATTTACACTGTGAGAATTTCAATTATGTGTAGGGTCAATGAAATTTAATTCAACATGCACTTATCTTTGAGCTCTTTCCACATTATTAAATCAATAAATGATAATAATAAAATAAGTTGATGAGCAATGGCAGAGATTTTTAAATTAAAAAACCTGAAACTTTTCTTTCAAAAAATGATTTGCCACAACCAAAATGATGAGCTAGACCCTCCATCATATTGGAAACCAGTTTTTAAACCTATTTGGTATATACATTACATAGATACATATGTATATCGGTCCGATCGGATAACTAGCTGCCATAAAATTGATCGGTTTTTTATGTTTTTCTTTTCTTATATTGGGGAATATTTAGAAATACAACTCTCTCTCCATTTCACTCTCTTTCTCTCTCTCTCTCTCTCTCTCTCTCTCTCTCTCTTTGTCTCTCTCTCTCTCTCTCTCTACCATGATTTCCACCCACAACGTTCCCATTTGCCAGAGAGCGTAACTACATATGTAAGTGACTGGGAGAGAGACCAAAAAAGAGGAGATCAGCAAGAGAAATATTCTTGAATATTTTTGGGCGATACTGAGCTCTATGAAAGAGAGAGAGAGAGAGAGAAAGAAAGACGCTATGCGTATAAAAGAAGCTGCAACTGAGAGGTGTAAAGAAGATATAGTCACTTTGAAAAACTGATTTGATTACATTTCGAGCATTTTTTCTTTAAGGCTAGAATTGTCGTAGTACCTTTGATTAGGGATAAACACTTTATTCTAATCTAAGACATAGGCCAATATGCCGACAATCGAATTAAAAGGAGGCTGAAAAGAGTTTATCGTATTTTGGCGACGTTTGATCAAGACGACACTTTATCGATTTGGAATTTTAAATGAAATTGCTCTTAGTGTGAAAGCTGAATCGTCATTATTATCCATGGACACAGTGTCCTGCATCAAGTGCCTAGCAGAGTTAGGAAATCGGTTTGGATCTGAATATAGGTTGGGGGTTTGAGTTTTGTTTTTCGATTTTTTGTACCTGTTGTAATTGCATATATGTCGAGGTTGTTTTTTTGTTCTTTGCTTGTATATTTTGTATTTATGTATGTAGCTTTATATGCTGCTGTAAATGTATCTGTATCCATACATATATATACATATAGTGTGTGTTTGTATCTGTGTCACTGGCAATTCTCAAAAGCATAAAAGTCAAATTTGTCGCATGTCCATGGAGAGATGGAAACATTCAGGCAGCCAGTCATCCAGCCAGCCAGCCAGCAGCCAGAAGCCATTCGAGCGCCGCTGCAGGGACACGACAAGTGGGCAAATGGGAAAGGTAGATGATGGTAAAGGACGCACAGGTAATTGGCTTTGATATGCGTATCTCAGGCATATGGATACATTTTAGATACGCACTCGACATGCCACATGCCGCATGCCGCATGCGACAACGGCAACGGCAACGGTACAATTGCTTAAGGCAAAACAAACAAATAAAATGGACACACTATGTCCTGCATGTATGTGTATGTGTGTGTGTGTGTGTGAGTGTGTGTGAGTGTGTGTTGCCTGGCTCGATGGCAGCTGCCTTGTTGTGGAAGGGGCATGAGGTGGGCGGCAAACGAGCCCAAAAAGCTGATTCGATGCTTCTATCTCTCTCTCTCACACACGCACACAAACTCTATATACTTGAAGTGGCAAGTTTGAAGGGAAAGAGAGAGAAAAACTAAGGAACTTTAATGGAACACTCTCGAGTGGCATGAACTGGCAGTCTAAATAAACTCACTACTCAGTCACTACTTATGAGAAAAGCAAGAAGCAGACAAAAAGTCAATTCCCCCTGGGAACAAATTTATGTACACAATGTGAGAACAAATCCTAAATAATTGTCTACATTTCTACATAGTTGAATCATTCAGTTTTTTTTTTTTTCTCATTTTGCAACTCAATTGAGAGCTTAAATGGCATCCAAGTTATGACAATTGCTCATACATACATATCAACCAATTGTTATATTTTAATGGCTTTTAGCCACGATTATTCCCAATCAGTTGAGTCAATTTGGTCATATTAAGATTACAGCTTTTGCATTTCTATCCTGAGGATATCAATTGATTAGTCGATTGATTACTAACATAAAAGCAAAATAAATAAGCAAGTCAAGTTTGACTTATTGAAACTTGACTAGATTCTAACTCCAAGTTCTTTCATTTTAATGAGGTTTATTTTTACTTTCGAAAGTCAAAGCTCAAAGATCTGCAATATGTAAGGCTATTGCAGTCTATGATTCAAAAATATGATGCTAAAATGAGTAAGTAACTGATTAGAAGAAGGGATAATAAGCAATTCATTCTGAATAGGATACCATTTACTTTCAACAAACGATGCATTTGTGATGAGAAAATGAGCTGATTTATGATTTTATTTTATTAAAATATGGGAATCGGCTTATGAAATGAATACATAGACAAAATACCTACATATGCATTTGTTTTTTATATTCTATATAAGTTTCTCTTCCTACTTCCATTTGCATTTCTACTTAATACTGCTAATTCCTTTTGCTCTGGTCTAATGAGTGAATGCGTCTGAAATATACCACAAAAGCATTTTATTGCTTGGCTTTTACAACTTTTATGCTGATGGTAAGAGTGGGAAGGGGTGAGGGGTCCAGAATGTTGGCCAGTTTGGATGGTGGGCGATTCAACTGCTAATAGGATTTCCTTCTGTTTACTTGGATGCTAATTAGAGAGAAAAAGAAATACATTTTGCTGCCTTTTTGGTTAATTGATGAATTTGTAGCAGCAGGAGGAAAAGAAAAACAAAAAACCAAAAACAAAAAACACAAAGCGCAAAGCAAAAAAAACAAAAACAGCATCGAAAAGCTTTTCTTTAAGCCCAGGTCCAGGTCCACGCTAACTAGCCTGAAAGTAGACAACATTACCTTATACACATACACACATATATATACATACATATAAATGAGACGACACAAAATAATAAACCTGTAAAATTAATTGCTTTCGCTGAAACCGTCACAAAGTCATCATCATCATCAGAAGTAGGGGAGAAGGAGAAGTAGGAGAAGAGAAAATGAAGCAAGAAAAACAAGAAAGTGTCAGCACGAAATGGAAATAAAATTAGTTGGAAAAAAAACCCTGAAGAGGGACAAAGAAAAAAAGAGAGAAAAAAACATGTCGCCTCATTAGCTGAGACTTTGGACTTATGTCCCACCTAAAGCTCCATGTCGTTTTCCTTTTTGCTTTTTTTGTTTTCATTAGCCTCAACAAATTCAACAGGTGAACTTTAAGTGGAGGATGTGGCTTCAACGGATAATTGCCATACTAATTGGTTGCATCAGCCTTTAGTGGCACTTTCAAAGAACTACTTTGGGATTAGAACGTCTCATAAATAGAGAGACAGAGAGAAATTTATAACTTTTTTTTTTTGTCAAACATCAAACTTATCTCAGTCGGAATGCCCCAAGCAAAATCTAATATTGGTATACAAGTTTACCGCCAAATGTGATGATGCTGGCTGGCTGGCTGACCTCTTTGAGACCGCACACGAGGTGGTCTACAAAATGATATAGAAGACCACACTGTACTGTATGTATGGTAAATTAACTTTACTTCAGTCGCCCATCGGGCCCCCGCCCTCGCTCCCATTTCGCCCACTTTGGGCCACCTTCTCTAGTCATGCTGCAACTGTCGCATATTGAAACGTTAATCGCATTGCTTCTTGCACTGCCCCATGGAATGAATGAGCAAATGTTTGGCTTTTCCTCCTCTTTTTCGTTTTGTTGTTGTTGTTGTGGTGAAACGAGGTGGACTGTCATTTGATGATAGCAGAGGGAGCTGGCGAAAAAGAAGAACCAAATGTGGGTGAATGGGTGGTGGTTGGTTAAAGGCCATCATATTTAGTTTTCCTTGAAGCTCACAGCTGGAAGTCCTTTACACCGCCGCCTCATATTACAAACAGCAACAGCGTTTGGCGATGATTACTTTTGGTGGTTGTTGACTGCTACCAGTTTTCGTCTCGCCCCCCTTTCTGATTTTGTCTCGACCCCCGCCTAGCCCCCAGCCGCCTTCAAGTGTCCAAGCATTTGCAGTAGTAACACCCCTTTGTTGTTAGTCGTGTGGTCAATGACATTTGCTTGAAGCAGCAACGAAAAATCAATACAAGGACAACGACAACGACAACGACAACGACAACTATGGCGGCTTTTGCCTTTCAGCCGCTCCCCCACCCGTCCCTCTGCCAAATTGCATTATAGATGTTGCCACATCTCCACTTTTATCCTTTTTTTTCTTCTTCTTTTGGACAGCTTAAATTTACTTAGTGTGACATATGCGAATGAAATTAAAAAGCATATTGCATACTTTTGTGGGCATTCCACGATCCTCTCGTGATCATTGAAATTAATAAAGACAAATTCAGATTCAGAAAAAGAAGATAATTTAGGTCAGTGAAGTTATTTTAGTCGAAGTTTTGCTTTTAAAAAGCAAAACTTTTCTCAATCGATGAAATATGTATCTTTAGAATATATTGTTGAACCCTAAAGACATTTGTCGATCGACCCTCACATCAACTCTTGCAACGTATCCTTGGCAGATACAGAGTCCCGAAATGTCAGTATTTGACATAATATTAAGCCTTAAATCCAAGAAATATAAATGCATTTAGCTGGAAGAACTTAATTAAGAGAAACAAAAGTCGTACATTTTTGACAAGTATATGAAACGAATATATCTACATATGTGTGACTAGTTAAAAGTAACCAAACCACAAAAAGCTCATAAATAAAATGCAAATTGTTTCATCCCCCACCCCCCCCGCACCGCCCACCCACCACCATACAAAATTTGGGTTTTGTGCTGGCTAAAATAAACGAACACTTACTACCTGCGCATGTATTTTTAGCCTACCATTCAGGCAATAATCATTTTTGATTGACATCACGATGATGCCAACTGTCCAACTGTCATTACTGATCATCATAATTAGCAAAGTGTCCAATGAAAAGCCAAATATATTGGCACTGCAATGGAATATCTAAAAAAGTGATTATTACCTAATGTATAGATGAAATTTTTGCATAAAATTTACTTGCCTTGGCTTGTTAGCTGCCAATTTAGATCGCACCGTACGTGATGAATTACGTAACTACGTGTAACCGCATGTTAACTGAGTTTTTCAATTAGCCTCCAACTAAATGGGGTCTCACCTCTCCCCTACGTACCCCTCACCAACGCAAAAACACCGCCAGGTAGAACCATTGTTAGTTATAGTTCAATGCGGTTGAGTTAAAATTTTTCAACAAAAGGCTCTTTCTACCATCGTTTTTGATGGTGCTGCTGCAGTTGTTTCTGCTGCATACTTTTTGGGGGGACGGGCTTCGGAGGGGGTAAGGGGGTAGATTACCTTCTCCTGTCTCACTTTTCCTGCCATCCCTGGTCGACATTTCCCCCCGACTAATTAATAACTAATAATGTGCAGTGCGCTTATTAGAGGAGCTTGCATACATTAGTCTGGGACTAATATCATTATATGCTAACCGGAAAAGAGAGTGAGCGGAAGATACAGTGTGTGTGTGTGTGTGTGCGTCAGGGCAAGAGAGAAGGGAGAGGGACAAACTAAATTCCAGAGTTCCTGCCATTGTCACGTATGTATTATACAAAGAAATGCAATTATGAGAACCAAAGTGGACACATGCAGTTTTGATGCTGCCAGAGCAACCTTTACCTATCGTTTAATCAAACGACCAAAGGGTAAGGAAAGAAAAAACGAATGGCCAAACAACTTATACATAGATGCCAAAATAAAAGGGATCGGGGGAGGGCACAAAGAAAGACAAACAACAACTCAATGGACCAATAATAAGTTCCCTTTTGTTGGCTTTACCCTAGGCTGGGCAATCTAATTTGCAACTAATTGCAAGTCATTAAAAAAAAGAAGTAACGAACCGCAAAAAAAAAAAAAAAAAAAACAACAGAAACGACAAAAAGGGCATTTTAATCTAGCAATTAAGGCATAATGTGCTTTAATTAACCGCCACAGAGAAAGTCAATTGAGAGAGCGGGAAAAGGCAAATAAAAGTGGGCGACATTAGGAGTTGAGAGGGATTTTGCATAAATCAAATTGAATTCGTTCAAAATGGCTTGCAGTTTGTTGTGTTTGTTTTTTTTTTTTTGCTGTTGATTCACTTAATCCTTTAGGTATCAAAGAAATGTTGAAGAAATTCATTTCATCCCGTAGTCCCCGCTCTTCGTCGTTCACTTGGCGCATTAGTAACGCTCTGTGGAATTATTTACCTAGGAATGCATGTAATGGGATACTGGGTGATGGGTGTTGCCACCCCGTTGAAAATGTTTCTTTGCCACTATTCCGCGTTGTCTCCGTTGCGGCATTGGAAGTAGCAGCAGGCGTGTTTACTCTATTAAATTTAAATTAAAAATTGATTAAAATGAGAGCCAACGAAGGCAACGGCAAGTGCCAAGGATGAGAGGATACACACAATTAACGGTAAGCAAGCCATCACCTCAACCTCAACCCCCTTCCCCACGCCCACGCCCACACTGTGAGTGTGAGTGAGTGAGTGAATGTGTGTGTGGGTTTGGGTTTGGGTGAAAGGACCGCAAGCAAATGCTCTACGGGTAAGTGAGCTTTGCTCTTGATGCTCCTTGCCACACCATCGCCATTGCCATCGTCATCGTCATCATCTTGTTTTTCTTCTTGCTCTTCCTTACATTTTGCAACTTGGCGCCCTCTCGTGTTTTGGTAAATTAAATTTTCGTGCATTACGCAAATGAGCAGCGGCAGCAACAGAGGTGAGATGATGCAGCAATGAGAACCCTTCATTTAAAGCTTTCTTTTGGTCGTTTCTTTATTCCCCACCCCACACCTTTTTTTTCATTCTCCTGTCTTGATGGTCCGCTTAATGATCCCTGGCCAAGAGAAATTGAAATGGATCTGCAACTTAAGGGCTTATATGAAGTGGAAGTGGAGCAGCATAGTAAATGCTTGTAGGGGGTTCATAGGGTTGAGAATGTGAACAATTTGATTGGATTTCTGTGGTTTCAGTCTAAAAAGAAAGCAAAGAAAAACATCCTAAGTGATTACGCAGAATTTTACTGCTTTTACTTATGTTACATATACATGGTTAGTACCCACTTAAATAAGACTTAACAAATACATAAAGAACTTTAATAATTTGCTTCAAATTGCCTACCTGTTGCTCAAATTGTCTCAAGTCTAGCGAAAATTTGTTGGTAAATGAAAACCAAATCAAGTAAATTAACAGCAAAAGTAGAAATTATTGTTAGCAAATTGTTATCGAGTCTTTAGTAAAAGCGTTATCGATGTTTGTGCATCATTAGTTTTAAGTCTTTCCTGCTTTATAACCAAAAATTTAACATTTAAATAGATGACAAGGTACATGATATGATATGATGATTTCAATATGATTTCATTTCTATTGAACTAGTGAGTAGAAGAAGCAGATATAATTCCAGAATTGAGTTGTTGCCTTTGAATTATGATCTTTAGACTTAATAACATCAAATTTTGGATATATATATATAGATTTGAATAACCCACAAATGGTTATTTACCTCTTTCATAGCATTGCAAATTCGTTTAGTTTAATTTTAAGTAAACCGCTTCTTTCTGGTCCAATGATTAGTTCAAAGTTGATTAATTTGATTGATATCAAATATGATATTCTTATAATTTAATTAATTTATTAAGAAGTTCAAATCGTCAAAAATTTGTTTAGTTTGTCCATTCTGCGATGACTTATATAATACTAATATAAAAAGCAATTTAATTATCTTTTACATTTCTCTATATATTCTTTGGGAACAAAACATCTAAGCTTAAGATGATGTTCAACTCTAAGGAGTGGGGAAAGGGGAGGTAGACTTGTTCCTTAAATCTCAGAGCAAATGGTGGAACTAATTGAAATTTTTCAGTGTTGTTTTTTTTTGTAATGTGTTTGACTCAAGTTTATTTTGATGCCTCGCTTGATTTGGGGTATGAAGTGTTGTGGAAATTTATGAGAAACAAACAAAATAGTTGCAAATATTTTACATGCATCGTTTAGCTAAAAAAAACAACGGGAAATAGGAAAAATTCTCGTTATATTCACAGGCAATTTAAGGACCCGCTTTTGAGCTGAAACATTTTACAGAGTATCTCAAAGACGAGGCTCTTTTAGAGGCTTGTTTAGAGTAAAACGACTTGTCTTGGCTTTTGGATTGGGCGGTGCGCTGTGATTTGATTGAATTTTTGTGGTTTGACTAGCAGTAAGAGAGGGGGAAGAGAGAGAGAGAGAGAGAGCGGCAGGGGTAAGGGTCGTGTTAGGTGGAAGTTGAGCTAGAGAGCTAAAGACGAGGCAGGAACTCATCATTCGTCTGCAGACAGTGAAAAGATTTGCCTGCTGTTTTTACGTTTTAATTAAAAAGTGTCGCTTAGTGCGACTGTCCATTTGAGTGATGGTAAGGACGCAGGGACGAATGCCTGAGACGGTGGCGGTGGTGGGGGAAGACGCAGCAATTAAGCCACCGTTTCGCCCTCCTGTCGTTTGGCTTAATGAAAACGATTATCGACTTGTGGGCGGATAGCAAATGGAATGGGTTTGGGTTTGGGTTTGGCTTTGGGGTCGAAACGGAAAACCAAAGAATGGCAACAGAGAAGAAAGTGCCATGCGATGCGATGCGATGCCATGCGAAATCCAGTCAACGGGCAACAAAACTTATTGCTTTACAAATTCTTTAATAAATTAAATATGCTGCCAACTTGCCGGAATTGAAATGGTAATGGAGTGGGAGAAGGAATCAAAGCGGTGGCACGATTGGCGCTTGAGTGAGCAAGCCAAAGGCAACAACAACAAAGCGAAGGCAAAAGCAACTTCATCATCAGTTATGTCCGTGTCCATGTCCATGTCCATGTCCATGGCCATGGCCATGGTGGCGAAGCTTGATGGATGGGCTCAAATGGACAAAGCTCTCTGACATTGAGAATGGGTGTCAGGTAGCTCAAGACTCACCGAGCGACCAGAGACAAGGACTCCAAATTAAATTAAATGTAATTTGTCGCAGCATGAAGGAGAAACGGAGCAAGAGAGAGAGAGAGAGATAAAGTGGGACAAGGCACAGTTGAAGGAAGTTGCCTGGGCGTAGCATTTGTCAAATGTTCTTTAATCGAAAGGCTTTTGCCAAAATTGATTTCCCAAGAAGAAACAACAATCAACTTAAAAAAAAGCTAAACTAAACCCACAATATGGTTTTCATTAATGCCAAGACTAGTCACCAACACATTAAGGATGTCTATCCTATAGTGGACATCATGATGATTAGAGCAAGGATTTTAGTTAAGTCTTTAGTTGTAGATAAGAAATTATCAAGGCTCAAGTGATAGTTGTAATTATCAACACTCTTCCTTTTACATGACCTCCTTAATCACATGGATAGTTAGACTCTTCTCTTTACTTTAATGTCAATTGGTTTTGCTCTCCTTTTGAGCTGTCTATGATCTAATACCCAAACAGCAATCATATTTGCTTGTAAGTTTTCATTCTCTTTTACAATAAGCAACATTATCTGACCAAGTTAATTAAATCTAACAACCGATTGGTAACTATAATAAAGATCTTTGTATGCAGATTACTTTTTTGGACTTGCTTGTTAGCTGAAATGAATGTTGGGCAATCATTTTCGGTTGATATATGTATTCAAAAACCGTTTATCTAATAGCCATTTATTATATCGGCCAGTGGCAAGTAGTCAATCCTAGTCTATATCCTTCTAGCCCCCATTCACAACAACCAACATAGTCTCATCCCCTGGAAAAGGGCAAGGAAAATGGAAATTAAAACGAGCCACTCAATTACGCAAATTAAAACGCAAAATGAAGGCGGCCGCGGCGTAAAACAAACAAACAAACAAACAAAACGTAAAAAGGCATAAAATATGTAAAAGGAAAAAAGTGGAAAAGCACAAAAATAGAAGAAGAGCGAGAGAAAAAAAGAAGAAGAAAGAATGCCAACAATGCCCGGCATTCTTTCGGTTCCCTGTGTGTTTCTTTATTCCTCTTTTCATTTTTTTTAACAAACTAATAAAGTTCGCTGAGGTCGCCGTCATAAAACGCGCCAATTGACACGGGTCAACCTTTTCTTTTTTTTGCTGTTTTGTTTTGGTGGCTCTCCACCCAATCACTCTTTTAGCTTTACGTTCCATCCACCATTTCACCCTTTCGTCCTGGCATGCTGAGGGCCAATAAAATCAAATTAAAAGGCGCCAAAGTGTCACGATTATGAGACTTAAGCGAAATCAATTAAAAAGAAGCGTAAATAAAAAGCCAGAGAGAGAGAGAAAGGAAAAAAAGGATGTAAGGACATAAATGAAGAAGGAAAAGTGGTTCATAAAAAACCACCATCAAAATTGAGGGCAATGTGTTCAGGGAACGAGAAATGCTTTTCCATGTGTCAAAATGTCGCTTTCCTTTTTCTGTTTTTTTTCCCCTTTCTTTTTTTTTTAGGTGCGTTCCATTTAAATAATGTTGCGAAAAAAAGAAAAAACATTGCTATTTACCCGTGGGTTTGGTCAGACTAGACTAAAAGCCAATGGATAAATTGCTTGATGATATATAGAAATCGTTTTTTCATCAACGTAAACGTAAAGGTTAGTCTGAGCTTAGAACTTGATGACTTAACTCATTGAATGATGAACCTATATTGAGATTCATTTAAAGATCAATAGATTATTCGATCTTCATCCAATATGGACCTCAAAGTTGTCTACTCGATGGGGCAGCATGTAAGGATAACGATGACATAAAAGCGATCACAATTTATTGTATATTATTTTGTTTTTGGTTCATTAATCCATCCAAACTCAATAAATTGTGAAATAGAATAATAGAAGAAATAAAATCTCATTAAATTCAAATTTGTTACATCTAAAAGGCTTATATTCAATTCTTTAGCTGTCTTAAGTAATTTTTGCTAGGCAAGACAATATTTTTGATTTAGTTGAGGTGGAAATTGTAAATTATTTTGCAAAATATTTCATTACAAATAATGACAAGGCTGTAATCGGATTACAATTGGCCTAGAGTCTCAATCAGCAAGTACAAAGACTTTGTATAAATATTTTTCGCACTTTGTTATCTCTATCTCATTGTATCTCTCTCTCTCTCTCTCTGTGGCTCTGTCTCTTGCTATGTCTGTGTATTCCTCTCAATTCAGTTACCTTTGCCTCTCCTTCCCTTCATTTGAGTGCAGTCACAATTGGATTTTGGGCTCAATTTGGTTTTCGGCCCATTTAACCATTGCCACGCCCGCTCAATTGAATGAAGTTGGCCAGACAATTTATGAGTTATGATTTACGTGTGTGCGAGTCTGGCAACAGGTTGAGATGAGATGAAATGAGATGAGTTTAAAAAGGTTGGCATGGTGAGATGACAAAAGGGATGCAAAACCATCCTGATGAAGCTGCAATTGCAAATTTCAGAAATCTCTCGCGCCCCGTGGTGCATGCAAAAAAGGATGTATAGTACCTACGCAGCAAAGGGTCAAATGGAAATGCATACACACACACACACACACACACACGCAAATGGAGAGTAAAGGATAAAAGGCAGTAAAGGGAAACGCAGAGGAAAGTATTTCTCATCCCTTTCTCTCTTGGTAGCAACTGATTAAAATGCGTTGCTGGACCATTTTGCCATCTGATGACGTCGCTGCATTTGCATTTATATTGTTTTGACCCCTTTAGCATTAGTAGCATTTTCTTATTCCACCTACATATTGCGCCCTCAACTCATCTTTAGCTCCATCTTCATCTTTATCTACAACTTGTGCAGTTTTTCCTTATACATATAAAAGTATAAGCAGTGGGTCGTTTTGTATCTTCAATTATGTTTGTGCACAAGTTTTATAACCAACACTTTGGCCAACTTTCAGTGTGTCTAAAACCTGTAGCAATTGGCTGATCTTTGGCCAGATAAGCTAAATGATCAAAACTTTAGTGGCATTTGGTGTCATTTTCTTGGTTTTTTATTCTTTGGCCCACGCTTATCAATTGTCCAATGTGAAGTATCATCATTTTGTGGGGGATAATCAGTGGCCCGCATCACACACATACACACACGCACACATACACTCAATGACGGACTGAAACGAACAAAGAAAAAAATTCCAAAATAAATAAATACATAAATAACGAAAGCTTTGGCTAAAGAAAAAGTATGGCCCCAAACGTGGGCGCTGACTGATTAGAAAAATTTTGTAAGACACCGACCAAGAAGAACAAAAAGCAGAAGCAGAACCAAAAAAAAAAGCGGGCCAAAGCGCAACAACAGCTACAAGAAAAATGAAAACATTTACGGAAATAAAATACAAGGCAAAGTTTCACAACACACAGAGGGAGAGAGAGAGATTGCGAGAGGGGGGGGTAGATGTTGGGGTCGCTCGAGTGTGGTGGCGGTAAAGGAGGCGCCACAAAATGAACAAAAAATTTAAGCAACCAAATCAGCAATTCGACCTTAAGATACTCCGTCTTTTTCCCCACATTAGCCTGCCCCAATAAATATGCTATATAAATTTGGTTGGATTTGTATAAATAGACGAAATTAAACCATCTTCTTCGATCTTTGTCTAAAACATCTTTTGGTGTCTCAAAGTTTTCGCCCCTTATATTTTCCTTAAAGCTTCTTAATTTCCTTTCGTCTGGCTGTTGTTGCCTTTAATATACCCAAATTTTTCAATGTAAGCAGGGTATAAAAAGAAATTCATCAAATTTTGGCAGCGTATCAAAAGGAGAAAAAAAGCGCGCTCACACACACACACAACCAAATTGGTGGGGCACAGAGACGGAAAGTGGCATGTCAGCACGCGCTAAAAATCATATATATATATATAAATATATATGTGTATGTACAGTTTGTATGTATGTACATGTATATTGTTAAAAAGTTAGCGAAACAATTTAATGATGAATGATGATGGTCAATAGCAAAATTTCCTACCAATTGAGGCAAATGGAAGGAACTGAAGAGAATGCACGGAATTTTCGAACAACGCTGATTGCCATATACCATATTGCATGGTGGCCCAATGGAGGTGGAGTAGATGTTCGGTTGGTGGATGGAAAAAAAAGTTGATACAAGGTTGGTCAAAAATATTTATTGTTGTTTGTTTTTGGGGCCATGTCTCAGAACAGGCTTAAACAATTTTTTCAATTGAAAAACAATTTAACGAAAATTAAAACTTTTGAAATTGGATATTAAGATTTTGTTCGCCAATAACTTTCGCTGTCTGCGAGTTTTCTGCAGTCTTAGACTAAATCTTATCTGCCCAAGTGCTTAAGAGCGAGAGAGACAAAAAAAACTATAAAATCTGACTTAATTGACGATTGCCTAGACAAATGTATATATGTAACTGAATGTCGCCAAGTGACAATTTTTCTTAGCTAAAGATGGGGTAGATGAATGAATGAATAAAGGGACTGATGGGTTGCCCACAGCTGGCGAAAGTATCATTCTTCACGTTTCAGTATTGACACTTTTGCCTGCCCTCATTGATGTGCGACTTAAATTAGCATTTATCACATTCGACAACACGGTGGAGTTTGTAGGAGGAGTAGAAACATTCTTTTACCCCATGGCCAGTTAATTTCATTCGTCATTTTTTTGTTTGTTTTACGTTCTCTTTTAGGATTTTTTAATGTCTGGCCCCTTAAGGTATGCTGTACTCTAAGGTCTACTGATGCTGGAGCGCAATGAATTGGTTTTTTGGGTCTTTTAATTATAGGGTATGTCAAATGCGGCATTATCTTAAGTTTAAGTATTTCTTTTTTTTTAAATTTTCGCTTTGTCTTCTTTGTCTTTTTTTCTGTGCTGTCAATTGGCATTTGTCAAATGGCTTGTGGCTGCTGCTGCCTGCCACTGAAACTTGCTGCAAGTGCCGCAAAAGTAGGCAATGCTATTTATTCATTTGGATTTCGATTTCATCTTCGTCACGATTGTCGAGAGATAAGCAGGAACAGAAAAAGAAAAAACACGAAACGAGGCAAAATGCCTGACAACCAGCTAAATCCATTTTGGCATATCATTTAAGATTTCTGCTTTCATCATACCATTTTTTTTTCTTCTTTTTTTTGTTGCTGTTTGCCGGTCATTTTTCTAGCCTTGTATTACTGATAGAATGATTAACAGGTTTGCCATTTGCCTTATTCCAATGAACAATGTGAAGAGCAGAGATGGCATACCGTGCGAGAGGGAGAGGGAGAGTGAGAGACCGAAAGCTAATCAAGTTCTAAAGAAAAAATCTACTAAATTGCCTCTGGGTTTGGCTGCTGTCTCTAATTTTATTGTGATGAACTGATAATGTGACATTATTGTAACACATTTGTCAACAAATTACATACATCCGGCTCTGAGGTGGGGCCACTTTCCACCTCTTCTCTTCACCCACCCTTCCCCGAAGAAACACATGTATGTACATACATATGTGTGTGAGTGTGTATCAATCAGTGTGCCTCGAATCCAAGCAACTTATTCACATACATACATACAAACATACATATAACAAATGAAGCCTGCCATGCATTGCCAAAAGATCAAAAGTGTCAATAAAACAAAAGCAGACAAACAAACCGATGAGTGATGAGGGGGCGCAACGGAGGGAACGAGGATGCCCCAAAACGAGAAGCAGCAGAAAAACAGAAAACGGAAACGAAACAAAATGACAAAAATGCCGAACGTGGCATAAATTACAGCAGACCAAAGGAGTTTAGTTTCTACCAAAAACTTCTCCCCCATTCAATGTTCTCTCTGTTTTATCCAACTTAACAAGTATCGTCAACATAGCATTTGTGACTCTCCCACACACACACACAAACATACCCACACCCACATACACTCATAAAAGACGCATAGAGATAGAGAATTATTCCCACTAAATCAAGTAAAATTAAATGAATTATTGCCGCAATAAATGTGGGCGTTCTAGGCAATATATATATACACCAAAACATACCCGTAACATAGTAACGTATATATATATATATATAAATTGCGAATTAGAAAATCCATATAAGACAGGGCTACTTGAACTTGTATGTAGTTGAAAAATGTCTTCATGCCTTCGGACATCGAAACCAAATCAAAAATAATGAAAGTACAACACAATTGAGGTATATTAGCTAACAATTTTAGTCATAATATTTTACAACTTGAATTTCAATCTCAATTTCATCAGCATCCATGTATAATACAATGTTAAAGATTAAAACGGTTTAAAGTGGAGTTTTTTTTTTTCAAAAGATTAAAGACTGAGGATGTCTCTGGAAAAAGGGTATATTAAATTCGTAGCTATACTGTATTTTAGTGTTCCCGTTGATTTTGTCGGCCCATTTGCCATTTGGACTTTGATTTATATCAATGGCTTATGATTTCATACACACGATTTTCTGTATCTCAAATGCTTTAGTTTTTGCTCTAAGCATATAAATATAAGAAAAAAAAATAAATTGTTATAATAACCATTGCCAGCAATATATATCTTATTTTTAGATGGTATAGTCCAATTTTTTATTATTATAGAAAATAAATTAGAATCGGCATTCAGTTAACTTGTCAGACAGCTTCAAAAATTTATTATGTTTGATTTGATTTTGGGCCAAAGGCTGGCAAATTATAGAAATTGAATGTTTTCCTAATCTCTCATGTTAAGTTGATATAGTTTTTTGTTAAATGAAAAGGATAATTTCATTAATTTTTGGGCTATTTGTGTTTCAAAACTCTTAAAAGTCTCCAACTAGAAATACAAAGTGGACGCCAGTTGCAAGAAGGAAAAAAAAAGCAGTCAAGATGACGAACACAACAAGAACAACAATAACAAAAGCTTTTAAGTCCGCATGCATTTTTAATGGAGCGAAATGCGGCCATTAAACATTCCCAGAGACGGAGCCTGACTGATTGGGAGAAGATTGAGACAACAAAAGACATCCCTGTCCATACCAAAATCCCTTTCCGCCCTTTGCCGCTGTCCGCTCTGTTTTAATTCCAAGGCGAAATGTTATCAATCTATCTAGGATATAATCAGTCGAATTCCTCAGTTCCCTTTTTTATCGATTTGTTATCAGCAACTGAGCGTTATCTTGAGCTGTTTTATCCTTTTGTGTTGAATGCTCACCACCATTACCACCGCTAACTATTCTTCCCACATCTTCTGATGCTCCCACTCAGTCACTATGCCCATCCTCAAGCCAGGGGGTGTTCTTCTTTGGGTGGTTGGCCTCAACCCCAGCCTTTAGCAACAATTTAAACTTTTATTAATTTTACGATGCTCGCCCTTCTGACAGCTCCCCTTAGTCCCTTGGTGTCCCTTTCCTGACACAAAGAGGCACACACGAATATGCCACTCCCCTTCCACTGCGGCCTCCGCCCACCATTTGCAAGCTTACCCAGTTGCCATTGTTGTTGTTGGTTATTAAAAAACAAGCAGCATGAAAATCTTTTCTTAAATTAATATTTCTTTTGTATGAATGAAAACAAAAAAAAAAAAAAGAAAAAAAAACTCCAAACGAGGAGAAAAGAGAAAAAAGTAAAGAAAAATAAAAGAAAAAGCAGCATGCCTTCGACTTCCTGTCGCATCCCCCCACCCCACCTCGCTTATCATCCTTGACGCCCACCCAATTTGCCCCTCTTCCTACCATTCTCTGTCTTTAACTTTAATATGATTTTTCATTTAACAATCTCTTGCCTTCTGTCTCGCTCTCGTTCTCTTTTCTCTCCTTCTGTCCAAGGTTCCCTTTCTTCGTAAAGCACTTCAAAACAACAAAAAAAAAAAAAAAAAAAAAAAAAAGAAGAACTAGGAGAGTAGAAGAACAATAGAACAAAAAAAAAATGCTAATGTTAACTTTAGCTTAATTATTTGACATGAAAAATGACTTTAGTAGCCAGACCAATGCACAGTGGGTCAGCAGCAATGAGACAAGAGACGAGTTGGGATTTAATTAAAGCAATTTTCGAAGAGTTTCTCGCCCCACAGTTTCTGGCAGTTCCCACAGTCAACCATTACATTGCCATGTCATACTCAAGTGCCAATGGAGTTCACTTCTTCTACTTTTTATAACCAAGATATTGAACATGAGCTTGTAAGCAAGCCAAGTCCATTGCCAATATTTTTAACAACAGATTTGAATTGAACAGCAGAGTATCTTTAGGTATTTTAGTGCTAAATAAACCAATGAAGGTAATCTTATTTTATATGAACCTCCGTGTGGGTTCCACAGAAACAACTAGAACTTTAAGTCCAAGTCTATTGTTAATATATCTATTAACTTTTTCTATTGAATTGACAAAAGCATTTTTCAATTTTACAGAAACCAATTTAATTAATTTTCTAAAATAAACAACTTTCAATTCACTGCATCAAAGAAAAATGAAAAACAAAAACAACTAAATATTGCAAAACAAAATGAAAGTCTATTGACTGCATTTGCCTTGTTTTCCTAATCACAAACAAAGCGGCCTTATATCCTTTTTAAGATGCCGCAGCAGGGAATTAAATCAAAGTGTACAAAAGCATCAAATGAAATTCTTTTGGGATAAAACAATTGAATTGAATCTTTAAGAAATAGTTTAATTGTAAGATAAATTAAAAACAAAAAACAGGTGACAATATTTGTTCAAGCTTTGCTTAAAATATGCCTACAAGTTTTTTCATTTCATCTTTATTGTCTTTCATTAGTTAAATTTGAGTTACAAAAGTGTTAGGCAAGAGAAAATATTATTAGCTATTAGTATTCTATCATAATAGAAGAATTAAGTTTTCCAAAACAAAAAGGTTGTTACACGCGGCGTATGCGTAACATTTGTTAATTAGTTTGGCCTTAGCATGCTTTTTTAGGGCTATTGTTGTAGCATACTTTTTAGAGTTCTATAGTCTTGTTGAACCAATTCGGATGAAATCCACTTCAGCTTTAGCTTTCATATTGTTGTGAGTTAATATTTACAAAAGATATACTTTTTTGTTCGTTTGTTGCATTGATTCGATTTATTTTGTGATATACAGTTTAATATGAAGTTGATTGCAACCATTCAAGGAAACTTCAGCTCTAGCTAGCTAGCTTTTGGAGTGGTTGATTAAGACAGATGGTACCACACACAGATGTTGCCCTCCAATACTTTTGCTTTGGCTTTAAAAAATCTTGGCCCCAACTGCAGCTGCATCTTTAGCTACAGTTTTCAGCTTCGTTTCTATCTCCGTCTCCATCTAGATCTGCATCTGCATCGACATCGATGTAGCCTTTGTCTTTGTCTTAGTCTTTGTTGAGGTTTTTCTGCTTCTACGAGCAAAATTTGCATTTCCATTTCGCCTTCCAGTCGCAAAGCAGCTGCCTTTCTCCTTTACCCAAGTAAAAAGAAAGGCGTCGACGCAAAATTTTAATGAATTGCCTGCCGAAAATCGCAAAATGCAAAACGAAAATTCAATTTGCAAAAATAACATCAGCAGCAGCAGCAGCAGTGGCAACATATATAGATAAATAAATTGCATGCATGTTGCAAAACTGTGGACACACACACACACACTTGCACTCAGACACACACACACAGATACACACTGCTACATACAAAGTGTCTTTCGCATGCTTCATTATTTCTGTGGTTAAATTAAAGGATAATAGATTTTCAATGCATTTCATGCTTTACTTGATTGCAAGTGCAACAAAATGTTCAAAATATTTTTCTTTAACTCAAGTCTTTAATATTTTACAAACAATTGTTTACAATTTATAGTCATGAATGGAATACTTAAAACCTAAGAAATAAAATAGCCTTGACAAGTATCAAAATGTTTTATGTTTTGTCTAAAATTTATGACATTGATCTTCTGATTCTATTCAGGTATTTATTTATAAAATGTAATCAAATCTTCTATTACACAGGCCGACATGATTTTTGCTGACCTTAACTGGAGAGGTGTTCTTGACTAATTCGGGTACGCTGAACATACTTCTGCATACTTGGTTTTTGTCCATCACATCCAGATTCTGTGAAATCAGAGGATCTGGGATCGGAAAATGGGCACCCAAAAGTATACTATAGAAAGTTTAAAACAAAATTTTATCTTTTTTAGCAGCTTTCAGAATATTCTGTGTAAGAAAAATAGCTATTGTTTGCAAGCATTACTAATAAACAATTGGTGAGATGCATAAGAGTTCCATAATTATTTAAAATTAAAAAGCAGATAATTCTTGGAATCTCTATAGTATACTTTTTGGTTCAAATTTAAATCAATATAGAACCATATCCAAAGCGTAAGATATTATTCATTATAACAAAGAAGTACCTCTTTGATTTTTTGTAAATTGGTATTAATTAATACTTAATATATTAATAGGTTAAAATAAAACTGTTTTTAGCTTAATATTATGTTTATATTATACAATAAAATACTGCAAATGCGGTCAATTTGAACAAGTTCAACACACGTTTCTCGATAACCTGATGTGATGGACAAAAACTAAGTACAGGGCCGTGTTCAGCACCCCTCAATTACTATAGGGCACCTATTGAACCTAAAACACTTTTTCATGACCTCAAAAATGTCGGCCTGTGTTATCATTAATAATTGAGAAATGATTATTGAATCAAGGGATTAATCAAACAGTTGCCATTACGTATTAATTGTCAATGAAAACAATCATTTAACCATTTTTGAATTTAGTTGAAAGAACATTTAGCAAAAGACATTTATTTCAACAAAACTATGAACTATTATTGATATACTTATGTATTTAATGACGATTTATTAAACAGTAGTTTGAACAGGCGGTCCTTGAATAAGGATTCCCAGCTCCTATGAAAGTCAATATCAAAAATCTTTTTAGGGTCTTTGTGGGCAGATGAAACGTTCCTTGGGCTTTCAATTGTTATTGATCGTTAAATTTATGAATCTAAGATAAAAGGATCTTAGAAATGTTTAGGATCTGTATACTGTGAGGCGATTTTATGACCAAATAATCGATTAACGATTCGTTTAATTGAATTTCGAAGTAATTTAATCGTAAGCTTGAGCCATTAATGAGTCTATTTTATTTGTCCTGCCTTTGACAAAAACAAAGACTTTTGCATATTCTCGAATCTCTTAAGTTTTCAGACATTTGCTGAAAGGTATTAATAGAAAAAGCAATCTGAGACCTTTTGATTTCGACTGGAAAATTTGTACAGTCTCTTGATAGCTAATTTTTTTTGCTCCAGCCTAGTCTTAAAAACTCATTATTATCTGATCTGTTGAAAATTTCAATGCTTTCTAATGTATAAATAATAAACAGAGTAAGACTAAAGATGCCTCAACTGTTTCCAAACGAATTTGAAAGCAAAACTTTGTGCCTGTGGTCCAAGTTTGATATACAGATTAAATACATGCGCCGTGGTGTCCTTTTTTTGTTATCAACTTATATTTTTTCTACCATAAGTTAATTTCAATTTCTGACCAATTAATTTTCCACTTTCTCCGAACAATTTTTGTGTTTCTTTTTTAGTATGTGGTGGTTTTTTTTTTTTTTTTGCTTTACTGGTGGTTTTTAAAATTTTGTTGGTCGTTAGGCAAATGTTGGCTGCTTAAGTAATTGCTCTGGCTTCTGTCCTTTATAGAGGGGCTGTGTTGGGTCAAGACCATCATCAGTCCCTCATTAGCCAGCAGAGCAAGAAAAAAATGTACAAAAAGGTGGGGAGAAAAAGATCTGCCCTGGCCAAGAAGCGGGCCATTTGCAACCCACACACACATACACACACACACACACACATATATACAGTTAGACAAATGAGTAAAAGAATTTTATAGAAAATGAACGGAAAGTGAGTGAGCGAAAGGGAAAGGAAAGAGGCAAAGGAAAAGGCAAATTAAATGAGCTACTTTAAAAGCGAGTGGAACTTGCCACTCACTTTACTTACACTCTCTCTCTATCTCTCTCTCACACTATCTCTCTCTGGCATACTTATTTTTGCCATCCCTCCTCTCTTATCCTTTATATTAGTCGCATATAGTCCCATTCTACCCATCCACGACCACGAGCCTGTGGTGAAGTTTTATTGCATAAATTAACTTGGCCAAACAGAATTTCGCAATTATTTTGCAATTAATAATTTATGTCCAGGCCAGACCGGGGCCAAGCCAAACAGTGCGAGAGATGGGCAATGATAGAGAGAGAGAGAGAGAGAGAAAGCAAGCAAAAGAGAGTGGGAGAAAAAGAACGGTCTAGGCTTGTCTTTAATGCCGCTTTAAATGCCTGACATCCTGTGTGTCCCTTGTCCTTAACGGCTCTCGTTTTTTTATATCTCTCTTTTACATTTGTTTGTGGTCAAGTTGTCACTTCATTACTGTCACATGATAACTGCAAATTGTTGAGTTCTGCCTTTTAAGTGGCTTTCACCTTGACGCATCGACCCATCATCTAACCACCCACCCAAAGGACAGTTTCTCCACAATAAAAGACCACAAGGGAACTCATTATAGCAAAGACCGGCTAACAAGTCATCACCCTGCCCAGTCTCGCCCTCTTGTCCTATGTGCGTGTGTGTGTGTGTGTGTGTGTGGATGTGTTATCCATTTGAAGTACGTTTTATGAGTGACACACTCGCACACGCACACACACATAAAAAAAGGAAAAGACGTAGGAAAAAAAAATAATGGAATTGATTGTATCTTTATCTTTCTTTCACTCGACTCCAATATGATAAGTCTAAATATATGGTTAGAGAGTGTGTGTGTGTGTGTGTGTGTGTATGTGTGTGGTATAAGGTTAACCGTTTTGATACCTTTTAATACCAAATGCCATGATTAAGAAACTGATAAGTGCGATCTTAAAATGGTCGCCAAAAAGGAAATCAAATTTGATGCTTAAAAAAAAGTTTTCACGATTTGAATTATATTAGTTTTTAGCATGCTTAACCAATTTATTATATAAGCTATATATTTTTAGGAATACTAGGAAGTCCATTCCTTATCTCTTACATATGTCTAAGTGTGTTGGGGAGAGGGGAAAAAGGCAGAAAGCAAAAAAAAAGAAAGCATCTTTGGACATTATTGGAAATCGTGCCCTTCGTTAGCGGAAAATCTGTTGCCAGTAAAGTAGCCAAGGCTGGACCCACCTACAACCTACCACCAAATATATGGCCTCACCTCCCTCACTGCCCTTCCATTCCTGGTGACCTCCTGTCTTGACTGCTACCCTCCCCTCGCCACCCAACCCCCTCTTGCCATTGGAGTGAAAATGGCTTAGCTTTGCTTTTTCTTTTGTGTGTGACCTTTTTTTTGCCTCTCGTTCTCTTGGATTTTTTCGTTTGCTGTTGGCTTTTCTTCTGCGT
Organism: Drosophila equinoxialis; assembly: GCA_018150345.1. NCBI lineage: Eukaryota > Metazoa > Arthropoda > Insecta > Diptera > Drosophilidae > Drosophila > Drosophila equinoxialis. The sequence goes on along the minus strand of JAECWI010000002.1, from coordinate 2,756,078 downwards.
TTCTCGATGCTTATCGTTTATTGCTGCTGCTTGCCACAATTCCCCTCAACCATCAACCACCCAATCATCCCACCACCACCACCTTTCCCCCTATCGCTTGACTTTTTGCATACGCGTATGCGAAACGAAATAAAATTAAACCAAATCAAAAAAAAAAAAAAAAAAAAAAAAGTGCCAATAACGAAATTTAATTTAATTTCCAACAAATTTCTAAGCAATATTGTAACGGTATTTGCACGCATTTTTCGACAATTTTTGTTTTGTTTTCAGGAATTTTTCCATTTGCCTTTTTTTCTGTCTCTTATTGTCAGAATTGATATATTATATATATATTCATATTGAGTGAACAGGCTCGAGGTCATTTATTAGAGCAAAGAAATATGCAAAGAAAACTTTATAAGTGTATATGTACATACATATATGTATTTGTATAATCTGCTGAGAAATGAACTATAAATGAACTTATCGCAACTTTTATGCCAAAACTAGTTGGGAATTGCAACTAGATGAACCAAAAACCGGAAGATCTAGCTTGCGAATCCAAAGTTCGCCGTATAAAACAAACTTGATGGACTCTTAGCTATTATTTTACTTACTTGAGGACTTATAAGATAAGGATAATACCGTTATTATATATACACCATATATATATATATATATGCTGGGCAACCTCGAACATTCGTGAATTGGAGTTTCAACTTTTATGAAATTTCTTATTTCATTTGGCATTAAATATGCCCAAATCATAACGATAAGTGAATACTCTTTCACTGGAAAGTGTCGTTAACGTGAAATGATATTCATGAGCATCACAAAGGGTATCCCCAAGGAAGGATACGCACAAATAAATTTAATTGGAATCGAAATAAAAAAAAAGAAATATCATCAAATTTGTCGTCTCACAAACGCTTCAATAAAATTGGGAAATATTTGCAATTGCCGTTTGATTGGTGAGTTAAAATAAAAAATAAAAAAAACACGTTAAGTAATTCATTTTCTCTCTCTCTCTCTCTCTCTCTTTCGCTCTCTCTTTTGTTTTATTTTTTCCACCTCATCTCCTCATCCCAATGCTACAGATGCCAATCCTGCCGCATTCCCTTCTGACCCATTCAGTTGGTCCTTGCTCCTTTTTTTTGGGGGGCGATGAGCTGCTGGCGTAAAAATTATTTCCGATTTTTATCATTTTAAATGGAGGATGAACAAAAAATACAAATTTCATTGTTGTTCTTTCATTATCGACATTTGGATACCCTGTACAGAAAAATTAGTAGGCCACCAAGAGAACAGTTTATCCAAATTTTATTCAAAAAAATTAATGATTAGTTTCTAAAAATGGTTGATTTAACGGTAATACGTAATATTGTTTTTTCTTTCATAGACTTGAATGTACTCTAACAGGAAATTCTATAGGGTATTGAGAGGAAATTTAAAAAGAACTAGAGACGCACTCAAGTGGCGAACATTTAACGCCCGGCTGTTTTTTTTTTTCTTCGTTGCTTTGTTGTTGCTGTTGTTGCTTTTGTGATCTTAAATGCGGATTTGCATTATAATTTATTGCATTCCATGCATACGCTTTGGCCTTCTCTCATTCCTCTTCCCTCCGCCTCCCTCTCGTCTCTTATTTGCTTCTCACCATTTTCGCAGCTATCATTTCTCTTCTCTTAGGGCAAGTCGCCCTCCTCAGACACATTTTCTTCTGATGGTTTCCACTTTTTTCCTATGGCTAATTTCGATGCGAGTAAAGCGATAAGAAACATTTCTTCAAATGAGTTTTGTGGATGGTTGAAAGAACAAAAAATGAGGAAAACGCCAAATACAAATTTTCATATAACTAAGGCAAATCATCGACTTAACAATACCCTTTTGTGTTGCTTGAAAAAGAAAGAAACCAAGACAAACACAAAGAAATGTAATATTAACCATTTCATTTTCCAATATTAAACAATGAATAGCATAAAAATGAAAGAAACTTTATTGTATTTGAATTCCAAAGTTGTAAAATAAAGCAATTAAGTCATTAAGGTCAAAAGAAATGAATTAAGGATCGATTTAACAAACGAGTCCAATGGTCAGATATCTGACTATATTTGAAACTTCATATTAGCTGGCTCAAAGTCCATTTTAGCTAAACTTTTAGTCTTTCCAGAATCATGCTATATATAACGTTGAAGTTTGTTTTTAGAAAGCGATTCAAAGTTAAAAATCTTTTCGAAATCGATTCAAAACTGACTTTTGCTGCTATCGATTAGAATCTTATTGAGCAACAAAGTGAATTATTTTCAAAATTGGATTTGGATATAGAAACTAAATCATTAAAAAAATTGGATTTGGCAACTGTAAAGAAAGTACATATTACTCAGCACCTCACGTGGCTATTAGGTATTCAAGGAAATATTGCTTAGCCATATCATTTCATTGGACAACTTGTTCACCATTTGCCATGAACATGTTGTCAATTGAATTGTTGAATAGACTTAATTATCAATATTTTGTTATAAGCAGAGAAATATGAATAAAAATAGTGCGTAAGTGTGTACACACACACACACACACACATACCTGCTTTTATTTTATATCTTTGTATCGATTTTGTGATAAAATATACCTTATCATTTTATATTTGCCGTAACCAAAAACCGTAACTGGCAGGAGGGACACCTATTTTACCATTTTCTTGATTTACAAATTGTGCACCTATAACCGAGCCTCTACTCCCAGCTCTCTCTCTCTCTCTCTCTCTCTCTCTCTGTCAGTCTCTCTCTTTCTCTCTTTAAATCCATTTCTCTAAATTTTGAGCCTGTGCCTCATTCAAACCATTCGACAATCGTCTGTCCTTTTCTTTCCCTATGGGGCAGGGGGAACCACATCGTAAAATGGTGTAGAAATCTGTGGTTGATTTGGTTTACGAGCTGGCAACTGAAAATTGTTTAATTATTTAGTAACTTGATGCCTAAAAGCTTAACAAGTAACCAGGCCCAGGGAAAAGCGAGCATGCTGCCAATGGCAATGCTAATGATGATATTGACGATGCCTATGATGATGATGAGAATGAGGCTGATGATGATGAAGAGGATGATGATGATGATGATGCTATTGAGGTTGGGGGAATGTGTACGAGCTACATCGGCCTATTTGCCACTCGGTGGCTTGTGCTTACTCATAATTTTGCAGCCAAAAATGTTTATGTTGCCATTAATTTGCTGGATGAGTGAGGCAGATAGACACAGAGTGTGTGTGAGAGAGAGAGAGAGAGTGAGAATAGAAATTGCCGGCCAGAAAAGGCCACAAAACCGCGTCACTCTTCAAAGTGTCAATAAATGTGGTCGGAGACTCACTCACACACTCACCCTTTATGCCTTCTCCCCTCCCCTCGCCACATAGCTGGCTATTGCCATGACTGGACCGAACATCTGTGCTCACTTTACACTCTGGCAGGATTCTTGTCCTGGGTTGTAGCCTTACAAACAAATAAAATATTCAAAGTTTATAATGTAAATTAACCAAGAAGTTTTGGTCCAATCTGGCTGTTGACTGGTCCTGCCTGTGATCCTAGTCCCCTGCTCTTTGGCCTTCATGAATATAAAATGCATTTGAAACTGGTCTTGGAATGGAAATTTTATATAGATTCGCTTTGCATTGCCAAATGAGCAATTCATTTTTGCTTTAACAGCAACAACAACATAATTTCGTAACAACTTTATTATTAAGAACGTCATTTTGCGATTGAGTGGCCAACATAAGGATGTTGTGTATGCCGGGTGAATGATGAATGTTTTGGGCATTTTTGCGGGCTGCTGGTAGATGGCTTGAAGCTGCTGGACAAATGGTCAAATGGAGGACGAAGGGCCGAATGGAGGATGGAGCCTACTCAAATTTTTGTGGACAACTCACCCACATTCTCGCATACAATGTCATCTTTCATTAGATTAACGATTGTTCCGGCTTCTGTGGGGCGGCAGCGCCCAAAATCAAATCTTTAGCAATCTGTTCATCACACACACAGACACACACACACACGAACACACACATAGGCATCCAACATATGGCGACACTCTGTCCGGAATTCTGGATAGCAAGAAACAAAAACAACAACAAAAAAGTGTCAAATGCGTAAGGCCCGAAACAGGACAAAATGGGACGGACTGTCAACTTGATCCTGATAAAGTATTTGCGGCTTGCCAGTCATTTTTTTTTGTCGTCGTTGCCGTACTTTTTGCTTTTGGTTTTGCTGTTGTTCTTGTTGTTGTTGTTGCTTGTTACACGCCCACAGATTGTGGATACTCTGGGAAAACGAACGCATGTGAGAATGTGTGTCCTGTGTGTCCATTGAGTCAGTTGGCTGGTTGCGGTTTTTGGTAGACTGAAACTGAAACCGGACAAAAAAATTCAAATTAATATGTTTAGACGGGCGGTTTTCGACAATTTCCATTCATTAGGGGATTATTGAGGCCGGACAGAAATCAAGAAGAATTGCCATCATGATATCAGGGCAAACAATAACCCCCATCACCCCCCTGCTAGGTTCAATTCAAACTATACAAATTAAATTTAAAAATAGAGAATTGAAACTGTCCTTCGTTTCCCTTTCAATTCTTCAGAAGATGATTGCATTTCAATATGATTTTAGAGGTCTGCTTTATTGATCCTATGGTATACTTTTAGGAGGACATTCTTATTACAAACAATTCATAGTTTACACACTGCCAGCAGATTAGATGCTTGATATTTGGCATTTACCTTTCACCGGAGAGGGCACCTTGCGAATGCTTACCGTATCCGGTGTGGGTATTACTTTGCCAGTCGAAACTGTGCCAACACTCTGTGCCGCCATTTGATAATCACCTGAATCGAAGAATTTCACTGGTTTCGCAATGCTCCGCTTCAACATCAGGGTACGAAAATTTGGATATTTTTTCATTTGTGTTTTATCATCAACGGCTGCTTGTGGACTCTCTTCAATGCCAGAGTCGTCCATGTCCATTGTGGCTTTTGAATTCATTTCTTTTTTTTTGTGTTGCTGGATTTTATTGTGCAATTTATTATTATAAAATAATTTTGAATTCATTTTCTTTACCTTTTCAGTTCCAGTATCAAGCTTTAATGAAAATAAACACTTGACAGAGACTAAGCATGTTTTAGGGTTTTTAAAAAGGCCTACCAAGTTTGTTAAGTACTTAAAAAGTTTCTAATTTTTATCCAATTTCGATAAGAAATATATCATTCGACGGGAATCTCCATTCACTTTCTTTCATAGTTCAAGGAAAAAGTATTTAAGATTAGTATAAATTTGTGTCGTAAAACGACCTTGGCCAAAAGACCCAAAAAAAATTCAAATCTTGAGACTAAATGAAAAATGCATTGTCATTTCGTCTACGATGTGCTCTGCCTTTCTGAATTCATCATTCGAAAAAAATGTTAAATTGTTAAGGAATTCTTAGCTGATCTAAGTAGAACTATATACACTTTTTATTTTGTCTCTCACTTTCACTTTCTTTTAATTATATTTTCTTTTGGGCGTGGTCGAAACCTCTGAGAGAAACAAAAGGCAACTAATATGGCGAGATAAGCTTCACCTGACCTATCCGACTAAAAGAAAGATTATACACACTATCGAAAAAAAAAACATTGCACAAGAGTTTATATGGCATAAAATGTTGATATATTATTGTTTAATAAATATTTTAACAAAAACGGCATGAACTTATAAGTAAGGCACAAAAAAAAAAAAAAAAGATAGAAAGCACTGGAAACACGGCTACAAAGTTAATCCACGCTTAGACTCTCCGGATGAAAGCATGTTTAGCCGTTAGGACATTCCATTGGATGCCAATAGAATGCACAGGATTTGAGAACAAGGATGTCATTTGTTCGTTTTACACTAATCCACTAATTCAATATCCACAAATGGATCACACACACACAGATACAAGTTGATTGAACGGAATTGTGAGGGGGCATTTTTATTCCTTTGCTTCTTTCAGATAACGCTTCGCTTTGGGCATGGCCACATCCAGTGAACGATCCACATAGGCGAAATTATCGACGACACTCACAGCAAGAGCACCACCCATTACCGCCAGAGCACCACCAATAGCTATCTTGGACCACATGTTGAGAGGAAGTGAGTGAGTGATTGGAACGTAGTGCGGTTCGAGTGTATTTTGCAATATGCGCGAAACGCACGCCCTGCATGGCTCTTTTATATATGCCTATAGCTACACACACACACACACAGACACACTAGGGACACGATTCTGGAGTTCTCTGTTCGGCAGAGCTTTTTATTTTTGCTCCGGGCCTAGACCACTATGTGCTGCCGGTCACGTCGGCCGACCTCGAAAAGCACTGGGTAGTGGTGCACTGCACTACCCTCCTCCCATATGCGAATAGCCGCTTACTCATTATCGATCATTAGATAAGCACACACACACACACACACACACACTCGCATACATACATGTGTTTCCCCTCTGTTCGCAAAGCTTTGCAAATGCTGTTTCATTTTTCTTTTTTTCGCAATGTTTTTATTTGTTTATTAGTTAAGATTTTGTTTATCAACATATGTCTTAGCCACACACAAACAAACACAAACACACACACCCTAACGCTCGCTGCTGGCCTGGCCAAGTGCTACTAGCCAAACTCGTCATTACGACGAAATTGCACACCGACCGACCGTCAGAATGATGATTGCGCTTGCGATTGCGACTAATGCGATTTTTCTTTACCCTTGCGACATTTTTTTGTATTGTTGTTGTTTTTTGGTTTTGCTTATGTCATTTTCGAAACATTTTGCAGTTTCCTATGACTTTATTAAGCAGGGTGTGCGGGGGGGAGTGAGTAATAAGTGTTTGGAATGTTATCGTGTGTATTTAAAAAGAAAGAGACACCAATAATCGCTGTGTGTGTGAGTGGGAAAGAGAGAGCGAGTGAGATTAACAGCTGGCAAAGCGAAAGTGAGAGAAAGGTGGTGGGGGGCGGGCGACAGGAGAACTTATCATATTGACTATCAAAAGACAACAAGCAAACATACTCCAAATACATGATATGCATCTACACATATGAATATATATGTAGATATCTCTTTCTATATGTTTGCACTACATACATATGTATATGTAAGTTTAACAAAAACAGGAAATACAAAAAGAAAAAAGCAAAAAAGATTAAGAATTAACACCATTTAAAATGTGTGTGGAAATAGTATATACTAAATACTTTGTTATGACCACAAATATTTGCTAATTTTTATACATTTTATTTATGTATAGACATAAATAAATGAAATTGTAAACTAAAAATCCCAAAACATCTCAAGTAAAGAAACAATTTTACACCTCTAAGTATTAATATTAATAATACTACAAACAGAAATTTTAATACTTGGACTTTTCAATGAATAATGAACGATGAATAAGAAAAAAATTATTGCAAATCTTTATTAAAGATTAAAAATTTATGTCAAATCTTTTGTTTGAGTTTTCAAGACTCAAAACTTTTATAATCCCATGAAAAAGAATTGATAAGAATTGAAAATTTTAAAATATATTGGGAGGGAAAAAACTTCAAAATCTGCGAAATATTGATTTTAATAACTAAAAACTTGCAAATTCGTAATATTGATATACTGCATATTGATATACTGCAAGGCGTCAACTCAAAGTGAAAAGTATTAATCAGTAAAGTTATTAATAGATAGCCCGAACCCAAGGCTGATCGGTCTTAATGACAGACTGTATAGAGAACAAAAAAAGTCGGCAATAAATCGTATAATCGTATTGACGAAATGCAATTTAAACTTAAATTTATTAAAGAATCGACAAAAGTCATTTAAGACACCGCAAAACAAGTTTTTATTGGCCACCACAGCGTATACGTGATATTTGTGTGCAATATTTGGAGGATAAAATTGATATATATGCAAGGTGGAGCAAAAGAAATCACCCTATTGGAAGATGCTCTCATTTTTGCAAATGGTTGGGATGGTATAAATAAACATAATCAAAAAACAGAATCGAAGATTTCATTTAGAAAAAAAATAAGAGCCAATCAACATCGGATGACTTCTTTTGCGCCAACTTGTGTAATATATATCTAGATAATCGTGATACTACATATGAAACCTAAGAATTTTGGATAAAGAAAAGGTTACAAAAAGAATGTCAAATTAGTCAATTTACATATAACACTTCCAACCAAAAAATGCTGATATAGAAAGATGTAACATTAACGTAACGTTTCGTTATCCCCGATGGAACTAGCTTCCAGATGCAACTAGTGATTCATTGGAGGGAAGACGCCCCCTATATATATATATAGAAAGAAGTACACTCGACTCATGTGTAAACAATTATCAAAAACCCAAACATAAGAACTTTTGATCAGCATAAAGTCAACTAAATCGGTTTCAAAGGCATAAATAAGCAGAAATTTCACAATATTCGCTCTGCAGACAATCGTACAAGATGATCTCATCCGCCGAGTTGCCCATAAAGAGTTTCAGTTTATGTCACAACAACTACAAATAAAACACTTGCTAAATATAGTTAAATTTGTTGTCCTAAACTAGTCTTAAACTTGTCTTTTTTTTTTCCTGCGAAAATCCGATATATAATTATATAGTGGCAAAATATAACTACCTAAGCGGCCAAGCATTTCGCTTGTCTCAATGCCCTTTTTGGCATCAGAATACAAATGATGGCAATCTGTTAAACGGACTGTAGACCATGCCACGCCTTTTATGCCCCCCCCACACCCACCATTCACCACCCAAAACAAACCCTCATCCTTGTATAACTATGGAAACTATGCTGTAGCCCGAAAATTTTCTATTATAAATGTGTCTGTGTATCCGCATGGGACGATGTTGTCTCGTCTCACCGTCTTCTTTGTATCCCCTTATCCAACATCTGCATTGTATATAGAAGTAGATATACATACACACATCTTTGTGTGCCTGTGAATGTGTGTGTTTCTATGTGGGTGGCTTTGTTTACGTTGGTTTATGAGTTTCTATTAATTTTGCGCGTAAATAGCGCTGGCAAATTTGTTAATATTATTGTTGTTGTTACAGTGGTGCTATTTTTACAAATGATACAGGGTATCACATTATCAAAATAGTGTACACTTATACAAGTTTGTATATGAAATCAAATATTTCTGAAAATAAGTGTACAAGTTTTATTCACTAAAAATAGACCCAACAATGAAATGAAATTTTAAAAGCTTCATCTAAGAATTTACATACAATCTCAATTAGAAACCTTTTGTGAATTGAGAAGGTTTTAGCCAAATTGTTAAGACGTTAATATACCCATTAGCAGACGTTAGTTAGTAGTTCACTTTTGAAGGCTATTAAAAAATAAGTCAGATGTTTGTAAAGCAAAGAGGAAGCTACATATATTCTTGGTCAACAAGAAGAGCCGAGTAGAAAGAGTCAAGTTCTGTAGTTTCGCTCTGGATGTTACATACATTTTGTCAACTTCAATATATCATTTCACCCTTTTTTGGCGTGCATGGTATAAAAACTAATTTAGATTAGGCCGATTGGTCCTTGCCATTTTGAACAATTTGGATCGCATGATTGGTTTAGAATGCATTCATTGAGAAAACAAAGCCACTTCAAGTCTGTCGAGTGACGCGCAAATTGATAAGTCCAAATTGATTGATTATTGGTACTTAATTTATTATAATTCAAGATATTCGCTTTAACTGTGCCATTTGTGCAAATTAACAATAATAGCATTAAGAGTTTTAGAAACTTTGTTATGAGTTCCAGCCAAAGGTCGAGTCGAGTGGAGTATCTACCTTATGTACATTGTTGAATCGTTAGTGAAGAATTTTTGTGGTTCCATTATATAGACAGCTCCATCGACTTCCGTTTGTGCCAATTTGTGCACTATATAGACAGAAACCTCACCTGAGACAAGCACGAAGAACCACCAGCACCACAACCACCACCACCGCCACCACCATCACATGGCATCATCAACCGAAACTCCAAACTCCCATTGGGCTTACTCCATTTCTTTCGCACTGCTCCCTCTCCCTCGGTCCCTCTGCCTTGCTCTTTAGGCACCTTCATTGCATATTTGCGTTGCGCGCACTTCGTTTGTTCGCTTGCATTTGCTTCCGGGGCTGCAAACAAAAAAAAAAAAAAGAGGAGAAAAAACCTCAAGTAAACAGACGTTGCAAGCTAAACCATAGCCTAACCAAACGACACTCATACCCACATCCACACTGGCACCACCATGGCTCAGGGTGCCCCACCAGGTGGCCGCCCATTTTCTTTTCCACAAATTGAATTCTCGCGCGCACATTTTCATTTGCCCTATGTGTGTGCGTGTGTGTGTGTGTGTGTGCAGGAAAATTGCATCAACTGGTTTACGACTTTCTTTTTGACAACAAACATTTTCAGCTAACTCGAACTTTTCCGGTCTAAAGAAAATACCCAACTACAAGTTTTTCTCCTCACTCCGCCATAAGCCAAACTGGCTAAACCTGCTAACTGGCAACCCTTCATTTCATTTACTTCGCGTAAAGGAAATTAGCCAGAGATCGATAGACAATCAACTAATGATTACGTGTGGAAAATTTCATAACATTGTTGCGGTAATTGTAATTGATATAATACTTATAAACAATTTCATTTCCATAACTGTTTAGAGTTAAACAAAACAAGAGCATTAAGCATATGGATAATCTGCACTTTGACCTCAAAGTTTTGTTCTTTGTTTGCTCCTTGTCAAGTTTTCAGTCAAGGGCAAAAACTAGTACAAATTTGTTACTAAAGGCATTACTAAAGTTACCTTAAATACTTGAATTGGCCAGATCAGGTCATTAGACCTCAAAAAAGAAGTCTGTCAATACATATACAAATCTGTATATATATATGTATATATTACTTCTTTGCTTGCCTATATGTATATATGTAAAAGCCAGCGGCAAAAATAGAGTTCGACTTACTCACATTTGAATGCTTATCAATGTCCTTACTCCTCTCTGACTCCCCCCTCTCCACTCCACTGCACTCCACTCATTGGGAGCGAGTGCGTTGAATTGCAATTTTAATTTATGACTAAAAATTTGCACAGCAACTGCAAACCCAAAAGCAGCAGGCTGCCTGCCTACTGTCCGTCTGTTCGTCCGTCTGTCTGCATCTGCCTGCACTTTGTCTATGTGCACAATTAAATTTTCAATGTAATTTCATGCACAACTGCCTCCAATTGCTGGCCCGGATGGATATCCCATCATATCCGTGTACGACAAAATGTGTGCGTACATATTACGTGAAGCGACATAATCATCATAATCGCGTTGACACTACAAATGAACGCGCTCGTATGCTGCTGGTAGAGCGAAAGCAAATGGGAGAGATGCTTTGCAGGGGGAGGAGCATAAGAGGGAATGAGTGAGCTGCATCCCATTGAGATTGACTAACAAAGTATTTGTTCCTTAAATTTTTTTATTTAACTATAGATTAACATCTACTTACAGGGTGAATATCGATTAATAGATTCTTTACCTTCTTACCTTAATTACCTGTGGTGAATTCGTTTCTACATTTGACTCATTTCAAATGGAAAAATAGTTAACTAATTGAACTTGTTTATTTGAATTATCATTTCTTAATACTTTTTATTGCCAACTAATTAAAATATCTTTATAAAAGAAAAATGTACCACTGGGTATATATAACGTCGTTGTTAACTTAACAAAGTTTATATTGTTTTTTGCTTTGTTATATTTGCACAGCGATTAGCGTTTGTCGATTGATTACCTATCAATTAACACACTTGGCCAGCTATCAGAGGCCAGACGCGGCACTTACTTCAACGGACTATGCAATATTGATAAGGCAAATTGTATGAGGTGCATTCAACCTAAAAGATGTCGTAAATAATCTAAGATGCCGACTTATGGACACCCTGTAACTAGTCGGAATTGAATCTTATGTTATCTTTCTGTTTAAAGTTGCCTATGAACTATCCATCCATATGACTTTCATTGAGTTAATCTTATCTATGAGTCTAATGGATACTGGAATGGTTTTTGTTCGTTGATATATTTTCCGATTGTTTCATTTTTTTTAAGGTGTTATCAGCGCATGAATGAAAGGGGAAGGATTTTGTACTGACCGTGACTTATGTATGTACCATCAACTGATGAATTGCCCTTTGTGCTTTCTATTTCTCTCTGTATCTCTCTTTCTCTCTCTCTCTGGTTCTCTGTCTATGTCTTTGTCTGTTTCTGTGTATATGCGTGTAATGTGCATTAATAAATTTGATTTTAGCCTCTCTCGAACCATCAAGTTTAAAGTGTTTTTCCCCTTCTCCCCCACCCCACACCAACCATTTCCCGCTCACAGCCAACTCACTTCTCAATTCTCAGCTCAACTCTCGACTCCCGGGTTTTTATCAGTTTAATGGGCGCCCTTAATGCAATTTGTGCGACACCCACCCATCCGCCCGCAATCTACCACCCAGCAATCTCCTCTCTCGCGTTCTCTCTCTCTCTCTGTCTACCGCATTCTCATGCCTGCTGTTGTGTGAAGCAATTTTGATAAATTTATGTGGAAATACGCTTTCATGATAAGCTAATTAAATTCAATCGCTGTAACTAACTTTGCAAAAACCCAAAAATACGCCCCAGCCTTTTCGAAGAGCAGTGGAGGTGAGACAGCGTCAGAGCCAGAGAAAGAGACAAAAGTGGAGTCAGAAAGAGAGAGAGGGAGAGACCGAGTATGAGATATCAACGGCAAATGTTAAAAAAAAGAGGGAAGAGGCTCGAGCTGAACGACTCGACGTTTCGGTTTTTTTTTCTTTTTTTTTACTCTAAGAAAAATAAAAAAAAATAAAAAGGGGGGGGGGGGGGGGGGGGAGGAGGGATATAAGCCAATTCAGAAAAAGGAAAAATAAAGGGTAAGAAAATCGCTTGTGAGTGCGTGATACTCTAATATACAACTTAAGAATTAGTTAAAGCCAACTAAATTACTTCAAATACTTCAATCAATACATCAAATTTTAATTTATTTACCTTGGAGGGATTTGCTAGTGAACGTGAATTATGTGTTTTGTATTGTCTAATTAATTGATTTGCTAATTTAGTTACATAAACCCCCCCCATAAAAAAAATTTTCTTTTTTTTATATTTTTTTACTTTTTTTTAAAAAAAAAAAAAAAAAATTGAAAAGGAAAGGGGGTTTAAAAAAAGATTTTTTTTTAAAAAAAAAAATTTTTTTTTTTTGGGGGGTTTTCAAAAAAAATTTTTTTAAAAAAAAAATATAAAAAAAAAAATAAACAAAAGTAAGTCATAAAATTCATATGACAATTATTGCTTAATACCAAACAAAACATGCATCCACATTCTGTGGAAAACACTTAAGACTATAACAGCGGCGCGGTATCAAGTAACCAGCGCTGAGCATGAAATATAAACAATTTTTAACCCCAGAAAACGTGGGGCATTAGAATAAGCATTTTTAAGAACAATTGTCGCTTCTTAGAGTTTAAGAGTTTTTAAATAAAATCAGTTCATATTTTGAATTCAACGAATGAAGATTGGGTTATTTTCTCTGCTCTCCGGGAATCCCTATTCATTTTGGTCCTTCGAGAAAAAGGAACTCTGTAGTTTTCCCCCACCAGTGGTAAGAGACTCAGAGTGTGAATCAGCTCCTTGAAGTCTGATCTTATGCAAGTGTAAATGCTAAGATCAGCTAAAGGTAGCAAAAATAAATTTACTCTTGTTTTCCCCCACCCGTGGTAAGAGACAGAGTGTAATATAAAAAGCAAAATATTGCTTAATAATTAAAAAGTGCGTGCGTCCGATTTTAAAGACAGTTTGGCTAGTGGAGCAACTGTAGTAATATCGGCGGCGGGAGTTTTGTGTGTGGCGTATTCGAAGCCCTAATATCGAAAAAAAAAGTTAAAGTTAAAAGTGCATATGTAGTTGCAAGTCAGCAACTACAAAAAACAGCAGAGCAACAAGATAGTTGCAGAGAAGAGGTGGCTAATAGGAGAAAATCTGGTGCGATGACCGGCACCGGTACCGCCTGAGCCCATAGGCCCTGGACAACAGCAGCTGAGCAACGACACAGCAAAAAAAAAAAAAACATACCGGGGAAGACGGGTCCCAAGGGCTGCCCTGGACCATTCGACTCACCTTATTGCGAATACGCCTGTGCGAAGACCAGCACCGGCACCGTCTAGCGCGACAAGCTAGACCCCGGAACAGAGCAATCGGAGAAACCAGCATCGGCGCCCCAACAGCCTGTGCGAAGACCAGCACCGGCACCGTCTAGCGCGACAAGCTAGGCCCCGGAACAGAGCGATCGGAGAAACCAGCATCGGCGCCCCAACAGCCTGTGCGAAGACCAGCACCGGCACCGTCTAGCGCGACAAGCTAGGCCCCGGAACAGAGCGATCGGAGAAACCAGCATCGGCGCCCCAACAGCCTGTGCGAAGACCAGCACCGGCAACTTGAAAGCTGTTCAACGTCTGGACCGATAGCGCTACAAAGAGCGCCCAACAAAATAAACAACTATGCGCTGCGTCGCACATTTTTTTAATGCACTGCGATGCATATTTTTTTTCATATTCCTAACAAACTATGTACAATTGTGCGGCAATAAAAGCTGTCCGATTAGAGTGTGGCCTGAAAACCATACGCAAAAATAGGTAGGGATATATGTAAAAAAGAAAACAAAACACCAAAAAAAAAAAAAACATTTAAAAACCAATATAAAAAAAAAATTAAAAAAAAAAATAAGAATCAATTGTCACATATATATACATCCACCATATAAAATGTTCAGTAATAAGACTGCTAAATTGTTAGAGAAGCAGGTAGGGTTGCATACCAGGTTAAGGGAATTGGAAGCACTGAATCCCAGAGACATTACTAGCAAGGTGGTTGAGGAAGTAAAAGTGATTAGTAGCCGATGGATGCCTAACCATGAAAAATTGCTCCAGCAGGGTATTTTCGATCATCAGTACTACAGAGATAAAGTACATGAAGAGGTTTTAACGATAGTTGCCAAAATAATAGCTACAGGAGAGTCAGAAAAACCAGGCACTAGTAAGTCAGTGTTAGTTGAAGCAGAAGCGGATATGTCAGAAATGTTTGATGATAGCAAAGGAGAGTCGCGCGGGAATGCGACCTCCAGTCATGAAAACGGTAGTGGTAACCAGGAGATGTTTATGGATAGAGTCCGGCAGCTCCAGGAATATTTGGATAGGGTAACCAAAGAGTTACGCACTATAGATAATTCAACAGGCAATGAGGCATGCATAATATATATTAATAAGATCAATTATTTATGGGAGAAAGTACAGGCGTGCCAGGTTGTGTTGAAAGATGAAAAATTTAAAAATACTTTGGATGATTTAGAATTCGATGTCCGCAATTCAGTATCAGTGTTAGAAATAAAGATAAACAATAAGGAAAGTAAGATTGAGAATGTAACCGTGAGAGGCGAATTACCGGTGTTGCCGAAAATACAGGTACCCACATTTTCTGGGGAACCTAGAGAATGGGACCTGTTTGTAGAACTATTTGCGGAACTGATTGAAAAAGAGAGGATTTAAGTATTGCTCTTAAGTTCAATTATTTAAAATCCGCATTAAAGGGCGAAGCAAAAAGCATGGTAGCCCATCTATTGTCAGGTTCAGCTGATAACTATAGTGCCGCTTGGGAATTGTTAACCAAGCGGTATGAAAATAATCGGAGGGTATTTTCCGAACAATTAAGTCGGATCGTTGATTTACCGATGATCAACAATGAATCCGCAAAAAGTGTTAAAGAAGTGATTGACATAGTTAATGAGTCAGTTTACTTAATTAAAATAAAAGCAAATTTGTCCGATGAAGTTGACGTCATATGCGCACAACTCCTACTAAGGAAATTTGACAGAGAGGCTCTACAATTGTATGAGAGTCAGATTAGAAAAACAAGGCAAATTCAAATGCTATCTGATGTCATGGAATACTTGGAGCAAAGATATTGCTCGCTAAGTGCCATGAGCAAAGAAGAGAAAAAACCGCTAAAAACTGTGTTAAATTATGCGGAAGTCGAAAATAAATGTCCGATTTGCAAAATTGCCGGGCACAAAGCGTATAAGTGCTATATGTTTAAAGGGTTGACACCTACTGAAAGGTATGAAACAGCCAAAAAAGTGCAGCTTTGCATAAGATGCTTGAACCATTCAAGCAATAAGGTGTGCACTAATGAAATGGTCTGTTCATTGTGCAGTAAGAAACACCATACCTTACTCCATGTTGACGAAAATCAGGAGAGAGCTAATACTTGTGTAACCGCACAACCAACACTGTTGGCCACAGCAGTAATACAAGTAAAAAATGTAAATGGAGGATATAAGACTCTAAGAGCCCTTATTGATTGTGGTTCACAGAGCACCATTTTGTCTGAAGAGGCCGCTCAAATATTAAAACTACCTAAAATTAAACAATACACAGAAATAAGTGGCGTGTCCTCAATAAAATCTAATAAATCAAAATATAAGGTAAAAATAGATGTGAAGACGCGAAATCCTTGGAAAGGACATCTTAAGGTTGAGGCAATTGTGTTGCCAAAGTTAATGAAAGCTCTTCCATTAAAAATAGCAAACGTGGATATGTCAAAATGGCAAACTTACGTTCTAGCTGATCCTACCTTTAATAAACCTGGTAGGATTGATATAATAATGGGAGTTAACGTATATACCCAAATCTTAAAAGGGGGAATTACAAAGATTGATGGCCTGCTAGGCCAAAATACTCAATTTGGTTGGATCGTCTCGGGATGCACCAAATCCAATCAGAATAAATCTGTAGTGGCAACAACAATAGATGTCACATGTTTTGAACAAAGTTGGGAGAAAAAGAAAGATAAATTTCAAAATAAAAACAACACAATTCCAAAGAAATACAACAGCAAAACTCAAGACATAAATTTATGGCCCCCGGCAGGACCTCACATTGGAGGTAAAGTGAAAATTGGGGAAGAAAAAGTATATAAAGAGCCAGTAAAACATGAAAATATTCAGAAGGCAATGGGTCAATTAGATAATGCTTATCTAAAAAATAATATCAAAATAGATTCCGGTAACAAATTGTCCGAAACTATAGTACCAAAAAATCAGATATGGCAAAATAATTATAAAAGGACAACATTTAATGGTAACCAGAATAGCAACTCACACTTCAGCAATCAGCGATATTTAAAAATAGTGGAGCGAAGATCACATTGGAACAAGTCAAAAAGTAAAGGTAGTTATTTTTTAAATTCACCACCGTATAAAAAGGCTAGAAGTCAGCACAGTAATGCACATCAGGAGTGGGTAGACATCCCCAAACAGAAATCGTTAAGTAATATGCCAAATATTATAAAAACCAGTAGAAGCCAACATAGTAATACATATGGGAGAATTGGTAAGAATAAGAAGTCAGTTACAATCAGTAAAGGAACATCAGATTGACTAGGTTCAACGTCTATCATGCTTCTTTAACAATAGTTTTCTTACTAATGATAATAATTTTAATAATTTGGATATGACAACTAACTATAAAGATAAAGTCCAAAACGCCGCATTTGGCGGCCCTTTGCAGAATGTTTAAGAATAAACATCGTGTTCATCTGAGCTGGCTTCACCAAATCAGATTGACCAAAGAAATATACAAATAAACATAAACAAAAGTAAGTCATAAAATTCATATGACAATTATTGCTTAATACCAAACAAAACATGCATCCACATTCTGTGGAAAACACTTAAGACTATAACAGCGGCGCGGTATCAAGTAACCAGCGCTGAGCATGAAATATAAACAATTTTTAACCCCAGAAAACGTGGGGCATTAGAATAAGCATTTTTAAGAACAATTGTCGCTTCTTAGAGTTTAAGAGTTTTTAAATAAAATCAGTTCATATTTTGAATTCAACGAATGAAGACTGGGTTATTTTCTCTGCTCTCCGGGAATCCCTATTCAGTACGTATAGTAATTTTTTGCATTATATTTACAATACTCATCATATATTAACTGATTAATTCTTGCCTTCACTAACTAAAAAAACATCACATATGTGAAAAATTTTTGAAAGGCGTCTTGAGATTCGAAAGAGAAAGAAATATTGTTTAGTTTTGTTTAGACCAAATGAAGGTTTGATAAAAAAATTTTTTTTATTTTGATTTCTTTTTCTTGGAGGTTTTTAAAAAAAAATTTAGTATTAGAAGGGCAAAACAAAAAAAAGAAAGAAATGCACAGAGAAACACACAAACAGACATTCCAGATTCGAGGAAGATTATAGATCCATTTGGATGAATCCTTATGGGTTCTCCAGAAGGCTCTTGATCTCTTCATTATCGGTGGCCTCAGCATAACTCTGACCATTGGGCGTTTCACCATGTGAATTGGCACCCTGTACCAAAAGGCATTGGACACAATCGGTGTGACCTTCCCATAGGGCAGCCAATATGGGGGTTATGCCATATTTATCCTTTTGATTGACATCGGCACCAATTTTAATAAAGAATTTCAACAATTTCAATTGACCAAAATCGGCGGCATAGTGCAAGGGAAAACGTTCTCCCAGCTGATCATTAACATCGAATTGAGAATTTTGAAAAACTGTTTGAACTGCCTTGAAATCGCCATTCTTAATGGCCCAAATTAGTTCTTCGGTATTTATAATATGATCATCCATGTTGTGAATTGTTTTCGTTTAGTTACAAAAGGAAACAAAGCAAAAATAAATGTGAAAAGACCTGAAAAAATTAATGCTCGTGCCAGTCATTTTGAATGAGTTTACTGAGATGTTTCGATTTTTATGAAATTTACTTGTCTATCGATGAAACCCAGTAAAATTTTGTCAGTTGTTTTAACCCCAGCTGGCTTTACATGGGTCTGTCAAATGTCTCTACCCCTACACTGACTCCCACACCCATCTATTTACTCACACACACACACACACACACACACACATACACACATTCACATGTACATTTACAGTGGCAACACGCCAGACGCAATTTGTATGCAAATTTCCATGAGAATCTCAACACATGCAATGAGAAATAAAAAACACAGAGAAAATAAAAATTACAACAATACGAAAAAGCATACGAAAAACGTTCTTGTAGCTACATATATATATATATATATACATATCAAAGAGAGAATACTTTTCCTGAATACACTTCCCTTGTAAGTTTTATTTGTTTGGTTTCTTTAAGTGACAAAATGTTCAACTATTTATTAAATGAAATGAATTCGAAAATTAGGCCTGAACTTAAAGGAAACTCCGAAGAGTTAAAGAGAATTGACTAGCTATTTGAAAACTCAATTTAAGTATGAATCACTTAAGAGTAATAGCCAGATTCTATCAAAACTGATTTTAGATTAACTTTAATCCAGACCAATCGTAGAACTATATAGTGAGCAATGAAACGATATGTTTTTGAAAAGAACTTTAAAAACTAGTATTCAAAATATTGTTAGTGTTCAATTAGGCAAAGTATCGACTTTTGCTTGATTACAAGTTTTGACTTT
This sequence comes from Drosophila equinoxialis, assembly GCA_018150345.1. Lineage (NCBI taxonomy): Eukaryota > Metazoa > Arthropoda > Insecta > Diptera > Drosophilidae > Drosophila > Drosophila equinoxialis. Next base: position 2,736,534 of record JAECWI010000002.1, on the reverse strand, counting down.
GTTGGTCAAGTCTCCTCCAAGTCTCAAGTCTACTCTTCTCCAAGTCTTCTCCTGCTTCTCCTGACTCCTGCTCGAGAATCGCAGACCTAATTAAAAAAGCTTGTCAAGTCCGCCGCCAAAATGAATATATATAGAAATATTTACGGTGCAGTTTCAGATCAATCAGTTCCAACTTTTTTAAGTCTTTTTTGTTCTGCAACTAATAACAATTTAATATTTGAATAATGAAATTTAATGATTGTAGAGTCTTAAAAATGTTTCCAATGTTTCACTCCACTTTAGGTAATGTTAGCGATGCAGCACTTCTAATAAGGGATATTATGTTTGATTATTCTAATTTCTGAAGTTAAAAGAAGCGCGAAGAAAATTCTATTTTGAAAAAATTTTGGCTTGTTGAAAATTGTTTTGTAGTCAAAAGTAGTTGACTTGTTTTTCCCTCAAATATGAACTACTTATTAAGCTAATAAATTGCTTATGAGCCATTGACTATAACTACTTGTCGCGTGCTTAGTTTCGCCCGTTATAAAAATGTCACTAATAAAGAATGTTTAAATCCAATCCATCGGTTTTTTACTTTCTTTTTTCGATCTGTCGATCGAAAGCCCTCTTTTTTATTTATAGAAGAGAATGAATTTCTCCGTTTTGAAAATAAAGTTATTTTTTATTCACACATCTGTTTTTGTTAGCATTTTATCTGAAGAAAGTGGTTAATAGTTTGATCTCTTGGTTGCTGACGTTGTCCATAATTGTATTATTAACATTTCTATTAGCTTAGAATCCTTCTTCATAAGTAAAGATATAAAGTTCATCATAACAATCCTTAGTTTTTGTTTTGTTTAAACCAAATTTCTTTCCCATTCACCCACCTTCTGTCTCTCTCTCTCTCTCTCTCTCTCTCTCTCTCTCTCTTAATTTCGTTTCCAGCAAACTGAACATTTTTTTTGTAGCCTTTTCTTTTCATTGCTTTAAACTTGTTTTGTATGTGTGTGTGTGTGTGTGTGTGTGTTTTATTTACAACATAATCAAATTTAACTGTTTGAATAAAGCGATGAAAGGATTTCACACACGCAACCAAATCTACACACACGCACACACAAACACAGAAATTCTCATATATGTGCAATTCCATTGTCATTGCCACTGCGAAAATGCGGTGACTTGATGGGTTTGGTCGGGGGGTCAGAATGGTATAAAGACAAAGGAGAAGGAGGTGGAGGAGGAGAAGGGAGAGAATGCAAGACAATTTCAAGCGAATTAGCGTAATTGTCTCTACTAAGACAATGAAGGCAAGCAATAAGAAGACAACGTAGACGAACAGGACGAAAGGAAAAGTAGGAGAAGAAGAAGCCACAGCAGCAGCTACTTAATCCTCTAATTTGTCTATATATATGTGTCTATGGGTGTGTGTGTGTGTGGCACCTTCCTTTCCTACCTTCTCTTTCTTCTCTTGCCACCCCATTTTGTCTTCGTTTATATGCAAAAATGTAAACCAAAAAATCAGCGAGAATGTTAAATCCAACAAAATGCATTTAACACATAAAAATTTGCATAGAAAGTGGCCTTGGTATGTTTGGTATTTCTTTCTTTTTGTATTTTCTCCCCATTCCCTACCATTTATTCTCTCTCGCTCTTTATATCGCTGTCTATCTCTATCACTCTCTGTGTGAGTGTGTGTGTGTGTGTGTTTTTTACAGGGCACATAATGGTGGGCACTGGAATCCGGTTGCTGACTTTGGTGAGAGATGGTAAGCAGGAAGCAGGAGACGCTGGTCTAGCTTGCGAATCGAATGGCAAAAGGCGTGCCAATTTAAGATGAAATTTCTTTTACCCAAAATGTGAAATTTTATTTTCATATCATCAACTATTTTAGTGTATTTGTGGCGGTCTCTGTGTGTGTGTGTGTTTTTACTATTTATATTTTATTTAACTATAATAAAACAAAACAGATTTCTCATAGAATATTTGTGCAACTTTCGATCAATAGTCAAATCATTCTCTTGGTAAATAAGCGAACTGGCATACCCTGCGTATACGTAATACGTCTTTAACAAGTGGTGCACTTGCATTATGAATTGGTCAAAAGCTGGTTCGCTAAGTAAGGAGTTTTAAGAAGTTTTGAGAATAGTCACAATGTATTTTTCTTTAACTCCTTATTTTCTCAAACTGTCCTTTGGTCAACTTAAGAATAACTATCTCAAGGGGTTTTAAGTTGACCAAAGGACAACCCTTGAGATAGTTACTCTTAATTGGTCTTTAACGAATCAAAGGACTATTAATGCTTCGAATGTTTAACAAAATATCTATATTTCGGGTGCTTCAATACATTTCACAGATTGCACTTTGTAGTTATATACAATTAATGTGCAACAATTGTTTTCATATGCCTAAAAGTAAACTACGAATTATCGATGCCTCGCAAAACTTTGTATCTTTTGGGAGTAACGTTTTAAATTCATTTTTAAGTGACAAACAGGTAATAAAGTTTCTTGGAGAAGTCAATTTCCGGTTCGGTTTCACTACAACTCAAAACAGATATTATATATTTTAGAGCATATGTAAGTAGATTTTATCAAAATTTGTACATGTGTGGTCAGTGTTTCTTCAAATTTACAATTGTAAACGATTCGAAAAATAAATTGAATGTATTTTATGTAAGCATTCAATAATGCATTCCATAATGCTTTCATTTTACTTTCTATGCCATCCAACAACAATTTAAATCATTGTGATTTTATTTCATTTAATTTGTTGCTTTATGCCATTCATTAATTTTAATTTTTTCATTCCCATTTTTGTTTTTTTGTGCTAACCATTTGCGTGAATTAATTTTGTTGAACTGACTGTTTTTAAAATCAGAAACATATGCACATATTGACCCCGTAAAAGCCTTCATTACTCTCTCTTTTTTTCTCTCTTCACCAGGCAGCCTGTGGCTCTTTCAATTTACATATTTACAAATACCCTAACCGAATAGGGTAACATGCATTGGGCAGAACGATATAGATAAACGTATGATACTGATATAGATAAAGTTATAGATCAAGCATTCAGTTCTTGAGTATATTAAACTCTTTTGTCTGAATGAATCAATTCTTCTATTTTAAAGTATATTTCAAGTTCGCTGTGGTTTTTATGTTTTCGAATTTTCCGAATTTTTCTTTTTTTGCTGTTCTCGCGCATAAATAAACATCACAATTATCATAGGTAAACAACAAAATGAATAAGTGGGTTGGACAGAGACAGAGAGAGAATGAAAGTACCAGAAAGAGACACAAAGCAGAGAGTGACAGAGAGAAAACACTAAAAACAAAAGTCAATTGCTTTGCCATTTTGAGTTTGTTGGTGTGTTTCTTTCTTTTCTTTTTTTTCTCCTTTTTGGCCCACCCACTTGAAATCCACTTTAGGTCCTTATGCCTTTCGGAAACTTTTGCCGCCATCAACTTTAAGTTTAATTGTTGTTGCCGTTTCATGGATGCCTTCAAAATTCATAATGATAATAGTGCGTTCTTCCACTAATTGCAATTGCAACAACAAGACCAACAAAATTCATTCTGGTTTAGTTGCGTATAGACTTTTAGATACCCTCAGGTTTCCAAACTAAACGACACATCAAATAAGAGATTTCTATGAATGCTTTTGATAATTTAAATTAATGGGCTACAGGGTATAAGGACAAATGGGAACAAGGATTCATTCAATTGCTCACTTAGTGTCGATGAGCTAAAGAAACTTTTTGTGCAAAATGCCAATGCCAAGAAATGGATCAGTCTTGATAGTAAAGGAAAAATCCTGGTGGGGGAGGACCGACTGACTGGCTCATTCATTCAGTTATTCACTCATTCAAACATTGCATTCAGGCAAAAATTGTTCCACAAAGAGAGCAGTAGAGTAGTTGATAGAATGGAATAAGAACAGACAGAAGAAGATGAAGAAGAAGGAGAAGACGATGAACCGGTATTAGACATAGAAACAGAACTGAGATGGAGAAGTCAAGTCAACTAAACAAAAGTGAAAAAGTGAGGGGGCAAAATGAACACTCTACTCTGCTCTGTCTCTGTCTTATTTTCTGTCCCATTCACATTTCAAGTGCACTTCATTGCCGTTTCAAGCTCGCTACGGCTCTGTCTTCCTTTCCATCTTGCTCTTTACTATCTGCTGCTTACACGGGTCTATGTGTTTCGAGTCCTTGCTGAATGCTCCAGGCACTGCTTAACTTTAACTTGAACTCTAACAATAACAATGTGCGTTCTCGTTGTTTTTGGCCTTGTTCAGTTTCAGTTTCTCCTGTATAATAGCTCTCATCCACATGCCCATCCCTCTTACAACTTTCGTGCAATGATAACATGAAGAAGAAGAACACAACGACGAGGAGGACAACAATGAGGAGGAAGGACATTCATTGACAACAATTGAATAGTGCCAGAAAGGCCACTCGAGTGTTAAATATGAATATGAATGAATTGAAAAGAAAGGAAATTATCCAACTAAGTTATCAAAAGAAACAAGAAGGAGGACAACAACAAAAAAAAAAAAAAGACACACTAAATAGCATATATGTATGTATGAATAAGAATGAAAAGGGAAACAATTCATTATGAGTAAATGGAAAAAGAAGTGTATTGCGTTACCAGATATTGAATATAGATTGTATGTATATGGAAGGATATAAATAACTGACACTGACAAGCTCTTTAGTGAATTTCTCTTATCAATTTTCTTACGGAATCTTCTTAAATATATTTTTACGTGCCACCGATTGATCCTACGAAAAGTTTTCCCTCATTCCATTTGGCTCTCATTCGCTGAGCCGATTTCAGTTGATCAATTTTTCGGCTTGCCTTTCGAATTTGAAGTTTACAAGTTACTTCTGGAGCTACTTAAAGGCAAACTTCTTCATCCTTTTTTGATATCCCTTTGATCGTCAGCATCAACTCCTTTCTCATTTACATCCTCCCCCTCTACTCATCGTCTGTTGTTGTTGCTGCTTCTGCTGCTGCTGTTTACCTGCTTTGAAAGCTCTTGAGGGGAAAACTATCTTAGAGCGAGACACGGTCCTTTCGTTGTATAACAATTTTCGTAATGTTGTCTTTGCTGGTTGTTGTTCTTCTGCTTCTTCCTCGTTATCGGAGTCTCTTTCGCTCAACTTATGTTGTCATAATTGCATGTGCCACGCCTTGTCAGGCGATAGCCAAAAGGATGAAATTGGGCCGAATAGGTGAGGGCAGCAGCAGAGCGGTAAGGGGAAATAAAAATAACAACTTAACTAAGTAGACAATGCGCTTTCTCTCGGTTTCTGTTGTCTTGACAATCAGGTTTTGTGGCACCGAGGACAGAGTGATGGAAGAGTTGGGGGTGGGACATCTTGTCAGTTGTTGTCAAACTGTAAGCGGCTTATGTGCAACAGCGACATACGAGAGGCAACCGAAAACCATAACGAGTTTATAAAATTCTCATAGACAATTTCTTTATTGTTTTTTCCTTTTTTTTTTATCACTTGATCCTGAATTTTTTAAGATGTTTACTCATTCGTTGTTTAATTTTCTCCAATCAGCTACTTGTTAAAGCTTCAAAATATATGAAAAACTTTGAATTGAATTTTGAATTTAATATTTGAATTTGATATCTTTAAAGTTTCTCTTCAATTCAAAAGTCTCAATTTATTTTATTAAAGTTTGATAGTTTCGATTCTGGTTATATCCAAAATCATTAGAAAGTGTTGGTCTGATACGGATATCCCTGTAGGAAGATTTTCATTTTCTTTCCTTTACCATGCCAAGTTAACATTATGGATTGCCTGGTTGACATAAAGAAAGCTATAAATAATGTATCGAGCACCCCTCGTAGACAATGGCAAACAATAACGACTACCCGTTAAGCTCTCTTCAGTTAGAGTGTTATGTTTTCTGTGTATAAGATAAAAAAATGTTAGACTTTTTATCCAAGATGAATAATCTGCCAACATACCAGTCTGCCTTTGCCCGAACTTATACCCTTTTTCCATTTGACAATATGTTATAGTAGTTTGACTCTTCAATGGGTTAGGGTATCAGTTAGATTCGACAATGTAATGGTTACGCAATTATTTCCATTTGCATTCCCTTTTTGCTTTTTCTTAATTTATTTAATTTGTTTTTTTTCTTTCTTTGTTGCTCACCATAAAATGCAATTATTTTGCCAACCACAAATTCATATTTTCCTACAATTATTATTATTTTTAGCTGCTTCACCCTCTAACTCCAATCTGTCTTCCCCTCGCTGGCTCTCTGTCTTTCTATCGCTCTTTGGACTGTTAGTTGGAAACTTGTTGGCCATTTCAGGGAAAAGTATTGACGATAATTTAGAGGCAGAGGGAAGTCAAAGGAGTTGAATGGAATGGAACCGAGCCGAGACATTTCGCATCGAGTGGTTGGTTTACTTCGTTCACTTTGCCGCTAGCCAACAAAATACTTAATCCTTGTGGAGAAATAACGTTACGTAGCCGAGTTGGAGAAGCTTGTTGCCACACATAGAGTCAGTCGTTCTGGCTGTTTAGTTAACTCAATAAATGAAAGTGGAAAGAAGTGGATGAAAGGAGACGAAAGAGGACCATAAAATATTCGCACTCTCTCTCTCTCTCTCTCTTGGTTCTTGTGTATCTCATCTCGCACATTTGCTTGGCTCCTGGTCCTGATCCAACTCCTAATCGGAGAACAAGGAGTAAAATTGCTGACATTTGCGCAAAAATTTACCCTCCCCTCCTGACCAACTGCCCCACAATATGATTGTGTTTACGTTACATTTCTCATTGTCACTTGGACATTTGGGCGGTTGAACCTGGTCCTAAACTCTTTGAGGGGCTGCTGGCTTATTGACAATTACACAAAAACTGTTAACATTTACCACAAAACATACGCTTCAAGTCATAGCCAGAGTGGCAGTTTATAGAGGGGAGAGAGTGATAGGGAAAAGAGAGTGTCCAATAATGAAAATCGCAACTTTTTCGTTAGTCGTAAAAACCGAGATGGAAGCATGACAAGCCTCTCTCCATGGCCATCACCCAATCTCCCTTTGCCAGCCATTAAAATGCGTTAAAAGCTTCTTGAAAACTATTCATTTACTTGCTTTGTTTTCTCATCTTTATTTTATCTCCTTATATTTTTTTCTTGTTTTTTTGGCTACTTCGTATTTTACATCATTAAAACTTGAATAATCCGAATGGGGAAAGTTGGAAAAATGATGGCAAACAAAAAAAGAACAAAAAAACACAACAAAATAGCAAATTAATGTTACTTTAACATTATTACCTTGAAAGAGTTGTCGAATTATAGAAAATCGAACTAAAAAGGCGGCTTTGCCTTTCGCAGAAGCTTTTACTGACTCCATCTATTAGTTGGATCTACTTCAGGTTATAAGTTTTCGATAAGCATTTAGAAATTCTTAGCTAAGTTTGATTAGTAACTATAATAGTAAGTTGTTTAAATGTGTTGTAGGTAAAGACAAATACTCATACTCAAGTTAGAGAGGGTCTTTGTTGATTTTGTAGAAGAGAAATTAAAAAAATCTATCATAGTTTTTTCATTTTTTTAGTTTTTCTTTTACAATGTCTTTCCCTGATTTAAATAAAGTTTTCCTTTTCTTTTTCTTTTCCTTTTTTTTTTGTTTAAGTCATAACATGGAAATGTCTTAGTTATTGGAGGGCCACAGATGTCCGATTTATGTTTTTGTAGCTCACTTTGCAATGTCATAAAAGTCCAAATCATGGTCACATAAAAACGCCAAACTTATCCATATATGTACTTATATATATATTTGTTTGTGTGTTTGTATTTATTTGCAATTTCCTTCAGTGCTTTCATTTTCATCAATTTTTGTTGTTTTGTTTTTACAGAGAAGAGCCTGTAAAAATTGACTGCAAATAATGGTGCAAATGGTGCAAAAATTGTTGTGTTGTTAACGTTCTAGCCTCAGTATTTCTCATTCTCTCTCTCTCTCTCTCTCTCTCTCTCTCTCTCTCTCTCTCTCTCTATCCCTTCCTCTCTTTCTAACTGCCCTCAGCTTTGGTCGCAAAGTTTTTGTTTTCCACGTCCTTTCAATCACACGTCCGATTGACGTAACTCTGATATAAAATAAGAAGAAGCAAACTTTGCGTTTATTTGACAAATTTCTATAAGTATAAACACACACACACACACACACACACACACACACTTACACACCCCTAAAAAACAGAGTGGTTAATGGATGAAAGTCGACTTCCAAGTCCAAGCAGGCATTAATAAAAATAATATCTCAATGGAAATAATAGCATACCTATGTAAGTACATATAGTTTGAATTGTTTGACTATTCTCGAGGAGAACTAAAGACAAAACTATTATTTTTATTAATAGAGAGAGAACTTTTAGAATTAATTTCCTTCATCCTTTTCACCTTTTTGTAATATTCTCAGAATGCTTTTAAGGTTCCTTAGAACCATGGAACTAAGGGGACAAAGTCTCTCTTCTCTGTCTCAATAAAAAACGACATTCGATATCGTTTTTCCACGAAATAATATGATCATACCGAATCATATTATTATAATTATATCAAATGCAGGCAAATTTCAAATAGGTAGTAAAACATCCTTTTAGATAATTGAATACCTCCTTTTTAAGGATAGAAAATGAAATGCTTAAAATAATCGGGGAAAACCTAATCAAAAATTTGCGTTTATTTTGTTTTCGACATAATTTTTAGACATGCCCTTTGAGTTGTTGTTCAAAAGTTCTTGCCGATTATTAATTCAATATTTTTGTTTCTAGTGGTTTTTGTTTTTATTTTTTCGCTTTGTTTTTGGGTGAAAGTTTCAAAGCACGTAAAAGAACGTTTACTCAGAATTGAGAAGCTTTCAGTTTTGTTATTGGCCGCGGGCGAAACCAACTGCTCAATTAACAAAATGACAACAAGGATAATGATGGGCATAAGGATGAGTTGCCCTGGAGGCGGATACACACACAAACACACACACACACACAGACAAAGAGAAACTCAAGCAAATGTCAAAAGTGTTTTCTAATTTGCGCAACACTCCAAACCAACAAAAACAACAACAACAACAACAACAAAAACAGCAACGAAATAAAGCCAAATGTATTTAACAAAGTGACAAAAAAGGCGACATTCCCCTACCCTCTTCACTCCTCTGCTCCACTGAAGCAACCGTCAAGAAGCTAAACAAAAAATGATCTCTCGTTCTACCCCCTCCCCCAACGACCACCCAGCGCCCCCACCCGCCACACTCGTCTCTGGGACTGTACAAAAATGTTTAATTTATCAAATGTCAACGCCTAAAAGCGGCAACATTTGTCGTCGTCAATGACAATGATGATGACTACACACAGCAACAGCCACCAAAAAAAAAAATACATAAGAAGCAACCAACGCCAACTTTGACGTTAATACGTTGACGTTGGCTTGCTCCTGTTTTGGCACTCCCTCCCGTCGCATGCATCATCCACACAGATCCACCCTAAAACCTAAAGCACCCAACGTATTTGGCCCTAAGGCTCGTGACAATGTTTTGAATAATGAATGTGGATTTCCCCCATACGGTATTATTTATTGTTGCCCATCTCAACGTTATCCTTTTCCCTTCTATTTACTTACACTATATTGCTTAGAACTTGCATCAACTCTCAATTCGAAATTGGGTCACAAGTTAATTGAGGCAACGTAATGACACTGCAAAACCAACTAAGCTCCCTCCCCCCGCACCAAAGTGAATGACGAAGTATTTGGCATCAATTTTTAGAAACTCTATCAAAGGAAACTAAGGGCCCTGAATCCGCAAAACTAAGTAAAAAAAGACCACTACTTTAAAAAGAACAATCGAAGGCTACTTATCCTCGATTCTAAGGCGAACTATTGTCAAAGCAGTGAAATTTTTGGAAACGAAACTGATACCCTTAGCATAGTAACTAAGGTGCCCACTCTGATGAAAGGGCAACATTTAAATTGTAAAAAGAAAAGAAAACTAAACTGGCAAACCCAAACAGGAGAACGATTATATTATACAATTTGCAACTGCCAATGTGAAGTGCAATACCCTTCAATTGGGGTTATAATAAACAGGTTTCCAAAAAGTACAAATACACACACACACACACACACACACACGTTTTTCACAGACGAGCAATTAAGCTGGCATTTCAAATCAAATTGAAATGCAATCGGCTAGCGTATTGATGCAATCGAAACTCGTTTCCAAATCATACAGGTGCAAACACAAAAAAAAAAGGTAAAAGAAAAAAAAAAAACATGGGCAAAGCAATCGAACTAAGCCATGTAATCTCTAGGTATTGGTCTGGGTCTCTCTTTCGGTGTTGATTGCTTTAAACTGGATGCAAATTACAATTCTCTCCGTGGATCGCTCATTACGGTGCGAAAATTTAAATCTTTTGATTAATAATTAGAGGCAAACAAAGAGATGGGGGGAGAGATAACAAGGAGAGAAGGAACATAGAATATATTTTATTTTTCTCCACTTTTTGTGATAAATTCTCTCTATGCCTCTCGTTGGTCCCTACTGGCCTGCAACATAGTTTGACCAGCAGTCGGTCGTATTTTTAAATGATTAAAACAATTCCATTGAGGTTAAAGAAACACTTGAGGCGAAACGAAATGAAGAGATGACAAAAGTCTATTAATTTACTTAAAGCAACGAATTCCAAATGCCCTCTAATCGAGTCATTGAATGAAAAGAGGCCATATGATATGATGGATGAATCATGAGGATCGTTGGGTCATTTGTACTCGATGAACGATCAATCCAAATCTTCATCGTGCAGGAAGACCGTTCCAATGTCATCGCTGTCTTCTGCTCTGGCAGGCTGCTTTCCTTCCTTCCGTCCTTCCTTCCGTTCATCTCTAGCTTTCTTCCTTGTTCGCTTCCTTCAAGCACTTATAACCCGCAGCGACAATTTATGCAATGCACTGGGGGCGGTTTTTTTCCCAACATTTTTTTCTTCCTTTTTATTTTTTTTTTTTGTGTGTGTGTGTGTTTTTTTTTTTTTTCTTTTTGGTAAGCATATACGATTTTCTTTCCCTTCTGAGTTTTCTTCTTTTTTTACAATACCAACTGAATGTAATAACGAGCAGCAGCAACGAGTAACATCAGCAGCAGGACAACAAGGACAAGGATAGTTGTTGGCACATATGAAAACAAGGGTCTGTCAAATACAAGTTTCTGGTGCGGCGGAAAATGAAACCTATATATAAAAAAAAAAAAAAAAAATAAAACACAAAAAAAGAGAAAGAAAAATTGAAGATGTTTTTAAAGGCAGACGACAGTGAGTGAGCCAGACAGGCAACCAAGCAGCCAAGAAGGTGGAGCTAGGTACAGGGACAATGTATGTGTGTGGATAGGTTGTGGGGAACAATATAAGCATAAGCAGCCCGATTTACACATTTTGGCTCAAATTGACAGTACACAAAACTGTCAAGAGCAGCGCCACCAACTAAACAACAAAAAAAAAAAAATAGTCTGCATCTTGGCTTAAAGTTTTTCTTTATTTTTTTGTTTTCTTCTTGTTGGCTTATAGTTAAATTCGTCGAGTGAACTCTTAAGCAAACATTTACATTAGCCTAAAACTGAGCGACGGGGGCCAACCGAGGAAAACACCGAAAAATGAACTTATAGACATTGATAGAGACATATTTACGATACACTGCTCCACAACCCAGGCCAGATCAGACCAGCTCAGCTCAAAAGGCAAACAGATGGAGAGTGGGGGATGAAAAAAAAAAACAACGACAAACTACTACGCAAAAAAGTATGCTATACAAATAACCGCTAGTAAATGGGTGTGGGTACGAGTCTCTGTGTGCGTGTCAGTATGGGTGTGGTTGAGTGTTTACATATATTATAACCGCTAGTCGTTGAGGGTTGCGATTGTTGCTGCGTTTTAGAACGCCACATTAACTACACAACATTGGACAGAGAGCAACAACAAAAGCTCACACACACACACACACTTGGGAAAAAATAAAGAAGAAGCTACACGGGAAACGGAAATCGGGAAAAAGGGAAAGCTGGCTGAAACGTAACATGGAAACAACAAAATGGCCATCATCATCGTCATCGTCATCGTTGTCGTTGCCGTCGTCGACGTAATGTTGTCGTTGTCGTCGAATCAAGCAAAAAGGAAAAAATATATATGTATATACACGATGCACAGAAACTGAAAATTCAATGCCATTTCATGCCAACGACTATAAAATGATCTTTGCAAACTTAACTAATTTATATTAAATTGATTTTGTTTAAAGATTTTCATACTTAAAAGTAGTAAAATGGCATCAAAACGGCATTTAAATTCTTTTCGCTGTAGTTTCGTCAGCTTTTGATTTATGGAATAAAAAGGATACGTTCTTTAATATCCTCTAGTCTAAATGATGAAAATCGGATCCGCCGATTTTCAAGCTCTAAAGTAATATGAAAGAATGTCCTGACAATCTCGTCTATGCAGAGTCTCTTAATTAGATCTTAAGTTAAAAAAACCTTTTATTTTCGAACCAAATTGTAAATGTTTTGAAAATTTTGTCACACATTATTAATTTTGAACAATTTATTATCAACTGATTTGACAAATTGCATTCCGTTCGTTTCCTTCTCATTCAAAGCCATTCAATCAAAATTAATATACTAGGTACATTCTGAAAAGTAAGTAGAATCAAGCCAAACAAATTACTCTTTAAATTTATAAATTAAATATTAACAATACTTAGAGTCTATTCATATTCTATCTTCTACTTTTAATATATCCATTCCCTATTCTGTTTTTGATATATTGATTCTATTTCTGTCTAAATCTTTTTATTATATCTATTTTTTATTCATTCTAAGCGCCATATATGTATAATATACAGTAAGGTATATAAGAACTTATATAAATATAGTGAAACAGTTGAATTCTAAATCAATCTAGTCCATCTATCACAATGAAGTTGGTTTAACTACATTTAAAATTACCCAAATTTCTAGACATTTTAGTTCTCATACACAGAAAAATTGAAAAAAATTGAAATCAATGACATTTTGTATCGAACTTCAAGCTCTGGTTTACCCTAATCTCATATCGGTCTCATAGTTTCTTATGATATCGCGTTGGTTTCTTCTTATAGTGCATATGCCCATTGCGGATGGGCCAATAGAAAATGCTTTTGTGGTTAATGTGTATAGTATGTACGTACGTACTTTAGACGGGGTGGCTGTCTAGCCACCCGCATCCGCCACCACCCATCACCATCGCCATCATGCAGGACTTGTTCAAAAAGTGTGCAGCGCATTTTTATGCTGGCATTTAGCAATTTAGTTGCGTCTTGGGTTGTCGTTTGGTTTGTCTCGCATGGAAATTCAAATTCTTATGGTCATCAGCAACCACCGCAACCAACGGGCACACCCACAGCCACGCAGATCCGCAACCACGGGCATCCCATCCGCATACTCAATCTCGCCTGCCCCTAGACCCTTCCATATGGGGGAGTTTTTTATTCAACCATTTTCCGGCTGGCCATACTTGTCAACGTAAATGATGCGTTATGCTTCGAGACAGCTCCCTTTTACAGCTCTTTATTTCTCTTAAACTCCTTGCTTTGTGCATCTCTTTACATCTCTTTCTTTGTCTCTCTCTCCCTTTCTTTCTGTAGCAGTCTCTTAGTTCATATAGAGCATTTCGTTTAGTTGTGTTGTTTGGTTTTAATTTCCGTTTGATATTGGCGTTAAAGACTGTTTTCGCAACCTAAATATACAAGTTAAGCCAAAATAGTTTTAGTTGAAGTAAATGCTAGCAATTCTCCACCATCCTTAATCCTTAATGGCTAGCCGAATAGTTGGAATCTACAGAAAATAGAAAATTTGTTGACCATTCCGTACTTTTTTCGCTTCATCGAGTTGTAATTCTCAACTAGTCTTGGCCTCTGAGAGAACTGGGTAGAGTTAAATTTTATTAAGGACATCTTTAATAACAACAAAATGAAGGATATTATTTAAATGCATTTAATTTATTTGAAAATGTTTGCTGTTTTTTTAATCACAGTAAATAAACAGAAAGTCAATTAGAAAATTTGGTCTGATGCATTATCTTGGCTCCACTTCACTTTACCCGCCCACTGTCCCATCTCATCTACCGCCTCCGCACCCCCGCCACACCCATAGCCGAAGGCCGCAAGTTAATTAAGCGCCATAAAAACGAGCTTTGGGGCTTTCATTTTTGCTGTTGCTGTTTGTCTCAATCTTAATAGATAGAAATCAACGTCAATAAGAAAAGAAAAGAAAAGGGCTGTAAAAAACGCAGCGCATAAATTAAAATACATAAAGGCAAGGAAGCTACAAACAGAACAAGACAGAAAAAAAAGGAAATCAGAGAGAAAAAAAAAAACAAAACAAGAAGCAAGAACAAAACACTGAAGAAAAAAAAAACTAGAAACTCTTCACTATGTCGTAGAAGATATACCCTAGCAAAAAGGATTGAAACTATTAATGTAATATGCCAATAATATATATTGAAAAATATAAAAAAAAAAACCTTACATATCGATTGACAGAGATCTTAAATTTTTCCTTAGCCACATCCATTAATATTCTCTTCCACGTATCCTGGTTATGTAGAGTATAATAACAACAAGATGTAAGTTGCTAGGACATAAAGCAAAAATAAAGATACAAAAGAAGAAGAAAAAAAACTCCAACAAGGACAACGATAACTCTCGCTCTCCCTCTTGTTTCCTTTCTCTGACCATTAAAGGAATAGACGAGGGAAAATGGAGAAGGCAGAGGGAGACATGAAATTTATGAGCAAATTAATTGAGATTGGAAAAAGGCAAAAGAAAAATAAAAATACGACATGAAAACAAAACAACAACAAAAAAAATATAAAGAAATGCCGGCAAAAACCAAAAAAAAAAACAAGAGAAAGGACAAACAGCGCGACACGACGCAATGTCAGCTTTCGGGCCACAGAGAAAGTTCCTGTTGTTAGTCTTCGTCTTGCGGTGGCTTCTGTGTAACTTAATTGAGAGACAAGTCAATAAACAGGAAGCTAAAAGTCACTGCAAACAAAAGAACACAGCAACAGCAACAACAACAACAACAACAATAACGAAAAGTACAAGAAAAGCGTACCGAGGTGAAGAATGGGAAAGCGATATCAAGTGAATGGCTACACTGTTGTTTTTCTCATTTCTCCTTCTTGACTGAAACCCACTACAAGGCCACACCGATGGAGGGTCTGGCGAAAAGTTTCAATCACCTGTGCCAAATAATAAGTGAGTACGCAAACAAAACGAAAAGAAAAGTTAGCTTTTCAATATATTTCAGTTATGCAAAACCTATTCATAACTTAGCTATTTAGCATTTAGTCAAGGACTTTTTTTATTGGACATTGTCGAGTGGACTGAATATGCTTTGTTAAGGCATCATCATCTAATGGATATGAGTGTAGTAAAGGAAGCTAGTCAGTGACCGGATTTCATGATGTCCTTGGTGTGGTGGTTTGGCGGAGGGTGGGGAAGGGAAAACTTTGATCGGCCAAAGGGGAAGAGCGAATGTCCTGCATGGCAATGTTTCATCTTACGACTTGAGATTCTGTGTCTTGTTGCAATTTGTGGTGTTTGTTACCGCCTCCACTTGATCCATTATCCATCCTCGCGCTCTATCTTTCTCTCTCTCTTTTTCTCTCTCACGCTATGAGCCTGCCTCTCGTAAGATAAGGTGTGGTAAAGAAGGAGTAAGGGATTGTGTTTGTCTTCGTATGTATAGTTGTTGTCATTAAAATTCAAGGCATACAAAGTCATTAAATTATACGCGACATCTTTTGTGTCTATGTGTGAGTGGGTGAGTGAGTATGTGTGTGTGTCTGTGTAGAAAGTGTTAGACGGGGGATGAGGGGAGTGTGCTGATTTCTAAGCAACGCCGACTCAAGGCATCGTGATGCGATTAAGCAATCAACCAAATTGGCCGCCCAATACGAAAACTTGAAAGGAAATTACATAAGAAGATGGAATGGAAAGAACATTGGCTTAATGGTGGGTCGGTTGAGGGGAGGGGGAGGAATCGAGGTTATTGGCGAGATATAAGATAATGGAAGGTAGCTAGATGGGAACAGATAGAAGAATAGGCATGTAGAGCGATTTGATTTTGTTCTATTATACATGAAAAATAGTATACGAATACCCTATACCCTACCCACTCGCACTAGGCATTTGAGTAAAACATTTTAATTAGTTTTTAATTACATTTTCATTCAATTGGCACTAAGCAATCGTTTTATCTATCTAAAATTCAATATACCCTCTTTGTGTGGGGCCACTTTCGAGAGCAGGGTATCAGAATATAGTAACGACACTGCGCTTCACAAACGCCAAGACAAATTATGCTGTTGATAAGGGCATGGCAACAGCAAACAAAAATGTGGGTAGAAAGTCATGTCACTCGAATGGCGTGAAGGAGGAAAGTGGGTAGATTGAGAACTTTGTAACTGATGCCCACCGAGTAGCAACTGCCGCTGCGGCGGCGGAAGCTGCTGTCTATAAATATATGTTTACAGCGAAACACACACACACACTCTAGAGAGGGAGAGACAGGGAAGAAAGCAAAGCAAGACTTCTTGCATTTAGATTACTTGTAAAATGTTATTTAGCTCATTTCGAAACGTATCAAAAGAGGCGACTACGCAATGCCCTGCCCCATTATCAAGAGTCTTCTCTAACTAAGATTGAGATGTTAGACACATCGAAGTTTACTTCCCCATGACAAAGAGGGCAAACCCTGTAGAAAGACAAAAAACAATGGCAAGCCAAAAGGTTCACAAGAATTTAGTTGGTAAAAGCTAAACAACAGGGTAACAGGTAAAACAAGCTAGCAATTTGTCGATACACACATACACACACACACACACACACACACACACAACTTAAAAGAAAACCCTTTAACCAAAAAGTTGACCTATCAAACAGGAACATCTTACACAAAATACAAGCACAAAGAGAGAAAAAACGGACTCAATCGCTTGAGGCCGGAGCCGAACCATGAGAGACCACCCTCTACCCCGTTCCACCATAAATTATCAACCCAAATAAATCACAGCAAAAGGCATAGACGTGGCTAGAGGATGGGCAAACCCAACGATGTCGCCGACGCTGCCAACAAATGAAATCGTTTTGGGGCAAACATTTCTTAAAGATGTAACGAAACTTATTAATAATTTTGAGAAAGCCGCAAAACGTTTAGATAGCTACGTTTGACATCCGTTTTCTAAAACGGATAAAACAAAATTGTATAGCATGTTCAGATTAATTTATATTCGATTTGAGATCCTACATCGTTTAATATTCCTTATGGTATATTTTGTCCTGCAAACTATTGCCCAGCATGCCCATTGTACACCCATTTTGTTTGTCGCCAATCATACCAGCTTGCTTGAAAAGCGTCCAAAGCTTTTCACGAGATAAAAACGGTCCTCGACCTCATCCATGGTTTCAGAAACAAAGCCAAAAGGCAGAGAATTGGCCAGCACTTTGAATATGACACAATTTCAATACTCTTTAGTAATATCCTCACACTCTGAAATGATCTGTTTGGCTAGAAGGAAAAACTACTGTATTCTCAACCGTTTCAAGTGAAGACACATCGCAACCCCACAAAGTCCAACTGATCCTCTGGCTGATATAGCCAATTTTGCGGCAAAAAGGGTATACCAAAGCAGGAAAGACGACAGACCAGCACAAGCAATAAGGCTAGCGATAAGACGAAGAACGTGGGACAAAGGAAAGCGACAAGCGAACATGCAAATGAGTCCCCGACACAGCTTAAAGGGATTTTTAAGGACTTCAATTGAGTTGAGTTAAGTTTTTGAGTTTTCGCTTCTGTGTGTGTGTGTTTGTTCTTTTTATTTTTTTGCTTGTTGAAATTTATGCAACAGTCTTTCGGCCCATTTGTATATTATGCGCTGTCATAAAGCAACAGCGCAGCGGGCGAGCTCAAAAGCGTGGAAAACCATTTCCCTCTACCCCACCACACCGTGTGACGGGCGACGAAAAATTATTGAGCCTGCCCAGCCGGAAGGGGTTGGATGTGCAATGGGGCTGTGGCAGAGGCAGAGTCTCTGTCCTGGACTTTCTCTGGCAGGGCCAACTGCAACACGTGCGGTCATATTATTTCTGCCAAATCAGAATATTTATGCGTCTAGCCACAAACATGCACACACACACACATACAGAGAGAGAGAGAGAGAGAGAGAGGACGAAGAGCTTCTGATTGTAAAGATACACACACATGCACACAATATGCAATGTATAGATAGAAATACATATACATATGTATACATATATATCGGTAATTTTGTGTGAACCGAAGATTGTATACCCTTGTGTTGTTCCTAAGAATCTGCATTTCAACTATTTTATAACCAAAGAAATAGAACATAACAGCCCTCGGCATAAATTTTGACCTAATATCCATTATAAAAATCAATTTCTCTAAAGTTTTTAACGAAAAAGTAAGTAAACCGTCTTTAATTAAATATAAGTAGAAAAATGAAATTAAATGAATTGAAAAAATGTGCTATTATGGCTTAGCAATTTATAATTATTTTCCAAGCAATTAAAAATAGTCTAAGCCGGTAGATGTAGGTTTATGTTCATATCTCCTCTCTCTCTTTCTATATATATGTATATATATGTTACTCTTTCTCTATCCCCCCCCTTCTTGTTCTCACACACAGCTGAGTTTAAGATGTTTCTTCTTTAGATGACTCCCTTGCATGTCCTTAATAAAGTATCCCAATAAGTATGCTACAATTCTTGCACATGGTTTTATATATAAACATTTTTGGGTTTCATTAACGGTATTAAGTTGTAGAAGCAAACGATTTGAATTGCCAAACTCTATTCACATATACATATATGTCGTCTACGCCTTTTGTTCAGCCAAATTCTTTGCAAAGTGCATACACTCGTTTTGTAAAAACACTACAAAAATTACTTCATGGTTGAAAAACGCGACAATAACACGCAATTGATATGACTCTTATACAAAACCCAGAATCTTTCAGTTAGAACATGACTCTGGCTTATAATTATACAAATAAATATGTGCAGGAGGTATGCAAATATTTATTTAGACATTCTCTACTCCATAAAATCCTTTTAACTTTCTTTTAATTTGACTAGAAAAATGCTTCCTTAAATATCTTCTAAGTGATCAAATTATAGTCTCGAAAAGTACAATGTCTGTGTGCCAAAATCAAAAGAAATGTGATCCATCTTTACCAATCTTATAATAGACTCTTTATGTGTTTAAAATTAAAAGCATTTGATATAGTCATTTGATCTGCCTAACCTTGAAAAAACGATGCGCAAGAGAAGAAAATCTTTGAAATGGACAATTTTTGGCTGCCAATTTTTGTCGCCTGGCAGTGAGGTTGAAAAATGATAACGCAGACACAAAAAATATTATGCGACACGATGCCAGGATTTTACAAAGGGAAGAGGAACGAAAGGACGACAAGGTGGTGCTAGAGATGTGTCTGTCTATTTGTACAGAGGCAGACAGAGAGAGGGAAAGAGAGGGAGTGAGAGAGTGTCAACAATGTAAAGCGTTTTGCGGCAATTTTTCAAGTGCTTTTTATTTTTGTATTTTTGTGTTTTTATTTTGATATTTTATTTAATTTTCTTCTCTTTTTGTTTTCTGCCTGTGGCCACATTTAAGAGGAGAGAGAGGAGAGAGAGCGAAGCCAAACCCTTTTGGGTCACCATGTGGAAATTTCTGCGGTTTTAAAATTTTTTAAAAAATATTTGCCGTTTTTTTTTTGTTTTTTATTTTGTTCTGATTGTTAATTTTGTTATTCTGTTATTGTTGTTTTGATTTATATTTAATTCAATTTTTATTGTGCACCAACAAAAAATGTGTAAAATATTACAAATGGGGTCGAAGGGTTTAGGCCCTATTCATAAATTGGCAGAGAGCCAGAAAGTCGCTCTGCGTTTGACAGTTGCCAATGCAAATTTTTTCGTCAGGCAATACTCTGAGTATTGTGGCCAGAGAAGAGTAAAGTGAGTGTTTCAGGGGAATGGAGATGAATTGGGTCTGGGCTGGGCTGGGATGGGCTGGATGATGATATTGGCCACAAGATGTTAACAATGACAATGAACGTGGCGCACGTTACGAGACAGCCGCACATGGTCAAGTGAGATGAGATTGAATGGCATGGCAATGAAGGCAACAGAGTGTCGGATCCGGAGGTCAAATGATGCGAGCGTGACTCGACAGGCGTAATGTACGACCTTACCCCCCAATCACATTCACGCACTATTTCTATTTCAAAAAAACTATGCAGCAGATGCTCACATCGATAAGAAAGTCATGGAAATGGAAATGGAAAATGTCGTGTGAAAGTCATCCAAATAGAAGTGAAAGCGGCCCAACTAATGCCAATAAATGTAACAGATACAAAGAAACGGAGGCCTTTTTGCCAAGTTAAAGATTTTCAGAAATCTTTACCCTAATACACAGCTTCTCCAAGCTCAAAGTTATCCAATTTCATGCCAACAGTTAAAAAGTTTATATAAATGTTACGAAATGTTTCTAAAAGCCATTGAAAAATCTTACCAAAGCATTTTTCAGAAAGGTTTACCACATAAAAATATATTTTCAATCAGTGGAAACCCTCTGAAACAAGCTAAAATCCAAAGTAGATCGCATAAAACAATAGATTAAAAGGAAGGACTTAAGCCAACTGAAACTTGTTGACATATTTTGTCGGTTTTTATTGATGTAACAATAAAAATTCGAGTTCAGCTTTTGCCATATACTAAACTGCAGATGAATCACTCATGTCAGAGCACTTATCTAAATTCTATCTGTATGTATATGTGTCTGCACTTTATTTTTCTATATTTATGGAGCTACATTTTTTGTTTGGGGTTGGCGTTGGAACTTAATCTTGGCCGGGGCAGTTAATTCTATGGCAGGGAAAAGCTAAAAACTTGCAAACGCCACTCGACTCGAAGCGATGCAATAAAAAATGTCAAGTTATTGACGGCGCCTTTGCCTTCGTTGCATTTTGGCTTTTGTTCCACCACCTGAGACCAAAAACTTCAAGCGACAGTGGCAGTTGTGAAAGCTGGAAGTGTTTTTTATGCCACTGAACTTTTTCCTACTTACCGCAATGTTTGAGCTTCGCGGTAAAGTGAGAAGCATACAATGTATAAAAGACAGAGCAAGAGAGAGGGAGAGAAGAAATTGACATAGAAGAGTGTACAAAATAAATATGCTAACTTAGTGGCGCGTTTTTCAATGTACAAAATCAAAAGTAAATAACATCTAAGACTTTCAGCCATTTGGCTTTAAAGCCTTTGCCATAAAATGACCACAAAACACATCACATCAAATGCTATGGCTAACTTGTGAGATTGGCGTTATAATTTCTATTTTCATAATCAAACCAACCAATTCGAGGTCATGGCAATTGAAAATCAAGTTGCATGCTTGAAAATGAGCCACATATGATAAATCACTTGCTGAAAACTTTAAAGAAAACTCCAAAGATCATGCCGTTTTGAGATAATGTATGTCGAGTGACAGTCTGTCAAAGAGGATAAAACTAAAGCAATTTGAAATTTGTTTTACTTACAAAAATACAAAAGTAAAAGATGCAAGGCCTTAATGACTCTAATATATACAATAGATATAGAAATGCTTCAATAGCTTCAGAAATCAATTAGTCTCTGCTCCCTAAACTTATTCTTCATCAATATTTATCATGGGAGATAAGAGAATTCGCAGAATCTTTTTTGAAAGTATATTCCTTTAATTATGCCCTAAACAAGTTATGAAAGATGTTAAATAGCAAATGAAAACTAGTCAAAATTGAAAGCTTCGGGCAAGTTTTCTGATCTGTTTAAATTGTTAACTCTTGACCATTATCGTCTGTAAATAATTTGTTTAATAAAATAAACTGTAATGCCTAAAAAAAGACGGAGAAAAAAAAAGAAATCTCAGAGGTTTGTAGAGATTCATACAAATTGCTCACGTGTCATTGAGGATGCATTTTGGCCACCTATTAAGGGGGGGCGTGTAATGGTGGCGAGAGGCAGGGCACGAATGAAACCGCTGGCCAAATTGTAGACACGTAGAGAAATCTTATCACAAATAACAAAGGCACCAGCAGCAGAAGCAGCAGCGATAAGCCTCGCACGTTGTTGTCGTCGTCGTTGTCGTTCCACTCGCATTTGTCGTCATCCTCAAACAAATATACATATATATATATATATACAGAGGGAAAAAAGGGACAAAGTATAAGGCAACATCAGAAGGAGCAAAAAGGCGCACACGTACAGCATATAAATAACGTTTCGATTTGGCTGTCTGATGACACAAGCTGGAAGCCAAAATCCTGGCTTCAGCCATGAAATTATAAAAAGAAATGAATGGCCGGGAAGCGAGTATGTGATAAAATAGAAATTTTGAAAAAGAAAAAGACTAACTAATTGACCAAACTCCAAATGAAAAAAAAAGTATTCTTTTTTTTGATTTGGTTTTAAAATTTAAATTTAAGCATAATGTAAAGTCCTTTTTTTGGCTTTGGTTCTGTTTAAACTTTCAAGTTTTCTATGCTTTCAGTTTAATGTCACAGATTGAAAAATGAAGGCAGAATATTTGAGATTAGGTATAATAACAGTTTAAAGCGAACAGTTATTGGTTATAGTCCTTAAAATTTGGCTTAGTTTTGTTGAAGGTTAAAAATCAATAGAATCAAAACTTCGAAACAACATAAGTATATGGGCTCACCATGCTTAAAATTTTAGCTTTTGTAAAACTGAACAATGTCTTCTATGGATAGCTCGAGCCACTAATATGCGGTGCAAGGAGTGCAAAACGAATCAATTTAATAAAGTCCTTTATTACATTTTCAAGTGTTTTTTCTCTTTTATAAAAAAAAAAAAAAAAAAAAAACCTTTTTAAGCATCCGTTTTGACTCTATTAGAAGAAGACTCTACTTTGCACTCTTTATTTTTCTCTCTCACACTTTGTCTCTCCATCTCTGTCTCTGCTTGACACACACTACACTCATTTACAGGTATATAGTATGCGAGAATATGCCTTTTGCTACGGTCTCTTATGGCATTCACATTTCACGTTGCCTGGGCCATTTGGCGTTGACGGGGGACTAGGGACAATCTCGTCTAGCTACTTGAAGCAAAATGTGTTGCATAGTTTAAGGCTGCACACAAAAGCAGAAGCAACAGCAGCAGCAACTGGAAATGGTAGCAGCAAAAGCAAGAGCAAAAGCTATCAACTATAGTCAAGGAAATTACTTTTAACATTTCGAATGCCGTCTCCGGTACTCCGTACTCCGTACTCCAAGCGTAGCTGAAGCTGGAAGCAGACTGCACAAAGTATGTATTTATATATTTTAAAAATAAAAAATAATAAAGCAAGGGAAAATAAGAGAAAAAAACGGAGCAGTCAGAGCTACTGGGAGGTATAAGGAAAGTTTTGAGCAAAAGGTTGCCTGAAAAGAGAACGCGGGAGCGTAACACTTTATTGGTGAAGAGGGGCGGGGACGGGCCAAGTGGAGCAAATGAAAAACAGGAAAATTATTTGATTTTTATGCATTTCACTTAAGCAACAAAAAGGGCACAAGGGATGGAGCACGGACAAGGCCATGGCATAAGGAGCAAGGAGTGGGTGGAGGAGGGGTCAAGGCGACTGCCAAGGCAAGCAGACAGGCAACTCGAGCTCGGCATATGCATGCATTATAGATAAAGTTGCCAGCTACGAAATAAAGCAAATAAATGCAATCAGGAATAATAATTCCAAAAGTCAGCAGATGGAAGTCAGAGAGAACGAGACATAGACCCGCTCTACCCGGAGAAGGATGAGCTGCAGAAGGTACTTGAGTCTGACTGGTTTTTGCAGTTGAACCCAAAACTTTTTTTCTCCTCCCAAACCCGTTCAGGACCATGGCACAGGCACAGGCACACGGCCATTTCTATAAGTGATGAACAAGTCATGAATTTGCTGCATAAATTAAATACTGAAATGCCTATATTCAATGCCACGCCTCCCACTGCACTGAATTACTTAGCTTGGGCATTTCGGTTTTGTTTCCCGCCCCCCCTCAACAAGGACGATTTTACATTCTTCTTCTTTGTACTTGGCACTTGTTCATTCTGCTTCTACAACTCCTTTATTTTTTGCCCGAAACTGAATTATACTTGGTTAACACGAAAACTCAATAAATTTGCAAAAAGAAGGAAGTATTTACATATATATATAAAAGAGGCTTATATCCTTGCAGCAAAATCTAGATACCCTTGTGGCTACTTTGTGGCAGACACTTTCAAAACCTTTTTGAAAAAGAAAAGTCATGCATACCCTTTGGTAAGGGTATCAGAAAAAAAAAATAACAAAAAAAAAACGGAAGAAGTACGCCCTTTCTTCGTCTCTGGGCCCTCTCCGCTTGCTCCACTCACCACTCGCCGCTCGCCGTGCGGTCTATGTAAATTTCATTTGCCAAAGGATTTTTCATTGAGTTTCCTTCCTCAGACTCTGTTGCATTTAGATTTATTTGCAACGTGTGTGTGCTATGTAAAACCTATTAGAGAGAATCCCTACCTCACCTTTCAACTCCCCCGCACACACACTCCCACTCCCACACACACACACACACAGACACAGACTCACCCTCGAAAGCTTCAAACTCTGGTCAGGGCCCTGACTGGCAACTGTTGCATACTGAAACTGAGCCGAGCCGGTGTCGAGGTTGCTGGTGAGTCGGTTTAGCTGTGGCAAGTCTCTGGCACCTTTTGCGAACTAATCGCCTGTTGAAAATGCTTTGCACACACACACACACACAAACCCACAGCAGGGTGGCAGCAGGCAACAGTCAGCAGTAAGTAAGGCAAATATATTGAGTTCTCATATTGAGCAATGGGTATAAATGTAATGCAAAAGCCAAGCATGGCTAAAATCCAATGTCAAATAACCAAAAGAGACGCAGTCAACAGCCAAAAGCCAAGAAGATTCACTACACACAGATGGGTAAGTTTATACCATGAGAAGTCTAATCGATATCAACATAATACAGATCAGTTTTAATTAGACCATGAAAAGTTAGAGAATAAAAAAGCAATCGCAGAGGGAAAGGAACAATTTGCCACACGAAGTATACAGTAATTTTTTCAGCGCACTTTTGTAGTCGTTGTGGTCTAATTGCAGGAGAGCAACGCTCTTTCATACAATTCCAGTGTAGATTAGCGTGTCCTGTCCTCGTGGACAGGAAGCAAAAAGTAAACTACATCCACACACCCACACACACACACATACGCACACACATGGGTCTGTAGGGAACTGAGTGGGTGAAAAAATGTAACAACAACAACAGCAGAAAATAAAAAGTACAGCAAAAATAGGGAACAAAAAGTAAAATGAAGCCGAAAGGCAAATAGAGCATAAATTACGCAAATCCAACACGACACTTTACAATGGCAACAGCAACAGCAGCAGCAGAGGGACCTGAATCTGGGGATAGGGTGTAGAGGAGGCGGTGGGATGCAATGTGGTTGGGGACTAGCAGTAACAACAACAAATAAGTTAAGTCAAAGTCAGAATGGCAAACAAACATTTGCGTGCGAATGCAATAACAATACAATCCCCATCTCGCTTTGTCTCC
This sequence comes from Drosophila equinoxialis, assembly GCA_018150345.1. NCBI lineage: Eukaryota > Metazoa > Arthropoda > Insecta > Diptera > Drosophilidae > Drosophila > Drosophila equinoxialis. The sequence goes on along the minus strand of JAECWI010000002.1, from coordinate 2,710,844 downwards.
CTCTCTCTCTCTCTCTCTCTCTCTCTGGTCACTCGACCACTCGTGTTTTTCTAGCTCTCGCTTTCTGTTGCTCTGTCGCTCTCGCTCTTGCCCACACTTTGTCAATAAAAAAAAAAAAAAGTGTTGCATGCAATCAGACGCCAAATGCTCAAGTGTCTCATTGTTAGCATACATACATATAGCATATAACCAGGCGTCAATGTTAAAATGAGAAGAAGAGGCGAAACAAAAAACAAACCAAATATAAAAGGAAAGTAAAATGAGCAGCAACAAGCAACAACAACACGAGCAACAACAAATATTAAAGCAAAGAAATAAACATTTTGTATACCTACTATTATCAGGCACTGCCAGTAGCAGCAACTATCAGAGCACACTCTGGCAAACTCAAATGGAGAACGGGCAATGGGGCAACATAATTTGCAGTTGCCACTGTGTGAGAACTTTTCAATGGTTGCCAACCTGAATAAAAACCTACACTCAAGTGCATCGTCCATTCAAAATACAGTGGCAACATGTTATTCAAAGTTCGTAAGTCAGTTATCTGACAAAAAATATAACTAAATAAGATTTCGTTAAATTCTAGTTAGAAATAAAACGTTTAATAATTATTGTATACTTTAATTATGAAGGAACGAGCAGTTTTCATCATGTCTAGAACCAGTGTGTAGTTGGTGGCAGTGGTAACGGTAACAGCGACATCCATTGCCCGGATATGCCGGTAGAACCTGATACTGACTGAGTGTACATACATTCTTACATATATAATATCTATATATGTGTGTGTGTGAGTGCCCATGTAGTGGCATCAGGCGGATGTGCAGTCGAGCAACAGCAACGCATGTGTGTGTGTTAGAGTTGTGTTAGTATGTGTGTGTGTCGGCTAAACAAAAGTGGCACAACAAGCACGAGCCAAAGCTGGGCTATAGACAAAAAACAAGCTGACAAAGAAATTGTACAAACTGAAAATGATTTGTGACCTTTGCCAGCATACACACACACCCACACACACACCCACACACACACTCACACATACGTACATATTTGCAGCACCTACATATACACAGTGACGCTTGAGCGATCAAAAATCTAGACCAATCCCAAAAAATAATAATAGTAGTAGCCAAAGGCATACAAAACTTTATGAAGATCTTTTGTGGTGTGGTTTGTTTTAAAAAACTACAATCGAAATTTTTAGCAATTTAGAAATTTAGTTGGAAATCATAAAATAGTGTTAAAAACTAGCTTGGTCAGTCATCATTAGTTATCTTTAACTAGTTGAGAATTAGTAAATTAAATTGACATAGAGAAACCACATAGGATGTATTCAAAGCTCGATAGAGCTTCAACTAACAAGCTTATCACGCCAGTGATCGATCTAACGCCATAACCAGTTGAGAGTTACAGCAAAATGAACCGAAAAGATAGGCCAACATCATTATCGTTATCGAAACCAGTAAATCAAGTGGGCAATTTACCCATAAACAAACTTTCTATTTTGAAAATAAAAGCAGCGGAACCGACTTCTAATAATAAATAACGGTATGACACAAGAACCCTTATCTTAAGGTTATACAACGGTAACGGTTTGCCGGTTCCGGAAATGTCATTGTGTGGAACATTGTGTTCTTTGAACTTCTAATTAGGTTAAAGTCGTGTATTCGAAAGTTAGTCCCCAGTGTTTCGTTTCGTATAGTTATTTTTATTTTGCAAACAATTTCCGCAATAATTTCAAAGAAGTTGGCAAACTCATTGTGGTCCTGGAATTCGAGGTGACGTTGTGGAGGGGAGGGTGCTTCTGTTCTTATCCTGACTGCTGTTGGCCTCTGTAATTAATACCAAATTAATTGTATTTGGATAACACAAGCGTTATCAAGATTAATTGAGTAACAGCAGGCAGTTTGCATAATTTGGAATTACCCACAATGCCCGCCCAACTAACAGCACTCGCCTCGACGTGCCTTAGCCGTATAATGTCTGGCCTAAATCACTACCACACGCCTTCTCCTCCCTCTCTCTCTCTCTCTCTCTCTCTCTCTCTCTCTCACTCTCTCTCTGTCTCTCTCTCTACTTGCGCGTTGACGACCGTTGGAAGCATAATTTGCAATTTCAAATTCCAACCGAGTGGATTTGCTACCTCCTTTTCGCTGCCTCTTTTATCCTCATTTAATTGCACTTGGCCATGGTCTGAAACGTAATGTAACGTAACCGACCAAAGAAGACAACATCGTATCGTGGCATAGGTAAAGTAAATTGTACGCCACATCGTCAGCCTAATCAGGCAAATCGAAAACAATCGCAACACGACTAACACATAGTTAAATGAGTCAATAAAATAAACTTAACGTTTAGAAATTTAATTGTATCCCATTTCACATTTTAGTTCTAGTATATTGATATGGGAAATATTTCTGAGCTTAATATTAGAAATATAATTCTTAAAGCATATCTTTTGTGCGAAAAATTTGATATAACCCATTGCTGGGGAGCATTAGAAAGCTTTTAAGAACAACAACTGCACCTTAAGTCCATAATTCCTTATTTAATGTGGCTCCTTTTGTTCTGCATAGAACTCAGACGCTGCTCAATAATGCATACACAGGACAACACATGCAACAACTGTTAACTCCCCTCCCCCTCCCCCGACGACAGCTAGAGCAACATCTTGAAACCATAGCACGTCTCCTTTAAGCCTATTATTTATTAAACATATGCGAGAAGCAAACACAAAACGAAATAAAAAACAAAGAAAAAAAAAAATACAACTAGAAATCAAATGGAATCTGTTCTGTTTCACAATTTGCAAGGACTTTGGTCCTTTTTCTACACATTGTCACTTGGCCGTATAAATGACTGCAGCTGTTCGGGTAATATTTTCTGTGGCAAATACTCGGTCAATTCAGTTCGACCATAGAGCTGCAGTTGGTAATTGAAATAGTCATAGACATATAGCTCATTGCTCGAGATATAATGAAATGCAACTGGATAGTCCGACAAACAGTTCATACACTAAAAAGTTAAACGAAAAATTTACGAAGAGTTTTTTTGATTTTTTTTTCTGTGTCTTTAACTCACCGCTCTGGGATTGTAGTAGGAATATTTAAAGAACCAAAAATCCATGCCATAATAATGGGATAAAAGTAAGGAGAATGGTGCCATGGGTAGGAAACGAAACCGTAGACTGTCATCACGAGAATCACCAGCTGGTACACCCAAATTATATAGACATAAGCCCATTTCCAAATCTTCAGCATTATTATCCTCCTGACGGCATTTACTACTATCGTTGACACCATTTGCAAAGATGCGTAAAGCCTCGCGACTTAGTATATAACCGCTGCCACCCGACATGTAAGACTAGGAAGCAAATATAAGTATAAAGCATTCATTTCTTGATTTCGTGAGGACTTACCCCATTTTTGGGAGGATCACTGATCAATTTGTAATTGAAACCAAAATGTAGAGCCATATCTGGTGAATAGGGATACAGCATATGACGTAAATTTTCCACAAAAACATAGCTTGAATGGGATGTACAACAATTTTCCATTATGGACTTTGATAGTTGGTTGGAATAGATGGATCTTACGTGTCGTCATCGGCTTTCATAAACCAATCCGCTTCATCGAACTTATTCTCATACAGATATGTGAATGCCTCTTTTGTTTTGCCCCAGAGCACTTCGTATTTATCCGGCTTGGTGAGGATCACCGTTTCGAGCTCATCATCTGGGGCCGATGTCATAAAATAGATTTTGTTACAACGTTTGCCCCAAGTGCGTTGAATGTGTATCGCTCGTGATTTATGATATTTCGGTGTGGTAAGGACCCAGCACAGGACACGCACCTCCCTTTCCAGCTGCTGGGCTAATGTTTCATTCACGTTGTTTCGTTGCCCAGCTGCTGGAATGGGTGCACCAAAGGAGTTGACCGTTGCACCGGCTGTTACCATCATTATGTCCCAGTAGGCATAGAGTGAAATAAGGCAAATGCCGCCAAGTGTTAACACTAGAATCAACTGACGCGTGGACAAACGTGGCGTATGCTGAGAACGCAATAAGGCCAGATCGCTGTCATTTGGATAGGACTGGTGGTGCCGGTGCTCCACTATAATGTGGTGCTCGGCCATATCGCAACTACTTCTACTGCACAGTCTGCCAAAATCAACAGGCTATTGTCTGGGGAGCATCTTATCAGACAATGCAAAATAAATTAAAGAGAAACCCAACAAGTAGATAAGACTCTAAAAGAAGCTGATAACCATAAATAGACGTTTGAATTTCAATGTATTTCCGACACATTTCATCCATTTCATTACAAAAAAGATAAACACACACAAAAACAATAACAAAGGGAGCTAAACTTAGAATTTAAACGACTAACAGTCTTTCGCAGGTTGACCAATTGATTCTGACCATTTGTATACGGTTTCTCCTCCGCCATTAAGAACTTTCGGGCAGGTCAGGAATTGGTCGTGTTTCATTTTTTGGTATACATTAAATTGCCAATTTATTTAAATTTTTGCCACCACCTAAAATTATTTTTGTTTTCTTTAATTTTGCTTCTTTTTTTATATTTTCATTAATCAAAATACTTTTTTAGAGCAAAAACCCCAAAGCGAACAAAAAAACAAAAAACACACAGAAGAACCAAAACTAGAGGAGAGAAACTACAGTTGAAGTTGAGCGAATCTTTTCAATTAATCATGAGCGACATGTGGTCGTTGTCGGTGGGTTGGCTGAGTTGGGTGGGTTTCGGTGGCTCGGTTAGTGCCAAAGGAGGGTGGGGACCGCCAAGCGTGAGAAAAATTATATAGCCGCCCCTGGTTCAACAGTCGGATGTCCGCGTGCAAACAAATGGTTCCCATAATGGCGACAAAGCGCCATTCTGCTCCCATCCTGGCCAACAAAACTTTACAAGAACAAAATTCTCTCATACGTCATACCTATATTTGCTTTTATTGTTTGTATTTTATTTCCGATGACTTTTAGTTTACCTACAAAGGTTGATATTTTGCATATTGAAAGCGTGAATTTATCATGAAATAGTTAACATTAAAGTTCAACGAACGAAACGTAAGGATCATAAATGTCCACGGGACTTCCCGAGCACTTTTAGCAAAAAGTCCATAGCACATCTTGTGGACATTTGGAAAAAGTCCATAGGACATTCTGTGAACATTTACAGAAATCTCCATGGGACATCCTGTGGACATTTCAAAAAATTCGCACCGAAATATAAATACCCTTCTTGCAGATTTCTCTCTTTGTTGGCTCCAGTTGGTTATTTTTGTAATACTCCTTCTACAAAACACAGTTAACAGCTATGTACATCAGACGTTAGTCTGGCCACAAGAACCTTTTCGAAGGGATATTGGATTGGATGCTGAAGCAGTCTGTTCGAGAGATATAAGGAATTGGATCCATAATTTCAATATACTACCAATTTGCCAATGTTGAAATTCTGTTAAAGCTCAAAATATTGTCGTATAGGATAGATTATATTCTGAAATTTTGTTACCGAGCGTTGCATCACGAGTTGCCGAGTGGCCAAACATTTGCAATATATTTTTGTAATCAAAGTAAACATTCCAATTGACCAAACACAGACATATGTACACCCAAGTGGGGTTAGCTCCAACTGTTCCAGGCGCTTTTGGCTTTTGTTTTTTTGTTAGCCAAACGAAACGAAGCGTCTTTGTCAATTTTGCCTTCTCTTTGACTTTTACCATTTTATCCATTTTATTCATTTTGCCGGAATTTTTGGTTTTCGTTTGCTTCTTTTGTTTTTTGTTCTTTTAGCACCCCTGGGCGGCCAATGACTTTACAAACAAGTAGGGAGGAATCCATCAGTTTTGTTGTTTTTGTCACTTTTTAGTATGTCGGTTGGGGTACTTCTTGGGGATGGAATGCAGATTGAAGGTACACACATACATACATATGTATGTACATACATATATGTATGTATGTCTTTATGATGGTTCGTCATAATACCAACACGGAGAGTAACCATGGACATGAACATGTTGTCTTCGCCTCGTTTTTTTTTTTTCTCTTTTTGTATTTTTTATGCAAACAGCATTTGAATACGAAATGAAAATGCCAATGCAAGATAGATATTTAGGGGCAAAGAGGGCGAAGTATGTGTGTGTGTGTGTGTGTGTGTGCGGGTGGATCGACCGGAATACCTGTTTCTGGCATTGCATTTGGCATTATGCGGTTACGTTTACCATTGGCATTTTGTTTGTAAACAAATGCCCTATGGTACCCAGGTGAATGAAATAGTTTTTACTATCTATAAAATAGCAAAAGCAGCCAATGCTCTTCTAGTTCCACCGAATAGAGATAGTAGTGGATAGACTTTCAATACTCTCAAGAATAGAACATAATTTCTGTTTAGACTTGGGTCTTAATTAGATCAAGATTAAAAAGAGTTCCATTTTGTTATTTCCTTTTATCATATTAGTTCTCTGCTCTTTACTTATAGAGAAACATTAGCATTTCGTTTGTTAAGAATATATGTAGAGTATTTTAAGAACGGATTGGCCAAATGTGTTATTTGTTTTAGTTTTTCGTCACTTTTTTGCATAGAGTTTTTTATTGAATAGGTGGGAACAGCTGCTGGTCGTTGTCCATCCAAGACTAGCGTAATTTCCATTCGCGCTAACCCATGGAATTCCATATATATATATTTTTTTTGTTACTCTTTTTATTATTCTTGGTTAGTTTGCGTTGCATTACAAACTGTTTGTGTGTGTGTGTGTGTGGGTGTTGACATGTTATGATTTCGATGATATTAATTTCAACTGGCTGCTATGTTGATTCAGCAAATATTCCCACAACTGACCAACTGCTGATTCACAAGCATTTTTTTTATGAAACACAAAAATTGCAAAAACAAAAGTTAACTTATTCTCCTGTCCGTTGTTAATCCATGTACATATGAATTAACATCTATTGAGATTAATATGCCATATAAAATGTGCTAGGTGATCAAAGAAAGCAATGTAAGGCAAAAGTCATAATTTGCTTATCCTTGAATAAAATGGTTTCCATGAGTTAATATTTACTTATTTTGACCTTTAAGTCCCTATTTTTTGTGCCATTTTCCATTGAATTGTGGAACAAATAATCTTAATTGGGCAATTAGGTCTTTCATTATTCAAATGGAAAAAAATGTGTCCAACTTTGCCTACTAAACAGATCGAGTTTAATCTTAAAGAGAAGCTTTCAAGAACGATTAATATAATTTGCTTAAGGACATCAAAATTGCAAAATTGAAAATTACAACTTCTTATTTGTATGTGGCAGAAAAAGGACAAATATTCATCAATAACTTATCGATTAAACAAAATTTTAACAAAATTACACTTTTTAACTTATTTAATACGTTGCTTTATATTTTCTATTTTTAGAGTTTAATTATATTAAGGACAACAAACATTCAAAAAAAACTTTCCTTTTTTTGTCTAGAATACAAAAGAGAGGAGAAAAGACTAACCATCAGGATGCATGCATGAAGATGAAGACAGAAACCGGAAGCAAATATAAGTTGTCACTTGGTTGCCAAATGAGAAAATAAATAAATAAGCCGTGAGAAATGGATGTTTGTTAAGGGAATTTTTGCTGTTGCCTTTGTCACGCGATTTTCAATAATAATCTCTTGTCCTGTGGCATAAATGTCGCATTAAAATGTCACGCACTTGTGGCTTAATCACGCCAAAGGACACTTGAATAGTCATTCACTTCCTTTGCCTTCAAGTCTTTCAGCCATGGCTAGCCCAAAAAAGGGGGCAGCAGTCCAACACATTGCATTTCTTGGTAGCAGGCGGTGGGGGAGCGTTGATGTAGCCCGGGTGGATGGGTTTTTTGGTATTACTTGTTTGCGGTTTTATTATTATATCATCAGGCTCGTGTGTCAAATGGGCTCAGCATTGTCATATCTCTTCGCTCAGAGCTGCTGTCTCAGCGTCTTGTCAGTTATTACACATTGCCGAACGACTTAATGTCGAGGATTGCTGCCAGCGTTTTCATGTGGCACTCACAACTAGAGTTTCTAGAGTGGTGATGCCACACTCTTTCTCTATTTCTCTCTATCTCTTTTCTCTTTCTAGCCACAACAGGTGGCATGGTCCTTAAAAAGATTTAGCCCTTCTCCCAGTTCCCATGCAGGGCAAACCATTTTGGCCATATTTTGTGTACCCTTACCTAAAGCTATATTACACTTTAAGCAATTTTTGCTAATCTATTTTAACAATATTCACAACTTGAACTCAAACTATAGTTGACTTAAAACTGTTATGATTTGGTAATGGATGGCTTATTTTGTTCTTGGCCATATAAATCATTCTGAAAAAAGCTTATTGAAATAATACTATTTGGAATTAATCAACTTAGCTATCTGTATTTACTACTGTTTATAACTAGTTTTAGCCTGCACATACTTTGTCTGTTGTCTGTAATTCATCTGGTGACATTAGCCAACTTTCTTGTTTCACTTCACCTACCTCAAATGAAGAACATTTGAGTTTGAACTTCAATGCCTTTTGTGCAGTCTCTATGAAATTTATTTTGTTTACATTTGAGAGTATTGCCAGTTCGCTTGAATGTCAAAAACAAGTGTATTTATTTAGATATCATTTCTGGAGGCGGGGACGAGGCGGTGCTCGTTTCTTTTTTCATTTCTCCTGTCTGAAATTCATTTTTCATGCAATTGGCAGTCTTGCTAGTGCTGCACTTGTACAACGTTTTATAAGTTAAGGCACGTTTCAGTGGTTAGGTCCACTCCACTTTACTGTACTCTACACTGCTTCACTCTAGTTCAGTTCAACTCGACTCAACGCAACTCAACCGACTCGACATCACCTCGACATTTTCAATGCGGTCAAAATGCGGCCCCTTCGACCTCCTGGCACAAAATGTCCGCAATGAGAACGCAAAGTTTATTTGCTGAGCATTGCCAAAAACGGGCAATATTGTGTACCATGGAGCTATACTTAGGCAGTTGTAGGCGGTGGCCGAACTCTTCTGTGGTTTTCTACCATAAATTGAATTATAAGCCCTTTTTCTGATGCCATTTTTCATTTGTGAACCATAATTACATACATTAGAAACTTGCTTCATTCAATTTGCATTGTCAATTAAGTAAAGTAAGGAAAATTCTTAAGATTGGGTTTCGCCTATACACTATACACCTACATACTATTAAATTTTCTCTATTTTAGTCTACAATAATTTTCAGTAATATATACATACATATGTACATACATTCATACATACATACATACAAAGAAAGATAGTATCTCGAGATGGCATTTCTCTTTTTGCACTTACTTAGTTATTTTTGGTGATTGGCCAGCAAAAGTTTTGCTGCCCGGCCACAGTCCTAGTGTCGCCAAGTTCAGAACTTATATATTAAAACCATGTGCCGCCTATACATAACCCTATATACATACATACATATACATGTGTGTTTGTATCTTTATGTGTGTCCTTTCCTTCTTGATGAAAGGCCAAGTCAAATGCTTGGCTGATTACATTGCTGTTTCGTTGGCTTTTTTCTTTTAGGTTTTTTTTTTTTTTATTTTGCTAAAAACTTTACGTATGATTTGGTCAGAAAATTGAAATGTTCCTTACAGCCGGTTGCGGCAAACTCGCCTCTCTCTCTTTTAAAATGTCATCTATATAAACTACATACACATATGTCTGTTATTTGCGATGCGGTTTGGCAACCGAATTAGTTATTATTACTTTGATTAGTTGCAAACAGCAGGCAACATTTTAGTCAACATGTAAGTGTCTTGGCATTTAATTTAATCATCCAATTACAACTTTATCTCCATTTCAACCAATTGCTTTTTTCAAATAGTCCGAAATGAAATGGTAACCCTTTTAACTGTCAACTTCAACTGGCAGCAAAGCGATAAGCTAGATCGATTCTTTCAGTTCAATTTTTCCTTGGTGTTACTCTTAAACAAAGGAATATATTTTTTTAACTCAAGAAGATTAATGTGAAATATTAATTTTAAATTGGAAGTTTAAGTTGTAGATCAACTTAAAACCAATTTTTTAGAGACTTATGCATTTGCCAGGCATCAAACGGTCGAGTCGTATGAATAAAATACAATTCATTTTTTATTGCTATACTCATACGATCTCTGCAAATTATAATAGTTATCTTTCTAATCCAACTTCAAAAATGTAAGCTTAATTGGGCGAAAATGACTTTCTCCGTGTACTCGATACTTTTTTGGCTTAATTTAGTTTAAAATTTCCTATTCTCCTATTTCTATTTCCTCCTATTAAACGGGAAACATTTGCCTACTGAAATTACGCATCCGCACTGTTGGCCGATATATAAAAAAGTTTACATTTAATCTGATCAGTTTAGAGAAATTTTCAAGAGATAATATTTCATTTTACTAACGAACACATCTTTGTATAATTCTTGTCATTAAATTTTTAGAAATTGTATTGGTGTTATTTTGTTCAGTGTAATCCGCCTAGTACGCCGAAAAACATACTGCCTACTTTTAGGCAGAGACAACATAAATAATATAAAATCTATAACGAACCAGCTAGAAGGGCATTTAAAAGCTAGCTGCCTGGTGCTTATCAATTTCATTTGTCATTTGTCTGGCCAACTATTCTATTCGCCACTCAACTGCCATGGATCGGCAGACTTTGAAACTTTGTTTCCTACATCTCCTTGCTCTAAATCTGGTCAGTTGAAATCCTTTATCCCTTAGAAAACCTTGGTCTAGCATCTCTTTTCTTGTAGTTCTCCCAATGCTCAACCGAGGGTATCAATTGCCTTAAACTAAACAATGTGACACACGGTGAAGTTGAGGCTGTGCTACCAACTACGCCAGTAGATCAAGTCCCAATGCCGATCAAATGCTATAGCAAGTGTGTGATTAAAGATTATTTAAATGACAAGGGCATAATCGATTTGGAGCTAGTGGGCAACCGTGCCAGAGAAACAGAACTACGTGTTTTGTCCCAGTGCAAGACCAAATACGATCACGATTTTGTCGACAATAATGATGATGTCAAGCCGAATGAGAAGCATTGTGACTACGCTTACGTGATGTTACAATGCCTATATCTGGGCCCAACCAATGGAACGTCAACTAATTGAGCTTTGTGAACTATAAAAACAACTAATGTCAGAGACCATCATTTGCTATAATCAAAACTTAATCAAAAACGAAATAAAAAATTTGTTTGCACTCATTTAACAGCGAAAACCTAATGGCACCAATTGATAAACAAAACTTCTTTAATTCTTTTCTCTTTTAAAATGTGAATGAAAATAGATGACAAAAAATCTTTAGGTTTTGTTCTCATATTTTATTGAGTAAGCATTTTATTGGGAAATTTGTTGGGTTTTTGCTTTTGCTCTTCTTTAAACAACTATATCGAATATAATTGTATATATGGACTATATATAGATAACTGTATACATATATATGGTATATAAACTATATCTTAGCAAATATCACACGATATATGTATGTGTTACACAAAAAAAAAAAAAAAAAAAAAAAAAAAAAAATATATTTAAAAAAAAAAAGCAAATTAAAATGTATTTATAAAGATATATCAAATTAAATTAATTAATTATATGATGTAATTGTAATTATCGTTATAAGCAAATTTGTTGTTTTGTGTTGCTGTTGTTGTGATGGTATGGGAGACCTTATAGTGATTACTCACTGTATATCAATAGTTTAGAAACTAATCTAATGTCTTTTTTTATATAGTATTATATATTAATATTTTCTTTTTCTTTTATTTTTTTTTTTTTTTTGGTAATCATTTTTGCTTTGCTTGCTGAATTCGACTATTAGAATATTTCTCAGTGAAAAATGGACATTGAAAACGAAAAGTTAACAACAAATCGTATAAAATAAATAGAATTTTAGATTTAAGACCATGTCATCAAAAATTAAAGCTGTAGACAAACAAAGAAAACAAAAATAGATGCACTATACATAAAAGCAAAAAGTGAAATAAAATAAAAACAAATACAAAATGATTTCTGACAGTTCATAAACGTTAAAACATATTTGTATGACCCATAAAATTAGCACACTAGACGCTCATTATCGGGACGAAAGATGCGATCATGATTCTCGATCAGCAGTTTAGCCAGCATATTCATGCGACCAATATCGAATTGAATTTGATTGGCGGTCAGCAGGCAAGGACCCCACACGATGGCTAAATTGGAGGCAGGCATACGATTCAAGGCACTGGCCGCAGCAACTCTGCAAAAGGATTGATCGAATTGAAGTTAAAGTTGAACACTATATTCATCTTATTGTTTACTCACTTGGTCAAATGCTTGATGAGAAAACGCAAAGTGGAACGATTCGGTTCGGGCATATCATCGAATGCCAAACGCATACGTTCAATTGATCCCTCATCGTTCAATTGCCGACCCAAACGCTCGTACGCCTCCTGGGTGATCAGCGGGGCGGATAACTCCCTAAAGAATTGCTTATGCAGGCTAGTCAATGTATGAATATCGTCCGTTTGCAGGAAACGCGGATCATATAGAAGCGTCAACTTTCGTTTCAGTTCATCCACTAACAGTTTATTGCCCGATGCACGATACAGACCATCCTGTTCAATGCAATCGGCCTGCTCGATATAGGCACAGATATCGACAACGAATCGTGGCACATTCGGATGATCGGTCATATTCAGTTCAAGGAGATTGAGAGGTGATCCAAATAGTGGATACTTTGACTGATCATCTAAAAATAAACTGTTGACCTGACTGCGACGCACTTTCTTTTCGCTTTTTGGCGAGCGATTACTGCAAAGAAATATAAAACCAAATATTAATTTTTCTTAATTCTTAGTTTAGGTTACTTACATGCGAAGTCTATTGACATTGACTAAATTCCAATTGAAACATTAAGCAAACGTATCCAAAATTGGTTCCACATAAAACAAAAATAAAGGGTAAATAAAAATATAAATATTAATAAGTTCATAGAAATATTCATGTAAAATACTTTCACTCTAGCCTACATTCGGTTAAACGCCCATCAAAGGAAATGAGGGAAATTGTTGGCTTTGCCATAATGCAAACTCTAATGATCTCTGATCAAGTCAGTTGACTATCAGCTCCTCGACTGGCTTCCAATGCAAATTGCGTATAACTATTTATCCGCCCACCCACAAATATGTGGATATGTCTGTCACCTTACCTCATCCACACTTTGCCTAGCCTTTTCAAGATTCCCCTACACACACATGATTCATTTGGAAGCCAAAAACAGATATTCAGCAAAAAATAATAATAATCAAGAAAGAAAGAAAACAACAACGACAACAACAACAACAACAATGAAAAGTGAAACCAGCTAAACTTTCATTAACTAAAAAATGCAACAACTCTCAGAGAGACATAGGGTGAGAGAATAAGTGATATGGAGATATATTTATATGTACATGGAGAGGCAGAGACACAGACTGGCAGCTCACATTCCGTTTCCCATTCATGTTGCACTGTGTGGGCGGCACTCTCAACCTTAAAAGGCTTTGCTTTACCCAATAAAATATCCACAATAGGCAAATACATTTGGAACCACGGTATAGATAAAGACTGGAGAACATTTCTAGTGACAGGATGCGCCAATTTATTGAAAAGTTTTATAGATTTCAAGAATTTTTGCAAGACTTCGCAGCGGTCTCATAGAATATTAAAAGCATGAATGAGAATGATTTTTAATATATCTCCATTGATTATATTCAATTGGGAATGAATCATCGAGTCAATAGTCCCTAAAAAGTCTTTTCCTGCTAATCCAACGAATATTACCCAGTAATCAGTGTGTTCTTCTAGACCTAGCTTTTAGTTAGTATCTTTGTAATGTAAGAAAAGAATTTAATTCACATTCAACAAAAGACTTAAAATGTAGAAACCTTAGTCAAAGTTTATAGAGGTTAAAGGATAATGAAGAATGTTACATTTTCACATATATTTTCTCTACCAAGAATGTCTGAAAGACTATCAATTCTCTTCTTAGAAAAATTTATACATATTTGATGAAAAACCTTAGATATTTAAAGAACTATATACGAACTAGAAACTCCTATATGAAAATCTCCAAATTCACATGAATTCTGAATGTATAAATCAAAAGGAGAAAATTCCAATGTAAAGACTTATGTGTGTGTGTGTGGCATATGATTTTATTACTATATGTATTTGGCAGATCGTATGACTATAGCTATTAGGAACATGTCAATTTGTTTGTACTTACATTTCTTAAATATTTGTGTCGTTATGGACTTTTTATCTTCTTCGCCCGGCAGTTCGGTCAAATTGCCAATTGAGGCGCTCTTTGAAGCGTTGCAATATCGTTGTCTGTTGTGTCTGTTGCACCTCATTATCTTCCTGAATTTGCTGTGCACGCAGAATATCAGTCACTGGCACAATCTGAAATACAAAAACAAAAACCAAACCGAAGAATTACAATCACAATCAGCACCAAAGTAAACAGAGACAGAGAGACAGAGGAGAGAGAAAAAGAGTCAGGGTAAGAAGACACGCAACACATGCATTTAATAAATAAGTTCCATGTGGTGAATTGTGGGTTGGTTACAAACAAAAAAAGTGCACAGAAAGAGTAATATATAGATACAATACAATTGCGTGGAGCACCCAACGACTGAGAGGGGGGAGGGGAGGGTCGGAGTGGATAGACCGAACCTCTAAAGATGAAGAGGTGGGAAGTGCACAAATTGAGATACACAATTTGAGAAACGGCGGCAAATTAATTGCAGCATTTCGTGCTCGATGTCGATGTCGATGTCGATGTTGGGCCATTGTGTTTTTTGTGTTGTGATTTCCCTTACTCGGTTTTGTTTTTTATTTTTCTTTTTCTTTCGAAAAGTTCATTTTGTTTTTGTTGTTATATTTGTTATTGTTTTTATCATTTTCTTCCCTCACCCACTTCAGTATTTGGGGGGTTCATTTTTCTTTTACGCTCACCGTTGTTTGTCTTCTTTTCGATTTGCCTTTGTCCGTCATTTGTTATCTTCCGCTCTCCCTCTCTGACTCTCTCTCTGTCTGTCTCTCCCTGTCTCGTTTCTCACTTGCAAAAACAGCAACAAAAAATAGCAACAATAAAATTTATCAAAACAAAATACAAAAAAAAAGAGAAGAAAAATAAAAGACAGAACAAATTTGATACAAAAATCCTGAGCTACGCTTGGCTTGACGTTGAAATGAAAAGTGTATGTCCGCAGGGCTAATAGTCTTGTATTTAAGGTCTTTTTTCTCTTCCTCATCTTTTATTGCATAAGTTCTTTATTTTGTTTATCGTCGTCTCTGGCATAAACAAAAAACTCAATTCCACGACAGACCCCGCCTGTTCCCTCTTGACCCATTGTTTCCCCCTCTCGATCAGTTTTGCCTTAGAAACACATGGCACACTAATGCATTATTGAGTAGCAAATTCAAGCCCCAATTCCAATAAAATTTTGGTTTATTATTCCGATCAATTGCTGATTGCTGTCAAAGCAACTCTATGACAATGTTATCGAGACTGAAAGTGGTAAATCTTATTATTCGTTATCGAAAACTCAAGCAACTGGATGCCTTAAGTTCTATGGTCAATTGATCATGCACAAGATTGACAACAATTTCTAAGCATTGGACATGGGCGAATCCATGGGGTCTGGACACCCACGATATGTATTTGTCTTCATTCGGCACTTTATTTCCCCAAATAGTGAGTTTTCAAAGTGATTGTGAAATTTTGAGACAGAATGCTTTCATCGAAAACTACTGAGCCGAAAATCTTGATCTAGATCCGTTCATGGTTTTAGACCCTTTTCGGATGCCTGCTCACTTTTACACAAACTTGGATTACACTTTGGTTCCACTTGAATCTACCTTTACTTATTTCATTTTGAGAACTTTTTCCACACTTCTCTAACTAACAAAAAATACAAACTAAAAAGTTGCTATTATTTTTATTAGTTCAAATATGACTTAGGCATTTGTACATCTATTTCCCTGACTTTTGTATATATTGATTGGTAGTTTAATTGACCAATAAGTTAAGTTTCTTAATTAACCAAGTTTGTCTATGTTCAGATGTCGTCTAGGCCTTTCTTTGTGCACACTTAAAAAGCGTCGTTCATGATCTTCTCAGAAGAAACCAGATGGTAATTCCATATACATATATATATAATATTTTATATTTATATATTAGATCTCAAATCGGATTGCCTGTGACTGCCCTTTTCATATCGAATCGACTATGACTCGATGTTTATAAACAAATGTGAGTATATACATATATTAAGGTTAATGATTTCATTAAGTATAATCTAGCGGTATATGGTAAGTTATATAAAAAGTATTGAGAAATGAGAGGCTGAGATATTTATGAATCAGTTGATTATGTCCATAAGAATGGAATCAATACAGACAGTTTTCAAAAAACAGTTTTTGAATTTGAAACTAATAGTATTTTTGTATTTGGTTTGAATTTGGCTTTTTGAAAATAAAGTAAAAACAATTGGCAACTTGAACCGAATCTCTGTTGCTTTGTTTTTTTTTTTTTTTTTGCAGTGTTGCTCATTTTTTAAGTTTTTTGTTTTGTTAGTTTGCATAAACATAACACATACAACATATATGTGTGTGTGTGTGTACAAATCGTATTTATTCGAATATGTATATATATATGTATATTGCGCAGTTTGTTAGTATTTTTTTGGACTTGTTTATTGCTCTTTGTAATCTGACTGGTACACTATACAGAAACGATCTGTTTGTTTTAAGGGTCTTTTCTCTGTTTCTCAGTCTCGGAAATCATGTGTTCCGCCATTATGCGGGTCGGATTTTTAAAGAAATCTGATGGCCATATCAAATGGCTGTGGGAATAAGCACACTTAACGTATTTTGCATCTATCCGGAGACAAACAAAAACTAATGGCAGAGTATTAAATGGCTTGGTATAAGATTACAAAGCTAATGCAGAAGGGTATGCGTTTGCCTGGCCAAAAATGGCAAAAATCAAATGCTCTATCGTTATTTGATTTAAATTTTGGTGTGCTACAGAGCTTGAACGATTCTTGTTTTAAAAGCAACAACGTTTTTTTTATGAATATGACCTCGAATGTATACGATTATTTTGATTGTTTTTGTTGTTGTTGTTGTTATTTTTACCCCCATCTGATTCACTAAACCAACAAAACTAAAGCCAAAATAAAAATAAAGACACAAAACAGGCATACCAGAAGTTTGTATACCCTTTTCCCAATGCTAAGCTTAGAGAGCCTTTAATTCCTTGACAATTTTCTTGAATTCCACCGAACTGAGAGCCACTTGATTAGAAAGGGTATCAAAGGAATATGATTGATTCGATGACAAGAATATTGCGTAGGCCGAAAATGCTGACATCGACAAGAAATCAATGTAACAATTTCGTTTGAAATTTAAAAATCAAGAAAACCAGGCTTGACATCCCGAGGGAGTGGGGTGGCAGGTACGGGTAGGGGGAAATGAGGTAATTCCCCTATTCTATAAAAGCAATTCCAAAAATATTTGACTAATGATTAACTAATTTAATGCTAATCAATATCAGAAAACAAAACCGGTTTGCAACAAACTTGGATACATGCTCTTACATTCATTTAAATGCCGATTACATATACATATATGTATATGTTGGGCGAGAGAACGCACACACACACACATACACACACACACACTTACATACATATATGTACATATAGACATATGCAAAAAAATAAATAATTGTCGCTCAAGGGGAACGACGCTGGGAAATGTGAATCAACACAATGTTTTTGGGGTCTTTTGCAAAAAGTACACTGTAAAAAAAAACAGAAGCTTTCATAATTTTATTTGTTTAAGACATCATTCTTAAAGGGCTAACACAATTATATATTAGAACTTGGCCATCCATTATAAATCAATCCGTACTTGCCCCTAAAGTATGCAAAAAACTAGCAAGAGGCAGAATATTTATTTAAAAAAAAAAAAATCTAAATTTTTCACGATCAATTTTACAATGCATCCGTTTCATGGATTTCGCCAGCCAAAAGGAATGCATATGGAAAGCAATTCCATGAAATTTTTTGCATGCCGCAAACAGCGAAGAAAAAAATTAAACAAACAGGCAAAAGAACGTGAGGGACAAATAAATAAGCCAGAAAAACCAACAGCAACAAATGGCAAACAAAGTGCAATAAAAATTATTAACTATCAACAGCAAAAAAAAGATCCGCCCCATTTTCAAACTGATACAACGAACAGAATGTACCGATGGCTTGGGCCAAGGATAAGATAAATCAGGATAGATAATGGTTGTTAATAATAAAAGGTTATAAAATTTGATGTCAATTGATTTGATTTACAAGTTTACATAGTCCCTCGAATTGGCATACCAATTGAATATAGTCAAATTTGAGGTTTTGAGGGATCGGAAGGGGATAGTGCACATGCAAGGATGCAAAGATTCATAGATTTTGGGTTATGCTCATGCTCCATGGACTCACCATATCTTCCTCATCCTCACAACAATCCATGCGTAGCAATTGCTCCCTCCAGGCTAATACCGAATCGGTTAACAATAGCCGTGCCTGTGAACGAACGCGTAACTTTCGTGCCGAACGGGGTCCTTGAGCCAATGAGGCACCAGCTCCACGTTTTGTGCTGGCCGCAGCAGCTAATACAGCCAATGCCCAATCCTCTTTGAGGGCATCCAGTCCAGAAGGATCCTCACAACTGCATCCGCTGTCGTCGTTCTGATTGCTACTCCCAATGACTGAGGTGACTGAAGTGATGTTGCCAAAGTTCTGGGTATTACTGGTATTTGTATTGGTATGGTTGTTGGGTATTGGCGGTGCTGGACGATGATATTTTTGGATGCGTGGCGGGCGTGTCATAAATTTGTGATGGATTAACGAACGTTGATAATCATAGTAAATGGCGCTATATTTCTTTGGCTCCTTGGGACTATAGATAATGCAAATGTTACGCAATATGGGATGTATTAAGACGGCTGCATTTGAAGCGGTAATATTATTATTATTATTATTATAAACAGGAGTGCTAGCACTTTGATTGCTAATTGAACTACTAATCGAGCCCAATGTCGCTGTGCTATTGGTCACTGTGCTACCCAGACTGAGTGTTTCCAATTCGTTAGAAAACTGAAATTCATCTCCCGCTCTCTCCCAGGCACTCTGATCCATCGATATTGTTGGCGAGGGCAATGAGGGCGTTGGCGGGGGTGATGATGTCGGTGATGGTGACGTCGATGGCGTTGGCGATGGCGATGGCGATGGCGATGGAGACGGCGATGGCGACAAAGACGTAGACGAAGACGTTGGCTTTTGGCATGTGGATGAGATGATTGCCGTTGGTCGCTTAGTCACCAAGTGACTCGCTTCAGCCGCAACTTCGTCGTCATCTCTTTCATCGTTCACTTCCCTCACATTGGGTAAATGTTGCAGAATTGGCTCTAAAGTTTTAAACTGCCATATGGGCTGATAAATGGATTCCTCTCCATCGTCTCCATCTCCCTCGCCATCCCCCAGTTTCATTTTCTCATCATTTTCATCCTGTTCCATGTGTTCGACAACTTCCTCTAGTTTTTGGTTTTGTATCCCTTTCATTTTATCATCTTCGTTGTGCTTCTTTTCCTGATCCTCCGTTGTGTTGATATACCCTGCTCTGCTTAGAGCTGTATTCGGATTCCGTTGGGGCACTTGCGGTGCTCTTCGACGTAATTTAACCACACAGTTGTTCTATATTTGAAAATAAATATATATTCAATCAAATACTGATTGATAATTCAAGTCCTACTTTAACTGAGTTTCTTCTTCTCTTTGTGGGTAGGGAATTGAGGTGTGTGGTTTGACTAAATAGTCAAATACAAGCTACTTTCCAAATGGGGGGAGGGAGGAGGGGCACATATTCAAATATGTGTGCGCTCCAATTAAAAAAAAATACTTGTATAAGAAGGTCAAGCAAATATCAATAATAAACAATTATTCGATTAGAAAATGTATTTTCAAATGAATATAAATATGCTTTTTGTGTTGTTTCACTATAATTGAAGCAGTATTGTTTCAAAAATAAACAATTTGGAAAATACATTAAGAGCACACACACACACACACACACACAAACACGAAGGCATGTGAGTTGAGGGCTGGATGAGTGTGTGCGTGTGTGAGATCACACAGGCCGACAAAATTGCGACTCAATGCAAATGGCAACCGTTTTCAATTGAATTCTTGACTAGAATCTGCATTTGAATTTAAAACAATTTGTCTATATAATATATATATACACATATTTATACTTATATTTAAATGAATCCAGCTGTATGTTGTTTCCACTAGGGGGAAATCAGCGGCATTATCTTAAATTGGTCTACACTTGGAGAAAAGTATTGCAACTGGTTCTGCTTTACTGTGTTCCTCTTAAGTATATATGTATATATATTTCATTATCGTCTTTCAAAGTGCACTAATTATCAATGATAATAATTATCATTTGTTTTTGTTTTCTTTTTTGTGAAACCTTTACTTGGATTTTTCACAGAATTTGAGTTTTTAGTTAAAACTTTTTACACTAGTTTTAATGATTGTTTTTGTTTTGTTATTTGCTTTTCTTATCGTATTCTCTGACACAGACACAAACACACACACACACACACACCCATACACACACACACACACACAAGTGCCATGCACAACGAGACTAGCAACAAATTTTGTTGCTGTTTTATCTATTTCTCTAATCAATTTTCAATTTTTTTCAAGTGAACCACCTCACAAAAAGAAGAAGAAAAACATTAAAAAAAAAAAAACACAAAAAAATGTGTATTAATGAATTGTTTTTTTGTTATAATTGTTAACCTGTGTGGAGGTTTGCTGCTGAGTGCTGCTTATGTTGTTGTTGTTGTTGTTGTTGGTGATGATGTTGGTGATGTTGTTGGTGATGTTGTTGGTGATGTTGTTGGTGATGTTGTTGTTGTTGTTGTTGTTGCTATTGGCATTTTCATTGTCATTAATGCGCTGATCGGCAATTTGTTTTGGCTTGAGAGGTGCTGCCATATTGTTGTTGTTGTTGCTGCTACCAATTATTGTAGCTTGCTGTTTCCCCAACTCTTCCGGCTCCTCCAGCATTGCCCCTTCTATCAACGACTTAACCTCTGTTTCTGTTTGTCTCTCTCTTTCTAACTCTCTCTCCGTCTCTAGCTGGGTCTTTATCTTTGGCTTTAACTTTGGTTCGGCTACGAACGCGACAGGCCGAGCGCCCAGCAGCAGCACGTTCTCACTCGCTGACGTTGCTTGGACAACTGGAGGTGAACGACGACAACAACGACTTTGAGACGATGTGCCCCCGACGACGATTGTATTTGTGCCTGGGCCTCTGACTCTGTCTGACTCACACCCGGTATTGGTATTGGGAGAGGCAAGAGCAACGGTTTTTTTTACTCTCCCTCGCAAGCGATAGCAACGATGTAGCCAACGCTCAATGGAGATTGCTGATCGTTGTTGTTGCTGTCGGTGTTGCTGCCGCAACAACAACATTGCCAACGATTTGTCATAGGCACACAAAAATCCACGAACACTTGGATGTAAACTAGCGGCTAAAAAGGTGCTTTGCATTAATTGCCACAATGAAATAATGGGCAAGAAATTAAAGTCACTTTTTTGTGGATCGATCGCTTGAATATGAGATTGTGCTTGGACTAAAATCTCAGCATTTAGAATAACGATCTCAACTGGTTGTTGTTGTTGTTCTTTTTCTTCTTCTTCTGGTTCTTGCGGCAATTGTTTGAGAAACTCATTGACAAATTCCGCATTATGATGTTCATTGATGCCGCATCGTCGCCGACTCCCTCCATATTCATTGCTGTCTTTTGGATTAGCTTGTCTCTGGTGATTTTTATATTTTAGTTGCCTTTTAAAGTCATCAACCAGAGATTGCTCTGGTCGTCGTAACTTAACCATATCCATGTCCATATCACGTTCGACATTCCATTGGAATCTGTCATAGCTGGCCGGCATCGATTTGGGTTGCTGATGCACAGCCAAATTATCATCATAATTATGTACATCCCTACGCAAAAGGCTCATCCATTGGCAGATGCTTTCATTTAAATATATAGATGACAAGGATGACATTTTGATAGGTTGCTTGTCGTTTTTAGGTTCCTTTTTAGAATGGGCATCTTCAATCACTTCCTCCAACTCCTCCTCTTCATTCTCCAGATCCCGCTCTTCCTTTGATTGCTGTAACATACGTCTACGCGATATTCTGGGACGTTTGTGTCCCACTTTTTGGTCCTGTCGTTGCTGCTGCTGCTGTTGCTGCTGCTCCACTCTCAATCTACCATAGATATGTTGATCACTTTGACTGTTTTGCTTAAGTTCACATATTTGATGCATATCAAATGTGGCCTGAGTGTGAAATACTTCATCCACATTGTGTATTATTTCCAAAGAAGCAGCTCCCATCCCTCCACCACCACGTGCCCCTCTGCCGACACAGCCATCAACATCTTTTGTGTTGCCTCTCTGCAATGAACCTGACCGATTCAATTGTCTTAGAGATCCAAAAAACCGACCAAGAGTAGCGGCACTTGACTTTGAATAACTTAAAAGGCTGCGCGACTTGTTTGATTTGCTGTTGCTGTTCGTGTTGGTGTTGGTGTTGGTGGTGGCAATGATGTTACTAATGTTGCTGTTGCTGTTGCTGTTGCTGTTACTATTGCTGTTGCTCGATTCTTCTGTCTGCTGTTGTTGTTGTCGTTGCTGCTGCTGCTGCTGCTGCTGGCATTCACATTGGTCATTTTCACTGTAGATGCCACGACAAAGTTCACATATATTTTCATATATGTTGGCCTCGTTCAAGGATGACGGCAGTGGTGCAGATCCAGCTAATACACCTCCATTAGCAACACACTGACAGAAATTGCAATAATGCCCTTGAGCAGTAAATTTACCATAGCCACAGCCGCGGCACAGATTCTCATAGATCACCGTTGTCGTTTTATTTCGTTGAAAGTATTTATCCAGTTCCGGCATTGATGGCACTTGAACTTGACCGGGACATCGTATGGGAACATTCTCGTATATGTGATTAATTGTCTCAATATTATCATTGATATCGGCATCCGCATCTCTGACATCTGCATCGCCATTTCGTTTCATATCATCCACTTTCTCTGGCATCTCGCTCTCTTTTTTATCACTAGACTAAATTCATTATTCTCATTACACTAAGAAAAACAAACAAACAAAAAAGCAAAGAACACTTGATTCAGTAAAAAAAAAAATATCCTCAATGCATCAAAATTCAACAAAACTGTTCAGAAATTCCCAAAAAATCCTTTTTACCTAGAAAATTCTAGTAATTATCATAACATTAACTAAACTATATAAACGGACTTTATATGAACTAATCCAAATTAAAATCTATTTTTGAGGTTGAGTCTCCTAACCTAAGCTTTAAATCATTTAGCTCCAATTTTTACTCAATGTAAATAATATGAATAAAAAGTTTTTAAAGTAGAAACTTCATTTTTGTAGATTGCTCATAGAAGTGTTCATAAAGTAAGCCAATTTTTAAATCTAAATTTAATTTATTCATTACCATTTGAATTTATTTTTAATGGTTGAAACAAGAAAAATTTGTTCCACTGTTTTTGAGTGTATTATAAAGAGAAATGAGTCATCCATTTCGAGAGACAGAGGGGGAAGAGAGAGAGAGAGCAAATAAAGGAGAGCAGCGCTCTTAAGCGATAAACTGTATTTGCTGCAATGCGTTTTCATTAATTGATTGCAGTCAAACAGTTAAATGATCGTTTGTATGCTGCTCTCTCGCTCGTTATCTTTCTCTACGTTTTTTTGTTGTCGCTATCATTCTTTTGCCTTTCTTCTTGTAGGCCATCTTCTTCGCACACATGCGGGGCACGCAGGCGCCTATTATCTCACACACACACATACGATCAGGAGAGTTTCTGCCTGTCTCTCTCTTTTACTCTTTGCCCAGAACCAACTTTCCTCAAAATTAACCCTTACACCAGGCCGCATGTTTCATAACGACATTGTTCACTAATTAATTTTTCAATATTTTTTTACTTAACGATATTCATCAAGAAAAAAAAAAAAAGGGAACACCATTTTTTGCCAAATGACTTTCGTTTGGCTGTCCAGTCGAACTAATGGAACCCATTTGGGGGTTAACCATATTAGTCTTTGTGTTTGTTTTGGGAGTGTTTTACGTTGTTTTTAGTTTCCTAAGGTTTTCGAACTGACGCCGAATGTGGAATGTGGGCGTGGGCCAGTTAGAAATTGGGGAGAAACCCCAAAGGGGGAAAAAAATACGAAATACCTCTGCATGTTACTTCCTACTTTAATAATTTTGAGATGAAGTTCAAGTTTGTTACAATTTGGAAAATTGGGTTATACAATTAGGTGAAAAGAGCAACTCCTGGGTTCACTCTCTCTCTTCTTCTCTATTTTCGCCATCCGTTTTAGCCCTTGGTATATTTGCAATACATGTTTAGCAACTCGTCAAAGCTCAAACGTCCATCTCCATCGTTATCGGCCTCATCCATCATTTCTTTAATAATGGTCAGATCTATCTCCTCGTCTAGAATCCTCACCAATGCCCTGCGCAATTCATCGCTATTCAAAAAACCATCATCATCCTTATCGAACAGCTTGAAAAACTTCCTCAACTGTTCCTCCCGTTCGGCCTTCAGCATCACACGACAGAAACCATGGAAATCGATTGGGATTTGCCCATTGTCGTGCCATTGAAATTGGGCAACCTCATCAACAGCATTGATCATTTCCGTAACTTCAATCTCGCTAACTGGATGTCCCAAAGCTTCCATCAAACCGCTCAACTTATTCATGGTCATATAGCCCGTGTCCGTCAACATGTCATAGACCTCCTTCAGTTCACCAAATAGTTCTTTTTTATGGTGCTCCATTTTTTACAAAAATTATCAACTTTTTTCAGAATTATTGTACAAATTTTGTGAGAGAGAAAAAAATTAGATCAAAACCTTTTGAGCAATAAACAACAACTGAATATTTCTCTCTGTCCAGACAACTGAACTGGAATTGCTTCTGGCATCAGCTACTGCGATTTCTATAAAATTCCAAATCGGAAAGCAATGAAGTATTGATTGGAAACTATATACTTTTAATGAAAAACTAAGTTTTTTTGTTTTCAAAGTGATAAATTGAATATTGACTAAGAAAATATAAATAACAGAAAATTTTCAAGTCATAAAAAAGATTACGTAATGCATTGGCGGATTCTCTAGAATAAAATGTGGTAAATTTTTCCCCATTAAACGGGATTTAACCTTTGAAATTCTTCAAATTTTGAAATAAAAAGAACAAATTTTCGCTACCAAAGTTTTGAGCTAGATCGGCCACTACATAATCTATATAATTTACTAAATATATATCAACTGGAGATTAAACTTGGCTTCAGACAAGTCTTTTTAAAAAACAAGACAAATGTCATTAGGATGTCATTTTTGTTTCGTTGGATGAAAATGTTCCAAAACCTGTTTTTTTTCTAGCACTAAAAACACTTTTTTGAAAACTTTTCTTCTCTTTTCTCTTCAGTTTCATTGCATTTCAATATATTTACCAAATTTTTAGTTTATTTTTTTGTGATTCCGCAAATTTTGCATACTTTT
The DNA here is from genome assembly GCA_018150345.1 of Drosophila equinoxialis. Classification (NCBI taxonomy): domain Eukaryota; kingdom Metazoa; phylum Arthropoda; class Insecta; order Diptera; family Drosophilidae; genus Drosophila; species Drosophila equinoxialis. The sequence continues at coordinate 2,685,104 of JAECWI010000002.1, read as the reverse complement.
AGGCATGGCTCAAGCTTAGAATGAGACATGAGCTAGACTTACGCCTTTGAGGCATGTGTTTTTGTAGTAAAATACTTTTGATTCAGTCAATTGATTTGAAAAATACCCATCAAGTTGCGATGAATCATCAGACGCTAAAGTACTAAGGGAAAGACTGATTATTCATATTTTACACAATATTAATTTCCCCCCAAGTCGAGTGCTATCAGTCTTTGCATAACACATACCACACGAATACATCAAATAAAATTATATAGACTTCAATCACTTTTTTTTGGTTTCCAAGTAAATAGAAATAACTTTCGAAACACTACAACCAAACTAAACAAAAACAAAACAACAATTCGCAAAAAAAAAAAAAAAAAAAAAGAACAAAACAAATGGTTTAACAATATATTTTGTAATTATTTGTTTGCTGATAAGCTCAGCTCAATGGTTTTTAATTTTTTAATAATTTTTGTCGTTTTGCTTGGAAGTCGAAAGCGCCAGCCACCGAACGCGACACGTTCGTCAATTTAACAGAACATCAACTGAAATTGAACTCAAGATGCTGGCGAATGTTTTTCCATTCTTGGGTGGTTCGCTCGGTCAGTCGGTTGGTCGATGTATTCCCGCTGTCGACGCAAACGTCGCTTGTGCCGACCCGGAGCCAGGCCAGGCCGGGCCGGGCCGGGCCGTGCCGGACTGGGACTGGGACGCGCGGCCTCTGTCACCCCCATGATAAGTACACTGTCCAACACAACAAGCGAATTGTTTACAAGTGATCACTGATGATGGAGTATATCAAAGGCAAGTATTTGCATTCCCTTTTCGATAATTTATTGTAAACTTTCTCAAATTTGTTGCATAGTGTAGGCAAAAGATCATTATAGAATAAGGGGTAGTGGGGTGGGAGGGGCAGACAAGCAAAAGCCCAGAAGCACATCAATATGCAATCGTAACATGGGCAACATGTGGCTGTAAATAGGTCTCTCTCCCTCTGTCTCGGTCTCTCTGTGTCTCCCAGTTTCTCTACAGTTGACGGGTGCCGGGCTAATTCTGGGGCGTGGCAGTGAGAAAAGACGCTTTTTATGCTAAACATATCAAATGCTGGCAGTTGGCAATTTAAATTAGTTAAATTTAAATGATAGGGGGGAAATGCAACTCTGACTGATATCAATTCGTAAATCGACATAAATATCTGGTAGATCAGTTCAGAGAACAGAGAAGACTCTCTTCAGTGGCCAAATGAAATGCAGCTGCCATTTTGGGCACGGTTGAGAAAAAAAAAGTGAGTTTGGAAAGGGGAGCGAAGAGATATCGAATGCAATTGTTGAGGGGGGCGGCAACAAAACGCATTGCATTCGCTTGTCGCGTTCTGTTTCTGCTTTTGCCTTCGGTTTTGGATTAATATGTCGGGGTGTTGGTTTCTTTTTCATCTTCTCTCTCTCTCTCTCCCTCTCTCTCTCTCTTGGCATCTCGCTTGGTCGCTTGATCTTTGAACTAAATTAATTAAGCACAATGAACGCAATTGTTGTTGGTGGCAAAGAATATAGCGGCTGGCAGGCAGTCGAACAGAGAGTCCGATCAAATGTATCCAACAGATACATCACTTGAAAAAAATGCATGCAACTTTAGCTTTCTGTATGTGTGTGTGTGTGTGTGTGTGTGTTGCACTTGCAAAATATGGCGAATATTAATTAGACATTCAGTCCTTCTACATCTTCTAAGAGAAGTTATTAGTTAGCATTTCTTAATCAGTTGCCTTGAAAATTATTTCAATTCAACATTTTTAGTTGAAATTTTTGGCTTTTACTCCGATGTTTGTACAACTAACTACATATATATGTACTTACATACATATATATCATACTTAAAATTTAAAAAGTTGACAATTCTTTTTGAATAAATTGTTGTTGCCCTTTTCTGTTGTTAATTAACCATGAGAAACAGCAGCTTCAAAGTAAATGAAGAAGAAATTAATAGTCTTTTTTGTCAATTGATTATACGTATGATTCATGCTGTTATTTCTATATTTTTTAAGGTTCACTACATTTAATACAAAATCATAGTAAAGAAATCAAAAGAAGGGTATTTGTTAGAGAAATTATTTAAAAGAATTATTGAAATATCTTAGAATCCGATTGGTATATAGAGGAACATATTTTATGTCAACTTGAAATAACATTCAAGTGGTTAATAAACACACACACACACACACACTTGATGTCAACTCAAAAGTCAATCAGTTGGCTACTTTGCGGTGCATTAGCAAAGAAAATTGTCGACAGAAGAAGAAAAACACAAGAAAAGAGAAATTTTCTTGTTGCTGTTGTCGGTCTAATCATGGCAACTCAAATGGGAATAATGCATACGATTGTATGCAACTGAGTAACTAAGTGTGTGTGCATTTTGATGACAAAATTGTTTTTACACAAAACGTCAAGTCAACGAACCTACAAACAACTGATAAAAATAAAGTCAATCCCCAAGCCATGCCAAGATAGAAAGATAGAATAAGAGAGACAGAGATATAGACGGACAGTAAGAGAGAGAGAGAGAGAGAGAAATATGTGTGTAATCCAATTGCGGGCGGCAATTTTAACCTACTTTTGCCTTTTGATTTGCCAAGGCGAAAAATCGCTCCTAAGCCGCACTCAAAACGCATGCACAACGATTAGTCACACGACAAACTTAATGCGACAAGACGAATCAACAAAAAATTGCACAGGGCCGGATTTGCAGAAATTAAGCTAATTGAACGACAATTTGGATACCCTTGCAAATATTTATTGGATTAATTGGCATAAGACGTAACAGAAGGGTTTCTGATTATGGCTCAAAGCGGTCAAAGTAGGTCCATAGTAAAAGAGTTTGATCTGTATTCCATCAAGCTTAAAAAGTTTGTTAACAATAAACTTATAGTCCCCCGGTTTTGCATGGAAAAAAAGGCTTTCATAGACCTCGAGCTGGCAAACCAAAGGTTTGATATCAATCCGAAAGATCGCCAAAAATAAACAACCAATAAGCAATTTACTATATAGGTAAGGCCTCTAGATGTACCTGTTTGATCCGGACTAAGTTTTTTGATCAAAACCAAAATGAGTATACCCAGCAACATTTGAAAGGGTGCAACAAGCGAAACACGCAATGTGCAAGAAGCATGCGCAATGCACTTTATGCCATTGCATCAGTGCACATGACGGTGTCTGGTGAATGGGAGGGCCAAAAGATTAATGGGCGGGGATGGCGGAGGTCTATGGAGGGAATGAGCACACAATGAAATCCTATGTGCTCGGTTGACTGCCACTGTTGTTGGACCCTTTTGCAATAGTTGTGCATATTGTTTTTTATTACTCATTTCTAAACTAATTTGAAGTTGAAGAAATAGTTCAAGAAATACTTGCTACAACAATACTCTACAGCAAACTTATTAATTAGCAGATAACTTTAGACACTACAACTTCAAACTGAGAAATCAATATATGACAAATATTTCATTAGGTATATATCACTTTCACTCATACAGACATACAAATACGGTATAGGGAGAGAAGCTAAGGTAGGTGTTCCTACATACCAACTTCTACACAATGAGCTATGCAAATTTATTTTTATTTCTTTTTTTTTTTTTTTAAGAAAACAATGGCCATAATAAAAGACATTCAACAATATTGTATTAACGAAACAACAAACCAAAAAGAAGAAACCAGTTTAGAAGCGAAACCAATTTGTGGTGAAATCTTTCGCCTTTGTAAGAGATGCGAATGGTTGATATTTAATTTTTGAAATCTTTGTCAATTCCTCTAAAACTTTGTAAACTAGTACAGAACCAAAAGCCATGAGTTTCCCCCTGGAGACGACACTCAAACATGATTGCCGATTAATTCCTAAAATGAGTGCTTCATAAATACATATGTACATATGTTTATATTTTATGACTTTTATGGGTTATAATTCTGATAAAGTCTTTCAGGCAATAATTGGCTTGAAGAGGTATTGTTTAGTTTTAAGTTTTTTAAGTCATGGGGAAAACAGCTTTTTCAAATTGAGCGTCCTTTCTTTGAAAATATTTGCTGCTCGATTAAACGATTTAAAGAATATTTGTGGAGTACGTTATGCAATTAGAATCTGCAAATTCAAAATTAACAGACAATTCAATAGGAAGCTTTAACATTGTTCTGTTAAACTAACAGATGTTAAACGTGTTAACAGTGGCGACCATTTGCAACTCTTTTAGAGTTGCCAATTGGTCCTTTTTAAAGAAATTTGTTTGTTTTTGTTAAAGGATATGGAAAAGTGTAACTTACCCTTAGATTAGTTTGGCCATTATGAAGTGCCATGCCGAGGCTTAGATTCTGCATTGAGCTGGCACGAAGTTTGGCAACATTTTTACTCTCAACATCCACCGAAGAGATGGAAAGAGATGGAGATGATGTAAGATCCTTTGATGTTGGTGTTGTTGTGACAATTGTTGGTGTTGTATTTGGTTTTGTGACCGATATTAATGTTACAGTTATTCCAGTATTATTTAAATTATTTGTATTATCAGGTGTTGCTGTTGTTGTTGATATTTGCGGTGTTGCTGGTATATCAAATGTTGCCGATGCCGATGTTGCTGATGCTGGTGCTGATGATGATGATGATGATGATGATAATTGGCATTCGCTGCCATTATTGTTGTTGTTGTTATTATTATTTACTGTGTTGCTGATGTTCACATTATGGCTTGGATGGTTTGTACTTTTGGCATTGGCATAGAACACCTGTGAGATGCTGCGAAATATGGTGCGATAGCCCCTCTTATGCTCCGCATCGCCAGCCATGACTGAATATATATAAACACACACACACGCAAACACGTAACAAAAAAAAAAAACAATAATTACACTTTAGTTTTGTTTTGTTTTATTTTGCTTGTTTATGATTTTGTTCTTCTTTATAATCTTCACATAACACTGGAAAACAAAGAGTAAGAAAACCGAAGAATACAAAATTTACCGAATTGCAACAAAAATTTCAAAAGACAGCCATGGTTTCTTCTTATCGCAAATGCAAAATGGTAACCACTAAACGGTAACACAATCAATATAGTCGACCTACTGAACGTTAGTAGAGGGGGTGTGGCTGCGGGAACGATCTCTATATGTTTTACCACCTATACCTATAACTATATGTACCTACATAAATATAAATTAGACGTATGTATATACAACAATTTCCGCACTCAGCAGGCGGCCCCACTGGCAACCGCAACGGCGACAACCAACTAAAACGCTCTGAAGAGCGCAACTAAACACCGAGGCGCCAGTGTCAGCAGCAGCAGCAACAGCAACAGCAACAACAGCAACAACAAACTGAATTGAGTTGTTGTCGTAATCGCTGTTGTTGTTTTATTTTGCTTTTTGGTTTTGGTTTTGGTTTTTGTGTTGTTTTTTTATGGCCACGTTGTTGTTTTAGAGGGCTTCTAGCCTGCACAGTGACACAATGACATACGAAATTGTAGAGCCAAAATATAAACAGCACAAAATAGTTTGGAAATCCTTTATTGAAAGGATGTTGGCCGTATCGAAATTTACTTATCTAGCCTAGCCAGGATCCACATTGGAGGGACAGTCAAGTTTTAACTGAAATATTTTCAATACATTTTGATATGAATTGAACTAAATGAATTATTGAAAACATTATTCTTGAAAAACCTTCTAACACTTAACTCTCTTGGGGGAGGCAGCTGCCACTAACTCAAACATATATTAAGTGTTCCTGTGTTAATTGCATAATTACTTGAATATGATTAAAAAACAATTCGCAATTGCTATAGGATATTCAAAATTTCAAAAAGAACATACATATAATGTCATGTAAGGTTTTGCTCATTAATCGGAATGAAATCCAAGGGATTGAAGAACAAATTTCCTTAAATTTTTGTTTCAAATATATATGTAATTCATATAGTTCAGTTTATATGAAGAAGGCGTTTAATTTTACTTTGATTGAGGAACTTTGATTGGATTTGACCAAAAAACTTTGCGCCTAATATAGTTTCCATTGATTTTTACTTTAAAAATTTTGACCAACTTGAAATTGTTTTCCAACCACTGTGGTCCCATGTTACTGTTTTACACTTTTGTGGGTTATTTCTTTTATCAATATGCCTACACGAGGTGTTGGTCGCTGTTCTAGCGTACCGTATCATATCGAGAGACTTCTCTATCTAGCGTGTGTGTGTGTGTGTGTGTGTGTGTGGGAGTGTAAGTGTGCGGAGGTGTATGTGTTTTTGTTTGTAAAGACTCTTCAAATTTTCACATTACTCATACTTGAAGTGCCTGAAAAATACCCAATCGGCTCAAAAATCCGCCCCTCCAACGATGACAACAAATTGCAATTGCAATGTATTTATATTAAATTTTTTATTATTATTTTGTTTTGTTCCTCTTCGTTTTAAACAAATCCGCTGTCGCGGCACGTACGCGTTTTAATTGAATGCCGCAGCGAGAATCAACAAAATTAAAAAGCGGGGGAAGACAACAAAACAAAAAGAAAAACAAAATGAAACCGATTTTGCAGACACAAACAGCCACAACACGATGGCTTCTCGGTTGTCACACGACTAACCGACTAAGCACAGACCCAACCAAAATCCAAAAAATAAAAACCAAAATCAAAACCCAAAAACCGAGAGAAAAAAAAAATAAATAAAAACCAAAACACAAAACACCATGAAAACAATACAAACAAAATTCAAAATAGAAATAGATGTAACCCAAAGCTAAAGAAAGACACCGGCCGCACCTTTTAGCCAACTAACCAGCCAACCGTCGACACTAACAACAACTACAACAAGCCCATCAACAAACCAGCCAACGACAACCGTTACCTGCTGAACACCACCGCCCCCACACCGCTCCCAACCCTATGAACGTCTCTTAGCCGCATCGATTAAAAATGTAATCATCAACAGTTAACAGTTTGCTCGACTCTTTAGTTACCCATTTTAGTTTACACCCACTTAAATTTCAACACCAACAACATAAAGTGTGCATACCCACAACAAGAGTACCCTGTATAAGCCACACGAATGACTTCTGAATAATATTTACATTTATTCGTAAGACTGTGTGTGTGTGTGTTGTGACTGAGTTTCATTTGGATACAACCAAAAAAAGCAAGTTACATTCGCTCGTTAAGGTGCGCAAAACAATGATCAAAAACACTTTGAGCAACACGCGGGAGGTCCCATAGAATAAGACAAAGAGACTACTAACATATGACGAAATTATGGCCGCAACTAACTTTAGTTAGTGGTCATAACAATGCCAACTAAAATGGCAAAGAGCTATCATCGAAAACTAGCTCAATCAAAACGAGGGAAAATGCCTGAGGCTCGATTTAAAGCTTATAAGAACATAAATCCAATCCCAATTCAAACCAATTGAAATGTTATTAAACATTCACTAAAAACTACTCGCCATGACCTACTTTCTTTTTATAGCATTCAGATATTGATATCCTGTCTATCTTGCAAAGATAGAGGTTTTATCCATGGTAATTGAATTTGGCATGAAGCATCTGAAAGATCGTTAGCTTTTCTTACCATTACAATCTTTGGAAAAGTCTAAAACGTTGAGATCATGAATCGTAATCGTTAATCAGATTGGTTTCTCTTATGCTTTTCTATTCCTATCAGCTCTTGGTTTATCCCCTAATAAGTTGCTTTTGTTAATACTTATTTGTTTTAGTTTATTCATTATACTTTTGAATGACTTTACCTAATTTGAAACCAAATCTAACTATCTATGAGCAAAACGATCCAACAAATAGTTCTAGGAGGGCAAATAACTTCTTTTATCTATAAGTTTTCAGTGCTGGACTAGCAATCAAACAGTTGCCAAGGGCCCTGAGTCATGAAGACGGCAAAATATTTAAAAAAAAAAATGGTAAATTCCTAATTGCAACAATATATTTAATTTATGTATTATAAAAAAATGCATCCACAAAAAAATATATATATATATGTATATACACTTATATCGTTAAAAAAAATGACAACACCAATCAAAAATTGGCCGATCTGCACAAGCGGCAGCTGCTTCAAAATGGGCACAAACATCAGGTCAGGATGTTTGATTTAGACAACACTATCCAATATGCTTAACGACGAGGATGTACGCAACTCACACAACTCCTGCATCAGGTCACGGAAGAGCATCGGATTCACATTCACACTGACCTTCATTAGGAGAAACCAATCGCCAATGGTTAGATCCCTGAGAGCTCGTTGGACATGCCGTTTGGGCATAAAACGCAATTGACTGCGAATCATTTGCACACGCACATTCTTGCTAAGTATCATGGCCACGCGAGAGAGGAGATTCAGGCCCGACATGATGGCCATCAGTAGGAACCAACACCAAAGGAATACAAATATCTTCTCATTGAGTATATTCAATGGTAGAATACATAGATTATCCATAATGCTGGCAGTGCCACTTGAACCATACTTGAGTACCTCACATTTGGCAATTTTGGGAAAGACCCGAGACGATACACGATTCCAGCGTTCCCAATCATAAAAAGGTATTGTGGTTAAGGCATGTAAATATTTCGACCAAAATCCATTCAAAAAGATCTCCAAGACGATAATGTTTATAACCTAGAACCATAAAAATAAACACAAGGAATTTCGGTAAATCATCGATAGAAATGTATCTCTTAGGAAGGCATTAATCGACATCTTATCTCCAGACTTTCATTCTACTCACACTGATGAGAAAATTGAGCAGCTCACAGAAGACATATTTGGCCATGTAGCAGAAATGCATATCCTCATAGTCGGTGGTGAAATATTTGACCAAAAGCCTCAGTCGGGTGTTGTAGGTCTCCTCGGAGAGCAAAGCTTCACCCACCTCAGAGCAGAGTTGCTTGAGACGTTGTCCTTCCCATACTTTCCACAGACATGAGGGGAAATAGAAAATAAACGATTGAAATAGCAGCAATATGATGACCCATTGATAGTAACGTAAATATTCACGTTCCGTTTGGCCCCGCACCTCGGGGCCAACACCCTCGGCAATTGTCATGGCTCGGGCATAGGCTTCAGTATGTTCGATTAGTCGTCGATAGGAATGACGTGTGTTTGCTCCTCTTAGAAATGAAAATCTGCTTGATTTGGTTGTGGTTGTTGTTGTTGTGCTCATCCTTTGAATGTCGGCTGACATTGAGATTGGCACAGGCAATTGCAACGTGTCACTCTCACCATAATCCTCCATCTTAAGTATATATGTGCCCATGGTCCAGCAGTACGATTGAATATAATTGATATTCTTCTCCTCGCTAATGCATTGAATTGGATCACCGAAATACTGACGGGCCGACAGCAACAACGAACAGGTCAACAAAATCACAACGGTGCATTTCGAATGGATGGTGAAGCAGGCATCGTAGATCCGTATAGATTTGTATTGTAAATATTTCGATAAGGGCTTCACCGCCGAATACATTTCGCGAGCCTCCGGAAAGAGCTTCTCGAGAGCTCTTTCCAATTCTTTTTCTTGTTGCTACTCCGTCGGATTAATGGCTTTTCTTCAATTATTATTTTCGTCCTGTGCTTGAACTTGTTATTCAATTGTCGTCGATAGATCGGCTTATGAAGACTAATTTTAATGCTCTTTCTGCTGCTTGGGCTGAACTGATGATGATGCTGATGCTGATGATTATTATATCCAACACATATAATTATACCGTTATATTGATCGTCACTGGATTTTACATAATAGTTTTCCTTTATCCGTGGCGTCATCATTAACTACTATACATTTATCCCCATTTCCCCCGTTTGTCTTCACTTGACCGAAATTAAATGTTTTTCTCAATTACAAATTTATTCATTTACAGTGTTGTTTTTCATTAGATTATTTCTGGGTGGGTATTTGCCTTTGACATAAAACTAAAAACTATTAATTGTCACATCTTTTTTGATTTTAATAGAAAAGGCAAAGGTTATTAATTCACATGGGAAATTACTATTATTTGTAATTTCAAACTTAATTTGAACTACAAATACTTTAGAAGGATCGCAAAGCCACTAAATTAACTTCTTAGAGAGGAACTTTTGAAATCGGAATCGCCATCGCTAAGCAATTTCATTGCATACTTTTGGGCAGAGCCACTAACCAATATTTCAAAAGAGATTTGAAAATGAATATAAAGTCACTCCATCCATAGATAGTTTTTGGAACTTTTGACAAGTGCAGCAGCAATCAATTTATTTCTGGTCTGTGTGTTTTCTGATTTATATATGTATATAGGTATGAAGTATATATGACATATCTACAATTAGCTAATGCAGTTTATTTGTATAGCATCATTAAAAATGTTTCATTATAATTGCCTTGGAAAATGCAACTAAAGCTCAAAATAAAAGTAATCAAAATCAGTCATTCTAATGCTAATCTGATCTGCATCAATTTGGTGAATTAAAAATGTAACAAAAATTAAATCACAAACAACTTTAAATTAGGTCGTTACATATTTTTGCATGAGTCTGCTGAACTCTTAGTATTTATAGCTTTGTTCTCTGATTTATTAAGATTTTGATCATGACATATATATATACATACATACATATGCATTTACTTAAACATTTTCTTTATTCTTTTAATGAGATTCAAGCTACTGCTTCAGTTTTTTGATTCATTTGTGTGGCATACTTTTAGGCAGACGAAAATCAGAATAAAAAAGACAACGATTCAGTTTTTTGTGCTACATAATTTTAATGTTTATCTTTATTATCAATAGCTTATGACTATAATTCTCATGACATTTGTCTTCAGCCTTCTTTGTTGTGGAATGTATTCTGATGTGTTCCCCTAGTCCAAGTTCAAGAAACCAATTATTGAGGGAATCTGTAACAAAAAATAAACAGAAAAGTATGAAAATTTATAAAACGCAAAACAATAATATTCGTTTGATATTATTATTCTTGACTAGACCATGAAATAGAATAATACACATATCAGGTTTTGGATTTCCAAGAATCCGGTTTCCAAACATTCAGGTGACTAGCACCTGTTGATATCATCAGGTAGAAAACGTACTAATGATAAGTATGTATGAAAACACAAACAAATCCCAGCTAGGTGTTCCCTGAACATGACCTCCTCCAATGCTATTCATTCATGTGAACAACAACAGCAAAAACCACGTCACGATCTGTGAAGCAGTTCGCTGCCAAGGCACACACATACCGACTTTGATATACCCTGGGTGGGCTAACTTCAATCAATATGGCTAGCCATCTAATATACCCATTTCTTGGACCATCGTCGAAGGGTATGCCATAGCGAATCATAAGAGCAAAGGCGGCAACAAGCAGATCATGCGAAGAGCGCCTAATTGAGCATTAAAACTTGTTTGTTATTGTTTTGTTCGCTTTGGCATACTCTCGATTGGTTAACATCTTCGACTACAAATAACTACATATATCTATATAGAAATAAACCATCAGTCAAAGTGTTAACTCTTGAAGGGTATGTATAATTCGGCATTAACATTTAGTGAGCTCTTTGGGTTGTATGCCACTCATTTGTGATGAACTTAAAATTAAATATGTATATAATTTTATTTGATAATTTTTTATTTTCATTTTTGGTGTCTCTTGAAATATGCGGAAGTGGAATAAAAAATATTGTACGAAAAAATATAGAAAGAAATAGCAATCCGCAACTAATTATACCCACAACACAGGGGACTGAGAGATAGGGTGACAAAGGAAGAGAGAAGTGCAGAAAGGGAAAGATCTATCATCTAAAACTCAAAGGGCTGGCTCTCTAAGCCATTTGAATTCTGTGTGTGTGCTTTTTTTTTGAGTTGTTGCTTTACTCCGCCGTAATCATCGACATGTTCCGCAACGTTGAACACAATTGTAATTCAGATACTTTGACTCACTCAAAACATAGAAACAAATTAAAAGAACCAAAAGAGCCGTCTAATTTTTATACAGGTCAACGTTTTGTATACCCTTTGATCAGTGTCGGCCCCTCCCTCTCTCTCGCTCACACAATGACTTCCAATCTGATAGTTTAGTTATAACCTTTCAGCAAGTGTATCAGCCACGATATTCTCAAGAGATTCTTTGTCAGATACGAGCCACTGAATTATAAAAATAAAAAACCAAAAAAAAAAAAAATGAGAAAAAAAAACCCAATTGCTGATTATTTATTATTGTTTATGGCAAAGCATTTTGTCCATGTCAGCCAGAGAACTTCAAGCACAATCAATCTCTTTTTGCCGCCCCTATTTAAAAGGTATATTGACCTCACAATTATATACCCAGTAAGTAAAGACAATTTATACAAACAAATATTTCTAATAGCCACAAACATTTTAGAGATAAGCTCTGAGTATTTGTTTTAGAGGGTATCACCTAGTCAGTATATTGGAATTGAGTTTCATGTTTAATTTAGGGTATGACACATTTGGTCATTTACCATAGATTGACTACAGCATAAGGTATATAGGAAAGGGGGCAAACATTTTTAATTAACATTCGCAATTAATTTTATGAACCGGTCTTTTTATTTTTAAACATTTTATGTAGAAGATAGTTAGACTGTCGTTTTTGGTATTAAAATCTAGATAAAATACTATTATTAATGAGAACATTATGACGCCCAAACAAATTTATCAAACTTTTGATCAACATTCCCAGTCAAGAACATAGAGAACCATTGACAGAAAATTTATCTTTATTAGTTCCTAATTATAATGACCTACAAAAATTATTCAACTGTCATTGGGAGTCTTTTGAATGAATGAACAAAATGTACTTATATAGAGCGACATGATCCAACAAAAATATATTTTGACTACTTCTACTAATACATTGACTTATTAACCTTAACCTCAAGCTTTAAATGAAAAACTACTTCCGTCTTGGCTATACACAAACATACAAACATACATATTTGAATATGAATATCGAGAGGGCAATGTCAAACCTTTCTAACTAGTTTTCAATTTTCGGCCCCAAACTCCAAAATTGGTCTCAAGGCATATAAAACAAAAAGCTTAAAACATAAGTGCTTCCGCTTTTATTTTTAGCATAAACAATAAATAACAAATAATACAAAATCAAAACGTTATGAAACCCACAGGGCAGTAACCCAAGCCGAAGTTTGTTTACCCTAACAGTATATAGAGGGAAGAATATTCAACTTCTATTAAATGATTTATAATAACACCCTAAATGGAATTTCACTTTGCTTACTGAATGCCAAATTAGTTAAAAACCCAAAAAAAGCAATAACAATCAATGTTAATTTTCACTCTGAATGTTCTAATTAACAGGCACGTGATAAAAAAAAAAGATACAACATAACAAATTGAAATTAATAGCTTCTTGACACTTACCTTGGTAACAATATCATCATCGGGCTGCTCTTGAGGGGGCGACATTTTCATTCCACAATATATATGAGATGCTTCAAGCAATTAAACTTCAATAATAACAAAAACAAAAAAAAAACAGCCAAGAAATATAGACAAAAAGTGTGAGGGGAAGGTAAGGGGAGGGTAGGCAACTAATTGCAAATAATGATGATTTGTACTAAAATGCCATAAATTGTCATCCTCTTTGGTTTGATTTATATCCCCTTTTTTAAAAAAAAAAAAATTCTATATATTTCTTGTGATAATGATAGGTAGTAAGTCGCGTACTCAAACAAGTAGAAGAATCGGTATATATATATATATATTTTTGAAGTAATAACTTGTCTCTAGAAACGCGCTCGTTCTAACTGAACCGACTTGTGTGGGGTTTAGTTTTAAACTGACTTTAAACAACGACAAAGCCGACATCGTAACTTGGAGAGGGGCTCGATGAGTTTTTAGAGTCAATCTGCTGAAATCATATGTACCCTATAATCACGCAGAGTTGCTTCACTACCAAAAATTAGCTAAGTTGATCTTCTTAAAACAGATCTAACAATATAATTTAAAGCAGTAATTTTGGCAGTTACATTATCGAAAACTTTGCTGTTTTAGTTTTCCAAAGAGTAAGTTAGTTACTTTGATGCCACGGTATCTGGCAGTCGTTCTCGTTCATTTAATGTTCATACTTGGCAAAAAACTGGTTCTGAATTCTGTTTCACACACACACAAAGTCACACACATGGACAACACATAGACAAAATTAGCACGGCCAAGTTTGGGTTGGTTGAATGGTTGGTCGATCGTCTGGTCGTCCGGGTCTCTGGTTCTTTTTCCACATTGTGTATTATTATTTATCTTGGCTTATATTTTTGGGACGTCACCAAGATGAACTTGTTGCTTGAACTCCAACTCCAAAGCGAAGGTCGTCTTGAAGCTCTGACTCATTGACTCAGACTGAGAGCCATTTGAATTGCCATATTGAATGCATTCGGTGAGTTGTCATTGGCCATTACACACACTTGCACTTGCACTTACTGTTGGCCAGCATTTCAGCCCGTTTCGGTCTTATGCGCTTTGGTTAGATGTTGTCCTTGAGTCTCAAGAAATTCTCGCTCTTAGGTCAATGGCTCGATTAACATATAATATATATATTAAAGCCATGGGCTATTAAGACTTTAATTGCAACCAATTGACATCCAATATGCTAATGCTGTGTCCATAGAAATCTATCCTATATTTATATTTAAATTTCGCAATTCGTTTCGAATCGAATTTTTAAGTTAAGCTCTTAAATCTTGTGAAGGTCATGAATGAATGCCGTATGTAAATGCAATAAAACAAACTTTGGCCCCTCTTGATTTAGTATGATGGTCTTTCTATTGTTAACTAAATACAAGACTGTCTAGACTTTTCTATTTCTGGCCTATCAGTCATAAGTCTTTTTTAATTTACCAGTTCCAATGGCATTTCTCTCGGTATAGGAGATCAAAAAGTCCGGCTAGGAGCAGAGAAGTCCGCTTTGATGCCTTTTGGACTCATTTCTATTGGGCAGTTCCGTATAATCTCTACAGTAATCTCATTGAATTTCAGACTACTGGCTGTCATTTATGCCGACTACAGAGACAACAGCTTAAACCGTTTCGATTTGCATTTCCGATTTCAGTTATCCGTCTTTGTTACCATCTAAAATAGGTTGGCGGGAACTTGGAACAAAATTTGTATGCTTTTAAGGCAGATATCTATAGGTATATCTTATGGCTGATTCATTTGGGGCCTAACTGACTGAACCTGTTGATGTTACTCAAAACTATTCCTTAGAGAAAACTATAATCCCAAGAATAAAATGTCTTTCCGATATATTATGCCAAATTACATTTTCAAATAATGAAACTATAAAAATCAAGTTTATGTTGATTTTCGTTTTCAGTGGTTCATTTATGAGTCTATTTCCATTATTTTCAAAGAAAACGAAGATGAAAAATCTATGTTTCTATAGTTTGCCATTCGACCAAAAATGGGAAGCAGAGACACACACACACACACACACACACACACACACAAGTTAAAGTAACTAAGGTGAGATATTTGCCAGTGAACTGGCTTAGAGCTCAGCGCTCCAATAATTATCAAATGTAAGTTTGGGGTGTAATTAAAAGCGAATCGTTTCAAGGCCCTCGACAAGCTTTAAGCTGCCGCCAATCAGCCATATAGTCAGTCAGCCACTTGAGACGTACTGCGTCGTGGTTAATCCAAACGTCTGGCACTGGTAAATTAATTATTAATGTATTTGTATTTTTGATGAAAAATGTTTTACCGGCAACGCATTAATTGGTCTGAAGAATTATTATATAAATAATAAATCTAAGAACTTTTTGCCACTTTGATGACAAGCAAGTACTATGAAGTTAAATGCGAAGAGCTAACTAACTAACTAACTAGCTAACAGTCTAAAAAATTAAGGAAATCATTTTCAAGCAAATTATATGGATTTGAAATTAACAAAGCGACCAAGAAAAATTTCAATGACGAATTAGAGAAATCAAATAGAGACTAGAGATGAATTCTAGATATGTGTATGTACATATGTTAGCCCATTTCATTTTTATATTTACATTTTCTATTTGTTCGGTTTTATTTTCATTAACGTTTTTTAGGCCTTGGCCACACAGGCATCAATGTTGCGATTAATCTCATCCAGAGCCAGGATTGCCTCTTCGGAGGCCTGATGAGTGCAGACATTGCCATCGCTGAAGACAGCGGGAATACGTTCATTGGTCGACTTCTTGATGGTCTTGATCGAAGAACGAGCACTAATCAGATAGACACTGCCTTGAATATAGAATTTAGCCATGCATGATTGCTTCAGGACTGTATTTTTATATGCTTGACACTTTTGATAAGTGCGTCCGAGATTGTAGCCACCGTAGACCAATTGCTGGGTGGCTTGATTGACATCGGAAGCAATCTCAGCCGATGTATGGGCAGCCACTACACCGCAAGAATGCAATTCATCGTGGGCTGCATCCAAGACCTGAGCCAATTGCTCATCCTGTGCGGCCACACACTCGGGATTGGATTCGCGGCGGGCCTCAATCTGTTCGACTGCCTCCTCCAATTGCTGTTGCGGTTCCACAATAATTTCCTCATACTGATGCACCAATTGCTCGGCAGCATTTTTGCCCACCTGTGTCATGTCATCGACAACACTTTGCACCTGCGCTTCCAGTGGATTGGGCATTGGTTGGCCCAAAGCCACCGCAATGACTAGGCACATGGCCAGAGCAGTGAATAGAAATGATTTCATGTTGAACTCGTAATAACATTAATGCCCACAATTCGACCCATTTATACTGAATTCGCAATAAGCTTCCAGACTCACAATCTATATGGCTTGACCATACTGAGATTACGCCGCTTGTAAATCAATCTATTTATGATCCATCATAAATTCAATAAAATCACTTAATCGTATTCCTATTCGAGTAAAGACACAGTTTTGTTTTTGTTTGTTTCGATAATGTTGAATCCAAAGCTATGTGAAAAATATTTGATCAATGAACTATAACCGGATGATAGCAAGTTTTCAGTTAATGGGTCAATAGACAGATACAAAGGATAATTTGTTTGTTTGATACATCTCCATTTGAAAGATTTCTTACATATAATGTTTATTTTGCTTAGTCCTAGATTGACCACCTTTTGATTGATTTTGAAAGGGTTTATCCTTATTTAACCTTGTGGTAATCTTTGACATTGATATGTCTGTTTGGACGAAACTCTGCGTTAAAGCCTTTTTATAGCTTGGCTTGCCAGTTCATCGGATAGAACGACTATAACATACAGCAAATTTCCACCTAAGAAATATGTATAATGAGACAGATGATTTGTGTAATTCTTTTTGCCCACCAACGGACAAATGTGGATTTCCCATCTGAGAACAACCTACAAATCAGAATCCCTTAAGTCTTTTTCATCTTAATGAAGTTTAGCCAAATTATTAATGAGTATGTTGGACCTGAAAAGGTTAAATATTTTAACAATCGTTTGAGAAACAACAAAGATATGGATATAATAATTACAAACCGAAATGCGTTTTCAAAGTTTGGATCTTAATGAGCTTGCACTTCTGTAATAATAAGCTTGCCTCCTATAATTTAGTGTTACAGTGAAGAAGTTCGCTTCAAATAGACAACCGAATGAAATGGACTATGAACTCTTCTCATCAAGCTGATCATACATAGACATATGTATATATCTTTAGACATGGTAGACAGTTTTGTTTTTGTTTGTTTCGATAATGTTGAATCCAAACTAAAATGTGAAAAGTATTTGCTCAATGAACTATAGTTTTTATAAACCATCTAGACTGTCTTCGTTCTGACAAATCTCTAATATGTATGAACTAGAGCTCGTCCCAAAGATTATATGTTAGCCAATAACTGTCAGAGGTGCGACTTGATAAATTTCAGAATATATTTTCTTTGTAATATTTATTTCCATTTCAATGTTCTGCTCTCAGAGAAAAGGTGTTGTCCCATCTGTCTATACGCTCGTAGAAAAATTTAAACGCAATCGTAAATTAATAGACAGTATCTTCTACTATATAATTAGGGGCATTATTAAGATTCGATTAGGCATTTCGAGTGTGCATTAAAAATAAATGTCTATCGCATCATAAATATTCCTCAAATGGCAATCAATATTTATTTACGAAACTTATCAGGGATTGTTATTTTCGCAGCGACTTTGATCTGTGATAAAATGCTCTACAACAAGAGAGCAAGGAACGGAAACTAATTCAATTGAAAAGAACAAAAAACCAGTGAGTAGCTAGGTAGGTAAATGAAAATAGATAAGTCACAAGTGACCTAAAAGCACCCCCCACCCTAGGCACTTGAATATATTTTAATTAAAAAAAGACAAAAAAAAAAACGAACTTATTAAAACATGTGTGTGCGATATGGACACAATGCCAAAGAAAATGAATAAATTTTCGACTATAAAAGATTGGCCATTGACCAGGTAATACTTGAAATACAATTGAAAAGTCAAAGCATGAAGAGCATACTGATTCTATTGGCCCTTGCATTGGCCACAGTAAGTGCTGACAAAGGGAAAGATTGACAAATTGTTTATTGGTGTTATTCGGTTTTCTTTTCTCAGGTGGCTGCCGCACCACAAACCACCTTGGACGAGTTCAACGGAGTGGAGATCAATGATTTCAGTGTGGTTGACAAAATGGTTTCGTCTGCCATCCACGAGGCTGAAGCCTTGGCCGATGATATTGTGAAGCTAGTTGAACATCAACTCTTGGAGATTGTCCTATACCCCGTGCATCAATTGGAGCAAGCTGTTTCCGACATCGACGCCCGTCGCCAGGAGAGTGAGGAATGTGTGGCCAACGAGGCCCTTCATGTAGCCGGCACTGTGGAAACGGCCACAGTTGATTTCTACAAGTGCGGCCATGATGCCACCACCACCTCGATCCAATTGGTATTGGACACCAAGAAGGCTGTCCTTCAGCTCACCTTTGATGGCTACTCTCTAGTCCAGGAGGCACGCACCTGCTTGAAACAAACCAATTCTCTAATAAAAAAAATCTGCAAGACCAAGTTGACCATCAATGCTGGACTTTTCGCCTTCAATAGTCAGAAATCCATCCGCCATTTGATCGGTTTACGCAAATCAGTGCCAGCTGTCGCCACCGATGCCAAGACCTGCACTCTCTCTGCCACCGAACAGGCCATGTATGAGTTTGGTTTGGTCAACGAGAACATTGACGTCTGCATCTATAATTTGACACACTAAGCTAAATTAGCTAAAGAATTTCAAATAATAAATTTAAATGCAATCGTATGTCATTGTAAAATGAATTTCAAACTATTTGCTAATAGAGGGAAAAGGGGATAATCTATTTTGTTTGATTCTGAGCAATCTCAACTTGGTTATATGTCAATCCAAAAGCAGCAATTTTGATCGCTCAACAGTATAGACGGTATGCAGATTATGTGGTCATACTGATACTGACAAATATGTTTATCTAGCACTGAATAAAAAGCATAACAAACAATCAGCAACATCGCCAATACTAACAAGACTACGGAACTTCTTAGCAAGTTTAGGATGGACAATTCAAGACTGATTCTATATTCAACCATTTAACGAACTACAATTCTAAGCCAAATAGTTCAATTAACAACAAATTTGATTTTAACAATTCGCAAAATTTTTCTATAGTGATATCACATTTTAAAGCTTTTAAATTCAATCTAAAGTTGAGAAATCTAATTATAAAATTTTCTTTTCAAGCGAGTAATTAAAATGCCACAGAAGAGTAAAATATTCCAATAAACGTCAATTTCATCAAGCTCTAATTTTGTTGATTTTAAGAGTGTTTCAAAACTCAAAAACCACAATCGTTTCCATTATCCCCCCTTTCAGTATTTCTTCATCGAGGGGAAAAGCCACCTATGTCGGGAACAACAGAATTGGCTCTACTGAGCCACATGAATTTGATGTAATTTGTAAGTTTTTGAATTCGGTTATAGATTGGCCAAACTACAAATGAAACCTTTGCGTCCCTGTGAATATGTTTAATTTTGGCCATCATTCGTGTTCTAGCTTTCACATGGCAAACTGATCTTCTAATGTGCATTATGATTACGAAAACTCAAAAGTATTTAGGTTTTTGAATCGCAATCGGCCCTGCTCTGGCTTAATCCGCAATGGGGTCAGAGGATCACACCATAGACCCAAGTGGACATAAGAGAGGAGAATCCAGCCAACCAATGTATCAAACAATGCAAAGATGAGCGTCTTCACTCATTTCTATCTAATATTTTACCTTTAAGGTTTAAGGTTAGAATAACTAGTTTCTTTATATTAAGTTATATCTGCTGATTTTCGTAAAAGACTTTTAAACTACATAGTTGAGAATTGGAAGAGATTTAAAAGCTGTGAGTAGAAAGTTAATTTTGATGATTTGTTGAGGATTTTGGGTAAATTCTTCTTTTCCTCATTTCCTTCCCATGAGGATCCAACACTTTAAAATAAAAAGAGTATATTTTTTTTTTTGGGTTTTTGGTTTTATCTTTTTTTATTATTTTTATTGAAATTTTTATATCATACCATTTTTTGTTTTTATTCATTTTCAAATACAATAAATAAACATTTAAACTATTTAGTAGTATGTATATATGTATGTATATATGCATATATATGTATATATAAATCGTTTTGGTTTTTGTTTCTTTTTTTTTTTTATTTTTGTTAAATAGTTAAGTAAGTGTATATATATTGTATTTCTCGTTTCGTCTCTCTCTCTCTTGCGCTTGCAAGTTCATTCGGTTTTTTGTTTTGCTCTCTTTCTGCAATTTCTCCTTCACATTCCTTGTTCACTTAGTCGTTCTTCAAGTTAGTTACTTAGTTGGTTTTGCATCATTGATTCGATCCATAATGATCGAATTTTGATTTTCACTACTACATGTATATATATATACATATGTATATATATATATATATATGGTAAGTAAATTGCTGTATTCTTTCTTGGTTGGTATATATATATATATATATATGTGTGTGTGTATGTATGTATGTATGTAGGTATATATGCATGTATGTAAATAGATATGTGCATATATATATATGTACAACAAATATATATATATATACACATATGTATGTATGTATGTATATTAATCTAAGGTATATAAACTGTCCACTACAAGTACACATAGAATTTGTTGTTCTTTCTTCTCCTTCTCCTTCTCCTCAATCGTTCATTTTTGTTTTTGGTTTTGGTATCTGGCAAAAAGTTGTTTGTTGTTCTTGTTGTTTCTCAGCTGTACATATGTAGAATGTATGCACCGTTATCTATGATTATTATGTAGTTAAAACTAATGTGTTTAATATGGCTGTGTGTGTGTGTGTGTGTGTGTGTGTGTGTGTGTGTGTGTGTGTGACCAACTGTTTGCTTCTCCTTTCAAAGCTTTTATATTTTTTATCATTTTATTGGAGTTTTTTTTTTTTGTTTTGATGTTTCATTTTCAAATAATTTATTTATTAGTCACAGTTTTTTGTTGTTTTTGTTTTAGTTGTTCTTTCTCTTTTAGGCGCATTTTGAATTATTATTTTAACTTTAGTTTTTCATCAAATTGTTCGATTTTTGTTTTTGTTTTTAGCGTGTTGTCGAGAAATTAGAAAGTAAAAAGGCAATTTTGTTGTTTTTATTAGTTTGTGTTTTTTGTTTTGCATTTTTTGTGCTTTTAATTTTTTTGGTTTTTTGCTGTTTTTTTTGGTTTTTGCTTGTTGTAGAAATGTGTTTTAGTTTCAAGTTTAAAAATCAATTTGAAAATTGTCAATTCTTATCAATTTTCAGTTTTGTCTTCATATATATATGTATATATATACATATATATACATTTATGTATATGTATATATATATGTATGTATATATAATATATGTATACATATAATTTTATTTCAATAAATTCGTTACGACACATGGACTAAGACACAGCAAAAAAAATGATGTATGCTTAATTTAGGGCTTCAGTTTAAATTATTCTTCATTGTGTTTTGTTGTTGTTGTTGTTGTTTTAATTGCATAATATTTCACATTTCGCCATTTTGTTTTGTTAATAGCTATTAATGTATGTATACAGAACCTTAATATTTGGTTTCATTGAACGCATTGTTTTTGTTTTGCTTTATATATAATATGAACTTTTCGATTTACAAGTTCTTTTCCTTTTTTGTTTTTTGTTTTGTTTTTTGGTGTTTTTTGTTTTTTTTTTTTTTTACAGGCTAAAATAACATTCAAATGTCTTCAAATTGTCATGGTTTGTCATTATTTATTATTATTCAAAAATTTTGTTGAATATTATTAAGTATTATTATTATTTATTTAATGCTTCAAATATTCCTTTTTGATATGTTTGCTTTTTTTTTTTTTTCTTTTAAAATCCGCGTATCTTTAACTGTTTTTTTTTTTTTTGATAATTGGTGGAAGTTCTAACATGGCCAAGGCAAGCAGATTCATATATATGTATATATATATGGTTTTCTTTTATGTTCTTAGCCAGAGATGGACTCAAGACTCAAGCAATTGCAAACGTTCTAAGGCTAAAATGAACTCTTGACCAATATCCCAATAAGTAGGCAATGGAAAATGTGAAAAACCCAAAAAGGATAATCAATTATTGAAGGCATTTATACTGAGACTTGTCTAACTGTAAGAGGGCAACTGTTTTTTTTATTTTTTGGCAATAATTGTCCAGAGAAAACATTCAAAATTTGTTCTTGTTTGAGGATGAAACATCATCATCACTCATACGACGTGTATGCTCGTGGGGTAAACCATTTCTTATTATACATTATTAGTTGTTAGATGAAAACAATTGAAATACTAAATTTATATATGTATGTACGTATGTGTGTAGTTTGTTTGTATGTGTTCTAGGAAACATATCGTAATAGTAATAGTAATTAGTTGATTGGTTTTTACTGACGCCGATTAAAATCTACAAATTCATTCATTCATTTCACATATGTATGTATGTGTGTATATCTGCTTGCAACAAAAGGCTCTTAACGTCTTACGGGATCAATCCCATCGAATACAAAATGGGTCCAATTTTGCATACATGTAAATACGTATATTATAAGTATGTATGTATGTATATAGTAGATGTATATTTATATATATCTGTCGAGAAAATGGGAGAAAACAAAACGAAAATAAGTTCACTTTTTCTATTGGTTCCTGTTGACTGTTGCCTTATTCTAACCATGTTTTTCTTGCCTGTCTGTCTGAAAAGGGGGGAAACTGCTAAAAGTGGGGAAGAAGGCTCAATATTTTTATCGTATAAAATACGTTTTCTTAAGTTTTTTTCTTTGTTTCTTTTGTTGTGTCGTTCAGTGTGGTGAAAGCTTATTGTCGGAAGCGTTATGCATTTGCGTGTTTTTCTATAATTTCATTTCATATCTTAAACATTTTTGTTGGTTTTACTTTTTCTTTTTTTGCTTAAGAACAATTAAATGTAGTTTTTGTTTTTTGAATTTGCTATTTTTTTCATTTCATTTTGTTTCTTAATTTTAGTTGTTAAACACAAATCTCGAAATACAAATCATGACCTGACCTGACACTTTGATCTACACAGTTGAATTTTTTCTTGGTCTTTGTGCTAAGATATATGTATGTATGTATATATGTATGTATGTATGTGTGTGTGTGTGTGAGTGTGTGTGTTTTTTTTAATTTTTTTGGCGCAACTTTTTTTGTGGTGTGAGCTTTTTGTTTTTGTTTTTTTTTTTTTTGTTTTTGGTTTGTTATTTGGTAAAGACAAAAAAATATTCAAAAAATTTGTAACAATGCGAAAAATTTTTATATTTTTTTGGTTTTGGTTTTTTTTTTTTTTTTTTTTTTTTTTTTTTTGGTATTTGTATGTATATATGTATATAAATCAATTGTAAAATATATATGTATGTAGTTGTATAATTAAATATTGCATTTGGTTTCGTTGAACGTCTGGACAATTTCATTTCATTATAATTCTTCATATATGTATACACACACACACACATAAATATATGTATGTATGTACGTATGTATATGTTTGTATGTATGTATATACATATGTATTGAATAGTTTTTGGTATTATAATTTAATTTCTTTTTATGGTTTTTCTCTACTTATCATTAGCAGTAAACTTTACATTTTAAATAACTACATAGTATGTATATAAGGTATATATGTATGTATATGTATCCGATGTACGTATGTATGTATGTATCCATGTACCAGTGTGTGTGTGTGTGTGTAGGTGTGTGTGTGTGTGTGTGTCACTAAACTATGACAGAATAAAACGCTTTTCTATAAATGTCAAAAAAACATATTTTTTTAGTTAGATACACTCAGAAAAATACACGCAGTTTTTCTTCTTTCTTGTCCCATTTTCTTTCGTAACTTTTTTTGTTTTTCTTTGTTGTTGTTTAAAGGCTTAAAATTGTTCAACTTTTTTTTTAAGCTTGTGAGCAAAATGTTTTCCACATATTACGTAGCTTTTCGATAGTTTTTACTTAGTTTTGTTTCTTTCTGTGTTTTGTTTATTTGAAAATTTCTCAAATAAAATTATCATCGCTTTTTCAATTGTATTTTTCTTTTATTTTTTAAAATTTGTATTGTTATTATTCTTATTTTTTAGTTCTTTGTTTTGTTCGTAAGTATTTTTTACTGTTTTTTTGTTGATAATTTACAAAAAATTTTGATTTTAGTACCTGATTACAATAGGATTTGGTATTATTTTTTGTTGTTTAAAATGTTTTATTTCCTATAATTAGATTTAAATATTTGTTAAAGTTGAGGAATGTTTCAGGGGAAGTTAATGCAACGGGACAGTTGCCCAATAATAAGTATTAAGTATTTAGTATATACTACTAAGGGTAAGCGTAGGTTAGTTATGGCACCCATGTATGTATGTATGTATGTGTGTAGGTATGTAGGTTTACATCAATCGTTCAATCAATCAAACCTTTGCTCGACTTTTTAATGTTTTTCTTATGCCTTGAAAAGAAGAATAATAAGTTAAGGACTTCTTTTAGTTTTGTTAATATATGGAGGGAGAGCGGGAGGAATGGGTGGTATACCTTTTATTGATAGTAACAATTAGCACCGAAAATATCTCACTGTGCAATAATAGTTCCAACAATGATCAAGATCATTAGATGCATAGTAAAGTTATCGATAAATAGCTGACTCTTTCTACTCCCTTTCAATATTATGTATCACTCTACAAACTAATATTATATAATCTGTCTGTAATCAATAAGCATTGCCAAATATTTTGAGAATGGTGAAATTGAAACGGACAACCGACAAATTCAATACGGATGTTTGGCAGGTGTCTATAGATCCTTTACAGGATCTTCTTCTACTTAAGCAACAATAGTTACTTGTTGCAAAACTAAAACTGATTTGTTATTTGTATAATGAGACTATTGAGCAAAATATTTCTAGGACGTAAACTTTATAAAGAAAAGTTTCATTTGCTCGTATAATTTGCTATACAGTAAAAGTTTTCTTTAGTATTAGTTGTTAAAGTTAGTATATTCAAGTCAAAATAAACTTTTGTTATTCTTTGATAGACAACGAAAGAGGAATGATAATAAGAAATGATGATTTTTTAGTATTTGGTCTGCTCTACTCAAAAATTCACAACCACTTAAAGAAGAGAGAGGAAAAAACTAGATAAAATAATGTATGGAATAAAAAACAATTTCATTTGGAATTGGAATAATGAATAATATATATGTGTAGATATCTTGTGTGTGCGTGTGAGTGTGTGTGTGTGTGTGTGTGTGTGTGGTAATGCTGATGCTGCTGTGTATCCGAAGGGGGTTCAGGTAATCGATTTCTAGTCTTATCTGTTGCACTGAGTAGTCTGCTTTTAAATGTTTTTTCTTTCAATTTCTATCTGGTATTGGTTCGATATATGTATGTATATGTATGTGTGTTAGGGCGTGTGTGTGTGCGTCACTACTACATACCACATAATGCCTTGCTTTTTGTATAATATAAAATTTAGACTGAACGAGAAGGGTGAGAAACACTTTAGTTTTAGTCGGCGCCTTCAACATGCACAACAGGAGTTTGACTTCTTTAGTGACTTTTCAACACTGTAAAATAGAAATTGGAGAACAAATCAACACTCACAATCCAAAAACATAGTCTGCAAGCTTTTAAAAAGTTTTAACAGTTCAAACCGCAAAGAACGTGAAATCTGTTCCAACTTGGCAATTTATTTTTATAATTTCTAAATATATACTTTTCGATTCCTCTTTCCCTTTAAAACAGTCATAAATGAGCTCATTTCCTAGGCATGTCAGAAGAAAATGCTACCCTAACCACGGAAAAGTGATAGTTTTCTAATCATTTGTTTCAATTTCTTTCTGGGGCCTAAAAAACTACTCATTAAGGTCAATCTTTCAAATGCTGGCTTAGGGTAAAGAAAGTACGAATGCTTACCAACACTGGAACACTGAATCGTCTCTCCTACCAACACTGGAACACTGAATCGTCTCTCCTATGCAAGGACTTATATGTCGTATGTAGGCATGTATCTTGATATGTATGTACCAGTGTATGCGAAATGATTATCAAGAAAAATATGTTGATCAGTTTTCTGCACTATAAGCAAATTGTGGAGGCAGGTTATGCATGTGTGCGTGTGTCGTGTGTGTGTGTGTGTGTCTGTGTGTAGGCCAATTTTAGAAGGTTGCATTGATATTTGTTTTCGAAATGTGACTTGGTTACGCACTTCCTAAGAGTCTTTTGCATTAATTTTGTGTTTTTACATCAGTTGTGGGTGATTTATCAATCGATTCTTCAGTTTTTTGTTTTTGTTGGTGTTTCTGTTCTTATTCAAGGTTTGATTTACGCTTATCTTGATTTTGTGGTTTTGTTATTTCGTCGATTTTTGGTTTGGTCTTGCGGAATATTGCACATTTTTTGTTTTTGTTTTTGTTTAATAAGTTTTCATTATCATCATTTTGGTTTTCATTTATTTAATTGATTCAAAGGGAAGACATAATAACATTCTAGAAAAAAGGTTCCTAACTGATTTGCTGCTTGTATATATTCATATCATTTGTTTGTTTTTGTTTTATTTTTTATCTTAATACATTTAGTTAAGTATGTATATATAAGTGTATAATTGTTATTGTTAGTTTTTTGTTTTGTAATTTGTTTTTGTTTTTTTTTTTTTTTGTTGTCTTTTTTCAATATAATTAAAGCATTTTCAATATAAATTTTGTTTATGATGTGTAAATATCATTATAATTTGTTTGTAACTTTCATTTTCTTTCAAAATTTTTTGCTTTTGGTGCAACACACAAGAAATTTATGTGTAAGCCCCTTGGTTTAACTTGATTAATATGTATATATATATGTATATATATCAATCATATTTGTGTATATACTTATATATATATATACATATAGCTATATAATACACATTACATATATGCCTATATATATATGTACTTATGTATATATAGACAAAGGAAACGAGAATTTTGACTTTTATTTGTCGTTTTCTGGTTTTGTTTTCTTTGCAAAATCACAAAGTTTTATTTTCCTTTCCTTCTTCATCATTATGTTCGTTTGATATTATATTTTGTTTATGTTTTCTATATATGTATGTAGTTTTTTGTTTTCATAATTGGTTTAATATGCTTTTGTTTTGTTTTTCTTTTTAATATTTTTTTATTAGGACAACATTTAAACATTTAAATAGATATTTTTAGTTTATAGTTTTGGTTTTTCATTATTTTTTTTTCCTTTTCTTTTTGTTGTTTCTTTAAATATAAAAATTGGATGGAATTATGTGATTCTAGTTATTACACGCACTATATATGTATATATATGTATGTATATCTATGTATGTATATATATATAATTATATATATATATGTATTTTAAATACTTGTTTCTTGTTTTTGTTTTTGTTTTGGTTTCGCTGTCTTTTTTCAAATTCGGACCAAAAGTTCTAGATTCTTCTTCTATCATAAAGCAAGGGGGGAGGCGGGTGGAGAGGGGGGATAAGTTAGATGTATGTTTATACAAAACTTAAATAAAATAATATGCATATGCGTATATATATATATATATATATATTTGTATGTATATACAGTATACATAAATGAAACCATTTACTTAAAAATTTGTTATTCTCTTTTTTGGTTTTGGTAGTTTATTGAGTTTGGTTTTTGTCCTTTTTCATTATTTTTCGATTTCCATTTCTTGGGGGTAAACAAAACAAATTATGAAATCAACTGGTCAACTTTGATCAAGACGATATAAACGATCTTTCATCATCAGATAGTTCTCATTAAATGATTGCCTTTAGCGGACAATCGTGAAGTTATCGATAAAAGTTGATCACAAAACTTGCTGTTAATCGGATCACAATTTGAAAAATTGTTATTTTCCCCACATTGAAATCGAATCGAATAAAAAATATATACGAAATTGAAACTGAAACTGAACTGAAACTGAAAAATTGCCAAAGGAATTTCACAAGTGCATTTGGATGATTGATGAGGGGGAGAGGTGGGAGGCGGTAGGCGGATCCCAACTTGCCCTTCTTTGTCACTTGTAATGCTGTATGTGTGTGTGTGTGTGTGTGTGTGTGTATATGCCGGGGGATTTTGACTGAGTGTGAACACAGCCCAAAAATTTCGCCCGTTATATTTATATATTAAATCTCTGAACGTTATATCTATCACAGGGTTGAAAAAGGGTCACAAAATGAAGAGATCTTGGTGGTGTTATTTAAATGTGTGTGTGTGTGTGTGTGTGTGTGTGTTTTATAACTCTATATACCATATATAATATGTATGTATGTATATGTGTGTATATGTATATATCGTTTTGTATATGTATTTATGGTGTATATGATAGATTGTATATGATAATGTGATTTTTAAGAGCTTAAACGTGACATGCACAAATTGTTGCTGTAGTTGTTGTTGTTGTTGTTCTTGGTTGTTGTTTTTTAATTTATTATTGTTGTTGTTGTCTGGCCATTGCGAGTAAATGGTTAAAAGGTGTAAAAAGCCTAAGGAGTATAGTCAGCAAAAATTGTGGTATAGGTAATTCTTTTATCATACTTTTTCCATTTTGTTTTCTTTCTTATTCCTCTCTCTCTCTCTCTCTCTCTCTCTCTCTCTCTCTCTCTCTCTCCATGTAGGTTAGTGTAAATAAGTTTTATTTGCCTTTTTTCTTTATCTTATTGTTTTTCTTTTTTGAATACTCTGTACACTCTAGACATAAAAACAAAAAATAACTAAGCAGATCAATTTTCAATATCATAGCTCGCTGCAAACTTTAAACGGATCGAAAATAAACGGACACGAAATTTGGTAAATATGGCCGCTAGGTGGCGCTAAGTGGCTAAGTAAGCGAGTTGGTATAAGCTAGAGACACCGAAGAGGGTACAGGGCATCCCAAAGTCGAGATTGGCAAAGCCGACTGTCTATTGGTAGAGAATATTTCAATCCTGACATGCACAAGGGTTAACTGGATGACAGAGAAAGAGATATAAGACTAGAAAAAGGGACAGAGAAAGAGTGAGAGACCATTTGTGTGTGTGCTAGACAAAAGTTATATATCATCATCACTTAACCCTTGTGCCACCAAAGATCAAGTTTAACTAAATTCATTGTAAATATTCATACATATAGATAGATTCACATGGACTATATAATTGTGTTCTTTTTTCTCAAAGTTCACAAAATTCAATTAATATATACATTGATATATATTCAAATGGATTTGCCAATTGCGATCAGGCCACTATATATGCACATATACTAGTTAATTAGTTGTAGTAAAAACAATTCCTCAAATAAACTTTATAAAATCATTTTGCACTGGCAAACCTGATCTATGTAAAAATTTCTTTACCTCATTTCTTATACAAGTCTATTATATATATATATATTTTTTTTTATCTGAGATTGCATGTGATACGATTTTGATCAATATTAGCTGAGATTCGATTTTCTTGAGTCATAAAACCTTTTGAGCTGGTTTTAAAAACGAATTTCTTGGGATTTTTCGGTAAATTTTGTATACTTTAAGGAAATAGAAATAAAAATTGTACCAAAAAATGAACTTGATAAACAAAAGACAACGCAGTTTCATAGTTGGGACAAGCATTTGGTAGTAAGGATGCATTTCAATTCGATTTCATATCGATAAATTTTGACAAAACGAAAACCTGGAATCGACTGCTTAAGTAAGGTAAAAATTCCAGCTGGATAGATAAAAAGGTTTTGAATTTTGTCGGGACTTTGTGAGAGTTTTGAAATACTTGAAAGTGCGATTAATAGTGATGACATAGTTTCGATAATTAATCGAATGGCCTTATCGCGATCTGCATCCCAACTAAAGTTAGTTGATTTCTTTGGTGCGTGTTTTTGTTTTTGTTTTCTCTTTGTTGCTTTCTTTTCTGGTTTTTGTATTTGTTTATATTTTTTATTGTATTGCACTCTTTTTGTTTATATTGATTTTCTTTCGTTTTTGTTTAAAATCAACACCCAAATACGTTGGACGCTGCTTTTTCAAATTTGTTTGATTTTTCTTTTGTTTTTTTAGTGGTTTTTGTAACTATACAACATCAAAAATAACTCACATAAAATTCATTCAACATTTGTTTTTTTCTTATTGCTTAAGTATTGTTTTTTGTTTTTTGTTTTTGTTTTCGCCTAAGCACATATGTATAATAATATGGTGTATATAATTCATAAAACATTTCAATTGTTTGTTAATATGTTTTTGGTTGATGTTTGCTGGAAAACCGTTTTGCCATTTTCTTCTGCTGCTTTTGGTATTGAAATGTGTTTTAGGTTTTTATATTTTCAAAGCACACACACACAATAAAAATTTGCAATTTTCGCTTAATATTGTACATTATTTATATATGTATATATATATATATATATATAGGTATATATATATATAAAAGAATGCCATTTAGTAGGTATATTTGGTGCCCAAAAATATTGTTACTGTTTGGTTTGGTTTTTGTTTTGTTTTCCGTTGTTTTGTTAGTTTATGATTTTTGGCTTTTTCACATTGCAAAAAGAGAGTAAACACAAAAAATGAAACAACACTACAAATGTTATTACTTTTCTTTGTGTTTCGTTTTTCTGTTAAAGCCTTGTTTTTGGACAAAATAAGGAATTTTGTTTAGCTTATTATTAATTATTTTGTTATTTGCTTCGTTGGCTTTCCCTTCAAAGTGAAAAATTCAAAACACACAGCACGTTGTGACCTTCTCGGGACATGACACAAAGACAATCTGGTTTAAATAGGTCAGAAAACGGAAAAGTAGTCCTTACATAGTCCTTACATGCTCCTTCTTTTGTAATCGTTTCATACTCCTCTCATATTCCTCATACTCCTCATATATTAGAACTAATGTTCTCATAAGATGTTATCAATGGTTTAACTTTATATATATGTATGTATTTTTGTTCTCTTAGTTCTATTTTAATGATGTTTCTCTTTCTAATAATTGCTTTCGTTGTGACCCATACACACATTTAGAAGGGACCTCTCCTGCTTGGCTGTGTCCTCCTAATCATTTATCTTTGTATTTTGTTTTTAGAATCTCTTGTACTGATCCTTAAGCACTTTTCCTACCATTTTGTTCTCTTTCGCCTCACATGTTAGCGCCACATTTAGTTAGTTTCCCTTAGGAAGGACCTCTTTTCGATCTCTTTAGTTAGTTTCCCTTAGGGAGGACCTCTTTTAGATATCTTTCTGTTCTGAAAGTTGTTCAATCTAGTTTTTTGATTCTCAATCTGAATATTATGGAGCATCTCTTCAATCTTAAGGCCCTTTTCCTTTCCTATTATCAACCTTTGTCTTTGTATCATGAGTCAGATTTTGAACCTATTCAAGGTTCAAGGTTTTCTGTATGAATAATTGTCATTTCTTTTGTTTTGTCTTTGTCGTGTGTTTTTGTTGTCGTTTTCTATATTCTTATTAGTTCATAGTTTTTTTTGCTTTGTTTTATTTTGTTTTGATTATTATTTTTTTATGTTCTACAAAGAGAGACTTTTGGTTTGGTTTGGATTTTTTATATTTTTGTGTTTCGCAAGGCTCGCACAGTTTTCGGTTTGGTCGAATCTTAATTTAAATTTTCATATTTTTTGTTTTTGTCGTCTACAATATTTTGTTTTTGTTTTGTTTTTTTGTTGTAATTTGTATGTGAACAACCCATAGACATGCATATACATCCAATTATTGCTATATAGTTAATACAAGTTTGTGTGTGTATATATCAATGTGTGTGTGTGTGTGTGTGTGTGTGTGTGTGTGTGTGTGTGTGTATCCCACTAGTTCTTTGTATGTATGTATATATCGGTACCAATATATAGATATATATATGGATTAGTGTATTGTAGCTGAGAGAAATTAGGAAGTTCTTTTGTGTTTTTATTTTTGTTTAAATATTTGAATTTGTTTTTTGTTTTGTTTATCATTGTTTGTTTGTTAGTTTTTCTTGTTGTTGTTGTTGTTAAAATCCTAGAAAAATAAAAGCTTTCTAATTGCTTCTGTTCTCATATGTTAGTTTTGAAAAACGTTTGGTTTAAAGTTCGATATATAATCATATATGTATATATGTATATATATTCGGTTTCTTGTGTAATTGTGTTGCAACTTTAGTTCTAGCAAACTATTTCGCATACATATTTATACATATATATGTAAGTATATGTATATATAGAGCCAAACTGAATACACCAAATACTCTGTCTCTTTCTTTTTGCTTAACTCTTTCATTACTTTTACTTTGCACATTCAATAAAACATCCATTCAATTGTTGTTTGTTTGTTTTTATATATATGTATGTATGTGTATATATATTTAAACTATATAATCATGGCACTAGTTTAGTTTACTTTACTTTACTGCAGCTTTTTGCTTTTTAGATTTTAGTTTTAGTGATTGTTATTAATATTATGTTGACCTACATAAACGCCCCGAAAAAAAAACCATTCCAACCACGCCCAATTATGCAAATAAGAAATATTTATAAATAATACATGTATATATATATATATCATTATACAAAATTGTACATATATATAAAATATGTGTGGCACACATTGGTGTAAAAAAAAAAAAAAAAAAAAAAAACCATGCCAACTAAAAAAAAAAAACAATCATCTTTGCCAATTAGAAATTTGCAAAAAACTTGACAAAATATGTTGTTTCTTTTTGTTTTTGGTTTTTTTTTTATGAATCGAAAAAGCCAAAACAATTGAATCTCGATTCTTTTCCCTTCTGTGTCATCTAAAAACGAAATGCATGTACATATATGTATATGTTTTTGTATATTTGGAAAATCTGTACGAAAGGGTCTTGAAAACGATTGGCTACTTTCTACCGATTCTGTTTAAATGAATACCTTAATGTCTATATATCTATTTTTATTGAGAATAGAAAGTATTTTGCATTAGAACAAGTTTTCCAACAAATTTCAAGAACGTATTTTAGAATTTTTTCAATCACCTCGCCACCTTTTATATGTATGTATATGTGTATGTATATAGAGAGTATATGTGTTAATTAACCGATTCGAGCTGAATTGAAGCAATATTGAATTCAGTTTTTCAATCTATTCTACTCAATGATCAAACTCCTCTTCAAAAATCTCAACCCCATTAAATTCTTTTCAAATTTTGCTTGAGAAGTTGAAGTTTTAAAGCCATTTTGTTTTTGTTTATAGTAAAATAAACATTGTTCAGGTCGGACCACAATTTTCTATATGTATGTAAGTGGGTTTTGGTATAGGAACGCCTATAGGATCGACGGCAATGGCCAATTTGAATCTCAACTAAACATTTTATGGTATCAGTACAGTCTTTCAACTACATGCCTAAAATATCGCCAGATCATACTAATATATGCTACTATATATGCTTGTCTTATCTCACAAACAGGACAAATCGTTGAGAATACCTACACATCATAAACTTACTGAACACCTGCTAAGGGTATACAAAAATTCGGCTCAACGCCGAAGTTGGCTTCAAGTGAGTCTTTTGGTATATACAGAAAATTGTATTGTGGTTATGTTTAGTTAATTGTTTTTTTTTTTTATGTTTTTTACTAGCTTCATTTTGCCATTGTTGCTTGCTGGTGTTTTTTGTTTTTAGTATCTATATAATTCTTAAAATTTTAAACTTGGTTTTGGGCTTTTTGCTTTTGTTGTTGTTGCTTAATTGATTTGCTTGCTTTTTGGATTTGATAATATATTTTTCATTACTTTGTCTTTTCTTTTTCTTTTGATTACATATGTGTGTGTGTGTGTTTGTGTATTAGTTTTAAAACTCTGGTTAATTGATTGCTTCTCGTTAAGTTTCTTTCATCTTAGTATATCGTATAAGCCATTCGGTGTGACATTCATTCCATTTCACAATAACGAAAATGAAAACCTGTGAAAACAAAAATCTCAAAACTAGCCAAGATAATGATGATGATCCCAACAAACCGACTATAGTAACCATACTCATTTTTCAGTTCGAACGAAAGACTATGGACTTTCCTTGTTTCTTAAAATAGACATAATTCTCGATTTCCATTTATTTTTGAAGTTGAAAAAAGGCATTTCAATGTGGGTAATCGTCGAGTATTGAAGCATTAATAAACGTTTTGAAAAAGAAAGCTTTATTTGTTTGATATATCAATTTGTTCTGCCCTTGAATAGATCAAATAATCAAAGATCAGGACCTGGAGGGCCTGTTGAAATCAGAAACCAAACTTATGCTAATTTATATCATGAATACATGAAACAGAGTTTAACGTGTTCCTGTTGCTGTTCTCCTCAGGCCTTCTTTCTTTCGCCTCTAAGCGTGTACCGTTATACCTTGGTATTCTTAAGTACGCGAATGTGAGCAACTATAGTTCTGGCTAATCTCTATCGTGTAACCCACTCCCAGCCCACCTGACCTGAACGAACATCGC
Organism: Drosophila equinoxialis; assembly: GCA_018150345.1. Taxonomy (NCBI): domain Eukaryota; kingdom Metazoa; phylum Arthropoda; class Insecta; order Diptera; family Drosophilidae; genus Drosophila; species Drosophila equinoxialis. The sequence continues at coordinate 2,650,148 of JAECWI010000002.1, read as the reverse complement.
ACTCCTAGTGAGATTCAACGTTACATGCTACAGAAAAGATAAAATTTGTCAAAAACGATTCGCAAAGATGGCTAATCTTTCGCTCCTCAAGGACGGGACATTTGCTGATCTGACACTGTGCTGGGTGGGGGGTTTGGCTTCTTTTGAGCAAAGTTGCTTAGGGTTAACAAAATTGGCTTATATCCATTTCTCGTTCGAACGTTTGAATCATTTTCTGCATATCGTTATCATTCGATCTAGATTAGACATCATCTGTTGGTCAAAAGTGGAAAACTTTCTTGGCCTTCTTAGACTTCAAATCAAATCGAAATGTGTGTCTGTGGTGCTTGAATGGTTGTCATACAGAGAGAAAGTAAAAATGTCATTACAATGCTTTATCATTTTTATATACATACATATAATAAATCTTTTTCTTTATACCTCTTTTGTTTATTGTTTAGATTTTGTTTTTTTTTTTTCTTGTTTTTTGTCTATTATAAGGCGAAAAATATCATCAAAAATTGACGTACTCTAGATTGTTTCTTTTTTTTTCTATTAATTTCATTTCATTTTGTTCCTTTTTTAAATGTTGTTTTACATACATATGCATTCATGTATACACATACATATATATATTTTGGTTTTTTTTAATTTAGTAAATTTGTTTTTGTCCTTGAAGAGAGGAGATTACATATCAACAAGTTCAACTCCATATTGAAATAAGTTACATATTCTATATATACTCATATACATATACATAAATGTATGTATGTAAGTATGTATGTGTATGTTGTATATGTAAGTATATTTTGCTTTTGTTTTTGTTTTTTTTATGTTATACATTTATATTAAAATAATTTGATGTATAAAGCGTTTGGTTTTTTGTTTTGTTTTTTTATTATCATATTTTTGTTTTTGTTTAATAAATTTGAACTAAATGCACATAGATCAAAACGCAAATAGAGAGTGGCAAACGGGGTGGAGGAGGGGGGCAATGATGATGTGTCTGTGTGTGTGTGTGTGTGTGTGTGTATATTCCTGACTCTGTATAACGAAAATATAGAAAACCAAATTAACCCCCAATTGTTTTCAAAATGACCCTGACGACTTATGTTCTATATAATTTGTATATATATGTATATATATAATCATAATGTTCAATATGTATATCGTATATGTATAGTGTTTTGTTTCTTCTTCTTCTTCTCTGTTTCATTATCTTCATCTTCATCGACGCATTGCAGGAGGAACAAATGAATTAACAAATTTGAAATTTTGTTAGTAGTAAAGTTTTTAGTTGTTGCTGAGTTCAAATCATAAACTTCTTTACATCTCTATATATATATATATATCTATATATATGCGTACATATATATAAAATTGTTGAATCTTTACATTGTTTGTTTTTGAACTTGAATTTCTGTTGTTTTTTTTTTATTATTATTATACAGGTGTATATATATTTCATATAAATATTGAAAACAAACAATTAATACGCTTCACTTGATCTCTGCTAGGATTCTACCTCATTATCTTCTTTTCGTTTTGTTACTAATAGAAGGTAGTAAGTTTTTTTTAAGATATAATAATAATATATCAATAATAATTCATCGGTTTTCTTGTTGTTTCGTTTTTTTTTTTTTTTTTGTGTTTTTTCTTTTTAGTTTGTTTTTTTGTATAAAAAATCTTTGGCAGCATCATAAATATTTTTTGTATCATTCAAATTTTTTTTTTGTTATTTGTCAGTTTTGTTTTGTTTTTTTTGCCAATTTCTGATGTGTCTGTGTGTGTGTGTGTGTATGTATTCAAATTATATAAAATATAATAATAACAAAAAATTGTTCAAAATTTGTTTCGTTTTAATAGAAAAAATGTTGTGTATTGCTTATTTTGATTTGATTCTTTTAGTTTTATTACCTAAAAACTGGACAAAATTTGAGCGTGTTAAGTATTTTATGGAAACGGTGAGCGGGGGGAATAGATATTGGAGTGTTGTGGGTGGGGAATTCCCCTTTCCTTTTCTTCTTTGATTAACTCTCTCTCCATTCATTTTGCTGACTAGAGGAAATAGGCAAACGCTTTCTAAGTAAATATAAACCAAATGATTATCTATCGTCTTTATCCATCCTTTCGTTCAGTTTGTTAGTCAATTTGTTAGACACGCCCAAAAACTTGCCCGGCATGCTGCTCGCTCCTCGCTCTCCTCTCTCCGAAAGTCATTTTGCTAAATTATTACGCCTTTTTGTTTTATAAATATAAACTTTCACTAGACATTCTAATGTATATCATATTATTATTATTATTATTATTATTATCAAAGTTGTTGTTGCTCTCTTCATTTAATCTTAAACAAGTTTTTCATAAATTTCATTAAAACTTAGGCGAATTACACTTTCATTACATTTCATTTTCAAACAAATAAAAAAATAAACATTACTTTTTGGAAGGGTTTTCTTTTCTTTTTTAAACGCAGTGCATTCTTAATATCAATTTTCGTTTGAACAAAGAAAACAACAAAAACAAATAATGTACAACAGAACGGAAGATAATTATTATGATTATTTAATATATATTTTGTTTTTGTTCTTAGGTGAAATCGACAATGACGATTTCCCAAAACAATCCTGTACCAAATATCGAGGACTAGAACAAGAAGAAGAAGCAGCAGAAGTACAGTGACTCTCATACTTAGACGGACACGGACAGCAACTGGTCCTCGTTGGTGTGTGTACAGGATAATTGTTAACAAAAAGATTTTAAAAGGAAACATAAAAATGTAATGTAAAAATGGTTTCAAAATAAAAGCGTGTGGAATTACAATTTCATTTCATAAAAAATTTGTGGTTTTTGTTTTTGTAAGTGTTTTCAGTTTTTCAGTTTTTCTTTTTTTTTTCATTGTCTCTTAAAACAGTTTTGAGTGTGTTTTAGTTTTTCTTTTTGTTGGTTTTGTATTTGTTTTTTTTGCGCACAAATTAAAAAGAAAATATAATTTTATTTTTATATACATATGTATGTGTGTGTGTGTGAGTGTGTGTGTGTGTGTGTGTGTGTGTGTGTTGTATATATATATTTGTATACATCGTAAGTATGTACGTATGTAAAAAGATTTTGGTATTTCCTTAATACTTTGTGATGAAAAAGAAACAAAAAAATAAAAGAGAATACAAAGAGAAGACAAAAAAAATCTAAGTAAATTCACTAAGCACAATGTGTTTTGTTGTTTTTGTTGTTGTTTTACAAATAATCTATATAACATTATACACATATATCAAATAGAACTTAAATTATGATAACATAATAAAAAAAAAAAAAAAACGTAAAAATTATATTTCAACAGCCAAATTGTTCACAAAAATTGCATTTTTTTCTCTCTCTCTCTCTCTCTCCTATGATCTTTCAAGTTTTTTATCTATTTTTTCATTTAACAACTTTGGGGGTTTTTCACTCTTTATGCACGTTGTTGTTGTTGTTGTCTCTTAGTATCTATATATAGTAGTAGTAGTGTGTTTTATATATATATTAATTTTAGTCGTAGTTCTTCTTGTTGATGTAGTATTTTGTAGTAATAGTAGTTTCTTTTTTATATTTATAGTGGTTCTTCAATAATAATTTCGAAAACAAAAGCGTTTTATATAACTTATGATATTATATATATATATCTATATATATATATGTATATGTGTAGCCTCACACGTAACAAACAAAATAATAAAAAGACGCAAAAACTTAAATTTAGCTAAGGAACAAAAATAAAAAAATAATTATATATAGAACAGAAAATTACAAATTTTCATAGTTCAAATTGTTTTGTTTTGTTTTTTCTTTCTTTTTTTAGAACAACATGTCTGAATATATATATATATATATATATTATATATATATCAACGTTAAACTAAAGTAAATAAAATAATATATATTTATATATAAATGACAAGATATAAAACAGTTTTTTTTTTTCTTCATATTGTGAAAAACAAGTTTTTTTTTTTTTGTAAAACAAAAAGTTTTGTTATAAATTTGTAAATTTATGTGTGTGTGTGTGTATTTTGTTGAGTTGGGGAGAGAGTGGTGGTAAATGTGTGTGTGTGTGTGTGTGTGTTGGATGGTGGGCGATTGTTGGGCGTGGTAACTATTATGCATGCTTTTCCTTTCAAAGGTAAAGACGACAACTTGCCCCGATTTTCTATATACGCGACATGACAAACAAGATAATTAGTTGGGAGATAAATGATATAAATTATATATATATATATATATATATATATATATATATATGCATACAGATACACATGTCAATACATATATAGGAAAAACAACAAAAACTAATAAGAAATTGCATATATATATATATATATATATCTAAATATATATATATATTATGTGTGGTTTCGTTTAGTTTAAAGTTTTGTAGTTTTTTTTTTTTCATTTTGTTTTTTGTTTATAATAAATAATAATGTCTTGGGAGTAAAACCAGCCTTATTTTGTATTACAACGGGAAAGTAAGATGTTCGATGTGCTCCGTTTCTTAAGGTGGGGACCACATCGACATATATATATATATATATATATATATATATATATGTATATGTATGTATGTATGTGTATATATATGTATGTATGCATGTATAAGCAAAAGGAATATCGTTTGTTCATTTTTTTTTTGGTTTTTGTTTTGTTTTGTTTTGTTGTTTTGCGTTTTTCATTTCTTTTGTTTAACAATGTATATATATATAGAACTTAACAATAGTTTCTGTTTTTTGTTTTCTTTTTAGTTATTGTTGGCTTGTGTGTGTTTTTGCTGCTTAATAATCATTGTTGTTGTTGTTGTTGCTGTTGCTGATGCTTGTTGTTTGTTTGATGTCTGATCTTATATATCTGTATATAAGAGTTGAAAGCACACACACGTACACAATGCAGGGACAAAGAACATACATACATATGTAGGTACATGTATACATAAAAGTTGTACATTGGCAAAAAAAATAATATATATATATATGTATATATATATATATATATATGAGAATATGCCTCTGTTGTTTTTTGTTTTTATTTGTGGTGTTTGTTTGTTTGTTGTTGTTGTTGTTTGTATATGGCCAAGTTATATATAGTCATAGGATTTCACATATTTGTTATGTTAGATATTTTGTTTTTTGTTTTTGTTTTTGTTTTACGTTAATTTATACATATATATATGTATATAAATAGATATCACCTTATATAAGCAGCAGTTAAGGAAAAGAGACAACAATACCTAAACAGTTTTTGTTTTCATCCTTTTCTTCAATCGTTTTCGTTCTTTTTTTGTTGTATTCGTCTTTATCTACTTTTTAGTATTTAGTTTTTGTTTTCTTTTTGAAAAATCATCCCGCATATATATAATTATATATATATATAATTGCTAGTTTTCCTGTTTCTTGTTTTTGTTTTGTTTTTTTGTTTTTGTTTTAGTAAGTTTTTGTTTTTTTTTATCTAGTTGCAAAAAATTTCCTGTGCATCCAAAAAGTCACACGATTTTTAATGATTTCGACATGTATATATATAAATACACACAAATTTTGGATGTAAAATATGGTATACACATATATACACATGTGTGTGTAGTTGTAATTTTTGGTTTCAATTTGTTTTTTTTTTTTATGTTTTTCTTCTTTCTTTTTGTTTTTTTTGGTAAGTTTGAGAAAAGAATTTTTTAGTTTTTAGGAGACTTGTGAGACGAACCGGGGGGGATTGGCTATGCACAAGGAAAAAACTCTAGTTGGTCGATATAACAATATATATGTCTAGATAAGGGTAACAGGTGTATTGTTAGTGTATGTGTGTGTGTGTGTGTGTGTGTTTAACAAGAACAAAGTTCGTACGACAATATATAGGAAAATAAAGGTAAAATTAAATTTTGCCAGTTTTAAAAATAGACTAAAACATGTTTTAAAAAAAAAAAAACGAAAGCCAAGTATTTGTTGGTTTGGTTTTTTCTTTAGATACAAACACATCCATGTATATATAGTATATATATAAATTCATTGGTGTGTGTGTGTCATTTAGTAGCGCTAATCGATTTCTTTGTGTTGTGTGTGTGTGTGTGTGTATATGTGTTTGTTTGTTGGTTTAAATTAGAGATCAAAAATAGTATTGTTGCATGTTGTTGTTGCTGTTGTTGTTGTTTGCTTAGTTGATAGTTATCAATTTTTTGTTTTGTATTTTTTTTTTTGTTTTTTTTTTAGTTTTTTTGTATTTTTATCCTTTTTTTGTTTGTTTGTTTTGTTGTTTAGGATTATATATTTTGAGATTGTTCACTTCCTTGCGATTTGCTATTGATTATTGATTTTTGATGTTGTTGTTTTTGTTGCGTGTTGTTGCCAAGTTGTTTGGACACGTTGCCATTCCCGTTGTTCATGGTGCTTGTTGCTTGATGCTGTTGTTGTTGTTGTTGTTGTTGCTGTTGTTGTCATTATTATTGTTGTTGTTGTTGTTGTTGTTGCAGAATCTATTGCTGCTATTGATGCTGCTGCTGCTGCTGCTGCCACTATTGGTTGCTTGCCTACGACAGCCATAAATTTTGCCTGACGAGTATTTATAGTTGTATTTGTTCATGTCGACTGATGGACGATTGTTTCGCGCTTTGATTTGCAATCAGTGAACATAGAGTGTGTTAAGGACCAAAACATGATGATTGTTCTTAGCCAATGTTACCACATAGCCCTCGGATGTGATTTTCAAGCCGCAGCAACGTGAAACCTATGATCAAACAAGAATATAACATCATTAAACTGAATACAAATCTACCAAATAAAGACTTTAAATTCACAACTGTCACAGAATAAAGGCAAACAAATCTTCAAGAAAATAATTCAAATTTATCGTAATTGATATACAATTGAGTAAATGGCTTTTTAAATTTCATTCGATTAATAATATTCATACTATGCAGAGTTGGAAATGTTTCTTTTTCTCACTTCTGAGAACAAAATACAACACTAAAACAATTAAATATTATGCAACACACACTGGAAAAATTACAAGTGTCAAAAACTGTCAAAGGCTTAAAACACATTAATCATCACAAATTGCGAGAACAAACAGAAAAAAGAAACAGAAAATCTAAGCAAAAAAAGTGGAAAATCAATTTGTCTTTGCATGGGGTAAGTTTCACACAATTAGAATTTAAATAATTTAGTATATATTTATTTTTTGGGGATTCTGATTGATTGATTGGTTGATTTAACTAACCTTAACATGGGGGCACTCAAATTCTGATTGAAGTGCCCCTTCGCGGGAATAGCAGGCCACATGGAAGCGATTGCCATGCGAATCGCCAATGAGTACATCGCCAGCATTTGATATATCAATGCCATTGGGGAAACAGGTGACTTTCTCGTTGCCAATGCGATAGAGGAATGTGCCATCGTCTTGAAAGACGGCCACACAATGTCCTTTGAAATCGCACACATAGAAATCGTTGTCTAGTCGAGAAAGAAAAACAAACATAAATGGGTTTAATAAGCAATTATTAGTATGTAAGTTATTGTGCTCACCTCGTATGGCAATGTCCGAGGGTTCACGCATATAGTCACTGCAATCGAACCAGCGAACCAATTCACCCTCCTCGGAGATGACAAAAACAGTGGGCGAAACACTATCCACAGCCACAATGTGTCCCTTGGCTGTGACAGCCAGACCAGCCACGATATCAATATATCTAAGAGAATGAAATTGTTGATGAATCAAGGGGTTTATGCTTTATGATTCGTGCCTATTTACCTGATGGCAATTTTACGCATAAAATGTCCACATTTGGAAAAGATCTGCATACGTGAACGTTCGTTGCCACGATCGCAGACAACAAATTTGCCATTATTGTGCATAACGGCCACTTTACGTGGATACCAGAGTTGGCCCTCTTCCTTGCCAGCGACACCAAATTGGAATTTAAGTGCACCCATTTTATCAAATACTTCGATGCGATGATTATTTGTATCGGCCACGATGATCTCCTCATCGACACCCAAACAGAAGCCATGTGGTGAATTGAATTGCCCCTTGGCCGTGCCCAATGATCCAAATTTGCAACGGATTTGCATGGGTGTGGCCTTATTACGGCCAGTTACCACACTGGTTGTTCCTGGTGTTGCCACGGCATGGAAATTATTCAAACCCAAATCCTCGACACCGACAACACCGCCGCCAACAATTGGATTAAGCGATTGCAAGCTCGGAGAAGTAGCAGCCGGCAAACAAAAATCTGATAAAAAATCAATTCCCGATGAGCTACCGCTAGATAACAGATCATCTGTGTATCATTGTGTTGTGCGTTGATAGTATCGTGGGGTGTGTTCGTGCGCGCGTGCGTGTGTATATGTGTGTGTGGGAGTGTAGAGGATAGTGGGTGGGTGTGGACGCCCATCAGAGTAAAGTCATCCGAAAAACAAATCAAAAAATAAAACAAAAAATTAAGTAAAAATGAAAAATCAGAACTAAAAGTAAAAAGTGAGAAGAGATTCGTTCGTTTTAGTTCTGTCCTCGTAAAGGATCAACACTGTTATCCTCCTCCACAGGAGCAGTGTTTAGGCGTTTAATAATTTCTTAAGTTAGGAATTCTATTATATTTCCGTGTCTGTCTGCATCTAAACAATTGAGTCACAATAGTCAGTGTTTTGTCTTTAAAAATTAAAAAAAAAAGTAACAACAAAATGTTGGATAGGTTTTTGGTTGGTTTATGGGCAAGTGGGGAGCATTGAATCGTTGTTGTTGTTGTTGTTGCTCACCATTATTATTGAGTCCCAATTTGGCCAGTGCTTGAAAGTTATTTATGGCCCTTTGATCACCAGAGAGAATATCAGCCAAAGTGATGGGTTGAGTGGGTGTAACAGCTGAAGCTGGAATTACCGCCTGTTGCTGTTGTTGTTGTTGCTGCTGCTGCTGCTGTAGGGCAACAGCTGTAGGTGGCTGCTGCTGTTGTTGTTGATGATGCGGTGGTCCGCCAACCACAGAAACAACAGATGATGAAGCATTACCACCAGCATTTATCACTTGGCCAGCAGGGACAGCTCCACCCACCGCCAGTGCATCGCCCAAAGTGTCGGGCATATTTTCTGTTAGACTAGCCAATCTTGATATATTATATTCCAGCATACTGAATGCAGGTGGTGGTACACCGGATCCGGCATTACCACCAGCCCCACTACCACCACCGCCAGCGACATTGCCACCAGCTCCACTCAAGCTACTTAAGTTTAGATTTACATGAGCGGCAGCTGCAGCTGCAGCGGCGGCTGCTTGCTGTTGTACAACCAATTGTCCAAGCTGTTGATTTTGTTGCTGCTGCTGTTGTTGTTGTTGTTGCTGTTGATGGAGAACAACCTGTTGCTGCTGTTTGTGTTGTTGTTGTTGCTGCTGCTGCTGCAGTTGTTGCTGCTGATGTGGTGGAGAATCTTGTTGATTGCCCATCATGGTTGAGAAATTGGTCATGGCTGCATTGGCGACATTATCGCCACCATCGAATGAGCTTTGCAATGAGGATGGCAACGAAACTGGACTATATACAGCGGCTGTATTGAGGCGCCCCTGTACCGAAGAACTGCCGCTATTAACCATGCCGCCGCTGTTGCCGGCATTGCGTACATTAAGGCTGCTCGCATTGGCCAGACTGGCCATCATGAGGTTTTGAGCCTGCAACTGATGAGGCTGTGGCGAATGTTGTTGTTGTTGCTGTTGTAGCTGTTGTTGTTGCACCTGCTGCTGGTGGTGATGCGAAAGTTGTTGTTTGGACTGGTGGTGCTGCTGCTGCTGTTGTTGTTGTTGTTGTTGCTGCTGCTGTTGTTGTTGTTGCTGCTGTTGTTGTTGATGCTGCTGCACTGTTGCTGCCACCGTAGATGAAGATTCAGTACGAAATTTACCAAACAAATCGCGTGCATATTGCTCAAATTTGTCTGGTTTAGTATCAAACTTCAATTGATAGTTAACATCACATTTCGGGGTATGCTCAACAAGATGACGACATTGGGCACTAATCACTGGCTTCAATAACAATAGCTCAATGGCATTTGCCTTATCCATGGCCCGCTGGCCATATTGTGCCGCCTGCTGCAGACGTCCCATATTATTCTCTAGACCCTGCATCAAATCCATTATCTTGAGCTCACGCTCCGAATGCAAGCGACCCAATTCATCAAGCATTTGGTCCTTAATTCTTTCAAGCATACGCTTATATACCTTATAGGCATCGTCAATCTGTTGGCGAACATTATCATGCTGAGATTGTAGCTCGGTTAGAGCTGAGCTTAGGTTGCCCCCGGCATCGTTGCAATATTGGGCGCGATTCAATGCCTCGGTTATAGTCTGCTCAAGATCGGCACGAACAGCCTGCTCTGCTACAATGGCCGTCTCATAGTGATGATCATTACCCTTATGATCACTCAGCAAGCAATCGTTACATGTGGGCATTTGACAGGTGAAACAATAATATTTGAGATTCTCAGTTATATGCTGGCGACAGCACACTGGTTTATGTATTATCAATTTATCCTGGACATTCTTCTGCAAATCTTCAATGCGTACTACCTGATGATTCTCAAAGCAACGCATATATTTATGGGCATTGTCGCAGCCATTGCACAAAAAGTTGGCACAATCATTGCAACGGGATATGGCCTCCTCTTTGCTTTTACATGAGGTGCATGGTATTTGCTCAGATTCTAGATTCGATAAATCTAATATATTGGTCACAATATAATCGCATGTCAGACCCTTAACACCCTTGGGTCCCAATTGAGTGGTTTGCTTGCATGTGGGGCAATCAAGTAGCATTAGCAATGGATTCATACGTTGTTGTTGCTGCTGCTGCTGCTGATGTTGCTGATGGTCACTGCCATCGAATGAGGATGATGAGCAACTGGTTGGCGAACTGGCCGCAATAGTAATATCCTTAGACGAGACAATAAGCTGCTGTTGCAGGCAATCCTCACAAAATACATGTAGGCAAGACAAGATGCGTGGCATCACCAAACGAGAGCTGTAATTATATTAGCAGTTAATCAAATGAATTCTGGGCAGGCTCGTTAGCTGTTCTTACCTGCACAATTTGCAAATTTTATCATCCTCTTTGATTAGACCGCCGCAAGAGTCCTCCAGCGAGTCCAGATCGGAGGTAATGCCGACACCGACAACGCTGCCATGGGCATTACTTAATTCCTGGCTACTGTTGCTGGTCAATGAGCTATCAACATCAACAACCAAATCTAATCCCAGGCCCGACGACGATGATGATGAATTCGAATCGACGGTAATTAATGGACCAGATGTGGCCGTCATGGATGTTATTGTGGCAATACCGCTTAATCCACCGCCGATGCCACTGCCGCTTGTCGACAGGGCCGAATTGATGCTCGATGAACTAACGCTGGCTACATCGAGGCTACCAAGGGTGCTGCTGCCCTTGCCAGTATCCGAGTCGGTGCCCAATCCAGAACCGGCCAGGCTTGAACCAGCCGAGCTTGACGATGACGAGCTTGAAGTGCTAGAATTGCTCGAAGTGCTGCTGGCGCTGCTTGTGCTGCTTGTATTGCTCACATCGATGTCCTCAATGATCGATGATGATGAATTCGAGGCATCGTCAATGCAATGCGATGAAATGATTGATCCAACTGATGATGTTGTTGTTGTTGTTAGTAGCAATGCCTTCTGCTTCTCGACAAGAATTGGGTCCACAGTAGCCGAAGCTGGCTTCAGCAACTGCTCCTCCATATTTATGGCTCTCTCTACTCTATATTCCTCCTTATTGCTAAATATGTGATGTTGTTGTTGTTGTTGTCGTTTGTTATACTTGTTGTTGTCCAGCAACAATTGTTTTTGGATTTTCCCTCTTGAAATTTTCCGCTCTTTCTTCTTTCGTTTTGTTCTTCCCTCTTATATAATTTCTTGATTGATAAAATATGGATTCTCTTTAGGCTTTGGCTTTAGTTTGTTTGTATATATACTTTGAGCTTAAATGTACTTTATATTTTGTTTTTTTAAATATATACGTGACTCCTCTTCTTCTTTCTGCCAATGATAATGCTGTTGTTGTTAACTCTTATCCTGACTGCGTCGCTGCTCTTATGATCAATATTAGCTTCTAATCCATGGCCATCATCCATACCACAATATTCTCTCAGAATCTCTATATATATCTATAGATATATATATATATATATTAAATATTATCAACAACTAAGAACAAGCCAGTGAGCTATTAGGAGAGGAGATTGATTGGTTTTAGGTTAAACCTTCATTAAGGAAAGATTGTAAAAGTACAGGATGATATTGAATGGACGTGGGGAATTGTGTGTGAGAGAGAGAGTTTTAAAAGTAAGAATCAAAAGTGATGCTTAAGAGTGTTTGTTTTTTGGTTTTGTTTGGTTTCTTCCTTCTTCCTTCTTGTGTGTGCTTCCTTCCTCTTCTCTTTCTCGTTGTCTCTCTATTATCTCTCAAATTTTCATCTCACACATAACACGACGCCTTCAAGGACAACATGTAAGTAGTATATCCAATATTCCAGTCCTTTTGCGATCCTTTAGATAGATTCTCTTCTTTCTTTCTTCTTCTTGTCAAGCCTCTTTTGTAGTTGTTTGTTAATGCAATTAAAATTCCGCGCTCTTGTTCTTTTTGTTGTTATTGTTATTATTGTTTTATTGTTGTTGTTGTTGTTGAATGTTGTAGCGGCGACGATGATAACGATAAATAAGGACGAAGAACACTGCACAGATAACGACGAAGTATTTAAACGATGGATAAAATCAACTCGCTCGTCGCTCTTCTGGAAAACAAAAACAACAAAAATCAATTATTAATCAAATACTTTACCAAATTTACCGTTATATACCAAATGGTGTCCACCCACAGCTTCTTCTTCTCTTACATCCTCGGCCACTTCTTTTGTGGTAAAACAAAACAGAAAGAACAAATAACAAACAAACCAATAAACAAACAAAAACAATAACGCGAATTCACAAAAAAAAAGACAAAAAAAAAAAAAAAAAAACAAATTGTAAAATCAACAAAAAATAACGAACTATCCCCAAAAACAAAACCCCAACTTAACAACCAACAGAAACAACTATAACTAAACAAGGTAACACAAACACAAAGGCATGCCCCCTGTTTTTTTTTTGTTTACAACAAAAGCAAAGCTAAACAATATGTTAAATAATAGTCAACTGTAACTACAGAAGAAAGTTAATCAAATTCCCCCGTGTTCCTCCTTGTTCCTTAGTCCCTCACAAAAAGAGGTGTTATAATAGGTTTGAGTGCTATTTCTACTATCTACTACATAGATAACAGAAATAGATGGAAGATGATAAAAATAAATGTCTTAAATCCAATGTTTCAGTTAAATTCCAATCTGATATTAAATACTGCCTTATATTCAAAATCTCCCGCCATACGCTTTTGCACACTAGCGCACCTGTTGGCCAATTTGCTTTTTAGGGTTACTTAGGCGGCATGCAATAATACCAAATAAGATAGTTTATATGGTCTGAAACGTTTAAATTTCGTTTGTAAATGTGTATTGGTAAAAGAAAGGAAGGTTGGAAATGAAATCGAAAGTGGATATCAATTTCACTTCAGAGAAAAAAGTTATGTATAACGGTAACAATGGGATAATTGAGATTAGATTAATACAAATAAATCTCTTGCGAGTGTTCTCATAACGAAACGCCTGTTGCTTATGCAACACTCAATTCCAACTGATCTCAGTTGTCTTTCTTATGAACTCTGTGATACATTCGACGCCGGTTAGATCGAGCGGCAATTGTATTGTGCTTTCTGATTTTGTAGAGTGGCAACTTTGGAGCGTTTGTTGCGAGAATTAATGGTGTGGAGGTAAAACCGTTATCCAGCTCATAAAGAGGCGTCTCTTTTTTTATGGCATTTGCAAATTTCAAATTGTTTTGACACGTCAAATTTGGTAATTGTTATAGCTAATAACCATTCATACACTTTGAAATGAATTAACGAAATTATAGAAATCCATTAAGGATAATATTGAAAGAAGTCGTCTCGTTATGACTGCCTCTGTGAGTTAGGAGGGCGGGTAGTAGGCTAGTGGTTAGGAATAGCTGGGAGGGGGGAGGGGAATAAATTACGCTTTACGTTACGTTTTTCTGTTACTCTTTCATTATGGGCGCATGTGTGAGTGGGAGTGTGTGTGACAGAATGGGTGTGTGGTTGTGACCTACAGTGGGTTAAAAATGTTTCTGCTCTTGCAGGTTCATTTTTTGAACAATTTGAATGGGAAAGTAAACTTTTTGGACTCAGATTGAAAAAATGTGCTAGTTGTACGCAAATGCGCCTGCGCCCTGCACAATGTTAAGCAAACAAAAAAAAAAATAAATCAGTGCTGAACTTTTTAACTACTTTTCACTCACATTATTTGGGTCTAACGTAAACGTAAAAACTAAAAAAAAAAAAAAAAACTATAGCCCCGTTTTGATATTTATGGAGAACAATTAATTAATCTTTTTTACAGAAATTTATAATTTGTAATTTTTGCATGTGGTTTTTATTTCTCTTATTGTGTTCCAGTTTCACTTCATTGCATTTTGCAAGGATAGACTTTCTGCTGCTGGTTTATTATAGTCCTTGACCAGACAATAAGGTTAAATGTAAGCCCAAACAGCTGCAAATCAACACACGCACACACAAACATAAAGGGGCACACGCACACATACGCAGAGGAACACTCACGCACATGGTCTACTAATATTATTTAATTCTTTTTTAGCAACGGATGTGTGGCAAAATTTCAATTTTGATTAGCTTTTGTCATTGTCATAAATTTTGTCTTTTGTTTCATTTCTTTATTATTATTTTTTTTTTTTTTTTTTTGCTGCGAATCAGCTGCAGACACACTGATGCATATAGCCGCCACTGCTACACACACTCTCACAGTCGGACAACACACGCACACACACACACTTGCATACACAACTCGAGCATAGACTTACACACGTGGTACAATTTGTAAATTAAAATTAGAACGGTTTTAGTTTTATTTGTCGTTTTTTATTTAGTTGATTTGTTAAGCAATTGCAATTGTAAATGCTAGTAAGGGGGACCCCTAACGACTTTGTTAAACTTGCGACCTAGCAGCTGATTTTTTTTTTTTTTTTTTGTAACGTACTTTATATTGAAACGTTTTGTTCTTCGCACTCTCTTTTTTGCGCTCTCCCTATCTCGCTATACAACTCTTTCTATCTCAAGCGTGCGCGCGTTCAATTGTGAACATTTATTTTGAGCTGCTGATTTCAAAGAGAATGTCATACATACATATACACACGTGTGTATAGTTGTATGGGTGTGCGCAAGCTCGCTCAAATGCGGCAAAAAAAAAAACGAACGAAAAGAAAAAAGCAACGGCACCCAAAACACACACGCACATATACATATGTACATACATATGTAACATGCAAAAAGTACATACATACATATGTATGCACGGATGTAGAATAGTATCTCAAATGAAAATTTAATTTCTTTTAAAAATACATGTGAACAAAATTCTATTTTCGAATGCTCTCTCTCCTTTCCTCTTAAGCACTCACACACACACACACACACCACACTCTCTCTCTGTGTCGCTCCAATTTTATGTCTCAGTTTTGTTCTTGTTATTTTAAAACTGTTTTAACTGTACATGGACAATTGAAACAGGACTTGATTTAAGGCAGCGGTAGAGGGGGATCGTTACCCACTAAGCACTGTCGTTGTCCTTGAACGCAAAATTTCCACTTGACTACAGCCCAGGTGGTCGTGGTCAAAAGAAGACACACGCGACAAAAAGCGCACACACCGACTTACTCTCGCACACACACACACACAGACACAGTGAAAAAGAGGGGATCGTATTAGAGAGAAGTACTGGTAGGATGAGGGCAGCCAATAAGGTCCTTGAAATGCCTTCAGAGTAACTACCAAAACGCAAAGTTTGTAAGGAAATTTGAATTACATGAACAATTAGCTTATTTTTGTTAGCATTCGGATCTTTTATTTTCCAATCAGTTTAAAACCCCCTTTTTGGCGGGTGGAGAGAGGGTACCTTTTTAAGAATTTTTCACACGTTTTTTTTGTTCTATCCGCTCGTTACGATTTTATATTTTTTTCGTCGCGCACACGAACGCACACACACACACAACAGAACCCTCTCTCTAGAGCTGGGAAATCCATCGAAGGCTCCACCGATAGTATCGATGGAATTTATAAAGTGCGATAGATCGATGTAAATTTATCGATGGCGATGTATCAAACTTGATTTAATTTCATGTAGTGGGAGAAGTCTAATCTTAATCAATCCTTTAAGTTAATCAGTTAACTATAGCAACTAACTAAAACCGGATAAAAGCGCACTTTCAAACCAATCTATTGTTCATTTGACCTATGTTGCTTCAAAAGAATAAAACCAAAACTTTGTAATTTTTATACCATACACCCATAGGGTCGCCAAAATGTATGTAACAGCAGAAGGAAGCTTTTCTGACCCCATAAAGTATATATATTCTTGATCAGGATCAACCGAGTAGATCTAGACATGTCCGACATGTTGTATGGTATACCTAAGTCGGCGAGACGACTTACTTACTTCATTTTTAGAATTAGGTACCTTAAATTTCTTTCGAAGGCAGTTTCGGAATCTTCCAACAATATACAATATACCGATTAACCCTTTTAAATTTCCGATGGAACCATCGATTATATCGAAGGTTTATTCCATCGATGGAAAAAGACCAAACCATCGATACTATCGATTTTTTATTTTAATCGCTGCAAAATTCATCGAGTGGCGGAATCCATCGATATCCCAGCTCTTTTTGGATAAATAAACCATAATGAATGAATTATAGTTTTTGTTGCCATTGAGATTATTTACTTTTGTTTAATATTGCTTGTCTAAACAATGAAAGAAATGAGTTTTCGGAAGACAGTTAGAAGCATTTCCACACTTTTTTTAAATAATTATTGTTATTATCATTTAAGGAATCCATCAATTAGCAGTACAGCAATTGCAACATTGGGATTTCCTTATAGGACACCCAATCCTTGACAAACTGTGCTCCTGAAGATGATTAGAGCCCATTAACTGTGCTGCTTTTTCTATGTTAGCTCTGTTATGTCTATTCTTCTCGAAAATATTTCAATAAAGTAAATGCTAACAAACGTAAAAACAAATAGACACTAATATGGTCATAGATGATTCTTATTTCCAACAAAAGTTATATTTATAGTTTGTTAAAGTTACTAATTTCTCTTTACGTTAGCAAGAGAATTGAGTTGCTGCATTTCTAAGTGGCATTTCATTTTTGGGGGATTTAGTGGATTTGCTTAAAGTTTATTCCAATTTCATTTACCGCTAGTTACAGTTTAACAAGATTTGCAACTAAGTTTAGAGACCAGCTTGTAGACCAAAACCTGGACCCTTTGGCTCTTCTGTCAAGGATGTAGCATTGCCAAGGGGTTCGCTGGCAAAGCGTCCATTACGTGGTCCCGGTGGCGAAATTTTATCAGCTTTAAGGTCACTCAGAATATCCTGCATGTCCTTGGCGGTTAAATCTTCCTACATTCGAAAAAGAGAGAGACAGAGAGACAGTGATTAGCTATTCGTCCATGATGCCTTATGTCAAAGAGCATCTTCATACGCACATAATAGTCGTCATTCACCGCCACCATAGGGGCATTGACACAGGCACCCAAGCACTCCACCTCGGAGATTGTGAACTTCTTATCCTTGGTGGTGTCTCCAACGCCTATTCCTAGCTGCTTCTTGCATGTCTCGAGAATCTCATCGGAGCCACGCAGCCAGCAGGGTGTGGTGGTGCACACTTGGATGTGATATTTGCCTGTGGGCTTGCGCATGAACATCGTGTAGAAGGTGGCCACCTCGTAGACACGCATATTGGGAAGATCCAGAATCTCGGCCACCTTGTGCATGGCCGAAATGGGTAGCCAGCCGTACTGACGCTGTGCCAGATCCAGCAGCGGTATCATGGCACCGCGCTTATGGCCCTCCGGATAGATGCTCAATATAGCCTCCACACGCTTCTTGTTCTCAGCGGTAAACTCGAATGGTATGTTGGGATTATCCTCGGGGGTGTCGCGGTGGACGAAGAGATTGTCGCTCCGTTGAACACTGCTGGTAGCAATGGCACGCAGGCCACCGTACTGCGATGATGCCGATGATGGGCATGAAATGGGAACAATTGTAAGGATAAGCAAAAAATTAACTTTTTACTGTATATAAATTATATAACGCAAGATTGGTAGTTGCATTTGTGCCGATGGCTAAAACTGCAACTATCTGCTTACCATATTGGCCAATGTCCTGGTTGCACACTTCGCCAACATTTTCGCTCCTCACGCACACAGTTTTCTATTTGGAAATCAAAACAAAATATATGGGAGTTTGTTTCCCAATGAAAACTTTTAACCTCAACCCAATGTTTTCCCAGTACAGCTGTTTTGTTTTCGATTGTTGTCGATATAAAAAATAGGGGTATCGATATACAAGTATCGATACACAATAGTTATCGATATGTTCAAAAGAACTAGTTTCGACTGGACAAAATTTGAAAATATTTTCATCTGTGTAATGAAGTTTTTTGAAAATCTAGAGTAACTACGATTGATAAAGAAAACACACAGATCGTTCCCGCTTTCTTCTTGACTTTTATTTTGTCTTTGTTACAATATTCAATTCACTTTTGCAAATTCGCTCAATAAGAATTTCGTGCTCTCTTACATATCCATTTTCTTTGCCTTGCATTCAATTTAATTAGTTTATATATTTATATGTACATACACATAAGCAAATTGTATAAGTTATGGTCAATGTTTTTTTTTTTTTTTTGTTGTGCTCCTGTCCAAGATCCCTGCATATCCTTGCATTTAGTTTTTGTTTTGTTTTGTAATTCTCTTTTTCGTTTAGTTTACATAAAGAAGTATATAATGTTTCATTTTTTTTTCGCTTTCTATTTAGAAGATTTTGGATTACAATTTTTTTTTTTTGTGATTAGTATAGCAAATATATAATTAGCAAATGTTTGTTGTATATATATATATATATATATACTAATATAATTGTTTATATATATATATATCAGCTATATATATATTCAATATTTAGTAATAACTTTCATGGGAAAGGGAAATGGTAAGGGGGTTGGGGGAGGGGCGTAAAATGTCGCTAAAAAGGATCATCATGGGCATTTTTTTTATTTCTGCTCCGTGTGACTTGTGCCGCATGTCTGATTAACTTTAAATATATTTGAGAGTTCATCCAACAAAGTCTGATAGCGATAGGCCACACGAATTTCCGGAACATTTGTACGGGTTATATCGTTGCCATTGATGCCATCCTCATAGTAATGTGGACCCAGCCATTGTTGTTTGACCTTCGAAAAGGGAATTTACAACATTAATCATTTTCAAAATCAACTTAATTCAATTTCCTTCACTCACAGCATGTGTAAATCCGCTCATAATGACACTATTCCGGGCCAATTCGCACATGTCACAGGAGCTCAATTTCCATACCTGAGCCGCAATGCTGTATTCCTCCATAAGAGGTTCCTGGGAGATGGGTTAACAATATAAACAAAAAATGATTATGATCTTTGGTTTTGCGTGTTTACCTTGGTAAAGTGAAATTGCAGCGGATCATCCGTGGAGAGGGAGATAATCAGACCACGTGCCAAATACTCTGGCAACGGATTACGATGATAATTGAGAAATAGCGAATTATTTGATAGCGGTGACATGGCAATGCCAATTTGTGTTAAATAATACAAATACTGCAATACTGGCACCTTGCGCAGCAATAGACCATGAGAGATATTCTCAGCCATCAGATAACCGCAGACCAAATGCTGTACAGGACCCGCCTCACCACAATGTGGACGCAGTACAAAGGTGTTGAGACCACGTTGCCTTTTCAATGAGAAGGACAGAGAGAGAAAACATTAAGATGTTGTCTATAAGTAGGTAATATCATGCGAAATACTTACTGTCTGAACTTATTGAGAACTGTCATATTGGCATACATATAGTAGATATAGTAGGCATATGGCGGATTCTCTTCATAGGTCCATTCTTCGGGTCGTGGCACATCGTTATCAAATAATGGATTCTCTGGCTTCGATTCATCGTCAACGGAATCGAAACCGATCACATATTGCAAAAAGCGATGCAAATTTGGATGCTCGCTTGGCCGATTTGTGGCCTGGAAGAGCGGCAAAAAGATATTATTTAATATCTCTTGAAATGATTTCATCATTTTGTTCGATTTGAATATATCAAAGAGACGCGGTATTTGAATAAGCCAACGTATATTCGAGCTATACACATCATTATCGATAGCCCATTTGGCCAATTTATTCCATTCATCAGCCGATTTGCCATAGATCGAAAGACGTAGTTCGGCATTTTGATATTTCGATTCCTCCAAATCGAAAGCCACTTCCTAAATAGAATAAGAAAGATACTTGATTGTTCAGTTCAATTAAATGTTCGATTATGTGTCCAATTACCTTTATAATTTGTGCAAAATATTTGCCATTCAAATAGTTATCCGTCTTCAGGAATACCTCACGTAAACGTGATTCACCAATGGGATTATATTTGGAATTGAATTTGTCAAATCTATGAAATGTATTACGATCGGCATGCACATCGAGCATATCGACTGTAAGATCATATGTGGTTAGATTCATCGATTGGAACACTTGGGACAATGTCATCGGTTGGCCATTCGTATGGGTGACCACCTCGTCGGCATTGTTCTTCAATGTCTTTTTGATGAAGCGCAATAAATGCTTCTGATTCATACAGGAAGCGGCATGAATGTGAGTATCAACCTTCCTTGTGTTGTAAAAGTCACGATGGGGCACAGCCTTTTGGGCAGCAAGTTCACGCAGTTCATTGAGTAGAACATGCATTTGATATTTCGATGATAAATAACAAAGGCGACGATAACAAAAAGATTTTCTAAAACAACAAAAAAAAGAAATTATAAAGTTTTTGCGAGTTTCCAAGTTTCCACGACTTGATCTTACAGTGGTCCATCGGCAATCATATTGCACATGACTTGCATATCGTTGACAAATTGACTCATATCCGGGTAGTCGAACTTCAATTCGCTTGTCTGCTCCTGCAGCGACCAAACAGAAAGTGAATAATCCATAAGAAGAAGAAACTAATTCTCATTTCTTACCTCATCAGTATAAATGTGAAAGACACCATTCAAGGGTTTGATTACATAAGTCTCATCTGGTGGAAACTCAACGTCCCATTGACTTGATCCAGACGATGTGGACGAGGCGTTGCTTTGTAGTCCTTTATTATGGATATCTACACCTTTTTTTTGTTGAGATAATAATGCAATATAATTAAATGCAAGTCTATAAAATTTATTTGTTCTTGCTCCAATTGAAACTAAATGTGGGTGGGTGGGTGAATAACTAACTACACACACACACACACATAGAGAATATATGCATATATATCTATTATTAAATGCCATTAAGGACAATCTCTAACTATATATACATATATGAGAGATCGGTGAAACTAGGCAAAGAATCTCGCCTGGTGCATCAGCTTTTTAGCAATAAACATTGATCTTTGGTTACAATAAATTGCAATACTTAATTATTTCAACCAACAATGTGTCTCAAAATCAAAGAACAATAAATATAAATAAACATATAAATTAATTTAAAAACAACAAAAGAAAAGAAAAGAAACAAAAATTAGGTCAAAAGGGTAGGGAATAAAAAGCATTTTCAAACAAAAAGCATAAGAAACGATTAATTTTAATAACTGGCCCCCAAAAGTATGCAATGCCTTTTTTCCTATTAGCTATAAACCGTTTGAAATGTTCTGTGGCTAACAAATTATGATCCTATACACAATGTTTAGCTACAAAGAACAAGGACGAACTTTCTAAGAGGTGTTTTAATAAAGTGAATTCCTTGACTTAGGCCTATAGCATACTTTAGGGGATACAAACCCAGGCACCGAATTCATCAGAAATAAAGTTTGATTTAAATAATTTATAAATTGAGCTAAAAATGTAATTTCTCCTCCGTAAAATAAGGAGAAGGAGACGAAATATCCCGTGTCATTTCATTAAGTCCAAGTCATGAGACATTCTCGAAAAAAAAAACTGTTTAAAATGCACACAGAATGTTGTCAATTTGAAGAAGATGACATTTCAAAGTCTTTTCTTAGCTGAATTGATGTATGTTGGTTTTATTTTATGGCTTATTTGAAAGTTTTGGCCAGTTTCCAATCAAAAAAGGAAGCCAGCTAAAATGACATCATAATTTTTTGCTTTTTACTTGGCCCTGACCTTTAGTTTTCTAATTTGATACTAGAAATTATAGTATTTTCGATAAATTAAGCTTTATCAAGGCGTTTTCACTTCAAAGGACTCATCCCAAATCTTTCAAGTCAAGATCTAAATTTATGCAGATCACGAGATTTACTCGTTTTAGTCTATTTGCTCGCTACTCGTTACTTTTTTCGAATATTGTAAGTACGTGGGGTTAGTTAAATAAATTAGGTGAAACTTGTTAAAGTCAAAGAAATTTCCTTTATTGTGCAAGGATCTAAGAAACTAAAGTGTTAAACAGTACGAGTCCCAAAGATTTTGCTTGTTAACTGCATAAACTACGAGGTTAACAACGAAATAAAATGGAAATGAAACAGAATATGAACAAAATATAACGGTATTGCGGGGTTACTCGCTGAAACTCGCATGCAACAACGACGACAAGTCGCAAGCGCAAGCGGTGTCAAAAGCTGAGTGCTGCGAAACGATAACGAACTGATAGAAAGAAGAAGGAAGAAAAGGAGTGTGCGAACGAGTAAAAATTATAGGTTAGGGTTAGGCGTTAGCTAAAAAAAAAGAAAATCAAAAACATAAAACTTAAACGCAAACGATAAAAAGGAAACTTCAGTGTGAGTAGACAATTAGAAACTGAATAGAAATATGGTTATGTATATATATTTGGGAGCAACAGAAGATAACATAATACATAGACTCAAACGCCTTTACCTATTAGGCCTGTCACACTCATATTGCGAATAATGTCTATAAAATAAATAAATGAAAAGTAAACAAAAACAAATATATATATAATTAAATATATATATACATAAATACATATGTATAATGTATTATAAGCATGGTATAAATATGTATAATAATAAATAAATCTTAAAAACAAATTCAAATTGAGAAAAGGACATACACTAAAGAGAGACAATGGGGAGAGGCAGGTTTTTGGAGGAGGGAAAAATCATAGAAGAACTTACTAACTGAAATAGAAGAGTACAACAAGACACGAGCGATGCGGCGATGGCTAGCCAAAAAAAGAGACAGAAATATATATAAGGACGCTAGCTGAGTGAGAGGGAGAAAGAGGGCAGATTTATAGAGCACAATTAAAGCCGAATGGAATTACAATTTTTGAGCTCAACCTTTTGTAAGAGGGGCGCGGTGGAGGGCCGTGTAGACGAGGTGATTTACAACATTCGACATATGTACAGATATATATATTTATATATGTAGTTTTCAAAAACTACACTACTATCATCAGGCTTGACTTGTAACTAAAGTCATAAAGGACAATGACAAGGACGACGACGACGACGAACAATTAAAGCCAACATTTCTATATAGAATCGATATTGGTTTGGTCAACTTACCTGAAACCGTTTTAGCGGGCACATTATCATAACGATCCTTGAGACGCACCGTCTTCAGAAAACGCGCTGTGGTCGATGGAAACGATTGATCCGACATGGCCATATAACGGCTTCGCAAACGCAAGGCCTCAATCAACAGGGTAGAGGCGCGTTCCAGATCCTCCAATGGCACACCGCTGGTATCCTCACCCGATATGGAGACACGTTGAAAATTGATATCCGCATCCGTTTTCGGAGCCTCGGGCTTGCCATCTTTACCGTATTGCTCGTCACTGCTCGACAGGTTTGGTTGTTGGACAACACGTGTGTTAGATGCTGTCGATGTTGCAGCCACATGACCCGCTCGGCTGCTTGTTGTTTGCCTGCCAAGAACACAAAAACAACAAAAACAAACAATTATTGTAGGCTTCAAGAAAGTGCCAAGTCTGTTAAAGAACTAGAGACCATTTCTCGTCCTCGGGCTGATATTCGTAGCAGCGACCAAAGCTATAACTATCATCCGCGAATGACATGATAATGCTGCCTGTTTTGAATACAATCACCAAATGGATTGGGCCGGACACTGAAGACTAGTCACCGGACACTATATGCGTTTTTGTTAACCAAACACTTTAGAGCACGCTTTTGTGTTCTCTTTTTGTGGGTCACAATTTGAACACGATTGATTGACCAATTGATTTATGAAAAGTGTAAGAAACATTTAGTACGCGGCGGCTCACACTTGGTTCAGAGTGAAGGATATATAATTTGCAATTTTGGCACGCGATGGTACACCTTTCCCCCACCCCCACACTCCCCTTACACCTTTAGGCCTGAAATTCCAAACCATCATCATCATCAAAGTGTCTGTTCTACAATTTGCCAGTAAATCGCGTGACTTACCAAATAAAAACGGAAAAAAATTGCGTTTATGTCAAAACACAATAAAAAGGGTATACGAAGCGCAGGAACCTTTTGCCAAAAGGGGAGGAGGGGAACAACTTTTAAGCAAATTTTCTAGATATTAATTAAAAAGAAATCTATTTAAACTAGCAATACATTTCTTTAATACGCTTAGCCAGTTAACTAAAGTTTGTTTTAAACTTATTGACAAATAGCTTTGGTTTCTTTTCAAAATTTCAGTCAGTTTTCTTCACAACTTGCAAACTTAGTAAAAAAGCGTTTTTGAAAAGACAAAATGTGTCAAATTATTCGACTGACCAGTTGAAAATTTCTTGCTATAAAAAAGGAAGATTATTTAGCTTAGAAAACGTATTTTATTATATTTCTTTTAGGGTTCTTTCTTCTTTTCTAGTTTCTCAAAAATGTAACCACTTTTTTGGTCCGGACTGTTTGGAAGTTTGGAATGCACCAATCGTAGATCTGATCTTCCGATCTCCCTTGGAGTCCAAATTCAGCTAAATAGCTTAAAGATTTTAAGTATTACTCAAATTTGAAGTGATCTTTGTGATATTTAAATTGAAAGTGCCAGGAAAAAAAGGGCATATCACATGCAATTTTACCTGTTAACTTCTTTCGAAGAAAAGTTAAAGTGCAAACAAAGTTTTGGAAAATACTTTTACTTTGACGCTTGGCGTGTCACACGAACATGGAGAGGGAGAGAGAAAGAGTTTCAGGAGGAGAGAGCTGGGGGGGAAGTAGTAGTAAAGTGTACTATTATATTAACGATGTCTCTTCTCAATGTCAGCGTAGGTCGTCGTCGAGTTGAGTTTTGGGCTACTCGACAAACGGGGAGTAGGAAGAGAAAGTGCTTTGTACTCCTATATTGGAAATGTTCGTTTTATTTTTGCGTATGGGCGCGTTCAATGGACGGGACGGGATGGCGCGTAGTCCAAGTCATATGGATGCACAAATTGTACTGAAAAGTGACGGCATCTAAAACAGTAAAATTGAGTCGCAGAGCTTAGTGTGTTTAGTGCCTTCTCCTCCTGCTTTCGTTGGTGGTTGTTTTTGTTGTTATGGCATAAGCCCTACGACACCAACCATGGTCATCGCCCACCATCGCCATCATCGACAATACCGACGCCGTCTACTAGCTAATGCAGTCCTATTCAAAATCAAAACGTGTTCAGCGTCGACGCCACCGCCGATGCCACCGACGACAACGACAACCACGACGCCATCGTTGCTACATTTTGGTAGCTGCCACCTAACTAACTAACCAAACTAAAACAACTAACTAACTAAACGGCGTAGCTGCTGCAGCTGCTGTCCAAACAGTCAAGTTGCTTGCACTAGCAAAAAGAAATCATGAACTTGATAATAGCGGAACGTGTACGTGTATAAGCCTTGTTCATTATGTCGCTATAGAAATCGAGCGAGACAAAACGGTTTGCCATTTAATCTCTGTACATACACAAATGTTATTTGATTTTAAGAAGAGAAGTTACCCTTCTCCCCCAAGCTTCAGAAAATATTCAATGGAGGTGTAACTAATCTGATGACGCGCAGTGTATTGCAAAAAGGTAAGCTGACTCCACTGAAACTGAAATCGGTTAACTACCGTATCAAAATGGTCTAAAACCCTTTCCTTTTTGGAACAATTTTGTTTTGACTCTTCACTTTTGACCATTTAAGGTTAAGTACAATGCGAGTCATACGAGTAGAACTACTCTTTGGTATTAAAAGTAATTCCAACCTTATCTCTATATTATATGTATTTGAGAAATTTAAGAACTTACTTTTCATTTAGCTGCCGTTGAATTTGTAACTTCTTTTCAATCTGCTCAATGGGAAACTGAGGTACTTCATATGGAGCCGATATTTCATTGGTCAGCTCATTAGGATCACCTTCGGGTTTCTCATGATCCGGAGAGTCGGTCAAATCACCTATAAGTTCAAAAACAAATCACAAAATTAACAAAATTCAAGAAATTTGTGCTGCGAATGAGAAGAACCACTGAGAAGAACTCTCACCAAACAATTTTTCATCAACAAGCAAACGATGGCTAGTATCCATACGATTGAAATTCATAGTAATAATAATATTAATCTAAACTCGCCGCACAATGACCGACTGCGATCGCAAAATCTCTACGAATGCTTGTAACTCAAAATGTGACCCAAGATTAATAGCTTGAGCCTTTGGCAATGGCAACGGAAATCATAATGCAAGATTACGAAAATGAAATGATGCGATCAATAAGAGTTTAGACTTTTGTTATACCCTGAAACGATCCCTCTGTAAACCGACTTCTATTCGTCCCGCTTATCATTGAGACACAGGGTATGGAACAGGGCTCAACTCGAGGAAGCAAGACAAGTGCAACAGCAGACAGAGGAGGAGATAGCGAATCACAAACAAACAACCAAAAATCAATCAAAAACAAAGAGAAAGATGAATTTTCGAAAATAAAAACAAAAAAACAGCAAATAGCAACACTTGGAGAATGTTTTGTTGCTTTTTTCTATAGAGATAAGCTTGTGAAAATTATATATAAATTTATACATAGGTACAAATTGTTTTCTTTTCTAAGAATTAACGACACGGCAATACTCTACAAGTAAAATTTAGGGATTGAAGTATATATAAATGTATCTTCATAATAAGATCGAATCACTCAATTGTTTCTTTACCCCTAGGGAAGTGTATTTGAAAATATTCCTTTTAAATAGAGTATTCAGTTGTCGTGGCATATTAGTTTTTTTAGTTGTTTACAAAGTAATACTTTCTATAGCAAATCTAATGCAATAATTTCACAAAATCGTATAAAACTTATTTTGAAAACTAAAAATAGAAACATACCATGACCTATCTGTGTATAGTTGCCGAAGCGAAGAAAAGTATATAGTATAAACCTAATCACTCTTCTAAGTTTTGTGTTAATGGGCTAAGCAAATAAAAAACATGTTTACATATGTATACCCTGTAACTATAAGCCAACAAGGGGTACATTAGACAAGGGTAGAATATATTTTTAATCAACCGAGAACTTAACTTTCTATAGACAATAGACCAGCAAAAAGCGTCATCAGTCAGACGATCGATTAATATAGATCGATTAGATAGAAAAAAAATCGATTTCTCTTCCTCTACAAGTTAATTTCGAAGTAATTAAATTAGTTTGAGACCAATTTGAAACTAGTTATCCCGAGGAAAGCTTGTAATCGTGTGTATATCTAATACGTTTTAGAAGTTCTATGATCGATTAGTAAAGATATGTCGACAATCGATAATCGCAATCACCATCACTACTTACAGCCATAACTTGCACTCGATTTTCCCAAACGATGACCCATCGATGTTTTCGATAAACCTTTGTGGGGCAATTCATTTTGAGTGGCGCTAACTGCTGCTGTTGATGCAGGAACAGACGCCGACTGATCGGTATTCACTTTTGGCCGATGTGGCAACGGTGGTGCAGGGCCCATTACCATTGCATCATCATAGGACTCTGATTCGCGTAACTCGGACGGAACATGGGATCCGCTCAGCATGCCACGATACGACATCTTTGCAAACCACCGGATGATAGAGGACGAGAGATGGCTCTGACAAATGGCCAGTGAAATCACAAATACAATGCTCTACTCTGCCCTTTTGCTTTGATGGCGGGGTTGATTTGGGGGGTGAACTGCGATATTTTCTTCGTCTTAGGGCAATTGTTTGTTGGATATTTACATTAATTTTGAGCACAATATATTTGAATTTCTGATGTTTTAGCCAAATGTAGAGTTTATATAATTTAGTTTGTTTTCTGCTTGTTTTATTTTCTAATTTGACAGATTTTTGCACTCGCACTGAGTGATCTGTACGATCGGTTGGACGATGTCACCTTCTTTTACATGAATAACAAGTGAAAATTGTTGTACATTTTTAATCCGATTCCACTTTTAAATGCGTCGTGTTTTTTGTTTTTCGTTTTTTGTTTTTTTTGGTGCAATGGTTTTGCTTTCTTGATCATTTCCATACTAAGTTTATACATTGGCTAAAAAAAGAGACCAACAGAGAGATAGAAAGAGAGAGCTTTCGCACAGTCGGATTTCCCCTGAATTTCGTGAAAACAAATGCAACTGAGAGAAAAAAAGCTCCATGTGTCATTGCCTGCTAATTATAAATAATTTTTTGGATAAACAAAATTTCTCAAGTGTGTGCGTCTTTATTGTTAATAGAACACAAAATTGTATAAACTGAAAAAAAAAAACAACAACATTAGACAACATAATAGGGGAACAACCATCAAAGCTTGTTCTATAGAAAACAAAGACTATCTCGTTTACTCTTATAAGCACTTTAGCGCCACTACCGGGCAACTTCGTTACCCCGATTTCAACGTTTTTACGCATAACTTGTCTTGTTTTTATTCGATTTTGATGAAAGTTGCTATATTAATGGATAATACTAACTAACTTTACTGTTCTACTAACTTTAGAGTGCCAATTGATTTCAATACTTTGGATATTTTGCGGTGGCTAAAGGGGGCGTGGCGAAAATTTGAATGAAACTTCATCAACGTATATACTAAACAAGTCCATATACCAAATTTTGTGGCTTTAGGTATCGTGATCTTTTAGTTCTAGGTGCTAAAACAGACGGATGAAAGAACATAGCATATCAAGCTAATGTTATATACTAATCAGGAATATATATGTCTATGTCTTCCATTATTCTGATACATTTTAACAACTTTGCCCTAAAATGTAAAAAATGTTAAAAATCATTATCCGAAAACATTATAATTATATAGAAAACAAAGCTTGAAATAGAACTTAATTACATCTAGATTAAATGCTAGTCTATGGTATAAATTATAATACAAAGATATATTTAAGTCTGCAAACTTCTCGTTTCAATTATTTTCAATTCTATTTAGTTGGTCAAGGCAAAAAAACTTGTATAAATTAGCCCATCAATTTAGTGACTATTGGTAACCCCCTCATCGCACTTCACCACCGACTTGCATCCACTTCATTTCAGACCTATACAAATTGTAAGATTACTTTAGATATCGCGTTTCGATTCATCATAATTTGTGGTAATTTTCCAGACAGTTATTGGCTTGTCAGTCTACACGATCTAATCTATTATTATTGCATGCTAATGGATTGACCTATACTTGGAGAGATCTGATTAAGTCCAATGTTGAATTTATCATTGAGATGATAATCAATTGATAATCGATCGATATTTTGATGGCTTTATAAGGGAACCACTATAACATTTTATAAGTAAATTAAATTAAATTGATATTCATTTTTAGTCGAGCAGATGGCAAATCTATTTTTATACGAAAAGAAAACTTCATCAAAGATCAGATAAGATAAGAATGTAATAAAAGTTATATATATAGCGTATATTGGTTACGTTCATTGGTAGTTCCCTCCCCTTTGATTTAATGATATTTGAGTTCCACTCTTTTACCCCTCTTCTACTTCATTTCATTTGCCATCGAGTTAACACTTCAATCCAAGAAATATTTACGTATACAACGATCAGTCGAGTCTACAGGCAAATTTTTAGCAAGTCATAATAGCCGAGTCGTTGCCCGTTTATTTATTCAAGATATTTGTCTATATGTATATGGGGTCTATCAATAGATAAGCATTAAGAAAATATCATATATACAAATTGTTGCTCGATTACATTTAAGTTAACTAAAATGAAATCCATAAACAAAGACCAATTCATTAGGTAGCGGAAAACCCTTTTTAGGCCCTTTATAATGCCACCGATTTCGAATTGAAGAATCTGCCAGAATCAGAGAGTAAACAAATGTTCTTTTCTTTTATGGCATTATTAACTATGTAAGTACATAACATTCAAGTTATCATTGTATTTGATGATAAGCCAAGAAGAGGGTGATAAGAAGAGCGAGTAGTATGATAATAATCTATTTCTGTAGATGTTTTTTGTTTTTCCGAAAAAAAGGGCCACGTTGCTCTTGATCGCATTCTCTGGGTGTTGTCGATTTAAATTGGAAAAACAAAAAAAAAAAAAAACAAAAACGATGAGTGAAAATTAATATAAAGTGCGCCGACGCAGTTTTTGCGCATTGCGTTTTGCTTAAATTTCTTTTACTTTTTTGGCTTGTTCTTGTGTGGCATGATGGGTTGGCAGAAGGGGCGGTGACGGAGGCGGGGCTGGTGGATACAGGGGAATAACACGCGTGACTGTGAGGTTTACTTAAGAATTAGTCATGCACATCGCTTGGGGAATTAGTCAAACTGCGACAAATGTAAGGAGAAAAGATGAAAGATTGGCCCAAAACTAGGCTACTAACAAAAAACTTACTAACTTAGTATATGGATAAGAGGCCAAAAGCAAAGACAGACAAATATCTTTATGCATTTTATAAAGAAATCACAAAAATATTTCACTTCCGGGACCGACACTTCCCGTCCCTGACCATGCCTAAACTTCAAATAAATAATTCAGACCTGAATTAAGTGGGTTATTTTCCTTTACCTGTTGACCAAATCTCGATTTGAAATTTGGCAATAAACTTTAATTACTAACTTTAGTCCCCCCCTCCACACAGAAAAGGAGGTAGGAAAGAGACAATGTTTCATTTGCTGATCGCGACGACCTCATTAGGATAGATTTAGCTCATTAATTCATCATGAATGAAATCAATACATGCCAAATCGCTTAGAAATGTTAACTTGGCCAAGAAAAGTCTGGGGAAATTTTGTCGACGTTGACTGTGTCATCTGTTTTGGAGGTGTTCTCCGCCGCCTACATACATACATATGTATGTAATTTTGTGGGCAAATACAACACTCCTCATCTGTGCCCTCCCCCAACTGGCTGACTGACTCACCGCCTTTGCGCTTTTCGATGCGGCGCACCATGTTGCCCATGTCCATGTCCATTTCCACATCGGTGTCAAAGCCAAAACTGCGATAGCCTTTGGCACTTAATGCATCCGCGTAGCTTTGCATCCTTTAATCAGAGTCCAAACAGTCGAATTGTATTTCAATTTGGCAAATGGGCAAATTGTTTATGCCGCTGCACAGATGACACTTCACTTTCTCACTCACTCACACTAACACACACACAATATTCCAGAGACACGTACACAGGTAGACAACAAAAACAACAACAAAAAAAGAACTAACAATAACAACAAACAAATTACAATTACAAATTGACAATAATTTGTTTAATAATTTTGGCTATCAATACGTTTTTTTTTATTTGCTGCTAAATTTTTCGGCAAACTTTTCTTCCGAACAGAGCAACAACAAACACAAATCACTTCTGACTTCTCAACTCTCGCGCTTTCAATTAGGGATGAGAGTAAAATACACTGTTCAAAATGGGAGAAGAAACACTAACACTAATGGCCAAAAATAACTGTAAGAGTCAATTTCAATTTCCCGACCACCAGATTTGCAATCAAAACCGAAATTGTCGAAACTTTCGTTTTGCCTCTTTTAGATATTTGTGACTTGATTTTACTTAGTTTCAGTTTACCACCTCAAATAATCAAGTTTATAACTATTCAATGAAATAGTTATATTTTACCCACAACAGTTTCCCTCAGTGGAACTAAGCGATAAGTTATCGATAACTCACTTACAAATTTCGACTACAAAAAGAAAAGTTTGTCATAGAGAAAGCAACTATTTATCTGTGATTTTCAATATCAAATTTAAAAAGTTTGTTAAAAAAAACCAATTAATTGCTTATTTTAGCTGTGATTCTCTGCCTTGATAGTTTTCTTTTTTTTTTTTTAAATTTTGCTCAGAAGCCCGCCAAAGTGTTCCAACAGAAATAAAGGCAGCGCCACTGAAAATTCGGTCAACTATGCGGCGCCACTGAAAATATGGTCAACTAGGCGGCGCCACAGTTTACAGTACAGAGGCGGCAAAAAAAAAAAAAATGATTTGAAAAATTCTTAAAAACTCTTCGCTTTTCGAATCTGTAAGTTTGCCAAATTTTAACCGTTTTCAAAAGTTTCATCTTATATTAATGCCTTTAAATTTTTTAAATTTCAATGTAAATCACATCTATTATCATGTATGTATGTATGTACTAATCTTTCCAAACGAGGACAAAAAATGTAATGAACATAAATAAAACCTTAATTTCGTGAAGCTCTGATTTCGTCTTTATATTGAAGTTGGAATAATATTGTCTTTTAATCTACGTTAAAAAAAAATAACCAAAAATTAATGTTAAAAAAATTCGAATCAATTCTTTGCAAATCGTATTTGAACGATTTTTCTATTAGTGTTAACTTTCACATTGATCTAAATAGATCTTTTAATTTGCATTATGATCCCGAAAACTTATACTTTGAAATTTTGAGACCAGGGAAAATTATGATTTTTGTAGGCGTTTATTATTTTAATGTCACTTTTAAATTAAAAGCATTTATTTGCTATTGAACAAGGTGAATCAAATTAAACCTCCAATGAGACAAACTTGTTATCAAAATCTGATCAAAAATTAGACCGTCTACGTTGGCTAGAGAAACATATATACTAGAGAGCTGCATGAATGAGAGAAAAATCAAAGTCAAATGAATCCATTCGAATTGAATTCAAATGAATGAGTGTAAGTTAGTACTTGTCAAATCTCTAAAAATACCCAACTCTGAAAGGTAATGAATTGAGTGTCAAAGCATCGAATTGTACTTAGGCACTCGAAACATTCGAATTATTCAAATTGTCTCATTTTCATTGGAACGTTTTAAAGCTTCAAAAACTATTAAAATTAAAATATGCTTTACACCAAAAAACTTTAGTGCGCAGTTATGGATTGGACAATTCGGGACAAATCTTGTAGCATCGAATTTTTCTAAATTAGATTCCTAGTTGCCACGAACCGAGAAGACATAAATAAGGCTATCTAATATATTATACAAAATAATATTCGCTAATCCATCATATACACGATGGATCTACCTTTTAATATTACTTCACTAGTTGGAAAAAAAACGCATCCCTATCTCGGTCGGGGGTTTGAACCCCGATAACAACAGTATTAAAGTTTGAGTAGGTCCCCACTGAACCACCGACCACACTAGTTTGGTCGTATAGTAATCACATATAGTTACAAAAACATACAATATAAATAATTACAAAATACTAAAATCAGAATTGAAATTCGAATGCATTCGAATCATAGCAAATCATTGTCTTACTTTCTAACTCATTCAATTCGTTTTGTTTCGTTTGAATGTTGTGCGACTGAGTTCTACGTCAAGACACTCATTCAGTTGAAGTCGATTTTCAAAGTCATTCAATTCATTCATTTCATTTTAGATGTTGTTAACTCGAAATCATTTTTCTATCATTCATGCAGCTCTCTAATATATACTAGTAAACCCGGCGAACTCCGTTTTGGCACCAGATGTTTACTTAGTCAGAAGTGACACCTGTAGCCATCTTGCTCATGTCGATCTAGTCGCGGTCTGTGCGCGGGATTTAGCTCTCCTTCCCCTATGCGAGCGAAGCAAATGTGATGCGGCTGGCAAACGCTCATGCTCAAGCCTGGCTGCATATCTTTCGGCTGGTTCCCCTAACAATCCTCTGCCTTTGCCTTAGCCGCTCCGTCTCCCGTTACAATTAGGCCTATTCGAAACACAATCAGAAGAAATTTCTGCGCCGAGATTCGCATTTTTAGGAGGCATTATTTCGTTTGTAACTGAAACAGGAGATTTTGTGTTTAATGAATGCCCCGCCTGCTGCGATCGATGCACGGAAAGCCGCGCTCGCCAGTGTGATTTCGACGTAAAAAATAGATGTTGGCCGATTCTCATAGAATAAGCACAAAAAATTTCATCAAAATCGGTCAATCCGTTGCGGAGGAGTATGGCAACGAAATCTGTGATACGAGATTTTTGTTTTGTATATTTAACAATTCTGAATTCTCCCTACGATTTCTAAAATTTGCTGGCATTAAAACAAATCTATTGACTTACTTTGATTGAATTCTCAAAAAAGAAAATTATGATCTGTGGCAGATATGCATGCCAGTGCTACAAGATGATCAGCTTTTAATCGCCGGCGTTTCTCGCCTCTGCTCCAAAACCATCGGTAGCCTCGAGGCTCATCCAGGAACAATTTAACCTTCTGGAACCATTATTTGATCAGATGGAACATCTGTGTAAATGCGGACAAGTCACAGCACATTACATTCGTCACCCGAAGACTCAATTGCTCCCCAGTCAGCCTTCATGGCACAAGTCTTCCGAGCGTCACCCGCGGCCCAAAGCGTAAAATTTCGCCTAAATTGAGAGAAAACAATAGTGCGAGTTTCAAACACTCGTCCTTTCGCATCTGCTGTAGAGATCCACAAGGATCTTGAAAACAATTTAACTGCTCATAGCCCACGGAAAGTCACCCTTCTCTCAAAAAAGAACATCCAACAACGGATTCAGAGGAGAAGTGGCGCAATATACTGTGGTCGGATGAGTCGAAAGTTGTTCTGTTTGGAGGGAAGGGATCTCGAAAATCTTTTAATTGAAACGCACAAGTATTTTTTGTTTTAAATTTTTTATTTTGTTTTGTGTTTGCTTTGGTTTACATGTATATATATATATATATATATACATATATATACTTGTATATGTATATACATATATATATATATATATATATATATGTATATGTATATAGTAATGTAATTCATAAAATGGTTGCGTTTTGTTTTCTTTTAGTTTTTGTTTTTGTTAAAATTAAACCACAAAACATTTCATTTGATTAGTTTAATACAAATAAGTTTCAAGTTTTACTTGTACACGACAATTATTTATAGTTATTTACTTATTTTGTTTTGTTCTTTTTGTGTGCAAAAAATTTGCTCGTTATGGTTCCTCTGACATCTGAAAAGTGTTCTCATCATTATCATCTGCTCTCACTGAAAAGTGTCTAAACAATTTTGGTTTGTTTTATTTTGTTTTGTTTTGTTGCTTTGTTTCATGTTAGTTTTGTTTGTTTGTTTGCTTTGGAACGGCTTTATTGAACTCTTTGTTGTTGTTGTTGTTGTTGTTGGTTTTCATATTTCTCTTATTTCATTTGTTTTTACATTAATTCTTTGGCAGGCATTGCATTTCGTAGTTTTGTATAAGTTAAAAAATAAAAAAAAAATGTTATGGCAAACCAATTCTAATAATCAAAAAAATTACAAAAAAAAAAACGCTTCAACTACTTCAAGGTAGAATAAATTTTAGTTAGTTTGCATTTTTTTTTCGTTTTTCTTTCTTTTTTTGTTTACACATCAATACTTTGGTAGTTAAAAAAATTCTGTTTTTTGTTTTTGTTTTTATGTTATTTTGTGCTAAATTACATTTTAAAAATATGCTTAATATTTTCTTAAATTTTTGTTTGTTTTGTTTTGTTGTTTGTCTAGTTTTTAAGTCAAAGACACGAAAGTGAAAGAGGTTTGTTTTTTCCTTTTTTTTTTACGTCTGCTTACGCTTAAATTAAAAATTGGTTTTCAATTTTCGTTTTTGGTTTCTGTTAGTTAATTGTGGTAAGTTTTAGTGTATAATGTGTGATTTTTTTTTTATTTTTGTTTTGTTTTTTTTGTTTCCATGCGCTTAATTTTAAAACATCAAGATTTTTGCTCAAATTTGTTTAATGTTTTTTTTTTTTTTATAATTTTTTTTTTCATGTAATATCGAAATATATGTATGTATATGTAAATTTGTTTTGGTATTTTCTTGTTTTTTTTTTCTTCGCTAATTTTGTTTTCGCATTTTTTGGGTTTTTTATTTTATGTTTTGATTTCGTAAAGTTTCTTTTTTGGTTTTTTCTTAAATTTTTTGTTTTTGTTTTTAAGTTTTGGTTTATATTTTGTTGTGGTTTAAAAACACCGAAAGCTTAAAATTTAGAAATTTTTCTAAAGTGTAAATTTTTACAATTTATTGGGCTTATTATTAATTTATCTTTTCCAATTTTTGTTGTGTTTCTTTCTGCTTTCTGGATGTATGTGTACGTGTGTGTGTGTGTGTGTGGGGGTGTGTGTGTGTGTGTGTGTCGTAATATTAGGTAATCAAAAGGAGAAAACAAAATTATAAATATGTTTAAATCAATTTCAGAAATAAGAAACCAATTGAAAAACAAAATGTATATATATTTCTATATGTCTGTAGCCTGTCGGTTCACGTCCTTCGTCCTTTCGCCCTTACGCCTCCCTCATTTGGGCCAATTTCATCATGTCCTTCTAATTATATCCTTTGGTTGTCGAATAAATAGGTTTTTAAGGAAAAAAGTGTATCACATTTTCAATTACGTCTTTGTTCGTAGCACCTTCAAAATCCATCTTCTGCCATCTGCCATCTCTTTCCAATGTTATGCTCTAACTCAATCTCTGCCTCAGACTATATATACAAAGATCTTGATCTTCGGATACATCACATACATAAATCCATTCACTCACTTCATTCATACACTCAATCGATCATTCACTCTTTCGCTCCAGTTTTGGGGGACAAAGAGTTGAGTCGGGTTTTTTTCTTTTGATTTTATCACAAAAATAATTACAACTGTCCCCAATCCCCAGC
The DNA here is from genome assembly GCA_018150345.1 of Drosophila equinoxialis. Taxonomy (NCBI): domain Eukaryota; kingdom Metazoa; phylum Arthropoda; class Insecta; order Diptera; family Drosophilidae; genus Drosophila; species Drosophila equinoxialis. The sequence goes on along the minus strand of JAECWI010000002.1, from coordinate 2,612,973 downwards.
CTATTTCCCCCCTTTCCCTCTTACTGCTTGCCAATTTCATTGCCATTTCTATTTCTAGATAGTAATTCTTAGTTTTCTTTGGTATCATCTGTTGCTTTTATTTGCTTTTGGCTTATTCCTACATTGCTCTATCTCTTTGGGCCAATTTCCATTTCCATTTCCATTTCCTTCATTTCTCACTCACTTTCTCCATGCCATTTCTTTCTCATATCAATCTCACTCTCAAATGTGCTTAAATGAAAGGAGTTTCCAGTTCAAGAATGATAAATAGTTTCAAGATTCGAAAAATAGTTCGAAAATCGATTTTGATTCCAAGACAAACCAATTAAACAAAAAAAGAACAATAAATTATTGTTTAAATTTCTATTAAACAAAATCTTTCAAATGCTGAGAATTTCTTCTATATATCTTCAAAACTGACTTTTGTTTCTAAGATTTCGATCCAAATCTGCAATTTTTTTTTTTTTTTTTTTTTTTGGTGTTGTCCCAGTTAAAGTTTAATTTATAAATAATTTCAATGAAACCAGAATTGAATTTTTTTTTTGTAAGCTGGGAAAATGTGTCAGATTGAAAATGTTTAATTTCTTTATTTATTTTTTTTTTTTTTGGTTTTTTGTTTTTGTTTTGTTGTTTGCTGTTAAAAATCAGTCTCTATTGCTTTTTGTCATTTAACTTTGTGGTTTTTTTTTTAAATTTTCTTGCTGGTTTTTGTCATTTCTTAATTTGTTTTTGCTCTATTTCTCATGTTTTATTTTTTTTGTTGATTTCTGTAATGTTTGTTTGTTTTTTGGTTTCTGGCATTTAAATTTAAAAATTTATTATTTTTTTTTATTATAATTTTTTTTTTTTTTTTGATTTTTCTTTTGTTTGCAGTACACCTTAGAAAAATATCACATTCTTACTTCGTTCGTTTTGAGAGATTTTTTTTTGGTTTTTTTTTTTTGTTTTTTGTTGTTAAATGTGTTACATTTTTGTTTTTGTTTTTGGTTTTGCTCGGATTTGACTATCTTTAGTTTATTTACAGACGTTTAGTTTTGTTTTAATTTTATTTTTAAATATTTCAATTATTATTGGACACGATTAAAATATATAAAATTTAAAAAATATTTGATTGAGGTCATTTCAGAATTATTGCTAGTTCTTCATATTACATTTTTTATATATTTTTGTTTGTAGACACCAAAGATCATATATATATATATATATATAATACATATGTATATATGTATGTATGTGTGTGTATCTACATATGTATGTATGTATATATAAAAAAAGCTGAAACATTTGCGTTTCCTTTGCTTAATTCTTACTTTCAAATTTATGTAAATTTCTATAAATATTTCATTTTGTTTTTAAGGGACACACACGACAGACAGAGATGGCTTTAAGTGTGTGTAAGAGAGAGAGAGAAAGAGAGCGAAATATTCTTAGTTAAAGTTATATGTAGATCGAGAGAGAGAGAGAGAGAGACAGAGATCGAGAGAGAGAGAGGAAAAATATAATTTATTTATTTGTTACTATTTTTTTTTTTTTTTTGTTTTCGCTCACAACATCAACAATGAAATAATTTATTTTGTTTTTTTTTTGGTTCTTTCTTTCTTTTTTTTTTTTTTAGTTAGTTTTTTTTTTCTTTTGTTTTGTAAAAATCTCAAAAAGACGACTAACACCGAAAAATATAAATATATATATATATATTTTTTTATGTATTTATTGTATGTACTACATATTTTTTAGTTTATATTGTGTGAGTGTGTGTGTGTATTTGTTTTTATATTTACATGGTTGTTGTTAACAATTTTTATTTTTAACTTCTTGGAGAATGGAGTTTTGCATGAAAAGTAAAAGAAAAACAAAATTCAAATACAAAAAAACAAAAAGAAAAGCCCCTTTCCTCACTTTTCACTACACTAAATGATTAAGTGCTCGAACTAACTTAAACTTTGCTTTGTATTTGTTTGTTGTTTGCCTTTGTTTTGTTTTGTTTTGTTTTTGTTTTTGTTAATGCAAGTGAAACCTTGGAATTGTCTTACTTTTTAATGAAATCGTATGTTTTTTTTTTTTGTTGTTGTTGTTTTTGGTATATTAAAAATGTTTCAATAAGGTCAGTGACAGATGCTAGAAGAGCGGGATGGATTCCTAATCAAAATCATTAAGCAGAAGAGCCCGTCAGAAGATTTTGGACGTATGGGAAAGGGGAAAAGCCTTCTAGCCCAGATTTCAGCCCTTTGAAACTGCTTGGGAGGGACTCACCTGAAGCCTTAATGAAACATGGGGATAGATGTGTGTGTGTGTGTGTGTATGGGAGCCTGGGGACGGGGAGGGAATACCTTTCGATTTGTTGGTTTTTTCTTTTCTTAATCCTTTTTGTTGGGTTCTTTCGTTTTTTGTTTTTGTCTTTGAAAAAAAGTTTTCTCAAATAAACATTGATCATTTTGTTTCAAAAATCTTTGATAGATCATTGCTAGAGTGTGTATGTATATCTTGTATATATAACTATGTATATTCAATGTATATAGATATATATATCCATATCTATATCCATATCTATATCTATATGTATGTAAGTAATAGACACCGAAAACCACATGTACACACATTTATGTAATCTGTATATAGATATATCTATGTATTTAAATTTATAATCTGGCTTAAATGTTGTTTTTGTTTTTTCTTTTGTTTTTGTTTTTGTTAAAATGCATTTTCTAATGCCAAAAAGTTTCGTTGTTAGGTTTTGTAATATTTTGTTGTTACACGTATTTCCTGCATGTTGTGCAAATGCCTTAATCCAATACAAAAAAAAAAAAAAACACTTACATTTTCTTTTTTGTTTTCTCTTTTATATGTATGTATATATATGTATATATATGTATGTATGTGTGTATGTGTGTATGTATAACTACAAGTTTGTCTATATACATATATATATATAGATGATAGGTTTCTGTAATTTATGCCATGTATATACGAAATAAGAGTCTTGAATCCCTCCAAAAAAATGTTTTTCAGTTGCTTCACATACCTCAAAAAAAAAAAAAAAAAAAAAAAATGATCAAACAATTATTTTTCATTAATATATACATTTATATATATATTTTAATTAATTTCAAGAATTGTTTTTTATTTTTTTTGGTTTTCTTTAGATGAATTCACTTTTTGTTTTTCGTAATATTGCTTTTTTTGCTTAGCCTAAGTTTTTTATTTTAAATTGTTTTTCTTTGGGTTTTAAAGAGTTTCCTAAGTAAGCTTTTCTTTCTTTCATGTCCAATTTGATTCCCAAAATAAAAAAAATAATAAATGAATTTCGTATTCGAAAAACTATTGATCAAATGTGGTCACAAAAAGGTGTATGAATAGTTCATTTCGTCACACAATCGAATCAAATAATGAGCCTCAAGATTTAGATAAATTGAATAGAAATACAAGTTCTGATGTTTATTCATTTACTTGTTCAATGCTCAACGGAATCAGCTTGAATAGAATGAATAGATTAAGTACCCCTACAAACAAACGATCCTTTCAAAGGCAAGAACCAAAAATACTCATATTACTCAAAGCTCTGTTTCGTTTGAAAATGAATTATATATGAAAATATTAGGACATAAATAGATTTCAATTCAAAGTGAGTTGTATGAATGCATTCGAATCGCCACTTTAGACATTCGATCACATAAACGAATAGAAAGAATGAGTCTTAATGAGTCTTTAGTATATTTCAATTCAGAGAGAGTTGTATGAATGCATTCGAATAGCCACTTTAGACATTCAATCATATGAACGAATAGAATAAATGAGTCTTAATGAGTCTTAAATACATTTCAATTCAGAGAGAGTTGTATGAATGCATTCGAATAGCCACTATAGACACTCGATCACATTAACGAATAGAATACATTTCAATTCAGAGAGAGTTGTATGAATGCATTCGAATCGCCACTTTGGACACTCGATCACATAAACGAATAGAAAAAATGAGTCTTAATGAGTCTTAAATACATTTCAATTCAGAGAGAGTTGTATGAATGCATTCGAATAGCCACTTTGGACACTCGATCACATAAACGAATAGAAAAAATGAGTCTTAATGAGTCTTAAATACATTTCAATTCAGAGAGAGTTGTATGAATGCATTCGAATCGCCACTTTAGACATTTGATCACATAAACGAATAGAATAAATGAGTCTTAAAATTAAATAAATCAAAATCCTGATGTCCATTCATTCAATATTCGATAACAGACCCGAAATAAATGAATAGAAGTATTCATGTGCCTTAAAAAAAGAAAAGATTATTACTCAACATATCTAAAAATACTCGAAATACTACAAATAACCAAAGTCCTGTTGAAGTTTTCGAATATTATTCAATCCCTTTCAAGTGTTTTCCAATAAAATGATGAAAATTATCTAAAAATTTCATATGCCAAAATGGTAAAATGGTTTCAAAATCATGCACATATTCAATGTAAAAAAAACTTTATTTATAAATACAATCAAAATAGTTTATTAAATACAAAAAAAAAAAAGGGACAATAATAATTTTAATTATAATAATCGTACAAAATAATAATAATGTTTCGCATACATGGCTCACAGCATAAACTTTTGAATGAAATTTCGGAGCAAGAGGCAACATAAACTAAAAATGGTTAAACTAACTAAAAGGGAAAGCCAAAAGTGATGTGTTTTTTTTTGTTTTTCATTCTTTCATTTTCTTTATCCTTTTTCAATATTTAGTATATTTGTGTGTGTGTGTAAAAAAATAAAAGGACCATTGAAGTTTCAAAAAAAAAAAAAAAATATATATTAGTTCTTGTGTTTTGTTTTTGTTTACTTTGTGCTTTACAAAAGGCAGTGTTGACGTTGTTGTTGTTGTTGTTCGCATAGTAAAAACTAATTATTTGTTTTAAAATTTGTAGTAAAAACTAAGAACATTTGCTAAAAGACACCCAGTTTAGTTTTGGTATTTGAAATGAAAAAACAAAAAAAGATTCCAAACAATTCATGTCTTTTTTTTTTTTTTAAGATTTAAATTATGTTTAGTTTTGAGTTTTAACAGAAAAACTGTGCATTGAATTAGTTGAAGAAACTATCACAAAATCATATTCTTACTTAGGACAAACAAAAAAATATGTATATATATTTGTATATTGAACACTTGTTTATTAGAGAAGAGGTTGAGAGAAAGCATTTAAAAATAACACGTAAAAAGTAATAATCATTTAAAAAATATATATGTATACCTATTTAACATTAGTAGATTGTTTTGTTGTTGTTGTTGTTTTATACCCTCTTTTGTGTGTGTGTGTGTGTTTTGTTTTTGTCATGGTTTTTGGCAAATTCGGTTTAAACAAGATTTATCAACAAATGAAATTTGAGAATTCGTTTCGAAGATCTTCCCTCGACAATTTTGTGTTTTTTCATCGTTCCAATTGTTCCACTTGGCAATGTTAGCAATATTGAAACACGCGAATGAAACATTTGCCTGTACCCTCGGGGTGTCCGAGGTGTGTTTCTGGACTTTAGCTATTTAGTATGTACTTTAAATATGCATTGACAATTTGTCTAGACTCATTGTGTTTAAATGAATGATTTGGATTTGTTGTTTAAGTGTGTTTGTGTGTGTGTGTGTGTGTTTGTGCTAATGTGCTAATTGTCTTTCCATTTTTCATTATGTTTCTTTATAATTTTGTTTTGTTGTTATATTTATTTTTTAAATTATGAGGTACTTTAAACTTTTTGGCACAGTGAAAGTTATGCAATTACTTTTCCCATTTTTTGTTTTCGTTTCATTTCATTTCATTTCATTTCCATTCCACGCCATTCCAAAAATGTTGATATCCTTTTTTATGTTTTTTCTTTTTGCAAATGATAAAGAAACCCAAAAACTAAAAATTATATATATATATATGTAGAAATATTATAATAAATAAATGATAAATTGTGAAATTTGATTTCGTTTCCATCTTTCTTTTTGCTTGCTTAATATGTAAGGTTATTAGATCATCATTCTGGCAAAAGTTCATTTACAATTTAATTCGATGTTCTTGGTTCAAAAATTTTGTGTGTTTTTCAGTTACATGTTTTCTATGCTTTGTTGTTGTTGTTATTGTTTTTATTTGAGTGTGTATTTGTGTGTGTGTGTGTGTTGAATTTTGGTGGCTGCACTGAGAAATAAGCGAATAACAAATTTTCGATTTTTGTTTTTTTTTGTGTGTCTTTCTTCTTAGTTCTTTGCTCTTCTTAGTTAATTTGTCCTATTAGTTGTTTTCTTTTTCATTTATTTGTGTTTTCTTTCTCTCATTATTTTATTGTTTAATTGCACATTTTGTTTCATTTCGTCTATTGTTTTTGTTTTTGTTTTTCTCTTTTTCGTTTCGTTTCATTTTTTTTTGTTTTTGTTTGTTTGTTTTTTTTTGTTTTTTTTGCTAGCTTTGCTATTGTTTTATAAACTATTCTTGTTTTAGGTATATTTTTTAATGTTTTTGTTTTTTTTGTTTGTTTTCTTTTAACTTCTTGTAATCACAGTTAGTTTGTGTTGTTGTTGTAGGTTTGTTATGTTGTTGTTGTTGTTGTTGTTGTTGTTTTGTTTCTTTGTAAAGTAAAAAACAAGTTGATTAACTGCTATTGTTGCTATATATTGTTAGTTACAAAACAAAAAGATAATAATAATTAAACTATTGACGGTGGTTGCAGCATATACTTGTCGTTTACAAGTACAAGTAGGTATTGATTTTGTTGTTGTTGTTGTTGTTGTTATGGTAATTAAGTAATTAACTATATTGTTATCTTTAGCTTCTTGCAAAATACCTAAAAAACAAAAAAAAATAAAACAATTAAATTCCCATCTCTTTCTAACCTTTCTCTCACAATTTCTTATAATTCCCTAGCCTCCTTCCTTTCTTCTTCCTCCCCCCAACTTGCTTAGTCCTCATATGGTTTTGCGCCTCATAAATATATATAAACATATATATATATATATGTTAATCATTATCATATTATATTTTCATCAGTTTTGCCTCTATGGTTTTTCTTTTTGATTTTCGTTCCATCATGGAGTTGCTTCTCCTGAATCTCTTGTTACTTTATGTATGTGTATGTGTAGGTGTAGGTGTATATGTGTGTGTGTGTGTGTGTATTGGCTATTTCTTAACTAAAAAACCGATTTTGTAGGTAACCTGTTCGTTCGTTCTTATTGCATTTTGACCACAAAAATGTACAACATTTTGCCCACATGGGACGAGGGGAATCCTATGAGTATGAGGAACGATCAGATGATCTTACGTTAAACAAATTATGGAAATTTCTAAACGGAATCTTTAGGTCTTGCTTAGGTTCACTTATTTGTTAATTGAACTATTTTTGTTTGTTTGTTTGTTTGTTTCGGTTGTATTTAAGGTACAAATATTCACTATTTCACTTTGTTCTATGGAAATCAATATCTGTCTGATTGTGAGTGTAAAATGTCATTGTAAATCTATTGTAATATATATTTTTCTTGTTTACTATTGTAAAAAACGGCAGAATTCGTTACTAGACTATTTCACATCAAAATAATAATAAAAAGAAAAACACTTTTTTCTTTCTTTCTCTTCTCAAATTGACTTAAACAAACCAATTTGTAAAAACCACTTAAAAAATTGAATAAAAAAAATTAAATAAAATAAACTTTTTGCTACACTTATTATTACTTAGTTATGATCTTAATACAACACTTGAATACCCGTGTGCTAATTAGTTGCCAATGTGTTTTCTGTTTCTGTTTTTTGGGTCTTATGCTCTTCTTGTTTAAGTTTTCGAAAAGTTAGAAACAGTTTTCAATCTACGACCTAAGAGAAATTGTAATAGTTGATTGAAAATAATATATAATTAAATCTATACATAAATTTCCTGTAATTTATGCCTCGATTGTTGTTTTGTTTTTGTGTTCTTTTTTTTTTTTTTTTTGATTTTGATTTATGTTTTATATTCCATCTTTCTGTTGCTCCACCCTGTTTTGTTGTGTTGTTGTTGATGGGGTAGTTTAGGTGGTTGAGGGGGTGGGGTTTTTGGGGGCTTATCTGCGTAGGAGCCTCCTCCTACGCGCCTCATCTCAGCGCGGTGCATTGTGAATGTGGGTTGTTAAATGCTTGGATAGATAGTCCGCCCGGGCAAAGCATTTGCCACACGATTCGCAATGATACGGACGCTCACCCGTATGAATGCGTAAATGTCGCGTCAAATCCGATTTGCCACCGAAGGCACGACCACAGAATAGGCAAACGAATGGACGTTCTCCCGTATGTTTGCGTACATGCAATTTGAGATTCTCCTTGGAGCGTACGCATTTCCCGCAGAATGGACAAGCGAAACGTGATGTGGCAGGTCTGCAGAAGAATACGAGGAGCAACAATGACTTAACGAGTCGAGGTTCAAGTGAATTGTTACTTACCGCTTATCGCGCTGTCGCTCAGCCGCATCGACGCGTAAAAAATTTAGTATGGACGCTTCCTGTGGATTGAGTCCCAAGAATTGTTCATTCGGTATGCGTTCGGCATTGATTAGCGATGTGAGAGAGCTAAGCGAACTAATGCCACTGCCGTTGCCGCTTCCACTGCCTCCGCCAGCACCGCTTGATCCTGAAACAGAATTGGAACCAGCAGCGGCGGCGGCCGCGGCAACGGCGGCTGCAGCTGCAACGGATGAGGTTCCAGCGGTGGTAGCATTGCCCATTGGCAGTGAGACATGTGTTAGATGTGCTGGCAAATGTTGCTGCTGTTGATGGTGATGATGTTGCTGCTGCTGTTGCTGTTGCTGCTGTTGCTGCTGATGATGATGTGGATGTTGGTGGTGATGATGGTGGTGATGGTAGGAGGGATCCGTTTCCAAGTGGTGCAGACGTGACTAAACGAAAGGCAAAATAAAACGTATTTTAATTCAATTTTCCTATTTTCTACTTTTGTTTAAACGACAAGCAAAACAAATATTTTTAACAAGCTGAAAGGCTTGTAATTGGATTTGTTTTTCCTCAATTAAATAAAATTGATACTGAAATGTAATTTAGGTTTTTAATTGAAGCCTGAGCTATAGAATTTTTACATTTTATTTAGTCACACTCTTTAGTTGAGTTCTCTCTAAAAGTATGCACAATATTTTGACTCAAGAGGGCGATTCCCCTTGATGGTCGATACTGAACATGTGAATATAGCTACAAAGCAGGATTAGCAACTGCTAATAGATTTTGGATCACTAAAAAGTTGATTCAATACAATTCTGAGCAAATTATGTGAATAAATCGAACTTTTGCACTGAAAAGTGATCTTCTGATTTGCATTATCACCCCGAAAACGTATATTTGGATTTTGACAAAGGACAAATGAATGATAGAGGAGGGAGGAGAGTTTCGGCTTACCCGCTTGTTTGTACTATTAATGCCATCGGAGCTGCTTATATTTGGCTCGGTGGCGCTTGTCGAGGCAGATGCCGACGAGTTGTTATCATTGTAGAGCATGGTAATGCCGGCCGAATCGATTGTGTTATCCTGTTCATGTTCTTCGCTGTCGTCTTCGACATGTGTTGAGTTCTCTAGATGCAAATGGTCAGCAGATGGCCTAGTTACTGGCCCGGATCCCGATGCCGTTCCCGATCCAGTCTCGGCACCAGCCTCTCGCTTAATATTAATACGCAAATCTTCGCCCTCATCGGCCAGCATAGGCTCCTGGGAGCTAGTCACAACATCTTGGTCCAATTGCGCTGATACTGCTGATACGGATGCTGCGGATACAGCCGATGACATGCCGACTGAACCCAGTCCTCCAGTCGACGAGGGGGCCAGTCGGCCCACAGCGCCGACATTCTTCTTGCCATGCAAGCGTTCCAGGGCATGATTGAGGCGATGCTTCTTGAAGCTCTTTAGATAGCGAAATTGCATGCCGCAGACGTCGCAGGTGAAGAGCTTATCCGCTGGCAAACGGGCACGATGATTCTGTTCCTTGTGCTTGGCATAGGCGCTGCGATAGCGATACGATTGACCGCATTGTTCGCAAATGAATGGCTTCTCCTCACCGGGACCGACATGGGGATGCTGGAGGGCAGCATGCTGCTCTAATAGCCAGACATTGGGAAAGTGGGCATTGCACACAACACAGCGGGTCTCCTCCTCGATCGGCTCACTGAACAGGGATGAGCAAATGTCCGAGGGACTCTTGAGCATCTGACTTAGCTGCTGATGCTGGGCCAATATGGCAGAACTTGGCGGTGGTGTGGATGAGGTAGACGATGAGGAGCTCTTCTCCTTGCAGCTGCTCGATGTGTCCGTATAACTGGCCGGTGTGGCCGCACCGGATAGCAATAGTTGGGAATATTGCCTCAAATTGCTGGCATCAATGCCCGAGGCTGAGGTCGATGCCGATGCTGATGCCGAACCGGAACCGGATCCCGAACCCGTTACCGATCCTGGTGTACTGCTATTGGCCGCTCGTCGACGTAAAAGTTGCT